>JAUIMM010000006.1:24002500-26695000 GCA_031769625.1 Taudactylus pleione
GTCATTAACTGTATCTGCTTGAAAACAATTATTGTAGCATTGTGACAAGTCACAAAAATAAGAGCTTCTCCCCAAAGTAATAATAAGGATTTGTTCTATATAGATTTAATTCATTATACTTACCTAAAGGCTGAGCAAATTTAGCTTTAGTGTCAAGTCCAAAGATCATACATCTCCCTTTTAAGGGATTAATTGGCACTTGTTCTCTCAGCTCAGTTGTGATTTATATGCACTGGTGTGGAGAGCCATCCATGATTATTATTTCAGGATTTCCCTTGAACTGCTATTGACTCTCCATAACATCAGCATGACTTCTAATATTCACATCTATAAAGTTGGCTGTTTAAAAACAATCAATGAATGTTGGTTGCATGCATTTCATTTAAACTGCCATATGAATATTTAATAGTTAATTAAGTGGATCTGGTTTATAAAATATGTTTACTACTCTGTTGACCACAATCTATTTTATAATTGTTATTTGTCATGTCATATTTATGTGTTTTAATATGTAAATATTTTATCACCATTTTTGGTGTTGTGTTTTATTATGACAGCACTTAGCGACCAACAATAGCGCTCCTGAGTCTTGTTTCAGATTTTTGTATTAACGGTTGTTAGTAATGCAGAAATGGGTAAGTGTCACAAATAATGAGCTCTTGTTATTAGAAAAGTCTATTTTCACAAGTATATAGTATTTCAGGTCCTGGATAGCATAACTGTATTGATGTATTGATTTACCTTCCCATTCAATAAGCTGCAAATGTTGAACTGTCCATCTATGATATTCAGAAAGATTCACTCCATTCCACTTTACCGAGACGAAGCAGGAAGCACTAATGATGACATGTATGAACATCTCATTGGTCAGGGCGGGGGAGTGTTAACTCCCCCCTCCGGCGATCCCTGCCTGAGTACACAGCGCATCAGCCTGGGGCTGATGCACTGTATCTCAGCCACCGTAGCAGGACAGCACTGTCCCTGCTGTGGGGATATGGCATCGCCAGGCTGTAGCTGTCAATAGCGACAGCTACAGCAGACAGAATGGTCAGGTGATCTGACCGTTTATACATGCCCCAGGCTATCGGCGCTGCCATCTTGTAGATAGCAGCGCCGATAATGACAGGGACATATAGCACCCTTGTCATTTACCACCAAACTCACCGATCATACATCGGGGAGAAGCAGTATCAGCACACATAATGTGCGCCGATAGCGCTTCAGCTCTTAATACATCTCCCCCACTGTGTTTTATATGAGAGAGAGACAAGGGAGCACCCATAATTCATTATTGTATTATACCCATACAAAGGAACACACCAAAAGGCATATTTTATACATAATTCATAAATGATAATCATGAACTTATTTGGGGATCTTTACCACAATCTTCAGACCAAACAGTCTCTGCTGTCTATAGCAGATGTTCTCAGTAAATCTGAAATTAAGATATTTGCTACAATAGTGCATTACCCTTAAATAAATATATCCTTTCTCAGCACATATCAAATTTGGAACTCATCCATCCAAGATGTGCAAGATTCCAGATTCAGTATATAATGTCCAAATCACCTGTCCTTTGCAAAACCACAACACTGGAGGTCACCCAATATGTTTCGTCAGAAAGACTTCAAAAGAATATATACCTTTACCACTTGACAGATAGCTTTGTGTAATCCAATCACAATGAATATTACAAAAAGTCTCCACCTACCAATTCACGATCATAAAACCTATTGGTACGTTATATTGCATATCTGACCCACAAATATAATATGCTTCTGCATCATATTATCAGGAAACTAAACACACATTACGCATATACTGAAAACATGAAAAGTCACGACATATGTAAAATCATAATTCAATACGTTATATTTCCATCTGTAATTCAACTCTGTGGTAAGTACTTCTAGTGGCATTTATTAGACTCCAAAGGTTACTTACTTTGTGTTTAAATACAATACAGTCTTAATCTAATTAAACACTGACCAACACGTGGATGCAGTCTTCTCTGCCACCTCTCTAATTACATCAATAGCAGACGGCCATCCTATATATGTTTGCAGTATCTGTATCTAGGTACATTTCCAGAAACTGGGTCTACACAATGATCTCCTGTGCACAAGGGAGGATTAAGAGAGGAGGGGCCCATGTGCAGACTCCACGCAGACCCCCTCCTCTCTGCAGTGCAGGAGACTGGCATTGTGCCAGAGTCTACTCCGTATGCACAGGTATCCGGTAACATGGTGCCCACGCCATGGTCCCGGAGACTTCTCTATTGTGCATGTGCAAATCTCCAGGATAATGGCTGCAATACCATTTGTCCTGTGATTTGTGCAGCTGCTGCAGCACTGATGTGGGACTCTGGAGAAGTACACCCTGCACCCATTATAAATACACCAATGCATGTGCACATAATGCATCCATGCCACTTATACTGTACACTTAACTTATACAATGTAGCCATAATTAAAGTTACCAACTGAGAACTGTCTGTAGCTCGAGTAAGTGGAATGCCACCAAGGGGAAGTTGTATCAAGCCTTGGGGACCTATTTATCACAATCCATATCTTAGATGCAGATGTGATGTAAATCGCCAGGATTTGCAAAGAGATATTTTAATACATTGCAAGGATGTATCAAATATTACATGTAGTGACAGAGCTTGCTATAAAGCTCTGTCCCTGCGAATCCTCTTCGCACACTTTTCATGGTTTTCAGGGTATTTTTTACTCTGACAGTGTAACAACGCACGCGACGCCGGCTCTCACCCTCTCTGTGCAATCATCCCCGCTCAGCTTACACTTAACTCCGTTCAGGTGATCTGGTCATCTGATTGCTGTGTCCCGGTCATCTGATCCCTGCAGTAAACTGGATGCTGCTGGGATTTCACAGCATCTGTTTAACGATCAGATGACCGGGGCATAGCGATCAGATGACTGATCACCTGAATTGAGGTAAGTGTAGGTTGTTGTTTTTTCTGTCTGTGATCAGAGTTGCGGTCAGTGACGGTTCTAGGGGCGGGCTAAAAGGGCCGTCGCCAGGAGCGCCGGCCCCTAGAGGACGCCACTGAGTCCCCGGAAGAAAAAAAAACTCCGGAAGAAAAAAAAAAAAACTGTGCCAGTCCCCCCCCCGCTAGCTAGCCGCCGCAGGGAGGCTCCATTTACTGGGCGCCCGCTGAGATTTGTTGACAGCGGGTACCCAGCTCCCTCCCTGCAGCAGCAGCTGAAAGCCGGAGCTCACTCCTGAGCTCCGGCTTCCGGCTCCCGCAGAGAGCACTATGGGAGGGACGTCATAATGTCTCTCCCATAGATTCGGGGGCTCCTGCAGAGAGCACTGTGGGAGGGACATCATGATGTCATGATGTCTCTCCCATAGATTCGTGGAGCCGCGGAAGGACCGGACAGCAGCAGACACAGGAGTGAGGCTTAAGGTAAGTTTTGTGTTTGTATATAATTGTATTTTTTTTTCAGAAGCACCAGCACTAGGGGTACGACTACTGGGGGGTATTACTATAGGGGACATTACTACTGGGGCTACTACTATAGGGGGCATTACTACTGGGGGCACAACTATAGGGGGCATTACTACTGGGGAATCGGTATGAAATACCGCCGGCCGCATGGCCCTAACCTCCCCATCAAGTGCCTTAACCTAACCCCCCTTCCCCGCTGCCTAAACTTAAGTCCCCTGGGGGGGTGCCTAACCCTAACCTCCCCCCCGGGGGTGCCCTACCCTAACCCCCTCCCCGCTGCCTAAACCTAAGTCCCCTGGGGGGTGCCTAACCCTAAGTCCCCCCCGGGGGTGCCTAACCCTAACTCTCCCTCCCCCTAGCCTAACCCTAACCCTCCCGGGGGAGGTGCCTAACCCTAAGTGCCCCCCGGGTGCCCTAAATCTAACCCTCCCCCCCGCGGCTGTCCGCTCGCGGCGCCCGGTTTCCTTTCGATCAGGATGCCGGGCGCCAGTCTCCCGGCATCGGGGAAATGTCAGGCGTTTACATCTAGATGTCCAGCATTTCACTCTTGCCGGGATATGACAGTTGGGAAGCCGGCTGTCGGTATTAAGGCAGCCGGTTTTCCAATTGTATACCACTACTGGGGGGCATTACTACTGGGGGCACTACTACAGGGGGCATTACTACTGGGGGGATTACTATATTGGGCATTACTACTGGGGCATTACTAATGGGGACATTAATACTGGGGTGCATTACTACTGGGGGCACTATTATAGGGGGAATTACTACTGGGGGCATTACCACTGGGAACACTACTATTGGGGTTATTACCACTGGGTCATTACCAATTGGGGCACTACTATAGGGGACATTACCAATGGGAGCACTACTATTGGGGACATTACTACTGTGGGCATTACCAATTGGGGCATTACCACCTGCGGGCACTACTAATGGGGTCACCACTACTGCGGCCATTGTGTAAGCAGCACCACTGCTGTGGGCATTGTATAAGGGGCACTACTACTGTGGGCATTGTATTAGGGGCACTACTACTGTGGGCCTTGTGTATAAGGGGCACTAATTTGGGCATTGTGTAAAAGGGGCACCACTGTGTGTCATAACATAAATAAGGGACTACTGTGCGGCGTAATTTGAATTGGGGATAATGTATTATAAAGGGAATTACTGTGTGAGGCACAATGTATTATATAGGGCATTACTGTGTGTGGCATTATGTGTTATAAAGGGCATTACTGCATGTGGCATAATGTGTTATAAAGGCCAATTACTGTGTTAAACATACTGTGTAAGGCGCTTTACTGCAAATGGCAATTATTCGCCATGAGGGGAGAGCTTGGGCACGCCCCGCAGTGTGATGAATTGGGGGTGTTCCACAAGGACACGTCTTTCCAGAAGAGCTCGTGCTTTTAGCGCACGCAGAGGAACGCCATCTAAAAAAGATCTATTGTGCAGCCAGTGCATTGTATCCCAGATTGGCTAATCTGCCATACAGCACGGCAGATCTGAAGATGCGATGTACGACGAGCGGGGACGCGCATCGGCATCGTGATCAAGTGTAGAAACTCACGATTTGGCCATTTTTTACATGATCTGTCGTCACGATTCGTCGAAATCGGCCAAATTGGATGAAAAGTCGGTATGTGTGTGGGCACCTTTATTACAAGTATGTGTTCTTCTTACTAAACTAATGTGAAAATTAGGGCTTGCAGTAGAAATTCTACTCAAATTGCCCATTAGTACATTTAGGTGATACTAAAATAATGTGAAAATTATTTTATAATACACAATTTTTTTTGTAAAAAAAAATTGATAAATAGGGTCCTTGGAGAAAGCACCAACCAATCAGCTTTCAACTGTCATGCTACAGGCTGTGTTTGAAAAATTACAGTTAGAAGCTGATTGGTTGGTACTTTAGCTCTCTGCAAGCTTTGATAAATGTTCCCCTAAATTTAGTATGGTGAATGAACAGTTAAGGTAATTCTCTGGTTCAAGAGGATTGTGTATGTAGCAAATACAACATAAATTAAATTTTGAGATATGTACAATCATTATTATATATATACTTTTGTAAGAAATTGTGGTTTCAAGATTGCAGTAATAATAACATTTTACAACCTAAAACAAGGAGAGATGCAGAAATGACCAGTGATTGAATGCACAAAGCCAGCATATGAAAACACAAGACCAGTAAATGAACAATATTACTTACT
Source organism: Taudactylus pleione (assembly GCA_031769625.1). Lineage (NCBI taxonomy): Eukaryota > Metazoa > Chordata > Amphibia > Anura > Myobatrachidae > Taudactylus > Taudactylus pleione. Next base: position 24,008,195 of record JAUIMM010000006.1, read on the forward strand.
TTAATAAAACAAAGGCAACAGGTCAACTTACTTAGAAGGTATGTTAAATTGATGTACAAGACACTACAAGTAGATTAAAACAAATAATTGAAGAAAAAGATCATTTGATGTTTAAATGCTATAACACATCTGATCATTTTTTCTTCCTCCATGTTACTGTCATCAGTGGCGTAACTATAAATTTTGCCAAAAAAGTTTCAGGCGCCCCCCTCCCCCCCGCCCAGAGATCAAACACACCCAAAGACAACGTTTAAGATGTGTGGTTACATGATACAGCAACGTGCCTTACACATTATGACACACTAAGTACTGCCACTTATAACACAGTGTGCCACACTGGAACGCCCCTTACAACACATTATGCCACACACCGGAATGCCCCTTACAACACATTATGCCACACAGCAATGCCCCTTACACATGCCACACAATAATGCCACGTATAACACATAATGACATACAGTAAAACCCTTATAACAAATTTATGCCATGCTGTAATGCCCCTATTTCACATTATGCCACATTGTAATGCCACATACAACACATTATGCCACACAGTAATGCCTCTAATAGCACATTGTGCACACAGTAATGCCAAATACACATTATGCCAAACAGTAATGCCCATTACATCCCACCCCGACAGATCTACTTCACCAACCCTCCTCACTGCTCCTGCCAGTCTGTCACCTCAGCTCAAGACAGGTTGCACAGTTTTTATGTCTGTGTAGAACCAGATTATTGGGAACATAGTTTATAACCTGTAAACTGTGTGTATCAAGTTAGTGCCCCTTATACAGTGCCCCCTGTAGTTGTGCCCCTTATGCAATGTCCCCTGTAGTAGTGCTCATTATGCAGGGCCCCCTTTAGTTGTGCCCATTAAAGTAGTGTCCCCTGTAGTTGTGCTCCATATGCAATGCCCCCTATACTAGTGCCTCTTATGCAATGCCACCTGTAGTAGTGCCCATTATGCAGGGCCCCCTGTAATTGTTCCCTTTAAAGTAGTGCCCCCTGTAGTTGTGTCCATATGCAGTGCCCCTTGTAGTTGCGCCCCTTCAAGTAGTGCCCCTTGTAGTTGTGCCCATATGCAGTGCCCCTTCAAGTAGTGCCCCCTGTAGTTGTGCCCCTTCCAGTAGTTGCCCCCTGTAGTTGTGTCCAGTAGTTTCCCCCTGTAGTTGCCCCCAGTAGTGAGCCCCCTGTGGTTGCCCCCAGTAGTGAGCCCCCTGTAGTTGCCACCTGTAGTGAGCCCCCAGTAGTTGCCCCCTGTAGTGAGCCACCGTTAGCCCTCTGTAGTTGCTCCCCCCCCGCGCACACACAAACACACGCAAAAAAAAACCCACTTACCTTTATCCCCGCTCCAGTGCTGCCGCTGTCCATACCCCGGCGTCCGCACCTCGGCACTATGGGAGTGACGTCATGACGTCCCATAGTGCTCTGCGGGACCCGGAAGACAGAGCTCACTCCTGAGCTCCGTCCCAGGCGTCCGCTCCTCGGCACTATGGGAGTGACATCATGGCGTCACTCCCATAGTGCCCTGCGGGACCCGGAAGACGGAGGGAGCTCCATCCTCTGGCTGCCGCCAAGGGTTTGAATAGGAGCCAGGCGCCCGCTGGTACACACTCAGCGGGCACCCGGCAGATGGAGGGTGCAGGGGGTGCGACCGCACCCCCTGCCCCCTCCGTAGTTACGGGAGTTCCGCCACTGAGTGGCATAACTACTGCCCCCGTCGCCCCCAAGCTACCCAGTGCTTCCAAGCCAACGCGGGGGCTGCGGCGGCAGTAGTTACGCCACTGACTGTCATACCATATCCAATCCTATTTCTCAGGCCATTTCCAAGAAGTCAGACCTGACATGGGGTGCTTACTTCAACTTGGTTATGGATTGTATCTTTCACTATTCCTAGATATAACGCTCCCTCATACAATACAACAACATACAGTAGTCGTTAATATATAAAGTTTTGACTATGTGCTGGCCTCTATCTATATTCATTATAGATCTCGCTTAGTGTGTCACCACTTTACTAAGCTAGTTTTAGGTGCAATAATTTTACTTCTCTTAGACGTCTTCACTTGAATTTCTGAACACACCTTTTACACAGTTTTGGCTTTTGTTCTAGTTTCCTCTTTCTTTTTAGCTGCCTCAATACACTTCTTCTTTGCTTCTTTTTGCTTTTGTTTCGACTTAGGCACTGCGAGCTGATCTCACCACGAACTCACTCTGCAAATTTCAGTTGCAAGCCAATTCCAAGTTCGCACTGATTTTGTAGAGGAAATTTGCGTTTTTTGGGGGCGCAGCCCCCTGAGCAGGTGAACAGCTAGGGAAATCTTTATTTTAAGGTTAAATGTTGGGATTCAATGCAGAACCTCTGGTACACCCCTCCCAATAAATAATTACACACTTGGAGGGCTTTATTTCGTATAATTTGGCCAATAAAGACAGGTGAATTTCACTAAAAAACTCAATAATGGGTTAAATTACCAGGGACAGGTATGTAGAGGTGTTGTATTGACGGGAGAGGGATTTTTGAAATTGTAGATGAGAGGTATAGTGTTTATTTCGACTGTTGAAAAACTCTTGAAAATCATTGAATAAACATTTTGCTGTACCCCAAAGGACTTAATTTGATGGAATACACTTGTTTCCTATAATATTTAAACCATTGTTAAAAAGTGCAAAAAAACGGATATTTTACTCATTTCAGGCTCTACTACTTAAATTATGACCACTAACATCCTTCTATATGGTCCTGCTATCTCAGTTGCCAGTTTTTAGGGATTCAGGATGGTTCCCCACTTTTTCATACTCTTCTCCCATTTTGCAATTTGTACAAAATTCACTCAACCTCACTGCGAGTATCGCGAATTGCCATGTGGAATTTGATTTCGTGTTTCTCGGAAGCGTGCATTAGTGCATGAAACAAACTCGCTGTTGCAAACTCGTACCTAATTGGATTGACCCCTTAGAGTACCACTAACACTGATAATAGCTTCCAAAGCAGCAGATAGTGCTTCTTTACTGTACCTAAACCGCTTATAGACTTTGGCCAAATATTGGTCCCCTAAATCCATCTGTTTGTAAGAAAGAAATAGGCCTATTAGAGTTAAAACCTCTGGGAAAATACAACCCAGCAAATGAACAGATATTAACCAGTCATTGAACACAATGAAAAACTGTGTTCAATTACTGGCTATATTAAATATTATGTTATTTAGTTATGTTTTTTCTATTTGGTAAAATGAACCTAAATTGACATTCATTTTTAGAGGTAAACAACAATAATCTGTAAAAACCCAATAATTGAACAATTTGTTCATTTACTGAAAAAAGCTGATGATGCTATCCAGTAACTGAATACCTGCCTCTTACCTTATCCAAGGCTATCCACGTAGTTTTTCACCTCAGACCATCAAATTCTAACCCTTTACCCATATGTATTGAGATATAAACACTGCACATTGTTATTTTATAAAGTGTTTAGTACAAATTAGGCAGTACATTACCTTAGTATTTTGAGAGAAAAGCTGCTTATACTCTTTGAAACAGGAAACAGAAATCCATTTGCAACCTAGTCATGTGACTTCAGGATCCAGTTAGAATCCACAATCCACCTAACACAAGAGGACTTCAAAGCATAAAATTAGACACTTTTTATTATTATCTGAGAAAAACAAAGCTTGTTTTAATACCTTAAACCTGGAAATATTTACTCACTGGTAATGTTCATTCACTGGCTTATTAAACCTAAGTACAGTATTCTATTCACGGCATAGAATTCATGTAGCACTCTATGAAAAAAATTAGCTCTAAAATTGACAGATAGAGGAAAATATGTACTCTCCACAGAAACAAAACCTGCTATCCAGAATGCTAGGAACATATGCTTTTCTGCATAACAGATATTTCCATAATTTTTGGTAAAATACCCAGACCCTCCAACATGACTCCATCAGGCACAATATACTCTGCTCCTGGACTTCCCTCTTAATTTATGACTGTGTTGAAACACCATTCTTATCAATTATCTAGTTCACCACAGGTGACAGCAATCACAAATTAAAGGGAAGTCCTGAAGCAGAGCATATTGTACCTAATCGAAAGGGTCATGTTGGAGGCTCTGAATACCTAAAATCAGCAGCGGCTCCTGCCGTCTTACCAGAGGGGGGCTGTCGCTGCTGCTGGAAGCCACCTCCAGTCACAGTGCAGCCAGTGCTGGAAGCCACCTTCAGTCACAGTGAAGCCAGTGCACTGGCTTACTGAAGTGGCGGATTTTACTGGGGGCAGGCGGGAGGGGGGGGGGGGTTGCAGCCTGACAGCCCCTAAGTAAGATCCGCCTCTGCTTAAAATACATTTATAAAAGATCCCCACACTGCCCCTGTATTGCAATGCTTTATTTCATGTATGGAACCATTACTGACAGTGACTATAGTATAAAAGGACCATATTTGTGTGTATACATTGTTATTGAAAAGCAGCTACTCTTCACTTCTTTTTCTTCATATTGGGTTTAGAACTTTCTGGTTTCTGTATAAAAGAACATACACTTTTATATACAGATAAAGCCATTTCATTTGAGAAAAATGGCATGAAAATGTGCTTCCCTTCCCTCCAAAGATTTGTTGTTGCCCAATCAAGCCATTTGTAGCAAAAAACATAACATGTTTCTTTATTGAAGGTTAGCTAGAATAAAATGTATGTATCCCCAGAAGTATATATTATGTGCCATAGCTCCAGAAAACGTGTTTGTGTTAAAATTCTTTTAATCTGGCTTTAACAAAAATTGATAAAGGGCTCAGGAGCTGGATTGATAGAAGCATACAGACAGAACCCAAATTCATAGCAAACATAAGCCTAACTGAAGGGTGTGGATGTGTAATCTCTTTCTGGGCCTAATTCACAGGTGAACTTTTATACAGTGCAACTGCATCTTTTTAAGCAGAGTAACTGTGACCTTATGCTAATACCGCAGCCGATTAAACTTGTACAAAGACCCCTCCGGTTGCAGCTCTTATCTGTCACTTTGCATTAAAAGTCGCACCATTGGTTGCACCTTTGGACATATAGAACATTAGAGAAACCCTATGTTTTCTCTGAATGTCTATAGAAACATGGCTGCTGCCAGGGGCGCCGAGAGGGGGGGGAGCGGGTACAGATTACCTGGGCCCGGGCTTCGTGAGGGGCCCGGCGGGGGCCGGGTCAGGTGCCGTTCCCCCTCCCTTCTCTTTCTCTCAGCAGCCCAGCACACAGCAGGTGCTGAGTTGCAGTGGGAGACTGCTCATGGCTGCTGGGCAGCAGCCACAGCAGTCTCCTTTGCCTGTGGGGGGAGGAGTGATCACACTGATTGCGCCCCCAATGGTTTTGCGCCGGGCTGAGGGGCTTACAGCGCACCCCCTCCCTGGCGCGCAGCACTGCAAAACTTTTTTTTTGCTCGAGGGGGCATGGCCACGTCTCCCGCGATTAGGCCACGCCCCCCTCTGTACCTGGGCCCGCCGCAGCTCTCTACGGCCCTGGCTGCTGCTTCCAGTGCAACTGCAAAAAAAAGATGCAGTCGCTGGCAACGAGATACCTAGCTGTTACCTCCCAGGAACGCACACCATTGCCTCTCTCTGTGACAAAATTAGTTCTGTGTCCCCTGGCCATAACCATTGAGACGCATGCAGTGCAAAAAAACATTGGTGCAAATATCGGCCCCTCATCCACATTGGTATCAGGACCTCTCTCTAGTACAAGCATAGACATGTAAGATAACTATCTTTAATAGGGACATGGACATGTAAGTTCTCTCTTTCTTTAGTATGAGCATGGACATGTAAGCTCTCTCTCTGGGCTTGATTCAGGGGTGCATGCAATTCGGACGCAATGCCGATGTACATGTAGTTAAGTGATTATTTACAACTGCACATGTGCAAACATTTTAAAAAACCTTATGACGCATGCATTACACAGAAAGATGCTGTTGGAATCAGGATCAGTGGCGGTTGCAAGGTGGGGCTGTCTGAGGGGTGCCGTTTAAACAATAAAATTAAGTTTACTCCAAACGCTGCTGCCAGAGATTGAACATTAAATTAATCGGGGAAGGATCAGCTGGGTCTCTGAGTGACTGACAGGTGCGCCAGATTAGCCCGCGCCCAGACTCATGTGTCAGCTAGCTCTCATTGGCTAGTTTTGGGGTCTGGGGGCGGGCTAATCCGGCATGCCTGTCAATCACACAGAGACACAGCTGATCCTTCCCCGGTGAGTTTAATGATCGATCCCGGTGGCAGCATTTGGAACAGACTTAATTTTATTGTTTAGAAGGAACCTCCTGGCAGTTTTGGACTGTGCTGCAGCCCCCACCCTGCAACCACTAGTGATCGGGATAGATAGATAGTATATTAGATATGGGGCAGCAAGGTGAGCATATGGCGGCCGTTCCTAAGTGGTGCCTGGGAGATGGCCTGAAGTGAACACTAAAAAAGTATTTTTCATGGGCGGGTAATGGGAGTGTCACAGGCGTCTCAGTTAAACCGGCTGCATTCACAGACACAGAGCCATAGCAACAGAGGCAATGTTCAGATGGATAAACTGCACCTGCCATAGGTCTCTCTGTCTTTGAGCATGGACATGTAAGCTCTCTCTGTCTTTAGTAACAGTGTGGATCTGTAACCTTTCTCTCCGTCTATAGTAAAAGTGTGGGTCTGTACAGTTGTGTGCAAGCAAAAAAACACGAGTAACTTTACACATGTGCAAAACCATGTTAGACTGCATATGGGGCAGATATAAATTATACAAAGAGATTTAGATTTGGGAGGTATGTGTTCTACTTTAAAGCTAAATTACAATGTAAAAAAAGCTGCCCAGTATTTGTGGGCTACATGCAAAGCAGCCAGTTTTTACCCTGCATTAGAGAAACATGTATTTGCACCCCTGGCACTGTAAAATAGTTTGCCCAGGTGCAAAGTTACCATATATACTTGAGTATAAGTCGACCCGAATATAAGCCGAGGTACCTAATTTTACCACAAAAAACTGGGAAAACGTATTGACTCGAGTATAAGCCTAGGGTGGGAAATGCAGCAGCTACTGGTAGTAATCCCTCCCCTGGTACTGCCCCCAGTAGTAATATTCCCCCTCTGGTAGTGCCCCCAGTAGTAATACCCCCTCTGGTAGTGCCCCCAGTAGTAATACCCCCCTGGTACTGCCCCCAGTAGTAATATTCCCCCTGTGGTAGTGCCCCCAGTAGTAATACCCCCCCTGGTAGTGCCCCCAGTAGTAATAACCTCCCTGGTAGTGCCCCCAGTAGCAATATCCCCCCCTGGTAGTGCCCCTGTATTAATCCCCCCCTGATAGTGCCCACAGTAGTAATTCCCCCCTGGTACTTCCCCCAGTAGTAGCCCCCCCAGTAGAGAGAGATGTAATGAAAAAAAAAAAAACGCTTACCTGAAACCCCGCTCCTGGTCCCGACACTGCTACTGGCTCCTCCGGCCACTTTGCATTATGGGAAAGACGTCGTCATGACGACATCTCTCCCATTACCCACTGCAGGAGCCGGAAGATGGCTCCCGCAGTGGGAGCAGCAGCAGCCGATGAGAGTCTGCCAGGACTCCGTCCGGTCAGCGCTACACACGCGGTGCAGCTGTGTCACAGAGACACAGTCTGCACCACGGCCCGCATGGTACGCTACTCAGCTGCGTACCATGTGGGCATGACTCGAGTATAAGCCGAGGGGGGGCTTTTTCAGCACAAAAAATGTGCTAAAAAACTCGGCTTATACTCGAGTATATACGGTACTCTTTTTTTTTTTACTTGGCTCTGATTTTGCGAGGTATCCATGAAAGCTTGGAGAGAGATAAAATTGTGAGAGATAAAGTACCAGCCAATCAGCTCCTAACTCACTTTACAGGATGTGTTTAAAAAATGACATTTAGGAGCCAATTGGTTGGTACTTTATTTTTCAGAATTTAAACTCTCTCCAAGCTTTCATGAATACCCCCTTAGCCGCTCCTTCTTTAGTAGAAATGTGTAATCTCTCTTATGTTTGATAACACAGAATTATGTGGATGTACATGTTTCTTCAGCAATTCACGAATATATGCATGCTTGTGTTATTTCACTATTACTTTTATTACAATTTAGAGTGTACCGAAATGTGTGAGATTATATACAGTGCTAGAATTAGTTGTGTGAATTGCCGAAGGCCGCATATGTCAAATGGCCTCAGGCCTAGAAGGGATAAGGCCTTCCCTTACTTGTCTAAAGTAAATAAGTGTGTCTGAGACAGCAGCCATTTTGTTTAATATTCTAGTTAAAGGTATGTTATATGATGTATTAAAAAGTATATAGGGATTAATGTTTATTTCTATGCAGGTGTGATTAACTGCGGAGATATGTATAAGTTAGAACTGTGGTAGCCATTTTGTTCTAGCAGAAAGAGTCATGGGTTTAAAGTTCGTCAGTTTTAGCGTGAGCAGACGAGCGGACAGCAAGTCTCAGTAATTATAAACAAATGATCTAACTGAGATAGCCTTTGTCTGCAATAGTCAGAGGTGAAGGCTAGATGAGCAATTATGACATGATAATAGAAAGATAACACCGAATAGTGTCAATGTTTTGGTTAAGAGACACATAACCAACTAAGGTCTAGCACGTCCGAATATTAAATAAATTAATATTCCCCATTGGATTAATTGGAAGTATAGCCAGGATTAAGTATAAAAACTCCCCAGAGAGAGAGGGAGGGGGGGAGCAGTTGGGGAACACTCGGAGGAAGGAGAAGGGAGGAGGGAGCACACAACAAGGGTGCTGGGTGCGGTTGCCGTACGTATGTATGAAATTGGCTGACTGATGCTGCACTGGGTGTCACAAATTTATTTTATAAGTATTCCTTACTGCTGCTAATATAATCTATGTCTTTTGTTGTAAGTCTGCACTGGCAAACTACATGTATAATTACGCTGTCTTTAAGTAAAAGCATTGTCATTTATTTTAGAATCTGTATTGGTGTGAATTATTTCATTTCTTCTTATACCAAGTAAGGTTTATAAATAAATTTAGAACACATCGCGTTATCATGTTATAAAAGCATGGATGTGTTAGCCAGGGGTGAAGCTAGGCTTTCTGTCACTCAGGGCAAAGACCCAGCTCCACAACTACACTCCAGTAGATTGAAGTCAGCCTTTACCTATGACAGTCATATAATGCAGAGAACATCACATCGCCTCCCATACAATATAGAGAGCACCAGTGACCACCATATAATACAGACACCATCACAGTGATCCCATATAATGCAGAAGGTATCCATGACCACCATATAATACAGAAAGCATTACAGTGACCCCCATATAATGCAGAGTACATCACAGTGACCGCCATATAATGCAGAGAGCATCAATGACTGCTTTATAAAACAGAGTATTTTCAATTGACTTAAATTATCATTCTGTCATCAATAATTAACTCTTTCTTAAAAACTATTATGTACTTCAGCATCACCATACAATTTCCATTCAATTTAATATAATTAACCACTTTAAAATAATTACCTAAATAATCTCCATTATTAATTACCCACAACATCATCAAATAATTCCATGTATATTATAAGTTATAAGTTACATTTTATTTGTATTTTTGTAACAGAGGCAGGATAGAGGGGCAGCCAGGGGAACCCCCACCCCAGGATCATTCCTCCTCTGTCTTTTGTGTGTGTGATTGTGGGCGGGCAGCTCTGTGCAGGAACAGGCTGCTTTCTTGCTGAGTTCTTTGCTCTACACACCAGCATAGTTAGAGTATAGGTTGGGTCTGCCCTGTTTTGCAAGCTACTAACTTTCTTCTGAACTCTATGAAATATATTTCAATCCATCTACTGTATTGATTCTCTATTGCTACTGTGAATCTGGTTCCTGACTTTGAATCATTTTGACTTTGTCTTCAGACAATTTTCTCTATTCTCTATATCTGAGTTAAAAAACAATAGCGCCATGCCTTAGACCCTTGTAGCAAAGTACTGGTAAGCATCATATCCAGTTTTAAAGAAAAGCAGCATCTATAGGTGGTAAGCAAACGTAGCCTGCTTTATTGGTGTTCTCAAATAGTTGTGAGGCTCTGACATTACAATAGCACAGTGCTTTCCTGGTGACAAATTGCTGACCTGACTCATTCCTGACCATCTTTGTGTCATCTGATGGCCGTTCTGACTACTATCCATTATGTGAGTTACAGTTTACTAGTCTGTCTGGACAATAAGACATACGGTGTCGGCGATGCGTATTTCTTTAACTGAAATTAAGAAAGTGTAAAGTCCATATGGTACACAGACATAATTTGCTCTGGAATAATCTGTATGTGATGGACTTTGTCATTTGATGTTGATAAGTATGGAAAGTGCTTTATAAAGAGCATCTGGAGTTCAGACTCTTGACATTCATTTACAGCAGAAACTGCTAACGCTCTGTCATCCTAATAACAGTGAATGCACTTTAGCTGCCATCTTTTAAAGTGCTTTTAACCTAACACTGAACTTATATTCTCTAAGATAACGTAACTTGGTGGTGCAATAACTTGTCATGGTCAGTAAAAGGCCATATTAATACATAAGGCATGTCGAATAACATGGTGGCTAATTGTTGCATTTTCATTGAAAACATAAAATCATAAAATGTTGCTGTCAGAGTAGACGGCACAATTTGCAGGACTTTCATTGACACCCATGAATTTGTAAAGCAAATATGATATTACTAGAGTAGCATCTTGTCTCTGTAGTCAGCACAGTGAGACAACCCCGAGTCCCTGCATTGCCATTATAAGGGCTCATCTGTTATGCAGTGTGGGAATGTACATCATCTGTAGGTGACATCTATAAATGTGTTATATGATTGGCTTAACTAGCAACCAAAAAGAGAAAAACAAACTGTTCCGCCCAGCGTCAAAATGAAGAAAGGACACGTCCACAATAACATGACAGCTCTCTTATGCTTATTGTGTATCATTTATCTTCAGCATAGCACAATCTGTGACTCCCCTTCTGTTAGTGATGTACAATTACCAGAATGTACAAAGAGCTAGCACATCCCACCAATCTTGTCACTTTCCCTGCTATAAGAATACAAATTTACCTGGGTCTATGGGCAACATCTCCACTTCTAAAAACTCTAATTTTAGTAAATATACCCCTAGGTGATAGTTTTTTTATGTAATGACAATACCTTATGGACTGGCTAGCAGATGTTGGCAGCTCAGGTGATAATGAATCTTGTTAATCTTTAACATCTCCTTTATCAAATTGTGACACAGAGCTTTTTTTTTTGCTGTCACATCTTTGCAGACATTGAAGACAATACATCAGATCGTAGGAGTGGTGAAACAAAGTACCTGAAATTCCAATTACTTATCAGCAGCAATTTGAGGCTGACCATGATGAGACACAAGTACTGCAATGTGATGTCTATCCATTCTCAGACAGATAATGAGGATCAACATTTTCTCTCTTACTGCTGTATGCTCAGAGGGAGCTAGATAAAGATGACAATATATCACCAAGCAATAAGCCTAAAGCTGGGTACACATTAGATGATGTGTACCCAGTGTGACATCGCCAGCGACAGGACCCGGCATGCGGCAAGTGCATACACACTTGCCGATACATGGTCCGACCGGGGGGAGGGACATTGTAAAGCAGCATTCTGCAGCATGGCATCATTAGCAACATTCCCCACTGTTCTATAAGTAAAATCTTAATAAAGTCGAACTATCTCATTCAATGTTTGCGTATATATGTAAATTTTAATGTGTACATATATATATATATTCAAATATATATATATATATATATATATATATATATATATAGGGATATAGATATATGTTTAAAAATCTGAGTTTGTATATATATATAGATATATATATATATATAATATATATACATTTATATATATATATATATATATATATACAGTCAGGTGCATAAATATTGGGACATCGACAGAATTTTCATATTTTGGCCTCTATTCACCACCACAATGGCTTTGAAATGAAACAAACAAGATGTGCTTTAACTGCAGACTTTCAGATTTAATTTGAGGGTAATTACATCCAAATCGGGTGAACGGTGTAGGAATTACAACGGTTTCTATATGTGCCTCCCACTTTTTAAGGGGCCAAAAGTAATGGGACTATCAACTCAGAAGCTATTTCATGGACAGGTGTGGGCTATTACCTCGTTATTTCATTATCAATTAAGCAGGTAAAAGGTCTGGAGTTGATTCTAGGTGTGACATTTGCATTTGGAATCAGTTGCTGTCGACTCTCAATGATTCTCTCCACATGTTTGTCAGTGACTCCCCCACACACATTTCCTTTTGTCTTTCAGTGCCCCCCCCAGACACACAGACATTCCCCTCTGTCTGTCAGTGAACCCCCCACACACATTTCCCTCTGTATGTCAGTGACCCCCACACAGGCCCGCCAATAGCCGTGGCGGGCCTGGGTAACGGGGCGTGGCCTAATCGCAGGACGCGTGCCCACATTCCCTTCCCGGGAAAAACAAAAAAGCTTTGCAGCGCCGCTTCGCTCCCCTCCACAGGCATAGGAGACTGCTGTGGCTGCTTAGCAGCCACAAGAAGTCTCCCACTGCAGCTCAGTACACGCTGTGTGCTGGGCTGCTGTGAGGGAGGGGGGGGCGGCGCCGGACCGGGGCCCCCTCCGGGCCCCTCAGGAAGCCCGGGCCCAGGTAATCTGTACCCGCTCCCCCCCTCTCGGCGCCCCTGCCCCCACACACATACATACGCACTCCCCTGTCAGTCAGTGCCACCCCACACATTCCCCTCTTTCTGTTAGTGACCCCCCCCAGACACACACACACACTCCCCTCTGTTTGTCAGTGCCACGCCACACATTTCTCCTCTGTCTTTCAGTAAAGCCCCCCCACACACACATACACACTCCCCTCTGTCTGTCAGCGCCATATATATATATGTGCAGATATTAGATTGTTCTACATCTAGATATATGTTTTTATATATATATATATATGTACATATCTATATTTATATATATACATGTGTGTATCTCTCTCTCTCTCTCTCTCTATATATATATATATATATATATATATATTGAGAGTGAGAATATATAATTAGACAAAGTTGGGGGAAGTCCAATTTGCTAACTCCAGCCTATGTAATTTAAAAAAAACCCCACTGATTGCAATCACATCAGAAGCAATGAAAGTGTCCATCGAAAGCACAGATGAGAAAACATGACTCTGCCAAGTACTCACGATGGCTGCGTAGGGTGACGGTTGCGTCCATCAGACTACTACGAGTGTAGTCGTCACTCGTTCTATTACGTGGTCCGGTAGGTGTGTTTTCATTGTGATGGATATTTACCCGCTTGCGTTGTGCATTGCAAGCGATTGCTCGTTTTGCATTTTCCTGCTCGCAGCAGCTGCGAGCTATCGCGCCTTAGCGGGCGGGTCCGAATCAGGTCCATAATGTCCTCCTTGCACACACCACATACCCATGTTTAATAGTGATGTGCGTCGACCTCTGTGCTTTGGTTTTGGTTCTAATTCGTCGGGTTTTGGTGTTACCAAAACCACCCTCGAGTGCTTTGGTTTTGGTTTTGGATCTGCATTTTTTTCAAACAATGATAAAATCAGCTGAGATCACATAATTTGGACCTGGTTTTGTTCCTATAGTATTTTTAACCTCATAACATTAATTTCCAGTCATTTCCAGTCAATTTTGACCACCTCACAGTTCACAGTATTGTTTTAATCCAGTTTAGGCCAAAAGGTTGCACCGAGCTAGCTGTCTGACTGAGCTAAGGGACAACAGTGAGCTGCACAAACAAGTGGCAGTCCAACTTCCAACATAGCACAATTAGGATGCAGAGTGGCACTGCAGTGGCAGACAGGATTGCATATTAAAAACCAAGAATGTTTTAATTAAACAAGAACAAGATCAGAGGCTCGAGGGAGACGGAAAATGTACGGTATGTAGTTGAAAGCAGAGAAAGGACGGATTGATTAATTTGCAAATTTACTTTAAATTTGGATTCCAAAGCAAATTTATGAGGAAGAAGGAGAGCGACTTACAGAGAACATTTTCCCACACACATCAGCCCTTGCCCAGCGGGCATGCATGCTGTTTGTGGCCATAAACATTTCTGGACATTTTAAGCATTCAGCAACTGCATGTCAAAGATTTCAGAGGCTGTGACAGTTCAACTTCCAACATGGCACATCTAGGAAACAGAGTGGCACTGCAGTCGCAGACAGGATGTCAGTTTAATAAACTATAAAAATGTTTGTCATCTACTCAAAACGACAGTCAGTAATGCCCCAAACAGCGCATAATGTATAGAAAAGAGGTGCAAGATCAAATTGCCCTTGGGCCCTCCCACCCACCATTATGTTATATATTAAACAGGACATGCACAGCTTAACAAACCAATCACTTCAGCGACAGTTTTTTTGGGCACCCAGAAAACAAACTACTCCACAAACTGTCTCTACGGAGGCAAGATGTCATCGCCTTTATCATCCTCACCCTCATCAGTGTGTACATCATCTTCACACAATATTAATATATCCCCGCTGGTATCCAGCATTACAGGTGCCTCTGGACTTTGACATAATTGCTGGTAAAGGTCTTCCTTGTGGAATTTGTAGTTCATTTTGATGAACATGATTTTTTCCACATTTTGAGGATGTTGTCCCCTACGCCGATCGTTGACAAGGTTCCCATCTATGCTGAAAACTTTTTCAGAATACACAGTGGAGTGTGGTCAGCTTAAGTAACGAAGAGCCAGTTTGTGCAAGGGACTCCAAATTGCCTTATTTCCTGCCAGTAGACAAACAGACTGTCTGACATTTTATCATTAAAATAATCTTCAACCAGTTTTTGAATGGTGACTGTATCAAATGGAGTCGCGGTAGAGGTGTTACTAATTTTAGGCAATTCTTTTAGATCTGACCAGATGTCAAAATGTTGTTTTGACTAATCTGCATCAACTGTGGGTCTTTTAGGAAAGCTGAGTTTTTTTCCTGAAAAAAAAAAACTGAAGGAGACATTGGCATATCATGTGCTGCTTGAGCTGACAACTTGCTCTTTGCATCTCTTCAGATCTGTGGGCCTGATTCAGCAAGGATCACTATTGCGATTGTGGTAGCAATCACGCACTCAGTTCTGGCACGAAAGTATGCTAATAATTGCAATCGCAAAGCACTCTCACTGACAACATGTAGATGCCCACTTCCCCTCTCGCACATTTGTAATACCTTGCAATCCAGCCAAAACATCAGTAACATCGAAGTACATCGGAGCCACTTGCACATTTAAGGCAGGTCAGACCCTACCACTAAATTGCTAACTTTCCTGCATGCAGTGAGAGCTCAAGCTGCGTATGCTATCACAGTGGCTAATTTATGAACGCCCCTTTAACGGCGTTCAAATGTACTGACATTCATTACCGATCACAACTGTTTAATTCTGCGCATGCTTATGCATCGCAATGCGCTTGTGCGAAGACTCCATTGCGATCAGGACTGTGATTGCACTGACTATGCAGACCCATTGCAGAGTGATGGACAGGAAGTACCGTTAAGGGGTGATGACAGGAGTGGTCGGCAAAATGCAGGCATGCCAGTGCGTTTGAATGCCGTGGCAGGGCCATGCATAAATTAGCCACTGAGATGCCATACGCAGTTTGGGTTTGCACTGCATGCGAAGAGGTTAGCAATTTCTGAGTAAGATCAGACCTTGTGCATGTGTGCGTGAGGTGCCAATTGTACTCGATGTTACTGATGGTTTCACAGTTTGCTAAGTATTACGGATGTGTGTAAGGTAAAGTGTGTGTCCTTATGTTAGGCTGTGTATGCCATTGCAATTGCAATCATTAGCATACATTTGCAGTGAGACTGCATACGTAATCGCTATTGCAATCGCAATAACGATCCTTGCTGAATCAGGCCATTGATCTACAAGACCAACATACTTAGCGGAATCGCTTTGTTTCAGCTCCTCCTTCAGTTTCTCAAGCTGTTTTTCCAAAAATCTAATTAGGGGAATGACCTGACTCAAACTGGCAGTGTCTGAACTCACTTCACAGGTGACAACTTCAAAGGTTTTTAGCACCTCGCACAACTTGGAAAGTATTCTACACTGCTCTAGAGTAAGGTACATTCTCCCTATGTCATGGCTCGTTGTGTAGCTTTGGATGGCTTTTAGCTGTTCCTCCATCCGCTGAAGGGTGTAATTCCAACTTGTTACGCCCTCTTGCTTCAGCTGGTGACAGGGTAAATTAAACTGTTTTTGAAGGTGCTGCAATTTTCTACATGCAGCTGTTGAATGGCAAAAATGTCACATCTCCTGCACGCCCCTGTCATTTTTCAGAAAAGTTCTGCACCACCAATTGATTGTGTGAATAAAACATGGGACATGTCCAAAATCATCCAAGTGTAATGCTCTCACAATATTTGTGGAGTTGCCAAAAATCACACATCCCGAGAAGAGTCCAAGTGAGGTAAGCCATTTTGCAATGACTTTCATGAGTTTTCCTAAGAGGTTGACACCGGTATGCCTCTTAGTGTAGCCAGTGATACAGAGAGTAGCCTGCTGCTGAATGAGCTGGTGTTTGTTAGATGCTGCTGCTGTTCGTGCTGCTGAAGGCAATACACCCACCTAGTGGGCTGTCACAATAAAGTAATCTTTAGTTTGCACTGTTCCTCTTGTCTTGTTCTATTGCCTTATGCTTTTTTTACCACTGACATTCCGGTTTTCATTTTTTTACACCTCTTCTAGAGTGAGATGCTCTTGCATCATCATGTGAGGCAAAAGCAGATGGCTGAATGACAGCAGTTGCAGAACCACAACTCAGAAATGAAGGACAAGGCCTGTGCTTTTCCTTGCCACTGCATGTGGTGTATGGAATGTTGTCAATTTTATGTTTTTCTGTCTGAAACTTTCCCTTTATTATATAGGTGTTTTTTTCTTTAGCAATGTATTAGTAAAATATGTTTTTTGGGGATTTTAGATGCACTGACAGAAAGCCTCTATGCCTTTTAGCATCGGTCTTAGTAGATGACACAGTGGTATCATCATGATGACTGGAGGTGGTAGCAGCTGCAGAGCTAGTGCTTTGTTGCTGCTCCTGCTGTTCTATTGACTGATTGTCGTGTTCCAAGTCAACGCCTGAATCTTTTCTAACAATAAAAACTGTGCCCACCTACTGTCACTTTGCGCAGATAGTAAAGTGGTGGTCCTTGATCTACTGACTGTTACTACATCATAGATACAGTATCACTGCCTGAATTAAATAATGTTCCCACTGACTGCAACACACTGCACGGTGACCCATGACCTACTGACTGTTACTGACTGTTATATATCACAGACTCAGTAGCATTGCCTGAATTTATCACAAACAAATATATATATTTTTTTACAAAACAAATGTGCCCATCGACTGCGACACATTGCTCGGTGGCCCTTGACCTGCTGACCGTTACATATACCAGACACAGTATCACAGCCTGAATTTATAACAAAACATATATATTTTTTGTTTTACCAAGAAAATTTTGCCAATTGACTGTACTGCTTGGTGGATATTGACACTTTCACCATTACCGACTGTTATATATCACAGACACAGTATCACCACCTGAATCTATCAGAAATAATAATAATAATTTTTTTTTATACAAAAAAAATGTGCCCACCGGCTGCGACACACTACGCGGTGGCTCATGACCTACTGACTGTTACTGACTGTTATATCAGACACAGTATCACGGCCTGAAGTTACTTTAAATTTTAGCTTTTTCGCACCAAATAAAATAATTTTTTTTAAAGCCACACACAATATTAATTATATTAAATGATGTTCCTGCACTTTAAAAAACAAAAAAAACAATGATTTGCTGACTGCCTATTTAACAAACTAGCCAGATTTAACTGGGGACTCTCACTGTAGGTGGCACTGCCCATTACAGACAGTAGTGTCACTAACCCTGTCCTACGCCTGACTCTCACTGTCACTATCTGTCACTTACTGTCACTACTAGGCTAGCTAAGTTAAGCTAACTACCTACTCTCCTTCTCCCGCAGTCCTGTGACAAATGACGCCGAATCACAGCAAGAAGGACTAATGTAGGATACAAAACACTCAAGATCCGATGTCAGGAAGATGACGTTGTGTCTCAATTTCAATTCTGAAAATGGTGAGGAGATCCGAGCAGCGCTTCAGATCTCCTCAGTTGAGGCAAGTTCGGGCAACTTTGGTTTCCAGGAAATTGAACTAACTGATCTCTATAAATAATGCTTTTAAGGGGAGCTTTGCGCAAAACTAAAATGGCAACTACTACTATTATTAACTCTCTATTACTTTTTAAACTTCTTTAGTGTTAGCTTTTAAAACAACTAAGTCATGTATTACCTTTGAAGCACCCTCCTTAGCTGTCACTGGTTGTGTTGTGCTGGATTCTGTTTCTATGGAGATTATAGATAGAAATTGGGTAAGAAGAATTGGTGTGAAAAAGCTATTACACTGTGATTAACAAACGTTTAAATTAGGGGTGTGCACCGGCCACTTTTCGTGTTTTGTGTTTTGGTTTTGGATCTGGATCTTTCTTCGTGTTTTGGATCTGGATTGGTTTTGCCAAAACCACCCTTCCGTGTTTTGGGTTCTGGGTTTTGTGTTTTGGATCTGTATTTTTTTTTTAAAAAGCATAAAAACAGCTAAAATCACAGAATTTGTTGGTTTCTCTGCTCCTATGCTATTATTAACCTCAATAACCTTAATTTCCACTCATTTCCAGTCTATTCTGAACACCTCACACCTCACAATAGTGTTTTCATATCCAAAAGGTTGCACCGAGGTAGCTGGATGACTATGCTAAGCGACACGAGTGGGCGGCACAAACACGTGACCCATCTAGGAGTGACACTGCAGTGGCAGACAGGATGGCAGTTAGAAAAACTAGGCCCCAAACTGTACATAATGCAAAGAAAAAAAAGAAGTGCAAGATGGAATTGTCCTTGGGCCCTCCCACCCACCCTTATGTTGTATAAACAGGACATGCACACTTTAACAAATCAATCATTTCAGCGCCAGGGTCTGCCACACAACTGTGGCTGAAATGATTGGTTCGTTTGGGCCCCCACAAAACAAGCTGGCAATTAATGTGTCCCTGCACAAACTGGCTCTACGGAGGCAAGATGTCATCCTCATCCTCCTCATCCACCGATTCCTCACCCTCTTCAGTGTGTACATCCTCATCCTCACAAAGTATTAACTCGTCCCCACTTGAATCCACCACCACAGGTCCCTCTGTACCTTCTGGAGGCTGGTCTCCCTGGAAGAGCTGATAATTCATTTTGATGAACATCATCTTCTCCACATTCTGTGGAAGCAACCTCCTACGCCTTTCGCTGACAAGGTTCCCGGCTGCACTAAACACTCTTTCGGAGTACACACTGGAGGGGGGGCAACTCAGGTAAAATAGAGCCAGCTTGTACAGGGGCCTCCAAATTGCCTCTTTTTCCTGCCAGTACAGGTATGGACTGTCTGACATGCCTACTTGGATGCTGTCACCGATGTAATCCTCCACCATTCTGTCAATGGTGACAGTATCATATGCAGTGACAGTAGACATGTCAGAAATTGTTGCCAGGTCCTTCAGTCCGGACCAGATGTCCAAACTTGGTCCTGCCTGCCCTGCATCACCGCCAGCGGGTTGCTTAGGATACCTAAGTTTTTTCCTGGCAGCCCCAGTTGCGGGAGAAAATGAAGAAGGAGCCGTTGACGTGTCACGTTCCGCTTCAGCTGACAGTGTGTTCACCAGCAGGTCTTTGCACCTCTGCAGGCTTGTGTCGGCCAGAAAGAGAGACACCACATAGGCTTTAAACCTAGGATCAAGCACGGTGGCCAAAATGTAGTGGTCTGATTTCAACAGATTGACCACCCTGGAATCCTGGCAAAGCGAATGAAGGGCTTCATCCACAAGTCCCACATGCCGAGCGGAATCGCTCCGTCTTAGCTCCTCCTTCACTTTCTCCAGCTGCTTCTGCAAAAGCCTGATGAGGGGAATGACCTGACTCAAGCTGGCTGTGTCTGAACTGACTTCACGTGTGGCAAGTTCGAAGGGCTGGAGAACCTTGCACAACACGGAAATCATTCTCCACTGCGCTTGAGTCAGGTGCATACCCCCTCCTTTGCCTATGTCATAGGTGGATGTATAGGCTTGTATGGCCTTTTGCTGCTCCTCCATCCTCTGAAGCATATAGAGGGTTGAGTTCCACCGCGTCACAACCTCTTGCTTCAGGTGATGGCGGGGCAGGTTCAAGAGTGTTTGCTGGCGCTCCAGTCTTCGGCACGCAGTCGCTGAATGGCGAAAGTGGCCAGAAATTTTTCGGGCCACCCAAAGCGTCTCCTGCACGCCCCTGTCACTTTTCAGAAAATTCTGCACCACCAAGTTTATTGTGTGAGCAAAACATGGGACGTGCTGGAATTTGCCCAGATGTAATGCCCGCACAATATTGGTGGCATTGTCAGATATCACAAATCCCCAGGGGAGTCTAAGTGGGGTAAGCCACTGGGCGATGATTTCCCTCAGTTTCTCTAAGAGGTTGTCGGCGGTGTGCCTCTTACTGAAACCGGTGATACACAGCGTAGCCTGCCTTGTAACGAGCTGGCGTTTCTGAGATGCTGCTACTGGTGACGCTGCTGCTGTTGCTGCGTAAGGTGATACATCTACCCAGTGGGCTGTCACAGTCATATAGTCCTTAGTCTGCCCTGTTCCACTTGTCCACATGTCCGTGGTTAAGTGGACATTGTGTACAACGGCATTTTTCAGGACACTGAGGACACTTTTTCTGACGTTTCTGTACAGTCTCGGTATCGCCTGCCTAGTGAAGTGGAATCTAGATGGGATTTGGAACCGGGGACACACTACCTCCATCAATTGTCTAAATCCCACTGCACTAATGGCGGATACCGGACGCACGTCTAACACCAACATAGCAGTCAAGGCCTCAGTTATACGTTTTGCTTCAGGATGACTGCTGTCGTACTTCATCCTCCTCGCTAAGGACTGTTGGAGGGTCAATTGTTTAGTAAAAGTAGTGGTGTTCCTACTTCCTCTCTGGGATGATGAACGACTCCCAGCAGCAGCAACAGCAGCAGCGGCAGCAGTAGGCGTAGCAATGTAGGATCCTCCAGAGGAATCCCGGATAGGAGAGTCAGTCATGCCAGTGACATGGCCTGCAGGACTACTTCCGATCCTGACTAAGGAGGAAATTGACGAGGAGGGAGTTGACGGTGTGGTTTGCAGGCGCTTGGATACAACAGGACAACGGGATTTAGGTGTCCCTGGACTGCTTACGGTCTTAGCCAAAGTTTCTGAACTTGACAGTAACTTTTTATGAACGCGCTGCAGGTGCCGTATAAGGGAGGATGTTCCTAGGTGGTTGACGTCCCTACCCCTACTTATTTCACCTTTACATATGGTACATATGGCAAGACAGTTGTTGTCCGGATTTGGATAGAAAAATTGCCAGACCAAAGAGGTGGAATGTTTGGTCTTCTGCCCAGGCATGACCGTGATGGGCTTTTTCATCCCACGGACAACAACTGTCTCCCCCGGAGCCTGATTTAAACAAACCACATCACCATCAGAATCCTCCTCGCCAACTTCCTCCTCAGCGCCAGCTACACCAGTATCCTCATCCTGTTGTACTTCAACAGTGACATCTTCAATTTGCATATCAGCAAGTGTACTGTGGGTGCTCCTTTCAGCACTTGCAGGGGGCGTGCAAATGGTGGAAAGAGCCACCTCTTCCCGTCCAGTGCTGGGAAGGTCAGGCATCGCAACCACCACCACACTTGGACTCTCCTTGGGGATTTGTGATATCTTCTTAGAAAGCACAGTTCTTCGCTGTGCTTTTGCCAGCTTAACTCTTTTGATTTTTTTAGTGGGAGGAGGGCTTCCATCGTCATGTGAAGCTGAACCACTAGTCATGAACATACTAGGGATCGACCTTAGCCGTTCCTTGCCACTCCGTGTCTTAAATGGCATATTGGCAAGTTTACGTTTCTCTTCAGCTGATTTAAATGTCTTTTTCAAGGTCATTTTCCTGAACTTTGCCATTTGGGATTGTATGTGCCCTCTACTATGACATTGGGCATCGGCCTTGGCAGACGACGTTGATGGCATGTTATCGTCTATGTCATGACTAGTGGCAGCAGCTTCAGCACTAGGAGGAAGTGGTTCTTGATCTTTCTCTATTTTATTTTTATCGGAGAAAGTTTGGTCCTCCATTTATGTTATATCGATTTGATATATACGTGCGGCTAAACACAGAAAATAATTTTTTTTTTGGTTTGGACTGGAGTGTACTTTGTGGGTTACAGCACCCTTTAACGGTCAAGCCAGCCGGCCCTTTACTTATGACACAGGCGCACGCTTGGCACTACTTTGTTGATGCACGTGCGGCTACTGCGCACACAATTCACAAACACAGAAAATAATTTTTTTTTTGGTTTGGACTGGAGTGTACTTTCGGGGGTTACAGCACCCTTAACGGTCAAGCCAGCCGGCCCTTTACTTATGACACAGGTGCACGCTTGGCACTACTTTGTTGATGCACGTGCGGCTACTGCGCACACAATTCACAAACACAGAAAATAATTTTTTTTTGGTTTGGACTGGAGTGTACTTTCGGGGGTTACAGCACCTTTAACGGTCAAGCCAGCCGGCCCTTTACTTATGACACAGGCGCACGCTTGGCACTACTTTGTTGATGCACGTGCGGCTACTGCGCACACAATTCACAAACACAGAAAATAATTTTTTTTTTGGTTTGGACTGGAGTGTACTTTCGGGGGTTACAGCACCCTTTAACGGTCAAGCCAGCCGGCCCTTTACTTATGACACAGGCGCACGCTTGGCACTACTTTGTTGATGCACGTGCGGCTACTGCGCACACAATTCACAAACACAGAAAATAATTTTTTTTTGGTTTGGACTGGAGTGTACTTTCGGGGGTTACAGCACCCTTTAACGGTCAAGCCAGCCGGCCCTTTACTTATGACACAGGCGCACGCTTGGCACTACTTTGTTGATGCACGTGCGGCTACTGCGCACACAATTCACAAACACAGAAAATAATTTTTTTTTTGGTTTGGACTGGAGTGTACTTTTGGGGGTTACAGCACCCTTAACGGTCAAGCCAGCCGGCCCTTTACTTATGACACAGGTGCACGCTTGGCACTACTTTGTTGTTGCACGTGCGGCTACTGCGCACACAATTCACAAACACAGAAAATAATTTTTTTTTGGTTTGGACTGGAGTGTACTTTCAGGGGTTACAGCACCCTTTAACGGTCAAGCCAGCCGGCCCTTTACTTATGACACAGGCGCACGCTTGGCACTACTTTGTTGATGCACGTGCGGCTACTGCGCACACAATTCACAAACACAGAAAATAATTTTTTTTTTGGTTTGGACTGGAGTGTACTTTGGGGGTTACAGCACCCTTTAACGGTCAAGCCAGCCGGCCCTTTACTTATGACACAGGCGCACGCTTGGCACTACTTTGTTGATGCACGTGCGGCTACTGCGCACACAATTCACAAACACAGAAAATAATTTTTTTTTTGGTTTGGACTGGAGTGTACTTTCGGGGGTTACAGCACCCTTAACGGTCAAGCCAGCCGGCCCTTTACTTATGACACAGGTGCACGCTTGGCACTACTTTGTTGATGCACGTGCGGCTACTGCGCACACAATTCACAAACACAGAAAATAATTTTTTTTTTGGTTTGGACTGGAGTGTACTTTCGGGGGTTACAGCACCCTTTAACGGTCAAGCCAGCCGGCCCTTTACTTATGACACAGGCGCACGCTTGGCACTACTTTGTTGATGCACGTGCGGCTACTGCGCACACAATTCACAAACACAGAAAATAATTTTTTTTTTGGTTTGGACTGGAGTGTACTTTCTGGGGTTACAGCACCCTTAACGGTCAAGCCAGCCGGCCCTTTACTTATGACACAGGCGCACGCTTGGCACTACTTTGTTGATGCACGTGCGGCTACTGCGAACACAATTCACAAACACAGAAAATAATTTTTTTTTGGTTTGGACTGGAGTGTACTTTCGGGGGTTACAGCACCCTTTAACGGTCAAGCCAGCCGGCCCTTTACTTATGACACAGGCGCACGCTTGGCACTACTTTGTTGATGCACGTGCGGCTACTGCGCACACAATTCACAAACACAGAAAATAATTTTTTTTTTGGTTTGGACTGGAGTGTACTTTCGGGGGTTACAGCACCCTTAACGGTCAAGCCAGCCGGCCCTTTACTTATGACACAGGTGCACGCTTGGCACTACTTTGTTGATGCACGTGCGGCTACTGCGCACACAATTCACAAACACAGAAAATAATTTTTTTTTGGTTTGGACTGGAGTGTACTTTCGGGGGTTACAGCACCCTTTAACGGTCAAGCCAGCCGGCCCTTTACTTATGACACAGGCGCACGCTTGGCACTACTTTGTTGATGCACGTGCGGCTACTGCGCACACAATTCACAAACACAGAAAATAATTTTTTTTTTGGTTTGGACTGGAGTGTACTTTGGGGGTTACAGCACCCTTTAACGGTCAAGCCAGCCGGCCCTTTACTTATGACACAGGCGCACGCTTGGCACTACTTTGTTGATGCACGTGCGGCTACTGCGCACACAATTCACAAACACAGAAAATAATTTTTTTTTTGGTTTGGACTGGAGTGTACTTTCGGGGGTTACAGCACCCTTAACGGTCAAGCCAGCCGGCCCTTTACTTATGACACAGGTGCACGCTTGGCACTACTTTGTTGATGCACGTGCGGCTACTGCGCACACAATTCACAAACACAGAAAATAATTTTTTTTTTGGTTTGGACTGGAGTGTACTTTCGGGGGTTACAGCACCCTTTAACGGTCAAGCCAGCCGGCCCTTTACTTATGACACAGGCGCATGCTTGGCACTACTTTGTTGATGCACGTGCGGCTACTGCGCACACAATTCACAAACACAGAAAATAATTTTTTTTTTGGTTTGGACTGGAGTGTACTTTCGGGGGTTACAGCACCCTTAACGGTCAAGCCAGCCGGCCCTTTACTTATGACACAGGCGCACGCTTGGCACTACTTTGTTGATGCACGTGCGGCTACTGCGCACACAATTCACAAACACAGAAAATAATTTTTTTTTGGTTTGGACTGGAGTGTACTTTCGGGGGTTACAGCACCCTTTAACGGTCAAGCCAGCCGTCCCTTTACTTATGACACAGGCGCACGCTTGGCACTACTTTGTTGATGCACGTGCGGCTACTGCGCACACAATTCACAAACACAGAAAATATATTATTTTTTTAGCACTTGGGGGGAGCACCCCTGATGGACAGAGCACCCCCTGGACAACACTACAGCACTCCTTTAGGACTGGGACACTGCACAGGACTTTGGAGTGGACACAGCCCCTATGGAGAACTGACTGCACAACACAGTCCAGCCAGCCCCTATGGACTTTGAAGTAGTGGACACAGCCCCTATTAACAACAGCAGCACAGCACAACACAGCCAGCCCCTATGGACTTTGAAGTAGTGGACAACAGCAGCACTACACTACACTACACTACACTACACTACACAGCCCTAACTCCCACCCTCCCTCTTCACTGTCCACAGCCGAGTGAGAAAATGGCGCCGACGCGGGTACCTTATATAGGATCCAAAACCCGCGAGACTCGGAAGGCGGCATGATGACGTTTTGCCTCGATTTCAGATCCGAGTCAGGCGGGAAAAGTCGAGCCTGACTCGGTTCGGACTCGGATCGGGGGGGCTCGGGGGGGTTCGGATTTCAGAAATCCGAACCCGCTCACCCCTAGTTTAAATGTCACTTTAACTAGCCTAAAACATGGTTGGCATAGTGGTTAGCATTACTGCCTCTCAGCACTGTGGTAGTTTTTTATGTTTTCCCTTTGTTTGTGTGTTTGTGTGGGCTTCCTACAGGTGCTCAGTTTCCTCCTTCACTCCAAAAATAAACCCTTGTATGTACATCAGGCTTGCCGACATTCGGGCTGCCCCCTCCGGGATGGGACCACCAGGTTGATGCTGCAGGGGGCATGGCGATGGCAATAGTGGGCGGTGTAGGGTTGTGGCGGCACAACTGCAAAATTGCAGTTCTTCCCCCTGCTATACTATGCAGAGATTTCCAGCATTGTAAAACAGGGGTGGGGCTACAATAACGTGATTCAGTGTGAAACGCAGCATCACATCCCTCCAGACTGCCCACTTTCGTCAGTTAAGTGTGGGGGGGGGAAGTAGTGGGGGTGCTGGCAGTAGCGGCACCAGTCTGAGAGACTTGCCCTCTCCTGCAGCGTACCGGGAGCACCACCAGAATTTCGGAAGCCTCCCGGCCATTGCACGAGAGTCGGCAAGTATGATGTACTGTACATGTGGTGAGGAAAATAGACTGCAGAATAAGTGTGCACTATACAAATAACTATTAATAATACTAGGGGTGTGCACCGGCCACTTTTCGTGTTTTGTGTTTTGGTTTTGGATCTGGATCTTTCTTCGTGTTTTGGATCTGGATTGGTTTTGCCAAAACCACCCTTCCGTGTTTTGGGTTCTGGGTTTTGTGTTTTGGATCTGTATTTTTTTGAAAAAAAGCATAAAAACAGCTTAAATCACAGAATTTGTGTTTTTTTCTGCTCCTATGCAATTATTAACCTCAATAACCTTCATTTCCACTCATTTCCAGTCTATTCTGAACACCTCACACCTCACAATATTGTTTTTATGGCCAAAAGATTGCACCGAGGTAGCTGGATGACTATGCTAAGCGACACGAGTGGGCGGCACAAACACGTGGCCCATCTAGGAGTGACACTGCAGTGGCAGACAGGATGGCAGTTTGAAAAACTAGGCCCCAAACAGTACATACTGCAAAGAAAAAAAAGAGGTGCAAGATGGAATTGTCCTTGGACCCTCCCACCCACCCTTATGTTGTATAAATAGGACATGCACACTTTAACAAACCAATCATTTCAGCGCCAGGGTCTTCCACATGACTGTGGCTGAAATGATTGGTTCGTTTGGGCCCCCACAAAACAAGCTGGCAATTAATGTGTCCCTGCACAAACTGGCTCTACGGAGGCAAGATGTCGTCCTCATCCTCCTCATCCACCGATTCCTTGGATAAAACAGGAAAAAGGGATTTAGGTGTCCCTGGACTGCTTACGGTCTTAGCCAAAGTTTCTGAACTTGACAGTAACTTTTTATGAACGCGCTGCAGGTGCCGTATAAGGGAGGATGTTCCTAGGTGGTTAACGTCCCTACCCCTACTTATTTCACCTTTACATATGGTACATATGGCAAGACAGTTGTTGTCCGGATTTGGATAGAAATATTGCCAGACCAAAGAGGTGAAATGTTTGGTCTTCTGCCCAGGCATGACCGTGATGGGCTTTTTCATCCCACGGACAACAACTGTCTACCCCGGAGCCTGATTTAAACAAACCACATCACCATCAGAATCCTCCTCGCCAACTTCCTCCTCAGTGCCAGCTACACCAGTATCCTCATCCTGTTGTACTTCAACAGTGACATCTTCAATTTGCATATCAGCAAGTGGACTGTGGGTGCTCCTTTGAGCACTTGCAGGGGGCGTGCAAATGGTGGAAAGAGCCACCTCTTCCCGTCCAGTGCTGGGCAGGTCAGGCATCGCAACCGCCACCACACTTGGACTCTCCTTGGGGATTTGTGATATCTTCTTAGAACGCACAGTTCTTCGCTGTGCTTTTGCCAGCTTAACTCGTTTAATTTTTTTAGCGGGAGGAGGGCTTCCATCGTCATGTGAACCTAAACCACTAGTCATGAACATAGGGAAATACCTTAGTCGTTCCTTGCCACTCCGTGTCGTAAATGGCATATTGGCAAGTTTAAGTTTCTCTTCAGATGATTTAATTTAATTTTCAAGGTCATTTTCCTGAACTTTGTCATTTGGGATTGTATGTGCCCTCTACTATGACATTGGGCATCGGCCTTGGCAGACGACGTTGATGGCATTTTATCGTCTATATCATGACTAGTGGCAACAGCTTCAACACTAGGAGGAAGTGGTTCTTGATCTTTCCCTATTTTATTTTTATCGGAGAAAGTTTGGTCCTCCATTTATGCTACATTGATATATACGTGCAGCTAAAGTGCACACAAACACAGAAAATAATTTTTTATTTTTGTTGGAGACTAGTGCACTTTGTGGGTTACACCACCCTTTAAGAAATGAGCCAGCTGGCCCTTTACTTATGGGACACAGGCGCACGCTTGGCGCTGCTCCTTTGTTGATGCACGTGCAGCCACAGTGCACACAATTCACAAACACAGAAATTTTTTTTTATTTTGTTTGGAGTGCCCTTTGGGGGTTACAGCACCCTTTAGCGGTCAATCCAGCCGGCCCTTTATTTATGGGACACAGGCGCACGCTTGGCACTACTTTGTTGATGCACGTGCGGCTACTGCGCACACAATTCACAAATACAAAAAATATATATTTTTATTTTGTTTGGAGTGCCCTTTGGGGGTTACAGCACCCTTTAATGGTCAAGCCAGCCGGCCCTTTACTTATGACACAGGCGCACGCTTGGCACTACTTTGTTGATGCACGTGCGGCTACTGCGCACACAATTCACAAACACAAAAAAAATATATATTTTTATTTTGTTTGGAGTGTACTTTGGGGATTACAGCACCCTTTAACGGTCAAGCCAGCCGGCCCTTTACTTATGACACAGTCGCACGCTTGGCACTACTTTATAGATGCACGTGCGGCTACTACGCACACAATTCACAAACACAGAAAATATTTTTTAATTTGGTTTGGAGTGTACTTTGGGGGTTACAGCACCCTTTAACGGTCAAGACAGCTGGCCCTTTACTTATGACACAGGCGCACGCTTGGCACTACTTTGTTGATGCACGTGCGGCTACTGCGCACACAATTCACAAAGACAGAAAATATTTTTTTATTTGGTTTGGAGTGTACTTTGGGGGTTACAGCACCCTTTAACGGTCAAGCCAGCCGGCCCTTTACTTATGACACAGGCGCACGCTTGGCACTACTTTGTTGATGCACGTGCGGCTACTGCGCACATAATTCACAAACACAAAAAAATATATATTTTTATTTTGTTTGGAGTGCCCTTTGGGGGTTACAGCACCCTTTAATGGTCAAGCCAGCCGGCCCTTTACTTATGACACAGGCGCACGCTTGGCACTACTTTGTTGATGCACGTGCGGCTACTGAGCACACAATTCACAAACACAAAAAAATATATATTTTTATTTTGTTTGGAGTGCCCTTTGGGGGTTACAGCACCCTTTAATGGTCAAGCCAGCTGGCCCTTTACTTATGACACAGGCGCACGCTTGGCGCAGCTTCTTTGTTGATGCACGTGCAGCCACAGTGCACACAATTCACAAACACAGAAACATTATTTTTAATTGGTTTGGAGTGCCCTTTGGGGGTTACAGCACCCTTTAGCGGTCAAGCCAGCTGGCCCTTTATTTATGGGACACAGGCGCATGCTTGGCACTACTTTGTTGATGCACGTGCGGCTATTGCGCACACAATTCACAAACACAAAAAAAATTATTTTTTTATTTTGTTTGGAGTGCCCTTTGGGGGTTACAGCACCCTTTACCGGACAAGCCAGCCGGCCTTTTACTTATGGGACACAGGCGCACGCTTGGCGCTGCTTCTTTGTTGATGCACGTGCAGCCACAGTGCACACGATTCACAAACACAGAAAAAAAAAATTTATTTTGTTTGGAGTGCCCTTAGGGGGTTACAGCACCCTTTAGCGGTCAATCCAGCCGGCCCTTTATTTATGGGACACAGGCGCACGCTTGGCACTACTTTGTTGATGCACGTGCGGCTACTGCGCACACAATTCACAAACACAGAAAATATTTTTTTATTTGGATTGGAGTGTACTTTGGGGGTTACAGCACCCTTTAACGGTCAAGCCATCCGGCCCTTTACTTATGACACAGGCGCACGCTTGGCACTACTTTGTTGATGCACGTGCAGCTACTGCGCACACAATTCACAAACACAGAAAATATTTTTTTATTTGGTTTGGAGTGTACTTTGGGGGTTACAGCACCCTTTAACGGTCAAGCCAGCCGGCCCTTTACTTATGACACAGGCGCACGCTTGACACTACTTTGTTGATGCACGTGCGGCTACTGCGCACACAATTCACAAACACATAAAATATTTTTTTATCTGGTTTGGAGTGTACTTTGGGGGTTACAGCACCCTTTAATGGTCAAGCCAGCCGGCCCTTTACTTATGACACAGGCGCACGCTTGGCACTACTTTGTTGATGCACGTGCGGCTACTGCGCACACAATTCACAAACACAGAAAATATTTTTTTATTTAGTTTGGAGTGTACTTTGGGGGTTACAGCACCCTTTAACGGACAAGCCAGCCGGCCTTTTACTTATGGGACACAGGCGCACGCTTGGCGCTGCTTCTTTGTTGATGCACGTGCAGGCACAGTGCACACAATTCACAAACACAAAAAAAAAAATTTTATTTTGTTTGGAGTGCCCTTTGGGGGTTACAGCACCTTTTAGCGGTCAAGCCAGCCAGCCCTTTATTTATGGGACACAGGCGCACGCTTGACACTACTTTGTTGATGCACGTGCGGCTACTGCGCACACAATTCACAAACACAAAAAAATATATATTTTTATTTTGTTTGGAGTGCCCTTTGAGGGTTACAGCACCCTTTAATGGTCAAGCCAGCCGGCCCTTTACTTATGACACAGACGCACGCTTGGCACTACTTTGTTGATGCACATGCGGCTACTGCGCACACAATTCACAAACACAAAAAAATATATTTTTTTATTTTGTTTGGAGTGCCCTTTGGGGGTTACAGCACGCTTTAACGGACAAGCCAGCCGGCCTTTTACTTATGGGACACAGGCGCACGCTTGGCGCTGCTTCTTTGTTGATGCACGTGCAGCCACAGTGCACACAATTCACAAACACAGAAATTTTTTTTTTATTTTGTTTGGAGCGCCCTTTGGGGGTTACAGCACCCTTTAGTGGTCAATCCAGCCGGCCCTTTATTTATGGGACACAGGCGCACGCTTGGCACTACTTTGTTGATGCACGTGCGGCTACTGCGCACACAATTCACAAACACAAAAAAATATATATTTTTATTTGGTTTGGAGTGCCCTTTGGGGGTTACAGCACACTTCAACGGACAAGCCAGGCGGCCTTTTACTTATGGGACACAGGCGCACGCTTGGCACTACTTTGTTGATGCACGTGCGGCTACTGCGCACACAATTCACAAACACAGAAAATATTTTTTTATTTGGTTTGGAGTGTACTTTGGGGGTTACAGCACCCTTTAACGGTCAAGCCAGCCGACCCTTTACTTATGACACAGGCGCACGCTTGGCACTACTTTGTTGATGCACGTGCGGCTAGTGCGCACACAATTCACAAACACATAAAATATTTTTTTATTTGGTTTGGAGTGTACTTTGGGGGTTACAGCACCCTTTAATGGTCAAGCCAGCCGGCCCTTTACTTATGACACAGGCGCACGCTTGGCACTACTTTGTTGATGCACGTGCGGCTACTGCGCACACAATTCACAAACACAAAAAAATATATATTTTTATTTTGTTTGGAGTGCCATTTGGGGGTTATAGCACCCTTTAACGGACAAACCAGCCGGCCTTTTACTTATGGGACACAGGCGCACGCTTGGCGCTGCTTCTTTGTTGATGCACGTGCAGCCACAGTGCACACAAGTCACAAACACAGAAATTTTTTTTTATTTTGTTTGGAGTGACCTTTGGGGGTTACACCACCCTTTAGCGATCAATCCAGCTGGCCCTTTATTTATGGGACACAGGTGCACGCTTGGCACTACTTTGTTGATGCACGTGCGGCTACTGCACACACAATTCACAAACACAAAAAAATATATATTTTTATTTTGTTTGGAGTGCCCTTTGGTTGTTACAGCACCCTTTAACGGACAAGCCAGCCGGCCTTTTACTTATGACACAGGCGCACGCTTGGCACTACTTTGTTGGTGCACGTGCGGCTACTGCGCACACAATTCACAAACACAGAAAATATTTTTTTATTTGGTTTAGAGTGTACTTTGGGGGTTACAGCACCCTTTAACGGACAAGCCAGCTGGCCTTTTACTTATGGGACACAGGTGCACGCTTGGCGCTGCTCCTTTGTTGATGCACGTGCAGCCACAGTGCACACAATTCACAAACACAGAAAAAAATTTTTTATTTTGTTTGGAGTGCCCTTTGGGGGTTACAGCACCCTTTTGTGGTCAATCCAGCTGGCCCTTTATTTATGGGACACAGACGCACGCTTGGCACTACTTTGTTGATGCACGTGCGGCTACTGCGCACACAATTCACAAACACAAAAAAATATATTTTTTTATTTTGTTTGGAGTGCCCTTTGGGGGTTACAGCACCCTTTAACGGTCAAGCCAGCCGGCCCTTTACTTATGACACAGGCGCACGCTTGGCACTACTTTGTTGATGCACGTGCGGCTACTGCGCACACAATTCACAAACACAGAAAATATTTTTTTATTTGGTTTGGAGTGTACTTTGGGGGTTACAGCACCCTTTAACGGTCAAGCCAGCCGGCCCTTTACTTATGACACAGTTGCACGCTTGGCACTACTTCGTTGATGCACGTGCGGCTACTGCGCACACAATTCACAAACACAGAAAATATTTTTTTATTTGGTTTGGAGTGTACTTTGGGGGTTACAGCACCCTTTAACGGTCAAGCCAGCCGGCCCTTTACTTATGACACAGGCGCACGCTTGGCACTACTTTGTTGATGCACGTGCGGCTACTGCGCACACAATTCACAAACACAGAAAATATTTTTTTATTAGGTTTGGAGTGTACTTTGGGGGTTACAGCACCCTTTAACAGTCAAGCAAGCCGGCCCTTTACTTATGACACAGGCGCACGCTTGGCACTACTTTGTTGATGCACGTGCGGCTACTGTGCACACAATTCACAAACACAAAAAAATATCTTTTTTTATTTTGTTTGGAGTGCCCTTTGGGGGTTACAGCACCCTTTAACGGACAAGCCAGCCGGCCTTTTACTTATGGGACACAGGCGCACGCTTGGCGCTGCTTCTTTGTTGATGCACGTGCAGCCACAGTGCACACAATTCACAAACACAGAAAAAAAAAAATTATTTTGTTTGGAGTGCCCTTTGGGGGTTACAGCACCCTTTAGCAGTCAAGCCAGCCGGCCCTTTATTTATGGGACACAGGTGCACGCTTGACACTACTTTGTTGATGCACGTGCGGCTACTGCGCACACAATTCACAAACACAAAAAAATATATATTTTTATTTTGTTTGGAGTGCCCTTTGGGGGTTACAGCACCCTTTAATGGTCAAGCCAGCCGGCCCTTTACTTATGACACAGGCGCACGCTTGCCACTACTTTGTTGATGCACGTGCGGCTACTGCGCACACAATTCACAAACACAAAAAAATATATATTTTTATTTTGTTTGGAGTGCCCTTTGGGGGTTACAGCACCCTTTAACGGACAAGCCAGCCGGCCTTTTACTTATGGGACACAGGCGCACGCTTAGCACTACTTTGTTGATGCACGTGCGGCTACTGCGCACACAATTCACAAACACAGAAAATATTTTTTATTTGGTTTGGAGTGTACTTTGGGGGTTACAGCACCCTTTAACGGTCAAGCCAGCCGGCCCTTTACTTATGACACAGGCGCACGCTTGGCACTACTTTGTTGATGCACGTGCGGCTACTGCGCACACAATTCACAAACACAGAAAATATTTTTTTATTTGGTTTGGAGTGTACTTTGGGGGTTACAGCACCCTTTAACAGTCAAGCCAGCCGGCCCTTTACTTATGACACAGGCGCACGCTTGGCACTACTTTGTTGATACACATGCAGCTACTGCGCACACAATTCACAAACACCGAAAATATTTTTTTATTTGGTTTGGAGTGTACTTTGGGGGTTACAGCACCCTTTAATGGTCAAGCCAGCCGGCCCTTTACTTATGACACAGGCGCACGCTTGGCACTACTTTGTTGATGCACATGCGGCTACTGCGCACACAATTCACAAACACAAAAAAATATATATTTTTATTTTGTTTGGAGTGCCCTTTGGGGGTTACAGCACCCTTTAACGGACAAGCCAGCTGGCCTTTTACTTATGGGACACAGGCGCACGCTTGGCGCTGCTTCTTTGTTGATGCACGTGCAGCCACAGTGCACACAATTCACAAACACAGAATTTTTTTTTTTATTTTGTTTGGAGTGCCCTTTGGGGGTTACAGCACCCTTTAGCGATCAATCCAGCCGGCCCTTTATTTATGGGACACAGGTGCACGCTTGGCACTACTTTGTTGATGCACGTGCGGCTACTGCGCACACAATTCACAAACACAAAAAAATATATATTTTTATTTTGTTTGGAGTGCCCTTTGGTTGTTACAGCACCCTTTAATGGACAAGCCAGCCGGCCTTTTACTTATGACACAGGCGCACGCTTGGCACTACTTTGTTGGTGCACGTGCGGCTACTGCGCACACAATTCACAAACACAGAAAATATTTTTTTATTTGGTTTGGAGTGTACTTTGGGGGTTACAGCACCCTTTAACGGTCAAGCCAGCCGGCCCTTTACTTATGACACAGGCGCACGCTTGGCACTACTTTGTTGATGCACGTGCGGCTACTGCGCACACAATTCACAAACACCGAAAATATTTTTTTATTTGGTTTGGAGTGTACTTTGGGGGTTACAGCACCCTTTAACAGTCAAGCCAGCCGGCCCTTTACTTATGACACAGGCGCACGCTTGGCACTACTTTGTTGATACACGTGCAGCTACTGCGCACACAATTCACAAACACCGAAAATATTTTTTTATTTGGTTTGGAGTGTACTTTGGGGGTTACAGCACCCTTTAACGGTCAAGCCAGCCGGCCCTTTACTTATGACACAGGCGCACGCTTGGCAATACTTTGTTGATGCACGTGCGGCTACTGTGCACACAATTCACAAACACAGAAAAAATATTATTTTTTTTAGCACTTGGGGGGAGCACCCCTGACGGACTGAGCACCCCCTGGACAACACTACAGCACCCCTTTAGGACTGGGACACTGCACAGGACTTTGGAGTGGACACAGCCCCTATGGACAACTGACTGCACAACACAGTCCAGCCAGCCCCTCTGGACTTTGAAGTAATGGACACAGCCCCTATGGACAACAGCAGCAGAGCACAACACAGCCTGCCCCTATGGACTTTGAAGTAGTGGACACAGCCCCTATGGACAACAGCAGCACAGCGCAGCACAGCACAGCACAACACTACTCTGCACTACACTACACTACACTACACACCCCAGCCAGCCCTAACTCCCACCCTCCCTCTTCACTGTCCACAGCCGAGTGAGAAAATGGCGCCGACGCGGGTTCCTTACATAGGATCCAAAACCCGCGAGATCCGGAAGGCGGGATGATGACGTTTTGCCTCGATTTCAGATCCGAGTCAGGCAGGAAAAGTCGAGCCTGACTCGGATCGGCCTCGGATCGGGGGGACTCGGGGGGGTTCGGATTTCAGAAATCCGAACCCGTTCACCCCTAAATAATACTTAAATCTTGCACAGAACCTCTCTGGGAAATAATGAGACACAACATGTTCACATGGTCATAATATCGACAGACAGTTTCTGAGGTATCCCTAACCCTAATGCTAATGTCGACTTTTTCACTATGTCAACATATCATATGTCACCATTTTGTCGATATCAACAGTTTGCCCTTGTCGACACCATAACTGTCAACATTATGGTGTCAACATAATGAATATTTATAAAAACAAAATGGGTAACACCCTAAGGCCTGTATTCAATTACAGGCAAAAATCCGTTATCGGCGATTTATCGCCGATGACGTCCTTTTCACCAATTGCCATTATCCCCGTATTCAATTACAAAAACTTTTCGCCGATGTGAAAAGTCTTTGTAAAAAAAAAGGGGATAACTTTTCTCCAGCCTTTAGCTGGCGAAAAAAAGTGCAGAGTTGGGGTTTAGGTGGTGCAGGCTTTAAAAAAATAGCCTGCACCCCTGGGAATGCCCCTTACAATTAATGTATTTAAAAAAAAGTTGTTTTTAAAAAAAAAAAAAAAATCGGTACACCCCAAAAAATTTTAATTTTGTGGTTAAAATAAAAAATAGGGAACACACTTCTAAAATAGCTAAAATAAATCCAGAGGGGTTCCAAAGAATGCGGCAGGTGTTTTCTTCATTGTGGGAAGTAGCGGCAGGCACATTTTTGAAGAATTTTTAAAAATCATTGTAGGGACTTAAAAATATGCTTGCACCCATTTTCATGTACCCCAAATTTGATGGGCATAGTTATTTTCCCCCAAAAAATTGCTAAATGCTATTCTGCATTACCTTCTTCAAAGCCACATTTATGCACCTGCCGTGGCTATTTAAAAACCCGACTTCCCTTCAGCATGCAGAAATGGGGGTACCCATAGTGATCCCCCATGTCTGGACATCTTTAGGGGGGTCCAAGGATTATTTCCCGAAAATACCCATTTTTTTTGCCATTCCAAGTTTCGCCGGGTCCCATTTTCACGTCCTTTGAAATTGAATACAGGGAATATTGGGCACGAGCACGATACTTTTCCGCCTGGAAAACAGGCGAAGGAGGCAAAAAGTCCAGCAGGCGAAAAGTCTGGACTTTTTGCCTCAAATTGAAACTGGCCTTAGTTGCGCAGTTGGTAATAGCAGCCTCACATACACTTGTAGGAGTAACACCCACTCCAAAGAAAATACTAAAATAGAATAAATAAGTATAGTGATTGATGCTATATATGACAAAAGATGTTTAACTCATAAAATCACATACATATTAAAAGAATGCATACAAATCAACAAATTTTATACCACTCGTTGACAATACAACAATAAAATATAGTAAAAAACAAATATAAATGTATAAAAATACATAAAAACCTGGGATATGGGATCTAATCAAATGCACAGTGAAAAAAGCAACCCACAGAAGTCCAAGAAATTTTTTCCTCACCAATAGCAGGTGTTGCGGTGGGCTAGCTTTTAAAAGCAATAAGGTCATGGGCCTTCCAGCACGGCACCACCACAGAAGTTTTGAACTGGATCTTGAAGAAAGAATTCTTCACACTGGTAAGCAGATCCTCTGTATTTCCAGCTACAGGATGTCCGTGCAACGTGTTTCGGTCTGGTGACCTTCTTCTTTCTTCAAGATCCAATTCAAAACTTCTGCGGTGGTACCATGCTGGAAGGCCTGTGACCTTATTGCTTTTAAAAGCTAGCCCACTGCAACACCTGCTATTGGTGAGGAAAACAATTCTTGGACTTCGGTGGGTTGCTTTGTCCACTGTGCATTTGATTAGGTCCCACATCCCAGGTTTTCATGTGTTTTTATACATTTATATTTGTTTCTATATGTTTTTACTATATTTTATTGTTGTATTGTCAACGAGTGGAATAAAATTAGTTGATTTGTATGCATACTTTTAATAGGCATGTGATTTTATGAGTTAAACATCTTTTGTCATATATAGCGCCAATCACTATACTTATTTATTCTATTTTAACATAATGAATATTGACAATGTGCCTGTTGACATACTGACACATACAGTAGGTGTGTAAATGTATTGTATTAAATATATTTAAAATGTTTCTGTCTATTTGCATAGATGCTTGTCATAGGAAAAAATCCAAAGAGATGTATATATATATTAGGGGTGTGCACCGGACACTTTTCGTGTTTTGTGTTTTGGTTTTGGATCTGGATCTTTCTTCGTGTTTTGGATCTGGATTGGTTTTGCCAAAACCACCCTTCCGTGTTTTGGGTTCTGGGTTTTGTGTTTTGGATCTGGATTTTTTCTTAAAAAATAAAAAAAAAACGCTAAAATCACATAAATGGGCCTTTTTTTGTTCCTACGCTATTAATAACCCCAATAACATTAATTTCCACTCATTTCCACTCTATTCTGAACACCTCACA
Organism: Taudactylus pleione; assembly: GCA_031769625.1. Classification (NCBI taxonomy): domain Eukaryota; kingdom Metazoa; phylum Chordata; class Amphibia; order Anura; family Myobatrachidae; genus Taudactylus; species Taudactylus pleione. The sequence goes on from JAUIMM010000006.1 coordinate 24,046,389, forward strand.
CCTCACAATATTGTTTTTAGGCCAAAAGGTTGTACCGAGGAAGCTGGATGACTATGCTAAGCGACACAAGGGGGCGGCACAAACACGTGGCCCATCTAGGAGTGGCACTGCAGTGGCAGACAGGAAGCCAATCAGCGTTATGGTGCCCATTTGCATGTAGCACGAACCCGGGAGATCCGTGCTACATGCATCTGTGTGATTGGCACAGAGCAATGACAGGTCCGTGAGACCCGTCTGTGCTGCTGTGGTAAAAAAAAAAAAAAAAACCTGTGTAAAAAAAGAAAAAAATGGCGTGCACCCCCCCAAAAAAGAGCAACCAGCCCCGGGCATTAGTAACCCAGTGCTGGGTGTGCTTAAATACAGGGGACAAACGACGTAGGGGTCCCCTGTACTTAAGCACAACCAGCACCGGGCTAGTCAGAACCAGCGCTGGTTGCCAAAATACGGGGGACAAACGACGTAGGGGTCCCCTGTATTCTGCGCAACCAGCTCTGGGCTCTGATCCGGTCCTGGTTCTGGAAATATAGGGGACAAAAAATGAGTAGGGTTCCCCTGTATGTTCCAGAACCAGCACTGGACTTTTTCTAGCGGGGGGCTGATGCCACAGCCAGGGGAGCCCTTTCACCGGGCCCCCCAGCCGCAGCATCAACCCTGACCGCTAGTCAGCCCAGGCCAGGGATCCCTGGAGAGCTGGGGACCCCCCCAATAAAGGGGTCACCCTCTCCAGGGCACCCCAGGCCCAGGCTGATAGCCCGGGGCTATCCCCGCCACCCCTGGTGGCGGTGGGTGGCGGGTTGATTGTGTGGTGTGGTGTAAATAAAGAATATCAAACATTGTCTTTACAAGTAGAACTGCAAGTCCCAGCTAGCCTGCCCCGCATGCTGGTACTTGGAGAACCACAAGTACCAGCATGCAGGGCATTAAGGGCCCACTAGTACCTGTAGTTCACCTGTAAAAAAAATGTTTAAAAAAACACAGGACACACACACCGTGACAGTATAAGTTTATTAAACATACATACACACACACACATGTACACATACTCACCTATGTAACCTGTAGCATCGGTCCACTTGTCCGGTAAAGTATCCCTAGGGGACCTGTGAAAAAAAACATACTCACCATCTCCTATGCGAGGTTCTGTCCTCTTCGTTCCAAAGTAGGCATCCCCGGACTTGGCAAAAAAAAAAAAACGAAAACGCGATCCACGAACTTAGTACCGTTCTATAGAACGGTACTTCCCGAATGAGAGCTTAGCGGCGGGGTATCACCATGGAAACCCCGCTGCTAAGCGTTCATTGGCTGAGAGAGGCCATCTCCCGTCTCTCAGCCAATGAACGGCTCCCTCCATTGTAGTCAATGGTGGGAACCGCAGGGTAAACTTTAATAACCTTGCGGCTCCCAGCATTGACTACAATGGAGGGAGCCGTTCATTGGCTGAGAGACGGGAGATGGCCTCTCTCAGCCAATGAACGCTTAGCAGCGGGGTTTCCATGGTGATACCCCGCCGCTAAGCTCTCATTCGGGAAGTACCGTTCTATAGAACGGTACTAAGTTCGTGGATCGCGTTTTCGTTTTTTTTTTTTGCCAAGTCCGGGGATGCCTACTTTGGAACGAAGAGGACAGAACCTCGCATAGGAGATGGTGAGTATGTTTTTTTTCACAGGTCCCCTATGGATACTTTACCGGACAAGTGGACCGATGCTACAGGGTTACATAGGTGAGTATGTGTACATGTGTGTGTGTGTGTGTGTGTGTGTATGTATGTTTAATAAACTTATACTGTCACGGTGTGTGTGTCCTGTGTTTTTTTTAAACATTTTTTTACAGGTGAACTACAGGTACTAGTGGGCCCTTAATGCCCTGCATGCTGGTACTTGTGGTTCTCCAAGTACCAGCATGCGGGGCAGGCTTGCTGGGACTTGCAGTTCTACTTGTAAAGACAATGTTTGATATTCTTTATTTACACCACACCACACAATCAACCCGCCACCCACCGCCACCAGGGGTGGCGGGGATAGCCCCGGGCTATCAGCCTGGGCCTGGGGTGCCCTGGAGAGGGTGACCCCTTTATTGGGGGGGTCCCCAGCTCTCCAGGGATCCCCGGCCTGGGCTGACTAGCGGTCAGGGCTGATGCTGCGGCTGGGGGGCCCGGTGAAAGGGCTCCCCTGGCTGTGGCATCAGCCCCCCGCTAGAAAAAGTCCAGTGCTGGTTCTGGAACATACAGGGGAACCCTACTCATTTTTTTCCCCTGTATTTCCAGAACCAGGACCGGATCAGAGCCCAGAGCTGGTTGCGCAGAATACGGGGGACCCCTACGTCGTTTGTCCCCCGTATTTTGGCAACCAGCTCTGGTTCTGACTAGCCCGGTGCTGGTTGTGTTTAAGTACAGGGGACCCCTATGTCGTTTGTCCCCTGTATTTAAGCACACCCAGCACTGGGTCACTAATGCCCGGGGCTGGTTGCTCTTTTTTTGGGGGGGGGGCACGCCATTTTTTTCTCTTTTTACACAGGTTTTTTTTTTTTTATTTACCACAGCAGCACAGACGGGTCTCACGGACCCGTTAGTGCTCTGTGTCAATGACACAGATGCAAGTAGCACGGATCTCCTGGTCCGTGCGTGCATCTGTGTCATTGAAATACACAGCAGCACAGACGGGTCTCACTGACCCATCTGTGCTCTGTGTCACTGTCAATCACACAGATGCATGTAGCACGGATCTCACGAGTCCGTGCTACATGCAAATGAGCACCATAATGCTGATTGGCTGAGAGCCGTGACAGACGGCTCTGTCAGCCAATCAGCACTTTGCCCATTAAAGGCAAAGGCATTTTTTTTTAAATGGCCGCTCGAGGCAAAACCTCGAGATCCGACAGCAGATCTCGAGGTTTTGCCTCGGGAGAGGGATCCGGGGCAGACAGGGAGATCCGAGCTTGGGCTCGGATCGCCCCGGATCCCCGAAGTTCGGGTGGGTTCGGTTCTCAGGGAACCGAACCCGCTCATCCCTAATATATATATATATATATATATATATATAGTGTTCTCCTAATAGGGTATAATTCAGGTTTATAGTTTTATTTTATAAAAAAGATCTTCCAAATAATAAACAGAACCTACAGAAATAATACAAAATTGTTAAAGCCATAAAATATCTTCTTTGAATAATAACAAAAATATATAAATTGAACCTATCTTTATATTTTTTTATTTATCATCCACTTTATAGGGAAATTGATTTAGCAGAATTTTTAAGAATTGAAACAAAAATCATTGGAAGTACAATGCAATTATTTATAATGATTCCTGTTTTGTAGCTCTCTGCAGTTACTGTGTCTTACTATATTCACTGCATCTCTGTGTAGTTGTCCTTTTATAAAAGATATCTGACCTTTCTTTAGAAATATCTACAATGTCTGCTATTACACTGTGAATAGACAGTATATTTTACATTTCTACCAGTCTTTTGTTTGCTACCAAAGAATTTTTTGTTTTGTTTTATTGAATGACCATGTTATTTCTGTTATCTGTTCCCATAAAATCTATCTATCTATCTATCTATCTATCTATCTATCTATCTATCTATCTTTATCTCTCTATCCAAAGTGTTCCAGTCCTCTACTTGCAGAGGGGCACTTCAATGTGTAGTCCTCACTGTAACAAGGAAAACCTAAAAAATTAAGATATCTTAGTTTTTAACTATAAGTGGCCCATACCAAATAAAAAAATGAAATGTGCTTATCTGGAAACTGAGCCTTTTTCAAAAATGTTGTTTCTCTACAGTATATGAGCAATTTATTATACCTTTACCATCAATAGCTCAATTGAAAAAAATAAACCATCATGCCATGGCATGTAAAAGATGCAGAATAATTCTTTAATAATAAATGTAACACAATTACAAAAATCAAGCAGAAAAAACAGCTTATCTGAGGTATCTTTCAAAAGCATTCATCAGGTGTTCTGGCCCCTGCAGTCAGGACAGGATAGAATTTCCAACGCGTTTCACCTGAATGGTGTCACAATGACTTCAGCAGAGTTATATAGCTATAGAGTTATATATAAATGCACACTGAAGTCTGCCATCTCCCTATTTCAGTGGTAAAGTATTTTTCCTGTTGCTTCACTGTAAGGAATCAGCATCTAAGGCTGAAAAGAAGGACCCTGCCACAGCTGCCCATTCCATTGCTTTTCTCAGTAGGCCTTTCATGACCAATTCTGAAAATGAGGCTGATGCAATATGAGTATCATGCTAGTTTGTATCTTGCATGAACTTGTATTGCACATGCCCAGAAAGCAAATGCATTCAGAAGCTCACACATTTTGCACATATAAAACATTACTAATGAAGATGAGGAATGGGGTGGAAGAGGGTATTGTCACAGAGGCAATGTTTAGTAAGGGCATATGCTCGCAAGTGCACACTGAGACCCTGATTCAGAGCCGGACGCTCTGACAGACCGCTCGCTCTGAATCAGGGCCGTCCTTCCAGATTTTTAGAGCGGCCTCCTGGCCGCTCGTATAGCTATGTGTGACCAAACAGAGCCGAAAGCACTCCCACTGACATCACTTGTGATGTCAGTGGGGCTGGCCCCAGATGGTAGGCCATGGGAACGCCTCCGTCTTAGCAGCCACGCCCCTGGCACGCCCACCAAAGGGCGCTCAGCGCTCGCAATCGGGTCTGAATCAGGCCCTGAGTACGGTGCAAATCACAGTATCACAGTGATGATAATGACTTTTAGTAAAGTAGATGCATATGTTGTTGATTTGGTGTATGTATCAGGAGATGTGCACAGCTCTACATACATGTGCAATCAACTCTGTATCATTCCCACTGTCCCTGAGTGTCCCGCTGGCAACTTGTATTGTACCATTAATATATACAATATGTACACACATTAAATGTCCCAGCACACAATTTACTCACCCTTTACACTAAGAAGTGTATCATTTAGCAGTGACTTCTCTTTAAGGGGTCTATTTACTAAGCAGTGTTAGGAGACAGAGTGAAAAGTGATAAGAAAGTGATAAGGTGCCAGTCAATCAACTCCCAACTGTCATTTTTCAAACACAGCCTGTGAGATGACAGTTGGGAGCTGATTGGCTGGCACCTTATCACTTTCTTATCACTTTTCACTCTGTCTCCTAACACTGCTTAGTAAATAGATCCTTAACTGCTGGTCCTTCAAGGATACCTCAGTACAAGACTTTCTGCTGCCTGATGCTTCCATTTATTTTCTTACTGTAGCAACCTGAGCTAAAGGGCCTGATTTAGAGGCGGAGTAAAAACCTCCCACAGCTGCACCTATTGGCTGTCGCCCATCTGTGTCTTTATACTAATACAGATCCAGTTCTTCCCTTGTGTACATCCGCACGTCCTGAATGTGCAAGGACTGGGATGCCCACTGTCAGTCTCCATACATGCAGTAATACTGATTAGTGCGTCCTTAGATTCCACCATCAGCCACACCATCAAATCTTTAACCAGACCTATGGCAGGAGCAGTTTCTCTTTCTGAGTATGACTTCCTATGTGAGTGGTCGGGCATCTGTGTACACAACCACTTTCGCTGACACTTCGCAACATTCCCATAATACATAAGATGGGCCATCTCCATGCTAAGACACCTGCTTGTCACCGCCCAGGAACATCCACTGTATTCTCAATACACTTATACCTGCATTCACCTGAAATTACAACTGCAACTCTGTACGGACATAATCGGGACACATTTACGGTGCGACTTAGACGCATGAGCAGTAGCAAAAAATCGCTCCATTACGGCCGGCATTGGCATCTGAGGTCCTTTCTTGTATATTTACCTATTACTGCTGAGGCTTAATTTTTCTCCCCTGTCCTGAGCCTATTTTTAGCACATTTTTGGACATCATTAATGTTAATGTTATTTTAGTGCAGTACCCACACATATCAACTGCTGTTTTTCTTTCAGGAGATGTAAACATTCCAAAATTATTTTTATAACCCAAATTAGAATTCACAGTAATGTCAAGAATGTGGCAAGAAAAACAAATGCTGGGAAAGCTGGTAATCATGGATTGCCCTACCTTGCTCTACAGATGATGGTACCACATTTTCTCAGTATTTCTTGGTATACTGGTTGTTTTATTTCCTGTAGTGCAGTGGTCATATTATCTGTGATAACAAGTGCTGCTGGTGGTAGTGTTGGCCTTGCGGAGGAGGGGGCAGATTGGCCTTTGCCAGGGCCATCTCTACCTATAGGCTAAATGGGCAGTTGCCCAAGGGCCCCAGGATTCCAAGGGCCCGTGGCCGATAGCACCCCTACCCCCCATCGCATAGCTGCCACCGCTGATAGTCCTACATGGGGAGGAGGCAGAGGTGAATACCGGCTCAGGGGGGGGAACTAGCGGTGGTGCAGCCAATGCATTGCACCAGGGCCCGCTGTGGTCCATGGGCCCATAGCCACCCCTGCACCCCCCCTAGTGTCCCCCGGGCCCCAAGTGTAGGGCAGACCATGGTAAGAGCGGTCTGCCCTACACAGTTTGCAAACACACAGCCGCCAGAGGCGGCTGTGTGTTTGTTGTAGCAGCCAATGAGAGTCAGACAGACTCTCATTGGCTACTGCGTCATCCATGGAGGTAGCCGGCTGGATCTCACTCATGAGCTCCGCCTTCCGGCTCCCCCCGCAGCGGGTGATGAGAGAGATGTCATGACGTCTCTCCCATCCCATAGTGCAGAGTGAGAGCGGGCCTGGAGGAGTGGACAGCGGCGGTCGTTGGCAGGAGCCGGGATCAGGTAAGTTGCTTTTTTTGTGTGTGTGTGTAAGGGGGCATTGGGACTTGCAGAGTATAGGGGGATCACTACTGGGGGCACTATATAGGGGGGCCGCTACTGGGGGCACTGTATGGGGGGAGGCACTACTAGGGGCACTGTATAGCAGGGCCGCTACTGAGGGCACTGTATGGGGAGGGTGGCCACTACTGGGGGCACTGTATGGGGGGACTACTACTGGGGGCAATGCATAGGGGGGATTACTACTGGGGGCACTGCATAGGGTGGATTACTACTGGGGGCACTGTAAAGGGAGGATTACTACTGGGGGCAATGCATAGGGGGGATTACTACTGGGGGCACTGCATAAGGGCGGATTACTACTGGGGGCAATGCATAGGGGGACTTTTACTGGGGCCAATGCATAGGGGGATTACTACTGAGGCCACTGCATAGGGGGGACTACTACTGGGAGCACTGAATAGGGGGACTACTACTGGGGGCAATGCATAGGGGGACTATTACTGGGGGCAATGCGTAGTGGGACTACTACTGGGGGAACTGCATAGGGGGATTACTACTGGGGACACTGCATAGGGGGGACTACTACTGGAGGCACTGCATAGGGGGGATTGCTACTGAGGGCGCTGCATAGGGGGACTACTACTGGGGGCAATGCATAGGGGGATTACTACTGAGGCCACTGCATAGGGGGGGCTACTACTGGGGGCCCTGCATAGGGGGGCTACTACTGGGGGCAGTGCATAGGGGGACTACTACTGGGGGCACTGCATAGGGAGATTACTACTGGGAGCAATGCATAGGGGGGACTACTACTGGGGGCAATGCATAGGGGGAACTACTACTAGGGGCACTGTATAGGGGGGGACACTTCTGGGGGCACTGTATAAGGGGCACTACTGGGGGCACTGCATAGCAAATTTGTTGTACTGTACATGTTCAGGCTGTGACTTGTGTTTTTTCCCTGTAAATTACTTCTGTTTATCTGCCGATAGCCTCCCCAGCACAGCCTCCACCGATAGCATCCCATCCCCGGCAGAGGATTGTTTAATAGGGTCCCCAGTACATTGCTTTGCCCAGGGGCCTGCACTGCTGTTAAGACAGCCCTGGCCTTGGCACATGTTAAGGGATGCTCTGAATGACAGGAATGAAAAGAACACCATGAGGCTTGACCCAGGTTATGTCATGCTCCTCTTTCCCACTGAATTCTGTTGTACGCTGTCATTATTGCCACCCTGTGGAGAACCTGTCACTTGCCATCGCTTCAAAGTATTTTAAAATCTATTAACTTCAGTAAAGCAGACAAAATAAAATGCAGATACCTGTGAGCCCCCTAAGGAATTTGCCATTATTTGCCTTATTGAAGGTGTGGTACTGGCACTATTCATCTTGATAGAGCTGTACAGTGTCCAGATCTGCTAAGCTGGTAGGCACATTAATCACATAAACTCACAGCTTAATTGTAGATAAATATGCTTCTATCAAGTGTTAGAAAAGGAGGTGAATACTGTATTTTAATCAATTATTGTATGTAGGTTGTGAAAGAAAAATAAAATATGTAAAATAAATGGATCGTGGATGTATATTTCTGAAGCTTCTCTGCGGGTTTGATGTCAAAATAAATTTAAAGTGGCACTAATATAAGTGAAAAGCCCTGTACGTTTTGCTTTTATTATTATTGCTGCCTTAAATTATGAGGTCAAACCCACTGAGCTTGCAAAAGTCACTGCTTCATAAATGTACCTCTTAACAGCGGTGTAGCTGGGCAGGGCCGTATTATTCATTAGGCTGAAGCCTGGGGGCCCCGCAGGGAAAAGTTGCAAGGCACAGTCATAGTCAACTGAGGTTTGTTTTGAGACAATGGGGGAGGGGGAGACAGCGGACCAATAGCGCACTAGCGTCGTTTATTATTCCTCCATGAGAGGACACGTGACCGCTGCTATCACAGCTGCTGTCACTGCCGCTACTTGGAGGAAGTTCTCTCTCCTCCAGACTTCAGCACACACAGGGACCGGAGATTCCACAAGACTTGCAGAGATTACGGCCGCGCACTAGAGAACCACCACCAGGTGCAGAGCAAGGATACCCCAAACAAATGTATAAGAAATTTGTTTCACCTCCTGTGTTCTTTAATTTTATTTAAAAATATTACAGAATTGAACAATTATATCCACAAAATGTGCTTTCCTGAAAAGTTCTACTCGGCAATAAAAATATAAAAATAATTGTGAATAAAATTCTTCAAGAGATCCTCAAAAGGGATATAGGACTATGTACTTTTGTCTAGTACTGTACCTATCGTACCAGGGTCAGGCTGTCAGATTGAAGTGCCGGAGGGAGCCTGAAATACCTGAAAGCCTAGGTGCCTGGCCATTGGTTAATATGGCCCTGTAGCTTGGCTCCGGAGCATCCTGTGGCGGCCACACTCCCTAAGCGCATGACATCATGATGTCATGCAGAGGGGACAGGGCTGCCGGGACTGGGAAGTGCAGCAATGCACGGAGTGTCTTCATGATGCTCTGAGTGGGTGCACAGACTGCAGCGTGCCTGCCTAGAGTATCCAAAGGACGCTCCGGGCAGCACTGCAGCAGCGATACTGGCTGCAGGGTGCCATTCCAGGCAATGGTGCCATCTACAGAGACCTCTACTCTGTGCGGCGCCACCGGTCGCATGCCCCTAGTTACGGCAGTGCCCCTTAAGCTCTACGGTTGTTTTAATTATCTCATATGTTTATGAAATTGGCCTCTTAATTATATAATGCATTGAAATAAGGTTTGATATCCTCAATATCATTATAATTTTTCTATATTCCATTATCTTTACCGTTCTGCACTTCTGACATGTTGGGCCTCCCCCCCCTTCACCTCCTCTAGAAACATCCCCATGAATGCTGCTGGCACACAGCCTTCACCTCCTCTAGAAACATCCCCATGAATGCTGCTGGCTGCAAAACAAGCAATGTTTCCTTCCCAGATAACCCATGTTATATTAGAGTGTGAGGTTCCATTTGATCTTCTATTTGATTTCCCCCTACAGTATATCCAATAAGGAAACTGTTCTATCTTAGGAAGTGAGCAAATTTTACTTAGTGTAACCATCTGGACTACCACCGAAAAGTGCTGCAGCTTCATACAGTAGGTTGAATCTATTCTGATTCATTAGATTGTTGCTAGCATCCTCTTTAGCTAAATCAGGTGCAAACCAGATGGCTGCGTCGCGATGGTGATCCGATCCTGCGTCTCCGGATGCAGGCATCGGATCTGAAATGCTACCTGTGGGCGTCTTTTCCTGTAGACGCCTCCTGCAGCATTAGTATATATGCACACAGCTGCTGTATGCATAGATTACACCTCTGAATCAGGCCCAAAGTGGAGAACTTGCCCAAAGTAACCAATAAGCTTTTGTAATTTATGTAGGACAATCTTTGAAATGAAAGTTAGAGCTGATTGGTTGCTTTGGGCAACGTATCCACTTTATCACTCTATAAGTATTGATACATCTCTGTCCATGTCTAGCCCAAACTGAGTGAAGAAGTAGTAAAATGTGGATGAAGTTCAGTTTTGCTGTATTCTTTATGTGGCGTGTTTGGATGTGCGTAGCATGTGCATTATTGTGTGTGTAATGATGTTCGAAGTAACATTATTAGTTAGATTTGTTTTGCCATCCTAACACCATAATAAAATAGTATAATTGAAACAAATAGTTTGGGACTGTGGTGGTATAGTGGGCCTGATTCAGACCCGGACACTATGCTGCGCTCGCTCGCATTGAGCGATTTTTCGCAATCTGCTCATGCGTATGAGTCGCAATGCGCATGCGCGAACCAGTCATTGCGATGGGAAAGTGCTCGCCCATAGCCTGCAGTCGGGCCGCTATTTTGAGTGACAGATAGTGCCGTTTGTGGGTGATAACAGGGGAAGGTGCTTGAAAACGGGGGTGTGGATGTGCGAACGTATATTAGCCCGAACTGCTTGCAATGTTGTGGTGGGAAAAGGCTACCACAAGCGCTGCGAGCAGCTCCGATGGCTCTCTATGTTCCCGATTAATCCTACAACTGCTGGAGATGTGTTGCCAGTGGCAAAGGGGCGTCTTTAAACAGGTGCGATCGCATAGTGCGGCTGCTCGCTATTGCTTAGTGGGCGGCTTTACGCGACGCAGTGCGAACACATGATTTAAATAGCCGGCCCCTTTTGGCCAGCGAGCAGCCACAAATAGCGTTCCCTCGACTCACTTTCCTATATGTGTAAAATAAATAATACGCAAGCAATGTATACTACAGTATTTCAGTGACTCTCCCCATCAGTGTCCAACAGTTTCATCATACTGTATGATAATAGTAATTGAATGTGCAAAGATAAAACAGCTATGAAAACTGCAAGGAAAGTGTGACCTGAAAGCTAAAGCATGCACATCAGCCATATAATCTACAAAGTGTCTTCATCACAGCAATTGAATTGTAAGGCAGCTGGCATATGGCCTAATAACTTCAAGGTCATCTAAACGCTGTGATCCTCATTCTCTCTGCTCTTCTTGCAGCAGACTGTGTTGTGACATCTGGAAAGTAAAAGCGCTGTGGTACCACTTCAGGTATTTTCCAGAACATTAGCTATAATGTTGCACTACACCACCTGCATTTTTATATGTATAAAAAAAGTAAACAGAAAGCAAAATCAGTTTAATTATATACACATGCATTTAACATTTTATAACCCAGACAAAAAAGAGTTGACTTGTTTATTGTACAGTATATAAAAATACAAGTCACCTCACATAGGGGGATATGGATCAAACCTTGGAGAGAGATAAAGTAGTGAGAGATAAAGTAATACTTGCCTACTTTTGTAGTTTCCACCCTGGGAGAAGCTGGACTATTTGCATCGTAGGCCCCTAGCAGCAAAATGCCGTGAATTGTGCACATTTGACTAGGTGGTAGGGCCAAATGACACGATTAACATATAATTGAGTCACTAGGTCTTTCCCTTCCTCACGACGAACTGCGGATTCTCGGTATTAATTTCCCAATTCTGCCCACTTCACTAGTAAGTGGACAGGATTCGGGAGGAGTACCTACTCTTCCGGGTTTGCGGTGGACTATCTGTAAAATCTGGAACCTCCCGCAGGTTCCAGGAAAGTATGCAGGGCTGGTTCGAGGCACGTTCGGCCAGTGCAGTCGAACAGGGGCCCCACCCCATAGAGGGCGCATCCCTCCCAGCCATTCCTGAGTTTCAGAGGGACAGTCCCATTTTTTGGGCACTACTCCGCTGTTCCACCCATGGGGCGAAGTGTCCCACGGGCGATCAGGAGGTTGGACACCTCCACGGCCTCAGCTGAGCGGCCCCGGAGAAGAGGCAGTGCAGGAAGAGGGCTGGAGGCAGCCCAACTAGTGACGTAATGCTGGGCTTGCCCCCAGCCTGACGTTAACTGGAGGCATGCCATACAGGCACGCCCCCAAATAACGTCATTTAGGGGGTGGCCTATGATAATTAGGCCAGGCCCCCATTTTTGACTGCGGGCACCTAAGTCCCATTCTGCAGGGACTTAGGCGCCTGCGGGGGAGCCGCCCTGCAAGAATGGTTAAAATACCAACCAGTGTTTTTAAAATGACAGGAGCTGATTGATTGGTACTTTATCTTTTTCCACTTTATCTCTCTCCAAGGTTTGATACATATCCCCAATAATGTACTGTACTTTACCTTCAAGGCACTGACGGCATACTTCAAAGTTGCATCAGGTTGCAGTCAGTGGGCTGGGCCTTGGGTTGTCAGGTCAGTCAGGCTTTCAGGGTTTGGGTCAGAGTTCTGTATGTGCTGGCCCAGGGGTGGTAGGGGAACAGTCTCCTTCTGAAACCACTTCATTAGGATTCGAGTTTATTGCAAGGTTACTTGTTTCTGTGGTGGGGCATTGCTCCCATGATTACAGCAGAGGCAGCAGCAGCTTCTTCTCAGGGTGCTAATACATCTTCAGCATCAGTTGTGGATGTTAGGGCACAGTTGGTGCCCTCGGTAGATCAGTTAGGTCAGGTTTGTGACTGTCTTTTTCTTTTCCTGCTACTCCTTACTTCTGCTGTTTGTTTCCAATCTGATATGGCCCCTCTGGATTCTTCTCCAGGCTCATCTACAGTGGTTCCTGGCAATGTGTCCTCTTTCTCCAATTTTTCTTTTTCAGGTTCCACAAACAAATATCTATGAAACCAGGTGCTAATTAATGTTAATGACCATATAGGTCAAATTAATTAATTATAAGGGCACAGTCGTGCCCTTATATTAAGGCTGCATCTAAAAAAACATATTTGTCCATAGAGAATTCCAAAGGGGGGGGACAGGGTGTTCAAGGGGCTACACCTCAACAGCTATAGGAGATACCGAGTTGAAATTTGGTAGGGGCGGGTAGAACTGTCGCACAGTGCCGCACGCCAAATTTCAGGGCATAAACATAAAAATTTAGGATTTGGGAGTAATCTAAAGCTCCAACTGTCACATTTTTCTGACATTCTCAGTTAGGACCACTTTTCTGCTGTTCTCTATGGGGGATTTTTGGGAAGGCAAAACTCAGGGTACGTGGCAAATTTAGACTTGGGGTTTGTTTTATTAGGTAGCTATTGTGCCAGGGTACGTGCTTTTGGGGTTTAGGTAAATTAGAACGTTACAGTTTTTAAACTATTATCTCAAGAATGCGCCATTGTAGAGATAGGACTTTTCAACTTGTTGCGCAGTCTCAGTAGGAGCCTCCAGCAGGTGTAGTCATAGTGGCTTCACTTGGGTGCAGCAAGATGGCCGTCATTTGTGGGCAGGAGCGGGGGCTGGGACCGGGGGGCAGGAAGCCAGCGTTTGCTGCAGCCGGGATGTGTGGGAGAGGCGGTAGGGGCTAGTGGGCGTTAGCTACAGCCGGGAACCGGGGACGGTAGAGGGCATTAGCGGCGGCGGTGGTGGTGCAGGCGTTAGAACCCGGGGGAGGTAGCGGCACACAGATGCAGGCTCAGATCTGAAAATTCTGTGACACCTGCATCTGTGTTAAAAAAAACAAACACAGAAGCATGGACGGGTCAGTGAGACTCATCTGTGCTTCTGTGTTTAGAAATAAAAACAGTGTAAAAAAAAAAATGGTGTGGCCACCTCCCCAAAAAACCAACCAGCCCCGGGCTATGGAGCCCCAGTACTGGTTGTGCTAAATAGAGGAGACAAACAACGTAGGGGTCCCCTGTAAGAAGCACAACCAGCACCAGGCTTTTCAGAACCAGTCCCGGTTGCCAAAATACGGTGAACAAATTACGTAGGGGTCCCCCATATTTAGCGCAACTAGCACTGGGCTCTGAGCCGGTCCTGGTTCTGGAAATACAGGGGCAAAAAATGCATAGGGCCCTCCTGTTTTTCCCAGAACCAGCACCGGACCCTTTCTTCTAGCGGGGGGGGGGTGATGCAACAGCCAGGGGAGCCCTTTCACCGGGCCCCCCAGCCGCAGCATCACCCCTGACCGCTAGTCAGCCCAGGTCGGGGTTCCCTGGGGAGTTGGGGACCCCCCCAGTAATATTCCAATGAGCACACAATTCTGTGAATTAGCAGCCCACCATTTTGTGAGTGACAGCAATCTCATTCTGTGAGAGTGCTGAATCTGCAGTTAGCCACAGGGTGTGATGGCATACCATATCTGTATTGCGCAAGGAACACGTCCATTAAGGTGTCAGCCTTAATGATTGTAATTTCATTGCTTATTGAAGTTCGAGTGGCAGAAAATCAATAGGTTTTGTGAATTTTCAGATCATGTCTAAGTAGCCTTAATGAGACATGTGAAACCGCAAGGTTTTTTGTCTATGGAATAATCAATAATACTGAAAGAAAAGTGAACAGAATACAAGTAATAGAGTGGTGCTGCGCTTATAATGTGAAAATAGAGGTATTGGTATGGCACAATGATGTAAAAAAGACGTGTACATTTCTAAATAATAACAAAACATTTAATAAAAAACAAATCAGACAACATATGACAATGACAGTTATCACATAAATATCTGTATCTCAAATAATCTATTCTATAAACGATTGTTTAAAAATAATCAGATTAGTACATCTAATCTCCATCTAGATGCCCAATAAAGGCTATCTCTATATCTGCTACAGGTGATGGATTAATCGAAGTCTTAAAGCTGCTTAATGATTAAATATGCTCCAAAATAGTGTACTTGCACATGTCGCAAATTCCCATTATAATACGTATATGACTTTTATGAAGATAATTCTTTATTGGGAATCCATGCAGAGTGCAATCTCCAAGTGTATATGCTCTTTACTAGTGTATATACTCTTTACCAGTGCCACCAAGGGAAACAGTCCTGATGGTAGCTCACAAACCAGTCTCTTAGCAGCAGCAAAAATTCAAACAAGTGGCAACATGTTGTTTTCTGGGTCCAGTGTATAGCACAGAGATGGTACAAAAGCACCAAATGACAGATGGAAGTAGTCTCTTGACTAGTTTCTCCTCTAGGGAGGCTTTATCAAAGAGTGGACAGGATGAGTTTATTCCCCTAGAGCCGGGGTATTCCTTCCAGGGTACCTCTTATACGTCTTCTATCTCTAGTGATGGTTTGCTGTGAGCTAGCCATAGGTGGGCTGGTGATGTCGTCCACTGTGCCAACCTTAACGAATTGATGTGAGGCCATATTAGGAGAGGTAAATACATGCTCTTACTACCAAGGTGTGAAAGGTATTGGTGGCAGCTAAGAAGGAGGGTGGTATTGGGGAGGCTATTCATTGTTTTTATGTGAACTGGTTGAACAGGTTCTATATTTTCTCTGCATGTTATTGGGAGACGCAATCATCAGAGGTTTTGAATATCATTCGATATTTGCACTTGATTCATGGCCCCATCCAGTTTGATAGGGGTTTTGTGTGGAGACATATGATGAGGGATTTCACTGTAAGCAGTATGTCGACATTGAGATCTGGCTTGACATCATGCAGCCAGCCACTTTAGCTAGGAACACACTAAACTATGTTTATGTTTTTTGTTGCATGCCTTCATTTCTGAGTTGGGGTTTCCACTGCAACTGAGAAGTCCGAATGCCACTGTCTTATCTTGGCATTGAGATTGATATAGTCTCATGCTGAAGTCAACTGCTGGCCGAAAAATTTACCAAGCTACATGATATAATCATGTTGACTTTGGCTGCAGGTAAGGTGACTCTACAACAACTGACTTGTACCCATGAGCAAGTTATTTTGTCCTTTTTGACTGTCTGTGAAAATGTTAAAGGATCTCTGTGAGAATCCTATCTATTGGACTTTAATGGTATAAATTTTTGGCCCTGTTCTCTCCAAGACTCAGCTCCAACTTTTCATGGATGCAGCAGGTTCCACAAGTTTTGGAACATATTTGGAGGGTTTTTGGTGTGCTTCTTCTTGGCTGGTGGATTGGATAGCCAGAATCTTCTTTCTTTGGAACTCTTTCCTATCATGTTAGCTTTATTGTTGTGAGCTCAGCAAAAGTGTCATCTTCTGGTGTGATAAATTGGGGGTAGTCCAAGCAATTAATCAGCAGTGGTCATCTTCCTTGCTGGTGCTTTATATTTTGGCTTGACTCATTCTCTGTTGTTTAGCTTGTAATATCTGTTTTGTTGCCACAACACATCACTGCAACAATTCCATCGCTAACGTGCGCTCAGAATTTAAATGGTAAAAGCTCAGGAAGTTTGCGTCTTTGGCTGCCTTGATTGGTGATGTTTGCCCCTCTCATTGTTGCCAGGTTATCTGGTAAGAATGGAGGGATTGAATCAATGGAAGGCTTTTCTATCTCTTTACTTTTACAGTAAATCTTGGGCTGAAAAGTTGCAGAATTTTTTCTTGTATCTTCATGGTCAGTGGCTTATCATCAAGAATTTACTGGGCTCTTAAAGAGTGGGCTCCTGGACCCAACATAGATTAGTTTGCTCATTTATTGTTTGCTATTAAAGCTTTTTGTTGTTCTCCCTATGATTGTTTGTTCTAGCTAGCCGTGCGGGGACCTTTCATGAGGCTTTTCACATTGAAGAGCTAGTCACATCATCTAAATAGGCTGCAATCCCTTTATTAAAGTCCCATGTCCTTAGTTACAACTTGATATTGTGCAGGATACAACATTCAAAGACCAATCAGCTGGGTTGTGGTTGTCCGGTGCTTCTGGCTTCCTGTCCTGATTCCTGGGTATGCCTGTTGGCTTTACCACAGGAATATACTGTATGCAGTTTTGATCCCCAGATAGGGGTACTTGGTTAATATACCTTACTGGTTCCCTGTTGTATGTTTTTAGTTGTGGCGCCTAGTATCCTATCTCTCAGCTTGCCCCTTAGTGAGTATGGCACCCAATCATTTAGAATAGTGGCTGCTACCACCGCTGCTTCCATCAGATGTGTGGCATCTTAGATAAAAGTGCGTGCATCATCCATCACTGCTGCTAGGTGACACCAAATAGCAGAGCAGCTCTGGTATCATCCGGGGTGTGTCCTGCAGCCCCTGCAGCCCCCTAGTGATGCCACTGACCCTAGCACAGCGTAAGTAATAAATTATTTATTTCCAAAATAGGTTCTGGTATAAATCAATTAATCATAAAGGAGTTAACAGAAAATTAATTTATAAAAGGAGGAGTTTTCAATTAGAATCAGAATAAGAATATAAACCTGTGCTTTATAATGTACTCCAAACAATAATAGTAAAAAGCTCAGAAGTGCCACAAATATAAATGCATTTTAATATGAAATAATAATATATACCACATGATAGCAATAATTGCACAGATGCGTTATAATAATTATAAACAATAATTAAACTCAAGAAAATTACAATAAATAAATAATTATAAATGTAAAATGTATCAACCACTTACTTAGAAACTTTGAAGTATGCTGAGTAAATTATATATGTACTCTCTTATATATGGCCAAAATCCTCTTTGGAGTTGTTATTATTATTCAGGTAATTGTAAACTTTCCAATATTGTGTTAATTATCACAATTTTTATGAGGTATGATACAGAACCAAGGACTTATTCCCTGTGGACTTTAAAGGTGAAAATGTTTTTTTGAGTCCCTCATGGGTTTCAAATCTGTGATCTACGCTAGTTAGCAGCCAGAGTGCATACCAATCATAGCTCGCAAACCAGCAGCCGCTGCTGATTGGCTGCCGGTCCGAGTGCTTTGATTGGTTTGCGACCAGTGGAAGATTAAAAATGACAACGGCACTGTCTAGTAAGGGCTGCTGCTGCTGTGGCTGCATGCCGGTACGCCATCTGTAATCAGATGGCAGCCTGGCACCAAATACTCACTGCTGGCCCCCCTCGGCAGCACTGGCTGAACCAGTCTATCTGGCCATTGGCCCTTCTGGCATGTGCCAGAAGTGCCAGTTTGGCAGTCTGGCCCAGGCAGTGGCGGCTCCAGAAGTGGGGCTGCAGTGCAGTCCAAAATTGAAATAGGGAAGCCACACCAACTGCCACCCCAAACAATGCCAAACATCACTGGCAGTTGGTGTGGCTCTCCTCTTTGAATTTTTGACTATGCTTCAGCCACACCTTTGTAGCTGCTACTGGACAGGGGTATGCTATGGGAATCTTTGCAGCCTTGCCTTCTGCAATTGCCAACTTCCTTTGGTCCTCCTGTGGTTTTAGTTGTTCATTTAGGGGAATAATTTTTGTTTCGTGTCATTGCTTGACCTGTGGTACTCTAATGTCCATGTTTGGGGGTCAATCCTGGCTCAATTATTTAGGCCAGATGGAGTTCACCTTAATTAGGAGTATATTTTTCTGGAAAGCTTTTTTAGGGTTTTGGAAAGTATTTAGTAGGTGGCACTATATTTAACTGAGCTCCCCTGCAATACACTAGGGAGGCTGATATTACCTTACTGGGGTCTGCGGCACTACCTGGCTGGTTGGGCATTTTAAATGTATTGATATGGAAGATGGAAACCTCAAATTTGCTGTTTTGAAGGGCAATCGGCCCTGCAAATTGTTGCTGACATCTGTTTGATCATTGATCGGCTGGCCCTTCATTCTTTCGCTACCACATTTGAATCAAATTAATAAACAAAAATATGACTTTTTATAAACACCACATTGTTTTGTGTGTGTTTATTCCTAGATACATTTATTTCAATGTTATTATTATTATTGTGAGCTGCATAAGTGTTACAATTTGTCATTTGCTGCTAGTGCGTTTATTCTTCTGCACACGTGTTTTTATAAAATCAGATGTTTGAGCAGAAAACAAATACATATAGATCTACCAGGACTACATAGGAATTGCAAGATGATTTCAAGTTATCACGCAAATCTACTTTATGTAATCTTTTCCATTTTATTCTAGTCAGTAATAGCTGTAAAGTCCGCCTGTGTGGAATACTGACTCTTCCATAATGTATTGCTCGTCAAATGTCACATCTCAATGTATCTTGTTTGAATAACGCAGATTGAACCAAATGCTAGATTTGTGATTGAAAAATATCTTTGACTAAAAGCTTTTTCTCTTACCTTGCAGGTAAGTGCAATATATTTCATGATTCTGAGATCTTATGATTACCCTGGTAAGTCTCCTTCATGATACATTATACCCATTCGTCTTTAATTGTTTACATGAAGAAACAGTAGAGCCCTCATTCCTGCCATTTGATGCACACCTATATATCATTTTTATTGTCTAAAAATATGTGTTTTGAGAAGAAGTGTTTATGGAAAATATTATCTTAGTGTCTACATTGTTAAACTATCAATGTGAATTTAAAATTGTATTTTATTCTCTTTATTGTTGCTTTTCATTGAGTTTTGCATGCAGAGAATATGCTGTGTTTGCTAGTCTGTAGTAAAAGAAAGATTTAACATTTGCATTTCATAGTGGAGTTTATCCTTGGTAAATTGGATGATATACAAAGCAGTTAATATGTTTTTGATAGAACAGTGCCTGCTACTGTATACTGTATTAAATGGTTCTCAATTTTGATAGTAGGTTTGAGTTTGATGAGTTTTAGTGTTTTTTCCAAGCTTGTGTGAAAATTTCTGTATTAACTTCTAATATACTAGTAAAAATGGCTGTGATGTGCTCTAAGAAAGATTTATATCTCTGTATTGGATTATCCCTTTTAAAAATATCAATGTTTTGGTTCCATTTTCTTACTTTTGTTTTGATATATATGGTATTTGAAATTGCTTGTGGCTTCTAAATAGATTGATTCAGCAATGTTTCATGTGCAGTGTTTAGCTCATCTGATTAATTAAAGCATACAAATTAAAGGTTGTTTATATAAAACAAGCACACAGGTGAGATACAGTCATATACATTGCAATGTATTGAACATAGGTTAACTAAGATTGCCATTTTAGATGCCAGGCCCCATATTCTAGCCCCCAGCTCACCAAATAGATGTTCTCAAGCACCAATATACTTTTTTTCTTAAACTCTCTGTGCTTCCTTTGGTCTTCAGAAATAATAAAGCACATTCCTGAAATAAAATGGGAGTCATACAAAACAATTAGTACTGTACACAGCAGATATGTAGATGTCTTAGATTAAAGGAGTTCTAGGATTTAGTGGTTTTAAGATATTGATCACTTGCAATAAATAAAATGCACAGCCTAACACTTCCCTTGCTCCCTAAACCAAAATCTAATGATAATTACCCTGCAGTCTAAACTAGTCTCCCTTGAAACTTATCCATAAATCCCCTCCGCAGTCATAGCATAACCTCAACCATCACCCCACCTACTAAACGAACCCATCTATAATTTATAATGCACTAAAATAAATCATCCTAGTTGGCCCTGTATGCACTGACATGGTCTAGACCTGCTAATTGGTTAGTTTCGTCTACTTATTTTCAATAGCTCCTGAGCGGAGCTTAGTCATCAAAGTTAGTAAACATCAAAGCAAGTTCCTTTGTCACAGAAAATGTATTTCCATGCAAGAAATATCCAAAATGATTGCTGTGAAAATGTATATGTTTCACTACAACAGTTACAGGCTAACTCTAATATTTTCTAAATTTCAGTACAGTATTTCTTAAACTAATTTCTTCTCAAATTACAGATAGAAATAGGTGCATCTAGTGGTCTAAGCCATGTTCAACTACATGCTCCTTACATTAGGTTATTCAAACTACCAATGTGGATAGTATTTGCACAGACAGTTTAGATCTCTTCTTCAACTCAAGCTGTCTGCGTGAACTGGGATTTATACTAAGGGAGGAATGCAATTAGCCGTGGGATATGCCCTGCAGCTATTTGCTTCTGCTGAGCGGGGAAAGGATAATAAATTAACTATCCTTTTCCCTGCACAGTTAGTCAGAGGTTAGCGTGTACTAGCTCATTGATTACATGCATACTTGCCCACCCACCTGAATATCGGGTGCCGCTCCCGCCCTCCTGGATAGGTAGGTAAGCTTCCCAGCAGCCGCGACCCCTGGGTAGTAAGAGAATCCCCTGCAGCAAGGGGGGCTGGTGACGCGATTCTCGCCAAATCGCATCATTTTGGCCCCGCCTCCTGCTTCACGATGCCAGTAATCTCAACATTGTGCGGGGGGGGGGGGGGGGAGCCAAAATGACGCATGCCCCCGCTCCGCCCACAAATGCCGGCCACATTCCCTTGATTTGCCTATCTGGCTGCCTCCTCCCGGAAGGGGTAGCCAGAAAGTCGGCAACTCTGATTCCATGTAAAGTCCAGTATCAAGGAGTTTTCCTTGCACATTACACCCCAGAGGGTGTTTGTTCTTGTGGACTTATCCTCGCAGCTCCTAAAGCTGAGAGGAAAAGTCCACTTCTGGCCTGAATGTACGGGGTAAATCCCCGCTAATTGAGTTGGCCGGCACGGCTAATTGAATTCCTCCCTAAGGGGTTTATTTGCTAGATCAAGCATGAGCAGTGGACTTGGGCACTTTCATAGTAATCAAAGTAATTATTATTATTATTATCCTTTATTTATATGGTGCCACAAGTGTTCCGCAGCGCCTTACATAGTACATAGAACTAATAGGTGAACAAGAAACAAGTAACTTACAGTACATTACAGTGCAGGACAAGGACACGACTTATATACAGTGCTGAAATAGTGATTAAAGCACTCACAATAAGCTGCCAGGAGTTGGCAGTCCCGTGTTAGGTGCCCTTATGGGGAGTAGAGAGTAGAAGAAAATGTAAAGAGAAGCACATGAGGGAAGAGGTCCCTGCTCATGAGAGCTTACATTCTAAGGGTAATTAAAAGAGTTTGCAAGAAAAAGAAACAGTAAAAGATAGAAAATTTGCTTTTCAATAATTTTAATTTCAGAAAAAAAATTCTTGAATTAAATAAAGCAGAAAATGACCACCCCCTGCTATTTTCATCTCAGTATGTCACTGCTGCAATACTTCATTGCTTTGCCTGGGGAAGCTATCAATGAAACCACTGGTGATAGCCCGTGTGGATAATAGGAAGGAAGTAAATTTTTTGTCAGAGCTTGGATTTTAAAAGCTTTAATAAATAGATCCCCTTAAAAGTGTGCATTCTACGATACAGTATAAGGCATCATATGATTGCTGAGGAGTAGGTTGGGTATGGGATGCTGGTGCTCAGGATCCCAGCGGTGAGAATCCTGACGCTGGCATCCGGACATGTTAGAGTACAGACACCTACCAGTAAGTACCCTACCCCTAAACCTAACCCCCCTCCCGAAGCCTAACCCTCCCTCCCTGCAGCCTGACCCTAACCCTCCCTCCCCACAGCCTAAACCTAACCTCCTCCTCTGCAGCCTAACCCTCCCTCCCCGCAGCCTAACCCTAACCTCCCCCTCTGCAGCCTAACTCTCCCTCCCTGCAGCCTAACCCCCCCTCCCCGCAGCCTAACCCTAACCCTCCCTCCCCGCAGCCTAAACCTCCCTCCCCGCAGCCTAAACCTAACCCCACTCCCACAGCCTAAACCTAACCTCCCCCTCTGCAGCCTAACCCTCCCTCCCCGCAGCCTAACCCTAACCTTCCCCTCTGCAGCCTAACTCTCCCTCCCCACACCCTAACCCTCCCTCCCCGGAGCCTAACCATCCCTCCCCGCAGCCTAACCCTGACCCTCCCTCCCCGCAGCCTAACCCTCCCACCCCACAGCCTAAACCTAACCCTCCCCCTAGTGCCTAACACTAACCCTCCCCCTAGTGCCTAACACTAACCCTCCCCCTAGTGCCTAACCCTAGCCATAACCCTCCCCCTAACCCCAATACTTACTGTCGGGATGACAGAGGTCGATATGCCAGCACTGGGATTCTGACTAGTGCCGGAATTCCGGCACCACATTCTTAGCGCCGGCATCCCGACAGCCAAGATGTCAACTACATTCCAGAGAAGTAGTACTTATATAACATCGATGTCTCAGACTACATATAACAATGAGAAAAATATTTGTAATGAGCTCTATAACCTGGAAAGTAATGTAGACAGATGGGGGTTTTAGGTTCTGTTACCAGAGTTGTTAGGGAATGGGGGATACTATACTAACATTTACAAACTAACAGAGTTTGCCTTTAAGATGAGAAGCAAATTATTGTTAGAGAAAATGCCTGAGCTTGGAACCAGTACAGGGCAACCTGTGCTTTGTGCCTTAGATGCAGCCAAGCGTATGCACCAGGGAGCTAACAAAGATAAACTGCTGGCTTTTCAGTCATTCCAGACACATGGTACGGCCATTTCTCTGTATATGGACTATTAAACGAGGCCAGAGAATGTCTATTTCTCTGCTATGATTATGTGGGCATTCTGCATTGACTGCAGTTCAATAACAGCAGGACATTAAGATGAAATGATGAGAATTTCTGCATGATTTCACTGAAACGCATAAAATGTTAAAGCTTTGTTTGTAATTAAAGATGTGAAATATCGCATCTAAGTTATCTGTTATTGGGAGTAAGTCACAATATTCGGGACGCACATTCAGGCAAACTGCCTCACATACGCTTTAATTAATGCAGTCTGCCCATACACCCATCACGGTGATTGTACATCAGCTACAAATACCTCAATTAAAACAGAAATTATGCAATCACATGCAGTATAGTAATTTGGCATTAAATGAATGCGACTTCCAGCTTAGACTTACTTTAGTGCCTGATGATATTTCCTATAAGCTAAACATTGTAAATTGTTTTTATACGTCTTTGGCTAATTGTGTGGAACAATTGTCAAGTAATGAAGGTTAAAACAGTAATTAAAGGAAAGTGAAACATTAATATTAAAGTGATTAATCAAACTGTTAAACATTAAAATGAACTAAATGACAGGGCCGTAACAGGGCACAAATGCGGCCTGTGCTGCCCCGTCCCCTGAACGCATGATGACACGCAAAAGGGGTTGGTAGTACCGGTAAGTGCATCGCTGACCGTGTGTCCTGAGGATGCCTGGTTGGCTGTACAGACTGCAGTTTGTCCATTTGGAGAATCCACGGAACTCTCCAGATGGCATTGCACAAGCGATCCTGGCTGCAGGCTGCTGCTCCAGGGTGCAAAGGCCATGGGTGTGATATTGTGCTGAGTACCTTCCCTAACCAACCTGCCAAAGAGATGAGCAAAATCACAGCAACATTTGGTATGAATCAAGTTTTGCTGCGCAATGATCCATTTTGCAGAGGTGTGATGTCCCAGCAGGGCCGGCCCTAGCCTATTTTTTTAAGCGAACATATATTTTGGTACCTCTTCAGCTGCATTACAGTAGTCAGGTCAGTAATGAAGATGGGGTTTTGTCACAGACAAATGAGCAAGTATACCAAGTAATTTGTTAAAATCTTTTACCATCTTTCAGTTTAATATATAACCTAAGATTTTAAGAAATAGCGTCCCCTTCAAACCTTGTAAACAAACTATTGCAATAATTTGTCCAGCTGACCAACCACTTCACAGTCATCCCATCTGGCCAGTCCGTACACTGACTCTCAGATAAATGAGTGTACGGACTGGCCAGATGGGATGACCGTGAAGTGATTGGTCAGCTTGACAAATTATTTCAATATTTTTGAACTAACATTCCCTGTATTCAAAGGAATCATAGTTATAAAAGTAAGTGAGTGCCGAGTTTGTATGAAATTTTTATTATGTAGATGGTGTGGTCACATACCAAGGGAACCCCAGACGGTTGAGTGCAGCCATGGATTAAGCCTGTCATATATATATATATATATATATATATATATATTGTGATATGATCACTGGTAAAGTGGTCTGCGGCAGGTACATTTGTCCCAGATTCCTGTCTTATGTGTTTTAAACCCCCAGGAGAAAGTCTGCAGTGTAGCAGGCTTGAGTCTCGGCTTTTTGAAAAGCCGGTTTGGGACCTGGGGGATGTGGGTGAGAGGAGAGGGAGGGCTCCACCCACGGCCACTCCAGGTTTTGGTTCTCGCAGCCTGGTAACAGGCTTGTTAGGGTTCCCACCTGAGAGTGGCCAATATAAGCCTAGTTTGTTGAAGGCTAAGTGTCTCACCTGGGAGAGCAGGCAGGGAGTTTGCTCAGAGACACTTGAAAACCTATTTGTAAGTGCTGTGCTGTGCCTTTGTTGCTGGCGAGGGCATTAGGCCCTGCCAGGTTCTTGTAGTGAGGGAAGTCACTTGTGAAGTTAGTGCCCCAACAGGGCTAGGATTTATGTTTGTTTTCTTTATGTTATTTCTGACATTGGACAATAAAGTCTGGCGCCGACCAGCTTGCACTCGCATCCAGACTGGTGTGTTGCTTCCCTGCTGCTGTGTGTGTGTGTAAGAAAGGAGTCCTTCTACCAGGAGAGGGGGCCCCTAATCTGACTGTGTCACAATATGGTGGAGAATGCGGGCACCCACACTCACTGTAGATGGCAACCGAGTAGAGGCACTGTTAGACTCTGGTAGCTTGGTGACACTTATAAAAGCTGAGCTGGTGAACCCCTTGCGGCGTGAGGTGAAAACTGTTGGTGTGACCTGCATACATGGGGATACTCGATATTATGTTACTGCCGAGGTGAACATCGAGACACCATGTGGTTCTGCTATAGTTTCTGTGAGTTTGGTGCATGGTCTGATGTACGATGCAATATTGGGGAGAGACTTTGCTCACTTCTGGAAGTTGTGGGAAAGCCGTTTTGTTCCAGAGGTGAACAACCCCGATCCATTTGAGAAGGTTGTCGATGTAGTGGAGGAGGGAGTTTCTTCTGAGTCAGAGTTATTCCCTTTTTCTACTATGATTGGCGAACTAGAGAATGCGGAGCGTGACGGTGGCCCGCCAACTGATGTGCCTCCCATTGAGGTGGGAAGTGTTGTTGGGCCAGGTGATTGTCTGCCTGATTTAGAGGTCAGAAGAGAGGTCTTTGCCGTGGAGCAGTTGAATGACCCTACTTTGGTAAAAGCCAGGGAGAATGTAAAACTAGTTGATGGTAAACCCGTAGACCCTGATAGTCCTTTGTCCTATATCAATGTGTCAGGATTTGTTATATCAGGTGACTAAGAAGGGGGAAGATATTGTGGAACAACTAATAGTTCCCAAAGCCTACAGAAGAACAGTGTTGGATCTGGCCCATGGTCATATAATGGCAGGCCATCTAGGGGTAGAGAAAACCACTGAGCGAATAATGCAGAGGTTTTTCTGGCCCGGGCTTCATAAAGAGGTATCTGACTTTTGCGCATCCTGCCCTGAGTGTCAGTATCATGCTCCCAGGCCACATTTTAAGGGTCCACTAGTTCCATTGCCTATTATAGAGGTGCCGTTTGAAAGAATTGCGATGGATTTGGTTGGACCCTTAATGAAGTCTGCCAGGGGACACCAGTATATTCTGGTCATAATGGATTACGCTACCAGGTACCCGGAAGCGATCCCGTTGCGCAATACGTCAACCAAGACCATTGCCAGAGAGCTAGTTCATGTCTTTAGCAGGCTGGGTATACCTAAGGAGATACTAACTGACCAGGGTACACCGTTTATGTCAAAAGTCATGAAAGAGTTATGCCGCCTGTTTAAAATCGAACAGTTAAGAACTTCGGTTTATCACCCCCAAACCGATGGGCTGGTCGAGAGGTTTAACAAGACGTTAAAACACATGCTTAGGAAAGTGGTCGACAAGGATGGTAGGTATTTCGATTACTTATTGCCGTATTTATTGTTGGCCATAAGAGAAGTTCCCCAGTCCTCCACCGGGTTTTCACCCTTCGACTTGTTGTATGGGAGACACCCAAGTGGGTTACTAGACATTGCCAAAGAGACATGGGAGGGGCAGTATAGTCCTTACAAAACGGTGATTGAGTATGTTTCTCAAATGCAGGAGAGAATTGCTGCGGTAGTGCCGATAGTGAGAGAGCACCTGGAACAGGCTCAACAGGCACAGCAGGGGGTATACAACCGCAATGCTCGGTTATGCAGCTTTGCTCCTGGGGACAGAGTGTTAGTATTGGTTCCCACTGTGGAAAATAAACTTTTGGCTAAATGGCAAGGGCCCTTTGAAATCTTAGAAAGAGTGGGGCAGGTCAATTACAAAGTTTACCAGCCGGGGAAAAGAAAGCCGGAACAGATATACCATATAAATCTGTTAAAGCCCTGGAAAGATAGAACGGTACTGTCGGCCGTCCGAGCCCCTCCAGTAAATCCAGGGCCCTTAGTTCCCGAAGTGACAGTGGCAAAAACCCTGTCGACAATTCAACAACAAGAGGTCAAGGAGTTTCTGATCTGTTCTCTGACGTACCTGGGAAAACCTCGGTCATTAAACATGACGTCATCACTGACCCAGGGGTTAAAGTTAATCTAAAGCCCTATAGGTTACCAGAAGCACAAAGAGAATCGGTGTCGAAAGAAATTAAAAATATGCTAGAGTTAGGGGTTATTGAAGAATCACATAGTGAATGGTCAAGTCCCATTGTGTTGATTCCAAAGCCCGACGGGAGTGTGCATTTCTGCAATGACTTCCAAAAGTTGAACAGTGTTTCAAAATTCGATGCCTACCTGATGCCAAGAGTGGATGAACTGATTGAGAGACTAGGGACGGCAAGGTATTTAACCACTCTTGACCTAACCAAAGGGTATTGGCAAGTACCGTTAACCAAGAGCGCCAAACAAAAGACAGCTTTTTCAGCGCCAGAGGGCTTGTTTCAGTACAAGATGTTGCCCTTCGGGCTACATGGGGCACCTGCTACCTTCCAAAGAATGATGGACAGGATTCTAAGGCCCCATAGACGGTATGCGGCTGCTTATCTGGATGACGTGGTCATTCATAGTCCTGATTGGCAGTCTCACTTACCCAGGGTACAAGCAGTGTTGGACTCCATCTATAAGGCAGGTTTGACAGCCAACCCAAAAAAGTGTTGTCTAAGCATAGAGGAAGTAAAATATCTGGGATACACCATTGGCAGAGGCCTGATAAAGCCTCAGCTCAATAAGGTTGATGCCATACAAAACTGGCCACGGCCTCTGAATAAGAAGCAGGTGAGAGCCTTCTTGGGAATTACGGGGTACTACAGGAGGTTTATACCCAACTTTGCCACCATGGCAGTCCCACTGACTGACCTGACCAAAGGCAAACAAAAAGTCATGGAAGAATGGAGTCCTGAGGCAGCTAAAGCTTTTCAGGAGTTGAAAGTAGCGTTGTGTTCCCACCCAGTGCTGATGACTCCTAATTTTGACAGGGAATTCATAGTACCAACCGATGCATCAGAAGTAGGTATAGGAGCGGTCCTGTCCCAGAACAAGGAGGGTGAGGAACACCCTATTTTCTATCTAAGTAGAAAGTTGAATGTACATGAGAGAAACTATGCCACAGTGAAGAAGGAGGCGTTGGCCATAAAGTGGGCGTTAGAGGCTCTCAGGTACTACTTGGTTGGAAGAAAGTTCAAATTGATCACTGATCATGCCCCTTTGAAGTGGATGTCCGAAAATAAGGACAGTAATGCGAGAATTACGAGGTGGTTCTTGGCGTTACAAACTTTTAAGTTTTCAGTGGAACACAGGCCAGGAAGCCAGCTGGCCAATGCAGACGCGTTGTCACGTGTTCATTGTTTGGGGGCTTCAGTTGTTCCGCCCCACAGGTCGAAACAAAGGGGGGGATATGTGATAGGATCACTGGTAAAGTGGTCTGTGGCAGGTACATTTGTCCCAGATTCCTGTCTTATGTGTTTTAAACCCCCAGGAGAAAGTCTGCAGTGTAGCAGGCTTGAGTCTCGGCTTTTTGAAAAGCCGGTTTGGGACCTGGGGGATGTGGGTGAGAGGAGAGGGAGGGCTCCACCCACGGCCACTCCAGGTTTTGGTTCTCGCAGCCTGGTAACAGGCTTGTTAGGGTTCCCACCTGAGAGTGGCCAATATAAGCCTAGTTTGTTGAAGGCTGTGTCTCACCTGGGAGAGCAGGCAGGGAGTTTGCTCAGAGACACTTGAAAACCTATTTGTAAGTGCTGTGCTGTGCCTTTGTTGCTGGCGAGGGCATTAGGCCCTGCCAGGTTCTTGTAGAGGGAAGTCACTTGTGAAGTTAGTGCCCCGACAGGGCTAGGATTTATGTTTGTTTTCTTTATGTTATTTCTGACATTGGACAATAAAGACTGGCGCCGACCAGCTTGCACTCGCATCCAGACTGGTGTGCTGCTTCCCTGCTGCTGTGTGTGTGTGTAAGAAAGGAGTCCTTCTACCCAGGAGAGGGGGCCCCTAATCTGACTGTGTCACAATATATATGTGTGTTTAGGACTGGCATGAGAGTGGCAACGACGCTCTTTCGGAAACTGACTGTAACACACTATTGTCAGCCACAAGCTTTCACCCAGAACATTTTAAGTCTAGCCTTCCAATTTCACAATTCCTCCGGTATTCAATTGAAAGAGATGGAACTATGTTTTTTAAAACAAGATTATTCTCATAAGGTGATCAAGTCCTGCATCTCTAAAGCCAGGAAGAAATTCCAACAATCTTCCACTATACAAGGGAGCCAACCCAAATTGAATAATCGGTTTATTTTTTTTAGCCTGTATGACACTCACGCCACCAGTGTACAGAAGGCCATCATAAGAACTGGCATGTTATTAAGTCTGATGGAACATTACCATTGCATGACAAGAAGCCACTCATATCCTTATGTAAGGGCCTAAGTCTCAGACAAATTCTGATGAGGCCCACTGTGTGGCAAACACCCACATAGATCAAATAAACAAGAACCGGGTGCTTCCGTTGCATTAATTGCATTGTCGCAGCATGAATGTGGGTAATATGTTTAAGCATCCACACACAGGCAAAGCAATCAATATCAGATAAAGACTTACAAGTATGAGTGATTTTGTTATCTATATGCTGACATGCCCCTGCTCACTTGTCTATATTGGCCTTATCACATGGTAATTTCGTGAGCGAATGGCTTACCTTCAATGTTCAGTACGTCAGGCTTTATACATAGGCGTGACCAATAAACCCATGGCCAATCATTTTTTTCAGAAAGGGTACTCACTAGCATGTTTAAGATGTGTGATTATTGATTGGCAACCTCCACTGTCGAAAGGGAGTGACAGAGAAAAGGCATTGAAAGCCAAGTGGATTTTTGATCTGAACATAGTTGCCCCGAGGGGCTTGAACGAGCAAATTTCGTTCAGTGTTTTCTTATGATCTCCCATATATACAGACTATTTTTTTTTTGTGTGCGTGTTTTTCATTATTATATATATTTTTTTGTGTTTATTATTATTCATTTTCTGTGGAGGGGTTTATTGTTTTTTAATTTTTTTCTAGATATACATATGTTTTGGACTTGCTGGTTTTTTATCTAATGTTTATTGTTCTATTGTACAGGTGTTTGACAAAAGCATTTCTTGCTGGGTACGGAATTTACATGCTGTTATGAGGACGATTACTTATACTGCATGATAAACACTTTTTCAACATTATTTGCAAATTATGATTTGTGCCTGCCCCCTGGGACTCATTGGTTCTTTGTTGTGATTGACACCCTATATCTATCTTATTGCATTGTGTATACCATGTGATATGCTTGTTTGACATGTCATGTGGACATCTGGATTGGCTGCTTATACTGCACTATGTAATTTGTGTGGTGCAGTAACTAAGTTGTTAGCAACTGTCCCCAATTCTGACACCTGATGTGTACCATGTCACAGGCGTGATGACGTCTATATAGCAAACACCGCGCATTATCCCCTTGATGAAGTCGCAGGACGAAACGCGTTGGGTGTGTTTGCTATATGCCTTATAAACTTTGGAAAACTACCTTTCTCATATACTCAGATAAGCTGCTATATTTATCTATTTGCTCATTCTTATTTCCATCAATTTCTTAACCTACACATTGCCTCTGTGATTCTTTGTTTTTAATTGTTTTTTATTTATTGTCTTATTATATGCTTTTTATAAGTGTATAAGCTATTTAGACCCTACTGTATGTTTTATTGTTTCTAATTAAATTGTTATTGTTTTATACATATGTAGTCTTGCACTAGCACTTTGTTTCACTTAATATTATATATAGATTGTAAGCTTGCGAGCAGGGCCTTCCTACCTATATATCTGTCTGTTATTACCCAGTTTTGTTCTATTAATGCTTACAATTGTAAAGCGCAACGGAATATGCTGCGCTATATAAGTAACCGTTAATAAATAAATAAATAAATATGCTTATTTATGTATTAAGGACACCTATTTATTCATAATATAATTTATGTAGCAAACTAGTCGCTCAATTGTCAATTTACATTTTTATCCACACATATATATATATATATATATATATATATAGTCTTTGGTCAGATCTGCACTTCCACTTACTTATATTACAATTGCTTGGGTGCTCCTCAGCGATCACCCCATCCAGGGCCGCCACAAATACAAACTTTTGAAAAAAGAGTGCACTCACCAGAGCTTGTAAAAAGAAAAGGAGGGATTTTTTCCAATAGTCACATCATATGAAGATACGAAGATGCGACGTTTCGGTCTAAATAAGACCTTCTTGAAAGGCAACCAGTGCATTTGCCTGAAGAAGGTCTTATTTAGACCGAAACGTTGCATCTTCGTCAGTGCACTCTTTTTTCAAAAGTATATATCTATATATATATATATATATATATATATATATATGTATATACCCCTAGTTCTCTATGGAATTACCAGTCCAACTAAATGTCAAAGTCTGCGCTGGATCCTGACTGCTGCTACAAATGACTGTAGCAGCTAATCCACTTAGAAACATGAATGCATTTTATATACATATGTTTCTACTTCTGGCAACTATAGACAGTATTTATTACACTCCTAGCAGAAATAATGTAGTATGAAGTGTTTAAAAGTTTCTAATTATATATTATACAGTCTATCTATCTATCTATCTATCTATCTATCTATCTATCTATCTATCTATCTATCTATATATATATATATATACACAACATTCTACCATTTAGTTTTTTTTCACTAACATCATGAAACAAGTAAACTGTGTGACACTGTGGGTAAATGTTTTCCAATGTCAGCCTGCCTTAAGATATTATTGGTCCTGAATGAAAACTGATATATGACTGCCACCAGCCAGACATTCACACAAGAAAACTGCCGTAAAATAAAGGCTATGTGATTTTCTTTATATAAAGTAGTTCTACTGCAGCTCATCCAGGAAGGGAACAATATATGTAGTTGACCTAAGTACTGTAATTACTGTCAATACCAGAAAAAGTCAGCCATGTTTTCTGCTACTCATGTCCTCACGTCCCTACCATTATTTTCTCCTACAACAGGAATGTCAGACTTCAAGTGCAAATGCATGATTTGAATGCGCAGGGTGGATTGATACATATAAATTAGAGAAAGCAAATACAGACAGAGTCTGTGCTGAATGACAATTAGAGAGTAACAGTAGTAATCTGAGAGGACAGTGTGTCATCTCCAAGTTGCATTGATTTTATATAAGGCAGAGTGAGCAGCCACACTACATGAGCATCTGAAATCATATTGCTGTGAATTTAGCTACGATCACTGCCTACATCAGTTCTGATCACTGCAGCACAATGCCATAAAGTTTGAATTTGAAGGTTATCTATGGATATTAACCTCATACAATGCAATTGCCATATTCTGACAAGCCCCCACAAATACTGAATTTTCCTCCCCAAACACTCAAAGAGAAGTCAATAAAATATAATTCAATAAGCAATGTTCCATATAAAATACCAGCATGAGGCCATCCACATTTAAGATCACTAAACTCTATATAGTCTCATGATGGTGAAAGATATCACAAACCTGATAGGAAGGCATACCAGCTACTTGTAAGCCCAGGTGATGTGAGATAACAGCTGCAATATCTATTGTACTAAAAAGGATTTCACTTTTCTTACAGTCCATGATAGCGTTGTGGAAATAATGTCTTTGTCCTGCAGCAATTTTGAAGATTTTCAACTGCTGGAGAGATGTGGATAAATTTGGTTATTTGCATATATTTCCCCAGGATAAAAATCATACATATACTTAATTATATTGAGGATTTAGGCATAAGCTTTGGTAAAGAACAACATCTGCTCTGGTTTCAGATTGATAATAACTAGTATGAGCAGATGTAAAACAAATTACACACTGAAAATCTCCTATCAGTGTTAATAAGCAAGACAGAAATACTAATTTGTCTATCAGACATTGATGTTGCACAAGTGAAAAGTGTTGAGCTACTATAGTTTGCACATGTTTACAGGGATATACAATGTAGCCAGGGCGTAGCTAGACCCCATAGCTACATTCCACAGGCCCCTAGGTCCCCCGGATATGGCAGAGCGGTGATGAGCCGCCAGGCACAGGTGTGGAGTCGAAGAGGGAGCAGGGAAGCTGTTGCAGTGGGAGCTGTGAAACTGGAGATCCTGAACAGCGGCACACACCCCACCAGGGGGTTACCTGCGGCAGCAGCGGTGCCCAGCTGTGAGGGTGGAGGTGCCCGGCAGTGGCAGCCTGTCTCAGAGGGGAGCAGGCTGTCAGCGGAAGGCCTCAGCATACAGTATGCCCACAGCAGTGCAGGTATTTATTTACACATTGGCCAGTAATGGGATATTATTTGACCTGCAGGCCACATAAATAGTTCAGTTATAGTCACCAGTTACCTGGAGTTCTAGGAACCTCCTCATCATCGGATAGAGGAAAGAACTGTAAAAGACATACTAATTGGAAAGTAGATAAGGTCTTACTTTTTCTTAAGGTGCCCACACACATAGTGATCTGCTCACGATCAGCCGATGTGTACGATTTCCCTTGAAACTCTCCCCGGCAGCTCTACACATGATCTCCACATGATCTGCACACGATTTGGTGTTCAATCTTCATACGATCTCTCCTGCATCCAGACTTTCACAGTGCATCGCTTTCCTAGTATTGTCAGATCTGCCCTACAGCATGGCAGATCTGACGATTCGATGTGCGACCAGCGGGGACGCGCATCGCATCATGATCGTGAGTGGGGACTCATGATTTTGACATATTTTACACAATTTGTCATCACGATTCGTCAAAATCGTCCAAATCGTGTAAAATATCTCTATGTGATTGGCCAGCTTTAGACTTTAAATTATACCACTATACTAAAAGTACAGCAGCTTTGTCCTGGGGCTGTGTTTATCTACATAGAGCTATTTATTCTAAGAGCCATATTGGAAAATGATACATAAAGTAACTAATATTAACCACTTAACTGACAAGTTTTTCCAGGAAAAAACCAGCCAGAGATTGCCAGGTCTGCAGTTGAGTCCAGGGAGTCAGAGGAGATCTGTTCTGCACATGTGTGGGAATTATATTAAATTGTTGTTACTTATTGATTGCATTTCATTTTATTTCTATTTGTATTATGAGATGTCACTCTTCAGAATGTATCTTATTATTTCTTAGTGTATTCTGCATCAGATGAATGTAAGGGGTGTAAATATTTCTAACATTTCTTTCATCTTGAAATTAATTAATCATTCATTTTCAGAGTGTTTGATCAGTCTTTGATTATTTCATGCAAGTTTTCTATTGGTTCCTTTGATGTATGTCACTGTATCATTGACATACATGAGTTTCTTTTATCATGCATGTGATACTTTCAGGAATCTAGTCCTCCTACCCTTATATTCTTTATACCCTATGAAACAGAAAAAATTGATTTATGTTCTTTATTTTTTGGTGGGGGCGGCTCATCTCAACCTTGCATATACATTTGGAACACTTTTGTAAGAGCCAATATGTATCATAAAAACGCATCATGGAAATGATTTCTACATTGTGATATTGATTGTACGGTTTTATAAATGTTGTTACAGGAACAGCAAACCAACAGCAAGAGGTGCTATTCCCGGACTGATAGTTATGCAATCATCTGTGGAATTATTTCACAATTAATAATGTGATATAAGTGGACGGGGTCCATATCATAAATTGAAGACTAAGGGCCTGATTCAGAGCCGTTCACTATTTGCGCTCGCTCGTCCAGAAAATAGGGGTGGCTATTCAAATGAACCGTTCGCTGTTTGCGGTCTGTTCACGCCTCTAGGTCTGAATGAGCGAACAAAACTTGCGGTCGTTTTTTGGGAAACTACGCCCCCTGGCCGCTCGCATCCTACGTCATGTCCGCTATTTATTAGATTAATCGAGTACATCGAACAGGGTATGAACTGCTCGCTATTCTTGTGGTTGGTTTTTGCTACCACAATTTTGCGAGCAGTTCTGGCTAAAATAAAACCCAGTGACGTGGTCAATGACGCTGCTGTTTTAAATATGCACACCCATAAAACGCCCGTTTTGACCTTTAAGCACGCCTGCGATCGGATCTCCACTCCCCGTTTTCAAGCACCTTCCCCTGTTACCACCCAAATACGCCTCATTCTGTCACTCAAAATAGCAGGCATTCGCTATTTTGTGAGCACATGAATTTCAGCCGCACTGACAGGTTCGCGCATGCGTATAACGATCCGTACGCATGCGCAGTTGGGCAAACATCGCTCGGAGCAAACGAGCTGCCGCTTACGAGTGGCTCTGAATCAAGCCCTAAATTCTGTAGCTTCTAATCTTTCAAAATGGATGGTTATCAAATCTGTGTAACATTTCCAATGCTGCTGCCATTTAAAAGGCACTTGTTTTCCTGTTATGCAGTTAATTGTATCACATTTAAGTATTTTATAATCATTGCTACAGCGATCATTTAAAACTAGTCTCCAAAGCAAAGTTTAAGAAGCTTTTCACAGGTAATTTGCAAGATTGTTGTTCAGAGAGTGATACTAAAAAATCTTGTGTCTTTAAATATAATAGCTTTCCATTCTAATGGCTTAACAATTTGAAATTGAAGTGCTTGAATTTAAAACGACAGTATGCTGTGTTCATTAAAAATAAGTAGTATTTTGTAGGAATTCCTTAAAGGAAAACTCCACCCAAAACCAAATTACCTTTGGCTAGATGCTAATGCCTCTTCCTGCAAAGTTCTTATCCACCTGAAATGGAGTTTTGTAGAGGACAGGGGTCTTCAACACCCATTGGACTTGGAGTACACGGTGGGGCCACGAGACTCATCAGAGACCCAACATATTCAGAAAGCTTAGAGTTTTAAACCAAGGGCCTGATTCAGAGGCGCTCGCTATTTGAGAGCGCTCGCTCTGAATCAGGGTGTTTTTTTGTTTGTTTGTTTCGGCCTCCAGGCCGCTCGCAAAGCTGTGTGTGACCACCCACAGCTAGTGCGAGTGGCCTGGCAATGGTTGCGATTATCGCGACCATCGGGCTTGCGTCGAGACCCTGCGGGAGGATCTCGGCTCCCGCAAGCCTGACTGGACTTCCTGCTCTAATAGAGCAGGAAGTCCACTACTGACATCACGAGTGATGTCAGTAGGGCCGCCCACAAACGGCAGGCGTTCCTAAGGGAATGGCTGCGTTTGTGCAGCCACCCCCTTCCCTGCCTACAAAACGGGACGAGCTGTCAATGAACATCGACAGCCACCCCGTCTTGTAGTGAGCCCCGGAGCGACAGAGCTGCTGTCGCTCGCTGGGGCTCGCGCATGCGCACGCCGGTGGCGGCGCATGCACTGTGGGGGAACACTGCAAGGCGTGTAGATACACGGTTTCCAAACAATGGTTTATTGACAAATATAACCATAGATGGATTATACCATCTTGTATAACGTGTACAACTGTAGGTACTGTCTATCATATAGAATGTCCATGCCATAAGATCTATATTAGCAAAACATCTAGACTATGAAGGTAACAATATTAGAACACGTGGGCAATATTCGAAATGCCAATAAGGATCAAGCTAGATTCAGAACTCTAAGATCTGTAGCGAGGCATTTCCAGAGGTTCCACAATAGTAACCCCGCAGGTCTCCAAACTTATGGTATGAAACATATTCAACTTGGAATCAGAGGAGGAGACTTGGATCGGGAATTACTGAAATGGGAAACCAAAATGATCTTTTTGATGAACAGTTTACATCCAGGAGGTTTAAATGAAGAAAACAGCTATTCTCCATTTTTATAGGCATCTTGGATAATTTCTGTATTATATATATGAAAAAAATTCTTTATCATCTAGTATTAGTTAATTAATATTTTAGAACTATTTGATTAATAAATTTCATGAGATATACAAAATGGAATCTATACAGTATTATTCAGAATTCCTCCACATTTAGTTTTGTCACAATTAGTTTAGATTTTTTATTTATATGAGGTATTATTCACAAGATAGATTAGCATGGGTAGGTTACTTATATGCTCCAATCGTGGATTCAGATATGACATTCATGGTAATAAATACTTTCGATAACAATATCTTTTGGGTTTAATAATATATTCTTTGTAACACTTTGTTAATTATTTAATATTATATCAGTAGGTATAGTATATTCATATTAATTCATATGATGTTATTTTTATACATCTCACAGTTCACTTTCACATTTAATATTTTCACTAACTTTTGGTACATTTTATTTTTCAGCACAATCACCTTTCCTTTTTTCTTATTAATAACAATTACGTATGAACCTCTGCAGAGGAGTTTGTCAATAAATAGATTGGTTATATAACTATCACTTCTTTATGATAGAGAATATACAGTCAGGTCCATAAATATTGGGACATTGACAGAATTTTCAGATTTTGGCCTCTATTCACCACCACAATGGCTTTGAAATGAAACAAACAAGATGTGCTTTAACTGCAGACTTTCAGATTTAATTTGAGGGTAATTACATCCAAATCGGGTGAACGGTGTAGGAATTACAACAGTTTCAATATGTGCCTCCCACTTTTTAAGGGGCCAAAAGTAATGGGACTATCAACTCAAAAGCTATTTCATGGACAGGTGTGGGCTATTCCCTCGTAATTTCATTATCAATTAAGCAGGTAAAAGGTCTGCAGTTGATTCTAGGTGTGACATTTGCATTTGGAATCAGTTGCTGTGGACTCTCAATATGAGATCCAAAAGCTGTCACTATCAGTGAAGAAAGCCATCATTAGGCTGAAAAATCAAAACAAACCCATCAGAGAGATAGCAAAAACATTAGGTGTGGTCAAATCAACTGTTTGGAACATTCTTAAAAAGAAAGAATGCACCGGAGAGCTCAGCAACACCAAAAGACCCAGAAGACCACGGAAAACAACTGTGGTGGATGACAGAAGAATTATTTCCCTGGTGAAGAAAAACCCCTTCACAACTGTTGGCCAAATCAAGAACACTCTCCAGGAGGTAGATGTATATGTGTCAAAGTCAACAATCAAGAGAAGACTTCACAAGAGTGAATATAGAGGGTTCACCACAAGATGCAAACCATTGGTGAGCCACAAAAACAGGAAGACCAGATTAGAGTTTGCCAAACAACATCTAAAAAAGCCATTACAGTTCTGGAACAACATCCTATGGACAGAGGAGACAAAGATCAACTTGTACCAGAGTGATGGGAAGAGAAGAGAAGGAAAGGAACTACTCATGATCCAAAACATACCACCTTATCAGTGAAGCGTGGTAGTGGTAGTGTCATGGCGTGGGCATGTATGGCTGTCAATGGAACTGGTTCCCTTATATTTATTGATGATGTGACTGCTGACAAAAGCAGCAGAATGAATTCTGAAGTGTTTCGGGCAATATTATATGCTCATATTCAGTCAAATGCTTCAGAACTCATTGGATGGCGCTTCACAGTGCAGATGGACAATGACCCGAAGCATACTGCAAAAACAACCAAAGAGTTTTTTAAGGCTAAAAAGTGGAATGTTATGCAATGGCCAAGTCAATCCCCTGACCTGAATCCGATTGAGCATGCATTTCACTTGATGAAGACAAAACTGATGGGAAAATGCCCCAAGAACAAGCAGGAACTGAAGACATTTGCAGTAGAGGCCTGTCAGAGCATCACCAGGGATGAAACCCAGCGTCTGGTGATGTCTATGCGTTCCAGACTTCAGGCTGTAATTGCCTGCAAAGGATTTGCAACAAAGTATTAAAAAGTGAAAGTTAGATTTAGGATTGTTTAGTTTGTCCCATTACTTTTGGCCCCTTAAAAAGTGGGAGGCACATATAGAAACCATTGTAATTTCTACACCGTTCACCTGATTTGGATGTAATTACACTCAAGTTAAATCTGAAAGTCTGCAGTTAAAGCACATCTTGTTTGTTTCATTTCAAAGCCATTGTGGTGGTGAATAGTGGCCAAAATATGAAAATTCTGTCAATGTCCCAATATTTATGGACCTGACTGTATGTATATGTATATATATATACATATACATACAGCGCTAGTGAGGCAGAGGGATGAAACACTAATTCAGCAGTCAAAATAAGGTAATTGTCAACCTTATAAAAACAAAATAGACAAGGAAAGACTGCGCCCTAATGTCTATGCTGGGACAGCAGTCTATCACACATGAATATAAAAAATATCAAATTTATTGCATAAGACTAAGTAAGCCACACTACATCAATCATTAGAAAATAGTACATATAGAACAATACATAGATATAAATTAGAGTTGATCAGACTCTCATTTAAAAACATACACATTCACAAACACTAATAGGACAATACAAACAAAGGTGATTCTTGATAATAAATCAATCTAGTGTTAACTCGTAACTAGTATGAGAATGCACTAAAAAGTAACAATAATCCTGGAGATCTTTTAGAATTCACGTCTAAGTAACAATGTTTCTTTTCATAAATAGAAAAGCAGGAGTAATACCATTGACCTGAAATGTACGGCATGCACATAACAGTCAGATTGCTATAGACTGAAAATGAGTCCTGTACAATAAGTCAGTGCAAGGCATATGTCAAAGAAACTTCATTGGCATCTCTTACGTATATGCACCTTTAGCAACGGCCCAGATACTGCAGAAAAAGGGCTGCTTATAACAGATAAACTTCCAGCGTGATGTACCAGCTGGACTTAAATTAGTAGCTCCGGAGTAAGGTAGCCGGATCTCTGTATCTCTGTCGGTGACAGAATCGTAACGGGGGCAGCGCTGTAATCAATTGTGGTTACTCACATGGTAGTTCACAGACATTTAGCCGTTTCAAGACCAAGTGGCATAGATGGCAATCAAATAGATCAGCGTCCTTAGAGCTCCGTGATGTGTGTTAGCCCTCTGCTCCAAAGCGGTTTGTGCCGCGATAGACAGTCAGCTTTAATCAGGGGCCCAGGTGTTGCAGGAAGACAGCTGCCCCTCTATCACTTCTTTATGACCATACTTGTTCACTAACACTTTATTATACATTTAGATTCATATACACATGACCTCCGTTTATTTTCACTGATATTCACTTTTTATCAATATGATAATCTATATTTACATGTAATTATATTATTTATAACAAAAAAAAAAATTTTTCAAAATTTCAAAAATCCATGCATTTTTATACGTAAGTATATATATATATACATTTTTAATAATTAGTAAAAAAAAAATTTATTTGTTTATTTTAAAAAAAAAATTATGTTGGGGAATTTATATTTTATATATTATATCACCATATTCTTGATATGATTAAATATGTTAAGTTCTATTGTATAGATTTTCATTATAGAACAAATGATGGTATAAGTATGATGTTAGATATTATATATTTTTTGATTATAAAGAGGTTTTATAAGCTGTAGTGATTGGTGATTGCTTGATATAAACCTTAACATTAGTAACTATGTACTAATTAGTCTTTCCCATTCATAAATAAGTTCAATAACCCTTTGTCAATTGTTTTCAATCACGAGTAGACTGACATACTATACCCCTCAGAAGGTCTCGATCACATGATTTGTATCAATATCTATGGCTCGCATACACATTACTACGAGCTGACGGACACACCTCACCATCTATGGGATGCGGCTCCGACCACGTGACCTTATCTAATGTTTATGTTTTACTACCTGAGTCACATGGTAAGAAAGCATGTGATCCTAGCTGCTTTGAGCCTTTTATTGGCCAGCGGTATCACGTAAGATGGGCAACAATTTTGATTGGGGTTTTACTTCCCAATAAACATGTGGCCGAGCATAGCAATAAGGTCCAGCCTTGACAAAGCTGTTGACAGTGAAACGCGCGTTGGCGTGGTAGTGGTTCTGCGATGCTCTATATTAAGAACAATTGCAATCTGTGCTGATATACTATGTGTGCATAATAAATATAGTTTTCTGACTGACCAAGGATACCACAGAGCTGGGAGAAAATAAATAATCAATGCCTGATAAGCTATTGGTATATCACCTACCAGTCAGAACCGTCAGAATTACAGCACTAATTAAAGCACCAACCACAGCATTAAGCAGTGCCGACAAATATATGACATACCCAGACTAAACCTAAACACAATACTTCTATCTGTCTAAGAGTTTAAAATTTATTTTATGGGTAATAAATGAGATACCATAACCATCAATGTAAGTGGGAATACCTATGACAGTCTATACTTTATGTACAGCATTGACACAACTAGGATTGCATGAATCCTTGTACCATAGCAGTATTAGCTATGGGAGTTAATTTATCAGCTACTAACAAACAAATGATATTGCCACTTTGTCAACTACGATTTTGCCACATTGTAATATTATGTTTAACAATGAAGTTTATATGTGTTGGTTCTCACTATAGGGAAAACATTGATTCTTTTCATATATAATACAGTATACCTGAGAGTGCTATCATGCATATTTATTTCTGTGAGGTATATATCTTGTCATATATGCGGTGGTTTCAGCTGATTTCAACAATAGACATTTGTTATTTCAACGATCTCTATACTATGTTATGCAAAATATACTATATTTATTGTTAATCTGCATGGTAAAAACACCTTTCATATCACAATGTTCTAGAAAATTCTATACGAAATAATAGAAGTGGAAACAGTGTTCTGGCTCCACCCCCATGGGAAATGGCTGCAGTCTGAAACAGCTCCCTTACAGCTGCAGCTTTTACACTGCTCCCAGACCTCCTGAGGGACTGAAAAGTTGGGACTTTGCCACCGCTATTGAGAGGAACATTTTGGCTGTGCATGGAGAA
The DNA here is from genome assembly GCA_031769625.1 of Taudactylus pleione. NCBI lineage: Eukaryota > Metazoa > Chordata > Amphibia > Anura > Myobatrachidae > Taudactylus > Taudactylus pleione. The sequence goes on from JAUIMM010000006.1 coordinate 24,088,599, forward strand.
GTATTTTACACCTCTCATGCCCCCTAAACAGCAGCTCCAGAAGCAAGAAGAGGTGAGGGGTGAATCCAAGATGGCCACAACTCACACACAGTCACCACACCCAGCCACCTCTGCCTCTCCCTCTTCCTCACAGACTGTTTCTAAGGCCCTGGAAACCCCTCCTCATGCTTTAGCCACTTATGCTGACAAAGTTCAAGCTATTAAAATGACCATGGCTCCTCTGATGCAGGAACAAGCTGAGTCTTTTAAGCAAGCACTCCAGGAAGCTAATCACAATATACTGCAGCTTACACAGAGGGTGCAATCTAATGAAACTAAGGTGGGGGAGGTTTTTCATGATGTTTTTCTACTGAAGCAACAAATTCTGAACAAGCTCGATGATCTAGAAAACCGCTCGAGGAGAAACAATTTGCGCATAGTCGGCCTCCTGGAGTCACTTAAAGGTGACACACTTACTCGTTTTCTCACCACCTCTCTGCTGGATATGCTTGATATATGGGACTCCTGTGGCGACATTGTGATAGAACGTGCTCACCATATCGGCCCACTGCGAGACAAACCGGAAGTCCGGCCTTGAGTGACCATCTTTCGCTGTCTGAATTTTCTCCACCGTGAGGCAATATGGCAAGCTTCCAGAAAGCATTGCGCACTTACATGGGACGGTCGCAAGAGCTTCATATTCCAGGGCTATTCTGCAGAGGTCACGAGAGCCCGCAAAGCTTTTAATCAGGTGTGTGCTAACCTGGTTAAGTTTCATCTAAAACTTTATAGTGATCCGCTGACCTTATTATGTACTAATTTCACAAACTGGGATTTGGGCCCTGATAAATCTCGCATAGTCCTATTACTGACTGTCATTGTCACCGTAGCTAAAAAAGTCAGTTTATGTGCTTGGACCACCCCTTCCCCTCCCTTTTTGGGAATGGTTAAGTCTATTATGCTTCAGATCCATGATTATGATAAACAAACAGTTTTCCCTGCGCTGGAAGCAGGGGTTACATCCTTTGATATAAAATGGGGCGCATATATTGAATCACTCGACTCCCCTACACAAGCTCAGATTTTGAAGGTGTTTGAGACAGGGGCTGGCTGGCAACTTTCAGCCTGGGGGGCAGACACAAGCAAGTGGCCCAGTTTTTCTACTAGCAAATGCAATGTAAAATTTGGCGTGACATGGTTTCCGTAATGTGCGTGTGGTTTAAATAGCAAATGAAGCATATGAGGGAAAATTGTTATGACAAAGAGCTATAAATAAATACCATCTATTGTGTGCGTCTCCTGGGGGCTGGGTTGAGCAGCTGTGCCCGGCCCTTTGTTCCACCTTCCTCTAAAACTCTGGCCCTCATTCAGAGGTGGTCGCAAAATGCGAGTGGTCGCTCTAAATGAGGATGGCCACTTGTATTTTGAAGTGTGGCCTCCTGGTCGCTAGCTAAGCTGTGGGTTACGACCAGGTTGATGGTCGCGATGGTCAAGACCATCGCGACCATCGGGGCTTGCGACCAGACCCTAAGGTTGGGTCTCGGCAACCGCAAGCCTCAGGGAGCTTCCTGCTCTGATCGAGCAGGAAGCTCCCCACTGACATCACTGCTGATGTCAGTGCGGCCGCCCACAAAGTGGCAGGCGTTCCTTAAGGAACGCCACCGTTTATGAAACCACCCCCCCGCCACGCCTACAAATGGGGCGAGCTGTCGATCACAATCGACAGCCGCCCCTTTTGTAGTGAGCTCCGGAGCGAGAGAATTTCTCTCGCTCCGGGGCTTGCGCCTGCGCAGTGTGGCCGCTGCGCGTGCGCAGGGCCTAAACATCGACCCGCTTGTGAGCGGGTCTGAATGAGGTCCTCTGTCCCACAGAGTGTGTGTGTCTGACCCGGCCAAAGCAGGGTGCAATTCATAGATCACAAAACGAGCAGGGTGCATTTCACAGTTAACAAAACGGGCAGGGCGTAGTGCCCTGCTAAAAGTACCTAGTGGGAACACTAATAATATACATACATACAGACACATTAAGTCCACACACATGCAGGGGAATTCAATTCAAAGCGATGTTGAATAGCCCTGGGAGGGAGCTCCCGAAGCTATTCATCGCGATGTTGGTCGGGCTAAAGGATTTCTGGAACTTTAGTCCCAGAATGCTGGTTCTCGCGATTAAATACCTAAGTTAGGTGGCGAGAACCAGAATTCTCCGACGTAACAGCGCGCTGAACTGAATAGCTCCGCGAGCTCCCTCCCGGTCCTATTCAGCATGGCACTGAATTGAATTCCGCCCATGGACATTATAAAGTACAAAACAACACCCCCACAAAGTTTATGCCACACTGACACATATAACTTGTATACAAGATATGATAGATAGATAGATAGATAGATAGATAGATAGATAGATAGATAGATAGATAGATAGATAGATAGATAGATAGACAGACACACTGTATATAAGTACAAAAAGAGAGAGAATACTAGCGCACTGAAACACTGGGGACTGTCCAAGTTAGGAATTGGGAACTTTTACTATTTAATTCCTATGTACTATTTATACTGTGTGTTTCATACTTATTGAACTTATATGTTGATATATCCAATTATATTTGAGTTTACTTCTGTTTTATTTTTCATTTTCCATTAAATTATTTATCCATGTACCAGCATACTCAGTGATTTTTTAGTAGCCCAACAGGTCAGTATCAGTTTATTATGGTAGGTTTTTCCTACAATCTTTGGTCACTGAACTATTCCACTAATACAGAGATCATTAATATGTGTAGTGTCATTTTGTCTAGATACTGACCCATAGTATCTATATCTATATATAAACACCCTCCACGTTCTATAACCACGTCTAGTTGAACACTGTATATAAGCCCCACCCTCCACTTACCTGGTTTCTAAAAGTGTAGAGAAGAAAGGATGTTCTCCTGCATTCTTTGGAGCACTCCTCACCTCTGCACTCACTGTCTCTCTCTCTTCCCTGAGTGCCATAACGCTTCTTATTCATCTCAGCTTCCCTGTCAGACTCCCCGATAAGCTCCGCCCCCTTTTTCCACTTTCCAGCCTCTATGGATCCTGGGAATGAACACCTGGCTCCTCATTGGTCGACAGCGGCCATTTCTTTGTAGCTTAGCATGGGGGCAGCCATTTTTTATTAGCCTCTTTAACTTAGATATCACTCGTTGCGTAGCTGGTCTTCCCCTGTCAGAGCTGAAGCAGCACTCTCTGCCACAGCCAGGCAGCCTTCAAGTACTAACAATGTACCGGCCCGGGGGGCAGATGGCACCCTGCCCCCCGGGCCAGTCCGCCACTGGTTTGAGACTACTTCATGGTATTTACACAGTCAGTTATCTTGATACTGAAATTCTTATGTATAGTATTTCCTTTTGATCAATTGTAAACCTGGATGTTCCTATATATAGTATGTATGCTCAGGGGACATGCTCTGTACATCACCATGATATTGACCACATATTCTCTCTTCATTGATTCTACTGCAACGCTGCCCTCTTTTTTTCTAATATTTGTATTTTTTGCTGTTATTTTTGTGTTTTTATCCAGATATCCATATGTATTGTTTTACTTTTCTTTGGATATTATAATATTGTTATACAATTGTTATTCGAACTGGGACTAAGGGCCTGATTCAGACCCGGACGCTATGCTGCGCTCACTCACATTGAGCGATTTTTCGCAATCTGCGCATGTGTATGAGTCGCAATGTGCATACGCGAACCAGTCATTGCGATGGGAAAGTGCTCGCCCGTAGCCCGCAGTCGGGCCGCTATTTTGAGTGACAGATAGTGCCGTTTGTGGGTGGTAACAGGGGAAGGTGCTTGAAAACGGGGGTGTGGATGTACGAACACAGGCGTGCCCAACCGTCAGAACGGCGTTTAGTGGGTTTGCATAGTTAGCAAAGTAGCGTCATTACACACGTGACTGGTTTGTATTTTAGCCTGAACTGCTCACAATGTTGTGGTGGGAAAAGCTCCGATGTCTCTCGATGTTCCTGATTAATCCTACGACTGCCGGAGATGACGTGTGTTGCGTGTGGCAAAGGGGCATCTTTATACAGGTGCGAGCGCATAGTGCGGCCGCTCGCTATTACTTAGTGGGCGGCTTTACGCGACGCAGTGCGAGCGCATGAGTTAAATAGCCAGCCTATTTTAGTCAGCGTGCGGACGTAAATAGCGTCCGGGTCTGAATCAGGCCCTATATTTCTACTTCCCTAATGTATGTTTAGCGGCTGAATCTATACACCAGTTTGCTTTTTCAATGTTACCTTTATATAACTATTGCATATTGTGATTTACTGTTATTGATATCTGCCTGTAACATTTTATATTTTTTCTATCATTTGATTTTTAAAAATCCAAAATAAACAGATCTTTAAAAAAAAAAGAAGTGGAAACAGTATAAATGTCACATCCTACAATAACTTTACAAACATCCTCAATACGAATGTAAACGTTTCAGTTTTTCTTCTAAAACTCTTCTCAGTTTAATTTGATTTACGTCTCAAGTGAATCCTGAGCATGAGGGGACATCGATGTCTAATCTGTACTTCTCAAGGAAACTCTTGATCTAATAAACTTCTCTCATTGGTCAGCACAACCTTTTGGCCCTCACATGCATATGCATAAGAATAGTCACATGATGTCACAAAAGAGCATTTACAATTGTAACAGGTCTGTAAATCACCCATTGTTAAAAATGGAAACTCGTACCTGTTTTCATGCCGACACTTCATATACGTAGACATAATTTGTTCAGATAAAGTAAATACTTCTCTTTTGTTTCATGTATGTATATCTATGCCTGCACACACATTCAAGTAATACATAATGTCTAATAAGGGTATAGATTTCTTTAACTGGATTTCTGCAACCACAACAATTCTGTTACTAGTATTGGAAAGCCAGTTACTTTTTATGTGCAAGGACCAGGGCTTGCTTGGACAACTGGGCATGGATGTGTATAGTGTGGTTGCCGCGAGGTACAGTATGTCCTGCTCACCAGCTGTCTTCATTGATAAAAAGTGGTGAGTATAGTGGGCACTGGACAGCCATCTGCCAAAGGGACATGGCAATGCCACAAAGTGGCATGACCTTGTCCCCAACACTGTACTGGGGGCTGGAATTCTTCTTAGTAGTAATGGCTCTATAAAAAAAAACTGTAGACTGACTCTCCTTTAGCAATGAGGGGGCAGGTAACAGGGAACCCCCTATCTGTTAAATCCTGCTGGGCCAGGACGTCCAAATTGGACCTCTTATTGAATGTTTGGATTTCCAGCGAAATGTATTTTCACTTCGCAAAAGCAACCAAAGTCACCTGAGGGGTCTATTTACTAAGCAGTGTTAGGAGACAGAGTGAAAAGTGATAAGGTGCCAGCCAATCAGCTCCTAACTGCCATCTCACAGGCTGTGTTTGAAAAATGACAGTTGGGAGCTGATTGGCTGGCACCTTATCACTTTTCACTCTGTCTCCTAACACTGCTTAGTAAATAGACCCCTTAGTAACATTCTACAAGAGTGATACCTGCACTAAGGGGTATATTTATTAAAGTGTGGGTTTTTAGAAGTGGAGTTGTTGCCTATATCAACCAATCAGATTCTACTTATTTATCTAGCAGCTTCTAGGAGATAATAGCTAGAATCGGATGGTTGCTATGGGCAACATCTCGACTTTTAAAAACCCGCAGTTTAGTAAATATAAATGTCAGTTTACCCACAGTATCTCTAATAGGTTATGTCGCAATGTTAGACTTTCAAGTATAGAATAAGCGGTTTATGCTTTTACATTATGTCCCAAACAAATAAATGTAGGTAGAACAGAGTTCACCAGTGAAATATGCTATGTAAATATAAAAACAAGAAAAATGATATGGACAGTACAATTGTGCAGCAAGGTCGACATAAACAATGGAGACATTACAGTATGTATTACTGAATAAGTATTCTGGACATTCATTTTTAGGAAAATGAGAAATAGTAATAATACACAGTTCTATGATAGCAATGTAACATTTATTGCATCAAGCAACCTACGGAAAATTCCCTCTGAATTGCAATATAATACTTCAGTCAATTTTATGGTAAAGAATAATACATTTCTTTTCTTTTAGAATATATTTTGTAGTGAAAAATTCAAGATGAAGTAATTTGTTTTCCAAGAATCAATTCACTGTTTACAGCATTGCATTGGGTTATTTATGGCCTTACGTGCCAGTCAGGTATGACAAGGAATATGCTTACAATAAATACAAAATAAAATACTAAAAATGAATAAATTGCACGTAAACATACTACAAGGCAATCTGTAATATGTTCACTCTTTTTTTTTTTGCTTTAAATGCCCTGTTTAATTTTTCCCTTTGGTTTTGGAAATAGTGACATACATCAAAGACTACGGGCCATATCCAATTAGCCACGGTAAATTACCGCGGCTAATTAGCTCGCTCAGGGCTATCCAATTAGACCCGTAGACGGCAGGACGACGGCACTTATCGAGGGGGGGGGGTTCGGGACCTGATGTGCCCCGAAAAATAATCCACAATAAATGCCATTTTTTTGCCCAGATAAAGGCGAGAACACATAGGGCCGCGAGCTTATCGCGGCTCCTATGTGTTAACGGGCGAACTATCCTCTTAATTCGCCCAAATTAATAGGATAGGGATGAAAAAAATCAGCGAAAATCAGGGATTATCAGCTAAAAATCCCGTTTTTCACTGATCGCAGGGATCAATTAGCGCCCAAATAATGTTCAGGGCTAATTGGATATGGCCCTACATTTGGTGTTCTTTTATAGACCTTCATTAAAAAAATTTCAGTAAAACTAAACATGGTGCTTGTGTTACAAATGCATAATATGAAAAAGGACATGTTTTTACAAGTCAGTCAAATATTACTAGAAGTACTAAATGACTATTTTGGAAAACAGAACATTTATCCAACTAAGGGCTGTATTCAATTAGGAGCGAAAAGCCGTTTTCGGCGAAAAGTTTAGCCGGTGACGTAATTTTGCCTGCGGAAACGTATCCCCGTATTCAATTGTGGCTAATTTTTCGCCGGTGCGGAAACTCAATGCATTGAACCCGGCGGAAATGTTTCGCATATGAATAGCAGTCGAAAAAAAGTGCAGCATTGTGGTTTTGGGGTGCACAGGTGGGTAAACCACCCTGCACCCTTAGGACAGGTCCCAAAAGGTAAACTGAATAAAAAAAATCCCCCAAAAATGTAAAGAACACCCCACAAAATGACTTTGAAAAAGGGGGTGAAAAAGTTCAGAGTTGGGGTACAAACTTAAAAACTAGCGAAATAGACTTTGGGGGTGTCTACAAGTACGGGGGAGGGTTTTTTTGGATTGCAGTTGCTTGCTGAAGGTGTGTTTTTCACGTTTTTTAAAACCTCACTTCTGCGATTTTTAACCATGCTTGCACCCATTTTCATGTTTTTGCATAAAATACAGCAAATTTGGGGTACATGAAAATGGGTGCAAGCATATTTTAAAGTTGCTAAAGTGAAGTTTTGAAAAACTTAAAAAATCCACCTGCGACAACCACCTGCAATCTTAAAAACACCTGGGGCATTCTTGGGGCCCCCCTGGAGTCTATTTCACCAGTTTTTAAGTTTGTCTCCCAACTTTGTATTTTTCCGCCCCCTTTTTGAAAGTCATTTTTAGGGTGTTCTTAAGTATTTTTTAAACTTTTTTTGACACAGTTTACCTTTGGGGGGCTGTCCCAAGGGTGCAGGGTGGTTCCCGCAAGTTTGCACTCCAAAACCCCAATTCTGCACTTTTTTTCTACAGCTTTCATAGGCGAATCTTTTTTGCCTATTACAATGAATTGACTTTACACACCGGCGAAAAGTCTTCGTCACCGGCGATACTTTTCCGCAGAAACTTACTTTCCGCACCTAATTGAATATGCCCCTAAAATAGCATTGTTTATTTTAAGCTATCACTCATAATAAATACCCTGTGATGTACATAACTTATTAACCATGTTAGTATAACACAATCTGTGCATGCAGTGATTCCCACTCCTGTGTTTCCCATGTGTGAGTGGGCAGATGCCTTAGATTGAATTTATTGTTGTAAAGGCAGCTTTCCCGGGTGCTCAGTCTATGTCTGGGAACCTGATCATAGTCCTTAATATAAATGTCAAATCACATCAGCAATATATAGCAAAGCCAATACAAGAATATATAGTTTTTATTGCTACCCACCCATCAACCAGTGATCAGTGAAATATTTAGAACAGAACAGAAGATTTAAGCAAGTGAGAGTCCTGATTGTGGAGATGTAATGACCTGTCCATACATCTTTCTATATGAGGATGGCAGTATAATGGCTGGCAGAAGGGCATTGAGGTATGTGATAAGCCACAGGCCAAGAGGAACCGCCTGCAAAAAAGAAGTGACTGAAATCCATATTAAACACAAATATTCTGCCATTTCATGTAAGTTGCACCACAATTTTCCTGAATAATAGTACTAGTACTTCCTTTATGTGAAATATGCCATTATATGATATTACAATATATGGTCATACAAGCAGCTTATTTAAGTATATGTTACTTGATTGTTCTACTGCTAATTTTGTGTATATATTGAATGTGTCCCACAGCAAAGGTCACATTAGTAAACTCACAAACTCCTCTGCAAAAATGACATAACATGTAATTGTATCTGAAAGTAAAATGCTTTCCTATCATTTACCCAAGGATGTCGGTCAATAGAAAAATATTCGTTACATTTCCACTTGTGCAGACTTATTGTGTGAGGGCTTGTTACATTTTACAATTTCATTGATAACAGGAAAACAGGATGTAAGAATAATTTTAGAGCTCAGTAAAAGTTAGGATTTTCTTGAATAGGTAACATTTGAGATTGGTATATTTTTTACTGGACCAATAACTCTAAAGACCATCGTGATGTGTTATACAAATTCTTGTACATCAGGATCACTGCGGGGTCTATTTACTAAGTTTGTATGGAGATAAAGTGAACAGAGATAAAGTACCAGCCAATCAGCTCCTAATTGTCATGTTACATGCTGTGTTTGAAAATGACAGTTAGGAGTTGGTTGGCTGGTACTTAATCCCCATCCACTTTATCTCCAACACCCTTGTGTTGTTTTTTTTTACCATACTACATACCTTTTGAAGGAGATGACTGCTGTCCTGATAGATTTCTCTATTTTTTTTTGCCCATGCTTTTAGCATCCCCAAAAAGCTCCCTCCCAAAATCCCAACCCGAGGAGTGAAGACACATGGCTGCACCTGACTAAAGCTGGGTACATACTATATGATCCGTCATATGATATATCATTCCGTCACGGATCAGAATAATATATCATACAGACTGTGGAGTGTGTATGCCCGATCCGTAATTCGCAGTGATCATTCATTGTATCATCCCATCTGCTGTTCTGCACAGCAGATGGGACAATGCACTGAATGATATCATTCATTTTTTTTCTGGAGGGGTGGGTAAAGGGGGCATGCAAGCTTATCTTTCTAAGGCCCAATATGCTCTTTTTAAGTATGTAGGGCTTCACTAACAATGCTGGCCTTTGTGCATGCTCAGAAGAGGACTGCAGGGGCTTCAGAAAGGGGGACAGCATTACTTGGTGCCTTACCTATAGGCCCCAAAGCAGTGGTGATAGTTCTAAACTGGCTGAAATGGTATTGTGCTGCCCTGAAAAGTACCCTAAGGTTTAGAAGCATATCTAAAATGGGTGCAGGACTAGGTCCAATGGGGCTGCGGTGCCATATTTGTGAAGATATCACCAGAATATGGTGCATGTGCAGAAAATAGCACTGCACTGGGTTGTCACACCAATTCTAACATCTAGGCTCTTCATTTGTTAAGACACCACTGCTTATACTTGGATATGGTCAATTTCCCTACAGTCGGGAATGGATGCCAATGCTTAGAATGCCGGTGCCGGAATCCAAACACCTGTCAGAATCCCGACGCCGGCATCCCAAAGGTAAGTAGCGGGGTTAGGGTAGAGTCAGCGTTATGGCTAGGGACTAGGGGGAGGTTTCGGTTAGGTTCTAAGAGGTTAGGTTTAGGAACTAGGGGGTGAGGTTAGGTTCACGTACCGGGTAAGGAGGGTTATTATTATTATTATTATTATTATTACATTTTATTTATAGGGCACCACAAGTGATCCACAGCGACGTACATATAGTAAAGAGTACACAGAACATTACATTACAATACAGTAACCAAATTATAAACAGAGCACAAGTAACAATTAGCAACACAATTCTCCATACACAATACAGCTGGGAAGGTGAAGGCTGTCATAGAAGTGCTAAAGAAGATGGCTGTGAGACAGTGGGGAGTAGGACCCTCCTCCTAGGAGCTTACAATCTAGGGGATAGGGGAGACAGACAGATGACATGAGGCATGAGTGTGTAGATGGGGACCTGAGTGCAGGAAGTAGGTAAGGTAGAGATGGCTGAGGCAGGAGGGACAGAGACTTGGTGACACGGTTATGTGGTGGAAGGGTATGCTTTGATGAACAGGTGGGTTTTCAGTGCATGTTTGAAGCTCTGCAAGGTTGGGGAGAGCCTCATCAAGCGAGGGAGCTCATTCCAGTGAAGGTGGGCTGCAAGGGCAAAATCTTGGATACAAGCATGAGGTGAAGTAACCAGAGTGGAGGAGAGGTAACAGTCATTGGCAGACCAGAGTGAGCGGGAGGGAGTATGTACGGAGATGAGGTTAGAGATGTAAGGATCAGTAGAGTTAGAGAGGGCCTTGTATGTGAAGGTGAGGAGTTTGAAGAGGATTCTGTAGGGGAATGGGAGCCAGTGCAGGTTTTGGCAGAGGGGAGCAGCAGAAGTGGAATGGTGGGAAAGGAAGATAAGTCTAGCTGCAGCATTGAGAACAGACTGGAGGGGAGCAAGATGGCAACATGGGAGGCCAGTAAGAAGAAGGTTGCAGTAGTCGAGCCGAGAAATGATTAGTGAATGAATAATTGGTTTGGTAGCATTCTGGGAGAGGAGAGGCCTAATGCGAGCGATGTTGCGTAGCTGGAACTGACAGGATTGAGCCAGAGATTGAATGTGGGGTGTGAAGGGTGGAGTCAAGGGTGACACCCAAGCATCAAAGTTGGGGGACAGGGGAGATAATGGTGTTGTCGACAGTGATAGCGAGATTGGTTGGAGTGGCGACTCTATTAGGGGGAAAGATGATGAGTTTGGTTTTGTCCATGTTGAGCTTCAGAGAGCGCTCGGACATCCAGGAAGAGATGATGGAGAGGCAGCTGGATACCTGAGAGAGGACAGAAGGGGAGAGTTCAGGAGAGGAGAGGTATAGTTGCGTATCATCAGCATAGAGGTGGTATTGGAGGCCAAAGGAGCAGATGAGATCTCCTAGTTTAGAAGTGTACAGGGAGAAGAGCAGTGGGCCCAGGACAGAACCCTGCAGGACACCAATGGGAAGGGTGGAAGGGGGAGGTGGAGCCAGACACAGAAAAGGAGTGGTTGGTGAGGTAAGAGGTCGTGACCAGGCATGGTCAGTGTTAGAGATGCCAAAGGTCTGAAGGGTGTGAGGGAGGAGAGTATGATCCATGGTGTCGAAGGCTTCAGAGAGGTCCAGGAGGATGAGCAGAGAGAAGTGCCCCCTGGATTTGGCTGCAAGCAGGTTATTGTTGACTTTGGCCAGGGCAGTTTCAGTGGAGTGAAGTGAGCTAAAGCCAGATTGGAGAGGATCAAGGATGGAGTTGTCAGAGAGATAGCTGATGATGCGGCTGTAGACAAGCCGCTCACGTAGTTTGGAGGCAAAAGGGAGAAGAGAAATGGGGTGGAAATAGGCAGGTGAGGACGGGTTGAGGTTGGGTTTTTTAAGAATAGGTGTGACAAAAGCATGTTTGAATGATGAGGGAAGGATGCCGGTGGAGAGAGATAAGTTGAAAAGGTGAGCAAGGTGGGAGCAGGCGATGGAGGAGAGGGAGCGTAGAAGGTGAGAAGGGAAGGGGTCAAAGGGGCAGGTGGAGGGGGGAGAGGACAAGATGAGGGAGTGGACCTCATCACCCATGGTGGGGCTGAAGGAGCACAAGGTGGGGTGGCCAGGAGGTGCAGATGGTGGAGGAGGTGGGGTTGCAGCAGGGAGATTGGAGGATATACTGTGATGAATTGCCTCAATTTTGGAAAAGAAGAAGGAGGTAAAGTCAAATACAGTGAGGGAGGATGGAAGGGGTGGAGGGGGGGGCGAAGGAGAGTGTTGAAAGTACCAAAGAGATGGCAGGGATTGGAGGACTGAGAGGAGATGAGCGACTGGAAGAAGGATTGCTTGGTGAGGGAGAGGGCCGAGCTGTGGGAAGAGAAGACAAACTTGAAGTGAAGGAAGTCCGCCAGAGAGTGAGATTTCCTCCAGAGGCGCTCGGCTGTGTGCAAGCATTTTTGGAAAAACCAGGTTAGATTGGAGTGCCAGGGGTGAGGTTTTGATTGACAGTGGGAGACAGAGGAGATGGGGGCAACGGAGTCAAGTGCAGAAGTGAGGGTGATGTTGTAGAAGGAGGCTGCCTGGTTAGGGCAGGTCATGGTTGAGAGAGGAGAGTATCAAGTGAGGAAGACAGGACAGCAGGGTCAAGAGTCTCAAGATTGCATCTGGTGATGATGGCTTTGGGTGAGGGGAGGAGTGGAGGACTTGAGAGAGTGAATGAGAGTAGATGGTGGTCAGAGAGGGGGAAGGGAGAGTTGAAGATGTCAGAGAGAGCACACAGATGGGTGAATATGAGGTCAAGGTAGTAGCCGAGACAGTGGGTAGCAGCAGAGGTCCATTTAGAAAGTCCAAAGGAGGAGGAGAGGGCAATGAGATTGGTGGATGCAGGATTTGTGATGTCAATAGGGATGTTAAAGTCACCAAGGATTATAGAGGGGAGGTCAGCAGAGAGAAAGTGGGGAAGCCAGGCAGCAAAGTTGTCAAGGAATTGGGAGTGGTAGCCTGGGGGACAGTAGATGACTGCAACATGGAGATTAATGAGGTAGAAGAGACAGATAAAATGGATCTCAAAGGTGGAGAAAAAAAGGGAGGACTCAGGTGGGATAATGTGAAAGGTGCAGTTGGGGGATAAGAGGATGCCCACTCCACCGCCTTGGCGGTTGTCAGGTCTGACAGAGTGGTTGAAGGAGAGACCCCCAGAGTAGAGCCAGGTTTCAGTGATGGCGAGAAGATTTAAAGAGTGGGAAATAAAGAGGTTGTGTATAGCGGGCAGTTTATTGCAGACGGATCTGGTATTCCAGAGGGCACAGGAAAATGGGAGGGGACTGGGGTTATGTGGATGAGATTGGTTGGGTTGTGGGTGAGGGGGTGTGGGCTAGATCTAAAGGGAAGGTGTAAGTCGGTGGAGATGGTTGGTATGGGGCAGGGGCGAGGAGGCATGGTGGCTGACTCAGGGTGGAGGGAGAGCAAAGGATGACAAGTGAGCAAATAGGAGGTAGGCAGGAAAGCACAGCAGAAGATGCAGGTATTTAGAGGGTAGGCAGACAATTAGGCAGTGTAATACGGCAGTGATGTAGTGGAAGAGAGTAGGTAAATAGAGTTGGAGGAATAAAAGTCAAATGAAGAGTAGTAAATAATACACTAGTAAGAAGTACATTTAGACAGGGTAATCATGTGTATATAAAGCAAATTGCATTGTTTGGGATGTGCATTCAGATGTTTCTCAGAAACTGAAATTTCATTGCAAGAAGCTGCAGCTGAAGAGAAAAGTTTTGCAGTGTCCAAACCAGGGGGATCAGTGTAGAGTGTGCAGGTTAAGCAGACTGCAGGAGTTAGTTTTGATGATTTTGTTGACTCACTGTGTAGTTTGAGTGTAGTCCATCTGTTATAGTGCTGACTTGCAGTATGTTTTCCATCTGTTTTCATTCGGTGATTTTAAATGCTCAATACACTTTAGAACTAAACACCCTAACAGCCTAAACGGCATAGCAGCCTACTCTGAACTGAATATATAAGGCTACAAACATGTGTGCATCCTGATTTACCCCCACCCCCTTACAAACAGCCCTCCACCCACAGCAGAAGGTGCTAATCAAATCTGTGCATAGTGAGGTCAGTATACCACTCTAATTCCCTTTAATTTATAAAACATAGTACAAGTTTAAAACAACTTACAGCAACTAATATTATTAATTTACCTATACAATGTAATAGCTGCTATGCTATAAAAACATAGATCAGTTGCATCTGGTTGGAGTAGTCAGTGATCAATTTACCTGTGGGATGAAAGATGGCAGTGTCACTTCACAGCTAACAAGACTGCCGTTTTAACGCTAATACTGATTTTAAATGCTCAATACACTTTAGAACTAAACACTTCAGATACTAAACACCCTAACAGCCTAAACGGCCTAGCAGCCGGTTAGCATACTGACCGACAAGTGTCGGTATCCTAACCCTGTCGGGAAGCCGGCGTCGAGATTTTGACCGCCGTGATCCCGAGCACTGGCATCCCAAATGCTGACATCTCGTACCCGACCCGCTTACTTGTCTGATATAAGGAGATAAGGGCGTTAAATGTGGTGATCTGAAGGGAGGTTCAGTTACAGAAGTAATGCATTATGCAGTTGGACTTGTAATATCAATATAATTTAATCATTATTGTTATTATCCTTTATATGGTGCCACAAGGATCCACAGCTCTTTGCAAAGTACACAGAAAACAGTATAAAACATTGCAGGACAAGGACATGGTTTCTAAGCATTGCTGCAATATCAGTTATAACACTAAAAGGTAGTTTTTGCTAACCAAACTACTTGTCTATGTTGTTATCAGTGTACATTTAACATTACCTGTAAAATTATCTTGTTTCTTCTATGGCAGAGGTTCCCAAACGCGGTCCTCAAGGCACCCCAACAGTACCGGTTTTAAGGATATCCATGCTCGACCACAGGTGATTTAGTTACTACCCAGGTCAATTTGATTTAATCACCTGTGCTCAACTATGGATATCTCTAAAACCTGAACTGTTGGAGTGCCGTTTGGGAACCTCTGTTCTATGGACTTCAGTCATTATCTATCAGAAGTGACGTGTGGTGAAGTAAATGGCTGGGGAGGCACTGGCTGGTATCAGAGCCAGATTTACAGATACATAAATGAACCCGAGGGCTCATGTGGGCATTATACAAAGGTGCAGTAGTACATAGTGCTGGAAAGTTGGTTTGTTTTGATCAGGGATGTGCGGAAAAGGTAATAATAATAATAATAATAATAATGTTATTTATATAGCGCTTTTCTCCTAAAAGGACTGGCTTTACATTTGCCTTTATAACACAAAATACAAAACAAGCTTACCCAAACTACTTGTAGACAGGGGAGGCAGTGCCTCATCTGCCATACACTTTACTCCAGAGTTTTGACTATAAAATTATATTTATAATATTTTCCTTACATTTAAACTCTGGAGCTTACCTAAGTATGACAGGAAAGGCTCTGTCTCACCTGCTCATCTGATCGCACATCACTATCAGTGGTTTAATTTGCATACTAACCTCAAACAAGTAATCCATTCACTAAGTGTATCATATTTACCTACCTCAATAACAACTGAATTCTTCACCTTACAGACATTGTTAGATGCACTAATACAGAGCCTAACAAATGAAAAACGGCAAATAAAAACTTGGTTTGCAAAAACATACCCTTTGTATTATTAATGTACATTTATATCGATGTCAGTAAGAAACTGAAATACAAAAACTGTTGCAATAGTTTGATATGCAAACATATCCAAAACCAATTTTTTTTTAGATTGACAAGTAGCGAATAGAGAGATAAAACTAGCTGCCTGTTATCTGGCTACATCTTGAGTAGCCATTTATTTAGTCAGATTGTGCACCTATTCTCTCCTTAACTAAACAAACTGTTACATGAAACCTTGACAAAGCTTATAAAATTGCATTCTTCATTGTCATGGCACCAAAACACTCAGCAGAATGCCACTGCAGCCGCTGAAATACCAATATGCCTGCCACCTGCCAGACCTCACAACTACATTAACATGAGGACACCCATAAAATCAGACAGGATGGATTAACATGAAATGTACATTGTTAATTGTATCAAATCATTGAGTAGCTCTGTTGATTTTTGGGACAAAAATTACGGTACATAGGGGCCCATTATCATTGACGTTAGTAAGGTCCTGAATAGTATATTTTCTTATCACTGAAATCATGGCCATAATAAATAATGTTTCAGGGCTATTTAACAAAAAACACTTACTGGGATAGACACTCTGATTATAAGAGTGTGTCCCTGCAAAGAGCTTGGCAACAAAGTGCTAATTATGGAATGTGCAGTATTATTTTATGAGGGGCTTTGAAACTGGCGAGGAGGGATCAGAAGATCATGAATGCATCCATAGGGGCAAATATTTAAAGTTGTCTGAATATGGCATTAGCTAATAGGGCCAAGCACTGGTAAATGAAGAACAATGGGGACTGTGCTATGCAGCGTTAGCTCGCCTGATACTGCCAATATCTCTTTTAGCTACTATTCTTAAATATCCCTGATATTTAAATTATACAGAAACTGACGTCTCTGCATGATGTTCAGGAAAACGGGTTGAAAAAAATTCCCCTGAGTATAAAAATGTGACACATCTAATTACACAATATGAAAGGACTTTTTTTCTGTGGTTTATCAGTTATAACATAATCCTTTTATTATCACAATCTTAACACCAAACCATCATTTCACTGAAAATTTGTAAAATATGAAATAAAATAAAGTGAAGAGAACACTATCTTGTCTTTTGCAGAGAATTTTTCTGTACTTATGATAATAGAAATATCCTTCCACGAAAGCTTTGAAAATATCCCCTTTTTTACACTAGAATGTAAGCGAGGAGTTACCTTTAAGGCAGAACTCAAAGCCAGCCTTTAATGTTTTAGTACAATGAGATTCTTTATGGATCCAGACGAATATCACACTTTACTTGTTGCAAGTCCTTTTTATGGGAAGGCCAAGAAGGAAATGAAATTCAGACCCATGACCAAAGATCTCAGGAGCATATTGTTAGCATTTTTTTTTAAGAGATCTGGTTTTTTGGGGTTTTTTGGTACGTGCAACAGTTTAAATTGGATATATAAGGTTAAATTCTAAATATTTGAAAGCAGCAGGAGGAAGGAAATGGTGTTGGCTTTGTGAAGTGTGAAAGAGGCACTCTCATGACCCATATAAGAAATATTTCAAGGCAAATATACAGGAACAGCCAATTATCTGGACATCACAAGCAGAGCAGGCCCAGCTGTACTTCAAACAAATCATTATAACTAATCCAGTGTGAGCAGGTAATTATTTCCCATTATACGGGGAGGACTGAGCATGAATAGCTTATCCCTCTTTTTAATAATTTAAAGGGTGAATATTTTAACTAAGAAGATTTCCATCAAAATGTGTCCTTCATCATTAATTATGATTTATTTTATATGGCATGGTTAGTGCAAATAGTGTTATAAAAATGAGATTGCTTTATAACTACTGTATTTTACATGATAACATATAATATGATTACAATTATTATTTCTTAGTTCATGGACTGATGCCTGATTTTCCCAACCAATAATGATGTCTACGAGGGTTTTCCAACCTAGAATTCACCTTACAGTTCTCCAAGTCTTGTACTGTTGCTATTTTATTTGTTCAGTTATTATTTTGAGCATCACAATTTTTAAATTAAACAATATAGCAAACCCATAAATCTTATTTCTTTTTCCTTTTTTTCCTTTTTTGTACAGTACATCAAAGAATATTAAGTTGTATAGGTCTATCAAGTCATTGGTTCAAAAAAGCTTATTGACTGCATTTAATATATACAAAAGTCAGGACTTTATGGATTATAGTTTTTCAGTTGTTGCCAAAGTTGTACTTTATTGTGTGTCTGCTTTGATATCTGCAGAGGTGTGAGATTGTGTACTGTATGTTTATATTTATTGTGAAAGTATCAAGTATATCTGTTTACAAAATTGACCACATGAAATGATGGAATCCAAACATGGCAAGGTGATCTACATAAAGATGTCACTACCTCAATCCAGCTTGCCAAAACCACAAGGCATCTAGACTTATTTGTGGAGAACCTTCATCAGAGTTGGGCAAGCATGGACCTTAAGGAATCCAATTTTACAGTGATTGAGCCGGGCAGCACCTCCCCCTCTGGACCTGCTCCCCTGGGGAGTGCCACCCTGCAAACCAATTGTTACATCCCAATCTCAAAGGGAGAACTTGTTGCTTATTAATGTATTTCAACTTAATTTTGGAAGAAAGAATTTGCTGGTAAAAAAACAAAGAAAAGTTGAACCCTCCACATACAGGGGCTCATGTAGAGTTGACATAAGTGCAAAATGTGGTCTACTGTGCTACATAATAAAAGTGCCAGTGCCTATGTCTAAGTATGCAAATATTGCAGTATCTGTCAACTTCTCTCTCCACTTTGATATGTGGAATTGTAAAGGGAAGGATGGCTCTTGTATCGGCTGAAAAAAATAAGTAAAAGAAGAAGATAAATGTACTTTAATGATGATAGTTAAAAAAAAATAATATTTTGACAAATGTTTGCTTCACTCTTATTTGCTTAAATTTAACCCTGGCTAAATTCTCCTGTAGTATTCAGAAACAGGGGCTCATTTAGAAGTAGATGCATTTATATTCCATAAGTAGGAAAATAACATTGCAAGAAAAACATATATGTATATGCAAAGTTCTTATCAAATTGTGTCCATCTCAAAAAAGGTATCATTTGTGCTAAAAGTCTTAGTTGTACATGTAATAATACAATAAAGTATAATTTACAATAGGGCACTGAGAACGAGGGGGAGTGTAGTAATTACCTGGGCCTAGGCTTGTTCTAAGGGCCTAAGGGGGGACCGGGGCCAGCTGCTGAAAGGGACAAATGCTACCCTTCGTAGCACATAATATTTTTCATAGATTTTTTCCGTAGGGGATGTGAACACACCTCCTGGATTTGGTCACACCCTGAGTATCATTAGGGTCATACTGTATGCATATAAACAGGAGAGACTATTGTCTTGAGTTATTGATAAATAGGAAAGTCCCATTGTAAAAATAAAATCCAATGGAATAAATACATACATAAGGCAAAATATAAATGAAATTAAAATAAATGCTGTATCTGTTGATTTCACCTTTCAAAGTGAAATGGAAATATCCATTCCTGAAGTGGTTGAAACAAAATATCAATTCAGTTATGAGAATACGCTGTCATGACTTGATATAATAAAGGGGTAACAACACTATCAGCTATAGGGGTCAATCTGTGATCAGATAATGCATTACTGAGAATAGTTATGATCATTCTATATCATTATACCAGCCCTCCAGTATCCAGCTAGAGATATACGCCTCTTATAAGGTGTTTCTGTGGATGTACCCAGTTCTTTTTATGTTGTAATTAAGTGAAAACACCATTTCTGTGTCTATGGCACTCTATGCTTAAACATCCTCGCCTGCCTTGCTTCCACTTCTCCAGGAATACAGTGACCCAGGACAACTCTGCATGCTCAGTATGGAAATATGTATCTTACACAAAAAATATTGACATACATTCACTTCTAAATGAGCACTGAGAACTAGAGATGTGCGCCAACCCCAGTGTTTTGGTTTTGGATCTGTATCTCCCCCTGGTTTTGTATTTGGATCTGGTTTTGGATATTTTTCCTTGGTGTTTTCTATTTAGGTTTTGGTTTTGGATCTGTATTTTTTCCCAAAAATTATATAAACAGCTAAAACCACATAATTTGGGCCTATTTTTGTTCCTACAGTATTATTAACCTTAATAACAATCATTTTCAGGCATTTCCATGCATTTTTCACCACCTCACAGCTCACAATATTGATTTCACTATTTTTTCTCAGGGAACCGAACACGCTCATCTCTGTTGAGAACATGCTTCAAACACTCTGTTAAAATCAAATGCAAAGAATTTAGACTTAGCAAAGTGCACAAACCATTAGATGCAACAAGTGGATCACTGTAATTTTATTCACTGCTCTTTGATCATTTGCTAACTCCATAACTCTTTACTCAGTATCATTATTCCAGATTCATCGCAAACTGCCAATTTACCATCTGTGGCTTGGCTCTTCTTTCCAAATTTAAATATAAGTAACTAATTGAGGGACAGATCCATCCACAGAACTAAATGCATATAGTCACCCTCATGCCGAGTTGTAGGTGCATTCACACATATGCACAACTCTACATAGATCATTTGTCAACAAACTCTCTTTGAATTTAGTCTATACCCTGTTATAGCCCAGTTTCAGTCGCAAGTGGAGATGTCTTTGAGTTGTGTATGACTTTGCTTTGCCCATAGTTGCATACACTTGGTTCCAGAGCCTGCACAACTTTGGGGGGGAATTCAATTGCCACGGGGGATCACCATAGATGGGAAGATAATTAGATGGAGGTTTGAAGGAAGAAAATTGATGGAATTATAATTCTGGGTAGATTTTTAAATAATCACTATTATATTTTTGTAAACCCTTTGTGTGTGTTTTATCACTTTAGCTTGGTAAGCTACCACATAAGATTTTAACTAAATTGATTAAAAGTTATTTTTTAGTATTTGCAGTTAAGAGTGTCCCAACAAAGAGTCTCTCTTTTCTACTTATTAGTTCTTAGTATTTTTAAAATATGTCATTCTCCATAAACTTTCTATGCTATACAAGCTATAGGTCAGCTGCAATGTTTAGGGAGATACGAGCATTTGTTTATTTATTCAGGTCGTTACAGCAGGTGGACCTAGTTGCGATATATATATAAGTAGTAGGCTGTAGTTGTGAGCAGTCCAGGCTACATTCAAAGCAACAGAAGGACCAATGCTATCCTGTTAATCAATTTCAGAAGTGTATGGTATGTGCACCGATTGCCTCAACTATGTCCAGTTTAACTAAAAGATGTAAAAAGCTAAATAATGTCACTAAATAACATCTATTAGATAAGGTTGCCGTCTAATCGCTAAGGAATGCTGAATTCCATATATGGTGCTAATCATATGCTTGCTCCCTTCAATATATATTGCCTAAGTTTTCTACAGGACAACCTACATTAGAAATGACATAGAGAGGATATAAATACTAAATAAACAGTAAAAAATGTTGTGTGTGCAACTAAGGGCCTTTAACTATCTTGTTGTTTTGGTTTGTTAAAATGGTTTTCCCATATTTGTCCTTAGCTGCTAGAATGGGCAGCAACGACAACACAATAGGATACTTCATAATGCAATAAAGAGAATACCATTTATGTGTTATAATCAGGAGAGTTATGGAATATGTTTCAGTGTAAAATATAGATGGTCTGGGTTGGTTTCCGCAGCCTCTGCTGGCTTAATATATGGCATATTAATAATTATTTAGATCCACCTTTCAGTTGTAAATACATTGCTTTCATTTATACATTGTACACTGTCATAGGAAAAATATCAGTCTGTAAAGTTATGATTTAAACATTTTTTCAGTAATCACTGTAATAAAGTTTGATGAAACGAGCACAGGTTAAATAAATAATTTCCTTGCTGAATTACATTCTAGATTTATCTCTATGTTTCAGTGGGAAATATTATTGATTACTCCATCAGTGAACAAACAGATCTAAGATGCTGCATATATTAAATATAAAATTAATGGTTGCTATAGATGATCATTTTTAAGGTGCTGTTCAATCCACAATTGATAGACTAGGAAGCACATCTCCCTTCAATATAGTCGCTCACCCTTGAAATAAGAGAAAGCAAATTGAAGATCATAATTCCATCATTAAACTTGGTGGTTCCTCATTAATGATGATTAACTATCACTGTCTTGTTTCATTACCCCACATAAATCCCGCTCTCTGGATGCTTACTCATTCTTTAGTATGAAGCTTTTAAAGATGCTGAGACTTTAAAGCAGGGTAAACACTGAGCGATGTGTACCCAGCCGATATGTCAGCCCGACATATAGAATCATGGGTACACTTCAGAACAAGATAATGAAGGATGGAATGATATCTTGTTCAGTCCTTCATTACCTGCAATGGGGTCGCTAGCTATATTGTCCGGTTGGACAAGCAGCATGGCTTCGGGAGTGCGCATATTGGCCGTACACACTGAACGATGCAGCCGATATATCATTCCGATTCGGCCATAACAACTCTGTTGCCCTTTATGGGAATAGTCAGGTCATGCTAAGGGAGTGCTATTTTTATTCTCCATCCTGAAATACAATAAATAAGACAAGGTCACATTGACCAGTCAGACGAAATGTAAAATATTAGCTATTCCAAAAACCTTCCATTCATATTATTGATTCAGAACACACTGAAGGTTTCTAATGAGGCCAGGGAGATGCATCTTTAAGCACATTGAATCTTTATTACTAAAGTTAAAGTTAGATCTTTTGCCCTGCTAGTTATACTGAACCATTTTTTATTTTTAAAACCCAACAATAAACTTGTTATACTGTAGATTATCTGAAATAATAATGTTATTGGTAATAACTCCCCTTTCAGTGCTAAATATTTCTGCCTATTGTAGATACTGCATGCCTGAGACCTTAGGAGGGTTTTGCAGTAAGAGGAGTGTTGTCAAAAGTATGGATACTACAAACAGGGGTGTGGACAATTGTAAAACATCATCAAAAGGAGGCATGGAACCATAAGCTGGGTACACACTAGACGATGTGTGTACCCATGGATGGCAGATGTGACTGGACGATATATTGAGCAATCTGTACACACTGCACGATCTGGTGTACAACCACCTGATATGCCGTTCCCCCGCCACATCAAGAACCATGGTGTTGGCCGTCAGATCTTCAGATTAGCCTGCACTACAGGCACATCTGAAGATGTGACAAACAACACACGGGAGCATTCAATAGCACGTACACACTGGACGATGTGGACGATTTGTCATTCTGGTTCATACGAAAATGACAAATCATCCAATATATCGCCTAGAGTATATCTAGCTTTAGCCTATAAAGGACACCGGATCCCCTGCCTTCGTGCTGCTGAACAGGGGAGAAGTTTGGGGCCGTAGTGGCTGCCACAGTGCCTGTGCCACCTGACATGCAAAATATTAGTGCAGGAGGGAGAGGAGAATCTTTTAACAATATTCTTAATATTCTGAAAGTGATGTGCTGGAGGAGAGAAATAAAGGAGTATCATTATTTAAGAGAAGGTCTGGGATTCAAATCATGTCATCGTGAAATGTTGCTGTATCACTGTGTATCCCTGTTTTCATATTGTTAGAAAGTCGGTATTTCTCCAGTATTGCCCACACGATCCTGGGGCAATGGAATCACTCCAAATGCACCTTGCACCACACTGCACACTGAATGTAATTATGCTAATGCTTTATCATCCTCTTTTCAGCAAATTACTTCCAAAACATAGGGTTTATTTAAGAGCATGGCTTCCACAGATACTAATCATTTGTGCTAGTTACTGGGCAATCATTAGTGTTATGGGACATTTATTGTAATAATGTAGTAAATATGTATGGTAGCAGGTGCATGTTGTCTACTTTTGCACAACCCTTCCTTAATCAAACAAACAGTCCACATATAGGAAGTAAATAACCTGCTGAAGAATCTCTGCTAAGGCTCCCAGCTCTTGGAAACCTTGGACCAGATTTCTACTTTACTGTACTTACGTAGCCTCATAGGAGCAAATGTTTGTGCTGTCTCTATCACTAACATTACATATGCATGCAATATTTCAGTCATGGGGGAAGGAAGGGATGGGGTAATTGGGGTAACGTGAGTACCCACAGTTATTTTACAGATTTACCTACTGGTGGAAGAACTTTTAACTCACCCTTTATTCTAACATCTCCACCACAGGGTCCCATAATAGCCCATTGTAATGTAATGTATACTGGTATACCGTCAGCAATACCGTGGGGCTTTTGATTTCCCATTAGTAGGGCTAAAGGCTATACAGTTTTCTTGGTCAAAATATCTGCATTCGTCGCTCGCAGTGAGGATTTATTTTCCAAATGAATGACAGACAGGGACTGTTTGTGGATGGCAAGATAGGGGTGGTGACTCAAACACAGGTGTGTCGCTACTGTTTTCAGGGTGTGTCTCAGCGCGCAGTAAGAATGGCTCCAGCATCTCAGTTCCTACAGCCATTCTGTGTGACCATGGGGTTACTCAGAAGTAAACCAAACACACCGAAATTTATGGGTTCCGAGTCGAACCAAGCCCTGGCTCAGGTCTTCCCGCCAAGCTCGGAAACCAAAATGAGGCAAAATGTAATCTTCCTGGCATCAGACTTGTGTATTTTGGATTGCTACATAGTGTAATGTGATTAAGGGGCACTACTGTGTCTCATAATGGGAATTGGGGGTACTATTGTGTGGCCACGCCCTTTCCCTATGAGATTATGCCCTTTGTTCGGCCATGCGCCTGTGACGAATACTGTCCCTGTTTACAATATGGGAGGAGGGGGGGCACCAATGCACTTTCTGGCACAGGGCAACAAAATGTCTAGTTCTGTTTGGCCATTATTGGTAAAAACAATATTGTGAGCTGTGTGGTGGTCAAAATCTACTGTAAATGACTGGAAATTACTGTTATTGAGGTTAATAATACTGCAGGAACAAAAACAGGACCCCATACAACATGATTCAGCTGTTTTTAACAATTAAATAAAAAATCCAGATCCAAAACCAAAACACTTGAGGGTGGTTTTGGCAACCCCAAAAAACGATGATGTATTAGAACCAAAACCAAAACACAAAGGTTCGCGCGCATCTCTATTCAAAAGGTCGATAACTGACTGATCTGCTATCAATACTGCGTCTTTGAATGCAGTCGCTTGGATTTGAGAAGCCGCAGGTGGGCGTCTCAATACAAATACAGATGGCTGCGACATTTGCATCTTTTCGCACAGCTACTGTGTACAAATGCAAAGCTGCAGTGGCAATAGCCTACATCTCTGAATTAGGCCCTGTGTTTGTACCAACAGTAGCAACATTTTCATTTTCAAATTTGAAAGGGTCAAAGAATAGAACAGAGCAGACTGTGATTTAGTGGTCTACGTATTTACTAAGCCTTGGATGGAGATAAAGTTAATGAGGATAAGGTACCAGCCAATCAGCTCCTAACTGCCATGCCACAGGCTGTGTTTTAAAAATGACAGTTAGGAGCTGGTTGGCTGGTACCTTATCTCCATTAAGTTTATCTCCATCCAAGGATTAGTAAATAGACCCCTTATAGGGCTATACATGTGGTGAGAGGGGTTGTCTCTCACTTTAATTACCCACATTCTGGTTTAATAAGCTCCATCCAAGGGAGGCTGGAGTGAAACGTGTGCATTCTGCATTAGCAGTGGAGGTGTGCAATTGCTGGGTTTCATATTTACACAGACCCAGCTGGAATAATCACTGGAGCACAGGAAGGTTTTAAAAGTTTGATAAATTTCCACCATAAACCTTTAACTACCTCTCACTTAGGTGGTCTCAGAAGACTAAGCAGCAGCTCTGCATAGTGTACCTGAAGTCACCAATGATTCCAGTTCATAGCGTCGGTGCCAGAGAAGAGTCAGGTAAATCAGTTCTACCTCCTGTGAGGCTGGAAGTAGAATATCTGATAATACTTTGGCAATAATAACAGGGTATTACAGAACCATAGACATAGGACACCTAGGTGCTGATGAGTTGCATGGATCTTTACACATTTTTGCTTATGTCCGTACTATTCTGAGCTGGACGCAAATCAGCTGGATCTATATTTCCGCGAAATAGCGCATTTTGGGGCAGAAACTGGGCAGTGGCAAAGCCATTGCATGGAACTACCGTGACTTGTGGGAGTGTTGCAGGCAGGGCCGTAACTAGGGCGGTACAACATGTGCCACAGCACAGGGCGCTACATGGCAGTTGGCATCTTCTATCTGCCCCTATCTCCTCCCTGGCTGACCCTGCCTCCACCTGGTCACCTCCCCAAGCACCTTCAGTCACAAACTCCTTTATGTAACACACACATTTCAAAATACTGTCATACCAAAGACTAAAACCCATCACCTCTCATATTGTAGTCAGACACCTTACATATGGAGGTTTCTGCATCTGCAAAGGAAAACTGCAAATTCTAACTATATACTAATGATATACCACATTCTAACTATATACTAACCAGTGCGCCGATGCTTCTTCTCCCTGCCAGCGCCTGCCATCTGTGTATTCCTCACTGCTACCACCCGGGCCACCTCTCTGGCCAGGCCTGGGACTGGAATCCCAGCAATCCACCCCTGATGGCGGCCCTGTATGTATATAAATATATATATATATATATATATATACACATATAAATATATATATAATGTGTGCGTGCATTCCCATTTATGTCCCAGTCTGACACTGTGTGTATGGATGGAATAAAAGTGCTGCATAAATCTCATTATAATAAGTAATACAGATTCTCATAAAAGATGGCAGGCAGCATTAAGCATACTACAATTTTTATTTACAGGTTAGTCACAGCAAAAACATAAGTTAGCCAGTTAAGGGCCGTATTCAATTAGAAGCAAAAAGCCGAGATCCGCGAAAAGGCATTGTCGATTGCGACTTTCCACCTGTCGGAAACTTATCTCCGTATTCAATTCCACCTGCTTTTCGCGTATGTGGAAAGTCAATGCATTGTAATATTTTGGGGTGCAAAGGTGGGGAAACCACTCAAAACCCTTTGAAAAGCCCCCAAAAGGACAACTGCATCAAAAACTTCCAGGAAAAAACTTAAGAACACCCCAAAAAAGCACTTTGAATTTGGGGGTGGAAAAGCCCAGAGTTAGGGGGACAAGTTCGCAAACTAGTGAAATAAGGTTCTGGGGGTGCACTAAGAAGGGGTCAAGTGTTTTTGGGATTGCAGGTGCTATTATGAGGGAGGAATTTCCCTTTTCTTAAAACTGCACTTTAGAGTCATTAAAAGATGCTAGAACCCATTTTCAGGTACCCCAAATTTGACAGGACTACTTATTTTCTCAAAACAATACTGCTTTATGCCATTCTTC
Source organism: Taudactylus pleione (assembly GCA_031769625.1). Classification (NCBI taxonomy): domain Eukaryota; kingdom Metazoa; phylum Chordata; class Amphibia; order Anura; family Myobatrachidae; genus Taudactylus; species Taudactylus pleione. The sequence goes on from JAUIMM010000006.1 coordinate 24,115,620, forward strand.
ACCACTTGTACAAAGACACTAATTAGAAGGAATTGTGCGAACTTAAGTACCCCAAACAGTTTTATTAGGACTAATCGGGCACTACTACATTGATCCCCTATGTTTCTGCATCTTTTTGGGGGTTCAGGCTGATTTCCCCAATTCTGATACCACTTTCCACCTGTTCTGACTTCGCGTGTCACCGTTTTCGTGTCTTTTGAAATTGAATAGGGCAATAGCGGGTACGCGCACGATAAGTTTCCACGGCTAAAATACGTGATGTAGGCGAAAAGTCTGGCATGCAAAACTTTATCGCGGGTGCGAAAGTAATTGAATACCGTCCTAAATTTTAATTCTAGTAGTTCTGTTTATTGCTGGTATTATGTAGATGTATTTGCAAGAGTATAATAAGCTGTTGTTGTGTAACGATTTCAATAATTAATAGCTACCTGGAGCAACATAAAGCTCATATCCTATCATGTTAGTGATAAGTTGCTGAAGCAGGAAATTATACTGAACTTAAAACAGAAAAGGAATTTCAGTCACCAATGTTGGGCAATAATAAATATATTGACATCAGCAAAAGGACCATATGGTGGGTTACGTAATCTACAAAGTTTGGTATTAAATTAGAAATAACTTAAAATCAAAGAAACAAAAAAGTCAACGTTAGGTTGCCAACAGGAAAATAACTTACAAGGCTTTATAGAGGAAACATTTTGGGAACCATCATAAATCATGGAAGGTGTTGTAATTGAATGAAGGTGACACATCCTCTCAGTCTGGCAGAATGGATGTAAGGTGAGGATGCAAAGTTAGAAATTATAAAGTGAAACAGACAAGCCCCGGTAGTTTTTGCAAAATAGTAGCCCATAGGCCCTTGTGTGTGTAATTATCTGCAGTCAGAATTAAAGTGCAGTTTCTGGAGAAGAATACGTGTCAAAGTAAGTCCACAAGAAAGCCATGGGAACAGAATAGTGAGGCACAATGTTGAAAAAAGCAAGTTGGATTCATTTATTCTGGTTGGTAAATATACAGAATTGATTATATAAATACAATGATAAATATAATATGTGAACTTACAGTACATATACAAATCAAAATAATCTATAAAAATGGTTAACACCACAATTATACCTTTGCTAGGTTAGATGTTTAATAACAATAATAAAATCACAGGTCCTCCACTTAAATATAACCCTAAGATGGAAAATAATGGGTAAACAAAAGAAATGACTGCAATAAAAATAGCCAGATATCATGTAGGAGAGTCACCAAATGACCAAGGGCCTGACTCTTTTTGTGCTACCATGTTCCAAATGCTTTTAACAAACTCATCATAGACTTGCCATTGAAAACCCAATCAGGACCCATCGGTTGGCATCTTTTTATTCCTGGGGTGAATAAAAGGACAAAGGGGCTGTCTAGGGGTGCAGTTCTGGATGGGCATTGGAGGCTATGGTTTCTTCTGGACTGTCAAGATCCATGCTGGAGGAGTAGGTGATTGTAGGGGACATATTTTTACATTCTACAAGAAACAGTTCCAAGAACTGGCGGGTGCCCATCAGAAGCTGGGTGACTGTCAGATAGACAGCTGCCTATCTGGCAGATAATGGAAATGCACAACCTAGCATTCTGGGCCAAGGAAAGAACTGATACAACTGAAAGGGACAACTACTGTACCTGTTTAGTACTGTTTCTGGGGAAATATTGTTCACACTATGTATTAATTCATTTGCAATCTTATTTCAAGTATTGTGCATTATAAATATATAAATGCCATTTGATTTTGAAGTTAGTTGCCTTAGTGTGAATCCCTAATGAAGTCTGACTCCCACAGACCTGGCAGAGAGTAACTCTTGCCCGGGTCTAGTTTCTGATAACCACCTCTTACTAGCACTTACAAGACTCCTCTTATGCCGTTACTGACTTTTGGAATTCCCTACTAATGTATGTTCTACAGCCATAAAATATTTTAAATGGAAATAAGTGTGGGAGAGAAAATTGACACTTGCGGCTTTTTGTGAGTGTGCTGCAATCTGGAAAAGCTCGTTATGAATAATAATATGTATTATGACAATGTTTGTAACAGCAGGCTAAACGTATCAAATGGGATGGGTACAAGATGCCGGCGATCTGACAGGGTTAAGACACCGCCATTTGCTCTAACCCTCCTTCCCCGGTGCCTGAACCTAACCTCCCCCCCTAGTGCCTAAACCTAACCTCTCCGCACCTTAAACTTAACCCTTCTCCCAACTCCACTACTTAACTTATATGTCGGCGGTCGCGATTCCGGCCCCGGGATTTTGACAGGTGTTGGGATTCCGTAGCAAGTATTCTAAGCGACGGCATCCCCTATATTTCATACCGGATACCGAACATATCTGGTATCAAATAGGTCTAGAGTCTCATTGAAGCTCTGCTCATGAAAGCAAGTTCAGGGAGATGTTATTAAATGAGTTTAAATAAAGTTAGGTAATTTACAAATTAAATAAATGGTTCTATTTATTCTCAAAATATTGAAAAATATAACTTAATATTAAAGTAAGCAATAAGTATTTTTTTTTACAGATTTTTGAAAATCAATTTGTTTTTCAGGATTAAAGAGTGTAACATGTACCATATCTACAGACAGTCAAATGAGGTTACTGGCAGCTTATTTTGCATCCTGTGAGCATTTCAGCACCATTATTTATGTAATATGGATGCTGTGTTACACTCAAGTTGTTGCAATTACCATATTAATATTTTTTTCCATAATTAAAAATTAATCTTAGGGAAATATGAACAAAATGCAAATTGAAAACTCCCTTACATGCAAGCAGAAGGGAGGAGAAATTGTATTTTATTGTAATATGCATTATAGGGAGAATCTTTTACAATTTCTTGGGGAAAAGGGATGAAGGGAACTTTTGATCTAGTGTTTCATCTTTCCGTTTTGTCCCATGAGCATGTGGAATAAAATCTAAAATCATTGGCAATATTAATAAACATAAGGTGAAGTTATATTGCTTAATTTGCACAATAAAAACAAGTGAAACTTTAGAACCTGAAGCATTTCCAGAGTTTATGATAATAAACTGAATGCTAATTCAGAATGTGTACTGCAAAAAATGCATCCTTTGATTTATTCTGCTTTAACTTCGATTAAAATAATCTTTGAAACAGCCTGACATAAGATAATGGCAGCCCCTGGGAGGTCAGATACAGCAGTTTTTAGAAGTCATCTGACAAAATACACTTTAGAGTTATATATATATCTTGTGCTTCATGCACATCATTGTTTTTATATATATATATATATATATATATATACTGTATATATATATATATATATTATATATATATATATATACACTTGCCGGGATTAGACAGTCGGGAAGCCGGCGGTCGGGATTACATCCATCGGCTACGTGACTGCATCCCCTTTGGCTGCAGGGTGTGCAGTGCGGGGCCCCCCTGGAGCCAGTGGCTGTGTGCACCATACACCCTACAACTATTATAAATTTCCCTATGTACCAAACATGATTATATATTTATTATAATCCTTAAGTAGTTGTCTCTACATATATGGTTTACAATTAACATGTAAAAAATAAATGTCAATTATTCTAACATCTATAGCAATATAAACCATTCCGATACATGGCTCCTCCTCCTTGGTCCAATGTTTGTCAATTGTAATGTCTTCAACTAAATCTAATTAGGTCACATAAAATAAAATCACATAATAAAAAGTGAGAAAAGCACATACTGTATCAAGCAATAAATCACAACATGATTATTAGACTCGAATAACTCCAATTGTTATTCACAAGGGCTAACAAATTCCATAGTTTGGTTTGTTTTATAAATAGTTTAATAATGTAGCTGAATCCAACAGAACAAATAGTCTTAAAAAAGCACAAAAGAAACTTGCTATATTATGTGACTTATTGTAAGATAATCTGAGCATCATAATCAGGAGGCAAATTCCCATGCTAGATATCCTCACATATTTGTTAGTGTAGAACCCTTTAAACCAGTGTGGTACAAATAGGTTGAGAAAACATGGACTAGCATATACAGTCCACCAGATAAGGTTAATTAAATCAAGGGTTAAAGATGTTTTAAAATAAAATGAAAACAGCATTATTTTATACAGTATCTTATCTCTATTAGGGGCCTATTCATTAATGGGGGCCGTGTGGCCTCCAATAATGAAGTATTCAATTTGTCACGAGTTGCGGCGATGGATACTTAAGTACCAGATCAATTCAACACGGCTATAGAAGTAGCAGTAATACTTTCCGGTGCACATCCGGCCAACACGCATGTGCGCAGCCACAGGTCTCTCTCTGCTGCAGCAGTGGAGGGATATGCTTAGTTTACTCTTCGCAATGCTGAACCTCCTTCCCATAGAATGGAACGGGTCTCCGCGAACCAGCATCATCTGAAGATGACGTTGATTCTCGCAAACAAACTCAGAAAACGTTAATTTTCTGGAGTTTCCTGAATACTAGGCAACCCTATTGTGCCCCTAAAAATTAATGGTGCCGTTACTTAAAACATGAGGAAACTAGTATTTGCGCATGTGTAATAGGCCCTTAGTAACTCAATTAAATTTACATTGTTTTGCACTGTGTTTAAATAAACCACTGATTTCAATATCTTTTGAAAATGTCATTCCTCACTAAGGTGCAATCTACTTTATTAATGATATCAGTCGTAAGGTTCCCATCCACTAGGCGATTAAATTGAGCGAGTGAATGATAACGATATCATTATCGTTCAATCGTTCATTAAACGTTTGCAAAGCGTTTTGAAAAATGTCTAAAACGACCAGCGATGTGCGCTTACGCTGGTCGTTTTAGACATCTATCATCGGCCAAACATGCTGGACAACCTGACGATAACGTCAGGTTCAGCATGCTTGCAGATGATTGATGTGCCTACCAGTGGCGTAACTAGGGCAGGGCCGCCGGGGCACGTACCCTGGGTGCCATGGGACCCACCGGGCCACCGGCCATGGTACCGGCCCGTCCTAGTTAGACAGTGTAGCGCCGACCACTGTGTGCGGTCAGCGCTACACATTTACACAGGATCAGAACTAGGCCTCCCCTTCGCCCAGTGCCAGTCCTGTGCTGCACAGCCAAGCCCCTTCCCTCCACCTGAGCGCTTACCCAATAGCACCAGGCGGAGGGTTGGAGGCGGACACAGGCTGGTGCATTTACACACACATTGCCGCCAGCGTGTGTGTTTCAGCAGCCAATGAGAGTCAGACAGACTCTCATTGGCTGCTGCTGCACCCACTGCAAGAGCTGGGCTGGAGCTCACTCATGAGCTCTGTCTTCTGGCTCCTGCAGTGGGTAATGGGAGAGACGTCATGACATCTCTCCCATAATGCAGAGCACTGCATAGGGGATTGATATGAAATCCTGACGACAGAAGACCGGCAGCAGTGAAGATCCCGACAGCTACAAAGGTAACCCTACTCCCCCCCCTAACCCTAACCTTACTTTGGGTGCCTAACCCTAATCTCCCTCCCTAGTACCTAACCCTAACCCCCCTCTAAGTGCCTAACCCTAACCTCCCCCCGGGGGTGCCTAGCCCTAACCCCCCCTTCCCCTAGCCTAAACCTAGCCCTCCCGGGGGGTGTCTAACCCTACATCCCCCGGGAGCCCTAAAACCTAACCCTCCCCCCCACCGGCTGTACGCCCCCAGTACCCAGCTTACCTTCATTTGGTATGCGGGCGTCGGGCTCCCGGCGTAGGTCTAATGACAGGCATCAGGATTTCGACGCCTGTCATTAGTACCTTGCCAGGATTTGACAGTCGGGAAGCCAGCGGTTGGCATTTCGACCGTCGGCTTACTGACTGCATCCCCTGCATAGGGTGGACTGTATAAGGGGCACTGCATTAAGGTGCATATGGAATGGAAAGGAATGTTCAGAGTGACGAGAAAGGGGGTGTGTCATGTTGACAAGCCCCATTTTTAAGTGACCACGCCCCTTGTGACCACGACCATTGGCCTTTGGCACGCACACATAGAGGCTGGGCTCCATTTTTAAATTTCTCCTGGGCTCTAAAAACCCTAGTTATGCCACTAGTTACGCCACTGGTGCCTACACTGAACGACTGCACGATTACAATGTCTTAATCGCGCAGTCATTTCGAGGTCTGCTAGTGGATGGGAAGTATTAGGTGCAGTGTTCACACCAAGAACCAATGCTGGCTATCCACTAGTTCTGACTTCAACCCAGGAGAATACTTTGTATATATTTCTACTTGAAGGCTCCATCTGTGTAGATTCAAGCCTGTCAGCACCAGGAATGACACACCTCTGGTCTCCTGCATAGAAAATGTATTCCTCCTCATCATCAGTTCATCATACTGCACTTGTAGGAGTTAGAATAGAAGGAAAGGAATCTGGGGAAAGCTTCTGCACCAGTAAATATTTATTTAAAAATAAGTGTGAAACTCCAATATAAAGAGTAATAAATTCAATTTTAATATTGTTTTAATATTGTTTAATAAAAGTTAAATTTTATCACATTTTTGTTAGTGCGCCAACCAAGGGACATTTGTGTCTTATTTTTCTTCCAACTTGTAGGAGTTACACTAAAAAAGTATTATGTGCCAGTTCCTAGTAGACATTATGGGGGAGCTGCAAGTGTGTCACAAGGCTCATTTGAGTCTGCATGTGCCCAATGAGAGTCCAGACTGCTTCTTAAAATCTTAATTGGTGTAGTGGACACTAGAAAAGATTACTTATTATGGTTCAATTCATATTTAAAGTGTTTTTAAGTTACTCAACTAAATGTTCCTATGAATGCAGCCTAAAAAGCATCCTCAAGAGCCCCCACATGTATGCTCTAGAAAGGGCTGAAACATGTCTTTACTTAAATGTAAATCTGATTAATTCCTAGCCTTGGAAGTAGGTTAAACATATTTCACTGGGTTACTGGTACACGTGACTGGCACAGAGTAGAAACAAATCCCATCTAGGGGAATGAACAGTTGTATTATTTTATTAACTCCTGACCATGCCATAATCATGATAAAGTAGGATTCACTTTTATTCTAATTATAAGATGTGAAATAGTATAGGACAGAGGTTCCCAAACTCGGTCCTCAAGGCACCCTAAAGGGAACTATCCATTAGCAGATGTATTTCTGATAGATGAAAGACAAAAGATACCTCTTGAAAATTCTGGTGGCTGTGCTGAACGATATCTGTCATGTACATGACAGATTTTGGCAAAAGACGAACGATGAACGATATCGCATGACATCATTCAGGAAGTGGATTTTTTTCTCTCCAGCTCTTTGTAGCTGCTGTTAATATCGTTTGTCGTTTGACGTTTACCGCATATAAACTGCCAGATATTTCTAATATCTGGCAGCGATATGCGATAATTGACCAGCATGTTGGAGAGATGAAAGATTCAATTTATCGGCAGCGGGAGTGCCCATCTGTCATCGTTCAGGGCCTATCCATAGCAGATAAATTGAACGACTGAACGATATATTGTTCTATCGTTCAATTTATCTGATAATGGATAGGCCGCATAACAGTTCAGGTTTTAAGTAGGGATGTGCAGGCTCGGATAGGTTCGAGTTTGCACGTTGAGTTCGGATTTTTCCCTCCAAAAAAACGGAACTCAGATAGAGGCTAAACGTCATCTTACATGGACGAACATCATCATTCCTGGACAAAAGTCCTGGAATGATGATGTTCGTCCATGTAAGATGACGTTTAGCCTCTTTCTGAGTTCCGTTTTTTTGGAGGGAAAAATCCGAACTCAACGTGCAAACTCAAACCTATCCGAGCCTGCACATCCCTAGTTTTAAGTATATCCATGCTTGACCACAGGTGACTTAATTAGTATCTCTGTAAATCTGATTGATCCACCTGTGCTCAACCATGGATATCTCTAAAACCTAAACCGTTGGGGTTTCTTGAGGACCACGTTTGGGAACCTCTGGTATAGGATATATTTAACATTGAAGCCACTGTAGAATAAATCAGTAATACAAACATTATAGCTTTTTCCCTTGGAACATTGCTTGAACTTCTTAATCCATCTTCTTTATTTATTCTTCCTATTTTAAGACATATTTTTTAGCATCTTTACAGTATGACCTTACTTGCCAACATATATTTTTGCATTTCAAAAACTCATTTTCAATCAATATTAAAGTATAAAGCCCAAATAATAATAGGTCACAAATAATAGAGTTTTATTATGCAATTGATCAATATTAAAAAGCAGGGTCATTTTCAGGGACAAAAGGATATTACAATAATAATTTGTGATGCCAGAGGATAAAATTGGAACTGTCTGAGGGAAATTAGGGCCAGTTGGCAGCAATGTATGCTGTGAATAAATGGAGGTACAGTAAGTCTGTAGGTGCCTGTAGAAAGGTTAGGATAAAGAAATGGTAAGGGTACTTTGTTGTTTGTGGTTTGAAATAGAGTAGGTCAGCCATGATATAAAACAGCATTCACAAGGCACAAAACTATTGAATGGTACAATAGAAATGAATAGGATACTATTTTATCAGCAGAGCAGCAGAGAGCAAATGATCAGAGCTGACTGTTAAAGCTGAACAGGATGTCACCTTTTGCTAATAAGCACATTCCTGCAGCAGGAAATGCAGGGCTTAGTATAGATTCTTTTGATTTGAAAATCTGCTGTGAGTCCTTTAAAGTCTTCATCTAATGCTTCTCAATCCCCATGGCAACCAAATAGGATTGTGCTTGCTAGCATCCAGGATTACTTTTTAAAGTCCCAATATGTTCTCTATGTTTTCTTCCTTTTACCATGTTCTGCAGTTCAAAGAATGTTACAAATGAGCAGAGATGGGAGATGTATTCGTTTTTCCTTGGACCAGTATATTTTTTTTTATTAAGAGCTGCTGTTACTGTAGTTGTTTTTCTCAAATATTGAATTTATTTTATTAATATTGTGGTTCAAAGCAAACACCTATCTATATTTACATTGAAAACCATTATAAAAGCGGCAGACATTGTTCTTCCAGCACTTTTTAGGTTCTCTTTACCAGTTTATGTAGCATTTCATCAGAAGTGGAACTATTAAAGTACACTGAAGTGCCAAAAGTCATGGTATAGCAGTATGTAAAGGTAATGGTTGGTGACATCACTATACTATGACGTCTTGCATCAGTTGTAATCTGACATCTTGTGAGTTTGAATACCGGCTGGGCTGTTCATGGTGAGGCGACGTGAATTATTAGAGTTCAAACGGGGCATAAGAGTGGGTGCCTGTCAGATGGGACATTCCATTTCCGAAGTTGTGTGGACATTCAACATTCCACAATCTACATTGCCACATGTGTATCGGGAATACCTCATGGAAGGCATTTCTACCCACCGTGGACAGCGCAGTGGCTGACCATGGGTACTAATTGTCCATGGTAACAGACAAACGACACTGGCTCAAATCACATCCATATTCATTCAATGCTGGAGGTATCAGATGCATATCCAGCAGGGTAGTGCAGCGTTCTTTAGCTTCCATGGGATATGGGAGCGGAAGACCCACCAGAGTGCCCCTATTAACACTACAACACTAGAGACAGCACCTCACCTGGGCTTGGCACATTGCCGATTGGACCCTGTAGGACTGGCAACATGTGGTGTGGTCTTCCAGCAGGATAATGCATCATGTCATTGGTGTCCCAAGTTGTCCAGAATTGGTTTGAGGAGCATTCTGGAGAGTTCTGATGAAGGGTGCGGCCACCACGTTTGCCTGACATGAACTGAATTGAGCATATATGGGATGTGGTGGAGAGGTCCATTTGCACTGAAGATCCTGCACCTACAAATATTACGGAGCTGTAGAAAGCTATCTAGATGACATGGGTTAATATCTCTCCCGAGGCCTTCCATCCACTTGTGGAATCGATGCCACATTGAGTTGCTGCTCTTTGCAAGGTTAGAGGGGGTCCTACACAATACTAGGCATCTACCCCATGAATTTTGGTACTTCAGTGTATATTGTCACCAATAATATAAAAATCAATAAAACACCAAAAAAATAAACCATTTATTTTAACTCTTCATATAAGAGACCTATGAAGAGCAAAATTAGAAAAACAGTAATAATATGGCAGTCTAGCTGAAAACTCAACAGTCCCCTAAAAGCAGCAGATCCCCTGCAGGATAAATCTAAATGCTATGCAAGGCAGTCTAACATATATAATTGTATACACTTAATCTTACTTTACAATTGCTAAAAACTTTGTTAAAAAAAAATAAAAAAAAAATACTCATCAGATCATGGCCAAATGCTTTGCTTGTATGCATTACAGCCATAACCATTAAACCACTTACTCTAGTATATGTTTAGCACAAAATGATATCAGACAGATTTAGAAATACTTTCACGCTGTATCTATGGCCTACAATCTGATTTTTACTGTAAAATTGACTTTCATGGTGTCACTTGGATTTAATCATTTAATGTGTAGAAATTTCTTTTGTGATTCTAATACAGGCAGCTGGGCAGTCTCCAGTTACAGCAGGATGCAGAAACGTAAAAAGGCATCTCATGACCTGCTAGGCTACATATTCTTAGCAGCTTATTTTCATTCACTTTTATGTATATCATGTGACAATTCATGATAATATTAAGTCCTCAAAAGTAATGTATCTGTTGGTTTTCCTGCCTCGTTATTGCACAGCATATCCACAAGTTCACTCACTATATGGTCACAGATAAAGGAATACAATAAAACTGGCAATAACATCAAATCGATAATTTAATAATAGTCCATACGCAAAAACCCATGTAAAGTGTGAGATGTCCACTGACATGCATACTAGACTGGACAGTGACCAGAGTTGAAGACTTTCCCTGGAGATTAGGTAGAGAGTTAAAAATCGACAACATCGCTCTAGTGTGAAATGTAATCTCCAGGGCTGGTAGTCGAAGTGTATCCAAAAGACTCTTAACTAAACTTCAAGTAAAATTATATGGCTTTACATTTAAGCTTCAAATTGGACACCACTGTAAATGGGCCACTTTTCAAATAATTTTTCAATTAAACCTTACCCTACTCTTCAATGTAGCAAGAGGGCAAACAAAACTGTTCTGACCACAAGTCATGGGGCTTATCACTCAACTCAAGAGGTGTCTTCTGATTACTTAATTAATGCCTTAGGTTATTTGGTTTCTTTATGGTATTGCTATTGCTGTGGGTCCTTGTATATCAGCATTTAACAACCTTGAGAGTCAGTATACGCATGAAGATACTCAGGGCCTGATTCAGAGCCGCTCGCTAGATGCGAACGCTCGCACGATGTGTATGCAAATTGCGTAGGCAGTGCTCCCGCACAGCAATGCATTAGCACACCCAGAGAGCAATCACATTGTTTATCCAGACACCCTCTAGCCTGTTTTAAGATGCCCACTTGTGCACGTCAACTCCAGGAAGTGTATGCAACCATCGGTACATCGGGTAACATCGGATGCGATCACAGCGCTTGAGATTGACCATACCCTGCCGCAAGCACTGTGAGCATTTCAGTGTAAAAACAAGCCAGGTGACATGTACTATGATGCTGTCTTTTAATTATGCACACCTCTAAAACGCTGTTGAGATGCTCAGGCATGTCTGCATTTGCACCTCCACTCCCCCGTGTTTAATGGCCAGCCCCTGTTACCACCTACAAACGTCTTCTCCTTTCACTCACTCTGCTGGGCTGTCTATGCACAAGGAGCAAGTGCATTGTAAACTTGTACTAAGGTATGCACATGCGCACTGCGATGCACATGCATGGGCAAACACACTGCATACCATCGACAGCAGCGAGAGTATGCATCTTAGCGAGCGGGTCTGAATGAGCTCCTCAGCTCTGACCTGTTTAGACATAAAAAAAAAATTAATAATAATTGCACATATATTATTTTTAATGTCCTTGATTTACATGGAGCCTATGTAGTAAACTAAACTAAAATATAAGAGCTGGATTTAAAAATACCTTAGAATATCACTGTAATGCTGTTATGTTTATTATATTTGACTTTATTACATCTGTTTATTTTCATTCATTATTGCTAAGTGCATTATCAAAAAAATCTCCAATCAGTAGACCTTTGATCTTACGAATTTTAAAATTAGGAACAAATAAAAGCTAAATGTCTTTAAACTAAACCAGACTGGAAAAGTACAGGTCGATGTAGAAATGTCTCAGAATTATATTAAATTTAAAGCTTTTGATTTAACGATACACACACAGTGCAACACTAATGCATCTAAAAAGTCAAGGGGTAGAATGAAAATTGATAAGAAGTTCATATCTGGGGATTTGAAGAGAGCTGATCATTAGTGGAAAATATATTTTGCCAATGTCCTGAGTGAAACCAGAATTATAAACATATTCTCATTTCTAGCGGTTTGATTTACTAAGGGGCATCTAAAAAGGAAGAGTTGAGGTGTTGCCCATAATAGATTCTAGAGACAGTACATTCAAGATAAATGATAGCTACAATCTGATTGGTTGCTATTAGAGATGAGCGGATTAGATTCCTTGAATTCCAAACCCGCCCGAACATCAGTAATCCGAGTCAATCCGAGCAGTGGTTCGGGTCTTCCCATCTGGCTCAGATTCCACTTCATGGCAAAACGTCATCCACGTGATGTTGGATTCTCACAGGTTTTGGATTCTATATAAGGTGATGGGACTTGGTGCCATTTCCTTGTCAGGCACACTGCTGTATGCTGCGCTTTGCTCTGCTGTATAGCCTGTGCTGTGTCCAGACACAGGAAAGGTTCTTAATCAATGTGTATAAGGGGTACACAGTGCTGTATGCTGCGCTTTGCTCTGCTGTATAGCCTGTGCTGTGTCCAGACACAGGAAAGGCTCTTAATCAATGTGTATAAGGGGTGCACACTGCTGTATGCTGCGCTGTACTCTGTGGCTGTACTTTCTCCAGACTCACAAGTGACTATGTTGCTCTCTTAGTCAATGTGTATAGGTAGTGCATGTTGCTGTATGCTGTTCTGTAGTCTGCTGTATATAGGCTGTGCTATGTCCATCATAAAGACATTAACGTGCATATATAACCACTGGACTCCATGCAGTTTGAATAGATCTGCAACATCAAAAAATAAAAATATAAAAATTAAATAATTTAATTGTTTGCACTGTTTGGTGCATTTTGTTCATGTGCATATATAAGCCCTATGGCTCCAGTCTACGCAGGATGCTCAAGGGAATAGAGTGTATAAGTGCGGGCATCTAAAATAAAATAAAAATATACAGTTCTAAAGAAAAAAACACATCTAATAAAGAGAAAGTGTAGGGCAGAAAAACAAATAATTGCCAACATGCCATTCACCACACTCAATGGCAAGGAAACACTGAGGTCTTGGCCTTTATTTATGAGTGGTGGTTCTACAAGCGTCAGTGAGGCATCTTCCTCTGTCTCTCATGACAATGCAAGACCTTATCACTCAGTGTGTAGAAGAGGAGTAAAAAAAAAATAAACCACTTCCAAGAATGAGGCAAAAACATTAATAGAAGGATATGGAGGCAAAGTCTTCGAAAATATTAGTAATAGAATTAATTATTTAATCATAGGATGTGATGGTGGTGAATCTTAACAAAAGAAAGTAAAGGGTTTAGGAATTAAAATTATTGATGAAGATGGCCTTCGTGTATTAATTAAAACCAACTCCAATTCTTCTGAGTTCATTCAGGTTCTTCTGTCGATTTTAGTGAGGAACTTCAATCAACTTTACTTGAAACACCCAATCTGCAGTCTAAAGAATCTCCAAGTAATCTGGTCTTCAAGGGACATCTGTAACTCTGGAATCATCTGACACATTGATGCCCATAATCTTTGATGGAGAAGTGCCCCAATACACGGCGTTGCTGAAGCACATTGATACACTAATAAAAACTGATCTGTCTTGTGGTATCACCCCCACCAATCTTGTTAAATTTCTTATTATGAACTTCAGAGGGAGAGCTTTGGAGTGGGATAACCCACTTTTGGAGTCCAAGGATCCGATTCTACTGGAGGTGGGAGCTTTCAGTACAGCTCTGATTAAAGAATTTACTCCTGTGGATGTTCGACTTCCTTTTCTGATAAAGGTTTTAGTATAATTTCTCCACCTTCTGATATCAAACTCAGATGTACCACCTTACTTCCTTGTCAAAACAATACAGTTTTGGAGCCATCTGTATGGAAGAAGAAAACATAATTTCATACCAAATATCAGCTCAAGCTTAGTAAAGCTACAAAGTCCTCATAGTAATTCTGTAAGTTGTTTTTCAAGTTGGTGGGACTCTAATTTTTTCTTATATCTTCAACAAATTTTTTCTAAGTCAAATTTATTTTTTGATTTCCATGTCTCAAGTAGAAATCTTTCGAGGTTCATAAAGTTTGCTTCTTGTGAAGACTTCTTCAAGTTTTTGGAAGCCTCCTTGTATTCCTGGAATTTTTCTGGAAGGTATTCTTGTGCATGTCTTTGGTGTTCGGAGTCCACCCTGAAAGGGGGGGTACTGTCAGGATCCGGCCTGGGATCAGCCTTTACTCACTGCTGGACTGGTGTCTTTAGGCTCTGAGGCGTTCAGATGTCAGTGGCAGTGGTGGGTTTTGGTTGAGGATTCTCCCTGGGGTCCGGTTGGACTTCCATGCGTGCGTCTGGACTCCTGTTTTAGCAGGCATGGGCGCAGCCATGTTGGTTTATCTCACCTGACCAGTTTCCTCCAATGGCAGTCCTGCTAGTGTCCCAGCTGATCTCAGGATCCAATGACCAGCTATCTGAGGGTATTTAGGACCGACTCCTGCAACAAGAAGTTGCCTTATCAACAATTGTCACTCCTAGTGTGCTAGTAGAGTCTTTGTTCCAGGTTCCCTTGGTTTTCTCATTTTCCAGTGTTTCCTCGAGCTACAGTGCAACCAACATCCCTGCCTGTGTGCCTAGTCTCCAGTTTCTCCTTGAGTGACAGTGCGATTACATCTCTGCCTGTGTATTAGTTCCAGTGTCTCCTTTGAGCAACAGTGTGACCAACATCACTGCCTGTGTACAAATTACTAGTGTCTTCCGGAGCAGTAGTGCGATTAACAACTTTGCCTGAGTGCTTCACTTCCAGTGACATTGCTATTACATCTCTGCCTGTTTGCGTTATATGCGCCATTCTTTGGTGCAAAAGTGCGTCAGCACACCACTCCCTGTGTATTCCTCGAGTGCCACCCCATGGAACAAAAGTGCGTTCACACGCCACTACCTGTGAATTCCTCGAATGCCACCCTGTGGTGCAAAAGTGCGTCCGTACACCATTTCCTGTGTTTTCCTTGAGTGCCACCCCGTGGTGCAAGTGCGTCCACACGCCACTACCTGTGACTTTCTCAAGTGCCACCCTGTGGTGCAAAAGCACCCTGCACGCCACTACCTGTGTATTCCTTGAGTGCCACCCCGTGGTGCAAATGTGTGTCAGCATGCCACGCCCTGTGTATTCCTTGAGTGCCATCCAGTGGTGCAAAAGTGCGTCCGCACACCACTACCTGTGTAATCCTCAAGTGCCACTCCCAGTCTACCCCTCAAGTGTCAAATCCAAAGTACCTCTCAAGAGTCAAATCCGAAGTACCTCTTAAGTGCAATCCAGTTGTGCAAAAGTGCATTAGTACGCTATTCCTGGAGTACTCTTCAAGTACCATCTTCTGGTGAAACTCCTTGTGTAACTGTGCCTTTGTTTGGCACTTTCCCTGGGCCATAGATATCTTGAGTCTCTATCCCACGGATCTTGGATACCTGGTCAAAGGACCGTGACCTGCCTGCAGGGTGCAGCTAAACCCATATCCCGCTCGGAGGGGTCACTGGTGAACACTTTCCTGCAGGTTAGACTCCGCACCATTGACCAGGTCTCGTCAACGTCCAAGATCTGTGGATGAGGAGTTCTGATATCCAGGCCTTTGACCCCAAATTCTTCCAAACCCAAGATCACAACCCCTCATTAGGGGATTCCACAACAGCAAACCTGACAGTATCCTCAAGTTGTTGTGGTCACTCCTCATCCATCGGGCAGGATATACATACTTGCAATAAGGCATGCCCACATCCCCTAGGTACAGGGATGTCTATGTTTGTATATGTCTGTGTGTCTTTGTATGTGCTGGGAAGACACATTTGTGCAAAATTAAATGCACTGTGCACCTGTATATTTTGTTGTGTGTAAATTAAAAATATTGTTCCTAATCGATTTCTAGAACTACATCTTTTTCTATTTGTTAGCCTTAATTTCTTACCTTATTTTATTATAAAATGTGGATGTGTATAATATAAAACTGACTTTTGCATTTGAAAAAGTGCATAATATTATCTTAAAATAAATAAAAGTATTTAGTAAAAAAATATAATAACATACAAAATACAAGTTGAGAATAATTATGCGTTTAACAAAAATAGATCAACTGTATATAATATATAGCTAATATTAAACATACAAAAATCAATACCTTTAAATTATTTTTATTGCAGTACAGTAAATAAAATAACAACAAAAAGGCATAGTATTATATATGAGAAGTCCCAATGGTACCTATTATTACCTGCAAAAGAGCACAGCTTTGAACTGTCATGCATTGTTGAGACTTGGTTAATACAGAAACCACTAGGAGTTTATGCTTGTCAGAATGACTCATGGCACATTATAACATGCACTCAGTACTGAAGAAGCAGCAGCAGGGAAAGTGATATGTACCTGGCTGTGTACAACATGTTTTCATTCATTATGCAGTATGGACTGTGGTTGTCTAAATATCACACAGTCAAACTTCTGGAAATTCCTTGTGTGCCTGAGGGTAAAGATTGTTCCAGTAGATGACACAACATACAGGATCTGCCTAATTAACTTTATGGTCAGCAGCAATTTAGGAGCCACACTCAGTTTAAGAGGTAATGTAGTTATAGCTTTAGATATTGTATAATTCAATAACTTATGCAAAGCAGTAACATGTCTATTTTGGGAATATTATTGTAGCCATTTAGTGGATATATGTATATAATTGAAGTAATATGAAAAGGTATAAGTTAAAGAAGGTAACTATTTGTGGCCTAGTAGTGTTATAAACATATGTTAATGAATATTATATAATAAAGGGGTAGGAAGTAAAGGGAGAGGGCTGATAACCTACTGTAAATATACAGTACGTATGTATTTGTGGAGTGTACCAGTGTAAAAAGGTGAATCACAGTCCCTAAGAGGGTGAATTATGACACCTCATTCAGTTCTCTATAGAGGGTTCTGGAAGGGGCACGTGAGGTAGTTAGAGGGGTCTTAGGCGGGGAGGGAGAGGGGGCCCCACGCGGACAAAGGTTGAGGGGAAAAATACCATTGCCTCAGCAGCAACTGTCAGACTCCTTTTCCCCCACCAGTGCTGACCTCTACTTCCCCAGGTGTTGCTAAAGGCTCATACACAGTTAACAGTGAGTGATAACGTCAAGTGCTATCCCTTGAACTGTCGGGTTCAATGTCGGGAACCACATTGAGCATACACACTGAACGATATCGTTCAGTGACGTCACCTGCCACATCCCCGAACTTGCAGTGCCTGTCGATATCGTCAGGTTGTCTTGCAAGTTTGGGCGATGAAAGACATCGCTAACAATCTGCGGGAGTGCGCATCGTTAACGATATCGTTCATACATACTGGATGATATTGAACGCTGTGAAAGATAACGATATCGTTATCATCTAATTTATCATCTAGTGTGTATGAGCCTTAAGGGCCAACGGGATTGGTAGTGGTGGGGTTTGGAGGTTCAGTGCAGCCTGTGTGGGCTTAAGAGTGGAGCGACCAGTACCTGGCATGATCCAGGAGAGATAACGGCAGCAGCGGCATTGGTACGAATGCCCCTGTCAGCTGCGGAACCCGGGGCGGGCTGACTCGTGAGACGCAGTGTGACTGCTAGGGGCGGCGACTGCTGTGACCCAGCCGTCTGATGGAGCTGGAGCTGGAGACCTCTCAGCCAGCAATATTTTTTGGGAGTTACTGTATATGAGGATATACCAGAGATTGAGTGGATACTATATCCATAGAACTGTGGGCCTGATTCAGAGCTGGACGCTTTGAACGAGCGCCCGGTCTGGAACAGGGCCTTTTTTTTTTGGAGCGTCCTCCTGGACGCTCTCATAGCTGTGGGTTACCACCCACAGCTTATGCGAGCGTCCATGATGATGGTCGCGATGGTCAAGACCATCGCGACCATCGGGCTTGCGACGAGACCCTGCGGTAGGGTCTCGGTGACCGCAAGCCCAGGAGTGATTTTGGCTCTATCAGAGCCAAAATCACTCCCGCTGACATCACTAGTGATGTCAGTGGGGCCGCCCCCAGACGGTAGGCATTCCCATGGGAACGCCTCCGTCTGGCAGCCACGCCCCCGGAACACCCACCAAAGGGGGCGTGCTGTCACTCAACATCGACAGCATGCCCCCTTTGGTGCAAGACCCGGAGGGACAGCTTGGCTGTTGCTATCTGGGTCTCGCGCATGCGCACTAGGGCACCATTGACCCGCTTGCGAGTGCTCGCGAGCAGGTCTAAATCAGGCCCAGTAATCAAGCAGACAGAGAGTTAAACTAAAGGACAATTTACTAAGAGAAGTGGGTTCTAAGCACTATAGCAGGAGCTATTATAGCGATTTGGGGGAGCATCTGAAGCTAGAGTCTTACTACACTAACACCATCCTAGGACTGTGGTCCACCTTTAGAAGGAAATAAATTGTATTCAGAAGGCTGTGGATCAGGCAACACTGTAACTTAGAGTCAGTGTCAAAATTGAACTGTCTAGTCACGACTAATACTGCAAGCTCTCTTAGGAAAGGAAAGATTTAATCATTTGTCAGTATTATAACTATAGCACAGATACTTGCCAGCTCTTGATGAGAAATTTGCTTCTTTTCGTTTTACTTCCTAAAAAAGCACAAAACATAAAGTAAGCATATAAGTGACACTAAATATATACATACTGTATATATAACTGTTTAATCCTGCAAGGAAGTACGCACAAGTAACCAATGATAGGATTGGATCATAAGTGATTTGTAAACAATATATTATCTTTAAGAGGATACAAACCAACCATCCTTTGAGATCTTTCATCCAAATAAAACTGCTGCAGATCTGTTATCAACTGTTACATTATATCTAAATTTCACATTTTGCTATAATCTTATGTTGAAATAGATGAGATATGTAAAGCTTATATTGTTGCTTTCGGAAAAAGAATAGTTATAGTAATGTAATAGCTTATATGTGATGATATGTGGCTTTCACATGTAGGCATTGAATATTATTATTTGTCAAAGGTTAATATACTTTGAAACACTTCTAATCATCAGGGAAAACTGCCATATTGTTTATTTATCTGTTATTTTATAAATATTGTGCATTTAGTGCATTTAAATCCTGAATTCTAATGTAATAAATGTATTGTATCAAATTACTATTTGGAGTAACTCTACTTAATTTTTGTCACTTACCTAATGATCGGGAATGAGGGTGAGACGTGTGATCTGTAAAGAAAGTAAAATACATTAGTTATCATCTGTCTCTTTTAAGTTAATAATATTATACTTGGTATGCACAATCCACTTTACAAACCTGGATTGGGTGGAGGCACTGAGGTAAATAGTTACCCTTACCCAAATAGTGTTACATTATGCTAAATCACGATAATGTAAGGGCTATATTTTTTGGCGCCCAGGTTATACTTGCCGATGCTACCTGACTGTAAGGCATACTCCCTGAAATAGTGGTGATCTCCCTGGAGAGTGTAATAATCTCCCTGAGGCTGGTCTCCGTGTGCAAAACACAGTGAAGATGTCATCATTCTCCGTCAACTGTGGAACAAACACTGGGGAGTAGAATAAGGAGGATGACTAAAGGAATGAAATGTAGGGATGGCTATCAGTGTGTTAACCATCAATGGTTTCCTTGTGTGGTTAAGATTGATGGCCTTAAACTGTTGATGGGGAACCATCAATGATTTGCAACTATCGATCAACATCCTTGCTGTGGGCCAATCAAGGCAAGGGGTGGGGCTTGGCAGACGACCAGGGGTAGGACTAATCTCAGTGCCCCGGCATAAAAAAAAAAGAATTTGCTAACAGGATGCCATTGATGGCCAAAAACCATCGGATCTCTGTCATTGATGGCAATACCATCCGCAATCAGTGGCAAATCATCGGTGGCAATCCAATGGTTGTTAACCATTGATGGTCAATCACCACGTCTATATGATTGTGCACAAGTACTGTATGTCTAATAAATTAAAGTGGATGTGTCATGAATTGCATGATGGTAAAAGGGAGAGAACTAGAAGAGGTCATTTAAGATTCTAAAAAACAGAATGTACAGTCACACCTATGGTAAAACATCCTACCTTTTATATATAGAAGTTCAATGTAATGTGATTTGATTGCACATTTCGCATACCATGCAGTAAATGCCCTCTTCAGTGCTGTGTGCATAGGTGTTGCTTTCACAATCTCTCTGAAATCTTTTTATGTGTGTCCCAGTTATATAGCATATTTGCATGAATCGGCTCACCCTGCCTGCCTGAAGTGGTCACCCCAAACTATTGAAAGTATGATATCTCTGTGCTTCCATGGCAATCCCAATGTGAAAATACATATACAATAGTCCTTATTATAAATTGCTTTAATACTCAGGGGTTTATTTAGTAAGATATGCAGAAACCACTTCCTAATAATCGACTTTTTGTTATAATACACCTGAACAATTGCAAAAAACCTCTACAACCACACTACAGAGGTCTTCTGCCTATAACTACCGCCATTTTCCCATAGAGAGAGATGCTCTTACTGGTACTGAGTGGCCACCAGGTCTTGAAATCTTGATAGTAGTGGTTTATACAATTATCAGGTGATCCCAGGGTTAATGCTGGATTAGTAAAATAACAATTGTGAGTATAATGAGACTGCATAATAAACTTGTGATTTTTGAAAATAACAGCAGTATCTGTAACAACAGATAGCTTGATAATGGTAAACAAATTTAAATTTTCCAATATTAAGTAAATTCATACTTAACAATAGGTGATGCAGGGAGCAGGAGGCTATGAATCAAACTGGAAAGCACACAGAGATTCAGAATACCAACAGTACAGAGTATTCACCAGGCACTCAGGTCAGCATGCTTACACCAAGGCATTAAGCTATAATTGACAAAGAGATGAAGGCAGAGCAGCCTTTTAACACACACTGACCAATAACAAAACATCAATTAAGATCAAACCCCTGTAAGTGAAAAGAGTTACAGGTGTGCTGCTGCACATAGGAAAGGAACTAGTGAGAATTTCAGCACTTAAACACCAGCTGCAGACATTTCTGTGCAGCCTCTGATCATATACACTGGCGTCTCAGTCTCCTAGCAATGACCGGGACCAGCATGCACAGCGGATACTGACACTGGCATCAAACCTCCTAGCAACCAGCGGACCAGAGGATGTAATGAAACACTGCACTGTCCACCGCGGCTCCTAACACTTTTTTAAATATATTGTTTTATCTGTATTTTCTCTGTATTTATATGAAATCCTCTCCTGAAATCCCCCTTAAATCTAAACTACTATATCCTGGCACATACTGTACCATCCTACAGCTTCCCGCTACTGCATGATTTTTAGCTATTTCATGTTATATCTTATATTCTCCACCTACAGTATCTAACAAGCCACCACAAACACATCACTTATGGCTACATAACTCAGATTTTGAAGCAGTATGGAATCTGCATAAGTGGCACATTGGATAAGAGTCAAAGGGGTGTATTTACAAAGTGGTGATTTTTTTAAGTTGCCGCTTCTCGGTGGGGTTGACCTCAAATTTTAAAGTCATACTAATGTTAAGTGCAAAGCCAACTGTATTTTTCACTGGTTTTGTAAATATACCCCAAAGTCTATTTAATGTGTAACTGTACAGTGTTTATTTACCTGCATACTTACCAACTAATCTTACATACCCTATATTCTGCTATTAATTTGTATGTATACTCTGTAAAGATTTTGCATTATTTGTTAAATAAAATATAGAATAAAATATAATTTTATAAAAGCTCAGCGGTGGCGAGGAGTAGGAAACATATTCCCTATGTGAGTTGGCCTACAAATGGTAATGTGAGATGTCCTATGCATGGTAGTATATTCCCTAAGTGAGTTTTCCTACACATGGTAGTGTATTCTGTAAGAGAGTTTTCCTACACATGGTAGTGTATTCCCTATGTGAGTTGTCCTACACACGGTAGTGTATTCCCTATTTTAGTTGTCCTACACATGGTAGTGTGAGTTGTCCTACACACGGTAGTGTATTCTCTATGTGAGTTGTCCAATACACTGTAGTGTATTCTCTATGTGAGTTGTCCTACACATGGTAGAGTGAGTTGTCCTACACATGGTAGTGTATTCCCTATGTGAGTTGTCCTACACACGGTAGTGTATTCCCTATGTTAGTTGTCCTACACATGGTAGTGTGAGTTGTCCTACACATGGTAGTGTATTCCCTATGTGAGTTGTCCTACACATGGTAGTGTATTCCCTATGTGAGTTGTCCTATACATGGTAGTGTATTCCGTATGTGAGTTGTCCTACACATGGTAGTGTATTCCCTATGTGAGTTGTCCTACACATGGTAGTGTGAGTTGTCCTACACATGGTAGTGTATTCCCTATGTGAGTTGTCCTACACATGGTAGTGTGAGTTGTCCTACACATGGTAGTGTATTCCCTATGTGAGTTGTCCTACACATGGTAGTGTGAGTTGTCCTACACATGGTAGTGTATTCCCTATGTGAGTTGTCCTACATATGGTAGTGTATCCCCTATGTGAGTTGTCCTACACATGGTAGTGTATCCCCTATATGAGTTGTCCTACACATGGTAGTGTGAGTTGTCCTACACATGGTAGTGTATTCCCTATATTAGTTGTCTTACACATGGTAGTGTATTCCCTATGTGAATTCTCCTACATATGGTAGTGTATTCCCTATGTGAGTTGTCCTACACATGGTAGTGTATCCCCTATGTGAGTTGTCCTACACATGGTAGTGTGAGTTGTCCTACACATGGTAGTGTATTCCCTATGTGAGTTGTCCTACACATGGTAGTGTGAGTTGTCCTACACATGGTAGTGTATTCCCTATATTAGTTGTCCTACAACTTCCCTATGTGAATTCTCCTACATATGGTAGTGTATATAGCTTTAGTCACACCTTTTATTTCACTGGATATTTCAATAATGTTATTCGATTCCTGAATCTTACATACTTTTCAAATTCTCATTGATTTTAGGGTATTTCCCTCATGTCTTCTTGTAGCCTATTGAGGGATGATATGAATACAGTATACTGATGTTGTTCCTTGTTGTCTGGAAACATCAAAGTAGCGAAAAGTGGAAATTTTGTTTTAGATTTAAAATGACAACATTTATTAATTGCAGCTAGATAGAAAATATCAAGTGAATGCCTACATTTATGTGTGTAGATCAGCATTGGATGATTATACCACTTCTACTGCTTTCAGGTTCATCACAGGTGAAGGTTTGTCGAATACAAATTTCCTGTTAACAGACTGACTGTAGTAGGCAGAATTTCCACAAAAATACCCATAGTCCCTTGCAACTGAAGTAATACAGTGACATTTATCACAACCCACCGGGCAGTTTATAATAGCTTTTTCATGAACATTAATGCCAGTTGTGTACCATTAATGTGTAGAACCTGCATAGCCCTGTGCATGTTACTGTTTTCTACCCACACATCACCCCTAACCTTTTCTTTTGAAATATATTTACATTAGCATAAATATTAAATAGGTGCTATTTCTGATGCGTACAGTGGACTGCCTTTAGCTAATCAGTTTTCCATGCATTTAAATAGGAATATTAGAATGTCTGTAATTACTTCAATTTTCAGTGCCTTATCCATCATTTCATTGACTTTCACTGAAAATTACTTTCCCTGAGTAATGATTATAAACTTCATTTTCAATACTTGCTAAAAATGTTCTTTTGTATTCCTTTATATCATACATGTCAATGCACAATACTTCCATCTAGTATATATGAAAATAATACAAATAATAAGCATGAATGGTTAGCTCAACATTTTAGCTGAGTACAGACCTTACGTATTTATGTGGTATACTCAATATGCACCATAAAATGAAAGGGTACCTGCACGCTTTCTTTTTGCTCTTGGGAAATGCCTTTACAAGTAAACTGCCAGAAAGATCAGAGGGCCTCATTCAGTACGGATTGCAATTACGATCGCAGCTGCGAAATCGCTCTCAACACAGATACAAAAATATGCTAATGCCTGCCAAAGCTCAGCCATCATGAAGACGCCCACTGCTGCTTTCTCATATCTGTTCAACCTCGCATTCCTGTGTATACATCGGTACCATCAACGCACATCGGCCCTTTACGCACATTTATAGCAGGTTTGATCAGCCGCAGAAACTGCAAGTCTCGTCGCATGCAGAGAGCTCTGATGCTGTGTATGTAATCGCAGTGGCTGATTTATGCACGCCCATGAAACGGTGTTCAAGCGGACAGACACGCCTATGTTCCTCGGACCACTCTCCTGTCACCACCTCCCAAACGCTGTCAGCCTGTCACTCACTTTGCAATGGATTCTTATGTGTCCGAAATCGCAATGCGATCACTGCGCACGTGCAGCTTGGCTTGTATGCAAGCACAGTGGCAATCGATCGACTGTGTGCTATTGCCTCAGACCCAGAGTGCACTAAGGGATGTACTGCTCTGCTGAAGTGCAGTATGAGTGTTCAAATGACACAGGACTAGAGCCAAAGACTTCTTGCACTGATCTGCAAAGCTAGGCCCACTGATGCTGCTACTCTGCATCAAATCAAATCAATTTATTGTCACATTCACATAAAATGCGTCACCGAAAAAGTAATGCAAGATACTCACAGTTAATGAATTACATAAAACTATTTTAAAAATGTAAACTAATAATTGCAGCAGGGAAGAAACTATTCCTCATCCTGCTAGTGCGACACCTAAGACATCTAAAACGCTTGCCAGAAGGCAAAAGAGAGAACAAAGAATGACAAGAATGGCATTGTGTAAAAGCCGCTCTCATGTCACCCAACTCCATCCATTGGCCTGTACAAAATTCTGCTCATCCCTTTTATCCATAAACCCTTGCAATTTGGTAGAAATCTAGTACAAATTAAGTACAAACTTGTACAAATTAAGGTACACTGTGGGGCTAATTCTGCACTGAGCCGCAGTCATTCTGCACCTTGTAAATAACTTTCTCAAATTTTCATACAATGTCAGACTAGCATAGTGAAATGTAGCTCAGAAACATTTTAGAGATCAGTTTGAAGCTTTGCTGTATGCAGAGTCTTTCAGTAAATCTTATACAGAAATAACAATGTCAGCAATAGTTTCTGATTACTGTTCAAACAACTGAATACATATAATCTTGTGTAATCACTATATGACATTGTTACAGAGAAATAACAATGACGGAATCATTCCATCCTGTAGATTGGAGACATGTTCTGTGTATTACCCTGAATGGATGCATGGATTCACATTACAATTTTCTCTGCTTTGTTTTATCCAAAGTCACTTTTTATAATTAAAGAAGACTTTTCATTAGAAGGCATCATGAGTTTTGCTATCTCATTGAATAGATGGATATTTTTCAGCATGTTCTATAATAAAAATAAGTCTTCCATCATCTATTTGTAAAATAGTGGAACGGCATTGTTACATGTCCAAAGTCTTAACTACTAGGCTGTATGTGGGCAGAGTTGTAGCCTCTCTGCAACTCCACCCTCGCCCCCATTCTCTTGTGTAACTCCAACCTAAGGCCTTGATTCAGAGCCAGATGCTCTGACAGAGCGCTCGCTCTGAATCAGGGCGTCTTTTTCTTTTCTATGGAGCGGCCTCCTGGCCGCTAGCATTGCTGTGGGTTGCCACCCACAGCTAATGCGAGCGGAGAGGATGATGGTCTCGATGGTCAAGACCATCGCGACCATCGAGCTTGCGATGAGACCCTTGTGGTAGGGTCTCGTGGCCGCAAGCCCCAGAGAGCTTTCGGCTCTAACAGAGCCGAAAGCTCTCCAACTGACATCACTTGTGATGTCAGTGGGGCCGCCCCCAGACGGTAGGCGTTCTCATGGGAACACCTCCGTCTGGGCAGCCACCCCCCCGGCCCGCCCACCAAAGGGGGCGTGCTGTCACTAAACATCGACAGCATGCCCCCTTTGCTGCGAGACCCGGAGTGACGGATTGCCCATCACTATCCGGGTCTCGCGCATGCGCTCTGGGCCACCATCGACCCCGTTGCGAGCGCTCAGGCCCTAAAATCATAAGAGACTCAGATGCATCCGTTTGAATTACATACTGTTTCATTATAAAAAAAAAAAAACTAAAAGATGTTTTAGACAGAAACTCCCATATATATACGGATATAAGCACTGATGCAGCAAACTACCCGCTCTCCAGGTAAATACAGATTGAGTCTCCCATATCATTATTATTATTATTATTATTATTATTATTATTACATTTTATTTATAGGGCGCCACAAGTGGTCCGCAGCGCCGTACATACAGTAAAGGGTACACAGAACATTACATTACAATACAGTAAACAAAATATAAACAGAACACAAGTAATAATTAGCAACACAATTCTCCATACACAGAACAGCTCTGAAGGTGAAGGCTGTCATAGAAGTGCTAGAGAAGAAGGCTGTGAGACAGTGGGGAGGAGGACCCTGCTCCTAGGAGCTTACAATCTAGGGGAGAGGGGAGACAGATGACATGAGGCATGAGTGTGTAGAGGGGGACCTGAGTGCAGGAAGTAAGCAAGGTAGAGATGGCTGAGGCGGGAGGGACAGAGACCTGGTAACATGGTTATGTGGTGGAAACAGTGCTCAAAGTGGAGCGGTATACGGTGATATGACATACCGCCACTTCCTGCCACCACTTCGTTTTTGCCACGGTAAACAAGGTATATCGTATATGGGATCCCAATGCTAGAACAGCAGCAGCATTGCGTGGAGATGTGTCCCGCTGGGGACACATCTCGACGACGGCGCTGGGATGGAGGCAGCCAGGAGCTACACTGACATCAGTTAGCACTAGCTGCCAGCCAATCCTGGTTCGCGGACAGGCTAACAATTAAAAGAAGGGGCTGCCACAAGCCAATCATGGCTCGCGGCCCGCCAGCCAATGAGAAGCTGACAAGTGGCTACAGGCCGGTGTCGGCTTTAAAATGCTGCCTCGTCTGCGGAAACATCTCTCTCCACTCGGTTGGGAACCACCGAGTGCTGCTCCTTAGTCGGCGTCAGTGCGCAGCTCACATAGGTGAGCCTGATCTTCAATCCCCCAGCATGACTTAGGTTGCAGGGACAGTACGAGGCAGGGTGAGTACGTGCACTGCTTACCGCTCACTGCTAACACATGAAGGGGGGGGGGATCAGTTGGAGATTGAAAGTTCCTTACCCCCACCTCCAAATTCCCACTTTGAGCACTGGGTGGAAGGGTATGCTTTGGTGAACAGGTGGGTTTTCAGTGCACGTTTGAAGCTCTGCAGGGTCAGGGAGAGCCTGATCGAGCGAGGAAGCTCATTCCAGTGGAGGGGGCTGCACGGGCAAAATCTTGGACACGAGCATGAGATGAAGTAACCAGAGTGAAGGAGAGGTAACAGTCATTGGCAGACCGGAGTGAGCGGGAGGGAGTGTGTAAGGAGATGAGGTTGGAGATGTAGGGAGCAGTAGAGTTAGAGAGGGCCTTGTATTCCGAAATACGGAATATTCCGAAATACGGAATTATTTTTGGCATGACTCAGATAATGAAACCTTTGATTTTTGATGGGTCAATGTACACAAAATTTGTCTAAGGCACAAATTATTAACAATATTGTATAAAATTACCTTCAGTTTGTGTGTATAAGGTGTATATAGCACATAAATGCATTCTGTGTATATATTTGAGTCCCATTCCCAAGATATCTCATTATGGTATGTAAATATTCCAAAATACGGAATATTCTGTTATCCAAAATACCCCTGGTCCCAAGCATTTTGGATATTGGAGACTCAACCTGTACTGCTTTTTGTTTCCATTTCAGGCCCTCTCACCAGCAGTACTTAGCAGACTGACCTCTACACTGTGGCTCTGAATCAGGGCCGGGCTATTTTTTCTTTAGAGCGGCCTCCTGGCCGCTCTCATAGCTGTGGGTGCCCACCCACAGCTATAGCGAGCGGCCAGGAAGATGGTCGCGATGGTCAAGACCATCGCGACCATCAGGCTTGCGACGAGACCCTTGTGGTAGGGTCTCGTTGCTGCAAGCCCCAGAGAGATTTTGGCTCTAACAGAGCCGAAAGCACTCCCACTGACATCACTGGAGTGACATCCCACTGACATCACTGACATCCCACTGACATCCCACTGACATCACTGGGAGTGGCTGCCCAAACGGAGGCGTTCACATGGGAACGCCTCCGTTTGGGCAGCCACTCCCCCGGCCCGCCCTCCAAACGGGGCGTGCTGTCACTCAACATCGACAGCACACCCCCTTTGGTACGAGACCCGGAGCGACGGCTTGCCCGTCGCTATCCGGGTCTCGTGCAGGTGCACGACGGAGCCGGCTCCATCGTGCGCACGTGCTCTGGGCCACCATCGACCCGGTTGGAAGCAGTTTCCTTGTTGCCACAGTTGAGCGACTTTTTGCTACTGTGCATTTGCGAAAAGTCCAAAAATCTTTTCTGTACACGCACGAACCAAAGTGTCTGATGGCGACAGGGGCGCCGAGAGGGGGGGGCGTGGGTACAGATTACCAGGGCCCGGGCTTCCTGAGGGGCCCGGCGCTGCTCCCCCTCCCTCACAGCAGCCCAGCACACAGCGCGTGCCGAGCTGCAGTGGAGACTGCTCGTGGCTGCTGAGCAGCAGCCACAGCAGTCTCCTATGCCTGTGGGGGGGAGCGATCACACTGATCACGCCTCCCCTGCTTTGAGCAGGGCTGAGGGGGCCCAGAGCGCCCCCCTCCCCAGCACGCAGCGGCGCTGCAATTTTTTTTTCCGGGAAGGGGGCGTGGCAACGCCTCCCGCGATTAGGCCACACCCCCTATTACCCGGGCCCGCCGCAGCTCTCAGGGGCCTGGATGGCAATCACAATAGCATACGGCATCGCTAACACTTAAGAAGGGGTTTGCGATTCCTGGGCGTTACAGGGTGGAGACTGGGAAGTGACCTAAAGTGGTGGCAAAAACGTTTCTTAGGTTTGCAGATTAAAATGCTTTATGGCTTGACACGCTGCACTATAAGGTTTTTACTTTTTTCTTGCCTATTGGTATCAACATCTTCATGAGTCCCCAGACGGGTGGATAAAGATACCTCTAAATGCTGATCATAAGCGGTTTCGATGAAAGCATTGTGTAAGCATATGGACCTTTTCAGCTGGCCTCACTTAACAAAACTCTGTTTTCAATCCATGCACTTATGGTGCAGGTTGTTATCAGTATTACACTGTTTTATTTCCTTTTTTGTTTTATTTTATGTCATCTTAAAAACATCTCTCAGTGTTTGGAGGATTCTGTTTATGGTGAACTCTCTGTATATTGGGACAATTCTCAGCGCAGTTTTTGTCATTCTGTTATTTTATTATTATATTTGTGTGAGTGCGGTGACTCATATTTATGACAGACTGCTGCTTTAAAGTGTAGCGCCCAAGTACTGGTTACTACTTATCCTCTTTCTGGTTTGTCTATATAGTATTACCCAGTCTTATGTTATTGCTGTTTTTTACACAACAGTAAAGTGCTACGGAGTATACTGGCAGTGGCACTATAATAATATTTATTAAATATATACATTTTATATTCTGGTAATCATATCATCCATGTTGTAAATAACCTTGTGGCCTTTTACCTCTTACCTAATGCCAGTGATATACTATATAAAAGACATATTAAGCAGAGAACCAAGGGAAAAAAGCACTGAGAGGAATTGCTAAGTTTACTGAAAATCCATCCTTCACAAGTTGCTCACTGTAATTTGCCATTACAGGTTGAGTCTCCCATATCCAAATATTCCGAAATACGGAATATTTTCAGCATGATGACTGAGATAGTGAAACCTTTGCTTTTTGATGGTTTAATGTACAAAAACTTTGTTTAAGGCAGATATTATTCAAAATAAAATGTCCTATAGGCTTTGTGTATAATGTGTATATGAAACATAAATTAATTTCATGTATGTACACAAACTTTGTTTGGACCACAAAATTATTGCAAATATTGTATAACATTACTTTCAGGCTGTGTGTATAAGGTGTATATGAATCATAAATGCATTATGTGTTTAGATTTGGGCCCTATTTCTAAGACATTTCATTATGGTATACAAATTTTCCAAAATACGGAATATTCCGTTATCCAAAATACCGCTGGTCCCAAGCATTTTGGATATGGGAGACTCAACCTGTATCCTGAGCAGATCAAACTTATATCTACAGTCATAACAATCTTATTAATAGATTACTTGTCCAGTTAGCAGTAAAATATGCATCACATTTTTAAATCATTAGAAAGCAGCAAAAGTATTAAAAGGTACATATGATGTAGGCCAACAGACAGTGCCACAGCAGGGCGAAAATCAGCCCTGCTCCCTGAACATGTGACGACATGCCAAGGGAGAGGGTGGGGCCACCAGGACCAGGAAGAAGATCAGGGCCCGGAGCATCTAGCTGAACAGGCTGCAGGGTAACGTCATGGGGCATCAATGGTGCCGACCCCTAGGCCCTGGAATATCAAACAGTATATTTGTTTTCTTTTGTTTTGTAATTTCACTTTCAACAGACAGAAAGTAACGTCAATTACAAAAGTCCTTCTAAATTTGTATACTCTATACTAAAATATGACTGACTTGATGCTTTAAAGATTCCTGTGTGGGTAGCATTAATGTAAATACGTAGTAAATATGCTTATCTATACTCAGTGAGAGTGAAGGCCAACGTGCACAGATAGGGGTAACAAAATAGGATTCTTGTCAAATTTATAGGTTTATTTTCTTTCTATGAAATTTCTTTTGCTAAATTATGTAAAATAAATGGCTTATTTCATTACAATCCGCACTTTATTAGGGAAGTATTATGCATTCATATCCCGGACATCATCAGCATATTTTACCAAATCCTTGAGAAAACTCTAAGTAGATATTGACTTGTGTGACAATAACATGATTTATTGGTTCGGGAATTATTGACCAACACAAAATTTGAAACATTATTAGTCCGTGAGGAATAATAAATCTTCATCATGCCTCAACAAGAAGTCAATATGATTATGTCGTATGCCGCCGAGGTTCAAGTAGTCCTAAAAACTCCTATATCATTAAAAGGAGACATTGAATTTATTGGACGTGACATAGATCATGTATATGCAGCAGAGTTGTGAAGGGAAAGTACTGGATATATTCTTATGTGTGTTTATTATATATTTGAAATATCTATTTTTCGACTCAAAATCTTTTTTTATTTACTATTCATTTTAATAATGGAGACTATAATTTCATTCACACTGACCTTAGGAAATGTATGCTGCAGCAAAGTGCCTCCAGTTATCTATACATTGCAGAGAAAGGCTGACTCAATAAACTATGAGATATTTTAGTTATGAGGGGGATACTACAGAATCTAGATTACTGTACGTCTAATGCCTAAATCAAAGTTATGCTAAATTACCCTTAAACAATGTGAACACACCTTGGCAGGAATGTATTAAGCATCGCATTTTGCACATGATGCATCCTGCCACTCATCGCATGCATGCTGGCATTAATTACACTGGTATATGAAGATTTGGGAGTAAACTCGCAAAGGACAGCTCTCCCTATAAGAGCTGTCCTTTGCCATAGGACACTCGGGGTTTATTACCCAGAAGTCCCTCTGCGCATGTGTCGCTTGACGCTAGCACCACAGGGGGTTCAGTGAGGGATCCGAATGGATCCCTCTACACAGAGCACTTTGCAAAAATAAACCCATAGGCTTCTAATGAGCAACGCAAAAACAAGATTTTTGGGGATTCGACCGCATAACTGATAATAGTGCATCCCGTTCTTGTCAGATAAAAATATAGTAAGTTTAAAAAAACAAGTTTCCGTGTAAAAAGTAAAATGTGAAAAATGATCTGTTCTAGGAATGTATTAGATGACCCTTCCCTCTTAATGCCCAGTTTTACAACACCAGGACAATGGCCCTCATTCAGAGCCGTACGCTCTGAGCAGAGCGCACGCTCTGAATGAGGGCCGCCCTCCATAATTATGGAGCGTCCTCCTGGACGCTCGTATAGCTGTGGGTCACCACCCACAGCCTATACGAGCGTGCAGTTTGATGGCCGCGATGGTCGTGACCATCGCGACCATCGCCACTGCGAGCCGGAGCCTGCGGTTGAGGTTTTCAACCGCAAGGCCCGGAGTGATTTTGGCTCTATCAGAGCCAAAATCACTCCCACTGACATCACTAGTGATGTCAGTGGGCCGGCTTCTGACGGTAGGCGTTCCCTTGGGAACGCCCCCGTCAGGGAGGCACGCCCACCAAAGGGGGCGTGCTGTCAATCAACATCGACAGCACGCCCCCTTTGATCAGACACAACGAGCGAAGGAAAGTCCTTCGCTCGTCGCGTCTGGCGCATGCGCACGACGGAGCTCTCTCCGTCGTGCGCATGCTCAGTGCAGACCATCGACCCACTTGCGAGCGGAAAGCCGCTCGCGAGTGGATCTGAATCAGGCCCAATGTATTTATTTTGAGTGCATGCTGGCCTCTGACTTACCCAGCAGGAGGCGCAAGCTTTATGTTCTCCAGGGTTACTCCTTGCCACCGATTCACTCTACATTGTGCATAGTTCTTGGAAGGGGTAGGGCTACCAGGAAGTAATTACTAAGTCGACAGTAATGCTGTTGACAGCATTATGTCACTGAGGCAATGCTGACATGATTGTAATGTTATTTACAGCGTTATACTTATATCGTGTCAGTATTATAACTCTAAATATAATGCTTTATTATCATGTAGCTTTGTAACTGTCTCACTTTAAATAACATTGCATCCGCTAATGGAGCATACACACGGTCAGATTTGTCAGATGTGTCAGATGAACGATTGAACAATTTGAACGATCTGAACGATTTGATGAACGATTTGACCAACGATTTGAACGATTTGAACTATGAACGATTTTGACTGCATTAAAATGAATCGAATCGTCCAAATCTGACTGCAAACACATCAGATGTCAGATATCGTTATCTGACCATCGGGAACGCGCATCGTTCATCGTTCTTCGTTCAGACATGTCAGATATGTCAGATTTAACTTCAGATATGAAGGACTGAATGATTTTTTAAATCGTTATCGTTCAGATCTGAAGAAAAATCTGACAGTGTGTGCGCACCATTAGACCTTGTCCTGTTGACATAATTCTGTCAACATTTTCACTGTAGACAGCATTAAAGTCGGCAACTTATATGTATCCAGGGCTACGAATACTGTTATTAACAACACTCATAGGATACCTCCTGTATTAGGCAAACTAACATGAAACACCACAGTCCCCATATAAACAGGCCAGAACCCAAGATGTAAAGTGATAGCAAAAGATATCAGTGTACTATACACTCTTTGCTAGAACAGGCGTTTGTTGGAGCTGCTGTTGAGATAAGAGATTTTTTGATAAATCATAGCACAAAGGGCCTTATTCAGAGATGGATGCAGTGCAGATATTATGTGCTATTGTGCATGCGCAAAAAGCCTAGAAATCCCATGCTGTTCACAATTACATACGGAACTGCTAACACTTGAGAAGGGGTTTGCGATCCCTGGGCATATTTGGGTGGACACTGGGAAGTGACCTAAAATGATCGCAAAAGGGGCCATTTTAGGGCCGTGTTATAGGAGTGTCACAGGCGTGTCTGAGAATGCTGCTACATTCCCAATTGCAAATCCATTGCTTCAGAGGCCATGTATAGTTGTGTTTGAGGAGTGCTGCTAGAGTAGACCCTAAGCTACCCCAAATATTGATGGAGTTGCATTGATGTTGGAGTGTTTACAATCTTCTCTCAGACCCAAAATCATTTCTTATCAATATGATATGTGGCAATAAGGAATTATAATTTTTAGGCCAAATTGCAAAGTGTCTTAAATAGACCCCCAGTACTGTAAGTGACTAAGGGCCTATTAAGCAAACTATCTGTTTGAAAACTATATTTACTGCATGTTTATTGAAGAAGCCTGTAACACTATAGTTTTCAAAGATGTGTTAAAATGATGGCTTTGTAAAATAACAATTTGTCCATTAAATGAATGTCTCTCGTTGTTTTAACAATCTACCAAGGTCAGAAACATGATAATGGGCTTGAGTTGTACGTTAATGCAAACGTATTTGCAATTTTGCCTCTTAGCAATTGCTAAAATATGCTAATGCATGCGCCAGCGGAATTTGAATTGAGACGCCCACATGAGCCCTCACAGCTGCCCACACAAACACAGCATTGGGCGCAGATCCTGAAAACATCGACTCCTCATGTGACTCTATGGTCACTCGGAATGGCCGCAGTAATTGAGACACTGGAGCTTTGTTCTCTGCATGTGTGATCACAGACGCTGGCTAGTACACGCCAAGGAAACTGCACCGACACGCCTGTGTTTTGGCCGGAAGTCCCCGTAACCACCCACAAATGGTCTCTTCTTGTCAATCAATTGTGAGTGAATCCTCATAGCGAGCTCTATCGCAATTGATGTGGCTGTGACGCATGCGCAGACCACCGATGATCGGTCAACTGCATGAAAATCGGCATAGCGTTCAACTCTGAATCAGGCCCAATTTTCAATTTGGGCCTTGTACTTAACACTATCGGTGGCCAGTGTTAGTTGTGTGCTTTAGCAGTTTTTAGATCGGGAATGGGGGATTTCTTTACAACCTTTCTCCTTTTTGCTGCTTTTCCTTGTCTCATCCTTGTAAGGCGGCTCTGACCCTTTGATCAATAAGTATCAAAATGAAAAATATTGCATTGTGATATATAACAGATATACCACTCTTGGGTGTGCGGTGGTGCTCTGATATATGCACACCTTGGTGTGTGTTATGACACATGAGGCCAAGTACTTTCATCCACCTAAGGCGTGCGTATATCAGAGCTCCTGTTGTGACAAAATAGTTCTAGTGTGGAGATGATGTAGGGTGAAACAGATACAGATAGGAGATAAAAATTGTTCAGAATAGGCTGTTTAATTTAAATTAATTTTAATAAATAAACATTTAACTGGATAACAGTGAAAGTGAATAAAACAGTTGAACATTCAGAATAGGCTCTTTAAACAGTTGAACATTAATGACTACTGTCACTTCAAGAGTGGTTCATTTTGGATAGAAAACATGTTGAAGAGTGAATTGTACTAGCTGGCAGGAGCGCAGAGGGTGGTCAGGCCTGGGTCCTGCAGCCCAAATCCCCGCCACCTGTCACCCGCCGCCGATGCTTTACGTCAGGCAGGGAAAGAGAGGATTTACTGCAGCAGCCTCTCTCCCCAGCCCAGCAGACACGCTGCTAGGGAAAGAGTCCCCTCTCTATCTGCGTTATGTGACGAGGTAGAGCGATTTCGCCCCCAGACACCGGCGCCCCACTGTGAGGCACGTGGCCGCTTCGGGGACCCGAAATGATTCCATTTTTTTGTTTGTAAGTAGGGGGTCTGGCCACAAATCCTCGGATTGGCTACCCCCCTCCCTGTACCTGGAGTCGGCAGAGTTGTTGGCAGCCCTGCTGGCAGGAAATGCCTAATGCTTCTTCAGGGTCAAGGCTGGCATGCCTGCTCACTGTTTGCTGTGCTTGATTCTGAAGTGGCTGCTCAGGTAAGTCCTGTTCAAGTTCTTTGAATAGATCAACATTGTCAATCTTTGGTGAGGACTGTTGTCAGTTCTTTTCATTTTAATGTTTCTGTCAGAAATGTGTATTGTGTGAGGCAGTGATGTGTATGTCTGTCAGCGAAGCAGTGATTGATGTGCTACTTTTCTGTGAACAGTGTATCTGTGAGAGATGTTATTGTGGAGTGATATAGCTGTGACTTTGTGATAAGGTTTTGATCATGTGATCTAGTGTCCTATCATGTTGGTGGGATTTGTCTCAATATACCACAGCATTTTATAAGGACTAATACATTTCAAGCCTGTGTTGTATCTTGATCCATAGAATCTATACAAACTTACAGTATAAAAGGAAACATATGGTGTTAGCTGGAACTAAAAACTCATATACAATATTCTATTCCAGAAAAGGATTCTATCGAAGGAGGATAATAAAAGCCTCAAGTGGATACACATTGGCCCGTATTCAATATGTTTCGCACCCACGATACTTTTTCACCTGGTGGACTTTTCGCCTATATCGCGTGTTTTAGGTGCGGAAAGTTTTCGCACGCGTCCCCGCAATTCCCCGTATTCAATATGAAAATGCGAGAAAACGGCACCCAGCGATACTAGAACAGGCGGAAAGTCCTCTACAAAATGGGGTAATCAGCCTAACACCCCCTAAAATATGCACTGACATGGGGGATCACTATGAATACCCCCAAATTGGCCTGCTGAAGTTATTTGGTGTTTTTAAATGGTCTCAATAGGCGCTGTTTTGCGTATTTGCATAAGTGGTGAAGAATAGCATTTTGTTTTATTTTCGGGAGTAAATAACTAGTCCCTGCAAATTTTGGCTACCTGAAAATGGGCGGTAGCATATTTTAAAGTTGCTAAAGTATTGTTTTAAATTACGTAAAAAATCCACATGCTGCAAACACCTGCAATCAAAAAAACACCTGGGGCAGACTTGGGGACCCCCCTGAAGTCTGTTTTGCTAGTTTTTAACTTTGTCCCCCAACTTTTTTTTTTTACCCCCAAAATGAAAGTACATTTTTGGGGTGTCCTTAAGTCTTTTTTAAGACTTTTGACACAGTTTACCTTTGGGGGACTGTCTTAAGGCTGCACGGGGGTTCCCACAACGTCGCACCCCAAAACCCCAATTCTGCACTTTTTTCGCCTGCTATTCATAAGTGAAACTTTTCCGGCTATTACATTGCATTGAC
This sequence comes from Taudactylus pleione, assembly GCA_031769625.1. Taxonomy (NCBI): domain Eukaryota; kingdom Metazoa; phylum Chordata; class Amphibia; order Anura; family Myobatrachidae; genus Taudactylus; species Taudactylus pleione. The sequence goes on from JAUIMM010000006.1 coordinate 24,152,736, forward strand.
TTTCCGCCTAGGCGGAAAGTCTTTGAAATTGAATAAGGGAATACTTTTCCGCCTGGCAAAATGAACTTTTTCGCCGACCTCGGCTTTTCGCTCCAAATTGAATACGGGCCATTATCTGCTAAATAGTGAAAAAACTGTTTCTGTTTATCCTAAATGAGATCTGCTGTTGTTTATAAACCTGTGATCTTTCTGTGTGTGCTTTAAATGCAACTGGTTACTATAACAGATATTATTGGAAAATATTTTTTTTCGTAGTAACATTGGAGGTGTATGTTCTAATTAGTTAATCAGTGAATTACATGTGAACGTTTAATAAGTATTCTTATTGGGTAAGTGTTTTTGTAAATTGAGAATTTTTTAATGTGAAGGAATGTCTGTATGTCATTAAGCTGGTTTAATAAGGAAACTAGATAAAATAAAATATTTTTTTCTTTATATATAAAACTGTCGGCCAGCACTCTCAATTTAGTATTTTTTTTATTTAACTTATGAAAGAGGGTAGAGTAATTCCTCTGTTATAGAGAGTAGCAGGCTAGTCAGTGGTCAATTAGTAGATTTATCTCAGGCGCCGGTGATTGCTTTTTCTTTTTTGTTATTGATCCATAGAAGTTTTAAGAGAGGAGGGGACCAGTGTGCAGTATCTATGCAGGCCCTCGCTCTCGCACCGGTAAGTAGTCTTTGGCTCTGTTCCAGAATCTACTGCACATTTGCACATCAGGGAAAATGGCACCAACGCTGTTTTCCCAGTGATTTCTGCAGTGTTGGCAGAAAGGTAAGTATAGTCCAATGGTGCGTGGTGAGTGGTGTGGGCCCCCTTGACTCAGAGGCCTATGTGCACCAAAAACCCTGTACCCATTATAGACACCCCTGCTGAGTCCATGTAGAATCAACAGAGAGCAATTGGTAATTTAAAGTACATGATAGTTCTTAACTGAACTGTACAATTCTGAAATTTGATTTTAATAAATATACTACATGTGGGGAATGCAGACAGTCTCATACTGGATTACAGTATAGGGATGTAAGCAGGAGCCAGTAAATACGATATCAGCACCACAGAGTCAGGTCCTTGTTTAGACTGATTTCAGCTGTCAGGAAAATAAGATGCTGCTTTGCTGACTCAACATTTCAATATTTTTTTTTCAGTGCTAATCAAGACTGCGCTTCCTCTTATCTCTTTTCTTACACATAGTGATTCCGGTACTTTAAAAGACAAATTATAGACCTTCCAGAAATTAGATGACCTTCCCAGTTGTTATTCGAGCCTCTCTACCCTTCAGATGATGAGAAATTCAGAAGGAATAAATATTTTTGAAGAGTACAGTGTTATAACTAGAGGATATTTTTCTACTTCTCCTATATGTATTTCCCTCTACTTTCCATGAGGTGCATTTTATATTACATAGGCTTAGCAATACAGAATAACAAAATGGCATTATATATTACATAGGCTTAGCATTACTGAATAACACATTGGCATTTTATATTACACAGGCTTAGCATTACTGAATAACACATTGGCATTTTATATTACACAGGCTTAGCATTACTGAATAACCCAATGGCTTAAAATAGTAGTCATTAGGAAAAGAAGAAAGGCTAAGTATCTGGATTCTCGACAGACATTTATTGCCACTCACACAGAATTTTATAATTTAAATTCGCAAATAGAAGGAAGTGGTTACCGCGCTCAACCCCTGGATGGTGTATTTAATGCTTGTGTGTCTATAGATCAGACTGGTGTATAGGTTATAATGCAATTTATTAATACAATTCAATATGGACTTTACGTGTCAAGAATAAAGTCACAGTGTTATGCACAAATAACATCACATAATTTTCTATAGTACATGCATTACTGTCATTGGACAGCAATTTGCAAGTATGCATATAGTCACTGTGTTTAGCTATCAAAACTATGGGGGAGGGAGAATAAGTGAGAGAGAGAGAGAGAGAGAGAGAGAGAGAGAGAAAGTCACAAAAACGTGACTTAGTCAATATTACCCTGTCCGATGGTGCTTTACCAAGATAGGCTATTCTGTCCCAGTGTGCTGTTGCTGTGAATCCATTTCCTGAGATTCATGGGTGCAGCCAGAGCTGGACTGCCCTTCTGACAGTTCTGACAAATGTCAGAAGGGCCGATGGCCAGATGGGCTGGCCCGGGTGGCAGCAGTGTTGATTTGGTGCAGGGCCACCAGCTGCTTACAGCTGGCAAACCAGCATGTTGGTTAAAGTTGGCTGGAAGTGCGTTCCATCAGTTGTGGCGGAATGCATTCTGCCTCAGCTGGCCCACCCTGCCCGGCCACAGCACTCTATACAGGCAGTGCTGCGGCTGCATGATTGACAGGGACTGCCCTCCTAGATACACTGCTGTGCACCAGGCCACCTACCGCAGTGCCTCCAACATCAATAGATGTGGCTGGCAGGTGGCACTAGACAGTGACTCAGCCCACTTCCCTCAGTCCCTCTTCCATGTTGCTGACAGGAATGAGATGATGCAGTGACATCATTGCACATCTGTCTCTCCTGCCGCATGAAGACGAGCTGCCGTGAGAAGAGATAGAGGACCCACACGGGTGTCGATAGGCCATATTAGTGACAGGGAGCAAGTGGTGAAGGAAGAATTCTAAGGACGACATGAGGAGCGCAAGGATGAGGTAGGTTTGAAAGAGCTGCTTAAGGGGAGAAGCCCCATGAGGGAAGATAAGCTGTGTGAGGGCCCGAGGGAGAACTGTGTCAGGGGGAGAGCTGTATGTGGGATAAGGTGTGAGGGGGAGAGCTGTGTGAGGGACTTGGTGTGAGGAGGAGAGGTGCGTCAGGAGGTGAGCTGTGTTGCATAATGTGTTATAAGGGGTTTACTGTGTGGCATTAAGTTATAAGGAGCATTACTGTGTGGCATAATGTGTTATAAGGGAATTACTGTATGTGGCGTAATGTGTAAGGGACATTACTGTGTGTGGCATTGTGTAATGGGCATTACTGTGTGGCATAATGTATAATGGGCACTACTACTGTGTGGCATAATGTATAAGGGGCACTACTACTGCATGGCATAATTTTTTATAAGGGGCACTATTACTGCATGGCATAATGTGTTATAAGGGGCACTACTACTGTGTGGCATAATGTTTATAAGTAGTATTACTGTACTTTGTGGCATAATATGAATGGACTCTTTGTGGCATAAAGTGAATGGGATCTACTGTGTGATGTAATGTGTATAAGGGGCACTACTATGTGACATAACATGGAAATTGGTATGTAATGCTGGCCGCTGGGATGCCTCCTGTCACAATACCAACAGCAGCATCCTGATAGTAGGTACTTACCCTCCCCCCCTAACCCTCCCTTTTTGTAGCCTAACCCTATCCCTCCCCACTCCGCACCCAAACCCTCCCCATTAGTGCCTAAACCTAAGTCTCCCCCCTTCGTGCCTAAACCTAACCTTCCCCCAAGGAATGCCTAACCCTAACCTCCCCCCAAAAAAACTAACACTAACCACGCTATGCTACCTGAACCTAACCCCCCCCATGGCTAACACTAAGGGCGCCCGGACTTACCTCATTTGGGCAGCTGTCCTTCTGTGTACCAGCATCAGGATTAAGATAGGCGTCTGTATTTCAATGGTTATCTTAAGTCCCGTGTCGGGCTTCCCCTGTCGGGATTGAGACTGGCGCATCGCAGCCACCAGTCTCATAACTACATCCCGTAACATGAATAAGGGGCACTACTATGTAACATAATGTGACTAAAGGACACTTCTGTGCAGTGTAATGTGACTAAGGGGCCCTACTGTGTGGCATAATGTGAATAAGGGGCACTACTTTGTGATGTAATGTGAATAAGGGACACTACTGTGTGGTATAATTTTATGGATTTTGTGGTCAAGATCCTTCCCAGCAAGATCACACATATTTTTCTAGCGTGAGCTCTCCCTGATTTGGTTGTGGATGGTGGCGCCAATTCTCTTTATGTACACAGAGCACCAAATTCGTGCCTAAACCTAACCTTCCCCCAAGGAGTGCCTAACCCTAACCTCCCCCCAAAAAAACTAACACTAACCACGCTATGCTACCTGAACCTAACCCCCCCATGGCTAACACTAAGGGCGCCCGGACTTACCTCATTTGGGCAGCTGTCCTTCTGTTCTGGTGTGCACAAATGTGTCCGGCTCTGTTCTGGTGTGCACAAATGTGTCCTCCTCTGTGTTCAGCACCCCTGCCCTATATAAATCCTACAGTGAACACTATCTAATCCTCTACAACTGCTAAGCTAGGGCTTGTCTATTTGGGAAAATGCCTTCCCTTTTCTTTGTGTGTGACCTACACCAATGAAGAGAAAAAAAGAGGGGTTATGTAAGATAACTTTCCAGGCGCGGAGTGTTTTTGGTGTTTCTCTAAAAGCAGCTGTATAAAAATGGAGTAAGTCATTCTCAGTGGCGTCACAAGGGGGTGCAGGCTGCACCCGGGTGTCAACTGGCCAGAGGGGTGACACCAAAGTGCTGACTCCTCCTCAGTAATAGGAGCCAGGTGCTGCACTGTAGCATTAGGTGCAGCACTTGGCTCTTGACACAGTGAAGGTGCTGGCACTGTACACAGAGTGGTTCCCCCGGAGTGATTACAATGGGGGCTCAGACTGCAAGGCCATGCCCCCTTTTTGCCCGGTGCTCAGCTGCGTGCACTACAGCCCTCCCAACACCAGGTGTCACTGCAGGGATGGACATCACTGGTCACTCTCCACAATAGTTAAACAAAATTGGCACAAAATGTACTAACAGTGCTAGATGACATATAAATCCATATAAAGTACACATAGTAATAATAACTATGTTTAATTTATATTGATTTTTATGTCATCTAGCACTGTGAGTACATTTTCTGCTAATTTTGTTTAACTATACCAATGAAGTGCCAGTTTTACCTAACAGAAGCAACCAAATACCAAATGTCTGACTATGGCACTTGTTTGAATCCCCTGTAGGATTTGCTCTGTTGTGTATATTTTAATACAGAGAATGATGTATACTTGTATGTTGTTATAATATTAATTATATTTGTAAAAGCATAGACTAAGAAGTGGCAGGAGTCAGGAATAGTAAGAGTAGAAGTCTATGTCAAAAGCTAGATGCTGACGCGAGGTGAGACTGTGTGCTTTAGATGCCAGGGCCTTTTTTTAGTCCCAATCCGGCCCTGAGCACAGCCATGTTGTCTCGGATCAGTTGAGCACCAGTATCCAGTCTCTATCTGTCTCCTGGGCTCACATGACCACTTCAGCCTATCCTTGACAAGAGCACCCTATGCCTGCACCTGACACAAGCACCTAGTTGGAACAATGTATTCCTTTACTTTCCACTGATCTCACTCACTAGTCAGTAAGTGCTACCTCTGATCCACGGCCTGAATATGTGCTGCTGGATTCCTTCAAGCTGCTGCCTCTGAGTATCCCATCAATTCTGCAGTCCTGCACTGTATGTTGTTTTCAAGCCTGCACCTACAAGCCTGTGTTCAAGCATCATTTCCAGTCTGACTCAACTATTGTTACTATTACCAGTCTCACTCACACCCAAACTTGCAGTCCCACTCCGGCCGACTGCTGCTATTTCCAGTCCCACTCTGGTTCAAGTTTCCAGTTCCATTCCAGTTCCACATCTGCAACCTCTGGTACTTATCCGGTTCTTCTACAGTCCAAGTCTGCAAGTTATTCTTCAACTCCAGCTTCCTTGTATTCTGAAGTCTCCTGGGCATCTTAAGACTCTCCTAGTGCTTCCAGTGCCAAGTCATCTTCCACAGTGACCTCATCTACTAGCAAATCCTCTCATATCTTTCTGCTCATTGCAGGTTCAAGTGGACTTTAACCTCACTGTACTTGAATTTACTCCTGACCTACATGATACTGCTTTCATAAAGCATTGCAGCTCCTGACCTACTCTGGGATTCATTAATCACCATACCATCGGTACATCTAACGATGGTAGTTGTTGCTCTGTGGGTTCTCTTCTAGAGTGTTGGGGTTTGAGATGAGATTCTGCTACTGTATTCATTCCAGTTGTTGGCAACAGGGTGCTGGATCTAGGTTCCTCTTTGAGGATCTCGGCTCCAGTGATCCAGCTCTGATAATCAGTATGCAGCATCTGTTAGCAGATTTAAACAGGCTACCATTTACCACATGGGTCTCACCCATGAGTAGACCTCTGATCCTACCACCACTATTCTGCTACAGCCTGTCAGCCCAGTCCACGTGTCCTCACACAGATCTAAGAACCCAAAACATGACAGAAAGAGAGAGAATGAGAGGGGAGGGTGGATAGATAGATAGACAGACAGACAGACAGACAGGCAGGCAGGCATGCTGTTGTAGTTAAAGCAGAAACTAATTTATTGGACAAGTGTGCTGGTAATCTATTACTGAAAGGTTACATGTTATGGTAAGAATAAGATAGGGTAAACATAGACACAAAGAAGAAAAAACTTATTCTATTGGATAATACTGTAAACTGATAATTGATTGTTTAAGCTGCTGCTCTGCTTACACCAGCTGTAGAGTACATATATATTTTTAAACTTACAAATCTTAAGCATTAGCATTTTGCTTTGAGACACATATTTCTTCCTCTGTACTATAGTATATTGAGAATATACCCTCCAGCAGCTGAAAAGGAAGCCTGCGGCATACAGCAGACTGTGCTTAATCGCCATTGCCGAAATATGATCACTGCAAACTCAATAACCTAATTTTTTCTTCTTTTTTAATAGGACTGTCAGAAATGACTATGCTTCACCAACTAACACTTTTTAACATGCATATATATGAACAAATTATTCTATATAAGAATTTCAAATATGTTATGAGTAGACAGGGATAACTCTGCCTTGAGGTCAGTTGAGAATCTAGAGGTCTAGTGTGGCACAAGTGTGGGACTAATCCAGAATATGCTTTATTTTCATTTAAAACAACAACAAAAAAGCATTATTGCACTAAACAGGTCACAGCTATGCTCCTGCAATTTCCAAGCTTGCTCGTAGCATATCTCTCCTTCTTCCTGATATTCCTGCATGGACTGCAGGTTGAACAGATTACAATCAGTATGGCTAGCACTGCTATATTCACAGGGGGCTGTGCTGGTAAAAACAATAGGGGACAAGCCATCCAATTGGATTATTTTTGTTTTCCTATTTTTAATTCTACATAATACTGTATGTAAATTAAATGTCAGGGCTGGAGCGATGTTCTTCTGTGCTCCTATGCCCAGGCTCAAATGCAGATGGCATGATAAACCATAACACAGCATGGCACATGCACAAGAGATGCTGCTGTGCCTGCAGCACCCCATATCCCTGCATTAGCGCTAATATTCCACAGTGGAACAGAGGGCCTGATTAAGACCCGGTCGCAAGCGCTGAGCGCTCGCAACTGGGTCGATGTTTGCCCACTGGACATGTGCATGACGGAGCCGGCTCCGTCATGCGCATGCGCGAGACCCGGCTAGCGACAGGTGCTCCATCGCTCCAGGTCTCTCACCAAAGGGGGCGAGCTGTCGATGGTGATTGACAGCTTGCCCCATTTGGTAGGCAGGCAGGGGGTGGCTGGCCAAACGGAGGCATTCCCAAAGCAACGCCTGCCGTTTGAGGGTGGCCCCACTGACATCACCAGTGATGTCAGTGGGAGAGCTTCTGGCTCTATTAGAGCCAGAAGCTCTCTGGGGCTTGCGGCCATGAGACCCTACCACAAGGGTCTCGTCTCAAGCCCGATTGTCACGATGGTCTTGACCATCGCGACCATCATCCTGGCCGCTCGCTATAGCTGTAGGTTGTCACCCACAGCTATGCAAGCGGCCAGGAGGCCGGACAAAAAAGAAAAAAAATGCCCTGATTCAGAGCGCGCGCTCTTTCAGAGCGTCCGTCTCTGAATCAGGCCCAGTATCCACTTTGTTAAAAAGCAAAATATTAATAAGCATTTGGCGCATTCCAGTGACGCAATGTCCACTTGCAGTGCTTGCCAGGCTTACTTTAATGTGTTCTGAATGCCTAGGGTGGAAAATTGATAATAGATCTTGCCCTGAGCAGCAGACTAGGGACCTTAGGGGTCTATTTATTAACATTATTTTTACTAAACTAAAGTGAAAAAGGGTGTTTTCACACCCTTTTTACATTAATTTAGGTTCACATAAATATACTAAAGGGCAATTGAGTAGGATTCGTAAAATTCTACTCCAAACCCTAATTATCACATATTTTTAGTTATCAGATCGCATTTACCATCATAGTAATGGGAAATGTGATCTGCCTAGATTTACTGAAATAAAATGTGAAAAAATACAGGGAGAAGCCCTATGATAATAACACCACCTGGAGATGACATTATCCAGGGTTTCCTCTGGTTCAATTTCTCCACTGTTCTAACAGGCAGAGCAAAGATGAGAGCTGGCCCCAGTTATCAGCTGTGTGGTCTAACAAGATGATCAATGTAAAAAAAAAAAATAGTAAAAAAAACCAAATGCCTGATTCTAGGGACCGGTGATCGGTGATCCGGTGATGTCCTCTGGGGCTCCAGTCAGCTGGTCTCCCAGGCTCCTACACTGTGACCCTGGTCAGCTGCTGCATAGAACAGCTGACCCAGGGTCAAAGTGCAGGAGCCGGGAGACCAGCTGACCAGAACCCCAGAGGACATCACTGGAGCACCGATCACCAGAGGTAAGTGCAAGCTAAAAGGGGGGGGATGGGGGGTATCACGGGGGCAGGGGGCATCAGCAAGGGGGGTGGTTGCGGTAGCCAGTGGTGCCGTGTTCGCAGACACAGTCTCCCTGTATTTTTTCCGCAAAATACAGGGAGAAGTGTGCGGATGGGATTCCCAGGGACAGAGCTTTATTGCAAGCTCTGTCCCTGCAAGGGATTTTTGGTAAATCCCTGTGATATTTCCTAAATTTGCAATGCAAATTTAGTCAGAAATATAAAACTACAACCGCATTTTAAATGCAGATTGTATTAAATAGAGCCCTTTGAGTTGTATTTTACAAAGTTACTACATACTGGTGGACTATCACAGTGAAACTTACAAATCTGCCGCCAACATTTAACATTACTTTTGTGTCCGGTAAGGTTTAGCTGCATCCTCCTCCTCGGCATGGTCTTGCCGAGCTCCCAGCAGCCTGCCACTGCAACAACCAGCAGCAGCTGTTTGCTAAATACAGACCGGATGTCATAACCATTTTAGCGGGTTATGGTTCATTCTTAAATAGAACCCTAGCTTTAAAACTGGACATTATTCATTCATATGAGACTTGTGGTTCACATACAGTAGGCAATTATTTCACTGTGACTCCTTTCTTACCAACAGGAATGCAGACATATTAAAGGTGTGTATCTACTAAGTATAGAAAGAATCGGAAAATATTTTTAATTTTAAACTGTCTCTAAAATTAAGATGTTGTTTCTACAGTGAACATGGTGCTTTGTTATACTTGGTTTACTGGGCATGTGATAAATGGAATATTAAACAGGCTATGTGCCTTCTTGTGATTTCTATAACATTGTCATTCATTCCTACAAAGGTGATATCAGCATACAGCAAAATTAATATTAAAAAATTATTAAATATTTAATTTTGTAATCTCGTCACAAACAACCTTGAAATTCTATACTACATGAGAATCCATTAGAATCCTTTGTAAAGTTACTATATTTACTTTGCTTAAATAGTCTTTAAATAATTGAATAGCTATTCAAAGCTCCAGAGTTTTGTGGTAAAATTTTCAAATTAAATGTAATGGCAGTCGGCACTTAATAATATGTGATTTAAATAACTTGTGTCATGTATTTTAACTGTCACATGTCTGAAAGCAAATGCCTACTTTTTTTGTTTCATTTCATAGCCTTTGCTTGCTTTTTTTTTACTAAATCTAGTGGTAGGTTTCATAAATTTTATATTTTTTGTTCAATTTTGTCAATCCAATGAATTATAAATATATAGAAGGGTTAAAAGTAAATATATTATGGTCAAATAACAATTAAATAAATAATAGCCAGCACACATAACTCAAAATAAACTAATAGTATAGAAATGCAAATTATTAAATAATAGTGTGTGACATGATAAAACAAACATTGGTCAAAAAAATATTTTTGTAAAGCTACACAATTATGTCCCTTTACTTTAAATCAACAATTATGTCCCAAAATGTGCTATTATGAGCGGAATCTCACAATTGTCCTGATCATTAAAAAAAATTAATATAACTTAAAAACCAAAGACAATTTAGTAAGAAAAATAAGCTCTAACCTAAAAGTTGTACAAATATGTGGTCTTACTGGGAATAACATGAATCCCTATTGTGTTTCTTTAATTTGTCTTACCAATACATTACTGGTTTCGATATTTGCATTTCTTTAACCAAAGTGCAAAAGATCGTGTTACTAAATTAAAATATTTAAATATATATTTATTATTTAACTTACAGTAATTATACTGTATTATAAATCCTAATTGTGGGATGTTACTAATATATTACATTTGCTACTGCCCTAAAACGGGACTTGAATTATCATCACTAGCAATACTTTCTGTTGTTTGCAGTACTTTTTTGTATGAAAAAAGTAAACGTATTCAGAAAAAAGGAGCTGTTACACCTGTTTCTGAAACTATTGAAAGACCATAAAGGCACATAGGGAGCGCTCCCTATGTGCCTTTATGGTCTTTCAATATTGTCCATTATCTAGTATCCCCAGTATACTTTTTCAGAGCTGCTATTAGGATAAACAACTGCTATATTAGTTCAATTATTATTGCGTCTGATTCAGAATTTTAGGATCTGTTGGTTGTTTAGCTGTTTCTGAAACTAGTTACAGTATAAGAATTACAAATTACTCAAAATACTGCTAATATTGCATACCACTGAGAACAACTGGTTGTTTGTAGGATTTATTTATTTTCTCTGTAAGTGCTGGACATATTTATATGTTTATTTAGTAATAAGAAATGCATGATGTGTATATACAGTATAACTCATTTTATCTTGAAACAAGACTTTTTGTACAATTTTGCCGAGAGCAATCAAGGCAATTTCAGCAAATTTGCAACAGCCTACATCTATACTTGTTTATTATACTTCTAAGTGGTTTGTTATTAAATTGAATTAAATAAAAACAAGTAAGAAAGGTATGAACATGGGCAGTCATGAACGATGAGAACTACTGTAATCTACATGAGGGCAAAAGAAAAATATCCATCTGCATGTAGCCTAAAATAAAGAAACATCTGTCGAACTGTCATATTTGTCCCCACTTATAATTATTTGCTAATAGAATACTGTAATATGTTATATTTGTTCCTGTAATAACAGAAGTTGATAGAGAACTGGGTTGAAATGAAGTAGAAGGACAGATGTAACAGGATGAGGGTCAAACTATTTAACAGAACACACAGATTATTTTCAGTGCATATACATTGATATATGAGATGCACTTAGCATTACTACAGGGTTAAACCTTGGAAACTTTCTTTTTTAATTGGATGCCGGACTGAAAATGGATAGGTATTTGAAGATGCTTGAAAGTTGCCCTTAAAGACCAACCCTTAATTGTAATGGGAGAAAAGCTACAGAGTAATCAGTGGTGGGAAGTATAGGATTGCTCAGTAGAGTGTGGCCAATTTGCAGGGATGTCAAGTTCTTCTCACTCTCATTGGATTACTTAACTTCCAAACAGTTGGTAATAGCAAACTGTCTAGTTTAAGATAAAAAAAAGTAGCTACATTCACAAATTTCTAATTATTTAAAAAAATAAATATATAATTTTTAGGTGGTTTAACCTCATTTCTTGTCTTCAACCTTTTTATACTCTATACTGAGAGATTGCTTTCATTTTAGATATAATTTTTTACATATGAATTAGCTAATTGCAAAACCACATTTAAAATAGGCACTTTCTTGTTATTTTCTTCATAATGGTTAATGGAAGGAAACTGCAAACGCATACAGTGGTATTTTGTACAGTACAGCTGATACTTAACTTCTTCTTATGGGTAATTACTTTTGCATTAAACTTCCAACTTTTAGAGAAAGACATTAAAATTGTGGGAACCTACATGAGGAAAGTTAAACTATATGTTAGATAACTGTAGCAGGCTTGTAGTAGCAACAGAATGAACATTTGAAAACTTCAGTGCATGTCCCATGTAAATATATATAAAAATAACAAAGTTTGACATTATAATGATCAAAGAAGCTGTGGAAATATATCAAACAAATAGTAACTCACTTAAGGGTTTATAACATTTATTCCATTAACTGCATTACTTAACATTGTATATCAGAATGTAGTACACTACAATTTATCAAACTTGACTTACAGTGTCTACAATGTACTTCTAAAATAACAGGGGTTCCCCTTTGATGTGTTAAATAGTCTTTGCCAGCACTGTAATGCTTTGATGATGTTAGCATAAAATAGAGCATGCCAGGGAGCCTGCACATGCCAAATAAAATGTTGCCATTATCTCCATACATGCCATGTGCAGACTGGTAAGTCAATGCACGCCCGATGTGATTTGCATCTTTTCCGTACTGCACGTGTGCTATTAAAAAGGTCCCATATGTACAGTACATCGTAAGGGGAGTATGGATATCGGCAGAAAATGTAAGTTTGCAAAACACCATGTTTATATTACAAACACCGGTAGCTTATCACATTTTGATGAATAACAAACACATCAGGATCTATGGGACACATTATAAGATAACTTCCCATGCATGACAAAAAAACACGTCTAGGGCCTCTGCTAAATTAATCTAAATGGTTAGGTATAATTTAATTTCTCATAAAATGGTAATGTTTTGAGGTGACTAACTAAGCCTTAAGTGTGCACACAACAGGTTTTGAAGATATAGAATAATTCCCAGTAGCACCCTGAGGCAGGGGAGATAGCAATAGATAGCTGTTTATCTGTGGGAGGATAATAAATTCTGTTCTAAGGTTCCCATCTCACTTGTATCAGAAACATAATTTTGAAATGTTCTATATTTTAAAAACTCATGAAAATCTGGCAGCAATGTAAAGCATGTAAAATTGCTTTTCTTGCATTGGGTCTATCCATCACATGCTTGGGATGGAAACAGCATTCAGCAGACCTGATGACTCTGCACTTTCTGAGTTTCCATTATCCATTCTTGACCTGTGGTGCATCTATTAGTTGGGTCTTGATGAAATGTGACAAGAAAAGGCTTTTGGGGTTATGCATTAGATTATTTCTTCCTGCATATTTCTACCAGGAACAAAACTTGTATGTGTTTCTGTGTAAAGCATTGCAGTGAATTATACAACACAACACACAACTGTCCTGCATTTCCTGCAGATGGGCAAGGTATCTGATAAAATATGTGACATATTTTTCTTGTTTGTTGTCTTCTTTTTACCTACTTTTTTGCTGCTCAATATTACTGTATAAGTTTAATTTAAATGTTTTAGTGCTGGTTTAAATATACAACAATTTTTAAAAAATGTTTTAGAGGTAATTAAAATTAACTTATAAATTAATTAAATTAATTAATATAAATGCAATCTGCTGCTGAAAAAGATGTTTCAAAATAGTTTTGTTTGAATTTTACAAGACATTTTAGTTCTAAAATTAAACAAAAAATCCCTTTAATGATAAACCACTTAATTCTTACTAAAATGGTGAATTTTGTATAGATTCAGACAATAACATTAGGAAATTTTCTATTTTATGAGAGAGAGAATTAAGATGTATTGGGTACAAATATATACTGTATATAATGAATTAATTTGAGAGAAAGAATTAAGATGTATTGGGGATAAATATATATATATAATGAATTACTGTAACACAAAGGTTTAAGAATTTTAAAGTGTCAGCACATGGCATAAATGACACAGATTATATAGATAAGTGGATTGGAGCACTTGATCAATGTTACTTCCAGTTAATTGGTATTCTGATTGAACAAAGGGCTTAATCGCATTGAGAGGGAGTTAGAAGAGATTTGTAATGTGCTGAAATCTCAAATCAAGTCTGACAAATTTCTTAATCTGAAAACTCAATTTACTGACCATCTTACAGCAAAACAATACATTTGATAGGGATTCTAGTCAGTTAAAGACTGGAAACTATAGCAAATGGAGGTATTTTTACAAAGAACACAATATGTTTCCCTTTTGTAATCTTCAACAACAATCTCTCTCATTGAGGGGAATTCAATTCAAAGTGATGTGCCACTGCGAAGTCCGTCTGTGCATGTATTGGCAATTTATGGTCGTGCCAACACCACAAGTTTTCCTTCTCACCTCTAGGGGGGGGGAAAACGTACATTGCCGACAGCAACATGTAGCAATCTGCATCTTTTGCTTTGATGATTATGAGCATTCTGTGTATCACTGTTACTGTAAGAGCAAGCTAAGGAATTCCTTACCACATGGTAGATTGGAGGCCATAGTTACAAGAAATGGTATGCAGATGTATAATTAGTTTCAGGGGGATGATGGTGTTATAAAATAGGAAAATGACTAGCAATCCTCTCTGCCACACTCCTCTCTACCTCTTCAGTTTGTTGACCTAGGCTCATTGTTTGTGACCATATGTCCTTCCTACTTCATGTACCGGCTCTGATTCTATTGCACCAGTTCCCTGCTACATCCATACCTTGCTCTTGTTCAAACCCTTGATGCCTGCTCTCCTGTGTATCAGACCTGGGAAGTTACCCTGACACTGCTTTGCTTCTGGCTTTATCTGCTAATCTTATATGTGTACCAAACTAAATTTACCCCGGACGATCACTGTGCCGCCCTTCGGATTGCCTATTTGTGTACCAGAACCTTAGAATGAATTAGACTTTGATTTTTGCCTCAGCCCCTGTTTGTTACCATATTTGCCAGATTGGCCATACTCTACCATAGGAATATTATACATTGTGCTGGGGTTGCTAAATAATTAATCATCACTATCACCACAAGAGGGGTACTCCCTTGCTGTTTTCATACTACCACCTTCTCCTGCCACTGGAATCCTCATCTTAACATCATTTGGTTGAGTTGATTTATACCTGGCTTACGTGACGATTAGTAAAAGACATAACTGGGTTTTTTGATCCAGGCAATTTATCCAAATGCCGTTTCTGGTGTCAGGAAGAATTTAACCTTGTGAGGCTAAATTGGCTCTGTTGCACTGTTGGTTTTGTTTGGTACTCCTTTGTATCAACATAATTAGAATTATAAATGATTGCACTTAATGACATTGTGTCTTTTTTCCATCCACATTACTATGTAACGACAATATGGCATATTGTTCTCCTTTAAACTACGTAAATAGCCCTGCTGTATCCAGCATGTATATTTAGTACATTATAATATATAATCTTTACAACTTGCTAATATATAATGTAGTATGATGGATTTCTTTGAATAAGAAAACTTTATTTAAATACCTAAAACACTGTAGAAGCTGGCACTCTCTGTTTCTCCTAAAAGGTTGGTGACAACTTTATCAATGCTAAAAAAGTGATACTAATGTGTATACTTTTCTGTGGTGGCTACTATATACTATATTATTAATGTTAGCCAGGCTCAATATTTCCTGTACAGCCTGAGAGTTTTATTTGCACAACTAACATTAAAATCTTAGTTATTTTGCTATATATACAAAGAATTCTAACTGTGTCCAACAATTCTAACATATGTTGCACTTTTAATGAGCCAGTATCCCATTACGTCTGATCTTGACTGAAGCTGTTGACCTGTGTCTACAGAACTGTGTACATTCAATCACATGTGTACACTTTTGCCCTCCATTATGATTCAGTGTCATAATAGGCAGACATGAACATCTAAACAGCAACTGGGAAAAACAGAGAGCAGAGATTAATCAATGCCACTTCAAGTGCTGGGCTCTTTCATTGTGTTTATGAAGGGAGCTTTCATGTGATGTAAGAGAGAAGTACTCTCTAGACATGTACTTGTCTGAGCCATAAGAATAGGGACATTATTGATTACTTTTGCAAAGTTTGCTTATGAATGGCATATTTTCAAAAAGCAAGGGGTGAATGCAAAGAATTTAGATCCAATTTGTGGAGTAATACCCAGAGTAAAATATATATTTACAGTATGCAATGGTTATTGGAACATGTAATGGCTCCTTACTGATATTTGTAAACTAATAGGGTAAATTAAATCATAGCTGACTATTTATTGGGCCAGGTTGCTTGTCAAAATATAATGGTGGAGATCCCATCATGAAAACTATTATTTTCCAGTGTGGAACCATACATTTACTATACAATTCCTAACTCCAACCCTCAAGTATCCCCAACAGGTCATGTTTTGAGCATTTCTGGAAGCAGGTGGGATAATTACTGACTCATCAATATATATTATATTACCTGTGCATGATTAAAGACATCCACAAAACATGACCTGTTGGTGATATTTGAGGATTTTAGTTGGGAACCCCTGCAAAACAGTTCACTACAAAAAACATATGTACATATTAATCATTTTCAGGGAAATTAGGGCTCCATTGTGTCTTGGTATTTCGAGGACAGTCACTTTTATGTCCACCGAAAATGTTTAATTGACACTGCAGATACATTCATATTAGGGGATGAAGGGTATAAATTTATCCATTGTAATTATAAATCCACTTGCATCTGTGTACATATCATGTGTCCTGACACAGTCATTCATATAGGTTGTAATCTCACATTACGGACCAGTAAACTCTTGTTCCCCTCTTCCTCCTGACACACATGCCAGGGGAAATGGTATTGTATTATACAAATGTATAAAATGTTTACTTCAATATCTGTATATATGGTAAAAAAATAGAGGCGCTTGCTTGGTGGGTCAGAGAAGACACAGGAGAATCTGATTGTGTAAATTTTCCACTCTCAAGTCCCGAGTATGTAGTCAGGAAATCTCAGCAGTGTTTTACCACTGCTCCTTGGGACAAGGGTGGGAATTGGGGGAAGGCACCATACATAGATCTTGCTCCAAACCCCTTGGAGCCAAATTCAGATTGGAGGTGGTGTTCCACACCAGTCTTGGAAGTCAGTCTTGGCAAGAGATTGATCATGTGCTGTATAAAATGTCAAGGATCTTGACAAAGTGCGTATGCACGAAATGCGCTGGATTATGTCATTACGCTAAACAGGAACCGGAAGTTCGGGAAGTGCCTACTGAAGAATTCACCAGCGGGCGTGAAGGAGACCTGCCATGAGGGAGTAAGTGCTGCAACGCCACAACCTGAGGTAGGAGTTTAGGGACAGCTAGTACAGTGCACCCTGGATGTATCCATATGCTCCAGCTTAAACAGGAATCCATCTCCATACAGTGAACATAGGAACCGCAAAGTCTCAATAGAGAGCTATAAATGTCAATGAGTATTATACTCTTTCCTGTTTGTTTAACAATTGTTATTGCACAAATACATAATAGCGCTCTGTATTTTAATTTTACTTACTTACTTTATACAGGTTGAGTCTCCCATATGCAAAATGTTTGGGACCAGGGGTATTTTGGATAATGGAATATACCGTATTTTGGAATATTTGCATATCATAATGAAATATCTTGGGAATGGGACCCAAATATACACACAGAATGCATTTATGTTATATACACCTTATACACACAGCCTGCAGGTACTTTTATACAATATATTCAATAATTTTGTGGCTCATGCAAAGTTTGTGTACAGAAATTAAATAAATTTTTTTTTTCATATACACCTTATACACACAGCCTGAAGGTAATTTTATACAATATTTTTAATAATTTGTGCCTTAGACAAAGTTTGTGTACATTGGGCCTGATTCAGACCCACTCACGAGTGCTATGCGCTCGCAAGTGGGTCGATAGTGGCCCAGTGTGCATGCGCACGATGGAGCCGGCTCCGTCGTGCGCATGCGCGAGACCCGGATACTGACGGGCAAACCGTCGCTCCGGGTCTCGTACCAAAGGGGGCGTGCTGTCGATGTTGAGTGACAGCACGCTCCCTTTGGTGGGCGGGCCGGGGGCATGGCTGCCCAGACGGAGGCGTTCCCGTTCAGTCGGAGAGATTTCGGCCCTGTGATAGCCGTAATCTCTCTGGGGCTTGCGGCAACGAGACCCTACCACAAGGGTCTCATCGCAAGCCAGATTAGTCGCGATGGTCTTGGTCACCCACAGCTATGCGAGGGCCAGGCCGCTCTAAAAAACAAGAAGGCCGGCCCTGATTCAGAGCGAGCGCTCTGTCAGAGAGTCCGGCTCTGAATCAGGCCCTTTGCACGATCAAAAATCAAAGGTTTCATTATCTCAGTCATGCCAAAATAATTCCGTATTTCGGAATATTCCGTATTTCGGAATATTTGGATATGGGAGACTTAACCTGTAATAACTTATATCTTTTTAGATATTTTCTTGGTATTATATGCTGTATATCTGTTATGGTTCATGTATCTACTGCAGTTTTTGTCCAGTGTGTATAATGATCTCTATAGTGACAGGAACTGAGTGGTGACGTTAGTCTTGTGCTTATCGTCACAGTTCCGAACACCAGCTCCACATGTGATGTGTCTTGGGCTATAAGGTGAGTAAATGTTTTATGTGATTTTGTATCCCTGATGACAATGTGCTAGAGCATTGAAAAGTTGGACTATAACCTGCTGTGTTGGAGTTTTATTTAACATACCCATACATGCGGTATTTATGGGCTCTACTGTGGAGTTCTTTTGGAGCGCACCGGGGGCAGAGTTTAATAGCATGAGTGCCTCCCTGATAGAAATTGACAGAAATAGATAGATAGATAGATATATATCTGTATATCTGTATATACAGTATATATATATATATATATATATATATATATATATATTATATATGTATACTGTATATATATTCCACTTGAAACCAGCAGCACACACTTCAGCTGTTGAAAAGCAGAGTACAAGGCACATATAATGTTACTGTGTACCGAACAAGGAGAGCCAGCACATCCTTTTATGCAAAAAGGTAAAACAAATTTTAATCCACCATCAAAGTAAAGAAAGCATCCAATAGTAAAGTGCAGATCCGTAACAATAGGTCAGAGCATGGAGAGACTTGTGGCAATAAAGTGCAAATCATGTATCAAGTAGCAGCATATCAATATAGCAGCAGCATAATGCTTTTTTTACTTTGATAGTGGATTAATAAGCGTTTACCTTTTTGCATAAAAGCATGGGCTGACTCTTGTTTGGCATATATATATATATATATATCAGGGACGTTTCAAGAGAGGAGGGGTCCGTGTCCATGTGTCTGTCCGGGGCCCCCTCCTCTCTCTCCGGTGCGGCGGCCATCAGTGATCAGTGCAGGGTTGTTGTTAGATCCAAGTTGGAGAAAGGATCTCTGATGTCACAACCATGTGACTGCTGCAGCAGAGTCGGACCACTACTTGTGATACTATCCATGTGGGATAGAGGGGAAACATAAACCTGTGGCGAACCTAGCCACCATGCAGAAGCGTGGTGAGCAAAGCCTCTTTCTAAACCTTGCCCCACCCCCTTTGCCACGGGTCACGTGGTTATGATGTCACAGGCCCTCTACAGCACCTCGTTCTAGACCTAACCATCAGCGCAGTAGCGCACTGAGCGCAGTGCCGCACCGGTAGACTCTGGGCACTAGAGTGAGACTAGAGTCTACAGTGCATGCGCAGGTCACCAGGAAAATGGTACCGCGGTCATTTTCCTGGCGTTTTCCCTACTGCGCATACACAAAACGCTGGGAAAAAGGCTATGGCAGCCATTTTCCAGGCGATTTTGACAGCGCTGATACTGTCGCCAACGTGGGACTCCAATGGCGGAGTGGCAAATATTAAAAATATTAAAAATATGGGTGCAAGGTGTGCGATGTGAACCCCCCTGACCCCGGTTAAATGCTATTTTTTTTACAGATACTGACAGATATGACTTTAGCAGGGAATTATTATTTTTTTTCCTTTATGGTAAATGACTGTCATGGAAAGACAAGGGGTCATTAGGGCCTTTTCTTAAACCTAGTTCATTTTCAGTCTGGCTCTACAATTGAATAATCAATGTCATTATCTCTGTCTCTCTTATCTAAGTCGCATCAGGACTGTACAGTAGATCAATATAAACAAGAAAAGAAAGCAGTGCTCCTACTCCAGTGGGACATGTTACTTGCCTTACCAAAGACCTGTAACCTGAGTGCTGGAAATATTTTCTACTCTTTAGTCGATTGGGAATCATTGATAAATCTTTTAACACAAATATTCAATGATAACAGGTATGCATAAACATAACCAAGATCCAAGGTTATGTGCTAGAATAAAGAATGGTGGCATATATATAACAAATGTTGCACATTTAGAAATCACTGACACCTGTATAAGAGACACATATTTGTCCTTTAACTAAACATAATGTATATGCTGGATGGATTGATTATTCTCACTCTCAATCTATAAGTATATTGATGAGGACACCCGGTAACAGGTCTTTGGTAGGGATAACATTTCATCTGAGCTTTATCTTACCACGATTAGTAGAATTCTGTATACTTTTTTATTGCATGCAAGCTTACATAGATCCCACGGCAAATCAATATGGATACCTAATTTAAATATGTTAAAACTAAATACTTTACCAGAGGTAATAATTAAGGAAATTTAAAGGATATGGAAAATCCACACAAATCATTGCAATTACAACAATAATGCATATCAGCCATTAGCCACTTAGATATAGTGTACAATTAAACTGTTAAGTTTAGCCAACAGCATGATATATAGTAGTTCAACTTGAGAGTAATAATATTCAATTTCCAACCCGCAAATATATTTGGCATCGTTGTCACTGACACTATTGCTAGGTCGTTTTCCCAGCTTATCTGAGTACTAGACCGATTGGACATGGTTTCCCAGAAAATGACAGACAATCTTTCTGTTGCTCGGAAATGTATGTTGGTGAGTTGCATTTCCTGTGTTATCTGTGGCTACTTATGGGCTGTGCTGCCATCAGTACTGATGACATTTTCAAATTCACCTTTATTAATTACAAGAAAAATTGCTCCTTAGAGGTGTGCATGAAATGTTGCGCAGCCAAAAACTTGCTGACTGGCTAAGGTGGTAGAGTTGTATTTATAGTATGTCTATATTTAGGGAATAGGCTAAAACATACATTTATAAGGATTAATAGAATAAGGTTAGAGACAAATAGTCATCATGAAATGCCTTGGCATCACCCACTGGCCCGTGACATTCACCCCCTCCCCTGCCCCAAAGGACCAACTTAGCTACTCCCTCCCAGAGGGGGCAGCCCAAAGGTCAGCAACTATGAGTAAGACTGATATTACACAGAAAGTTGCATGTAGTGGGTTACAACAACTGCATTCAAATCCGATAGATAAATATGCATATTATTACAGGAACAATGTAACAACTAAAAAATGTTAAAAAAATATGTGCTTCAGATCACAAGTTGCATACAATATAAAACATAAATCAATACATCTTTTCAAACTGAACATGATTGTTACTAAAGAACAACTTGAAAACATCCTAAACAAGTGAATAAAAAGAATGGCAAGTCTGCAGGCTTTGTAACAGTAATCTAAAGATGATTTGTGCAATAAAAGTCTATTTGATGCTAGAGCATATCTCTTGGGTTGGGTGCGATCGGGATGCCAACGGTCAGAATACCGACAGAAGCATCCTGACAGTCAGAATCCGGACAAAAGTAGGTAACTATGCTAACCCTAACTCCTTACCCTTCCTCCTAACCCTAACCCTTTCCTGCAGCCTAACCCTAACCCTCCCCTCCCGCAACCTAACCCCACCCACCCCCCCCCGCAGCCTAAACCTAACCGTCCCCTGCAACCTAACCCTAAACCTATCCCACCACCACATAACGCTAATACTTACCATCGGAATGCTGGAGGTTCTGAGTCTGGGATTCCAAATACTGTTGAGATTTCGGTGCTGGTATTCTGAGCGCCGGCATTCTGACCGCTGGGAAGGTGACTACATCCCTGTCTCTCATACTGACTTAAACTAATAAGAAACAAAAGTGTACTAAATCTTTTTGTGTCTTAAAAGCTCCTGCATTCAGTGCTTACAGTGTAAAGGGAGGTCCTGGTAGACTTCTGTGTGGATCCTATGCACTTGTGTAATTCAGGGGCAAATGCAGGATTTTATAAGGGGGGTTTCTAGTATATATATATATATATATATATATATACGCACACAAACATGCACTTGCATATATATATATATATATATATATATATATATATACATATACACACACATACACATATATATGTCATACATACATCATGCACACACCCTTACCTTCCAGCAGCTGCAGGTTGTAGATGGGTACGGGATTAGGCACCATGTCAATAAGCCCCGCCTCCTCATGGTAAAATGCATTTTCCCATGAGTGGGCGGGGCTTATTAACATATTGCTTGCTCTACCCAACTGTCAGGGGGGTTTCTGGGTACATAGAACCCCCCACCTGCATGTGCTACTGTAAATAATTGTATTCTGGGACGATGAGAGGATGTTATACAGAAGCTGTTATGTTGGACCTGTGCAGAAAGTTTATTTGTAATCCTAAACCTCTAAATATATATATATATAAATCCAGAGAGGTCCACACTCACCTCGTAGATATCAAATAATTGATGGAGTGACTAGCCAATTAGGACCAGTTGGTCCATGTACACAAAAAAATTGCAAAATGGGTGCACTCTTCTTAATAAAGTCAATTTATTACATACTAGCAGATCCAGTATACACTGTTTTACAGGATCAACGTTTCGGTCCTATCCTACCAAGATATCTTGACAAAGGTCCATGGATAGGACCAAAACGCCGATGCTGTGCTGTCACTCCCCTAGTGCCAGGTCCGGGCACTATGTTATCCTGCATCCTGTTACAGTATCTGCCGGTTAATAAACCAATAAACCTAGTTAAGTTATCTGCCGTGTGGACTGACCTCCATTGTACACCGCTGACCAATGGCGGAACCAGCGGTGGCACAGCCGGTGGCTTGCACCGGGGCCCACTGTTGTGCAGGAGCCCAAAGCCACCACTGCACCTGCTGCTATTGTCCCCGCTGCTAGTGTCCCCGCCGCTAGTGTAGTGCAGACCGCAGTGAGCGCAGTCTGACACTACAAGGTAACAACACAGATTTTTAGCGGCTGTGTGTTTGTTATAGCAGCCGTTGAGAGTCAGACAGACTCTCATTGGCTGCTGCGCCCACGGAGGGAGCCGGCTCCCCCTGCAGCAGGTGATGGGAGAGACGTCATGACGTCTCTCTCATAATGTAGGAGAAGAGCGGGCCGGGGCTCGGAGCGGATAGCGGTGGTCGCGTCAGGAGTAGAGATTCAGGTAAGTTGGTTTTTTTTTGTGTGTGTGTGTGTAAGGGGCACTGGCACTGCATAGGGGGGGCTACATGTGGCACTGTATGGGGGGCCGCTACTGGGGGCACTGTATGGGGGGGCCGCTACTGGGGGCAGTGTTTGGGGGGCCCGTACTAGGGGCAATGCATAGGGAGGACTACTAATGGTGGCAATGCATAGGGGGGACTGCTACTGGGGGGACTGTATAGGGGGACTACGCTTGGGAGCAATGCATAGGGGGGACTACTACTGGGGGGACAACTACTGGGGGCAATGCATAAGGGGGAACCACTTCTGGGGGCAAGGTATAAGGGGCACTACTGGGGGCACTGCATAGGGGGACCACTATGGGGGGCACTATATATGGGGCACTACTGGGAGCACTGTATATGGGGCACTACTGTGGGCACTGCATAGGGGGACCACTACTGGGGGCACTGCATAGGGGGGCCCAAAGCATATTCTTGCACCTGGGACCACCACTCTCTAGTTCCGCCACTGCCGCTGACACCTATCAATACCATAAGTTCTGCCAATATATTATAACATTACAATTCCCCTGGAGTAATGTGTCGCACAACCAAAGATAGAATGAGGAGAATATTCCACAGAATAATTTATAACACGTCCCTCATCCACTAGGTGTAGTCTTTTAAGTAGCTAGAAGAACCATTATATATATATATATTTGAAGAAAATGGACATTTGCTGAAACATTGGAAATTATGACTACACAAAGATACTAATTCATTTTTTTTGCAGCTTCATTTTCTATTTAACACTTTTAAGTATTGTTAACAGTTTTGCACTAAGTAATTCTCAATCAGATAATATGGGAAGGGTGTTTCCTAAGTTTCAGGAAAATTATTGAATTTATTATGTAAAGTAACATACACCTTTAAGATACACATGGTATATATTTTCTTGAAAAACCCTGTTATACTCCATAGAATGACATAAGAATTCAGGAGGCCAGATCCAATATTAACGGCTGATTGCTGTCTAGAGGTGACATGGACAAGAAGGTAAGTTTTTGGTCTATTTCTTTGGGGTATTGGAAAGATTAGTGGTTTTAATGAAAATGAAAATCTGCCTTTTCAATTACATTCATCTCAAAAGCATCAGCTTTGCAGTGTAACAGCTGGGTCTGATATTTTGTGATGGTTGTGCCAGTTGATTCGTTTCATCACTAAATTTCATTACAGATTCTTCCTAGAAAAGGTATTTTATTTGGAGTGCCAGCATTGCGTGTCCCTTATTTCAGATTAAACTTTAGGTAATAGTAAGTGAAAATGACATGTACTTTTCCTCTTTGCTTGATGAAATTATATTTCCTAACTGTCTATTGTAAGGCAACACCTCTTGCATAACAAGTGGCCTAATCTCATATTTTAGGTGACTGTTGGATGTCAGGATTTATTATGCTGCAGTCTTGTTGGCACGAATAGAGTAGAATGAAAGACCTCGCACAGATGTATTCAGAATGAACCTAAGGGATATCTTCTGTGATAGGGCGCTTGGAAGCATTAATAGCTTTTCTGCTCCCCTGAGGATGGTGCAGAGCTATTTGCCCCTTCTTTTATTGTTGCCTATTTAATTTGCAATTTTTATTGTTCTATTCATTATATCGTTTCCATCGAGAATTAATCTGGCAGAACAGTGATTTAGCAACCGTGTTCAGCTGGTCAACGACTGTAATGTGTTGAATTAAGCTCTTATTCTTTGAAATAAAAGAGCATGGCATTGTGGGTAAATGTAATATTTTATGTTTACTAGCTATGTCTTACCCACTTTATACCCTTCACATAAAAGGACATCTCATATCAGTAGTATAGGCATTGCATTTGTAATTAATTTTCACTTGTGCTATTTCCTTTAACTGATAGCTAATAAATCTGTGATGAAGGTGACAGGTTCATGACTACCTGACATCTGAGATATAGTACCTGCAGTTCATACTCATGATAAATTTTGCTGATGTTAATTGTACTCATTTGTTTTTACTAGCCAAAGTTTAAACATACAGTATGCAAGTATTGCTGTCCTACAAATGTGTAGGCTCTATAAGATTTACTAATAGTAAGTACAGGTTTCACTAAAATCATCTTAGAGGAGCTCTGTGCACTTCTGGCCAGGGATTACAGATACTGGGGTGTGGAAGCACCTTCACAGTTTTGCTGTGGAGCCTGATTTCTAGATATGCCCTTAAGCCTGATGTATGTACATTGTTAGTTTATTTTTATTTTCCACCAGTTTATTATTTTCATTTATTAATGTACTGTAATGAAATGTTTGCCTCTGTAAAGGCTGACTTCTTGTGATGTATCCATGCCATCAGCTTTTCACTGTGGTTCTGTTGTTCAGCCGGGCATGTGAATAATCGGAGGTGTGTCGTTTGGCCCTTCCTGTTTGGGATCATAGAGTTCATAGGTACAGTTGTCTGACTCAATTGACAAAAACAATGCATGGTGGGATGGACACGGCTGCTTTATTGCCCAGGTTATCTGATCCTATAGAAGGTTATTGACAAGGAGGATAAACAAGCATAACAGTATAATAGTGTAAGATGGTAATTGCAATGAAGAACAGTACACAATAACAGAACACAGTACACACAAAAACAATGCCCTGAGTAACCTGCCTAACGGAATCTAAACTACCGAACACTTAATCCTACCTAGTCTAAACTGCCTAACCTAAGCTAAACTAAACTAAGGGACAGGAATTTATCACTTCCTAGTGTAAACTATCCAACAGAAGCTAACCTAGTCTATCTTATAACTACCTATTCTAAACTGCCAGCTAAACTACTCTAGGAATATATATACAGAATATACAAATAAGCAATATGGCGTCTGCAAGTAACCGCAGAACGTTCTAAACAGCATGCAGCTATAACTGCAGAGTGGAACAGAACACTGAACAAAGTACAACCTATGTATACACAGGAAACCTCAACCATATACTGTATGCACAACACAACACAAAACAATAAAGAACAAATGCACTAAGGAACACTGGGCCTGATTCAGACCCGGTTGCAAGCGCTGAGCGCTCGCAACCGGGTCGATGGTGGCCCAGAGCGCATGCGCACGACGGAGCCGGCTCTATCGTGCGCATACGTGAGACCCGGATAGCGACAGGCAATCCGTCGCTCCGGGTCTCGTACCAAAGGGGGCGTGCTGTCGATGTTGAGTGACAGCACGCCCCCTTTGGTGGGTGGGCCGGGGGAGTGGCTGCCCAAACAGAGGCGTTCCCATGTGAACTTCTCCGATTGGGGCCGGACCCACTGACATCACTTGTGATGTCAGTGGGAGAGATTTCGGCTCTGTTAGAGCCGAAATCTCTCTGGGGCTTGCGACAACGAGACCCTACCACAAGGGTCTCATTGCAAGCCCGATGGTCATGATGGTCTTGACCATCACGACCATCTTCATGGCCGCTCGCTATAGCTGTGGGTGGTCACCCACAGCTATGCGAGCGGCCACGAGGCCGTTCTAAAAAAAAAATAGCCCGGCCCTGATTCAGAGTGAGCACTCTGTCAGAGCATCCGGCTCTGAATCAGGGCCACTGTACACAATACTGTACAATGAATGAATTGCATGAGAGCTGCAGCCTAATCCAAAAACTTGTGGTGGCCCGGTCAATTCTGATCCACATAGGAGGCAGGCTTGAACTTGGTAGACCACCAGGAAACATGAGGATCAAACAGCAATGGAATCAGGAACATGAAGTGTCTGCAACCAACGATCAGCAGGATACATGAGGAGTAATACAGCAATGAAGTGAGATGGCAGCAGGAGTCATAACTGGACTCAATCAGGGAATTCCAGAGATGAAGGTCAACTGTGTCAGTGCACACAAGGAAAGCTAAATCCAAGGTATGGGACCAGATTGGCTGATAGGTGATGTCTAATTCAGTCAGTGTGTGAACCCAACCTGAATTAAGCTAAATAGCTCAACTCAAATCCATATTAACCAGGTTTGCCAGCACATGGATAGATAATGCATTATATTGAAAATGGACATAATTGGCATGCTAAATAGGTAAAACTGATTGCTACATATGGTTATAATAGGTTAAATAATAATATCCAGCGCTACCCTACTCTAATGGTGTATGGGAAAATTTAATGTCCAGTGGTGTAGTAATGAATACAAGAATTGTCAATGACTGTATAATTAATGATTTATTAAAATAAGTATAAAGAGTACTAGGAGTCACTGATACTCCTATAGTGTTAAAATATGTGATATTGGGCAGGTATCCAATTATGGTACAATAAGTGGGGATCAGAGTTCCTGAGCAGTGACACTAGTGGATGGATAAGAGAGCTCTTTCCGTAGGTCACCAATAGGTGTCTACGTGTTCCTAGGTTCAGAACTGCAGGGTCCTTATTGTAAAAGGTTATCTTTAAATAAGTGTGGACACATATGTGGAGGTGCAGGTAACATAAGGTAACCCCTATGTAGGGTCCCTTTCCGTATAGCTCCCCGTGCCTACGTTTCCCTGATATCACCTCTCTGATAGTCTGTGGTAAAAAGGTATTCATTACTACACCACTGGACATGAAATTTTCCCATACACCATTAAAGTAGGTTAGCGCTGGATACTATTATTTAACCTGTTATCTCCTTTTTTGAGTTTGGACAACTCTGTGCCCAGCTGCTTCCGAGAACATTGGTAGGCATACGGTAGCGCTGGTATCCACATTCTGTATAACACATATGGTTATCAAATTAAGGCCAATGGAAAAATACATGAAAAACATCCACAGGAATTTGTAAGGTGTCTCTAATGCTACTAAAGAAACACTCCACTACCACCATAAAGAGGGGGGTTCAAATATCTCACCCCCGCACTCCAGGGTGGCGAGTTGTCGTTGCGTGTAGCAGGCATTGTGGCTTGGTTTTGCGCCAGACTCCCACATTTATTCTTGCAGCCCCAACAAAAATCTGGGAGCCTGGAGGTACCATACGTGTGGAATATGTTCTCGCACTTACTCGCCAGTGTAGGATAATAGCACCTAATTGGATTCCCCCCAAACAGTCTGTTTGTTTGTTTGGTTTATTTTATTAACTGACAACTAAGCAAATTCTTGGGTACTGTCCAGTTCCTTCTTATTACTTTAGCCATATAAAAACCGTATATGTTAGACTGACTGGAGTTCATTGTACTTCAGCTTTAAGCTTTTTACTTTAGCTTACAGTAAATTTTTCTCATTAATGGTTGTGGCTGACACGCCAACTTTATGCTCACACAATACACCACTGGAATCAAGGACACAAATTACTGCACTCTGACTGGGTAAACAGCTGGAGTAGTAATTGCAGAATAGAGTGCTAGTCTTATATACCAGCTAAGAGCGAGGAACAATACAAGACTAATAAGGTATCTCTCTCTCTCTCTCTCTCTCTCAGCTTTCGATGAGTTCCCTATTGTTTTTCCTTTTTACCTGAAATGCTTTCAATTGTACATTTCACCTATAAAGTCTTCTTCTGCATTTCATTTTCCCTTTCATTTTTTTCTCTTTTGTTTACACATGTAAAGTTCATCTTCCCTGATCCTATTCATTCTTATCATCATAACAGCCACACATGCTCCATAACCATTAATATAACTTGTATTATATGAAAAGGCATTTAGTTAACCATGAACATACATTTAATAACTGCGTTCAAATTATTTGTTTTATTTTATACATAATAGTAGTTAGGACACTAAAGGTGATTGAATCTGCTGTAATAAAATTAATGGATTGTTTCTAAAAAATTCTCCCATTCTTTGGAGTTTCACCGAATAATGTAGCAAACCAAATATTTAGGCAATCAGCACAAAACAATTTATCTTAATCAACAATGCACCTATAAGTCATTAATTTCCGTTCCACTTAAAAATTTAATGCAGTCCATAACAACCAGTGTTTTGTTTATGCACTGGGGCAAGTATTTTGCAGTCTGAATGATATTGATGTATACATCTGCCACATTGTAAATTGCTGGTGGACTCTTATAAATAATTGGCCAGAGTCACCTCGCTTCCATCATAGCACTTAACAATGTCCCAGATCATTTCTCCTCCATGTAGTATTTATATGAAGGACAAGAAGTTACAAAAAAACCAACAATGTGTAGTATGTCTCCAATGGCCAACAAATATAGCATAGATGAAGACATTTTCTCCTCAGGTGTTTGCTCAGTTGACACCACTGAGCAAACAGCCTGTAAGGTCTGGTGGTAAGGCCGATAATCAAAAAGCTGTCCGATGGTTAGCGCTCATTAGCGCACAGGACAAGGTACATAAGGCCCCATTTATAACGAATGTAAATACCAGCAGCATTTTTCATTTAGTATTACTGTGATACAATCGAAAATGCCACTAGTAGCTATTTATCAATACTTAACCCTCCGGTGAGGTCCAGCAAAGTCCTCCTCATCGGTGGGTATTCCGCTGCGCTGCTGGCAGCCTAACGCTGCCAGTGACAGTGTCTGTGTAATGCACATGAGTGACGGTCCGTCTGCACATGTGCATAACACGGGGACCAAGCAGTGCCTGGAAGATGGCGAGAACGATGTTAAATACAGAAAGGGGTTATGCTTTGTTTATAAATGGGGCCCTAATTGGTGTCTTTTTTCCTATTGCAGAAAGAGACCTGCACATGCACCGATCTCTAACCATCGGAGATGTATGGAAACCACCGGGTTAGCATACATCTCTGAATCAGTCACAACGTAGTCTAATGTCTCAACATAAACCATACCACACATTCAGATTTCACACTGTCTTTAAAAAGACATATATAAGCAGCAGCTTTAAGTCATCCATTGTCTATCACATATTGATGCAATCTCTCACTCACAGAAGCAATATGCTCCTTCTCAGATACACAGTAACTTGTCAGGGTGACGATTGCCTATCCTCTCAGAGTGACACTATTCTAGAAACAGCATTTAATTTCTTTATGATTTTAGTAATCCATAGCGTTTCATTTTGCTTACATAGCAGTTTATCCTGTGGTTGACTGGTCTTATAGTTTGATAAATGCAAAAAAAATGTAAATGGATATTTCCATTCTGATTATGGAATTGCATTTATTCATTCCTTTTCGCAGGGATACACAGTAATCTCAGGCCCTGGTATTAAGAGGCGACAGTGAAATGGGGCCTGAAAAAAACCTATTCTACACCTTGATCTATTTTTAGCAAATAAGGTTTTTTTGAACAATACAGAAGCAAAAATGTACTACTGCAGAAAGTAATGGCTCTGTCAAGTCACATAGGCTATAATGACAATGAAATGCATAAGCTGTGCTTGAGAAGTTCAGTTAAATGAAAACACTGGCTCACAGTTCCAGTCCCCTGTGACCCTTAATAGGATGGGTCCGATGATTCCAGCACAACAAAAGGTGACTTTTTTAAGAAATCGGAGAAAGAGAAAATCAGAAAGTTACCTGCATGCCACAATTAGGTATTACCTGTATGTCACAGTCAGATAATTCCTGTATGTCAAAATCAGAAATTCCATGCATGCCACTATCAGATATTCCCTGCATGCCACAATCAGATATTCTTTGTATGACACAATCAGATATTCCCTGATTGCCACAGACAGATATTCCCTGTATGACACAATCAGATATTCCTTGCATGCCACTATCAGATATTCTCAGTATGTCACAATCAGATATTCCCTGTATGCTACAATCAGATATTCCCTGTATGCCACAATCAGATATTCCCTGCATGCCACTATCAGATATTCCCTACATGCCACAATCAGATATTCCCTGCATGCCACTATCAGATATTCCCCGCATGCCACAATCAGATATTCCCTGCTTGTCACAATCAGATATTCCCTGCATGCCATAATCAGATATTCCCTGCATGCCACGATCAGATATTCCCTGAATGCCACAATCAGATATTCTTTGTATGACACAATCAGATATTCCCTGATTACCACAGACAGATATTCCCTGTATGACACAATCAGATATTCCTTGCATGCCACTATCAGATATTCTCAGTATGTCACATCAGATATTCCCTGTATTCTACAATCAGATATTCCCTGTATGCCACAATTAGATATTCCCTGTAAACCACAATCAGATATTCCCTGCATGCCACAATCAGATATTCCCTGCATGCCACAGTCAGATATTCCCTGCATTCCACAATCAGATGGTCCCTGTATATCACAAACAGATATTCCCTGCATGCGACAATCAGATATTCCCTGTATGACACAATCAGATCTTCCCTGCATGCTACAATCAGATATTCCCTGTGACACAATCAGATATTCCCTGCATGCCACAATCAGATATTCCCTGTATAATACAATCAGATATTCCATGCTTGCCACAATCAGATGTTTCCCGCATGCCACAATCAGATATTACCTATATGACACAATCAGATATTCCCTGTATGTCACAATTGCATATGCAGAAATTAAAGTAATAGTGCTTGGTCCAAAATGTTTATTAATTTGTTACACTTTAAGACAAATATCTATTTTCAGCAAATATATTGCAGCATCATATTACCCCCATCCCCTGGTCCAAACATACAGTCATCTTCATACAATTCAATGTGTGAATTCAAACTAGCAATACAAGAATATTTTCATTTCAATCTTCCGAAGTAAATGTCTCTTCCAACAGTCAGGGAGACGCCAAGGCCTTCATCTGCGGTAAATTGATCAGTATAGCAGCAACATGTAAATATAGTAAAATTAGAATCTAAGGGGTATATTTACTAAGCATTGGATAGAGATAAAGTGAACGGAGATAAAGTACCAGCCAATCAGCTCCTAACTGCCATGTCACAGGCTGTGTTTGAAAAATGACAGTTAGGAGCTGGTTGGCTGGTACTTTATCTCTGTATATTTTATCTCCATCTAAGGCTTAGTAAATAGACCAAACAGACTATTGATCTGACCACTGGACACCAATGCACGCCATTTAATTGGTTCATCAACTCACAGCTCTTTCGGGCTAACTTGATGCCCTCCTGTAAACTAAAGTTGCAGTCATGTTGAAATAGTTCAATCAGGGGCAATAAAGCAATTTGAACTTAACAAAACTAACTGGTATATGACCATGTTAAAAAATAACTGATGAATTTTATTTCTGAATTTATAACATGCCAGAGCATTTCCCGGTGTAATTAAAATGTTCCTGAGTTTGTGTTCTCCCCCTAAACTTTTGTCATCTACTCAATAAAGACACAATTGTAGGAACCCTTTAAACTATAAAAAATACAAAAAAGACATCTTCAGGAAGATGGCGCCGCACAGTCAAAGCAAAGACTCCGGCACTGTGCTAGAGCCTTTGCTCTCTTGTTTGAATGTGCTCTTGTTTGGAGGAGGAGGGACCCCGCTTGCCTGCACAAGGTAAGATGCTGGGCTTGCTCAGAGGAGCGGGTCCAATGCACACAGGCCCCTTGGGTGCTATAGGCTACTGCTTCCCACCCAACCCCATTATTTTTCCACTTGAAATTTAAAAATATGACAGTCTGAGATTTTGTCCTTTTTAATCTATAGAGATTTAGGGGGAGATGTATTAAACAGGGGTGTATCTAGGGATCCGAGCGCCCCTGGCAAGGTAACTGACTGGAGCCCCCCTCCCCCCCCATAACGTGCCCCCCAGTAGCGGCCCCCACAATACAGTGCCGCCAGTAGTGTCCACCCCCCCATAACATGCCCCCAGTAGCGGCCAGCCCCTATACAGTGCCCCCTGGTAGCCACAATCCCCCCTGTGCTGTGCTAGAAAAAACACACACATACACTAAAAAAAAAAAAAACGCAACTTACCTGATCCCCCGCTCCTGCCGACGATCGCCGCTGTCCACTCCTCCGGGCCTGCTCTCGATCTGCACTATGGGAGAGACGTCATGACGTCTCTCCCATCACCTGCTGCAGGGGAGGAGCCAGAAGGCAGAGCTCATGAGTGAGCTCCAGCTGGCTCTCTCCGTGGATGCAGCAGCCAATGAGAGTCTGTCTGACTCTCATTGGCTGGCTACTATAACAAACAGACAGCCACCGCTGGCGGCTGTGTGTTTGTTACTGTGTAGAGCAGACCACTCTCACTGCGGTCTGCCCTACACTTGTGGGGCCTTGAGGACTAGCGGGGCTAGTTCAAGCCCCTGGGGTATTCCATCCATTGGCTGCTGGTGGCACTGCCGGACGGCGCCCCCCCTTTGGCCAGCGCCGCTGTCGAGTGCCATCCTGGCCAATGGGTAGATACGCCACTGGTATTAAACCGTATAACAAATGGAAGATTCCCATAGGAACCAATCAGGTTCTATCTAGCATGTATCAAGTACAATCTATAAAATGATAGGTGGAAGCTGAGGGCAACTTCTTAATTCTTTAGTAGGTTTGATATATTTCCCAATTTATTTGTTAGTTATAAAATTGCATTTCTATAAATAAGTTATATAATGTCAGCTCTGTGCTGTCACCCAATAAAAATGATATTTAAAAAATAAATTCCATATTTCTAAACATTGTCTTTTTTGAAAAAAGTCAGTGCTATGTAATAATCTGATGAAGAGGACAAAATATGCTATAACAAAACACTACAACCAGCTCTGAAGGGCTGCATTTGGTCTGTTGTACATACCAGAGTGTAATAATATACAAATAATGTGAAAATAATAAGTTATTTTTGGCAGCATAATTTTATAGTCATGAGTTCGCAGCCCTGAACATTAGTTTTCTAAACAGTGTCGAAAAATTAGGTGGAGTAATAAAAAAATAAATTTTCGACTTAAAGGTAATTACAATGAAATTGAACAAATGTTTCAACGAACACAGAATTATCGAGCCTATGTGTTAGTTGCTGCATGTGTTAGTTACTTTGGTTGACAAAGTATAGGACATCCAATAAATTGGGATGAATATCCATAGAACATATGATTATTTATACTGCTCTTTTGATATAAATGCATTGTTTTAATACATAATAAGCAAAGTTAAATAATTCCCGGAACTTTTTAAATATCTCATTAGTAGCTTCAAATACAGAGCAGTTTTTAATTTAGATCCTGTGACTAATTCCTGATAGTGCAGGGATTTAATGCCTGCCCTGAATTGGATTAATGTTCCTATATAGACTTAATTAATACTGCTACGCTTAACATCTATTAATAGTGTTGCAATTATGCTGTTGTTGTTCTGTAAATGTACTGTAGTTCTCAGCAGTGTGCTAGTCACTGTAGTCCTTCAGTGTGGTTATAAAGTTGAGGAAATGCCTCCCTTCATTACACAGAGGAATCATATCAGTCTCGCTCTTTGTGTGTAAATAAGCTGCTTGCCATAAAAGTAATGCATTTAGCAGCATGTTTAAATCTTTAGTCAAAATTAATTGAGAAGCGTTAATTGTACTCTGTGGAACCTATCCACATCAGGTGATAAAGCTGAGGCTGTGAGTGACAGAACCCCGCAGCTGAGGGATGGCTACAAACCCCTTCACAAGGCTGCTGTGCTTGACCTTGCCAGTAAAAGCCGCATTGAGGTACCCTATGCATCACCTGCACACACAGGCTGCCATCTCTCACTGTCTCCAGTTTACAGCCTGAAAAATCCTTCATTTCACAAGGTTTTACTGCCCTGCATAAAACGGCAAAGGATTTTTACGCCTTCCGCACTTTATTTGTGTACTAAACTCCTGGTAGAGCCTTTTTATGGATTATCTTTTTAATACTTTCCAAGTAATTATATTTGCTGCTTTGTAGTCCAGTCATTTAAAATATTAATTATGCAGAGATATTAATAACATAATCTCAAATTCAGCCCATTTAAAGTTTCTGAATCTGGAATAAACTGGATATATTTTAAGGCTATTAATTGGGTGTAGCGCACAATAAGCCCAGTGTTTGTCACTGGTCTGTATGTAGTGTACTGTGTGTAATGTAGGTCTAATACACAAAGGATGTAACTATAGTCTTTAGGTGCATATCCACTAGACGAATGCATCCCTGTACAAAATCTTTCAGCGATTTTCCCTTGAAATTGTGATTGCTCAGCCTGTACAATATGCAAAGGATTTGTAAACGATTTGCAAACGATAAATGATCAAACAATGGTATTGGTGGGAAATGGTGGGAACCGCAGAATAAACTTTAGTAACCTGTGCCTCTCCATTAACTTCAATGGAGGAGCCGTCCATTGGCTGAGAGAGACGGGGACTGACCTCTCTCAGCCAATGAACGCTCTGATACGGCTCTACAAAGGCAGAAGCCGTGTCTGAGCGTTTCATTCGGGAGATAAGACCTTGGATGCCTACTTTGGACAAAGGGACCAGTCCTTGTAATGTAGGTGAGTATGTGTGTGTATGTATGTAATAAAATGTTACTTTCATGGTGTGTGTGTCTTGTGTTTTTTTAGACATTTCTTTACAGGTGAACTACAGGTGCCAGCGGGCCCTTAATGTCCCGCATGCTGGTACTTGTGGTTCTCCAAGTGCCAGCATGCGGGGAAGTACCAGCATGCGGGGAAGTACCAGCATGCGGGGGAGGCTTGCTGGGACCTGCAGTTCTACTGTAAAGACAATGTTGATACTTCTCTTTTTTTACACCACACCTACACTATCAACCCGCCACCCACCGCCCAGAGATGGCAGGGATAGCCCCGGGATATCAGCCTAGGCCAGGGGTACCCTGGAGAGGGGGTCCCCTTTATTGGGGGGGTCCCCAACTCCCCAGGGATCCCTGACCTGGGCTGACTAGCGGTCAGGAAAGGGCTCCTTTGGCTGTGGCATCAGCCCCCCACTAGAAGGGGTCCAATGCTGGTTCTGGGAATTACAGGGGGACCCTACGCATTTTTTTCCCCTGTAATTCCAGAACCAGGACTGGTTCCCAGAGCCCAGTGCTGGTTGTACTAAGTACAGTGGAAACCTACACACTTTTTTCCCTGTACTTAGATAACCAGGACGGGCTATGAGAAGTCCGGGGCTAGTTCTGTTTTAGGGGGGGACCCCACATCAACTCTATCAAACAACTTAACCCTTACAACACATGCTCAATGCTTGGAGCTGTATGGTGACAACCAAGACACATCCCAGACCAGAGGAGGAAGGATTCCGGGTTAGGGATGGCCAGCGGAGTGGCCTCCATGGATGGTTACCATCGATGGTGAAAGTGGAACGCACCATCAATGATAATAAACTAATTGGTTCTATACCACTGATGATTTTAACCATCGATGGGTCATGCATGCACAAATGAGACAGGCTATGCAGTTTCCTTTGTGCATTTGCGGCGGCTGGTCAGCTTTGTTCTGAGGTTAGTTCAACTAACTTAGTTTAACAACTTCTGACTGGGGTCTGGACCTGGGGGAGGAGTCTCAGGCAGCATCCTGGAACACTGTATTTGTATAAGAGCTAGGGGTGGTGCAAGGCTGCTGACTGACAGCTGAGCCTATCATGCCAAGTCAGTTATAGCGCGTGGTATGCCATTGGCATTCCTGCACACTGTAGGTGTGTCTGATATGTGTGTCTGATACTGTACATACAGTGTGCTGGGATACCTATGGCCTGCCTCGCTCTATAGCTTAGTAGACAGCCTTAGCTGTCAGTCAGCAGCCTGCTAGTACCCCCGGCTCCCTCTTACAGACAGTGCAGCACTATAAAAATAAGAAACCCACATCTACAATCAATTGCGAGAAACCATCTGACACTCCACCATCGATGATAAAACCATCTACTGTCGGCGGACAATCATCAATGGTTTCTAACCATCGATAGTCAATGACCATCCCTATGCGGGGCTCCCTCTGACCCCTTCCTCTGACCCTCTGACCCCGGCCAGCACCACCCTGTCTATGGCCTAGCCATCTATGGTGAGTAAGGAAGACGTGCGCCATGTGTCTGTTTAACACATGTAACAAGGTCAGTCCGCCCATAAAGAATTGTGCGTAGTTAGTGAGTTGAGTACCACTATAGTGATGCAAGTGAGCTGTGTGTGTGTGAAATTTGGGAGAAGTAATTCCGAGGGTTGACCTAGGTTCTACTAGAGATGTGCAGTTTGGTTTTCCTGAAAAACAAACATACCCAAACTTAGGGGTTCCGAGTCAAATTGAGTCCTGACTCGGATCGCTTTTGGGGTTTCCAGTAGAACCGAGTCCCGGCTCAGGTCTGCTGTAAGTTCGGAACTCGGATTTAAAAAACGATTCTCGCTTTTGGATTGCTTGTAAACAGGTCAAAATTGCATGATTTTAACAGTTTTTTCAATGTTAAAGCAATCCTAAACCAAAGCCGAATCTGAACCTAAACACTTGAGGGTGATTTTGCCAAACCCATAACATTGAAGGGTGGTTTTGCTAAAACCAAATATGGGGGTCTATGCATAGCTCTAAGTCCTACTAATGTTGAATAACTCTGACCATTAAGCTCACACTCAGAATACATTCTGTAAATCTGTTCTGTAGCGCTCTGAATACTGATTACGAAACCATTTCACAGTCATGCATGTGTGACAGCATTTGAAACATTTTGTACTTTTGAAAAATAAGCTATTGTAAATATGTCTCATGTTTGTAGCACTGTTTTATTAACATCAGTGATATATTCTGACAACAGTGCTTGCTGAAGTGCCCCACAGCACACAAAGTGCCCATTGACTACAAATAAATGTTTGAGGTAAAACACACAGTTTACCTCTGCAGGCAGAAAAACATCTATATTGTGTTTGACATATATCATTTTTTTCTCATATATCAAAATTAGTTATTTTAGGGCAATATTTGCTAAGCATAGATTTTACAAAATACCCATTTTTTTTTTAAAGATTTTGCCTGATATATTAAAAAGGGAAATAACATTTAATGCAAAACCAGTCTAATTTTGCATTTACAATTATTGCCATTTTAAATATGGCCTTCAAAATATGTAAAAAACTAAAAAAAACAAGGGTTTCGTAAATCCACTACTTACAAATAGGCCCCTTAAAAAACATTATTTCCCATAAAACAAAAACATATAATAGATTTTGCAAACATATTTGGAATAACATTGGATGAAAACACTGTTGCCTGAGATTATATATAATAATATATATATATATATAGCATTTGCTTGGTATTGCCAAACTTTAGCTGCTTGAAATTCAACTATACAGATTGCGTTCTCTTCGCGAAGCCTAAAAGAATTTCCTTAAACATTTAAAAAATATGATTTGAAACAAAGTGGGCAAGTAATGAGCATTATTAGCAGTCTCTAAGCATACTGTGGAATATGGGAACATTTTATTCCTTAACCTCTGTCTGCAGCCGACAATCTCAGTAACCAAGCCGGATTAGCTGGAGACAAGTAAGGGGTCATACAGATTTAGGGGAAACAATCATCAATGTGCCTGCTTGGAGTCATTAATACTTGTTTGCTAGCCTGCCAATTGCCCACTGCCACTGTTGTCATAAACATACTAATATCTGTAGTAAATAAAAAGACACCACTGACTACAACACTGATTTGACCATACGAAGGGTTGTGTCTCTTTGTGAACATTTCTTGCAAACATTTATCATTAAAAATATGTTATATTATTTGACACTTAATAACATTTTCAAAAAATTTAGACAGAAGAAATATTTTAAAGCTGTCTCAGATTAGAGATATTACAGCTGTTATAGTATCACAGAGGCATATTTATAAGTATACAATGTACATCACATCAATCAGAATTGTTTTTCATTAGAGAGACTTATTAATACTTACAGCATTAGCACAGGGGATCTACTGTTTTTGCTTTACATAAATTCTGAATAATGTAAAAACACACAATTGTCCTCTTTAATAGAATAAGTGCTAGTAGCACTTGAGGAAGACAAAGTAGATTTAGATGCTTATTCCAATAATTAACTTTTCTGGCTATTGCAAGTAAGACTTTCCAGTATGTCCATGTAATAAGCCGCAGGCACAGCGAGTGCCAGCACAGTGCTTCAACACATTTCTCAAGGTGCTATGTCACCAGGCACATATTAATCATCATTACACTTGACAAATTGGGTGATAACATTTAATTAATTATCTTGAAAGATTAAAGGACAACCAATTAACACCTCCTGCTGTAGATGGAGGTCTAAACACAATTAAGAAAATACTGTGTGTATACAGTATATATATATGCATATATATTTATATATGTTAAAATATTTGACAAAGATTAATTAGTACACTAACAAAATTATATCAACAGAAACAAGAGAATTTATGGTCAACATATCTCAATTTTAATGCTACTTTAAAATATCTCATACGCGGGTGCGTGAGCGGAGATTGTATTATTTGGAGAGACTGCTTTAAGGCTGTGGTGGGAAACAGGCAGTCTTTGCCAATGGACCCAGCTCAATCAAACCTTATGCTACGGCTTATCCTCTACTTTATGCCCTGCCAAGCTTCAAGCATAGCCCTAGTTCTTACAAGTTAAGTTTGGTAGATCATAAAGCACAGAATAAGATAGAATGTGAGTAGAGCAGAACACTTCCACATCACATGACCTCCTCAGGCTCCGCGCAATTCAGGCAGCTCACGTTAAACACCTAAATTGTTAAAGCACATCTCCTTCCTTCCTCCACAGAGACTAAGAGTATTTAGTCACCAATCAGCAATTAGCAGTATGTGCTCATAGGTACAATGAGGAGTATGCGGGACACGAGATCTGAATGACGCGTGAAGTTTTAAGGGAGTTTTTATTTTTCTAGAGGGCATAGTGTAATTTTCAGGCTAGCGGAAGGTCTGATTAGCTTGTTGCTGCTTACACACTAGATGACGTTTGTAGGCAGCGATGCGACCGGTCACCCCCTCGCTGACAGGCTGACATATCGGACGGCCCATACACCCTAGATGATCCGGTACCCAACCTCCTGATATGTTGGCCCCTGCCGCATCCCGTTGCATGGGGTCGTTAGCCGCAGGTTGAGCTGCATGTAGAGCTGACCTATGATGTGGCTGACAACCCCATGGAAACGCGCACTGCACGACATAGTGCATACATACTTAACGATTTTAACAATTTGGCATTCCGATCCATTGGAATCGGGCAAATCATTAAAAAAAAATGTCTAGGGTATATGCACCTTTAAATAGAGGTGAAATTAGGGACTTTTGAGGCAAATGAAGGAACTGGGGGCCCGATTCTGACCTGCTCAATTCGGCTAAGTCACAGCAAGGCAGGCGATCGCATGGCAAGACATAAGCACGCCCACTATGTCTTGGCGTGCGATCGTTCTGTGTATGCAGATGCCCACCAACCTGTTTTAAGATGCCCACTTGCGCATATCATCTCCAGGATGTGTATGCAACCATCGGTACCATTGGAAGCGAACGCATCTCTTGTGGCTGACCTTTCCCTACCGCAAAATTCAGCCAGGTGACGTGTACTATGATGCTGCATCTTAATTATGCACACCTCTGAAATGGCGTTGAGCTGCTCAGGCACGCCTGCGTTATCACCTCCACTCCCCCGTTTTCATAGACCAACCCCTGTCACCACCCACAAATGGCTTCTCCCGTCACTCACTTGGCTGAGCAGTCTATGTGCAGCGAGCGTACGCTTCTAGATCGCTCAGACTGGTTCGCGCACGTGCACTGCGATGCGTACGCATGCGCACAATGCAAACATTGTCAGTCTGCGTGCGAACGCTTCTTAGCGAGCGGGTCTGAATCAGGCCCTGAGTACTATGTGGACTTCTGATGTGTATATTATGGACATTATGGAACAAGTGAAAGGCTGATGTGAGAGTGTAGACATCAGAGGTCATTGTGGAGTCTTGTTTAATTGTGAAAAGCATATATATTTGGGTGTGGTGAGATGTGCAGGGCAGAGAGTTAGGAAAATGGATCTGAGTAAGAGACAGGGGGCGGGGATGTGAATAAATGTATTGCTGCCAGGATGATCGGCCTATTTTTATGTGGAGCTTTAGCTCTATTTGTATCATTGTTAATCTGGCCTTGTTGATTGTGAGAGTTAAAATAAGTCTAAAGCTGGGTATAGACTGGAGCGATGTTGTTACGATTTAGCCAATCATAACGACATATCGTGCAGTGTGTATAGACGATATGCGCACTCCCGCGGTCGCATGCGACGTCAATTGGTTTGATGTGCTGCACAACAAACCTGAGGATAATGCATGCGGGCCCACTCATGTTAATGAAGGATGGAACGAGTGATCGTTCCAGCCATCATTAGTCACTGCAGTGTGTACCGGCAATTATGCAATGTCCAGGGAGTCCCTGAACATCATCACACCAGTGTGTATTGTACATAATAGTACCTGGCTTGTCAGCTACTGTTATATCTAGTATGCAATCAGTCCATTAGAGCTGGCGAGTTTCAGCATGATACAGTCGTAAAGTGTCTGCTTACTATCTGATTTGTTTTGCCTAATCTGTGTTAACTGTGTTTAATTAAATTAAGAGATTTACCACTTTGTAAAACCCTAGTGATAATCAGTATTGCATGACTGCTCTAAACCCGGATATAAATGTGTCTGTGTATATCCAAAATGCTCGTTTTAATGCAGATAGGAATGTAATCCTTCTATTCATGCTTTTTAGATTAGGATAATCCATCAAGATATTTAACTACATTACCACCAATGGCATATCACATAGTTTCCTCCCTTATCCTACTTTTGGCATGTACCTAAGTACATTCTAATGTTCTTTATGTTAAGAAGCTTTTTACAATGATCAGAATACTGAGATAACAGTTAATATTAAGCCGCTCTTGTATTCTCTTTGCAGCTGTTTGAGATCTATCCAAGGTTATATGTTAAAAAGATCCTAATGAAATATAAATGCAGTGGTTTATAATTGATTTGAAACACATTCTCCCAATTAAATTTGTTCTGTATTTATCAAGGTCACAAAATAACTAAAGTTTAATTTTGTTTGTTTGTATCATTTTCTATTATTTCTACCAAACATTGTAGATCACTGAGCATTTCCCGATAACATGTCAGGGATGTGAGATGGCGACAAAGTGATGGACTGGAGATTGGCTGGACTGGTGTTAGCAATGCATGGATGAGAATGTTTGGCAGTAGAGGGAGGGTAATTTATGGGAACAGTGGCAGCAAGGTTTTAAAGAAGACCGTGTGAAGTGTATATTAGCATTGGTGCTAAAGAAAAAGACGATGTTCACTTTACAGCATGCACCAAAAGCACGCAGAGGTAATGTAATAAACAGCGATTTGTCAAAATCACAGATTTTTCAGTAACTTTTGCCATGTTAATTAAAGCAGCAGTTTTTTTAAAGGTAAAAATTGTTATCTTAAATCCTGCAGCACAAATGTACAAAAACTGGCGAGTTTGAGAAATCACTGTTCATTGCATGTCCTCCGCATTTTCTTGGTGCATGTTAACACATATGTAGACTAGGGATGTGCAGGCTCGGATAGGTTCGAGTTTGCACGTGGAGTTCGGATTTTTCCCTCCAAAAAAACGGAACTCAGAACGAGGCAAAACGTCATCTTACATGGACGAACATCATCATTCCTGGACAAAAGACCAGGAATGATGATGTTCGTCCATGTAAGATGACGTTTTGCCTCGTTCTGAGTTCCGTTTTTTTGGAGGGAAAAATCCGAACTCCACGTGCAAACTCGAACCTATCCGAGCCTGCACATCCCTAATGTAGACACAATAAGGCTGATCCAGAGTTGAAGTTTTGGCCATTTGCAGAGACTATCTCATAGGAATTCACACTACGCATAATCAAAAAGAGGGTGTAT
Source organism: Taudactylus pleione (assembly GCA_031769625.1). Lineage (NCBI taxonomy): Eukaryota > Metazoa > Chordata > Amphibia > Anura > Myobatrachidae > Taudactylus > Taudactylus pleione. Next base: position 24,195,865 of record JAUIMM010000006.1, read on the forward strand.
GTAACTAGTAACACATTTCAAACACATCTATGTATACTGTATGATCAAAGAGAATGATCTGGAGCATGACAGGGGGTTCTCATATAGATAGATCAATGAGAGTGTGGTCACACCAATGCAGGCTATGCAGTCCTGGACATAAGCAAAATATATATTTTTAGAGGGATATGTTTTGCACCTACTGTAGCATATGGCAGTATTTACGCATCACCCTTCCAAATTTTCTGTAGTGTAATGGTACCCATAAATAAATCACTTACCTTTTATTTTCTTCAATCTTAATTCAAACTAATTGATTGTGAAACCAAGCCTCTCAGCTCCCCAATGCCTATGTGATAGATGACCAGCCAATCAGGAGTGATATCCTATTTGTAATAGCTGAGATACCACTCCAGATTGGCTAGCTGTCTAACACAAATAGGGGCCTGGACCATTAACGCATTCTGCATCAGGGAGCTAAGAGGCTTGGTCCCTGTTCATCAATGTGCATGGTGTGTGTGTGTGTTTGTTTTAATTGCCATTGGATTAGTTTGTAACAAGATTGAAGAAAATAAAAGGTAAGTAATTTATGGGTATCACCGCACTACATGGCAATTGTAGGATATACAACACTGTATTTCATATCAAAGGCTAACATTAATTAAAGTACCTCAATAAATAGGCGGGGTGCAAAACTCCCAGTAAAACAACAAAAACCCTACAGCTGACCAGTGCTGAAATGGGGACTCTGTTGGGCGGATTCACTCCAACATGGAAGATTGGGCAAATAATAGCATACACTGCAATCAGGTATAACCAGTGTTGGACTGGGGCATGAAGGACCCACCTGGGAATGCAGAGGTAGGGGCCCATGCTTAAGGGCTGTGGCTTTTCACCAGATGGGGTGTGGCCAGTCACCTGAGATGCTTGGCTAACCAATAGGTATAGATTCTATAGAAGAGAACCAAGCACCCATATTGATCAGTAGTACTGCTCTACCAGGTAACTGACCATCTAATAGAGTAACAATGTATAAATTGAGGTCTGGGACCTGACACCTGGCCCGTAGGCAGTGGGGCCCACCGGGGATTTCCCCTGTACGCCTGTGCGCTAGTCCAACCCTGGGTATAACATAAAAACTAATTGAAAATCAGTCCTCATCTGAATCACTATCTTTGTTTGTGGCTGATTAACTCTTGATTGAAGTTAGTAGCTGGTCCTGGATTTCTTGTTGGGGGTTTCCTCAAGCTCTGTCTTGATGGCACCATACTCAGATACAGTAACTTTCATTCTAATTCATCTTAAATACCAGTGGACTGAGCACAGGTTTGCAGAAACCACAATTTAGTAAATTTAGCCCCTTTTGTTCTTCAATGCACTAAACATCTTAACCGATATCCATGCCAAACTACATGTTCTTCCCAGAAAGTTCATTCACAAATGTAAACCATAGTATTAGCTAATGGTCATTGGTTGCATGATGCATCTATTGATAATTGTGAAACCTCCATTTTCATTCTTGAAATTAAGTTATCAAAGCCACAATTCATCAAATTATACTATTACTATTTATATTATAAACCGTATACTTTTATAATATAATAGAATAATAATAATTATTCTATAATTGTATTATAATATAATATATTTACTGTTGTAATACTTTGTGTTTTAGCAATTGATTTAACCACTAAGAAGAGATGTGCAGAAGGTATATTATTTTCAAAATAATAATTTTTCGCCTGAGAAGATGCTATTTACTAAATAACTTTGATATAATTGGCAGCATTATTTTGTAAAATTCACTTATGCTTAGTTTTATTTATAAAGTAATTTCTCCATAATGCTATTTTGATGTTCTATGCATCAGATATAAAACAGCAATGATTTCTGGATTTAAATTGAAATTCAAAATTTGTCACAAAACAACTTTTTCATTTGAATTCCACCTTGGCTGTGGCATAAAGACCTCCATGATTAATTCATCACTTGAGATTAGTGCAGTCTGCTTATAGTTTCCTCTAGGCAGTTCGTTTGGTGTGAAGTATGAAAGATTCAGCACATATATAAGAATCTGATTTATATGCTGCAGGCTATGGTGGTAACTACAGCTTCATATGTTCGTTTGCTAAATTATTTATTAAAGTTTTAATGTTGTAAACTATTTTATTACATTTTGCATAGCCAAAGCAAAAATAGTTTTATGTAGTTTTGAATACCATATTTTAAAAAAAGTTGGTATTACAGTATGTAGTATGTTTATTATTTTCCATGATTAGATATATGACTTATTTGCTATTCATATACTCATCACCAGCAAGGAAGATTGGGCAAATAATAGTACTCACTGCATTCAGGTATATCTGGCAAAGTCAACTGAATAATGTGGTATATATATTATATGAACTCACAGAAAACACCTCAGGTAGGCAGCTATACATATGTTCACATACAGTATGTCGACATATGTGGGCTGTAGTACGTGTGCTTATGTATGCACACATTCGTGCTATATACACGCATTTTTATATATGTATATTATGTTCATTATTCATATGTTTATTCTTAATTGATTTCATTAACTTATTTATTTATTATTTTCTATTTTTATATTCTTTTATATTTTTATTAAATGTATTGCGTTTAGGATATTTTCTTTCCATATTACAAGAAATAATAAGATTACATTGGTAAATGATACGGATACATTCTTGTTGGAACCGATTACTAAGGGTTAAGGAGAGTTGGATAATGAGTGAAATAATTATCTAATTACCCAATGGTCTCCATCCTAATATACTATATATATCATTCAACTATAAAGGGGAGCATTACAGCTTGAAAAAGGCTACAGTAGTAGCCGAAACGCGTTGCTGACAACCAGCCTGTAAGACTTCCTGTGAGATTTGGATTCATCGTTAGACCACTGCCCAATTAGGTGAGTCTCCCAGGTGCATTATCCTCTGGCGTCCCATGCTGGATAGTGGTTGAGACTGAGACGGATTGTCCTGCCCGCAGCATCCTCCGGTGTTCACTCCAGACGCTGATCTGAGTCACGTGACTGCTGATGGAGGTCCCGGCGGCTGTCAGCACAAAGACGGGCATTGACTCTGACCATGAGAGAACAAGCGGGTTACAGACGTGTTGGACACTTATGCTCAGCATATCCCGCTGAACTATATCGATTAACTCCAGCTCCAATCTCCTTTGTGTAAAGGGACGGCATGGTTCTTATCTACAGGTATTCATCGGCAGCTTTAATTATCTAAGTACCAAGCAGAACTCTGCTATATACTGCTATATACAGGCTTACTCTAGGATCACACGGTCAGCCTCACTTTTTATATTTGAGATCGGCCATACCATCTGTGACTTTAATACTAAACTGGAAAAAAACATTTTCAACGGGTTCCATCAATATCATTATTGATACATTGTTGGGGATAGCTAATCAGTAGCTATAGGCTATATCATTGCCTTTAGAAATCTAATTTGCTATAGCATTATATAGTTCATATTTGTACAGGTATATGGCTTAGCCAATAATACAGGAGAGTGTGTTTTCAGATTTTGGAGCCTGATCAACTCCCTAAATCTGCATGCTTGCTAATTTCCTGCTTGTTCCATTTCTTATGAGCTAATTTAGCAGTGCTGACTATTCATTCCACATGCATTATATTGTGTTTGTATGTGTGTTTTTGTTTTTTGTTATTAATTTAAAGTATTAAACTTTTTTAATATATTGATGTGTCATTCCCATGTCTCAACATAAATATTAGAGCGCAGTTTTTTTCTTCTATTGTATATATATTATATCACATACAACCAGCACAATGCAAGCTGTGTAATTGAGACGTTTCACATCTTTACCTGCCAGGTGTCCTGCTGCATAAATGTGTTAGGTTGGTCCTCTATAAGGGTATAAGAATGGTCTAAACTTCTACTATGCATTTCAGGAACTGAAATAGACCTACAGTATGTCTTACTAGAACCGGACAGTGCAGGGATGGAGACTCTGTGGGGCGGGGTCCACAAAACCAGCATGCTCCTCTCCCAGAGGCTCCAAGCCCTTTGATGCAAGTGCTGCAGTTCCTCCCAACTCCCCTGGGGTAATTAAAAACAAATGACTATTTGGTGGTAATGTAGCATATGAAACATATTGGTCAGAGACCACCTGTGTGTATGCTTCCCGGTACCATAAATAAAGTAGAATAAGACCAGATGTCTGCCAACCATTGATGGAAAAATGTATTTCTACTGTAGGTGCACTCCAAGCAATGTAAATAAAAGCTTAACAAACACAAAAGTAACTGGATTGAACAGTATTTAGGGAGAAAATAAAAATGTTTATTTGAAATGGTTGAAACTATTGGGGTAGGAAGTTGAACTTTGATGCCATTTAAACTTTTGTACAGTGCACCTACTAATGATTTACAGAGTCTACTATTGAGGTGCAATTTCATGTGGACTATTCAGGCACACTGGTACAAAGCCTGGATATTTTACAGTGTGCTTCCGAAATTACTTCCGCTGACAGTTATTCTTTCCCTTGTAAAACATGATAACAATGAGTCAGGTTATACCAGTGGGTGGAGTTTGATTCTTATGTACTATAAGTAAAATTAGTAGGCTATAGTCTACACCTATCATGTCAAACATGTAGCCTGCGGTGTATCTATAATGGCCCACACCGCACACCCTGCACTCATATTTTTATACGTACCTCTCCGAAGTTCCACATTGGCTGTAGTAGCGCTACACAAAACCCCTGGAAAATGGGCGCAGCGGCAATTTTCCTGGCATTTTGCGCATGCGCAGTAGGGAAATTTTAATGTAATGTAAATGTTATGTTTTTAATGGCTTTGTAAAATATAGACAGCACTGATATAAATGGTGGGGGAATTGGCATTGTAGATATTCGTTTTTAAATTATGAATGACTGTGGTCAGTCTGGGCAATCTTAGTATAATATCAGATTTGTTGCCTATATATACTAGATTTTAGAAATGGCTGGGACAGCTTGGGCAGTACTGATATAAACAGTTGGTGTGTTGGCAATGTACATTTGATTTTACCTGCTGAACTTTGGCTTTTACAGTGTATGAGAGAGTTTCCCAAATTGCAATCCAGCTAAATTCTCCTATATATAATGAAATATATATCTCTTTTATGTGCTCTTTTTGTCCTGCTACACTGAGCCCATATCTGCTGTTTCTTATGATGTGAGTATAGTTATTTCATTGACTATGAAGAACCCCATAAACTTTCATGCTCCCTAAAGCAGCCCCAGGAAGAACTTGGCATGGTATGGTCCACACTACTGTTGTAATTAATGGTTTATCTGGTAGGACTTTGTGGAGAAGTATTCATGGATAATCCGGTTGACTATCCTAATATTTATCTGTTTTCTTTGGCTCTTCTACAATTTCTGTAGAAAGCTAACTTGTACCTAACAGGGCAGATAGATCCCAGAAAATTATTTTTTCAGCTTCCAAGCATTTGTTAAGCAGTGTATTTGCTATAATGACCTTTCTATTGCCCTACCATGCTGTCTGATTATCTGAATGAGCCCATCTGCAAAATATCAATTGACAAATATATTACCAGCCACCATCCACCCATATGACTTCCCATGAATGTCATTTAACTGACAAAGTAATGTCGCAATGGGTTGTAGTTGCAATCCTGGAGCACTGAATGCTGGCATTCACAAATCCGGCACCAGAATCTCGACAGGGATCAGAATTCCAGCTCCACAATCCCAGCGACTGCGATCCCAAAGGTAAGGTTTAGGGTTAGGTTTAGGGTTAGGTGTTAGGGTCAGGCACTAGAGCAGTGATTCCCAACCTCAGTCCTCAAGTAACACTAACAGTCCTGGTTTCAGTGATATCCATGGTTGAGCACAGATGGTTAAATCAAAATAACTGAGGCACTAATTAAGTCACCTGTGCTCAAGTATAGTTATCCTTAAAATCTGGACTGTTAGTGTGCCTTGGGGACCGTGGTTGGGAACCCCTGCACTAGAGGGAGGGTTAGGGTTAGGCTGCGGGAGGGGATGTTTAGGCTGCAGGAGGGGAGGGTTAGGCAGCAGGAGGGGAGGGTTAGGCTGCGGGAGGGGAGGGTTAGGCTGCAGGAAAGGTGGGTTAGGGGTTGGATTAAGGGAAGAGTTAAATTACTTACCTGCAGGCATCGGTATTACTTCCAGCATTCTGTGCCGGTATCGCATACCCAACCTGTGTGAAACAGGGACAGTGGTGTCACAATTGAGTAAATTCACCATCTCCACTGTTTTAACCATCACATGTATCACCACTGACTTAAATAAATGCCATTCTGGAAAAAAAAAATACTTTTTTGAAAACTGTAAGAGAAACTGGGACCAAGAATAACAAAAAATAATATAATATCTCAGTCAGACTTATTTTTCTCAACAACTTCTGCAATCTATAAATTCTTGTGGGAATATTATAAAGTACATATTGTTAGATAAGACCAGCCATTAGCAGTTGGCTTAGACTCATGAGTGTTAATTTCTTTGGTAAAAGTACAGTAAACAATCTTCAGATCGATGAGAGCAGCAAAAGTAATAAAAAACTGGAACACTGGAACATGTTAAATCAATTGGAATATTTCTTTAAAGAAAACTTCTGTTGAAAGTGTTCTCTTTACAATACTTTATGATAAAGTATCTGCGAAGCAGCTGTTCTCCAGGCTCCGTAGTATTGAGCTAAAGGGTTAGATAAATAGTGTTTTCTTCCATGCCTGAGCCGATGTAAGCCCCAGGACAGTGAATGTTCCACAGCAAGGTGCAGGCTTTAGATGCCTGCCTAAACCTCATACTATCAATGAGAGCAAATAATTGAGTGCAATGTAGCCACAGTAACTCACCACAAGTACTAGAAGAACATGGCAGACTGCTGTTTGCTGTGTTCTACTCACCGCGGGTTTATGCCTAAATGATGAAAGCCTGAAATCTCAATGTTCTTACAAAACAGGTTTACAGTGATTTACATTTCAGTCAGACAAAGTTGCGTATGATACTTAGAATTGTATTCTTTGGCACAGAAACAGAAATCTGAGAAAAAAATAACCAAGCTTTTCCCAGATATGAATATAACTGGAAACTCGTGATTACAAATTCATTGTGTAACTGTATGGTAAAATAGATACAATTAATAAATTACCAGCAAAACAACTCGCTTGCTTTTGTATGTTCTGACCAAACCATTTTTTTCATAACTCATATAAATGAATGACCACCTCCTGAATGTGCCTCCAAGGGTACAACAGGAATAAAAGAGAGAGTCTGGAGACCTGCAGGGGTCTGTTTTACAAAATATGCATTCGCCCTGCAACTAGCCATGCAACCTGCTTGTAAAAGCAGCTTGTCCCACTAGTATTTTTACTCGAGGGCATAACTAGAACTTTGTGGGCCCCATAACAAAATCTTGAAATGACCCCTCCCCCCATTGGTACCGAGAGGTAAAAAAAACCACACATATGCCCCCACATGAAAGGGGAAATAACATTTTTAATCTTGAGAGGACTGAAATATTGGTCTAAAATATTTGAATGCCAAAGGTCATATAAGCATGTGCTGAGCCCTGATTGGATCTGCTCAGCTTTTATTCCTGAACCTCAAATAAGTATCAGTGACATTTGATAGAGCCACTCTGCAATTATGGGCACGGACAACGATCCTGCCTTCTGCTTTATGGCATTGCTGGTGGTGACCCCAGACACACATGCACAAATACACACACACATAGCATTCAGATATTGTCACATACAGCAGTCCCCCATTGTCCCTCACACACACATAGCAATTACCACTCTACTTCCTTCTCTGCCCGGTCGGCCTGCTGGATGTCTTGGCCTCGGGCTGACAGGTGAAGCCTTGCATCCATGATAGTTATGCCGCTGTTTTTACTTACAACCCATGTATACCATTTCTGCAGGACTGGAGGAGTGTTGTCTGGCTCTTATGTTAGGTGGAAGAGTAGAAGGTATCCAGTCAGTAGCAATCTAGCTTCAATCTACTTACTGTTTGTTATTATGTTACTGGATTAGCAAGAGAAATCGTGCCTGTATTGTTATGGTCTAATGCCTCCTTCAATTTACACAGCATTAATTAGCTCAGCAATGATTCAACTGCCGTACACAGGAGGAATAAGGGCCTGAGATAAATATGAAACTGAAGAAGTTTTTATTGGGAGGATTTTGTTATAAGAGCCAACCTTTAAGTTTAAGAAGGCATTGTGCCCATTTTTTATATTGTTCCTAAAACATCCCTTTTGTCATTGTGCATGTAGCCTGTGCATCATTTACACAAGAGAATAGCAGCTTTAGACACATTCATATTTTAAAGAGCTTTATTCAAATACACATTGGCTGGATCTTGAACCAAACTTCATGAATTAATAGTAATGAAAGGCTGCAACATAGTCCAAATGGAAAACATAGAAAACCTAATAAAAAAAAGTCCCACGCACATTAGTGCCATCTGACATTAACTTATGAAAGTTTCTAGGACACTCACCAGCCAATATGCGAAATAACTTTATTATTTATTATTATTACCAGGTATTTATATAGCGCACACATTTTATGCAGCGCTTTGCAGAGAGTATTTGCCCATTCACATCAGTCCCTGCCCCAGTGGAGCTTACCTACCAAATGCTCACACACTTACACACTAGGGTTCATTTTGATGGGAGCCAATTAGCCTACCGGTATGTTTTTTTGAGTGTGGGAGGAAACCGGAGTACCTGAAGGAAACCCACGCAAGCACAGGGAGCATATACAAACTCCACACAGTTAGGGCCGTGGTGGGAATCGAACCCACAACCTCAGTGCTGTGAGGCAGTAATGCTAACCATTACACCATCTGTGCTGCCCAAATGCTTGTGATTGCTGGCTGCGTAGGGAATTGCTGGGATCTGCCAGTGGGCAGTGGGCATTAGTGATTAGTGTGCAGGGATGTGCTTTTTCATGGTTGGTTTTCATTTTTTGTTGTTTTTTTTATTTTTTTTGTATAACCACAGACAAAGAAAGAAGAAAGCAATTAATCTTTTTCCATTGTAATAAAGTGGAAAGGAGATTTTGAGATTTTAATTTTGATTATTCAAATTAATTTTCTTCTTTTCCCATACACATTTTTTTTCCGTTAACTGTAACAAGCAAAATCTATAGAGGAGCTAAGGGATTCAGTCTAATCAAAAAATAGGAAGTAATGTTACTGTAACTTCCTGTATTGTGAAAAGAGCAGGATGCAGGGCTACACTACAGATTCTGCAACCTTCAGCTAGGGATGACTATTGAAGGGGGTGTCACCATGTATGGTGCTATCTGTGCTTTGCATTAATGGCATGAACCCTTGACGGGAAGTCATTTATGGTTTCAACCATCGATGGGCATCCCTACTGTGGGCTGCTGGCCAATCAGAGAAGAGGAAGCAGAACTGAGTGGTGTTATGGGCCGGAGTTAAGTGGCGAGCTAATCAGATAAGGGGACGGGACTGAGCAATGTAACAGGGTGTACCCCCTACAACAGGAAAAAAACCCATTACTGCCTCTCTGCAATTGATGTCAGAGGTCGATCAGATTCCCACCATCAAAGGGAAAACCATCGGTCATCAATAGCAAACCATCAATGGCCATCCCTACCTCCATTTGGGTACAGGTGGTTGAAAAATATACTGCTTTTAATTGTGTTCTGAAACTGGAAAAAAAAAATATATATATATATATGTATATATACAGTATATATATATATAAATATATACAGTGTATATATATAAATCTTCAACTTATGTGATGACGTCCAAATTCATCTAGTGGAAGGCTCAGAACAGGCTCCCCAGGTAAAAATTCTGCCCAGGGTACACAAATGGGAGGTCCAACTGGGACCCTAACCCCCCTAAAACCTGGCCAGGATCCAACTGGACCACCTCGCGTTGGTTTCATACCAATCGGTGTAGGGGTATCTGAATGCACCTGAAGGTGCGCTTGCGCAGAAGGACGTCAGAGGGACTTATGGGTGTTAAACCCGGAAGTCCCTCTGCCCAGCAGCATCGCAAAGGACAGCTCTTATCGGGAGATCTGTCCTTTGTGAAATTCTTGGTACAATCCACTGTAATGAACCGCGGTATGTACCTGAAGTCAGCGGGGATGTACCGCATCGCAGAAGCAATGCTTAGTACATCCTGCGCAGAGACAGAGAATTTTAATATGAACATTTTATTTTAGATGTGAAGGTATACATTACAGATAGCATTGGAATTTTCTGAATTTGTCCTACTTGTCAATTTTGTGGATGTATTCAGAAATTACATTGATTTTTTAGGTTGTTGAGTTCAACAGAACAATTTCTCCTCACAAATGGTCACAGTGAAAATGTCAATACTGCTGTCTGCAGTGACATTCAAGGTCAGGAACAGCTTTATGTTATATTACTTTCCACATTCTTAAGCAATTCTAATAAACAGTGAATTCTAACTAAAAAGCGACATTAAACAAAGAGTGTAAATATGTTAGAAATCATATGCCACTTTCATCATTTTGTCATGTTGAGCTAGAAATAAATAGTACCAAGAAAGTAGTCTGACCAGACTGTGGAGAATTTATGTGCGTCTGAATTATTGCTCCAGTTATTATAATGCTCTGCTGTCTATTTCAATAAAATTAAATCAGAACAGAAATCTCAAGACATGACCACAGAATCACACAATCGCTTTATTTGAAAGCTTAAAATGGGTTAGTCCTCAGTGATATAAAACTACAGCAAAATCGAGCTCTCATCCAATTTTTAGCAGATTGTTTTCTTGTATAGAATTGTCAGACAGAACTTGATGCTAGAGGTAGCAAGATGATATCCATTGTATGTGCCAATTTCTGTATGCCTTCCCAACCTAGCAGATTTTCCAACAAAATCATAAATATCTGACAAGGAAGTCATTTGCATTAACTCCAATCAGCGTCCAATGTGACACCTACAGCTGTTAAAGCATTGATTCATTTGGATACCATATGCTCAATGCAGCGCTGCTGTCACACACAGTGTTGTTTACTAATGTAATGTCACATGAGTACACCAGGGAGAATAACTGTGTGATGCTCTTGCTGAGAAGATTGCTTCTTTTCAGCCTCTTCATGTCTCTACCCTCCCATGTCTGCTGCACATCCTGTTCTCTGCTATCAGAAATATATTTATTTTTTTTCGTCATCCATAGTAATATGTAACTATGCTTATTACTAGATCCTCATCAAGACACCATTGAATGCTCCAGATATATAAATAGAAATGACTAATTAACAAAGTTGCTGGAGTTTTTTTTTTAATTGAGTAGCTGCCCTGCTTTGCTAGAGCATAGTGAATAGGAACAGGAAGATTCGCCCATTACATTTGTTTGATTGATTTCAGCAGGTTGGAGGATACAGGGTACACAACATATGGTCAGCTTATTTAATCAAGGTAATACACAAGAGAAATATCTACAGTACTTATCTGGATTCTTGAAGAAAAATATACACTGTTTAAAATGAGGGTCTATACTGATACTATTTCCCTGGTAGTTTTCTCAAGTTGTGTATCAGCTTGAGAAAAAGATCTTGTGGAGAAAAGAAACTGAAGGCTGCTTTAAGCCTGAAGACAATTAAACCCCAAGGTTTATGACGAATGATTCCCATTTTTACATGGTGTTTGTCCCTGTTTAGCTTTCCTGTGTTGGATTTCAGTGTCATTTCTATTAGACAACAGTGTGATAGTTGGTTAGAGGGAATTTGTGTGTGCTTTAGGCAGTCTGCCTCTATGTACTGTACCAGAATCTTCTCCCTCTCTCCCGCCTCTTTTTCATTTTTGATCTGTGTCCACATTGTTTGAGATTGTTGTTGGTTTGGCTGCGTGTGCATAGGTGGTGGTTAAGAACTGTTGCTATTAAAGTATTCTTAGTTGTAGGTGCACTCTCCTTGTGATAATGTTTGTTATTTGCTTGACCTACTGCGTAAGGTGACAACATCTAACTGGTTGGGTCCAACCTTGTTAAGTTTAAGGGGAAGTTGTACACCAGCGAATGTCTGTGAGCTAAGGTCAGTTGTTCATTGCCGTCCTTTTGCGCCACCATACCTTCTCCTACCTTTTCCCTCCAATAAATGGTCAATAATAATTAGCAATTTAAATACCAACACTGTTTCTGTCGTTATTTCTTCTTTACTATTATTTATATTATGTCATGTGTATGGGTTTTAATTCATCATTAGCTGAAGGTTTCATGTACAAGACTTCACAAAGTATATGAAATCATCATTTGCACGATTAATCCTTTTGATTGCGAAAAGTTTTATTTCATTAAGAGCAGTGACATTTTGGAATCAACTACAACTGAACCTGGTGTTGCTCATGTAGTAGATATTGGTCTATTTATAGAGCAGCGATAACCCCCATAACTGTCTTTTTTATTGGATAAAGTGTTTATCGCTGCTTCCTCCTATTTATCTGAAAATCAGCTGTCGCCCCGAATGTTGTCGCTGCTCCTTTCGAAACAGTGAAACTTAGCACTGCTGAGTCTGAGTTCACACAGGCGCACAAAGCCGCGGCGTCCAGCAGAACGATCCGGTAATCGGCGGAGGGATCCCTCTTCGCAACCCAGGACTCCTTCCCGTGGGGAAGGAGCGGGTGGTGTGAGAACATGCCATCTGAAGATGGCAAATGTTCCGGCAGTAAAGCTCTACAAATATTGTATTTTCAGAGCTTGATGAATTTAGGTTCCCATACTAGAGTATGGTGACAGCGGGCCACATCAGGAGAGAAAGGTATGCAGGAGATATCTGTGATGATGAATGGCCCCAAAACGTAATTTCTCCAAATGTAGGTGACACTTTTCATTTTCACCTGCTTTTGTAGAAATTAAGTAACAATGAATAGACCCCAAAGTCACTCTTTTGTTGGTGGTTCCATGTCTGCATATCCTGCCGTGGGAAGTGCAATGTCTAATCTATATATCTTGACATGACATTACCCTATGCCCTTCTAAGGGGGACCTGCAAAGCAGGAGAGGCTCTACAGGATACCCTCTGTCCTAGTGACTCAGTCATAATAAAAATTGCTGCGATAAGGAATCCTTATTATCGAGGGCTGGTTGCATAAATTAATAAATATGACTCTATATCTTACACATATATAAACACACACATACAGTATAGTTAAAAAATATAGAATATTGGATTGGATAGGATTGGGTTTGACGGAATCAGTATGATTTATCGCTGGCCGCAAATCCCGGCTGTGGAAGCCTGGCAGTGAAGATCCCGACAGGTGAGTATTTTTTGTATTTACTAACCTAACCTCCCCCCTAACAATAACCCTCCCTTAGGGGTGCCTAACCCTAACCTACCCCCAAGTGCCTAACTCTAACCCCCCTCTAAGTGCCTAAACCTAAACCCCCCTTCCCCGCAGCCTAACCCTAAGTCTCCCGGGGCGGTGCCTAACCCTAACCTCTCCTTCCCCTAGCCTAACCCTAACCTCCCGGGGGGGTGCCTACTCTAACTTCGATCGGTAAGCCTGGTGTCGGGCTCCCGGCGTAGGTCTAATGACAGGCATCAGGATTTTGACGCCTGTCATTAGACACTTGCCGGGATTAGACAGTCGGGATGCCGACGGTCGGCATTTAGACTGTCGGCATCCCGACTGCATACTGATTTGACAATGAACATTATTGAATATGAATTATTAATGAAAATACACTTTACTGCATCTTGTGTGCAATCTTTCTTGAACAAAATAATCCTAATGAATTAAATGTATATTTCCTGGATATAACCTTGCAAGTAAGTGTTTAAAAGGTATATAATTAGTTATTAATAATAAAATATTAAATAACAAAAATGTTATATTTGCTTAAAGAGTATGTTACTCATATTGGTAAGAAAACCACCCAGCTTTGTCACAATTCAATGATACAGGTAACTTTACATACAGTATAGACATATACATTGACATTTTCAGTGTGAAGTAAATAAATATATTATGCAAATAAATGATGTATGTCCAATTCTAAATGAGACCTTTTTTTGTATTATTGCCATGTGTATTCTCTGGCACGTACTGTGCTCTTACACAGCTCCTCTGGAATTACACAGCAGTAAAAATATAGAAAGTAGCCCAGCTCTCTTTTGGTTGTGAATACTAATATAGTCTGGCTGTAAATCTTCCCTGTGTTTTAGAGCAGCAATAGACCTTCTAACACATCAGAAAATGAAGGTTATAGGTGCATGAAAATGTTGCGATAAAACAGAAAAATGGTACACAGTCACTCCTCAGCGCCAGATGTAGAAGGATCCTATTAACAGGCTTTAACCAATTGTTATGCAACTGCTTTTATATCAAGGTGGATTTTATTTATGCTGAATAAATCTATTTTATTGTAACTGGCACAAAAGTTCATATGATACACAGTGGACTATGAACAGTAGCTTAGGTGCCTTAGAACCATCTATCTGTGGAGTAGTGAAGTGTGATTCTGCTCTCGGAACCCTTCAATTGCCACTAAACATAAATTGAATATTGATCAAAAACTGCTTCTAGTAATAGTCCCAAACGTGTAGTGTGTGGTTTTTAACATGACAAATTTTAAGAGATAGGGAGGTAGATGTACTAAGCCTTGGTGAGAGATAAAGTACCAACCAATCAGCTCTCTCCACTTTATCTCTCTCCAAGGCTTAGTACATCTCCCCCTCAATATTTTACTATGCAGCAAAGCATAAGCTATTGCCTGGTGTCATTATTAGCCATTTCAGTCCTTCAATAGGATTGTACACTCGAGGTCTATGGTGCATAAGAGAAAATAATATTCCCCCATTATGACAACTTTATTTCCTGGAACTTTTAGCTCCGTTTTTGTAAATGTAATCTAGTCATTCCTAAATCAAGGTGCTGTAATTACATTTTCACTGCTTCCCTAATGTACTTTGCATTGTACTTTCAAGTAGATGAGAATGATTGTCTGCTGTAGTGACAGTGATAACAATACAAGCTACTTCTATGAGAAACGTAATGCCGGCATTGCCTGCAGCACATTCTACTTAGCTGCATTAGGATTTGTCTCTGTGTAACGTCACATGTACATTATTACAATGCTGGTAACCTGATGTTACCGTAATTCTGGCATCATGATTTTGCCGTAACACACTTACCATTCTGGCATAAAGATGTCACAATAACTCTGATCTCGTATCATGAGTCTAATATAACTCTGGCAACATCATGTCATTACATTTCTTGAGAATGATACAATTGCACAGTACAAATGTAGATTGTCATGTATGTACCATAATTTTAATTTATCAAGACAATAAACCATAATGAATGAATACTCTTGGGCTCTGTCTTTATGGACTATTAGGAGATCACAGCCAATAAATATAAATCAAAAACTATAATATGGACTGTAAGATCTTAAGGAAAGCTCCAACAGGCCCTGTGGGTGACAACTACCTAATCTTGGACTAAGAGGGCTGGTAATTCATTTTTTTTTTAGCTGTAAAATTTTTATAGATCTTCACATTTATCAGAGAATTACAAAGGATTCATAGTCAGCATTTTGCGGGAAATATGATTGCTCACTATACAATTTACAAGTTCAATATATGTATAATTACTATTATAACCCTCATATTACAAGTTTAAAATCGACTTTTCCTTTCACAGACACATGTACAGAAACGCACACGAAACAGGACAAACATTTATTAAGCAAAGTGGTGAAAAGGCATAGACAAAATACACATTATAGAAAATAAATAAATAAACTGTAATATGTTGCTTCAGATGTCATACTCGCAAAATATCCCATCTGAAATTAAATATCAATGTTCATTTCTTCATTCCATGTCTTTCCAAAAATGAGGGGGGAAATATTAGTTTGTATGTCACTCCTTCACTGCACAATAGGCCACAAAGTTCCAGCTGTACAATCTTCGAGTTCTACCTGTGTGTTGCCATTGTGTACTGAATTTGTAAATTTGCATTTCTCAGAAGTTATAACCTACAGTATAGGGCTAGGACAAGGACCTTGAATTCATTCTCCTGTGTGGTATAGTTGGATTAGGACTCGGAACACTTAAAACCTAATTCTGCCAGCAAAACATGCTAATCTCCCAGCCAAATAATGAATGAAATGGATATTTCACAGAACCATTTGTAAAAACTCCCTCATCTCTCCCTGCCAAAGTAGCTAAATACGGTCACATTTTGCTCATAGATAAATAGAAATCAGCATGCAACTATAGTCTACCACCTACTGTAATATAAATGTAACGTGATTTACATAAACAGAAAATGAGAGGCGGCACTCAGAGAATAATATAAACACTGAACCCTACACCAGGGTATTTATTAAGTCAACGTTGCGGGGATCAAGTCCCCTTGCGCAGGACAATGTAATTTATATACATGAGCAAGATGTTTTAAAGTTTTGGTATTAAGGCCCTGATTCAGAGCTGGACGCTCTGACAGAACGCTCGCTCTGAATCAGGGCCGTCCCTCTGAATTTAAGAGCGGCCTCCTGGCCACTCGCATAGCTGTGGGTGACCACCCACAGCTATAGCGAGCGGCCAAAATGATGGTAGGGTCTCGTTGCCGCAAGCCCTGAAGTGCTTTCGGCTCTATCAGAGCCAAAAGCACTCCCACTGACATCACTAGTGATGTCAGTGGGGCCGGCCCCAGACGGTAGGTGTTCCCATGGGAACGCTTCCGTCTGGGCAGCCACGCCCCCGGCTTGCCCACCAAAGGGGGCATGCTGTCAATCACCATCGACAGCACGCCCCCTTTGGTGCGAGACCCATAGCGACGGCTTGGCCATCATTATTCGGGTCTTGCGCATGCACACGACGGAGCCGCCTCCATCGTGCGCATGCGCACTTGGCCAACATCGACCCGCTTGCGTGCGCTCAGCGCTCGCGAGCAGGTCTGAATCAGGCCCTAAGTTCAGAACATGAAGTGTTCTATTTTTATTTCAGGTAAATACTGTATATACATTGTGACTTTATTTTAAAAACCTGCAACTGATGACTTACTCCAGGGGAACTGGTAACACATAGACTAAGTAGGTGCTGTCGTGATGTAAAACTCATGTGGACCGATAATGTGCCTCAATCACCAGCAGAGGGCTCTAAGATGTAGAATAAAAACATTCAATGCTTACTTGGTTCCTTACATGGCTTTTCTATGTAGGCAATAGGTTATTTTTGTTATTCTATTTTTACAATAAGGGATTTGTGTGAGAAATGCAAAGGATATACTTGAGCAAAACGGCACACAAAGGAACTGAAATCTCAAAAGACTTCCATACTATTATATGTAGCCTTAAAGGCTTTTGTTAAAGAATAATTAGGTTTTGTATCTTTCGTCTAGATGGTCTCAGCGGGCAAAGTTAAGGGCGGCTTTAAATGATGTAAGCATACACAATATAACAGCTAAACATTTTCTGGGTTTTCAATTTATAGTGTAGCTGAATCTCCCAAAGCACAGAGGATTTTCAGCAAGGCGAGTTCATAAACAGACCAATCTAAACTACAAGTGAAAGCATATATTATTATGCTTTCTGTTATGTAATATGAAGAGGATGCTCTGATTCAGATTTACATTTGTACATGAAAATAAAAACATAAAAAAATATATAATAATATCGTATATACTGTAGGTTATGGACATCAACAATTCATAGCTATAGTAATCATCTAAATCTTCCTTCACGAATAGCACTCCTTTATTTTGAACCACATTTACATTCACCTTTCAACACTATTCATACTCATTCAAGTCATACTTATCTGCTTTTCAGCAATTCAGGGAAATTGTGGCAGTAATCCCTGAAGTAAGCATGTACTGTACCGTCTGAGATGCATGCCAGAAAATTGACTTACAACAACTGTAAATAAGTTACATAGTTTGAGTTGTGTACGGGACCCCGAGGATGCTGACGGTCAGAATACCGACAGCGGAATCCTGACAGTCAGAATGCATACAGAGTTTTGTTAGTATTATAACCCTAACCCACCCCTCCTGCAGCCTAACCCTAACCCACCCCTCCTGCAGCCTAACTTTAATCTTCTTGTCCCGCAGCCTAACCATAACACTCCCCTCCTGCAGCTTAACCATCCCCCTGGTGCCTAACCCTAAACCTCACCCTAAGCCTAAGTCTCCCCCCAACCCTAATACTTACCTCCGCAGCCTGTCCAGATTTTGACAGAATGCCGCTGTCAGTATTGTGACCCGCAGCATCCTGACTGTGAGAATACATCCCCATAGTTCGGCATGCGGGATACATCCTCAGGTACAGATCCCCTGTAATGTACACATATTCTGTAATAAAGCTCACATCTCCAGGGGTGCCGAGAGGTGGTGAGCGGGTACTAATTACACAGGCCTGTTAGAGGGGCCCTATGGGTGCCTGGGCCAGCTGCTGAGGGGAACAATTCCCCATTGCAGCATGCGTAAATTTTTTGTGGTGCCAAGATTTTTTTACAGACGGGGTGTGACCATGTCTCCTTGTTTTGACCATGCTTCCTTAGTACCCGGGCCCTGTGGCTGTCTCAATGGCCCTGCACTTATACAGTAAATAAGCACACTTTTATAAGCACAAATTCACATGTAATTCATCACACATCATGCAGCCATCACTGTGGTAGAGAGTGGCAGCAATTTTCTTGTGCCACATAAACCAGGGGCGTTTCTGTGTGCAGTCTCCGACACGGGCCCCCTCCTTCCCGCCTGGCGGCCGGCAGCGCACTGGGCTGTGCGCGGCCAGCGCCGGAGTTATAGACTCTGGGCACTAGAGTGTGCCCAGAGTCTACCGTGTATGCACAGGTAGCCGCGGCCATATTTCAGTCGTTTTACAGCGCCGGACGCCCACGCCGACGTGGGACTCCGGAGAGGTAAGTATTATTATGGGTGCAGGGTGTGTGGTGCTGGGCCCCCCTGGATCCAGGGGCCCATGTTCCCCGCACACCCTGCACCCATTATAGATACGCCCCTGACATAAACTTATTTTTATTTATGTTTCCTCCATGGTAGATTGAGAGTGATGATATCATCCCATGTGTTGGGTCCATGTCACACAGCTACAGGGAGATTGCTACACTCTTCAGGGAATCATCCACTATTTTGGGGAGACCATTGACATTCAGGGAGAGTTGGCAAGTTTGATTCAAGTTTCCTCCTACTATACAAGCCCTCACTACCAGTAAACACTTCCAGTCTTAATATTTGAATAAACCTAATGCCCCTGTAATACTGAAGGCACATTTCACTATAGCATCATATGATCAAATGATGTGATCAAAGCAAAGGGATCATATGTTTAACAATATGACCACACATGTGAAAGAACAATTTGACCAGCCAATATCAGTTTGCAGTGACGCAACATGGTGAGTGCAATGGGAATTGATTTGTTTGACACCAGAAACAAAAAGGTGAGATGTGGAAAGGGAGGAATATCAGTAACAGGGATCAGTGATACTGCATCATATATGTGCATGGTTGTGTTCTTTTTTATATTGCAAGAAAGTGGCATTCACCAAGGTGCTGACAAATATAAAGGTTAGAGGTTGCAGGAAATTGGATGCATGTTGGCATTATCAGGGAGGAACTAAGTGCTGCTGTATACTCTACGACATTCTTTTCATTGTGTATTTATCTTCTTTTTCCCCTAATATATTTGTGTTATACAAGTTGTTTACGGGTTTCCAAAATTGCTTAAAAATTGTGTATGCCCCTCCCGTCACGGTTGGACTGGCCCACAGGGGTAGAGGGTAAATCTCCAACAGGCCCCATTGCCTGAGGGCCCTACACACCTAGACACTCCTCAAATGCCAGGTTCCAGACTGCACGTGATTTGTATGTTGTTACTCCAATAGAAGTTTATGCACCTGGTAGAGAAGAAACAGGGATAAACATGGGAGCTTGGTTTGTTTCTATAGAAACTACACCAAGATTTTCCCTTCTATTCAAAATGATCTGTTGGGTTAACAGATCTAATGTTTTCCTGTGTGAAAATAACATCTATATAATAAGTGAAACAGTGTGTATGTGTGTTTGTCCTGTCTGTCCAGAGTTTTGTTCTAGATCCACCAAAATTTGCATGGTGGTGTATTTTGACAAGGATTAGGTTTTTGACGATGTTGAAATTAGTTAGAGCCATGAAGTTCTACATGGTGTCCCCAAGTAGGCCGTAGGTGGAGTCTCTGATTTGAAATTTTTGTATATGCAAGCTCAGGATGTCTTCCAGTGCCTAAAACTGCACTGATCTGAAGGCACAGGGTGATATGTACCAGTAGGGGGCAGGCAGAGCTCCAACAGAAGCAGTGAATCAGAGGGTCAACTGTCACACTGCACCTGCATTGACAGTAACTAATTTTCTCCAAGCACATTTTCATATGCCATGCTCTCCAATGTTGGTCTGTAAAAATGAAGGCAGCAGATATACTTCAAGATCCAGTCTTCAATCCAGGCAATGCCAGGTATCCTTTTCTTTTTTAAAATGGCATGTATTTGGCATTTACAAGACCTAAAACAGTTCTTACTGAGTTTTAGACTCTTGCTGGTGAGTGCAAGGATCCCCTGTCATACAGTATGTACATTGCTCATTTATTATACGTATGGCTACATTATATTGCATACCCAGGACTATGGTGTATTTTCTACAGTGCATAGGTTTTATCAATCTGTTACATTATACTGCATGAACTACAGTATATACTCTATATAATTATAATGGGGCCCAGACCATCCAGTACAGTAGCCATGTCCTTTCTAATGGTTGGCAAAGCCTCTGTGATAACTGGCCACACACCTTAAGCATGGGCCCCTATCATTAAATTCTCTTAGGCCCTTCATGCCCCAGTCCGAATTTGCCTTCCATCTTAAAAATATAATGTATGTGCAGAATATATGGCACATGGTCAGTAGAAAGATTCTAGCACAGTGTCAGAGTCTTAGCTATCTTTTGTGTTTGTACTAAGGGCCTGATTCAGACCTGCTCACAAGCGCATAGCGCTCGCAAGCGGGTCGATGGCTGGGCAGTGCGCATGAGCGACGTGCGCACTGCGCATGCGCGAGCCCCGCAGTGAGCGGGAAACCACTCGCTCTGGGGCTCGCAACAAAACGGGGCGGCAGTTGATGTTGATCGACAGCTCGTCCCGTTTTGTAGGCTTGACCAAACGGAGGCATTCCTGAAGGAACGCCTGCCATTTGTTGGTGGCCCTACTGACATCACCAGTGATGTCAGTAGTGAACTTCCTGCTCTAATAGAGCAGGAAGTTCACTGGGGCTTGCGGCAGGCAAGACCCTACCACAAGGGTCTCGTTGCAAACCCAATGGTCGCGATAATCGCGACCATCGCCAGGCTGCTCGCACAAGCTTTGGAGAAGACATTGTAATGGGTGCAAGATGAGAAGAATGGGCCATCCCTAACTTAGGAGCCTGTGGCCCTGATTCAGAGCCGGACACTCTGACAGAGCGCTCGCTCTGAATCAGGGCCGGCCATCTAGTTTTCTAGAGCGGCCCCCTGGCCGCTCGCATAGCTGTGGGTGACCACCCACAGCTATAGCGAGCGGCCAAAAAGATGGTCGCGATGGTCTTGACCATCCCGACCATGGGGCTTGTGACGAGACCCTTGTGGTAGGGTCTCGTTGCCGCAAGCCCTGGAGTGCTTTTGGCTCTATCTATCACTTGTGATGTCAGTGGGGCCGGTCCCAGACGGTAGGTGTTCCCATGTGAACGCCTCCGTCTGGGCAGCAACGCCCCCGGCACGCCCACCAAAGGGGGCCTGCTGTCACTCAACATCGACAGCACGCCCCCTTTGTAGCGAGACCAATAGCGACGGCTTGCCTGTCGCTATGCGGGTCTCGTGCATGCGCACTTGGCCAACATCGACCCGCTTGCGAGCGCTCAGTGCTCGCGAGCGGGTCTGAATCACACCCTGCACCCATTATAAATACTTCACCATCATTCCCCATTTTCCTAGAGCTCTTGCAGTCCAGTTTAACCATACATTGTTCTTCTAGCTACTGTACCCAATATTATTATATTATGTTGATAAAAGAAATATTCAAAGAATAGCACAAAGCCATAGCAATTTAATGAGACTAAAATGATTACATTCATAAAACAATAAATTCAAATTGCATCGGAATAGTTAACCATTATTAGTTTACTACTTATTTAACAGTGTTATACATGTCATGCTGGGATGTGCTTATTCTAATGATTTATGTAGAAATTGAATGAAAAATATCCTAATAAATGAAAAATATGATTGTAAAGAAGTGTAGAAGTAATTGCACATGATGAGGGATGCTCTTTTAATAAATTGTTACTGTGCAAGTTCATCATATCATAAATGTCAGTTCTGGATGTAATGTGCCCACAAGTTCAACTTCTCACACATGTACCCAAATAATCTACTTTACAATGGTTCTACAGTTTCTGGGAGATCAGAATGGGCAGACATTATAATGGCTGCAGGTTGGTCATTACAGGCCAGGGGGAGGTTAGGGATAGGAGGTTAGGGATAGGCACCCCCCGGGAGGGTTAGGTTTGGGGTGCGGGGTGGGGGATTAGGTTTAGGCACTAATGGGGGGAGGTTAGGGTTAGGCACTGGGGGGAGGTTAGGATTAGGCACTTGGGGAGGGTTAGGGTTAGGGGGAGAGGGGAGGGTTAGGGTACTTACCTTCAGCTGTTGGGATTTCGACCCATCGGGCTCCTGATGTTGGTATTTGATCCGGTGGCTAAACAGCTGCTGGCATTACATACCGATTCCCAGCAGGCTGCTGTACTATGCAGTCCAGGAGAGCTCTCTGAGATTTGCAAGTCTCCTGCACATTCCAGGAGAGTATACTGTAGATGTGTGCCTAAACCACTATTTGGCAAATCACTGACATTAACACTGGCTGTTTATGTAAAGGTTTGATTCAGAGGTGGACGCAGTGCCGATATTTGCCTAGTTGTCTGATATTTTTTGTACTGTGCATATGTCCCTATGGTTGCCGCAGGCGGTTGAAGAATGAATTTGAACAAATATAGAGCCAATTTCAAAGGGCATTCCTGGGTGAAAACAGGGGGTGGCTAGTTCAATGTGGGAGTATTATGTTGATTATTTAGCATAACCAATTAGCTGCAAAATTTTTGCTGCAAAAATATATTTTTTTGGATAAGAAGTAAACCATACAGGAACATTTCTTCACATTATACGCATTAGTATTAAATACGGTTTTTAACATCTACAACTCATTGTGTATTTTTATCACCCACAATCTCAGAGTAGTGCACATCTACATCTCAGGTTAGCGCTGGACACAAAACCCAATTGTAATTATCTGGTTGTTTATGTTGTTATTGTCTCTTGCACTTAAACCATATGAAAAATAGGGATTTTCCCTGATTTTGCACCCGCTCTGAGGCTGCAAGAAGTAGACCAAACTAATTCTTATTCAAATTACCACGGCTGAAATTCTGGCTCCCAGTTGAACAGCAAAAACCTTGCATCTGTGAGAAAAACCCTATGGCGCAAGATTTTTTAAACATTTGTGCCCAACTGAATATGCCCCTATCTGTATGATTCTCTATATATTATTTGTATCATTATTTTGATGGCAATTGGTTTTTTTTTAGTTTGGAGCAGGAAAAAAATAACAAGTGCGGCCTTTTTACTGGCTCCATCCACATAATGCAAATTCTCAGAAACACAGTACTTTCTTAATCTTTACAATGAGTTCCGTTATCTAACTGAATTATCTCTCTGGCAGCTGTAAAACTTTTTCTCAGACTCCATGTAATGGACAACTTTGCCACTTTCACGTACAGCCAACTTGTTTTTATTGAATTAACATCAAAATAAGTGATATTGATCCTAATAGGACAGAGCAGTGAAAAGCATTATGGAATTAAGCCGTAGAGAGGAAAGTTCAATATGGAAAAAGCTATTAACACTACTTCCCGAAGTTTTGCTTTTGTCAGGATTTATTCTCTTTCCTGCAGGTTTTAGTTATATAAAACTTATGGAACATTAATTTCTGTCAAAGACACACTGTAGCTGTCACCAGTCCCTAGTGTCTTAGGGTCAAGTGATTGTTTTGTTGTGTCCCTGTTGTGCCCTTATTCTTGAAGTAGGATTTCAAGAGTTAACATGTCAAAAAACAATTTTGCAATCAAATTTTGTTACCATATAATTTAGGGAATTGTGATTCACCAAGGTCCATCCAGATAGAGATGTGCATGGCGTTCATTGGTACAGCTGCTCAGCATAAAGGGTTCTGGGAAAATTATTTTAAGATGTTGAGAATAAGGTGATTTTCACTGAACACTAAACATGGAAGTGGACCAAAATCCTGTAGAAAATTTACCAAAATGAACATGGGACTTAAGAAACAAAGGAGGGAGATATACTAAGCCTTTTACAGAGTTGAGAAGTTAACCAGTGGGGAAGTTACCGATAGCAACAAATCAGCTTCTCTTATCAAGTGCATGCTATAGGTAGGTAAAAGCTGATTGGCTGCTATAAGAATCTTCTACACTCTTTAGGCGGTTTGATATATTTTTCTCACAAGAGATAGTAAATTGGTGAATGTAGGCCACCATAGCATTATATCTATGGACAGGGAGGCATGCTATTTAGCTTTTATATTTAACCAGGGTACGCCATGATACTTCTATTAGGGCCCCCAACTCACAAAACAGCCATGGTCCATCTGTAAATATAATATAATATGCTGTAAATGGAATAGTGGGCACAGATGATTTCAGCAAATATCTTGGCAACCTCCCTTTGCAGCACCTTACTCAGATTGCGAGCCCTGGAGGATAATGGGTGTGCAGGTAAGCAGTGTTAATACTCCATAAGTAAAAATAAATATCTTAAATAAATATTAACTTCAAAATAAGCTTTTGCTACAGTAAGAAATAATGACAGCCTAATTTTATTAATCTAATTAGAATTGAAATTAGGTAGGGTGGCAGAAAAAACAGTGCAACCTTGGCTACAGCCCAATAATGTGATTTAAATAACATGGGGTGGCACCTAATCCAGCGTAACCAAGATCGGGCAGTAACACTCCGCCTTAGTTGGTTTAGCAATGGTCCCTCTGTTAGATGAGACCAGGTCCTCCCTCCCGTGAGGTAGAGACAAAACTTCTTGAACTGAGATTGCAGAGATGCACTGCTTAATTGCGCCTCCCTTGTTGTAAAAATGCAAGAAAATACAATCTAACAAAAATAGAAAAGACATACAAACCAACAAGTGGGGCTTGGGGCACAAAACTGGAAAAAGGAAGTTGGCTCCTCTTCCAACCTAATTAAAACAACCTAAACCCTTGCACGTACAACTCATAGGCTGTTTCAATGGTTCCCAAACTGGGTCCTCAAACTTCTTGAACTGAGATTGCAGAGATGCACTGCTTAATTGCGCCTCCCTTGTAAAAATGCAAGAAAATACAATCTAACAAAAATAGAAAAGACATACAAACCAACAAGTGGGGCTTGGGGCACAAAACTGGAAAAAGGAAGTTGGCTCCTCTTCCAACCTAATTAAAACAACCTAAACCCTTGCACGTACAACTCATAGGCTGTTTCAATGGTTCCCAAACTGGGTCCTCAAAACTTCCTAACAGTCCAGGTTTTAAGGCTATCCGTTCATGGCCACAGGTGGCTTAATTAGAACCTTAGTCAATTTGATTTAACCATATGTGCTAGAGTATGGATATCCCTAAAACCTGGAATGTTGGGGTGCCTTGAGGACTGAGGTTGGCAACCACTGGGCTACCTAATGATGCCATCCAAACTGGTGACTTTTTTATTACAGTTTAAGCCTTACCAAACCCAAACTTGATTACATAAAAAAACCTGGTTGCTTACAGCTTCTCCCACATAATTGGATCCTTAAATAGTGGAGTTGACTTTATTGCTATATGCAGCAGCTCTAGGAATGTGACCCCACCATTGTAAATAGTAGATTGTTTTTTTTTTTGTGGTTTCATTTTCTTGATTAAATTGAGACATTTAATTGATATTTTTTTCCACACTACAGAATGTCAGTGAAAAAACTTTGCTTGAAAAAGCAATTTAAATGTATTGTGTTGTTGTTTGTATAAAAGAAGAATGTTATTCATAAAACAATCAAGATTAAGCGGTTTTCAAGCCCATCCTTATCCCTCACCCTTGCCTCAACCATGGGAGTTATTTTAATTATTGTCATTGAGTTATAAGATGCCACAGTACTCCGAACAGCAGGATAGTAGGCAGGGCCGCCGCTAGGCAACTGCCTAAGGGCGTCGTGACCCGAGGGGGCGGCCCACTTAGGCTCGCTGAGAGAAATAAATGAAGCCGAGAACCTCTATCCAGCGCCATAGAGTGTGATTTTCTACCTACATTCAGGGTAGAACATTCACGTTACTTAAACAAGTTCACCGACAGCAGGAGGGAGCTTTAGACTCTCCTCTCTATGATCGGGATGAATGCACCCACGCGATGAGCTGAATAATACCGAGGTGTGCCTGCCCGAGAAAACATGGCGGCCTCCGTAATGTACAGTCTGCTGTCATTGACATTAAGGAGTCGGGTGCACTGCATTGGAATCTGCGGTGGTAGGGCAAGCTCGAGGCGGCTAGGGAGTTATGGGGTTTTCCGGGTTCTCTGTCGAAGTACAGGGGAGATGAGAAGCAGCCGGGGCAGATGTGTTTAATGTGCCTGGTATGAGGGGTAAGTGTCGGCCTCCTGTTTATAATAACCACCCCGTGTAATAGGTTGCTCTTGGTTTCCAAGCGAGTGTCTTAGCGGCAGCCCCATGTCACTGCACAGCCTGGCATGGAAGAGTTAGTCATGTAGCTGTCATCACAGGCACTGAGTGCTGCACTCTTGCTGCACTTGCTCTCCTGCTTTGCACACCATGTATTCTCCTCTATATACATGCAGAAGGGATAATCGTTGCATGTAGTCTATTTCCAAGTAGTGTGGATAGACAAAGTGCATTAAGTAATTGCCAGTATGGGTCTGTGTGTTGTGTGTGCACATACACATGTAAATATCCTGTATGGGTATCTTTCACCTGCAGTCATATACAAACAAGACACATCAGTGTATTATAAGTATTGTGAGACCACATTTTGCATTTATACTTATTGTTATACATATTATCATGTTGAATTGGCAATTTGTAACTTAAACACAGTAAATGGGCAATGTTAATTTCAGAGAATTACATATATTTATATGCAGTAATATTGTAAAGCTGATTTCCTTTAGATAGTTACCAGATGAATTACAACATTTCCTAAAATAAACAATATTGGAGCAATTTTGAAATAATAATATATGGGTGCATGAGCAATAAGGAGGATAATTCAAAAGATAAATATATAGTTTCATGCCCTCCCTAAACCCTGCATTCCTCTTGCTTAGGATAGTTTGAGAGCTAGATACAATATAAGGGAGCTTTGTGACCCAGAATAGTATAGTAGGTAAGGTGGTATGGTCAGTTTATCCTTAAAGGTCTGACCAGTTAGGAAAATTATCGAATTAGCATGATGACCCATATTGTAATGAAATCACGTTTAATATGTCCAATTAGCATGATAATAAGTAGAACAATAGGAACTCTGTAGAAGAGACTATTTTTAACACCTACTCCAGCTATTATAGATGGAAACAAACAGAATAACACATTCTAATTTATTACCAAAGATATAGAAGGAAACATCTGTAGTATACCAGCAAAAATATGAATTGATTAAAAAGAACAAAAAAGAGATAAATAGGATAAACACATTTTTCTTTGTGACATGCACTGATTCCGCAATCTGTGATTTAAGTGCAATACTGTTCTTTTACAGACATTTACCTGTATCCAGCCTTTATTATTTCCTTCTGTTGTCATCTTCCTTAAATTCACAGGTAAACAGCAATAGGGAGGAGACACCAAAATAAATATTAACTGAAGGACCTTAGATGACCTTCAACAAAATGACCATACTGCCTTCTTACCATTCTGCATAGGGTTTTTCAATTGGATGATGTAACTGGCTGTCCTCCGTCTATTTAAATCACACAGGTGCACAGGGCACTGCCAGGGCTGTCTGGGACAAAGGATACATTACTTTGAAATAACTGATAGGGGCGGCCATGCTCTTGTTCAGACTGCAGTCTCTGCTCGTTCTTCTTTTTCAACCAAAAGTGAATAGGAAAATAACTATCAGACAATTACTCCTTCTCTATAGCAGCTAAAGGTGTCTCTTATGAGTTATGACTGCATTTTGCTGTCAGCAGTTAACCACGATTTTTTAGTGTCAGGGCCATTAGAAGGTCTGTCAGTGTTAGGGAAAAAAGACATTAGAAAACAAAGCTGAGAATTTCTAGTGGTATGATATACGTGTATAATAGGATGTATTCAGGCCGGCACTGTTTTAAACAAAAGATGTTTTGAAGGGTCTTTTTCTAAAACAGGTTTTTATGTTGCTGCTTGTAAACAATAGATTATATATGTAATATTTAACCTCTGGCTCCTATGCAGTCTTATGGGGAACTAGTAGGCGACAAGTAAGTATCTTACGTTGTGAATGCAATAAAGTGTTAGGTACACATTGTAGAGTGACTAACCCCCCACATTAGTCCTACAGATTCTCACATTATCATAAGGTAGCAAATCAAAGCATTCCCAGCTGCCCTCAACTGCAGCCATGCTGTAAAACTCAGTATCAGCTCCTTACTGTCTATCCTCTGGAGACTTACTGTACATAATAAGCTAGTATTTCAATACTAGCTGGGATACCCGGCATTGCCCAAATTGAAGACTGGACCCTGAAGTACACCTGCAGCCTTTATTAGTTAACATTGTCCTCATCTATAATTCCATTCCATTGATCTTGAAAAGGACCCCACTGTTTGCTAACATGCTTGCAAACAGTGGAATAACTACCATGGGTGCAAGGGGTGCAGCTGCTATGGTGCCCAATCTGTCTCTGTGGCTCGCTGCTCCCCCTGCACCCAGTCACCCACATAATTTGGGCCGCTCCAGTGAGGGTCGCCGAGGGGGGTCTGGGTGGCAGGAGTGTTGAGTTGGTGGTGGCACGCAAGCTTATTACAGCTGGCACAGCGGCAGTCAATCAACAGTGGTGGCTCCTGATTGGCTCCCGGTCTGCGAACTCCGATTGGCTCGCGACCAGCACCAGATTCAAATTGTTCCAGCACTGTCTGTCAATGTCTGCCACTGCCTGCTGGTGCGCCAGCTGTAATTAGCTGGTGGCCCGGCCCCAAATCCAAACCTGCTGGCTGCTGATGGGGCATGGCAGAGGTGAGTTGCTAGGGGGGCATAATGTGTAAGGGGCATTACTGTTATGGGCATTACTGTGTGGCATAATGTGTAAGGGGCAGTACTATTGTGTGGAATAATGTGTTATATGGGGCACTACTACTATGTGGCATAATCTGTAAAGGGCACTATTGTGTAGTATAATGTGTAAGGGGCATTAATGTGTGGCATAATGTATAAGGGGCACTACTACTGCGTGGCATAATGTGTATAAGGGGTACTACTGTGTTGCATAACCTTAATGGGCTCTGTGTGACATAACATGAATGGGTTCTGTGTGGGGGCAAATGTATGTGTGTTTTTTACCTCAGGGGGCTGGGGGAGCATTTAAATCTAGCTATGTGGCCCCAAAGTTCTAGTTATGCCCTTGCATGCAAACACAGAGGGCTGCCTAATAGGAAGTGGTATGAAATACCGCCGGCCGCATGGCCGTGAGTTCAAATCCCGGCAGCGTGAGTCAGACAGCTGGAGAGATCGCGGCAGCTCGACAGCACTGGAAATCCCAATCGTCCCTAGGTAAGTACTTACTAACCTAATCCCCCCTAACCCTAACACTCCTTAGGTGTGCCTAACCCTAACCTCCCCCCTGTGCCTAACCCTAAAACCCCCTTTACAAGTGCCTAAACCTAACTCCCTGCTGCCTAACCCTAAGTTAGGGGGTGCCTAACCCTAAGTTAGGGGGTGCCTAACCCTAACCTCCCCCCGGGGGTGCCTAACCCTAACCCACCCTCCCCCTAGCCTAACCCTAACCCTCCCGGGGGGGTGCCTAACCCTAAGTCCCCCCGGGAGGCCTAAACCTAACCCTCCCCCCTCGCGGTGTTCCGGCGTCGGAAAAATTACATTTAACCCTCGCTGGGATAAAGGAGTCGGGAAGCCGGCTGTCGGGCTTACGTCAACCGGCTTCCCGTTTGCATCCCGACTAATATATATGGTCACTTTAAAAAGGACTAACTCTGGATTTAATATGAACTTGCATGAGTCATAAAGTTTGACACTTGCTCAGACTGTGAGGTTAAAATGATTCTTTTGTAGCTTTCACACAGGTTTTTGTAAGACTGCCATTTAACACTTGAGACAGCTCCGAACCCTATTTAATTTAAGTGTCCCCATTTTTAGGGGTTGTGAGAGAGTGTGGCCCTGACAAAGTTAAAACCTAGGCAAAAAGCTAATCCTTGTCAAACTACACCACCCTGTCGTGCATTAAGGACAGACAGACAAACTTTCTCGCTTATTAACTAGATTAGCCATTAACTGAAGTGTTAAAAGCAATAAATGTATTTTCATTGGTAACTTGGAAATAAACACATTTGTTTATAATATTATAATAATTGTAATATTAGTAATAGTTATTGATGTTGCTATTACTGAAAAAGAAAGCAAACAAACATTATTTGTTTTAAATATATTTTTATGTCAATATTTGCCTTGTTGAATAAAACAAAGACATCTATTTATAGTGCACTGCTAATTGAAATGTTATTGTTATGCCAAGCTGGATATGATCTGCATAATGACAGCCACTGCTGGCTTTGTGGCACTGGACCAACATCTGCTTATTCAGTTTGCAATGACAGTAACTGTTCATGGTAATAAAGGCAAATATACAAAGACACAAGTACATATGCGTAATGAGAGCAGGGTGCTGGGCACATTGTAAATAACGGGTAATTCCACTTGCCAATTCCTTTCCATCTGTAATGTAGTCATGTATTTTGGAATTAAATATTTGTATTTTGAGGTATGGTTTTTCAGGTGTCTTTCAATGTCACCTAATCAACCAAGTCAAGTTGGGAGGTCATGCTGTTTTGTGGCAGAAAACATTTTTGAGACTACCTCAGTGTGCACAAGTGCCGGTCAGCTCTAGAACCATAGTACCTCGATCAGTGTTAACAGGGGGATCTCACCCTAAAGAAAAGAGCTCTATATCAGGACAGTACTGCATGCAAGTTCAGGATCATCTTGCTGAACTGATATTGAAGTCTGCACAAAGCTGTTACCTTGTGTACCTGCCTAAAGCAGGAGGACATCGGATCAGTTAATGTCCTGCTTGCAGAGGAGTGAACAGTGTGGCTCAGAGATCGGGACAGCAGTCCAAAGGATAGTGACTTTAGCCCCATTAAGTTGCAGACCCTTCCAGCGCTAATATATTCAAGAGTTTTACAAAGTCTTATTAATGGCTGCTTCTCCTTGTCCAAATCTTCACAAGCTGGGAATTCCAATTACAAACATGTAGAAAACAAAGACAGGGGGGCCCTCATAATGCACCATATCAATATGCTACTATTGGTGGTTATTATAATAGCCAAAGGCAAACGTAACTTGAGATCAACTAAATGTTCTTATCTGAACTCTCCTTTGAGTTTAAGTTCTTTTGATATCTCTAGTCCACATGTTCTCCTGAATACACATCAAAGCAGCCATGGTGCAAATGTAGAATTTAGTGATTAAACAATAGGAAAACAGTTGCTTGGTTTAATAAAGACTTTAATGGAGCTGCGGTGACTCTCTCTTCTCTCTCACAGTGATCCTTGGCAGAGAGCTGAGGGTCCGATTCAGAACCGGACGCTAAGCCGCAATTGCTCGCATCCACAAGGGGCCGGGTATGCAAATTCCGCGATCGCACTGCCTGGCTTAAGCACACCCTCTATGCCTTAGAGAGCAACAGCAGAGTGAGTGCACGCCGGTATAAAGACGCCCACTTTTCTATCCTAGCACACGTCATCTCCATGAAGTGTCTGATTAATCAGTAACATCGAGAGCCATCGGAGCTGCTCGCCGCCCTTGAGGTAGACTCTACCCCGCCGCAAGCACTGCGATCACTGCAGGCTGAAATACAACCAGGTGACATGTACAATGAAGCTTCCATGCTAATTATGATCTCCCGTTAAACACCGTTTTGATGCCCAGACACGCCTGCGTTCGCACCTCCACTCCCCCGTTCACAAGCACCTTCCCCTGTTACCACCCACAAACGGCACTATCTGTCACTCAAAGTAGCGCTCAGTCTGTGTACAATGAGCGCACGTTTCCCTATTGCAGTGACTGGCCTGCGCACACGCACTGCGACGCATACCCGTGCGCAGACAGACGACAATTGCCGATAGCGAGCGATCGCGGCTTAGCGTCCGGGTCTGAATCGGCCACACAGTTCACTAGATATAGGTTTGTGCTTTCAAGTTAATTACTGTAGGATTTTAGTGTTATTTTAGTTAGAGTTAAACTTTCTTTGCATTTAGAGACATACTGTATATCAATTTTTATGTGATATTTTATGAAGATTAATACTTTATTTGTTAGTTACAATCAGTACTTAGTTTTTTTAGAAGCCATTTTGGCTTTTGGCCTTCATTAAAATGTTCTCATGGCCACTGTTAGAAGTGACCAGAGAAGCAGCTCAGGTAGCAGGAGAACTTACATATTGTACATATCACACCAGCAGCAGCAGCTTTGCACTACCTGCTAGTGACAACAAATTAATTCACGTTGCATTGCAAGCATTGTCTCTGACAGTAGCTGATGCATAGGTGGTTGCAGATCCTGCTCATGTCATGATTCCAGCTTGAAGACACATTTCAATGCGGGAACAATTATATTTATTGGTTTGAGTATATTCGTCAATATGAATACTTTACATCTGAGACTCCAGCCTCAGAGCTAGGGATGGCCATTGGAGACCAATAGCTGGCAACCATTGGTTTTGCGATTCTATGTGCTATATGCTAAATAAAGGGATAAAAAATTGAAAAACAATAACAAGCCCCACCCACTTCCCAAAGCATAACTAGCCTTGGGCCTCTGAGCCTGTTCTGGCACTAGAAATTTCAGGGGGAAAGCAGCGAGAGGTTCCCCTGTATTTCCAGTATCCAGCATCGGGCTGAACCAGTATAAACTTTATCAGGGAGACACACATCATGGAACCCCCTGCCATGATGTAAACCAGCCCAAAACTGACCAACCCAGAGCCGGTACTCCTCGGAAAGTGTGGAGTCCCCCAAAACATGGAGTTCCCCTCCTGAGGATTAACCAGCCCTGACCTGAAAGCCAAGGGCTCTTCTCTGTATCCCTGGAGGCGGTGGATATGGGGGTACTGGTGTATAAGAGAATAACTATGCAAGACTTGTATTGTACAGTTTCAGGATTGGGCATTTAAGGGCTGTCCTCTTGTACCAGAAGGACCTATCATGTAATTTCTACTTTTTGACACATTGAAATAATACTTCTGGCAATTGTACTTCTAAATTCAACTTTTCAGTTTTATCCAAAATTTAATAGCTCTTTACTGTTATTGATAAGCTGTTACTGATTTTTGCCAATTATTTTCTAAAACATATTGGTAATTAATAAATTAATTACAAAACATGTACAATATACTCCTTAGTTAAAAAATGTTTAATTTATAATATGAACCTTTTTTGTAAGGTGTTCCCATTTTATTAATTTACTCTTATTTATACTATGAAAATATTATGGAAACTGTTTGTATGACATAAAGGGACCAAAGATGCCTCTTCTTCTGACTACATTCGATTTTGGGGTCACTATAAAGTAAAGCATTGAGTTCTTGTTTGTTTTGTTATGAGCATATAGCTACAATGTTGTTCTGGGCTGACATTCTTGCATCATTTATATACATTGCTTGCTGTTTTTTCAGTATTGCGATTGCTGTTCAGGCATTCATCAAGCTGCATCATGCAGAGATGCTGTCTAAATGGAAATGTGCTGTCCTGTAAAAGCTTTTGTAATTTCTATGAAATTGTCCTCATCATGGCTTGAGCAATTTTGAGTCTAATTTTCAGATGACAACTTATATTTGTATGTAGAAGATCTGATTACGAGCCAGCAAAATACTTTATAAAATTGTAAAGAAAATTAATTGATATTAGCCTAAGTGGAAACCTACTATATAATTCCAAGAAGTTTGAAAAATCTGTCTCTCTTGTTAATATTTTATCATATTATCCAAATATAATATTTGTGTTACCCTTTCTAGCATTTGGAAAATGTTCAATATAATGATATCAAATGTTGAATCTTTCATATGTACTGTAAGGTCTCAAGTAGGTTAGGATGTCTTCCGAACTTCCCACAATGTGAATATGTGCTAATTCTTATCATTTCTGGTGCACAATTTATGTTTATTTTTTTATTTGATTTATTTTGTTTATTTGCTTTTGTTAACCAATGAGGTCACTAGACATTTGTCTTTCCTGGATCAGCTTTAACAGTACATGTGAAATTAATTTTAAAAAATAAATTTTATCATAGAATTCATATTTGTGATAGTCCTGTTTTTGGAGATGACTTTATGTTTAACTAGTGACTTTTATGTTTTGTTTGAAAATAAAGTTCAACAAATTTAGTACATAGAAATGTCACAATGTGAATGTCAAATTTACTCAAGATGATCATTTTATTATTGATCCATGATTATTCCATTTATTCTAATGTAGATGTGAATACAATTGAATAGATACTGTATATGAAAAATCTATTTACTACCTTATTCCAACATTAAGCGCTCAAATCTCAGCCAATGATTTACTAAAATATTCTTATTGTGTTATGTGATATACTGTAAATGTATAGCTCCAAGCAGCGTCTACAAAGGCAAATACGTCCTGCAAAGTTGTTTGAAATATATATATATATATATTATATATATATATGATTTACTAACATATTTTCATTGTGTTATGTGATGTACTGCAAATGTATAGCTCCAAGCGGCGTCTCCAAAGGCAAAAAATATGTCCTGCAAACTTGTTTCAGATGACCAATTAAAAACATTTAGCTCATATTAGTTTTGTTTGGAGATATTTCTACCTTATTCCAACATTTAGTCCTCAAATCTCTGCCAATGATTTTCTAAAATATTCTCATTGTGTTATGTGATATACTGTAAATATATAGCTCCAAACACACTATATGAAAAGCATACAATTGACCTTGTTAGGATTACTGACTTTCTGATCATAGCAATATTTGCATGGAAATTAAATGTTGTGTATAAAATATTCCATTGTTTACTATTCTGCTTTGGAAAAGTCTGAGCGAGCAATATATGTAAGTAAACTGGGGTTATGTTTAGATATATTATAGTGGTACGAGAGCTGCAGTGCGAAGTCTCCCTGCTGCAGGGGACTAGTTTAGATTCCAGGTGATAGTAAATGTCAGTCCGTGAGTGGCAGTAAATGACATTGCTTCTGAATTAATGTTTTCTAAATAGACCAGTTGAGATTATATGGCATGCGTATAGCTTGTTCTGGCCTCGGATGTGTTCTCTGTCAGCTATCATTCTTATAAAGTGTGAAATGTATAAACAGCTGATGACTATTTAAGTAGCAAATATCCTTAAGAATTTCTCGGTAAGAAGAAATGATGGAGACAAGCTTGCAAAATTGCTCTGAGCCCTAGTGTACCTTGGTTTTATGCCCATTGGTTAAATCGATGATCACTAAGCTTTTCAACCACACAGAATTATTATTTTGTTTCGTTGCTACAGTCATTGTTCCTGAACAAACAGTGCTTATAGAAATTGATGTCATGTGCTTGGAAAGCAGTACAGCTTTGCTAAGAACCATTGAATACATGAGCTGAAAGCTAACTCGTTCACCTCCCATTTGCCCAGACAAAAGCTTTCAGTTTTCAACAGTAGTCCAAGGACAAGGACAATGAAAATGGTGTAGCTGGCTATAAATGTAGTACCACCTGATAATTTGTTCTTTCCAAACAAAATGGTGTAAAAAAAAGTACTTATAAATTACGCCTCATATCCCCTGGAATTTATTTTGTTTTTGAAAATGTAAGTACAAATGTAAGAGCAAGTGCATTTGACATTAACGCTATGCACAGCCCATTTTGTTATTCTGTGCACCACCTGAGGCATGGCTAGAACCAGGGACACCGAGGGGGAGGGGGGGAGCGGGTACTGAATAACCAGGCCCAGACTTGTTGGAGGAGCTCAGCAGAGGCCCAGGTCCTTTTTTTTTTGGAGGGGACATAGCCACGCATTTCTAATTTGGCCACGGCCTCCCCCAGTACCCGGACCACCATTCAGCTCTCAGCAGCCCTGACTAGAACCACATAGTGGTGTGTTTAGCATATCATGTCACTAAGGGAGGCAGGGTCAGTCTGTGGGAATAAATCTGCCTTTTAGGGGGCAAGTCAGTCTCCTAGATGTGCAGTCATAATATTTGGTACACAAGACTAACATCGCACATCTTCCTGTGCACCTCAATAGGCTGAGAAAATGTGCAGTGTTAGAGTCCGCGAGAAAAGAGTTTGTGGCCAACACTTTTTAAATGAATCACCCTCTTATGGTGCGTACACACTACACGATATGCTCCCTGAGCGATATCGTGTAGTGTGTCCCCGGCAGGCTGTGCTCAATGTCGTTCATGACATTGAGCACAGCCGCTGAACGATATCATTAACGATATCGTTCAGCGCCGGGCTCTCTCCCCCATTCCCCAACATGCAGCAACCTGACGAGATTGTCAGGTTGGCCTGCATGTCAGCCCGATGAACGACGATGACGAACGACCTGCGGGAATGCGCGTCGTCATTATCGTTCATCGTTTTGGGGTTAAAAATGGATGATAAAGTGGACAACTGAACGATAACGATATCGTTCAGTCGTCCACTTTATCGCCCAGTGTGTACGCACCTTTAGTGTATGCAAAATTTTAAATGAAGACTCCCTGACTGGCTGTGTCTCAGAATCTCATTAGTGCAAATGCAAATGGGGGTTTGAGCTTGATGAACAGGATATATAATAATGTAGTAAAAGTTTACTATTCAGTTGCTCAACAAGAATTATTGCAATCAGAAGATTGTGATTTGCTGCTATCCTACATTTCAGTTATGTGGCATAGTGTGCAGTTGTGCCTCCATTCGA
Organism: Taudactylus pleione; assembly: GCA_031769625.1. Classification (NCBI taxonomy): domain Eukaryota; kingdom Metazoa; phylum Chordata; class Amphibia; order Anura; family Myobatrachidae; genus Taudactylus; species Taudactylus pleione. Next base: position 24,233,094 of record JAUIMM010000006.1, read on the forward strand.
CCTCATTGCTTTAGATCAGCAGCCACTGAGACTTTGTAGACCTCAGCAGCAGAGATGAAGAGAGCTAAAGGATGAATAGGGCCGACGTGGAAGAGGAAAGTGGATGCAGGAGAAGGTACAGGGCAAAAGAAAACATGTGAGGGGCATAGGGGAAAACAACAACCCAAGGTGAGCTCAAATAGAGACTGATGGGAGGACCTAGGTGCACATATATAAATAAGGGAACAAAAGAAACAGACATACAGAAAAAGACAGAGATGCAGTCATATACAAAGGGGGGACAAAGAGATGCACACGGAGGGGCAGATGTATGAAGCTCTGGGAAGTGATAAAGTGCAGAGTGATAAACCATCAGCCAATCAGCTCCTAACTGTCATTTTTCAAACACAGCCTGTAACATGACAGTTGGGAGCTGAGTGGCTGGCCATTTATCACTCTCCACTTTATCACTTTCCAGAGCATCATACATCTGCCCCATAGAGAGACACAGGGAAAGACACTGACACAGACAGAAGAAGGGCAGTGACTGACAAAGAGGAAGAAGTGAGGTTCTTGCACACAGGGGATGGAGAGAGAGGATGGTGCAAAAATGGAAAAGAGTGACAGGTTGGCATTGACAGGGGACAGGCAGAGAGCCTGGCACAACAGTTGAAGTAGAGACAAAAAAAGCACAGACAGAGGAAGGGCAGAGTGGCTGGCATACGCAGGAATATCACAGATAGATAAAGTGAGAATAGAGACAGTTCCTTCAGTCCACTCCGTGCTGCAGGGTAGGAGAATGCTTAGGGCTGGAATCAAGTTCACCCTCCCCCCCTTCCCCAAGCCCCATCGCCCAACACACCATAGCCCAGGGTACGCACCCGCTGTGCAGTGAGGGCTAGGGTTAGTGCAGCGCCTCTTCAGTGTCCATCCCACCTCTGTAAATCCTCATATCCAATATAAAACCTTTTATGGATTTCATTAAAATGTGTGTTAGAGCTACGCTTGTGAAATAAAGACAAACATATAATAATATGTAAACAAGTTGTGAGTGTAATAACTATCAAAGAAGTTATTAAAAAATAAGAGTATACTGCCAGGTGCACCTCAATCAATATTATAATTCATTTGTGATAAAGAGCAAAATTGAACAAGTGAATTCAACTGTGCATCTCCAGATACTGTATAATGTTGGTAAATATATGTGGCTTTGCAAGTATTCAATCATTCAGAATAATAAGGAAGTATCAGCTACAGAACATATTCAATTCCATTTAGAATATATAATATCCATAACTGGAAGTTAAACATTCCTTCTCTATTAGGTTATATACTATTTATTTACATCTATACAGCATAATATACCCCTAACATCACTATGGTGTAGTATTCAGTACTAGCTGGGATACCTGGCATTGCCCCGGTTGAAGACTGGACCCTGAACTGCACCTGCAGCCTTTATTTATTTACATTGTCCTTGCCTATAACCGCATTTCATTGATTTTGAAAATGACCCCATTGTTTGCTAACATGCATGCAAACAGTGGCGTAACTACCGTAGGTACAAGGGGTGCAGCTGCTATGGTGTCATTGCTGCCTCTGTGGCCTGCCGCTGCCCCTGCATCCAGTCATGTACACAAGGTGGACCGGTCCAGTCAAGGCCGTCGAGGGGGGCCCGGGTGGCAACGGTGTTGTTTTAGTAGCTGACATGGAGTGACAGCGATCAGAGCTTTCGGTCTGACAGCCAATCAGCAGTGGTGGCTCCTGATTGGCTGCCAGTCCACGAGCAACGATTGGCTCACAACTGATGCCTGAATTAAAAATTGTGGTGATGCTGTCTTTTCATGTCTGCCGCTGCCTGCTGATGCAACAGTTATAATTAGCTGGCGGCCCGCCCCAATTCTACACCTGCTGGCTGCTGATGGCACACATGGAGAGGCGAGTGGATGCTGGAATGAGATGGGCAGGTGGCTTGCTGAAAGGGTGCATAATGTGTAACAGGCATTACTGTGTGGCATAATGTTAAAAGGGGCATTACTGTGTGGCATTATGTGTAAGGGGCACTTCTATTGTGTGGATTAATGTTTACATGGGGCACTACTACTATATGGCATAATCTGCAAAGGCCATTACTGTGTGGTATAATGTTTAAGGGGCATTACTGTCTAGTGTAAGGAGCATTATGGTATGGCATGCTGTATAGGGAGCACTAGTGCATGGCATAATGTGTATAAGGGATACTACTATGTGGCATAACCCGAATGAGCTCCGTGTGGTATAACATGACTTGGCTCTGTGTGGTGGAAAATTTGTGTTTTTTTAACTTCGGGGGGGACTTTTAAGATTTGCTATGTGGCTCCCAAAATAAATACTGTGCTGAGTCTAAGTGAGCTGCCCACCAAAGAGGAATGTTTTCTTCTTTTTTAAAAAAACAATCTCAATAATAATTCAATTTAAATAATATAATAAGGGAAAATTGTGTGTTTTTGAGAGGTAGCGTGTATTACTGTTCTTACTGGGTGCGTGTCCCAGTCAGCTGCACTCAAAACAAATAAAGAGGAATTTTCTTTTGTAAAAACAAAAAATTTCAAGAGTTTGTGTTTTTGAGAGGCAGCATATTATATTGCACTTACTGGATGTGATCATGTCCACATTAGCTGTACCCCAAAATAATAAAAGTGAAAACAAAATAAAAATATTGGTGTCAAAAAAACATTTTAGTTTTTTTATAATTCAATTTAAATCATATTTCAAGAGTGTGTGTTCTGAGAAGCAGCATATGTTACTGTGTGTGTACCCAAAATATAATAAATGAAAAAAAAAATGTTTTTGGCATAAAATAAACCCCATCTCAAGTCTTTTAATAAAACTGGTATCTCATTCCACATGCACTAAAGGTGCGTAAACACAGAACGCTATATTTCAACGATATGAACGATAACAATATAGTTCAATGATATATTGTTCATATCATTCCATGTGTATGCAATGAAAGACCAATGATGTGCGCTCCCACTGGACGATAACGATATCGATCATCGTCCATGCATGCAAGCCAAACTGGATGATATTGTTATCTCTCCATAGGGATCTGTGGTAGTTTTTGGGTGTGTGGATGAACAATATCGTTCATCCAGCACACAAGGATTTTTAAAGGAAGATAGTTCAGCGATATCGTTATCGCTGATGATCGTTCCTTGTGTACCCAGCATTAGTGTGGTGGCAGGTAAGGTCACTTACAGTAGTTTTACTCCTGTCCATGTGTGAAAATCAATCATGGATTCGTCATTAGAAGAAAAGGATGGTTTAAACATGGAAATTGAGGATGCTACTGTGGAAGTGCAACAGGATGAGGGGGATAATTGTATATCTGACACTAATGAAAATGTTAATGATGAATGGGTTGGACAAGAACAATTTGTCAAAATTCAACAAGTGGCAGCAGTTCTTGCCAGTGATAAGAAGAAGCACATTGTTATGTCTGGGCATAAAACCAAAAAAAGCCACTTCTTCTCTGTGGAATCATTTTTACCTAAATTCTGACAACATTTGTCGAGGCATCTGTACTATTTGTAGTGCCAAAAGTAAGTAGAGGTAAAGACGTTAACCATCTAGACACCTCCTCCTGGTTATGTAATTTGTAGCAAGTTCTTTCAAATTATTTATCAAAATCTGGAAAATCCTGTAAGATAATAACAAGCAGTCCAACATCAGCTACCAGCAGAATGGATATATACCAGCACATGCAATTTCAACCGCCAACACATTCATGATCAATCTCCTCATTAGTGATCAAAGGTAGTCCTCTTGCATCCAATTTGCAAAGTCTAACTGGCTCTTCCCCTATCCAGGATTCCCAAAAATAATCCTTGCATGCTAGGGCTGCTGCTGTTGGGGATGAATATTCATCACAGAAAGGGACAAAGATAAAGACTAGTAGTTTTACACTACAATTGTAAGTGAATCATTTGCAGGAGGAACCAAGTAAGACAGCCACTATCCTGTTATACAGTGGATCACTAAATCCATGATGGCTATGTTTGCATTAGATCTACATCCAATATCTAAGCCTCGAATTTTAGATGATTGAGATCATATGTCCAAGTTACCAAATTCCACCTCAATTCTATTTGACCAGATTAGCAATTCTTCATCTGTTCCAGGATGTTAAACAAAAAGTTATTTTGCCCTAGAAAATGCCATTGTACCGACTATCCACTTAACTACAGATATGTGGACAAGCCGTACTGCTCAAACTAAAGATTACATGACTGTGACAGCCACTGAGTGGGTATATTGCCCTCAGCAGCAGCAGTATCTAAAACACAATGCCAGCTCATACACAGGCAGGCTACTTTCTGCATCACTTGCTTCTCTAAGAGGCATACCAGTATCAATCTGTGGGAAAAAATCAGGGATATCATAAAAAAATGGCTTACACTGCTAAGACTCTCCCCAGGATTTGTCATTTCCAATAACAAAGGTAACATTGTATTAGCATTAGAACTGTGTGAATTTGAACAAGTAAAAAATTACAGATCCCTGCAGGAGATGCTAGTTGTGGCCAGTACAATTTCTGGGCATTTCTGGCAATCACCAATTACATTTAGAAGATTTCAGCAGCTGCAAGAAGAGTTTAATTTGCTATACCAGCAACTGAAGCATAGCAAATGAAACGCAATAACCAGGTGGAATTCCATTATTTATATACTTCAGCAACTGGAGAAACAGCAACAACCCATCTAAATGTACACATTAAGCCATGACATAGGGAGAGGGGGTCATGTTGTCCTACTTCAGCACACTGCAGAATACACTCAGTTTTATGCAAACTACTCAAACCATTTGGAATTGTAACCAATGAAGAGAATTCAAACACTGCCAGTTTGAATCAGATCATACCCTTAATTAAAATACTGCAAAACAGCTACAGAAGATGATGGAGGAGATGAAACTAAGAAATTCTGCTAAGTGTGTTGGACTTGTAGATCAATTTAATTATTCAATTGACCAGGACCGAACGGTTTGTAACATCTTGCAATTGGATAGGTATATTTTAGAAATGTGCGGTTTGGTTCTCCAGAAATCTGAATCCACACGAATTTTGTGAATCCAAGTAAATCCGAGTTGCGGTTCTTATCTCCTGAGGAGATCCGGGTAAATCCGGGTCATGGTTCTGATCTTTTTGGGGTTTAGAATTGGGATTTTAAATCCAAATTTCAGGTTTTGGATTGCATAAATGACATGATTGTAGCTGTTTCTAAAACTTTTTATCTATTTTTTTTATTTTTAAATTCAGATCCATAACCAAAACCAAAACACTTGAGGGTGGTTTTACAAAACCAAATCCAGATCCAAAACCTTGAAGGAGATACAGATCCAAAACCAAAACACGGGGATCGGCGCACATCCCTAGTATATTTTGGCATCCATGCTTCATCCTAGGTTTAAGTCCTATGTAATATCTTACCGACACAGATCTTAAGAGATACAAAGAGCTCCTTGCGAGAAAGTTGTCAGCTCAAGTGGTACATGACGCAATGTCTCCTGCTTCAGTTTCTCCTCCAAATACTGCTGCCTAGGAAAAAAAATTATTTTCAGAGAGACCCATTGAGCAATATTATGACATCTACGTAGGCTTAAAATAATTGCTTGGAGAAAGATAAAGTGGAGGGAGAAAAATTACCAACCAATCAGCTTCTGTCATTTTACAGGCTATGTTTAAAAAAAATTACAGTTAGGAGCTGATTGGTTGGTACTTTTTTCTCTCTGCTTTAATTCTCACCAAGCTTTGATTAATTTCCCTCATAGTTACTAAGAAGCGGCTTGCACAAGTCACCATTTTCAGGTGTGTTAAGCTCCACAATTTAAAAGGGCAATGGTTTTAATAGCAAAACATGGGATGCCACCTCTTAGTAAATAAAGGATCTATTTACTATGCCTTGGATGGAGATAAACTGAATGGAGATAAGGTACCAGCCAATCAGCTCCTAACTGCCATGTCACAGGCTGTGTTTGAAAAATGACAGTTAGGAGCTGGTTGGCTGGCACCTTATCTCTGTCGACTTTATCTCCATTCATGGCTTAGTAAAAAGACCCTAAATCTCTTGTGTACATTTAATATATACTAACAACTTGATACATCAAGTTAAAGCTGAGCTATAGCAAAAATAAAATGTATTGATATCATCAATGAAAAAGATAGTTGTCGCACTCTGCGCACGGCCGGTAAGGGGTGGAGGTAACAGGTTTTGGGCCCGTGTTCACTTAAATAGGATAGGCTACACAGCAGTCTGTGCACAGGGCACACAGTGACATTGGTGTGAGTAGTGGGTGAAGACGTTGCTGCCACCAGTCTGTATAGCAATGCTGGTCACATGGGCCAGTCCTGCGACAGGGCCCCCATGCAAAGCAATACAAGTAGAACACCTCAGATAAAAAAATGCTGGCAGAAGCTGGTAACAGCTAGTTAAATATATTTTTTAAGTAGGGTGCTAAAAAATACAAAGAAACCATTAAGTCAAGTATTCCTGGAAATAGTCCATGCCTGTAATTGTAGTTTGCTTGTTTTTTTTCTTGTCAATGTTTTATTTGCCTAGTTACATGAAGTGTCAGTCTGCTTGTGAGTAAATGCGTGTATACACTACCCGATTAAACAGAGCGATTGAACGATAACGACATCGTTAATGTTCTATTGCTTGTTAATCGGGCACAAATCGGGCAGCTTAATGTCAAAAACGACCAGCAATGCTCGCTCCCGCTGGTTGTTTTTGACATCTATCATCACCAGAACATGCTAGTCAATCTGCCGATAACGACAGATTGGCCATGTTCGGGGATGAGGGAGGGTGCCTACACTGAACGACTGATCGCACAGAGGCCTGATTCAGAGCCGGAAGCTATTTGCGCTTGCTCGTTCAGAAAAAGGGTCCGGCTATTTAAATTGAGCGCTCGCTCTTTGCGGTCTGTTGACGCCTCTATGTCTGAGCGAGCGAACGAAACATGCGCTCGCTATTTTGTAAAGACGCCCCCTGGCCGCTCGCATCCTACGTCATCTCCGCTATTTATTTGTTTAATCGAGTACATCGAAAGGTTTCTGAACTGCTCGCAGTGCTTGTAGTAGGTTTATCCTACTGCAATCATGCGAACAGTTCAGGCTAAGAAACAACCAAGTGACATGGTCGATGACGCTGCTTTGTTAATTATGCACACCCTTAAAACGCCCGTTTTGACCGTTTGGCACGCCTGCGTTCGGATCATCACTCCCCGTTTTCAAGCACCTTCCCCTGTTACCACCCAGAAACGCCTCATCCTGTCACTCAAATTAGCAGGCACTCGCTATTTTGCGAACACACGATTTCCGACCGCAATGACTGGTTGGCGCATGCGCATTATGACTCATACGCATGCGCAGATGTGCGAACATCGCTCGGAGCGAACGAGCGGCCGCTTACGAGCGGCTCTGAATTAGGCCCAGACTGTGAAACGACTGCATAATTATAATGTCGTAATCGTGCAGTCGTTTCACAGTTTGTTAGATACGCACCTTAAATATGTATAAATGCTATCATAAATTACTTTAAATATATATTTTCATATTAGTATTACTATGCTTAAGTATTTTTCAAATCATTGTTTTATTAACCAGATGTATCAATGCATTATTACATAATAGTCAAAATCTGTGCTATTTGATATACATTCGGCACAGTCACCAGGAGATTCCCCTGTAGGGATTACTAATATAAAGATATCTGCTCAAAATACATTGTCTTACCAATGCAGGTAGTGTCCATCACATGGTAGTCTATCCCCTCTGGCTATTGTACCTGCTGCCATCTTTCATTAATAGTTATCTGGAATTATTATCAGCAGGCTCACTACCCCTTGGGAAATATAAAGGTTATGCTAAGATCAGTATTGTCTATGTGAATTAAAGTTCAAAACAGATCTGGATTAGTCTGCAGGTATGTGGCAGAACAAGGCACTGAAATATGCAGTACAGTGGCTGTAAAAGTGTGTGTATGTACATACGTGTCTCTGTTTGACTTAGCAGATGTAATTTGACAGCAATTCATATGTGATGATGATGATGATGGTTAATATGTAGAGACTGATCCACAAAACAATTGCAGATCAAAAGTGTGTAAATTACTGTACAATACTTGAGGATCTTTAACTACCCATGAAATGTCAATATGTGCTTATACCTAAGATATGGTGCATATTGTCAAGGGTTAAAAAAAGAAGCTGTACAATTCCATCCTGCAAGCCCCATACATAATAAAAACAGCATTAGAGTGTAAAAAAATTGATGTGTCAAATTGTATATCCTTCAGGGGCAGGAGCTAGAAAGAAAAAGGGAATGAACTATCTGTTTAGTTGAAGAGAAAAGAAGAAATTGCTTAATGTAGAGTCACACAATTTGAAAAGTCAGGAAGATTCAATATGCAGAGTTTGATTCTCTAGTGTACGAAAATCTCAACTCGTTCTATAATGCAAATTTTGCTGTCTACCAACATTGCTTAAGAAGGAAAATGTGCCAAGGGATGGGTAAAGTTTGACTGACCAGGGTAAATCTCTATAGTACCTCTCACACTTTAATCACTGAGCTTGAATTTAACGATAACCCATTTAACTGGTTCCTACCAGTGGTATAAACAAATTGAGGTCAATTTATTTACTGTTAGTACATTTTATAATACTAGCTGAAGTACCAGGCATTGCCCAGGTTTAAATCTTCAAGTTATTAAGTTTTATTATGTGATGTCGTCCAAATTCATCCAGTGGAAGGCACAGAACAGGCTCCCTGGGTCAAAGTTCAGCCCGGTGTTCTCCGGCGTGAGGTCCAACTGGGACCTCAACCACTCCATTAGGCATCCCAGACCAATTGCTACTCCTCTGTGAATTTTTTGTGCAAATCCATCCAGTTGAAGGCTAAGAATAGGCTCCCCGGGTCAGAACAGGCTCCCTGTGTCTAAGTACTGCCCAGCGCATGTCTGCTGTGAGGTCCGACTGGGACCCCAACCACTCCTTTAGGCATCCCAGACCAATTGCCACACCTTTGTGAAGTTTTCATCCAAATCCATCCAGTGGAAGGCCCAGAACAGGTTCCCTGGGTCCGATCAGGACCTCAACCCCCTGGTATGTCTTTTGGGAACCAGTGTTACCACTCTGTGATATTTTCATCCGGATTAGAGTTTGCCAAACAACATCTAAAAAAGCCATTACAGTTCTGGAACAACATCCTATGGACAGATGAGACAAAGATCAACTTGTACCAGAGTGATGGGAATAGAAGAGTATGGAGAAGGAAAGGAACTGCTCATGATCCAAAACATACCACTTCATCAGTGAAGCATGGTGGTGGTAGTGTCATGGTGTGTGCATGTATGGCTGCCAATGCAACTGGTTCCCTTGTATTTATTGATGATGTGACTGCTGACAAAAGCAGCAGAATGAATTCTGAAGTGTTTCGGGCAATATTATATGCTCATATTCAGTCAAATGCTTCAGAACTCATTGGACGGCGCTTCACAGAGCAGATGGACAATGACCCGAAGCATACTGCAAAAACAACCAAAGAGTTTTTTTAGGCTAAAAAGTGGAATGTTATGCAATGGCCAAGTTAATCCCCTGACCTGAATCCGATTGAGCATGCATTTCACTTGATGAAGACAAAACTGAAGGGAAAATGCCCCAAGAACAAGCAGGAACTGAAGACATTTGCAGTAGAGGCCTGGCATAGCATCACCAGGGATGAAACCCAGCGTCTGGTGATGTCTATGTGTTCCAGACTTCAGGCTGTAATTGCCTGCAAAGGATTTGCAACAAAGTATTAAAAAGTGAAAGGTAGATTTAGGATTGTTTAGTTTGTCCCATTACTTTTGGCCCTTTAAAAAGTGGGAGGCACATATAGAAACCATTGTAATTCCTACACCGTTCACCTGATTTGGATGTAAATACCCTCAAATTATATTTGAAAGTCTGCAATTAAATCACATCTTGTTTGTTTAATTTCAAAGCCATTGTGGTGGAGAATAGAGGCCAAAATATGAAAATTCTGTCAATGTCCCAATATTTATGCACCTGACTGTATGAGATTTCATATATAAATAAGATATGACGCTTTGTCGCATTGTCACTATGTGATCTAATAGTTATTCAGCATCGAAAAAATAAGCTATGCAAGATTTGCCAGCTTTATCTTGAGATCTGTGGAAGATAATCGCCAGCACAAAGAAACAAACAAACTTATATATATATATATACATATATATATATAATTAATAATAATAATAATAATGATGATAATAATAACAACAATGTTATTTATATAACACTTGTCTCCTAATAGAACTCAAAGTGTTTTAAATTTGCCTTTACAGCACAAAATGCAAAACAAGCCTAACAAGGGACTTTAGTGAACTGCTATGGTGAACAGGTGAGTCTTGAGCCTATTTTTGAAGGATTGTAGAGTGGAGGCTTCTCTAATTGTGTGTGGAAGTGAGTTCCATAGACTAGGAACCACAAAGCTGAAAGCTCGACCCTCAAACAAACTCCAGGAGATTCTAGGTACTGTTAATAGTCCTTTGTCAATGGATCACAGTAATTGAGTGGGACAGTAAGGGATCAAAAACTGCTTCAGGTACCTTGGGCCCTGGTAATGTAGGGCTTTGAAAGTCAGTGAGCCAATCTTGAAAACAATTCGCCATCTTACAGGAAGCCAGTGAAGGGAATAGAAAATGGGTGTTATGTGGCTGGACGGGGCTGGTTAATAGACTGGCAGCTGCATTTTGTACCATCTGCAAGCTGTACAATTCTTTTGCTAGGACACCAAGGTGCATTGCAGTTGTCTAGGTATAATGGCATAATGTCATGTATGACTTAAGGCAGAGTTTCTGAGAAAATTATGTGCTTGATTCTGGCTATGTTCCTCAGATGAAAAAATGAGTATTTGATTGTTGCTGATACCTAATGTTTAGGGTTGCCATTTAGGGTTGGTATTGGGTTCTTAGTACCTTGGACAAAGGACAGGTACAGTTGTGTATCATCTACATAGCAGTGGTAGACCAAGCCTTGACGTCTGACTATTTCACCCAGTGTTAGCATGTATACTGCAAAAAGCATAGGATGGGACACCACATGGAAGTGGCTCTGGTGACAAAGAGTTTACTCCAGAAGAAACTCTCTGTGACCTGCCGGTCAGAAATTATTTGTACCAGCTAAGGACTGTGCCGTCCAGTCCACAGACATTTTTAAGTGCTCAATTAGAATCCCATGGTCCATGGTATCAAATGCTGCAGGGAGATCCAGAAGGACTAAGATTGAACAGTTATCTCTGTCTCTTGCCATCAGAAGATCATTAGGCACACATCCTGGGCTGTTTCTGAGCTATGTTTTCTCCTGAATTCTGACTGGAATGGATCATAAATATCATGGGTAGACAGATGGGTTTCTATTTGAGTTGCCACCACTTTCTTAATGACCTTTCCTAGAAAAGGAAGGTAAAATACCAGTCTATAGTTGGTCATGCAGTCGGGGTCTAAATTAAGTTTTTTAAGAAGTGGTCTAACAATTGCTTCCTTGAGTGGTTCAGGAAAAATCCCTGTCTACAAAGAGCAGGGCTATATTTGTGCAGGAAAACTGTTCTGGAAGTTAATGTGTAAAATGACGTAATTTGGAACGGCAATCTGGAACCGCATAATACATGTCATTTTTAATATAATATATGCTACATGCAGCATAGAACAGCACAGCTTGCGCTGGGGGTACCAATACTCGGGCTGCGGCCATCTTGTAGGCATTTGGCTAGCTGCTCTGGGTCCTGACAAGCTCTAGTCAGGACCCTGAGCAGCAAGCAAGATGCCTGCAAGATGGCCACCACCCAACTCAGTATCAGGGACATGCAGCAGGCAGCAGCCGAATAGTTTAGACTGGACCCATGGCAGCGGTTATATGTGCTCCTCAGTACAAAAAAAAAGGCATGCTGAGGAGGCAGAGCCCACCTTTACTTTAACTAAGAGAGTCCCTCCTGGCCTGCCTGGTCACTCAAACTATGTGAGTCAGTGCAGCACCAGCACCAAACTTCAATAGCCTCTCTAATACTGGCCATGGTGACAGCCTGGCAGGACCCAGAGGACCAGCTGCAGACTAAGGTGAGGTATTGTTTGTGACCATATGTATGGCAATATAATTACCTTACTTTTACGTGTGCATGGGTGAGTGTGTTTATGTGGGCAGACTGTGATGCTCTCATGCTGAGTTGGGGTATATATGGGTGATTAGGTTGATGGGTGCTGGGTAGGAATATCATTATGGAAGTTGGGAGGGTGGCTGAACATGTTAATGGGTACTGAAAGCAGGGTCGGTTCTATAGATACGCTGGGTACGTAGGGCTCCGCATAGATGAGGGCACCCTGACCAAGCCGCAGCAAGCAACATGCAGTAAGCTCTTGCGGGTGGCAGACTGTATCACTGTGACGCCGCTGCCTGCACCGCGCCATTGTGTTTTGGGAGGGCCGCAGCTCCTTTACGTGGGCGGCTGCTTGGACGGGCGGTGTGACATCATTACTTCACATCACACTGGCTATGCACTGTTGCGGCCAGTGTGTGAGGAGTCCCAGTATATACAAGAACCAGTGCTAAATAAGATGGACGGTGTGATAAAAAACACAATGATTTATTTAAAAAGCATCAATAAATAAATGTCTCAGGACAAATGTTATAAAAAGTTCATATTAGAACCAAAATACATATCTGCTTCTGTATAGTTAGACAGCTCGACCTAGGACAACCTCCAATACGTCCACACTTTGTAGGCTGTGAAATAGATCCACATGGAAGGTTCCAGTATTTGCCAAAGAGTCCCAGGAGGACTATACCCTTTGGCAAATACTGGAGCCTTCCATGTTGATCTATTTCACAGCCTACAAAGTGTGGCGTCTAGAATGCTAAGGACTGTGTTGGTGACTGCTACACCACTTCATTGTAAATAAGTGCTGCCTTCAGAAATCACTTCATCTGTTTGGGACATATTTGAGGTTGTCCTAGGTCCAGCTGTCTAACTATACAGAAGCAGATATTTATTTTGGTTCTAATATGAACTTTTTATAACGTTTGTCCTGACACATTTATTTATTGATGCTTTTGAAATAAATCATTGTGTTTTTTATCACACCGTACATCTTATTTAGCGTTGTTCTTGTATATATATATGTTTTTTTTATAGGGACTGACTATCCCTTTATTACCAGCTGCTTTGTGACAGCCCGCTCACTACACCTGTTTGTTTACTGTGAGGAGTCCCAGGCCGGAGGACTCTGCTGCTCCTGCATGGATGCATTTGCTAGCTCGAGTCGGCAGGCCAGGCTCCCAGTCCCATTATAGTAATTAAAGTAAAAAGTTTGTTTACACAGCATGAATATTTGATTTGAGACTACTATTTTGGTTGATATCGTCTATGGGTATGTGTAAGAAGCACTACTATTGTGGGCAGGGCTGCCATCAGAAATTCTGGGGCCCGGTACTAACAAAATAGGCAGGGCCCCGCCCCCCCTGGGTATAGGGCAGAGTTGGTCGGAGTTGTGGATAATGTGGGTGAAGCAATATCAGGGGTGTTGCCAATTGGTGCTTAAACCAGGGATGGCTAGGCATGGTGGTGCGGGGTGGCACAGGGCAGGGAAGACTGGACAAGGGGGGACACTGCGCTGGGAATAGTGGACTGGGGTGGCAAAGTTCAGGGAAGGTTGGTTGGACTAGGGGGGGCAAAGGGCAGTAGGGGAGGGGCAGAGAAGACAGACAGACAGCTGGACATGGGGGGGTGCAGGGAAGGCTGACTGGACTGAAACAGGGAATACAGGCTGGCTCGCTGGACTATGAGGGGGAGTAGGGAAGGCTGGCTGGACTGGGGGGGCAGGGAAGGCAGTCTGGCTGGACTGGGGTGGGCAGGGAAGGCTGGCTGGCTGGACTAGGGGGGAGCAAGGAAGGCAGGCTGGCTGAACTGGGGGGGAGCAGGAAAGGCTGGCTGGCTGAACTGGGGGGAACAGTGCAAGGAAGGCTGGCTGGACAAGAGAGGGGGGGCACCGGGCAAGATCAGCATACCTGCTTTACCTGTTCTTCTGTCCTAAGAGAAGGGGGCCCGGCTGGCAGTGACGAGGAATGCACCGGGCAGAGGCAGACACGGAGATAGGTCATCGGCGCTGTGACATATCAACCATGGACTGGAGCCGGGAGCGAGCTGTGATTATCTCACGGAATGGCAGCCAATCAGGAGCAGCAGCTCCTGATCAGCCAATCGGGCGCGGTTGCTCCTGATTACCTGATCAGGAGCTGCTATTCCTGATTGGTGGCTGTTCCATGAGCCAATCACAGTTTTCGGGACAGCAGCCAATCAGGATCGGCCACTCCTGATTGGCTGATCAGGAGCTGCTGCTCCTGATTGGCTGCCGTTCCGCGAGCCAATCACAGCTCGCGGCTGGCTCCAGTCCATAGTTGATATATCACAGCGCTGATGAGATGATCTTTCTCCCTGCCTGCCACCGCCCGATGCATATCTCATCGCTCTCTGCCGTGCCCCCTCTCTCTCTGGGCCCAGTACAGCATGTCTGAGTACTACTACTGTGGACATAGGCCCTCATTCAGAGCCGCTCGCTAGCGGCAGTACGCTTGTTCCGAGCAATGTTCGCACATCTGCGCATGCGTACGGTTTTTAGTACGCATGCGTGAACCAGTCAGTGCGGCTGAAAATCATTTGTACGCTATATAGCGAGTGCCTGCTATTTTGAGTGACAGAATGAGGCGTATGTGGGTGGTAACAGGGGAAGGTGCTTGAAAACGGGGGAGTGGAATTCGAACGCAGGCGTGCTTAAAGGTCAAAACGGGCGTTTTAAGGGAGTGCATAATTAATACAGCAGCGTCATTGATCACGTCACTTGGTTTTTTTTAACTCAGAACTGCTCGCAAAATAGCGGTTGAAAAAACCAACCACAAGAATAGCAAGCAGTTCATACGCTGTACGATGTACTCGATTAATCTAATAAATAGCGGACATGACGTATGGTGCGAGCGGCCAGGGGGCATTTTTATCAAATAAACGAGCGTATGTTTTGCTCGCTCGTTCAGACTTAGAGGTGTGAACAGACTGCAATGTGCGAACGGATCATTTGAATAGCCACCCCTTGTTTTTGAACGAACGACCGCAAATAGCGAACGGCTCTGAATGAGGGCAATAATGTGTAAGAAGCACTACTACAGTGTGCATAATGTGTAAGGAGCACTACTACTGTGGATATAATGTGTAAGAAGCACTACTACAGTGTGCATAATGTGTAAGGAGCACTACTACTGTGGACATAATGTGTAAGGAGCACTACTACTGTGGGCATAATGTGTAAGGGGCACTACTACTGTGGGCAAAATGTGTAAGGGGCACTACTACTGTGGGAAAAATGTGTAAGGGGTACTACTACAGTGGACATAATGTGTAAGTAGCACTACTACTGTGGGCAAAATGTGTAAAGGGCACTACTTTTGTTGACATATTGTGTAAGGAGCACTACTACTGTGGGCATAATGTGTAAGGAGCGCTACTACTGTGGGCTTAATGTGTAAGGACCACTACTACAGTGGGCATAATGTGTAAGGAGCACTACTACTGTGGACATAATGTGTAAGGAGCACTACTACTGTGGGCATAATGTGTAAGGGGCACTACTACTGTGGGCAAAATGTGTAAGGGGCACTACTACTGTGGACATAATGTGTAAGTAGCACTACTACTGTGGGCATAATGTGTAAGGGGCACTACTACTGTGGACATAATGTGTAAGGAGCACTACTACTGTGGGCATGATGTGTAAGGAGCACTACTACTGTGGGCATAATGTGTAAGGGGCATTACTACTGTGGGCATAATGTGTAAGGGGCACTACTACTGTGGGCATACTGTGTAAGGAGCAGTACTACTGTGGGCATAATGTGTAAGGGGCACTACTACTGTGGGCATAATGTGTAAGGAGCAGTACTACCGTGGGCATAATGTGTAAGGGGCACTACTACTGTGGGCATAATGTGTAAGGAGCACTACTGCTGTGGGCATATTGTGTAAGGAGCCCTACTACTGTGGGCATAATGTGTAAGGAGCTCTCTTACTGTGGGCAAACTGTGTTAGGAGCACTACTACTGTGGACATATTGTGTAAGGAGCACTACTACTATGGGCGTAATGTGTAAGTCCCACGGAGGGTTGCGTAACCCTAGTAAATCCCCCAGAGGGTTGCCTAATCCTAATCTACCCCCCAGGGGTACCTAACCCTAACCCCCCTTCCCCTAACCTAACCCTAACCTCCTTGGGGCTGTGCCTAACCCTAAACCCCACCCCCCGGGAGCCCCTAACCTAACCTGCCCCACCACGTCAGTCCACACACGGCACCTGGCTTACCCTCAATTGGTAAGCCAGGTTTCAGGCTCCCGGCATAGGTCTAATGACAGGCGTTGGGATTTCGATGCCTGTCATCAGACCCCTACTGGGATTAGGCAGTCGGGAAGCCGGCGGTCAGGGTTACGTCCGTCGGCTTCCCGACTGCTACCCGTCATGTCTGGGCACAAGACAATAAACTTAGTTGTGTTGACTCATCTGCATCAACATCTGGTTTTTATGGGAAAGTTTAGTTTTTTCTCGGCAGATGCACTTGCTAGAGAAACTGAAGGAGAAGCTAACGCTGCATAACGTGCCACTTGAGCTGACAATTTGCTTACCAACAGCTCTTTGCATCTCTTCAGATCTGTGTCCATTGGGAAGAAAGACAAAACATCTTCAGCCCTTCTTGGATGAAAATCCACTCCTAGCAGCAGCAGCAGGCACAGCGCTCAAGGATTCTCAAGTAAAGGTACCTACACACTTGGCAATATTTTACATGATTTGCCCGATTCCGACGCATCGTGATGACAAATCATGTAAAATATGCCCAAATCGTGAGTGTCCACTCATGATCACGATGCACGTACATGCAGGTCGTACAGCGCATCTTCAGATCTGCCATGCTGTAGGGCAGATTTGCCAATCTCATACGCGATGTGATGCAGATTGTGAGTTTTTTACTCATGATCTATCATACGTCCCGTAACTTGATTGACAGATCCCTGTACACGCCCAATCACCATCTTGTGCAGCATCATGATTTGAAGGAGAAGGAAGGATGCGATTCAGCCTGCACACACAAGTCTGGACTTCTGTGTTTTGGTGAGTATTGCTGCTGCATTGATGCACCTGTAACCACTGTCCACCAATATGAGCCACCCACTGTCCACCTATAAATGTATGACCCAGCCACCGCCCACCTATATGAGGTGGGTGGTGGCTGGGTCATGCATTATACATCCTGTCCATCAATGTGAGCCACCCACCTACCCAATGCCCACCAATTTCACTCACCCTATTTCCCACTAAAAGTATAAAGCATGACCCAGCCATTGCCCGCCTATATGAGGCAGGTGGTGGCTGGGTCATGCATTATATACCCTGTCCACTGATGTGAGCCACATACCTACCCAGTGTGAACCAATGTCACGGGCCACCTATTAAATACCTAGAAAATATTACCATAACAAACATATTACAACACCATAACAAACATATTACTACACCACAACAAACATATTACAACACTATAACAAACATATTAAAACAGAATACCAAATATATTAAAACACCATGAAAACATATTAAAACACCATACCAAATATATTAAAACACAGTAAATAACATATTACAACACCATAACAAACATATTACAACACTATAACAAACATTACAACACCATAACAAACATATTAAAACCCTGTAAAAAACATTAAAACACCATAACAAACATATTAAAACCCTGTAAAAAAAACATATTAAAACACCATAACAAATGTATTACACCACCATAATAAACATATTACAACACCATAACAAACATATTAAAACCCTGTAAAAAACATATTAAAACACCAGAACAAACATATTACAACACCATAACATGAACAAACATTTAAAAATGTACCTAAAAATTTAAATATCAACATTAAAAATCACAAAACTATTTATAATTATTGCTAAAACTGTATATGTCCATATTTTTCTTCTTCCTAGGAATGTCTATTGATAAGGAGCAAGAATTTGTCACTGGATTCCTGGAGATCCTGGAGTCCAAAGAATGTCTATGGTGGAAAGCTGTAGAGAAAACTCCAATAAGTCCAAAAAAATGGCAGCATTGGAGGAATTGCATGAGTACACCAAGAAGTTGTACCATCAAAATGTTCCGCACCAAAATCCAAAATTTGAGGACGATGTGCATGAAGGAACAGAAGTAAGTGGACGAATCCAAGCGTTCCAGAGAGGCCACCAACAACCTCTATCAGCCCACGCTGTGGTACTACAACCTGATGACTTTTATACACGAGCAGGAGCCACAATGGCAGTCTCTGGTCTTCATGGCCGAGCGAGAGGGAGAAGAGGAGGCGGCAGAAGTGAGTGGACCATCTGAGGATGTTTTGGTAATTAGAGACACAGTTCATGCACCAAAACCTTTTTTTTTTCAAATAAAGCATTTTAGAAAAATCAGAAATGTCCACTTTAGTCAGTTATCTCAGACATTCCTCCTGCCATGGCACCACACCTGGTCCATTGAAATAGGCCATATACTCCTCCCTCACTTCTTTGGCATGTGTTGTGGATGTTGTTTGATTTGGAGGTGCAGACACTGATGTAAACTGGGGAATCTCCTCCGGATGTCCTGCATCTTCTGGTCTAGCTGTGACTGGTCCCCATAGTGTAGTTTTTCTTAGCAAAAAGTTATGCAGCACACAGCACGCCATCACGACCCAGTCTATCTTTTCCACATGTAGGTTTATGGTGGTGTGGAAAATGTGGAACCAGTTACTCAGTATTCCAAATGCATTTTCCGCAATGTCCCGTGCCTGGGATAGACAATAGTTGTAGATCCTCTTCTCTCTGGTCAGGCCCCTCTGTGTAAATGGCTTCATTACATGTTCATGTAAAGCAAAAGCCTCGTCTGTAATGAAAACGTACTTTAGGCCGTGCTTTGTCTTGTCCAGTGACGGCAAGTTGAGGGTTTTGTTGGTGAGTCTCTGGTAGAATGCCGTCTGTTTGAAGGACTCACCATCTGAAGCACAACAATACTTGCCAACATCCACAAACAAAAAATTCATAGTTAGCATTCACCACTGACATGAGAACGATGCTGAAGAAGCCTTTATAGTTGTAGTAATATGATCCGGTGTTGGCAGGTGGGTTGATGCGTATATGTGTTCCATCGATGGCTCTTTTTCTTCATTTTTTTCTCCCACCCAAGATAATGATAATGGTGATAATGGTGATAATGCTGTTTTCTACATTTTATATGCATAATTTAACATTTATTTATTAAAATAAACACCAAAATTTTTTATTTATTACTGTGCAGTGTTGTTGGCACAGTGTTGTTAATGCAGCCTTATTGGCTGACAATATTGTTCTTTAAAGAGTGAAAAAAAAATGTGTAGTGTGTTTTTTTTTCTTACCTTGCAATACTGGTACTGCAGCACTTTAACAATAGCCTTGCAGGTCTCCAGGTTGATGACACCCAAGGACTGAGGGGAGATGAGGGTTCCCAACTTCAGGTCTTCCAGTGACCTTCCTGTAGCCAGGTACCCAGGGTAGCTACCAGCCTTTCTTCAGCAGGGATTGCCCTCCACAGCCTTGTGTCCTGCCTCCAGTTTTGGGGGTCACCATACTCAACAACGCCTGGAAGGTGTCATTATCCATGCGCAGGTAGTTGCAGTAGTCGTCCAGGTTGTTCTCCTTGATCTCCATTGGCAGGGACATGTGAGAGCAAGTATACCTTTGCAGCAGCCACTCCTTGGTCCAGCATGCTCTCCTTCTTCGCTGGGCCCTCTCCTTCATCACCTTCACCCCAGCAAAGGCGACCAACACTCTGGCCCTGATTCAGAGCCGCTCGTAAGTGACCGCTCGTTCATTATGAGCGATGTTCGCACATCTGCGCATGCGTACGGATTTTAATACGCATGCGCGAACCAGTCAGTGCAGCCGAAAATCGTTTCTTCGCTAAATAGCGAATGCCTGCTATTTTGAGTGACCGGAGGAGCTGTATGTGGGTGGTAACAGGGGAAGGTGCTTGATAACTGGGAGTGGAAATCAGAATGCAGGCGTGCTTAAAGGTCAAAACGGGCGTTTTATGGGTGTGCATAATTAATACAGGAGCTTGATTGACCACGTCACTTGGTTGATTTATAGTCAGAACTGCTCGCAAGATTGCGGTAGGAAAAACCAACCACAAGAATAGCGAGCAGTTCATACGCTGTTCGATGTACTCGATTAATCTATTAAATAGCGGACATGACGTATGGTGCGAGCGGCCAGGGGGCGTCTTTTTCAAAATTATGACCGCAAGTTTTGTTCGCTCGTTCAGACATAGAGGCGTGAACAGACCGCAAAGAGCGGTTCATTTGAATAGCCACCACTTTTTAATGAACGAGCGAGCGCAAATAGCGTCCGGCTCTGAATCAGGCCCTCTATACCGATAGGGATCGATCAGCACAGAATTCAGGAACAGGATAGAATGCAGGTAGCAAACACTTACAGGTAGAACACACTTTGTAAAAGGCAAGCCAGATACAAAGCAGAGCACAGTAGCAATGTACAGGGTTCAGCAGGTATACACCTAGCCTCACTAGTAGCAGAGCAGAATGTGCACAGAGTTAAAATTGTGCCTGCTTTTTATACCCCCTAGCTAGCCCCGCCCATTATTTAAATTTCCAACCAATCGTGAAGATCCTCGTGTGCTGTTTGGTATGCTCACGATTTATCGTGCATGATCTCACGATTTGGACATCGTACACAATGCACAATAGATCGTGAGATTGTGTATCAAATTGGTGGATTTTCAGACCAAATCATGCCCACAACTGCCGGGGAGCTCCCGGGGAGAGTTCAAGGGAAATCATACACGATGTCGGATCGTGAGCACATCGCCAAGTGTGTAGGCACCTTAAAACACAACATACAACTTGAACCTAAAATATTAAATTGTGCATTTGCTCTGTTCGGCTTGTCCACATATCTGTGGTTAAGTGGACAGTGGGTACAATGGCATTTTGGAGGCTACTAATTAAGTTTTTTTTAATGTCCCTGTACAGGTTGGGAAATGCTTTTCTAGTGAAGTGGAATCTTTGCAAAGGATTGTTTAACAGTCAATTGTTTTATAAAAGCACTACTAGTAGTCTTCCTGGTCCCCTTCTGGGATGAAAATCCAGTCCCAGCAGCAGCAGCAGGCATAGCGCTCAAGAATTCTCAAGAAAGACACAACGTAAGACTTAAACCTTAAATCTTAAATCTTGCATTTGCTCTGTTTGGCTTGTCCACATATCTGTGGTTAAGTGGACAGTGGTTACAATGGCATTTTGGAAGCCACTAATGAAGTATTTTTTAATGTCCCTGTACAGGTTGGGAAATGCTTTTATAGTGAAGTGGAATTCTTGCAAAGGATTGTTTAACAGTCAATTGTTTTTGAAAGCACTATTAGTAGTCTTCCTGGTCCCCTTCTAGGATGAAAATCCATTCCCATCAGCACCAGGCATAGCAAGGATTCTTCTGGGGCAAGGACTGATGTGAATGTGTAAAATATTTTTTGTAAATGCCTCATCTCCTCCCTCATAAATTTGCTTCAGAATCAAAAAAGGAAATTAAATTTACTACCAATCAACCCTTCCTGTCCCTGCCTTCAACTACATCCATACTCCAACTCCCTTAAGCCTCTTGAGTATTAAAAACATTTGTTTCCTGATGTGTCGTGTTGGAAGTTGAACTGCCACATGTTTGTCCCGCCCACTACTGCCGCTTAGCTGTTACCAGTTGCGGTCACAACTTGACTCCTTTGAGCAGTTTACCCAGTTAGGACAGGGTTACTCCAGTTTCTCCTGTCACTAGGCGATCTGCATGTCTCAGGAAGTGGTGTGTCATCCACAGTGCTGCGTGATTGGTGTTTCTTTCTATTTGTACACGCTGGACTTTTGCTGCCTTGCCAACTATAGCGTATCTGTGAGTTTCATCGGCTTGGTTGCATGGTCAGCATTCCGTTCCTCCTCGTGGTGCAGATTTTGACCTTCCCAAAGTGGCTTCCGTGTCACCTCTGGCTCTCCAGCTTCTTCTACAGCTTCCAAGCCACACCTACACCACCGTGCTGCCATCAGCTCTCCAAGCCACAGCATCGACTGCTTACTTCTCTATCATCGGCTCTTGCCGCACCTTCGGCACATTTGCTGCACCAACAGCTTCCATGCTGTTACCAGCTCTCCAGCTTCTTCTATGGCTTCCAAGCTGCACCTACACCTCCGTGCTGCCATCAGCTCTCCAAGCCACAGCATTTACTTTGAACTACCTACCAACGGCTATTGCAGCACCATCGGCACTCAAGCCGCATCATCAGCACATTTGCCGCACCATCGGCTCTCAAAGCCACATTACCATTTGACTGTATACTAACGGCTATTGCCACACCTTCGGCACACTAGCCACACCATCGGCACATTTGCCGCATCATCTGCACATTTGCCGCACCATCGGCTCTCAAAGCCACAACATTACTGTCTGACTGTCTACTAACGGTTATTGCCGCACCATTGACACACTAGCATCACCATCGGCACATTTGCAGCATCTTCGGCACATTGGCTGCACCATTGGCTCTCAAAGTCACAGCTTTACCATCATCTACTAACAGCTATTGCCACACCATCGGCACATTTGCCACACAATTGGCACATTTTCTGCATTATCGGCACACTTTCACCATCGGCTTCCAAACCCTTAGCATAACCATTGACCAACAGCTATTGCCGCACCATCGGCTCACAAGCCGCATCATCACCACCTTTGCCACACCATCGGCACAGTAGCTGCACCATTGGCACACCACACCATCGGCTCCCAAGCCGCATCTCTCCAACTGTATAATCTCCCCTTCTTGTACAAAACTCCTTCTTATCACCTCAGGATTCCAGTTGACACTCCTGTAAGCTTCTACTACTCCGAGCAGTAAGTCCAGCCGGCTGCATAAGTACCAGTGAGTAAATTATCTCTAAGGGAACAACGGGCAGTTGTTAGTAGCGGAAGACCTCGTAGCCTGAAGTTCTAGATGGCTTACTAGGAGTGGTCACTGGTAATCATAACATTAGCTTAGTCAGCTAGCTAGCTTGGTGCAAATTTTGGGCCTAAACCAGATGAAAACAATATTTTGAGGTGGTCAAAATTGACTGTAAATGAGTGGAAAATAAATATTGAGGTTAATAATACTGTAGAAATGAAAAAAAATGTTTTAATAAAAATACAGATCCAAAACCAAATACAAGGAGATACAGATCCAAAACTAAAACATGGTATCGACGCACATCCCTACTTATAATTTTTGGTATTTCAATATAAAGAGGAAGTGTAAAGTTAAATAGAACCTTGAATAATCAGCTACAAGAGATTCTATTTATTCAGCACTGAGGCCCTCATTCAGACCCACTCGCGAGCGGCTGTCCGCTCGCAAGTAGGTCGATGGTTTGCACTGCGCATGCGCACGACGGAGGGAGCTCCGTCGTGCGCATGCCCGAGACGCGCCGAGCGAAGGACTTTCCTTCGCTCGGAGTGTCTCATCAAAGGGGGCGTGCTGTCGATGTTGACTGACAGCACGCCCCCTTTGGTGGGCGTGCCAGGGGCATGCCTGCCAGACGGTGGCGTTCCCAAGGGAACGCCTACCGTCTGAAGCCGGCCCCACTGACATAACTAGTGATGTCAGTGGGAGTGATTTTGGCTCTGATAGAGCCAAAATCACTCCTAGCCGTGCGGTTGAAAACCTCAACCGCAGGCTGATGTCAACTAGTGATGTCAGTGGGAGTGATTTTGGCTCTGATAGTGCCAAAATCACTCCTGGCCGTGCGGTTGAAAACCTCAACCGCAGGCTGTTGCTCGCAGTGGCGATGGTCGTGATGGTCAAGACCATCGCGACCATCATCCTGCACGCACGTATATGCTGTGGGTGGTGACCCACAGCTATACGAGCGTCCAGGAGGACACTCCATATTAATGGAGGTGGGCCCTGATTCAGAGCGAGCGCTCTGGTCAGAGCGTCCGGCTCTGAATCAGGGCCTGAGTTAACCATGTATAGACCTTTGGTTACAGATCAGATAGGTCTATTGCAAAAATAGCATGTAACCATATTCAGTGTAGGGATGGACATCGATGGTCGATGTTTGCCGGCCATCAATGTTTTTGTTGTGATGGTAGTGTTTGTATTCATTCCGATGTTTTTCACCATCGAATGGTAACGATTTGATGGTCTTGTGATGGTTGTCTTTTTTTTATAATGCTGAGAGCTGCGCTGTGTCTGCCTGCAGCTCTCAGCATCAGGAATCTTGTCACTGGAGCTACTCCAGGCCCCACCTCCAATCCCATCTCATCTCGCCCCCCAGTTCTGTCCCCTGCCAGCTGCGGTAAAAGGTTATTGTGCATGCTCAAACAAGGTCTTTTGCGCATGCGCAAGTCAAATGAATAGTTTTTTCCATCGAATACTTTTGATGAGATGGTTACTTTCCATCACATCGAAAGTTTTTATGGTGGAAGCCCAGCCATCATTTGATGGTGGGCTTCCGATGTCCATCCCTAATTCAGTGTACAGCAGAGGTTTCCAAACTCCACAGTTTCAGTCCAGGTTTTAAGGATATCCATGCTTGATTCTAGATAATGAAATCAAAATGACTGAGGTACTTATTAAGTCACCTGTGCATGGATATCCTTAAAAAGTGGACTGTAATGGCTGTAATGAGTTTGTGAACCTCTGGTGTACAGCATATTGCATGTGTAGTCAAGTCCTTTGGTTCCCAAACTTGACCCTTAAGGCACCCTAACAGTCCAGGTTTCCAGATATCCATACTTAAGCACAGGTGACTTAATTAGTACCTCAGTCAGTTTGATTATACCATCTATACAGAAGCATGGATATCCTTAAAACCTGGACTGTTAGGATACCTTGTGGACACAGGGCCTGATTCATTACGTATCGCAACTGCAATTGCGGCTGCGATTACGCGCGCGGTCTGACTGTGACAGTATGCTAATCCATTGTGATCGCTATGCCATCGCAGAACTACACAGGGACGCCCACCTTACCTTACACACATCTGTAATGTTTAGCAAGACTGCGAAACCATCGGTAACATCGAGTACAATCGCAGCCTCACGCACACTTGCACAAGCTCTGATCTTATGGTGGGTACACACTGGGCGATTAAAGTGGACGACTGAACGATAACGATATCGTTATCGTTCAGTCGTCCACTTTATTGTCCATTTTTTTACACAAAAGCGATGAACGATAACCCCGCGGGTCGTTCGTCATCATCGTTCGTCGGGATAACATGCAGGCCAACCTGACGATGTCGACAGGTTGCTGCATGTTGGGGAATGGGGGAGAGAGCCCGGCGCTGAACGATATCGTTAATGATATCGTTCAGCGGGTGTGCTCAATGTCATGAACGACAGTGAGCACACCCTGCCGGGGACACACTAGACAATATCGCTCAGGGAGCATATCGTCTAGTGTGTACGCACCATTACTCAGAAATTTCTAACCTCATCGCACACTGGGCCTGATTCAGAGCCGCTCGTAAGCGGCCGCTCGTTCGCTTCGAGCGATGTTCGCACATCTGCGCATGCATATGGGTCGTAATGTGCATGCGCCAACCAGTCAGTGCGGTCGGAAATCGAGTGCTCGCAAAATAGCGAGTGCCTGCTAATTTGAGTGACAGGATGAGGCGTTTGTGGGTGGTAACAGGGGAAGGTGCTTGAAAACGGGGAGTGGAGATCCGAACGCAGGCGTGCCAAACGGTCAAAACGGGCGTTTTAAGGGTGTGCATAATTAACAAAGCAGCGTCATCGACCACGTCACTTGGTTGTTTCTTAGCCTGAACTGTTCGCATGATTGCGGTAGGAAAATCCTACCACAAGCACTGCGAGCAGTTCAGACGCCTTTCGATGTACTCGATTAATCAAATAAATAGCGGAGATGACGTAGGATGAGAGCGGCCAGGGGGCGTCTTTACAAAATAGCGAGCGCATGTTTCGTTAGCTCGCTCAGACATAGAAGCGTCAACAGACCGCAAAGAGCGAACGCTCAATTTAAATAGCTGGCCCCTTTTTCTGAACGAGCGAGCACAAATAGTGTCCGGCTCTGAATCAGGCCCACTATACAAGCTATACAATGAATTTACAAACAAAGGTATTTATTTATTTAGTTAGTTAGTTTGCCTCTTTTTCTTGTATGTGTGTTTTTTTAAATATATTTTTGGCTGTAATCTTCAAAAGTTAAATAACAAGAAAATAAATAAATAGTTGCCTTCTCAGCATAGCAAATCCATTATATTCTCTTTAGCACTTACTACGTCATTCAGACTAAAAAAACTGTGTAATAAATACTGCCATCTAGTGTACATAATTAAACCAGCAAATTGTCTGAGGTATCATTTATATTGCAAAACAAATGACACCTGTTCTACCATACACCCCCAAGCGTGCGCACACACACACACTCTCTCTCTCTCTCTCTCTCTCTCTCTCTCTCTCTCTCTCTCTCTCTCTCTCTCTCTCTCTCTCTCTCTCTCTCTCTCTCTCTCTCTCTCTCTCTCTCTCTCTCTCTCTCTCTCTCTCTCTCAGCAATTAGCTAAATGGAAATGTTGGTAAAAGGGTTCACTATAATCACTCTAATTCACAGATCTTGTTGCCATTTTGTGTAATTATTATAGAGCAACAGTTTATATTAGCATAAAAATTACATACGCAGCTAGTCACAGCATGCTATTAATTGATAGATGTATATTACCTAAATTGTTAATATTATAAGCAGAAACAATACTGGTCATAGAAAAACCTTCCAGCATTTCTATGCCCCAGGGAATGCTGGTACTTGTAGTTCAGCAACTGCTTAAGAAATGTTGGTTGCCTATTACTACCGTAGCATGTTATTCTGGAATGCTTCTATACCTTCTTCCACTTTGGAATGCCTGTGTGCTGTCCTCACTTACTGTATGTCCTCTTCTACGCTGATATTTGCCAACATAAATATGTATGTCTCATTTTGTTTGATTGAGGTAGATTTTAATTACTTGGCTCTGCAATTACTTTTTAAACATGTGTATGCAGCACCTGCATTTATAAACTCAGAGAACTGTCCTAAGAAGTGCATGAATATAATTAACATTTATTTTCATATATTTCCATAATTCAAAAAAATAAAAATTAATAAGCAATTGTTTTATAGTTTATATTACATTTATATTTAAGATGTTGGGTCCAACTTAGTTGTACTCCTACCCCTCATACACCCCATGACCTTAGATGCTGAATCCTGCACCACTTCTTACCTTATGTGAGATCAAACCTTCAAGAGCGATAAAGTTGAGACGTTGTCCATAGCAACCAATCAACTTCAGTTAGAATCTGATTGGTTGCTATGGGCAACTTCTCCACTTTATCTCTTTTATGGTTATATTTACTAAAGTGTGGGTTTTTAGAAATGGAGATGTTGCCATAGCAACCAATAAGATTCTAACTTCACATTTATCTAGCACATTCTAGAAGATAATAGCTAAAATCTGATTGGTTGCTATGAGCAACATCTCCAATTTTAAAACCCACACTTTAGTAAATACTGTATCTCCCACCTTTTGTCAAGCAAGCAGAGGCAATGGCAACATGCAGATAGGAGCTTTTAGTCTCATTAATGCTGCCAGGTGCTGTTACTCCATGTTACTAATAAGCTGGGAATATGGAGCTAACATGACGTCACAGATTAGGAACAGAATATTCAGGTTAGAAAGTATTAGATATTAGATGGTTATACTGCTGCAAATGATTGTGTTTGCTGCCTAAATCTACCATAGTTCTATCCATGAACCACAAATAAACAAAATAATATTTAGATTTGTTGTATCAAAGGTGATTGGGTGCACCGCAGAGTATTACCCACATTTTCTTATTCTGAGAACAGAATAGGGCAGTGCCACCAAGGAAGGTAATTGAAATGATCAAGCACACCATATGTTACCCATTCTCAGCAAATGAGGAAGGGATAATGATTGACGTGATATCACTAATTCAATATTTTATGCACCCCAAAATTGTTGGCTGTCTACGGATCACTGTAGTTCCCATAATGGTAGCAGCAACCGAGTCCTTAGGGCCAGTGCAAGGACTTCACCCTCCCCCCCCACCATTACACTCAACATACATGTGTTGTTTATTTTATATATATATATAATATATATATATATATACAGTACAGTATATATATTAACAAGAAATTTATGTTTGTGTTGCAGTAAGTATAATGCATACATTTGTTGTTAATATATATAGGGGGAGATTTAATAAAGCTTGGAGAGAGATAAAGTTGGAGATAAATAGCACCAACCAATCAGCTCCTAACTGTCAATTTTCAAATACATGAGGAGAAGGAGACGGAGATAAGTGTGCCGCACTGCCGGTGCACACTGTCTCAAGGTGCCTACACACATAGCGATATGCTCACGATCATCCGATGTGTACGATTACCCTTGAAACTCTCCCCGGCAGCTCTGCACCCGAACTGTACACGATTTGCATACGATTTTGGTGTCCAATCTTCATACGATCTCTCCTGCATCCAGACTTTACAGTGCATTGCGTCCTAGATCGTCAGATCTTCCCTACAGCACGGCAGATCTGACAATACGATGTGCGACCAGCAGGGACGCGCATCGTGATCGTGAGTGGGGACTCACGATTTGGGCATTTTTTACACGATCTGTCGGTCCGATGCATTGGAATCGGCCAGAGCGTGTAAAAAAAATCAGTATGTGTGTAGGCACCATAAGTCAATGACTGAGTGTTGGTTGACACTGGCTACACCAGCCCCGCGCCACCACTAGGACTACAGTCTGACACAGCCATGACTCATTAGTACACAAACACATTTATTGGCGGCGTGCGGCGCTCTCAAGTGGTGGCGCGGCCCTGCTCATCGCAACAGCTGCACTACTCTCCTTACAACAGCATACTTAGTTACAGAACTATGATATTTACATCTCTCAGCAGTACAGTATATTTCCAAATGCTCCATTTCATGGTAAGAATAGATATAACATCATATGTACTATTTGCTTCTACTTACTGTTCAGCTCTCTCCATAAACAAATGATTAAATAACTGTTTAATAAATACCTTTGCCTATAATAAAATTATACTGTAAATATCGTTTTCCTCAATTAGTGAAACCACAGGGTATAGTGCCTAAATATACCTGTCACATGATGAAGGTCCAGTTCTCCTATCAGAGGGGACACATTTTAAATGAAACTGCTCCAACATTACTTTTGTCTCTCATTGTGCTCTCATTGGATGGGTGCCCATTCGTGCACTCAGTGCTCTTATTGGATGGGTGCCCATTCGTGCACTCAGTGCTCTCAGTGGTCTCATTGGATAGGAGGCCAGGCGTGCACTCAGTGCTCTCATTGTATAGGAGCCCAGGCATGCACTAAGTGCTCTCATTGGATGGGTGCCCATTCATGCACTCAGTGCTCTCAGTGGGTAGGAGGCTAGGCATGCACTAAGTGCTCTCATTGGTTGGGTGCCCATTCATGCACTCAGTGCCCTCAGTGGGTAGGAGGCTAGGCATGCACTTGGTGATCTCATTGTACTGGAGCCCAGGCATGCACTAAGTGCTCTCATTGGATAGGAAGCCAGGCTTGCACTCAGTGCTCTCATTCGGTAGTTGGCAAAGCGTGCACTCAGTTCTCTCATTGAATGGGTGACCAGGTGTGCACTCAGAGCTCTCATTGGATGGGTGCCCAAGTTTTTACTCAGTGCTCTCATTGGATAAGTACCCAGGTGTGCACTCAGTGGTCTCTACACATGACAGCCCTAAAGTGCCAGCAGTGCATTAAATGCTTCAAAATATAAAATGATTCTTCCTTTACCAGCAAAAGAAATGCTCAGGTATTAAGCCAGTATTCATATCATATTCATATTCATATCTCATGAATGAATATGGAGCTAGTTGGCGTAATTACCATGTAATTTTAGATGTTCATAGAGTTTTTCTGTAATGAATTTCACCTAACGTCTCCAGCTCACCATTCGGATTAACTTTATATTTGTTGAAGTGTTCAAATGTAGGATTGAACCCATAGGGCGGAAGTCAATTGATTCCTGCCCCTATCGCGCCCGACGGAGCTATTCAATTCTTGCTCCTGTCGGGCACGATCAGCTGCCAGCGCTACATTTCAGCTCGCAGCCCCTGGGGGATGAGAGCTGAAATGTGCGAAAAGTGACATGTTTGGGTGCCCAAACATCACTTTTCGCGATCGCGCCCAGCAGTTTGGTCGGGTTTAGCTGCTTTATGCGGCTAAACCCGACCACTTTGGACGCGATCAGCACAAAAATCTGGAATAATTGCATAGCGGCCCGCGATCTCCTGTCACTTTAGACGGGAAATGCGGGCCGCGAAAACAATTGAATTCCGCCTATAGAGCAATGTTTGCTTATGCGTTAAACCAACAGTCCCTATTAGTCTTCACTGACCAAGTAGTTCCCTACAGTGGAGCATCAGCAACTGCATGCTCAATCCATTTATCCTGGGGACTCTCCACTCTGATTAATACAGGATTTACAAATCTATGAAGAGTTGTGAGTAGGAGGATAAATAAGAATCTGCAATATCAGAGGTCAAAACATTCACAGCTTTAGCTAGTACTGGCAGGTGAAAGAGAGAACCCCATTAAAGTGACGGACACAGAGTTACCACAGCTGTTATCAGTGCTGTGCATGCACTGCTTTTCTGAATGTAACGGCACATGCGCAGCACTGAGTACAGCTGCGGTAAGGTATGTATAGGCTGAGACACGTATCAATTTCCTGAAAAGCTGTCATCGCAAAAATAACAGCTTTTCGGAATAGATACTGATGGAGAGTAGGAATGATAAATTCCTCCGGTAATTAGGTAGAACTCCATGCAAGTTCTAAACCTAATTACCTCCATCAATATTTTAGTGCTGATGAACAGGCCCCTGTATCTGCAGTGTACTAATTAACAGAATGGTGGATTTATAAACGGAGGCATGGCCGGAGATGTTACACCATAATACCTGTAACACCTTAATGCTTTGCTTAGTCACTTGCCCTTTCTATCCTAATGTATACAAGTTCCCTTCAGTCACTAGCTGCAGTGTGTGACTATCCGATTTTCATTCCAGCAAAGGTTCAGCAGCAAATGAGTCAGATGAAGCAGTGAATTTTACCTTTATGATTCATATATGATAATGTCACATTTATAAATTGAGTTTCCCTTTAAGACAATCTATACATGAATTTAAGCCCCTGATAGCAATTGTTATTGACTTTGCTGCTGTGAAATGAATGAATCTGTCAGGTATGATGCTGTCACTCACAATGGAGAGCATAATATAAACAGAATATGCTTGTGTAATGCTTATCATGCTGAGGCAATGTTTAGGAGCACAATACTAAGCATAGAAATGCAGTTTCTTTAGAATTACTGTGCTGGATGGCTCCAAAAGATGCAATAAATTGAACTCCATCTGCATAATCGCTCAGGTTCTTCAAGAATATTACAGCAATGGGAAAACAAGCATTGCCTTAGTACTGCAGAGGGCTTTATCTTTTTTTATGTTGGCATGATTTTACACAGGCAATGAAGTATGAAAGTATATTATTTTAAATACTTAGAAATTATTATTGACTAATACATACAATATAGAGAAGATTATAATGGTGATATGGAGTACAAAGACCATCATAGTGACCAATATATAATAAATATATGCTAATTATTTTGCTGCTTATTTATTATGATTGTAAATGAGGTAATGTTTGCACTATCTGCTTGCTTAGTTGACATAAAGAATTAAATGAATGGTGATTAACATAATGTAAGTATTAGAATTGAAAAAAGATTTATTAATTTTTTTATAAAGTCTGCTTAATCCTAATGTGTATGATATAACGTGGCCATAATCCAATACTACCCTTAGGGGTCTATTTACTAAGCTGTGTTAGGAGATAAAGTGAACGGTGATAAGGTACCAGCCAATCAGCTCCTAACTGCCATTTTTCAAACACAGCCTGTGACATGGCAGTCAGGAGCTGATTGGCTGGTACCTTATCACCGTTCACTTTATCTCCTAACACAGCTTAGTAAATAGACCCCTTAATGTTCAAATAGTGCCATGGCTGTACCTCTGGCCACACCTCCTCCTAACCTGAGTGAGGAGAGAAGGAGCTGACTAGGCTATGACAGCCCTGCAGCAGCACACTATTGCCTGCCCCACACTGAGTAGTGAGGGAGCCTGTGGAAATTTGCTATGGGGCCCCCATAGGTCTTGCTCCGTCCCTGTCCCCACCCCAAAACTGTGGTGACAATGAATTGCAAATCACCAGAAATCGTTGGTGGTCTTACTGTACAGCCTTCAAGCACCCATTACTCCACCGGTGACTATTTAGCTCTCCCACAAATCTCTTTTGGTGACAATGTAGACCTCCCACAAATCTCTGGTGGTGGCAAGTTAAATTACAAGAAGGCAGAAACAAATGCTCCTTTACCACCCTTGTACAGTAAGCCTATATCTGATATACAGTAATATTGGGAACATATAGTTTAACTAATACAAACCGGGTCATAACTATGGGTGTGCGAGCGGTGCTGCCACACAGAGCACAGGGCTCTGTGGGTGGCATGGTCGCTGCCCCGGCGTGCCTGTATCTGGCAAATTACAGCATTTACAGCACCCGGGAGCATCCTGAGTATGCTCCTGTAGTGCTAATGTTCTTACCAAGCCGGCAGCCCAACCCCTTTGGCATGATGCCATGCAGTAGGAGGCGTGGCCTGCACAGGGCGCTGCAAAGCCTTGTTACAGCACTGAATACAAACACATACATAAATGTACCGTGTGGTAAGTAGTTCAAGTAATTTCACATTGTATGTTTTGTGTGGTTGATGCGATAAAGCTTATGTTTTGTAAAGCTCATGTACAATGGGGGTGATTCAGTAGCGGATGGAATTGCAAAGCTGCACGCAAGTAGCACTGCAATTCCATCCCTGCAAATATGCAAATGCAGCAAGACGTGTCTGACACCCCCTGCTGCATATGCAATCACAGCACTCCGGCCAAAGTCGCAGTCTGGGATAACTATGACGACCATCGGTAAAGGGCGCCGTAGGCCTCAGCTTACACAGACTGGAGGGTTTGCGTGGGCACAGATCCTGGCATTGCCACTTCTCGAAACGGGGCACACACGCCATCCATGCCCATGCAACACCCCTTAAATGCCTCATAGCGGGGTCTGCGTGCGACCACGCAGGACCCATACTGCACATGAGCAGAATGGGTTCTGCGCATGCGCAGATTCATGATATCAGCCTCAATGCTGAATTAGTCCCAATATGCAGTATTTTCAATGCTATGCATGGATGTTTAACAAGAGATAGCCTATTTTCTGTTTTACATGTTATCATTTTATAATCTTATTGCACCAAAAGCTACTTATCTAATTTTGAACCAACCATCTGCTTTTATCATGACTACATTTATCAAATGGATTTCTGGCCAATTGGACATTCATTTCTAAATTAGCAGCATTAGAATTGGAGATAGTTATCTTTATTTCACTAGCAACAAATATACAGTAATTAAACTGTGCCTGATTTTCCTTGTGGAAAAATCTATGCAATCTCCCTTATCTCAATTCACTACAGGCCTCTGCAATAATAGAGGTGTTAGAAGGTTAGATTTCTATCAGGCAGAACCTGGCAGACATATTTTCACGATCCGAGCTGACATAGACAAGTCAATTTTATCAACAAATAGCACTCATTTTCCTACTATTCTTGATGAATATGACAATTTGACAAGACATAATAAACCATATATTACAAGCAATATTTCAAAAGACTCAAGAAAAACTGTGAGTTAACAGTTAAATCAAAAAAAGTGGTACTGATTTTAAAGATTGTCCATAAGGCTGTATGAACTTTTTTTACTTTGTGTCTCTAATTAGAATGCCTGTTATTGATTATCAAGTGCTTTCACTTCTGGGATCAATAGGAGCACAGCCTAGGGACAGTAATTAATTGTGTCAGCGAGAGACTGGAAATAACAAATTGTACAACATGGAAACAGCAATCAATCTCTCCAGAGTCTAGAAAAAAAAGATCTTGAAAGAGCATAGTTGTTACAGGGAAAATAAAATTATAATAAACAATCATAATAAACAATCATACAAACATAACAATAAGTGTAATAATAGCACATAATGCTCAATGATGGATAATTCATCACTGGAAAACTATACATTGTCTTGGAATATTAATTTTTTTTTAAAAATATAGGGGCCTATGTATCAAGCCATTTTTTACATAAAATTAAGCAGAAACTGCAGTCCTACTGTATGTACTAATAGCAATATGCAGGAGATTTCACAGAAATCTCCTGCAAAGCGCTAATTAGCACTTCAGATCGCAGTCCCCATTATCGATCAATGGGGACTACGATCTGACCCCTATGTACTAGACTTTAAAAAGCAAAGCTTTTCGGAGTTTAGCACCAGTAGTTTAAACCATCTTCAGATGGTGTAAATAAACTACTGTTTGTCTATGGGGTCTCCAGGGGAAGAAGAGAGATCTTTCAATCTCTCCCCTGCAGTCCCTGGCCAGCCCCCAGAATCTGACGCTGTGTGCATGCACAGTGTCAGCTCTCCCAAGGAAAGTCTTTCACTTCAGTGAAAGACTTCTCCGAAATCACGGGAATATAACTCGCGTGGACAACGGTTACCGCAACCGCTGTCCCTCCAAGTTCCCGGTAATACATAGGCAGGTGGACAAACAAAAACCTGACAAATTCTGACAAACTCCAAGCATTGATTAGGTAAGAATGGGCAGCCATTAGTCAGTATTTGGCCCAGAATTTGATTGACAGTTTGCCATGGCGAATTGCAGAGGTCATGAAAAAGAAGGGTCAACACTGCAAATATTGACTCTTTGCATAAACCTAATGTAATTGTCAATAAAAGCCTTTGACACTTATGAAATGCTTGTAATTTTACTTCAGTGTACCATAGTAACATCTGATAAAAAGGTCTAAAAACACTGAAGAAGCAAACTTTGTGAAAACCAATAATTGTGTCATTCTCAAAACTTTTGGCCATTGCTGTACAATACAAAATCCATATGTGAATGTATCTCATAATTCACATGATAACTGGCTACTGTTCATTCAATTACAAAGTAATCCATATTACAGGGTACATTGCTACTTCTTCCTTCTTTGTGTTTACGGTAATGTGCCAACCAATGTTGCCATTATTAGCTTGTAGTATTCATTAGTGGAGTAAAAGATATAAGGGGGAGATGTACTAAGCTCTGAAAAGTGATAAAGTGGAGAGTGATAAACGACCAGCTACTCAGCTCCCAACTGTCATGTTACAGGCTGTGTTTGAAAAATGACAGTTGGGAGCTGGTGGTTTATCGCTCTCCAGTTTGTCACTTTTCAGAGCTTAATACATTTGGCCTTATGGGGGGTATCCACTTAGCGATATACAAATGACAGCACGATTGCGACATTGCAATTGTGCTGTCGTTTCTATAGCTAGTGATGTGCCTAGACTGAATGTTCACTCGTTCAGTCCCGGCAGATCCCTCAGCCCCGCACATGCAGAACCTGACGAGATCGTCAGGTTGACCTGCATGTACGGGCGATGTCGGATGTTGGAAGCGACCCGCGGGCACGCGCATCGCGGGTCACTTCCATCAAAAACATGCCCGATGCATGCACAATTTGCGAGCGATTGCACGATAACGACGTCGTTATCATGCAATTGCTTGTTTAAATCACTTAGTGGATACCCCCCATTACACTGATAACTGAATTTAGGGCCCGATTTAATAATAAATCTAAAATGGTCAGTTCATATTCGTTTGTTTTCCCTTCTGTTCTCCATGCTATTTAAGTTTTTTTTAACTAGTATTTATTACTATAATGCACTCTGGCGAGCATAATCGTTATTTCCGCTGTCAGCGTTTCTTTTCGGTTTTTCTCGCTGATGAATGAAGTGTTTCATTTGTGTACCAAAGCCGGCCCATGCGCAGTTTTATTTTGTGAATTTAAACAAAATTGCCTCTGATCACATTACTCACTGGAGAAGGCAATTTCCTAGATCCAGTTGCTAGGAGATGGAGGTGCTGCTAAGAATTATGGGAGGCAGCACGGAAGCCTCTGACTACCCCCTGGGACAACAGTGCTTGCCTGCGCAGATCAAAGGCAGAAATACCCAGCGAGTCCCGACATTTATAACAAGCGGTAAATGAGAAAAACCGCACATTGATAATTAAAGAAGCCCAAATATATAAATAGTAAAATGATAAATGCACGCATTAAAAAAAAAACACCAGAGAAAAAATAATAATAAATAGCAGTGGCACAAATAACATTAGTAACAAGTGTTAAAATGCTTAACACTCAGTAAACCTTCCCTTTTGTTTGATAAGCTGGCAACATTGTGGCGTTCTGACTTTAGATTAAAACAAACAGGCGGGACTGCGCTTAATAAAATTCAAATTGTGAAATGGCAGAGAGACATATAGCAGTCAGAGTTCCAAAAAATCTTGGTTTTAATCACATATAAAGAATCATAAAAGATGCAATAAAAAAACACAACATGGTATAAAATTACTAATAAGTATACTAGTAATATTAACTATATTGTGTGCATCTAAACATCAATCCAGACTGACATTCAGGTTATCAATATATGGTATAGAATGTTGTCTCGCGGGAACATAGCATACTAAAATATGTGGGTGTTGTTATCCTTTTATCTTAAAGCACATAAAAGTTCCTCAATAGACTGTTCAAGCTCCACTTGAAAAAAAGGGATATAATCCGTGAGAGATGGTATGCACAAGGAATGAATGTCCCATATATACTGTCCATCTCAACAGGATAAGAGACCTTTCGTGTGATAATAAAGAAGCTTCTGCAGTATCACAGTGAAAGACCACATAAGCTATACCTGGTCAGCTGAGTTTTCCCAGGTGGCAGCCTGATTTGGGCAGCCCTGCACCAGCAGTCCTATTCAGCTCACGTGCCCTCCAGAAGGTCCAGCTGCACAATGTCACCTGAATCCGCTATATGTGAAACGATGTACGGTGTGTGTACTTGCTGCTCTCCTCCATTTGTAAGTAATTGGACCAGGGTAACACTCCAATGTCTCAGTCACAAATCCAGGGGCTGTCTATATAGTAGTCCACTGACTCGTTTCACCCTTATATATGAGGGCTTTATCAAAGGACTCTTTGTCTTTTGAGGAATTTTTATGTGCTTTAAGATAAAAGGAGAACAACACCCACATTTTTAGTATGATATGTTTCCGCGGGACAACATTCTATACCATATATTGATAACCTAAATGTCAGTCTGGATTAATGTTTAGATGCACACAATATAGTTAATATTAGTAGTATACGTATTAGCAATTTTATACTATGTTGCGTATTTTTATTGTATCTTTTATGATTCTTTATATGTGATTAAAACCAAGATTTTTTTGGAACTCTGACTGCTATATGTCTCTCTGCCATTTCACAATTTGAATTTTATTTATTCAGTCCCACCTGTTTGTTTTCATTTTAGCTTCTCCATTTTGGTGCAGACACCTTGTATTGTGGACATGCAGCTTGTATAATAATTAGTCTGTTAAAGAAATTGTTCTTTTTGATCAAACAGTACATAAGCAATTGTAGAGACTCCAAGGAGTAATACTAGCACCGAGGTCATTTGTTGTTTGTTCTGACTTTAGAGTCAGTAAGAGGAGGTGTGTCATGTTTGTGATAGTTTGCAGCAAACATATACTGTAGATATTACACTAGCACTTTATACAGTCATTTATTACCTTTAGTGAGTATGTGTGAATATCACTGTTAGTAGTATTTACATCATATTTTATTCATGCTAAATGGTTTTGTCTTTCAATGATTTATTTCTGCAAAAACATCTAAAATGTTATTGCCTTCTGTCTTCTTGAAATTAAATGAAGGGTATCATCAAAAATGTATTTGGATACGAGTACTGGAAGCATCAGTGCTACGCAGCTATGTCAATGTCGATTAATGAATATTGAAGTTACAAATTAGAATGGAAGGTGACAGGTCTTGCATCAGTTCTCTGTCCTTCATTACTGGATTTTTATATTTTTCCACTTGAAGATTTCTAAGTCAGGTTTGGCCCTACCACTAGGTGATCCTAGGCAGCAGCCTAGGTTAGGGTGCACCTGTGTCTTTATCTCCACCACTGGATGTTTACCCGCCATGTTGGTAATGGGCTGGGAGTGATGATGTCACAGCCTGTCACCAAACCCAACTGGAGAACGTGCCACCCTGCACCTGCTCCACACAAGGTAAGAAGTTTATGCGGGGAAGCACCTATGACTGGGCAAATGCATGTGCCTCTCCTGATAAGAGTTCATGGGGTTTCTCTTGTGGTCAGCATAGTTAAAAGTTGATCTTATCAAATAAATGTAGGCCAAGTAAATTTAGAGGAATTTTTATTCAGATCATAGCACAAAAAATGGAAATTGCGTTCATAAAGTAAATAATCTTTGCGTAAAAGACAAAAACGGCTGCAAGACCAAGCTTACAAACTTTTGGGAAACATTTTTGAAAAGTTCTTCTGTACCTCTGCCTTTTATTAGAGCATTATTCACTTGCATCTCCACGCCCCAAACTCTCTACAAGGAGCCATGTGGATCAATTATAAACTAGCTGTCAATTTTCTTAACCCTCCACTTACAGCCATGGCCGAAAATCGGTGTGGGAGAGCGTAGGAGAGGGAGGAACCAGCACAAGATTGCGCATTGTGATTGGTCATCCGCTACAACATCCCAGAACTACCATTTGTACATGCTGTGTTACAGAACAGCAGAACCCCAGGGATGACCATGTATTGCTCTCGGAAAGGGATGGGGGTGGGGGGTGGTTTAGTTGCACTACAACCTCTTACTAGGTGAAAGTGAGGCTTTAAGCAACAAATCTAAATTTGTATTCCGTAGTAGAGGTTTAATAAGTAAGTAAGCGAGTAAGTGTGGCTATTTGCCGACTTACAGTACCTCCGGACTCATGGATTTTGGGGCTGCGAGCAAAAATGTGTGAGTCTGACGTGATTCCAAGCTGCGAGGGCAGCGATTGCCGTTGCCAGCGTTTACACGCTGTCCACACGGCACCTAATTATTAACTCCTTCAACATTTATTTATGTCTCTCAGTTTATTTTCCTCTATAATTATTGTAATTGCATTGTATTTGTGACACACCAAACATTTTATCTATATTAGACAGCAAGACAAGCCTGTGATCTGTTGTTTTTGAAACTTTTGTTTCATTTAAGTAACTGACAGTGTTATTTAGCAGAGTTACAATCTATGTAAAATGAGTTGATTACAACACTGCTTAGCTTGCAAAAAGCTGTAAGACATTAAACAAATCAAACTTTGTTCTGTTGTCTGAGCCAAACTTCAGATTGTCTGCTCTGTGGGAGTAAATAACAGAGGTGTATTCCTGCAATTTCTTTGTAGTGAGAGTTTGGTTGATATGCTCATGCTCAGAATGGACTCTCTGTTTGAAAGTTTATATTGTGGTGTGTCCCAGTCTAGAATGTAGGAAAAAAATTACACCAAAATGTAAGAAAATATTACACCAAAATGTAAGAAAATGTATACTAGCGTGACTAGAGTGCACCTGTCACTAATACTGGGCATAGACTTAAGGATATTGAATTAGAATCTCTATACACTCCTGCCTATACCTTCTAATATCCTGCCTATACCTTCTAATATCCTGCCTATACCTTCTAATATCCTGCCTATAAACCTCTAAGGATGACGCTATTTTGTGTATGCAGTCATACAGTAAATAAAGACTCCAGACCTTGAACCTGTTGTTCCAAAGCACAAAGTGATATTTCAAGTAAAAGTACAGTCAGTTACACGCTATGATCTACGTACAATTTAGTGCAAAGAATTATACAGACCCAAGTACGCAGCGCTTCTGGACCAGATGTAGGCATCAGCAAGAAACCCCCGTCTATCAGCATTCAGCAAGAAGACTCAGACTGGGGTCACAACACACACGTTTGTACTCTCACAGAAACAGACAACACAATAGAGAGGCTTGTCGCTGATGCCATTGGTTTCCAAGGAGGATGCATCTGTTGCAGAGCATTTAACAGGTTGATTCAAATAGACACAGTCCAGCCTCTAACAACTGGTTGTCTTTGGTTTCCTGCCTCATGCACATCCTAACAGTTGGTCATATAATGTACATTTCGGTGCTTTAAGTCTCTGTGGTCCATAAGTTGAGAATGCAAGTTGCGATCTTCACACCGACGATACCAGAATGCTGTTGAACGAGTGCAGATCAGTATAATATCAAACATGACTTACTTATCATGTATTAAACCTTAGCTACCAAATAACCTTTATTTCACAGCAATTATAATAAATGAACAAACTTGAATCTTATACTTTAAAGCTTATGAGACCTTTTATGTGAATATGTACTGTGTAGGTATTTGGGGTTTGATATAAAGACGCTAGTTAACTTGGGGCAGATGCGTGCGCATGAAGCTAACAAACAGCGTTTTCATACAGGATCTTATGCATTCGCTAATATGCGACTAGTTAACAGCGCAATTGTGCGTATTTATGTGTGTATGAGAAATGGTGTAAGATGCAATCGCATGATGCTAATAGTAACATCGCCATATGTACTTAAGTGTGAGTTTAGCTAAAATGGTGCTGGGCGGCCATTCGCAAAATGGCATTTTGCGACCTGATTTACAAGAGGGCGTCTTGCGACCAGTCGCAAGATGGCGTCGTTACGACCTAATTTTAAGCTGGTCTTGTCTCAGCCAATTATCATCCAGCTTCGACAGTCTATACAATTATTTGTCAGATATCTGTCCAATCTGACTGGTTGGAATGAAAATCTGGTAATGTATGGGAACAAATGACAATCGATTATATGAAAACAGACAAAAACGATTGTTCAAATTGGTTAAATTTGTTTTATTTAAACCAATTTGTCTGAACAACCATTTTTGTCTGTTTTCCAGTGTTTGTGAGCAAATGTTCAATTGTCATTTGCTCCCATACATAACCAGATTTTCATTCCAACTAGCCAGATTGGACAGATATCTGACAGATACAGTGCATCCGGAAAGTATTCACAGCGCTTCACTTTTTCCACATTTTGTTATGTTACAGCCTTATTCCAAAATGGAATAAATTAATTGTTGTCCTCAATAATGCCCCATAATGACAACGTGTAAAAACTAAGGAATCACATGTACATAAGTATTCACAGCCTTTGCCATGAAGCTCAAAATTGAGCTCAGGTGCACCCTGTTTCCACTGATCATCCTTAAGATGTTCCTACGGCTTAATTGGAAGCAACCTGTGGTAAATTCAGTTGATTGGACATGATTTTGAAAGGCATACACCTGTCTATATAAGATCCCACACTTGACAGTGCATGTCAGAGCACAAACCAAGCATGAAGTCCAAGGAATTGTCTGTAGACCTCCGAGACAGATTTGTCTCGAGGCACAAATCTGGGGAAGGGTACAGAAAAATATCTGCTCCTTTGAAGGTCCCAATGAGCACAGTGGCCTCCATCATCTGTAAATGGAAGAAGTTCGGAACCAGCAGGACTCTTCCTAGAGATGGCCGGCCGTCTAAAGTGAACCATCGGGGGAGAAGGGCCCTAGTCAGGGAGGTGACCAAGAACCTGATGGTCACTCTGTCAGAGCTACAGCATTCCTCTGTCGAGAGGGGAGAACCTTCCAGAAGGACAACCATCTCTGCAGCAATCCACCAATCAGGCCTGTATGGTAGAGTGGCCAGACGGAAGCCACTCCTTAGTAAAAAGCACATGGCAGCCCACCTGGAGTTTGCCAAAATGCACCTGAAGGACTCTCAGACCATGAGAAACAAAATT
This sequence comes from Taudactylus pleione, assembly GCA_031769625.1. Classification (NCBI taxonomy): domain Eukaryota; kingdom Metazoa; phylum Chordata; class Amphibia; order Anura; family Myobatrachidae; genus Taudactylus; species Taudactylus pleione. The sequence goes on from JAUIMM010000006.1 coordinate 24,275,210, forward strand.
CTCTGGTCTGATGAGACAAAGTTTGAACTCTTTGGTGTGAATGCCAGGCGTTATGTTTGGAGGAAACCAGGCACCGCTCATCACCAGGCCAATACCATCCCTACAGTGAAGAATGGTGGTGGCAGCATCATGCTGTGGGGATGATTTTCAGCGGCAGGAACTGGGAGACTAGTCAGGATAGAGGGAAAGATGAAGGCAGCAATGTACAGAGACATCCTGGATGAAAACCTGCTCCAGAGCGCTCTTGACCTCAGACTGGGGCGACGGTTCATCTTTCAGCAGGATAATTGATATCTTGGCACACAGCCAAGATATCAAAGGAGTGGCAGCCATTTTGTCAAGTCTAATGAATATCACTGAATCCTTGTAAAACGATAGCCTGAATCCTCATAAATATTGAGTACCACAACATAAAATGATGTCACTGTGCATAGATGACTGGTACACACCTTAATTGTCAAGTGTAATACAGTCAGGTGCATAAATATTGGGACATTGACAGAATTTTCATATTTTGGCCTCTATTTACCACCACAATGGCTTTGAAATGAAACAAACAAGATGTGCTTTAACTGCAGACTTTCAGATTTAATTTGAGGGTAATTCCATCCAAATCAGGTGAACGGTGTAGGAATTACAATGGTTTCTATATGTGCCTCCCACTTTTTAAGGGACCTGATTTGGATGTAATTACCCTAAAATTAAAACTGAAAGTTTGCAGTTAAAGCACATCTTGTTTGTTTCATTTCAAAGCCATTGTGGTGGTGAATAGAGGCCAAAATATGAAAATTCTGTCAATGTCCCAATATTTATGCACCTGACTGTATATTGCCGTTATGTCTGCTTGGTGTCATATTGAAGTGCTACACATTCTTTTTTGGCACTTCTCAGTTCTTCCACCCTGATTTCCCCATAAAGTTGTGAAAACTTGTATTTCCCAGGTCCAGTTTAACAATTAGTGGATGGGATATGTTTTTTGGGGGAGTATTAGCCCAAATGCAAAGAGATGCATCTCCATAACGTTGCTTCCACCAGCTTGAACAGTTGTGTTGATAAAGTGAACAGGGAGGATTCCGCACAGAAACATAACTAGAATTGCTATAACCAACCATCTGTGTCTGTAAATAATTTATACATCCAAAAAATGTTGGTGGTGCTCCCACAGCCTAAGTATAACAGAGTATTTAACAGAAGAAAAAGTAAGGCTATTTTTTGGGGCACACTTATGTAAGAATTCTTTGTAGTTAAGTAAAATATAGCTTTTATTAATTATGATAAAACATACCAGGTACATACACAATTATTAATGGCGAAAATATAATAAACAATTTCTGCAGATTACCCCACACACCAAATTAGGGATAAATATGCTTATTTATAGAGTGTTGCAACAAATACCATAGAAATCGGTATCTAGGCTACACAGTATGCAATCCTATGATCCCCATTAAACAGTACAATATATGTCTACAGAACCTGGTATTCTTAAGTGGTCCCCCACAATAATACTAACCAGGCCTATCACTGGATCGCTTCCAAGATCAGACGAGTTTGGGCATAAGCAGTGAAGTATGACTGTAGACCATCGCTACTGAAAATATATGGGGATTCACCCTATGCACACAGTCTGAGCCTATTATAAAATGTAGGACTGTTCTCAACAGAGAGGTCCAATTGATAATTCGTTGCTATCAAGACAGGTAATGCATAAGCATGCCTTCCTTGTGATGCAAACAATATGGCATAAGTAACATAAGCATATATAACTTATAGAAAGCACCACATAGGTAACTGTATCAGAAGAAATTATAATACTGAGTTCCAAGCATGCATAGAAAAATAGGAACTTTACAATAGTGACAAACAAAGTGACAAAGCCTGACAAAACACATAAAGTACACATGTACTAAAAGCAATCATCACATAAGCATAGAACATCATTGGAGGTATATTATTAATAATTGTGATGATTGCATAGAACCTCCTTATGCAGACAAATCCCCTGCCATTAAACAATGTCTGACAGTGTTTTCTGCCTCAACTAAGATTTCCAAAAATAATACTGCAGTAAGGCAGATTAGCATACAGCCCCAATGTCCTTAATACATGCCACACACAGAGAGAAATCCCAAGGATGCACAAAATTAGCAGCTTTAAATGGGAAGCAAACTATGTGGCAGGAGTGCGTTGTATGCAAATCAAAATAGCAATTGGGGGATAGCCATGGAAAGTAGAGATTAAATATAAGACAGGCTAAGACTTCATAAATTTCACCGGCTGACCAGACATAATAATCTGTCAGCCTTTATACATTACCAGTGTGGGGTAAACCCGCAGCCCAGTTGAGTTGTGTTGATGCAAGAAGGATTCCTGCTTTCGTACTGTTGTCTCCATATCCTCACCCTATCGTCTTCATGCTGTAAATTGGAAACATGATTTGTCAGACCACGTTGTGATCCATTTAAAATTACTTCATGTCAAGTGGGCAGCACAGACGGTGTAATGGTTAGCATTACTGTATCACAGCACTGATGTTGTGGGTTTTGTACATTCTGCCTGTGCTTGCGTGGGTTTCCTCTAGATACTTAGGTTTAAAATATACTGGTCAGGTCAATTGGCTCCCATCGAATATTAACCCTACATTGCATGTGTGTGTGCATGTGATAGGGAACATAGATTGTAAGCTCCGCTGGAGCAGGGACTAATGTGAATGGCCAAATATTCTCTGTAAAGCGCTGCAGAATATGTGTGCGCTATATACATAACTAATAATAAATAAATTCCTGTTTTCCTGAGCAAACTGGAGGCGCTTCGCCCTGCTTACAGTAAATAGCAATGGCATATTGTAGGCCTTCTGCGTCTGCAGCCCTGGTATTGATTCAGATCATCCATTCAGATATCCTTTCAAATTCGGATTATACATAATTTGATGCACTGTTGCCCATCTGTGGGACTGAACAAGTCTGCCTGTTCTCTGTTCCGCTCGATCATCGAATAGCCGTTTACAACCACAGGCCTTGTGCTCAGACTCATTTTTTTGTCTGCTGTTCCACTCTGTGTACTCGTTAGGACAATTTCGGGCAAATGACTGCCTACAGCCTACTTATACTCAGGGGTCTTCAACCTTTAAGGCAGTGTGGGCCATATTAAAAAATTAGACGAAGCCGAGGGCCACTAAGCTATACTGCGGTATTTAGACTAAGCCCCCACCTCACACAATTATGACCCAAAACTGTCCCCTTCTACAATTTTAATTATGTACCATAACTGCCCCCCTCTGCAGTGCCCTTTAAATAGTTCCCCCAGTAGTAGTCCCCCCTATGCAGTGCCCCCAGTAGTAGTCCCCCCATGCAGTGCCCCCAGTAATGCCCTTTATATAGTGCCCCCAATGCAGTGCCCCTAGTAGTGTTCCCCCGATGCAAAGCCCCCAGCAGTAGTCCCCCCCCCAGTAGTGGTCCCCCCTGATGCAGTGCCCCCAGTGGTCCTCCCAGTAGTAGTACCCCTCCCCCAATAGTGGCCCCCCCAGTGCTGCCCCAAGTAGTAGTCCCACCTGATGCAGTGCCCCCAGTAGTAGTCCCCTCCCCAGTAGTGGTCCCCCCAGGGGCGCCGAGAGGGGGGGGGAGCGGGTACAGATTACCCAGGCCCAAGCTTCCTGAGGGGCCCAGCGGGGGCCCGGCAGGGGGCCCGGGTCCGGCGCCGCTCCCCCTCCCTCACAGCAGCCCAGCACACAGCGAGTGCTGAGCTGCAGTGGAGACTGCTCGTGGCTGCTGAGCAGCAGCCACAGCAGTCTCCTAAGCCTGTGGGGGGAGCGATCACACTGATCGCACCCCCCCTGGCTTTGCGCCGGGCTGAGGGGGCTCAGAGCGCCCCCCACCTCAGCTTGCAGCGCCGCTTCGCGGCGCTGCATATCTTTTTTTTTTCGGACAGGGGGCGTGGCCACGCCTCCCGCGATTAGGCCACGCCCCCTACTACCCGGGCCCGGTGCAGCTCTCAGTGGGCCTGGGTCCCCCTGATGCAGGCATCCCACTAGTGGTCCCCCCAGTAGTGCCCCAAGTAGTAGTCCCACCCAATACAGTCCCACCCAATAGCAGTGCCCCCAGACTGCTCAGCAGCCACGAGCAGTCTCCAACTGCAGCTCAGCACACGCTGTGTGCTGGGCTGCTGTGAGGGAGGGGGGGCGGCATCGGACCCGGGCCCCCGCCGGGCCCCTCAGGAAGCCCAGGCCCGGGTAATCTGTACCCGCTCCCCCCCCCCTCTCGGCGCCCCTGGCCATCTTCACTCAGGAACCATGGACCCAGGCACACCAAGGTAGATGTACTAAGCCGTGGAGAGAGATAAAGTACCAACCAATCAGCTCCTAACTGTCATTTTGCAAGCACAGCCTCTAACATAACATAAATTTGATTTTATATATATATAGATATATATATATATATATACCTTCCTAGGTGTTTTTTATTTTCTGTTCGAAAGTCAAGTTGGATACCCATTTTGTTTGGTTATAAAAGCACCTCTTAATGCATTTGTTGCTTTTTTCGGTTTGAATTGTTTAATCTTGCTCTGATAATTGGCTGTCTGGCTGTCCTGTCTACGTCACTATACAATAACTTTATATCAATGTCAATAAATAGCTGACCTTTCCGCTAATTATGTCTCTGTGTCTTTACATAGCATCATTATTATTCAGGTGACACACACACAAGACATTAAGATGTTTATTCATAATAACAATAATCATAATTAATTAAATTATGTTCCTCCTCTTTTCAGGAATATTTGCTTACTTCCGATGTCATACTCTGCCCAGGGGCATATTAATAGAGGGCCTGTGTTCACTCCCTGTTCTGGGTCCCCTCCCCTCTCCCCGGCTGCCGTCAGTGAACTGACAGCAGCGGTAGACTCCAGGTACTAGAGTGCATTCTGTGCATGCGCAAAACTTTGGGAAAATGGCAGCTGCGACCATTTTCCAGGCATTTTCTGCAGCGCTACTCCATGGGACATTGGAGAGGTAAGTGTAAAAATAAAAAGTATGGGTGCAGGGTGTGCAGTGTGGGCCCCTCCTGGACCCAGGGGCCCGTGTGCACCATACACCCTGCACCCATTCTAAATACGCCCCTGGTTCTGCCTGCTATTTATAAAAATAGATTGAGCTGTTTCCATGCCTGTCAGCAAACCTAATAACTTGCTGACACTCAACTGAAACATGGCCGGCCCTAAGCAATTTGATGCCCTAGACAAGATTATTGTTGGTGCCCCCTTGCAGAAGTCTTCTGTCCGGGAGAAGACAGAAAAAAAAGAGAGATTTGCCCCCCAGCACACTGCAGCAAAAACAATACTTAAATCCTACATGATAATAGCGATTCAGAGGTATTAGTTACATACATTTGCAAATATATGAATAAGCGCCAGGCCAATCGTCAAGGCTCCTCTATACTGGCGTCCCTAGCATTAAGGGGTTCACGTCCGAGAAGCAAGGCACCCCAAAAAAATTCCAACCAAGGGCCATCCCCAGGGCACCACACGAAAAAGGGAAAAAGGTGATAGTGAAGTATAAAGAAAAGATGTGTAAGTATAAATCAATAAGTGTTAATGAAATGAGAAAGAATTAAAATGACATAGATAATATACAAACAAATAGAAAAGTGATAAAAGTATTCTATGTGAATTAAGTGGTGATGCCATGAGAAAGGCCCAGTCAGAACCCCCCGGGGGCCCCACTCCCAAACGCTCACCCCAAAATAATTATTGCTACATAATAGTAGCACCCACTCTGGGTCATATAATTACAATTGATGTACTGCATGATAACAGTACATATAAAAGCTGAGAGCTAACTTACCTTGGAGGTACCCCAAAAAACCTCCACATGGCACTATAAGCATCAGCACATCCTCCTAATGCTGACTGCCTTCATGCCTCTCCAAACTTGCAAAAAAAATGGTAGTTGCTCAGATCAGCTTAATTGCATAACACAGGTGCTTGTAAAGGGCGGGGTTTACTCTGAACACAGAAAAAAAAGAGAGATTTGCCCCCCAGCACACTGCAGCAAAAACAATACTTAAATCCTACATGATAATAGCGATTCAGAGGTATTAGTTACATACATTTGCAAATATATGAATAAGCGCCAGGCCAATCGTCAAGGCTCCTCTATACTGGCGTCCCTAGCATTAAGGGGTTCACGTCCGAGAAGCAAGGCACCCCAAAAAAATTCCAACCAAGGGCCATCCCCAGGGCACCACACGAAAAAGGGAAAAAGGTGATAGTGAAGTATAAAGAAAAGATGTGTAAGTATAAATCAATAAGTGTTAATGAAATGAGAAAGAATTAAAATGACATATCTGGGAGAAGACTCCTTCCTTAGATGCAGTGGGCAGTGATGGGGGAGTCATCAAGCCCCACCCCTCATGACAAAATGTCAGGAATCGTGGTCATTTGAATAGGGGGCGGAGCCAAATGATGAGATTATCATGGAATCGCGCCATTAAGCCCCCCCCTCCTGATGGATCACAGAATCATGGAAAGATTCTACCCATTCTGCCCACTTTACTAGAAAGTGGGCAGAATGTGAGAGAAGTAGCTACTCTTCTGGAGGTCCAGGGGGTCTACCCGAAAAAATCGTGAGGCTGCCGCAGGTCCCGGGAGTGTGGGCAAGTATGAGATAATCCCACCACCAAGCTTAATGTTTATACATGGACACCAAAAATAACATATTGGTTTATGGCTTTTTATTGTTAAAGGAACACGTGCTAAACACACAAAATATACAACTACCCAGACATCCTCCTTTGCTATGGCTAAAATGAGTCAGACTCATTATACTGCTGTGGACCCAGGTTGGTTCAATGTACCAGCTACACCACCACTAGTTTCACCTCTGACCCAGCACCCCTCCCCCTGTCTCACAGCACAGCACCGATCACCCAGCAGCACAGATCACAGAGGCAGCCAACACCCATCATCCTTCTACCACACAGCAATCCTCATCCAGCACCCCTCATACAGAACCCATCTGCCCTCTCCCAGCACAGCACCCCTCACACAGCACAGATCACAGCCACACTCAACACCCATCACCTCTCACCTGGCCAGCACATGGCATCAGCACCCCTCACATAGCACAGCACCCCTCGTACAGAAAACCTCCACCAGCACAGTACCCCTCACACAACAGCACAGATCACAGCCACACCCAACACTCATCACCAATCATCCCTCGCCCGACCTGCACACAGCACCAGCACCCCTCACAGCACCAGCACCCCTCACAGCAGTCAGCTGAGCACCGCTCACTACATGCTAAGCTGACTTTAATCAAAAGATTTTCATAACACAGTCACTTACTTTTTAAAACTGTCTGGCTGGCTGTGTGTCCACCCCTGTTGTTTTGGAAGCTCCTGCTGAATCCTCCTCACTGTGCTTTGTGGGTGTGGCGATGGTAGGCTGCAGGGAGTCAGTGCAGGCTCACCCTTCTGGACTCTGCAAAGGCCAATAGGAGGAGAAGCTGCTGCGGCTGGGCATGCGCAACAGCCCTCCTCCAGAGACCAGCAGACATTTTTGTTGATGCCCAGTGCCCACTGGCCCCACTGTGCAGAGTCTGCTACTCTGCTCCAGCCTCCCTGGACCTGTTTGCCTCCGCAGCGCAAGTCCGCTGTTGCTTACTGTGAGCTGCCTGCTGCAGCTGCTGCCTGATCGGAGCTGAGAGTTCCGATCACGGCCGCCTAACCACTAGCAGAGCTCCACCATTTAGGTGCCCTGTCCCCACAACCGCCGCCAGTGCATGCCCACTCACTGTTTGCTGTCCCGGCAACAGCAAACAGCGGATGCTGCGCAGGGGCAGTAGTAGCTGCCCCGTGCCCCAGTGCCACCCCAAACTTTCACTGACCATCGGCCCTAGGCGGGCTTGGATGCTACTAGGCATTTGCTTAGTTTGCCTATGCCAAGTGCCAGCTCTGAACTAAAAGACCTCCTGAGACTGGACATTGTCAGAGCTGTAAGTCATTCTCTGCTGTACAGGACCTCCACATCAATTACACTAAAGGGAATCTCTTTGCCAATGACAAGCATGATCTCTCCTTTCCAAACCTGGTTCTCATTTGTAATGAAATTAAATTTAATATGCCTATGTTTATGGACCGTGCCAGTCTACCCAATGGCCAGTCCTATTGTCTTGCAAATCTCATACTTTAACTAGCTTAGCAGAGCCTAATTCAGGTCAATAGCACAATGTAATGAAGTCAAATAGTGACAATATAATGTTTTGTGCATCTTCTGTCAATCAATTATGACTCTCGAGGAGTCTTAGGGGTAAATTTACTAAAGTAAGAGTTTTTAGAAGTGGAGTTGTTGCCCATAGCAACCAATAAGATTCTACTTAACAATTAACTAGCACCTTCTAGAAGTTAATAGCTAGAATCTGATTGGTTGCTATGGGAAACATCTCCATTTCTAAAAGCTGTCACTTTAGTAAATATACCTCTTATTTTCTAAAGAAAAGATCAGGATGCTATTAAAAAAAACATTATTGTACACACGTCTGTATCTCTAACCACAGATATTGTAGAATAGATAAGAATTTACGTAATATTTAAGACCATCCATCCACAGGTGCCTTTAGGACCTACCATTTGTCTTGTAACTGGCTGTCTCATGTGTCTATTCAAGCTAAAAAGAGATTTTATGTCCTTCAGCTGTGGGCTGCCTGGCTTATACAGAATCAGAGTTGTGAGGTTGGCTCCAGGCATAGGATTTATTGTGATTCACACCATGGATATCTGAGCCAGTCCCGCAGAAGACATATGCGATAAATCAGAAAGATGTAATCTATCTGGGGTGGAGATAAATGAGAGGCAGAAGTTCGGATGTTAGAAAATTAGTACTGTACTTTTTTTCTTATAAAACAAAATAAAGTATCACTTATAAATATATAAAGTCACGACATGACAGTTCCATAATCAACATTTTCTTGCTTTTCTCATTTGTTTCCATTAACATCCAGTACATCTATATGCAAGTAATATCGATGCAGTTATGTTAGTTATACTAAGTGGCAGCTATCAGGGACCCCAGGAAGTTCCCCTCATTAGTAATAAAGCATTCCTAGGGGGGAATCCAATTACCCGTGAATGGCAAATTGTCAGTGAAACAGCATACAAACGCCAGCAATGGCACCTGAACTCACACCCCTCGCGGCCCATTCTCATGCCAGACTTGTATATTTTTATACACAGTCCCATTGGCATACAGCCACACTTACTTGTGCTGGGAGGGGACTCTTAGCTAACACTGTACAACAAACTAATACTTTTAATTTGTTTCCTTTCTAAAAATAGTCATACATTACTAATTTGAGGTCAAGAAAAACTAAAATGATTTAAGAATGTTTTTACTAGCTCTATTTTTTGAGCTACACTACTTGCACTATACTGTATGTACATTAGTAATATAGTCATAGTGAAAAAATAATCTAATATTTTCTTGATAGAGAATAAATAACAGTTGTTTTAATTCAATCAATCACAAATAAGATCCCAAAACGAAACAAACATACAGCATACGAAACAAACATACAGCATACGAAACAAACATACAGCATACGAAAGTACCATATAATATAGTGGCCTATTCATGGGGGCGCTTTCTCTTTGCTTGTCGCTGGTACTCCTCTTCTGGGGCATCTCTTGTCACTGTCCAACAGTAGTGATTCACCTACCCTGATATCTTTGTTCCATTGCTGAAATGTCTTGGTGGAATCACTCAATATGCTTGTCACTCAGTGCACCACAGTTATCTTGTGTGGGTAATCCTGTGAATCACATATATTTGAATAGGGGAGGGGACAAATAACTGGGTCATTTGGCCCCGCCCCCTCTGAGCGGAACACAGATTACTGGTAAGATTCTCTCCATTCTGCCCACTTCACTAGGAATACCCCTACATTGTCATAAATGGGCTATATCTCGGAACTCAGAGCTAACTGAGAGTTTTAAATGTCATATTCATTCTTTGCATGCTGAAATCAATTAGAAGTAACTATTTTCACATCGGAAACATTTTCATTGTTGTGCAGTGTAATTGGATTGAGCCCCTAGTACTGTACTGCTTGTGTTTGTTTGGCTTCTCCCATGGGAATCGGTATGAAATACTGACGGCTGAATAGCCGCTGGTTCTCATACTGATGCCGGAGGCCCGCTGGGAGGATATTCCGACAGCGGCTCGCAGGGCCGGACTGGGACTAAAAATAGGCCCTGGCATTTAAAGAGCACACAGGCCCACCTCACGTCAGCATCTGGCTCCTGGCATAGACACCTCCCCTTACTATTCCCGACTCCTCCAACTTCATGGTCTATTCTCTTACCAATATAATTGATATTAGAACAACATACAAGTACACATCATTCTCTGTAATAAAAATTTAATACCTACAACAGAGCTTACCCTTCAGGGGATTCAAACATGTGCCATAGTCAGACATTACTGGTGTAGGTCACACATAGAGAAAAGGGAAGGCATTTTCCTAAATGACCAATCCCTAGCTTAGCAGTTGTTCAGGATTAGATCGTGTTCACTGTAGGAAGTTTTTAGGGCAGGGGTGCTGAACACAGGGGACACATCTCTGCACACCAAAGCAGAGCTGTAACTACACATTTTAACAAAAGGGCGCTTGTGCCGCAATCCACAGGTGAAGCAGGGAGAGCGCGTGCTCTCGCTGGAAAGGCGCGTAACCACATAATAGTACCCCCAATTCAAATTATGCCACACAGTAGTGCCTCTTAGTCACATTATTATCTTGCTCTATTTCTATGGCAACCATATGTGTTTTGCAGCACCTTACAAAGTACATAAACAAATAAGTGAAAAAGAAACCAGTGACTTACAGTACAACAGAATACAGAACAAGTATATACTGCATTAGCGATCATAACGCTCAAGATAAGCAGCAGAGAGTCAGCAATCACGTTACATCACACAGTAGTGCCCCATAGTCAGGTAATGTCACACAGTAGTGTCCCTTCATCACATTATACCACACGGTAGTGTCCCTTCGTCAAACTACACTGCAAAGTAGTGTCCCTTATTCACGTTACGTCACACAGTAGTGTCCCTTTTTCACGTTAGGTCAGTGTCCCTTTTTCACGTTACGTCACACAGTAGTGTCCCTTATTCACATTACACCACACAGTAGAGCCCATTCACCTTATGCCACCCAGAGCCCATTCACGTTATGCCACACAGTAGTAGTGCCCCTTATACATTATGCTACACAGTAATGCCCCTTATATATTATGACACACACAATAATGCCCTTAAAACATATTATGCAACTCACAGTAATACTCTGGCATCTGCGGATGGCGTCTGTCAGCAGATCATGAGGTGTCCAAAGATGGCATCCAGTCCATTCAGCCAGCTTCTCGCCCGCGTCGCGCTTTTCATCCATCAGCCGGCTGCGTCTTGACATCACCGCGGCCACACGTGACACTCCAGTGACTCCATCAGGTCCTCAGCATGGTGCCACCGGGCAATCCTGCAGGCAGCTCATAGAAGCTGTCAAAATGCTGTCTAGCCATTCCTCCCAGATTACTTCCAGGCCCAGCCCCCACCACGCATCTCATAGCTAGCCACATCACTAAGTAATGACGTGGACTAGGGCCAGATTAAGACTTGTGGGTGCCCCGGGGCAACTAAGTTGTGGGGGGCCCAGTCAATAATATTGCCAGGGAGAAGGGAGAGAGAGAGAAAGAGAGGGAGTGGCCAGGCACTGCTAGCCTGCACAGAGCAACCCACCCACCACACCAAGGGGAATTAAAATTGTGCACACTCATTTTGACAATGTGACTGCACACATGATTCCCTGGGGTCTCTGCTGCAGTCTCAGATGGCATCCGTCTCTCAGCTGGCAACTCATGCAGTCCCAAAATGGCGTCCAGGTCCAGTCCCCTCAGGGTTGCTGCTATTTATAAGTTGGAGAAAGGACCTCTGTGACGTAGACACCACGTGACCGCTGCAGGAGGCTGGATGTGTAATGACATCACCGCCGGCGCCGTGGGTGTCACACTACCTGTGCACCAGTCGGCCCCCGCCCCCCCTACACTCACAGAATGCCCCGCCCCCGCCGCACATCAAACCCACCCAAGACGTCATGACGCTACCGCGCCATGATGCCGCCCACTTACCCGGCAAGTTGCCAGCTCCCGGGAGCTGGATAAAGCTGGCATATTCACACGGCCGCCGCCAGCGCAATGACGTCATGATGCTGCCGCGTCATGATGTCATTACGCTATGATGCAGCCGCGGCATATGTAAACAACGGGATTCCCTGAACACTGCAGCGCCGGCCGGGTAAGCCTGCGCTCAGCGCTTCAGCCAAAATCGACCCATCTGCCCATCAGCCCTTCTGGCATTTGCCAGAAGTGCCCGATGGCCAGTCCAGCCCTGGCGGCTCGTATGCTAACCCTCCCCTGTCCCCCCCTAACCATACATTGATGGTGCTTAACCCTAAAACTCCCGGGGTGCTGCCTAACCCTAAGTCCCTCTCGGGGGTGCTTAAACCTAACCTACCTCCCCTTCCTACATCCTAAACCTAACCATCTCGGGGGGTGCCTAACCCTAACCTCCCCCCCAGGGGTGCCTAACCCCCCTTCCCCTAGCCTAACCCCAAACCTCCCTGGGGGGTGCCTAACCCTAAGTCCCCCCGAGGGTGCCTAACCCTAACCCCACTCTCCCCTAGCCTAACCCTAAACCTCCCTGGGGGGTGCCTAACTCTAAGTCCCCCCGGAGGTGCCTAAACCTATCCCTTCCCCTCCCCCCATGGCTACAGGCGTCAGGATTTCCGCGTGGGGCTCCAAGCAGTGATAAATTAACCGCATCCCCTCCCATGTAATGTATTGGTTACAACCACACAGATCTGTCAGCTCTTCTAGAAAATACAGCAGTTGTCACTTTTTCCAGTCTCCTAAAGACAGTATTGCTTTTTCCCATGTGTATCCATTGCCTTCTGTCCATTACCTTACTGTATTCAGGAATTAGGGAGAATAAAAGAATGAGTGCCATATACTGACTATGGCCCTCATTCAGAGCCGTACGCTCTGAGCAGAGCGCACGCTCTGAATGAGGGCCGGGCTCCATTTTCATGGAGCGTCCTCCTGGACGCTCGTATAGCTGTGGGTCACCACCCACAGGCTATACGAGCGTGCATTGTGATGGTCGCGATGGTCGAGACCATCGCGACCATCGAATTTGCGAGCCGGAGCCTGCGGTTGAGGTTTTCAACCGCAAGCTCCGGAGTGATTTTGGCTCTATCAGAGCCAAAATCACTCCCACTGACATCACTAGTGATGTCAGTGGGCCGGCTTCTGACGGGAGGCGTTCCCGTGGGAACGCCCCCGTCAGGGAGGCACGCCCCCGGCACGCCCACCAAAGGGGGCGTGCTGTCAATCAACATTGACAGCACGCCCCCTTTGATCGGACACAACGAGCAAAGGACTTTCCTTCGCTCGTCGCGTCTGGCGCATGCGCACGACGGAGCTCCCTCCGTCATGCGCATGCTCAGTCCATAACATCGACCCACTTGTGAGCGGACAGCCGCTCGCGAGTGGGTCTGAATCAGGCCCAATATTCTCCTATTATTACCTTCCTTCCATTATCATTTTCGAAAGACTAGTGTTGTCTTTTGCAAATGTGTCAAATTACTTATGGATATATTTAATATGAAGGTATTTTTGCACATACACTGTAAATGAGGTTACTTGCATCAAATGCACCTGGAAGATAAATTAGAAATCTCATTACAAGTATAGGACAAATCTAGATGACTGACACCTCCTGAGCAGACCAACTTTTTCAAGGGTAAAATTGTTTCACCTAACTCCAAATAAGGGCATGATCCTTTAAACGTTAATCCAATTTAAATGCCTTATTCTACAACACAAACATTTATTTTTCATTTTGGTGCCATTTAATAATTTGTATTCATATGCTCAGTACCAGGGGCATTAGTAATTTGTATTCATATGCTCAGTACCAGGGGCATTAGTAATTTGTATTCATATGCTCAATACCGGGGCATCAGTCATTTGTATTCATATGCTCAGTACCGGGGCATCAGTCATTTGTATTCATATGCTCAGTACCAGGGGCATCAGTAATTTGTATTCATATGCTCAGTACCAGGGGCATCAGTCATCTGTATTCATATGCTCAGTACCGGGGCATCAGTCATTTGTATTCATATGCTCAGTACCAGGGACATCAGTAATTTGTATTCATATGCTCAGTACCAGGGACATCAGTCATCTGTATTCATATGCTCAGTACCAGGGGCATCAGTCATTTGTATTCATATGCTCAGTACCAGGGACATCAGTCATCTGTATTCATATGCTCAGTACCAGAGGCATCAGTCATTTGTATTCATATGCTCAGTACCAGGGGCATCAGTAATTTGTATTCATATGCTCAGTACCAGGGGCATCAGTCATCTGTATTCATATGCTCAGTACCAGGGACATCAGTCATCTGTATTCATATGCTCAGTACCAGGGGCATCAGTCATTTGTATTCATATGCTCAGTACCAGGGACATCAGTCATCTGTATTCATATGCTCAGTACCAGAGGCATCAGTCATTTGTATTCATATGCTCAGTACCAGGGGCATCAGTCATTTGTATTCATATGCTCAGTACCAGGGGCATCAGTCATCTGTATTCATATGCTCAGTACCAGAGGCATCAGTCACTTGTATTCATATGCTCAGTACCAGGGGCATCAGTCATCTGTATTCATATGCTCAGTACCAGGGGCATCAGTCATTTGTATTCATATGCTCAGTACCAGGGGCATCAGTCACTTGTATTCATATGCTCAGTACCAGGGGCATCAGTCATCTGTATTCATATGCTCAGTACCAGGGGCATCAGTCATCTGTATTCATATGCTCAGTACCAGGGGCATCAGTCATCTGTATTCATATGCTCAGTACCAGGGGCATCAGTCATTTGTATTCATATGCTCAGTACCAGGGGCATCAGTCATTTGTATTCATATGCTCAGTACCAGGGGCATCAGTCATTTGTATTCATATGCTCAGTACCAGGGGCATCAGTCATTTGTATTCATATGCTCAGTACCAGGGGCATCAGTCATTTGTATTCGTATGCTCAGTACCAGGGGCATCAGTCATTTGTATTCATTTGCTCAGTACCAGGGGCATCAGTCATCTGTATTCGTATGCTCAGTACCAGGGCATCAGTCATCTGTATTCATATGCTCAGTACCAGGGGCAACAGTCACTTGTATTCATATGCTCAGTACCAGGGGCATCAGTCATTTGTATTCATATGCTCAGTACCAGGGGCATCAGTCACTTGTATTCATATGCTCAGTACCAGGGGCATCAGTCACTTGTATTCATATGCTCAGTACCAGGGGTATCAGTCATCTGTATTCATATGCTCAGTACCAGGGGCATCAGTCATTTGTATTCATATGCTCAGTACCAGGGCATCAGTCACTTGTATTCATATGCTCAGTACCAGGGGCATCAGTCATCTGTATTCATATGCTCAGTACCAGGGGCATCAGTCATTTGTATTCATATGCTCAGTACTAGGGGCATCAGTCATCTGTATTCATATGCTCAGTACCAGGGGCATCAGTCATCTGTATTCATATGCTCAGTACAAGGGGCATCAGTCATCTGTATTCATATGCTCAGTACCAGGGGCATCAGTCATTTGTATTCATATGCTCAGTACCAGGGGCATCAGTCATTTGTATTCATATGCTCAGTACCAGGGGCATCAGTCATTTGTATTCATATGCTCAGTACCAGGTCAGTACCAGGGGCATCAGTCATTTGTATTCATATGGTCAGTGCCAGGGGCATCAGTAATTTGTATTCATATGCTAAACACCAGGGACATAAAGATTTTGTGGTGGGAGGGGCAAAATAAAATATAATTTCGGGTCCCCCTCCCTCCAACTTACCTGCCCCTGACCGTCTGGGGCCGCCGCTCCACTGGAGCTTCTAAAATGTTTGCGGTGGGGGGGGGGGCGGTTTATGGCCCATATCCCCCCCTGTTCCAGCACCTATGCTCAGCACACATTTAGAACACCCTCATACTCCCAGCATCCCCAGCAGAACATGCTAGATTTATATCCCCCGCATGTATGCAAAAGTAGGCACATGACATCATACTGTAAGATGGTGTATGCATGGTTTACACATATTATTGCAGGGTAAATTAATTATATTGTCTCTTTTACCCTATCCCACCAGCATAAGCAGGGCTGTACGTAGGGGTGTGCTAGAGCTGGACAGGAACTGGGGGGTAACACCATTGCTGCCACATGGCACCTTCATTTTGCTTGCAGGGTGCCACAGAGCCACTCTGGAGGGTCCCTAGGACACTACTGGAGTGACCCTTGCAGCCTTTAGAACTACACAGAGCGTCCTTCGGACTTTTGTTACTGTATTCTAGGGAATCCCTGTTACAACATGTGCTAATAGCCCTCCCTTTAAATAGCACTGCTCTTTTGTAAAGCTTATTCCATTAGGTAAATGAGTTTAATAATGGGCATGAGTACATAAAGGCACTCTAGCCTCAGGCATGAGTTTACATATTAGTGCATAGTATAAAGAAATAAATAACCTTGTCTGTATCTCCCTTTGCCTGTTCTCTGTTGTATCTATGTCCACAAGAACTAGTCTTACCCCTTATGTAATACCACACTCCAATGATGTCATACCCACTGCAGATCATGTTTTCAGTCACTGTAATATGATAGCATTACTGTATACCACATAGGAATCAATCAATTGCATAGGCTCTGAGTTATAGGGCTAATAGAGAAAAGCAACAGATAATGATACAGAATGTGATGCAGAATTTACAGAAAATAAGCAGACTTAGTAGCAGATGCATATAAACCTATATCAAGAATGTTTTATACATTAAGATCTTAAAATATATATTTTTACTTAAAAAATAAAAAGGCTCAAAAGAATATATATTAAGGGTTCCTTTTATACCAGCTCATACACCCAGACCACACAAGATTAATATAATATGCCACTTGGTGAGAATATATTTAACCTGATAAATTATACGTGATGTCGTCCAAATCCATCCAGCGAAAGAACCAGGACAGACTCCCTGGGTCAAAGTACTGCCTGGCACACACCTCCGACCGGGACCTCAACCCCCATAGTATGTCTTCTGGGATCCAATGTTATCACTCTGTAAAATTTTCATCCAAATACATCCAGTGGAAGGCTCAGAACAGGCTCCCAAGTCAAAGTTCTGCCAGATTACACCGACCGGTACTCTAACCCCCCTAAAATCTGTCCCGGATCCAAATGGACAACCTCGCGTTGGTTTCATCCCAATCGGTGCAGGGGTGTCAAAATGTATAACCGGACAGACAATATTCTAGATGAAGAACCTAGTACTTGTTATGTTTCCACAACAGTTCTTGTCACACACATACCAATATTACCAAAATTGTCAAATACTTTGGTTATTTTCATGTGTGACCTCAAACCACGTTGACAATCAAGATCTGGTCATGTTCTAAATGTCTGGATTGTTCAGTATGGCCACCTACATGTCTGGACCAATTGTAAAATGAACCTGGCAATGACTGGACTGAATGAATGCCATCACTGCATCAATGCATATGTTTGCAAAACAACTGTATTCTCACGTGACTCTCTGCAGGAGCTTCTGCAGCACCCATTTCTATATTAAAGCTTTTACCACTGGCACCTGCAACCCATTTGTCTTCTTTCCTCTCTCTCCCAGGCAGAGCCGGATTTAGACCTCATGGGGCCCTAGGCAAGATACCGTTTTGGGGGCCCCC
Source organism: Taudactylus pleione (assembly GCA_031769625.1). Classification (NCBI taxonomy): domain Eukaryota; kingdom Metazoa; phylum Chordata; class Amphibia; order Anura; family Myobatrachidae; genus Taudactylus; species Taudactylus pleione. The sequence continues at coordinate 24,293,074 of JAUIMM010000006.1, forward strand.
CTCCCTCAAACAATCCATAGCACTATATTTTCATTCCTAATTCATGCCACTGTACAGCACCCTGAAGGAAAGGTCCACCGTGGTCTTGAAACGTCGGCTATGGGGTTAATTTACTAAAGTGAGAGTTTTTAGAAGTGGAGATATTGCCCATAGTAACCAATCAGTTTCTAATTAACATTTAACTAGCACCTGCTAGAAGATAATAGATAGAATCTGGTTGCTACGGGCAAAAACACTTTTAAAACTCCCTTCTAAAAACTCTCACCTTAGTAAATATATGTATTTACAATACACTTGATCTTCGCTAGCTATTGCTAAGCTTTTCCAAGTTTGGCCCCGTTAATTGCCCCCTCTATTAGCTCTCACTGCCAGCCCATACCATATCACACTGACCCACTGCCTTCTCACAGCAATCACTCACTCAGCACACTGACATCCATCCCAGCTCACTCATTGCCCCCACAGCACACACACTGACATCCATCCCAGCTCACTCATTGCCCCCCACAGCACACACACTGACATCCATCCCAGCTCACTCATTGCCCCCCACAGCACACACACTGACATCCATCCCAGGTCACTCATTGCGCCCCACAGCACACACACTGACATCCATCCCAGCTCACTCATTGCCCCCCACAGCACACACACTGACATCCATCCCAGCTCACTCATTGCCCCCCATAGCACACACACTGACATCCATCCCAGCTCATTCATTGCCCCCCACAGCACACACACTGACATCCATCCCAGCTCACTCATTGCCCCCCATAGCACACACACTGACATCCATCCCAGCTCACTCATTGCCCCCCATAGCACACACACTGACATCCTTCCCAGCTCACTCATTGCCCCCCATAGCACACACACTGACATCCATCCCAGCTCATACACTGACCCAGTTACTGCCCATCTTACTATGGTAGAGCTTATTTCTTCTTCGTACTGGGGACCTGGAAGTGACATGAGTGTGGGCGGAAGTGCAGTTTCCTGCTCATAAAGGCCACCTAAAGAACAAACTTGTCCGCTCCCCACGCTTCGGCCTCGGTGGCTCCCTACACTCGCCACTAGGTTATGTTCCTCCTCTATGCCCACATGGATGGTAGGGAATGAATGACATTGGACAGTATCTGATGACGTCACAGCATACTTGCCTACCCTCCCGATTTGGTCGGGAGTCTCCCGAAAATCGGGTGCCGCTCCCAACCTCTCGGGAAGGCAGGCAATCCTCCCAGCCCCAGCGATGTGTCCACACCCCCCCGCGCTTTTAAGTAAAAACCCCGGTAGCAGGATCGCATCTTCGTGGCTCCGCCCCCCGCTGCACAATGCCATTAATCACGGCATTGTGAAGAGGGGGCGAAGCCACGATGACGCAATCGCACTGTCACACCCCATGCTCCGCCCCCAACGCCGCGTCATGCGCCGGGCCCCGCCCCCTTTGGACGCGTCACTCCCCCAGCCCTGTAAGCCCGATAGCTCCCTCCCGGAAGGAGGGAGGGAGCTAAATGTTGGCAAGCGTCAGGGTCCTTTCCGCAAAGGGCATCTAGACATTACCATCTTTTACTACAGCACCATAAACTGCCCTCTCACAGCACCACTTACTGCCCCCTTCACTGTATCACATCACAGAACCCATCCCCCCTCATAGCACAGACAACTTCTTTTAAGCACAAACCCTCTCCCCCTAACAGCACAGAACCCTCTCCCCTCACAACACAGACCATCCTCCCTCACAGAACCCTTCTCCACTTACAACACAGACCCATTCTCAGCACAGTACCCCTCTCTCCTTACAGCAGCCCCCTTTTCCCTATCAGCACAGACCCCCCCGCCTACCCTCTCAGCATGCACAGACACCCCCACCCTCTCAGCCAGCCCAGGCCCCCACTGCAGAGACCCCTCTCAGCCAGCACAGACCCCCACTGCAGAGACCCCTCTCAGCCAGCACAGACCCCCACTGCAGAGACCCCTCTCAGCCAGCACAGACCCCCACTGTAGAGACCCCTCTCAGCCAGCCCAGACCCCCACTGCAGAGACCCCTCTCAGCCAGCCCTGACCCCCACTGCAGAGACCCCTCTCAGCCAGCCCAGACCCCACTGCGGAGATCCCTCTCAGCCAGCCCTGATCCCCACTGCAGAGACCCCTCTCAGCCAGCCCAGACCCCACTGCAGAGATCCCTCTCTGCAAGCCCTGACCCCCACTGCAGAAACCCCTCTCAGCCAGCCCAGACCCCACTGCGGAGACCCCTCTCAGCCAGCACAGACCCCCACTGTAGAGACCCCTCTCAGCCAGCACAGACCCCCACTGTAGAGACCCCTCTCAGCCAGCACAGACCCCCACTGCAGAGACATCTCTCAGCCAGCACAGACCCCCACTGCAGAGACATCTCTCAGCCAGCACAGACCCCCCTCTCAGACAGCACAGATCCCCACTGCGGAGACCCCTCTCAGCCAGCACAGACCCCCCTCTCAGCCAGCACAGATCCCCACTGCGGAGACCCCTCTCAGGCAGCACAGACCCCACTACGGAGACCCCTCTCAGCCAGCACAGATCCCCACTGCGGAGACGCCTCTCAGCCAGCACAGACCCCACTGCGGAGACCCCTCTCAGCCAGCACAGACCCCACTGCAGAGACCCCTCTCAGCCAGCACCTTTCTCCCTTCCACGCCAAACTTACCTGCCGTGGATGTTGGTACTAGCGCCGCTGATCACCATGGCTCCTCAAGCGGTTCTTCCTCTGCCTCTGTCAGCGTAAATTGCGATGTGACGTGTTAATGTCACATTGCATTACGGAGTAGTGCCTCCTTATAGGGTAGCGCAGGGAGGGTGGTTTGACATGTGATTCATCGGCGCTCTACCCAACTCCGCCTCCTCCTCCCTCGTGCTGCTGTGTTCGTCGGTGTCCTCTCACAGGATGGTGCGCTGAAAACATACAGCGCAGCCAGTAAGTACTTCTCCAGGGCCGGATTTCAGGGGAGCCCAGCCACGGGCCCCTTGGGAGCCACCGGGCCCTAGGCGGCCGCCTAGGTTGAGTAGCGGTAAATCCGGCCCTGCTCCCAGGGGCTTGTTTATCAAGCGTTTTGTTTTGTTTTGTTTTTTTCATAAAATGATGTCCTAACGGCAGTTTCTGCATAATTATATGACTTGTTGCTATGTGCTAATAGCTTGATCCAGGAGATTTCACAGGAATCTCCGGCACAGTGCTAATTAGCACTGCAGATCACTAATAATCCCTATTAATATTTATGAGGACTTCAATCTGACCCATACTGTATACCAAACTATGCCCCGTTAGCTTACAGCAACTTCAGGTTGTGTAAACAACTTTATGCCTATGGAGGCTTACTCACAGGAGAGAGATCTTCTGATCCTTTCCTGCAACCTCCGCCCGGTTCCGTAAACTGATACTGTGTGCATGCCCAGTGTCAGATTCCCCTGGAGAAGTCTTTAATAAATGTGAAAGACCCCAACCAAAAATCCGGGGGAGTAACTCGCAGGGACAATGGTTATCGCTACAACGCTGTCCCTGCTAATTTAGTACATAGCGAGGATACTTTAATTCTGAATGAAAATATCTGCTGCGATATAGAATGTTAATAATTGTGGCATTGCCAGGATTATTACTACAAAAGCCCCTCATTCTCTCTCCTATACTGAAAGTTCCAATTGACCAAATTGAAAGGTATAAAGTCCCCACCTTTATAATGTCATTGGGGAATATTTATGTGAAATAATATACAGGAAAATTGTGGTGTTGACCATCGCCCACTATTAGATTGTTTTCATTTTTAAAGTAACTTGAAAATGACCACTAGAGTTTCACTCGTTGCTGTAGGCAACATCACACATTTCCTACACACTGGTATTCGTGTGTACCCTGCTCACACACATGCCCACTTACTGTATAACATGTCTAGATTTGTATCTATTTCATTTTTTCTTTCATTTGGGAAAACATGGATGAGTCTTTTAAGTGCTAGTATCCCATGCAAAGGAACCAACTTTTAACATGATTGGAAGTGCTCAGGTTGTATCCCCCCAAATGACTGTAAAACGCATAGACGTCTTTAGCTGCTGTGGCAGCACAGATATTTGGGGTGCTCAAGCACCCACAACATTCACAGAGCCATTGCAATGCATTGTGCATATGTGAAAGCTAAATGTACAGTACGCTCTAGTGCATTAAAGTGTAACAAATGTAACCATTTATGGATCTCGCCTCAGAGACTGTTTATACTTAATCACTCCATGCACAGAGCAGACGTAATGAATGTGCTCTCTAATGGTGCTCTTAACATTTACAGCATTCTTATAATAAATGTTACAAATTACCTCCATTCACAGATTTATTAACATTATAAACATAGAATACTTGGGTTAATACATTTTGCCAGATCTTGAAGATCTTTGAAACTTTTAAGTTTTTAGTTAAGTTCTTTTAAATATACAGAATAGATACAACTGTGACAGAAGCCAACTCAGCATGTACTGTAAGTATTTCATACAAAGGACTCCAGCTGCAGGGCAATGTAACAGGAAATGTTCACTGCTAGTAACATCCAATGTACTGTACATGCATTTGCAGGAAGGAAAGGAGGAGAAGGTACATTTGGTCATTACTTCAAAACTGATAAATAGTAAACACGGAGGGCCTGATGCCAAGGGAGTATGACACCAATTGGCGTAGCGTATCTCATGTCAGCAGTGGGGACGGGGCAATGAGCATTCTAAGCCGAGCATTGGGTACTGTAAGGGCAAGTTTGCCCAACTGTGGACACAAGCAGACCTGGAAAAAGAACACAAGGGAGAAATATTATCTGAGGGTGGCTGGGGCAACTAACGGATGATGATGATGATGTTTGCAGCACTTGCAGTGCACATGCTATGACAACGCTGATTTCTTCCTCACTCAAACATACACTATGCTTTTATGCATATTTACGTAAAATTCTCATTGAAGAATACCAACTTCACATTTTGTCAATCAAAGAATGGCACATAATGTGCTTTATACAGCATGGCACAACTGTTCTCTGTACAGGAACACTGAGAGTAATCTCAGGCACTGGTGCTGACAGTTCTTGGGCTTCTCATGCTGCACAAGCAGCCTATGCAAAATCCAATTATTTAAATACAGCCCAGGAAAGGTATGGCACACATGTGGCTCATCCTGAAGCCTAATATCTATATATATATATATATATATCAGGGCCGAAACTAGGGTTTTCGTCACCCAGGGCAAGACAGTAATTTGGCACCCCCCCTGGTAATTTCCCCATAGTAATGCCCCCTGCAGCAGTGCCCCCATAGTAATGCCCCTGTACTAGTGGCCATATGGTAATGTCCCCATAGTAATGCCCCTGTGGTGCCCATATGGTAATGCCCCTGTAGTGACCAAATAGTAATGCCCCCTAGTAATTAGTAATGCCCCTGTAGAGCCCCCTGGTAATGCCACCTGTAGTGCCCCCTGGTAATGCCCCTGTAAAGCCCCCTGGTAATGCCCCTGTAGAGCCCCTTGGTAGTCCCCCTGTAGAACCCCCTGGCAATGCCACCTGTAGTGCCCCCTGATGATGCCCCTGTAGAGCCCCCTGGTAATCCCCCTGGTAATGCCCCTGTAGAGCCCCCTGGTAATGCCCCTGTAGAGCCCCCTGGTGATGTCCCTTTAGTGCCCCCTGGTAATGCCCCTGTAGAGCCCCTGGTAATGCCCCTGTAGGTAATGCCACTGTAGTCCCCATATAGTGCCCTCTGTTAATGCCCCCGTAGTGCCACATACACACACAAAAAAAATACTTACCTTAAACCCCGCTCCTGTGACTGCTGCCGTCGAGTCCGCCCGGCTGCAGCTCGAAACTATGGGAGATACGTCATTACGTATCTCCCATAGTGCCTGTGGGGAGAGCCGGAAGCTGGAGTTCAGGAGAGAACTCCAGCCTCCGGCTAGCACTGCGCTGCAGAGAAGGAGCTGGGCGCCCGCTGGTAATATCATTTCAGCGGGCGTCCGGCTTGGAGTCTCCCTGCGGCACAGCCGGGCTGGAGGACACTGACGCCGGGTGCAGCGGCGCACCCGGTGCACGTGCACCTCCAGCCCCCCCTAGTTGTGGCCCTGTATATATATATATATATCCAGATGTATCTACACTAGCCTATTCTCAAATTGCGCAAATGCAGCCTGATTTGGCTTGCAACAGATTATACACCTAAACTGTGCCATGCATTCTGCCAACCAATTTTGTACTGGTTATGCATCTTAATCACATCACTAGTGTGCCTAAAGTACAATGCACACTGTTGCTGGCATTTCATGCAGTAGTGGTGTGTGACTAGGAGCTGAGCTGGGAAAGAGGCAAAACACAGAGAGCCAATACAAGTGAGCCTTACCATGCATTCCACTGTGCAGCATTATTCTTTATAGCAACTCCCTTGTGACAAAAATACTAATAATAAGCACCCATTAGACTATAAGTAACTTTGAGTGCACTATGCTGGGACAAAGACACTAAATTAAAATCTAGGTATGACAGTTCGAACATCGCTACTCGCCATGCAGTGCAAAAAGACATTATTTGAACAAGCAATTCACACATGTTCTGTGCTCACCTATTACAATTCAAATTGTATTCAATATATATTCAATATATATTACACACACATATTATTACACACACACACAACAACACACACATATATATATATATATATATATATATATATATATATATATGATATATATATATATATATATATATATTAAAAAAAAATATATATATATAGTGGTTAAAGTGGGCTGGAATGAGCTGGAACTGGGTACCATCACCTCTGATGGTAGGCGAAACTAGTTCCGCCTCTGCCACGTCCCTGCACAGATGTACCACAGACAGAGCGCCAAAGGACACAAGGAGGTAAGCTGGAGAAAACAGGGGGATGGTGTTGGAGTGAAGACATGGTAATGGTGCTGGTGGGATGCAGGGGGGCTGATGCTTGTGAAACACAGGAAGATGGTGCTGAAGAGACAGTGGGGGGATGGCATTGGAGAGATGCTGGTGAGATGCAGGGGGTAGGGCACTGACTAGTAGCAGGGGGGGTGGCACTGTAGAGATGCAGGGGGATGATGCAGGAGAGATGTAGGAGTATGTTGTCTCTCCAGGATGTATGATGATGGAAGTTCACATTTTGCCCTACCCCTAAACGTATATCACTATGTATTATCTGGTTGAACCTCTTGTATGAAGATGAAATTTTATTCCTAACCAAACATGTGGTTACCGTACCACGTGATCTCCTATATGCATACTGAATACGGGCTCAAGACACTGTCTGCCTAGGGAGGCTCAATATGTTCAGAGGTCCCTCATTGCAGAGTAACAAGCATATAGGTAAGAAAAGACTCAAGCAAAGGCAATACATAGGGGTTGAAAAAAAAAACATTAGGCACCCAAGTGACAAAGACTTGTTTGTGGGGACCCCATAAAAATAAAACTCAGAAGCGCGGCAGAAAAATAATTAAGAGTTACATTGATGATATAGAACATTTGTTTTTCTTTTTGAGTGACCTAACATTGTAGTCTCAGCTGATGTCAGGAGTGCTAAAAAGCATCTAAAATGTATTTCACACTGTCATAGCCCCCAAAGCTTCTGGGGGCCCCCAGCCTAAAGTTTTCTATACACAAGTGTGTGTGCGTGTGTAAAGAAGTATTCACAGTTGTTCTAGCCTCTCAGAGTAGCTCCGCCTAGTGTATTTGTGTGTGTGTGTGAGGGGGGGGGGGAGTAGGCGGCGGTGAAAATTAGTTCCACCATCTCTTCAGGACTTTAAGCCGTGTATATATATATATATATATATATATATATATATATAAATATATTGTTCTGCCCCTCACTAAGGGCTCTATTTACTACAACCCGCATTAAAATGCAGTATGTAGTGTGATATTACCGCCTGAATTCACATTGTGAATTCAGGCAATGTCACAGGGATTTATAAAAAATCCCTTGCAGGGACAGAGCTTGCAATAAAGCCCTGTCCCTGCGAATCCCCTCTGCAGCCTGATCACTGTGTTTTTCGGAAAAAATACAGTGACGAGGTGGCTACGCAAGCGCTGACCTGCCGTCGCTACACCCCCCCACGACCGCAACCAGTAACCAGGTGAGACCCTGGATACTGCCACCTCCAGGTCTGAAACGTTGACCTCAAGCTGCGTGTCAGTCTTGTTTCATTGGTATATGTTCCCTGAGTGCTGTCCAGCCTGCCGTATATATATTTTTATATATATATATGTGTATAATTCCATGAGGCTGACATAATATATATATGCGACACTTTGTTCTACTCTACCTAACAATCAGAAAGAAAGTATTTGCATCACAGCTGAGTGTTACATATGTACATCCAGGGGCATTATGCATTTCAATCTGGATGTGATTTTTATTGAATAATATAGGCAAATTCATTGTTATTCATTTATAAATTCCCTGACTATATGCAGTACATCACACATACTTTCCCAGTGCCCAGTCCTCCTTTTGCTGTCTACATTGCTGCAGTTATGATTAATCTGCAACTTGCAAATAGTGAAAATAAATTTAGTTGACTGATCCCGCAATAAAAACTCCCGATTCCTTTGTAGAACTATCTGGCTAGCTTAGCAGCTCGGCAATACTATGCATTTTACAGCTTTATCTTTTCTTAATACGAAGAAGCAGTTTTCTTTGGGATTAAAGTCAAGTGTCCATGATACCCCTCATCGGTCATTTTCCTTATGAGAATTCCCCACTGTATACCAGATAACGTTCCTCTCCATTGGTCGCTGTTTCCCAATAACAGTAGTGCTTGTGTAACTGCAAGGACATAAATACTGCCACATCCTTGTGATACAGTTAACACAAAAGCCAAGCCATCCCAAAGAGGACACCCACTACACTATATTTACTGATGTAATCCATCATAGAGTTCATCAACACAGCTTCAGCTCTGAGGTTATATAAGAGAATTCAAGATTTGGTAGTTCAAAATAAATCAACCTTTGTGGGTTGAGTATCGAAGATAAATCTTTTTCAGTATTCTGCAGCAAGTTAGGAGAGAGGTGATTCTAACACGCCAGAGACTCAGTGACAGATAGTTAGGCAGACTTGCTTTGCAGGAATGCATATTTGGGTTCTATTTATTAAGAGACAATAATCTATTTCTTTGATATTTTGCTGGAGAAAGGGGTTATCACCTCTTTTTATTTTGAAAGAGGGAAACCACAAAGATATCTCTGATTTGTACTAGTGTGCATGTGTGTCCTCTCCAACTTGTGCATATGAAATAGGGAATTAGGAAATTAATGCCATGAAACCTTTGCAGGGGTATTATGATGGCAATTTTATGGCTTCGTGGAGGCTTCCAGATTTTGCTGTAGCTTGGGGGTTTTATAATAATAAGTTGCAGAAGTACAGTATTCTGTATTCCTGCTGCAAGTGACGAAACAGAGTGATAAGTATCGGTGCAAACCGGAGAACAATGATAAATAGACCCCTCTGTGTGGAATTCAGTTTTAGCTTTATGACCTGCATGAAATCACATCAGGTCACTGCCTAAGGGTATGGGGGAGCTGCAACATTGTTAAGTGGAGTAGGAAGGTAATATTTTATTTTTTAATAGTGCTACAGTGTGATGTCAGGTTTTTACTGAACAATGGGTTCTACCATCACAATTCAGATCTGAGCATTTATATTTTGGGGATTTGTGGTCCTTTTAAACATTTAAAGTTTTATGTGTCTATAATAAAATTGCTACTGGCCCATAAATGGTCAGGGATGTTTAATAAATACCATAAGTCTCATTTACAGTTAGGGTAAAAATATAATACTAACTGTAGCCCACGGCTTCGGCCATGATGAAATTGCTTCTGCCAACATTATTTTTATTTGGGGTGATCTAGCTATATGGCTTTGCACAGGAGCCCTATTGTGGGAGTGGTCCACATGACCAGCAACACTATTCAGACTGGTGGCTGCATTGCCTTCACCTACCACTCACACCAATGTCACTAAGCACCCTGCGCACAGACTCCTATATCCTATAGCCTATCCTATTCAAGTGAATGCAGGCCCAAAGTACCTGTCCCCCCCTTACCGACCACGCGCATGGTACCACACCTATCTCTTGCATTGATGATGTGAATACATGTTTGTTGTTATTGCTCAGCTTTAACTTGACGGATGGAGATGAAACATAGTGCATGTTATTTCTAGGAGATTACACTACACAATAATGCAGTCGTATAATTTAATACATTGAGTGTAAGTTTTGAAGTTGATGATGGTGATGATTGTCGCACTTTAGGATGTGTGCAACTCAACATTCAGCTCTGAAAATACAAGTGTGCAGATGCATCATTGCTCATATACAAATGCACGCCTTTAAATAACTAATGCCCACAGCAGATAATAAAAGATTTATCACTAATGGCCTGGTTCTTAGTTGGGCACATCTGTGAAAATTAGTGCATCTCCCATAGCCTGCACGTGCAACTGAATTGCAAACAAGGTTTTCACATGGTCCTCACAGTGTGTCAGAAGTCACAATTAAGTGTGTGTGTGCCACATCTTGTGTGAACGGAGACCAGCGTGAATAGGCATTTCTGGGAGGCAACTGGGTGGTGAGTATTGAGACAAACAGAGCAGCTATTTGTGATGGGAGTGTCATAGGCGTGTCATGAGCAGGTATCTAGATTAGGAGAAAAGGAAAAAAGGTGCGCTGGCTTTCAAACAAATATTATCCTGAATTCAAAATGGCAGTTCTCACAGTGGGCTCTGCATCCCACAATATACAACAAGAGAAAGGAAAAGAGTGTAGCGCCATGTGGAATTCAGTAAATGAGTATTTATTGCACAATAATACATAAAATAAATAACTATAAATATAAGGTGTTCTTCTCATCAAAGAAATCACCAAACGAACATTAAAACACATATATACTGTAGATGGATAATAAACTGTCAGTACATAAGAATAGCACAATGAAGGTCCTATGAATATAGGTGAGCCACACTTGAATATGTGGCAATCCACAATTGTTGTGTAGATACAGCTGAAATAGATACAAAGTATGTATCCAAATTCAAAGTGATAATGTCCGTTTGTAGTAAAAAAAGGTTCAGTGACCTAAATGAATGGTTGCTGGGAGACCAGCTAGTATACTTGCATACCAGGTGTGGGTAGCGGGAGGGAAGAACCAGCAAGAGGTCCGAATATATATACCTTTTCAGGACGTAGTGGAGTAGGTGCTCCGGCAGGCAAAGGCCGATGCTCAGAGGGAGGAAATCTCTCTGTAAAGGGGAGGGGAAAAAAGTTCGTAGAAAGGCTGGATACCTCTAATCCGGTAGACGCTCCAGTGAGCGTGTGCACTGACTGTCCCAAAGGTCTTAGGTCTGAGTGCAATGCCATGGGAACGGAGCGGCTCACAGATGTCTATTGGAGCCGGTGTCTGCAACCAGCGTGAGCTCCGTATAGTGCAGTCGATCTGGACTGCAGTTCCCAATCAAGTCTTTCCTCAATGGTGAATCAGATTTTGTGATATATGTACTTACTTGCCCCTGCAAGATGCAATATGTAGGGAGAAAGACTAGGAAGTTTAAAATCCTACATTATTACAAGCCACTGTGATTGAACAAGTACCACCAACACAAAGAGGGGGTGATCGTTATCGCCGATTAGGACAGTCAGTGCACATGCTCACTGGAGTGTCTACCGGATTAGAGGTATCCAGCCTTTTTTCCCCTGCCCTTTATGGAGAGATCTTCTCCCTCTGAGTGTCAGCCTTTGCCTGCCGCAGCACCTACTCCACTACATCCTGAAAAGGTATATATATTCAAACCTCTTGCTGGTTCTTCCCTCCCGCTACCCACACCTGGTATGCAAGTATACTAGCTGGTCTCCCAGCAATTATTCATTTAGGTCATTGAACCTTTTTTTTACTACAAACTGACATTATCACTTTGAATTTGGATACATACTTTGTATCTATTTCAGCTGTATCTACACAACAATTGTGGATTGACACATATTCAAGTGTGGCTCACCTATATTCATAGGACCTTCATTGTGCTATTCTTATGGTACTGACAGTTTATTATCCATCTATATATAAGTGTTTTAATGTTCGTTTGATGTATGTAGATTTCCTCATGCGTTTGAGAAAAGTAAGCCTGTTTTAGATGGATTTCTTGCACCTATCAAGAGTGGCACTTCTAAAGGGGACAGCTTTTTCGGAGGATGCTACAATGGTGGGCGGTATAGGCTTGCACTTTCGGATACACAGATTTGCGGCTTAGTGTGGCTGATTGTCGCTTCAGTATATGAAGTACAGTGCCGCAGCCATAGGGAGAGCGGCTGCAGAAACGTGTTAATATATGAAGTACAGTCATGACATCACTCATTTCACCCACTGCGGGAGCCCGAAGGCTGCCCGCTGGTAACAAAATCTCAGCAGGCACCAATAGAATCTGCCTGACTCTTCTTGTCTGTTGCTGGCTGCTGGGACCTGGACGGCAGCTGGTGGTGGGCGCCCCCCACTATCTGGCGGGATCTGACACAGCGCCCAGGGCACGTGCCCAGCTCGACCCTCCCTGGTTACGCCACTAGGCTGGAGAACCATTATCATACACAACAAGTTTTATCACTCATTCTGAAGAATAAAACTTGTTGATAAATGAGGCCCTCAATTAGCAGCAGGACTTACCACACGGCTGTAGCTATTCAATTACTACGCCATTCCCCTATGCAGTAAGCCTGCGGCTAATGTGCATTTACCCTTAGATTTCCTCTTAAGGTCCGTATTCAATTTGAGGCGAAAAGTTCGGATCCACGATACTTTTTCGTCGATGACGTCATTTTCACCAGTTTTGCTCTTACTCCATATTCAATTTGAAAGACTTTCTGCCTAGGCGGAAAGTCAATGCAATGTAATAGGCGGAAAAGTTTTGCCTATGAATGGGAGGCGGAAAATAGTGCAGAATTGGGGTTTTGGGGTGCAATGTTGCGGGGAGCCCCGTGCAGCCTTCAGACAGTCCTCCAAAGGTAAACTGTGTCAAAAAAATAAAAAAAAAACACTTAAGAACACCCCAAAAAATTACTTTGAATTTGGGGGCATAAAAAAAAAATGTTGGGGGACAAAGTTAAAAACTAGCGAATTTGACTCTGGGAGGGTCCCCAAGTATGCCCCAAGTGTTTTTTTTATTACAGGTGCTTGCGGCAGGTGGATTTTCACGATTTTTTCAACTTCACTTGAGCAACTTCTAAATACACTGACCCCATATTCAAGTACCCCAAATTTGCTGGGATAAGTTATTTTCTGGAAAAAATACTCCTGAATACTATTCTGCACCACTTATACAAAAACGCTATTTAGCAGCTATTGAGCCCATTTAAAAACACCAAATACCTTCAGCAAGCCAAATCAGGGGGTACCATAGTGAACCCCCATGTCAGAACATCTTTTGGGGGGTGTCAGGCTGATTTCGCCAGATCTGACAGTACTTTCCACCTGTTCAAGTTTCACCGGGTCCCATTTTCGCATACTTTCAAATTGAATACGGGGTAAAGCGGGCACGCACACGATACTTTTCTGCCTACAAAACAGATGAAGTAGGCGAAAAGTCCGGGACACAAAAAAGTATCGCGGCTCGGCTCAAATTGAATACGGCTCTAAGTGTCCAGAGCTATGGAGTTAACCCACGTGCTAAACTGCTGAGGCTGTGAGGAAAAATCCACATTAAAAGTGAATCCTCGGGGATTACCACACAGGGTGGCAGCAGTAATTAAATAGCTCCAGGCAGATCTCTAGACGCGCGGTAAGCGGTCATTTAATCTGCCCCTATATGCCTATTTGTCAGAAGTCTGAAAGTTATTTAATAAAAGATAATGTTGTATCAAGTTATTGTTTCCATTTACAGTATGTTCAAAACATTAATGGTATTGCAGATCCAAACTACCAAGAAATATAATAGAGCATTTGAGTCAAATAACACTAAATATAAAAATATCCAAATTTCGGGTTTTCAGATATATGGAAAAATATGAAATACTTTCCTTAGAGTCTTGAATATTTACAGATTTTTGCACAGGAGATTAGATGAGTTCTATGCAGAGTGCATTCTCCAGTGCAGACATAATTAACTAGCCAGCTGAACGCTGCAACTAAGCTTTAGTCAGCAATAAAAGTAAATACAAGCTATTTGTTTGAAGAGAAGAAAAGAGAATGCATATGAAAGTCTGTCACCATTAGATTATTTTTTCTCGGACAGACTGATTATGTAAAAGTTAAAGGGAAAGTATTATTGCTATAACAGTCATTCTATGCAGAGTGATGTAACCAGGCAACCTGCTCTATTTGTTAGCAGTCCGGAATGCTAATCAGTGTGTTATAATGCTTTAGATGCTTTAGCTAATAGATCTGTCTACAGCAGACAACGGATTATTCCACTAAAAACATTTTTTGGGAACATACGAAATGAAAGATGGTCCCCAATGGTTTCTGCCGAGGTCCCATATAAATAGACTTACCATACTATCCCTTCAAACCGGAATACTTCTGAATTATATAGGTTCTTCATAAGTGATTCATGAGTGTCCCAGTTTTTAAGGGATAGTATGGTAACCCTAAATATACAGGCTATTTTGCTGTTCCTCAAACATTCTGTGTGTCTGTGTCCAATGCTTCACTGACTTCTACATGCTCCTGTATTCTGCAATTTTCCTATATAAAAAAAAGACAATTTCATCAGGGACAAGGACCAGAGGTGGATTTAGACCTAATGGGGCCCTAAGCAAGACACAGATTTGGGGACCCCTTCCTCAAACAATCCATGACACTATACTTTTGGACCCTCCGTCCCTTTCAGGCTCCTCCCGCCGGACGTTGGGGCTCTTGTGCGCATGTGTGAACTGTAGGTCACCATGCGCACTAGTGTCACTGCTCCGAAAGGAGCACTGAAAAGATTCACTGCTTCTTTCAAAGCAGTGAAGCCGCTCGCAGAGACAGCTGATTTTTTCATCAGCTGTCTCCGCGCCGGAGACTGTTAGGACCCCTATAATTAACATCATGAATAGACTTAGGGGCCTATTCATCAACACTAAAATAAAGTTTTTAAGGACATTTTCCTTAATTAACGTTATTTTAGTATTCATGAACACACTTAGCACAGGAGATATCACTGTTATCTCCTTGCTAAGTCCCCCTGCGTTAATTTCCACACTCCCCATATATTAATATGGGGATATGGAAATTATGGTATTCATCAAATAACGAAAATTATGTATTTTCAGAATTTGATGGTGTTACCATATGCTACTGTGAGGTGGTGTATAGTAGGTAACACTTACCTGCTTTCAGCTGGGCAGGTCCCCCGGCGTCTCCCTCCGGCGCTCTGGTCAGTCCTCTGGCTCCGTCTGCTATGCTGTCATGTGTTCTCCCCAGCAGAACACAATAAAGTTTAGAAGAAAAAAAATGTTTTGTTTTTTTTTCCTAAACAGTACTGTGGTGTGCTAGGAGACCACATGACAGCATAGCAGACGGAGCCGGAGGCTGCTGCGCGGGCAGGTAAGTGCTGAACGGGGGGAGGTGAGGGGGGGAGGGAGGGGGGGCAGGTGAGCGGAGAGGGGACACAAACTTACCGCAGGTGTAGGCGGTGCTGCGCATGCGCTGGTTTTACAGATGTAACTGCGCATGCGCAGCACTGTTTCCAGCTGCGATAAGTTAGAGCATCGCAAAAATGACAGCTTTTCGGAATAGATAGTTATAGGGAGGAGGAATGATGAATTCCTCCGGTAATTAGGTACAACTCCATGCGAGTTCTAAACCTAATTACCTCCTGAGAAACTTTAGGTATGATGAATAGGCCCCTGAGTCTCTAGACATGTAAGCTTGTGTCTTGTGCTTTTATTTACTGCCCAGATCTACTCCCCTCCTCTAGCCCTCCCCCCCTAGCTGCAAACAGTAATGGCTCTACCAGGCACCTCCCCTCCCCTAGCCCCTCTCCCTTGCTGAAAATAGTAAAGGTGCTGACCAGACGATAGTGGATAGATTACCTTCGGTATTTGTACCCTGACATCATCAGTTACTGTCCACCGTCATTCCCAACTAACCATGTGGGCATAGAGGGGGTATATAAACCTGTGGCGAGCATTGCGAACCCGCGATGGGACAAATTTTTTCTTTTTGTGGACTGTATGGGCACGGAACTGCACTTCCATCCTCACTACACGTCACTTCTATATACAACTATTGAAGGGTGTCTATGCACTGCCACTAGCAGACACCTCACCTCCGATAGCCCCCCTTGCTGCAAACAGTACTGGCACTGACAGGCACCTCACCTCCCCTAGCCCCCCCCCCCTCCTTTCTGCAAACAGTACTGCCACTGCAGGCACCACACCACCCAAAGGCAAATTGTAAGTGCCCCATTAATAATTTAAATCTATAATTTTGCTCCCTTATTAATCAAACTATATTAATAAAAATTTGATTGTGCTCCATTATTAATATAAATATTTAATTGTACCCCTTATTAATGTAAGTACTTGAATATTTTACTACAACCCCCCCATCCCAATTGTTTCTATAGTGCAGTCTACATATTCAATATGTATTATTATTATTTTTATCTAATTTATGTGGCCAAAAATATATAAAAGCGCACACAGAGGGTGCTCAAAAGTAGCTCCCATCATCAAATTAGTTACTTAATAGGCAGTCAATAAGAAAGGTCTCTGATCAACCAGTGGGCATAGGTTTGTTTTCATAGCACTAAGGGGGCACAATTAGTTTTTTCCCCTAAGGTGCCAACACTTGCAGTGCCCAATTCTGTAGCACCACAACTGCAAGTATACAGTGGTACACCAGCACATGCAGGCACTTGTAGCGTCACAATATTTGGGCATATTTTATCCTGGTACTCACAGGCCAAGGGTACCAGGAGAGTCCCAGAGCTACTATCATTGGGTCGAGGTGCCATTTCTAGGGCTGAAGAGAGCATTGAGGTGAGGTCACACTAACGTTAAAAAAATTAAAAAATATGCTATGTGCTAAGCAAAGGAGCAATCTATCCCTTGCACAGCAGGCCAGGGCCCCTGCTAGGCTAAGGTTTTAAATTATTGCCACTATTGACAAATTCCTAGGAAACATACCTGTGATTGCATCATGCCAATTTTTACATAATAAAAGACAAATAAAGAAGACACAAAAAAAGATACCTAAGTATAAATGGAAAAAGCACACAGTAATTACTATGAGGTCAGATTATATACAAAGACATGTTTTTCTCATAAGGTGGAAAATATACTTACTTACACTTTTACATCTCCTTCCATTTTTAAAACAAACATAAAATAGTAGCAGCTTATTGTCGAAGCCTAGAACAGCAATGCTAAACTTAGAATAAAATCTTTTATAACTTTTCCTAAATTGTTCTTTGATTTTATAAATACATCTAACTGCATTTATTTATTTTTGCTATACTTGTCTGACTCTTAAAACAAACAGGTTGCATATAATCATCCCTCTGCATTTACTTCCTTGGATACCGAGACAATTTATTGGTAGGCCGATCTTGGCACTTGACTTGTCTGTAAGGTGTGGTGGATTTATTCAAGGCAGCCTGAAATTGCATAGCCTTATATTAAGCCATAATTTTATATGTGCTGAGTTCCTGTACTGCCATTCTGTTTTATTCTGCCTTCACTTGCCTCTGTGCATGATGACATTTCTTTTAAATCATCTGTATGGGATGTCTCTAACAAAAAAGAAAGCCGGTTTGGGTAAATGCATTACTTGCTGAAACACCTCCACGTGAAATGGTGAAGGATTCCCATAATCAGCCATACAGTACATACAGACAGTAACTTTTTAGTTATCTAAAAGTAACGAATGGCAAACGTACAGCCACGTTCTTCTGGTGACACGCAAAATCCGGCAATTATATCACCAGTGGTGAGTACTTTATTTCTGTTATCTATAAAAGTAATATATATGCACAAGTTACTTACAATAATCCACTAATACATTTCTAGATCATTTACTAAATCAAGTTAATACATTTATGCACACCATGATTCTGTAAATGTTATTCTATAGGTTTTTTTTTACAGTATTGTAAGTTGATATTTTTGTGTGTAGAATATTTCTAGTATTTTACTTTTCTGGAAGTTACCGTCTATATAGCTATTTTTATGTCTCACTGATCTTTATACTCATTAATATGTATTAAATGCTTATAAATTGTATATTATGGTTAATGCACAAAATTGAAAATGTAATTATATTTATTTTTCATTCTTTTACATATGAGATATTGTAGATATAGTAGCAGTAAGCAACCACAAGATATCCCTATCTGTGTGGGCTTTGTATGCTCTCCATGTGTTTGCATGGATTCTCTCCAGGTGTTCCAGTTTCCTTTCCCATTCCAAAAGACATACTAAGGTCAACATATGCTAATTAGCTTCTTGTGCATGGGAGATAATACAGCTTACATGGCACAGGGGCCAGTGGTGGAACTACCATAGGTGCAGGGACAATAGGTGTACTCACCCCCCCCCTCATCGATTCACCCGTTGCACATGCTCAAAAGAGACCCTCTCTGCTTTTTTCAGAGCACAGCAAGGAGCCCAGGAGCCTAAAGCAGCATTGCCAGGCATTTGCCTTAGTTTGCATTTTGGCCTGGGATGCACAGTTCTGCCACTAGCAAGGAATGATGTGCATAATTAATATTCTCTGTAAAGCTTTGTGTAATATGTAGGTGCTTTATACAGTGTATAGCTGTGAATAAATAACATGTTCAATTAATATGTTGTATTACTGTTGGGGATAATTTGCCCTCAAGTTGGCTATTTTCTATTTCTCCCAACTGAACATTGTTTTCAGATATATTAAAATTAACAACATGAAGGTGTTTTTTCCTGACTGCTATTCTCTCGTATTGCTTGCAAAAGCCAAAATCAGACAGGAGCAGCGTTGCAGCAAATAAGGTTTAGAGCAGCATGCCATGATATGGGTTACATGTCAAATGTAAGGGTTTCTATTTTGTGTGTGATATGGTGAAAAGGGTCAGCATTTTTGTGCTTTAAAAATTAATACTTAGAGACTTGCTGATTGTCAAGAAAAGTTTGAGTACCAATAAACCAAGCTGTTACCTTAAAGTAAAGAACAAAGGAGCTCATTCAGAACCGGACGCTAAGCTACGCACTCACGCAGCTAAAAGGGGCCGGGTATGCAAATGTCGCGATCGCACTGTCTGGTGGAAGGACGCCCTCTATGTCTTAGAGAGCGACGGCAGAGCGAACACACGCCAGTATAAAGATGCCCACCTTTCTTTCTTAGCACACGTCATCTCCAGGAAGTGTGTGATTAATCGGTAACATCGAGAGCCATCGGAGCTGCATGCAGCGTTTGAGGTAGACCCTACCCCACCGCAAGCACTGCGATCAGTGCTGGCTAAAATACAACCAATGGACGTGTACAATGACGCTTCTTTGCTAATTATGCACACCCCTAAAACGCCGTTTAGATGCCCAGACACGCCTGCGTTCGCACATCCACTCCCCTGTTCACAAGCACCTTCCTGTTACCACCCACAAACGGTGCTGTCTCTCAAATTAGCATCCAGTCTGTATACTACGAGTGCACAATTCCCGAGCGCAATGAGTGACTCACGCATGCACATATTGATGTATACGTATACGCAAATGTGCGATTATCGACCATAGCGTGCGTTCGCAACTTAGCGTCTGGGTCTGAATCAGGCCCAAAGCCCACTACCAAATTTTATCTTAGTTCTACATTGGGCTCAATCCAATTAGCCGCAAAGAGGGCAGGTTGCCGTTGCAATGACATAGAAACTCCGGCAACGGCACCATAATTTGTCCCCATCGTGGTTCGATCTCACCCCGGATTTGTACATTTTTGTATGAAGCCCTATGGGGCTGCGAACAAAAATCTGTTAGTCGGGCAGTGCAATACAGTAAGTGCGGCATACAGCCACACTTACTGGCACCACGACTCACTCGCACCTAATAGTATCGAGTCCATCATCTGCAATTACATTTTTTAATTAGTGGTAAACAGTTACTGTAAATGAACTTGCCATTAGCAAAAGCGATGTACTGCAGAGGATGTCACTGATAATTATTTTACAATAGCATTCTAATTTTGCAGCAAAAATAAAACCACATGATGCGAGCAGGGCCCTCTTACCCTTATGTATGTCTTTTATGTATGTATGCACAGTGGCCCTGATTCAGAGCCGGACGCTCTGACAGAGCGCTCGCTCTGAATCAGGGCCGTCCCTGCTCCTTTTTGGAGCGGCCTCCTGGCTGCTCGCATAGCTGTGGGTGACCACCCACAGCTTTAGCGAGCGGCCAAAATGATGGTCGCGATGGTCAAGACCATCGCGACCATCGGGCTTGCGATGAGACCCTGCGGTAGGGTCTCGCTGCCGCAAGCCCAGGAGTGCTTTTGGCTCTATCAGCCTCCATCTGGGCAGCCACGCTAAAGGGGGCGTGCTGTCAATCACCAGCGACAGCACGCCCCTTTGGTGCGAGACCCTTGACGACGGCTTTGCCGTTGTTATTCGGGTCTCGCGCATGCGCACGACGGAGCCATCTCTGTCGTGCGCATGCGCACTTGGGCACCATCGACCCGCTTGCGAGCGCTCAGCGCTCGCGAGCGGGTCTGAATCAGGCCCAGTATATCTTGTACAACCCAGTATAATGTTAATGTTGATTCAAATTGTAAAGCGCGACGGAATTTGCTGCGCTATATAAGAAACTGTTAATAATAATGACACAAATAATTGAGAAAAAAATATGTACTTGACAATCATAGTATGGCAAGAAACATAAACAGGGCCGGCGCTATCAATAGGCAGTTTTAGACAGCTGCCTAGGGCGCCGGCCCCTGGAGGGCGCCACTGAGCCACCCAACATAAAAATATTAAGGATGTCTTTCAGAGACATCCTCTTTTAGCTGGCAGAGGCCGCAGGACTTAGCAGCGGTGCTATCCTTTTCACCCCGCGCAGCATACTAAACCCTTCTGCTCAACGGGAGGTTTCTGTCCTCCCTGAGCTCACCTTAGGATACCTGCGATACGGTTTGACAGATGTACTGCCCGAGTCAAACTCCCCAACTGCCACTGGGGCCTTCGTGTCAGCCCCAGCGACTAGTGGTGGCTTACAATAGCAGCACTGACACTCCAGGCACGTGACCGATGTGCAGTGCACTGTGATGTAGGAAGCCAGACTGGCGGCCCGTCCACATCTCTTTTCTCCTTGACTCCAATAGTCTCTTCTTCCCTATGTGGTCAGTGATGTGTCCTCCAACCCCCATTTAATTTGGTACACACTCTGTATGCTGCGGATCAACATGGTGCTCTCCTCACCTATCTCCTCTGTGTAGCTTTCGCATCTTCCCCCGATGACAGGCAATATGTTACAACATTCAGCCAGTGCAGCAGCTGCTCATGTTATGTGAGCTCAGTATCACTGCATGTATACTGATGTGACCATGCCTGTTAGCAGAAAGGTAGGGCACAAAATATCACAGGCCGCAGACACTATCCCTCTCTTGGTGTCGGGCATCCTCCCCTGCTGGTCTCCATACAGCACTGCTCCTTGAATTAAACATCCAGTGGTGAGCAGGCTGTGAATGTGCAATTCTGGGGTATAAACTACCTGTGCCTGTCCAGCAGTAGTGGTACTACAAGTCCCAGCACACCTTATTAGCTGGATGAGTTGGTGACTTTATATATAGAGAGAGATATATATTTATAATGAGCTCTCTGTATTGAGATGCTGTCTGTGTGATATGGTGGTCACTGATATACTGTCTGTGCGCACTTTGATGTTTTCTGTGTGGTATGACGGTCCCTAGGTTGCTGTCTGTGCAGTACTGCAATGGTATCTGTATTTTATGGTGGTCACTATCTATAGAAT
The DNA here is from genome assembly GCA_031769625.1 of Taudactylus pleione. Classification (NCBI taxonomy): domain Eukaryota; kingdom Metazoa; phylum Chordata; class Amphibia; order Anura; family Myobatrachidae; genus Taudactylus; species Taudactylus pleione. The sequence goes on from JAUIMM010000006.1 coordinate 24,315,047, forward strand.
AAGCCCCTAACTAAAGAAGGTAGCATTAGATGTATGTACAGTCAGGTATTCTGTAAGTAACGGATTATCACAACTATCTTCCAGCAACATGACAGGCCCATATGGGAGGATGGGCGGTGTTGTGTAGCTTTGCCTAGAGTGCCTAGAAACCTTGCACCGACCCTGAACATAAATATATATTGCAGCATTAAGATGAATGCATGTATATGGGTTATGGTTAAAAAAATAATAACATATACATAAGACTCTACTTCTGCCCCTTTTTTCCCTAAATGGGTCAAATTGTGAAAATCCATACTTGCCTTCTTTTGGGTAAATTGCATCACCACAAAGCCAGCACCTGCCATTTGGATCTCACCTCCAGGATCTCCAAGAGGGGTCATTGAAATGGCAACACATCTGTTTTTCTGGGCATGTCAGTGAGTTCATGCAAGATACTCTATGCAGGCTGGGGTAGTACTCACTTTGCTTAAGGTCCTGTGTTTTCCCTTAGGTTGTGAGTAGAGTATGGCACACTGTACCTCCTAGGACAAAAATAAGCAAAACATAGATATTGTCATCAATAGTGACATTTTGTCCTTGGGTCTTTTGGATTTATGTGAGAACGTGAGCTTTGAACATTTAGGGGCTGATGTTTAGTTGAATGTAAGTCAGCTGTAATTACACCGGCATTGCATGCATGGAGAAAGATATGAATATTCACCCGTATGTAGAGGTGAAGATATCTACGTGACTGCACCATCCCTATCCATATATTTGCTTTCATCGCTATCATTGGCACATGGACAAGAGGGTGTGGTATATTTTGTTGCCATTCATCACGTCAACATTTGAGAATGTCAAACTGGTCATAATGTCGCATTGCAGCATATCGACATGCTTGCAATGTCAACGTAGACCAGGTTGACATTCACCATGTCGACACTGAGGAAATGTCGACCTGATTAGATTGTTGACAACACGTCCCTTGTAGTCTAGTGACTTACCTGGTCTGGCGGCTCCAGCAAGGTTTTCCGGGTCTGGCGGTCATCTGATAAAGACTTCTGGCGGATCCAGCGGCACTTACGGCAGTGAGTGTGCCTATCCCCTAACCCTGATCCTCCCCCTAGTTCCTAACTCTAACCTCCAGTAGCCTAAGCCTAACCTCCCCTCCCGCAGCCTAACAATATCCCCCTGTTGCAGTATGTCGGTGATATACTGTATATGTGGACATTGTGAACATGCCAAAATGTTCAATGTTGACATTTTAACAATGTCGACTTTTTGACTACATCCTGTACAAGAGATTCATCTGAAAACAAGAGTTATATAATTCTATTGGCATGCCCTTGACTCACCTTTACCAAACTTAGCCTACATGCGAATGCCATGTTACTACCACTTCAGACACAAATTCAACCCCCATAGTGTAGATATATTTGATAGAAAGGCCCTTGCTACATTAATCTTACGCACTTTTAGCACTTCAATAACTTGCAAGCGCATGTCATTATTAGTGTCCACGTTTCAAAATGAATATCATACACAGACTACTGTACTCTGTAATGCATTAAGGCTGTTTTACTGTACTCCTGGCTATAAAACTATGCTCCAGATGCACAAAGCTAGAAAAAACTACTGACTTTTCCTGAGCCAGTTTTTTCTTTAATCCATATGGCAAACATTGTTTGCTTTTTTTGCTATCATACAGAGAACCACATATGTTATTTTACATTGCAATACATATAATTAGTATTTTGGCAACCTATTTTGTTTGTGGTTTCGGGAAAAGGTCCCATTTTTGTATATATATCGACAATTAACTGCTTTACTGTAAGTTGTAATTCCCCATCACCCTCTGGAGAAAAACAGCATATTGCTTTGTGCGATTGCTTAGAAATGGCAATGTGTGTTCCTGTAGGAGACTCATTGCCAAGCCATATGGTACAATATTATGTATACTACCACCTGGTTATTCCTAATGAAAGGCATTGGTTTCATTCAGAACAGTCACACCAGACACAGGGCAAAGATTATAAATGCTACGTATTACAACTCATATTAATGTAGCATTCTTTAGTATACAGTAAGTGTTTCAACCTACATTTAAATACATTTGTAAACATTTTGCAACATGTAGAGAGCATAGCATGACAAAGCAAAATATTGCAGAATAATGCATTATCGCATGCAAATAAGTTTGTTTATTGTAGTTTTTCTGTGCTAAAAACTCTTAGGAAACATAGGGGTATATGTACTCAGCCCAACCAATCAGCTTCTAACTGTCATTCTACAGGCTGTGTTTGAAAAATGACATTTAGGCACTGATTGGTTGGTACTTTATCTCTCCCCAAGGCTTTGTACATCTACTCCTTAGAACTAAAATGTGGACAGTAAGTTAATGTATTTAAACCTGTAAAAGCAGGTTGATCTGTATTTTCTTTCATAGCCAGATCAGCTCTGTTTATCAAAAACATCATTAAATTAATTTGCAGTGAAGGCCATACCAAGTCACCGGATCTGAGAAATAAAATAACTTGTAGATATTAATGTCATCTCAGAAAGCACGTTACTTTTAATATAAATCTTTAGTTAATTATCTTTTGAGGATAATTCAGTACAAGACTGTTAGAATGTACTATACATAAATATAAAATTAGAAATAAATCTCGTATCCATTTACTTTTTATCTTAATTGTTTCTGCACTTTCAGACTAATGTGATGTATCAAATAGGCAAGGCTTGCTTACTGAGCACACTTGGGCAAAAATATAGAGCAGGCAAGTGTAATAGGTAATTCTTGCTTTGCCAAAACACTTCAAGAAACACATTATTCTTTCATGTTGACACAATTCCGCTACAGGTTTTAATGCATTGACCTCTTTCTGGTAATTACAGTGATGATTCTTAGCCCATCATCCATCAAACAAAATGCTGATCATGACGTTCGAGCATTGAGTCAACATGACTGGAACAACTTTTAGCAGAGCTGAAATTTAATCATGTCCCTGAAACAAACCACATTCAGCAGCATGACGGCTTTAAGCTATGTGATGGTTTTTCTGCAATGCGCGCCTTATCTATTAAGAGCCAGTGTCGCTATTTCTAACAAACATTACAGCTGCCCACCTGGGGTCATTTATCTTATGACTCTTCCAGTATAGTTCTCCCAAAGTGCTGTTTCTTCTATCACTATAGATAATACGGTGATCTATCACTGTCATTTACCTCCATGTTAGCAAGAGTACATCTGTAGGTTACAAGGCAATTTGCCTCATAACCCCAGTGCTTAAGTAGTACGCAATTCACTGATTTGACATTTTATTGATAACTTGCCTTCCTTAGCAGCCTTTAAGATAGTATATTGGTAGCACAATCATCCAGCTCCTCTTGTCCCTGTCCATTTCAGGCAAAAAAATTCTTCCATTACTTTTGTTCAATTCGAATAAGAAAAATCCATCAAAAGTGCCACTGCACTGCATGTGTTGTGATTGATACATGAGTAGTGCATACCAATGTTAATACACTCATCATACAATCAATATAGTACAAATTTATGGTCATGGAACTGGAGACTAGTACACTATGATAAAGAGTCTAAAGCTCTGTACACAATTGTCTCATTCTCATCCAATCCAACCTCAGACCTACCAGTTGGTCAGACATTGGCTGTGTGTGTGCACTAACACAACCTCTGGTTTCCTCTTGGTCATCTGGTCTTTTCAAAAGATCATCAATATAGTTTATTAGAGTTTTGTTCCACTAAACATGGAAGTGAGAGGATACAGAAAAATAAACATAAGGAGGGGGATCAGATACCACTGTCAGCATATTCAACATTACAAAAAGAAAGGAAAGACTTGCCATGTTCACAATAGTAAATACCAAGTATAGAAAAAATTACAAAACCATCAGTAAAAACAGTTTTTAACAATAAAGATACCCCAAAAGGGAGTCATTGAGTTCCAAGGAGCATCATTGTACCTTCCCCATCAGTAAAACAATTGTGCCATTTATACCACTTGTCAAAAGATTTTTAAACCTGCTGAAAAATCAGACCAGGTCACCAATCCCAAGACCAATTTAGAAGTGTGTACGCTCCTGAGATTGACTTGTCCTATTCTTCTCCCAGTTCATCCCTGTGAGTGGCAGAAAGTCTGCCAAAGATTGGAAGAGTGTGTACAGTGATACAATCCTTTCAGCAGATGCAGATTTGCTGCAAAACTGGACAGGTGTGGAGTTGAAACCCCAGAGGATTGGACACGTCTGTAGCCAGCTTAACACTGACCCATTGAATAACAGAGGGTGATCAGTTTGATGTATCTGATACTACATGGAGTAACTGTATAAATGGCATAATTTTTGTTGCAGTGTCTACTATATGCCATTCGGCAACCATCACATAAAGAGGTATACTGTCTCCTGAAAAACACCAAAACATTACACAATTGGGGGGGACGATTTGATTCAGTGCGATGTGCTGCTAGATATCACTGCAATGTCTGGATAAGCACTTTGCTATCTCTGGGCCTGATTCAGAGATGGGAATAGAGTAAGAAAGAGTAAGTAACTGAGCAAAAAGGTAAAAAAAATGTAGCACTGCAGTTGGGGCCGATTTGCAATGTGCAGAGAGATTTACTGTACATTTGGGAGGAGCGTGTCCAAGCTGAAATCTAAATTGCAGTGTAAAAATACAGCTTTCCACCATTTGTGAGCTACATGCAAAAGCAGCCAGTATTTACCTTGCATGCGATAAATGTATGTATTTGCACCCCTTGCAAGGCAACATGGTTTGTCCAGGTACAGAGTTACTTGCTCTATTTTACTCTATTCCCAATTCTGAATCAGGCCTTCTTGCCATACACAATCTTTGCCAATTCTCCCTTGTATCCCATAAATAAGATACTGGTCACTAAATGCTTTCATCTGATCGTCCCGGAGGCTCTTCACAGCCATCATGATGAATTGAATTCCCACTAAATATTACTTTTTGCATGTCGGACAGTCATTTTCCCAGAGCACTTTTATACAAGAGTTTTAAGTATATGTTTTAATGAAGGTGTAAGTCCTTACCACATTTTTGTCAGAGCATATCGTATCACATCTACTATAACAAAGATTTATAAATTACAGCCTTAGGAATTATAAAAACCCTTCACTGGAGGACATGAGGCTGGAATTACAAATTACTGTATCATGCTGTCGGACAGGTAAATTAGTCCTAGTCCCACCACAACATCATTTGTTACAAGTGTGATAGTCCCAGCTCAGTAATCTATTAGAGTTAGAATTTTTTAATTTGTTCAAGTGAAATTAAATAACAGACTCGTCTCATCCAGCTGTCTATCACCTGAATGCACTGCTTTCCCCTTTTAATCCTGCATCACAAGTCTACCGTAGGTGTTTCACATCACAGCGATGTCACATACGACCCATAATAGTGTGTACACACTACCCGATATGCACCATTTGTCGTGCCGATACGGTACATCGTGCCAATATCGGCCAAGTGTGTAGCCGGCCTTAGGATGGATACCTCCTTTAAAAAGGGTTAGACTTAGCTATAAAGCAAATCAATTAATTTAACATGATCACTACTGCACAGACTGATAATAAAAGGGCAATCTGAGCTCAGCAGGGCAGCACATGTGAAGGGCAGCACAACGCCAGACGTGCCACAACTGATCACGTGACACATTCTCCAACTCACATCCAATCATTCACCACCACATTCGTACAACACCAACTATATTTTACATGTGTCACAGACATAAAATGGGATCAAATTTTAACAGATTGAAACTCACAAAATGCGATTGTTATGTTACGCAATCTGTAATACAGACAGTGACAGGCCCTGATGTTTTCCATAGATATAATTGATCTGATTCGGACATGGAATAAAAATAAATTTTTTGCACAAGAAAACACTGGAGCTCCCAGTTAAGGTTGAAGTTCCTGCTGCTCCAATGTCCTCCCACAAATCATATTAGCATGCAAGGTGTATAGAACGAGCGTATAAAACGCACCAGTTTTTTTTCCCTTCTTTCAAGATAATTGCTTTTTTCAGGAGAAGCAAAAGTTAATAAATGTTCACAGATATTAATTTATTTTCTGCAATAAACATGCAGAATAGAGTTACATCCAATGCCCTTTAATTTAACATTGAAAAATAATATCTCATGCATTGAAAACACAAATAACACTTGTGTGTGGAAAATAAAATATAATTTGAAGAATAGTGTGTCATGTTTGTGTAATGGAGATGGGCCTCTATACAGTTTCTCTTGGTTTCCTTGTCCCCATTGGGATAGAACCATATATAACTTGTAAAGAAGCCAGAATGAACGTTTGGAGATCAGCAGTTTACCTTTATTTAGCAGTCTCGGAGGCGATTATTTCTAAACGCAACGTTGACGTCTTTTATTTCCTTGGAAATATAATTCTGTAAAACAACTCTGGGGAGAGGATGTAACATGGGGCATGAATAGTAAGGATAAAGGAAATTTACCATTGAGTGACACATTTAACCTGTTCCCCTCCTTCACAATCAGGAAGTTAATAAGAGAAATGAACAGAACAGAACACTGAGCAAACATGTAATATATAGTATCATGTCTCCCAATGTCCCTGGTTTGTTTTTGTTCCAATTATATAGCATTACTTTAAACAGATACTCATGCTTTCAGTTACATTGAAAAGTGCTACCTGTGTGTTTATAAATATGATTAAAGCAAAATATATATTTGAAAAAGGGATCATTTTGCTGTTTGGCCCTTAGAAAGTTCTTATACATGATCATTTTATAATCTAATACTCTACTGTGAATGTTCTTTCTATATTTTCTATATGTTCTATGGAGATCCAGTCACATTGTTGACACTTACCATGTCGACAACTACAATGTCGACAATAGAGTGTTGACATGGTTCAACGTGTCGACAGGCACCATGTCGACATCTTCAGATTGTCAATGTGTTCACAATATTGACATCTTCGGAATCATTCAGAATGCCGACAGTTAGGTTTTAGCGCCACCTTGAGAGTTGGGGTTAGACAATAGAGTGATGTTGGGGTTAGGCTGCAGGGGAGAGGGGAGGCACTAGAATGAGGATTAGGGATAGGCAAAATATACTCACCCAAATTTCCTTCTGCGTCGGAAGTGACAGTCACATGACCACTGGGACCCAGAAGTTGCCCTGTAGCCACTACAGCCATTGAAAACAGGTCAGTGACTGCAGGGCCACCAGGTACATAAGGTCAACATTCTATCATGTCAACATGTCATCCTGTTCTGCTAAGCATGACAACATTTTGACCATGTCAACATTCTCATGTTGACCTAATACATGTCGATATGATAACTGTTGACCTAACATACCACACCCATTCTATGACACATGTCTTATGCAAACATTCTAATGTCACACAGGATGAATCTTTCCTCATATCCAGTGGAGAAACTTTCACAAGTAAAGCTGAGGCAGAGATTAATAACCTCCTTTGAGCAAGCCTCTGTAGCCTACATCTGGTATCTGGAAGACTGATAGACATTGGAACCTCAGATTGGCCTTCAGTGACGGTATTATTGTGATACGTTCTTCAAACAATTACATCCAATTGTAAGTATTGCAATTATTCATAATGGAATTAAATTTAGGAATACATTTTACAGAAAGGTATCTCAAGCCAGTGCCGAAGCAGGGCACAGAGGCACACTGGTCTGTATTGGTTCATATTATACTTTCAGACATTGATTCCCCTAGGTATGTCCCACTGCTGTCCAGGTTAGATTGTAATGAATGTTGTAGTGTGGCAGGAGGTTTCCTACCCCCAGTGGCATAACATGGGGGGGGTTGAGCAGGGCACGTGCCCTGGGGGGGTGCCGCCAGCTGTGGTCCAGAACACTGGTTTCAAGTCAGAGTAGTGCGGGCTGCACTCCGTTCGGTCCACACTACACAGTAACAAACACCGCCACTGGTGCCAGGTAGTACACTTGTACTACCCGGCGGTGGTGTGTTTGTTTTGGCAACCAGTGAGAGTGAGACAGACTCTTATTGTCTGCTGCACCCACAGCCCAAGCCGGGCTGGAGCTCACTCATGAGCTCCACCTTCCAGCTCCCACAGAGGGTGATGGGAGAGACATCATATGACCACGCCCACATTTTCAGCGCGCGCACATACTATGGGGGGGCTCCATTTTTTTACTTGCCCTGGGCTCCAAATACCCTAGTTACGCCACTGCCTACTCCTGAAGGTAAATGTCTGCTTTTGGTTTTCACAGCAATTGGCTGGGAGAGTTTCAAGAGGATGAAGCCATAGAGGGCAGCACTTGTAATCAGATGCCACTTTCTACAGTATGCGATATTACTCAACCCTCTTCAAACCTCTCCTACCCAATTTGCTGTGGTCACTGTCTAGTGCTAGCATTTTTGGGGTACCTCGCACTTCATATATATTTTACAGCTGTCCATCATTTTATTGTACACTTTTACACCGTACTACATTCAATGCAGGCGTGTAACTAACGTGGATGCAGGGGGTGCAGTTGCTATGGGGCCTGCAGCACCTCCGGGGCCTGCCTCACCCTTCACCCAGTTCATCTCAGCTGCATTACAAGGAGGGAAGACGCTGATGATCCCCTCTGCAAACTACTTTTTAGTCACAGGCACACTTCAGCCTGTGACTTGGAAGCAGTTTGCTGCACTGCAGGCACTCCTCCTCTGATACGTCTCTCAATAAGAGAAGCTTGGAGGAGTTGTGACTATGATGACATTCACGGACCACGGCCAAACCTCCTCCCAGCTTCAGTGAGGAGAGATGGAGGGGCGCACCAGGCTCAGGAGGTAAGTAGTGCTGGGTTGAAGGGAGGTGGTGGTGGTGGTGGCGGCGACGGGAGTCATAGGTAGACCTATGGGGCCCCTGCGGAAATTTTTCCTATGGGGCCCCCATACTCTGGTTATGCCCCTGGTTCACGTAGTATGTTGTTAAATTAGCAAATCCATATAGCCTATCCAGAAATTGTCTTACCTGCTCTCAAATCAGCACGTTTACAGGAGATTCATATTTCGATATTAAACCGAACTTATGTATAGGAGACATTTTGTACCCTCAGAAACTAGGGATTGTGTTAAATGTCATCGCCCAAATACCTCACTATCACAGAATCTATGGTACTGCCGAAAGATTAGCCGCTTTTTGGATAAACTTTAATCTAAATGCTACAGTGAAACTTAAACTCCGTAAGAGTGCTGCAGCTCTCCTTTTTGCTGATTTCTCATACTGGGAAGTAGATTCTTCATTGGGCCCCTGGAAACCTCTGCTGATAATTATGGTATCAGTGGATAAACAATTAATGTTTCATCACTGGATGTCACAGTCTTGTCTTGAGTGACTGGAAGACTTTAATGTTAGAAACAGGGCTGTAGAGAGCTGGCCCGGGCCCCAATACTATCAGGGGGCATGACCTAATTGCAGGAGGCGTGTGCTGGGCTGCTGATGGGTAAGAGGTAGGTGGGCGATGTCGGACTCCACGCCTCTCCAACAAGCCCACATAATTAGTACTTGCTCCCCCCCTGCCCCCCCAGCGCCCCTGGTTAGAAATACTCTACCATGAAAGACGAATAGATACTTTCAATCCTGAAAAAGGAGTCTGAGTTTTCTAGAAATAGGGGTGCTTTTGTTGAATGTTTACTAGCCCAAACTCAGGTTAATATTTGGAGGGTATTTGGGCATATGGAATGGTTTCTGTTACAGCAGATTACCTAACATGGCTACTCCTCATGACTTTTAGTGACCATGCTGCCTTACTCCTCTGAGTTGCTCTTTGGGATCTGTAAGGTACAGATCTCTGATTTAACATTCTCGTCTATTGGTTCCCACCCCCACCCGCTGGATTGTACTATCTATATATATATTTTATATGTCATATCTGCTTTTCCAGACACTTCTATTGCAACATGGGTATTAGTATTGTTATCATTATTACTCTTATTATTATTATTTATTAGTAAAATTTTGTATTATTGTATTACCATACCTTATTGTATACTTTATATTTTTATATGTTTGGCATCCTCTTCTGCCTTTATGTGGTTTGCTATTGCTCTTAGATGCTGATGAGTGATTTCTCTTGTTTTCATATCTTTTCTTTCCTTATACCGTATACAATTTTCAGAATTTGTTCATTATACATTTTGCTGTACAATAAACAGATTTAAAAGAACAAAAATAGCAAATCCAAAAATCAAATACACATATCAGATAGGTGACCAATTAATAGAGATGAGCGGTTCAGTTCTACTCGGTTCTTTTTACCAAATTAGTGCAAGTTCAGATTTATCTTATTGGCTAACCAATACATGTGAAAGCCTGAAAGCCCGAACGTAAACAAGTAGAACCGAACTGATCATCTCTACCAATTATCAAGCATGGGCTTTGAACACCTTCACAAGCTATAAATTACTCCTTCATGTGCTTTATGTGTATTTAATATTGTGTGTTTTATTTCTATTTATTTTATTTATCAAGTACTTGTCTATTAAAGATTGTGATGTGAAGGTGTGAATGCCGCTCAGTTCTGTGTTTTCAGAAGACTTTCATCAGTGTTTTACTGTTACTTGAGTTCACATGAATTAGCCAATTGACACAAATCCTTTTATTAGTCCTTGTAAAGTGTCAATTGAATTTTAAATTCACCTTTATACTTGAGAACATTTTCTTCTAATGAACAACAGGTTTAAGCAATACGTGTCACAATTACATTATCATGCAGCCAACAAAGACAAAACCCTTTATATTTTGCTGTCTGCTGTCTTCTTCAATAAAAAATCAACAAAGCATTTTAATCTAATGTTTTAGAAATTAATTAAAAACAGCGATTACCAGTAAAACTGTCAGTCACTTGTGGTCTCTGCCCCTGGCTCTTTCTGTCTTTGTCTAGGAATTAAAATAGGTAAGAGAAGAGACAGATAATGGTTGTTAACATAAAATGCATTTCATTTACCCATTACCTAAAGGGACAATTTTCATGCTGAGATTCAGAAGAAAGCTATACTTACATAATTCAATTAAAGACCAATGTCACCACAGTATAGCTTATTTGATTTTTTTTTTCTTCAAAAATATGATTAACTCATTGAAACAGTGTTTTCTTTAGAATTCAACTAACTATTGATTCTATATAGTGTGTATTCAACAGTGCACAGCTTGGTTAGCTGAATGGTTACCAATGTTTTACCAAATAATCTACTTTTGCCACATCAATTTCTACATTTAGTGTTTGAAGTTTAAAATATTTGAATTTAGCATTTGGACTCAAACAATAATCTATGAGCAATGTTCTTGTAATTCTCTTTGCTAGCCAATTCAGAACCACCAAACCAACAAAAAACTGATATTTTATATGAACCAAGTCAAATTGTTTTGCAAATTTTCTAATGCTATATAGTATAAGGTTACATTTGGTGTACACAAACCAATTCTGAGTTGCACGCAATTTCAGACTGCAGACAGATCGAGCAGTTTTACCATACGGCGCATGAATCTCAGGCTCCATACGTAATGTACTTACAAGCGATTCTTAGTTGGATGGATCTTGGTCGCTTCTCACTTGTGGCTGGGTAGGCATTACTGGGTGGGACAGTAACCAGGCGTTCACATGTACAATTCATTTTCTGTGGACATGTTGTAGGCATGTACAAAGAGTTGCATTCTACTCATAGCTGTACGTTTGCAGAAATCCGTCTGATTACAGTCAGAAGGATGGGGTTGGTGCAAATGCTGATGATAGTGATGACAGCTGCTCTACCAAGTGGTGGGATGGGGGTGGTGTTGTCAATTACATGCATTCAACTAACATGGGACGTCCAATAGCTGAAGGTCACATTATGTGTGATTCAGAATCAGGTCATTACTGTTTTATTTTATAACACTTACATATATCACTCAGTGCACTGAACATCAGCAACCAATCTGACACTTGTTTTTATTGCGTGATTTTACTATTCAGATGAAATCTAATTGTTGATTGGCAGCTGTGGTTCATACAAATCTAACACCAAACTCATCCCTAGTAAATGAAAATCATTACTTTGTTGCTTTTTACATAATGAAAATTGATGGTGGTATTTGTAGTCTGTGTTTATTTATTCAGTGTTGCAAATTTTGCTGACAATGTTCTGTAATAAATACTATCATATCAATTTCCTTTTGTATGCCAGGATGACAGTCATTAGCAACCTTTCTCAACAATGCACCCCAATATTCCCAAACCAGTCTCTGATAGCTGTCTTCTTCCAGGATGTATTGGTTCTACTTGTCATTAGACCACTGCATGAACATAACAACACATGTCATAACCCTAAATCAGGGGTTAGGAAGCCTCTTTTCTGCCAAGGTCCATTTTGATATATATAACATTATTCGCGGGCCCAGGACAGGTCATGCCCCCTCCATGTGACATCAAACAGGGCGGGCCACAATCGCCGGTGATTACAGCAATGCCCGGAGCATCCTGAGGATGCTCTGGGGAGCTGTAAGGGCAGCGGTGTGACTGTCTGAAGCATCCTAAGGACACTCCAGGTGGCACTGCTGCATAGATTCTGGCTACAGGTTGCCATTCTAGGTGCGCTGCTTGCCAGATGAGGCTAGCAGGAAAAAGCTCAGAGGGCCAGACCAAATGATTCCGCGGGTCTTATACAGCCCCCGGGCCTGAGGTTCCCCATCCCTGCCCTAAATAATTAGAGAAAATTTAAAATGGAGGCTTTGACTATAGTTAGAATGAAAATAATGTAAAAAAAATTGATTTATATTAAGTCATATTATGTACATTTATGTAAATATATATATACTAAACACCACAGTGGCAGCATTACAGCCATGAGATACATGCACACAGTGCTCTTTGTGCCACAAGCTGATTCCAAAAAAAAGTGGTGGGAAAACCGCTACTACAGATCCTACTGTAATTTAAGTCTCTTTACCTTTCTGGATGAAAGGCAGCTTGTGTGTGTGACTGGTCTAACAGGTTTGTAATTGAAACCCACTGTATTCCTAGTCATTCTCTGTATATTTGTGAATACACCCATGCTAGCAGATTCTTTGCGGGAACAGACATTTCCCAGTAATATCAGAGAACTAATATTAAGCATGTGCTCTTGGATTATTACCAGGACAGAGCTGTATCTCTACAGCTTATAATGATCCGGACTGCAGGGAACAAGTGATCATGAGTGAGGTAAGTATGTTATTGTATTAAAAATAATTCATATAAGTTGCTCTTTACATGTGGTGCAACCATATATAGGAATAAACAGCTTGCATAATGATAATGACTGTGATGTCAATGATTCTGCAGCATATATTTGTAATGTGTATGTAATGTAAGCATATCTTAGAAATGTATTTCCTCTCTTCCTCATATTGTATACACAAGGTCTGCTTTGCCTGTGCTGTATTGTGTGTCATATGTATTATTATGTGGTTTATTTATCTCTGTTGACTCCTTAACCATTCTGAGTGATCCAAGTGGCAGTGACCAGCATCATACTGAAGTGCCGGCTGCATATATATTCATAATGCAACTGGTGCCGACATCATCAAAACCTTAGACATGTTTTCTCTGAGGGAAACAGCAAGGGACTGCATGAGTCCCCATGAGATCTCAAAGCCAACGGGCAGCTCTGAGATCAAGAACTCACCTAATTTCCATGCAGGGCATGTTATAAAGTCTGAAGCTCTGAAATGGAACAGCAGAAAGGAAATAAGGCAGAACTATTTATAAACTAATGCACAAATACATTTTATATAAACAAGTAAATTACACGTCCTCCTTAAGCATGATTGCAATTAGATCAAGACATAAAACAAATCAAACTGAGCTCTGTCATAGTAAATATACTGCTAAAAAAATAAGTAAACTTAAGTAAATCAAACAAACCATGGCATACAGAGAAAAAACAATAGCTGAAGGCTATAAGAGCTAAATATGATTCCCTTGCAGTTCAGTATCTGGTTTTGATTGCTATTAAGTTAAAATGTTTTAACAGATTCAAGAATCTTAAACTGTAATTATTGTGACCTGTGTTTACATTTTGTGAGATTTCTGGCAAGCTAGTGCTGCTGCTAATTGCTTAGGATTATTCTGTGCTCCCTTTGAAATTCCTATTTAATGTTGCATACATCCAAAGGAGCATTTCAGGACACTTGCAGCTGCAGCAGTGTTATAGATATTATCTACATATCTTGATATCAGTACCCAAACAAGTGGTTGGGTTATGCTGGACACACTTGGCGATATACGGTAATCCAGTTAGCTAGTCTTCAATTATATTAGCAGAAATATAGAATAGAACATAGCAGGAATATAGACTTTTGTCCAAACTAAACTTTGGTGGGAACTATTAGGTTTTGTACAGACTGGCTGGAAAATAGGATAGACTGCCAAACTACAGCTTGGTACAGTATCTATGCATTTGGCTCAATCACCAAACATTCTACACACTGGATAGTTTGTCGGTCCAAATCAGGGATGGTGCTGAGTGCCCAGGAAGAGGGCTGGGGCAGCCCAGCTACTGACGTAATGCTGGGCTTGCCCCAGCCTGACATTAACCGGAGGCGTGCCATATGGGCACGCCCCCAAATAATGTAATTTAGGGGCGTGGCTTATGGAAAGTAGGCCACGCCTCCATTTTTGGTTGCATGCGGTGAAGAGGCGTCGTGTCCCTCTTACCCTGGAGCCGGCCCTGAGCAGGACAGTGTATGGAAAGCAGGACTGTCCTGCAAAAAGTGGGACAGTTAGGAGTCTGGCTTTAGCCCTATCCATCTCTCAATGCCAGGCTTCAATTGTAGAAATACAGTATATTACTCAGGGGCTTTGCTGTCTTACTTGTTCACCTTATCTGTCATAGCCTTACTTGCTTTGGCAGGAAATATTGTTTAAAAAAATATGATTTGATGGTGTTACTATATGCCACTCTCAAGTGGCGTATAGCGGGTTATACTTACCTGCTTTCAGCGTGAGCAGTTCCTCCTCCGGCTCGCTCCGTCGCTCCCTGGTCCCTCCTCCGGCTACAGCTGCTGCTCTGACTATGTTCTCCCGGCAGAACACAGTAAAGTAAAAAAAAAAAACAATAACGTTTCAAAAAATATATATATTCAGACAGGAGACCCGGGGTCTGCAGCTGCAGCCTGTGACAGGCAGCCAGCTAGGTGGGAGAGGGGAGCGGAGGGAGGTGGGGGAGGGAGTGGGGCAGGTGGGGAACACAGAATTACTGTAGCTGTAATCAGCGCTGCACATGCGCCGCATTTGCGGATGTAACGGCGCATGTGCAGCACTGATTCCAGCTGAGGTAAGTTAGAGTAGAGAGCGAAAAGTGTCTATTTTATGAAAAGCTGTCATTCCAAAAATGCTTTTCGGAATAGATACTGATGGAGAGGAGGAATGATGAATTCCTCCTGTAATTAGGTAGAACTCCATGCGAGTTCTAAACCTAATTACCTCCATCGATTTTTTTAGTGTTGACGAATAGGCCCCATAGTCTGGATTTTTTATTTATTTATTTGCCCACAAGGGACACTGTTTTGTAGAAGTCAATGGCTGATATTTCATTGTACTACAACCACACAAGTCATAGGCAGTTACAGTACTTAACTCTGCAAAAAAAAAAAAAACATTGAGCCGAATGTTATACTCATATATTTCTCAATTATAAAAAAATACATCTTATATATAAAATTCATTGGTCTGTTTGTTTGTCTGTCCCGTTATGCATTTGGACACCCCTGCACCAATTGGGATGAAACCAACACGAGGTGGTCCAGTTGGATCCTGGTCAGGTTTTAGGGGGTCAGGGTCCAGGTCGGACCTTCCATTGGTGTACTTTGACCCGGGGAGCCTGTTTAAGGCCTTCCACTGGATGGATTTGGATGAAAACTTCACAGAGGGGTAGCAATTGGTCTGCCTAATTGAGTGATTGGGGTCCCGGTCGGACCTTACGGTGGAGTGCACCAGGCAGAACTTTCCTCATTGGTGCGTTGAAAGAGTTTATAAGCTGCTAATTATTTTTAAAAGTTGACAGTTACATTCCTCTCATTAATAATCGGGCAATGTTGGGTATTTCAGCTAGTTTTACATATACATAGGATCAATTTATCTTCAAGGCCATATACCGACCAACATTAAAAAAAAATCAAGCATGTTATTTTTAAAAGTTAGCAAAAGCATGTAAACTGGCATAGAGATGAAACGTATTGGTTTCAATGACCCCCAAATCCACCTGCGGTCATTAGTGTGTTCTCAAGTGTCTTCCATTAATTCCCCCCAACTACAAGTGCCGGTTGCCACTACAGCTGCCATTTATTAGCACAACTTTCCGTTCTATAACAAATTATGTAAATAAAAAAGCAGTGACCAAAAATTAGTATATTAACACTGTGCCCAACCCCTAAAATGAGCAGTGTATGCCAAAGACCTCAACTTCAGGATTGCATAAATAGAACACAAACATATAATTAGATGAAATGTCTGCAAAGTACTGTAACTCTTCCAAACCTTGTATCTAACTTGCTGTAACTTGCAGTATCTAGTCTCATTTTATGTTCTTGCTGTAAGCCAGGTTGGAACATGTCACACATATCTCTGTTTCTTCTTGGATTTAGAAGCATAGCAACAATAAATACTTATTTGGAACATGAGGTATAGCAACCAGCATTGGCTTGGATTCTATTTACTTTTGTTGTAGAAGCAAAAAATTATATTTCATTTACACTAGAGCTGAGTACACACTATGCGATGCAATGATATATCATGCTAGCCATACACAGTACACGATCCTGTGTACGATAGTGCTCTATATCATTCCATGCTGCATTTAGCAGCATGGCATCAATCACTGCATCATTCCATCTACCGGGCAGCACAAAAGAAGGCACGATGCAATAGACGACCGCCATGCACGTGCGATCAGGCTTACCTACTATACGATCTGCACCATTTATTGTTCCAACCCATGTTGCAATGATCTATATAAGAATGATCTATATAAGACAGATCGCATAGTGTGTACCAAGCTTAACACTCAGGCCCTGATTCATTACGGTTAGCAAGTGCAACAGCGTTTTTCGCAGTCGGGCGATTGTTGTGTATGTATCATAGTGCGTGATGGCAGAACTGCAATTACGCACAGCTTGGTAAGCCATCGCAGAGTGATTGACAGGTAGTCAGCATTTGGGAGTGGTTGGTGAAACTCAGGCATGCCTGTCCCTTTGAACGCCGTTGCATGAGCGTGCATAAATTAGCCATTGCAACGGCATTACAGAGCTTGAGTACTGGGACCGTTTGGGTGTGCGAGGGGAAGGATTTAAGAAAACAGATGTGCCGTCAGTTTCTGGGGCATACTGAAATCAGCAACTGTGTCGTCGGGCGTAGCTTCACATTTCCCAGGATTCGGCCGATGGTCGTGAAGGTGATCCGATGCTTCATCTTCAGACGCAGGAAGCTGATCTGAGAAGCCATATAGTGATTGAAAGGTGTCTGTTTGCACAGTAAACTTGGCAGCTTGTATACCATTACCTACACAAAGAAGTATACACCTTACGTCAATAAGTAATAATAATAAGCGGTAAATAGTTTGTAGGTAGGGATCTGAGAAGCCAACAGTGGGCGTCTTTTTACAAAGGATGATTCCTGCTGCATAACCATGACACAGATGCTCAAAACAGCTAATATTTAAATATATGTCACTTACAAAAGTTCATTTACATGACGTTTAAAAGATTCAGTGTCCCTCCCAATGTCCTGGCACAAGACGGGGTACTTTCAATTGCCCCTCAGCACCTGTGCTCCCACTTACAGCATTTTGTGTACTAAGAATCTGAGGGTCTGTATCAGAGATGGACGGTATTGCACAACCAATGCAGCAGGAGACATCTGTTGGAAAAAGTTGCCTCCTGTCAGCATCTGCAAATCAAGTATAGCGCCCAAAGACGCAGCCTCGGATCACCATGTATGCTTAGATTGGGCAAAGTACCTGCCTAGCCGGGGTCAGGAAGTCGACACAGTCGGGACCCCGGCTCCAGAATACCGACAGCCGGCATGCCGTAGGTAATTATAGGGGGGATTAGGGGGAGTTAAGTTTAGGGTTAGGGAGTTCTTGGGAGTACACATTAGTGCGCAGTCTGCGAGTGTCAAGAAACAAACTCGCTACATGCAATTCGCACCTAATAGGATTGACCTCATAGTGTGTGATATATTCTTTTCAGCAGAAATGTAATAACACATGAAAAAATACAATAATAAATTCTGGGGGGAAAAAATGCATATCTGTATTTAGAAGTGGCCAGTATTATTTATTTAGTATTTATAGAGTGTTATACTAATAATTAAGGACTTGTTGAATCCCGGCGGCCCCCAAAGTTAAGGAGCTGCTGAGGACAACGGTGTGCAGTGCTGTGTGCTGTGAGGAGAGGGAGGATGGCCAGGCAGCCGGGCAGGTAGAGACAGTAGACACTGGGATAAACTGGGGAGAAGAGAGACTGTTATGATGGCATTTGCTGAGCTGCCGTTCATTGGTGGGAGGAGGAGCTTTGCTGGACGGAGCGTGAAGAGTGACTGCATTACGGATGGATTTCTGTAAGATGGATGGAGATGTAATCAAAGCATCAGCCCCAGGTCGTTACTGCTGATGAATCTTGTGAGTGCCAGACTTCACTATGACTGGTGCCCTGGAAAGGGAGCTGTCAGAGTGGTGCAAGATAGCTTACAGTGCAGGTACACCACCATTATTCCCTATTGGGACCTCTTACAGTTTATTAGCTGAAAATACATGTTAAGATGCCTATACGATTCACCCGATTTTGACGCATTGGAATGACAAATCGTGTAAAATATGTTCAAATCGTGAGTGTCCACTCACGATCACAATGCGCATACCTGCTGGTCGTACATCGCATCTTCAGATCCTGCCTGCTGCAGACAAGATTTGCCAATCTCATACACGATTTGGTGCAATAGATAGATTTTGTGCAAAATAGATCTTTAGTCAGATTGGACACTTTTTAGCACCATATCGTGTCCTGGAGTGCCTGGGAGCTGCCTGGGAAAGTTCAAGGGAAATTGCTCACGATATTGCATCGTGAGCACATTGTCTAGTGTTTAGGCACCTTAACTCCATGGACAGTCACAGTAGTATTACCTCACGAGGGTACTGTCCCTATTGGGGCTGGTCAGACAGTACCAGACATCCACCAATACACTTAATTTGGTGGCGGAGGCTATCTGGCTAGGATATGAGTGTCTAAAGTGCAGGTGCAGTTAAATCGTACCTAAGCATCAGATCCTGTCTATCTATAGCAAAGAACAGGAGACTTTTACTAGTTACTAATGTCAATGGCTAAGAATTAAACCATGAAAATAGAAACTACAATAAATGGTTTGACTGTGACAGGCATAGGCAAACGCAGGGGGGGTTTCCATCTGCCTGGAAACCCCCCTCCACAGCACACACCATGACCACAATAGCAGCACACACCATGACCACAATAGCAGCATGACCATGACCACAATAGCAGCACACACCATGACCACAATAGAAATAGTAATATAATACAATGTTACTAGTGCTGCATGTTCTTCTCAGTGTCACAAATGAATGATTAGCAATACCTGTGGATCATTTAAAATGTGTCAGCCAGTAATAAATATACATGTGCACCAAGTAGGAGATGTGGAAAACATGCACTGTTAGGGGTGCACTGTTATAGACCATCAATAGGGTTAATAATACACTATCCAGTACATAAGGAGACCAATATGTACATATATGTCCAGGGCAGTGCTAGGTTCTTCTGCTGCTACTCCAGACTCCTGGACTTGCTCCAATGCTCTGGAATGGCGCCCACATCTGAAAAAAAAAAATTCTTCTCAGACAGGATGGTCCTACTGCCGCATATAATGGCATACTGTGATTGCTGGTCCTGTATACAATGGAATTATGCAACACAATATACTTTGTATGATGCATATTAAAGCTGGATAAGTGCTAATTATGCCCTCTTCAAGGACTGACCTCACTCACTCTAAAATCAAGCATTTGGAAACCCCCCTCTAGAAATCCTGCGTTTGCCACTGACAGGGAACACTTAGTTCATAATTTGGAAAAGTTACTGCAGTTAATCCTCATCAGGGAACATACAGTATACACAGTGTACAGTACAAGTTGTAAGGGGCAGCTAACATTTATCATAAGACTAGGGGGTCTATTTATCAAGCAGTGAAAAGTGTGGAGAAGTGGACCAGTGGAGAAGTTGCCCATAGCAACCAATCGGCTCCTACCTATTATTTTATAGACTGTACTTGATAAATGCTACTTCAAAGCTGATTGGTTGCAATGGGCAACTTCTCCACTGGTCCACTTCTCTGCGCTTTTCACTGCTTGATAAATAGACCCCTTGATCTTACTAATACAACCCAAGTGTGTCAATTAATACCAGTGCACTTCAACATTAAAGGCTGGGTATTAATTGGTGTATGGACATATTTTGATGGGGTTGGTTATGGATTCCTGGCAGTAGGGAAGCCGCTGATCAGAATACCGACAGCGACATCACGACAGTCAAGATCCTGACACCCATACGTAAGTGTAGTAGCACTAACCCTAACCCCCTACCCTAACCCTCCATCCCCAGTGTCTAAACCTAACCTCCTCCTCCCAGCACCCTAAACCTAACACTCCCTCCCCAGTGCCTAAACCTATCCCTCCCCCTCCATGCACCCTAAACCTATCCCTCCCCCAGTGTCTAACCCCTAAGCTAACCCTGCCCTAACTCCCCATACTTACCTTCGGGATGCAGGTGGTCGGAATACTGGAGCCGGTATCCCGACGCTGTCAGGATTTCGGCGCCAGTATTTAGACCATCGGCATCCCGCACACCAGGATGCTGACTACATCCCTTTTGATGTGCATATAAATAACTTTAGGTAATAAGTACCATATGACAGTAACGGTACCTATATAATTATGTGAGTTATGTGTGAGATATGCTAGGTACACACTTAAACGATGAAAAAAACATAAATAACGCCAACATGCATGAAGAAAGTGGCAAAGGACAGCTGTCCTTTGCGATAGTGGGACTTCCGGGCTTATGACCAGAAATAACTCTGGCATACGTCTGCACATGCGCAGAATGACGCGCGCCTCTGGATTCTGCTCAGGTCAGAGTATTATAAGAAGCCCTTGAGCTTTGCTTTCCAAAGCTTGGTGCATATAAGAAATGCGGTCAAACCCCCGAAAACTGCATTTTCGAGGGGTTTTACTGTATAATAGAGGATAGTGCATCCCGCCCAACATGTGGACTCTGCTGAAAATGTTGACAAAGTATCCCTGGTGGTCCTAGTGGTCACTTACCTGGTGTTGAAAGCTGCAGTGGCTCCAGGGGCGGCTTCCGGGTCACAGAAAAGCAGTTCCAGTGAAGAAGTGAGAAGCGGCATTCCGGGGAGTCTCCCCATAATTCCTACCCCTAAACTTAATCCTCTCCCTAGTGCCTAATACACCCCACCCCCTATAGCATAACCCTAACCTCCCCCTAGTACTTATTCTTAACCCACCCGTCCCGCAGCCGTACCCTAAAGTCGAATGTTGGGATTTCACATGTCAACATTTCAGATGTGAGTGAATATACCAACACTCTGAGCATGTCAACATGTAGCCTGTCCACATTTCATCATAACTGTTACCATTACGCGGTCGACATTATGACTGCACCCCCTCCATTCTGCAAGGTTACACACATAGTACTATAGTTACATTTAGAGTAGAATAGTCCCTATACAGTTTTACTCTTCCTATTTAGCACCTTAATGTGACCGACAAGACTTGAAACTATCGTATTCCAGAAATTTATTATAGTCATTTACTTATCTATTATTTTACAAATGCAAGTATAATTCAGGTAAACCATCCGTATACTAAAGTAAGTCAAGTACTCTACATTAAATTCTCATTTAAAAAAATAAAAATCGCCATTATTCGAAAACATGATCATTTTCTTGTTTTATTTTTTAGTGCACCGATCTCCTCTAATGACAACCAATTTGCAACTTGATAAATGATGTCTCTTAAAAATATTGCAGGCACAGTGATGTGCATTGTAGCATTTAAATGTCACAAGCAATTAATACTTTGATAAAACCTTAAAAATATCTTTCAGACTTCAGCAAATATTGTAAAATATTTCTCTTTGCCATCATTTCAACTGAAAATTATTAAAATTTGAAAATATAGCAATTATTTTTATTTTTTATTGGCTAATTTATTAATGTTTATATACAGTATATAGCATATGGGCATGGTACAAAATTTCACCATTCGGAATGTCGACATGAATGTTATATCTGCATGCCAACATGCACAATCAGTCGCCATGTTGACATAACATTTTTGTTACCCTAACAGTAGCCTAACCCTAAACTTGGCCCTAACCCTAAATTTTTCATGTTGATATTGTGACTGTCGACATTCGCAATGTCAACATAATGACCATGTCGACATTATGTAAATGTCGACAATGTGAATGTCAAAATCAAAGTATTCACTGTTGACATAACAGCCATGTTGACATCGACATTCAGACATTTATGCAGTGCGTTTTCAGTCCCTGCCACACTGAAGCTTCCAAAGTTCCCAACCACACAATTGGGTCAAAATGTCAATTAACCTTCCAGTATGTGTGTGGACTATTCGAGGAGCCCAGAAGAGCTGCAGGAAACACACACAAACAAGTAAGGGCTGATACAGTCAGGCCCGCCAAGAGCCATGGCGGGCCCCGGTAATAGGGGGCGGGCCTAACAGGGGAGGCGTGGCCACGCCCCCTTGCCGAGAGGAAAAAAAAAGATTTGCAGCGCCGCACAGGCATAGGAGACTGCTGTGGCTGCTGCTCAGTCTCCAAATGCAGTTCAGCACATGCTGTGTGCTGGGCTGCTGTGAGGGGGGGCGGCGCCGGACCCGGGCCCCTGCTGGGCCCCTCAGGAAGCCCGGGCCCGGGTAATCTGTACCCGGTCCCCCCCCCCTCTCGGCGCCCCTGGATACAGTACCCCAGTTTGCCAGCATGTCTTGCTTGAATTTTCACTGCATATGGTCCGAAAGCAAACCCACACAAACACGGCTATGCAAAGCTGCACAGATATTTCAACATATTATGGAATCTTATTATCATACAGGTGAACCACAGAGGAGTTATGGGGCTTTCTCACTCATGCAAAGTCCAGTAATACAGTTTTCATGTAAACGTGATTAATGCAGGCCAGCACATGAGCATACTATAGGGGACGTAAAAGGTGATGATGATGATGACTAGTAGTAAACCAGGTGCATTAGCTGGCCATAGAGAGGTGTACACATTCTGAGATGGTTACATCTCTGCATATGTGCTTTTTTCCCTTCACTGGGCCTGATGTAGAGATGGACGGAATTGCAGAGCCGCACACAAGTGACTGTGCAATTCTGTTAATCTATAATGCTTTTGCAGCAGGAGGTGTCTATAGGAAACAGACACCTCCTTACTACATCTGCGATCCCAGTGTTGTGACCGAGGTCGCAGCCTGGGATCACCATCGTGAACATCGGTTGCGATGGTTGCTCCTGTGGCCAGGCTGCGGAAGCTGAAGTTTACTGCAGCCTGACCGGGTCCTGGTCACTTGCAAGGACAGGAAATCTGCGTCCACTGACGCAGACCCTAGCCTCGTCCCTCTCAGGAAAACGGTCCCTATTTCCAGGAATGGTGGCCAGCCATGCTCCTGCTCCACCCCCAAATACCGCAGCAATATTGGCATGCTGGGGGGTCTGCAAGCGAGATCGCAGGACCCCTTCTGTACATGCGCGGAATGGGTCCTACGCATGCGCAGACCCCAAAACATCAGAGATGTGCGATAACCATTGGGTTAGCGTACAGTACATCTCTGAATCAGGCCTACTGTACTTTTGAGATGCAGATTTCACTTCCAACTCTTTGTCAGTCCCAACAGTCTGAATTGAACCTATGGCCCCTGCACTGTGTGGCAGCAATGCTAATCCCTGTGCCACTGTGTTGCTCCTTGTTATTCAAGATATAATACAAATCTTATCTAAACTGCAGAGAGCAACACCTGGTCACCTATTCAGTCACAGTGTCACACAGTTCTAGTGAATTACGGTAATTTTTTTTTAAAAAGGCAGTGTTGGAATTCTCGGCTTTCGAAAAACGATCTCTAGTAAATATACCCATAGACTTTTATAATATTACTGCAGCATAGTTATCTGGGCCTGATTCACTAGCGATCGCAACTGCGATTACGCAAGCAATTGGCCAATTGTTGCGTTCTGCGCATGTGTATACAACGCAGTGTGCGTGCGTGAACACTCCACTGCGGTTGGGACTATGATCGCAGTGACTACGCATACCCACTGCAGAGTGACTGACTGGAATTACCGTTTGGGGGTGGTGATCGGCGAAAACGCAGACGTGGCAGTGCGTTTGAACGCCGTTACAGGGGCGTGCATAAATTAGTCACTGCAGTGCCATACACCACTTGGGCTTGCAGTGCATGTGATGAGGTTAGCAATTTCTGAGTAAGGTCAGACCTTGTAGAAGTGTGCGTGAGGCTGCGATTGTACTCGATGTTACAGATGGTTTTGCAGTCTTGCAAAGTATTACGCGTGTGTGTAAGGTAAAGTGGGCGTCATTATGTTAGGCTGCGTATGGATTTGCGATTACAATCATTAGCAGATCTTCGCAATAGCGATCCTTACTGAATCAGGCCCAATGTTCTAAAAAAAATGTACAACATTATAACATTATAAGGGTCTGTTTATCTTCTTCCTTACTATACTATTACTCTCATAATAAATATGACAAAATATTGTATATAGTAGTCTTCTCATTAAACTAAGTGAATTTAAATAACTATGGGCCTGATTCAGAGACGGATGCAATGGCAATTTTTATGCAGATCAAGCGATTGTTTGCTAATGCGCAAACGCCACACTGCGCACGCACAGCGTTTCCATTGCGATTACACACAGAGGACACACTCCCAGAGTGAGTGACAGGTAGTCAGCGTTTGGGGGTGGTTAGAAAAACATAGTTGTATCTGGCTGTTTAAACGCTGTTTCGTGGGCGTGCATAAAGTAGCCATTGTGATCTCCTGTGCAGCATGAGAGCCTGCATGTCAGAAGAGCTGTAGTGCTTGCGGCTGGTCACACTTGACTGACATGCTGCGTGACTGCCCGATGTGCATCAATGGTACCGATGGTTATGCTTTTGCATGTTGCCGTACGAGAAGGCAGCAGTGGGCATAACTATGCACGGGTAAGCTTTGGAAGGCATTAGCATATTTTAGCAACTGCGATCCATGAGAATATGCAGTTGCGTTTGCATTAGCGTCTGTTTGTGAATCAGGCCCTGTGTATACTGTGGTATGCACTGTCACCAGTGAGTTTACACTAAATACTGATTATGCCAATCTCAGGGAGTATTGGCATTTAGTAGGTGTACATAAAAAGATGTTGGCCTGCTTGCTCTGTAAACTTAGCCACTGGTGCAAGTAATAACTGGCTGTTAGGGACATAAATTAGACAATGGTACACAGGGCCTGATTTAGAGCCGGACGCTCTTTAAGACCGCTCGCTCTGAATCAGGGCGTTTTTTTTTTTTTTTAGTTGCGACCTCCTGGCCACTCGCTAAGCTGTGGGTAACCACCCACAGCTTTTGCGGGCGGCCAGGTGATGGTCGCGACCATCGGGGCTTGCGACGAAACCCTTGCGGTAGGGTCTCATCCGTCGCAAGCCCCCGCCTACAAAACGGGGTGAGCTGTCGATCAACATCGACAGCCGCCCCTTTTGTAGTGAGTGCCGGAGGGAGAGAATTTCTCTCTCGCTCCGGGGCTTGCGCATGTGCGCGAACGCAGAACCCCACCATCGACCCGCTTGCGAGTGCTATGCACTCGCGAGCGGGTCTGAATCAGGCCCACTGTCTGAGCTCAGGGCCTGATTCAGCACGGATCGCATGGCTGCTTTCGCATGCACCTGCTAGCTGTGAAAATGTGCAATGCAATTGCACGGAACCGCAGCACTATACCATCACTGAATAAAGCCACCCGCTTCCCATGACGTGCATCCGCAAGTTAGTGAAAACATCAGTAACATCGAGTAACAACGGTACCATTCGCACAGTTGTGGTTGACCTGACCCTACCTCACAAACTGCTAAACTTCCTGTCGCCATCTAGACCCCTACCTGCATATACATTCGCAGCTAGGGGTCTAGATGTCAAACACTATGCTATTGGACTGCATGCTCAGTGTGATCGCTTCCTGATTGCAGCAGCCAGTTCATGCACACGCACTACGAAACATCGCCCGGCTGCGATGTTTGTGAGCTATCCATGGTTTAACACAGGTGACTTTTAGTACCTCAGTCAATTTGATTTAACCACCTGTGGTCAACCATGGCTATCTCTAAAATCTAACCTATTGGGGAGCCTTGAGGACTGCGTTTGGGAACCTCTGGTATAGTGAATTAAGCAAAAATAGTGACATTAGGGACTCTTTCGTGCAGTTATTGTTGCTGGCCTGTGCTACTTTCTACACAAGCTGCATTTAGGCAATACCATGTGCACAGGCTTCATAGTGATGCTGACATCCATTAACTCACTGCCCACTTCACTGGATAAAGCCGGGGTCACTTTCTTTGTCCAAGGCCCCTGCACCCCACCCGATGCCCAAGATCACTGCCCGAGGCCCCCACTCTGCACTCAAAAGAGTAGTGGGGAGATTCTAATCTGACGGAGCATGTGCAGTTGCTGCTCTTGCCCAAAAGCAGGACAGGTGGCCCGGCAGACTGCAACATCACTGTGCCCATACCCAAATTTTGCTCTGGGACCCAATGATGCATCCCTTAAGGCTATTCACGGAAGGATACTATTGGCATACAGAGGCACAAAAGTGGAAGTTTGGAATCCCTCATATCTTTTATCAAATTATTACACAGCTTTCCTCATTATGGGGCCGATTGTGTCTGTGGTTACTTACCAGAGTAATTCAGTATTGTTCCAGAGAGGGGACAGCTGATCTGAATAGCAGCTTCCCCCACGATCAGTAATACTGAAGTAGCTGTGATACTTACCACCAGTGCCCTTCTGGCTGACAGCACATGCAGGGCAGTGTGATGGCGGCGGAGGGATCAGTTCGGATGCCTCTTCACAACCCCAGACCTCCTTCCTATAGAAAAGAGCAGGGCTCTGGGAAATTGGAAAACCCTATTGGCCCCTAGTAAGTAATTGGCCCAATACAAAACTCAGGCAGAAACTAGCGTTTCTGTATGTGTAACAGGCCCATACTTGATAATGAATAGGCCCCCATAGTCACACCTTTGCAGAGTTTGAGAACAATATGCCAGGGCTTAGCATTGCTATAAACCATACTTGCCTACTTTTTATTCTTCCTCCCCGGGAGAAGCCCGGTGAGGAGAAGCAGTTGAGCGGTGATGGGGGACGGGGATTGACTTTTGGCGTCATTAAGCCCCGTCCCCCTTGTGGCAAATTGCAGTGAATATCGCATATTTAAATAGGTTATTATAGAATCAATTCATTAAGCTCCGCCCCCAACTCGCCGACTGCCGATCTCTGGGAAAATTCTCCCCATTGCACCCACTTCAGTAGGATGTCGGCAGGATGCGGGAGAAGTGCCCCAACAACTACATCTAAGAGTCACAACGTACCCCATGCTTAGCCTCCAAAAAAAGTGTCATTTATCTCAGCTGCACAGAGCGGGCCCATGTGCAATCTTTGTGCAAGTCTCCTTCTTGCACTGTTGCATGCACTATGATGACCAGGGCCGTAAGTAGGGGTGTGCTACTAGTGCTGCCGCACAGAATGCAGGGCTCTGTGGGCACCGTTGCCACCCCACGGCCCTTGCTTCTGGCTAGCAGCCAGAATCGCTACTGCAGTCTCGCCGGAGCGTCCTTTAGAAGCTCCAGACAGGCACCCTGCAATCTGTGCAGCCAATCAGAGTGTCTGCAGGAAGCTCTATACAGCTTGGCACTTCCCCAGTGCTGCTGGCCCAGCCTCCCCTGCACAACGTAAAAACAACATAGCGTTACATTGGGCGCTCAGTGGAGGGGCTGGCACAGGGCGAATCTTAGTACTGTTATGGCGCAGATGAAAACTCTGGCACTGTGCCAGACCTTACAGCACATGGCTGTAGTGCCACTGTCTTGGTGATTTCTCTACCGCACATGCGCTGGTGTCATTTTACACAAGATGTGGCCGCAAGTAAAGTATATTGAATGGGTCCTCCTGGGAACTCAGGGGCTCGTGTGCACGGCCCACCCTACACCCATTATAGATACACCAGTGGATGAAGTGAGAGTGAAACTGATTACATGCATTACCAGACAGTGGTTGCTAGTTCTCCATAACTTTTAAACTTACAAACAAATAGCACCAACAAAGTTCCCAATTCAAGAAATAAAAAGCATACTATATAACCCCAGACATTATTGCAATCTGAAAATCAAGTAATATGGATAAAATAGTGATGGTGAAATGCGTAGTTTAATGTGCACAAAGAGTCACCTGAGAATAAAGAGTATTTTATATTGAAATTCAGCTAAATCACAGCAAACAGAATCTATAACCCTCCCTTGAATTTTCAGACCAATTAACACAAATGTTAAAAATAAAATAATGCCATAGACATAATGTCACGGCCAGGGTATTTCAGCATGGCGCTAGGCGAGTGTTACCTGTGAGGTCATTGTGGCGTGGGCTGTCTGGTGGCGGAGCTGGTGTCTGGCGGGGGGCTTTGGCTGCGCGCGTTGTCGTGCGGGCCTGTTGTCACTCTGCGCTGGTAAGGCCTGGCGGCGTCTCCATTCCATTTGGCATGGGCGCCGCCATCTTGCCTTCTGGCCATGTGATGCGGCTGGCCAATCCTGGTGAGTCACATGTTCCCTCCGGCCAGTAACAGCATGGCATGGGGTATTTAGGAAGGGTCAGTGCCTTCCTTCCTTGCCAGTGCAACGTGTATCTCAGCCTAGCTGAGAGGGAGTTCTCTGTGCTTTCCTGTTCCTGTGAATTCGCTGTCTGCCAGTCTGCCTGTCAGCTCCTAGCTCCCACTGGACTACCCCGCTTCCTCCATCACCCTTGCCCATACCTGAGTGCCTGAGCCTGCTGACATCCTGCGCTTCAGTTCACTACCTGCAAACCTGGCTTGTTTATTTTCAGTTCACTATCTGCAAACCTGGCTTGATTATTTTCAGTTTCACTACCTGCACACCTGGACAGCTCTAATTGTTTCTACTTGGACATTAACCCTTTTGCTCCCACCACAGAACTCTTGTGCACATTTATATATTCCTGGACTTTTATTTACTGCCACATTATATGTCTACTCAAGCACTTATTAAAGATCCTAGTTTTATTTTCAAATCTGCTTCTGTGATCGCTCCTGCTACCACCCGGGTCCACAAACAACCCAGAACATCACACATAACAATTATAAAGTACAACAAAAGCTTAATCTTCTTAGCAGATGAGCGTTACAGTTTTCATTTCTGTCTTTTGTTCTGGCATGTGACACATCACTCTTTAGTAAATAGATGCTAATGTGAACTAATATGAGAGAACCAGTAATAATCACTGATAAAATTCTTCTTGTTTACACTGAAATAGCTTCATCTGTTTGCTGTCTGCCTGTATCACCTTCGGTGACATTTACCATACTAATCATTCTCTCCATCTGTTTAAAACCATAGTACAGGAGCTAAATTCTCCACTGTTATATTTTCCTCACTTTCCCCTGTAATCATAGATGACATGGTGTAACTGTGCAGTGAGAGTGCACCTCATTTAGCTCATGTATTATTCCTATTAATGCTGAATATTTAAGCCCATGGCATTAATTTAATGAGCACAATGAAGGAGAACAGTGTTGAGGCTTCATATTCAACTTCTTTTTGGACTCTATAAGGATGAATCAATATTAATGAAAATTCAGTATTAATGAAGCAAGAACCAAAAATGTCATACACAATATAAATGCAGAGGTGAAAAGAACATCAAAGCACTGCTTTCATACTTCTGCGCTGGTCTTGCCTCATTTATACAATCAAGTTAAACCAGACAAAACCATTTTTAATGGCTATTAAATGTATCTTGGTGTGTGATGTGCTCATCGTTGTGTCTTATTAGCAGATAATTATGTGTTTTACAGGGAAGGATATCGAAACATTCAAAAGGTCGGTGTAGAACTCTGACACCAGTATCAGCGCATATCATCATTATAATTATTAAGGACACGCAGGAGACACTTCATCTTCATCAAATTTTCCTTTTAGATTGCATTTTATTAGCAACATTTTTCTACACTGTTTTTACACACTCACACAGATAGATAGATAGATAGATAGATAGATAGATAGATAGATAGATAGATAGATAGATAGATAGATAGATAGATAAATGCAGGGGGAGTTCCAGTTGCTGGTACCCCCTTCCCGAACTTTAGTAAATATATCCTATAGTGTCTACAGAGAGATTTTGTTATGCTAAAGCTTTTGCTCATGTTTTTCACTGTGATCTTCATATGCTGGTCCATACAAAGAGACATAAGATGTATTACCACTACATCTTGCTAGGGGGCATCTGTGTTCAGCTGTTAGATTTAGCTGGTGAACAGAGTCTCCGCAGTCAGACAAGGGTGGATGCTGCCTATGTTTGCAAGCTGTTTGCTGGCATTCCTGGGTCAACACTACATTCCATCATCCCACATTCCATGGGATTGCATCCAGAAATCTTCCCTGGGGAAGCAGCTGCTGGGTTCCTTAAACAGTAAAGGATGGAAAACCGCAAAACATTTAATTGAAATCTGTGCTGTGTCATAAAGACTCTGTGGAAAAAAATATTGGTGTCACAGTTACAGACAGTTTAATTTGTTTTTACAAAGTTTGCATAAACCCTAAAAAAGAGAATATTTTTAATATTTTTTTTTCCTAAAAGCAGAAAATGATACATGAAAGTAAAATGACAGCAATAACATAACATTCCTACATTACCAATAGATAACATCAATGGGTAACTTATTAATGCTTGTCTACTACCACTTGAGAATATATTTTGGTGGGATGTGGATCATTAGGTCTACAATAAAAAGGTAGACAATGTTTAGGTAGACAATACTAGTTAGACAGGCAATAGGTCAACAGGGTTCGAAGGTCGACAGGGTCTGAAGGTTGACACAGTAAAGGTCAACTGTTAAAAAGGTCGACATGGTCATTAGGTTGGCACATAAATGGTCGACACCTTTTTGTTTTGTTTTCTAGTCCTAATCTTCACCCTAACTCTCCCCTTAGTGCCTAACCCTAAACGTCGGGGTAGGTGCCTGACCCTAACTGTCCCTTCTAGAGCTTAACCCTCTGGTAAGTGTCTAACCCTCCCTCCTGGTGCCTAACCCTAACCGTCGGGGTAGGTGCCTGACCCTAACCGTCCCTTCTAGTGCCTAACCCTAACCCTCCCTCCTGGTGCCTAAACCTAACCGTCGGGGTAGGTGCCTGACCCTAACCGTCCCTTCTAGTGCCTAACCCTCCGATAAGTGCCTAACCCTAACTCTCCATACTGGTGGCTAACCCTAACCGTCGGGGTAAGTGCCTAACCCTAACTGTCGGAGTAAGTGCCTAACCCTAACTCTCCGGTAAGTGCCTAACCCTAAAAAAAACAAAGAAATTATCTGTCGACCATTTTTATGGTGACCTAATGACCCTGTCGACCTTCTATCCCTGTCGATCTTCTTACTATCGACCTTTAGTGTGTCGACCTTCAGACCCCATCGACCTATTGCCTATCTAACTTGTATTGTCTACCTTTTTACTGTAGACCTAATGACCGGATACCATTTTGGGTGTGTGGAATGCACAGGTACTCCACAAATAGACAACCCCCAGTTGAATTTGTATATATTTTTAAAACCTTAAGTACATAGATAAATCAGACCACACTATCAGTACACACTATACGATGCAGCGTACGACAGTGCAATGTATTGTTACGTGCTGCATGTAACTGCACTGCGTCGTTCATTGCATTGTCCCATCTGACGTGCAGAACAGCAGATGGGACGATACGATGATCGACCATCCAGAATGACAGATCGGGTTTACACACTATACAATGTGTACCATATATCGTTATGGTGTGCGACAGAACGATATATCGTACAATACATTTTATAGTGTGTACCTAGCTTAAGAAGTGCCTTTTCCTTTTTATATTGAAAGTGAAAAACACCTGCTTACAAGTGACTTGGCCCTAAATATCTATGATGAATTGCATTGAGAAAAACCTCCTGAACTGTCTGTGGTCTGTAACAGTACATGTCCTTTTATTCTACTTTGCTATGGTGATATTTCATCTCAATTTTATAGCAAAAAAAAAAGCTGCATTAGTACTTATAGCGTATTCTAAATATCCTGCTATATGCTGTTGTTACCTGTTATACGCCTTTTTATCCAGATTGTTCTATTTCCTCAGTCTGCCTCTCTCACCACTAGAGTGCTCCATCTGAATGATGTGTCTGTGCTGTTTCCGTCTAGTGCATCTCACGCTGTTTATGATGATGCATTCCCAGCAAAGCTAACATTATAGCTGACTGCTCCTGTGCCCCATGCTGCTACACAGTGCCGCTATGGACCTGTCTAACGATTATCTCGCTCATCATCTAGTAATGAATGAAAATGAAGCTAAGCTTTGAAGCTATATTCTATAATCTCATTTTAATAAAAAGCGGTTTTCTGATAACTGCTAGGAAAATTTTTTTGTCATTGAACATCATGCTTTTCACTGTTCCATAATCATATATACTGTATAAATCCAGTAAGTTAGGCACTTACCATATCTTGAAGTAAACTCAACACATTTTATTACTCACGGCTATCAATACAATCAGTCGACGTTTCGGTCATGGTAGACCTTTTTAAAGACAGAACAGCACCATAGTAGCCGGAGAAGCATTCTACTATGGTGCTGTTTTGTCTTGAAAAGGGTCTACCGAAACGTCAACTGGTTGTATTGATGGCCGTGAGTAATAAAATTTGTCGATTGTACTTAAATACAATTTAAATTGGGACCCTTGTGTCTATATTAGAGCATCCCCATTTTGTTCATTGAAATTGAGCAGTGAGTGCAGCTCTCTACATTGATTATGTATTTATTATAAATACAGTCAGGTGCATAAATATTGGGACATTGACAGAATTTTCATATTTTGGCCTCTATTCACCACCACAATGGCTTTGAAATGAAACAAACAAGATGTGCTTTAACTGCAGACTTTCAGATTTAATTTGAGGGTAATTACATCTAAATCAGGTGAACGATGTAGGAATTACAACGGTTTCTATATGTGCCTCCCACTTTTTAAGGGGCCAAAAGTAATGGGACAAATTAAACAATCCTAAATCTAACTTTCACTTTTTAATACTGTGTTGCAAATCCTTTGCAGGCAATTACAGCCTGAAGTCTGGAACGCATAGACATCACCAGATGCTGGGTTTCATCCCTGGTGATGCTCTGCCAGGCCTCTACTGCAAATGTCTTTAGTTCCTGCTTGTTCGTGGGGCATTTTCCCTTCAGTTTTGTCTTCATCATGTGAAATGCATGCTCAATCGGATTCAGGTCAGGGGATTGACTTGGTCATTGCATAACATTCCACTTTTTAGCCTTAAAAAACTCTTTGGTTGCTTTTGCAGTATGCTTCGGGTCATTGTCCATCTGCACTGTGAAGCGCTGTCCAATGAGTTCTGAAGCATTTGACTGAATATGAGCATATAATATTGCCTGAAACACTTCAGAATTCATTCTGCTGCTTTTGTCAGTAGTCATATTATCAATAAATACAAGGGAACCAGTTCCATTGGCAGCCATACATGCCCATGCCATGACACTACCACCACCATGCTTCACTGATGAGGTGGTATGTTTTGGATCATGAGCAGTTCCTTTCCTTCTCCATACTCTTCTCTTCCCATCACTCTGGTACAAGTTGATCTTTGTCTCATCTGTCCATAGGATGTTGTTCCAGAACTGTAATGGCTTTTTTAGATGTTGTTTGGCAAACTCTAATCTGGTCTTCCTGTTTTTGTGGCTCACCAATGGTTTACATCTT
Organism: Taudactylus pleione; assembly: GCA_031769625.1. Classification (NCBI taxonomy): domain Eukaryota; kingdom Metazoa; phylum Chordata; class Amphibia; order Anura; family Myobatrachidae; genus Taudactylus; species Taudactylus pleione. The sequence goes on from JAUIMM010000006.1 coordinate 24,349,215, forward strand.
GTGGTGAACCCTCTATATTCACTCTTGTGAAGTCTTCTCTTGATTGTTGACTTTGACACATATACACCTACCTCCTGGAGCGTGTTCTTGATTTGGTGTTGCTGAGCTCTCCGGTGCGTTCTTTCTTTTTAAGAATGTTCCAAGCAGTTGATTTGGCCACACCTAATGTTTTCGCTATCTCTCTGATGGGTTTGTTTTGATTTTGCAACCTAATGATGGCTTGCTTCACTGATAGTGACAGCTCTTTGGATCTCATATTGAGAGTCGACAGCAACTGATTCCAAATGCAAATGTCACACCTAGAATCAACTCCAAACCTTTTACCTGCTTAATTGATAATGAAATAGTGATGGAATAGCCCACACCTGTCCATGAAATAGCTTTTGAGTTGATAGTTCCATTACTTTTGGCTCCTTAAAAAGTGGGAGGCAAATATAGAAACCGTTGTAATTCCTACACTGTTCACCTGATTTGGATATAATTACCCTCAAATTAAATCTGAAAGTCTGCAGTTAAAGCACATCTTGTTTGTTTCATTTCAAAGCCATTGTGGTGGTGAATAGAGGCCAAAATATGAAAATTCTGTCAATGTCCCAATATTTATGCACCTGACTGTATAAATAGACAGGATAGATGCAGCACTCGGGGGTTTCAATAAAGCACACAATACCAATTTTCTTGGGGTCCCAGGAAAAATTGGTTTTGTGTGATTTATTGAAACCCCTGAGTGCCGCATCTATCCTGTCTATTTATTATCGCATTTAACCATGCTGTTGCTGGCAACAGGGCAATTAAGTCATGTGTATGGATGTCCTGAAAACCTGGATTGTTAGGGAGCCTTGAGGACCGAGCTTGGGAACCACTGCTTTATACCCAATGCACCTGCGGCTGTAATGGTTGCCCTTTGAGACAGTTTATAAATATTAAGAGTAGCTTTTATTATAGAGGACATCTAACCAATGATTAATAGCAGCTCATCACATTGAATGACTCCACATATATTCGGCATAGTAACACATCTCTTTACTATATTTCTGTAGATTTTAGTCATCGATTTATGTGATAAGTTACACATTTATTATATCAAGTAAGCCCCACTTATTCTTTGTCAGCTTGGCTGTGGATAATGACAAAAAAGTACCATCTGGTCCTATTTATAAATGCCATTTTGGATATTTAGTAGAAGTGAGTGCCAATGACATTGGCACTCACTACTACTTAACATCCAACATTTGGCCCAATGTATTCCACTAGGCATGCCCTGAATTTTCAGGCACAGTGGGCTATTTATCACAACCTATTTGACCACATTGGCTGAGCATACATTTCTGTTTTAGAAAATGCAACTATTATTTGCCAAATATTTTCCTTCAGTCACCATCATTATTTAATCCTTTTTATCTTATGAATTGGCAAGTCAGAGACCAGCAGAAGTAACGCTGAGGTTCACTGCTCAGAAACCACACACTATACTACGTTTACACCCAAGTGCTGCAGAAAGGTCAGAGAACTTGGGAATCCCTCCACCTTGAGTTCACAATACATCCACACATCTGTTCTGTGCCTGCAGTCTGAAGACCTTCATTACATATTTGGCTTATAGCACCTGAGTACATCATGGGAAGTCAGCCCAGGGCAACTATCCTGATTGATGGAGAATTACTAGAGCTAATTTAAACGAATGATACTGTTCAAAGCACTCAAACATAAAATTAAAATATGTAAAGTAAATACCACCACAGGTAAATTTAGCACATTTGGAATTTAATCTTAAACCAGAAGATTGCCGTTAATTAAAGTAAAGCAGGCATTTAGTTTCTACAAAGGCGAATAAACAAAAACATTGCAGTTTGTTAATTGTGTATTTAACTTTGATTCCAAAACAGTTGATACATGAACTGCTGGCAATATATGATTTTAGCAGTATAAAATTAGACATACAACATCCATCATACTCATTTCAGTAATTTTTTTAAATAGACATCAAATGCAATTAAAGGACAGATTTAACTCGTTCTTTGAATAGTGATGGTGGCACAATTGCCCAGTCCCCTCTGGCAGGTATATCACCTAGTGCACAATGAAAGGCACATTGCACAGCTGCCACAAGCACAACACGGGCAAAATGTTCGAGTTTGCTGCTAGAAACATGTGAGTTTGCATTCGACCAATGAAATAGAGTGTGAGAACATGCAAATTTACATGAAACTCATATCAAAGCTTCTCGCCCCAGCAAAACACGCCATTTAGATGTTGCCCGTGTTAAATATACAATGTAATGGAGTGCAAGTTGTAAACTCGCAGAAACAATTTAAGGCTAGTGAGTTTAGCTTCAGCGTGTTACGCCGTCTGAGTGACCATGGACTCATGCAAGCCAGCCGCCACAGATAAGCAAAAGAGGCCAGCAGGTGCATCCCTCCCCACCCAATGCGGGGAGGGATGCAGTGTGCGTGGCAAAGTCGCATGCTGGTAAAAAAGGGACGTGGCCTTGTGGGCTGTCACTCCGGGGAGTTCCAGAGGTGCGGACTGCCACTGGGGAACACTCCGTGTGCAGTGCCGACTCCCTTACTGCCAGGAACCGGGTGCTGCACGTAAAGCTACAGTGCAGCACCCGGCTCCTGTCGTTGAGGAATAGTTGTTACTTTGGTGTCACCCCTCGGTGGGTGACACCCAGGTGCGGCCCGCACCCCCCACATCACCCTGTGACGCCACTGGAGGCCAGGTAATCTCTGTCAGCTGACGGAGACCCTGGCCTCTACACTCTCCCCCTAATGACGGTGACATGCCTTCATTTTAGGAAACTGAGGCTGTCGCCGTCTGCTCCCCACCCAGAAATGGCAGCAGACTGTCAATCACTGACATTCTGCTGCTGGACTGCATGTGGAATCCCAGACCCGTACTTCTCATGCATAGTACATGGCAGGCGCATCTCCATATGCTAAGCTTTGCCAGGATCAAAGATTGTGGATTGATTATGCTGTCTGCCACAGGCTGAATGTATCGAGTGGAATGTATTGAGTGCTGAGTCTGCCAGAGTGTGACAGTGTGTATATGAAGCCAGCCCCTCAGTCCCAGAACCCGTGTAAACCTGTGTCCCGATTTTATGGGTTTGTGTGACAGGGTGTGGCCCTGACAAAGTTCAAACCTAGGCAAAAACCTAATCCAGGTCAAACTACACCACCATGCCATATTTGGTGGAGCTAGGTCCAAAACTCTGGGCATGCATAAAGAACAAACACACACATATACTTTTTTGCTTATCATATATATACTGTATATATATATATATAATATATATATATATATTTGCATATCTCAGACAATATACTATAACTGCCATTATTATGATGACATAAATACATAAACTGATCAGTTTTTCTTCTGAACCTGTTGAAACAACTTCTAATTTAAGTTTTTTCAAATGAGTGCAAAATATGTATCTCACGTAAAAACAATAGCATTTCACTCTGAACTAATGTTAATTCCACCTAATACAAAAGATTACAATACTTTAATTACCTGGATCAGGTGTATGCCCTGAGACGTGCTAGAAGCCACTGTAACCTACAGTACATGTTCTACAGCATGTTGTGGGTCTGGCAGTGTCAACGGGCCGGTCTGGAGGACCGCGGGGGTCCGGGACTTACCTGTCTGGGCACTCTGGCAGGGTTTGACTGGCAGGGGTGCAGGCTGCTGGCAGTTGGTGCAGTGTGCTGGTAGTTCCCTGAGAAGCAGCGCTGGGTCTCTGGCATGTTGGAGCTGCTGTGGCTGGGAGTCTGTGCAAACACTGCTGGGTGCTGGGCATCTCCATCTTGGATTTGGTCGAATGTCAGGAAGGAGCAATCCAGTCTGAATGATTCACATGGGCTCTGACAGCCAATCCAGCTCCAGCCTTGGGTACTTAAGGGCTTCCTGGGAGTTCTCAGGTTGCCAGTGCAACATCTTACACAGCTAATCTGTGTGCTAGTTCTCTCTGCTCTTTGTCTCGCTTACCTACAGTGTCCCAGTGAATAGAGTGCAGCAGCCATTCGTTCCACTTGCACACTAATTTTTCACACAGGGATCGTGTTCTACAACAACACACTTCCACATGTGGATATGCTAAAGGTGTCAAAGGAACCACTAGGTAGACTAAACACCAGACACGATCACTGTATGTATAATCTTTTGGGAATGGCGTCAACTATAGTATGTAAATGCTATTACTCTTGATTACCACCCACTGTTTAAAAAATTCGGAATCACTGGATGGTCCTGTTTTGTTGATCCTCTCCTTAATGTAGGACAGAGGGAGTTCAGGGAACATTCCTTAAAACACTCAAAAGCAATAAAGATAAAGAATATACATGGATGTAAAAAATGTGAGAAAAATTGTGAGAGAGAAAGAGAGAGAAGTTGTCAATAATAAGAAAATAACAGTCATTGGGTAGAAGGGCACTGCTGGCTTTATTTGCTCCTAAATGCCAGAAAACAGATGAAAATGGTCGTTCAGACAAGTTTGTTAAATGTTTGATCTAAACTATTTGTTCAAACAACAGTTTTGGTCCATTTTGCAGCATTTGGGAGCAAATTGCTGATTGTCATTTGCTTTCATACCTTACCAGATTTTCATTCCAACCAATCAACTAGTTGGCTGGTTGGACAGATAATCTTTAGATGTGTGGCCAGCTTTACACTATGGCTATGGACTTGCACTATGGCTATGGACTTACACTAAGGCTATGGACTTACACTATGGCTATGGACTTACACTCCATTTTGTAAAAGTGTTTTTGAATTTTTTTTTCAAAAGGAATACCTAGGTGTTTGGATATATTTACTTTTTTCTTATGATCCTTTCCTGACAGCTGTATTGTTATCTATGTAGTTACTTAGTTACAGTCATGTATAGGTCTGCATTCTTTTACTAACATTATAGTGTATATGGTATAACTGCAATGCACGTATAAATGTTTGGCTCTTGCAAGTGATGGCTTGCAGAACGGAAATTTCTGTTTAACAAAGTGTCCTACTTCATCTGCAGAGAGTGGAAAGTGAAATAAATGGGAGCCTGTACATTTACTAAATGAAACAGATGTCATGTAGGCTGATTTGTTTCTGTACATAGGTGACATTTTTGTCAGAGACTTTCTGCCAAATATCATATTAATGTTGACCTTAACTAAATAGTTGACACAATTCTAGATAGTAGCTCATAGTTGTAGTAGGACTAGTTATGTAATAATTGTATTTGTTTTTGGAATCTGGGAAATACTCACATGCTACTGGAATCAGTAAGGAGTACAAAGAGAATGCCAGAGACTGGTGTGTGAGTGAATATTTGGAAGGTAAAACATATAGTACAGAAAAGAAAAGATGAAGCTATTGAGTCTATGATCACACAAATAGGTAAACAGTAATACAATCTGCATAGTTAATTTGGCTGTCTGTTAAGGTGCATACACACACAACGATTTTTTTGAACGATTATCGTTAACGATATCGTTTATCGTTCAATCGCTGAAAAAATCGTTCACTTTCTAAATTAAAACGATGAAGGATTATCGTTCATGCGCATTCACGTTTGTAGTTTATAGTTTGTAGTTTGTAGTTCATTACACTTTAAAAAATCTGACAGATAATCTGACAGAAAATCGTTCAGAAAATCGTTGCGTGTGTATGCAGCTTAAGGGGTATATTTACTAAATTGCGGGTATATAGAAGTGGAGGTGTAGCCCATAGCAACCAATTAGATTCCACTTTATCTAGCACCTTCTAGAAGATAATAGCTATAATTTGATTGGTTGTCATGGGCAACACCTCCACTTCTATAAACCCACAGTTTAGTAAATATACACCTAGACTTTGATTTACCTAGATACATAAAGATCCCATAGAAAGACACTGGAGCTCATTCAGACCCACTCGCTAAGATGCAAACTGTCGCTGCTGCCGATGGTATGCAGTGCGTATGCATTGTGCGCGTACAACGCTGAATCAGGCCCATTGAAACACAGCAGTACCCTTAGATCTATTCCCAGTAAGCAGCCAAGAATTGATGTTGTCACAGGAGAGTAGAGCCTGTCATGGGAAAATTCTGAATGGTGCAATAAATTTTTTTATCTTGTCTCTTCCTAAATTGAACTGAAAATAAAATAATGTTGTAGTAAAACAGAAAACAGTAAAGGGGAAGTGAAAGGTGACATTTTTATACAACATGCATTGCTACTGTATGTGACGTTTTTTCATCTGTCATTCACTGCATTTATATTGTTTTATGTTCTATGATTTGACCTCGTATTCTGGCTTATCTTCCATGCCTCAGTAATATGATGGAACACTACTATTTTACTCTTGAAACCACTTTGCCATTGTGGAATAGGTCTTACAATTGAATTGATGCTAGTGACCTTTCAGGTGACAGGTTATAAATGTTTTTCATGTATCAATTTCAATGATATCAGTTTCTATAGTTTTACATCTTGGGGTAGAGGAATTCAGTAAGCCGCTTTTTTCAAAAAAAAATACTTATTGCGCTATTCTATTAGCTGCGGTTATTGCCCAGTTCAATTTCAGGTGAAGTTAACACGTTAATTCTCCATAGCATTTAACACAAATTACTTTTCACCACCTTCTGAGCTGGTAAAAAATTGGTGAAAATCCATATTTTAAGGTAGCAATGTAGGGACTTGGGGCCTGATTCAGACCCGCTCGCAAGCGGGTCGATGGTCAGGCAGTGCGCACGCACAGCGTGCCCCGGAGCAAGTGAGAACTTCACTTGCTCGGGGCTTGCAGCAAAACGGGGCGGCTGACGATGTTGATCGACAGCTCGCTCCCCGTTTTGTTGGCAGGTCGGGGGGATGGCTGCACAAATGGAAGCGTTCCCGAAGGAACACATGCCATTTGTGGGCAGCCCCACTGACATCATCACACGTGATGTCAGTAGTGAACTTCCTGCTCTATTAGAGCAGGAAGTGCACTGGGGCTTGTGGTGGACGACACCCTACCACAAAGGTCTCGTCACAAACCCGATGGTCGCGATAATCACAACCATCGCCAGGCCGCCCACAGCTATGCGAGAGGCCTGGAGGTGGATTTTTTGACCAAAAATCCACCCTGATTCAGAGCCCTGATTCAGAGCGAGCGCTCGCAAATAGCAACTGCCTCTGAATCAGGTCCTTGGTTCAGAACCACTGGGACACCCTCCCTCCTTAATGACTAATTAGGCAAAAAAAATAATTATTTGTTTCATTTGGCCAATGATGACTTGTCATTTTTTGAGTTGCTAAAGTGCAGTATAATGTGTTAATTGATGTGGGACAGGTATATATGGGGATACTGTATGAATGGGACAGGTGTTTTTAAGATTGCAGGTAAGTGTTAGAGGTATATTTTGAAGAGTTTTTTATTTGTGTATTTAAGTGACACAAATATATACTTATAGGCATTTTTATGCACCCCCAATTTAAGTAGAACATTCATTTTTCCAAACAATACCTGCTTTCTATCATTATATGCATTTTTCTAAAACAGTAAAATAACAGCCATTTGACACAATGTAAGAATCCCCAAAACTTCTATACTGTTATCCTATTTCTCTTTGCCTTTTTGGGGGGTACTTGCAGAATTCCCAATTTTCACCTACACTTATCGCAGGTAAAAGCTGCAAAAATTATTTTGCTAATGCTGTAATGCAACTTTTACAAGTGAATTGTGCAAAAAACAGGATCACGCATAGACACAATAAGCAAAATTAACGTGTGATAGGTGCGAAAAGTTATCGCTTTACAGTGGCTTTTCGCATGCCGGACTTTTGGCCGACATCGCTGGTTTTCCATGCGGAAAAGTATCGCGTTTGTCCCCACTTATCCCCATATTCAATTAGAAATCGGCGAATATGGGCCCCGGTGAATTCGGACCTGGCGAAAAGTCCTGTCAGATTTGGGGAAATCAGCCTGACGGTATACAATCGGGCACCCGGGGGGGACATAGGGTTAGGCACCCCCTGGGAGAGTTAGGTTTAGGCTAGGGGGAGGGAGGGTTAGGGATTGGCACCCCCGGGGGGAGGTTAGTGTTAGGCACCCCCCCGGGGGACTTAGGTTTAGGCAGCGGGGAAGGGGGGGTTAGGGTTAGGCACTTAGAGGGGGGATTATGGTTAGGCACAGGGGGGGAGGTTAGGGTTAGGCACCCTAAGGAGGGTTAGGGTTAGGGGCTTAGGTTAGGTTAGTAGATACTTACCTTACCACGATCGCTATTTCCAGCGCTGTCGGGCTTCCGCTGCCGGGCTCTGCTGTTTTGTTGGGCTGCTGCTGCCGGGATTCGAACTCCCGGCCATTCAGCAGCCGGAATATCATACCGATTCCCAGCTTGACACCCCTCAAAAGATGCTCTTACATTGGGGATCACTATAGATACCCCCAAATAGGCCTGCTAAAGGTATTTGGGGTTCTTAAATGATCTCAATAGCTGGTAAATAGCGTCTTTGTAAAAGTGGTGAAGAATAGCATTTAACAGGTTTTTTTGCATAAAATAAGTAGTCCCAGCAAATTTGGTGTATACGAAAATGGGTGCAAGCATATTTTAAAGCTAAGTTAAGTGAAGTTTTAAAAAAGGTAAAAAATCCACCTGCCGCAAGCACCTGCAATTTTAAAATCACCTGGGGACCCCCCTGGAACCTATTTTGCTAGTTTTTTAGTTTGTCCCCCAACTTTGTACTTTTTCACCCTCTTTTTCAAACAAATTTTTTGGGGTCTTCTTAAGTATTTTTTTAACTTTTTTTGACACAGTTTACCTTTGGGGGGCTGTCTCAAGTGTGCAGGGTAAGTTTACACCCCAAAACCCCAATTCTGCACTTTTTTTTCGACAGCTTTCATAGGTGAATCTTTTTCGCCTATTCCAATGCATTGACTTTCCGCACCGGTGAAAAGTCTTTGGAATTGAATACGGGGATAAGTTTTAGCCTGGCGAAATGACATCACCGGCAAAACTTTTCCGCACCTAATTGAATATGCCCCTTAGTGTTTATCAGTTTAGCTTTTAATATTGATTCTAGAGTACTCATGTGCTTTGCATATTCTTAGTTATATAGCACCATATCCCTGGTTGGAGATGGGTAAAGTTGTGGTGAAATTTTGTAAAAATACAGTAAAATTGTGAAGAGGAGCAAGCCATTAACAGAGTCAGCAAGATCTGCCTTTGTTTAGCCATTCCACGGAATGCCATTTGCACTATGGGCCTCATTCAGCAAGGATCGCTACTGCTAAGCGTGCGCAGACGGATGATTATTGCGCACTGCGCATGCATTGCAGTACACGTGTGCAAAGATACTGTTGCAATCGGGACGGAGATCGCAGTGACTACGCAGACCCATCACAGAGTGATTGACAGGAAGCACCATTTGGGGGTGGTGACAAGGGGGTGGTCAAAGAAATGCAGGCATGCCAGTGCGTTTGAACGCCGTTGCAGGGGCGTGCATAAATTAGCCATTGCGATGGCATACGCAGCTTGAGCTCTCACTGCGTGCAGGAAAGTTAACAATTTAGTTGTAGGGTCAGACCTGCCTTAAATGTGCAAGTGGCTCCGATGTATTTTGATGTTACCGATGTTTTGGCTGGATTGCAAGGTATTAAGGATGTGCGAGAGGGGAAGTGGGCGTCTTCATGTTGTCAGTGAGAGTGCTTTGTGATTGTAATTATTAGAATACTTTCGCAGCAGAACTGAGAGTGTGATTGCTACCGCGATCGCATTAGCAATCCTTGTTGAATCAGGCCCTATGTTTGTAATGTTTGTAAATTAGCCTACATATAGAGCTGGGATATTTATGATCCTCAATATTTGCTGTGTTGTAACAGTTTGGGTGGGACTGGGGGTAGTGATAAGAGTGGACTAGCATAGCAAAACATTAGCATTACAAGAGTAATAAATGCAGTAGCTGTAACCCAAACAAATCAATTGATTTGTTGTACCAGCAACAGACTTAATATGGCTACTAGTGCTGGCAATTTGTTGTTTTTATTGTTGGCTATTGGGAAGAAGTTTGGTTAACACTCATAACAATCAGTGAGTATTGCTCTGTTTTGTTGCATTTAGTACATGTAATGATCTATCACAAATTTATTATTAGTGTCTGTGTCCTGTCAAATGTGTATGCTGCTGTTGGTCAGTCATCACTCGTCATCACCGTCTCATTCTTAGACTTTGAACCTGAGTCAGAGGTGCACACAAAGCTGATGTTTGCGGATCTAAGCGATTTTTTTATACTGCGCATGCACCAAATAGGCGGTCACCGTGAGAACTTGGATGCAGTGTGATTGTCATTCAGGGAACATTTGTAGGAGGTTACGGGGGGTTTAGAGGTAAAGGCAGGCATGTCAAGACCTTTTTGGGGACATGTCTCAGCCTGCGAATGCGAATTCGTAAACAGTGGTAAAGACTCCAGCGGCTTACTTGCGACGGACATTCTGAGCATCCATAGGGTTGATCAGAAGACTGCACGGCTGAGTGAGTGACAGGAGAAGCCGTTTGTGGGTAGTGACAGGGGTTGGTCTATGAAAACGGGGGTGTGGAGGTGTGAACGCAGGCGTGCCTGAGCGGCTCAACGCCGTTTCAGAGGCATGCATAATTAAGACGCAGCGTTATAGTACACATCACCTGGCTGAATGTTACACTGAAGTGCTCGCAGTGCTTGCGATAGGGTATGGTCAACCACAAGTGCTGCGTTCACTTCCAATGGTACCGATGGTTGCATGCCCATCCTGGAGATGACGTGCGCAAGTGGGCGTCTTAAGACAGGCTGGTGGGTGTCTGCATACACAGCAATCGCACGCCAAGACATAGTGGGCGTGGTTATGCCTTGCCGTGCGATGTCCTGCCTTGCTATCACTTAGCCAAATTTGCATACGCATCTAGTGAGCGTGTCTGAATCGAGCCTTTTGCAATCTATTACTGTACTGATTCAGGAGATCATACCTTAGAGCTGCAGTCCAGCTGTATAACATAAATGTATACAATTAATAGGATGCCTATTCCATTTTACCCACTGGCTACAGTGTAAGTCACTTATTTATAACTTTAGTAAGACTTCTACTGTATATATATTTTCTGTGACATTTCTTCATTAGTACTGTTTTGAAATTAGTGAGACTGCACAGTCTTTGTTCAGAGTTTTGATGATACATTTCTTAAAGGGTGGGTTTGGTGGCATTTTTCAAGCTGCCGCCCATCACCGGTTGTTTTCTCCTAAAACCACCGGATTTACTATTACGCAATTTAGACAATGGACTGAAACCAGCTAGTGATGGCCTGTGATTTCACGTGGTTTACAAGGGGCCAAACTGTTGGCGATTTGATCCAAACCTCCGGAAAAACATGTGCCACAAAGGCATTGCATCTATGTAGGCCGAGCTTGAAGATCTGATTTTCCCCTTCCCATCTTGCAATTAGGTCATCTCAGGGGGAATTATTGCCTATTCTTCTGGGAGCTCAGGAGGTCTCATGCTAATCGGGAAGTTTCAAAGACATTTCGGTTTTATTGTGGATATGTTTATGTGTACGCAAAAACAAGTGAATTCCTTGACTCTGTGGGCTCATGTATTACCTGTACTTATGATTCAATGCATTTGTTCAGGTGGAACTCCTGTCATATGAGTATTCTGAATGTTTTGGTGTTTGAATCCATTTAATTGTTTTTGTATTATTTGCAACTACGAGAACAATAGACATAGTTGAGATGTTTAAAGAAATATGATATTTTCCACTGCACTTACAACCTCTGAAACACCTTATGTTTTTTTTATCCTTTTCCGATCAATTATCCCATAATTTAAAATGAAATCAGTGTAGTGTGGCGCGTACTGTACATGCAAATTTCTATCAATGACGATGGACAACCTGGTTTGTCCATCCTCAGAAAATGTATTCATAAATGACCCCAATGTGGTATTGGTAAAAAATATTATTATAATTATAATGTGATATCAACTGTCCATTTATATTTGTGGTAAAAGCTTTGTATCTACTGATTAGTGCTGGTATTCACCCTTTTTTAACTTTGACAAGAAAGATGGGCCCTCCTAAGTTCTGGGCCCCATATCAGCTGCACCCCTTACACCTATGGTCGTTACGCCCATGGACAATATACAACCCTTGGTGTTTTGTATTGACCAACATCAGACCACAGACCTTTGATGGCACTCTTATAGATACTTTGTCTCCCTCCCTCACTAATCTGTGTTGATGATAAAAATCAGACCACATATATCTGATGGCATTACTATACACCCCCTCCCCCCTTCCCCACCACCACCACCATGCTAATCCTGGTAGTGATAAAAATCATACCCCAGTATCTGGGGATGTTGAATTTCATATCCCTTCTGCAGTCACTCACATGCTCTCAGTGGGCGGCATCTGACAGATTCATTCCAGCCATTCAGCAACTCCTGCCACTCTGACTAGTAGTGCCACCAAACAATCAGTGTGCTAGCAGCCATCTACTTGGTAACTGTGTGGACATGCATGATAGCTGAGAAGTCCATGCAGAGTGCTCCTAATTTTGGAATGATAGCATATGAAAATAATTGTATTTATATAGTGCTTAAATGTACTTGTATAATCTTAATATATATTACTCTGGTTATTGTTCTTTGATATTTGTACGAAAACAAAAAAATTCTGTGGGTCATCAGTTGTCATTTGTCTGTCCATTCTAATTTGACATGAAACGCGTTTCATATTACCAAGCATTTGCCCCAATTGACAGGTGGATTTATATTCCCAATCAGACAATGCAATTATTAGCATTTTTAGGAAACAAGAAAAAATGATTTAATCTCTTTATTTAAAAAAAATATTGCCATGTAACTAGTGAGACAACATTCATTTAAAGGTTAAAATAATTCAAAACTATAGGTAAAAATGTATCTACCATGTAAGGATACTGACTTTAAACCTCTATACGCTCCTGCCTATACCTTCTAAAAAAACCTGCCTATACCTTCTAAAATTGACGCTATTTGCGTACGCAGTCATACAGTAAAATAAAGACTTCAGACCTTGAACATGTGTTTCCAAAGCACAAAGTATTATTCAAGCAAAGTACAGATAGTTACACGCTGTGATCTAAGTACAATTTAGCGCAAAGAAATTATACAGACCCAAGATACAGTTATACATAGGCACGCGCTCTGTGACCAGATTCTGGCATCAACAAGAAACCTCCATCAACAGCATCAGCATGAAGACTGAAGACTGGGGTCAGAACACACATATTTATACCCTTACAGAAATAGACTATACAATAGAGAGGTTCGCTGCGATCCCATTGGTTCCCCATCACGGTGCTTCTGTTACAGGACATTTAACAGGTTGATTCAAATGCACACAGACCAGCCTCCGACAGCTGGTTATCTCCGTTTTCCCACCTCATGCAAATCTAGGCTGTTGGTTTTACAAAGTACATTTTGGTGCTTTAACTTTCTACGGTCCATAAGTTGAGAATGCATGTTGCGATCTTCACACCGATGATACCGGGAAGCTGTTGAGAAAGTGCAGATCAGTATAACACCAAACACGGCTTATTTATCATGTATTAAACCTTAGATACTAAATAACCTTTATTTCACAGCATTTGTAATAAATAACTAAGACTTGAATCTTACACTTTAAAGCTATGGAACCTTTTATGTGAGTGTGCGTTGTGTAAGTATTAGGGGTTTGGGAAAAGATGCTGTTTAACTTGGGGCAGATGCATATGCACAAAGATAATAAACAGCGTTGGCATGCGGGGTATTATACATTCGCAACATGTGCAACATGTTAACAGCGCAACTGTGTGTATTAATGTGTGTATGGGGTATGGCAAAATATGTGATTGCCTGATGCTAATAATAGCATCGCCATATGTACTTAAGTGTGAGTTTAGCTAAAATGGCGCTGGGCGGCCATTCGCAAAATGGCGTCTTGCAGATCTCATTTTCAAGATGGTGTCTTGCGGCCATTCGCAAGATGGCGTCGTTTCGATCTAATTTTAAGCTAATCTTGCCTCAGCCAATTATCCAGCTTCGACACGTTAGAGATCATTATTCAATAAAGTGTAATTGTACCCGAATATATATAATATATATATATATATAAATAAAGTCCAGTTCTGCACTCACATCAGACTTTTATCAATGTTGGGGTGCACACCAGCTGTGTGATCTGATTCTCCTCACACTCCAGCAAAAATAGAAAAGGAATAGAAGGCACTCACCAAATAGGATGCAGCTTAGCACATTTTAATAGTCACCATAAAGTCACAATGGCAGTGACAGCAGCGCGATGTTTCGGTCCATACAAGACCTTTTTCAAGCATTTCAACAAGTTGTCATAACAGGAACAATCAAATATTGAGGCATAAGTCCCATAGGGATCCATACTTACCTTGCCAGCTCCTTATATACCATCTATCCACCTCCAATTGGCGCCAATCCACCGGCGTGTGGTCCACCGCTGGAACACAGAAGCCGGTAACACAGCATGCTTACAGCCACAGTAGGCTCATATATATAAATATCAATCATACCCCTATGGGTTATCAATAAATTTTTTTGGGTATGTACCATTCATATGGCCAATAACTATGTGTATATACTAATTTTAGTTCTTTACCAAGTTACTCAAAAAAGTCCATCTCTTTCACCCATTAAAAGATACCTACCCCTGATGAAGTTGAAAGACGAAACACGTAGGGTTCACCAGTTACGGTTCCATTGACCAGTTATGTGAACCAGAACTTTTAAATGTTGAACCTATGTTTTTATCAAAAATAAACATTAGGTATCTTTCTTAATTGGCCTTCTGTTGGGTGATGGGTATACCCACAGGATCCCTCATGGTCTAATGTCAAACAGTTCAAAAGGAGAACACCTTTTTAAATGTTTAAAGGACGGACCTTCACATTCAAGCGACCTGCTAACTCAAACTGTCTTAATTTGATTGCACACAGCGCACTTAGGATTTTTATATATATATATATATATATATATATACACTGTATATGCATACACATACATTTGGGTGTAACACTTTAATATCCTTGTCAAAGTCACTCAGAACCTTACCCTTGCCCACTTTTCATTTTTACAACACATTACCATCCAGAACTGACTGTTCACTTGCTGCCTAATATATCCAACCCCATTGGCAGGTGCCATTGTAACATAATACTCAGTGTCATTCACGTCACCTGCCAGTGGTTTTAATGTTGTGGTTTATGGGTTGTGTGTATATTTATATGTTAAATACTTGTTCTTGACTTAAATACAAATAATCAACAGTTTATGAGGATGTTTTTGTTGTTTGCCACTTGAGTGGTTAACAATTATTTAGCTTTACTGTATGCTGATCTGTAGATGAGAGACTTGCTGGATGCCATTGCACTGTAACCTCCTCACAAGCTTTCTGTAACAGCACTCAAATGTCATATGGAAGATGTCACAAAAGCTTGGCCACCTGTAAGTAGCTGGTTTCTGTTGCTAGCTGCATTTATCTTTCTGGATGTAACAGCAGGAAGATTTCCAGTGGAGTGATAAGTTGGAACTGATAGCCTAAGGCAGTGGTTCCCAAACTGTCTGCCGCGGCACCCTGGGGTGCCTCAGGACACTTGCAGGGGTGCCTCAGGTTGGTGGTCCAGCACCAAATCAAATTATTTATGGTCACTGTAATGTAAATATGTGGACAAACAGAAGCGCAAACCTGTCACCCACTACATAAATGAACCTAAGGATGACATATAAGCACAATTTACTTCACTTTACTACTTCACTCCATTTTTTTCTGAATTTCTCAATAACATTCTTGGCTTAGGGGTGCCGTGAAAACAATTCTGATGCACTAGAGTCCCGCGATTCAAAAAAATTTGGGAACCACTGGCCTAAGGAGTTGCCTGTTTAGATAAAAACATGGACAAATATATCTATCAGCTGGTGGATAATTACCATATGCATAAAATGATAAGCCTTGGCTTATCTAACTAAACACAAACAGAGCAGGTATTGGGAAGATGCAAATTGTGTGGAGTTTAAACTCTATCTCTTTCCCTCACTAATCACCCTCAGTTTCTGTACTGTTATAACACTGAGACATGGACAATATGAGGGATACTGTATTTTTGCATTATTACATCAAGATCATTCTGCTTCACAAGCAGTGGGCCTGAGTGAGGGTTGATAATAGAGTAAGAAATAGAAAGTAACTGTGTACCTGGACAAACCATGTTGCAAATCAAGGGGGACAAATACATAAAGTTTTTTGCATGTGGGGTAACTACTGGCTGCTGTTGCATGTAGCCCACAAATGCTGGCAGATTTATATTTACACTGCAATTTAGATGTTAGTATGGACACACTCATAAATCTACATCTCTGAACATTTTCCATACACCCCACCTGCAGTGCAGCATGGTTTTACCAAGATGCAGTCATATCTTACTCTATTCCCAATTCTGAATCAGGCCGACAGTTCTCAGATGTGGTCTCCTCATTCGAATCTTATCTCATATTATTTTCTTCCATTTTCCCCTGATGGACTAATATATCTTAATTTCCTTATTTTATTCTGTCATCCTGGCAGCTCCTGGCACACTCCTGGCACACTCTACCTCGCTTTATGTGTCATCATCCTCTCCTGTGTTTCTTTCTTCCATGGCCATAACCTAGCATAAGCTTCCCAAACTGTGTGCCGTGGCACCCTGGTGTACCTCGGAGCACTTGCAGGGGTGCCTCAGGACGGTGGTCCAGCACCAAATCAAATTATTTGTGGTCAATGTAATGTAAATATGTGGACAAACAGAAGTGCAAAAGTGTCCACCACCACATAACTAACCCTATAAGGATGACAGGTAGCACAATATACTTCACTTTACTAAATTTTTTCTGAATTTCTCAATAACAAACTTTTGGCTTTGGGGTGCCGTGAAAACAATGCTGTTACTTTAGGGCGCCGTCATTCAAAAAAGTTTGGGAACCACTGCCATAACCTATATTCCTCTTTGCCCTGGATTTATTTCTGTCTGCATATACAATATATCGGCAATAAGTTTTTGTTTGAATGTAAGTGTTATAGCATGTTTGTGAACAATGAATAGTAACCTGAATGTTCCACTGAGAAAAGATGGATGGATGGAGGGTGTATGACTCTTTAGTAATGTAATCTTTTGTAATGTAATCTTTTATCACTGACAGATGTAAAGCATCTTCAACCCAATGGTGAAAAATGTATATAACACATGTAACTTTGACAAGGAACATGGGCCCCCCTCAGCTCTGGGCCCCGTTGCAACTGCACCTCTTGCACCTATGGTAGTTAACGCCCATGAGTGTACATGCCCATGTGGCACTGGCCGTACCCACACAGCACTGGTCACATCTCCTCCACTTCTCATAATAAGCACTTGTATCATTTTCAGCCTCAGGCCCATGGGACCTTAATCTAGCCCTGCACTTACATTTGCATTCACGGAATTTATAGTATAGCGACACTTTCTATAAAGTTTCTGAGAAAATGTTTAAGACCTAGACAAGTTACAAAATACTGTCTTCCAAGCACCTATTTTCCACCAAATAAGGAAGCAAACAAATGTACACTTCCTTTTATAGCAGCAGCAGCAGCAGCCGGAGATTATATGTTGTGAAATGTTATGTTAGTTAGTTATAGGGTTATTCCAGAAATGTTCCACTGTCAGTTATTTCCAAAGACACTATGCAGATTGTGCACCTTGAAACAGTGTCTGGAGACATTAACAGAAATTCTCTTTACTGATAACAAAGTATCTGTTACTTGTCCTAAGTGTACATCTTCCTGTATCCCTATGAAGGACATAAGGGACTGGCTGGATAATAAAAAAAAATTAAGATGCAATACATTGCCAAATCAGCAGTAAGTATAGGATTTTTGTGGTAAATGTATCACATCATAAACACATGATAACACTCCCTAATTTAATGCGTATAGGGCTCTATTCATCATGTTAATTATTGGGGTCCGAACTGACCCCGATAATTAATATTTGAACTTGCCACAAGTGCCGGAGCAATTCATCATTGCTCTGGTGTGGAGACAACTGATCTGAAAATGAGTTGTCTCCCCGAAACTGTTCACTGTTCCTTTTGGAGTAGTGAATCTTTTCAGTGAAATTAGTACGCCTGTGTGACCTAGAGTTCACGCTGGCACACAAAGGACCCTGTGTCCCGGCGGAAGGAGCCGGCCAGGGGCGAAGGGATTTTAAAAGATCCCTCTTAGCAACCCGGGACTCCGTCCCATAGGGAAGGAGCGGGTTACTGGAGCAAACGCCTTCTAAAGATGGCGAATGCTCGTGCAGCCAAGCTCCAAAAATATTGTATTTTCTGAGTAAGATGAATTCTATCCCCATACTAGTGTATAAGGACAGCGGGCCATTTCAGGAGAGAAAGGTAAGCAGGAGATATCTGTGATATCTCCTGCATTAGTTTTTTGATGAATGGACCGGACACTCTTAATTCTCACCTGCTTTGTAGAAATGAAGTGATAATGAATAGAGGGCCTGATTCAGACCCGGTCGCCAGTGCTGAGCGCTCACAAGCGGGTCGATGGTGGCCCACAGTGCATGCCCGTTTGGTGGGCGAGCCGGGGGAGTGGCTGCCCAAATGGAGGCGTTCCCGAGGGAACGCTTGCCGTTTGGGGTCGGCCCCAATGACATCATGAGTGATGTCAGTGGAGAGCTTTCCGGCTCTGTTAGAGACGAAAGCTCTCTGGGGCTTGCGATGAACGAGACCCTACCACAAGGGTCTCGTCACAAGCCCGATGGTCGCGATGGTCACCCACAGCTATGCGAGCGGCCAGGAGGCTGCACAAAAAAAAAAAAAGCCCTGATTCAGAGCGAGCGCTCTTTCAGAGGGTCTAGCTCTGAATCAGGGCCAGAGCCCTCAATCTTTGATTAGATCTGTTGAATAGGTTTTATTGATGCTAAGCTAGGTACACACTATACAATTATAGGACCAATTTGCCATTAATCGGGTGATTGGCCTCATTTATTATATGGTGTGTATTAGCAATTGTTTCAGCATTTCACCGATAAAACGGTTAGAAAACATCCACAAACGCATTCCTTCGATTACCCGATCTGTCGGTCAAGACCGAAAATCTCGTCCTCAGTCTCCCAACTTTAATTTCATTGTATAGTGATTAGCACAGATAGCGGGACCGTAATTTTGCCGCAAAATCGGCCCATGTATCACTTTGATCAAAAAAATCACAGACTGTGTACATAGCTTAAGTCATATTATTAATTTATAATATGACTTATTATTATGGGAACGCCTACCGTCTGAAGCCGGCCCCACTCATATCACTAGTGATGTCAGTGGGAATGATTTTGGCTCTGATAGAGCCAAAATCACTCCAGGGCTTGCGGAAGCGAGACCCTACCGCAGGGTCTCCGTCGCAAGCCCGATGGTCATCATCACGGACGCTCGCTATAGCTGTGGGTGGTATGCTATGCGAGAGTCCATGAGGACGCTCCAAAAAAAGGTAGGAGTGCCCTGATTCAGAGCGAGCGCTCTGGTCAGAGCGTTCAGCTCTGAATCAGGCCCATAATCTCAGAGACATGTCTTCCTCATCCGCCATGGCGGAATGTACGAAGATCTTCCACTTGCTGTGACCAAACAAAGAAGACTACTGCAGTCCAAACCACAGGTTCAGACACATTGATGTATGAGCTTCACAATAACCAGCATAGTATTGCCTCATCTATCTATGGGACAGAAATATAGAGGCAGTCTCATTACGTTTCAATCAGAACTCGTGTATATATATTATTACTTATTTATTTATATGTGGATCCCATAGCACTTTATTTAGGATGCCCATGTATGTACCATCCAAAACAAAACTTACTTCAAAACTACTTTTTACATAAATAGTTAAAATGCACCTAGCAAGAGGTTGTAGTGCCAGCACTTCTGCCACTAAGCCAGCACATAGGATGCTGATACATGCAGACATGTTTTCCAGAGTTCTGCTTTGAATCAGGGCCCTCCTACCTAAAAATGGAGCGGCCTCCTGGCCGCTCGCATAGCTGTGGGTGACCACCCACAGCTTATGCGAGCGGCCAAAAAGATGGTTGCGATGGTCAAGACCATCGCGACCATCGGGCTTGCGACGAGACCCTGCGGTAGGGTCTCGCTGCCGCAAGCCCTGGAGTGCTTTTGGCTCTATCAGAGCCAAAAGCACTCCCACTGACATCACTAGTGATGTCAGTGGGGCCGGCCCCAGACGGTAGGTGTTCCCATGGGAACGCCTCCGTCTGGGCAGCAATGCCCCCGGCACGCCCACCAAAGGGGGCGTGCTGTCACTCACCTTCGACAGCACGCCCCCTTTGGTGCGAGACCCCATAGCGATAGCTTGGCTGTCGCTATGTGGGTCTCGCGCATGCGCTCGACGGAGCTCCCTCCGTCGTGCACATGTGCACTAGGGCACCATCGACCCGCTTGCGAGTGCTCAGCGCTCGTGAGTGGGTCTGAATCAGGCCCAGAGTCTCCTCCCCTCCTGACCTCTCTATCACTGTTGACAACGCCGAGAGGGGGGTCCGGGCTTCCTGAGGTGGCCTGGGTCCGGCGCCGCCCTCCCCCCCTTACAGCAGCCCAGCACGCAGTCTCCTATGCCTGTGGGGGGGAGTGATCACACTGATCGGGTCCCCCCTGGCTTTGCGCCGGGTTGAGGGGCTCACAGCGCCCCCCTCCCCAGTGCTATGCGGTGCTGCAAGTGTGTGGGTTTTTTTTTTTGCTCGAGGATGCATGGCCACGCCTCCCGCAGTTAGGCCATGCCCCCATCTTTTCCTGGGCCTGGCAGGGCTCTCTAAGCCCCTGCGTGTACATTGGCACGGTCGGATGTACACAAGGAAAGGACTTTGTATTAGCATTTGCATAAAGTTGCAGACTACAAGGATAGCAGCGCCAATAAGCTGGGCAATGTATGTATGGTCATTTCGCTTGACCGTTCTGTCAGCTGCAGCTATTGATATCAACAGCTGCAGCTGGCGTTGCCGGGTTCCTGTAGATAGACAGTAATTAGATAGACAATGTCTAGATAGACAATAGATGTTAGACAGTCAATAGTTAGACAGGGACTAAAGGTCAACAGGGACAAAAGTTAGACACACTAAAGCTCGACATGTATGATGGTGGACAGGTACAAAAGGTCGACAGGGTCAAAAGTTCGACATGAAAATGGTTGGCTCAAAAATGGTCAACACAATATATATTTTTTTTAGGGTTAGGGTTAGGTACTTACCCAGATGGTTAGGGTTAGCCACCAAGGGGAGGGTTAGGGTTAGGGTGAAGATTAGGGCTAAAAAAATAAATAAAAATGTGTTAACCATTTTTGTGTCGACCATTTTTGTGTCAAACTTTTGACCCTGTCGACCTTTTGTCCCTGTTTAACTATTGACTATCTAACATCTTGTGTCTACCTAGACATAGACCGTAATTAGATAGACAATCTCTTATACCACACCCGGAGTTGCCCTACCACCACAGCAGGGACAGCACTGTCCCTTGCTGCAGCAGCTGCCGGCTCCGTGGCTGCACTAGATGCTTGCGAGATCCCGCACATACCTATTGGAGCCGTCTGGGAGTGAGACACAATGCATCAGTACTATATCTTCATTTTAATAAGTTGATGGGTAACAAGAAGATATTGTTGACTATTATCCTTGGTCACCTGCTACATTAGTACCTTATCCTTGGCAGAGTAAAGATAATTATTATTTATTGTCCAGGTGACTGCTGCATATGGGAGAGAGCGGCATGGGAAGGGGGGGGGGGGGGAGAGAGGCACCGATGTTCGTTCTTGCACAGGGCACCAAAATGTCAGCTCTGGATTTATAGATCTTGCTTCCTGTTGTTACCACTGTTAGAAGATGACTGATTTATTCAGTTGCATTACGGTACAGTTTTTTTAATACTATAAACACATGAAATTCAGTGAGGCCTTTAGATGTTATCTGTTTTCTAGGTTGCAATACATAAATTTTTTAAGTTAACTGTACTATTTTAAAAGCTTAGCATTTTGTCAAAGTAATCACATATGTCTGTTATCATTTGAGAAAGTCTACCAAGTTATAGCAAATAAACCCCATGGTATTATAGACCTTATTCAGAGTCGGTCGTTGCGGCCGCTCGGTTGTAGGGGAAAGGGGCCGGATATGCAAATGAAGCAATCGTATGTTGCATCGCTAAGATGGGATCGTTAGCTGAACGACCGAGGGTAAGAAGCGGTCATAAGACTAAATACACGCCCCCTTCTCGATCGCAACACACGTCATCTCCGGGGATATAAGGATTAATCGAGACCATCGGGACCCATCGGAGCTGATCGCAGAGCTAAATGCTAACCATACCATCTCTTAAGCACTACGATCTAGTCAGTGTAATAACCACCCATGTCACGTGTGCCATGACACTACTTTGTTAATTATGCACTCACATTAAACTCCCCTCGCATAGTCAGGCACGCCTGCGTTCTGATCTCCACTCCCCCGTTCACAAGCACCTTCCCCTGTTACCACCCACAAACGGCTCATTCTGTCACTCAAACTAACGACCTGGCTGTGTTCAAGGAGAGAGCATTTTCTGATCGTAACAGCTACTTTTTTAAGCATGCACAGTTTAGCGAACATCGGCTGCGTACGACCAAGCGACCACAACGACCGACTCTGAATGAGGTCCTATGTTCTATCTCTCATCTGTCACAATAGTAAACTAGAAGAATTAAGATTTCTAATTATACCAACAGCCAAGGAAATCCGTTTTATTAATTCTGGGAGCAGCATTATTTGTGCACATGAAATATTTGCTGTCACCTGACTTACTAACTATATACTTGTATAGTTTGTGCAAACCACAACCTCTTTATTGGGCAGAAACTGGAACTTTGCATTGAATTTAAGGATAGATTAGCGTATAAACATTTTCTAAGTACACTTGTTTTGCAGTTTTAATGTTTTATTTTGCTGAGAACACTTATGTAGAACCAGTTTAATCTGTGCTGTTTCTATGGCTTCAACAGATTCTGTCCTAAATATTTCTCTCATCCACTCAGTCTCTGTAAACAGCCATTTACAATAGAATTTATCAGTTGTCAGTAAATAATGAGACACTAAGCACCAGAGAAAGAAAACAGCAGAGGTTATGTTGCCATGGAAGAAGCACCCAGTTCCAAACTTTGGTAGATGTAATGCCTTTAACCAAATGACTGTCATTAGAGTAAGTTTTACCTTAAAACAAAACAAACACACAAAAAAAAATGTATATATATATAAGTGTGTGTGTACAAATATATTGAAACATTATATATACTGTGTATATGTATAAATATATTTTATTATCAGTTACTTATATAGCGACAACATTCCGTTGCACTTTACAATTGAGAACAAACAGTAAGAAAACAAGACTGGGTAATAACAGAAAGACATGGAGGTAGGAGGCCCCAACATTCTATATGGAAATAGTCATTGACACACAAGGATAGGTGCAACTTACCGCATATCAGTCCAGTCAGGTTGCAGAGGTTCCCTGTGGGTTGTATGATCCAGACACACAGGAATGTTGGGTCAGGAGGATATGAGATGTATGTATATATACATATATATATATTAGGGGTGAGCGGGTTCGGATTTCTGAAATCCGAACCCCCCCGAGCCCCCCCGATCCGAGTCCGATCCGAATCAGGCTCGACTTTTCCCGCCTGACTCGGATCTGAAATCGAGGCAAAACGTCATCATCCCGCCTTCCGAGTTTCGCGGGTTTTGGATCCTATATAAGGTACCCACGTCGGCGCCATTTTCTCACTCGGCTGTGGACAGTGAAGAGGGAGGGTGGGAGTTAGGGCTGTGTAGTGTAGTGTAGTGTAGTGCTGCTGTTGTCCACTACTTCAAAGTCCATAGGGGCTGGCTGTGTTGTGCTGTGCTGCTGTTGTTAATAGGGGCTGTGTCCACTACTTCAAAGTCCATAGGGGCTGGCTGGACTGTGTTGTGCAGTCAGTTCTCCATAGGGGCTGTGTCCACTCCAAAGTCCTGTCCCAGTCCTAAAGAGGTGCTGTAGTGTTGTCCAGGGGGTGCTCTGTCCATCAGGGGTGCTCCCCCCAAGTGCTAAAAAAATAATATATTTTCTGTGTTTGTGAATTGTGTGTGCAGTAGCCGCACGGGCATCAACAAAGTAGTGCCAAGCGTGCGCCTGTGTCATAAGTAAAGGGCCGGCTGGCTTGACCGTTAAAGGGTGCTGTAACCCCCGAAAGTACACTCCAGTCCAAACCAAAAAAAAATTATTTTCTGTGTTTGTGAATTGTGTGCGCAGTAGCCGCACGTGCATCAACAAAGTAGTGCCAAGCGTGCGCCTGTGTCATAAGTAAAGGGCCGGCTGGCTTGACCGTTAAGGGTGCTGTAACCCCCAAAAGTACACTCCAGTCCAAACCAAAAAAAAATTATTTTCTGTGTTTGTGAATTGTGTGCGCAGTAGCCGCACGTGCATCAACAAAGTAGTGCCAAGCGTGCGCCTGTGTCATAAGTAAAGGGCCGGCTGGCTTGACCGTTAAGGGTGCTGTAACCCCCGAAAGTACACTCCAGTCCAAACCAAAAAAAAAATTATTTTCTGTGTTTGTGAATTGTGTGCGCAGTAGCCGCACGTGCATCAACAAAGTAGTGCCAAGCGTGCGCCTGTGTCATAAGTAAAGGGCCGGCTGGCTTGACCGTTAAGGGTGCTGTAACCCCCGAAAGTACACTCCAGTCCAAACCAAAAAAAAAATTATTTTCTGTGTTTGTGAATTGTGTGCGCAGTAGCCGCACGTGCATCAACAAAGTAGTGCCAAGCGTGCGCCTGTGTCATAAGTAAAGGGCCGGCTGGCTTGACCGTTAAGGGTGCTGTAACCCCCAAAAGTACACTCCAGTCCAAACCAAAAAAAAAATTATTTTCTGTGTTTGTGAATTGTGTGCGCAGTAGCCGCACGTGCATCAACAAAGTAGTGCCAAGCGTGCGCCTGTGTCATAAGTAAAGGGCCGGCTGGCTTGACCGTTAAGGGTGCTGTAACCCCCGAAAGTACACTCCAGTCCAAACCAAAAAAAAAATTATTTTCTGTGTTTGTGAATTGTGTGCGCAGTAGCCGCACGTGCATCAACAAAGTAGTGCCAAGCGTGCGCCTGTGTCATAAGTAAAGGGCCGGCTGGCTTGACCGTTAAGGGTGCTGTAACCCCCGAAAGTACACTCCAGTCCAAACCAAAAAAAAAATTATTTTCTGTGTTTGTGAATTGTGTGCGCAGTAGCCGCACGTGCATCAACAAAGTAGTGCCAAGCGTGCGCCTGTGTCATAAGTAAAGGGCCGGCTGGCTTGACCGTTAAAGGGTGCTGTAACCCCCAAAGTACACTCCAGTCCAAACCAAAAAAAAATTTATTTTCTGTGTTTGTGAATTGTGTGCGCAGTAGCCGCACGTGCATCAACAAAGTAGTGCCAAGCGTGCGCCTGTGTCATAAGTAAAGGGCCGGCTGGCTTGACCGTTAAAGGGTGCTGTAACCCCCAAAGTACACTCCAGTCCAAACCAAAAAAAAAATTATTTTCTGTGTTTGTGAATTGTGCGCGCAGTAGCCGCACGTGCATCAACAAAGTAGTGCCAAGCGTGCGCCTGTGTCATAAGTAAAGGGCCGGCTGGCTTGACCGTTAAAGGGTGCTGTAACCCCCGAAAGTACACTCCAGTCCAAACCAAAAAAAAAATTATTTTCTGTGTTTGTGAATTGTGTGCGCAGTAGCCGCACGTGCATCAACAAAGTAGTGCCAAGCGTGCGCCTGTGTCATAAGTAAAGGGCCGGCTGGCTTGACCATTAAAGGGTGCTGTAACCCCCAAAGTACACTCCTGTCCAAACCGAAAAAAAATTATTTTCTGTGTTTGTGAATTGTGTGCGCAGTAGCCGCACGTGCATCAACAAAGTAGTGCCAAGTGTGCGCCTGTGTCATAAGTAAAGGGCCGGCTGGCTTGACCGTTAAAGGGTGCTGTAACCCCCGAAAGTACACTCCAGTCCAAACCAAAAAAAAAATTATTTTCTGTGTTTGTGAATTGTGTGCGCAGTAGCCGCACGTGCATCAACAAAGTAGTGCCAAGCGTGCGCCTGTGTCATAAGTAAAGGGCCGGCTGGCTTGACCGTTAAAGGGTTCTGTAACCCCCAAAGTACACTCCAAACCAAAAAAATATATATTTTCTGTGTTTGTGACTTGTGTGCACTGTGGCTGCATGTGCATCAACAAAGGAGCAGCGCCAAGCGTGCGCCTGTGTCCCATAAGTAAAGAGCCGGCTGGCTCATTTCTTAAAGGGTGGTGTAACCCACAAAGTGCACTACTCTCCAGCAAAAATAAAAAAATATTTTCTGTGTTTGTGTGCGCTTTAGCCGCACGTATATATATCAATATAACATAAATGTTGGACCAAACTTTCTCTGATAAAAATAAAATAGGGAAAGATCAAGAACCACTTCCTACTAGTGCTGTTGCTGCTGCTGGGAGTTATTCATCATCCCAGAGAGGAAGTAGGAACATCACTACTTTTACTAAACAATTGACCCTCCAACAGTCCCTAGCGATGAGGATGAAGTACGACAGCAGTCATCCTGAAGCAAAACGTATAACTGAGGCCTTGACTGCTATGTTGGTGTTAGACGTGCGTTCGGTATCCGACATTAGTGCAGTGGGATTTAGACAATTGATGGAGGTAGTGTGTCCTCGGTTCCAAATCCTGTCTAGATTCCACCTGCATCCTCAAAGCAGCAGCGACAAGCGTGCGTCTGTCTGTTAAAGGGTGGTGACACTCTCAAAGTGTGCTACACAAACAATTAAAATATTGTTCTTTTTTTTCTGTCTTTGTGAATTGTGTGGGCTGTAGCCGCACTTGCATCCTCAAAGCAGCAGCGACAAGCGTGCGTCTGTCTGTTAAAGGGTGTTGTAACTCTCAAAGTGCTCCAAAAAATCAAAAAAAATTTTTTAATGTGTTTGTGACTTGTGTGCGATGTAGCCACACTTGCATCCTCAAAGCAGCAGCGACAAGCGTGCGTCTGTCTGTTAAAGGGTGGTGTAACTCACGAAGTGCTCCAAAAAATAAAAAACTATTTTTTTAATGTGTTTGTGACATGTGTGCGATGTAGCCGCACTTGCATCCTCAAAGCAGCAGCGACAAGCGTGCGTCTGTCTGTTAAAGGGTGGTGACACCCTCAAAGTGTGCTACACAAACAATAAAAATATTCTTCTTTTTTCTGTCTTTGTGAATTGTGTGGGCTGTAGCCGCACCTGCATCCTTAAAGCAGCAGCGACAAGCGTGCGTCTGTCTGTTAAAGGGTGGTGACACCCTCAAAGTGTGCTACACAAACAATTAAAATATTGTTCTTTTTTTTTCGGTCTTTGTGAAATGTGTGGGCTGTAGCCGCACCTGCATCCTTAAAGCAGCAGCGACAAGCGTGCGTCTGTCTGTTAAAGGGTGGTGACACCCTCAAAGTGTGCTACACAAACAATAAAAATATTCTTCTTCTTTTATCTGTCTATGTGAATTGTGTGGGCTGTAGCCGCACCTGCATCCTTAAAGCAGCAGCGACAAGCGTGCGTCTGTCTGTTAAAGGGTGGTGACACCCTCAAAGTGTTCTACACAAACAATTAAAATATTGTTCTTTTTTTTCGGTCTTTGTGAAATGTGTGGGCTGTAGCCGCACCTGCATCCTTAAAGCAGCAGCGACAAGCGTGCGTCTGTCTGTTAAAGGGTGGTGTAACTCTCAAAGTGCTCCAAAAAATAAAAAACTATTTTTTTTATGTGTTTGTGACTTGTGTGCGATGTAGCCGCACTTGCATCCTCAAAGCAGCAGCGACAAGCGTGCGTCTGTCTGTTAAAGGGTGGTGACACCCTCAAAGTGTGCTACACAAACAATAAAAATATTCTTCTTTTTTCTGTCTTTGTGAATTGTGTGGGCTGTAGCCGCACCTGCATCCTTAAAGCAGCAGCGACAAGCGTGCGTCTGTCTGTTAAAGGGTGGTGACACCCTCAAAGTGTGCTACACAAACAATTAAAATATTGTTCTTTTTTTTTCGGTCTTTGTGAAATGTGTGGGCTGTAGCCGCACCTGCATCCTTAAAGCAGCAGCGACAAGCGTGCGTCTGTCTGTTAAAGGGTGGTGACACCCTCAAAGTGTGCTACACAAAGAATAAAAATATTCTTCTTCTTTTTTCTGTCTTTGTGAATTGTGTGGGCTGTAGCCGCACTTGCATCCTCAAAGCAGCAGCGACAAGCGTGCGTCTGTCTGTTAGAGGGTGGTGTAACCCTCAAAGTGTGCTCCACAAACAATAAAAATATTCTTTTTTTTTTTCTGTCTTTGTGAATTGTGTGGGCTGTAGCCGCACTTGAATCCTCAAAGCAGCAGCGACAAGCGTGCGTCTGTCTGTTAAAGGATTACATCGGTGACAGCATCCAAGTAGGCATGTCAGACAGTCCGTACCTGTACTGGCAGGAAAAAGAAGCAATTTGGAGGTCCCTGTACAAACTGGCTCTATTTTACCTGAGTTGCCCCCCCTCCAGTGTGTACTCCGAAAGAGTGTTTAGTGCAGCCGGGAACCTTGTTAGCGAAAGGCGTAGGAGGTTGCTTCCACAAAATGTGGAGAAGATGATGTTCATAAAATGAATGATCAACTCTTCCAGGGAGACCAGCCTCCAGAACGTACAGAGGGACCTGTGGTTCCAGCAGGGACGAATTAATACTCTGTGAGGATGAGGATGTACATAACACTGAAGAGGGTGAGGAATCTGTGAATGAGGAGGATGAGGACGACTTCTTGCCTCCGTAGAGCCAGTTTGTGCAGGGACAGATTAATTGCCAGCTTGTTTTGTGGGGGCCCAAACGAACCAATCATTTCAGCCACAGTTGTGTGGCAGACCCTGGCGCTGAAATGATTGGTTTGTTAAAGTGTGCATGTCCTGTTTATACAACATAAGGGTGGGTGGGAGGGCCCAAGGACAATTCCATCTTGCACCTCTTTTTTTTCTTTGCATTATGTACAGTTTGGGGCCTAGTTTTTCAATGCCATCCTGTCTGCCACTGCAGTTTCACGCCTAGATGGGTCACGTGTTTGTGCCGCCCACTCGTGTCGCTTAGCATAGTCATCCAGCTACCTCGGTGCAACCTTTTGGACATAAAAACACTATTGTGAGGTGTGAGGTATTCAGAATAGACTGGAAATGAGTGGAAATTAAGGTTATTGAGGTTAATAATAGCATAGGAGCAGAAAAACCTACAAATTCTGTGATTTTAGCTGTTTTTATGCTTTTTTTCAAAAAAATACAGATCCAAAACACAAAACCCAGAACCCAAAACACGGAAGGGTGGTTTTGGCAAAACCAATCCAGATCCAAAACACGAAGAAAGATCCAGATCCAAAACCAAAACACAAAACACGAAAAGTGGCCGGTGCACACCCCTAATATATATATATATATATATATATATATATATATATATATAGATACACAAAAAATGTGTCGGCGCCACCTTCAAGTTTTCTAGAGGATTTGATACAAAGTATATGTAATAATACGTACTCCCTTGATATAAGGTGTCAGCTAGAACCAAACGTAGGAGGACTTTTGGATAAGCCCTTAAATGTGAGAATAGTACAAATATGTTAGGTGATTAGCGACTTACGTATATTCTACAATGATTTGTGGAATGTGTGACATAAACCAACAAATATACCATGCGAAATAAAAAAATAAAAATCACAATTTAATGTTTAAAAATATATAACTAGATCTTGTGCATACAAGCACAGATATTACAGATAAATAAATTATGCAAATAAATAGACAGAATTTCCCACAGTGTGCAAATAGTGCTAATAAATATTTAAGATGACAGTAAAAATGCAATTCATACATTTAAATACATCTTAAAAACGAATGGAGTTTATATATTATAAAAAAGCCAGTTTACACAAAGGGATCAGATAAAAGCAAGTAAAAAGGTATTTGTTTAAAAAGTTTCAGAATTTGTTAAAAACATATAGGAAGTTTTCTACCAAAAATGAGATGCTTATCTGTAAAAGTTCACTCAATCAGGCAAGGCAGTTAACCCAACGCGTTTCATCCACTTGGGGACTTCATCAAGGGGTGCAGTTACCCAGGATTTGCCACTTTTTATACCCTTAATGAGACAGGGCTCCAATTGTCTCATTTAGATCATTTATGACCTCACTTCCGGTCAGTCATATCGAAAAAGGGCGCTCTTTTTAACAGAGGTTCATACTGAATTAATAATATGTATTCTGTCTCACAGCTATCCATAATATAGAATTTATAACTTTTCATTGGTGTTTTCTAAAGTCCAAAGTGGTTTAATACCACTTCTTCGTATACTTGCTTCCGCCCTTACTAGCTCGGCTTCCGCCCAAAGATGACGTAATCTGTCATGTGACCGGTAGCACAGGTTAACTTTAGGCCATTCCACGAGGTGTCCGTATCTATAATATTGTGTCCGCCATTTTCTTGTAGTCCGTATGCTGTTGTTGCGTCCGCCATTTTGTTGTAGTCCGTGTACAATTGAATCTCAGTTCGGCAGGATTCTTCAAGTGTTCTCCGGCTTGCGCCTTTATCTCCGCCCACTGGTGGTATCTCATCCACTCCCCATTTTTCACTACAGTCTCTTATATGTAAGAGACTTTTTACATATAATATTGGAACTACCATACATGTTTTTCACCGCTTTTTCACATTGATATCAGAGATTTTTTATGTATTACTTTCGCTGAGTGAATACACATATCCAGCTAAATACATGATTAAGAAGCCAGACTTCTACTTATATATATATATATATATCTCTATATACATTTTTCTATTTTCTTTCCCCTTATTTTTCATCAGCCGTATATGAAAGATGGCATCCCCGTGACCATAGCAACAATGATGCCGCTATGTTCCATTCTACAGGTGGAGTGAAAAATGGGGAGTCACATGACAGATGACGTCATCTTTGGGCTTAAGCCAAGCTAGTAAGGGCGGAAGCCAGTATACGAAGAAGTGGTATTAAACCACTTTGGACTTTAGAAAACACCAATGAAAAGTTATAAATTCTATATTATGGATAGATGTGAGACAGAATACATATTATTAATTCAGTATGAACCTCTGTTAAAAAGAGCGCCCTTTTTTTATATGACTGACCGGAAGTGAGGTCATAAATGATCTAAACGAGACAATTGGAGCCCTGTCTCATTAAGGGTATAAAAAGTGGCAAATCCTGAGTAACTGCACCACTTGATGAAGTCCCCAAGTGGATGAAACGCGTTGGGTTAAATGCCTTGCCTGATTGAGTGAACTTTTACAGATAAGCATCTCATTTTTGTAGAAAACTTCCTATATATTTTTAACAAATTCTGAAACTTTTTAAACAAATACCTTTTTACTTGCTTTTATCCACTGATCCCTTTGTGTAAACTGGCTTTTTTTATAATATATCAACTCCATTCGTTTTTAAGATGTATTTAAATGTGTGAATTGCATTTTTACTGTCATCTTAAATATTTATTAGCACTATTTGCACACTGTGGGAAATTCTATCTATTTATTTGCATAAATTATTTATCTGTAATATCTGTGCTTGTATGCACAAGATCTAGTTATATATTTTTAAATATTAAATTGTGATTTTTAAATTTTTATTTTGCATGGTATATATGTTGGTTTATGTCACACATTCCACAAATCATTGTAGAATATATGTAAGTCGCTAATCACCTAACATATTTGCTCTATATATATATATATATATATATATATGTATATTTGATATACATATCAAATGAAGAAAGGTGGCACTCCAAGACTCTTAAACAACAGTGAAACAACTGGTGTTTAATTCAACGTGTCGGAGTCCAGCACCCCTTCATCAGTACACAGTTGTCTTGGAGTGCCACCTTTCTTTGTTTGGTGTATTAGGGGTGCTATCCCCAGGAAGGCAGCCAAGCAAGCTATATCCAGGTTTCAGTTGCCTCCATATGTGCAATTTTACTTGGCTCGGTGCTCTCTTCCTATGAGCATGGCGGCTGACCACAAATAAGTCAGACAACTGGGTGACCTTTAAGGCACAGATACACGGATTCAAGCTCCTTGATTAATCCAACATTCAAGACCTTTAATGTATGTCCTTTCCTCAGGGATACAAAGATACACTTGCTTATATTATTTTTAAGATCTAAACCTTTTGTACATAACCTTCCAATGCAGCTAAGGAATGTACATCAGGTTCAATGCTTTCTGAGTGTCTGTATCTATTTCTAAGATCCACGTACACCTGGTAGCTGATGCTACAGGAGTTAACAAGGTATCAGGTTCAATGATTTATGAGTGTCTCTATCTATTTATATGAGTCACTCTTGCCACAATGTATCATTAGCCAAATTGCTTTAAACAGATCAGTATTGCCAAGATGTTATTTATCCATATGGTTTAAAGCTCTGTCTCATGGCTCATAACGACATTATAGCTCACGTTATCAATAAAAAAAGAGATATATTTCTTCATGTTTTAAAATATTAGCTACAACATAGCTATACTTCAGTAATTTTGTGCATTTTGATTGTTCCTTGTGAGTTAGTATTTAAGATGATCCTTGAGGACACTCATTTAC
Organism: Taudactylus pleione; assembly: GCA_031769625.1. Taxonomy (NCBI): domain Eukaryota; kingdom Metazoa; phylum Chordata; class Amphibia; order Anura; family Myobatrachidae; genus Taudactylus; species Taudactylus pleione. Next base: position 24,381,908 of record JAUIMM010000006.1, read on the forward strand.
TTTTTTAATATCTATTCAATCTAGATGTAATAAAATGTATTACTGATTTTGAGATGCTGGAATAGCGCTTTCATGTAGCTTATATATGCACATTTTTAGATGATATATAATCACAAATTAAGCACTGTGTCATGGACTGGAAAAAGTTTTACCAATGTTATATAACAAGGAATATTTACACATCAATTAACTGCCATTCCTGTTATTTGAGTGAAATGCAATTTTCTGCTATTGTAACCCATACATGCTTCTGCATTTTAATTGTTTAGATGTAACCATGGTGATGGGTGCACACTAATTATGTCATCATACAGCGCAGGGCAGCTGAGCTGCATCTATGCGATTGATTTACCTTGCACTTGGGGTATAAAGGTGTGTAATTGTCTTTTTGAGGAAAGGATATACAAAAAAGGTCCTGAAATGTTGGATTAGTCAAGGAGTTTGAATCCATGTATCTGTGCTGTGAATGCCACCCTGAAGGTTCATGAATATAAGTCATCACAGATCACATTAGCGATCGCCATTGACCATTGATGATTACCCAGTTAGAAAACAGATCAGGAGAAGAGGGGAATGTCTCTACAATGATATCAGGGGCAATATCAATAAACTGTCCTTTTCTTTACAAAGAGAGAAGAATTATGGACAGTCCCAACCAAACAACACAGGCATCAGCAAATAAGTATAAACCCTTACAGTTAATGTAGTTTCCACCTTAATCGTTAAAAGGATTAGGGTAGTTGGATCAATTTGCACATCCCCATGTAGTAATGAATTTTAAAAAATGAGCAATCCATCTGAGAGCAGTTAGTGTGGCCCCTTTTCCAACAGGACACACAAACAGACTCCATCAGCTTAACAATAGCCAGCACCAGACTTGGGCTTCACTCTGTACAACATGGGACTGGGCCTCCCCTGACTGACCTGGTATGGGATCAATAGAAAGGAACCCAGGAATGGGCCAGTCTCGATGCACTGGATGCAGGCACTCACAGAGTCACAGAGTAAGGTGACTGCTTCCCAGCCACAGTAAACAAAATCTGCTGATCCACCTGCCAAACTGAGGCTCTCCCATTGCTAGTGGCAGACTGAACTCCCCAAGCATTATCCACCAAACAGATCACCACAGGGACATTCTCCGCTCAATGATTCCTGACCCAGTATGCCAGAGGAAGAAGATGATAGTAATTAAAAGTTTTAGCATAATCAACTCCATTAATTGTACAGGTATAGTATGTGGTGGCAGTATCCATTTAGTAGCATAGGCCATACATTTTTGTGTCAAAGTACATGGCCTGTCAGTAGAATCATAACACTTAAAGTAGAATCTCTGTTGATATGATTCTGGATCCAATGCCAACTGGTCTTAGATGGCAGACTTTATTTTATCATAAGAATTAAATCAGACTAAGCGCAGCCTTTTGGAACAGAATAACAGCTCCAAAAATTCTTTAAGTGAAACATTTGTAAGTAAGGAAAGTCCCAATAGTCTTTTCTTCAATGTGGGGGAATTCTGATGGTCCTCAAACGGAAGAAAAAAGAACATAAATGTGTAGACCAATATTGCTCAAACCAATACCAAAGTAGAAGATCTGCTCACAATAAGTTTTCTCATGACACTGCACAGATGATTTGAAATGTTGATTGAAGGGTGTATCATTCAACGTACCACAGAGTAAACAACAAATGCTTCTCATAGTGTAAAAAGATTTAGGGGGTTATTCAGAGGTGGATACAGGGAATTCATCAGGTGAAGTAGACAATGGTTACCCTCTGTGCATGCATCACTGCGCATACATCCCAATGATTACTGCAGAGGGCCTAATTCATGTTTGTACGCAATCGGCGATGTTCACGCAACTGAGCGATTATCTGCAGACTGTGCATGCACAGTGATGGCATGTGCAAGATGCTTTTGAAATCACACTGGGATTTTTATCGTAGAGTGATTGGCAGGAAAGGACCGTTTGGTAGCGGTAACAGGGAGTGTCAGCAATAACACAGGCGTGTCATGGACGTTTTCGGGACAGGTATCTGTTGTCAGCTGCGATCATGTAAATAGTGAAAAAGGGCTCCTGCATCGCTAGTTCCATGGCCAGTCCGCGTAGCCATAAGGCTACACTAGCCGTCGATGTTCCTCGTTCTTGCAGACAGTTTGCGTATGTGTATGCAGTTGCAAATGAGTTTGCGATGGCTCTGGTGGGTGTCTATCTTCTTTTCTGGATGGCAGCTTCACCTACTAATATTTGCAGTTCCGCCGCTTAAAAAATTGCAATTGCGAATGCAATAGCGTACGTACATGAACTAGGCCCAGTAACACAGATTGTAAATGCATGCTGATCTGTGCAATTTTGATGGGCTTTTCAGGATGGCAACTGGGAGGGGGTGGGTGGCTACCAGACTCTGGCATGTTTCAGCTATGTTGGTGTGAGCAACTGCATCTAAAGACGTGGTTTGCACCGACACCAGCTGCCATGTTCAGTCGTACATTCTGCGTATGCCAAAGGGCAGATGCAATATCCAATGATGTAGACAATAGTGCATCTTTCGGTGCACATCGAGGGAATCTGCGGCATATGGTGGACATCTCAATAGGATGCCCATTGGCCATGGAATTAGAATAAAGAAGCAGTAGTGGTTCTGACAAATGACAAAGCTGTTTCTGCAATAGCGTCAGCCTCTGAATTAACTCCTTAATGTGCAAATAAAACATGCCAGTAAAACATGTAAAAGCATAAACACCAATACAGAGTGTAATGCATACCAGATCAATGTATACTAGGGGCATATTATAAATGAAGTTCCTGAAGATGTTGTACCCAGCCCGGGGAATGCCCAATGCCCCACGGCAGACGTCCTTGCTTTGGCTTCTTAGGATAGTCACAGTGTTCTCTCCATCCACCAAAGTGTTTCAACCAGAGATATTTTTCAAGGTTGTGTTGGTGTCTGGGTCTCCACTATATACCTACCCTCAACCTCAGGATGTTCCCCTGAGTGTCTACTAATAACGGAGACTGTATACAGCACTGATGAGACCCCCAAATACAATTGTGTCACCACCGCTGTGTATATTATATACGTCTTGCTGCCACCACTATATGTATGTGCACATAGGCATACTACAGGCACCAGCATTAATCCTATATGCTTCTGGCTGCAACTGGATATACTATACCTGCTGCTTATTACATTAAACCTGTCATTCTGGACCTGTTTTCCACCAGTTAATAAACCATTCCTTGATTAAGTTTATCTGCCGTGTGGACTTACTGTACTGCTGCCACCTACACCCTACTACCATTGACGTGGGTTTGATTCCCACTATGGCCCTAACTGTGTGGAGTTTGTATATCGTCCCTGTGCTTGCGTGGGCTTCCTCTGGGTGCTCCGGTTTCCTCCCACACTCCAAAAATATACTGGTAGGTTAATTGGCTACAAACAAAAATTAACCCCAATGTATGTGTGTGTGCGCATATGGTAGGGAATATAGAGCGTAAGCTCCCCTGGGGCAGAGACTGTGAATGGACAAATATTCTCTGTAAAGCGCTGCGGAATATGTGTGCGCTATATAAATAACTGGTAATAATAATAATAATTGTAGGATCTGCCAATAGTATCAAGGTTACTAGAATGTTCTCTCTTGTTTATAGCTTATTCATTTGTTTTCTGTATTGTGTATTGGTCACCAGAATACCCTCTGTTTAGAATATAGGGTGGAAGGAAGAATCAAATAGGGAGATGGGGAGAGAAGGAAGGATGGTGCCTCCCTGATTCATTTGTACTGAACTCCACACTATCTGATGGCAGCCTTACAAACCTGCAAACACTTTAGTAGAAGTCTCTAACTACATGTGCCACAGTTGAAGATATTTAAAGCAGAACTAACAAATGCCTTATAGCAGCCACATGCATAGATGCAGAGAGGCCCTGACCCACCCAAGGAGGCAGAGCCATATTGTACGACCATCCATGTCCCCGCCAGAGTCGCAAAACTGCTTTGCGTCAGCATAGCATGGTGGTCTGATAAGCAAGATGGTCCCTTAATGTAACAGTTCCTGTAAATTTTCAAAGTGGCCCTGATTGTGCGGGATGCTCCAGCGATAGTTATGTCACTGCATAGGGCTCTTTGTTCTCAGAGATACTCAAAGGTCACTATTACAGTGGCCTTTTTTCCATGTGTTATTATGTGGTCACCACATCATGGTAATGTATTAGGATTCCTGATATGCTTTATTTTCCCACTGAATAAACTCAGTGATCACAGAGGTTTTCATGTAACAAGATAACCAATATCAGTTAATAGCCACAATGATTTGTCTAAGTTCTAGTAACAAAATAAAAATCCCGTCCTAAGGTAATGCACCTGTAGTGTCTTATACAGCAATAATGTTTCTGCTAGTGAGTAGTAACAATAGATGATGATGTTCAAATCAAGTGTAAATAAGAATAACTAGACATAGAATACAGAGCATTAGGGGCTTCAGCTAAGTTATAGTCAGTTCTGTTTTGATACCATGCAAACGCTTTAGTAGAAGTCTCTAACCACAGGAGCTGCAGATTAAAATGATTTAGGTTTTTTGCAATTCCAGAAAGAGCTGGAACCTTTAGATCATGTTCACCTGCTATTTTCACTAGCACTTCATTGTGAAGAATGAATGGAGTTCTTCCTTTTCATTCATTAACCCAACCTTTGCTGGTAAAATTGTTCCACGCTGCCAGCTCATTTGGCGATGAAAGGTTCCATATCTGCAGTAGGACACAGATTTTCTATTCAGCATTTTTGGCTGGTAATACACTAGACTAAAGAGCGGGGTCGTTTGCCATGATGTACCCTGGCATCACTAGGCTTCCTCTGCAGCTGCTATTTACCAGACAGCAATTGAGGGGAATGCAGCTGGAAAAGCAACGAGCGTCTCAGAATTCTAAATAAGTTTGGGAGATTTGAGGGCCAATGATGTTATTATGTTTTCACTGATACTAGTTACAGACAGTAAATTATTATCAATTACAGTTCATATAAACGTATTATTGAGTAGACAGATTAATTATTTCAATTTATTACAAATAAATTAAACTAAACCTGATAGGCGACATGCCTGGCAGAGAAACATGTATGGTGCTCACAGCCAGGCCTGTCACTGACAATTCATGACAATTTTACTCAGACTCCTACCTATTTAGATAATAGACAGAATGCCAGGATTTGTTTTTCCTGGAAATGAGTAACCGTCAGTACTTCTAAACATGTCAAGTGAACAATTTAGAGAGAGTTTTAATTAACTGAAAACAGAACTGAAAGGTAACGTAAGGTATGGCAGAATACATGGGTTATACGTTTTGTGCACTGATCTGTCTTTCCCAGAAACTTTCACTAAAAATTAAAATGTTATGCAATTAAAAGAAAAGCATCTAAGAACATTCACAAGGGTATATGTAAGGGCCACATGCCTAATAGAACATACAGTGTATGGGTTACAGCACCCCTTTTATTAAGCAGCTGTTCTCTGTATTACACCCAATGGACTGATACACTGTAAAGATTAAACAGTGGATCTTACATCATTTCTGCCCATGTTGACAGTAAGCAGATCATGGAACAGATAAATACAAAAGTAAACAAAACACTTTATAGCTAGATCTGACATGTTTCCTCTCTTTGAGCTTCTATTGCAACACAACATGAGAAGTACAATAGGGCAAGGATTTGTGATCTCAACATCACAATGTGGGGCTGATTCTGAGGTGGGCCATGTGCGCAATGCGACTCGGACACATGTGCATACTTACATCTGCCAACTGCGTGGGTCATCGACACTACATCCACCTCTGCATCAGGCCCATGTGTGCAGCCAAATACGGGCACAAAATTGCAAGAAAATTATGTTTTAATACTTCTTTGCAGTATTCCTGCTACATACAGTCAACAGTGGCAAATGCAGCATTTTGAAAGGGGGGTTTCCAAATCCTTGGTTACTGAACCAATGAAAAAACATCTAGCCACAAATAGATAGATAGATAGATAGATAGATAGATAGATAGATAGATAGATAGATAGAAAAATCTTACACAGGATTTAAGACCACTACAGTAAAATATACCACTCAGCCAATGATGGGGTACACACTTATTGACTGACACATACACACACAGACAGTCACACCTCTATCACTAAAAAACATGAATGCAGCAGGCAAAATATTAAAGACCTTTCTACAGCCAGTAGTGCCCCTTATACAGTGCCCCCCAGTAGTGGTCCCCCTATGCAGTTCCCCCAGTAGTGCCCCTTATACAGTGCCCAGAGTATTGGTCCCACCTATGCAGTGCCCCTTATACAGTGCCCCCAGTAGTTATCCCATCTATGCAGTGCCCCTTATACAGTGCCCCCAGTAGTTCCCTTTATACAGTGCCCCCAGTAGTGGCCCCACCTATGCAGTGCCCCTTATACAGTGCCCCCAGTAATGCCCTTTACACAGTGCCCCCAGTAGTGGTCCCACCTATGCAGTGCCACCAGTAGTGGCCCCCCTATAGAGTGGCCCCAGGCAATAGCTACAAGTGGGCACAATAACTTGGAAAAGCAGACTCCTCTCTTTCAATATGGGTGCCCACAAAGTTGGCTGTATTACTATGGGTGTGAGAGGGCACATAGTTCCCTCCCCCCATATACTGAAAATGTACGTTTTCCGTAGCACAGGGTAACATTGCCCGGTGATCAATTATCACCAGATAACAACTAGTAGGGGGCAAATTAATTTGAAAGAGGGGACTCCCTTCTTATAAATGTTGGTGCACGTGATTTTTTGGATGCCAAGTTGGGGGGAAACCTTCCCCCATCCCTGGATTCCATTATTTTTCTGTAGTATGGGGTTAATGCCTGGTGATCACTTCCATGGGGTCTTCATGGCTGATACAGGACAGTCTCTTGCATTTGCATTATCTTTTCTCTTTTTTTTAACTTTGGTTGTGTAGCATTTTCTTCACCAACTGTGCATTCATACAAATAATAATGATCCTGGAAAAGATCAATATTATTTTCATGAGTTTTCACTGTATTAAATACAAAGATGCTGATCCTGACCACTGTTTGGCCATCCCTAGTCTCTACTAGCAGCTTTGCACAACAGGACATTGCAGTTTTTAATTCTTCTTTGCAATGTTGCTTGGATTCAGGTTAGATGGGACCATTGGTGAATAGCAAATAATAAAAATCATTCTGCAGAATTTTGGTTGGATTCAAATTTGGTCACGCCTGGGCCACTCCAGAACAAGATGTATTGTATTTAAGCCACCCCATTGCAGTTGCTTCTGTATTCTTTGGGTCAGTGTCTCACTGAAATATAAATGTTTCCCCAAGTGCTAGGTCTCTTGTACACTGTAGAAGGGTTTCCTTTAAGAATTCAATATATTTTGTTCTATTCAATTTCCAGTCCTTGAAGTGAGAAGCTTCCCCATAACATTACACTCCCACCATTAGGGGTGGATTGGGGTGGAAAACCAGCTTGAGAAATTTCTGGAAGCAGACCTAAATAGGGAGTAGGGTCTGTGGAGGAGGAAGCAGCAGATCATTGACTATGTGTGATGTACAGAGGATTTAAGGCTGTTTAGTATATGCTGGAACATAAGTCTGAAATACTATATGATGTGACCTAATGTGGCCTTTTGACTAGTGCCAAGTATATGAAATTTGGAGCCCATAGGCTGGTAATTATGTGATCTCTTGAGTTTGTGCTCTGGTCAGTATGTGATGTTCTGAGTGTTTATCTGGTCAGTATGTGATGTTCTGAGTGTTTATCTGGTCAGTATGTGATGTTCTGAGTGTTTATATGGGTAGTATGTGATGTTCTGAGTGTTTATCTGGTCAGTATGTAGTGTTCTGAGTGTTTATCTGGTCAGTTTGTGATGTTCTAGGTGTTTGGGCTCATCAATATGTGATGTATTAAAGGCTTCAAACAGGTTAGTGGAAAATGAAGTTGGAAAAGGATCACCAATGGCCTGTCAGTGCATTGAAGCCTGAAGAATACCTGCATCTCGTGTTTTGTCCACTATATGTGAGACCAAACTGAATCATGAACCTGTAGCTTAGGTCATGAATACCTGTACAATGCTAGTTGACAATGACCGCACACATAGGCTAGAAATGTTACCCCTAGGCAATCTGAATCCCACCAAATAGGTCTGGTCAATTTGATTGAAATCTCATGTGTAAGTGTCAAAATGCTAATAACTTGCCTGTGCACCAAAAGGAAATTAATATACAAAGAGAGTCTAGAATGGACAGGGAGGATGTGCTATAGATTGAGGACAATAATGAGGATGCAGTTACACATGGGAGAGATAGGTACTGTAGTAAAAGGTAAAAATTTAGTACATTAATATCACATAAACGATATAAACCAATTCAGCAATTATTGCTATTCATCATATGAATCCAATGTACAGCGTATAAGAAATTATGAAATCCAGTGAGCCAAGGTACCTTTTTATAAAAATTGCAGTCAATGTTTGCTTTGTGGCAGTGATGTGCCTCACCTTGTGTACTCTATGCTACCCCCACACTGCCCAGCAATATCCTCTCTATACAAGCTCACAGCCGTGACTCCTTCTTTATTTTCCTTGTCTCATTTCCTAGCTCTGGCCACAGCTCTTGGGTGTGAGACACACAATTGAGCAACTGCATAGGCTCCTACTTTCTTACAGCCAGCATGGCCTGTGTTATCCACTTAGCCATCACAGGCTTTTATATACAGCCCACTTTGTAACGGGACGGCTGCCGATTACTTTTGTGATCCAATTGGCGAAACAGGGAGCCCTCTAGGACCGGGGAGAATCTGAGCCGGCCAGCAGGAAGTGTCCTGAGTTCCCGATGGCCCAATCCGCACCTGCCCCCAACGTACGCACCTGTCCCCAACATGCTTCACAGAAGGGATAGTGTTCTTGGGCTGATGCGCAATGTTAATCTTGCACCAAACATATCATCTAGTATTGAGGCCTAAAATGTAAATCCTGACCTCATTAATTCACAGAATCTTTCTCCACTTATTAAGGGGGTCTCCCAATGGCTTTTAGGCAAACTCTCGGTGAGCCTAATTAATACAAGTTTTATTCAACAATGTTTCTCTATTGCCAAACATATGCAACTGTTTTACCGTAAATAAATTAACAGTTGTTCTCTCCTTTTCTTTATGTTGAACTTGACAGTGCCTCAGGGCCAGTAAAAGCTTTTGAAATATTCTTATATCCTTCTCTGATTCTTGCTTTTGAATAACCTCTTCTCATATTAACTTTGGTTGTTCTTTGATTTTCATGTTACATACATTTATTTTACCAATTATTTGGGTTAATCAGAAGAATTCCAAAATAAAAAAAAAACATTTTTATTCCATAGTCTAAGAAAATGTTTTGCAAAATGAGAAAAGTTGTGAATAATTCTATAGCCACAGTAAGCAAAGGATTCACGGAGTAACTAACTAAATATAATTAATTGTATCAATTTATCAAGATGATATTGTGGTGTCCATGCCCATCTATGCTAACATGATGCAGATTACTAGACTTCAGACTGCCATTATTATGGGCATAAGACATGACGGTACTTTCTAAGTTTGTAGCGCAGAGGTACTCAACATGCGGCCCTCCAGCTGCTGTGGGACTATACATCCCAGCATGCCTCAGTTTTAGCATGCTCTAATAGCAAAACTGTAGCAGGGCATGCTGAGATTTGTAGTTCCACAGCAGCTGGAGGGCTGCATGTTGAATACCCCATTTCTATACTGATAAATCATTTTCAGTTATTCTTCTTGCACTATGGAACTTGGGTGTGTCAGTAAAAAAATTATAACACTATGCTAATTACACTAATTATAAAGCAGATGTTGTAACATCTGTAGCATGCCATGAAGTTTTATCACCAGCTGATGTATTTATTCTGGCATTAGCTTTATTAAAATATGTGTAAAAAAAGACAGTTCTTATTTATGTGAGGTGATACAGCGAACACCAATTTAAAAAAAAATAAAACTAGTTTTGACATAAGGCACAAACTAGCGTTCACACACTAACCACGGCTCGTTAAAACTTGGCATATGGTCAGACAGGTTTTAATTGTGTTTTCTTTATACCCACCATTTTCATGTTACATTCCTTATTTTCCAATAGGTGTACTATGGCATTTTCTAATAAAAATGACAAAAAAATATGCTCATAGGTATTTATAAGCCTTATTTATGTACATCGCATTCCATGAATGTACTGTGTCTGAAGCATCAAAATAGTTAAAAAAAAATGACAAGTAGGCCTAAAGCTGTCCAACCAGCCAACTAGTTGATTGGTTGGAATGAAAATCTGGTAAAGGATGAAAGCAAATGACAATCAGCAATTTGCTCCCAAACGCTGGAAAATGGACCAAAACTGTTGTTTGAACAAATAGTTTAGATCAAACATTTAATAAACTTGTCTGACGGCCATTTTCATCTGTTTTCTGGCATTTAGGAGCAAATTGCTGATCATCAGTGACTCCCATACATTACCAGATTTTCATTCCAACCAATCAACTAGTTGGCTGGTTGGATGTAAGTTGGTCTAGTGTGTGGCCAGCTTTAGGAATGATGTAAAGTTCAACTTTTTGGGGAAAGAAGTACTTGAGCGCCTGATTCAGAATTGGACACAAATCATATGTATGTGCAGCTGCATTGCATGCATGGAAAAAATGTGTATATTCCCCGGCATGCAGTGTTGTACATATCTTGGGGTTGCACTTGGTTTGTTACTGGTCATCATCATCATCATCTGCAGCTGTGCCCTGTACTAAGTGCAAAAAATAAGCTTAAAACCTTTCTGTTTTTAAATGTATGCCCAACTCTGATGCACTTTGTGAGAATATCCAGTTACAGCCCTGTTCTGCCTATTCATTACTTAGTGCAGATGCAATTTAAGTGCATATGAATCTGCATCGGCCTGTGCTTGTGTATGCTCAGATCCAGAGCCTGAGCAGTCTGAATGCTCGCAAGATGCGCTCAGCAACAGACGTACGTATCAAGCCTTAACTGTAGAAGCAAAGTGTGCTTTCACTTGACTTTGTGCAAGCAGCAATCTGCACAATTACAGTACACACTGATTGCACATAACATTAAAGTGTAATAATAATGTAAAATACAAGGAAGCATTTAGTCTAGACCACAGGTTCTCAAACTCGGTCCTCAGGACCTCAAACAGTGCACGTTTTCCAGGTCTCCTCACAGAATCACAAGTGAAATAAATAGCTCCACCTGTGGATCTTTTAAAATGTGTCAGTGAGTAATGAATACACTTGTGCACCTGCTGGGTGACCTGGAAAACGTAAACTGTGTGGGGTCCTGAGGACCGAGTTTCAGAACCACTGGTCTAGTCTTTCACAGAGGTGTAATGATTGTTAAAGCCTTTTTTGTAGATGAAACCTCTGCATTGTTGTCATATATTTGTGACTTTTTTTCTATGTGACTATTGGCTGCTGTCGTAAACCCTGCGTTTTTAGCCCCCTAGTAAATAAAAATGGTATTCCCATTCAGGACCATTTTATCTGTGCGGGCCATTTCAGTGATGGCGCTTAAAGCCAGAATCTTAGGAATACTGAAAGCTCTTCTTATAGGTCCTGCCTGTGTAGCTGCCCATGAGAAAAGTCCAAAATTAAGCTGTATAGACCAAGACCAGTACACCAATTAATTGTGCATCTGGCAGTGTGCAAGTCATACATGTGAGTGGGTCCCCAGAGAATGCTCAGGCTTGTTACGGACCATTGCCGAGACAGTAACGTTATGTTATGTAGCTTTGAGATTTAATCTCTGCCCAAACCTGAGTTGCACAGTATGTACAGCATGCTTCTTTTACCTTAGACATATTATGTGATGTATACATTTTATAAAAGGACATGCAAAACAATACAAAATACCATTAAGTTCATAATGACAAATACAATGGGCGTACATCTGTGCAGTTTAATATCTGGCGACATTGTTCAGCAGGGCCTTTGTTCCATGCATGTCACCAGTGTTAAGTCAGCCTTCTGCACTGCCAGTGAACCCTCACCGATGTTGACATTCTGTTTCTACAGGCACAATTATTTCACCCGCCATTGATCACCTGACAAGAGGGAAACGCAGGGTGTGTGTAGTGTGCATGAAGAGAAATGTCAGTCATCGCCACTTGGCAGCTACCTGTCTATTTAATGAGACCTCGAAAAACAAACAATAGAAAAATGATCTTTGTATAATTCAATCTGACAAAAACTATGCACTGCCATAATGGTTAGCCTTCCCCAGTTAATTGATATAAACCAGAGGCAGGCAAACTGCATGTGCATAGTAAACAGTGAGATTGCTCCATGCCTTTGCACATCTGCTAGTCTTATATTCACTGGCAGTGCTGTGATCAGTTCACAGGTCCTGTGCCACAGATCTGGTGGACCAGCTAATTTAATTACACAACTACAGATTTTGGAAGCGTGGCTTGATTAAAAGTATTAAAAATATTATTTTAGTTTTAAATTTAGCTTGGCACATAGATAGATAGATAGATAGATAGATAGATAGATAGATAGATAGATAGATAGACTCTGGTGGGTATATTTACTAAAGTGCAGGTTTTTAGAAGTAGAGGTGTTGCCCACAGCAAACCAATTTAAAAAAAATGCACTATAGTAAATATACCCCTGGATGTGCTGCCTAATGCACTGATTTTCCCAAACTGCCAGAGTGGGCAGCTAAGTCACCTACAAAGCTTAACTACTGCACAAATATAGAGCTACATGTGCTCGTAGAAGAAATGCCTATTCAACAGATATAATATAACGGGTAACAATTATCATCCTAACTATGACACATACTTGCCTAACCTCCTAATTCGTCCGTCAGCCTCCCGAAAAGTGGGTGCGGCCCCTGGCCCCCCGTCATCATAGCCCCGGTCCTTGCTTCACAATGCCGTTACTCTCTGCATTGTGGAGAGGGGATGGGGTCACGCCCCATGCTCCGCCCTCAATGTAGCATCATCACAGCGACACAACATGCCCCCCGCCATGGAAGGAGGGAGCGGAAAGTCGGCAGGTATGCTATACCATCTGACAATGCAATATGATGCAATCAGGAATACATCCTTGTACTTATTGCTTAAGGTATATGCTCTAGAACTTTCACACATGTATATTGGAATTAGAGCTAAATCCATCTATCTTTGGGGACAAAAAACCTGTCATTATCGGCGCTCATATCTGTAAGATAACAGCGCTGATAGCTTGGGCAATGTATGAACGGTCAGTTCGTCTGACCGTACCGCCAGCTGCAGCTATCGATATCGAGAGCTGCAGCTTGGCGATGCCCCATCACGTCATTTAGCCCCGCCCCCTCTCTACGGACTAATTTTCTCTGAAAATCTCCCCATCCTGCCGACTTCACTAGGAAGTGGCAGGATGCGGGAGATCTGCTTAATCTTTCGGGGGGTGTGGGGGGTTACCCGAAAAATCAGGAGCCTCCTGCGACTCCCTGGAGAGTAGACAAGTATGGATAAATCTCAGATTTGTAGTGCAGTCTCCATTTATGCATTGTAGCACAACCCCATAGCCTGCTATGTGGTCTCTGTGTTCAATTTATGAAACTGCGAAAAGCTATGCCTGTCACAAATCAAGCTAAAAACATCATGCCACCTCAGGATGATGTTATGCATACCTACCCTGCCCTCCGGAGTCAGACGTCTCCAGGGTGATTGTATGGGATATGTGATCCTGCTTCTGTTTACTAAACATGTGCAACTTTTATGGTTTGCGCCTGAACAGTACCACATGCAATCCAAAAGAATGGGCGACAGTCAGCATACACTGACTGCAGGTATATATACAGCACTGTACAGCTGTACAGGTAGTTTTTCACACCACCTCTTCAGCAGGTGTAACATTAATACATTGCGGCGGTACAACATTCTACATTCAATTTAAAGTACTGCAGCAAAAGAGAGTAAAATAGTAAATACTGTAGACCCTTTAGTACCTACATTAGTACATATAGATGTCTGGACTAAGGTTAGCAGAGACTGATTTCTAAAATGAATTTTCATCACTGAAAAGAAGATATAATGTGACTTTAAGGGGCGATTCGATTATGAACGATGTTCAGCTGCGCACATATTAGCCCATTATATTACCCTTATTGTTACTTTTCCTGTGCACCTCTATAGAGTGCAAGGTAAAACTCACAATGTTTCTGGCATTGATCAGCTGTTATCTATTGTGCTTAACTGAATGTTCTCTCTTCATTAGGCGAAAGCTGGGTACACACTGGAGCGATGTCGGCCCAATATGTCATATTAGTGTGTGTGACCAATTTGCACCCTCCTGCGGTCTTTAGCAATATATACCGGTCGGCCATGCTGCACGGCCAACCGAACAATATTTTAGCGGCACTGTTCAAGGTAATGAAAAACGGAACGCGGGATCGTTCCGTCCTTAATTACATTGTTTTGATATGTACCACGGATACGATATGTTGGCCCGTCGGCCGCCATATTGTCCGGGTACACACCGCTCCAGTGTTTACCCAGCTTTTATATGGTAGCTTTAGGGGAACTTGTCATTATATTTCCTTGTTCAGTGCCATATATCCCTATGACCAATATTCAATGGCATGTTCTCCTCATTTATAAACAAAATATAATTTGTGATTTGTCTTCTATTTCAGGCATGTGAGTAACCTTCCATATGAAACACAGTCTGTCTTTTTAAATTGTTTTTCTTTGCCTGGTACTAGAATATGGCATATGCTGAGCTATTAACACATTGTCAGGCGATATAACTGGTATATTAAACTTCAAAATGCACAAAAGAAAAACAGAAGGGACTAAAGAGTTGTTATCCCAATGTTAACTTAAAAAAGGACTGATATTCATCTTCCATGTTCATTGTACGTCACATAAAACACATGCGAATTAACAGACAGTAAACACTTGGTTTAAAAGGTTTTGAAACCTTTACCCGGGGGTAAAGCAAGCAACATTTTAGGTGAATAAATTAAAATAGATGATGGGGTGATCCTAAGGTGGACATAGGTTGTAACGTATGGGCGTACCTACCATAAGTGTAAGGAATGCAGCTGCTATGGGGTCCAGAGCTGAGGAGGGGCCCATTTTGCTTGTCAGTTACATATGTTATATACACTTTTCACCATTGGGGCCCTTAAAAACGTTTGCTATGGGGCATACATGCCTACTCTCCCCACTTCACCTGCATTCCTGCCAACTTCCAAGTGAAGTGGGCAAAACAGGGAGAAATTCCACGGCGACCGAGGTTCTCCGAATCAGGGGCGGGGCTTAATGACACACTTCCACAAGAATCGCATAATTTGGACCCACCTCCTGTCAATTGCGGCAATTTACCATGAAGGGTGGGGCTTAATGACATGATACATCAGGCCCTGCCCCCATCAGCGCCCATCTGCTTCTCCCAATTAGGCAAGTATACTATGGGGCCTTCAAATACCTAGTTACGCTCCTGCTTTAAAGTTATGTTTTCACTCACATGTAAACCAAAGATAATGAATCATTTATGGATGAAAAAATGAACTCCTCCATGAAACTTACTTTATGTGTTAGAGCAAATGTAAACCAGATCTACTTTATGTTCAGGAGGAGGCAGTGAAGGAGTTTTCCTTTAAATGATCCACATATTTCGCTTCTATGAACTCCTGCTTTCTGTTAAATAACAGCAGCGTCATGCTGGTGGCTTTGGCAGTGACTGAATGGGGGTTCATACTCCTCTACAATAGATGCCTGTCATATTTTATGGAGCAGTTGCACAGCACAATTCTGGCTCAGCAGCTCAATCTCTTGGAATTCAGTACAGATATGAGAGCTGTCTATCCACTGCTGATTTAGAAATGAGTTTTAAATCCCTGCTGTAAAGCAAATGCAAGAGAATTCTATATTGGGTGGAAAATTAATTGGACCTATCCTCTGTGTGAATGGCTTTATTTGCAATTTTTGTTTTATGCAGTATTTTCTTGCTTTCATGTCCATAACACTCATTTTATTTCTGCTCATATGTACAGCATACATGCCATGGCAAGGAACTCCTTCTCTGGATAAACTAGAGTTTTCACACTGCATTTAATCATCAGTAATCTTTATGTGACATGTCCAGTGATAGTTGTCAATGTCAGAAGCATGAAGCACACAAACACACATAGACAAGGTTGTAACTATCTGGGTAAAAGGGGTAGCAGACAGTGGTGGATCTAGAGTGGGTGAATTAGCATAGTCCTGCTCCCACCTGCACTCTAATTGTTGGATACCAACGCCATCCATGCATTTTATTTGGCATTAGGCCCTCCATCCATCCGTCTTCTTGTCCCTATAGTGCCTATTTATCATCACTAAATTTTTACCCATATCAGGTGAAAAATTAAGTATTCGGGCCATTCATCACAAAGGTAAAGCAGGAGATATCACAGATATCTCCTGCTTACCTTCCTCTTGCGGAATGGTCCGCTGTCCTCATACACTAGTATGGGGACAGAATTAATCAAGCTCCGAAAATATTATATTTTCGGAGCTTGAGTGCGGGAGCATTCACCATCTGAAGATACCCGCTCCTTCCCTATGGAAAGAAGTCCCGGGAAACAAATTTCAAGATCTCTCCGTCCCTGCCCGGCTCCTTCGCCGGACGTTGGGGCTCTTGTGCGCATGCGTGGCCTGTAGGTTGCGCATGCGTGCTCCCGTCAGTGCTCCGAAAGGATCCAATTGGATCACTCCCAGTGCCCCCAGCGGCATACGCAGAATGATACCAGAGGGACTTCTGGGTCATAGACCCGGGAGTCCCTCACTTGCAAAGGACGGCTCTTGTTCATGCATACTGGTGTAAATAATGCCAGCATGCATGTGAAGAGTGGCGGGAGTGGCGGGATGCACTGCACCCTGTACTTTGTCTGTTGGCCCTCTATGTATTTTTCATATAATCTGCTACCACCTACTAATAAGAAATTCCAGAGAAAATTTGATTTCATTAGGTGCATCTCCATACTGCATACTTGCCGACTTTCCGGCTGCCCCCTCAGGTCGGCACAGCGAGGCGTGGTGTGGCATAGCCTAGGGAAGATGCAACAGCATAGGCGGCGGTACAGGGGGGGCATGACTGCGCAATTGTGTCATAATGCTTCCACCCCCCCACGATACAATGTCAAGTTTACTGGTATTGTAAAGCAAGAACGTAGCTACAATTTTGCAATTCAGCATGAATTGCGTCAACAGTCGCCCGAACTGTCCACTATACTCAGGAAGTGTACGGCGCCGGAGGGACACGGGCAGGTTCCAGGAGACTTGAATGTTCTTCCCATGGCTGAGTGCTGGGAGAGGCACCCAAGATTCAGGAGCCCACCGGCCATTCCGGGTGCGTAGGCAAATATGTATACTGTAATCACATTCCACTATATGCTGTCATATGATAGGATGCCCCACAGATCAGGCTAAAAACTGATGGAACATACTAAAAAAAGTTAAACTAAGGAAGCATTTCGTAAACAGTCTCTTAATCTAAAATGTAAGTTGTTTTATTTATTTATTTTATATCTAGTATCACTTACAAATGAATGTACAAATGTTCCAGACAATTAAATTATTTAGGGTAGGGTGTGTTACTAGTAGAAAGCATTTACATGTGCACAGACCTCCTGTCTGCAAAGACAAAAGTCCACTTCACAGCAAGGAGCCTTTTGATGCCTCAAATGGTGATAACAGAAGATAGTAGCAGGCACTGGCCGGGTTACAAAGACACACACAAGTTGCAGCATCTTATGTCTGTCATGTTACTGGGTGTGGTATAAGAGATCGACAGGCAAAAGGTCGACAGTATATAGGTCGACACCAAATGGTCAACAGGCAATAGGTCAACAGGTGTCGACCTATACCTTGTCGACCTATTGTCTGTCGAGTGTCGACCCTTCATCTGGATACCCATGTTACTGGGGAATTCACATTTGTATTCAAAGCTTACTGTGTGGTTTGCAATCTTGAAACCCATTGTCACTGCCCCATGCTAAAAGATTTACTTACAATATTCCATACAGTACTTCCAGTAGTGAAGGGTTACTACTGTAGGGCTCTCGTAAAGAGAAAACTTTGCTTTCACCATGGTATAAACTGTAGCTCAGTCAGTATAATGCCCTATAAAGAATTTCTTTTGGTGCTGAGGGCCTGATTCAGCAAGCAACGCACAGGAGAGAACACGCACTTGGCCGATGGTCTTGTACGTATACATCACACAGCACGCACGTAAATTAGTCAGTGCGGTCGGGTAAGCATACTCAGACTACATGCAGTGTGCACGCAGACCCCTTTCGATATTGACAGGGGGTGGTCAGGTGAATGCAGGCGTGCCTGTGCGTTGGGACGCCGTTCTAGGGGCGTGCATAAATTAGTCACTGCTGTGCCATACGCAGTGATGAGACACAGGAAGTTGCAAGGATCCTGCGCGAGGTCTGGTCAACCACTTTTATGCAAATGTGGTCGATGGTTCTCGAAGTCACCGATGTTGACGCTATCTTGCGTACTCATCAGGCAAATGGGTGGATTAATATAGGGCTGGGCGTCTGCATCTTATGCTGCTGTCTCCATGCGTATGCATTGATTAGCATATCCTCGCAGTGGCCAGGTGCGTGCGTCTGCTAGCATGCGTTCCTTGATGAATCAGGCCCTGAGTACAGTATAAAGAAGAACAGAAAGCAACCATACCTATGACTATTTGATGACGTTTTTATAGTCACACCATTGTTGGTGGTAGCATTCAGCCACTAGGCTGTAAGGAAGAAAGGTACTGTCACAGACATCCCACAAATGATCAATTTAATGTAATACAAAAAGCACAGTTGAATGTAATGCAAACATGTCTGGGCAGGGGCGGAACTATGGGTGACAATGGAGGCGCCTGCCACTGGGCTCCAGCACT
The DNA here is from genome assembly GCA_031769625.1 of Taudactylus pleione. NCBI lineage: Eukaryota > Metazoa > Chordata > Amphibia > Anura > Myobatrachidae > Taudactylus > Taudactylus pleione. The sequence goes on from JAUIMM010000006.1 coordinate 24,400,857, forward strand.
GAATGGGCACCTTCTCCATTGTCCACAATATATTCACCCCATTTGGGGCTGTAACTATGTACCCGGAGTGTACCATCACGGCCGCCCAATACATGGTACGTTTTCCGGACACTATATACTAGTGGAGAGCTCCATGTCAGACTATCAGCTGTCTCCTCAGTCTATCTATAGCCTGTCCCTACTCAATGGTGTCGCAGCTTCTTATGTCTGTGATACTTCCGGCGCCCCCTCCCCACAACTCTCTGTCTCACTCCTCCCTGGCGGTAGTCCTAGCCGCTGATCCGTGGAGCAGATTCCTGAGTGGCTGGCTCGGGGATCAGCTCCCCACCCCATATTAGGTAGCTTTAGGCTCCATCAGGAGGACTCTGTGCCTCATGCTAATTGCACCATACAGGTCACTATCTGTGACTAATGCATACAGATGTATACACATACATCTATCCTCCGTGCGACACATAACGAGTGAGCACAGAGAGAGTCGGCAGCGCTAAGCATCTTTTTGTGCTAATTGCTCCCTTCAAATGCATCTTATTCACACAGCGATGCGAAGAGGATGTACAAGCAGCTTCTGCTGATTAAAATAATCTGTGGCATGCCTATATTCTGCGTGTATCTGCTTGCAATACATTTTATTTATAGGGCTGACATTACAGTGTCAGCGGCTGTGACGGGGGGGCACCAAATTATAACTTGCCTCCGGGTGTCTGGGAAGAACTTACGCCACTGTGTCTGGTAACTGTCCTGGGAGCATGATTGCAAGATCCATGTTCATCTCCACATGGGGCTGTCAATTTCTGTTCCACATATACAGCAGCTTTATTAAGTTCTTTCAATATGCTAATGGTGGTCAGCAGATGTTGTGTTAGGTTGGTCACACCTGCAGGAAGTGGATGGAAAAATTGGATGAGAGTCAGACATACGGCACTTAGGCTAAGAAGCTGGAACACTTCCATCATGACTGTGGACTGTTAAGGCCCCCATACACAGTGCGATATAGCAGCCGATCCGACGGATTGGAACGATAACGCTGCTATATCATTCCGTGTGTGGCTATGATGTTGGCCAGTGCGCACTCCTGTGGGATCGGACATCGCTCCTCCAGATCTTTCTGTATGTTCATTTGATCTGGGGGAGCAATGTACGATCCCATGCAGCGCTATGTGGGTGGGGGACGGGGGTGCCGGCATATCGGGGACCGCCCGATATGACGGCCATCGGATTGGTGCCACGTCGCAAGGTGCATATCTCACCGTAAATGGGGGTCTTTAGTACAGTCAGATGAGGGCTGCACAGGCCAGTAGCAGCTTTGCATAACAGTCCCATCAGTTACTATGTTTCTATTTACAGGTTTCTGTTGCTATTTTCAGAGTATAAGTTCAGTTGAAGCCTGTAAAGCAGTGAGGGCATCAGCCAGCCCTGTGGGCCACATTTGGCCCTCCAAGCCTTCACTAGGAGCCTCCATCTTCTTCCTACTTTGTCTTCAAAATTGAGATTAAGGGCCCCATTTACAAATGAAACGAAATACCAGCGGGAATTTTCGTTTAGTATAACTGTGGTGCAAATGAAAATTCCATTGATATTTTGTAATACTTACCCCTCCGGCGAGGTCCCACGAAATCGAAGTCCTCAGCGAGGTCCTCTGCTGGGCTGCTGGCAGCCTAACGCTGCCAGCGACGGGCCTCCAGTGTTATGCGCATGTGCATGACACGGGGACCCGGCAGTGCCTAAAGGCTTCACTGAAGCCGGAAAGGCACGGCCGGTTCTCCATTGCCGGCAATGGGGCCTGCATCGCTCTTGCCATCTAAAAGATGGCGAAAGCAATGCTGTAAAAACAGCAGTAATCTAAGATTACCGCTATTTACTAAATACAGAATCCTGGCATAACCCCTTTAGCGAGCGCTAAAGGGGTTATTTTTCATTTGTAAATGGGGTAAATGTAAGAGTATCCTTACTTTAAAATACATTTGCAACAACTTACATGTCATAGGACTATAATACAGCTGATAGAAGGGGATGCAGTCAATATCCCTGCAAAGGAGATGCCAGCTCTTAGATTACGGGCGCCGGAATCCCAACACCTGTCAGAATCCCAGCGCCGGCATCCCGAAGGTAAGTAGCGGGGTAAGGAGGAGGGTTAGGGTTAGGCACAAGGGGGAGGGTTAGCGTTAGGCACTGGGTGGGGAGCGTTAGGTTTAGGGTGCATGGAAGGGGAGGTTAGGTTTAGGCACTATAGGGGGTTAGGTTTAGGCACTGAGGAGGAAGGGTTAGGATACCTACCGACGGGTGTCGGGATGCCAGCGTGTGGATTTTGACCGCCGGGAACTGGAGCACCGGCATCCTGTACCTGAACCGATAGAAGTGTATGTTAATGTATATCAAGTTGTTGTTGTTTTTACTTTAGCCACACTCTGTGCCACCAAGACAAAAACTAAAGAAAAATATGGAGCTTAAACTTAACACATGAGTCTATAAATGACAATTATTTTAGGTTGGTTTCTTTTGGCCTAACCTGGCTTTATTTATTTATACAACAGCATGTGCCTTTTTGTCTGTCAGGACTGTAGCTTATCAGTTGCAGGCAAACTTAGCATGAGATACTTCTCTCAACACAGTGCAAGAGATGGTTACTGGTTGGGAGGTGTTGTGTGTAATAGAGGTTTCATTGTGGATAGGTGATAGAGATGCACGGGGGATGGGACATAGAACTTTGGAGACAGCAGAAGGAAGTTAAATGTTATGTATAATAAATCTTACTAAGAAGTGTTTCACTTTTTTATACTCTCTTGTCGCTGAGCAAACCAAGGTGTTAGCTCAACTTGTATTTATTTATGTGGAGAAAAGCCAATACCTGAATATTGAACGCTATCTCCTTGCATAAACTAAAGAGCTAATTACCATTTCTAAAGGATGCCATTACTAGTCTAGGTCTGTGACTGTGGCTTATTTGGGCTATGTCTGGGTTTGATACAAGGACACTCTCCAATGGAATGTGAAGTGGAGTTTATTCTGCAAAGAACCTGAAGTCCTTCAAGCTTTCCGCACAGAAGTAAGAGGCTTCTTGGATCTAGTGTTAAGCCAAACTTTGCAGGATTTATATCACTTGGGAACATGGAGTTGTTGTTACATTGATGTCACATGGTAAGTCAGTGGTAGGTTATTGCAAAATACTGATGGCAGCACTTTGCATGCCTGAAATAACTTCTTGCTACACAGAGAAATAGTTATTTAGAAAATGGCAATATATTTCTAAATAATAACAGGAAAAAATTGCTGGAAGTTTTCACTCTTGCACAAAATATCTTATATGTTTATAGTGCCTGAAAAATATTACAATTTAGCTTTTCCATTTAATTATGCCCTAAGCAGAGGATTTTGAACAGAACGTTCTGAGAAACAAGATGAGTTCTGTAAGTAGTAGTATTAGGTTGAGAAACATATATAATTTCTGTGGCTGAAAGATGATCTTATTTACTGAATTTTTCAGCACTTCTATTTAATTGGATTGCAGCTATGTTCATTTTTCTGTTTATTTTGGAAAATGGATATTCATGACAGCTAGAAAAGAACATTTTATTTAACATGGGGTATGAGCTATGTTATCATTTCGAAATGAGTGACACAATTTAATTTTCATTAAACTAAACTATACTATATACCAAACTAGATTTTAGGCCCAGTGAAAATATGTTTTATTTGGCACATTTTTTTTCCAAATAACTTATTGGAGGAGCATATGTATTAATTCTGCCAGCCACATCTAATGTGTAACGCCTGCATGAAGTGTGTTAGTTTGGTTATTACAGATCTGCAATGATTATCGGTAAAGCCCACTGGTGACTTCAAGGGTTCATTACAACTCTGGCAGGGTCATTGTAGATCAAGCATTAAGTGCTGAGTGTACTACAGCATAATTAAATACAATATTAAAATTAAGTAATGTCGTACCTCTGACTGAAGATAGTATTTCAGATCTGATGGGTAACATCTGCATGAAACTAGATGCATGTACAACATAATGCAGTGATAGCAGTTCATGCCTAGTACAAACACACACACATATATAACGTATTTATTTTGCTGTGGCATCATGTATTATTATTATTATTAAAAATACATTTTATTTATAGGGTGCCACAAGTGGTCCGCAGCGCCGTACATACAGTAAAGGGTACACAAAACATTACATTACAATACAGTAACCAAAATATAAACAGAACACAAGTAACAATTATGTTCAATATGTATGTTCAATTTTCTAACAACCCAACAGAAATAGTTTACATTTATAGTAGAACGTTATGCACATCCAACAATTAGGTGATCTCAAAAATAAAAATGCTTCCCCTTTTTAGAAGTAAAACATTTTCCATGATAATCTTATTATCATTGGTATCAGAATACCTCAACCCGGCTGTGTGTCAGAATCAGTAAGTAAATAGCCCCCAGTGCATTATTCCAAGTTAATTTACTATTATGTTCAAGTTAATTTACTATTATGTTGTGTTTGTTGTAAGGAAACTCACCATTTGTACTGATGGTGTGAAAATTAGGAAATCAAGATTATACTGACCCCTTTGTTATGGAAATACATAGGTGTTTCTAGCAGAAGTTGTTTGCTATTGAGCAGTGTTAATATGGACAAGTTGTACAGAAAAACACTACCTACTAAAATTAAAAAATATACACAACAAAAGTGACAATATTAAGGAAGATTTATTGCACAGCAAAGGTTTCTACTCTTTTATATATCTTGCTCTGTTAGGTAGCAGAAAAAGAGACAGATGCAAGTGCACACTCTAACCATGCTGAACCTAATAATATAACTGCTAAATTGCATCCAAGAGGTTCTTAGCATAATAATGGCCATAATTATGGGCCTTCCCACCGCTTCCAGGTGACCTCTATCAGGCAGGTCCCTAACACTCCTATGGAACAAATACAGGGCACGGGACCCCCCAGGCTAACCCAGCAGAACCGCCCCATGGCATCACACTAGTGTGAGATTTAAAGTGAGGGTTAAAGAATAATAAAGAAAGCCTATGTGTTAAGTCCTACATAAGTAGGAGGTTATAATAAAAAGTGTATAAAGTGCTACATATATATATATATATATATATATATATATATAAACAAACTAAAGAAGTGAAAAAGTGTACATTATGATGCCATGCAGCAGTCCAGCCACACCAGCCCAGAGAGCCCCGCACCCCAATACCAGCCCCATAACTGACACAAAGCATATATATATATAATAGGTTACCCTCAGTGTGCCTCATTAGATGTGCAGTCTTGGAGTGCAAGGACTCCTTGCTAATTAAAAACACCCAGAAACAGGTGGGAGGGGTGTAATTATGTCACTGCATGACACCATTGTGTAAATTGGGACAAGGTCTAGAACAGGGACGGGGAACATTTTTTCTGCCGAGGGCCATTTTGATATATATAACAATATTTGCGTGCCTGGTGCAGGTAACGCCCCTCCGTGTGACATCACACGGGAGTGGGGCCACAATAGCCGGTGATTACAGCAATGCCCGGAGTATCCTGAGGATGCTCCGGGGAGCTCTAAGGGCAGCGGTGTGACCGTCTAAAGTGTCCTAAGGACGCTCCAGGCAGTACTGCTGCATAGATTCTGGCTGCAGGGTGCATTCTAGGCACCCTGCTAGCCAGATGAGGCTAGCAGAAAAAAATCTCAGAGGGCCAGACGAAATGATTCCGCGGGATTTATATGGCCCCTGCCCCCGAGGTTCCCCATCCCTGGTCTAGGAGAACAAAATACTATTGCTTATTAACAGAACCTCCATGTCAGATGGTGCCTACAGTGGTACATGTGGGAAACACTTCTGTAAATTACAAGGATTTTATAAGTCACCCAAGAAGTTCTGTGACACTATGAAAGGTCACTAATCTTCCAGATTACTTTTAGCATAATTTACAATATGGGGTGCGGTATGGACAAGTTTCCTTAGTAAACACTGAAGTGCTGACATCATAATTAATGATCTATGTAGAAATTTGAAAGGAGGTTATAAATCCAATTGGTCTATTCTATAAGGTGCAAAACATGTTCCAGAATGCGCTTCCACAGCGCACTTACATTGTGGATTTTGGTTCACTCTCAGTGGGGCAATTTAATAGTTTTGGACGCCCCCAGCTGGGTGTCCATACGAATAGGCGCCCGACGAAGCTATTCAATTGTTTCTCCATTCGGTATTTAATGTGCCTAAAAGCACTGGAAACCTGTCTAAAAAAGTGGTTAGGGAGCCCAAACAGCCATTTGGGTGGCCATCCACTGTTAGGGCACCTAGACAAGGGACTTTGCACACATTTCTTCTTGCACATAAGGAGACTGTGAGAAGAAATGTTCCTCCTGCGGCTTTAGGCATCCAAACGGAGCAACAATTGAATTGCTCCGTCAGGCGCCAAATCGTATAGATGCACTGCAGGGTGCATCCAAAACAATTGAATCGCCACCATACAGTAGCGCACAAAAATCAACGATTTTGCCACAATACTGGGTATACCGTATATAGCAAATATGCGTGCAACCCTGCATTGCCGGCATCTCAAATATATATTATAAACATATTCGAAATCTTAGAGTAGTTCAATGACAACATAAAAATATATATATATGCAATTCATGGAAATCCTAATTGACTTCTATTAAAATTAACAGTATTGGGTTCATCATTTCCTATAATGCATAAGTTTTCCTAATGATCTCTTGAGTGATTACATCACAACTCATTGACTATACTGATATTATTTACAAGATATATCTGCAATGCTTAAGGTGGGTACACACCTAGCAGATATATCTGTAGATGATGGTCGTTCATATACACTGAACAAGCATCATCTTCAAGGCAGTCGCGGGTAACGCGGGCGGATCGGTGGGTCGCCCCCTCCCCGCGGCTGCATGTGTACGGACGGCCAGCAGACCTCCCGTACACACTTGCCGATGGACAGATATGTCTGCAGACGCCATTCACAGACATATATCGCTGGTACAAGAGAAAGAAACCAATGGGAGGGCTCATGACACAGTAATGCTTTTTTAAATACATTCTTTACTTGTATCAAAAAATACTTAAAATCACATAAATAATAATATTCCATTGATATACAATCGATCAATAATCTAATGACATTGCTGGTACACACTGGCCGACGGGCACCAGATATATTGGCCGATCAATTGATCGGCCAATATATCTGTCAGTGTGTACCAGCTTTAGCTGTAAAAATAATAATAAAAAAAAAGGTTGCTCCCTATACATTACAACTCTGATAGAATCTTTGAGGTTCAAGCAATCAGTGTTGCGTGAACCATAATCATGAACTACAACACTATTAAAAACATAAAATACAATATTATTACTGCTGTCAGTAAATTGTGCTACATATTAAAATTAAGTAGTGTTGTACCTCTGATTGAAGATAGTATTTCATAAGAGACGCCAAATGCTGTTATTGACGGCTACAATTTTTATAAACATTTATAAACTGCTGTCTTAAATGCTTTTAAACCAAATTATACCTTTAGGTCATTCTTCTGCACTGGAACACAGTATCACTATCAGCCTCTACAAAGGAATGGCTAGTTTCACTGTAGGCAACTTATAACACTAAATAACTACATATATTGTTAGAAACCGATAATTTAATCAAAATAAAATTACTTTCTGTAAAATTTAAAATAGCAAACAAACATGTACAAAGTATAGTTGTACACGTTAAAGCATGCACAAAAGAGTACCACAACACAGAATTAACCATACATTTACATTACTGGGGATGATTCGCAGTTGGTAAAACCATGCTGAACTGCAGGTGGGGCAGATGTAACATATGCAGAGAGATTTAGGGGCCTATGTATAAATAGTCGCGGAACCGCCGTAATTACTAAGGTTCCATACCGCAGCAAATATTTACATTTTTAATGAATATATCCCTGCTATGTACAAAAGGGGAATTCGCAGGAACAGCGTTTGCATTAACTGCTGTGCCTGCAAGTTCTATACCCGGCATTATGTAGAAGTGTTTCATGTTTGTAAAAGACTTCTCCAGGGGACACTGATACTGGGCATGCGCACAGTGCCAGCTTCTGCCTACGTACGGAGGCTGCGGGAGAGATCTTCCGATCTCTCTCCAGAGAGTAAGCCTCCATGGGCTTAAAGCAGTTTACACAATCTAAAGATGGTGTAAACTACTGGGGCCAGATGCCAAAAAGCAACGTTTTGTACATAGGGGTTACTTTTCCTTCCTTGTCAACCATATAGTAACAAAAGAGAGCTTAAATAGACTAAAGAAACTATGTTACAAGAGTGTCCATATAGTCTGTTTAAAAAATATAGGTGCCAAAATGTATAAGGATATAGCTGTGTCTGTGAAAGCTCTGGTGTAAAGACATTGGGGCCTATTCATTAACACATAACATTCTCTGGAGGTAATTAGGTTTAGAAATCGCATGGAGTTCTACCTAATTACAGGAGGAATTCATCATTCCTCCTCCCTATAACTATCTATTCTGAAAAGCTGTCATTTTTGCGATGACAGCTTTTCAGAAAATAGATACTTTTCCCTATCTACTCTACTTTACCGCAGCTGTACTCAATGCTGCGCATGCGCTGTTCCGTTCACAAAAGTGGCGCATGCGCAGCACAGATTACACCTGCAATAATTCTGTGTCCCCCCTCTCCCCTCTTTCACTTACCTGGCCGGCTGTAGCCGCGGTTCCTGACCTCCGTCCTGGCCCCCCGTCTGCAGCAGACAGCACGGACAGGCAGAGGGGGCTGATTTATTTATTTATCCTTTTAAACTTTATTTTGTTCTCACAGCTGCAATGCTGTGAGAACACAGAGCAGCAGCCGGAGCCTAGGAAGGGACCAGAGCGAAGGAGGGAGCCGGCGGAGGACCTGCCCAGCTGACAGCAGGTAAGTGTAACCCGCTGTACGTCACCTCAGAGTGGCGTATAGTAACACCATCAAATTCCGAAAAATATATAATTTTCGGAATTTGATGAATTAACGCGGGCAGACTTAACCAGGAGATATCAGTGATATCTCCTTTGTTCAGTGTCTTCATGAATACTAAAATAACGGTAATTAAGGAAAATGGCCTTAAAAACCGTTATTTTAGTGTTGATGAATAGGCCCCATTGTGCCTTGTTCCAATCCAGGTGTAAGATTTGCACCTTGGTATAACCATGTTGCACTGTGGGGGGGCAAAGCAGATTTAAAATGAGTAGAGATATTTATAGTTGAGAATGGCATGTCTTACCTTAATTCTAAATTTCAGTGTAAAAACAAAGCTGACCAGTATTTGTTTCGTTTCAAGCAAAAGCAATCAGTATTTGTCCTACATGCAAAAAAACATAGATTCATGTACACTCCTGCATTGCAGCATAGTTTATTCTAGAGGCAAATTGCTATTTTTTGCTCTTACTCCTAACTCTCCTATCTCTGAATAAGGCCGATTATATTTAGTGAATCTATCAGACACAACGCCCTGTGGCTAAATAAAAAAGGTGTGTGCTCCACCCAAACTATCTTGAAGGACAAGGTTGTTTTGATGTCCTGCCCAAATTTCAAAAGTGATGAAAATATCATGATCTGATTTTGTAGCAACATGTTCTCTCATCCTAAATGTACTTTCTTGACACCTAACTCTATATGACTTAATTAAAGGAATTCATTTTGAAAACCACTGAACAGATTGCGTGGTAATCTATATACTATAACAATGAAGTGAAAGGACCACCTGATCTGGTCTACTACATTTTTATTGTTAATCAAACTCATTTAGCAACACATTTACAGTAAAAACAAGGAGAAAGAACCTCTGTGTCGGCTGTCAGGGGCACTCTTATGAAACATAAAATGTAAATTTTAATAACCCACTAGATAATTTCTTTAGAGCACAACTACAAATAAGACACACTAGTTTGTAGTTGCGCTCTATTATATTTTTATCTTTTGGATGATTAAAAGTTACATTTTATATTTCATACGAGTGCCCTTTATTGACTGCAAATACTATATATACACAATGGGAGAATCACCAGTAACAAATCTTTACTTGAAAATAGTAGGTGCACATATTTATGATTGATGATATCAGATATTTATTGGGCATTTCAAACGGGTTGGGTATGATATGCCGGTGCATGAGATGCCGGCGGTTCAAATACTGACGCCGGAATCCCGATCGTGCAGTATCCCGACATGGTCCGTTAAGTACCCTAACCCGCCCCCCTCCCTAACCATCCTTTGGTGGTGCCTATCCCTAACCCCCCCTTCCCATACCCTAAACCTAACCCACCACAGGAAGTGCCTAACCCTAACCTGACCCCAGTGGTGTCTAACCCTAACCCCCCTCCCCGCGGCCTAACCCTAACCCTTCCCGGGAGGGGGGGGGGTGCCTGACCCTAACCCACCAGGGGAGGTTCCTATCCCCGGGCTAAGTGTAATACTTACCCGCATTCTTACGTTTGGGATGCCGGACGTCGGTATCCTTATGTGTTCGGCATGGCGGCGTCAGCATTATGCCAGGCGTCGGGATTCCAGCGACGATATATCAACGTTCGGGATTCCGTCCGCTGGCATCTTAAATGTATCCCATTTCAAACTATCCTTACAGCACCTTTTTTGTTACAAACTCAGGGCCTGGTTCAGATATGTACGACATTGCAATCGCAGCTGCGATCCCGCACGCAGCTGCTGTGTGAAAACATGCAAATGTTGCAGACGCTGGGCTATGTATTGAAACGCTCACCGGAGCCATCACAAATCCATGCAACTGTGTACCCATAAGCAGCCACCATCACAGCATTATTCGATAATCGGCCATCTCTGTAGCCCTATGGTCACACAGAGTGGCCGTCTGGATTGAAATGTTGGAACCACTTTATTTGCATACGGGATCGCAGTTGTAGGCTGATACGCTCCAAATATGGTCACGATGCTCCTGCGTTTTGCCGCCATTCATCTCACTGCCAAACGGTCTCTGACTGTCAGTCATATTACAAATAAATCCTCACTGGAAGCAGCAACGCTAAGATACCTTGGCACGTGCATAGTGCGACCATGACGCATGCACAGTCAACCAATAATAGCTCAACTGCGGAAATATCGGCATTGTGTACATACCTGAATCAGGCTTCTTTCATTTCTATAGACTTTGGTAGTTAACTAGTAAGTAGTGTATGCTTCTTTCTGACAGTAAAGTAAACAATTGGGGCATTGTTCTATAAAAATGTCCAACCTATAGTCATATTTCGGGATACAACAGGTGCTCTGTGACAGTTGAGTGCAGATGGAATATCATGTTCACTGGCACACCAAGCAGGGGAGCATTAATCAATGTACAAATTCCCTATGTATCATGGTACAATATTTGCAGACAGTCTGAACTCTTTGACACTCAGCCAAGATGTTAACCTGCTTTTCCTAGCTCAGACATATGTGTGAGAACTTGTTAGCTGTCATAATAACAACTTGTATTAATGTAGTGCCTTTCATGCACTGTAATTGGCAGCTTTGCTGCTTTACACTGGGGCTCCTGGTTTAATTTGAGAAAAAAAAATACATAATCTGCCCCGTTTTAGAAAAACACAGTTGATGTGTAGATATTTCACTGGGTATATTTTGAGAGTTATAGCGAACTTTGCTTTTAATGTATTTAAAAATAGGAAGCTGATACAGTAAAAGTAGTTTTCCACTGTAAAAATGAAGCTTACATAATTCCACACCTTCCCTTTACTGCATTTATTCATGTTAGTATGGTCTTGGAACTTACATATATCTCCTTTGTTGCTGCTCAGCTCGGTCCTATATTGGATTTCTTCTTCTTTAGTGGCGAGAGTCAGGCAGCATCAAGTATGGCTGTTACTTACATCCATTTTATACTGTACATGGTGTGAACACTTATCATCGCTGACCTCTATAGTAAATGCATCATCTAATAATGTTCTGCATTGTGGGGGCGTATTATCAAATCTGGAGTACTACTGTGGAAGACTGTTATTAACTGGAGCACTAATGTGGGGGTCTATAGAGCACTACTGTGGGATATATGGGGCTCCACAATGGGTGCATTCAGAGCACTATTTCTTTGTTTCTTTTGTTTTGTTTTTTATTTTAAAAAAAGTAAATATTTTTATCTGTTAGTAAGAAATGTATTATTATAAAATGTATTTTCATGGCAGTGGTGGAGGAGTGAATAATGGGGGAGCGCCATAAACTCTTTCAGGCTGATGGTAGACCTCAGGTTGGCCCTGGCTGGTGTCTTCCTTGTTGGATTTCATCCTAACTGTAAATACCTACATACATAGTCAGGTGCACCCAGAGGGGTGTACTACTTACCTGGTCCCAGGCCTGTTGGAGGGGCCCGTGTCAGCGACTGCCCTCACTGCTCTGCCACTACTCGCGCCTGTATAGCAGCACAGTGGTACATGGGGCATTGAGAGAGCGGAGACTGCTGCTGGTGTGTGTTGAGAGAGAGAGAGAGAGACAGACAGACACTCATGCAAACTCAAAAAGGTAAAATTTGTAGGTGCCCTCCCCAAGGTAATACACAGCAATAGAGAGACAGGCGGCACTTAGAAGGCTTGTATATGTATAATACAGCACACAGTCACAGGTAGGTGCATACAAACTATGGTTGGAGGCACCTACCTGTGACTGTGTGCTGATTTATACATATACAAGCCTTCTGAGAGCCGCCAGTCTCTCTCTCTATATATACAGGTTGAGTCTCCCATATTCAAAATGCTTGGGACCAGGGGTATTTTGGATATCAGAATATTCCGTATTTTGGAATATTTGCATACCATAATGAGATATCTTGGGAATGGGACCCAAATGTAAACACAGAATGCATTTATGTGTTATATACACCTTATACACAGAGCCTGCAGGTCATTTTATACAATATTTTCAATAATTTTGTGGCTCACACAAAGTTTGTGTACATACATGAAATTAAGTTATGTTTCATATGCACCTTATACACAGAGCTTGAAGATAATGTTATACCAGTGGTTCCCAAACTGTGCGCCGTGGCACCCTGGGGTGCCTCAGGACACTTGCACGGGTGCCTCAGGTTGGGGTTCCAGCACCGAATAAATTATTTATGGTCAATGTAATGTAAATTGGTGGACAAACAGAAGCTGAAACCTGTCCACCACCACATAACTGAACATAAGGATGACAGATAAGCACAACTTACGTCACTTTATCACTTTACTACATTTTTTCTAAATTTCTCAATAACAAACTTTTGGCTTAGGGGTGCAGTGAGAACAATACTGATACTCTAGGGCGCCGTGATTCAAAAAAGTTTGGGAACCGCTGTGTTATACAATATTTTTAATTTTGTGCCTTAAACAAAGTTTATGTACATTGAACCATCAAAAAGCAAAGGTTTCACTATCTCAGTTATGCAAAAAAAATTCCATATTTCATAATATTCCGTATTTCGGAATATTTGGATATGGGAGACTCAACCTGTATATAAAATATGTGTGTGTTTTTCACTTTCCAGGGCTTGATACATATAGGCAATGCTGTCATTGCTCGCATTTTGCCTTTAGTCCATCCTGCCCTATGTCTCTATAGAATGTGATAATCATAAATTATGGGCATAATATGTACATATTCACCTGCCCAGCAGTATCAATGGTTTTCAAATGTTGCCAAGTAGAATGTGGTATAGATTGACCCACTTAGTAATGCAAGCTCCCAAGGATAAACATTGCCAATCCTTCTGGCTGGAAATTATAGTTTTTAACTTTGGAAGTAAAATAAATTATAATTAATTACACCTGCCTTGTTTATAGCATAATTTACAATGTATTTGTTTTACTGTGGGGGCAGCAGTATAAACATATAAAGATATTGAAAGAACTGCCTTAATTACAGCCTAAAATATTTAATTTGTGTGGAAATTTGTAAATTAACAGGATGATGCCTGTTCCAGGACTAAAATCCAATTATGCATTGTAATTGATTTAACTGAGGATAACTTAAACTAAATGATGTACTCGCAAAAGATAGCATAATTGTAAATTGTGAAAATAGCAGTATGTCAGCTATACAGGCTGAAGCAGACACAAGACTCCACTGATCAGAGAATAGCAGAAAACTATTTTTATAATTTGTTTTTCTTACTTTTTATTTCGTGTTTATAGGTATGTGCAAAATGCCCATTTATTCAGACAATATTGTGAAATAAACCTAAGCCAGTGTGGTGAAAATATATAATGCGGGCTTTCTAATATCTTAAATTGTACCTGTTAGCTAAAGCAGAGGTTCCCAAAGTCCGCCATTACAGTCCACGTTTTAGGGATATCCATGCTTGCGCACAGGTGACTTAATTAGTACTACAATCCATTAGATTTAACCATCTGGACTCAAGCTTGGATATCCCTAAAACGTGGACTCTAATGGCGGACTTTGGGAAACTCTGAGCTAAAGTATTGTAAAACAAAATGATAAACAACTAAATAAACTCTGCTACTCTGTAATGCCATACAAACAGAAATGCAGATTTCTTTGAGATGGTAATGTGTGGGGCAGTATGGGTAAATATAGGGTTATTATTTTACCTAGAGAAGCAACCACAATAGGCGTGGGTGAGTAGCTTCTGCTCTATGGGTGTTCTGTCACTAGGACACCAATGTTTTACTAATTTTAAGGAAGAAGGATTATTGAAAAAACAATTTATTTAATTGTATTTATTCTATTGAGTCTTTAGTAAAGCTGGGTACACAGTGAGGGGGTGGGTACACGATGTCGGCACGATATGTCATTTCCGGCCGCATCGAAACGACATATCGGCTGTATCACTCAGTGTGTACACCCAATATGCACGCTTCCTATTCCATTTGCCAAGCGCCTGCTGGTAACAAAATCCAGGCGGCGCCTGGCAAATGGAGTAGGCAGCATCAACGCCTCTCCATCCCAGTGCCTCCCTGCGGCGCAGGGCCGGCTAAGCGCATTGCGCTGGCCCTGGGTGCAGCAGCCAATAAGAATATGCCTGACTCTTATTGGCTGCTGCTGGCTGCTCCAGTACATCCACCGCGATTGCCCGGTCGCGTGTCAGCGGGCGACCAGCCGATCGCGATTGACATTTTGGCCATCCATGCTTTAAAATGTTATATGTTTCTTACATAGACATAAGCAAGAGTTGTCAAGCCCCACTAAAACTCCCTTAGGGACTTTGGCCCTCATTCAGAGCCGGACGCAATTAGCGCTCGCTCGTTCTGAAAATAGGGGTGGCTATTCAAATGAACTGTTCGCTGTTTGCGGTCTGTTCACGCCTCTAGGTCTGAACGAGCGAACAAAACTTGCGGTCGTTTTTTGGGAAACTACACCCCCTGGCCGCTCGCATCCTACGTCATGTCCGCTATTTATTAGATTAATCGAGTACATCGACCAGGGTATGAACTGCTCGCTATTCTTGTGGTCAGTTTTTGCTACCACAATTTTCCGAGCAGTTCTGGCTATAAAATAACCCAGTGACGTGGTCAATGACGCTGCTGTTTTAATTATGCACACCCATAAAACGCCCGTTTTGACCTTTAAGCACGCCTGCGTTCTGATTTCCACTCCCCGTTTTCAAGCACCTTCCCCTGTTACCACCCACATACGCCTCATTCTGTCACTCAAATTATCAAGCATTCGCTATTTTGCGAGCACATGAATTTCGACCGCACTGACTGGTTCGCGCATGCGTATAACGATCCGTACGCATGCGCAGTTGGCCAAACATCGCTCGGAGCGAACGAGCTGCCGCTTACGAGTGGCTCTGAATCAGGCCCTTTGGCCCTCATTCAGAGGCGCTCGCAAAATGGGAGGGCTCGTTCTGAATGTGGGCGGCCGCTTCTCTTTGAACTGCGGCCTCCTGGTCGCTAGCTAAGCTGTGGGTTACCACCCACAGCTTTAGCGACCGACCAGGTTGATGGTCGCGATGGTCAAGACTATCGCGACCATCGGGGCTTGCAACGAGACCCTAAGGTTGGGTCTCGGCAACCGCAAACCCCAGGGAGCTTCCTGCTCTGATCGAGCAGGAAGCTCCCCACTGACATCACTGCTGATGTCAGTGCGGCCACCCACAAAACGGCATGCGTTTCTTAAGGAACGCCTCCGTTTGTGAAACCACCCCCCCGCCATGCCTACAAAACGGGGCGAGCTGTCCATCACCTTCGACAGCCGCCCCTTTTGTAGTGAGCTCCAGAGCAAGAGAATTTCTCTCTCGCTTCGGGGCTTGCGTACGCACAGTGCGGCCGCTGCGTGCGTGCAGGGCCTAAACATCGACCCGCTTGCGAGCGCTCAGCGCTTGCGAGTGGGTCTGAATGAGGTCCTTTGTTTATTAAGCACTTTTCGCAGAAAATCTCAGAAAACTGCAGTTTTTGGAGGATTTCTGCATTAATTATGTACCCAAAAATGTATCTGCTGAGGACTGATATCTGCTGTGGTCCTTTTATTTTTTTTGTAAATGTAGCCCCTATAGAAGACTATGGGGACTGCAATCTGGGCAAAGGTATCAAGTTCCAAAAGCTTAGCTTCTTAAGGTGCGTACACACGTAACGATTTTTTGAACGATTTAAACTATAACAACGTCGTTATCGTTCAAAAAATCGTTCAGTTCCTAAATTATAACAATGAACGAAAATCATTCAAGCGTGTTCCCGTTTGTAGTTTGTAGTTTATTTCAGACTGAGCAAAATAACGATTTTCATTAAGGGAAGGAACATTTTTCGTTCATCGTTGTAAAAATCGTTCATTACACTTCACTTTTCAAGGGACAATCTGACAGATAATCGTTGGTTACAAAATCATTACGTGTGTATGCACCTTTAGAGCTTACCTCTCGATCAATAACACAATTTTTTTTCTGAGCTTTAATGGCAGCTTGCATGTGGAGATGGAAGGGGGCACATGTGTAGCAGCTGTGCATGCGCACTGTTCCAGGACTGTGGGGAGGAGACAGGGAGATAGTCTAAAATGATGGGTCAAAATCCTACACACTCTGTAAAACCTTTCACACATTTATTCCACACATATCTGAAATATATGCATAGATTACACAAAAATTCTTTTAATGGGATAGGGTGCGGGATCCCGGCAGTCGGGATGCCACCAATCAGAATACCGACAGCAGCATCCCGACAATGAGAATCCTGACTCCCTTAAGGTAAGTACCCTAACCCTCCTCCTCTCCCTACCCTAACCCTCTCTCCCCGATGCCTAAACCTAACCTCTCCCTCCCTGCACCCTAAACCTAACTCTCCCCCTTAGCGCCTAACCCTAACCCTCCCCCTAGTGCCTAACCCTAAACCTAAGCCTCCCCAACCCCCGATACTTCGGGATACCGGCGGTTGGGATTCTGGAGCCGGGATCCCGATGCTGTTGGGATTCCATCGCTGGTACGCACGCTAGGATGCTGACTACATCAACTTTTAATGTGCTGCTGACAATAATGATATAATTATTATTTCTCGGTAAATTATATACAATGTATTATATAATTTACCAACATGAGACAGAACTAACAGAAGTAGAATGTGTAGAAATTCTAAATTTGCTGGACTCCCATGGGCCAATCTGCTTGTACAGCTCAGCTGCTAAGTAACCAGATCTCTATCACATTTGGCCATACATGTGACTGTAATATCTGTGTGACTGGGTCTGACAGAGCGCCACTGGTGCAGTTGACAGATAACCGCAAGCACTGTCAGATGTGGTCATCATCCAACCACATTTATAATTTATTCCAACCAACATCGGTTATATTTATATGCAATTTGCATTTGATATCTATTATATATCAGTTGCATTCTTAAAGTTTACTTAGGTGTTTTTGTTATTTTTGTGTTGAGATTAACTAAACTTTACATATACTGTATTTATAGCTGTGTTTTTAAAAATAGAGAAAGTATATCAAAATGTTAGAAATATTTCCACAAATCTTAGCACAGGGTTCAACCCTAGAGAAATATCAGCTATGAATTCCATGCATGTTAGTCAGTGGACCACATTAAAGTGCATAATATTTATTTTGTGATGTGACCTGCTCACTTGAATAAAGACGACTATTGAAAACAAGTCTGCCGTTACCTACGCAGGATGTTTCTTAGTTATTTTGGTTGGAATATCACGGTACATCAGTTGGCTGAATGAAAGAGAAAAGCTGACAACCACGTTTCTAGTCCTGGCTCTCCTGAAATATATTATTAAAAATACTTTAATAATGTTGTATCAAAGGTGTACTTTACTCCACCCATTTGCCTTCCATAAGATCAAACTACTTGTCTAGTTTAAAAAAGGCGCACAGGTGCACAGCTTATTTCTTTTTAATTTAGTTGTAACCTATTTTTATTAAGACCCCTCTGACTCTTGTGTGATACCTTTAATAATATAATATACACATAAACCCTTAAATAACAAATAGCATACACTTGCTATTTGTTATTTAAGGGTTTATGTGTATATTATTTTATATGTTGTGCATGTATAAATATCTCCACTGGTGTGTGAGAAAGGCAATTATTAATAAATGTCCTGTTGAAAATCCAATGTGCACCCCACTCTAGGTGGGTTATTGTGTTTAGATTTAGAACGAATGTATCCTAAGGTTTACATTTGGGGATGCCTGTGGCTATTAGATACTATTTACAGAAAATCTTTGAAGAAGTCTATGCACCAAGAAGGTGAAACAAAGGCCTGTTTACATGTGGAAATGCTAATTTCAGCATGTTTTTAATAACTGTTACTAATTCAGTATTATGGGCCTGATGTGGCTGCCTAATATTCAGCAAACTCCGAATATGGGAGTTTTCAGTACAATTCTGTGGTAACTACATACTTGCCGACTGTTCTGTCCCCATCTCCAGGAAGGGGAAGCCAGGTCGGCAGAGAGGGGGCGTGGCTGTGCAGGAGGGCGTGGTGACGAGATTGCATCATCATGGCCCCAACCCTGCTATACAGTGCCGAGATCACGCGTCATCTGGTCCGCAAACACCCACTTGTGCTCTGTAAGTAAGCAGCTGTGGGGGTTTGCGGCAAGATAGGGGTGCATGCGACTTGCCCTCGTTTCCGGGTATCTGGGAACAACACTCGATATTTGGGAGCATCCTGGCCATTCCGGGAGAGTAACATAGACACATAGAATTTGATGGCAGATAAGAACCATTTGGCCCATCTAGTCTGCCCATTTAGGATTAGCTCATGGTTCCCAAACTGGGTGCCGCTTCGGGGCACTTGCAGGGGTTCCCTAGGTTGGTGGTCCAATACTAAATAAAATAATTTTTGGTCAATGTGATAGGCAAAACCCAGGGCCGATAAAGGGGGGGGGGGGCAACAGGGGAAGTCGTCCCGGGACCCCCACACAGGGTCAATGTGAACCTGCTGAGAACAGAACAGTGGAGGCTCAGCAGCCGCTGCTGTTCTACTGAATGCAGCCACCCAGTCAGTGCTGCTGCATCAGCTTTCTTCTAGGGTGGAGAGAGGCCAGCTCCACACTGACACACCAATGGCCACATCGGGGGCAGAGCCAATACAGCAAACCCCGCCTCCATATCCCCGTGAATCATGTAATTAAATCACAGGGGAGGAGCCTAGTGAATTCAAGGTGCCCTGCCCCAATTGTATCCTATACCGGTGACTGGTCCTGCTGCATCAAGTGAAAGTATGTATGTGTACTGTTTCAGTGTGTGTGTGTGTATATGACTGTATGTATGTATATGATTATGTGTGTATATGTGTTATGGTGTATATGTCTTAGTTTGTATACTGTGTATGTGTTAGTGTGAATCTATGTATTAATGTGTACATATGTGTCAGTGTGTATGTGTTAATATGTATATACTGTTTATGTGTGAGTGTATGTAATATATATGTATATGGCTCTGTGTAGGGCTTTTCGGGGGGGGGGGGGGGGGGCGGAGGTAGGCTCTGTAAGGCTTGGAGGATGCCCCCAGAAGCCTTAATCCAGCTGTGGCAAAACCTAGTGCTGGAGGCTGCAAATTATAAAGTAGACAAGGAAGCACAAACCTGTCTACCACCACATAACTGAACCTAAGGGTGACAGGTAAGTGCATTTTACTTTTTATTTATTTATTTAAATTTAATAATTTTGTACAGTTTCTCAATAAAAACATTTTGGCCTAGGGGTGCCTTGGAAAATATGCTAATTCTCTAGGGTGCCGTGATTCAGGAAAGTTTGGGAACCACTAGGTTAGTTTATTAGGATTAGGGGTTAGAGATGAGTTAATGGTTGGTATTAGGAAGTCTGGGCATTAGGGTTGGCAAGTATGGTTAAGTATTGAAGGGGATAACTGCTTTTGGAGCAGCCGTCCCTGAACCGTAGCAGCATTGAATTGCTCTGGTATGTAATTATCCACCGCTGAAACTCCTGGTAAGTTGAATTCTAAATTATCGGTGGGCCAATAAGATCCCCATAAGAGCTATTTTAGTGAAATATGACCAAGGGAATAACAGGAATAGTGCACAATGTTTCCTCGGATGCAGTCAGGTTTCTTTTTATGTGTGCAAAATGTGCCTATGTGCTATAAGTAACTTTCAAGGTGAATTGTATTTGAAATTATGTTTACGTTATTTACGCATTGATTTAATACAGTGGCGTCACAAGGGAGGTGCGGGCAGCACCCGGGTGTTACCCGCTGAGGGGTGACACCAAAGCGCAGACTCCCCTTCAGTGACAGGAGCCGAGTGCTGCACTATAGTATTAAGTGCAGCACTCGGCTCCTGACACTGTGAGGGAGCCGGCACTTCACATGGCAGTCCGCATCTTCTGCACCGCCCTGGCCCTCTCAGTAAAAAGCACGGGAGTCGGGACCACGTGGTTCGGGCCGCATTGCCACGCCACCTGTCCGTGGTCATGCCCCCTTTTCGGCGGCACATGGCTACGCAGCGGGCGCAGCATCCCTCCTCGCACCAGGTGACACCGCGGGGAGGGACGCCACTGAGTTCATATGTGAAGCAAATTACCAGTATGATTTAATGCTTCCATTCACTGCTATTTGTTGTTTTAAACATGTAAAGTTTACTGGTGGCATTATAATGATTGCATTATGTACGATTGAGTGTACAGTATTGTCGTGTTTGGAATTAACTAGGTGTAGTTTAGTGCACACAGATTAATTGCAGGCTTGTAACACATTCTATTGAGCAATACGGCCACACACTCTAGGTGGAGGTTGGCGGTGACTACAGATAGAGTTCATCATGTGGGTGAGTAGAAGCCAAAGAGTAGGCTTTGTAAGGAGGTGTGGCCAGGTAGTGGTGTTGAGACGTTTATATCATTAGTGGTAGATGTAGCAGAATGTCATAAAAAGATTAGGGGTTCCTGAGATTTCACCTGTTTTCATCAGAAAAAGGGCTTTTGCTTTTCTCACTTTTATAAATTGGAGCCTATGGGAAGGTATCTCTGAGAGCCGGAATGTGCCTGCGTGCCAGGAGAGTATTCAGGCCATGAAACAGAGTAAAGCTGTGGAACTACAAAGCCAAAGCAGAGATGTGAGGGTACCTGCAGCCTACAAGTATGAGAGAATATGCTGCAGAGAGCATGGAAGGGTTATACATGGAAACATTCTGCCTGGCTGGAATGCCTGCAGGGTATTTCGGAAATGTATTGAGTTAAAGCTGTTGGGGGGTATTTATCAAAGCTGGGAGAGAGATAAAATTGTGAGAGATAAAGTACTAACCAATCAGCTTCCAATTTACATTTTGCAGACTGTGTTTATAAAATGATAGGAGCTGATTGGTTGATAATTTATTTTTTTCAATTGTTTCACTCTCCCTGCTTTGATAAATACCCCATTAAATCTGTTTAAATCTGAACTGTACTAATTGCAACTGTCTTATAAGACTGGTAGAGGAAAATACTGATCTATTCATTTGTTATAACCACACAGCAAAAACATTCTTTGCTTCTCTCTCTCTCTGAATAGTTCCAGGAGGTTCCAAAATCCTCCTGGCCACTCTCCCAGACTCAGGGCCTAATTCAGACCCGCTCGCGAGTGCTGAGTGCTCGCAGGCGGGTCGATGTTACCCAAGTGCGCATGCGCACGACGGAGGCGGCTCCGTCGTGCGCATGCGCAAGACCCGAATAACGACGGCCAAGCCATCGTTATGGGTCTTGCACCAAAGGGGGCGTGCTGTCGATGGTAATTGACAGCACGCCCCCTTTGGTGAGCGTGGCTGCCCAGACGGAGGCGTTCCCATGGGAACACCTACCGTCTGGGGCCGGCCCCACTGACATCACTAGTGATGTCAGTGGGAGTGCTTTTGGCTCTGGTAGAGCCAAAAGCACTCCAGGGCTTGCGGCAGCGAGACCCTGCCGCAAGGGTATCGTCGCAAGCCCGATGGTCGCGATGGTCTTGACCATCACAACCATCATTTTGGCCGCTCGCTATAGCTGTGGGTGGTCACCCACAGCTATGCGAGCGGCCAGGAGGCCACTCCAAAAAGGAGCAGGGACGGCCCTGATTCAGAGCGAGCGCTCTGTCAGAGCGTCCGGCTCTGAATCAGGGCCTCAGTGTCTCTCTTTCGTGAAGTAGCATCACTGTGCAGCAAAGGGAGGGCAGTTATTCTGCAAAAAGTCCAAAAAGTAGGCAACTATGCCTGAGATCTGTGCATGAGTAAAGAGAAAGACTTTAACGTGAGATAAAAGTATTGGAGATGATGATATCACTGCAGCCTTCATCAAGGTCTGGTGGAAAGAGGAGTGTGCATAACTTTTAGTTAAGTACTCAAGAAGTAGTCTGGTGTCCAGTTAATATTTGCAGAGAACACTTGTTTCCACAGACGGTGCTTTTGTGGACGCATTTGTGGGATCCCCTGGTCATCTATACCAAAACCTGAAAAGTTAGCGAGCAGCTATCCATGGCATAGGATGAAGACAGGCAGTGGAGTATTTGATAGAGCACAGATGGTGATTACATTTATTTTATTAAAACCCTATATGAATCCAAAATATAATCAGTATACATGCTCTCCTGGTACTTTAAGAACTTGACAGCTGTTATTTGCCCACATTAACGCTCATGTCAAATTGGCTGGAAATGTACCTTTTTTCTTATATGCAACTTTGTTAGTGAATGACACTGGGCCTGATTCAGAGATGGTAATAGAGTAAGAAAGAGTTATGGTGCATACACACGTAACGATTTTTAGAACAATTTAACTATAAAAACGCCGTTATCGTTAAATCGTTGAAAAAATCGTTCAGTTTCTGAGTTATAACGATGAACGATTATCGTTCATGCGCCTTCCCGTTTGTAGTTTGTAGTTCATTCTGACTGACCAACTGAACGATTTTCATTAAGAGAAGCAACATTTTTCATTCATTGTTGAAAAAAATGGTTCATTTACACTTCAAAAAAATCGTTCACTTTTTCAAAGGAGAAACTGAACGAACATCGTTAACGAAAATCGTTCACTAACAAAATCATTGTGTGTATGCACCTAAGTAACTGTGCATCTTGGTCAAAACCATGCTGCACTGCAGGTGGGGCAGATGCATATATGCCTACTCTCCCAGGAGTCGCAGGAGGCTCACGATATTCCGGGTAACCCCTCGCACCCCCGAAAGAGTAGGCATATCTCCTGCATCCCGCCCACTTCCTAGTGAGGTGGGCAAGATGTGGAGATTTTAGGAAAAATTTGCGGGTCCGTATGCAGTGGCGGAGCTAAATGAGGCGAATAGCGTCATTTAGGCCTGCCCCCTCCTCACGGACCCGCGAATCGCGGGCTTTACAGAAAAGGGGTGGGGCCTAATGACAGCTGAAGCCCAGCCCCACCCCCGAAAGTCGAGATGTCCAGGCAGCTCCCGGAAAACATTAATGAAAGGTCGGCAGGTATGGGCAGATGTAAAATTACAGAGAGAATTAGATTTAGGAGAGGTGTGTCCAAACTAAAATCTAAATTGCAGTGTAAAAATAAAGCTACCCAGTATGTATGGGCTACATGCAAAAGCAGGCAATATTTACCACACATGAAAAAAAAAATAAAAAGTATATATTTGCACCCCTTGCATTGCAACATGGTTTGTCCAGGTACACATTACTTGCTATATCTTACTCCAGTGGTTCTCAAGATGCAGTCAGGAAGCAGGCGGTCGAATTGCCAAACGCCGGGTTCTCGACTGTGCAATACCGACAAGGGACTAATGACAGGCGTCGAAATCCCGACGTCTGTCATTATACCTACGCTGGGAGCCCGACGCCCGGCATACCGAACGAAGGTAAGCCAGACGCTGGGTGCGGACAGCTGCGGGGGGGAGGGTTAGGTTAAGGGCTCCTACGGGGACATAGGGTTAGGCACCCCCCGGGAGGGTTAGGCTAGGGGAAGAGGGGCAGGGGTGTACCTAGGGATCCAAGCGCCCCTGGCAATGTAATGTACTGGCGCCCCCCTACCCCCTTATGCAGTGCCCCCAATAGTAATCCCCCTTATGCTGCACTACCCCCAGTAGTAGCCCCCCTATACAATGCCCCCAGTAGTAATCCCCCTATGCTGCATTGCCTCCAGTAGTAGTCCCCCTATACAGTGCCCACAATAGTACCCCCCCGTACAGTGCCCCAGTAGTAATCCCCCTATTCTGCATTGCCCCCAGTAGTAGCCCCCCCTATACAGTGCCCCCAGTAGTAGCCCCCCTATACAGTGCCCCCAGTAGTAATCCCCCTTTATGCTGCATTGCCCCCAGTAGTAGTCCCCCCTATACAGTGCCCCCAGTAGTAGCCCCCCTATACAGTGCCCCCGGTAGTAATCCCCCCTATGCTGCATTGCCCCCAGTAGTAGTCCCCCCTACACAGTGCCCCCAGTAGTAGTCCCCTATACAGTGCCCCCTGTTGTAGACCCCCCCTATACAGTGCCCCCAGTAGTGGCCACCCCTATACAGTGCTCCCAGTAGTGGCCACCCCCCAAAAATTGCCCCCAGTAGTGGCGGGCACCCCCCATAAAGTGCCCACAGTAGTGGACACCCCTATTTCAGTGCCCCCCCCCTGCAGTGCCAGGCTTACACACACACACACACACACACACACACCCGTGTGCCGGGTCCCCCCGCAGCATGTGATGGAAGAGACGTCATATGTCATGACGTCTCTCCCATGCAGGAGAAGAGCGGCCGGGACTCAGAGCAGACAGCGGCGGTCGCCTCAGGAGCGGGGATCAGGTAAGTTGAAATTTTTTTTTGCTCTTTCTGTATGTTTGTGAGTGTAAGCCTAGCTCTACAGTGGGGGGCATTGAAATAGGTGGTGGCAGCTACTGGGAGCACTTTATAGGGGGGTCCCCGTTACTGGGGGGCACTGTATAGGAGTGGCCACTACTGGGGGCAATTTATGGGGGTGGCCACTACCGGGAGCACTGTATAGGGGTGGCCACTACCTGGGGGCAATTTAGGGTGTGGGTGGCCACTACTGGGGGCACTGTATAGGGGTGGCCAATACTGGGGGCAATTTAGGGGGGTGGCCACTCCTGGGGGCACTATATAGGGGGGACTACTACTGGGGGCACTGTATAGGGGGGGTCTACTACTGGGGTGCCAGTCCATTACATTGCCAGGGGCGCTTGGATCACTAGATACACCCCTGGGGGGAGGTTAGGGTAAAGGGGGGAGAATACGATTAGTAATACTTAAAAAAACTCACCTGTTGTGATATTCTCTTGCCGGTCTTCATACCGATCCCCTCACATTCTGTCCTCAGGATCCCACACAGTTCACATTTTCCAGATCACCCAGCAGGTGCACAGGTGTAGGCATTACTCACTGATACATTTTAAAAGATCCACAGGTGGAGCTAATTATTTCACTTGCGATTCGGTGAGGAGACATGGAAAACATGCACTGTTTGGGGTCCTGAGGACCAAGTTTGAGAACCTGTCTTAAGGTGCATACACACGTAACGATTTTCTGTCCAACCATCCAACTAGTTGATTGGTTGGAATGAAAATCTGGTAACGTATGGGAGTAACTGATGATCAGCAATCTGCTCCTAAATGCCAGAAAACAGATGAAAAAGGTCGTTCAGACAAGTTTGTTAAATGTTTGATCTAAACAATTTGTTCAAACAACAGTTTTTGTCCATTTTCCGGCATTTGGGAGCCAATTGCTGATTGTCATTTGCTTTCATACCTTACCAGATTTTCATTCCAACCAATCAACTAGTTGGATGGTTTGACAGAAAATCTTTACGTGTGTATGCAGCTTAAAGCTGGCCACCAACTTACATCCAACCATCCAACTAGTTGATTGGTTGGAATGAAAACCTGGTAAGGGATGAAAGCAAATGACAATCAGCAATTTGCTCCCAAATGCCAGAAAAAGGACTTAAAACTAGGGATGTGCAGGCTCGGATAGGTTCGAGTTTGCACGTGGAGTTCGGATTTTTCCCTCCAAAAAAACGGAACTCAGAAATAGGGGCAAAACGTCATCTTACATGGACGAACATCATCATTCCTGGACATGTAAGATGACGTTTTGCCTCTTTCTGAGTTCCGTTTTTTTGGAGGGAAAAATCCGAACTCCACGTGCAAACTCGAACCTATCCGAGCCTGCACATCCCTACTTAAAACTGTTGTTTGAACAAATTGGTTTGATCAAACATTTAACAAACTTGTCTGATGACCATTTTCATCTGTTTTGTGGCTTTTAGGAGCAAATTGTTGATCATCAGTTATGCTGGGCATACACGGCCAGATAAAATGTCTGTCAGCCTGCCAGCCGCAGATGTCGCCGGCATACACTGTGAGATTTCTCTCACAGTGTATCAGCCCGACATCCGCGCTCCGCCCCCGGGGGAGGAGACATTTCCCTGTTCCTTCCGTAGGAAGGAACACAGGAAATGTCTGTCTGTCGGCCGCGGCTGGGCATACACTGGCCGATGCGGCCGACAGTTTACCGGGAAATATCGTATTGGACGGGCATGCTGGACAATCCGGCATGCCCGACCGAGCAATATTTAACCCTCAGTCGCCCCCCCACATGCTACAATTATAATAATTATAATAATTGCAGCGTGTATGACCAGCATTACTCCCATATGTTTCCAGAGTTTCATTCCAACCAATCAACTAGTTGGCTGGTTGGACAGATAATATTTAGATGTGTGGCCAGCTTTATTCTATTCCCAACTCTGAATCAGGCACACTATTCAGATGTACTATATTATGTATGAATTGTGTACTATAATTACAAATACCACTTTGAAGCCACATTTGTTAAAGTAAACACAGGGCAGCACAGACGGTGTAATGGTTAGCATTACTCATACCCTCCAACATTTTCCTTTAACAACTCGTTACATGGGAGGCGTGGCCGCAGATAGAGGGGCATGGTCATGGATAAAGGGGCATGTCCATGGGGGCTGGAGGCATCGTGGCTGGTTTAGTACTTACAGTTAGTGTTATACTGCAAGTTCTGTATAATTACCGGAGCTGGCGACGGTAGGGGCAGAAAAGCACGGAGGTCGGAGAAGATTCGGCTGTCACTCAGAATGCTGCGGGAGTCCTGTGTCCCAACAGCGCTGCTTAAGAAATCTGGTGAGTGTACCCACTCGGTACAGACCATTAAAAACCGGTACTGTACACGCTAAAACGGTATAGTTGGAGGGTATGCATTACTGCCTCACAGCACTAAGGTCGTGGGTTCGTTTCCCACTACGTTCCTAACTGTGTGGAGTTTGTGTATTCTCCCTGTGCTTGCATGGGTTTCCTCCCACACTCCAAAAATATACTGGTAGGCTAATTGGCTCCCAACAAAATTAACCCTTGTGTGTGTGAGCATGTGATAAGGAATATAGATTGTAAGCTCCACTGGGGCAGGGACTGATGTGAATTCTCTGTAAAGCGCTGTGGAATATGTGTGCACTATATAAATAACTGGTAGTAATAATAAACCATATGCTACTGTTTGCTGTTGGAGTAAAGCAGGCACATCCGATACCTTTACAGAACTGGACGCATCTTGCGTATACAGCCAACTCTGCAAGCTAGGCTTGAAACACCTTTTTCTGGTGCACATTTTGTGCTGGGAATTTAGGCACACATTCTGTACAATTCTGCATAAGCCCCATTGTGTTGTTTTGTAATTACTCCTCAAACAAATTGATACAAAATATTATTATTAATTAATAAATTATTATTTTTAGCTTCACTTAGATCTATCACATTTCAGTAGTAATTATGAGAGGACGCTTTAATCTACTTGAGCAATGGCTACACTGAGGCCCAGAGCTCAGCTGAACAATTGTCTCATTCTCATGCAGGGAGCCTAACATCACATTACTACCTTTGTTGCTGAGATCTTTCTCTCTGGCTAGAAGTGAACAATCATGTGCAACCGGGATGTCCCATAGCAGCAGTCTGGAGGGGGAGTTGTACAGACATTCCACAGCCCAATCACCAGCACAGCACAGGCTCACTCAGTTAGGGCTGCAGCTCAGGCGGTGTCACTAATGACTGTGTGACTAGTCCGGGAGACGGAGAGTTCCTCTCCCAGAACTTTGTTTTTGTGGAGTTGCTCCCCCACCCCCCTGCCTGAACTCTGTGGAGCAGCCCAGGCTGTAATGTTGCTAGTAGTAGTTCGTAGTACTATTCTGAAGTAGTAGTGTGGTGTGTACCCGGGGGAGTAGCGGTGTGAGGAGTTACCAAAACAGAGCAGCCTGGGTATAGCAAGCTGCTACCAGCAGTGGCCCCGGGGAGGAGGCAGCACACAGGGCATGGAAACACTATGCTGCAGCCGGCTAATGAGGAGCACTGGGGGTTTGGAGCGGCTAGGTGAGGGATGCCGGTGTTAGTGAC
This sequence comes from Taudactylus pleione, assembly GCA_031769625.1. Lineage (NCBI taxonomy): Eukaryota > Metazoa > Chordata > Amphibia > Anura > Myobatrachidae > Taudactylus > Taudactylus pleione. The sequence continues at coordinate 24,429,686 of JAUIMM010000006.1, forward strand.
GGCCAGAGAGCAGTGACACCGGGGGCATCTCAGGCTGGGACTCCTAGCACAATGGAGGGAGAACAGGCAGCAAGCAGCCCCCCTGACACCCCCCAAACTGATGGCACAGAGTCCGACGCCTTCTCCAAACTTTGGAGCGATGTGATGGGAATGCTGGTAAGTTGCGTTAAGGGAGAGAATAATTACTTTACATAATCCTTGATTTATAACTAATCACTGGTATCTGGGTAAACTATCACTATACTGTACATGTGTGTACTTTTTATGTTGTGTGTGTGTTGAGTAGCAGCTGACTAGTATACAGGTCATCCCACTCTATCTACCTGATGCCCCAGAGGTAGGTGTGATGTGTAGGCAGGATGGTATGTCCATATTACAGTACCTACACTACTAGGATGATTGCTTTTGTTTACTTTCAACGTAATTTGTTATATTTATACTATTCTATATATTTGTTATTTGCCTTTGGCTACAGTGGCTGTATTACTTACTGTACGTTAGAGCAATGAATTGTATTTACATATAAAATACTATGTTGGACTTTGCTTTGCTAACTTTAATAAACATCCTTTAGCATGTGTTTCCAAACTTGTCACTGCAATTAGTACAGTATCATATTTCTTCTGTGCTTCTGTCACAGTGAATTTCAGTTGAAGGTTACGAACCTTACATGTCACACAGGATTGAAGAGTGTGTTTTCTGATTCTTATGCTGTTCTGTGTATTTGCATTATTGCCTACATTGCATAAGTTAGAGGGTTTAGATTCTCACCAGAGCAAGAGAACTCTGTTCTAGTGGTGCTATTGGGGCTAAAGTTTTAGTTATGATTTGGACAGGTGAATAATTAGGTGTGTTATGTAATAATCTTATGATTTGGATTTTAGGAGCATGATACACCCTATTGCTGACATAAATGGGACTTTCACCATGTGTAGGGTTATTTTTGGTCATTTCTGCTGGTGATAATACTGTGATCACTGGAGAAACCCTGCCCCATGTTTATGCATGGGGAAACCAAGGCTTCGTGATTATTGCTAACTCCATTTGAATAAAGCATGTTTTCATGTTCAATGGTTTTTAAATATTGTTGCATTTTTTTCCCCAGAAATCATATTTATATTTTAAATAATTTTAATATCTTTATTTTTTTTATTAATTGGAATTGAAGGTCCAAATCTGCACATGCTGGGACCATCAAGTCCACTAATGAATGCGCACATTGCCAAAGACTGGCAATGTGCGCATTCATTATTGGCTAAGAGATTACCGCTCCAACTTGGTACAGTATATTATTATACTGGATAAGAGATTACCGCTCCAAATATTGGCTAAGAGATTACCGCTCCAACTTGGTACAGTATATCCGGGGGCTACACTGGCAATATTTAAAAAAAAAAAAAAATTGTAAAAATCACTTTTTTTTTTTTTTTTTTTCTTTTAACAAATTGGGACCTATGCTCCACTTCGTATTTCCTACACTTATTGCTGTCATAATAGGTTCTCAAACTATTAAAACATAATTTTTTTTAAACTGTGATTTTATTAGAAAGGCGAATGCAGTGGTTATTACAGTATACATTGTTTACAAACTGTAGCTGTTAATTATGACCTTAGTTTTAAACAGCTGAGTATTCTGTGGTGGCTCGTTAATTAATTTGTCTGCTGTAAAATTGTTTTAACATTAATTACTTATTAAAAGTCATATGAGAAAGATACAGTTGGGCAAAGTGTGCATTGCGTGTGTGTGTCATTCAGCATGTATGTGTGACTTGTAAAGTCAGTGCTACTGTAAGGTAGTGGCCAGCTGTGGAAACAACTGCTTCTAACCACTCCTAAGCATACACACACATAAAGATTTTCTGTCCAACCATCCAACTAGTTGATTGATTGGAATAAAAATCTGGTAAGGTATGAAAGCAAATGACAATCAGCAATTTGCTCCCAAATGCCGGAAAATGGACAAAAACTGTTTGAACAAATTGTTAGATCAAACTTGTCTGACGACCATTTTCATCTGTTTTCTGGCATTTAGGAGCAAATTGCTGATCATCAGTTACTCCCATACCTTACCAGATTTTCATTCCAACCAATCAACTAGTTGGGCAGAAATTCTTTACGTATGTACCCAGCTTTACCATAGCACTGATTTATGTCTGAATATCGATTACAAGAACTTATCAACTTAAACAAGCCACTGCTATATGATCTTTAAGCAAATAGCATGCATTGACTTTAAAAGTCCAATAATTACTGTAGGACTAGAAATTCTCCCTGTACATGCATTAAAACATTCATATATGGTAATTGGAGACACAGGGAGTGATGCTGAGTTGTGCATGCACCTGTTAGTGTAGCTTAAAATAAGCAAATTAGTACTACTTATGCCCCAAAATGTCTAGTATATGTTTATATATGCATGCAGATCTAGTACTGAGACCTCCGTACGCTTGGAGAGACATACAAACACAGATCAAGTACAGCATGGTCATGTCCACATAATTGTGAGCTGAGACAGAACCATTGTGAGACCCATGTGAGTCTGCCAGTAGAATATCCCTTGCTGGTGTCTGAGGGCGGCTGGTTCAGATAACACACTGATAATGATGATGGTCACCAGCACTAGCTAGCCACTTCTGATTGGATGATTGTGTATTCACCTCTGAAGCTGATACCTGTAGGTGGTGTCTTTATTAATAGTGCGTTTATTAGAATATTTTTGGGGGCGCTTTCTAGAATTATTGTTTGCTACTTTCTTACATAAGTGAGAAAATTATTCTGCCTATATTGTGTTTGTAGTGTAATTTTTTTTTTTTATTTTTTTTTTAACTTCACTCAAACATAGCTGATGCATTTTTGCTGTCTGCAACAGTCTTCTTGTGCTTATGACCTGGCTGCTTGTAAGTGTATCTGTTCTGTTATTACCATATCTGTATAAATAAAGCACATACACCTGATGTAAACCTGACCCATATGCTACTGATGCCTCTGACTATATGTACAGCTCTAGCATTACCCTATTCAACAACTCTTGACTCTCATTGAGTGCTGAACTGCCTTCCCCTCCCTGTGACTCAACCCCTTTTGCCTGTCAAGGTACGGTGAGTTCTCAAACTCTAGTCTGCGTTCGCCTAGTTTGTTGGTTTACTATTCTACGCCAACTCATAGTAACTGTTCCGTTGATATGTTTATTTCTCTGTTACTCTGTATTCACTGTACGTTATTGATGAAACTTTGTAGCACCTTTAAAAATAAAGTATAATAAAGACAATAACACTATTTTTATGTGTGGCTTTTTAGAGTATCATTTTATGCAATACCATAATAACATGAGAAAAATGTTTTATTACTAATTATTGTTGGGGAAAAAACCCCTATTATTTATATTTTTCTTTAACTGATCTGGAATTGATGTGTGTAGTTCCTCTGTGCCTCTATCTTGCACAAATGATGGTTTCTTGGTGACCTCTTTGGTTCTGTTCCCTCACAAAGGGCCTGATACAGCAGTGCACACTAGTGGACTGAGGGCCTGATTCAGACCCGCTCGCTAGGCTGCATTCGCATACGCCAGCCATTTTTTAAAATTTGCGTACGCATCGCAGTGCGTGAACCAGACCGAGCGATCGGGAAGCGCTCGCTGCGCATAGACTGCCCGGCTGTTGAGTGACAGGAGAAGCCGTTTGTGGGTGGTGACGGGCTGTCCGCTAGAAACGGGGCAGTGGAGGTGCGAATGTAGGCATGCCTGAGCGTCTTAATGCCGTTTCAGGCGTGCATAATTAAGAGGCAGCATCATAGTACACGTCACTTGGCTGAAATTTACACTGTAGCACTTGCAGTGCTTGCGGCAGGGTATGGTCAACTACAAGTGCTGCAATCGCATCTGATGGTTCTCTGTTACTGAATGTTGCATACACTTCCTGGAAATGATGTGCACAAGTGGGTGTCTTAAGACAGGCTGGTGGGAGTCTGCATACACAATGCTATTGCACACAAAGACATAGTGGACGTGCTAATGCCTTGCCATGCAATCGCCTGCCTTTGCCAGATTTGCATATGCTGGGTGCTTGCGAACGCATCTAGCGAGCGGGTCTGAATCGAGCCTTGAGGGTATAATTCTGTAGAAGGTTTTATTTCCCTTCCTCCTGACATTTATTACCCTACATAATGCCCAAAAAGAGATTATTCTATGGTCTTGCTAAAAGAAAAGTCTGATCTATCTATCCTATCTATATTTATCTTTTTTTTTCCCAAGTTGCCCAGGCAGTGTGGAAAAAATTTTTTTTTCCCTGGGGGAATATGCCAAATAACAAAACCTGTTATTACCACATTATACTGAGGCAATGGATCATTTCAGTCTTCTTGGACATTTTCTACCATTATATAAGAAATGCACCTCTAAATGTGTAGGCTTGTTCATCCCTGGATTAGGGAAAAACCATATCCTAAAAAGAACATGTACCATGTGATTATATTGTACCAAAAATAATAAAATTAACTCTGATGTTAGTAATACCCCTTTTACACCGGAGCTAAAACCCGGGTTTTTGAAGGGTTAACCCGGGCAGCTCCCTGGTGTAAAAGGGGAGAGGGTTGGATCGCCGGGTCGAGTGACCCGGCAATCCAACCCAGGTAACTAGCAGGGTTTAACACGGGCGTAGCCCGTGAAACCCTGCTATGGGAACAGCGCACTCCGGGTCACGAAGACCTGGAGTGCGCTGCTAGCCGGCCGATTGGCCCGGCTTCAGTGGCGCTTGGAGATGACGTCATCTCCAAGCGTCCACTTTCACTCCGCAAAAGCCGGGTCTATGCAGACCCGACTGCGGTGTGAGCGGCGCTGACTCGGGAATATCCCGAGTCAGCGCCGGCAAAATTCCGGGTCTGATCCGGATAGGAACTTTGTTCCAACTCCGGGTCAGACCCGGAATTTAGGTGTAAAAGGGGTATTAGCTACACAAGAAGCCTCGACACAGAAGCTGGATTGTTAAGAAGCTGTAAATCTGTAGATTTCTAATGGTGCATACACACGGGATGTTCGTCAACGATATCATTGAACGTTCTCCCGGGTCTGCTGGATGATCGATATCTATCATCAAGCACACTACCATCGACGGCTAGCGACCCACAATCAACGATCACGGGTCCCTATAGTAACCTGGTCAATATCGACCAGGTTGGCATGCATGCACGGTCGATGAACGTTATCTTTATTGTCCAAACATGCCCGCACATCACAGGACGGAGGCGACAAAAAATTAACGATATGATCGATATCGTTCATATTGTGCATTTTAATCGTACCGTGTGTACGCACCTTTACACTGAAATGTGTTACTTGCTAATTTTGATTTAAAATGACCAGAGATAACATTTTGGAAAAATGACTAGGGTATCAGACTTGCATGTTCTTGGAAATCATCCTTATTTTAGCTTCCTCTTTAATGATAGTGACTGTATATTTATGATTAGGGATAGATGTTGATAAAAGTTCAAATAGTTTTGGAGATTCATTGTAAAATCAAAAGAACTATTCACTTTTAAAAATAGTGTTTTAACCTTAAATGGCCATAATAAAGCTTAAGACGCATATCCAATTCGTTTTGAGGTTTACCATGCAGCTAATTGTTGGCTCAGACTGATTCAATTAAATCCTGCTTTCCTGTGTTTTAAGTATCAGATGGTGCACCTTTCCTCTAGCCTCAAGAGCTGCGAGGAAAAACCCAAGTGTTAAAATGCACCCTCTGCGATTTCATGAAGGGAAACCCATAGATTCCAGCATTTTATGCGGCGTCTATGGGTTACCACACATTAGCCAAGGGAACATGCAGAATAATTTAATAGCTCTGGTTGTTGAACCCAGAGCTCTTCCCCGCACGGTAAACCCTGTACCTAATGAATATGCCACAAGGGTGTAAAGGGTACCCTATCTTTTAAATTTGTAAAAGTCAACTGTTATTTAGTGGACTTGCTATGGGAAACAGTCGGGAAAACGATGGACTTAATCCCGACTGCCGGCTTCCTGACTGTATAATCCCGAAAAGGGTTAATTGATAGGCGTCGAAATCCCGACGCCTGTCATTTTCCCTATGCCGGGAGCCCGACGCGCGGCTTACCGATCGAAGGTAAGCCGGGCGACGGGCGTGGACAGCAGCGGGGGTTAGGTTAGGGTTCCCAGGGGGGACTTAGGGCTAAGCACCCCCCTGGGAGGTTAAGTTTAGGTTAGGGGAAGGGGGGGTTAGGCACCCCCCGGGGGGAGGTTAGGGTCAGGCACCCCCCCGGGGCACTAAGGTTTAGGTGACGGGGATGGGGGGGGGGGTAGGGTTAGGCTCCCCTAAGGGAGGGTTTGGGTTCGGGGGTAAATCATACTGAATCCCTGGCTATATGCAGTCCACATTATGAGTGTGATTTAAATTGTTTTTATTTCTTCCCTGGTGTAATGGGTGCTTGACAGAGCAATTCAGTAGTTGCTCTGTTCGGGCATGAATAGTCGTGGAGGCATACATCTCTGCTTGCACTTTACTGAGGTGGCAAGCAGAAAAGTACGTGGTCTGGGCACCCAACTAGGACTTTGGACGGGTTTAGCTGTTTTCCGAGGCTAAACCCAGTCCATTTGTGCATGACGTGTGCACAAAAACAATTGAATATCACACCCTGCTCTCCCGTCACTTTAGACGGGAGATCGGTCGCGATAAAACAATTGAACCGCCCCCCATGTGCTCAATATTAGTTGTTTTTAAATTGTCAGCACAGATTGCTATAATTCACCTGTGGGGTCTGATTTTCTTAGGTGTATTTCTTATTATCTTTGGCAAATTTTGCCTCTGTGCAGCCTTTGCACTGCAGCCAGATGTACACTGAGGTTGGGAGGGGGGGGGGGGGGGGGGGGCGGAGATGTATTGCACCTTCTAAGGAGGACACCTGAAGATGTTGTCCATAGCAATCTATCAGATTCTAGCTATCATTTTGTATAATGTACTAGGTAATGATAGCCAGAAGCTGATTGGTTAGTATGGGAAACTTCTTTATTTGTTCTCTTTAGAGGGTTTGTTACATCTACCCCAGGTTTTACACAAACTTTTGGTGCTATTTCAACCCCTCCAAATGCATGATTGTGTGGGAGGGGTGTACCAGAGGTTCTGTACTGTGTCCTGACCTTTTTTCCTTTTAAAATCAAGATTTTCACTACCTTTCATCTGCTGAGGGAGGGGCACACAAAAAACATGAATATGCTGGAAAAATACAATACACGTTTGGAATTGGATTGTAAATGTAATTCACTCTGCAAATTTGCCATGAAAACGTCTTGCAGGACCCAACCAGCTCCAAATTGAATTGACCCCTGAGGGGGAAATGTATCAAACTTTCTAAAGAGTGTAGTTGCCCATACTAACCAATAGGCTTCTACTGTAGCTAGCATCTAGCAAGTATGTTCTATAACATGAAGAGTAGGAGCTGATTGTTTGCTATGGGTAACTTCTACACTTGTTCACTTTTTATAAGGCTTGATACATTCCCCCTTTGTGCTTTATGACCCCTTTGTCTTGATAGCTGGACTTGGGGGCTGGAGGGGGGTGCAAGTGTGTATGAAGTACAGTGAATTTGTGTTAGCTCAAAATATGTCCTATGTTGTCTGGAGGCTGATCATCTGCAGGAGAGTGCATGGTGCATGTGCAGGCTTTTACACACTGATCTGGCAGGGTCAATGTCCCATCATAGAAAAAGCATCTGGTAGTGTCAAGGGTTAAGCAGGCTATGAGTATGGTCCTGCTGGAATTTTCCTCCAGCAGTCTTTTTATACATTGGTACATGAACTCTTGGCTCCTCTCTGCAAACTTCCTAGAATTCTAGATCCTTGGTGCTGCTTTCAGGCCAATTCACAGTTTGATGACCACATATACACTATACACAATATATACTTGTGCCATAAATTGTGGTCTGTAAAGTCTCTGAAGAATGCAGCAGTCCACAGAAAGCTATTGAGGCACAACTAGCCCACAGGAGGTCATCTGGAAATCTCCAATCTATTCTATTCACAACCATTGCACTAAGCATTCTACTATTTGACTCAAAGACAGAAAACACAGATACACTCTTTGAAGGAAGATAAAAACACGCTTTTGAAATTCCTGTCACTGAACAGTCGGCTTATTGTCATATCCCCTAAAACTATAATATAAATATCCCCAAAAATATAATGTAAGAATGTGTCTGTAAAATGCAGCTGTCATTCCTGTTGTTGCACTTGAAGTATGACTTGCTTCTGAATTTGTTATTTTGTATATGTTTCATTTAGTAGCTCAGTAAAAGGTTGTTTTGAAAGAAAACATCTTACTGTTATCAAATAATTGTCATCCTTCAGTTACTAGTGTCGAAAGCATTTATTTTAGCATGTGATTACTCTAGAGCAGTGGTTCCCAAACTTTCTTGAATCACGGCGCCATACAGTATCAGCATTTTTCCCCAGCACCCCTATGCCAAAAGTTTCTTATTAAGAAATTAAAAAAATATATGAAATTAAGATAATTGTTCTTATTGTAAATTGTTGTTTTCCTTTGGTGGACAATTGTTTGTCCACATATTTTATGATAGGCAAAACTAGTGTTGGTGGTTGCCAATCACAATGACCATAAATAATTTGATCCTGAACCGCCAATCCATGGCACCCCTGCAAGACGTGCCCCACGGCACCCAGTTTGGGATCCACTGCCCTAGAGAAATACAACAGGAGACCCATACACCACATACAGACTACTTATTTTATCCAAAAGCTTAATGAAGCACCTATCCCGCTAACAGGCGTCTGGTAACTTTTACCTTCCCAAGGCTTTTCCTCTACACTCTTCAAGAAAATGTCCACTTTTTGTGTATAGATTTGTTTTTAAATAGCGTCTTCATCATGTGTGAAAGTGTTATCTGCCCAACGTTATTTTTATGTGTGGAGCAGGAAAAGGTTGATTTACCTTCCAGGTTCCTGTCATCTTCAGCTCTTCAACTGCTTTTCCCCTTGTGCTGCTTGAGTTGGCAGATGGATGATAAGCTTTACACTACTACAACAGCGAGCTCAGCACCAGGCCATTCCACAGATGATCTGCAATTTCTGTCAGATTGTTCGGCATGTCTCCTGTATAGTAACCCAGCCACGAGGGGCTATGGCGAAAAGCTGCTGACCATCAAATACAGTTAAACTGATCTATTTTTTCTTTTAATATCATAGCTGCTGTACACTCACTACATATAGAAATAGCAGTAGGGGAGGGAGTACCTTTAATGCATAGATTCTGCCCACATAATAGGAAACGGCACATACAAGAGTTGTAATTCGCAACGTCTTGACGCTGACACCAGGTCGTGTGTTGTGTTAACTGTTTTTCTCCAAAAATATAAACATTTCCTCCCATGCTACAGTTTTTGTTGCCTTGCTATGTTGTACAGTGAATGCATTTTAAGTAACACATTGCCTGCCAAATAAGCTAATTTTAAATTCAGTAGTATAAATTGCTTTTAAGATTTGTACTGAATTATTTCCAGATGCATCAAGTTTTTAAAGGATGTTAACATGCTTTTTGCATAACCTCTCTGTAAGTAAAAGTCTGCCTTTAGACTGATCTAGGTGAAAAACATCTACATCTGTTATCATTCTGTTGACTATGGCATGGAGTCTTGTAATCCAGAACATCCACTAAGAGCCAGGAAGAGACCCACCTCCTTCAAATCCTACGTCTTCCAAAATATTCCAGTTTGGGTTACTTGGGTACAGTGATAAAGGAAGAAGAATACACTACTCTACCTAATTGTGTATTTTGTTTGCAATCAGGAAACTGTTGCTTTCCTGACATTATTGGCCAGTGTTGTTAGGCTCTTATTTAGGCAGCCCAAGTTTGACCAAGATTAAATGAAATCTAAAATGAAACCCAGTTTATTTGGTAGTTTCAAATGTAGCATTGCCTAAAAAGGAGGATTGCAGCATGCTTTTTTTTTTTTTCTCTCTCACCATGACCTAAGACCCTCTCTCTCACCATGACCTAAGACCTCTCTCTCACCATGACCTAAGAAGATTTTCAAACCCATATGAAAGTTTGCAGGCTATTTGCTCTGCACGACTGGCAGGAATTTAAAGCATTTTTTTTAAAGAAACTGTATGGAATCTTTTCTTCTGGAGCCACAAGTAACTGTGTTGGATACAATTTTTAAGCAAAGATAATTTTGTAGGCCTAATTTCGTCAACTGATATATATAATAGCCTGTAGTTTGGCACTTGCTAAAATGGAATATAAAGGTGTCCGGGTGCCTTCCTTTTGTTATACACTTTAAATATAAAGTTTGTAGACGATTCAAGGTCTCAGTGGACCTTGTCATCAGGACCGTGTGTGTGTGTGTGTGTGTGTGTGTGTGTGTGTAAAAAGTATAAAGAAAATGAGGCGCACAATAGTGAAAGTACAGAGAAGCTTTTATTCCTCTCACACCAGATTAAAAATCAGATAAACCTCTTACTAAAGTACACAATTTGCACACATGTATACTTAGACACCATCACTATCCTGCTTCCACAGTGGCCACGCTTCCAGGTCTCCTGATAGTTATCGAGTCTGGGAACAGCGTGCGTGCCACCAGTTTAACCACATCCAACCGGCTTCATCGTCTTGGACTTCGTCAGGTGGCCTAAAACGATGAAACCGGTTGGGTGTGGCTAAATTGGTGACTGGTGTACACGAGCATGATGCCACCCTTCGCCGGTATGCATGAAGAAAATCACAAAGGAGAGCTCTCTTGGTAAGAGCTGTCCTTTGTGAATGAGGGACTTCCGTTTCTATGACCCAGAAGTCCCTCTGGCATCCGTCTACACATGCGCAGAAGGATGCACGCCACAGGGGGTGCTGGGAAGGATCCGATTGTATCCCCCCCAGGGGGGCGTCACAAATATTGGGCAACGCCATCTGAAGATGGCATTGCCCACCGCATCAAAGACCCAGAATGTATCGCATTCCAGGGATTGATGCATATGAGAAATGCAGTCAGACCCCCGAAAACGGCATTTTCAGGATTTTGACCGCATTTGTGACGTTAGTGCATCCCGCCACATAACAGGTAATTCTGGGGCACCTTCTGCAATCTTTGATGCCCATGTAAATATTGAAAGTCCATTAAATATTGAACTCATACTTCCCCTTCTAGTGTATGGTAATTAATAGCCTAAGCATTCAAGATGCATTTGAGGAAGTTTCCATTAATACATTGTTGATTAGAAATTGTTTGCTCTTGGACAAGAAAAGGTATAGCTATGCAGCTGTATTAACTGCTTCCTGTGACTGGAAAGACAGATCAGGAAGCACATTTTGCTTTTGATCAAGCAGTAGCTTGTTCATAGAACAGAATTCTTATAGTACACAGCAATGTTAATTTTACTGTGATTACCATGAAAATAAATCTTGATATTGTGTTTTACATGTTTTTTTTTTTTTTTACAACATTTCGTGAAAGTTAAATGAAATGTGTTTTTGTTTTTTTCCCAACAAGTTCCTTAGTGGTGGTCTTACAGTGGACAATATTGGTAAACCCAGTACTTTTAGCTGGATCCTGTCTTATACTGTGTTTCCACTGAGTGGTCAAATATCCATTTGGCCACCAAATACTGATCACTGGTCACTAAGCACGATGGCTTTCTGTATGGACACCTTTAAACCTACATTGTACATTGTTACATGATAAACTAGCATCATTTTTAAGAAGACCGCAAATATCTAGTTCAACAGGTTATGTACATACCTAATCATGGAGAAAGTTATTTAATTTTAAATTTTTTTTATTTTTTTTTTATGCTGTTCACCTCAACATGTTTTATGTTCTTTGTTTGGTCTCCTTTGTAGTAGGATTGAAAATTGACCTAAGATTATAAGTGAACCTGTCTGTGACCTCAGTTACTTTATATAGCTGTGGTCTGGTGTGGCTCATTTCCTTGCTTTACTTAATGATTATGGGATGGCTGGATAGCCTTTGGAGCTGGGACTTGCCATGCACAGGCCTCTTTGTTCAGTTGAAGGCTGTTCTACATAATACAGTATTGAGATGACTGTTACACAACGGTGCTCATTAAGGATGTGAGGGATAGAGGTTGTGTAGAACAATACAAGCCATTGTCTTTGCAATTAGACACAAAACACTGGGCATTTTCGTTCTGCAAGCTGCTTTGGATAGAGGTCTCATGGTTGATGAATTTAGCTTCAGTTTACAGCTATATATTTATATCCTTTTGCTGTTTTTAAATGTATTTGTTCATTAATTTTGTTTTAGAATAGCATAAATCTTTGAATAAGATGCACGCTACATAGAGCCCACTCAAGTGCATTTATTTTAGCCCATTGGTCTACAAATAAAAGTGAGTCTCGCCCTTAAAGTTTTTACAGAGCCTATAAAGTATGACCCCTGTTGTCCTGCGTCTGCTGTGTGTGACTCTTAAAGAGCACCTGTTGCCTTCCCACAGCGAAGGCATCGATTTTGTCAGCTGAACCAATGTTCACAAGATTATAGTGTATCAGTTCACTGAGAACTAGTGATATTACTAAGGCACTTCATGACTCATATTCAACATGACTTATGTTTGTACGGCTTTGTTCCCTGTGAATTGATAGGCTGCCTTTTTAATTAATATTGTCACCAAACAAAATGGCTGCCTCCCCTGTGAGTGTATAAATGCAGCAGTCACATAGTTGATAGTTTTGTCTTTTAATGTGTACAGATAGCAACATTCATCGTGGGGCATTAAAACGTTTTGCTACTATAATTTGTTACATTTTAACAATGCGTTTTGATTAGCAACAACAAAAATCTAAATAGTCACTGTCACTAGAGCCTAAACCAGTTAATTTGTTAATCAGATTACTGTAATTTTATATATTTGTGTCTATTTTCTCTAGGTAGCTCAAAAATATCAAACAGCTTAGGGTTGTTTCCTTAATCTTCCATCTGTAACTATGGGAGAAAACTGAATTTCCTGAGGAAATCCTGACCTGGGAGGGTACAACTATATATATTCCTTTTATTACGCACACACTTTTTACTGGAGGAATGACAGGAAACCATGATTCTTTACGCCACACCATGTAATACAGAATGACTTTAGCCAGTAATTTTAGTCATTTCCTTATTTAAAGGTTGAACAGAAGGAAACAATGGCATCTGGATAAGGGTTGGTTATATTTCAATAGCTTGACAAGTTGTATTTAAAGAAATTGTTACTGAGAGAGAAGGTTGATGAATCTAATTTCTTCTGTGATATGCAGTTGATGGGGTCAGAATTTGGTGTGTCAATGGTACTGGCTGGTGGTGGTGTGATGTGGGAAATGTTTTCTTGTGCATTGTTTAAATGCCATAGCCTACCAGTGTACTGTTATTCACCATGCCTTTATGGCCACAGTCTACCCTCTTCTAATGGTTACTTCCAGTAGGATACCAGACCTCGTCCCAAAGTACACGTCATCTTTTGCCATTTCTACGAACATTACAAAGTGTACAGTATATTCTAATAGCCTCAACCTTTACTAGATCCAAGAGCAGTAAGGTACTGCCTAATAAAGTGGCCACTGAGGGTGTTTTTAAAACCAAAATGAACATTGATTGAACCATTTAAACTTTATCACTACATAATTTGTCCCTTTACAGAACAAAAAAAAACCACAGAAGCCATTCCACTGCAGAGTGTGACACATGCAACATCCACCTGATATTGATAAAAAATATTTACCTAAATTTTCAGATAATTTTCTTATACGTTTAGCTCATAAAGTCGAGCATGATGCTCCCCATGTGCAGTAATAACCTTGTTCTGCATCATTAGAGATGAGAAACAAACCTAAAACCACAGCAGATCTGAGCAGGTTCTCACACTGGGATTCACCTGTGTAGGTTTTGCTGAAAATTCTGTATAATTCTGTCAAAGAAAATTGATTATCACAATTGCATTTTTCCTCTGTTTTTTGATAACATAAAATCTGTTTACAACCATTTTTTTTTTTCATTAAGGAAGAATTAAAAATGATAGTAAAGGTTTGGGATCCAGGTGCATTTCTGAGAACTGTAGGTAAATATCATTCAGGATCACAAAACTTAACATGGTCTTCAAAGCAATAGTGCTGTGTTGTAAATTATATACCAGTTGGGATCTATAAAGAATATAGAATGTTAATTATATTTCCAATTGTCATATAAAGGTTTTTCAAGGTGAAATATAATTTAGTGATGTCGTATAATCTTTTATACTACATCACGTATACTGACCTCACAATCTGTCTCACAATGACACATAACAATGTGATATTGACTGGATCATTATTGTACGTGCTGCATGCCAGTTTGGACGCTAATAGAGCAGAAATTATTTTAACTAACAGGATCCAGAGATACTAGAAGTGTAACCACTGGCTGGGTCTGGTCTAATTTGGCAGAATCACACCATGTATGGCTGACTTTACAGTCATTGGGCTTGCTATAATATTATTTAGTTACACATACGAACACATTAAACATAAATAATCTTTGGTATAATTTTTTTTTCCCAGCATGCACACATCAAGTTTATAAGACAAGCTGTCTAATAAATATGTAGCTTGGAACCAGCATGTGGTTATCACCTCTCAAAGTGGCATGTAGGAAATGAGTTAATTTGTACCCACAGAATAAAATTGCACACCTTTTCTTCAAATATAGTCTACCATGCTGTTGGTGTTGTTGCTATTGATATAGCCAACTTGATCTTTCTCTCTAGCCTCATGTATATGATCATACAGTGAAGGCCTGCAGATCTCGACACAGAGAAGAGGTCCACCAATATCATTTCATTTAGATCAGGGATTTTAATCTTTATTACTCAAGTGCTGTCATGTTTTCAGTATTTCTTTAATACTCTTGCTCAGGTGAATTATTTTATCTGGGGCATGCATTATCCCTCCTGTTCCCCAGAGGACAATCCTCAGATATTTGTGAACTGAATTTACTGGTCTAGAAGCTTAGGTTTTTTTACTACACAAATTGATCTGAGCAAACATAATATTTGTAGGTGCTAGGAAAGGGGCTGATATTTATAGAAACATTATACACCCTGCTAACTCCAGGCATATGGAGAAGGTCACTCAAAATTCCTTTTAATCAAAGTCTACCTCCACTCTTATACTCCCCTGTTCTACACTTCTCTTCAGTTCACTCCCCAACTGCTCTTCCCTCCCTTTAGAATGTAAGCGCTTACTGGTAAGAAATTGTGCAGAAACGTTGTGGCACCTAAAAAATAGCTTACGCTCTCTCCATTTACCACCTTTCATAAGCAAAGCGAGTAGTTTACAAAGTACTGTGCAGCAGTGGCGTCCCTCCCTGCGATGACACCTGATGCGGGGAGGGATGCCATGCTGCGCTGAAAAGGGAGAATGGTCTCACAGACAGGAGGCGTGGCCTCTAGGCCCGAACCGAGGTTCGTAGTCATCATAACTGGGGTGGTGGGGGGTGCCGGAGGTGCAGAGTGCTGGCTCCCTCACTGTAACAGGAGCCGAGTGCTGCACTCAATGCTACAGTGCAGCACCCGGCTCCTGTCACTGAGGGGGAGTCGGCACCTTGGTGACACCCGGGTTCAGCCCGCACCCCCCCTTGTGACGCCACTGCTGTGCAGTTCTAAAGCGAGTATTTTGCTTTTGCCTACTACATGGTAACTTTGTACCAATATTTTACTTGTGATCCTTAGCTTTACATTATACTTACCGACTTTTGTGAAATCCTTTCCAGGAACAGCCGGAGAGAAGCTGCTGCTCTAAGCTTTGGGGGGTGGGGCCAGACTATAGCCATCACTAGGCCCCGCCACATTTATGGGAAAAGCCCGTGATTCGTGGGTCAGTAGTGAGGGGGCGTGGCTAAATTATGTGTTTCTCCCCCCTACCTACGGACCCTCAATTTTATCTAGCTGCAGCATTTTCCATACCTCAAGAGTATTCAATATGCGGCCCTCCAGCTGCCGTGGAACTATACAACCCAGCATGCCATAACACATATTTGCTATTAGGGCATGCTAAAACTGTGGCAGGGCATGCTGGGATGTGTAGTTTAACAGCAGCTGGAGGGCCGCATGTTGAATACCCCTGGTATAACTTTTTTTTTTTTTTTAACAGTTGAGGACAAACACAGTAATAAAACAAGACTGGTTAGTAACAGGCAGACAAAGCAGTAGGAGGACCCTGCTCACAACTTGTCACAAGCATACATTTAAACTATTTGATTTCAGAATGGTTACATGGTATTGGAGAAAGGGATCATCATACCAAAGGTGAAAAGTTTATTTAACTGGCTAATGTAGGCATCATAAGTGTGTGTAACAAACAACTAAATGAGTGTTTGTTCTCTGTGCAAACGTAACATACAGTGTTTTCCTTGGTGCGCTATCGATTCCTACCTACCTATACACTCCTAAAATAATTGTCGCTGTTTAGCGTTATGAGTTGCACAAGAAATAATTGCTTTCAGACTTTGATTGTGGTTCCAAAGCACAAAAAGTTATTATTCAATATAAAACAGATAGTTACACGCTGTGATCTAAATACAATTAGCGCAAATAAATCATACAGACCCAAGGTACAGTCGTTACATATGCACGCGCTCTGGACCCAGATCCCGGCATCAAAGTAGAAACCTCCGTCAACAGCAAAGCAAGAAGACTGGGCATCTAGTTTCAGAGAGCCCACATATATACTCTTACAGAGATGGGCAATACAATAGAACAGTTTGGTATGATTCCATTGGTTCTTCTTCCTGGTTCTTCTGTTACAGTATAGTTCATAGGTCAGTTCGTATGGACACAATCCAGCCTCCAACAGCCCTTTGTGTCCTTTTTCCCACTGCATAATAAATCTAAGATGGCCACATTACAGAGTACATTTTAATGTTTAACTCTCTATGGTCCATAGTTTGCAAACACATGTTGCGATCTTCTCACCGATGATACCGGAAATCTGCAAAGACACAGTGGATCAGTACAACACCAAACACTGTCTGCTTACCATGTACTAAACCTTAGATATCAAATAACATATTTATTTCACAACATTACTAATACTGAATAAACCTTGAATATTACACTTTAATACTAGGGAACCGTTTATGTAAGTGTGCAGTGTGTAAGTATTGGGGTATTGAGAAAAGACGCTAGTTAGCGTTGTGCGACTACGTGTTTGTGGAGTACACCATGGTACGTGTTTTGCAGGGTTGATCATTTTATATGTTTTAGTAACTGTCTGTATTTATATGATGAGGACTTTTAACATCTTTCTATTGCATGGGAACCGCACAACGCTAAATAATAGCATCGCCGTATGTACTTATAATGGCCGAGATTCACTAAAATGGCGCTGGGCGGCCAGTCGCAAAATGGCATCTCATTGTCATTCGCAAAATGGCGTCGTGCAGATTTAATTTCATACCAATTCTGTCTCAGCCAATTATCCCACTTCGACAGCGCAAGGCGCATGCTTTCTACTTTTTGATTATGATTTTCCTTATAATAATAATTTTATTTATAAAGCACTTTTTTCCTGCAGGATTCAGACACTTTACAAAATAAAAAAAATAGCACAGATTATTATAGTAAGAAAAAAACAATTAACATAGTGAACAGGGACAGTGAACTTAATGCAGGGTTAGTGCAGCCATTTTGGGTAATAAATTCCACAGGTTACATAACCCACCCACAAAAGGTACCAGGCGAGGCAGCTGGTTAGTGCAGCATTTTGGGTGCGCTACATAGGTTTCTATGGGTGGAATAAGCACCGCCTAAAAGAGATGACAGAAAACGGGGAAGTTGCAATGTACTAAAGGTAAGAGTAGAGCCCTTACACAACCATCAGTTCCAAGTATTTTTCGTCCCACCCACAGGCATACCAGTCGAGGCAGCCATCTTGTGCACACTACAAAGGTTACAAAATGTGGGATAAACCATAAAAGAGTCTAACATATAGGGGTGACTGACACATTTGTAATATGATACGCACTGAATGAATAGATCCACGTGTTGTTCATCCAGCCCTAGAAAGAACCATCCAAACAGGGGCGTATCTATAATGGGTGCACGGTGTGCGAGGCACCCATATTATTTAAAACTCACCTGTCCGTTGTCGGGTGTCAGTGCTGCACAGAACACCGGAAAATAGCCGCCGTGGACATTTTTCCAGCGGTTTGCGCATGTGCAGTAGACTCTGGGCACACTCTAATCCCCAGAGTTTACTGCTTCTGCTGTGGCTGGCCAGCCGCGTCAGTCGTCTGCCGGGGAGAAAGGAGGGGGCCCTGCATGAAGAATACACATGGGCTCCCTCCTCTCTTAAAACGCCCCTGCATCCAAAGCAGCCATCTGGGGCGTACTACGTAGTTTACATCTGGCAGGGTGTTTAATTAGAGTTAGTATAACATCTAGACGAAGAGAAGAAAAGAAAACTAAAGAAAAGCTGAATACAAAGGCATAATACAGCAGTATCAAAAGATTAGTAACAGCATTACAAAAACTATGGTAAAGTTAATTAGAAATTAAAATTAATGGGTAAACTACAACCAGCCGTGTGACTTGGCCTGTCTCTAGCGTATTCTTCGAGTGTGCGGTCTTGTCGCATCCAGCAGTTTGTTGAGTGTGATTGGGCTGCAGCATGAGACTGCCCCCAAACCCAGTTTCAGAGGAGTTGAATGGGGGCGGAGTAGTAGCATTACTGAGCTACAATGTTTGAGAAATTGGTATACTTTCGAAATCTCAGATTAAACAAAGTCCAAATCCTGTTCTTCAAACTCGAGTTCTAACTCAGTGCTTCAGATGACATGCTTAAGATGCAGGATAAAATGGCAGGCCCAGTGTGTGTGTGCAAGCTTTCAAATTCTAAAGCCTATGCCTATAGCTCTTATGGTAGCCGTATACATGCAACAGTGAGCACAGTGATAGAAACAAAAGCTGTTTAGCCGCTGGTTCAAATCCCGACAGCGGATGCCCGACAGGATCAAGATCCTGACAGAGGCAGGTAAGTACCCTAACCCTCCTTTAGTGGTGCCTAACCCTAACCACCCCTTACCACTCCCTAAACCTAACCCTCCCAGGGGGCTGTCTAACTTTAACCTCTCCCTGGGGGTGCCTAACCCCGCTAGACTCCCTAATCCTACCCCCCCCCCCACGGCTAACTCTAAGGGCATCCCGGACTTCTCTTGGTTCAGGATGGTGTTCTGGCATCGGGATTATGATAGGTGTCGGTAGTTCGATGCCTATCGTAAATCCCTAGAAGGCATTCCGCTGTCAGGATTGTGACTTGCGGTTGCTGGTCATAGGACTACATTCCGATAGACACATAGCTTAATTTTGACTTTAGAAAATTACACCATATGTTTTTAATTTTATGTATTTGCATAGAGTTAATGTGATAAGTTCCTTACTAAAAGTAACTAAAATTGTTAGGTAAATTCATCTTCTATAGTGATTTAACCATTAGCAGGCAGCACTAACTTCTAAACTATAATTTACTATTGTCTGTTCTAGCATTACTGTTGGTCCAATCAGTTCTTTTGTTTAGCTTTTTTCTGCCTTATATCCTTCAATTACATTCATGTCTTGTCTTATTCTGTATTACAACTACTACAAATAATGTATTAGATTATGGACCCAGGATCTCTTAATAGAGATGAATGTCGTCCCCAGTAGTCCTGTGCCCTCTGGCTCTCTCTTAATGAAGGCTGCGTATGCATTCACCCTAGACACCCTACTTAATGAAATGCTGCTGCTAGTGGGGATTCATTATGTATTGTTTTAACCTCACACATAAATAATAGTACAGTGTTTAGAGACATCTAGAATTGCTTGGTGAACTTTTAATGTGAAGGCCTAATGTAATATTGTATAGAGAACATTGCATTTAAATTTGTAGTATAGGTATTGCCAGGGTTGGGATAAGTGTTTTGGCATTCAATCATATATTATATTTTACTAAGGGACCAACCCAGATTCCCACTTGTTTTATGATGGGTGCATGAATTGTTCCCAAGGCATTAATATCTTTCAACAATTGAAAAAAATTTCCCAGCACAACGAGTGATAAAATTTGTTGCATATAATAAATAGTGCTCAAACTAATTCGTTTCCAACTGTCATTTTTCAAACAGATGGCAGTTGGAAGCTGATTGGCTGGAGCACCATTATCATATGCAACGAGTTTTATCACTCGTGAATGATAAAAACTCATTGATAAATGAGGTTGCTGAACAGGTGCATGTAAGCGAATCACATGCTTTACGGTCTATGCAGGACTTGCACACTGCAATCCTCACATGATATGTTTACTGCTTTTGGATATGCTGCATGATAAAAATGTTTTGTGTGTGTGTGGTCACGATCTGATCTCACTAATAGGTAATAGAAAAGCTGGAAGTACATCCAGATCTTGCCTAGTTTGGTCACCTTCGTATTTGGCTAAATTGAACAATGGTCCTGTTGCGTTTCTGGATCAGCTAGTGTGACTGACGTCCTTGCCAAAAGCAAAGTTCCAAAAGGAAACTCCAATTGGTGCTTTGTATGAGAGGATAAATTAATTTATATAGACTTGCAATAGTTGGTGAGCACCTGTCTAGGGAGCATCATGAATCTTAATGTGTCATTTATGACTTGTTTTCTATGCTCATATATGTTTTGATATGTGGGATTTCCCTTTGATCAATTAATAAATACATTTTATTAATTTACAGGCAGTAGTTCTAGCAAATTTGTATATGTACTGTTCTTCACTTTCCTAAGCACTGTCAATTTTCTCTAGTCGTGGTACAGTTCTTTACTATATGCAAGCTTATGCTGGGTACACATTACACGATGCGTGTACCCAGCCGACAGCACCTGTGTGGTGAAAGGCTGCACCTTATGAGGTTCACCAGCCGCATCCAGAAGTATGGGGTTGTTCATGAAATTGACAGATTGAGCAGCATGTAGGCTCGGTCTGTCGATACAATGAACGGCCCCTCGGGAGCGCGCGTGGTGGCTCCTAGTGGGTACACATTAGCCGATGCGGACGATATGTCAGCCTGATCAGGCGATATATATAGTCTATTGTGTACCCAGCTTTAGGAAGGGTAAGCATAGAATCTTGAGGGTGAAGGATGGGAGTCATGAAGGGTCTAGTTACTATGTAAAGTAAACACAACACACAGGAGGTAGAATGGAGTGAGCCAATATACTACAATCTTTGCTCCTAGTAATCTGCTTCCTAATGGGCCTACTCGGATTTATAAGGGCATCAGCAGCCAGTTTTAGGAAAAGGGCGAGTTAAGCACATGAGTTAAGCTGGGTACACACTATGTGATGAACAATTGCTGTGCATGCGCAATCGGCCATACGGGATGCAATCGGGAAACCGACAGCCAGCTTCCCGATTGCTTTATCCCGGCGAGGGTTAAATGACAGGCGTCTATATCTAGACGCCTGTCATTTTCCCCATGCCGGGAGACCGGCTCCTGGCATCCCCGATCGAAGGGATGCCGGGCACCGCGAGCGGACAGCCGCGAGGGGGGAGGGTTAGGTTTAGGGCACCCGGGGGGGGACTTAGGGTTAGGCAGTCGGGAAGGGGGGGTTAGGGTTAGACACTTGGGGGGGGGAGGTTAGGGTTAGGTACCCCTAAGGAGGGTTAGGGTTAGGGGGGTTAGGTTAGTATACACTTACCTGCCGCTGCCGGGATCTGTCCATCTGTCGGGCTGCTGCTGCCGGGAATTGTGCGGCCGGCGGTATTTCATTCCGATTCTGGCCATACACACTATTAATTATTTATTTATTACCACTTATTTATATAGCACAGACATATTCTGCAGCGCTTTTACAGAGAATATTTGGCCATTTACATCAGTCCCTGCCCCAGTGGAGCTTACACTCTGTATTCCCTATCACATGCTCACACACATACACACTAGAGTTAATTTGTGTTGGGTCCAATTGACCTACCAATATATTTTTGGAGTGTGGGCGGAAACCCATGCAAGCACAGGGAGAATATGCAAACTCCGCACAGGTAGGGCCGTGGTGGGAATTGAACCCATAACCTCAGTGCTGTGATGCAGCAATGCTAGCCATTACACCGTCTGTGCTGCACAATCCCAGGGCCGGATTTACCATTAGGCAACCTAGACGTCCACCTAAGGCCCGTTGAGTCCCAAGGGGCCGTAACCGGCCCTGGGGAGAATCTGCTGCACTGTGTTGAGCTGCCAGACACACAGACAATATGGCAGCAGCAGCACTGCAGTGCAGCTCCATTTCCTGCTCCACCCCTCAATCCGCTCCGCCCCCGTGTTGTGTGCACTGCAGTGTAGCCGGCCCCCTACCCACAGCATGTGCTTATCTAGCCAGGCGTGCTGCTCTGAGCCAACCTTCCCACTTAGTCACAGCGATAGCAGCAGCTGCTGCCACCATCCCCCGGCAGTGTAGCCAGCTCCCCCAAGCAGCATGTGCTGATTTACGCAGCACCGTCCCAATCAACTTCCACGGCCAGCAGCCTACGTTATGGCTGGTAACCCCCCCAGGAAACTTCTACACTTCTGACTGATATCACTCCCCAAGTGAGCTCCATGGGGTGATTACGCTGGACACTGGTCTTCTGCTTATGAAGACAACCTGACCCAGCACAGACAGAAAGATTGAGACTGCACTCGGGCCCCCTCCTCTCTAGAAACGCCCATGGTATGTGTGAATGTATGTATATAATTAGTAAATAATTATCTGCCTATTGTTAATTTATATTTTTTACTAAGACACTCTTCACTTTAATATTTATTTATTGGTTTACATTTATAATTGTCTATACTGTGTATAAGCACCTTGGTCGCTCATTCTCAACCCTTGGGTAATATATTCGCAATACTTAGGTGACACTCAGACGACTTGTAAAGATGCAAAACGATCCAATTGTTTGTCAAACAACTGGGTCGTTTTGCATTTTTTAAAAGTCGTCTGAGTTCCGCCTATTTATTGAGAGTTAATATTGGTGTGACCGTGGATGCGGTACACACGAGGAAGGCATCGGACGCGGATGAATTAAAACAGCAAAGGAGTGCCAGCCATCATGTGTGTGTGTGTGTGTGTATATAGCTATTGTGTAGGTGTTTATTTTCTTGTCAGTTGCTCCACCTTCTCTTGTCTCCCTGATATTCCCTCTTTTCTTCTGTCTCACAATGTTCTTCCCCTTTTCATCCCGTCCCCTCTGTCCATCCCCATTTCTTCCCGTCTTGTCCTATTTTTCCCCCTTTCCTCCTGTCCCATGTATATGTAAATATATACAATATATAATGTGATCTAGTAAGACCTACTGTAATAATTGTGCATATATTACAGTAGGTGTCACTGGAGCAAGATACATAAATAATATTACTGTATATGTATATAGAGAGAGAGAGATGTGTGTGTACACTGTATAATGTGATGTGTGTATCTTGCCCCAACGAAACCTACTGTATTATATGCACAGGATTGTTTAAGGGAGGGGGGCCCCAAACTTTGTATCTTTCCTAGGGCCCCATGAGGTTTAAATCCGGCTTTGTATGATCTGCACAATATATCCTTCCAAACTCCCATCGGAACTATATATCGTATGATATATGTTATAGTGTTTACCCAGCTTTAGTCAAATTTTATTTACTTTTGAGTCGTGTAAACATGTCCAAAGTACCACTGCCATCATTCATACAGAAATACTAATACATGTCAACTAGTGGATTTACTTGAAAGGGTTAGTATAATCCCTATAGTGTTTTTTGTCTTCATTACTTTAGATAAATCTAATATTAATTGATATTTCCAACTTCTGTAAAAATAACAATACAACTGTTTTGATCGCTGTGAATAGTCTTGTAACCTATCCTTTTTTGTTTTTGTCAGAACATGATAACCCCATTATATAACCTCTTTACACACAGAAAGCAGCTGAGCGTTTTCACTGCCAAGGCCACGCAGCCAGAACAAGCCCCAACAATACAACACATGGGTAGCAGTAGATTTTGTGTAAAATGGACCAAGTTCTTCTTTCACAAACTAGCGTTCTGGTTGCACCTGCAATGCCTGAGAGCAGCCACAGTCCTTGGGCTTTACAATGATCTTTAGTCTCTCCATGAAGATATTTATTGTGACAGGTTCTAAGGGAAGAAAACTAGACATGTTAATAGCCTAATATACATTCTATTCCATTTATATTCAAATAATTGTTTGACAAGTCATTCACTTAAAAAACTCTCTAAACATAAATGGGTTGTTATACAACTTCTCATTAAACACACACATACGTCTTTCGATATATGTATGACCTCAATAACATTAATTTCCAATCAATTACAGTCAATTTAGACCACCTCACAGCTTATAGGATTGTTTTCACCATTATTGGCCAAAGTGTTTTCTGTGGAGGGTGGCTTCTGACGTTGGATTCTATCGCGAGGACCCGACGTCAGGAGGCTGCCTTTTGGCCTAGAAGTGGGATCCGAGTCAGGTGGGGAACACCCGAACAGCGTTCGGGTGGACTCTGATCCCCGATGTTTGGAGCAGTTTGGATTCCACAGAATCCGAACCACTCATCTCTAACAGGCCCGCCAAGAGCTGCGGCGGGCCCGGGTAACAGGGCGTGGCCTAATCGAGGGAGGCGTGGCTACGCCCCCTCTCTCCCCCCCCCCCCCAAAAAAAAGCTTTGCGCTGGGAAAGGGGGCGCTCTGAGCCCCCTCAGCCTGGTGCAAAGCTGAGGGGGGCGCGATCAGTGTGATCGCTCCCCTGCACAGGCATAGGAGACTGCTGTGGCTGCTGCTCAGCTGAGTGCTGGACTGCTGTGAGGGACGGGGGGGAGGCCACGGTTGGGGGCCCCGCCGAGCCCCTCAGGAAGCCCGGGCCCAGGTAATCTGTATCTGCACCCCCCCCCCCCCTCGCTAATATATATAGAAAAAAAATTGTTTGCCGTTGCCTTGGCAGACACCTGCCTCTGCTGCAATGGATTGCATCCCACTCCCACCACAAATGGGGAAAAACTGATTGTGGGACAGCTGGACAGTTCCATCAAATTGTGAAAGTCCTGCCAAAGTCGGGAGGTTGGGAGTTATGTATACATAAAAATGGTTAGAAATGTCAAGAACATTGTTATGGCTGGGGAAAGCATGCCATTGGTAAGAAACCTATTGATATTAGTTATATTATGTTTGCTTATCTAAGGCATATTCCTGACTTTTTCAATATTCCTTCCAGGAGGGTACTTTTCAGATGGGAGGTGTGCAATAAGTGGCATTCATTCATTACGAATCACATCATCAAGCCCCAGCTTTACGATCCATAAACTGGTCTGCTCTCCCGAGATTATGGTTGAACTCCCCGAAATTCAGGAGTCTCAATAACATTCCGGGAGTGTAGGGGAAATATAACCTGAGGTTATATAGATAATATTTAGATGCTATCTGACTTAATAAAAAAAAAATGAATAATGCTAATAATGTATAAAACATAACTGATTAACTATAATGTGTGTATATCCTTTGCCGCACAGTCTCAGATGTCTTTTCTGCTAGAAGCATGAACAATTTTGTAGAGAAGTTGAATAGACCGGTGATTTGACAGATGCATTGTTCCTGAAGTGGATTTCCTGGGCTGTGTACTAAACTACTTTATGACCTTTGGAACCATTAACCGCTTTCTGAAGGCATAATGTAGGTGATAAGTGCTGCCTTGAGTATGGCTAAGAATCCAGCCATGTAATTAGGTGACATGCTCAGAAAGCATGTGTGAGGTTCATTGAGATGCAGCTTAGCTGTGCAGTATACATGGAGTCACTGGTATGTGTTATGCATAGAGCTGTGCAAAGCTAAAGAGTCTGACAACTATGTTAGATAGTTTTGTACATGTTAAAGAGAATGTATTTGTGTACTTAAGTATATTACCTAGCATTCTGGTGATCTTGTGTCATTTCAGTTAAAAATGGCAGTTTATTTTAAGAAAATGTATTAATGCAAATTAAATTTGTTTGTTAAATTACAATCTTTACAAAGGATTTGGTTTTTGGCTGGATGTGTGTAATTGCTATTCCCGACTTCTCCTCAAAGTCTTTGTTGTGGGTTCCACTCATAAAATATTTGGCAAACGTCTATGCAATGTGCGGTGTGCCGGGTTTTGCTTGCAATTGACTCAGTCCTTTGTTCACTGTTTATAGGATGGTTCACTGGGGAACATTGATGACCTCGCTGAACAGTACACTGATTACTATAACACCTGCTTCACAGACGTGTGCGAGAGGATGGAGGAACTGCGCAAGCGTCATGTTTCCCAGGATCTTGATGTGGTAAGTCAGCTGACACTTAGAATAAATGACCGCATTGCAATATAGAAGAGCTTGTTTACAAAAATCGTTCTCTGTCAGAATTTTCTAAATAACAATCGTATGCAAGGTATGTGCTTCCGGTAATGCTCAGTAAGTTATAAATAATTAAAATGGGTAAAAGTGGAATTGACAAATTGCAATGACCACTTTTTTTAAAGTAAAAAATATTTGTCGCAAAGCGTGGCTATGCTCTAACAAGTACACTAAGCCCCATTCCCTCCTGGTTCTGCCTGTCACCTCCAGGGCTGTCAAGAGAAATTCTGGGCCCGGATACAGCAACATCCTGTGGGACCACAGCATGTTGGGCATGGCTGCACCCGTTTGTAAGTGGGTCTAGCATGTGAGATGCACCCACTCACAGGAGCATGGCATAGCACCCAGTAGCTGGAACTAAAGTTTTCACTACTGTATTAGGATGGCAGGAACTGTATTTTTAGAAGGATGTGTTTAGATGCTAAAATGCAACACACACAAATTAAAGTGCTACAACTTTATTTTGTACATCTCTCAAGTAAAAAAAATGGGCCTATCCATTAGCAGGTAAATTTGAACAATGAACGATATATCGTTCAGTCGTTCAATTTATCTGTCATGGATAGGCCCTGAACTATGACAGATGCGCACTCCTGAGGCCAACAAATTGTGTCTTTTGTCTCTCCAACATGTTGGTCAATTATCGCTGACAGGTATTAGAAATATCTGTCAGTTTATAGGCCGTAAATGACGAATAATATTTTTAACGAAAATTAATAGAAACATAAAAAAAATCAACTCCCTGAATGATGTAATGCAATATCGTTCGTTGTTTGTCGTTTGCAAAAATCTGTCATGTACATGACAGATGTCTGTCACCGCAGCCCCAGGAATTTTCTTTTGTCTTTCATCGTAGAGAAAGGTCTGCTAATGGATAGGCCCTTAACACATAAACAAAATCTATTTTCTGCCATAGAGACCGATAAATAAAGGACTTAATTTTGACATAATATCAGGTCATCGTACGCACACACATTCCGCAGCACATATCCTAACCCACTGCTCCATGCTCCTTCCTCACTATCTACTCCATCTGTGTCGCCCCTATCTGACTGCCCCTCCCCTTTAGAATGTAAGCTCTCACGAGCAGGGCCCTCGTCCCTCATGTGCTTCTCCTATCCCTACTTATAGTATCATTTACTCCTAAATCCCCAATTGGCACCCAACACATGGTTGCTGAGGCCCTGCTGCTTGTGTTATGCAGCTAAGTTTATAGACCTTGTCCTTCTCCTGCATTGTTTTGTATTACTATTAGCTGTTTTTCTTGTGAGCTCATTTATGTACTGTGGGGGTCATTCAGACCCGCTCGCGAGCGCAGGACGCTCGCAAGCGGGTCGATGTTACCCCAATGCACATGTGCACGACGGAGGGAGCTCCGTCGTGCGCATGTGCGAGACCCGGACAGCGACAGCCAAGCTGTCGCTCAGGGTCTCGCACCAAAGGGGGCGAGCTGTCGATGGTGACTGACAGCATGCCCCCTTTGGTGGGCGTGCCGGGGGCGTGGCTGCCGGACGGAGGCGTTCCCATGGGAATGCCTACCGTCTGGGTCCGGCCCCACTGACATCACTAGTGATGTCAGTGGGAGTGATTTTGGCTCTGATAGAGCCAAAATCACTCCAGGGCTTGCGGTCACTGAGACCCTACCGCAGGGTCTCGTCGCAAGCCCGATGGTCTTGACCATCGGGACCATCTTTTTGGCCGCTCGCATATGCTGTGGGTGGTCACCCACAGCTATGCGAGCGGCCAGGAGGCCACTCCATTTTTTGGTAGGAGGGCACTGATTCAGAGCGAACGCTCTGGTCAGAGCGTCCGGCTCTGAATCAGGCCCAGTGTAAGGTGCTGCGGAACCTTTGTGGCACCATATAAAAAAAAAGGTAATAATACATCAGCAATTGGGTCTGAGTATTTATTATTATTATTATTATTATTATTATTATTATTATTTATTATTATCCTTTTATATGGCACCACAAGGGGTCCACAGCACCTTACAAAGTACAGAAACAGTATGAACAAAAAACACAGGAATGAAAGTGACATACAATACAGAACATTGCAGAACATGAACATTGTTCATAAACATTGCTGTAGCAGCAGTCAGAAAACTCAAATTAGCAGCAGGGTGGCAGAAGAAGCAAGGGAAGGAAAATATTATGAGGGAAGAGGACCCTGCTCATAAGAGCTTACCTCCACTACTTACAATGACTTCCTCTACTGTAGTTGAATGCCTAGGCCAGACAATTCCATGTCTGATAGGTTTGCCTCAGTAATACAGAGCTGCCTGACTGAAGCCCAACCTCTGGTTACCAGGGAAGACCTGTTTAGTAAAGCTGCGAGGTATGTGTTTACATTAGGTAAGTTGGCTATTTTGTTAGTGGTATATAAAGTCAAAGAGGAAATGTTTTTAGAAGTTTGAAAGTTCTTTTTCTCTTATAAAAGCAATCTATGGCTGCTTTGTTGTCATGTGATTTAAGCGTTTTGTATTAGTGTTCTGAAATCTCTGCTTATTTATTTTGGAGTATAACACCTTTAAATGTTGTTATTGAGAATTGCTGCGATTGAGATTAAACTTGCAGTGTATACTGTATCTTGTGTGATTGGAAGTCAGAGGATAGTTTGTACATATCAGTATTTCTCAGTACTAGTCTTTATTATTGGCGAAGGGAGAATACCTAGCTGAATACGTTTTTTAGAAAGGAGATTTCAGCTTTAAAGATAGCGCTATTTGTTCAAACATTAGAACTATAATTAAGCTCATGCTCTTCTTAGAGGTGATTTGTTATTACAGCCTGTTCTGCTGCATTCACATTTGGTAGCTGGAGATAGTGCCTCTGGCTGCCTGCTCCTCAGAGCACAGAAATATAGTCACAGATAAGTGAAATAAAAGAACTCTATAAATCATGGTAGGCCAGGCCTGATTTATCGTTCACTTAATGGAAGATAGCAAGTGATCTAGTTTGCTGTCGTATGTGCTCTTATGAGTGCTACATTGTCGTCAGTTGAGTGCTGAAGATGGCTGTATGTGGTGAAAAGCAAAACATTGTTATCATGTGCACACGACATTATAGCACTGGTGGATGTCTCTATGTTGAATTTAAGAAGGGCATACCTGTATATCAGAATGAAGATAACTGAAGGTTGTGACATCAGACCCGAGGTTCCCAAACCTTCCTAAAGGAGAGAGAGGAATTCCATGAGACACTTATCATGAATTCCATTTGGTATGTGTACTACTTAATAAGGTGTTTTTCAGGAAGCCGCAATCTTTCAGGTACTATAACTGCTGATACAATATATCTGATTCATTTATTTTGATGGAGGGGCGCAGAAAGAAGAAGATATCAAAGGAGAGAACATCCAAAAGTGAGCTTGCCAAACTCCTTACTTCCTACCAGAGCGGTATGCGTTTGTGACCACTACAGTTCAACAGGATGTAGTTGGCAGCCCGGCGTGCCGGATGCCAGCGGCCCAAATACCGGTGCCGAAATCCCGACAGGTCGGGATCCCGGCACCAGTATGCCTACCGGCGGCATCCCGGCACCAGTATCCCTACCGGCGGCATCCCGAAGGGAAGTATTGGGTTGTTAGGGGGAGGCTAGCGCTACCTAGCGGGGTTAGGGTTAGGCATTCGGGGGTGGGTTAGGATTAGGGGGAGGGGAGGTTAGGTTTAGGCACTAGGGGGGGGAAGTTTAGGTTTAGGCACCAGGGAGGGTTAGGGTAGGTGCCTTCCTATGGGTGTACGGCTTCTGGCTGTCGCTGTCTGTATACTGAACAGCGGCATCCCGACAGCTGGCACTTCATACCCAACCCCAATTCAACCTTCTATGGAGAAATGAGCCTTCCAGGCAGCGGCCTTTCCAGCAGGCTTTTGGAACATCAGCAGATGATTTAATTGGTTTACCCTGAAACCCAGGCTGGCCGTTTATCATGTATTTACGGATGTCCTACAGAGAATTAGAAGTGTAGTTTTCAAGTCTTAAGATGTGATTATACAGGAGGTAGTTGAAATCCCGGCTGTCGCGGATGCCGGCGCTCAGAATACCGGCACCAGAATTCCGACACCAGTCAGAATTCCGGCATCCCGACCGCAGGAATCCCGATGGAAAGTAGTGGGATTAGGGGGAGTGGGAGGTTTAGGCACTCGGGGGGAGGTTAGGTTTAGGGTGCGGGGAGGGTTAGAGGTAGGGTTGGCATACTTTCCGATAGGTGTTGGTATCCTAACCCTGTCAGGATGCCGGCTTTGTGATTTTGAGCACCGGCATCCCGTACCCATCCCCATTATACAGCAGTGTTTAGTGTGTGATTTATGTTAGTAGGTGAGTCTTCATCTCCTAGTAAGTAGTCTTCCAGACTATTTTTCATGGAAACTGACTGACTTATATTTCTAAATAACTTTGCAATGTAATGTAGCTAACACGGCCTCTGCTTTAAGAAGCTATTAATTAATTTACAGAATTTTGTCATATAGCTACTTATTAGCTGAAAAGAAAATCTGAAAATATGTCTTGGCTATTCCTACAACTAAATTCAATGCTGTCTTTTTCCTACCTATTTGAGTCCTGTATTTACATTGTCAGCCGGTGTTTCATTATCCTTAGAGCTGGTGTCTGAATACAATTCTATCCAAAACATCTGTTCTACCTATCCACACCACAAATAATGAGCTGTGCTTGATAATGCATGAACACAGTTGAAAAGTACTGAAGGGAGCAAAGCAATGTTTTTAGTCAAAGTTAATGGAGGGCATTTAAATGGCAATAAATTTAAATTGTCTGATGACTGAATGTTCCTTTTAATACAAATAAGTAAATAAACATTTAAAAACACCTCATTGTAATGTCTAGGCTTTATTCAGCTACTTTAATAATGAAATAATGAGCGTATTACATTGCTGGAAATAATTTATTCCTGCCAGTTCACTGCTAATATGTTTAGTGCCAAATGCTGCTAGTTATCCACTAATGTAATTTGCTCAGCATGAGTTACATTTTTATTTACACTTACATATTTATTGGAAGCTATTACAGTATACTTTAGCACAGCATTGCTGACTATAAGATTTACCATAATTGCTGTGTTGGTTTGTGCATACCGATACTTTCGTTCAACTTTCCCAGGTATCAATCCCATTAATTTTATTGTTTTATTTTTTTTTGTTGATTTAAGTATTATTTTGTGGTGTTGGTAATTTTTTTCATGAAGAAAAACATACAGTAGCAGTGCGTGGAGCAGAATAGCTGGAATAGAAAGATTATCTTTTCTATAAACAAGAATTAATGACTGTGGCTGTGTAAGATCTCAACAGTGCATATTATCAATACACAGGCTGCCAAACCCTCACATTTGCTTCACCTCAAACCCTCAGACAGTGTGGCGATATTCTGCATTCACACAATTTAATTTATAGCTTTAAACCTGAGAGCCCTGTCTTAGATGTATATAATTTTGGCACACAGTATAATATGTCAGCATTTCTGTTACATAAAAAACCCCAAACCAATGACTCAGACTGTGTACTCCGTACTTGCTAAGCAGATGTTTGAATAGGTCTGCTTATAACATTGTTATGTGACCAAAAGCATTGTTTACAAAATTACATGAGGTACACACTTGGCCGACTGATTTGGTAATTGTGTGGCTGTGCATAAACCCTTACAAAGACCGATATATCTGGCCGCAGAAACCAGCAATGATGTAATAGTCGTTGGATTCTGTGGCCAGCATATGGGTTGGTCGCCCGTACACACAGGCATATGTGCACAATATATCTTTCACCTGCCATGCTGCACGGCCAATACAATATATCTGTATATATCGTGTGTACACAACGGGTGATGTTCCATACGATATATCATTTATCGGCTGTCCAAACGATCTATCTTCCAGTATGTACCCAACATTAGTTCAGTATAAATTCCTCAACTATTGTTCATATTACAGTTAGACTATACACCGAAATAATGGGTTTAGTTGGTTTATTTTATAGTTTAGGTATGCTCCTTTTTGTACTGCTTTTAAAAGTGGGAAAATAAAAAGATTATTATCTTTACACCAACATCAACCAAGCACGGCACATGGTCAGCATTACTTAACTAACAGCAGAATAACATTTTACTATTTACACACTGTAAAGGCATTAGGAATGATCAAACCGTTTACAATCTAAAATGTAAACTAAATAGCTACACCCTGTGAGCAGCATTTGCTTTAGCTGTTTTGGTTTAAGCTCTGCTTTAACTTGGATGATAGCAATACAGTATTTAAGGTTTGAACAGAATTTCTACAAAAAGCGACCTGGTAGAAGTGCATGGAAAAGTGGGGAAACCATCCTGAAACCCCAAAACGTGGCACCTAAGATGGCAGGACCATATAGATGGCTATTAGTGACCATAAGGAAAGTACTAGTGATTCTTAAAAGGTGTCAAATGGCTGATTTCTTTTCCTCATTTTATTAGTGGTGGAAACATAATAGCAGGCACAAGTGCTTTTGTTCTCATTTAGCATTTTAGGGTACAGAAAAATGTCTATAAAGAGAATTTTCAGTGTTTTAACACCATTTTATAGAAAGTTAAGGAAAAAAGGTATTTTTGGCTCCCATCCTCAAGTTCTAAAACCCCTCTCCCATCAATACAACATCACCACATACTTGTCTCACATCATTTAACCCACGGAGCTTTTTAGAGAAATTCACCAGAAAACTGGCAGGTCTTTATTGGCCAAATGACACAATTTAAACCTCTCCAAGTGCGTGATTATTCCTTGGGAGAGGTGTACCAGAGCTTCTGCACTCAGGAGAGTGTGCACAAAAAAACGTGAATTTCCTCAGGAAAAACAATGAGTTTGGGTTTGAATTGCCAAAGCAATTTGCAGTGCGCGTTTGCCGTGAGAACAGCTCACCGGAACCAACTCGCACTTAATTAAAATGACCCCTGTGTATGTGTATTACCGCATCGCATCCTGGGAGACTATGCACTTACAGAGAAGTTAATGAACTAAGTTGAATCATATGTTTAGGCTATGTTACTAGTCTTCAAACATTTCTTATATACTGATTTTATTTGTGAAAATTAGACTTTAGCTTTTACGTGGCTCTGAATGAATGCGTTTTATTTAGAACATAGGGGTTGTTTTGGTGAACTTCACTTGTAACATGTTTTAGTAACCGTAAAGATGCAGTTTTTATAATCTAAAACCACCACATCTCCATTAAGATACATTCTTCTTTTGGAACTTTTATACATTGCACTTTTTAACCAGTTTAGATGCTCTTGTTTTGTGTTGTCACATGGCCTTGCTTGGCGTAACAAATGTCTGAGAATGTATACATCTGCACACACACACTATTGCTATAGGGTTGCGGGCCGCACCGGGTGACACCATCTGAGGGGGAGGCACCACTATAGCAGAGCTGTTCTGCTATATTGGTGTCACCAAATAGCCACACTGCAAGGAGAGGCTGTGGGCTGCCCCCAGCAGCTGCCGGAGCGTTGGTAATGCCCACTGTGTGCTGAGAACAAGGGGCATGACATGATATCACGCCCCCAAGATTGGCCCACATACAGGGCGTGGCTTCACAGAGCAAAGTCGCGCCCCTTGAGTGCACGCACGTGCATTCATACCACAGTCACACCGTGTGTCACCAATGTAAGTTTCTGTATTTCTTAGAAATACTTCGGACACCTTGTTGTTTTCAGATTCTTTCGTTACATGCTGTATGCAGCCTTATATGCCTTTATTTTATTATATTGTTTTCTGACCGCTCTCTAAACACACAAAAACATTTCAAGGACCAGAGCAGATAATGGGTATTACGTAACTATCTGATAATGTGCTTGTCATAATGTGTACTTTTCCTCACTATACACAGTCACACAACATGGTGCTTATTCAGCTAGATATTCCACGGGTTCTAGCACTGCATGAGCTTTTCCACATTGCAGCAATCCGAACCAATCCTGATTTTCTGCCAGTCTTTTTTGCAACCACATATTCAGAATGAATGTAGATGGCATATTTTTGGTGTATATGTAATTCTGGCTGTAATGCGCAAATTGCAAACATTTCTTGTTTGTATCTTTGCACTTGTAGCATATAAAATATAGGGGTCAATCCAATTGATAGTGAAGGGTGAGAGTTGCTGTTGCCACGGAGTTAAAACGCCGGCATCGGCACGGCATCTCGCGGCCCGCTACGAGTCCGGATTCGCATCATTTTGCTCTGAGCCCTATGGGGCTGTGAGCACTTTTATCCAACTTCTGGCTGCCGTCAAGTGCTACCGTCGTCGCAATAGCTTGCACCCACGAGAACATCGTGCGTAATTGAATTGAGCGATTATGTGAGAATCTCAGAGCATTCTATACTGCAGCCACAGAATAAAAAAGGGTAACATCAACACACCCCAAACATGCACTCTGTGTTTGTTTGGTATGCCTTTCAACTCAGTACCTCTGATAGGCAAATCATTCACACTGTTATTCCAGTGTTAAGATTTCTATATCAACATTATTATCTTTGTATTGTTAGCAATTTTTACCAATTAAAACTGTTATAGATTTTTACAGTATTGCGCTACATTTTTCTTTTCTCTCATGGTCCTATAAATAATGGAAAAGGGCTTTTTTATGTGATCTAAGGGATGAAGATACCTAGAGAAGCTCATTTAAATTCTAACTCAAGAGTATTTAATTCACCTATTCACCTTGATGACGAGGCTCGTTTGGAAACTTGCTCTTTGCTGGCAGAATCTGGAGGACTACTCATCTGAATGTACACTTTCTTATTTCATATACACAGGGATGTTGCATTATACAGATGTGTCCTCCTACATCTAACCTCCTTGCGTGTTAAATAACCCTTCTAGTCGTGCTATGCCATGCTCTGTAGCGCCGAGCGACTTTTCATGTGACATAACCGCTGAAACTGTAACGTAGCATTTTGCATGCAGATACAGTCGCAGTCGCACAACGCATACAAGCATATAATTTTAATCAGCAGAAGCTGCTTCCTATATCACTGTGCGAATAAGACGCATTTGAAGGGAAAAAGTGACCAAGTCACACTGCGCTCACGCGTTATGTGTAACACGACTTGTAGCGCACAGAGGATGGATGTATGTGGTCACATCTGTATTTTATTGGGAATGGGTATGAAGTCCCGGCTACTGAATTGCTGCCGGTTCATATTACGACATCGGCAGGCCGAAGTTAGATGATCCCGACAGGGCAGGTAAATACTCCTATCCCTCTACCCCCCCCCCCACCCCTCTCAACCCTAACCCCCACCCCCCCACCTGGAGGTGCCTAACCCTAACCCCCTCCCCTTAGGGGTGTCTAAACCTCACCCCCCCCCTCACGGCTAACGCTAAGGGTGGCCCAGACTTACCTTGTTCAGGCTGGCGTCCTCGGCGTTCCAGCATCGTGATTGAGATAGACAACGGTATTTCGAGTCGACGCATATTTTAAGTGCCTTACCGGGATTCCAATGTTTTTGCGGCCGCCGGTCTCATAACTGCATCCCATTTTATTGTACTATTGTTGTTTGTTTATTACTTGTGTAACTATTTTACACAGTGCCAACAGAGTAACTATCTTATATCATTATTGTCACTTGCTGCATAGTCATATAGTCTGTAACATAATTATTTATGTTTTCCCAGTTATTTCTAGAGCGTGCACACATTCCACATCACTTCGTAGGGAATGTTTGACCATTCACATCCGTCGCTGCCCCATTGGAGCTTACAAACTATGTTCTCTACTACATGCACACACACACATACTAGGGTTAATGTTTTGGAGGGTAGCCAATTAACCTACCAGTATATTTTTGGAGTGTGGAAGAAAACCGGAGTACCCAGAGGAAACCCACACAAGCAGGTGACAATATACAAACTCCACACAACTATGCCTGTAGTGGCAATCAAACCCAAGACCTCAGTGTTGTTGCAGTAATGCTACCCATTACACCACCCGTGCTGCCCAAAATCTTGCTAAGTCTACTGTAGAGCATTACTGACACTTTTTTTTTTAAAAGACTGTCATCTAGAATTAGAGAGACTTTGACGGCTGTGCCAAGCAAGACCTTGTGACTCATCACCCTGTCTTTATTTTTCTGGCAGTCAAGTGTTCTTGATGTCTTATTCATAATGATCAAATTAAAAAATGTAAGTTATTGGCTGGTTTGCCATCATTAACATCTCTGTATATTGTCTATGTACATAAACATGCAACACACTTCCATGTTATTATCTGTACGATGCTCTGTGTATGGCATCAAGTGCGCTAAAGGCAGATTTTTTTATGTATATGAGTTATGTTTAAACTAGGGATGTGCAGGCTCGGATAGGTTCGAGTTTGCACGTGGAGTTCGGATTTTTCCCTCCAAAAAAACGGAACTCAGAACGAGGCAAAACGTCATCTTACATGGACGAACATCATCATTCCTGGTCTTTTGTCCAGGAATGATGATGTTCGTCCATGTAAGATGACGTTTTGCCTCGTTCTGAGTTCCGTTTTTTTGGAGGGAAAAATCCGAACTCCACGTGCAAACTCGAACCTATCCGAGCCTGCACATCCCTAGTTTAAACATGAATACAGCAGAAAGACCTATATGTTCAGTGATGTGCAATATTTGTTCTCACTGCTAGTCATATTGATTCCCTGCTCCCCTGCAGCCTGTTGCTTCTCTATTCTCCCTTCCTCTTAGTACATTTTTATTCACACAGACATGCAGAAGCCAGACAGGAAAAACTAAGATATGGGTGTCCACGGAAGAACCAGTTCTTCTCAGTACAGTAGATACTGACTAATGCACTTAGACCTGAAAAGGTTAGTGTCAGATCATGCGGAAGAATAGTCTGACTGGTACATTTTGAAGAGATGACAGTATAAACCTCTTGTTTAAAAACATCACATTTATACTCTGGTGCCGAGTTTGTTATAAAGCACTTAATCATATATCACCATAACACAAAAATTTCTATCTTAACTCCTGATTTAAAACCATACTATTTCAATGCTTTAATTTTTTTTCTTTTACTATGTCCTATTTTAAATTGCATGTTTTTATTTATGATTTATTAACAGATTCTTATATAGCGCAGCAAATTCCGTTGCGCTTTACAATTTGAATCAACATTAACATGTTACTAGGTTGTAAAAGACATACATACATACATACATACATACATACATGCATACATACGGGTAAGAGGGCCCTGCTCGCAAGCTTACAATCTATAGGGAAATAGGTTTTGATACACAAGGATAGCTGCTACATATTGCAAATTGGTCCAGCCCGATTGCAGATGTTCTTGGTGGGCTGTATAATCCAATCGCACTGGAAAGTTGGCCCAGGGTTAGGAGGATGTTACATTGATGAAAGAGGAGATGTGATAGGTATTTACCATAAGGAGAGAGTTAGATAGGGAGCTATAAAAGGTTAGGTGAAGCAGTCCTGGAATCTGATAAGCTTGTCTGAAGAGGTGGGTTTTCAGAGAACGCTTGAATGTTTGGAAACTAGTGGAAAGTCTTATTGTGCGTGGAAGGGCATTCCACAGGGTCGGTGCAGCCCCAAAAAAGTCCTGTAACCGTGCATGGGAACAAGTAATGCGCGGGGACGAGAGACGCAAAACTTGTGCAGAACGGAGATGTCGGGTTGGAAGATATTTTGAGGTAAGTGAAGAGATGTATGTTGGTGTGGTTTGCTTAATAGCTTTATGTGTGAGTGTAAGTATTTTAAATTGAATACGGTAGAAGACCGGCAGCCAATGGAGGGACTGACAGAGTGGATCAGCAGACACTGAACATTTGGTGAGAAAGATCAACCTCGCAGCTGCATTCAAAATGGATTGTAGTGGGGAGAGCCTGTTTTTGGGAAGACCAATAAGGAGACTATTGCAATAGTTAATGCGGGAAATTATGAGTGCGTGTATTAGAGTTTTTGCAGTGTTTTGCGTAAGATATGGTTGAATTTTGGCTATGTTTTTTAGATGTATGTAACAGGATTTAGAGAGATTGAATGTGGGGAACAAAGGACAGTTCAGAGTCAAGGATAACACCTAGGCAGCGAGCTTGTGGGGTTGATTTGTAGAGTTTTCAACAGTAATAGAGATATCAGGTTGGTAACTACTATTGGCCGGTGGAAATATAATTAATTCTGTTTTGGATATATTAAGTTTGAGGTGGTGAGATGACATCCAAGATGAAGTGGCAGAGAGACATTCAGTGACACGGACCAGCACAGGTGGTGACAAATCTGGGGAGGATAGGTAAATTTGAGTATCGTCCGCGTACAGATGATACTGAAAACCAAAAGAGCTGATTAGTTTGCCAAGAGAGGTGGTATATATTGAGAAAAGCAGAGGACCTAATACTGAACCTTGTGGTACTCCAACTGATAGAGGTGGTGAAGAGGAGGTAGAATCAGAAAAGCGAACAGCGAAACAGTGATTAGATAGGTAGGATGAGAACCAAGAAAGGGCTGTGTCTTGAAGACCTTAGGGCAGGGGTTCCCAACCACGGTCCTCAAGGCACACTAACGGTCCGGGTTTTAAGGATAGCCATAGTTGAGCACAGGTGACTTAATTAGTACCTTAGTTATTTTTATTTAACCATCTATGCTTAAGCCTGGATATCACTAAAACCAGGACTGTTAGTGTGCCTTGAGGACCGAGGTTGGGAATCACTGCCTTAGGGATTGTAGTGTTTGTATGAGAAGAGAGTGGTCAACAGTGTCAAAGGCAGCTGAGAGATCTAGAAGAATTAGAAGTGAATAATGGCCTTTAGCCTTGGCAGTGACCAGATAATTTACTACCTTAGTCAGTGCTGTCTCAGTGCAGTGTTGGGAACGAAAGCCTGACTGAAGTGGATCCAATAAGTTGTGGGTGTTAAGAAAGTGTGTTGAGGCGAGTGTAGGCA
This sequence comes from Taudactylus pleione, assembly GCA_031769625.1. Taxonomy (NCBI): domain Eukaryota; kingdom Metazoa; phylum Chordata; class Amphibia; order Anura; family Myobatrachidae; genus Taudactylus; species Taudactylus pleione. Next base: position 24,468,993 of record JAUIMM010000006.1, read on the forward strand.
AGTCTCTCCAGTAGCTTAGAGGGGCAAGGGAGCTGGGAGATAGGATGGTAATTTGAGAGAGAGTTAGGGTCAGAATTTTGTTTTTTTCAAAATGGGAGTGATCACTGCATGCTTGAACAGTGATGGAAAGATAGTAGTAGAGAAAGAGAGATTACACATTTTAGTTAAGTGTGGAATGAGCACAGCAGACGGAGCTTTACTGATTTGTGAGGGTATAGGATGAAGAGGAGAGGTAGTAGAGTAGGAGGATGAGAAAAGTGTAGCTACTTCATCTTCATTAGTGGGGTCAAATGATGAGAACGTGCCACTGGGTTCAGGTAGGGAATTGAACAAGACCCTGGCTGAGGAAGTGCATACCATTTCATTTCGGATATTATCAATCTTGTTCTTGAAATAGGAAGCAAGATCTTGTGCACTGATAGTAGCAGGTGGGTTGGGTGACGGAGGGGTAGGAAGTGATTTAAATGTATTAAACAGTCGCTTGGGATTAGAGGCTTGGGCAGAGATAACAGATTGGAAATATATCTGATTGGCATTATCCAGTGCATTACGATAAGAGCGGTAGATCGTCTTATATGTGAGGAAGTCACTTGGAGTATGAGACTTTGGCCACTGACGTTCTACTTTACGTGAGAGTTTTTGAATGTGTCTTGTGAATTTGGAATGCCACGGTTGACTTCTAAGTCTACGCGGAATGTGATGGGTAGCTGGAGCTACTTCATCAAGGGCTAGTTCTAGGGTCTGGTTCAGGTGTGATACTGCAGTCTCAGGAGAAGTGAAATTAGAAATAGGTAAGAGTGATTGTTGCAGAGAGGTGGATAGTTGTTCAAAATTAATAGCATTAATATCTCTGCGGGTTTGAGGAGGTTTGGTTGATTTGCTTGGCATTGAGGTTGACGTAATGGAGGAGAGTGTGGAGGTGATAAGGTTATGATCTGAGATAGGGAAAGGAGAATTAGTGAAATCAGAGACTGAGCATAGTCTGGTAAATACAAGATCAAGGCAGTGGCCATCTTGAGGAGTAGATGAGTCAGTCCATTGGGAAAGGCCAAGAGAGGATGTTAAGGAGAGAAATTTGGAGGCATGAGGGGATTGTGGATTGCCAATGGGGATATTGAAATCACCCATAATAATGGTGGAGATGTCAGAGGGTAGGAAGTGAGGGAGCCAGGCAGAAAAATGTTCCAGAAATTGATTGGGGGCAATAGATAGCAGCAATGTGCAGAGAGAAAGGAGTGAAAGTCCTAATAGAATGTACTTCAAATTATTTAAATGTAAGGGATGGTACCTGTGGAATAACTGTGTATGTAAAAGATAGGGACAGTAGTATTCCTACTCCACCTCCTTTACTATTACCTGGCCTGGAGATGTGTGTGAAGTGTAGACCACCATGTGAGAGCGCTGCAGGGGAGGAAGTGTCTGTTTGTGTGAGCCATGTTTCTGTTAATACCAGAAGGTATTGAGGTTATTTGAAACAAATAGGTCATGGGTGGATGTTAGCTTGTTGCAGACAGAGAGTGCGTTCCATAAGGCACATTTCAGTGTTTTGGAGGGTGATGGGAGGCATGTGATGTCTGAGGTTTGCTGGATTTATATTGCATTGTGAGTGGGGCATGTGAGTAGGGCCTGGATTTGGTGATATGTCACCAGCTAATAGAACTAGAAGGAGAGAGATATAAATATAGTTCTGGGTTTTGCATGAAAGTTTTTTATGGGGACAGGTTGTGGATGTTATTTGAATTTAGAAAGATAAGTAAATGGCTCATGTGTGTTCACAAGAGAGGAGCAGATTATTGAGGCTGCAATGTGTACAGAGGGGTGAGCTGTAGGGAGAGTAAAGGATGCAAGAGAACATGCCATGGAGTGAAATAAGAATGAATAATATTTGGTACATGATGATTTAGTTTTTGTTTCATTGCTCTTATTTGGCTTGGAAATATTTTTGTTTGTAATTTTTTTTTGTCGTTTTTGTATTATTTCTGCTTTGTTCAAGAATGAGCAGGTAGACCTCAATTCTCTAATAAAACAAGTGCAAGCATCATAACTAAGTACTAAATATAACCAAAAACTAAATGACATGTTTGTGGGACCAGATGACCATGTTACAGAGAAGCAGAACTTTGCAGTGGCCTATAGGAGCATTCTGGCGGAGTGAGGGTAGTCACCAGTGCGCTTATTCAAGGGAAATGTCCAAAAATTACATTTTATTTGTCCAAAGGGTACATCTTTAGCGCACTGCATTTTGCACTTTGCACTTGAACTTCTGAGGAAAAGGTAATTTGCAGGGTCACTTTACCAATAGTAAATAAAGTTTATGACACGTCTCCTTGTGTGACTAAAGACCATTCCATATGGGATTGTCTTTATAAAGTGATGGCGGTCAGACTTTGATGTGCACAGTGCAACTCTGAATATTTTTCCTTCTTGCCTCAACCGGTGCACTACTTGTTGTCAATAGAAGACCATTTTGTGCATTGCATCCAGTATGAGACCATATCATGGAAACGAATAACTGAAACCTAAGACATTGATCAGTGTTTGGGGCCCCACAATACTCAGGTGACTTGTGTCAATTAACCAGGTAATAGTAGTCAAGAAAATATTTTTAATCTAACCAAAGAAATTCAATTTCACATTCAACATCTGTCCTTTATAAATGTTTGTTTTAGAGCATCAGATGACAGCTATGGTTAAAACTACAAAGGGAATATGAGTTGAGGGGCTGCTGGGTTTAGCATCTTCATCTAGACCAGAAATATTGAATACTCTGGCTAAAGCTGTTGCAACACCATTTGTAGATCTGTAGAAGCAGGGTCATAGGTTTCACTTTCTAGAACAGTGTGCATTGTAGACTTCAACATACTTATCCATTACATGTAGTTCATTAAGGTACTTGTATATACAAAGGATACATAAATTTTTGTGAAAGTCTAAAGCTACTTTTTAAAATATCACTACAACTATGAAACATGATACAGTAAGTTGTACCTGTGCCAAGATGAATAAAAATATTTTGAGTTGACTTCTATTTCCCTCTTGTGAAGACTTGATACTCTCTCTATTTCTGGTACAGTTGCAAGTTACTTTTAATGTTTTGTAAATTGTTATTAGTGGCAACTAATTAGATTTTTATCCAGTGTCCATTAATGTTTAAATGCAGTGCTTACAAAATCAATGCACTGTGAGATGCTGCCTAACTCATGCCAGCATCAACTGGTTTTCAGACACTAGCGGTAACTTGTACCTACATGAACTGTATTTGCAAGCTTGTGCAGCAACCTCAGTTACAATACCTTTTTAATTATACGTGTAGTATGCTTGTATGTTTTTGTTATTATCTTCAGGCAGCATTTTGAAAAGGGTGTAGTGTTCAACTGACTAGGTAACCATAAATGTCTCTGAACATTTAAATGAAAAGCTTAATTGTTTGTATGTATGCCAAACTCAGTGTTATGACAAATCTAGCTAGCAAATAGATTAAATATAACACTATTGATACTGTCATGGATAATTTACAGTATTTATTTGATTTAACTGCTACTCATTTATTTAAGAAAACAAATTTGAAGATCATTCTAAAGTACAAAATAGCCATATTTATGTTTGCAGTTTTATGTTTGCGCAGGAAGGAAATAGCTAAGGTATAAATAAGGGCTATAAACTATAATTTAAAGGAGTCACGCTGTCTCCTGTTATGATTCACCAGATCTATTTTCTCAACAAGCACCTCTCAGCTGACGACTTACATCCTAGTTTATTAAAAAGAGATTTTCCTGTCTGTACAGTTCTGGACGACTTATAGCAATAAGGTTGAGCAAACAAAAGGTGTTCTATCATAGTTTGTGTTATTTTAAAGTTTGATAGTTCTATCAATAAAAGCGGGCTTATTGTTTTAGTAAACTAGTGTCAGCAATAGATCATTTAATACAATATGCATACATTGTGTATGTCAATCATTTGTCCGTAATCAAAATCAATGAAGAATCATTGTTTTCCCATAATATCTGCATAGTTTTCTGAATAAATAAAAAATAATGACAACAGTTCTATTAAGCCATCTGCCTATTCATGAACAAAGCATTCTGGCATTGAACACATGGGGATTCATGGAGGACCATAGATACAGCATGAACTATTCATGTTTCATAATTTGCTTTTTATAAAGTACATGAGTACAGAAAGTTTTAGTGTAAGGATTGGTCACTCTATTTGTAAAGCTCAGTTAGATTCTTGTTCAGCCTGTGGCCAACAACCTCAATGGGGATGTAAACGCTTGCGTCCAGTATGTGTCAGGCTTCAATGATGCATTGAGCTCTTTTATATTTAATGGCACCCCTGTCCTGCCCTCAGAGGAAAACTAAAACTCTCTCCATTCAAAGCAATTTAGGTTGTGAGTATGGACAGAAAACAAGATGGTAGGAAGCAGGACTAAGCACACTAGGGGAGGGGCTAAAGTTCCTGGAGCTGTACTATAGTATGTATTACAGCAAAGAGGTCCATATACTGTATACTCCCACACATTGATACATATTGCAAATATTGTATGTTTCTAAGACTAAAAAATTATTGTGAAGAGAACATCACATATCCCGACGCTAATTAGTTGATCTATTTGTTGCACACCAGCAAGTGGAAAGTTAGGGTGACCTTTTAGTTGAAAAATAAACCAAAAAAGTTTGTTTTGTTAACTATATTAAATATTACAATTCCACATCTGTGCATTCATTGCTCTTGGACACACAAGCGCTTGATTTTGGATTTTCCATTTTAAATACTGCTTAAGCGCAGTGGTAATTATTTTTTTCATTGGTTCAAGATTTCCAATATATCAGCAAGTGCTAAGCAAAATTAAAGATCACATACTTCCTGTAACAACATTTTGCAGTTCTTCCTAAGAAACTATTTTATTAACCTATTCATGTGCATTACTGTTTTCTAAATTCAGCATCATATCTTGAGAGTTAATTTTATAAACAGTAGATGTACTGAGGGTTGATTATATAATAAAAATAAAAAATGTCAGGTAATTTTGTTCGAAAGCAGTGTGGGCCCCACTGTGCATACATGCTGGGCTCTAGGACCCAGAGTGTGCAGGGAGGTCTGTTCTCCGACCTGATATGCTCCTGAACATGTGGTTACAGCCATTTTAGTACTGTGTGAGACAGGGATGCCGACATTCTGGCTCTCCCTTACGGGAGGGATCAGCCAGACTGGCATAGCAAGGGGGCATGGCTGGCATAAGGAGGCGGGTATGGTCAGCTTACCCGGCATTTGTGGGCGGAGTGGGGGTGACATTTTTGGCCCCGCCCCTGCTACGCAATGGCTAGACTACCTCCATTGTGAAGCAGGGTGTGTGGCCAAATGACGCAATTAATCTGTTACAGCAAGGGGGGAGGGGTCGCGGGTGCTGGGAGGCTCTTGGACGAATCTGGCGGGTAATCAAGTATGGTGTGAGTGTGTCAAAGTTTAAAGCCAGATTCAAGCAGCATACACTCACCAGCTGGTGAGCTGTATAGGACCCCACTCCTCTCAAGCCTTGATCTATTACCATGTAACAGTGAGTACGGTTGTATCTGCTATTCTTTAATAAACCAACTCCACTGGTTAAGTAAGTGGGCTGTTCATAGTTTGAGTCATCGGCTAGTGTGTGCCTATATAACTCTACAGTATCAACACCTGCACACACAGCATTTCCAACATATTTTAAAGAGGGCTGTCTCAGGATAGTGCTAAACACTTTTCAGGTCACATTCTCATCATAACCTCCGGACAGGGAAACAGCATTTGTCTGTCCTGTTTTTTAAATATATTCTTCCTATAAGCAAAGTATAATTGTGCCTTCCTCCACTTCACCTGCACTCTTATTTTATTGTTCGTCACATATAGCCATTCCCTAAGCATGGATGTGACCACATCATTGTGGCACCGCCCCCGCTACACAATGCCGATATAACTGGCATTGTAAATCAGTGGGACGGGGCTGTGATGTCGTGATTCAGCGCAAATTACGTCATTGCCCCCTTAACCTACCCCCTGCTATGGGGGTGTGTGTGCTGATCCTGTACCCTAACTCTTCCTTGGAGGTGCCTACGCCTAAAACCCCTGGGGTGCTGCCGAAACCTAACCCCCCCCCCTTCCCGCACTCTAAACCTAACCCCCCCATCCCACTTAACCTTCACTGGGGGTGCATAACCCTAAGGCACCCTAGGGGTGGGTAAACCGAACCCCCCCCCACCCACCCCGCGGGGCTAGCACTTACCTGGCTCCGGGGTCTTACAATCTGGATGCCGACTGTTGGGATTCCAACCCTGGTATCCCGATTATAAATGGGCTAGCGGCGTTGGTATTTTGCCCGTTGCCAGGATGCCGGTGTCAGTATATCGACGGCCAACATCACGTCTGCCGGGATATACACTACATCCCGGGGTGGGGCCAGTTCTGTTACAGCAACTCATATGACTGAATTTTCATCTTTCACCACCATGAGAACCAATCAATACACGTCCTATAAATCTAGCAGGGCTTCATCTGTCTGTAAACTAGCAGGATGGAATATTTTGGTTCAGAGCTGGAATGAAGGCAGCTTAAAAATGAGCTTTTACTTTCATGGTGCAGGTGTTTTAATAAAATGTCAAGTGGTGATTTCTTTTTGTCCTACAAAACGTAAACCATACTTGCCGACATCCTGGCTGCCCCCTCTGGGAGGGAGCAGCCAGGTCTGCATAGCAGGGAGGTGTGGCCGGCTTTGGGGGGCACGGCCGAACATATTACCTGAAATTTGTGGGGGGGGGTGTGGCCACACGGGTGCGTCATTTTGGCCCTGCCCCCTCTACCCAATGCCGATTGCAGATTACCGGCATTGTAAAGCAGGGGGCGGGCTCTTAATGCGATTTACGCTGAATCGTGTCATTATCGGTGCGGGGGTTTCTATTGTAACCGTGAGGGGGGTCCAGAGCTTGCCTGCCTTTCTGGGGGGGCTGGGATGATAGGCAAGTATGAAGTAAACGTAAAATATGTGTATAGTGATAGAAAACTTTGAGACTTTGGGTTTTTTAGGGGCATATTTATTCCAATCTGCATTTTTAATATTGATGTGATAAATATTTTGTCTGTCATGACGAAGAGCTTCTATAGGATAATGCCATCTGGAGACGGCGTTATCCTATCAGGGCCAAGCTGCTTGGTAAATCTGACAGCTGCTGTCTGAAATGGAGGAACCGCAGAGATATCTCTGATATCTGCTGCAGTCCCTCCATGGTACATTTGTGGATACTTAATATTTGCGGATATCCCCCAAAAACATATTTTTTGGGGGAATATCCTGCAAATAGTATTTGGTAAATAAGCCACTTCGTGCCACCTAGTAAAATTTTTAGGTAACTTAGTGATGTTAAATGATACAGAAAAAACCCATGTCAATATATATATTTTTTTTCTTCAAAGTTATTTATAGACCTAAAAGGTTTTGTGCTCAAGTACCCATATGCAGGTTTATCTTGTTTGTGGTTGCTGTATAGCTGCTTTGCTGAAAGGTATCTTCATGTGTCCCAAGAGCCTGCTTGAAGTGACATCTGTATATAAGTACAAAGCCGTGTATGGAAGTGTTGGTAATGGATCATGGTTGTCACTCCCTTGATAGAAGAGCATGGAAAGATGAGAATGTATTCCCAGCTTTGTGGTTGCCGAGTCAAGATTAAACATTTTATTAAGTGAGACTGCAGTGATGAAAAATCCAGGTTATACAGAAACATACTGTAAGTATGTCTGTGATGCTACAAATCCAATAGACCTGCTGATGTTCTTTTCTTCACCATGTGATATTGAAATTAGTAGTGAATCTGCAGATAATGAAGATTGTGTTTCCTTCACGCATTAAAATTCATGCCATCTGTTAGTCTATCCAGTTACCCTTGAAAGCTATGAACAAATCTTCACATTTTCTGTACCCTCCAATGTCATATCTGTTTTCAGCACTATTTCAGGCACAGAAAGGAAGGTCTTTGTTTATATATTCAGATACAAAAGAAGTGTGATGATAACTGTTCAGTCTGAATTCCAATTTGGAATTTCTATAGAATTGACCACTTTAACATTAATTTATTAGCCTATGTTCCTGTCAAATTGCACAATAGTTAATACATGGTACCGTTAATCGTAGAAACCAGTAATACTTTTAATAACTGCGCCATACTTACACCAGTACCAGATTAAGGTCCACATGACCCTGGAGCTGAAATTTATTCAAGGGCCTACTGTATGCTGCCACAGGGAGTATGACTATTGATGTAGGGGGGGCATATATTTTGTGTGTGTTTAAATGCCACTTTGTGACTCGATATGTATCCGTGTGTGTGTGTGTGTGTGTATGTGTGTGTGTGTGTGTGTGTGTGTGTATATATATATATATATATATATATATATAATATATATATATATATATATATATATATATATCCTGTATTGCGCTACATCAACCAATTTATCTTAGAATGCAAATATAAAAAACATACAGTACGATTAGTTACAAATTTATTTTTAGTAGAGGCTGTTTCCCCAAGTGCGGTCTTTTGCCAGTATGGACCAGAATGGCTTTATGGACTGGTGATCTTGGGGAGTGCCAAACTCCAATTATTCAGGTTCAAATTTTCCCTTGGGATACATTAAAACATAAAATATCTTCATCCCTTTAAAAGGACATTAAAACAGAAAATATCAAGGGGAAATTTGAACTTGCATAATTGGAGTTTGGAGCTCCCCAAGATAGATAGAGATATATATATATATATATATATATATATATATATATATAATATACGGAGGGCACTCTACAGGTCTCAGAGACGGTAGTATATGCCGACGTCTCAGCGCTTTTATCAAGACATACACATTCTGTATGTCTACATAAAAGCGCTGAAACGTTGGAAAATACTACCGCAGGGCTCGACAAACCCCGGGCGCCAGGTCGCCATGGCGACTAAGGTTTTAGTCCTGGCGATCAGATTTTAGAAGAGCCAGATACAATTGAAAAGTTGAAAATAAAGCTAATTATAGAAAAAAATATCAGTTACAGAGAGCTCCTATTAATAGTTACGGGAGTGGGTGGGATGCTGCACCTCTTTCACGGCCTGCAGGGAGGAATGGTCGCCCACCACATTCAATTATTGTGGCTTCTACCTTCTCTGCATGGAAGATCATAGATCCGGTCCTTCTCCCTGCAGCGTGGTTTCAGCAGTGGGGAGAAGAGTAACCATGCCGCGCGGAGCAACAGCACTGCCTGCAGTGAGGGAAAAATAACGGCGCTGCGGGAAGCTGCAGCACGGCCGGCAGCTGGGAGCAGAGTGACTGTGTCGCGGGGGGCTGCATTACTCCTGGCCCGGAGGAGTAATGACCACCAAGGAGCAGGGAAGGAAGTGGCAGTGCGGCTGAAGGGAGCTGTATCATTACTGGCACTGTGGAGGCAAGTGGCCATGTGGGATCTATAGCACTGCCAGCGGGGAGTAGGAGAGTTGTCGCTGGGGTGTTGCAGTACTGCTGACTGGGGAGGTAGAGTATGTTCTCCAGGAAGCTGTACACAGCTGGTGACTATTTTATATTATTTCATTAGAATGTCCTCCCACTATTATATTGTTAAAAAGGGCACTCATGTGTGTGGCGCACTATGAATTGGGGGTGAGGTAAGGAGTACTTTTGGTAGTAGTCTATACAAGTTTTCGTATATTTTGGCCCGGCACAGTGGTCTGGCCCCTAAACTTTTCAACTTGCACCTAGATTGTACAAAAATTTGTCGTCCCCTGTACTACCGTCTGTGTCTGGTTTGGTATACTTATTTGTCTGCATATTTGTTTTATTGACTTGAGTGCTGCTGCTACAGTGTGTATTGTGGACTTCCATGTGAGGTCCTAGTGGAGGGCATCGGGGTCATTGTAATTATTATCTGGAGTGCTGCCCCCTCTCGGAGTTTATGTATTTGTAATACATATAATATATAAATATATATTTATATATAATTTTTTTTATATAGATCCACCCACAGTTCATGAACCTAATTTTCAAGATAGATATATAATCTTCCTGACCTCATACTGGGCCCAATGAATTACCCCATAGTCACTATTATTCCCTGGCACCATTCCTCAGAAACAGAATTACGCTTCCCAAAGTCTGTCAATTTAAGAAAATGCCAAATGAAAATTGCATCATTCTAGATGATATCTCACTCAGAAAAACTATAGTAAATATGGGTTGAATATGTTATTTGTTTTATAGGATTTTTGTTTGACAAAATGATATCCCTGCACCATGACTATGACATGGAAGTAGCAGCTTTATTTAATATGAAGGCGAATTTGAGTTCTGGACAAAAGCTTGTCGCTAGGCCATCATAGTGATTGAAAAAACATAACTTAGCAAGCAGATTAAAGTCCAATAATGTTAACCAAACATATAGTCAGGTAATCTAATTAGAAGCATCACACAATTTGCTATATTGGTGTCAGTGATATTCGCACCAACACCGCCTAGAATTATATTTCCCCATGGAGAGAGATTACCCTTCCTGCAGCATATTTGCCAAAAACTGTTCCCTGTTGTGAAATCTTGCAGTCACAGCACTGAGACATGTGGTGCAAATTATAGTGGTCGAAGTCATGGTCCAGTAATTGTGTAAATCTCAGACCATGTCCTGACTGTGGCTTTCCAGTGTCAGAAAGCGGCTTGATCACACTAATGGCCGATATACGCGCAGTATGAGCTGCCGACGGCTTGATAGTTCTAATTGCTGGGAACCTATTGTGATGGCGTTTAGCAAATTCATTTTCGAGGAAGGAGGAGGTGGAGGTCATTTGGGTAATACAAGCTGGAAAAGTGTGATACCGAGGTCACAGGCAGTGTAGTGTGCTCATAAATAGCACATTGTATTTTGCTATTAATGAAATGGAATGGGTAAAATAAATTGACAAACGTTTGTTGCATAAATAACATATTTTTCCCAGAACCCCATGTTCATTTTATTGAACTGTGCATGGATGGATAAGTCTGGTATATTAAAAGACACCGAGCTGACACAAAATTGATCTGTCTGCTTATCATCCTCATTTCATTTCCAATTTATGAGTTGTTAGGATTAGGAGATGTATTTTCTGTTCCTGCTATAAAATATAGCATTTTGTCATTTCCTTAGGAAAAAGACAACCATTTCTCCCTCATATCTGTACAGTATTCAAATAAACCAAGCCAGGCATGAACATCTTTTTCTATGCATTTAAAAGAGCTGCCTCTCTTTCGTTCTGGAAGTGAACCCTTTTACTTTCTCAATAAAAAAAAATAACCATTAATTGACTTATTTTCCATAACACAACCCAATTTCCTCTATGGACTTTTCATTAAAAATTGTAAGAATGTTCCTACCCTGTCCCATACCCTTGGGGATTTTTTTGTGAAAATGTATAATGTGATTTGTCGAATACATGTGTCATATCTATTTCAGTCTAAGATTTTTGTTACTTTTCACCCAGCGTGATGGTTCAGATTTTTTCTTTGAATGTTAAAGGACTAAACTCCCCCAATAAACGTAGGCTTGCATTGTCCACACTTTATAAATAAAGCGGATATAGTGGCCCTACAGGAAACACATTTCAATTCAAAGACCCCATTTGTCCTTATTGATCATAGATACCATATAGCTTATTTTGCCAATGGCCCCATTAAGTGTAATGGCGTTGCCATAATATTCTGCAACTGTCTTTTTTGTTTTGCATGCATCTGTTCCGGATAAAAGTGGGCGATATCTTATCCTAGAAGGCCAATTAGATGACAAGTGGGTGACTCTTGTATTGGTTTATGCCCCTAATTCCAACCATGTTTACATTTTTAGGAATATGTGTTTGGCCATTCAACAAATTAAACGAGGTTCTTTAATATTTTTAGGTGATTTTAATTTAGCTTTTGATTTTAAGTTAGACAAATCACATCGGCCTCCAATTGCTTCCTGTTCTCTTGGCCCCCATCTTGCATTTCGTAACCTGCTAGCAGAGTTTGTTTGGAGGGTATGTAATCTCTCTGGGCGGGATTATACCTATTTTTCTCCTGTCCACAATCTCTATTCCCGTATTGGTCTTTTATTGATGGATAAATGGACATTGCAATAATCTTGGTCGTTAGACATTTTACCCATTACGTGGTCTGACCATGCTGCATTACTGTGGAAATGGAATTTATTCTGTCAACATTTGCCCCCTCGCCCTTGGAGAATCTCTCTCGTCACCTTCAGATGCTGCCGCTCAACACATATAGCAGATAGTATAAAGTGTTATGTGGAGTCTAATGTTCCCTCTGATACCTCTATTTTACATTCTGCTGTGCCCTCAAAGCTGTTGTACGGGGCTCTGCTATCCAAGCAGGTGCAAGACTTAAACGTCAGAATATCCAGCTACAGGTGGATTTGGAGGCTAAACTTAGTGATTTGGAGGATCGTAATAAATTGCATCCTTCCAAAGAATTGTCTGCTATTAGAAGTCAGCTTCAAAAACTTCTTATGGCTTGTACCCAAGCTGCAGTAAATCTGTTACGCCAAAAGTTCTACCTTATGGGTAATCACGCTGGGAGATTCTTAGCCAGTAAACTTTGAACTCAGCAAGCTCGTCATAGAATTAAACATGTTTTATCCTCTATAGGTACTAAGATAGTTCATCCATCTGATATTGCCAATTTGTTTTCTAATATTACTCCCAACTACATAACCTGTCCTCTGATACTTCTTCCCTCAACCCTCTTCTTCTACTATTGCTGCTTTTCTATCTGACATTGATCTTCCCTCTTTGACAGCTGATCAACTATTGGAATTAAAAGCCCCATGATCCCTTTGGAGGTAGAAGCAGTTATTTGCTCGCTCCCATGAGGTAAAGCCCCCGGCCCTGACAGGTTTTTTTATGATTTTTATTTGACTTTTTCTGCCTATTTAGCCTCCATATTGACATCAGTGTTTAATGATGTGTCTGTTACTGGTGCGTTTCCCACAGAAATGTTAGAAGCCCAGATTGTGACCCTGCCTAAACCAGGAAAAGACCCTTCCTTCTGCCAAAATTATCGCCCTATTGCTCTCCTAAACAGAGATGTTAAATGCTAAATTGATCGCCAATCGTCTTTCTCCTCTCTTCTCTAATTCACCCTGACCAAGTAGGGTTTGTGTCCGGCAGACAAGCCTCAGATAACACCCGTAGAGTAATCAATTTCATTGATCATATTAACTTTTCCAAATCTGGATTGCTTCTGCTCTCCCTTGATGTTGAAAAAGCATTTGACCGCCTTAGTTGGTTATATATGCAGGCTGTCCTTTCTAAATTTGGTTGTGCGGATCATATTCTCATGTCTATTTTAGCTGTGTATAGCTCTCCATCGGCTAGGGTTTTTAGTAACTGGTTTCTGTCAGACACATTCCCTATATCTAATGGCACTCGACAAGGGTGCCTGGTTTTTCCCTTGATATGTGTTTTGGCCATTGAACCACTTACCGCTAAACAAAGGACAGATGCTGCCTTCCCTGGAGTAAAGGTTGGGGATACGTCGCATAAACTTTGATTCCTTTTTTACAGATCCCTTTTTTACAGATCCCTTACAGATCCCTTTTTTACAGATCATCGCAGATGATTCCTTTTTTACAGATCCCTTGCATTTATTGTCACATCTCCACTCTGTGTTAGATGGTTATGCAGTCGGGAAGCCAGCAAACCTAATCCCGATTGCTGGCTTCCCGACTGCTTAATCCCGGCAAGGGTTAAATAACAGGCATCTAAATTTAGATGCCTATCATTTTACTGATGCCAGGAGACCGGCGCCCGGCATCCTGACCGAAGGGACGTCGGGCATCGAGCGCGGATAGCTGCGGGGGGGAGGGTTAGAGGCTCCCAGGGATGACTTAGGGTCAGACAGCCCCCCAGGAGGTTCGTTTAGGCTAGGGGAAGGGGGGGTTAGCATTAGGCACCCCCGGGGGGGGACTTGGGGTTAGGCACACCCCAGGGGACTTAGGTTTAGAAGGCAGGGAAGGGGGCTTAGGTTTAGGCACTTAGAGGGGGGATTAGGATTAGGCACTGGGGGGGGGAAGGTTACGGTTAGGCACCCCTAAAGAGGGTTAGGGGGTAGAATTAGGTTAGACAATACTTACCTTGGACGATCGGGATTTCCTCCTCTGCCGGGATGCCGCTGTCGCTGTTTCCTAGTAAATATCTAGATAAGGGTCGCTCTCTACAGTCATCTTACCTTTGGAAGAACCATCCACCGAACTAGCTCGCTCTCTGATTCTTCCAAAAGAATGTGGGGGTCTAGGCCTGCCAGATTTAGTTTTGTATCAAGAAACTTGCTTGTTAGTTCATCTTCAAGAATGATTGTTATCCTTCTTCTAATTGTTTGGTTAGAACAAAACAGCTGTCCGAGATTTCCTTTAGTGGATTAACTTTGGACTCCCAGATCTATGCGCCCCTCCATTTCCTCATTATTACCTTCTATAAAAGCCTCATTACATGTTTGGGACAAATTAACTGCTTGGATTCCTGATTTTTCACTTCCATCCCCTGAACTTTCAATCAAATTAATAGCCAAATTAATCCCTAATCTAACTGTTTCTGTTTTGTTAAGCCAAGGCATACACACATTGGGAGATATCATGGAAGGTGGCCTACTTCTCCTGTTCTACCGTTTACAATCCCGTTATTCTTTACATGTGACAGAATTATTACATTATATTCAAATCTGTCATTGGTTTCAGGAGGTGCCTGGTTCGGGTGGCTGAATTCATCCTCCTCCCAAAACGTTTTTTTCTCAATTACAGAAGGGTGCATCTAGAGGTGGTGTTTCCTTCTGGTATAGATTTCTCATTGGGCTATGCCCCTCTGATAAGTCAGCGGCACCGTTAAGATGGGAGACAGATTTGAGTCACCCCATTTCTGACTCTCAATGGGTGTTTACCTATTCTACTTCTTTTCGAATGTCTAGGAGTTTGAACCATACTGAAATGCAAGTCACGTTACTAAATAGACTTTATTTCACGCCTGATCAACTGCATTCTTATTGGCGTTCCTGCTCTAAATTCAGTTGGCATAATTGTGGTGAGGTAGGCCATGTCTACCACATGTTTTGGTCTTGCCCCCTTCTATGTTCATATTGGCTATTTGTAGTCTCTCTAATTCAGAAGGTTTTAGGGCTCTCTTTATACCATTCCCCATACTTAGCTTTATTACATATATACCCTGCTTCCATTCCATCTCATCAACGATATATGCACTTTGGCACATTTATATTGAAGCCTGCTCTGCGCTTGCCCAATGCTGGAAACAACCTCTTCCTCCTCCAATTATTTAGGTGTTCCATGAAGTCCATTTTCATTTTATGATGGAAACAATCTGTGCCATACTCCTCTCCGATAATGAAATGGATGGCTTGGCATGAGTATGTAACCGATAGAAAGGGCGCTGTTTTCCTGACCAAGTCATCTCTGTCAGATCCTTTACAATTTAGTCTGAATGAATAGACCACTTCTAATTAAAGTTGGGCTACAGAAGTTATGTCAATGTATTGTTTTGTTTTTCTTTTTTATGTATGGATTTTTCTAGACCAGTGTATTGTTTGTTGGTTTCGCTTTATGTACATTGTTCAAGTTGTGCTTTTTTACTTTTCCCCAATTTCCCCTTCCCTTCTTTTTATTTTTTTTTCTTTCTGTACCTCTACCAAAATTTCAATAAAATATTATTGTTAAAATTTTTTATAAGTAATCATGAATACATACAATACAGTAATTAACAAAAATAGCTTGATAAATTTTACGTTTTGATTTATTCCAGTGCAATTGCCAAATGATGATTGAATAAATATTCCCATCATAAGTTTACACACAATCATAATATACGACAGTTCACAGGGACAAAACAACATATAGTCATTCAGAATATTAACTGGCTGGGTAAACACTATACGATATATTGGCCATGCTTGCGATTATACCATCATATAGTGTGTACCCCCAATTCATTGTTTGATTAATTGCCTCCTGGCATCTTCCCTTTTGATGTGCTGCACGTCAAATGGGACGATGTGACGTATGGTGCGTTAACATTACCCGTGTACTTATATATTGTGTCATCGTACGGCTGATCGTATAGTGTGTTCGCAACCGCAATATATTGTTGCATCGGACCGCCGCTAAATCTCCGCTTTGTTCAGGTGTGTACATGGGTTGCCCAGGTGTACAACTGCACCTTGTAACTATGTAAGTTTTATGCAGCACTTCACATATTTTTCTTTAATAAACAAGTTATATAACTTTTTTTTTTTTTTAGGTTATTTTCGGTATTGAATAATTATTTGTTAAACTTGGTGCAGAAGACCACTGCATTGAAGGCAAACTTGGAAGATCGTATCTCTGAAACTTTGCATCTCTTTGATAAAATGTGAAATGTTGCTGCATTTTACATTCTATTGGCATATTTTGTAAAATAGTGTGTAGATGTAAATCCTACACGACCCCCTGTAAATAAATCACTGGTTATAAAATATTTTTGTGCTGAGTGATCTTTATTTGTGTTAAATAAAAGGAACCACCAGTTTTATAGAACCGCAATGTTTTCTTTAGCAGCAGTTAGAAATCGTGTGTTGACGTGTAGGGATGATTAGGGGTAATGGTACTGAATATAAAACATGTTTTACTTTGGCAAATTCATTACATTTTTTTAGATGCATTATGTGCATTGTTAATCACATGTGATTGCAAACGTATCTGTCTTTACATTATTCCAGAAACAGTAGTAGCACTCTTCATCTATACAATGCTGTTAGCTGCCTGAACTAGTATTTTACCCTTGAGCTAATCTCTGATACATTCCTTGATTTTGCGTTGTCTGTTACTATGGAGGTTAGTCTCTTTTTCCTTCTTATCTCTGCAAAGTTATTGTTCTGCTTAACTGCTTTGTAAGTCTGTCTTTCTGGGTTTTCATAAACAAAATGTTGTTGTGTTTCAACTTGATAAAATATTCTAGATGATGCTGCCGTGTTGCATGGAATAAAAGGTAATTCCATCAAAATGAAAGCTTTTGGTAATGCAAATGAGAATTTCTGTTTGCTAATACCAAATAATCTCATTGGCATAGTTAACGTAACACAACTAGTTGCTATGGACAGTACTGAAGATTTGGGTTCGATCCCCAGCCCTAACAGTGCAAAGTTTGTATGTTCTCCCCATGCTTGCATGGCTATCCTCCGGGTGATCCGGTTTCCTCCTACAATCCCCAATATGCTGGTAAATTAATTGGCCTCTCAACAAAAATTACACCTAATGTATATGTGTGTGTGTGTGCTGTTCAGTGTGGAAGGGATTTTTTAGTGGAATTAAATTAGCATTGCAGGAAATGGATGTATTAAGTGCCCAGAGCTCTTCAACTAACTACATCGCACCTGGCACTTAACTTGGGAGATACACTTTATAGCGACCATTGCCCAGTGCTTAGTCGTGGTAAGATGCAGTGTCAGATGCAATGCTGTTACCGTTTGCGGTAAGACTGTGACTAGCCACAAGGCACTAGTTAGCGCTTGTTGCGGGCTTGCAGTATGAGAAATTAAATAGCTCTGGACACTTGACCAAGGAGCTACAGCCCTGCAATGCTAAACAAATTATGTAAATAATGGTTATTAAATAAATATAATAAGGTGCTCCTAATATCTGGTTGTATTTGACAATAGCTGTTGCTTAAATCATGTGTGCTTTTATATCTGCCTGTGTATAGTATTCCCTAGATGCCTTCATCAAAAGGTGAACTCACTTTGGTTGTCAAAATATTGACTTTTAACACACACACTGCCTGGTCAGAGCTATGTATTTGCTTCTTGTTCAGTGTTTAGGATGATAGCTGCTAATTGCTATCTGAATGTTTTGATTAAATGAGAATGAAAGCAAGTTAGGGGGTGCACACCTTATGTTGAAGATACTAAAGGGTTTGTCCATAACTATTTTATTTTTATTGTTCTTTTAGCTGGGATTGGCAAATTTTTCTAAAATTTATGAGCCAGCTTAACAGTTTAGGAGCCCGACCATCATCCCCAACCAAAATATCTGAAAACTTGTATAGACCACCATACAAACCCGTTCAATGCACAGTTGCCTACCTTTGCTGTCTCTTCCCCGGGAGAAGCCCTGGGAGGAGAGGCAGGTGGGTGGTGATGGGGGTGGGGCCTGGTGAGTCATTAAGCTCGCCCCACGCGGTAAAATGGAAGTGGGCCGAATACCGGAGAAATGCCTACCCTTCTGGGGGTCCGCAGGGTTACCCGAAAAATCGGGAGCCTCCCGCAAAAACCGGGAGGGTAGGCATGTATGGTTCAATGCTCCTCAGACCTCACCACATGCCATTAGACCACCGTGTATGCTCCTTCAGTGCTCATCAGATCCAGCCACATGCCTATCTCTGGTGCCCAATTTATAGTTTACCACACAATAATGCTTGCAATTCATAGCATGTCACACAACAGGGCCCACAATTCATAGCACTCCACGTAGCAGGGCTCACAATTGTTAGCACGCCTCACAGCAGGGCCCACATGTCGGAATGGGATTGAAATGCCGGTGTTTGTCCCGACACTGTGAGCCCAACGGATGGAAATCCTGACAGCATGAGGTAAGTACCCCAACCCTCCCCTCTTCCCCCCCCCCCCCTACCCTCCCCAACCCTCCTTTAGGGGTGCCTAACCCTAACCTCCCCCCAGGGGTGCCTAAACCGAACTCTCCCTCCCCGCACCCTAAACCTAACCCTCCTGGGGGTTGCCAAACTCTAACCTCCCCCCGGGGGTGCCTAACCCTAACACGCCCCGTACTTACCACTTTCGGGGCCGCGTCGTCCTGGATTTCGGCATCGGGATTATGACAGGCATCGGTATCTCAATGCCTGTCATAAATCCCTAGCCGGCATTCTGCATTCTGGATTGTGGTCGGCGGCCGCTGGTCACATGACTACATACCCACATTTCATAGCATGCCACACAGTAGGGCCCATATTTCATAGCGTGCCACACAGCAGAGCCCACATGTCATAGCATGCCACACAGCAGGGCCCACAATTCTTAGCACGCCACACAGCAGGGCCAAAAATGTATAGCTCATCACACAGCAGGGCCCACAATGCATAGCATGCCACATAATGGTGTTCCCAATTAATAATAATTTTATAGGAGGAAGACCTTAAAATGTCTGCAGTGGGCAATTTTAAATCTTCATGGATTGGCTAGTGAAGAGCGTGCAAACCTCTTTTTTTCAATACAGAACAGATGGATGCGCAATGTAAATGTGCAGCCAGAAGCAACGTGCATTACCATGTTTGGTTGCTGCTGGGCTGATTCTCCACCGGTGCTTGGGACTGCCTGGTATGCTGGCGCTGCCTGGAAGTGGTGAACTTGTTGCCTCCCACCATCACCAGAAAATCCAGTTGCCAGGTTGGAAAACTTGGTCACCATGGCAGCTGGGATTTGTCGAACCCTGCTTTTATAATCCGCTTTAGTGTGAACCATGATGTAATCTTGCACCAGAATCACCTTTGTTAATGTTACCCAACAGGCAGTTTGTTAATATATTAACCCTTTCAACTATTGATTTACCTGCTACATGTTACATATTTCAGCCTAACGATTCAATTTTCTTTTTCTTTACTAAATGTTTAAGAAAAATAGGCCTGTGTGAATGCTAATTTATTTTGCTTCTCTACAGTTAAATCCTCCAACTTTAATTAAAATCCAAGCGGAACCGAATGGGGAAAAAAATGTGTTAAGAGCTTCAAAGGCAACACGTCTCATTAAAAAAAAAGTACAGCTCAGGGATGAAACGTATTACTGGCTTCAGAGCATTTTATGGATGTCAGTGGCTATCAATCGTCTCCCCTCTCCGGTAGCTCTCAGAATTAACTGTTGACAGATCAGAAATGGGAATGACCTGTATAATTTGTGTACTGCTCTGTGCCTGCGATCTTCTTTCACACAAACGCACATTGGTGGTCACATTTCACATAATGAGTTAGGTATAAGTGTTAGCTGGGCTGTGAAAGCAAAACCAAATATTAGGTTTTTATTTTATGTTTTTATTTTTCTGGTTAATAAACACACTCTCATTTTCACATTAAGTAAAAATCTTACATTTAATGTCTGTATCTGAGTTGCATTGGTGGTTGGTGACTTTGTGCAAATGATATTAACGGGAAGCGGTTAATTTACCGCCTCCCGGAATGCCGGCCGCCAGAATCCTGACGGCGGAAGGCCGACCCGGGACTAAAGATAGGCGTCAAAATGCCGATGCCTATCTTTAGCCCCACGCCGATATCCCGGCGCCCAGCATCCCGAACAAGGGCCAGGGATAGTTAGGTTTTAGCTGCGTTAGTGTTAGGTTTAGACACCCCAGGGCGACTTAGGGTTAGGCACCTCCTGGGGAGGGTTGGGGTTAGGCAACCCCGGAGGGGGGTGTGGTGGGACTTAGGGTTAGGCACCACCAAGGGAGGGTTAGGGGGGACACGGGAGGATTAGCATACCCCTGAGCCACTGTCGGCATGTCCTCCCTTAGGGCTTCCGGCGTCTGTATGAGAACTGGCGGCTGTTCAGTCGTTTGTATTTCATACCAATTCCCTATTAACAAACAGAAAAAGAGGTACTAGGACCCTGCTTGCCAGTGTACAATTGTAGCTATACCTAACAGCGAATTGTCACAATTAAAGGGGTTCATACATTTGCAACTGATTTTTTGCAATTTCCTCTATTAATGGCGTTAATATCCTTATAATATGTATGGTTATGATGAGACTAATGGAAACAATAACAGAACTTGCAGAGATACAATGAAGATGGCCGTTGAATAATACGTTTTCACACTTTGTACCTTTTAACATGAATAGTATTCACTTTACAGTAACATCTATTTTATTTGAAGCTTATTTAGCACAGGAAATTAGATGTTGCAATTTAACATATTACAATTTTATTTTTATATACCTTTAGGGCAGTTTTTCCTTTTACTTTACATATAGTCAATGTCCAACTGAAGTTGAAGGTTATCTGGGTTATTATTTTTCTATTATTTTTTTTTGTTTGTTTTATCTTTTAGATATAAAAATGCACAGTTTTGGGATGCAATTTTAGATCACATAAAAGCTAAATTATGATGCTACTGCACAGGCTGACATCTTTGTGGCTGCAAGAGATTTTTATTTAATTTGTACAATTATCTTTAATTTTCAGCACATATTCTTCTCTACAAAAATAGAAGAAAATTAAAATGCTCAGTAACCTGAAAGGTGCATGTTTTACCTGTTTAGTTTAATAGTAAAGCAAAAAAATAACATCTTAGGACCTGGTGACTTAAATGCCATCAAATATAATGTTGTATAATAATAATTGTGGTTTACAGTACAAAATGCCTTACACACACTTATATACATACATACAGCTTTGGCAAAAAGTGTTGAGACTGACACAAGTATTGGTTTTCACAAAGTTTGCTTCAGTATTTTTAGACCTTTTTTTGTCAGATGTTCCTATGGTATAATGAAGTAAAATTACAAGCATTTCATAAGTGTGAAAGGCTTTTATTGACAATTACATTGAGTTTATGCAAAGAGCCAATATTTGCAGTGTTGACCCTTCTTTTTCAAGACCTCTGCAATTCGCCCTGGCATGCTGTCAATGGCCACATACTGATTGATGGCCGCCCATTCTTGACTAATCAATGCTTGGAGTTTGTCAGAATTTGTGGGTTATTGTTTGTCCACCCGCCACTTGAGGATTGACCACAAGTTCTCAATGGGATTAAGGTCTGGGGAGTTCCCTGGCCATGGACCCAAAATTTTGATGTTTTGTTCTCCGAGCCACTTAGTTATCACTTTTGCATTATGGCAAGGAGCTCCATCATGCTAGAAAAGGCATTGTTCGTCACCAAACTGTTCTTGGATGGTTGGGAGAAGTTGCTCTTGGGGAATGTTTTTGTACCATTCTTTATTCATGGCTGTGTCCTTAGGCAAAATTGTCAGTGAGCCCACTCCCTTGACTGAGAAGCAACCCCACACATGAATGGTCTCAGGATGCTTTACTGTTGGCATGACACAGGACTGATGGTAGCGCATACCTTTCCTTCTCCAGACAAGCGTTTTCCAGATGCCCCCCCCCCCCAAACAATCTGAAAGGGGATTCATCAGAGAAAATAAATTTACCCTAGTCCTCAGCAGTCCAATCCCTGTACCTTTTGCAGAATATCAGTCTGTCCCTGATGTTTTTCCTGGAGAGAAGTGGCTTCTTTGCTGCCCTTCTTGACACCAGGCCATCCTCCAAAAGTCTTCGCCTCACTGTGCATGAAGATGCACTAACACCTGCCTGCTGCCAGTTCTGAGCAAGCTCTGCACTGGTGGTGCCCTATCCCGCAGCTGAATCAACTTTAAGAGACATTCCTGGTGCTTGCTTGACGTTCTTTGGTGCCTTGAAGCCTTCTCCAGAACTATTGAACCTCTTTCCTTGAAGTTTTTGATGATCTGATAAATGGTTGATATAAGTGCATTCTTACTAGCAGCAATATCCTTGCCTTTGAAGCCCTTTTTGTGCAAAGCAATGATGACTGCACGTGTTTCCTTGCAGGTACAGGTTAACAGAGGAAGAACAATGACTTCAAGCTCCACTCTTCTTTTAAAGCTTCCAGTCTGTTATTCTAACTCAATCAGCATGACAGAGTGATCTCCAGCCTTGTCCTCGTCAACACTCTCACCAGTGTTAACAAGAGAATCACTAACATGGTGTCTACTGGTCCTTTTGTGGCAGGGCTGAAATGCAGTGGAAGTGTTGTTTTTGGGATTAAGTTCATTGTCATGGCAAAGAGGGACTTTGCAATTAATTTCAACATTCTGGAGTATATGCAAATTGCCATCATAAAAACTGAAGCAGCAGACTTTGTGAAAATCAATACTTGTGTCATTCACAAAACTTTTGGCCATGACTGTACACACACAAGTACACACACGCGGCAATTTTGTCAGAAACCAACTTGCTCTACCCGTATGTTTTTGAATCCGTCTCTTACCCAGTTATTGCCTGGAATACTTGCTGACATCAAAGGGGAAAGATGAGACAAATTTAAAGGAAATGGATTTAATTCAGAAAAGTATCTAGAGCTAGTAGCAGATATGGTAAATTGGTAATTTGCTTTCCATTATTTAAAAGAGTACTTAAAAAAAATTGGTAATGCGCTTCCCTTTCTCAATCCTGGGACATCCATTGTCCCAATAGTTTTTGTGTTTAGAGGCCAAAATATTGGTGGCCCCCTGGAAAATGGGTGTTACCTTCAGGTGAAAAAGGAGAAGTGAGTGCCATAGGTGTATTAGGTGTGGCTTTGGTGGATAAGAACAAAGCCTTATTTTACTTTGTTCTAATGTGATCACTTTACTTTGAAGCTGGGCACACAGTAGCCGATATGCAGACAAAATTTCGTCCAATCCGGCAGATCGGGCCAACATATCATCAATATCGGCCAGTGTGTACGCACTACTAACGACCAATCACGTTCTCGTTTAGTCATCAGTTGCATCGACAGGTTGTTCCTACATTCAGCTCAATCCATGTGGCTGGGGCCGACGTATCAGGCGGATCGTGCAATGTGTACTGGCCGATCGATATGTTGGCCTGTCGCTGTGCGGCCCTCCGTCACATCGCTGGGTACACACATTAAGTGAGTACCCAGCTTTACACATAGCAGGGAGGGGCTTCTCTTGGAGCCCCCCCTTACCTGCATGTACTTCATGATAAATGCCAGATAGTACATTGCTGCAATCAGGGCCGGTTCTAGACATTGTGGAGCTCAGGGCGAAAGTTCACAGTTGCGCCTCCCCCCCCCAAAAAAAATAAAATCCAACAACTTTTTGTAGATGACGTTCCTCTGCGCGCGCTGAAAGCACACACGGCTCCGGAAGGGGGGCGTGTCCTTGCGGAACACCCCCAATTCATCACACTGTGGGGCGTGCCCAGCACTTATGAAGGTACTGGGCTTCCCCCAAGCTCCCCCCTCGTGGCGAATAATTGCCACGTGCAGTAATGCACCTTACACAGTATGTTTTACACAGTAATGCCCTTTATATACACTATGGGCCAAATGTAATAGGGTGAGAGTTTAGAAAATGTGAGAGTTTAGCAGTAAACTCTCACATTGGTTGAGTTTTATCTTCAAAATGGGAAAACATCTGAATGAGATTTTAAATCTTGAGAGTTTTTTAAGTCTAAAAAAACATGCAAGTTCGCTCTGTTACTTTGCCAATGTAATAGAGTCAAAAAACAAAGTTTAAAAAGTGTCAGAAACTCACTTTTCTAAACTCTCACCCTATTACATTTGGCCCATTATGTCACACGCAGTAATGCCCTGTATAACACATTATGCCACACGCAGTAATGCCCTGTATAACACATTATGCCACACGCAGTAATGCCCTGTATAACACATTATGCCACACGCAGTAATGCCCTGTATAACACATTATGCCACACGCAGTAATGCCCTGTATAACACATTATGCCACACACAGTAATGGCCTGTATAACATATTATGCCACACGCAGTAATGGCTTTTACAACACATTATGCTACATGCAGTAATGGCCTTTATAACACATTATGCCACACGAAGTAATGCCCTGTATAACACATTATGCCACACGCAGTAATGGCCTTTATAACACATTATGCCACATGCAGTAATGGCCTGTATAAGATATTATGCCATATGCAGTAATGTCCTGTATAATACATTGTGCCACACACAGTAATTCCCTTTATAATACAGTATCTCCAATTCAAATTACGCCACACAGTCCCTTATTCATGTTATGACACACAGTGGTGCCCCTTTTACACAATGCCCAAATTAGTGCCCCTTATACACAAGGCCCACAGTACTGACTAGTAGTGCCCCTAATACAATGCCCACAGTAGTAGTGCCCCCTATAGTAGTGCCCACATTAGTAGTGCCTCAGTAATAATGCCCCCTATAGTAGTGCCCACAGTAGGAATGCCCCGTATAGTAGTGCCCAAAGTTGTAATGACCCCTTATAGACATGCTCCCAGTAGTAATGCCCCTTATAGACATGCTCCCAGTAGTAATGCCCCTTATAGACATGCTCCCAGTAGTAATGCCCCTTATAGACCTGCTCCCAGTAGTAATGCCCCTTATAGACCTGCTCCCAGTAGTAATGCCCTCTTATAGACATGCCACCAGTAGTAATGCCCCCATATAGACATGCCCCCAGTAGTAATGCCCCCTTATAAAAATGCCCCCAGTAGTAATGCCCCCATGCCTCCCTTCTGAAAAATAAAAAATACAAATACAATACTTACCTTAGGCCCGCTCCTGCGTCCGCTGCCATCCGGTCCGACCACGGCTCCACCACGGATCTATGGGAGAGACGTCATGACGTCCCTCCCATAGTGCTCTCTGCTGGAGCCGGAGCTCTGGAGTGAGCTCTGGCTCCACGGATCTATGAGAGAGACGTCATGACGTCCATCCCATAGTGCTCTATGTGGGAGCCGAAGCTCTGGATTGAGCTTTGGCTGCCGCTGCAGGGAGGGCGCCCGGCAATGCGGGGGGGACCGGCGCTGGGTTGTTTTTTTTTATTATGGGATTTTTTTACCTTCTGGGGACTCAGTGGCACCCTCTAGGGGCCGGCCCCCTGGGCGACGGCCCTGTTAGCCCACCCCTGAACCGCCACTGTCTGCAATAAGAAATTATCATTTTCAGGTCTGCAACCCTTTTTTATTAATAATTGGGCAACAGGCAGATGCACTCAGATCTGTTATCCAACTAACAGGGTTATTCAATTTGGAGCGAAAAGTCCGTGCTGGACTTTTCGCTCCACAGTGCTGATTTTCCTGGGATAAAGTATCGGGCGCGCACCCTCGTTATATCCCCATATTCAATTAAAAAGCTACTAAAGCTGGAGCCGGCGAAATAGGATCGCCAAAAAAAAACCAGGATTTACCTGGAATAAATTGTAGGACCCCCCTAAAGCTGTGAAAACATGGGGGATCACTATGGGTAACCCCGTTTTAGCCAGACAACTGAAAGTCGGGGTTTTAAATAGCCGCGGCAGGTGTTTTTTTCCGACATTGAAGAAGTGATGCAGAAGTGCACTTAGGTTATTTTTTTCGTTTTTTTAAGTGGTCCCATCAAATTTGGGGTACATGAAAATGGGTACTAGCATATTTTTATGTCCCTAAAGTAATATTTAAAAAATTCAGCAAAAATGCACCTGCTGCTAATAGCCTATTCTAGAAAACACCTGCCTCATACTTGCAGAATAGGCCTGAACCTATTTCCCTATTTTTAAAAATTTTCTTCCATTTTTTTTATTTCACCCCAATTTTTAAATATTTTTTTTGGGGTGTCCCTAATTTTTTTTTTTTTCTTTTTTCTTCTTTTTTTGTCAGTTTATTTTTAAATGACATTCCCAGGGTTGCAGGCTTTTTTTTTAAGCCTGCAGCCCTAAACCCCAATTCTGCACTTTTTTTCGCCACCTACTCAGTGGTGAAAAGTTGTCCCCGTTTTTTTTCAAAGACTTTTTGAACCTGCGAAAAGTCTTTGAAATTGAATACGAGGATAATTGAAATCGGTGAAAATGATGTCATCGGCGATAATTTATCGCCGATTCCGAAATTTTCGCTCCAAATTGAATACCCCTGTAAGAGACAACTGTATTGCAGCTGCTTTAAATTTCTATAGAGTCACACACATGCACATATGCAGTTACACCATCAAACATGTCCATACATAACTCCCAAGTGGCAGATGGAACATCTCAAACACACCTTCAGTCATACACACAAAGCATGCACCTAAAGGCTACTTAACCTCTGGACATCAGATTCCACTGAATAATACAGCTACTCTATGGATAAGCCATTGAGACTCTGGAAGAAAAACTGCATTGACAGTAACTGCTTCACAACGTTAATATGTTTATCCCAACATATAGGGGTATATTTACTAAAGTGCAGATTTTTAGAAGTGGAAATGTTGCAGATTATACTTAACATTTACCTAGCACCTTCTAGAAAATAATAGCTAAAATCTGATTGGATGCTAATGGGCAACATCTCCACTTCTTAAATCCCGCACACTAATACATATACCTCTAAAACAGTAAAAATTGGAGGCTCTTGTGAAAAGTTTTTGTCTCTACAAAATGCAAGTAACTAACCTTAGCCTTAATGATTTTTAATTAATTAGCAAATCTTGGTAGTGTAACTGCTCCTTATTGTTTCTACAGCACTGAGATCACTTTATAAAATGTATTAGACTGTTTTATAAAAAGTAACAAAGATGTTGCAACGTATGTGGGGCCTGCACAGGTCTGTATTGAGCAAGAGCTGTGAAAAGCTCCCAGTTTTTATATTTTTTTTTCTTTCTGTCATAAAGTCCCTTCATTCCCCTCCTCCCTAGACATCCTCCAGGCAGCATAGCTGAAGAGCTTTGAGGTGTAAATGAAGCTTCCCTAGGGGCTTTATTTATTAACATTATTTTTACTAAAATAAAGTGAAAAAAGGTGTTTTCACACCCTTTTCACATTATTTTAGTTTCACCTACAGTTACTATAGGGCAATTGGAGTAGAATTCGTAAAATTCTACTCCAACCCCTAAGTATCACTTATTTTTAGTAAGCATATTGCATTTCCCATAATTGTAATGGGAAATGTGATCCGACCAGAGTTACTAAAAATAAATTGTAAAAAAATACCGGGGAAAGCCCTGTGATATTAACGCCACCTGGAGGCGGCGTTATCCATGGTCTCCCCTGGTTACCGGACTCCTGCCCTGCTCTAATGGGGAGAGCAGAGCCGGGAGTCGGCCCCAGTAATCAGCTGTGTGGTCTAAACAGACCACACGCTGATACAGTGTAAAAAAAAAAGTAAAATAAAAAATTTTCTTACCTGACTCCAGGGACCGGTGGTCGGGGCTCCATGTGATGTCTTCCCTCCGGTCAGCTGCTCTCCCTGACCGGAGGACATGGAAGACATCACCGGAGCCCGGATCATGCAGGTAAGTGTAATTAAGGGAGAGGGGGGGTTGCGAGGGTCGTGGGGGGTCCACGATTGCGGGGGGCGGGGCTTAGCACCAGGGGGGTTGCAGCGACGGTCGGTCGGCGCATGCGCGGAGCACTGGTCACAGTATTTTTTGGGCAAAAATACCGTGACTAGTGTGCGGAGGGGATTCGCAGGGAGAGAGCTTTCTCGCAAGCTCTGTCCCTGCAAGGGATTTGTAGTAAATCCCTGTGATATTGCCTGAATTTGCAATGCAAATTCAGTTGGTAATATCACACTACAATCTGCATTACCAATGCGGATTGTAGTAAATAGAGCCCTAGGAGTGAGCTTTTTACACTGATAGCCAGGATCGAACTGGCCCACAGGGATACAGGGGAAATTCCCGGTGGGCCCTACTGCCTGTGAATCCTACTCCCCTTCTCTAAGGGTCAGGTTCCAGACTGTTGACTGACCACAGGGGCCCCTACTACTACATTCCACTGGCGGGCCCTTCATGTCTTAGTCCGACACTGCTGATAGCCCGACCTGCCTCTTACTTCAACTATTTTATGCTAGCTCCCAGACAGGCCCGACCCCAGGTCTACTAGCACCCTCTATGAGTAATTTTGAAACACCCTCCCCCCCATTCAACTATAACCATATTTAATAAGTATAATATTTTTATTTAAAAAAAACGCACAAACACTTTGGCCATGATAGGGAAAGAACCGCACACATCGGCCCCCACAAAAGAAAAATAAACTTGCTCTACCATTATGTTTTTTGTAACCGGTCTCTTACCCCTCTTCTGTCTGTAAAAAGATGACCGATTTAAAAGAAATGTAATTAATTAATTTTTTTTTTTAAAAAGTATAAGTTTCTAGAACAAGCGGATCATTCCATTCACATTACAAAGGTGACATAGCAAACAATTAGCAATTCCTTTATACAATTTTTTAATGCATGACCTATCTTATTATTTTCTCAGAAAATAAAATTAATAGCCATGCATATACTTGCTATGTAACCATGGAATGACCCAAACATTATTCTAAGCATTATTTAAAGGAGTACTTACAAAAACAAACACATTGGTCGCCACAGGAAAAACAAATAAAACCCATTGGTTCAAAGATTGCCCCCACAGGAAAAAAAATTAAACGCACATTGATTATTTTCCATTGCAACCCAGCCCTAAAGGCACCTGCTTAGCGCTACAGCCGGAGTAATCATCGCAACTCGAGTCAGCACCGCAGCCTGCCCTGTGTCAGTGTTAGCAGCTCACACAACACTTATGATGTTACATCGCTATCTCTGTAAGGTCACGTTTGGATTGTGTCTGAACCTCCTACAGTAGAAGAGCCCAGCACTGCCCGGGCCAAACTACCAGGAATCTGGGTGCAGCATGGTGTGTGTGTGTGTGGGTACTAGCGGCAACTTCCAAATTGTTTCCTCTATGTAGTGGCACCCTTGTGTGGCCGCTCAGTTAGATTGAGCCTTGAGCCGCCACTTTTCCCATCTCTATACAGTACCTGACCGTTTCCCTCCTTTGGGGTATGGAGGAAGCATCACATAATGGGTTTAATACTATTGTTCTGCCCTTACTATAATCTCCTCTGATTACAATTAGACATAATAGCCTCTCCTACTATTCCATCATTCCGTCTAGATGTGAAGATCTGAAGAATGGTGTTTATTGTAGTAGTATTAGGCCTGAGAGTTCAGTTAAGCGAATTCTAGGCTTGCCACTAGATGGAGCTTATGCAGAAATACGTACATATGAAACAAACAGTACTGAAGGCATAACAATAACAACCATTTGATGAGTCTTTTTTTTATAATTTATAGCTGTAATTCTAGTTTTGCACCAGACCAAATGCACTACGTTTCAGAGCTGTGGTTCTACTCTTTCCAAATTCATTTTTATTCACTTGCACAAAGCATTGTTTTATTTTTTTATGACTTTATATTCTCATTGTGCTTGTGTGTAGATTGTCTAGTCTTGGAAAACTGTCACCTATAGACAAGAGTGCAATACATTATTACCTGACATAGCTTTGTAGGTGTACTTTTGTATTTATACCTTGAAGAATTTTGTCCTAAGGTGCTGTTAGATTAAGATTTTTCACAGATATAGCTGTAGCCCATGAGAACATATCAGCCTCAAGATTTATGTACAAAACATTTACAGTGAGTGTCCTGTGTTACATCCATAAATAAACCCATCAGTGTGACAGTTGCTGTGAGAGTTAACCCCTTACTATCTATTACAGTCACACATTTCCAGTATGATTATTTTGTTAAACCTTATATTCAGCACTTATGTAGATATTAAGGATTAGTGTCATTTTGTGTTTGGGTGACAGTTTACAAGCATATTCTTGTCTTCATGCAGTTGTCAACAGAAAATATAATGAAATGGATAAAGGAGAATAGAAATGTTTTTTTGGCCAAAGAGCGACTGCAATAAGCTTCCTCTGCTCCAAATGTCAGTGCTGACAAGTTAAGCCTTGATCTTTTTTACCGCTATATAATGATTTTTAAGCACAGTGTCTAAGCAGCTATAAATTCTGATAACCACTGTAGTTTGAGAACTCGTGGCCTCTGTGATCTTTTCATAGTATTGCCATGGGATTTCTATTAGATCAGATTTCTCCTAAACTTTATATTTAGCTTTAAAAGAAAGTTCTTCCTGCTCATATTTTTTTCACATATTCATGGTTTCCTGTAAAATTCTATGGGGTAGATATACTAAGCCTTGGAGAGAGATAAAGTACCAACCAATCAGCACTTGTCACTTGATAGACTGTGTTTGTAAAATTACAGGAGCTGATTGGTTGTTAATGTATCTCTTTTCACTTTCTCTCTTTCCAAGGCTTGGTATATCAGCCCCCAAAACTGACAAGTAGTTTGAGATCTAAATGGGAAAAATATCTGAAAAATCAGTGTGGCTGATTCAAATTTGTTTGCAAATTGGGAATAAAAAAAGCCTGCACAATAATGCATATTTCCACCCCAAAGGAGAACAGTACACATCTCCAGAGATGACTGACTCCACATCGACAACATAGGGACCTGGTTAATGCCATCATCAGTGTTTTTTGGGTGTGTGGGTTTGCATCATCCCTGTAGCAGGGGTAAAAGATTTTCCCACAAATAGGTGTAGTTCCATGATTCTTGTGATCTGCTTGAAGCCTTACTTAACTCTGCCTACGTCAGACCGCTTTTTCTCTCCCCTGTTCTGCCTTTCCAATCGCGGAGTGATTTGACACAGGTTGTATTAAATAGGCGTACTACTCACTCTGTAACATCCTATGTCCTACTCTTGGAGTAAATGAAGTACTACTTTATAGATGACGAGGAACCTCTAAATTTGGCTACAAGTATGGAACTGTTCTTTTGTGTTTGAACAATTTGCTGAAGATCAGATAAGCGACTAATTAGAATGAGATTTTTTTTAATCAGGTTAGGCAATTAAATCATTACGTGTGATCAGCTTAGGTCTTTTCTGTGATGAAATATTTCCTGAGTACCTCTGGTATGGTAACATTTAATTGATTTGCTCCACTTTATGGAAAAGAACATAGTGATGTTTATATTATGTTGTCTCTGAATAAATATAATTCCGAGCTTTTAACTTCTAGTTCTTCCCCCTGTCTAATGTGTAGACTACAATGTATTGTGTGTCAACTATGGTGTTCCTCAACCCCTCTTATACAATCATAGCGACAATCTAAAATAAAGCAGTCTAATACAAGACAGTGGGGACATTCTAGATGAACTGATCAAATTTGTTATTACTTTTTTACTATAGGTTCCCTAACTCTGGATTCTAAATAGATAATTTAAAATGGACTATATAGGTTGAATTTTATGTTTTTATATCATATAGGGGCCTATTCATTATCGAAGGCAGCGGGGGAAACGTGACACCAGAGCAATTCATCATTGCTCTGGTGAGGGGACAAATGCTCAGAAAAGCAAAAATATCAGAAGAAGATAAACAAAATAAAATCAACAGATATTAGGTAATCATATTCCACTGATAGCATGTAGCTAGCAAAAACAATCCAATAAAGGAACCACATAGTTTCCATATAACAAATATATAGAGAGCAAAAACAAAATACGTTATGTATTCCCCCCCCCTCCAGACATGGTCGTCAGTCTCCCCTCCCAAACTATACATTAATTTGGAGAAGATAAAGAATTTTGAGGGTCATTCAGTAAAATGCCTCTCTCATACCAAGAGTTATATTGGAAGCAGTCGTGTATTTGACGTTTAAGGTCCATGGTCAGAGAATCTATAAAACCCTACCACAACTGAAAAAAGGAGGCCATTTTAACTTCTTTATGTAGGGTGGTTTCCAGCCAATCTATCTGAAAGGTGTAAAATAATTTTCTTTCAAATAAAGAAACTGATGGGGGCTGTGGGCTTGTCCACATTTGAAGTATACTCTTGCGGGCTACCACCGAAATAATCAGCAATAATTTATTACATTTATTTATTGCGGGGATATTCGGGGGCAAAATGCCTAATATCACCCACTCTACCTACAATGGGAGATAATAGTTTTGCTTCCTCTTATCTAGTTAATTAACAGATGTCCAAAATTGTCTCATTAAGGGGCATTCCCACATACAGTGTGCAAAAGTTGCATTAGTTGCTCCACATTTAGAACAATCACTAGTGTCCGACAAACCCATCACGAACCTACGGGGAAAGATACCCGTTATGATATATGTTATAAAACATCTCCCTATACATGCTTCATGAGAGCACAGATTGAGAATAAAATAATGATCGTAATAGTTTATCCTTAGTGATATGAGGACGTATTGCTCTCCAAGAAGAGAGTCCCGTTGTGATTCTTTCATGGTCCATGAAGAACTTTAGAATGCAGCAAAATGATTCCACCTCCCCCCATGGGTCGAGCCAACAAAGATCTAGAGAATTGGAGCAATCTGAAGGTGATAAGACCCTGGTCACCAAATTCGCATAGTGTTGCGCTTGGTGTACCACCAATATGAGACCGAGGCATGATATTTAGTAAACATTTCAGCTATTCATAAAGGCTGGCAAGCCTCAATATCAACCAATGCACAAACCCACGAGACGTCCATACTCTTCCATGATGTGAAGGTCATGGATGCACAGCTGTTTTGAAAATCAGGGTTAAGGAGAAATGGCAGATAAAGGGAATGATGACAATTTAGATTCTGCTGTTTTTGTGTATAGAGCCACGCACCATGTAGTCATTAACATGGGATTGCGGACAGTATCGTCCATCAATTCCTCTTTATGAGAATGAAGAAATGGTGTTGACCAGGTAGAAATGAGTGATCCAGAAGAGAATCAGTATATAGATTCGTCATGTGTGTAACCAGTCCTTGACATATCGCAAAATTCCAGCATGACTATAAAGTTTGAGATTGGGCAAATTAACTCCTCCATTTTCCAGAGTTTGTTGAAGCTTCAATAAGCCAATCCGAGGGCGGCTAGATTTTCGTATAAAATCTCAAAAAGTTTTATACAAAAATGTTTCATCCGCCGCTGTCAACAAGGTGGACAACATTTGTAACGGATATAGGAGTTTAGGGAAGTAGGGAAGGAAATCATCTTTTAAGATGTACCCTACCAAGATAAGACAGCAATAGATGTCGCCATTTAGATCATACTCCCACCACCTCCTCAATCAGGCGTCTCATATTAAGGTCATAAAGATCTACCATGTGGCATGGCAGTACAACCCCAAAATATTTAAGAGATTTAGAAACCCAAATGATAGGATAGGAATCACCCCAAGTGGGTTTTACTGTTGGGCCCAGGTAAAGTGCCTCCGACTTTTCTGGATTAATTTTGAATCCAGATATCTTGGCATAATCTTCAATTGTATCCAAAATTCTTTGCAAGGTTCATTCTGGGACAGAGATATATAAGAGCAAGTCATCGGGAAACACTTAAAGTTTGAGTTTCTGGGACCCAACCATAATCCCCTTTAAATGTTGTCCAAGATTATAGGATCCACAGTAACTGGTCCAAAGCGATATTAAAAAGCAAGGGCGATGGGGCATCCGTGTCGACTGCCTCTCGTCATGGTAATCTGGGAACTACAAGCACCATTGACCGTAAGGGTGGTGGTCGGAGAACTATACAAAAATCGAAAAAATTGAGAGAAAAGCTGGCCAAACTCCCATATTTCAAAGATCTTAAGTAAATGGCCCCATGATCAGTATCAAATGTGTTCTCTGCATCTAAACTTTAAAAGCATTACAGGAGGAAAGTTTTGAAGATCAGAGTGGGATGTAATTGTTGCCAAGGCCATCCTTATCCCCTTTACTGAGAATCTACCTTGAGTAATCACAAATTGGTGACTAGTTAGAATTTGAGGCAAAAGAAGTTGGAGTCGATTAGCCATTATCTTTGTTAGAATCTTAAAATCTTGATTTAAAAGTGTAATCGGTCTATAGGAAGTGAGTAATTCCGGGTCACGAGAGGGTTTGGCTATCGCAGCTGTTTATAATCTTTTCCTGAAAAGCCGTTAGGGCCTAGTGACTTATTATGATGGAGGTGCGCAATAACCTCAGAAACCTCCTATTCAGTAATATCCTGAATCAGAGAGGTGTATAAGTTTTCATAGTAATGCTGGAAAATGGACACAATTTCTTGTGTAGTTAGAACTCTTGTCATGTAACTGGGTTACGCAGCGCTTTAAAAAATTGATGTGGACGCTGCAATTTAGCCATGTTGGCCAACAGGCGACCAGATCTATCGCCCCACCTGTAGTAACAATTTTTTACATAATCATTCTGTGTTCGTGCATTAGCCAACAAAAGACTTTCCAAAAGCTGACGATAGCTCTTATAAGTTTCAAAATTCTCATCAGATGTTTCAGCCTCATAAGTCTCATATGCCATACCTATGGGCCTATGCAAGTTATCATATTTATTACAGTATTCCTGTCCCTTCCCAGCCATGTAGGCCAGAATGTGTCCCCTCATTACAGCTTTAGAAGCTTCCCAAAAAGGACAGGTTTCTCCCAATTCTCCAAATGATCGTCCACATATTCCATCCATTTGGACATAAGGAATTGTTTAAAATTGTCTGATTTTCCGAGGAAGGACAGAAATCTCCAAATTTTAGGAGAAAAACCAGGGAAACGAGTTTTAACATCTAGAGATATGGGAGCATGATCTGAGATCACTATGCTATGTATATCAGGGGACAACACCGAGAGGACCAAACAATCCGCAGCCAAAAAATAGTAATTCCTAGAAAAGGATTTGTGTACTCGAGAATGAGTGTGTCCTGTCTGTGGGGTTAAAAAGCCTCCAGATGTCACATAGACCATGAAGCGAAGTCAGCAAACTGATACCTCTAGTGCCTATAGGAGTGAAGATGAAGAAGACCCAGTCCTATCGAGTGCCTCATCAGCCACACTATTAAATTCCTCCCCCACCAGCAGGTTCGGAGTAGGACGCCGGAGAAGCAAATTAGAGATTTTGCAAAAAACTCATATATATTAAGAAGGGTATATGGGTCACCTCGAAATGTTACATCTAATAATATATAGCGACCTTCAGGATCACATTCCGAACCCAATACAGAGTATTCTAGGCGTTTATTAAATACAATAGCTACCCCATGTGTTTTAGCAGTAAAGGAAGAGGCTACACACTCCCTAATCCACGCACCCCGCAATGACATATTATCAGAGGACGTTAACAGTCGTTCAAAAATCGCTTGCAAAAATGTCTAAAACGACCAGCGATGCGCGCTCCCGCTGGTCTTTTAGTCATCTATCAACATGCAAACATGCTGGACAACCTGACGATAACGTCAGGTTGAGCATGTTTGCAGATGATTGCTGAGCCTGCACTGAACGACTGCTCGTTCAGTACAGGCTCATCACAGGCTGACAAACGACTGCACAATTACAGTGTCGCAATCGTGCAGTCGTTTTCATGTCTGCTAGTGGATGGGCACCTTTACACAGAAAGACAATACAAATCCCTCTACTGTAGAGTATACATGAGGCAATAGAATAAACTCTAAGTATGTGACCCGGAGCCATTAGTGGTAAAAGCAGAAATACAACGCACATAATCTTTTTAGCTTTACCAGGGTCATCAAACATGAACCGTGCCATCTATGATTTTGAATTTTGCAGGAAACAATAATGCAAACTGAATATGGTTGTCAAATAAGGTTTTACACACTGGGGAGAATTCCTTTCTCCATGGAGATACAGCAGCTGAGAAATCCTGAAATATCAGGAGGGAGTGGCCATCAACCATAAGAGAACCCTGGCGTCGATATGAGCGGAGAACCAGCTCCTATGCCAGTTTAATTTGATGAGCTCATGCGAGCAGGGCCCTCTGCCCTCTTGTGCTTCGCCTTACTTTATTTTCATCTACTTCTTACTTACCACTAGGACACCTAACACTTGGTTGCTTATGCTCTGTTGCTTATTTTGGTGTTATGGCCACCAAAGTATCAATGTTCATTATCCTGGTCCTTGTCCTGCATTTTATTGTATTGTACTGTTAGTCACTTTTTTGGTTATGTACTTTGTAAGGCGCTGCGAGACACTTGTGGCGCCATATAAATAAACAATGATAATAACAAAGAACATGACTAGGTTTAAGGTAATCAACATTTCAAGATTACTGGCTCAAACATTTAAGAAAAAAAGATTTCCAGAAAAAAACATAGTTTTAAATTTTCTAAAAACAAAGGGCTGGAGAGAAGTACAATAATTAGTGTCTTCAGGCAGCAGTGAAGCATGCTGGAGGTTCAAATTTATTCTGCAGAAGGACAAAGACCTCAAACATACAGCCAATGTCATTAAGAACTATCTTCAGCTAAAGAAGAACACGGAGTCCTGGAAGTGATGATATGGCCCCCACAGAGCCCTGATCTCAACATCATTGAGTCTGTCTGGGATTACATGTAGAGACAGAAGGATTTGGGCAAGCCTACATCCACACAAGATCTGTGGTTCTCCTTGATGTTTGGAACAGCTTCCCTAAGAGTTCCTTCAAAAACTGTGTGCAAGTGTACCTAGAAGAATTGAAGGATTGATGCTGTTTTGAAGGCAAAGGGTGGTCACACCAAATATTGATTTGATTTAGATTTCTCTTCTGTTCATTCACATGCATTTTTCCACACCTACCTAAAACTTTTGCACAGTATTGTATATGATATCACTACGACAGTTAGTACGGGCACAGGCAGACTATCATCTGGACTGGTCTCTGACCTTCCTCCCAAATTAGTCACAAAGACTATAAACATCAATGTTATTTTTTATGTTACATGTTTATTATGCTTAATTTATCTATACAGCGCTCATTCTTACCCTTATAAACCATATACAATATTGAGCTGCATTACACTACAAGCGCATTGCACTCATCTATTATCTAATATCACTACGAGCACCTCGTGATCTTGCGGGGGTAATTTTTGTTTATTTTCAGGGATCAGACATTCTCTCGCTTTTAGCATACCTCCAACTTTACCTCAGGAAGACAGACCTTTGCGTACAGGGCAGCTACTTGCTCAAAACTATGGTGTGTGGCCCTGCGGTTAGGGGGCATGGAATGCTGCACCCACGAGTCACAGCAGGTGGCCTCATTTTTGTGCAAAACACATGTATAAAGTTCATTCTTTACAGAGAAATCGAGGTCTGTGGGTGTATTAAATTTAATGATCTGTAGTGTGTTTGTGTGTGTGTATATATTATATACCACTTTTGGGTGTGCGGCTACGCTCTGATATACACACGCCGTGGTATGCATTTGAGTGCATTCAACCACATTTTTCAGTCATAAATGTGTATTTCTGTAAGTGAGGCCGTGATGTGCTGCTTTTCTGCGAGCAGTGTCTCTGTGAAAGATGTTACTGTTAACATTTGTGGACTGATACAGCTGTGGCTTCGTGATGAGGTTCAGATAACAGTGGTAAGTAGATCAGGAGTGAGGTGTGCAGCCATTGGGAAATAATGCGCAGTGACACACACACACACACACACACACCTGTGTAACAGAACTTTCCATGTTTGGCCAGCTTCCGTTTTTTTATATTACCATGCTCACCTCTCTGTGTCTTATTTCAGTACACCTAGTACTGTACAGCACTTATACCTTTAGTCACTTGTCATACAGTTTGTTGAAACAAAGCTGAGCAAAAGAGTAAGGAAATTAGATGGATTTTTTTGTTCTTTAAAAGCATCCTTTGAATCTCTTGGTATAATTTCCTTCATTAAATAATACTTTTCTTAAAAGCATATAACTATTGTAAACCTGACATTTTATTGACCCTTGAGTAAGCATAACAATTGCAGCATCAAATCTAATATTTTAGAACTGACTGTAATACTTGATTTTCATTGTTTTCCTGTCATTTGTTGAGACAAAACTATAATTCCACATAAGTTAAATCATAGATTTTACCGGCCACAGGAAAAGTAACTTCCAGGAAGATGATTAAGCTACTGATCACACAGCGCATCTTGGCACATTTCTTTTCCAAATTGGGAAATAACTAACTTTTGTGAAGATTCATATGTAAATATTTGCCGCAAATAGTAATATATTTAATCATCACCTTAGACACCTTAATAGAGCCTACCCCTCTCTTAACTAAACCCCACTACCCTGTGTCCTCTCATGACTGAATGGATTGGCGACCTCACATTAAGTTGGCCACTCTCACTAGGTCTCGGAATTGGCATTGGGTCTGGCATCGCCGCACTTTAAATTATATTACTTTGCAGCACAGTTGTATCATCTGCGAGAATGGGTGCTTAGTGGGGAGCATTGTGATTTGTTGGTTGTACAATCAGGAGCAGGTAATTCCCCTATTATGCTCCCTTTAAGTGGTAGAGAAAGGTGGTCTGGTGTTCCAATTCAGCATCAGGCAGTTAGAATATGGAATTTGGTTGATAAATTATTGGGTATTCCTGTGTTTGACCCTAATAAAGCTTTCTGGGGAGCAGCTGTGTTATCTCAGCTAAATATAATCTTGTTTGGGGTCGATGGGATGTGGTCTCTGTGGTGCAGCATTATGATGTGGGTGCTCAATTGTCTAGATCAGTGGTTCTCAAACTCTGTCCTCAGGAT
Organism: Taudactylus pleione; assembly: GCA_031769625.1. Taxonomy (NCBI): domain Eukaryota; kingdom Metazoa; phylum Chordata; class Amphibia; order Anura; family Myobatrachidae; genus Taudactylus; species Taudactylus pleione. The sequence continues at coordinate 24,508,174 of JAUIMM010000006.1, forward strand.
CTAAAACAGTGCATGTTTTCCAGGTCTCATCACAGAATCACAAGTGAAATAATTGGCTCCAAATGTGTATCTTTTAGAATGTGTCAGTGACTAATGAATACACCAGCGCACCTGCTAGGTGACCTGGAAAATGTGAACCATTTGGGTTCCTGAGGACCGAGTTTGCAAACCACTGGTCTAGTGGATTTGGAATCCAGAGTGAGCACTTTATTGTATTTTATTTACAGTTCAGACACATCTTACAGGCTTAATTTCCTAAGGGTCTTCCTGTTTGTGTATAATGACACGAACAAACGCCTCCATGGGTGTGTCTTTTCCTTTATCTGTCCCCCAGAGTGTTTCTCCTTGGTATTCTAGATAAAGACCTCTTAGATAAATTTACCAGACAATATGCATTCAATACATATTTGCATTGCAAGAGCCTGGCCCCATTTTTTTTTCTGATCGGGTGACCCTGGTTAATGCTACTGTAGTAAATGTGTTGTTTTTTTTTCTACACTGGCAGGAATGGCCCGGCTAAATTTGACCTTATTTTTGACCTTATTTGGTCTTAATTGTTGGAGTGATTATATAAAATGGCTGTGTTTATTGACACTCTGGATAATGAGAGGAAATAAGAATGACCGATACTCCACACAACTGGTCCAGATTGAATTATCCCTGTTGCATATTGTCTTTGTATGATGCCATTATTATTTTATGATCGTCTCTTTTATAAGGACTACCGTATTCTGGTTGTCAAACACCACTGTATATTAGCACGATCATTTGCTTTTTGTTTTATTTTTGTAATATTTTGTATATGTATTCTGTATTTAATCTTTACTAAGTTATTATATTTGCCTGTCTTCTATTTCTTGCTTTATTTTTTATTTTTTGTTTCCGTCTGTTATGTTATGTCTTTTAAAAAAAGTTTAAAATAAGCTCAATTTAAAACTTAAAAAAGCCAACTACCCTCCTATAAGCCCCTTGGCATCTGTAAATCTGTTTTTTCATGCCTGTAGCATATACAATAAATTGTAGGCTCTGCTGGACCATAAACTGAATTAAGTGCTTTGTATAACATTGTTGACTATGTGGACTCCATATAAATAAAGGTTAAAAGTAAAATAATGAAAGTGTACTCGATATTTGTGTGTGACAAATATCGGCAAAATACACCGTCCCCAGCAATTGTCAGCATTATTGGGGACATTCTTTTCCCAAGCCTGGCCAGTTAACTAAACTTTCAATCTCCGATGCTATCTTGTATATTTCTGCTCCCCTTACATTTGGTAATTCCTTCCCTATCACCTCACATAACATATGCTTTGGCATGTTGTCACTACTTGGCAGCTGCTTCAGTTTAGTAGGTTTCTCAAAAGGAGAAAAAAACTCTACTACTTTAAGTGCTCAAAGTTTTATTTAAACAAAAAACATTCTACAAACAGTAGGACGACTTCTTCCAGCAGGGTTTTAGCTAGTAAAATAAAATGTGCTTCCCCTTTAATTCAATTTTACTCTGTCTGACTGATTGAACTAAGCTTTAGTTTCCTGCACGCTCTCAAAATGAAATGTCACTAGTGAATAGATTGTAGAAGAAGTGACTCTTTATTCAATAGAAAATGCTCATCTTTAGGCTGGTCTCTCCTGCATCCTGCCGGAGCCTCAGATTGAGGAAAGTCCCTTTTGGATCTTGTCCTTGCCCTTCAGTTTGGAGATGTTGTTTCTAGTCTTGCAGCAGCTGGCCAAGAATATATCCCTTCCCTAAAATTTATGGATGTTTTTCCTCTGAAGGCACATATCCTGTCTTGAATAATAGGTATGACTTGACGATCTTTGACCTCTTTTTTTTTTTTTTTTTTTTGATAGGGCACTAAGAGCCATTGGCTGTGTAATGTCTTTATACTCTTCCCCTTGTACTTTATGGCTTTCAATTTGCTATTTATATATTTTCTTGTTCTCTGTTGTAATAAGGAGAGAGATGAGCGGGTTCAGATTTACTCGGTTCTCAAAATGGCATTTTATTGGTTATCGGCTATCACGTGTTTTGGATAGCCAATAAAATAAATCCGAACTAATCCGAACTTGCGGTAATGTGGCGGTAAGAACCGAGTAAATCCGAACCCGCTCATCCCTAGCAGATTACATGTATTTGCTGAGGAATCCCGTGACCGTTTTTTGAGATTCTTAGGTGACTTTTGATGTCTTATATCTTAGTTACGTTTAATTTACTGATGGACGACATATATTGAATTATACTTAATGCATAAAAAATAGATATTATCTAATATGTGAAAGATATGGGGATTGATGCAAAGTTGTATGCAAGTTGGCCGCCACTGCATGCTTGGAACTAATGCATATATTTGCCTCAATGGAGAGTTGCCGCATCTCAGAGTCAGCGGACAGAACATGCTGATCCTTATGCTTGGTTTCATAGCTGTTGTACAGCCCACAATACTGTCCACACCCTCGCTCATCTTTGCCTATGTAAGAACATTCAGTTACAACCCAGTTAAGCCCCTTAATCCACAAGTGGAAATGCAACGAATTGTGCAAGACTCACATTAACTGTAGCTGTGTACCCTTTGCTCCTGAGTATGTGCAGTGCAAGAAAAACATATAATGCACTTTTAAAAAGCAGACTAGCGTTCACCTCTGCATTGGCCCCCATAATCTTCTGAAACAGGGTTCTATACTCAATGTTACATACATTTCTTCGTTAAGCTGGGTACACACTAGACAATGTGTGTACCCAGTGGCGGCAGATGCAGCATCACGATATAGCGGGTATTCCGTACACACTGCACAATCTAGTGTACGACTGCTATATATATCGTACACCTGACGCATCCAGAAGCATGGTGTCGGCCGCCGGACCTTCAGATTGGCCTGCACTGCAGGCAGATCTGAGGATGCAATGAATGACGCACAGGAATGCGCAATAGTCCGTACATGCTGGACGATGTGGACGATTTGTCATTCCGGTTTGCTTCAACATGACAAATCGTCTAGTGTGTACCCAGCTTGAGCGAAAGAGTTACTCCTCTACCCTAGTAAAGCAATAGCATTCTCCATGATTATTGAGATATATGGGAGTCAGTAGTTCATAGTACCATGAGGCAACTATCAACCATGAGAGCAGATTTATTTAAGTAAAGGCAAATATTTGAGTGTCTCTCTGCAGGATGACTAAAGCACATACTGTATATTACAAATATGGAATGAAAATAAACCGATTACAGTTAACCTTTTATACTGTTGTTGCCTACTCTCCCGGAAAAGCAGTGAATCCTTCTAGATTCCTCACAAATCCCCAGTGAAGTGAGCGAGACAGGAATTGACACATTTTAGCCCAAATTACGTCATTTGGCCCCTGCCCTGCAATGTGTTGTCATGAAATGACTCTGCTGTAGGCAGGGTCAAAAGTGCATGAATAGCCACACCACACCCCTAGCACTTGCCATTTAGAGCTCCCCACGGGAAGATCCTGGAGGGTAGGGTCCAAAAGTAATAAAATATGCATTATGCCAATGGTTACTTCTTTATGTAACACCAGCATATTACACAGTGCTGTAGAAGAGCTATATAGATCCAACCTATTACACACATGGCTGTACAAGAAGTGTTCCTATGAAAACAAACTCAGGATGAATGAAGTCCAAAGCCAGTGAACCCTGGGCATTGGGAAAAACCCAGAACAAATACAAACTATAGAAAGGTAGCACACATGGGCCCCAGCAATGCCATTATTCCACATGCCATTTTCATATGGTTAAATGTGGACTGGCATACCTTGTAATCATTATTACATGACACACACATGTTATGGTATGGTACATTGGAAGTATGAAAAGGGCAAATCTAGGCTATTTCTTCCTAACACATTGGTTGCAATCGCTGCTTTAAATATTGCTGTAGGTCTAAGGTTAAATATAATTATCTAGTTATATGCTCCTATTCATTGCACAGTCTGCCTGGCCCTTTTCAGTGATTAGGAAGGTCTTTAAGGAATTTTAAGCTCTACGCTCTTTCACCAATAAAAAAGCTCAACCACACATGCATGGATAATCAGTTTACGCAATTAGGTATTCTTTTTCCTGTGTGATTTCTAAAATCACAGTTCATGTTATCACAGTAAAATGGATGGGGCTAGTTGGACTATACAACTAAAATGCCTTCCAATACTTGGCCCACCAGTACGCCCAAATTGGCATTCTGCATGGATGCTTAGTAAGGTGTTAAAGAGATTTATGAGAGCACAGGGGATTGCTTCTTTCCTTTTACTTGATAAAAATAATTGAAGCTTGCCTGATTAAATTCTTCCACATGTAGCAGGAATCTTGTATTCCAGTCAGGTTTCTCTTATCAAGCTACAGCTCTGTTTTTCTGACAATCAGACAGAAGCTGGGAGCTGCGCTACATCAGTAGAATTGGGAATTATACTAAGAGCCACAAAACAGCTAGTTTAAGAGTTCTAGTCACACTGCAGTATTTTCTTCTAAACCTTGGGGTATTTTTATTTTTTTTGCTAGGGGCTAAGACAATTGACTCCCATAAAATGTATATTGGTATCATGTCAGTAAGATGTCATAGCATGTAACACATGAAACCAATAAAAACGTGTATTCTAAGTACAAATGCATAGTTTACCCCAATGTGCATTTTAGCAATGACAATGTTTAGGAGTTCTTGCTGTAGTTTATTATTTCAACTAGGGGTGTGCACCGGACACTTTTCGTGTTTTGTGTTTTGGTTTTGGATCTGGATCTTTCTTCGTGTTTTGGATCTGGATTGGTTTTGCCAAAACCACCCTTCCGTGTTTTGGGTTCTGGGTTTTGTGTTTTGGATCTGGATTTTTTCTTAAAAAATAAAAAAAACCCGCTAAAATCACATAAATGGGCCTTTTTTTGTTCCTACGCTATTAATAACCCCAATAACATTAATTTCCACTCATTTCCACTCTATTCTGAACACCTCACACCTCACAATATTGTTTTTAGGCCAAAAGGTTGTACCGAGGAAGCTGGATGACTATGCTAAGCGACACAAGGGGGCGGCACAAACACGTGGCCCATCTAGGAGTGGCACTGCAGTGGCAGACAGGAAGCCAATCAGCGTTATGGTGCCCATTTGCATGTAGCACGAACCCGGGAGATCCGTGCTACATGCATCTGTGTGATTGGCACAGAGCAATGACAGGTCCGTGAGACCCGTCTGTGCTGCTGTGGTAAAAAAAAAAAAAAAAACCTGTGTAAAAAAAGAAAAAAATGGCGTGCACCCCCCCAAAAAAGAGCAACCAGCCCCGGGCATTAGTAACCCAGTGCTGGGTGTGCTTAAATACAGGGGACAAACGACGTAGGGGTCCCCTGTACTTAAGCACAACCAGCACCGGGCTAGTCAGAACCAGCGCTGGTTGCCAAAATACGGGGGACAAACGACATAGGGGTCCCCTGTATTCTGCGCAACCAGCTCTGGGCTCTGATCCGGTCCTGGTTCTGGAAATATAGGGGACAAAAAATGAGTAGGGTTCCCCTGTATGTTCCAGAACCAGCACTGGACTTTTTCTAGCGGGGGGCTGATGCCACAGCCAGGGGAGCCCTTTCACCGGGCCCCCCAGCCGCAGCATCAACCCTGACCGCTAGTCAGCCCAGGCCGGGGATCCCTGGAGAGCTGGGGACCCCCCCAATAAAGGGGTCACCCTCTCCAGGGCACCCCAGGCCCAGGCTGATAGCCCGGGGCTATCCCCGCCACCCCTGGTGGCGGTGGGTGGCGGGTTGATTGTGTGGTGTGGTGTAAATAAAGAATATCAAACATTGTCTTTACAAGTAGAACTGCAAGTCCCAGCTAGCCTGCCCCGCATGCTGGTACTTGGAGAACCACAAGTACCAGCATGCAGGGCATTAAGGGCCCACTAGTACCTGTAGTTCACCTGTAAAAAAAATGTTTAAAAAAACACAGGACACACACACCGTGACAGTATAAGTTTATTAAACATACATACACACACACACACACACACACATGTACACATACTCACCTATGTAACCCTGTAGCATCGGTCCACTTGTCCGGTAAAGTATCCATAGGGGACCTGTGAAAAAAAACATACTCACCATCTCCTATGCGAGGTTCTGTCCTCTTCGTTCCAAAGTAGGCATCCCCGGACTTGGCAAAAAAACAAAACAAAAACGCGATCCACGAACTTAGTACCGTTCTATAGAACGGTACTTCCCGAATGAGAGCTTAGCGGCGGGGTATCACCATGGAAACCCCGCTGCTAAGCGTTCATTGGCTGAGAGAGGTCATCTCCCGTCTCTTAGCCAATGAACGGCTCCCTCCATTGTAGTCAATGGTGGGAACCGCAGGGTAAACTTTAATAACCTTGCGGCTCCCAGCATTGACTACAATGGAGGGAGCCGTTCATTGGCTGAGAGAGACGGGAGATGGCCTCTCTCAGCCAATGAACGCTTAGCAGCGGGGTTTCCATGGTGATACCCCGCCGCTAAGCTCTGATTCGGGAAGTACCGTTCTATAGAACGGTACTAAGTTCGTGGATCGCGTTTTCGTTTTTTTTTTTTGCCAAGTCCGGGGATGCCTACTTTGGAACGAAGAGGACAGAACCTCGCATAGGAGATGGTGAGTATGTTTTTTTTCACAGGTCCCCTAGGGATACTTTACCGGACAAGTGGACCGATGCTACAGGTTACATAGGTGAGTATGTGTACATGTGTGTGTGTGTGTGTGTGTGTATGTATGTTTAATAAACTTATACTGTCACGGTGTGTGTGTCCTGTGTTTTTTTTAAACATTTTTTTACAGGTGAACTACAGGTACTAGTGGGCCCTTAATGCCCTGCATGCTGGTACTTGTGGTTCTCCAAGTACCAGCATGCGGGGCAGGCTTGCTGGGACTTGCAGTTCTACTTGTAAAGACAATGTTTGATATTCTTTATTTACACCACACCACACAATCAACCCGCCACCCACCGCCACCAGGGGTGGCGGGGATAGCCCCGGGCTATCAGCCTGGGCCTGGGGTGCCCTGGAGAGGGTGACCCCTTTATTGGGGGGGTCCCCAGCTCTCCAGGGATCCCCGGCCTGGGCTGACTAGCGGTCAGGGCTGATGCTGCGGCTGGGGGGCCCGGTGAAAGGGCTCCCCTGGCTGTGGCATCAGCCCCCCGCTAGAAAAAGTCCAGTGCTGGTTCTGGAACATACAGGGGAACCCTACTCATTTTTTTCCCCTGTATTTCCAGAACCAGGACCGGATCAGAGCCCAGAGCTGGTTGCGCAGAATACGGGGGACCCCTACGTCGTTTGTCCCCCGTATTTTGGCAACCAGCTCTGGTTCTGACTAGCCCGGTGCTGGTTGTGTTTAAGTACAGGGGACCCCTATGTCGTTTGTCCCCTGTATTTAAGCACACCCAGCACTGGGTCACTAATGCCCGGGGCTGGTTGCTCTTTTTTTGGGGGGGAGGACGCCATTTTTTTCTCTTTTTACACAGGTTTTTTTTTTTTTATTTACCACAGCAGCACAGACGGGTCTCACGGACCCGTTAGTGCTCTGTGTCAATGACACAGATGCAAGTAGCACGGATCTCCTGGTCCGTGCGTGCATCTGTGTCATTGAAATACACAGCAGCACAGACGGGTCTCACTGACCCATCTGTGCTCTGTGTCACTGTCAATCACACAGATGCATGTAGCACGGATCTCACGAGTCCGTGCTACATGCAAATGAGCACCATAATGCTGATTGGCTGAGAGCCGTGACAGACGGCTCTGTCAGCCAATCAGCACTTTGCCCATTAAAGGCAAAGGCATTTTTTTTTAAATGGCCGCTCGAGGCAAAACCTCGAGATCCGACAGCAGATCTCGAGGTTTTGCCTCGGGAGAGGGATCCGGGGCAGACAGGGAGATCCGAGCTTGGGCTCGGATCGCCCCGGATCCCCGAAGTTCGGGTGGGTTCGGTTCTCAGGGAACCGAACCCGCTCATCCCTAATTTCAACGTAAGTTCCTTTGTTTGAAGAAAAAAAAAAAAAGCATGAAAAATGCATCCAGCCCACTGGGTGTCTCTAGAAGAGAATCAATAAAACCAACAGTGGTTCTTAAACTACAACAACCAGCATGCTTTGCCAGCATTATTACTTGTAGCTGTTAATATTTCTCAATTACAGTATTTTGCATAGATTAGACTGCTGGCAGCCACATTAATGGATATTGTTGGCAGAGCAGCTACCTCCTGTAACTGATGATGAAACAAATGTTAAAGGCTTGCATTACAATATTGTTGTGAAATATACGTGTTCTATTCATAATGCCTATAGAGAAACCTTGTAGTTGTGCTCTTTATAGAGTACATGCTGTACTGTGCTTGGCTGTTTTGCATTAGTCCTTGTTTGTAGCCACCATGTTGATCAATGTCTTATGACGGAGTATTGGTTCCCATCACAGATAGGCACAGTAGACTTACGGTTACACATGTTGTCATTAATTTTATGAGCATAGCACAGGAAGGTTCAGTGAGGGTCAGGGTTTTGTAAGGTAGGATGCATCTGGATGTGTCTGAGATACAAATAATAAAATCATGCTGACCCCTGGCAGAGCTAACCGCTTCCTGAATACCCCAGTCTTGTGTGCAGTGGAAGCTAAGTAGAACCAGCGATCCTTCTCAGACACAGAGATGGGGAAATGTGGTGCATTAAATAGTAAGTAACTTTTGTTGCCTTCTTGCAGCTTTTCAAGGGGTTTTATATAATTTCATGGAATAACTCTTCTCTGTCTTGTCACTGGGATTGCCGCTGTATAGTTTACCTGGCAACTACACTGTAAAATGTTCTTTAGTGAACTTATCTGTAGCAGTTATGGAGATGACCAGAGCCTAATAGTGAAAGCATTGTTCTACAATATAAACAGTGTATTAAAATATGAGATTGATAAATGTGAAGGGTGTATAATTTGTATTCTGAAGCATTTGTTGTAGTTGGTTTCAAATCCAGATGTAGATTATTTCTCCTTCTGTTACTAATATGTATTTATATTTCCTACATTATGGACTGTTGCTTGTAACTGTATGCACATTTTCTTTGAAATTAAAGTACAGGTCGTAATCATTAGAAATATGAATAATTATTGTTGATCCATTTAAGAATCATTTTATTGTGTTTATTCACAAATCATACTTTCATTCTGTGACATTATACCATAATTCTATATATTTATAAAGCTGTAAATTACTAAATACATTCCTTAAATGTAGGTTTGCCTATTTATTATGTCAAAATAACCATGTCAGATTTTAGGTATGTGCATTATTTCACATCAGAAGTTGCGGAACACGTGTTCCGTTATAAATCAGTACTTAACCAAACTCAAAGAAAAAACAGTTTGCCCAAGAGGTGAATTGTCTAGGAAATTGTAAAGACAGATACATATTTTGTTTTACAAACAATGTGATTTATTGGTGCTTCTGCAACATTATTTAACTGCATTTTACCATAATGAGCTACATAAAGATGTGTATTTATATGCATACTCTTACATATGTGCTTTGATAAATAATAGAAAAAGTAGCATAACTATCTGCAAGCTCATAATTTGATATCACATTTTTTTACATTAGACAAAAATATTAAATATAGTTTGTGAATGGAAAATGTTCAGTTTCTCATAGGGGATGCAGTCACATGACCGGAATGCCAGCTAGGGATTATTGATAGGCGTCGAAATACCGACGCTCATCATAATCCTGACGCCGGAATTCAGAACGATACGGGACCGAACGAGGCAAGTATGGTCCGTGTGTCCTCATAGCCGTGGGTGGGGGGGTTTAGGTTTAAGACACCCCGGGGGGATTTAGGGTTAGGCCTGCCTGGGAGGCTTAGGCTAGAGGAAGGGGGGGTGTTAGGCACCCCTGGAGGAAGGGAGGGTTAGGGTGTGGGGAGGGGGGGTTAGGTTTAGGCACCCCATGGGGGTGGTTAGGTACCCCTAAAAGAGGGTTAGGGTTGGGGGGGAGAGGGGAGGATTAGGTAGTTTACTCACCTCTGTCAGGATGTCCGCTGTTCAGCCTGCCGGTGTCGGGATTTTGACTGCCGGGCTCTCGTCCGGCGGTCATTCATACCGGTCCCTCTCATAGTTCTGCACAAGTTTTCATTAAGTAATGTGGCGTAAATAGGGTTGGTGTTATCCAGTGCACCAAATAGACTGCCTGAAAATGAGGTGTGGCATCATTTGGAAGGGGTGTGGCATCACTGCATGTGCCTCGTTTTCATTACTCTGGAGGAGTGCAAAGCGCTCCCAGAGATGTTGGGCTGCCCCCATAGATTCTATCTACACTGCTGGCTCCTTGTCAGTGAACAGGAGCCTGCGGTGGTGTTAATAAGGGAAGCTGCGAGTGGGCTCTGCACAACAACATCACAGTGCAGCGCTCGCTCCCGGCTCCCGTCATTCAGCCACCCCCTCGGATGTACTAGCGCTGTCACTGATTTTGTGTTTTCAGCTGTGTCCAAAAAAGCCTAAGAGGTTTATTTATTATTGTTTTCAGGGGATTCCCACAAATATTAAGTACCCCTGAATATATGCAACCCCATAGGCTACTTAAATTTAAATGCCAAACCAACCATCTTTTCCCCGGTAGCTAACACCATCTTCAGATGTCTTTAGCCATTGTGTCCTATGGGCTAAGGACCACAATAGTTGCCAGAAGAGAGATCTGCTTGCACAGGTGCAGTAGCTCTGCCAGCCACCGAAGCTGAAAGTGAATACTTAACTTTTACACTTTGTAGGAACATACTCCTATCTGAGTCCCTGGATGTGAAAATTGTTATATTCAGGCAATATTTAATTTATTATTGCCATGATAAGCAAGACATCCACTGCACTGTGGTAATATATCTTTGAACGGGATGTAGTTATAAGACCGGCTAGGGATTTAACATAGGCGTCAAAATACCAACGCCTATGTTACCAATGCCTATGATGCCGGAACACAGAGAGGACGCCGGACCAATCTTCCTCTGCCGGGGGTGAGTATACACTCAGCTGGGGATGGGGGGGGTTAGGTTTAGGGACCCCCAGGGGGACTTGGGGTTAGGCAGCCCCCCCTCCCCCGGTGAAGTTTAGGGTTAGGTTAGGGAAAGGGGGGGTTAAGTTTAGGCACTGGGGGGGGGAGTTAGGGGTAGGCACCCCCCCAGGAGGGTTAGGTTTAGGGTGCGGGGAGGGGGGTTAGGGTTAGGCACTAGGGGGGAGGTTAGAGTTAGGCACCCCTAAAGGAGGGTTGGGGGGGGAGAGGGGTAGGGATAGTATACAACCTGCGATGTTGGGATTTTCAACCATCGGGCTGACGTCCGGCGGTCATTCATACTGATTCCCTTTGAACACCATGTACTGTATAGCAATCAACACATGTTTGTCCGGGATACTGGGTTTAGGGAGCAACATGTTGGTGTTTTTAAAGAAGTTGGGTGCAGTCAAGGTGTTAGTATCAGATTTTGATCTCGTTTGGAAAAGATATGAAAAAAATCTTAGATCTGGTAGTTTTAGGGTTTCATCCTACACTTTAATATCAGCCATTTTGTCCACCCTATATTACACTCCTTTTTAGGTGCACAATGTTGACAATCTTTACACACACAAAATTTCAACTGTCTGTCGTGATTATTAGACTTAACCAAGCTGTACTTCAAAGGGAAAAAAATACTTTTTTTTTTATTTAGTAATGGGATTTGTACTAAAATAATAAAATGTTGTACTTTAAATGTGATGTTTTGTGTATTTGACATATTTTAAGTTCTAAACTTTTAGTACCTTGCATTCAACTTTTTCTTCAGTAGTTTGCTGATGCTTTTGTCTTGTAATTTTCTACATGGTATTGGCTATATCACGCCATAATATGCAAACTGATGAATTTGTTCTGTGCAAGTACAGCAGATTTCCACAACGGCGACCTAAGATAGATCTTGAAACTACAGAGGGGTGTTATACAGCTTCCTCTACATACTAAAAAATACTGACACAATACATAAGTAGTAGGCAGTAGGTTAGATGTGGATTTTTCTTATCCTCTGACCATTATTGTGGTTTTGATTTTCGGTATCTTGTATGGTACATTTGCCTATTTATCTGCATAAAAAAATGTCTTTGCTCACTGAAATGTGCCACGTTTCCTGATATCTTATGAATAACTAGCGTATGTTCTGTTGTAGGAGAAATCTGATGCCTGCTCCACGTCATTACAGCTGCGATCCCAAATTGAAGTAAGTGCAATAACAAATCCCCCCACCCTGTCTTTTATTAGAATATGAAATATAATAATCATCATAATAATACTATGCAATATTTTGCCCACTGCTGAGATAAATTTGTTGAAATTTTATATTTTTCTTTCTTTTTAGGATTCTGTTGGATTTAACAGTGCAGTATCTACGCCAGAGACTGAAAGAAAGTAAGTTGAATATTTTGGCCACAAAATACAAAGTAAATTGATGATAATTAAATTGAAAATATAGAATGGTTCTGTCACGTGAAATTTTCAGATTTACAAAATGAAGACCTGAATTAAGCAGGTACCTCATGGACAGGTCTGGTTGGCTAGTTTTTGTCTTTGACCATGTGTGTACTAAAGTGTACTTTCTACTCAATGAAAATCTTTATAGATCGGATTTCAATGGGGTTTGACCAACTGCCAGATCCATGTAATCTCTACTGCTGGGCGCACACTGTTCAATGATGGTTCTGGTCGGCCGATAATCAGTCGTTTGGGTTGATAGTTGAACAGTGTATTGCCATGGCCAAGTAGAAATTATCGGTCTATCGGACGTGCAAAATCATCCAGTATGTAGTGGCTTTGAAATGTGCTGCTGCTTAAATGGGGATGTAGTCATGAGACCGTCACACGCGATGCCGCCAGTTTCAATACTGACAAAGAAATCCTGATTTAAGGGGTTTAAGATAGGTGTCGAAATACCGACGCCTATCTTAATCCCGACACCGGGACGCCAGCCCAAACGAGGTAAATCCGGGGTGCCCTTTGCGTTAGCCGCAGGGGGGGAGGTTTAGGGAGAGTAGCGAGGTTAGGTTTGGGGAGGTTAGGGTTAGGCACCCCCCCGGGAGTGTTAGGTTTAGGGTGCGGTAAGGGGGGGGTGGTTAGGGTTAGGCACCCCTGGTGGAGGTTAGGCACTATGGGGGGAGGTTAGGGATAGGCACCACTAAGGGAGGGTTAGGGAGCGGAGAGGGGTAAGGATAGGGTACTTACCTGCCCTGTCGGGATTTTCTGTTTTCGGGCTGCCGGTGTCGGGATATGAACTGGCGGATAGCAGCCGGGACTTCATACCCATTCCCTTAAATGTAACCCTTGGACTATTCTAAGGCACAAAAATAAATAGGAGCAAAGCTGTGTAAATTTTCATTGGGACAAATCATGTTGTAATGCATGGAATACAAATGCATTTCATATTTTATTTCTTCATATGCAGGGAAATACTACTTGGTTTCCATTGTAAAAGACACATACTGTGAAAAATTATTTTACTTTCAAATTAGAGTTGTTGAGATGCACTCACCCAACTCTTTATCTGTCCATACATTTTAAATTTGCCCTCCCCTATAGCACAAAATGATTTTGCTAAGGCCCAAGAGTACATCTGCTAACTGGATTTACTATTAACTCTAAATCAGACCCTACCTAAAGCTCATTCAGAAATGATGGTAGTGTAGTCTGTTATGAAACAAGCAGTGATTAATGCTCATGTAGCTCAGTTAGGCTGGAGCCACATGGGAGTAACTGAAGGCTACATTCATCCGCTGGATGCAGTGCCTGCACAGCTGATGCGCTCTTGCGCGCTAGGAAAAGCATTTTGCCATATTAATACTCCTGTCTCAATGGGAGCTATTCTCCAGTAAAATATTTATCTAGAAGGATCACTCATGTGTTGTGCAAGCCTAAAGCTAGCTACTTTGCGGGTACATGTAAATGTGTAATTTGGCGAAAACATTCCAGGCATGTTTACTGTGGAAACAGCAGGCATACATTCACAAATATCTGTTAAAATCGCAATGAAACACTACCAGATGTGGCTGCCTGATATTGACATATTATAGATGCCGTTTTTCTGAGTGCATTGTGGGGAAAACTATTGTTAAAATGCCAGTTGGTCAATTAAATAATTTTTTTTACAACGTAGGGCCGTATTCAATTAGTTTTGCATCGGCAAGAAAGTTTTGCCTGCCTAACTTTTCGCCGCCTTCGCGTGTTTTGGATGCAAAACTTTTTGTGCGCGCTCCCGATTTACCCCGTATTCAGTTGCCAAACAGGTGAAAAAGGGACCCGGCAAATGTGAAACAGGCAAAAAGTGCAGGATGAATTGGGGGAATCACTCTGTACCCCAGAAAAAGATGGGCTGACTTCGGAAATCATTATGGTAGTTTAGTATTAGCCCTAATTGAACTAGTTGGGGTACTTAAGTGGTGGTAGTTGCTTGCTATTAGCGTCTTGGTAAAAGTGTGGAAGAATGGCATAAAGCAGTGTACTTTTTGAGAAAATAACTAGTTCCATCAAATTTGGGGTGCTTGAAAATGGGTACTAGCATATTGTAATGCCTCTAAAGTGAAGTTTTAGGAAAAGAGAAAATCCTCCAACATACAAGCACCTGCAATCCCCAAAATACTTGGCCCCTTCTTAGAGCACCCCCAGAAGCTTATTTCGCTAGTTTTTTTATATTGTGCCCCCACTTTTTTAATTTCCACCCACAATTTCTAAGGCTTTTTTGGGATGTTCCTGGGATTTATTTCTTTTTTTTACTTTTTTTGTGTGGTGAATTGTTCTTTGGGGGAGGGGGGGGTGTACCAATGGTTCTGACTGGTTTCCCAACATCTGCACCCCAAAATACAGGTTTTACACTTTTTTTTTTTTTTTTTTCTCCCGCTACTCTGTGGAGAAAAAGTTTCGACTATTTCGGTGCATTGACTTTTCGCTTGGGCAAAAACAGACTGGAATTGAATACAAAAATACATTTTCAGGTGACATTTTCGACAAAAACCGGGCGAAAATGGCTTTTCGCTCCTAATTGAATTATGGCCCATAGAATCAGTTGAATTTTTGGGGGAATTCTTACCACTCATTAATACAAAATAATTTGTAGGGTGAACTAAATAAAAAGAAAACTAAAGCTTTGACATAATTGTAAAATAGTAATAGACTACATAAGTATTAAAGCCCTTGTTTTAATACTTGCTACAAACTAACTACAAACTAGAGATTCCTGCGTTAGATGAAGTATAATGATCAAGTAGTAATTGCCTAACCAATCCTGTTAAGTATGATTAAGACCAAGGCTGAATTAGTATAGGTCAGGAGATATTAGAGATCCCCTAGATTTATCGGTGTCAGAGATAAGAAAATAGGGAATTGTATCCTTTTTGTATTGGGGACACTCCTAAGGTGATCTTTACATGTCATTGAAATTAAGTTTAGCTTTTATTGAGTACACAGTATATTATTACATCATTTTGGTGCCTTGTTAAGATTGAGTGCTCCTATAGTCCCATTACAAAGACTACAACTACATTTTATTCTGTCAATTACAGCTGGCTAAGATTTTTGTCCATTCTATTATCTAATATTACTCAAATTCCATGAGGTTGGATTGGGACAATCTTGAAATCTTTCCACAGATAACAAGAGTAAGGTCAGTGCTCTGATTGGGATACTCCCATGATAATGATTAATTTTGTTGTATTCAAGCAGTGCTTAAAGTGGTCCTAGAGAAGTGGTTGATCTCACACCCCTCCCTCCCCCTCTCGGCACTTTTTTAAAAAAAGGGGCAGCGTGTGCCTTAGGTGCTCAATGAAAAGGGGGCGTGGTCACACAATAGTATTCTCAATTCAAATTACACCACACAGAAGCACAATTTTGATTCACCCCTGATTCACATTACACCACATCATAGTGTCCCTTATTCATGTATGACACACAGCAGTGCCCCTTTTACACAATGCCCACGTTTGTGCCCCTTTTACACAATGCCCACAGTTGTAGTTCCCCTCACACATAATGCTTACAGCAGTAGTGCCCCTTATGCAACGCCTATTCTAATGTTGCCCCTTATGCAGTGCTCCCACTAGTGGTGTCCCTTATGCAGTGCCCCCAGTAGTGGTAGTGCCCCTTATTCAGTGCCTCCAATAGTGGTACCCCTTATGCAACACCCACAGTGATAGTGCCCCTTATTCAGTGCCTCCAATAGTGGTACCCCTTATGCAACACCCACAGTGATAGTACCCCTTATTCAGTGCCCCCAATAGCAGTGCCCCTTATTCAGTACCCCCAGTAGTGGTGCCCCTAGAAGTTATGCCCCCTATAGTGAAGCAGCTTACTAAAAAAAAAAAATACTTACCTTAAGCCCCCCTCCTGCATCTGCTGCCTCCGGTCCACCTGGCTGCTCCTCTGAACTATGGTAAAGATGACATGATGTCTCTCCCATAGTGCCCGTGGGGGGAGCCGGAGGCAGGGGCTCATGCGTGAACTCCAGCCTCCGGCTGTCGCTGCGGGGAGGTAGCCGGACGCCCGCTGGTAACTAAATCTCAACGGGCGCCCGGCAAATGGAGCCACCCTGCGGAGCTGGGCTGAGGTGGGACATAGGAGGCAGAACTGGTTCAGTCTCCAAATAGAAGTGATGGACGTAGGTCCGCCCTGTTCCGTCCCACTTTTGACCCCTGCATTGAAGTCACTGCAAAATGTCTTTTGCTGGAAGTTCTACTGTACAAACATGCCAATGCTAACAGCTGGTGTGTTGTGAGTATATATAATTAATTGTAAAGCACGATTCTAAAAGAAATAGTGATTGCTATGTCTGAACAACAGTTTATCAATGTGCGGACAGCTGTGTATTCTTGCCTTCTTATCCTACTGCGCTTCTGGGACATGAAATGCATGGTAAGAAAAGATGGGAAGGGCTTGGTGACGCAATTCATAATCGGTTCACAGTGGCGTAACTATAAATTTTGCTCCCCCAAGCCGAAAAAATTCAAGGCGCCCCCCCCACCCCAAAAATACAAACATACCCAAATACGACGTTTATTTTGTGCGGCTTCATGTTCATGAAACAGTTATGTGCCTTACACATTATGACACACTAGTAATGCCCTTTATAACACATTATGCCACACCATAATACCACTTACAACACATTATGCCACACAGCAATGCACCTTACACATGCCAAACAGTAATGCCTTATAACAAATTATGCCATGCCATAAAGCCTCTATTTCACATTATACCACATAGCACATTATGCCACACAGTAATGCCCCTTATACATTATTCCCCTTATAACACATAATGCAACACAGTAATGCCCATAATAGCACATTGTGCACACAGTAATGCCCATTACACTTTATGTCACACAATAATGCCCATTACATACCACCCAGACAGATCTACTTCATCAACCCTCTTATCAGTCTGTCTCCTCAGCTCAAGACAGGTTGCACAGTTTTTAAGTCCATGTAAAACCAGATTATTGGGAACAAAGTTTATAACCTATTAAATTAGTGCCCCTTATACAGTGCCCCCTGTAGTTGTGCCCCTTATACAGTGCCCCCTGTAGTTGTGCCCCATATGCAATGCCCCCTGTAATAGTGCCCCTTATGCAATACCCCCTGTAGTAGTACCCATTATCCAGGGCCCCCTGTAGTAGTAGTCATTATCCAGGGTCCCCTGTAGCTTTGCCCATATGCAGTGCCCCCTGTAGCTGTGTCTTTTAAAGTATTGCCCCTTCGAATAGTGCCCCATCAAGTAGTGCCTCTGTAGTTGTGCCCCTTCAAGTAGTGCCCACTGCCCCCTGTAGCTGTGCCCCTTCAATTAGTGCAGCCTTTAGTTGTTCCCCTCTACTTACCTGACACCGTGCAGGCTGCAGCTGTCATCCAGGCTGTCTATCCCGACTCCCGCGCTGACTGGATCAATTGATCCTGCAGACGCGGCCGCTCAGGTTCCTCACTGCAATGCATTACTGGGAATGCTGGCCTCCAGGGCAGGATTAAGGTTTGTTGGGGGCCTAGGCCAACTAATTTGAAAGGGCCTTAACCAATAAAATGGCACTTTGCCACAATATGTCCAAAATATCAATGTTATTTCACACTGCTCCAGTATAACCATTATGCCACACAGTGTGCTCAGTATGTTGCACAGTGCCACACAGTATACCACACAGTGCTCACATTATGCCAATGTCCCCATTATTAGTATTATGACACACTATTCCCCGAGTAGGCCACACAATGCCTCCAGTATTAATGTTATGCCCACAGTGCCCCCATGATGCCCCACAATACCTCCAGTATAAATATTATTCCCACATTGTCCCCAGAAATATGCCCAAAGCTTCCCCCAATAAGACAAATGCCCAAAACTGCACTATGCCATACAATGTCCCCATTCTCTCTCACCTCACCCCCACACTTAATATAATATATTTAATTTTTTTCTCTGCCCTCAAACCCCATCCCTTAAATAAAATATATCATTATGTTCTTACTCCTTAACAGTTTTACTCACCCCTGCTAAGTAGGGTGAGTTGTCGTCACAGTTTTCCAACTGTGTTGTGATCCAGGCATCCCGCGTCCTGCTCCTCATCGACATCTTGGGGGAAAGACATAATGACGTCTCATCCCCCAGTGTCAGTAGCGCGGCGGTGTCATCAACGGAGGAGGGAATCAAGCGGGGAGGAGAAGCCAGCGGAGAGTTGGGAGTCCGACAGTGCTGCTCATACCACTGCTTCAGTACAACTGCATTACAGAGCAGCGGCACGGCTGTGAGTTGACGTCCGGGAACAGATGCCCTGGCTGCACACCTACTCTCTGCAGACTGATTCTGTGTGGGGGCCCCGGGACGACCACCCCTATCGCCCACCCAAAAAATCCGGCCCTGCCATGCTCTGAAGTGGTTGGAGGCTTCCTTAGCCTCCGATCACTTCAGAGGCCAGCGCTCACAATTGGAGTGGCGTAAGCACTGCCCCCGACGCCTCCAAGCTACCCGGTGCCTCCAAGCCACCGCGGGGGCTGCGGGGGCAGTAGTTACACCACTGTCTGTTCATCAATAAACTGTTTACTCGCACCTTCCAGCAAGTACTGTAAGTGAACTCCTGGAGAATTGCCTGTTCTCTCAGGAGTCTAGGAGGCCTAATTTGGAAATATCCTGAAGCAGTGTCATTACTGAGGATAACGTCTGATTTTGTTGGTTCTTAGTGAGTTAATAGATTGCATTCACAAAATTGCAACCTTCTTTGTATATAGATGATGGGCTCTCTTTAAATTGATGTTTAGCTTACTGTAGCTTGAAAAAATAAAAACCCCTGCCATACATAGTGTAACCTCACTAGAACATTCCTTTGTAATTATGGATATTTGAAAACACTACTGTAACAATCTGATGCATTTAATGTAATGTCTGACCTAAAAGAAAGTTCTGATAGTCAATGAACTCTTTAATTCCTATTCTGAGTTTTTTAAAATTGCAAATAGTATTTCCTGTAATATTTCAATTAAATGAGAATAACCATATACTTAAGCATAGTTGACTTGTCACACTCCAGATATTTTTTAAAGGATGTTATTAAGAATACAGCAGTCCCAAGTAATCTGTAATCTTCATGGAATGCAGAATGGAATGTGAAAAAGAATTACTGTAGCTATTAGATCGTCATCTGCAAATTCAATTTTAAAGCTGCACTCCTACCTACTTGAAACACTTTATTACCCCCTCTTTTTCCTCTAGCCTGAGCACTGGGAAATATGGCTGCATAGAGCAGTGTCCAGCAATGCACTTAAGGGCATATTGGCCTCTTTAAAATGGCAATGAGGGAAGGGGGGCTAGTTAATGGTTAATGTTAGCAAATGTGTTCTATAGGGGGCTTTGTAAAGATAATTAAACTAGTGTAGGGCACTAGTAGAGCAAAACAGCAGTAGGTCAACATTTGTTAAGAAAATGCTACTTTCTATATGGATTGTATCAGGTGAGAGTCTTGCTGGGATGTACTGGCACGGTGGGATTTGCAATAGTCAGTGAGGGAGGCGAGTGCATGGTTAACGTTTTTCCATCATCTACTGTGAGATATGTGTATATGATAGAGATGTTTCTTAATTGCACCTAACTGGAACTGAAGAAAGATTAAATGTGGGGTAAGAAGTACAGTTCTAAAGTCAAGGAGGACACAGAGGTTCTTGGTTATCTTTAATGTTGTGTTTTCAACAGAAATAGAGATTTCAATGAAAGAGCTTTCTGTTGTGTTGTGAAAAGGAAAGATTAATAACATGTGTGTGTTACCTACAGTATATACTGTAGAGGTGATATCCATGGATCTTGTTAGTTTTCAGAGAGAGGTGCCTCAGAGAAAGAGAGAGGGGTTAGAGCAGAGCCAAGTGAACGAGGAAGTGGAGAGGAGATGGATTCAGAAAAAAAAAATATAGAAAAAGCGGTTTGATAGGATTAAAGTCAGAGGTGTAGTGTAGAATAATGGCACCCAGAGCAAGCACATGCCTCAACACACACCCACACTTCCAGCATGTCGGGGCAAGTTGAATTGGGTTTGCAGGGACTAGTAGGGAAAATGCAAGAAGAAATGTAGTTACCGTTTTGTCATGCCAGTCTTTGTGAGAGCTTCTGAGATTTGGGCTTTAAATTCCACTATAGTGCAAATGATAATTTTTTTAAAGAAAATTTTAAAATGGAATTAAAAAAAAAAAAAATATTTAAAAACCTTATAAAACATTTTATTCAAGGAATATATATATTTTTTTATTTATTAGCTAGAATATATACTATAATACAGTAATACCCTTTTCAGACACAAGCTGGGGCTTCGACCTAGTATTATGCCGGGTTATTAAACACTGGTCACAGTTCCTACACCCCTTTCACGTTGCAGCTTGAAACTGGATTATTTCCAGGTCGACCCCTTACAACAGCCCTGAAAATGGTGTAGAATTATTGATAGTGGACGTTACTGGTTGACGTCATCTCTCAGCGCTCCAAAGCAATCCGGATACACCAATTAGAAGCTTGATAGCATGGCCCAGGTTGAATAACCTGGGTCGCACCTTTCACACTGTAGGCTATCTGGGTCGGTCCCGGGAATAACTCTGCTAGTGAGGAGGGTCGAGGGCCCGGCAATTTGGCCCCGGGTAGACCCTTTGAGATAGAGAGAGGATCCGGGTTGAACTGGCTTGCCTCGGTAAATTCTTGGGTCAAAATCTCTGTCTGAAAGAGGTATAAATGTGAAATTTCCATCAGGAAGCAATTGCAGGTGATATCCAGCGAATCTTACTGCTGTTAGGGTTGTCGCTGGAATTAACCCCTGTGATTTTATCTCTGCTCTGCCTGTGACTAATCCTCAGAGGTATATTAATAACTTTAAAGAGACTTCTGATCCTGTCCTTAAAATGGTTGGAGTCTGTGATTTTTTTAACTTGCTTTTTTCCCCACAGAACAAGGAAAAGGGCAGTAGATGTATGGCCCATATTAGTCATTGCAGCTTCTGAGGAGTGTTCAGAATGAAACTGTAGCTGAAGAGGATAGTTTCAATAGGTTATGTGGGACTGGCAACCAGGACAAGATAATGTAGAAATTGGGGATTGCAGTTTTTGTAGAGTTGGGTAAAGTTGTTAAAGTTAACTGAGACTGGATGTATAAAGATGCATAATTTAATTGAGTTAAGGTGTGAAAAGATTACAGTTGATCAGGTGGTATATGTGAGGAAAATTATTGTAAAGGACTAAAAAAAGTGAACATGGTTGAGAGAGAACAAAACCAAGGCCATTGCGATAAGTAGAACTACTTACAGGCTGAGAAAAGAGGTTGTTTGGAAGCAGAAGGAGAATGTATCTCATCAATCAAGATGTTGAAAATGAAATCGCTCAAGATGATGGTAGGGATGCTAGATAAAAGAATATGAAATAAGGGAGTCTGGTTGAGAAATATTAATAAAAAGTGCCAGGGTGATCAATATAAGATGTTAAGTCACAACAAGCTACAGAGAGGGGAGTTTGAAAATATGAATAGTATATACCAGTGGTTCCCAAACTTTAACAGTTCAAGGCACCCTTAGGGTCTCCTTAATTTTTTCAAGGCACCCCTAAGCCAAATGAATTACCTGTAGTACTGCCCTTTATGTAGTGCCCCCTGTAGTACTGTCCATTATGCAATGCCCCCTATAGCACTGCCCCTTATGCAATGCCCCCTGTAGTACTGCCCGTTATGCAGTGCGCCCAGTAATAGTGCCCCTTGTTCAATGCCCCCAGTAGTAATGCCCCTTATACAATGCCCACTGTAGTAGTGCTCCTTATGTAAAGTCCCCTGTAGTACTGCCATTTATGTAGTGCCCCCTGTAGTACTGCCCATTATGTAGTGCCCCTTGTAGTACTGCCCATTATGTAGTGCCCCTTGTAGTAGTGCCTCTTAGTGCCCCCACTAGTAGCTCCCACACCCCTGTGCAGAACTTACCTGACTGAAGTTCACGCTAGGGACCACTCCTGCTGTCACTCTTGCTGCCACTGCGCTGACTGGATCAAGCTGGATCCATCAGGCGCGCAGGATCCTCACAAGTTCCCAGTGATGCATGCCGTGGGAGCATGGCTGACAACATGACATCACCCGCACCCCCACGCACTGCATCACTGGGAACGCTGAAGCGATTAGAGTTTTCTTTAGCCTCTGATAGCTTCAGAGGCCAGCGATCAAGTTCCTGTAGGAAAGTGGATCACCATCATCATCAACCTCATCCTTGTATGCTACTAGACCTAGAGGTATGAGTCAAATGGAAGCTGCCATGTAAAAGTGCTGCAGATAAGGCAGTGTCTGATTGTGTGAGCTTTGACTGTTATCGTTACAAAGTTGAGATTGCCTGGGGAAGAGATCATGTATGGTGTTTGGTTTTACATTCCATAGGGCGTACTTAGTATAATGAATATAACATAAGACGGGAGATATATATATGAAACTACCTGGATTTCGATAGTGTGTGGGATATGTAATGGAACCTGGATTTAGTGATACAGTGCCTTGAAATTGTATTCACCCCCCTTTGCATTTTTTATGTTTTGTTGCCTCACAACCTGGAATTAAAATGGATTGTTTGAAGGTGTGCATCATTTCATTTACAGAACATGCCTACAACTGTGAAGTTGTGTTTTTTTTATATTCTGAAACAAACAACATTTAAGACAACTTAACAGAAAACTTCAGCGTGCATAACTATTCCCCCCCTAAAGTTAGTACCTTGTCGAGCCACCTTTTGCGGCAAGTACAGCTGCAAGTCGCTTTGGATAAGTCTCTATGAGCTTGCCGCATCTTGCCTCTGGGATTTTTGCCCATTCCTCAAAGCAAAACTGCTCCAGCGCCTTAATGTTGAATGGTTTCCGCTTGTGAAGACCAATCTTCAAGTCTGACCACAGATTCTCAATTGGATTGAGATCTGGGCTTTGACTGGGCCATTCCAACACATTTGAATGTTTCCCCTTAAACCACTCAAGTGTTGCTTTAGCAGTATGGTTCATTGTCCTGCTGGAAGGTGAACTTCCGTCCCAGTCTCAAATCACAGGCAGACTGAGACAGGTTTTGCTCAACAATATCCCTGTATTTAGCACCATTCATCTTTCCTTCGACTCGATCAGTTTCCCAGTCCCTGCTGCTGAAAAACATCCCCACAGCATGATGCCGCCACCACCATGTTTCACTGTGGGGATGCTGTTCTTGGGGTGATGGGATGTGTTGGGTTTGCATCAGACATAGCGTTTTCCATTGGAGGCCAAAAAGTTAAATTTTAGTCTCATCTGACCAGAGCACCTTCCTCCATACATTTGGGGAGTCGCCCACATGCCTTTTGGCAAACTCAAATCGTGTCTTCTTATTTTTATCACTAAGTAAAGGCTTTTTTCTGGCCACTCTTCCATAAAGCCCAGCTGTATGGAGTGTGCGGCGTATTGTGGTCACATGCACAGATACACCAGTCTCTGCTGTGGAACTCTGCAGCTCCTTCAAGGTTAGCTGTGGTCTCTGCGCTGACTCTCTGATTAATGCCCTCCTTGCCAGGTCTGTGAGTTTTGGTGGGCAGCCCTCTCTTGGCAGGTTTGTTGTGGTACCATGTTCTTTCCATTTGATGATGAATTTGATGGTGCTTCGGGGGATCATGAGATATTTGGATATTTTTTTATAACCCAACCCAGAATTGTACTTCTCAACAACTTGTACCTGACTTGTTTGGAGAGCTCCTTGGTTTTCAGGTGTGATGCCTCTTGCTTAGTGGTGTTGCAGCCAATGGGGCCTTTCAGAAAAGGTGTGTTTATACTGACAGATCATGTGACACTTAAAATTCACACAGGTGGACTTAATTTCTCTAATTATGTGACTTCTGAAGGTAATTGGTTGTACCAGAACTTTTGAGGGGTTTCATAGCAAAGGGGGTGATTACATAAGTACATGCCAATTTTCTGAATTTTTATTTGTAAAGATTTTTTTTTTTTAGATATATTTTTCTCATTTCACTTCACCAAATTAGACTATTTTGTGCAGATCCATCACATAAAATTCAGATTTAAAAAATAAATAAATTACAGGTTGTAATGTAACAAAAAAGGTACAAAGCCAAGACGGTGAATACTTTTGCAAGGCACTGTATATCACCTGCTGCTAGAAGCAGATATATCAAGTGATTGAAAAAATTATATAAAAGGTTTAATTGTTTGTATTGTTCCTATGTACTAATGGCACAATGCAGAACATTTCACAGAAATCTCCGGCAAAGTGCTAATTAGCCTTGGAGATCGCAGTCCCCATTATTTACAATGAGAACTACGATCTGACCCCTATGAGCTAAACTCCAAAAAGCAAAGCTTTTTGGAGTTTAGTACCAGTAGTTTACACCATCTTCAGATGGTGTAAACTACTGTAAGTCTATGGAGGCTCCAGGTGCAGGAGAGAGATCTTTCGATCTTTCCCCCGCAGCCCCCGGCCAGTTCCGGAAGCTGACGCTGTGCGCATGTGCAGTGTCAGCTTCCCCCGGGGAAGTCTTTCACCTCTGTGAAAGCCTTCTCCTAAAAGCCAGGGATATAACTCGTTGGGACAGCGGATACCGCAACTGCTGTCTCTGTGAGTTCCCTTAGTACATAGCCGGGATATTTTTATTAAAAATTAAAATATCCCCAGTGAGTTAGGTACATAATAACCGCGGCAGTACCGCGATTATTAGTACGTAGACCCCTTAGTTTAGCTTACTTACAATAGAAACCCAAATGAATCAAATTGGGCAGCTGATCAACTTGTGCAGAGATATAGAGTTGATAATTATTACGCTAGTTTCATGTCCTAAAATTAGCAACAATTATTAATTGCTAACAGAGAATAATAGCAAGACATACTTGATAAGTAATTACAAATTTGATTTTGCAGATAAATGGTCTTTGTTTGCAGGAGTTGATGTTATGCAAGAATCTAAACATTATTGAGCATGCTCATACCCTCAAATTGCAGACATTGTAGTTGTTCATGTTGTACAGTATATGCATAATTCTTAACCAAGGCAAGCTTCCTCCTTAGTTGGTCAAGCCAAGAATAGTCGGCCATGCAGAGGCGTAGATTATTTAACTTCTGTCTTGGAGAATTCTCATTTCAAGGTGGATCAAGAAATGGAATGCAGAACTGCAAATACTTATTTTTCCTACAAATTCGATTTGCACTGGATAATGTTTAACTCTTCTAGTTGCTAGAACACATTCTCCCCTTGTCTCATGTAACTGTGAGAAACTGTAACAGCCTCTGAAGGAATGTCCCTGTGTTTGGCAAAGTATCTTAGAAAACTCTTTAAAAAAGTCTCTAAATCTAAAAGCTTTCAATTTATTTACTTAATGAAATTAATCGTAACATTCATTCAGGTTTGCACAAGTTTTAGGAACTGATCATACTTAAGATTTTTTCTTAAATGGTGGTATTTCTGTTGGATTGCTGACTTATCCTGATATATCTGCTCCCACTTCTTTTAAATATCTTTAGTTAATTTAGGTAAATATTTTTTTCTTTTAAATAAAGTAAACAAGTACAATCACATAGGTACAGCAACTGCTCACTAACTTTCTGTAAAGGCCATGGTGTATTTATCTAGCACTTAAACATTTTTAAAATCGGGCATATGGGTTTTGTGAGGGAAAATGTAATGGGTAATATGGTATACAAGTGTATGCCCCTCTTTAGCTAAGAGACCGACAAGACCATATAAACATACTTGCCAACTATCTCTGATCGTCTGGGAGACTGTTAGACTCTTCAGGGAGATTGCTACTATTTCAGGGAGTCTCCCTGATTGAACCTTATGCCCATTATGTAGCTGTTATATACTTGGAAGAAATAAATAAATCAGATTTTATATATATATATATATATATATATATATATATATATATATATATAGTGTGTATGTATGTATATAGATATATATTACATTTTGAATGGTGTAATCCGTGTCATTTCCCTGCATTTGGTTATAAGGCACAATGATCCCTTATACAGCGCAATTGTGTGTATTAATGGGTGTATGAGAAATGGTGAAAGATGCAAACGCATGGTGCTATTAGTATTATCGCCACATGTACTAAAATGTGAGTTTATCTAAAATGGCGCTTAGACGGCCATTCGCAAAATGGCGTCTTGTGATCTCATTTTCAAGATGGCGTCTTGCGGCCAGTCGCAAGATGGCGTCGCTGCAATTAAATTTTAAACTGAACTTGTCTCAGCCAATTATTCAGCTTCGACAACATATATGGCACCCCGTGTAAAACACAATACATGAGCTAGCCTTGATAAATATATTCAACAACAATTAAATCTTACTGACTGCTTTGAGGCTCATTTACATTTGGATGTAAGTAAATTTATGTAACGCCTCTAAGATGTAGTACTACACGCTCACATTACCACCCATATGTGTTGCTTTCACAATCTCGCTGAAATGCTTTTTCAAAAGTAGGCAAGTATGCATATAAGATATGTTTTCAGTTCCTAATGGAGTGTAAAGGAGAGTTGTAGAGCCTTGTAAATAGTGTTCACTGTAGGTTCTATTTAAGGCAAGGCGCCAAATATATGAGAGGGAACATCTGCAAGTGCCCGAAAAGGGGGCATGGCTTCTTGGTGAGGGGGCATGGCTTCGTGGCACGTACCCATTTTTTTTTTTTTATCAATCTACGGGATGTGCCCAGCACTCACAGGTATGCTTGGCTCTCCCTGCACTGTGAACATGCACATGGCATCTATTAATCTGGTGGCAGTGAGGGTTCAACCACCCACGGGACACTCAGGGACAGGGAGAGGTCTTGCAGCACAGCGGGAGGTGTGGTGTCATGGGCCCTCTGTGGTCAGCTTGTTATCAGCAGGGCACCTCCATAAGGCAATACACATATTACTACTTTATAATTGGGCAGGGCAAGATGCCCCACTGAAACTGCCTAGCGGGAATGCTGCGTAACTAGTGAGAGATACAGGAGAGGTAGGCCCATCTTTTACTGGAGTTGTTCACAAGCTCCTGTTACTGGTTAAACTTCTCTCCTCTGTTATAGAGCTAATATTTGATTCTCTCCACAGTTACTAATAAACCAGATCTTATTTATCAATGCCTGAAGGGGAGAGGGTTTTGTGTGCATCCGATATTTACCAATTACTCTTATTGCTGTGTTCAGGTCATAGAGCAGAAAATCTATTGAGATTGGAACTTGATAAGCATACCAGGAGTGACCAAGGATTTCATTGGATATTTTGGTTAATTATATCCACTAATAAATTCTTGGCTACAAATGGCTGTTGAATTCAAGCCTTTTCTGGGATCTATCTTAGTTTTGGCATGAGCTGTAATATGCATGTAATGTGTATTTAATACGCTTATGTGCAACCAAGAGCACCATAGTGTTAGTGTCATGACATTTGGTTTGAAGTGAAATGTTCCTGCAGAGCCTGGGTCAAACAAAGCTAATGGCTCTATTTACTACAATCCCCATTTAAAATGCGGTTGTAGTGTGATATTTCCAACTAAATTCACATTGCGAGTTTAGGAAACATCACAGGGATTTATCAAAAATCCCTTGCTGGGACAGAGCTTGCGATAAAGCTCTACCTGTGAATCCCATCCACACACTTCTCCCTGTTTATCTCGAAAAAAATACAGGGAGACTGTGTGCTCATGCGCCCGCCGCCAGATACCGCGACCCCCCCCCCCCCTGCTCAGTCACACTTACGTCCGGTGATCGATGCTCCAGTGATGTCCTCTGGGGCTCTGGTCAGCTGGTCTACCAGCTCCTGCACTGTGATCCCTGTCAGCTGTTTTATGCAGCAGCTGACCAGGGTCACAGTGCAGCCGGGAGACCAGCTGACTGCATCTCCAGTACGCATCACCAAATCACCATTCACTGGTCCTTGGATCAGGTGAGTGATTGATTTTTTTTTTAGCCTTTTTTTTTTTTTTCTTTTGCAGTGATCAGCTTGTGGTCTATTTAGACCGCACAGCTGATCACTGGGGCCGGCTCCCACCTCTGCTCTGCCTGTTAGAGCAAAGCAGGAGTTTGGGAACTGGGG
This sequence comes from Taudactylus pleione, assembly GCA_031769625.1. NCBI lineage: Eukaryota > Metazoa > Chordata > Amphibia > Anura > Myobatrachidae > Taudactylus > Taudactylus pleione. The sequence continues at coordinate 24,536,758 of JAUIMM010000006.1, forward strand.
GAAACCCTGGATAACGCCATCTTCAGGTGGTGTTATTATCATAGGGCTTCCCCCGGTATTTGTTTACATTTTATTTTTAGTGAATATTGGCAGATCACATTTCCCATTACAATTATGGGAAATGGATTTGCTTACTAAAAATATGTGATAATTAGGGTTTGGAGTAGAATTTTACGATTTCTAAGCCAATTGCCCTTTAGTAAATTTATGTGAAACTAAAATAACATGAAATGGGTGTGAAAACACCCCTTTTCACTTTACCTTAGTAAAAATAATGTTAATAATTAGAGCCATAAGTGTTTTGATCCTGTAATAACATATGGATTTGTTCAAGTTCCACTTTTTAAATTAGTTTTTTTGCATTTTTGTGATTATTGCTTTTATGAAACCCACTGTTATATTAGGCTTAATGGGCCAATGAAGGAGATTTTTAAAAATGTATAAGCTAAAATAATCAGACATTTGTATTCACATTTGAGTTTCCTATTGGTTTACAAACACGTGTTGATTAAGGTGTCTCAAAACTTCCCTGCAGCGTTGTGTAAAAAGTGCATGGTGTAGGGGAACATACTTCCTGTGGTATTGGTATGAAATACAGACAGTCGGGATCCTGACTGTCAGAATCCTGACTCCAGGTTCCCGACAGGGTTAACATACCGACACTTCTTGGTCGTTATGCTATCCCTTTTCCTACCCTAACCCTGACCGTCCCTCTTTGGTGCTTAACCCTGACCTACCCCCCTAGTGCCTGAACTTAACCTCCCCCTCCCTGCACTCTAAATCTAACCCACCCCCTTAGTCCCTAAACGTAACCCTCCCCCCCACCCCACTACTTACCCTCGGCACCCCGGCAGTGAGGATGCTAGCGACTGGGATTATTACCAGCGTCAGTATTCCAGTGCCGTAATGTAAGCGTCGGCATCCCGACCGCCGGGATGCTGAATGCATCCCCTTCCGGTAACATCATCCCGATGTGAAGACACACTCCCACCAAACCACAAGATTCAGAATTGTGGGCACCAAAAAGTGTTATTTTTGTTTTTCTGCTCAATGCAAGTTTTAATTTTTTTTTTTTTTTTTTAAATCATTTTGAGTCTTATGTTACAGCCGATTGCTGTGTTGGTATTGATGAATAAAACACAGTATTTGAGAGAGCAGACAGGACACCAGAAAGTTTAGGTTCACCTATTAATGCATCAGCAATTGGCACTTCATCTTAATGGAATTGTGGAAATAACCCCCAAAATTTCATAATTGTTCTTGGATAACTGTTGCCATTTTAGTTACTTTAGCTAGTGTATATGCAAAATAGAGACTGCTGTATATCCTAACCTAGTATACTTATGTAATACATATATTATAATAAACCTATAAAAAGGATATTGAATTGGAGTCTCATGATTAACTGTATAAAAATACTCTTAATAAAAAAAGTTTCTGTACAGGTCATGGGACAACTGATTGACTTCTAATATCTTCTTTTCCTGTAAGGGGTTTATTCCTGAAAATATAGTGGTGTCAGCTTGAAATAATAAAAAAAAAAAAAGCTCCTTTTCTTGTTCTCTCTCAGATTATGTGTTACAGGGTGTTCTATAATAATAAAAAAAAAAATTAAAATTTGCTGATTGGCTGTTTTGGTTGAGTGGAAGAAAGGATATTATGCAATTTTTTTTAAAACTATGTACAATGTTAAAAATTTCTGTAATCTTTTGTTTTCAATTTTGATTTCCCTTCATTAACTTTCAGCTTTTCTTCAGGAAAATGGCCAAGGTTTCTTTGGTACATACAAAGCAAATGTAATCTCATAGTTATAGAGCAGTGGTTCCCAACCTGGGCATTACTTTACCCCCTGACGGCATTTTTTTGGTTGTTGATTTTTTTCTTAGGGGAGGCCTTTTAGATTGAGTGAATTTCTTAAAACATCCAGACAAAATCATCAAGGATATCTTGTTTTTGCGAGACCTGAAGGCCAAATTCGAAAGTTGATTACCTTGTGTGTACTGTTTAAAAAAAAAAAAAAAAAAAAGTTCTCAATGCTAATAAGGGACTTCTTGATTTTTCTAAGGTTTCATTAATAATTGCAAAATGTGGAAAACAGCATACCATTACCAATGGGATAAACCTTTGTTCTGCCAGCAGGGAAAAAGATGGGGCCTAATACTTGTGATAAATAACACACTATTAACAGTTTCTTATAAAGCGCAACATATTCTGTTGCGCTTTACAATTGGAAACATTCATAGAACAAAAGTGGGTAATAACAGACAGATCTATAGGTAGGAAGGCCCTGATCGCAAGCTTACAATCTATAGAGAAATAGGCATTGATAGACAAGGATAGGTGCTATATATTGCATTTTGGTCCAGCCAGAATGCAGAGTTTCTAGGTGGGCTGCATGATCCAGTCACACAGGAATATCGGCCAAATGTCAGGAGGATGTGAAAGAAAGAATGTGTGAGGTTGGGTGGACTGTGAAAGGGGATGTAATTAGATACGGAAGCTATGAAGGTTATGTGGGTGGTTCTGGAATCTGATAAGCTTGCTTGAAGAGGTGTGTTTTCAGAAAACGCTTGAAGGTTTGGAGACTAGAGGAAAGACTTATTGTGCGTGGTAGGGCATTCCACAGAGTGGGTGCAACCCGAAAAAAGTCCTGTGACCGTGAATGGGAGCAAGTAATGCATGGGGATGAGAGAGAGTTGGGAGATATTTTGAGATGAGTGAAGAGATGTATGTTGGTGGTGTTTGGTTAATAACCTTATGTGTAAGTAAAAGTATTTTGTATTGAATACGGTAAAAAAAACGGCAACTAATGGAGTGACTGACAGAGCGGAGCAGCAGACAATGAATGTTTGACAAGGAAGATCAGCCTCGCAAATTGTAATGGCGAGAGCCTGTTTTTGGGAAGACCAGTAAGGAGACTATTGCAATAGTGTGTTTGCAGTGTCTTGTGTGAGATCTGGTCAAATTTTGGATATGTTTTTAGATGTATCTAATATGATTTGGAGACACCTAGGCAGAGAGCTTGTGGGAGAGGGTGGATTGTAGAGGTGTCAGCCATGACTGAGAGATCAGGTTGGTAACTGTTATTGGCTGGTGGAAATATTATTAATTTTGTTTTAGAAAAAATAAGTTTTAGGTTGCGAGATGATATCAAGGATGAAATGGCAGAAAGACATTCAGTTACATGTACCAATACAGATGGTGATAAATCTGGGGAGGCTAGGTAGATTTGAGTATAACCTGCATACAGATGGTACTAGAATCCAAAAGAGTTAATTAGTTTGCCAAGAGAGGTGGTATAGATTGAGAATAGCCAAGGACCTAAGCCTTGTGGTACTCCAACTGATAGAGGTAGTGAGGAGGAGGCAGAATCAGAAAAATTAACAGTGACTGAATGATTAGATAGTTAGGACGAGAACCAAGAAAGCGCTGTGTCCTTAAGACCTAGGGATTGTAGTGTTGTTTGTATGAGAAGAGAGTGGTCAACAGTGTCAGTAGCAGCAGAGAGATCTAGACGAATTACGAGTAATGGCCTTTAGCCTTGGCAGCGACCAGATCATTTACTACCTTAGTCATTGCTGTCTCTGGAGTGTTGGGAATGAAAACTGGACTGAAGTGGGTCCAATAAATTGTGCGAGTTAAGACTGTGTGAGGCGGGTGTAGACAAGTCTCTCAAGTAGCTTGGCGGGGCATGGGAGCTGGGAGATGGGACGGTAATTTGAGAGAGTGTTAGGGTCAGAATTTAGTTTTTTTCAGAATGGGAGTAATCACTGCATGCTTGAACAGTGAAGGAAGGATGCCAGTAGAAAGAGATTACATATTTTAGTTAGGGTTGGGATGAGCACAGGAGACAGAGTCTTAGTGATTTGTAAGGGTATAGGTTCAAGAGGAGAGGTAGTAGAGTAGGAGGATGAGAAGAGTGTAGATACTTAGGGCAAAATTTACTAAGCGGCGGTTTCTATTCTATTCTAAACCCCGGCAGATTGGTGGCGGGTTCTATTCTGTTCTAAACCCCGGGGGTTTCGTGGCGGTTTTGCAGCAGTTTCTAAATGACAGCCCTGTTCTATTCTATTCTAAAATGTGTTTTGACTGTGGTTTGTCGGCGGTTTTGCTATCTGCAGAATACTAAGGCCAAAACCGCTGCAAAACTGCCATCAAAAGACATTTTAGAATAGAATAGAACAGGTAGAAAGGTAGCTTTCTAAAGGTAATTGTTTGCGGTGTTTCAGCAATGCTTTTGATACAGCCACTTGAACCAACCCTGAGCAATGAAATCTTATCACTCCAGCCAGATGTAGCCTATCTAACAAATTCAGTATTTTGTTGGAAATTCCTTTATGCACTCTGCCCCGGTATTCCATGTATTCAGTGTTGTATATTCTATGTGAAAGGGGAGGCCACCAAACTTTTTTTTACTTAAGGGGCAGCTAGAACTATAGAGAATATGTTAATTTCTTACAATATTTGTATTTCTTATCTCTTGTCAATCACTGTATTTTCATTTAATATAGTGTAAAATAATGAAACCTGCAAAGAAAGTTTTAAAAAAATTGTATGCTATTTTTAGGGAAAAAAATATACAAGATTTTGTAATCAAACTTATCTTTCCCTTTATATCCAAAAATTAACAAAGTCAATAATTAACAGATAGTTTTCAATAGTAATTACAAACATTTACAAACCAAAACAGCTCAACCAGTACTAAATTACTGATTTTTCAGGTTATTTCATTACTATACTGGTTGAGAAGTAAAAAGAGGTGATAGCTTAGAGAGAAGATATGATAACCTGGCAACGGGTTTGGTATGAAATACCAAACCCACTGTGACATCGGCAAAATACCAAATCCGTTGCGACATTGGCATCCCAATGACCGAAGATCCCAAAAGGGGCGGTAAAGTACCCTAACTCTCCCCCTCCCTTAGTGGTCTCTAATCCTAACCTCTCCCCAGGTGGTTCACCCCCCGTCCCGCATCCTAAAACTAACCCTCCCGTGGGGTGCCTAACCCTAACCCCCCCTCCCCGTGGCCTAACCCTCCCCGGGGGATGCCTAACACTAATCTCCCCCCGGAGGTGCCAAAACTTAACCCCCTATCCCCGGGGACAGTAATACTTACCCGCTGTCCGGATGTTCGGGATTCCAGCGGTCGGAATACCAACGCCGCTATGCTGATCTCATTCTGGATAGTGGTGTCGGCATTTTGCTGGTGGTTGGGATTTCGCCGTCGGTATATTGGCGCATGGGATGCCGTCAGCCGGATTTTTAACTACATCCCCCCAGCAACACATGGTTAGAATTAACATGGCATTTCTTAGCCAAGATGTGGGAATAAGGCAGAACTGTATGACTATATATTCTAAGCCCACACCTGGGTATGCTACAAGTCCTTCGGTGTGGATTTCCCTTTTAATGTTCTTTAAAAGAGGCCGAATAATTTAGACACCTTTATTAATCTAAAATTATAGATGTTGTAGTTTTACAGAAACATTGTAAGTACAGTACTGCCAAAAAAAAGTGCTAATTAAACAAATAACATTACACCCAGCCTACGTACATTATGGACATTTTCCTTTTTCAGTTCTGAACTTTACTGTGTGATTGCTATGCTAATAGTAACTGTGTTTGATCGCCCAGCTGGAAGCAGGTAAAACAAGCACTGATATAATTCCATTTGGCCTCCTCTTTTATCACAATTTGACTTTTTGCACAGTCAGTTGTGTATGCAGTCTGCTGAGAATGTAAATATGTGTGTGACCTTCTCTGCAGAATTGGTATTAGGGTTTACTTAAGTAATTTGAAAATTAGATTTTCAAATCTGTAGGGCATGACCCTATAATAGTGGTTTTTTTTTCTCCTTCCTTTACGTTGTGACCTTTTGTAAAGTACTGTACTTAGATATTATTTGGTAGCAAGGGCAAATGCTCTTGGACATTAGGTTTTATATTGTATGTTTGATTTTAGCAATATTACACTTGGAATTTGTATTTCAAACAGCAAAAATTGTCTACCAATGAGCTAAAATGAGTTAGTGCAAAATGATTAAATTAGTTTAACTTTGACACCAAACTGTGAAAGGCGCAAAAGGCCTGTCCATAGTTTGTTGCAAAGCTGGCTGCTGTCCTGGAAGCTGATTTCAATGTTGTGTATAGTTGTTGTTGTTGTTTTTTTGTGATTTACATTATTGCAAGTATTATTAATTGTTGCACTTTATTTTAGCTGTGTACATCATGCTTGATCTTTTTTTCTTAACCATTTTTAATACCTCATTCCGCATAAAATGGCTAAACCCGTCTGAAGTCCTGGTTAGGGTGCCCAAGCTACACATTTCCGCTTGCCACTTCAGGAGGCTGCGTGTAGAAATGCCGGCAGTGATCAATTGAATTGCTCCATTGGGCGCCCATCATTGATCCCTATGGTTCACACATCCACATTACAAAAATATAATTGCTAGGCAGACCATAAATGCAGCCTTAACTTATTTACTTTTTTTTTTTTTTTGCATCCAAGATCCAGTCCCAAGCCTATAGTGCCGTTTTGTGTTTTGATTAATAAATTAGGCTATGCTGCAGTGATAAAATGTTAAATATAAAAATAATATAAATAGCTATTGAAACGTTTTTAAAGAGGGAGCAATCTGAATTTTTCGTTGGGGCACAACAAATATACAAAACAAGCAGGGGGTCTTCTCTCTGCGAGACCAGTAAGTCTGAAACAGCCTTCATGGTCTAAAAAAATGTAAAAAAAAATAAATACTGTCACATTTGACATGTGGTGGTAAACCAGTTTATTACAGAAGAGGGATGCGACTACATTGTGACTTCACTCAATTTAACCAGATGGCGAGCAGAAGCATAGAGTTGTTGCAGCAATTTGCAATTGCAGATGTTGCAGAACTTTAAAGATTAGTGGACAGTGTCATAAAAGTTTCCTCAATCACTCTGAATTCTTCTTCTTTCCATCTGCCTCATGTAGAGAATAGGTTAATAGGTTTTGTTAGTCAGACAATTACTTTGTTTACAGGACTACTTTCAGGAAGTTCAGGTCAATTCCTGTTTAAAGCCTTACCTTGTTGCATCCTGAACTTTATCCTGTTTTGCAATTATGTAGTTTTTTTCAAATATAAATATATATACAGTGCCTTGCAAAAGTATTCACCCCCCACCTTGGCTTTTTACTTTTTTTTGTTACATTACAACCTGTATTTTTATTTTTTTTTATCTGAATTTTATGGTTTGGATCTGCACAAAATAGTCTAATTTGGTGAAGTGAAATGAGAAAAAAAAATATAAAAAATCTTTATAAATAAAATTCTCAAAATTGGCATGTGCATATGTAATCACCCCCTTTGCTATGAAGCCCCTCAAAAGTTCTGGTGCAACCAATTACCTCCAGAAGTCACAAAATTTGTGAAATGAAGTCCACCTGTGTGAAATCTTAAGCTGCCTGACAGGCAGAGCAGAGTCGGGAGCCAGCCCCCTGTAATCAGCTTTGTGGTCTAAATAGACCACAAGCTGATCATGGGGAAAAAAATAGTTAATAAAAACAAAAACACTTACATGCTAACAGGGTCCGGTGATGTCCTCTGGAGCTCCGGTAACCTGGTCTCCCGGCTCCTGCATTGTGACCCTGGTCAGCTGCTACATAGAATAGCTGACCAGTGTGACCATGCAGGAGACGGTAGACCAGCTGACCGGAGCCCCAGAGAACATCACACGACAACCACATTTTAAATGCGGATTATAGGAAATAGTGCCCTTGGACACCAGAAAAAGCAGAAGCTGCCAATTATAAACTATCCAATATCCATCTACTATATCATTGAGACTCCTCTGTGGGATTTAAAGGGGCCCATAGTCGTTATATTTATTATATATATATATATATATATATATATATATATATATATAGTGGCGACACCCATGTGGGGAGGGCTGAAGTGTGCACAACTTCGCCACGCATCAGTAAAAAGGGCGTGGCCTCGCAGGTAGGGGGCATGGTCTCTTGGGTAGCTGTGGGGGCCTGGAGGAGCAGACTGCCCCTAGGGACCACTCTGTGTGCAGTGCTGGCTTCCTCACTGTGTCAGGAGCTGAGTGCTGTTCACAATACTACAGTGCAGCACCCAACTCCTGTCACTGAGGAGAAGGGACTTCATCAGGGGTACAAAATCAAATCTAGTAATACAAAATCGTACATGGAGATGAAAGCATCATAGATGTAGTAGATGGACTATATATATATATATATATATATATATATATATATATATTATAGCAGTTCATGGGAAAATCGCACACAATATAATCAGTGATTGGGTGCAGGGTCAATAAGTCTTAGTACAAAAAACACTTAGCTGCATCCATAGGAACAGGCAAGATGGACCAGCACACCAGCCTTATAGCAAAAATTAATCCATTTATTTTATAATAGAAAAAAAGCCATCAAGCTGCATGTCAAAATATTCACTGGTGTATATCAATACTTATCAAAGTAGTGCTGTCTTAAGCATAGTGATAGCTCCCAGCCCCGACAGCTGTTTCTGTGTTACCACCTTCATCAAGGGTCAGCCACGTGTGGTGTGCTGGTCCATCTTGCCTGTTCCTATGGATGCAGCTAAGTGTTTATATATATATATAAATTACAATACACACAGAGGTAATTCTCCCCAGGATGGCCGGTGAGCAATAATTCAGCAGCTCAAAATATATGCGTATCCTCCAAAGGCAATAGTGGAGGACACACATCTATTTTGAGCCGCTGAATTATTGCTCATCGGCCATCCTGGGGAATATTAGATTGTCCATCTACTGTTTGGAGAGAATTTCTTCTATTTTGCTTTCACCTCCATGTACGATTTTGTATTACTAGATTTGATTTTGTATCCCTGATGAAGTCCATTCTGTCCATAAGCCACAAGGGAAGTTACTGCTATTTGAGGAGAATCATTCACTATCTCCCCACTTAGTGGTATTGGATGTTGTTTTACATTTCTGTAATAATTTTTTTTTAATACAATCTTACAGTATTTTCTGATTTTATTATTGATTGTCCTCTGGCCTTATCTTGGGTGATTTTGGTGAGGGGGTATAACTTCCAGATATCTATTGGTCATACCCGAAGCTCACATTTGGGCGTTTATGATTATTCAAGTGAAAAGAACCCTTCAAGAAGAAATATTGGCTTTAAATTAAAGTTTCTACATGTGATGGTCATCCAAACATTTCTCCATTAGACTCTAACTTAGCACCCTCTGGTATATTTGTATTGTATTTATTTTGATTCCTACTATCAGGGGCTCTACTGAGAGGTGCGGCTCCGTTTACTAGCGCAAGATAAGGGCAATTTTATATTTGTGTGTGTGGATAGATAGATAGATATGTGTGTGTATGCAGAGGTGTCCTCATACACTGTGTCTTAAGTCGCACCATACCAAGATCCCATCTCAGTGCGCCAAGCCACGTGCAACTTGTTTCCAGTGCACATTGCTTTAACAGCATTAAATGCTTAATGTGTTAATTGTATTTATCAAAAAAATCCTTCAAAAATATCCTTACATTTCATGGTAACTTTACATTCCTATAAGATGTCTGATACTATTTGCAACAGATGTGTTTTGGGAGTATGTTTTAGTTGCTGATAGGGAGGAGTGTTACAAATCTGCTGTAATGTGCCTTATTTCTAGTTCCAAACTAGATTATTTAGAGTGGCAGATCATACACTGCAGCTGTGTTTGGGTGACTCTATTCTTTTTTTTTGGCAAAGTACACGGACATTTTTGTATTTAACAACTTAGCAGCTCTAAGGTCTCGAATATTTCCACATTTGTGATAGTGCTGGAGTAATGTTGCTATATGATTGTTGGTTAGTCACAGAAAAGTCTGCAGATAAATGACTGAAAAGCAGGGAACACTTTGCAGCAAACAACGTCTGAAAATCTACCAACAAAAGACTGCAAAAATAGTCTAAACAATGCAAAGACAAATAAAACAGCCAATCTATGGAGAGTAAGGTGCTGATGATAAAGTTGATATGTATGTATAACTATATCTCTAGCACATGAAGGTAACAACTTTGCCAGAAAACTAGTGTTATGGCTACATTATCTAAGCAGCATGTTAGCTGGAGTTTAGAAACTGTGGTAGCCTGCTGCAGATTAACGAGGGATCGAAGTTAAAACCACTGAATTTCAAAAAAGGCTGTTTGGCCTTCTAAACTGAACCCACCTATAATCCTCGATAACCTGCTCTTAGGGCCGGATTAAGGTCTGTGGGGGCCCCTATCAATAAAATTATATATATATATATATATATATATATATATACATACATACACACACACACACACACACACACACACATCTGTGTGTGTGTGTGTGTGTATGTATGTGTGCGTGTGTGTTCGTATATATATATATATATATATATATATATATATATTATAATATAAATATATACATATAGTCGAGTCACATTGTTATGACCACCGGCTTAATAGCCAGAGTAACCGCAGTCTGCAGAAAGGACAGCAGCTAAACGGGCTGCCAGTGACTCAATGAGGTGCTGGTAGGTTGGCACAGGTATCTGGAGCCATGCTGACTGCACTGCATCCCACAGCAGCTGAAGGGTGCGTCGTGGAGTATCCATAGAGCGAACACAACGATTGAGGTGGCCCCACAGATGCTCAATTGTGTTCAAGTCCGGGGAATTAGGGGGTCAGGGAAGTGCTTGGAAGTCTTGGTTGTGCTCGTCCAACCACTGTCGGACATTGCTAGCCATGTGACATGTCGCATTATCTTGCTGGAAGATCCCATCCACCTCAGGGAAGTCAATCAGCATGTATGGGTGTACGTGCTCTGCAAGGATGGATTCATAACCAAATCAGTTGAGGGTGCCTTCCACATGGATGAGTGGGCCCATAGAATGCCATGAAAACATTCCCCAGACCATAGTGCTGCCACCACCAGCTTATGTTCTTCCAGCAATGGGTGCAGGGTGTTTGTTCTCCGATGTTTCTCGCCTGACACGCCAACGTCCATCTGTTCAATGAAACAGAAAACGTGACTCATCGGAGAAGGCAACCCTTCGCCAGTCAGCAGAGGTTCAATTCCGATACGGATTGAAGCCTTTTCCGCAGATGCACCTTTGATAGCAAAGGTTCAGTGACCATCCGTTTGCTCCGGAGCCCCATACAGAGCAGGGTTAGCTGAACTGTTGTTTTAGACACACATCTGGTGGCCCCCAGGTTCATTTTGATGGTGAGCTGCTCCACTCTAGTGTGTTGGTCGGCCCTCATGCTCCTTCATAGCTGACGTTCACCTCTCGCATAAATGGCATGTGGTACTCCGCAGTTTCCACGTCGGTTATTCGCAGTGGAGCCATTTGTCCAGTCACGATACACCTTCACCACAGCAACACGCGAACAAGTTCACAAACTGCGGTGTTTCAGAATTACGGTCACCCTTGGCCCGAAAGCCAATAATCATCCCTTTTTGCAACTCTGATAAATCACCCCTTTTACCTAAGACCGCAACGAGTGAGTGATATGTGTGCAGATGGCTTATTGCACACCTTATATACCCACCAAGCCAGCGCACGGCATATGACGTACTTCATGGGCTATGCGTTGCCGACGTCAATGTAGAAGTTGGTCATAATAATGTGATTCGACTATACGTGTGTGTGTGCGTATATATATATATATAAATATATATATATATATATTTATTATACACACATTATAGTGTTCACTCTAGGTCCGGCAGCAGGCAGGGTGCCGGATCTTGCGCTAGGGCACTAATGCGTGTGCCCGAATAGGGGGCGTGGCCAAAGAAAGGGGGCATGTCTTTATGACGCGACCCCTTTTCGTCACTCCTGGTGGGCGTGCCCGGCACTTACGGACATGCCGGGCAGCCCCCAAGCGCTGCGGTCACAGGTGCGGCACTTGGGAAAGCCAAAGTGAATACACAATATCCAAATGTGTTTGCAACGTTTCAGTGTCTGTTTAATCAGCACTGACGACAGTTTTGATTAACCGTGAGAAAGATATATAGGTTTTTTTTTTTTTCTGAAATACTTCTAACAGATCAATGCAGTTTAAAAATATCATCATTAATCACAATAATTGTATAAGAGTAGAAACAATATAATAATGACAATTAATTAGCCTATTCGGCTACATAGAGACACATTATAGAGAAAAAGGAGCTACACCATCACATATATGTTATAGAGCTCGGATCAAACTATAATAACTCACAGATTGATGTCAGTCAACTATTAGCAGCATGGTGTCATATCTAAAACATAATGGTATACATATATCTACGTCACAAGGTTGTGAATGAGAACATACCCCACTTTCTGTTGCATGCACTTCATGAAATTTAGGCAATATAAAGCAAAATGTAATCACCCATCTAGATTTATATACTGTTATAACCTTTTGTATACTGATTCCATATAAACGTTGGTTACACCATTAGGTAAACTCTAAATTCATTTATGCATGCATAAGATTGTGTCACTCATAAAAGAACTGACATATCATCAGTATGCTCCTGTAGTGGTGTTACTATTTTGTATGTGAGGAGTAATTGCAACAATGTCAGGTTTAGAAAGCCAAATGATACTTAGCAGAGCCGTAACTAGACTTTTTGGTGCCCTGTGCCAGAAAGCGCATTGGTGCCCCCCCTCATTTTTCAGAGGGACATAATGCACCCTAAAAAGGGCCATGACTTCATGGGGAAGGTCCAGGGAAGAGATAGGAGAGGCCAGGAGATGCTGGGGATGAAATAAGAGGAAGCTACAAGCAAGAATGATGATACAGAAATTTGACAGGCCCAAACAGCGCCCCCTGACCTGTGGTGCCCTGTGTGATGGCACCGGCCGCACTACCCTAGCTATGGCCCTGATACTTAGCTTGTATCCAGTGGCTGCTTGACTCGCCAGCTGATACAGAGAGCAGAGCTGTTGTCCAGTGTTGACCTCCGTGTATTGGGCACCGGCACAGGTTAAGACGGCAGTGACTGTGGCAGCGGGGAATCCCCTTACACGCTGCTTAGCAGGAGGGTACCTGGTCATTCCGTTTACTAGCCTCGTTGCAGGTTGAATATGGCACAGGTAGAGACAGCAGTGACTGCGGCAGTGGGGAATCTCCTTACATGCTGCTTGACAGGAGGGTGAATGGTCGTTCCGTCTGCTGGCCTCGTTACAGGTTGAATGATGTGGCTTGATCACATTGAAGTGATACACGTCTAAGGAACCCCTATTTATCAAAAATTGCAACTTATCATTGGCATTCGTTTGAGTGCCCAGGGTATAATTAGTGTTCCATTGCACTGGGATTGAATATAGGTGGAGAAAGGAATCTTATTGGTTATAGGTCATACAGACCTTGATACTAACGAGCAAAAAAAGTTTCAAACAGAAGAAATACAACAAATGGAATTAAAACATGCACTAATTAACCCTTAATAATTAAATAGAAGGAAATGCATTTAATCACTTATAAATGATACACTTAAAAATCATCGTATAGATTGCATATAAGACAAGTGATTATACATGAAGGTCAATTATTACTGAAATGTTCTCCGGGCTGTTCTATAGTATCATATTTGATAGTTGGTATTGGAGACACAAATAGTATAGATGTGTGTGTAGGGTCATACTAGTTAACAGTCACACATATGAAAGTTAATGAACATAGGCCCTCATTCAGAGCCGTACGCTCTGAGCAGAGCGCATGCTCTGAATGAGGGCCGTCCTCCATAACTATGGAGCGTCCTCCTGGACGCTCGTATAGCTGTGGGTCACCACCCACTGCCTATACGAGCGTGCAGTTTGATGGCCGCGATGGTCTTGACCATCGCGACCATCGAAACTGCGAGCCGGAGCCTGCGGTTGAGGTTTTCAACCGCAAGGCCCAGAGTGATTTTGGCTCTATCAGAGCCAAAATCACTCCCACTGACATCACTAGTGATGTCAGTGGGCCGGCTTCTTACGGGAGGCGTTCCCATGGGAACGCCCCCGTCAGGGAGGCACGCCCCCGGCACGCCCACCAAAGGGGGCGTGCTGTCAATCAACATCGACAGCACGCCCCCTTTGATCAGACACAACGAGCGAAGGAAAGTCCTTCGCTCATCGCGTCTGGCGCATGCGCACGACGGAGCTCCCTCCGTCGTGCGCATGCTCAGTGCAGAACATCGACCCACTTGTGAGCGGACAGCCGCTCGCGAGTGGGTCTGAATCAGGCCCATTGTATGCTGTAGTTTACCATCTCCATATTAGCATAATGATCTGAAACATATGTTCTATTTGAAGAAAGTAGTGATGAAGAATCAAACGTACATTACTCGATACATATAAATGCAACAATTAGTGCAAAAATTGCCTATGTAGCAGAAAATACTAGTCTGATATTGAAGATCATCATTATCTCCTGTGAAGTAAACGATGGGAGGGAAGGGGGAAAAGGGTGAAAATCTGTGATACTAAAAATTAATATCAAACCATCTGACCCTATTATCCCATAAATAATTTGTAAAAGGAGAATCTTAATGATCATTTGTAAACCTACTAGATTATACCCCTAAAGTTTACTATCCGTAAATTTACAAATATTAATACCTTATTGATAGCAGAGGAAAGTTAAGTCCTGTAACCCCATAGATAATTCATAGGAAAGGATCTAGATAGTAATAGGTAGAACTGTTGAAATATGTATAGTGGATATGCTACCAGTACACGGTCCCAGAGAATCTCATGATATACAAATGCTCCTGTCACACATTGTATATGTTAATTTGTATCCCCAAATCTCCCAAGACTGTTATAGGTGTATTGTGATCATATAGGTGCCTTGGCTGATTCATGCTAGAGTGGATTACTATTAAGCCCAGCTCACACTATTGAGCTGTATTTAACTAGGTATTCAGACAGAGAGCTGGTTACCAATAGTTGCATCATGAGATAATAATGCATGTAGGTATATTGTATAGGCTAATATACAATGAGTAAACAGGAAAAACGGTTACAAAAAGGGACTGTAGTTGATGTACTCATTGAGACCACCAGGTGATAGTGCTCCCAATCTAAAGGTCCAAAAGCTCTCACGTTTTAATAGTTCTTTCGTGAGGTCACCTCCCCTGATCCATAAATGTATTTGTTCCAGACCAAATGCCTTCAAGCTTTTCAGATCTCCTTTATACTTGTGGTGGAAGTGTTTTGCTACCACCGTTAATTGTTTGTTTGAATTTGGTGAGATCTGAGGCAGCGTTTCTTACATTTCCCACATGTTCTAGGATACGTTCCTTAAGCATTCGTGTTGTCATGCCTATGTACTTCATATCACAGTCACATGTTATGCAATAAATTACCCCTTTCGTTCTACAATTAATGTAGTCCATGATTTCCAATATCCTGGCCATATTTGTCCGTTACTCCATTTCTCTTAATCATGTATAAACAAGCTCTGCAGGAAACACAAGGGAATGAGCCTTTAATTTTAGGGGATCTTGGTGCTGAATGTCTATAGTGACTTTGAGTCAGTTGATCTCTCAAATTGGGTGACCACCTCCAGCTGAGTGATACCTTGTCTCCTGTGTGTTTTTTCAAGTCTTTATCCAGATGTAGGATATGCCAATGTCTCTGAATTTAATCCTTGATGCTCCTCCATTCCTGGCAGAAGTCCCCTATAAATCTTAGTTTCCTCCTTGTCTGTCTGCGTAGCTGTTTCAAAAAGTAGGGTTTCCCTATTGGTTTTAAGGATGATTTGGCTCTCTTAATGCATCTATGGCTGTATCCTCGTTGCTTTAGTCTTGATGTAAGTTTCACACATTGTTGCTTAAAAGTATCTGAATCTAAGCAGTTGCGTCGTAGACGTAGAAATTAGCCTTTAGGAATATTTTCAATTGTGGGCGGAAAGTGCAAACTTGTTTGATAAAGTACACTGTTTGTGGCCGTACTTTTTCTGTACAAGTCTGTTTCCAGCATTCCTTCTGAGTTTTTGTA
This sequence comes from Taudactylus pleione, assembly GCA_031769625.1. Classification (NCBI taxonomy): domain Eukaryota; kingdom Metazoa; phylum Chordata; class Amphibia; order Anura; family Myobatrachidae; genus Taudactylus; species Taudactylus pleione. Next base: position 24,552,766 of record JAUIMM010000006.1, read on the forward strand.
AATTTGTAAATCCAGGAAAGACCTGGATAAGTCACTGATATTATGGGTCAGTCTTAAATTGAGATCATTGTTATTCAATTTTTGGATAAAATTGAGTAGAAGACTTCTGTCACCCTCCCAAATCATTATGATGTCATCTATATATGGGTACCACATTGTCACATGTTGTGTAAACTCTTAATTTCCATCATAAGATATTCTCAAGCTCCCACCAGCCTAGGCATAAATTGGCGTAAGTGGGGGCACATGCCGAACCCATTGCAGTTTCTCGGGTCTGGATGAAGAACTTATCATCAAAGGTGAAGAAGTTGTAATGTAGTATAAACTGGAGAAGTTGTAGAATAAATTCATTTAATTGTTCATGGCCCTCCATATTCAGAAAGTGCTCTATTACTCTAATTCCTACAGTGTGGTTGATGCTTGTGTACAGGGCTTCTACATGCATGCTTACTAGTAATTGTACTACTTCCAATATTACATCATGTAGTTTCTTAAGAATGTCCGATGTGCCCCTTATGTATCATGGAAGTGTCAAGACAAACTGTCTCAGATGTAAATCGACAAATTTACTGGCTCCTTCCGATAGGCTTCCTATCCCTGATACAATGGGTCGACCTGGTGGAATTTTAGGGTTTTCATGTACTTTGGGTAACAAATAAAAAGTGGCTACTTTGGGATATTCTGTCCAGATGTAACCATATTCAGTTTTAGTTATTGTGCCATCATTCTTGGCATCATCAATAATTTTTTTCAAAATGTCCTTAAATATTGTTTAAGAGAATCTGTTGGTAACAGTGTTCAACCAGTAGTTGTTTGTAAGCTTCCATGGTGTATTGATCCTTGGGCCAAATAACAATTTTGCCCCCCTTGTCTGAAGGCTTAATAACAACGTCTTGCCAAGTTCTGACAGTACACAAGTAGTGCCTCCAGCAAAGAGTCTTCTTTATCTTGTTCTCACTGTTAATTTCTTTCTGACTCTGGGGAGCACCGCAACGCAATAATTATATTCTACGGTGTGGCTAATAATTAATGAAAGTTGGTTCAAGTAATAACAAACACTAGTTCTACTTGTTTTCGGTCTTAATAGACCCAGGTACAACACTCAGTACTAATCCTGTGCGATCCTCAAACCCCTTCTTTTGTTTATGACAGTGTTGATTAAACAGACACTGAAACATTGCAAAAACATTTGTATATTGTGTATTTACTTTGGCTTTCCCAAGTGCCGCACCTGGAAGGGATCTACAAATCGTGAGTGTATGTGAGAGCACTGGGCATACAGATATTACTACTGTGAGTGCCGGATCCATTTATGACATACATATATATATATTACATACACTACAGACATGCTGGGCTCTAGTCTGACCAGTCGCAATCTCGCGAGATTTGACATCATAATCTCACAAGACTGACTGAGACTGTAGTGAAACTCCTCGGTGGCCGCTTTAAGGGAACAGCTGAGCTGCAGAGGAGGACCGCAGTGGAGACAGCTAAATGTTGTACCCTGGTTTTTAGTTAGTAGTAGTGGCCGGGGGCAGGGGACAATGTCTGGGGGCCCTGGAGTGACAGCCCCTGCCGCCTCGCCTATAATACAATCCTGCCTGGATTATAGGCAAGGTTTTACTACTACATGGAACGAAGAGGATCGTTTCCATATAAACAGTGTTGGATTTAAGAATCATTCTTTAATTCTGAAGGAAACAAATTAGTTTTGTCATTATGAGCTGAAACATCTACCAATAAATATCATCCCAGATGCCAAAATACATGTCTGTGTTCTTGCCATGTCTCCTTGTTCCACTTTCAAAGCATTACAGTCATAATAAGTCAGTGAGTGTATTTGCACCACAGCTTGGGAAGCTTCTCATTGGCTGGCGGGCCTCGAGCCATGATTGGCTTGTGGCCACCCCTTCTTTTAATTGTCAGCCTGTCCGCGAACCAGGATTGGCTGGCGGCTAGTGCTAACTGATGTCAGTGTAGCTCCTGGCAGTCTCCATCCCAGCGCTGTCGTCGAGATGTGTCCCCAGCGGGACACATCTCCACGCAATGGCGTTGCTGTTCCAGTGTTGGGATCCCATATACGATCGCAATGCTGCTAAATTTTTTTAATGTAGCAAAAACAAAGTGGTGGCAGGAAGTGGCGGTATGTCATACCGCCGTATACCGCCCCACTTCGAGCACAGATTACAGGGAAGAAGAAGAATTCTAAACGGATATATTATAGGATTTGGAAAACCTTTATCTCATTTATGAGAAATTAAGCCGAGGCCATGAAGGCGCAAATATCACAAATATTGCAATCTTTACATAAAGGATTTATTAAAGGTTTGGCAGTCTCAACAGTCAAAGTACAAATATCTGCTCTGTGTACATCTGGATAATACATTAGTAGAAGATGAATTAGTAAAGCGATTCTGTCAAGCAATTAATAGGATCCATCCACAACTTAAATCTGTCACAGCCCCGTGGGACATGAATTAGTCCTGAGAACATTAATGGTGACTCCATTTGAACCTCTAGAAGAAGTGTCTCTTAAACTTTAAAAGTATTTTTTTTCTAATTGCGATAACATCAGCAAGAAGAGTGAGTAAATTACAGGCCTATGGACAGAGGAGCCATAATTGAATATTAGACCAGACAGAGTAATATTGAGGGCAAAACCGGAGTTTGTGCCAAAAGTGGTTTTGTCTTTTCACCTCAAACAAGATATCATATTACCAGCTTTTTTTCCCTAAACCAAAAAAAAAAAAGAAAGAGAAAGAACTACATATACTGGATCTGGTTAGAGCTATTTCTATCTACATAGAATAAGCAAATTCAGGAAAACTAAGCGTCTATTTGTTCTACCATCAGTGATCGCAAAATACACGCTATAGCGCATTTTTACGTGCTACAGGTGTTGAGGGACTCAAAAGTGAGCGGGTCCTGCAGGATGCGCTGCGATTCACTCACCTGTGTACGGCAGCGCAGCACTGGCCTGTACCCACATCCAACATGGTGGCGCGGTGCAGGAAGTGTGGTGCCTGCTGGGAACTGTCTTGAGTCTGTGTAGGCTGGAAACGCCTGCACTCCGTCCTGACTCGGCAGCTGCGTGGCTGCCCGACAGAGCCCACATGGGCTGGAAGCGCCGGAAGTGTGGAGCCAAGTGCTGGCTGGGGACTGTCGCTGTCCTAAGTCTGTGTGGGCTGGAACTTGGAAGCACCTGTACTCTGTCTCTGACAGGAGTTTAGTGTCCACAGCCAACACGATCATGAGAGGGAGAGGAAGCATTGTGGTGCTCAGCCTAACCGTGCCCAGCTACCCCACTGTGGTGTAATGTATAGTATCACTCGACTGCCTATGATTCCCCTCAGCTGCTGCAGAACTACAAGAGCCAGCATGCTCTGACATGTCACACTGGCATTCGTAGTTTCTCAGTCGGCAGAGGCACTGGCTGCTTCTATACACCGCCACACATGCTAATTACTCTCAGCATGCTACCTCCTGATGTCATGTATGTGCTGGGTTACATCGCATGTCAGAGCGACAGGTCTGTAACATTACATGACATTATTGTTATTACCAGTTATTTATATAGCGCACACATATTCCGCAGCGCTTTACAGAGAGAATATTTGGCCATTCACTTCAGTCCCTGCCCCAGTGGAGCTTACAATCTATGTTCCCTATCACATGCTCACACACATACACACTTGGGTTAATTTTGTTGGGGCCAATTAACCTACCAGTATTTCAACTTCAGGGTCCATAGGGTATCCACAGGATACCTTTGGGTATAGGTGTGACGTCAGTCGCAGGGCACCAAAGAGTTAAGCTTTCAGTCTCCCAGGATGCACTAGGTCCCCCTCCTATACCCCGCCCCCGGGCCAAGGCACCTCAGTTTAGTTTGGTGCCCGGCCGGCGTCGGGTGCACCTGTCAGAGTGGGTGCTAGAAGAGCCCCTGAAGCTTTCTTCAGTGCAGCTGTGGCTGCACATCTGGATGTACAGCATGGACAGTCAGTCCTGACGTCCATGCTGTCTTCCCTACACCCCCGCCGGTACCAGAACGCCGGTACCGATCCGAGGATGCTGGTGAGCATCTGGGGTCACAGCTAGCGGTGACCCCAGATGTTCCGGACCATGGCCGGATCCAAGGGGGACAAAGGTAAGCAGCGGGGTCCCGCGGTGGGTCCCCGCTGGTCACATGGCCCTGAGTCCCCAGGCAGGGGGCTCCCTGGGGACTGGCTGCAGCGTGGAGCCAGGTACTGAACCTGCGCTTTCCACTACCCCCTGGGACAGCGGACCGCAGCAGAGCGGTAGCGCTGCGGCGTCCCAGGGGTTAAATGCATGCCAGGGGAGCGCGCCTTCCCTGTCTCACAGCCGGCGCCTCCCCCGCTGCACACAGCCCTCTCTGCACTGTGCTGACTGGTCCTGTGTCAGCGCTCCTCCCCCAGGCCAGCTTCTCTCTGCTCCTCGGCGGCCATCTTCTCTGCAACGCATGGTGAACGCTGCTGGAAGTCTGGAAGGAAGCATCGTGGTCTGGGTCCCCCCGCATACCTCTCCTCCGCTGTGGCTCAGGTCTGTGTATGCAGCGCTGTGTCCTACTAGGCCCTGTGTCTGTGTAGTTGAGTGATCAGCGCTGTTAGTGCAGGAATTGTTATTTCTCTGCATTGTATGTGACTGTGCTAGCGCTGCCTGTAACTTTTCTTCTCTAAAACTGTCAGCTTTATTACTGTCCCTGTTCTTTCTGCTAAAGCCCTTGCGGTGCGGTGCTGCAGGGTGGTCTCTCGCCTATTTAATACTTAATTGGTGAGAGAGGTCACATACGTGGTGCCATCATGTCTGAAAGTGATTTTCCCCTCCGGCTACAGTGTACCACGTGCAAAGTACCGTTAGCGGAGGGGGAGGGTAGCGCGGAGGGCCTTTGCCGGCAGTGTTTGTCCATGGCGCGGCCTATTACGGTTACAGCACCGGTACAGGAGCCGCCCTGGGCTTGTTTCGCTCAGGCGTTAACAGCTTTAGTGGGCCAGTTAGCTCCGCAGCCCGCGTTTACTCCGATGGGTTTGTCCCAGAAGTCTGTGGTGTCGTCACCCATGCAGGGGTTCCCACGACAATTGGTGGTACCCCACAGTCTCCCTATTTCCCCGCTCCCGGGTTCTCAGGAGCCAGCGTGGGTTAACTCCCTGACGAGTTCTGTACAGCACTTGTCGGATGTGTTGCAAGGGGAGTCTGTGATGCGGCCTCATAAAAGGCCGGTGGCGTCTCTGTCCGCTCCTTATGAGGATGACGAAGGGATGTCTGATGATGGGGAGATTCTGGATCCTTACGATCAGGAACCTCTCCATACTAAGAACACTGATGCTAAGTCCAAAGAATATATTCCTGGACTTATTCGGGCGGTCCGCACAGCCTTGGTGATTGAGGACGAAGTTCCCCCAGCGGCTAAATCTAAGTATGCCTTTTTCAAAGATGTGAAGGGCGATGCCACAGTCTTTCCTCTTTCGGGTCAGTTGGTGGACCATTTAGAGGAGGCGTGGAAACAACCTGGCAAAAGATACCAGCCGCAGAGACGCCTGGCGGTGGCTTATCCGTTCGCGGATAATTATTTTGCTAAGTGTGAATCCCCTCCACAGGTGGATTCTCACGTGACCCATCTTGTCCGTAGTGCCACATTGCCGATGCCATCCATGTCCTCCCTTAAGGATGCTACGGACCGCAAGGTAGAAATCTGCCTGAAGTCCGCTTATTCCCTTGCAGGGGGGGCAGCACGGCCGGCTATGGCCATTTGCTGGGTTGCCAGAGCGATGGAGCGCTGGGCGGATTCATTAGAGGCTTCTTTTGAATCCGACTGTCCGGCCGAACAGGCGGAGTTGATTGGCAATCTCCGTGATTCGGCCACCTACATCAACGAGGCGGCTCTAGACATTAGTACTCTGGTGTCTAGAATTTCTTCAGCAGCGGTAGCTGCTCGTCGCACCTTGTGGCTGCGATCCTGGAAGGCGGACGCAGATTCCAAGAAAGGTCTGGAAGCGTTACCGTTTACCTGAGAAGTTCTCTTCGGTCCGGATCTGGATAAGATTGTGGCCACGCTGGCGGCAGCCAAATCTGCTTGTCTCCCGTCGGACGCTGCTCCTTCTGGTTCTGGACCATCGTCCTTTCGGTCATCTAGGGCCCAGGGCAGGCCCAAACCACAGTCGTTTCCTCGACAGGCTGGCCCTAAGAAATCGGTCAAGCCCCGGAAACAGGCATGGAGTACCAGATGTCCGGCCCCCAAGCCAGATGACAAGCCTGCGGCCTGACGGTCCGGGTCTCCCCTTGGGGGATCCCAGGGTGGGAGGCCGCCTGCTGCAGTTCTCCCGGTGTTGGTCGTTCACTACGACAGACACTTGGGTTCTGGAGGTGGTCTCCCACGGGTACGCCCTCTCCTTCCGGCACAGACCCCCGGCTCGATTCTTCACCACGGGTCTACCATCAGACCGGAACAAGGCTACGGAGCTGCGGAAGGTATTGCACACTATGCTCCAGGCTGGAGTTATAGTGCCTGTTCCATTCTCCCAGAGGGGCCAGGGTTTCTATTCAAATCTATTTTTGGTACAGAAACCCAATGGGTCATATCGTCCGATTCTCAACCTCAAAGCACTCAACAAGTCTTTGCAGGTCCGGAAGTTTCGGATGGAGACCCTACGGTCCATCATTCTGGCGCTGGAACCTGGGTACTACATGGTGTCATTGGACATACAGGACGCTTACCTGCATGTCCCTATTCTTTTGCGCCATCAAGAGTTCCTTCGGTTTGCAATCCGCAGCGACCACTTCCAGTTTCGGGCGTTACCTTTTGGCCTGGCGACAGCACCACGTGTTTTCACCAAGGTGATGGCGGTCATGGCGGCTTCTCTGCGGCTGCAAGGAGTCCGCATGTTGCCGTACTTGGACGACCTGTTATTGGTGGCAGGATCTCCAGAGCCCCTGTTACACCACTTGGACCTGACCATTGCACGGCTGCAACGGCACGGCTGGCTAATCAACTGGCAGAAGTCCACTCTAATCCCGTCTCGGAGGATTCTGCATCTTGGAGCCTTATTGGACTCGGGACAGCAAAGGATCTTCGTGACGGAGGACAAGATCTCTGCTTTACTGTCAAGGGTGCGCAGTTGTCTGCACAGCCGCCGGGTGTCCTTACACTCGGCGATTAGGTTACTGGGCTCCATGGTGTCGGTGTTCGACATGGTGGAATACGCCCAGTTTCACTCCAGACCTCTGCAGCACCTGATCCAAGTGGAACGGGCTGCCTCAGTCTCTGAAGTTCCAGACGATTGTGCTCACCCCGGAGGTTCGCCTGTCCCTTGCGTGGTGGTTAAAGACGACCCACCTCAACAAGGGACGTCCGTTCTGGGTTCCAAATTGGGTCCTGTTGACAACGGACGCCAGTCTTCGGGGCTGGGGAGCAGTTTCGGGTCCACACTTGTTCCAGGGCAGGTGGACGCCGACAGAAGCGGAGCTTCCAATAAATATCTGGGAACTCCGTGCGGTCTTCAATGCTCTCCTGCAGGCACAGCGGTTTCTCCAGGGTCACCCGGTGCAGGTCCAGTCGGACAATGCTACCACCGTGGCCTACATAAACAGGCAAGGAGGAACTCGCAGTCGGGCGGCTCTCGTAGAGGTCTCTCGGATCCTGGTTTGGGCGGAGCGCAATCTTCCGGCCATATCAGCGGTCTTCATCCCGGGAGTGCTAAATTGGGAGGCGGACTTTCTAAGTCGCCAGGACGTTCGTCCAGGGGAATGGTCCCTGCACCCGGACGTTTTTCAACTACTGGTGGACAGGTGGGGTCTTCCAGAAATCGACCTCATGGCGTCCCGGCACAACAACAAGTTGCCGGTGTACGGGTCTCGCACAAGAGACGAAGGGGCGTCTCTGGTGGATGCTCTGTCCGTCCGGTGGACGTTCAGGTTCGCATACCTGTTCCCTCCGGTCTCCCTTCTTCCACGGGTAATCTGGAAATTCAAACAGGAAGGAGGGACGCTCCTGTTAATAGCTCCCGCGTGGCCCAGACGGCACTGGTTCTCAGACCTTCAGGGTCTGTCCGTGGACAGTCCTCTGCGGTTGCCGCTACGACCGGACCTTCTGTCTCAGGGTCCTTGTCTTCACCCGGACCTGACTCGGCTGTCTTTGACGGCGTGGCTGTTGAGACGGCCATGCTGAGGTCCCGGGGGTTTTCCAGCTCTGTGGTGCGTACCATGTTACGAGCTCGGAAACCGTCTTCCGCGAGGATATACCATCGCGTGTGGCATACGTTCTTCCAGTGGTGTCGACCGAGTGGTTATGCACCGCGGGAGTTTCGTCTGTCTCGGATTCTCGCCTTCCTGCAAGCGGGACTAGATCATGGGCTTCGCCTTGCTTCTTTGAAGGTACAGGTTTCGGCCCTATCTGTCTGGTTTCACCGTAGGATTGCTACAATCCCGGATGTGCGCACCTTTATGCAAGGTGTTCTCCGTATTCAGCCGCCCTTTGTTCCACCTGTGGCGCCTTGGGATTTGGCTGTGGTCCTGAGGGCTCTCCAAGGACCGCCGTTTGAACCACTGGGCTCAGTGGATATTAAATGGCTAACAGCTAAGACTGTTTTCCTTCTGGCCATTGCTTCGGCCAGACGTGTTTCTGAGTTAGGGGCTCTTTCTTGTAGACCCCCTTTCTTGGTTTTTCATGGGAACAGGGCAGTGCTCCGCACTCGGCCCGAGTTTCTTCCCAAAGTTGTTTCCCAGTTTCATGTTAACGAGGAAATAGTTGTTCCGGCCTTTAGCTCACCGTATCTTTCCGTGGGTGAGGCCTCTTTGGATGTTGTGCGGGCCTTAAGGACTTATGTTGACCGCACTTCTTCGTTTAGGAAGTCGGACGCTTTGTTTGTCCTCTATGGCTTCCGTAAAAAGGGTTGGCCTGCTTCAAAGCAAACTTTGGCAGCCTGGATCCGTATGGCTATTTCTGAAGCTTATCTTCATGAAGGCCTACCGGTCCCTCCTTCTCTGAAGGCTCATTCCACTAGGTCTGTGGGTCCTTCGTGGGCAGCTCGACGTGGTGCCTCGGCAGTTCAGATCTGCAAGGCTGCTACGTGGTCTTCTGTCCACACCTTCGTGAGGTATTACAGGTTTGACACCTTCGGATGCTTCCTTCGGGCGGCGGATTCTCCTTTCTGCACAGGAGCGTCCCCACCCTTAAAGGATACTGCTTTGGGACATCCCCAAGGTATCCTGTGGATACCCTATGGACCCTGAAGTAGAAAATATGAGATATGGTAAGAACTTACCCTTGTTATCTCTATTTCTACGAAGTCCATAGGGTTCCACAGGACTCCCGCCCTGTCGCACCTGTGCTGCAGATGGGCTTTGCTCTGGTCACCGGTTTTCCGTCTCCCTCTGGTGAGAATGTGATTCTTGTATGTGTCCAGATCTTTGTTCTCTCTCTTCCTTCTCCTCCTCCGGCCTATGGCTTGGTAACTAACTGAGGTGCCTTTGCCGGGGGGCGGGGTATAGGAGGGGGACCTAGTGCATTCTGGGAGGCTGAAATCTTAACTCTTTGGTGCCCTGCGACTGACGTCACACCTATACCCCAAGGTATCCTGTGGAACCCTATGCACTTCGTAGAAATAGAGATAACAAGGGTAAGTTCTTACCATATCTCATATTATTTTTGGAATGTGGGAGGAAACCGGATTACCCGCAGGAAACCCACGCAAGCACAGGGAGAATATACAAACTCCACACAGTTAGGGCCATGGTGGGAATTGAACCCATGACCTAATTGCTGTGAGGCAGTAACGCTAGCCATTACACCGTCTGTGCTGACATGGGATCATATCATGCTGCCTCCTCCTTCCTTCCTCCCACAGGTTGTCACAACCCTGTCAGTGAGTAACCTAAAACTACACAAATGTATTATTCTGTCAGTGTGACATGGGAAGCTACATACATGCAACAACATCTTAGTGTGAAATAGGAAGCTGCACATGTAATATTCTGTCAGTAGGCTCTATTTCCGCAAACTGTCAGAGCACATAAGGCGGAAACTTATTGTGCAGCATTGGTAACACGGGGGTTGTGCCTTTTTGTATTTATATAGATGGGGATGGGTACAGGATGCCGGTGGTCAAAATCCAGACACTGGCATACCACCAGGGTTAAGATACCGACACTCGTCGGTCGGTATCCTAATCCTCCCCCTCTCCCTACCCCTAACCCTCCACCTCTCCCTACCCCTAACCCTCCCCAGTGCCTCACCTTAACCTCCCCCACTAGTGCCTAAACCTAAACTCCCCCTCCCTGCAACCTAATCCAAACCCTCCCACTAGTGCCTAATCCAAACCCTCCCTTCTTAGTGCCTAATCCAAACCCTCCCTTCTTAGTGCCTAATCCAGACCCTCCCCCTAGTGCCTAATCCAGACCCTCCCCCTAGTGCCTAATCCAGACCCCCCCCCTAGTGCCTAATCCAGACCCTCCCCCTAGTGCCTAATCCAGACCCTCCCCCTAGTGCCTAATCCAGACCCTCCCCCTAGTGCCTAATCCAGACCCTCCCCCTAGTGCCTAATCCAAACCCTCCCCCTAGTGCCTAATCCAAACCCTCCCCCTAGTGCCTAATCTAAACCCTCCCCCTAGTGCCTAATCTAAACCCTCCCCCTAGTGCCTAATCCTAACCCTCCCCTCTTAGTGCCTAATCCTAACCCTCCCCCTAGTGCCTAATCCTAACCCTCCCCTCTTAGTGCCTAATCCTAACCCTCCCCCTAGTGCCTAATCCTAACCCTCCCCACAGTGCCTAATCCTAACCCTTCCCCTAGTGCCTAATCCTAACCCTCCCACCTTTGTGTCTAATCCTAACCCTCCCCCCTTCGTCCTAATCTCTACCCCGCTGTTTACTTTCCGGATGCCAGTGCTAGGATTCTGATAAGTGTTCGGATTCCAGCATCGGTATTCTGACCGCCAGCATCCCCTTTGTCTGGATACTGAATGTATCCCATATGGATGATGCTATTATTTTATGTTTTATTAACTATCCTGGTTTACAGTTTTGTGTTTTAAATGATTGTGTATTTCAAATTAATGTCTATATTTGTGTCAGTATATTTGTACAAAACAATAGTAAAGTATGATAGTCATCACAAAATATGTGCAATAGCACATTTTTATGCACTACAGGCAGTGAGGGACAGCTGCCTGCCCTCATTCCCCATAATATGTAATGGGACCCACAAATAGTGGAGTCTCTGGGACCCAGACATTTCTTTGCGATCACTGACCATATGGAATTAGACAAAGCCATAGTCCTACTAAACAGACCATTGCAAGATGGATAAGAGAAGTTCTTATCTTGGTATACAATAAAGAAGTACTTAAGGTACCGGAGACCCTTAGAGCACACTCAAATAGGGCTGTAGCTAATTCTTGGGCAAGGAAGGCGAAGGCTTCGGTAGAAGAGATTTGTAAACCAGCGGCATAGTCGTCAGTGCACACATTTACCTCTCATTATGCATTGGATTTGTCAAAGTCTTACTTTGGAGAGAGGGTGCTTCAGGAAGCACTTAAATAAAATTACTGATATGCAGAAATCATGAGGTTTGGTTATTGCCTCCCCTGTATATTCGCTTTGGTATGTCCCAAGGTGTAGGCTGCCATGGAGGAACGAAGAAGAAAACATCGGATTATACTTACCGATAATTCAGTCTTCAAGAGACTCCATGGCAGCCCATAGTTACCCTCCCTTAAGTGTTTTTTCTAGGACCAGAGGAAGGGGCTGGGCTATATATACGGTGGGGAGGCCGTCACTGAAAAAAATTGTGTCTATACTAGGGGGAGCAGGTCCTATTCCCCACGGTGTAGGCTGCCATGGAGTCTCTCGAAGAAACTGAGCTATCGGTATGTATAATCCAATGTTTTTTTTTTAAGTGTTTAGGCTGCCCCTTACTACCCATACAGTCGCACTTTATTCCTGCTATGTGGCAAATATTCACAGCACAGCAATAGTGAAGGTGCTTTTTCTCCCCATCTCCCCATTTATTGACCTACTGGACAAAGTTTACACTATCAGCAGAGCATTACAGAACCATCAAAATGAAACTGCTCTTCATAAACCATGGGAGTTTGGAGATAAATTGTGATGACAAACACAAATCTCAAAATTAAATATTAGATTCTTAATAAATATATATATATATATATATATATATTTCTCAATCTCTGTTTTAACGATTATAATTTATTCTGTGCTGTTTGAGAAACTTTAACACGATATGAAGTTTTAGGCTGGTGCATTTAGGGTATTTAAATGCAATAAGTTTCTTATAATTTGAAATAGAGTTGTTTCATATGACAGAGTCTGTGTGTGTGTGTGTGTGTGTATGTATGTATGTATATATTTGTCCTCGAAATTGTACACAGAGCACCCCATAATGATAACGTGTAAAAAGTTTTTTTTAGATTTTTTCCAAAATTAATTAAAAAAAAAAAAAAAACTAAGAAATCACATGTACATAAGTATTCACAGCCATTGCTCAATAATTTGTTGATGCACCTTTGGCAGCAATTACAGCCTCAAGTCTTTTTGAATATGATGCCACAAGCTTGGCACACCTAACTTTGGGCAGTTTCGCCCATTCCTCTTTGCAGCACCCCTCAAGCTCCTTCAGTTTGGATGGGAAGCATCGGTGCACAGACATTTTCAGATCTCTCCAGAGATGTTCAATTGGATTCAGGTATGGGCTGTGGCTGGGCCACTCAAGGATATTACAGAGTTGTCCTGAAGCCACTCCTTTGATAAGTTGGCATTGTGCTTAGGGGGGTCGTCCTGCTGAAAGATGAACCGTCGCCCCAGTCTGAGGTCAAGAGCGCTCTGGAGCAAGTTTTCATCCAGGATGTCTCTGTACATTGCTGCATTCATCTTTCACTCTATCCTGACTAGTCTCCCAGTTCCTGCCACTGAAAAACATCCCCACAGCATGATTCTGCCACCACCATGCTTCACTGTAGGGATGGTATTGGCCTGGTGATGAGCGGTGCCTGGTTTCCTCCTAACATAACGCCTGGCATACACACCAAAGAGTTCAATCTTTGTCTCATCAGACCAGAGAATTTTGTTTCTCATGGTCCGAGAGTCCTTCATGTGCATTTTGGCAAACTCCAGCAGGCTGCCATGTGCTTTTTACTAAGGAGTCTGGCCACTCTGCCATACAGGCCTGATTGGTGGATTGCTGCAGAGATGGTTGTCCTTTTGGAAGGTTCTCCTCTCTCGACAGAGGAATGCTGTAGCTCTGACAGAGTGACAATCGTGTTCTCGGTCACCTCCCTGAGTAGGGCCTGTCTCCCCCGATCGCTCAGTTTAGATGGCCGGCCAACTCTGGGAAGAGTCCTGGTGGTTCCGAACTTCTTCCATTTACGGATGATGGAGGCCACTGTGCTTATAGGGACCTTCAAAGCAGCAGATATTTTTCTGTACCCTTCCCCAGATTTGTGCCTCGAGACAATCCTGTCTCGGAGGTCTACAGACAATTCCTTGGACTTCATGCTTGGTTTGTGCTCTGACATGCACTATCAAGTGTGGAACCTTATATAGACAAGTCTATAAAATCATGTCCAATCAACTGAATTTACCACAGGTGGACTCAAATTAAGCTGCAGGAACATCTCCAAGGATGATCAGTGGAAACAGGATGCACCTGAGCTCAATTTTGAGCTTTGTGGCAAAGGCTGGGATTACTTGTACAGTACATGTGATTTCTTAGTTTTTTATTTATTTATTTTTTTATTAAATTAGCAAAAATCTCAAACTTTTTACACGTTGTCATTATGGGGTATTGTGTGTAGAATTTTGAGGACAAAAATTACAACCTTATTCCAAAATGGAATAAATTAACATAACCAAATGTGGAAAAAGTGAAACACTGTGAATACTTTCCGGACGCACTGTATTTCACTACCTCCACTGCATGTATATGTAGGTGTATGCGCCATCCAACCCACACCACCAGCATTAACCTACACCCAACTGGATATGTCTTATATTGCATGTTTCTGCATTGTGCTTTATTAACCCTGTATTGTCTTACATTCAGCTGTTCTACCTGGTTAATAAACCAATCTCTAGTCCACCCAATGAATAGCGTAACCAGCCTCCATTGCACATGGGTGACTCATATCAACACACTGAAGGTCCTGGCAATAGGTTATGGGTCAAGGCCACCAGTGCTTGAAGAACAACAATACCAATTACGCAGCTGTAACGATATGGAATAGAAGGATCTGAGTAGGTACAGAAAATATCTTTTATTTATACAGTGGATGAAAATCTACAGTGTAAATGTAACAGTTTTTTTAGCTGGAGCTGAGTGGAGGCCAAGCAGCGGTCTCTGAAGTGAACTGGAGGCTGGCCAGTAGTTAAAGGAACTGGGTGAAAATCAAGCAGCAGAGGCTTGAAGTCTTTGGAGTGGGATGAAGAAAGAAATGTCTTTTGCAAGGCCTGTAGGCTGGCCAGCAGTCTCAGGAGTGGGATGGAGGCTGCCCATTGATCTGTGCAATGGGCTGGAGGCCAGACAGTGGTCTCTGGAGCAGGCTGGAGGCAGGTCAACAGTCTCTTGAACCAACTGGAAATCAGCCAGTGGGCTGGATGCCGAATGTCTCTAGAGCAGGCAGGAGGCCAACTAGTGGCCTCTGGAGCAGTCTCTGAAGGGGGCTGGATGCCAGCCAGTGGTCTCTGGAACAGGCTGGAAGCAGACCAATAATCTCTGGAACAGGTTGGAGGCCAGCCAATGGTCACTGGCATGAGACAGAGGCTGACCAGTGGTCTCTGTAGCTGGGTGGAGGCCATGCAGCATCTCTGAAGTGGGTTAGAGGCCAGCCAGCAGTCTTTAGAGCAGTGTCTAGACTGGACTGGAGGCCAATAAGCAGCAGTCCTTGGAGTGGACTGGAAGACATGCCAGCCAGCAGTCTTTAAAGTGGGCTGGAGGCCAGCTAGAGGTATCAGGAGTGAGCCGGAGACCAGCCAGCATTCTTTGGAGGCTGGGCAGAGGTCTTTGGAACAGGCTGAAGCAGTCTTTGGAGAAGGCTTGAAGCTGACCAATGGTCTCTAAAGTGGGCTAGAGACCAACTAGCAGTCTCTGGAGCGGTCTCATATGCCACCAGGAGGAAGTGGGACAAGCTGGAGGCTGGCAAGCAATCTCTTGATTGGGCGGTAAGGCAGCAAGGGATCTCTGGAGTGCCCTTGGGCCAACCAGTAAGTTGGAAGCTGGCCAACAATCTGAAGTGTGTGGAGGCCATCGAGCAGTCTCTGGAGCAGTCTGGAGGCTGAACAATGCTCCCTAGAGTGGGCTTGAAGCCAATCAGCAATCTCTGGAGTAGTCTCTTGAGCCACCAGGAGGCAGGCCTATGGTTACTTGTAAAGCTAGAGCCTAGTCTCTTGTGCGAGCTGAAAGCCAGTCGGTGGTCACTGGAGTGGGCTAGAGGCTGACCAGTGGTAACTGGAGTGGTCATTTGAACAGCCTGCAGGCAGGCCCATTGCCTCTGGGGTGACCTGGAGGAAGATATCCTCTCTCTGGTGCTTCTGGAGTCTGGTCAATAGTCTCTGGAGATAGTTGGAGGCTAGCCAGCAGTTTCTGGAATGGGCTGACCATGGCAAGAAAGTTTCTGGAGTGGTATGCAGGCTGGACAGTGGTCTCTGGTGTGGTTGCTGGGTGTGTTAGAGGTTTGCCAGTGGTCTCTGGAGTTGGCTGAAGGCCATCCTTCAGTTTTTTTATGTGGGATGGATGCAGGCCTGCAGTCTCTTGCGAGAGCTGGAGGCTGGCCACCAGTATCTGCAGTGGGCTGATTTCTAGCCAGTGGTCCCTGAAGTGGGCTGGGGGCAGGCTTGTGGGTTTTGGGGCCAGCTGGAGGCTCGCCAGCAGACTTCGGTGAGTTTTGCTTGAGGCTGGCTAGCGGTCTCTGGAACTGCATGGAGTCCAGGCAGCGGTCTCTGGAGTGGGCTGGAGTATGGCCAGTGGTCTTTGGAGTGAGATGGAGGTCCATGAGCAGCCTTTGAAGCAGTCTTTGAAGGAGACTACTAGCCAGCAGTCTGTGGAGCTGGGCTGGAGGCTAAAAAGTAGTCTTTGGAGTGGTCACTTGAACAGTATGGAGACAGACCATTTGTCTTTTGGGGTGACCTGGATGAAGACCACCTCCCTTTGGTGCTTCTTGAGACTGGCCAGTGGTCTTGCGAGCAAGCTGGAGGCTGACTAGTAGTCTCTGGAATGGGCTGTAGTTTAGCCAGCAAGTTTTAGGCATGGGATGGAAGCTGGACAGTGGTCTCTGGTGTGGTATCTGAAGCAGGCTAGATGTTGACCCAGCGGTCTCTGTTGCTGGATAGAGGCCAGGCAGTGGTCTCTGGAGTGGGCTGAAGGCCAGCCATCAGTCTTTGGTGTGGGATGGATGCAGGTCTGAAGTCCCTCGGGAGAGTCGGAGGCTGTCCAGCAGTCTCTACAGTGAGCTAGTTTTCAGCCAGTGTTCTTTTGAGTGGGCTGGGGGCAGGCTTGTGGCCTTTGGGGCAAGATGGAGACTGGTCAGCAGTCTTTGGTGCAGTTTCTGGAGTGGGCTTGAGGCTGGCTAGTGGTCTTTGGATCTGGGTGAAGGCCAGGCAGTGGTCTCTGAGTGGAGTCCATGCAGCAGTGACTAGAGTGGAATTTAGGAAGGTTTAACATTGCCTTCCTCGATATCACTCTTTTTCCATCTAGACACATAACAACGTACCCATGCATAAACGATGCCTGCCAGTATCCCAGCATTGATGCCAGCCCCCAGCATGTGAACACTCGTGTTTGTAATTTAATAGGTTTAACCTCTGGGTGGTCTGTAACTCGTCTCGGTCTTTGAGGTACGTCAGCCATCACCTTCTGGCTCCTAGCAAGTAACTTGTCAGCGCTGAGACTGGTAATCGTAGGGGGATGCAATCGGGTAGCAGGCTGACGTAAGCCCGACAACCGGCTTCCCGACTGCTTTATCTCGGCGAGGGTTAAATGACAGGCGTCTAAATGTAGACGCCTGTCATTTTTCCGACGCCGGGAGACCGGCGCCCGGCATCCCGATCGTTAGGCACCACCCTGAGAGGGTTAGGGTTAGACTAGGGGGAGGGTGGGTTAGGGTTAGGTGTCCCCGGGGGGAGGTTAGGGTTAGGCACCACCCCGGGGGACTTAGGTTTAGGCAGCAGGTAAGGGGGGGGTTAGGTTTAGGCACAGGGGGGGGAGGTTAAGGTTAGGCACCCCTAAGGAGGGTTAGGGTTAGGGGGGTTAGGTTAGTAAGTATTCACCTATGGACTATCGGGATTTCCAGCCGGGATCTCTTCATTTGTCTGCCTGCCGCTGCCGGGATTCGAACTCCTGGCCATGCAGCCGGTGGTATTTCATACTGCTTCCATCATAGGATTCCGCACCTTCAACACAAAATAAACACATTTACCTAACCTGTGGTCTTGTTTAGTATGCACATCGCATCTGTATGTCCCAGCGTTTCTTTCCTGTATGTTCGTAAACTTCATCATGTAACTCCTGGGCTTTATAGTTTTTAAGGCCTCATCCTGCGTTGTCAGAACCCCTGTGGCTACTTTCCAGAAAATATCCAGAATCTCCAGGTCTGCTTTAGTGTCTTCTGGGTTTAAACATGATATATTAAAATATGCCCCAACAGGCTGGGTATATGTGCTCATACCACACATCCAGCTGGTCACAACCTTAAAAATATCTAACCCATACTTGCTAAAAAATCTGGCTTCCCCCTTCGGGAGGAGACAGTCAGGTCGTCACAGCTGAGGGTGTGGTGAGGGGTGTGACACAAGTTTGGGGTGGGACTGCGCGATCACGTTATCATCCCGCTGCACAATACAGAGATTACCAGAATTGTTGATCAGGGGTTGGGGCCATGATGATGCGATTCAGCGGGACTTGTCCACTCTTCATAAATCATGGGAGACGGGAGGTATGCTGTATATTATGATGGCAAACACAAATACAGGTTGAGTCTCCCATATACAAAATACTTGGGACCAGGGGTATTTGGGATATCGGAATATTCCGTAATTTGGAATATTTGCATACCATAATGAGATTTTGGGAAAGGGACCCAAATCTATAAACGGAATATACCTTATACACACAGCTTGCAGGAAATTTTATACAATACTTTCAATAATTTAATGCCTTAAACAAAGTTTGTGCACATTGAACCATCACAGAGCAAAGGTTTCACAGTCATGCTAAAAATATTCTGTATTTCGGAATATTTGGATATGGGAGACTCAACCTGTATCGCAATTAAATGAGATTATTTACTAATATATATATATATATATATATATATATATCTCAATTTCTGTTTTAATAGTTCTAAATTATACTGTGCTATTTAAGAAACTGTAACAATGTGAAGTTTATTCTGCTGTTTTTCAGTTATTTGCATGCAATAACTTTATTATAATTGGAAAAGGAGTTGTTTCATATGACAGTATATATAGACACTGGCCCTGATTCACTATGGATTGCTATTGTGATCGCAGCTGCTATTATGCACGCAGATCTGCTGCTAATGTCTGCAACTGCATACTTGGCATAGAGACGCCCACTATCGCACATCCGTAAGACCTCGCAATCCTGCGTATACACCGGTAACATCGGACCACCACGCAGAATTACAGCAGGTCTGACCTGTCTCGGAAATTGCAACTCTCATGGCACGCAGTGAGTAGTCAAGCTGCAAATGCCGTCGCAGTGGCTAATTTATGCCCGCCCAGGAAACGGCGTTCAAATGGACAGGCACGGCTGCGTTTCTCCAACCACTCCTGTCACCACCCCCCAAACACTGACATCCCGTCACTCCCTCTGCAATGGCTTTGTCGATCGCAGAACTGGACGGCACGCGCACTGCGATGCATGCGTAGTAAGCACCATCAGCCTATCTGTGCACGCTGTTGCAGTTGCGATCTGTGATTTGAAGTTCTTTTGTACTATGCCTTTTACATAATTACTGTTTACTGCAAAATTTGTATTTGAAAAGTAGCCCTCTGTGTATACAAGCACTGACTCCTTGGGCCTTATCCCTCTGTGTATACAAGCTCCGTGACTCCTTGGCCCTAAGCCCACTGTGTATACAAGTACTGTGACTCTGCTGGTCGTACTCCACTGGGTGGATGGGAGGGCCCAAGGACAATTCCATCTTGCACTACCTTTCATTTCTGCCACTGCTGTGTGGCAATGTTTCATAGATGTGCTTTAAACTATGGTGTATGGCTCTGTCGCTTACAAACCAGCCAGCTCAATCAAGTCTTTGGTCAATAATGGTGAAAACAATATTGTAAGCTGTGAGGTGGTCTAAATTGACTGTAAATTACTGTAAATTAATGTTATTGAGCTTAATAATACTCGAGGAACAAAAAAAGCCCAAATTATGTAATTTTAGCTTTTTTTGTCAATTTTTGTAAAAAAAAAAAATCAAAAATCAAAGCCAGTCACGGCAGGTTTGGTAAATCCATATCCAAAACCGGACAATGAATAAGAGCCAAATCCCACTCCCAGCAAGAATGGTCCGGCGCACATCCCTAGTTGCAATACTATGTCTTCATAGCTTACAAGGAAGGAATGCGAAGGATGGAAATAAGCAGCTCACATATAATAACATTTAATGTAGGTAACACAAACACTGAGCTAGTCTGTACTTTAAGCTGTGACACGATGTATATGCTCCTCTGGCCCATTGCAAAGAGAGAGAGAGAACAATTGAAGAACTAGTGAAAAAAAAGAGCTGATCTATTTCTAACCCCTACAAATTTTCATATACTGATATAGATTGCTAATATCCTCAGTGCTCTCACATCCTTAGGGTTTTTTTTATTCAGTTGATTAGATTTTACATAGTTGGTGTGACTATTGTTTTGTGACATCTATATTGTATTTTGGTGCATTTCATATCTGATTTCTGTTCAGTTGTTGCTATCAGTCGTCCATGCACATTGTGAAGCCTAAATGTACAGCTAACGGTAATCTGTATGGTCATCAGTGACTTGCATATAAATCTGCTCTTAGTTAAACATACAATGCCTTTGTAATATGCTTTGTTTACATGAGTAAAAAAAAATACAAATGTGTGTTGGGTTCAATGAAACGCTGCAGTGTTGGCATTTACTGAGAAAGTTTTGACCTGCCTCTAGTGCCGTCTCCATGGAAACCTAATGGGGAGATAATTGAATGGAACCTATTTTGTTATCCATCCCTTTCTCACATGGATGCCAACAGGGTCAAAACTTTGCAGCCTTAAAGTTCCTTTCAGTTTCATGCTAATGTGATAAGAAAACGGAGGAGCCATTTGTCTCATAGTGCCAGCCCGTGTTTAGATAAATGAGCGTGTATTCACTCCATAGCATTTATAATAGAGATTTTCTTTCACACTAATTATGTGACTAGGTCGTCACTAAATAAGGTGTTTTCTGGAGCCGCATGCTAATTCCCCTCCTCCCTCATGTTGATTACTGGTTCATTGATTTTTTTCTTTTTTTGCAAGACCTCCAAATCAGTCACAACTTTTAGTATGGTCTAAGATTTGTGATGTACTTAAATAGTTCCATGCTTTACACTGTGTATACTATTTATTTGTTGAATCGCTAATACCAGTGTATTTCACTAATACACCTTTCAGACCAAAACCTCGGGTCCAGCCTGGGTGACTCTGTGTGAAAGGGTTCCTGAAAAATAACCCTGGTCAGTGACCTGGAAATCCAACCCTGGGAAGGATCTGGGTTACAAGGCATTGTGAACGGATGACCCGGGTCATCCAACAAAGGTCCCGTTACCACCCAATGGAGAGCTGGCTCACTGTCTCTTGCAGATGATGTCATCTCCAAGTGCCGGCAAAGGAGAAGCCCTGTCAATAACCGGGACCAGCCTGCGGTGTGAAGGGTTTCAAGCCGCTGTGGCACGGCTTAAAACCTGTGTTCATATATGCATATATATATATATATATATGTGTGTGTGTGTATATAATATAATATAATATAATATGCTTGTCTTTCTAGCTGGCTCTACTGCGCGCTCTCTCTGCTGTTTTGTCACATACATGTGTCACATATCATGCCCTATCCTCACCAGTTTAATTATCTTTGTACAGTACAAGATAATTATCCTAATGGGGATGGGGCATGTATGTAAGAGGTAGCGGCACCTATGAGGATATGTACAACTCTGCCGCTCTAACGATCATAAGAATGAGCTTGAAGCCTCCTGCGGATTCCTCTGGGACAGGTCGCAGCCGGCGCTCATCATGGCCGCCAATCACGTCTGCAGCCCAGTATAGGTACTACTAGGTCCCTATTCACAAGCACACCGGGCTCAGCATCAGAACTCTTTCACACCCGCAGATCCCATTGGTCCAACATGGCTGCCTAAATGAGCCTGTGCGCAGATGCAGTGTGAGGAAAGATATACAGGGACGGGGCAGCACTGTCTTGGGCCCCTCCAAAAAGCCTGGTTAATCGGTTCCCGCTCCGCCCCTCCCGGTGCCCCTGGCTGGCACTTTTGAAGGGAACCCCACACTTTCCCACCACCACAGTCGCACACAGATATACAAATGCCACACATCAAATTAATCTGTGCAGTCTCCTGGTGTGTCTTTGTCAAATCGCATTTCGACTGAGACACATTATCGGGCGTAGGCAGAGTCACATGGGACCTAGCGGCTCTCTCACACCCCATGGCATATTGTGGCTAGATATATGAGGATATATCTGTGGATTTCTTGAGAAGTGTTCTAGATATTGCTCTTTGTGAACCTTAGAACCTTCTTGGTGAACCCCTTACAGTTATAAAAGTTTGTTTTATTCTCCCACTGCTGCTACCCAATTATAGAATTGGGTAGACTCTCCGACAGTCTTTAAATTCTTAAATACTCTCTAATCAACCTATTATTATGGCATACCCTACTTTCACCTTTACTACCTCAACTATCACCCTGACAGTTGTCCCAATCTCCACTCTCTTCCGGATAGACTCTATGATCTGTCATGAGCAGGGTCCCGTCTACCTTTTGTATTCATGTCTGCATTTACTTTGTTTTATGTGTGACCTTTTTCCCACAGTTTGGTGCTGCATAGCCCTGTGGCACCTCACAAATCTATGATGATAATAATAATTAATAATATCTTTGATTTTATCAGTTATTGAGAAAAGGGTCTGATTAGTGTACACAGGAGGATACATGGAGGGGGTGTCACCAAACACAGAGCACACTTCTGGGTGTTAGTGGAGCTGTCATCCTGTATGCATACTTTGTTTGATTTTGACAGTGATATATATGATGATGGGTGTGGTATAACAATGTTGACATTCTGAATGTCGGCAGTCCTATTTCACACAAATCTCAGCCTAACTTTACTATGTTCATAATGTCGTTATTTTGTACATGCCGAAATTATGAATATGTCGACACTGAACATGAGGACATTATTAACATGCCGACATTTTGTATGGTGACTACATACCACGATCATGTCTTTCTCAGGAGTCAATCTTCTTTCTTGTTATGTTTTCGTTAAAGGGTATGTTTTATAAAGACATTCATTTCATTACTCTGACGGCTTTAGGGGTTTCCTTGTGAGTTGCTAATTCTGCTTTTAGAAAGTGTTAGAATATTGTTTTAGCCTTTGTCCACTTCTTTGGATTATGCTACTTCCAGTTTTCTGTAATGTATTTTCATGCTTTTGTGTGGTGAGGTTTGTATAACATTTACAAATGTACAAAATTACTCATCTGTTTACTACGTGTAAAGGGTTATGTGATTTTTAAAATGAGCTGCAATAAACTTTTCATGTACATGCTTGATTCTGTGCTTTTAACGTGTTTTTTTTCTCCACACCTTGATGTTGGTAATATGATGCTCTTCAGGCAGATTGTTTTATTAATTATTTAATCTGTATATCGTACATACCATAGTGAAGTGTTACATTTTAATATGTGGACTGTTGCTAATTTACAAGAGACAGAGGACAATCTATGCTCCCCTAGCTCACGGCCTAGTACAGAATTTCCCAACTCCAGTCCTCAGGGAACCCTAGCAGTGCATATTTTGCTTATCTCTATGCTGAAGCGCAGGTGTGATTATTACTGACTGAGGGGTCTATTTACTAAGCGGTGTTAGTAGACAGAGTGAAAAGTGATAAGGTGCCAGCCAATCAGCTCCTAACTGCCATCTCACAGGCTGTGTTTAAAATGATAGTTGGGAGCTGATTGGCTGGCACCTTATCACTTTCTTATCACTTTTCACTCTGTCTCCTAACACTGCTTAGTAAATAGACCCCTAACACATTTTAAAAGATCCACTAATTATTTTACTGATGATTCTGTGAAGAGATCTGGAAAACATGCGTTGTTAGGGTACCCTGAAGACTGGAGTTGGGAAACACTGGTCTAGCCTGTGTTGGTGTTCACATGTGCATGTACTTTCCAAGTCATTTTCATAGCACTATTGGTAACATTTAGAAGTAGTAATACAGATGCAATTATATTTCATTAATAGCTGTTGCCCGCGGCTTCGCCTATGATGAAATCGCTCCTGCCAGCATTTATGTTTTATTTGAGGTCTTCCAGTTGTTTTGCTTTGCATAGGGGCCCTGTCATGGGAGTGACCCACGTAACCAACGGTGCAATACAGACTGGTGGTAGCAGCATCTTATCACACCTATATCATGTGTGACTGCTATGTAGCCTATCCAAGTGAACGTGTGCCCAAAGCGTCTCTCCCCCCACCCCTTACCGGCCATGCGGATGGTTCCACACCTATCTATTGCATTGATCATGTTAATACATTTTGTTTTTGTCATTGCTCAGCTTTAACTTGACTGATGTCACGACCGGGCACTAGGGACACCTCTGATGAGGCCAAGAACTGGGGGCTAGGGTGGTAGAGCAGCAACTGATGGGGGTGACAGTGAAAATGTCTTCCTATTGCGGCCAAACTCAGTTTTGGCAAGGCCTACCCAGAGGCGCGGAGTTTAACCTACTTGGTGGTCTTCACCAGTGACACCTCCTATTGGGATTTGGGTTTCGCCGCACCAAGTGAGCAGGTTGCGGCCCTCTGGACAGGTACCTGGGACTGGCAGAAGACAGGGATAGAAATACTAGAAAATAACACTGAGAATTATTGGAAAATGTAATAATACTGGAAGTTACTAAAAGCTGTTGTAACACTGGAGATTACTAGCAATGAGACAAACTGGGAATTACTAGAAATGGGATGGCACTGGGAAACACTGGAAATGGAGTGGTACTGGAAATGAACTGGGCGCCGGCTTGCTCTGGGAGACACAGGAGATCCTGAGACTGACTTTCTGTAATGATGAATGCATAGTAAGTCAAATCACTGAATGCTGAAAGCAACACCAGGGATCCAGATACTGTTTCATCATGAGTAGCTGTACTGACAATCCAGACGCTGAATAGCGATGGGTAACAGTTCCGGTGATCCTGACTCTCTCTAGCAAAGGATAGGTGACTGGGTATCTAGACGCTGAATAGCGATGGATAGCAGCTCTGGTGATCCTGACGCTGTATAGCGAAGGTTATATGTACTAAGTATCCAGACACGGATTAGCTGTGGAAAACACTTGGAATCCAGATGCAGACTTGCTCCAAGTAACAATGTGAGAGGTGAACTTGTAACTCAGGAAAGAGGTGAGTAGCGGCTGATCTCAGGCCGCATCCTGACAATTGAGATGAAACAAAGTGCAGGTTATTTCTAGGAGTTTCCACTACAAAATTATGCAATTTTTATGAAAATCGGTTCAGTAGTTTTTTTTTTCTCCGGAAACTTGAAACAAACAGAGAGACAAAACATTCTTATTATATTAATACAGCTAACATTTAAAAAATGTTTGTCATTTCTCCGATAAGCAGCATATTGCAAGTATACAGTCACGTTTTGCTCATTAGTACATTTAGGGGTATATTTACTAATCAGTTGGTTGTCAATTCTGCCGATCATATTAAATACTAAGCAAGTCTGATTTATCCTTTATTTCTGGGTACACACTGGAAATATATACAGTCAGGTGCATAAATATTGGGACATTGACAGAATTTTCATATTTTGGCCTCTATTCACCACCACAATGGCTTTGAAATGAAACAAACAAGATGTGCTTTAACTGCAGACTTTCAGAATTAATTTGAGGGTAATTACATCCAAATCGGGTGAACGGTGTAGGAATTAAAATGGTTTCTATATGTGCCTCCCACTTTTTAAGGAGCCAAAAGTAATGGGACTATCAACTCAAAAGCTATTTCATGGACAGGGGTGGACTATTCCCTCATTATTTCATTATCAATTAAGCAGGTAAAAGGTCTGGAGTTGATTTCTAGGTGTGACATTTGCATTTGGAATCAGTTGCTGTCGACTCTCAATATGAGATCCAAAGAGCTGTCACTATCAGTGAAGCAAGCCATCATTAGGCTGATAAATCAAAACAAACCCATCAGAGAGATAGCAAAAACATTAGGTGTGGCCAAATCAACTGTTTGGAACATTCTTAAAAAGAAAGAACGCACCGGAGAGCTCAGCAACACTGAAAGACCCGGAAGACCACGGAAAACAACTGTGGTGGATGACAGAAGGATTATTTCCCTGGTGAAGAAAAACCTTCACAACAGTTGGCCAAATCAAGAACACTCTCCGGGAGGTAGGTGTATATGTGTCAAAGTCAACAATCAAGAGAAGACTTCACAAGAGTGGATATAGAGGGTTCACCACAAGATGTAAACCGTTGGTGAGCCACAAAAACAGGAAGACCAGATTAGAGTTTGCCAAACAACATCTAAAAAAGCCATTATAGTTCTGGAGTAACATCCTATGGACAGATGAGACAAAGATCAACTTGTACCAGAGTGATGGGAAGAGAAGAGTATGGAGAAGGAAAGGAACTGCTCATGATCCAAAACATACCACCTAATCAGTGAAGCATGGTGGAGGTAGTGTCATGGCGTGGGCATGTATGGCTGCCAATGGAACTGGTTCCCTTGTATTTATTGATGATGTGACTGCTGACAAAAGCAGCAGAATGAATTCTGAAGTGTTTCAGGCAATATTATTTGCTCATATTTAGTCAAATGCTTCAGAACTCATTAGACGGCGCTTCACAGTACAGATGGACAATGACCCGAAGCATACTGCAAAAGAACCAAAGAGTTTTTTAAGGCTAAAAAGTGGAATGTTATGCAATGGCCAAGTCAATCCCCTGACCTGAATCCGATTGAGCATGCATTTCACTTGATGAAGACAAAACTGAAGGGAAAATGCCCCAAGAACAAGCAGGAACTAAAGACATTTGCAGTAGAGGCCTGTCAGAGCATCACCAGGGATGAAACCCAGCGTCTGGTGATGTCTATGCGTTCCAGACTTCAGGCTGTAATTGCCTGCAAAGGATTTGCAACAAAGTATTAAAAAGTGAAAGTTAGATTTAGGATTGTTTAGTTTGTCCCATTACTTTTGGTCCCTTAAAAAGTGGGAGGCACATATAGAAACCGTTGTAATTCCTACACCGTTCACCTGATTTGGATGTAAGTACCCTCAAATTAAATCTGAAAGTCTGCAGTTAAAGCACATCTTGTTTGTTTCATTTCAAAGCTATTGTGGTGGTGAATAGAGGCCAAAATATGAAAATTCTGTCAATGTCCCAATATTTATGGACCTGACTGTATATCTGCATCAGCAGATGATGGTTGTTCATACACACTGAACAGCCATCATCTGGCTGAGGGTTGCGTTACTACCCCCTCCCCGACCAGTCTCTGCAAGAAGAGTACGGGCGGTTGGCTGACCGTCTCTACACACAGCACGATGAGTAGATATATCTGCAGATATATGTACCATCGGCTGTGCTGCACATGTCTGTGAACGACGACATTCACAGACATATCTTCTGTATACACTGAGCGATGTACACATAATATATATCGGCCATTCAATTGAACGGCCGATATATCGGCCAGTGTATACCTGTCATTAGTATCTTTGTTATTTTAGTAATCTTGGTTGCTTTTGAATGTCAGTTATTCTTATGACAGATAATGACTGGCACAATCACAGTACCAGGAGCAAACACAGGGGGGTTTCAGTCTGCCTGGAAACCCCCCTCCCCAGCACACACCATGACCACAATAGAAATAGTAATATAATATAATGTTACTAGTACTGCATGTTCTTCTTAGTATCACAAATGAAATGATCAGCACCAACTGTTGATCTTTTAAAATGTGTCAGCCAGTAATAAATTTACCTGTGCACCAACTAGGACATGTGGAAAACATGCACTGTTAGGGGTGCACTGCTATAGACATTCAATAGGGTTAATAATTAATACTGTATAATAATACACTATCCAGTACATAAGGAGACCGATATGTACAGCCTCCCGGATTTGCTCCAATGCTCAGGAATGGTGCCCACATCTGGAAAAAAAAACATTCTGCTCAGACAGGAAGGACCTACTGCCGCATCTAATGGGTTACTGTGATCGCTGGTCCCTGTATATGCTGGAATTATGCAACACAATATACTTTGTATGTAACATATTAAAGCTGGATAAGTGCTAATTATGCCCTCTTCATGGACAGGCCACTCTCTCTCTAAAATCTAGCATTTGGAAACCCCCCTCTAGAAATCATGCGTTTGCCACTGAGGCGAAGCACATTGGCAGATAGTAGGGCACATAAAAGTATATTTGCTTATGTCTTGTGCTTAATAGAAAAGTAAAGTTTGTAATAAGTTGTCCCCCCCTGCAAAGGGTTGTCTTCATTTTCTTACAGCTGTAACAGAGCTAATTCTTTAATGATGTCTGCAATATGTACATTGGGTAATGAGTCTTTGTGAATCCCCACTGTGTTGCCGGAGCTGCCCTTCTGTTACACAAAATGTCCCCACCCCACCCTCTGATAAAGCTGGAGCAGGCCAAGTTTACAAAGAAAGCACTTAGCATGAATTCTGATGATATCCTAAGGTATTTACTGACAGAATAAACTCTCCACCAGTTTACAAATAATAAACATAACTGATCAGTATATAATCAAAGAAATATGTATATCTATATAAACACAAGTAGACTTGTCCTGTCCGACCTGGTTAGAGATATGTCCCTTACAGCATTGATGGGAACTTGCTAATAAAGTTGTATATCGATAGACAACATACCCTAAAGCCATCCAGCAGAGTGACAGCATTTGGCTGCATGTCAGAAGTGTTTCTTGCCAAGCAACACTGTATCATTATTGGGGAATTGTAATGAGCATATAAATAACCTTCATTTTAATGTAATTGCTGCCCTTAAACTGGTCCTATGGGTCACACTAAAAATGGAATGTCAGATTATTTACTTAAAACAAAATGAGTTCCCAAACGTATGACGTCTCACTCTCATTCCACTGTAACATGAAAAGGTATATGTTTTTTTCAGACTTCTGCTATGTTTGACTAATGTGTGCTAAGGCACAAACAAAATGTGATAATGGGCCGAATCCAATCAGTCTTGAGTTACGTAGTGGGATGTCACCGATACATCAATACGGACTTCGATATTTTCACCAAGCGCCCTCTGCACAATTCAGTTGTAAATGGCAATTGATACTTGGACCACCCATCTGGAAGTTCAAAAATAATTGTTTCATCCATGCAATACCCCTTTATACATGTCCCACATCAATTAACCCATTTTTCTGCTTTTCAGAAGAAATGACATGATAAGTAACATGTCTTTATTAGCCATATTTTACCATTTATAAACCTCTAAGTACATTATAATTCATTTGGAGAGGTGCCCCAGGGGTACTGCACTGTTTGTCTGTTTCAGAGATGGGCGCAATGCGATATATTTACTTCAAGGTACATTACTGTCATCGCTCACTATTTACCTGCCGTGTGACTGACAGTTGTGCTGTGGAGTGGTGGCAAAATCGCAGGAGTAACTGTTCGGGAAGTGTTCAATCTTGAATGCAATAAAAATGGCTGCAGCGTCTCAGTACATGTCCCTAGGGTGACTCAGAAGGCTGAGTATTGAAGCATCTGCGACCGTTGCTGCGCCTATGTACGCTGACACTTTGAATGTTGAGGTGCCGATGGGCATCTCAATACAAATCTAAGCACCTGTGACATTTGCTTATTTTTGCACAGGCGCTGCATACACAGATGCGGCAGCATTAGCGTCCATCTCTGAATCAGGCCCTGTGTACACAACATTTTTGCTGTAAAATAAGGGTTATTTCCCTGTGTTTCACCTATCCTGGCGATGCAAGCTGAAAACTACAATTTCTCCCATTAGAAATTAATGGCAAAAAATCGTACCTTTGAGTTTAACTAGTTTTGTATAATTTGCAGCCGATTCTCTGCTAATTGAATTTTGTCCACTGTGTGGGACAAAATATATGTTCAGTAATGTGTTTAATTTGTAAGTTATTGAAAATATACATAACTATATATGTGAATGTATATATGTATGTAAATGCATATGTATATTTTTGTATTTTATTCATATATTGTATACATATATTGGGGCTGATTCTGAGCTGGGAGGAAATTAAAAAAAGTAATTTTTGAATTTGGAACAAACTATGGGCCATATTCAATTTGAAGCGAAAAAGTCTGTTGCTGGACTTTTCGCCGTCATCGCTGGTTTTGGGTGCGAAAAAGTATCGCGCTCGTCCCCACTTAACCCCGTATTCAATTGCAAATGTGTGAAAACGGGATCCGGCAAAACTGAAATCGGCAAAAAGTTCTGTCAGTTTTGGGGAAATCAGCCTGACACCACCTGAAAGATGCACTGACATGGGAGATCACTATCTGTACCCCCTGAATAGCCCTGCTATAGGTATTTGGGGCTTTTATATGGTCTCAATAGGCGCTATTTAACGTTTTTCAGCAATGGGTGAAGAATCGCATTTTGCAACTTTTTGTCAAAATAAGTATTCCGTTAAAATGTGGGGTACATGAAAATGGGTGCAAGCATATTTTAAAGTGGCTAAAGTCAAGCATTAAAAAGCGCAAATAACGCACTTTCAGCAAACACCTGCAATCCAAAAAACACCTCCCCCATACTTGCAGACCCGCCAAATGCTATTTCACTAGTTTTTGAATTTGTACCCCCACTTTGATTTTTTTTGCCCATTTTCTCAAAGTGCTTTTTTGGGGTGTCCTTTTGTGGGTTTTTTGCGTTTTTGATGCAGTTAGCATCAGGGGGGATGCCCAAAGGGTACAGGGTGGTTTACGCACCTCTGTACCCCGAAACCCCAATTCTGCACTTTTTTCCGATGGTTATGCATAGACAAAACTTTTTCTCCTATTACATTGCATTGTGTTATCGCACCGAGGAAAAGACAGTACAATTGAATACGGGGATAAGTGAAATCGGCGAAAATGACGTCATCAGTGAAAAGTATAGCTGAAACTGACTTTTCGCTTCTAATTGAATACCGCCCTATGTTGCAATGCAAGGGGTGCAAATGCATCAATTTAATTTGCATGCAGGATAAATACTGGCTGCTTTTGCATGTAGCACACAAATACTGGGCAGCTTTATTTTTACACTGCAGTGTAGATTTCAGTTTGAAGACGCCCCTCCCAAATCTAAATCTCTGCACATGTTACATCTTCCCCACCTGCAGTGTAACATGGTTTAACCAAGGCACAAAGTTATGCGGGCCATACATCTTACGGCCTGTTCTTGTCGGGAAGAATAGCATGTTAAAAATCCCTGACTTGCTGATTTCGATCATTTTTTGATAGGGATCAGTGAGTCGAGAATTTCCAACATGTTGGATTTCCCCTGATACCTATGCATCGGCTGAACAGGGAATCGCAAATGTATGGACCCTGTAACTTTTTTGCTTAATTCCCAACTCCGAATTATCCCCATCATGATCAAGTGAAATTTAATAAATTTTTAGTAACTCTTCACATTTAAACAGTTCAAATATACTTTGTGTGGCATTTAGTCTCTGTCATGTAAACCGGTCCATGGGATGTAGTCAGCATCCTGACGTGCGGGATTCCGAAGGTCTAAATACGGCATCGGACCGCCGGCATCCTGAAGGTAAGTACCGGGGTTTAGGGGAGAGTTGGCTTTAGGGTTAGGCAGTAGGGAGTGGGTTAGGACTAGGCACTGGGGGGGGGGGGGGGGGGGCTAGGTTTAGGCACCGGGGAAGGAGGGTTAGGGTTACTGGTATTATATCGTACTTGCCTACGGGTGTTGGGATCCTGACTGTCGGGTTGCTGCTGTCTGTATTCTGACCGACCGCCGGGAAGCCGTACCCAACCCCTAGTCCATACATTATTTATAGGATTTGGCTCAGAACTGTACACTTATAAGATATTTGTGGATTTTTGCTTTTCTCTGACGAGTCAACAATATTGCTAAAAGTAGTAACGCTTCTTTCAGTTACCTCAACTATTCAGCTGCCCATATTTTCAAATGACTGTTTGAGTGGTATGGTCCTTCATGCTACCTGCACAGTGTGTGTATATCTGATATATACCAAAGTATGGTTGTGTGTGTGTATATGTATGTATATCCATATGTATGAGCTGTACATAGTCCCTGGTAGTGCACTTTAGTGAGCAGCGTACTGAAAGTATTTGGGTACATCTTCTATCCATACTGTGCACAAACCAGTAATTTAGATAGCTGTTTAGTACATACAATAGGGGGGGTAGAATCACTCAAATGTCTACAATTCATTATTAAGCTAAAACAAATGTGATCCCAATGACGTGTTACATACATGACATAACAAAGACCACCACCCCTCTTGCCTGACCTTCTTTTCTAAATGACAATGGCTGCAATTGTTTGAGTATGTCAATATAACCCATGCTTATAATTATACTCTTTTATTCAAGGATGATTTAGAATGTGTGTCAATGTGAAGGTGAAATAGTTATCATGCAATTACTGTCGGTTTGATTGGGAATACTGCTGAAATGTCAGCCTGTTCTTTCATTATAAAATCAGCTAGTATTCTTTATCTGTTTCCTGTTGTATAATGGTATGAAACAATCACTACATCAGAAATGCTGTGTGCTTTATATAATACAGCTAATAAAATTGCAACCAAGGGGTCTATTCATGTAGAACATGAAGTGGTTCCTGAAAAATATCACTATTGCATCACATCGGTGCAAAATATAGTGATGTTAAGTAGCCATTCATGTACACTTACCTGTCCAACGTCTTCATGCGCTATCCGGCCCCTCCACGATACTGGAAAGCAGAGA
Organism: Taudactylus pleione; assembly: GCA_031769625.1. Classification (NCBI taxonomy): domain Eukaryota; kingdom Metazoa; phylum Chordata; class Amphibia; order Anura; family Myobatrachidae; genus Taudactylus; species Taudactylus pleione. The sequence goes on from JAUIMM010000006.1 coordinate 24,585,034, forward strand.
GAAGACAGACCTATCAGGAGCCCGATATGTCTGTGTATCACTGCGCATGCGCCGGCGTCTGACGGCAGCAGGTCAGGTCAGACATGCTGCAAAGGATGCTGGGCAAAAGGAGGCGGAGCCAGCGCTGGGTGGACATCAGGAAAGTATGCAGCTTCCCTGCTCTGTTCAGTGCGCTGTACAGATTACGCCATCCTCAGATGGCGAATCTGTACGCAGGAGAGGAACTGAAAGCTGAGTTTTCCATTCTTTTATGAATTGCACTCACCATACAAAACTGTGGTGATGCGATTCATACACAAAGCGGGGGGCCGCTGGACAAGGAGGAAATTTCTCCACGGTAACCCCCTGTATGAATAGACTAAAGCAGTGAAAAGTCCTGTTTTCAGCTAAACAGGGCTTTTCACTGCTTTGTGATTACTTAGTTCCCCAAATGTGCAAAAACTTTAAGGTAATTTCTAAAGGTGAAAACTTACCCCTTCCTCAGTGCAAATGCCGAGTGTGCCTATAGATCACAATTACACCCATTGTTATGGGAGAGTGTCTCTAACAAGGTGGCAGTCCCTGTGACAGTGAGAAATGTAGCATCTTATACATAAAAGCCCCTAGATATAAACCCACATCCAAATACTACTGTTTTTTTTTTCTTTTTTGAGATGTGACAATTTAAATGAGAATGAGTGGGTTGAGGAGATTAATTCTCCTTTAGGAGATCCCTGCTTAGCCGTGGAGTGCTGGTTTTTTTTTTTCCCCACTAAAGGACTTGTATTTTATATGTCCTCAGTGGCATTGGGACCCAATCATCACTCTGTAATTTCAGAGCGTCCTCCATGTACACTTTATATATTACTAAATTCAGTTGTACCTGTTTTATGTTGAAATCCAGAGTGTACATGCTCAGGGCACTATATAATATGGCCAAAGAGGGCATAACAACAACAGCCCGGGCATCTTATTGTAATAATTTTAACCACATTGATAAGACTGTTGCTTTCCCAAGAGCAGACTTAAGTTTACCCTTTATGTGCTGGGCACACGCTCTGTCTTAGCTGGCAGAAATGCTGACCAGTATATATTACAGATTGTGTTTTCATATGAAGTCATTTTTGTGTGGGAACCAAAACATCTGGTACTATATTGATAGTGCATGAAGGTCGTTACCTTAAAAGATTGGTACGTGTGTTTTCCCAGTGCTTACACGGCTTCATGTTTTTAATAAGTAAAATACGTTAATGGGTATTGTTTCATTGACTTTACTTCCAAAAAAGCTTGTAATTTTTTGTGGTGACTTTTGCTCTTCAGAACAGTAAATTATAGGGTTTTTTTTAATGACCGTGTTAGAGTTAATTGCAAAGATGATGGAAAACAATAATAAAAAAAAAACTTCTTTGGTGCCCTCTGCTGTTAAATAAGGAGTTTACAGTTATTTGCAAAAGGCCTATGTGACAGTGATGCTTTATTACAGTTACTGAAAAAAAACAACCACAACAATCCATTGATGCTATGTGAAGTAATGGTAAATAGGATGTAACAGTATGTGATACTTCAGGGCAATAATTCTAAGCTTTCTTTCTCTTTCAGACTTTCTCTTCATAAATCAAGCTCTGAGGAAAGCTCTGTAGGTCAGTATCATTATCTGAAGCAGTTTTTTCCATCAAAATAAATAAGATGATTATTCTGGTGTTCTTAAACACTCAACTGACACAATAGTGTGAATAATTGATGGGTGATTTATCAATCTCAATGATTGGCTTTTTATTTTTCATTTCTGTATACAATAATTTTGGTCTCTTGTCACATACAGGGTATTTTTATTATTGCATTATAGAAAATTCTGTCACCATAAAGTGTCTTGAACAAAACCATTATGCAAATTAATTTGACATGAAGATGCCATTTTTTAGCAATTTAAATAAATGTATATATGTGTGTGTATATGTATGTATATAAAAAAAATGTAGACGTGTTCATTTTTTTATTGAGGAAAATTATACAATATCACATATTTATGAGTGTCAAAAGTATGTGAACCTTTGCTTTCAGTATCTGGTATGACCCCCTTGTGTAACAATAATGGCTTCTAAGCGTTTTCGGTAATTGTTGATTAGTCCTGAACATCGACTTGGAGGAATTTTACCCCATTCCTCCGTACAAGTCAGCTTCAACTCTGTTATGTTGGTGGGTTTTCTCTCATTAACTGCTCACTTCAGGTCCTATCACAACATTTCGATTGGATTAAGGTCAGGACTTTAACTTGGCCATTCCAAAACTTAAATTTATTCTTCTTCAACCATTCTTTGGTCGAATGACTTATATGCTTTGGGTCGTTGTTTTGCTGCATGACCCACGTTCTCTTGAGATGCAGCTCATGGACAGATGTCCTGACATTTTCCTTTAGAATATACTGGTATAATTCAGAATTCGATGATGGCAAGCCGTCCTGGGCCAGATGCAGCAAAACAGGCCAAACCATGATACCACAACCACCACCGTGTTTCACGCATGATATGAGGTTTTTATGCTGGAATGCAGTGTTCTCCTTTCTCCAAACATAATACTTCTCATTTAAACCGAAAAGCTCTATTTTGGACTCCTCTGTCCACAAAACATTGTTCCAATAGTTTTCTGGGTTGTCCAGGTGATCTTTAGCAACCTGCAGACTGGCAGCAATGTTCATTTTGGAGAGCAGCGGCTTTCTCCTTGCAATCCTGCCATGCACACCATTGTTGTTCAGTGTCCTCCTGATGGTGGACTCATGAACATTAACTTTAGCTAATGTGAAAAAGGCCTTCAATTGCTTAGAGGTTACCTTGGTTTCCTTTGTGACCTTGCAAACTATTAGACGCCCTGCTCTTGGCGTGATTTTTGTTGGTCGATCACTCCTGGGGAGGGTAATAATGTCTGGGATTTCCTCCATTTCTACACAGTCTGTCTGTTTGGTGAAGTCCAAACTCTTTAGAGATGGTTTTGTAACCTTTTCCAGCCTGATGAGTATCAACAACTCTTCTTCTGAGGTCCTCAGAAATCTCCTTTGTTCGTGGCATGATACACAACATCAGACTTTGATAGATCCCTGTTTTTTAAAAAGGATGTCCACTCACACCTGATTGTTATCCCATAGATTGAAAATACCTGACTAATTTCACCTTCAAGATATCTGCTAAGACTAAAGGTTTACATACTTTTCACGCTCACAGATATGTAAAGGATCACTTTTCTAAAATAAAAAATAAAAACTTTCAAACACCACTGTATGCATATGTGTGTGTATGTGAGATATAGATATATATATATGTATGTATGTATGTATGTATGTATATATATATATATATATATATATATATATATAAAATAAATATATAAATAAAGTGAAAGAGGCTGCTTTGTTTCCAGTGTATGTACTACAGGTTGAGTCTCCCATATCCAAAATGCTTGGGACCAGGGGTATTTTGGATAATGGAATAAGGTAATTTTATACAATATTTTTAATAATTTGTGCCTTAGACAAAGTTTGTGTACATTGAACCATCAAAAATCAAAGGTTTCGTTATTTTAGGCATGCCAAAATTATTCCGTATTTCAGAATGTTTGGATATGGGAGACTCAACCTGTACTACAGTGGGCACCAGAGCACCATACCTTCCATCTGTATGCGTGTGTGTATATAACAAGGACGTGCAGTCAGGGTACGCAAAGCTTACTTGTAGACATCTTCTTTGTTTATTGTAATAATTTTTATAGTTAACACTAACCAGCTTTGTGAAGCTCCCTGGGACTGCAGGGAGACGAGAGATGAGGCAGCAGCATCTCAGCCTCGCTTCTGTATAGTCAGACATTGCTTGCAGAGCTTGGGGTGGGGCCACACCATGGACGGTAAGCTGCATAGAAAGAGCTAATAGAGGCATGAATTGGAGTATGGGGGTTGTACCTTGAGCACTGATGGACACCTTGGATGTGTCATGTGACACTGCACTGTTCAGCGAGCTTAGCAGCAACAGAAGACAATGATGCATGTAGGAGAATCAATCGACACTGAAGCCTATTGTAGTGAAGGGAGAGTTACAGTGAGTAGAGCTTGAGGCAGGCTTCCAGCACTCAGACCCATCTCCATGAGTGCCTCCCCAGCCATTGACCTCACCACACGTCACTGATAGAGATTATATATATATATATATATATATATATATATATAAAATCTCTATCTAAAATTAAATGTTCTGACTGACTCATCAACACTTAGGCCAAACCTCTGGACCTAGAAGCATCAAAATCGGGAAGTATATCCCTTCCATATACTCCCCTTAGGGGGGTAAAAAGGGCTAAAATGTGTCCTTCCCCTGTGCAATGTCCTGACTAACTGACTCATCGTTTCTGCAGCACAGTTCAATATTTAAACACCAACAGTCACCTGAAGTGCTGCCAAATATCACTGGCAGTTGGTGTGTTTACCCTATTTGAATAGAGTGGGATAGGAATGTGTTACTACACAGGTTTGGGAGGCAAATGTGTTACTAGAGGTGAGGGAGGGTAAGTGTTACTACACAGGTGAGTGAGGGGAATGTCAAATGTGTTACTATGAGGTGAGGGAAGGGAATGTGTTATTACAGGTGTATTTCTACACAGGTGATGGAGGGGAATGTCGAGTTTGTTATAACACGGGTAAGGGAGATAAATGTGTTACTACAGAGGTGAGGTAGTGGAATGTGTTAGTACACAGGTGAGGGAGGGTAATGTCTTACTAGAACAGTGAGGGAGATGATGCATTACGATAGAGGTGTTATTGGAGTGGAGAGAGATATATATTCTGGCAATGCAGGCAGTTGGCTGCAGAGGAACCAGGGGTATTTAGCTGTTAAGCCCCAGGAAGCCCTGCATTTGGAGGATAGAAAATGTGTTTCTTACCTGTTTGAGTGATCCAGCCTGCTGCAGCTGAAAGCATGTGATTAGGCAAACAGAGCAGCTGTGAGGAACTCCCTTAAGAAGGCATGGTGGGAGTGTCGTTGCCTGTCATTCTGGGAGGGGAGGAGGAGTTTAAGCTTTAAAAGACTGTTTGGGGCATTTATCTGTGTGACTGATGCCGGACAGGCCTGCTGGTCGCTAGAGAGAAGGGTCTATTAGTGATAGGGCCATTTGGAAAGTTGCTGCATGAAGCTGAGAACCTTTGCTAAGGCTTGTATGAGCATGAGCTATATAATGCTTTACTGGTCTACGATCAACCTGACAAAATAAACCATATTGCACACGGCTAGAATCCGTGTGTGTGCTTCTACTACCTTACCACAAATGGAGCCAGTGCATGGGATGATAAGGGAAGCCAGTTTCCGCTTCCCAACCCACAAGGAAGCCAAAATGAAGGAAATCCTGAAAGTGCTAGTGAGCGGGCAGCAGCTTCACAAGCAGTTTCAGAACCAAAGCCAGTGGCAGTATCAGCAGTTTTGGGAGCAAAGCCAGCAGCAGTATCAGCAGTTCCAACTGCAACTGGTACAGATGCAACAGAGGAGCCCAAGCTTCAGAAGATGACAGCTGACGATGACAAATAAGCCTATCTTGTCACCTTCATGGATGGTGGAGCTGCTGGCGATTGACCACTATGTATGGACCTTGGACCGGGGTCTGCAAAAGTGGGTGCTAGAGGGAGACCTCTTCACCCCCGTAGAACTTGCCATGCTAGTGGAGAGGTTTGGGACCTTACAGCAAATGGCCAAGCCTCCTGGCTTTGTGCCATAACCTATGCCAAAAAATAAACCAGGGTTGGCCGAGAACTGCCCAGGCTCGACTGTGTAAAGAGATGTGAACCCGAGGCTGGCTAAAGTAACATGTTTTGAATGTGGGGAACCTGGACCTGTCTGGATGGAATGCCCGACACTGCAGAAATTTGTGGACTGCTCCCTTTCCTAGGAGGTGGGGCCAGTGTATTCAAATTACTGTACCATGACTGTACCCCAGAAGGGCAGCGGGTTGTTCCGGATAACAGTCCTCGTTAGCCAGAACGTGGTCCTGGCCTTGGTGGACACGGATAGTGAACTTCGGGTTCACAGATCCCAGTGGAACCAGCACTTTGGTTGCCAAAATTGAAGGTCTTGTGTATTCATGGGACATCTGAGGAGTACGATAGGACCCTACTCCCAGTCACCCTCAGGGACCAGAACGCGTGGACCTTGCTGGTGATAGCTCCTAAACTGCCATATCCACTCATCTTGGGACATGACTTTCCGTTATTCCAGGAGGTGATCTTCGAGCAAGTCTGACCAGACCTACCAGCAACTGATTCAATGGCCAGGTCTTTGGTTTTAAAGGATATGTCCAAGGGAGAACAAGATCTACACCTCTGGACAACGGAGTTGTCAATGCAGGAAGCTGCACCAGCGGTCGCAGGCAAGGTGACATGAACATCTCACCAGTTAAAAGACACAGGTCGACCATTCGCAGTCCTCCTGGGGGAACCCACAGATGAGCCTATCCCGGGACCCAATGAAAATACGGATTGAACACCTGTGCTGAGACTTTTTCCACTACAGGACTTTGCACAGGACCACTGTGCTTCCCTGGAGCAAGTCTTTAAGGCTGTGACTGAGATAAACGGTGTGCCTTGAGTAGCCCCACCATCAGGGGGAGGGACCTACTTTGTGATTAAAAATGATTTGCCTGTAAAGAGTTAGCACTGTGCAGGAAAAGGTGGTGGAACAGCTAGTAGTGCCTCAAGTACATGTCCCGCTGATTTAAAAGCAGCACATACCCATATTTGGGGGGGGGAGAGAGGGTCCTGTTTAGGTTTTATTGGCCAGCAGTACAGATGGCCATTTAAAAAGTATTGCCAGGCTTGCCCCATTTGCCAGAGAACCTGCCCTAAACCATCATACCGACCCCTTCCACTACAATTAATACTGGTACCCTTTGAGCGAATCGGCATGGATTTGGTTGGGCCCCTAGATAAATCTGCTCAAGGCCACCAGTATGTTTTGGTGGTACTAGATTATGCAACACTCTATCCCAAAGCAATAACTTTATGATATATAAAGTCTAGCACAATGGCTAGAGAGCTGGTAAATTTGTTTACATGGTTGGGAATCCCTAAGTAAATTTTTACTAATCGGGGTACAACATTCATGTTCAGGCCAATGCGGGATATGTGTCAGCTGCTAGGGGTGAAAACCGACCGTACTTCAATTTACCATCCACAAATGGATGGACTAGTGGAGAGGTTCAATCGGACCCTGAAGAATATGATTAGGAAGGCACTGGTGTAGCAAAAAAAGGATTGGGTCACCCTTCTTCCTTACCTGTTGTTTGCTGCCAGAGAGGTTCCCCAAGCCTCAACAGGGTTTAGCCCTTTTGAGCTACTGTACAGGAGGCAACCTCAGGGCATTTTGGATATGCTAAAGGAGGGTTGGGAACACCGGGGACCTAGAGAAACAAATGTGGTGCAGTTTCTTCCTCAAATGTACGAAATGTTGGAAGATAAGACCTTTGGTTCGCTAACACTTAAAAGAAGTGCAAAGTCGACAAAACAAAAATTATGATACTGCTGCAATAACCCGGTCCTTCTGTCCCGGGGATAAAATTCTGGTTTTAGTCTCGACCCAAGAGAGTAAGCTCTTTGCAGGGGCCCTATGAGGTGGTGGAGGCAGTTGGCCTTTGAACTATAATGACCGGAAGGAGGAAGGGAGAGCATATTTATATATTGAAACCATGGCATGATGAAGATTCTGTGCCAGGGTTGTTGAGTACAGTAGTGGAAAAGTCCTCGATTACCATAGAACCTACCTTGTCCACAGAGCAAAAGTGGCAGGTGGAGGAGATGAAATGCTGGAACAGTGATACCAGTGCGCACGGCTTTGATTGACCATGATATTGTCATGCCTCCCAGGGTAGTAGTACAACAATAGCCCTGCCAGATCCCTGAGGCCAGGCGAAGTACAGTTAGAAAAGAGGTGGAGAACATGCTCCAACTAGGGCTAATTGAGGAGTCTACCAGTGAATGGTGTAGCCCATTTGTGCTGGCTACAAAACCCAATGGCAGCTTACGGATCTGCAATGACTTTAGAAAGTTAAACAGTATATCCTAGTTTGATGCCTAGCCGATGCCCCAACTGGACGAACTGGTGGAAAGTTTGGCTGGCAGCAAATATTTAACTGGCAGATTCCTTTTACAACCGCAGTCAGGAAAATGTCAGCTTTTTCTACCCCTGAAGGCTTTTTCCAGGACAAGTCCCTACCCTATGGTTTGCATGGAGCGCTAGCCACCTTTCAAAGGGTGATGAACAAGGTGCTGAAACCCCATACTGCCTATACAGTAGCTTACCTAGATGATATAATTATACACTCTCAAGACTGGGAGTCACATCTTCTTAAGGTTGAGGCGGTACTGGCCTCATTGAGGTCCACAGGTTTCACAGCTAACTCTGAGAATGTGCAGTGGTCCTAAGAGAAGCTAAGTATTTGGGTTACATAGTTGGACTTGGTCAGGTGAAACCGCAGTTGGACATAGTTGGACTTGGTCAGGTGAAACTGCAGATATAAAATGTTGAAGCCGTCACAAATTGGTCAAAGCCGAAGACCAAGTCACAGTAGAGAACCTTCCTAGGGTTGGTCGGTTACAATTGGCGGTTTATCAGTCACTTTGCAACTGCTCCTTTAATGGACTTGTTAAAGAAATGCTGTCCCGATTGGCTGGAGTGGACCAGCCTTGCTGAAACAGCATGGACAGACCTTCGTACGGTTCATTGTACCTCTCCGGTCTTATAGGCATCTGATTTTGCCCTCAGATTCTTCTTCCAGACAGACGCCTCTGTTGTTGATTTAAGTACAGTCCTATGCCAGGAAAGTGAAGGGGTAGAGCATCCAGTACTGTACTTAGCCAGTAAGGAAGTTGTTGCATAGGGAACAGAAATATGCTACAGTAGAAAGAGTGTCTGGCCTTAGAGGCACTTCGGTACTATTTGCAGGGGATGAAATTCTCCTGAATAAAGAACCATGCCCTTTTACAATGCCCTTTCTTTTTTTGCCCTATTCTTGCAGAGCAATCCCGGGAGGTGAACGTCAAGGTTACCAGGTGGTTCTTGGTGCGACAACCTTTTCGGTTTACGGTAGAGCATAGGCCTGGTGTCGCAAGTCACCAACGTGCCTTGTTACATACAAGTGCTCCATGTGTCTCTCCTCCAGGTTGCCAGCCACATGCCCGGACTTCTGCTCCTGTGCAACATACACGCTGTAGTAGGACAATACCTTCTGTTGCTAGGAGACTGGGATGCCGGATTACGGCACGTGATACTGGATGATGTGTCCTCCTCACCTGTGGATTACCGTTAATCACCTGCCCTGTTAGTCAGTTGGTTCATTTCCTTTCTTAAGCCTGCTGGTTCATTGCCGGCAATAGCGTGTCTGACGTTTCCTTCCTGGTTCTGCCCGCCTGTGCCTGTTTCTGCCTCTGCTTCAGAGATTCTCAGCTATTACTCTCATTCCATCATCTAGAGTTCTGTTTTTCTGTGAGCTGCAGTATTCTCTGCGTCTTTGTCACCACGGCCCTCAAGACCGCATCTCAGCCTTTACATCTCGGCTCTCAAGCCGCACCTCGACCTTCAAGGCCGCGTCTCATCATTTAACATCTTGGCTCTCAAGCCGCACCTCGGCCCTCAAGGCTGCATCTCTTCCAGAACCTCTATCGGCTTTCCAAGCCACACCTCTGTGTGAATGCGAATTCAGTCGGTAATATCGCACTACAATCTGCATTCAAAATGTGGATTGTAGTAAATAGAGCCCCTTATCCTGTAATTCAACAGTCACAACATTTTGTGGCCCTAGGATAACCGTTTAAGCCTCTTCTATCTCGAGTTTATGTCCAGGCAGTGGATGGCTGTTATTGGCAGAAGAACTCGCCTGAGTGATTCTAGTGAGTCCTAGGAGACCGTAACACCTGGGATCTTACACAAAATTGAAAATGCATTACAATACTGGACAGCGTGAGTGACAGGATATCAGTGTTTGGTGGTAGTGACAAGGGAGCGGTCAGAGAAACGCAGGCCTGCCTGTCAATTTGAATGCCGTGCGACGAGACTTGCAATTTCTGCGGCTAGTCACACCTGCTGTAAATGTGCGTGACGGGCTGATGTGCGTCAATGGTACCGATGAATACACAGAAGTGCAAGTTTGAACAGATATGAGATAGCAGCAGTGGGCGTCTTTATGCTGGCAGGCAGCATATTTTTGCAGTTGTGTTGCATGCGATTTCGATCCGTACTGAATTAGCCCTCTGTTAGTGATCAGGCCATCTGGGAAGTTGCTGTAAGAAGCTGAAAACCGTCAATTACTTGTGTGAGCATGAACTACAGTTCATCCGGAAAGTATTCACAGCACTTCAATTTTGCCACATTTTATTATGTTACAGCCTTATTCCAAAATGGAATAAATTAATTTTTGTCCTCAAAATTCTATACACAATACCCCATAATGGCAACATGTAAAAAGTTCTTTAGAGATTTTTGCAAATGTCATTAAAAAAAACAACTAAGAAATCACATGTACATAAGTATTCACAGCCTTTGCTCAATGCTTTGTTGATGCACCTTTGAATGGACATTATTTTTGGACTTTTAGGTTAATTATTTTGTTTTAGAATTATGATGATGTAGCACTTTTTTGCACCCTTTTTTTCAACATATATATCTACAGTACAGTGCAAAAGATGTTAATAGTTTATTTTTATCAATTAACAAAATGCAAAGTGAATGAACAGAAGAGAAATCTAAATCAAATCAATATTTGGTGTGACCACCTTTTTGCCTTCAAAACAGCATCAATTCTTCTAGGTACACTTGCACACAGTTTTTGAAGGAATTCTGGAGGGAGGTTGTCCCAAACATCTTGGAGAACTAACCACAGATATTCTGTGAATGTAAGCTTGCTCAAATCCTTCGGTCTCTTCATGTAATCCCAGACAGACTCGATGATGTTGAGATCAGGGCTCTGTAGGGGCCTTATTATCACTTTTAGGACTCCTTGTTGTTCTTTACGCTGAGGATAGTTCTTAATGACTGACTGTATCTTAGGGGTCATTGTCCTGCTGCAGAATAAATTTGGAGCCAATCAGACGCATCCCTGATGGTATTGCATAATAAATAAGTACCTGCCTGTATTTCTCAGCATTGAGGACACCATTAATCCTGACCAAATCCCCAACTCCATGTGCTGAAATGCAGCCCCATACTTGCAAGGAACCTCCACCATGCTTCACTGTTGCCTGCAAACACTCAGTATTGTACCACTCTCCAGACCTTCGGCGAACAAACTGCTTTCTGTTACAGCCAAATATTGAAAATTTTGACTCCTCAGTCCAGAGCACCTGCTGCCATTTTTCTGCACCCCAGTTCCTATGTTTTTTTGCATAGTTGAGTTGCTTGGCCTTGTCTCTACGTCGAAGGTATGACTCTTGGCCGCAATTCTTCCATGAAGACCACTGGATCTCTGCTAATTTTGAGCTGATGGCACTGCTGGACTTCTTCCGATTAAGGGAAGTAAGCATGATGTTTCTTTCATCTGATGCACTAAGGGCCCGATTCAGAGCCGGACGCTCTTTCAGAGTGCTCGCTCTGAATCAGTGCCCTCCCTCTCTTTTTTTAGAGCGGCCTCCTGGCCGCTCGCATAGCTGTGGGTGACCACCCACAGCTATAGCGAGCGGCCAAAAAGATGGTCACGATGGTCAAGACCATCGCGACCATCGAGCTTGCGACGAGACCCTTGTGGTAGGGTCTCGTCTGCCGTAAGCCCTGGAGTGCTTTTGGCTGTTTCAGAGCCAAAAGCACTCCCACTGACATAATTTGTGATGTCAGTGGGGCCGGCCCCAGACGGTAGGCGTTCCAATGGGAACGCCTCCGTCTGGGCAGCAACGCCCCCGGCACGCCCACCAAAGGGGGTGTGCTGTCACTCAACATCGACAGCACGCCCCCTTTGTAGCGAGACCCATAGTGACGGCTTGCCCGTCGCTATGCGGGTCTCGCACATGCGCACGACGGAGCCGGCTCCCTCGTGCGCATGCACACTTGGCCAACATCGACCCGCTTGCGAGCGCTCAGCTTCAGGCCCTAAGTTTCCTTGGCTGTCCACTGCGTCTACGGTCCTCAACGTTGCCTGTTTCTATGTGCTTCTTCAAAAGAGCTTGAACAGCACAACTTGAAACCCCAGTCTGCTTTGAAATCTTTGCCTGGGAGAGACTTTGCTGATGCAGTATAGCTACCTTGTGTCTTGTTGCTGTGCTCAGTCTTGCCATGGTGTATAACCAGTGATATGGAACGGTCTTCCACAACCTCACATTTTTAGCAGAGTTTGGCTGTTCCTCACCCAGTTTTAAGCCTCCTTCTGTGTCTAAAGGACAGCAGCTGAAATTCATAGCCAACTTGTATGGTGATAACGACATGTCACGGAAACAAGTTTGGGTTTGGTGCACTGCCTTTGATAATGGCAGGACAGATGTTAAAGATTAGCAGCAATCCAACCTGGTGAAAGCACGTCCAGCACAGAAGAAGAAGCAAGGAAGGTGATTCGAAGCCGACTGTGAAATTCAGCTAGCCGTTATGTTATGGCTTCAGGCGCGTGCGTGACACTAATTTCTTTTATACTGGGATAGATGCTTTCAATAAATAGACCTATATCATGCTAAGTTGCAATGATATTAAATTGATAGTTTTCTTTTTTAAATGTAAATGCTATCCTCCCCCAACCAGCCCCAACAGTTTTATTCGCACTCACATTTAATAAATAGCCCTTCTTCTCATGAAAATTAGCCCAGTATTACCTACCCTCCCGAATTTCGCGGGAGTCTCCTGAATTAGGGTGGGAGTTCCCGCCACCCCGCAAAGTAGGCTGCATCCTCCGCATTCACAAAGCCCTGCATAAAAATCCGGACTGCGCATGCACAAGTCCGGAGGTAAAGGGGGCGGGGCCTGAGCTTAGGGCGCAGGGGGTACTCACCGGGTGCAGGGAGTCAGGAGTGTGGCTGCTACTGGCCCGGAGGTCTCCTGGGCACGCCTTCCCCTGCACACAGACTGCTGCTGGGAGAGACTAATGCTCCCAGCATTCCCTGGCCAGCCAGTGATAACCGAGGGGGGAGGAACCAACGCCGGAGGACAGGCAGTGGATTAGAGATGGGCAGAACGAATCACTGCACTGAGTTGAGCCATAAGGCTCAACTCAGTGAAGTGTCTCGAGACAGTGTCTCGAGACATGGCTCTTTAGAGCTGTAGGAAGCAGAGGTGCCAGCGACTCTGAGTGAGTCGCTGACAGCTCCGCCCCCCGCAGCCCAGCACTGCAGCTCAGGGTTCTGCACTGACTCTCCTCCTGAGTCAGTGCACTCCCCCGAGCCCTGGCTGTAGCAGCGAGACTCAGAGTGAGTCGCTGACAGCTCCGCCCCCTACACTGCTGATCCATCCGACCTAATCACGCTTCTGCACACTGACTCAGTACAGAAATATGATCAGGTTGGATCAGCAGTGTAGGGGGCGGAGCTGCCACTGACTCAGGCTCCCACTGGCAGAGAGGCTAGGGAGGTGGGTGTCTCGACACACCAAACAGTGAGTGACTCGAATCATTCACTCATCTGAATGATTCGGGTCAGTGTGTTGAGACACTCGCTCACTAGCCATCTCTACAGTGGACACTGAAGACAGACCGAGGAGCTGCCTGAGACTGTCAGTGTTAGCGCTCATTGCAGCTCCTGCCAGATCTATTCATGTCAGTGCCGTGGGGGAGGGAGATCTATTACGGTGTGTGTGTGTGTGAGACTGTAATGTGTGTTTGGGAATCTATTCAAGTGATGTGTGTGTGGGGGGAATCTATTCATGCAAGTGTGTGAGACTGTGTGTGTGAATCTATCCATGTAAGTGTATGTGTGCAGTGGTGTAACTAGGGTATTTGGAGCCCAGGGCAAATTTGAAAAGGGACACTCCACCCCCCACCTCCCCGATGTGCGCAAAAAAATGGGCGTGGTCACTTAAAAATGGGGCGTGTCAACATGACACACCGCTTTATTTTCAAACTGAACATTCCTATCTATATGTACCTTAACCCAAGTAGTACCCCTTATACAGTACCCCCAGTATGCAGTTGTGGTCCCTCTTATGCAGGCCCATAGTAGTGCCCCTTATACAGTATCCCCAGTAGTGGGCCCCCTTATACAGCCCCCAATTAGTTCCCCTTACTCAGTACCCCCAGTAGTGGCCCCCCAAATGCAGTGCCCCACGTAGTCTTCCCCCTTATGCAGTGCCCCCAGTAGCAGTCCCCACAATCCAGTGCGCCCAGTAGCGGTATCCCCTTATGCAGTGCCCTTTATATGGTGCCCCCAGTAGTAGTCCCCCCCCCCTATGCAGTGCCCTTTATATAGTGCCCCCAGCAGTAGTCCACCCCCCATGCAGTTTTCCCAGTAGTGGTCCCCTTATGCAGGCACCCTGTAGAGATTCCCCCCTATCCATTGCCCCCTGTAGTGCCCTTCTTATTATTGCCCCCAGTAGTGGTCCCCCGAGTGCAGTGCCTCTAGTAGAAGGCCCCTTTTATAATGCCCCCAGTGGTAGTCCCCCCCCCCAAGTAGTAGTCCCCAGTAGAGTAGCCCCCCCCCCAGTAGAGGTTCTCCCAATGGCGCCCCAGTAGTAGCCACCCCTCCCTCAGTAGAGGTCCCCCCCAGTAGTAGCCACCCCCCTCCCCCATTGTGCAGATAGGTTAAAAAATATATATATATATATATATATAAATATATATATATATACTTACCTGAATCTCTGCTCCTGGTCCTGCTCGCAATCCCGCTCCCGCCCGCGCTCAGCATTATGGGACAGACGTCATGACGTCAGTCCCATTACCCACTGCAGGAGCCGGACGGAAGTCCAGCTCTTGCAGTGGGTGCTGCAGCAGTCAATGAGAGTCTATCTGACTCTCATTGGCTGCTGTTTAACACACGCATCGCCGCCAGCGCTGGCGGCGATGCGTGTGTTATGCACAGCCTGAGCCCGCCTCCTAACGCTATTGGGCAAGTGCTCAGGGGGAGGGAACGGGCTCAGGTGTGAAGCACAGGACCGGCGCTGGAAGCCTAGCGCCGGTCCTGTGTAAATGTGTAGCACTGACCGCACTCACTGCGGTCGGCGCTCCACTGGCTAACTAGGGCGGGCGGGCCGGTACCATGGCCAGCGGCGCGCCGCCGGTCCAACGGCGCCCAGGGCACACACCCCGCTCGCTCTGCCCTAGTTACGCCACTGTATGTGTGTGACTGTGTGTGTGTGGGAATCTATTCATGTAAGTGTGTGTGTGAGACTGTGTGTGTGTATGGGAATCTATTGTAAGTGTGTGTGTGAGCTTATAGGAATATATACGCCCATAGGTGGAACTAGACATGCCCTTTGGGTGGAGCAGACCATGCCCCCACAACGGCTCCCCGCGCTATGCGCAGCGCATTCTACACCCATCTACCATCTCCCTCAAAGTCATTTTCAAAAGTAGGCAAGTATGACTTAGCCCAGTGTCAAATTAATAGCACCAAGCTACAGTCCAAAACTAGATAAACACCACTGAGACCCTACTATAAAATACATTTCCACCACGTCAAGTAAATAGGCCCGCCCAATGTCTGTAAATATTTGGGGGGGGCATGCAATGGCCTGGCTGTGATATATACTATCATATAGAGGACACTGCATTGTAACAGGCTTTCCTGCCGTTCAGACAGAGTGCAGCTGTAGGAGTAAAGGTGCCATTTTCCCCTGAAACTTTGTTTGCTAAACTTCCTGTTGATATCAGTCTGTTATTTCTCTCTCACTAATTTATCATGTATTGCATTCATATGTTTTCGACTTTATACAGAGTTTTACACATTTCCCTACACAGACTGCCACTATCCGTACTTTGCACAGATTTGCTGAAGGGATTTAGCAAAGAGCAGCCACAGTAATTTTAATAAATAGTGGATAAATAATGTTTTGGATGATGAACGTTGCAATCACAAAAAGTTAACTCATTAATTATATTGATCCCCTTATCCAGTCATGACCATCATATAATCTATTACAATTTTAAGGAGGCATGAAAAATATAATGGCCACAATGTGATCACTGTGAAGACCAGACACAGTTCCATTGGGACTTGATTGCTATTTATAATAATACATAACACATTTTTGTGTTAAGTGACAATATTAAAGTGCAACCTTGCTTTTGTTGCTGTAACCTGTGAGCAGTGGACTTTCACCTGTCACTACTTGTTTTGTGGTCTCTGTAGCTGCTATGAATCAGTGACCAGGGCCGAAACTAGGACTTTTGTCACCCGGGGCAAGACAGTAATTTGGAGCCCTCCCTCTCAGGTGATGATGTTTAAAATGTCTTCGGGAGCAAGTTTTAATGCACACTCACACATGATATGATATCGACCATGAAAATGTAAAGTTTGAGGAAGCTACAGTTTTAAGCAGTATGATATGCATGTGGTTGCATGAAAAATTGAGAATGGAACGACTTATTGCAATTTACAAAGGTGAACACTAATCATATTGTGTAGGACAAAACTATAGGGAACACCGACCAGCCTAATGTTATATATTTAGCATATTGTTTTCTACCTTATAAGCACCTTCTTTAGCAAATATTACTATACTAGTTTTGAGGACCTTTCACTTGCCAAGGCAGTGGGCATTAGCTTGTGCCCAGAAGTTTTTTCTCCCCTCCTCTCTTCTGCCGTCTTGCCATCTCGCTCCCCCTTGTCCTGTCTTATCCCTACCACCCCGTATTTTTCTCTACCAGCCGCCTCTCTTTCCCTTCATGTGCCCAGCACCGCCTGCCTGTCCCTGCAGTCCTCACCTCATGGCAGCTCAGCTCTCGCTGAACAGATCACACAGCCAGGAGCGGAGCAGCCGCTATCCAGCCCTGTATCACCCCCGCCCGGTGATTCACCGGATCCCGCGGTCCGCCATGACAGTTACTCCAGTGCAGCGCAGTCAATAGTGCTGCACTCTCCACTTCAATGAGGCCGGTGCAGCCCTCATTCGGCGCCGCCCCCAAGCCACCACGGGGGCTGCAGAGACTCTAGATATGCCGGTGCATTCGAGGCCCCACATCACCCGCTCACATCCCGCATATCACCTTCGTGCTGCTGAGGAAGAGCCACCAATAGCCCTCAGCGCGCTCATCATCCTGGTCACGGCAGTGGCCGTCATGCCGCTCTGTCTGTGTCCTGCGCACACTGCACTGCTTCCTTGTCTGGAGAGACTTTCATCTCATCACCCCCTCAGATCCGGCACCCGGTGCACATGCACCCTTAGCCCCCCCTAGTTGCGGCCCTGCAGTGACCAGTATATGAAGATGATAGGAAAAAAAATAAGGCCCCTCCCCTCTTCATCTGATAGGTGAACAGCTCCCAATTATAATTACCAAATCTGTTATTTCTTATAATTGCTATTTATGGAGAAGACCTGTGTTTTAGAAGGAATAATGTACTCCCCTCCAATAAATTACTAAGGATATTAGATGTAACGATGACATCCATCACCTTTATAATAGCACTTGAAATGTGGGCCCGTGCCTTCGTGCAATCTACAATATGGAATACTGCTTATAATGATTTATATTTTGGTTACTTTAGGAAAAATTGACTGGAAGAAGAAAAATAAGCATTTTTGGCAGAATTTCCGCAAGAGTCAAAAGGGAATAATGCGACAATCTTCAAAAGGTAGTTAAACCTGTATTTTAATTTAAATATTGTTTTTGTTATTCTACTTCAAGCAGCTTCTCCAAAGGTGTTCGCAAACTAAACAATGCAAGCAGAAAGCCACTATCCCACAATCCCATTACCAAAACTCTCCTGTATGGCAGTGATGCCTGGCGTTAGGGTGCGATCTGATATCATCGGGGTGTTTGGCATGATGTCATTGGTAGTGTTTACACATTATCATAAAACACAACAGCCACAAGAACATTTGGGTTTATCGTTTGACATCTTTGCTTCAGACTGAAATGAGCCATTTTGAAGCAGATGAGGGACAAGGGGTCCAAGAGATTGGCTGTTTCAAAGTGGGATCCTTGCGCACACATTTTCTCTGGAACAGCATTTTACATTTGTCTGATAGTTCTCTTGAATGGGATGTAGTTACTATGCCTGCAGTCGGGATGCCGACTCTCGAAATCCCGGCATGGAATCCCCTATGCTGGCCAGAAGACTGGCGCCGGAATCCCGACAGTAGTGGAGATGCCAACGCCGTAATCCCGACAGCCGGCATTCTGGTCTTAGCTGTGCGTGGGGGGGAGGCTTAGGTTTAGGTGTCACGGGGGGTGGTTAAGGATAGGCTACAGGTGGGAGGTTAGGGTTAGGCACCCCAGGGGGGGGGTGGGTTAGGGTTAGGCACTAAGGGGGGAGGGTTAGGTTTAGGCACTAACGGGGAGGGTAGGATGGGGGGAGGGGGTTAGGATTAGAATACAGCAACAGAGGGTTATGGGGACAGGATGTAGTTATCAGACCGGCAGACGGCATGCCACCGGTCTGAATCCCGACACTGAAAGTCAGACACGGGACTTAAGATAGGCGTTGAAATACTGACGCCTATATTAATCCCGACGCCGAAATCCAGAAGGACGGCAGCTCGAACGAGGTTAAGTTCAGTGCACCCTTATCGTTAGCCGCTGAGGGGGAGTGTTAGGTTTAGGCAGTGCAGAGGGGTTAGGTTTTGGTGCGGGTGAGGAGAGTTAGGGATACCAACCATCGGGATGCCGTTGTCGGTATTTTGACAGGAGGCATCCTTACAGCCGGCATTACATACCGATTCTAAGTGGGCAAGGGGGGAGAGTTACCATACTTACTGGACCCCTGTTGGGATACCGAGCATTGGGATGCCGGTATTTCATACCCAACCCCTCTTGAATATCTGTGCTTAATATATGGCACCATTTATGTTTTAGGGACTTAAATTTGTAGTAGTTTTATTGGAATGCAGTTACTATGTCGACATTCAACATGTTGACAGTCATAATGTTAACACCAGAATGATGTCAATATTGTTGAAATGTCAACATGTCAACTTCTGCATAATGTTAATATGTGAAATGTTGACATTAGGGTTAGGCTGGGTAAGGGCATCTTGGGGTTATGCTGCGAGAGGAGGGTTAGGGATCGGGGTTAGTGTATTCACTACCTGAACTGCTGGATCTATATAACATCACCGAGCATCACCTGACACCGCTGGACCCAGAAGACACCGCTGCACCACCAAAAGTAAGTGATCGTCGGATGCCATGACCCATTGTTTTGTCAACATTCTAAGCATATCAACATTTCATCAGTGCTGACAACATTAGGACCATGTCGACTATACATACCGAACCCATTTTCTGTATTTGCTATATAGCAAATATTGTAATAAAAACATGCAATGAGCTTGTCTGCATTAATTTTGTTGAGACATTTAGAAAATGTGCTTAGGCATCAATACAACTGTAACTAAGCACCCTGGTGTGTGTTGCTGACCCAAACAATGCAGTAAGAGATCTTTTAGGGGGAGTGTGCATGTTTGATCACACAGTTTCATGTCTTCTTTTCGATACAGATCAGACAAAGGCAAATGCATGGGGAATTATCAGTGCATTCGCTTTAGGCTAGTTGTTCAGTGACAGAGAGGGTCTGTTTCTGATGCTTGTTGTATGTGGGGTTATACCAGACAAGTTTGGTGATGCAATTCTAAGAGACAGAGCAGATGGGGAGAAGTAGACAATGCAGCCCTTTATTCTGTACAGTATCCCAGTAGGCCCTCAGAGTAAAATCCTGCCCATCCACACAATGAAATAATGTCCTATTATTGAGATGCTGGAGCTGTGTCTTCACTGCTTCCTTTTTCTTTAATCCAGGCAGTTAGTTTTTTTTATTCCTTTTTATGATATTGACTCCATCATGCAGAATTATATTTCTGTTTCAATATCCATTTATTTTGAAAGCTGTATAGTGTTCCCTTTCTGTTTGTAGACAGAAGTGTCTCGCTGGCAGTGCTGAGTATTTTCTCCAGTAGATGGAAGCAGCGCCCAGTAAAATCACTAAGAGCATGTGTCATCTGTAAGCAATGCACAGAGGCTGAGAAAGAGGATAAGTGTGCAATAGAGGAACATCTTATACATTTCTGCAGCTCTTGAGCAAAGCATTCACTTTCTTTAGCTGTCACAGTCTAGCAGATTGTATATCAGTTATGTCTGATGCTGAATTGTTTCAGAACACCAACTGATTTGTTAATTACATATATGCATTTATTATTCTGCTTATCTGTACTCACATACCTGTATTATACTTACTGTTATATGTCACTTATGTTAGGCATTACTGAATCTGTAGTGTCATACAAATAAGTGATGATGGCAACCGCTACATACATACTGTACATACATATTGCTAATTAATTTGTTTGACCCCATGAAACAATTTGGATTTCCATTACTTTGTACACCTTGTCAAACTGCAGCTCACAGTGGGCTAGAACGTGACATTACAGTGGCTGCTGTCAGTATTTCATCAGATCTTGGACATAGAAGCACTGTAACAGTAACACTTACTCACAACGTAACTATATAAGGATAGGCATGCTCATACACTTGTTTATTAAGTCACCCATAGTTTTATTATTTTAAACTCCACTCTTAAGCTTAACTTAACTAATAAATAAGACACAGACAACTGTATAGAAATGGAATTAGGTCACAGCCAAATGTATTTATATCACATTAGAATTGAATTAATTAATTAGTCCTGGTGGCAAATTGGGGTGGAGTTTTTCCACCCCGTGCGCAAGCCATCCTGGGTAGTACCACCTCCCCTTAACTAGCACAGTGCTGCTCCCTCCCTAGGATGAAGACCTGGTTCTCCCCTAAAGTAGTAACCGACTCGCCTCTCTCAAAGGGGGAATGCTAGCCAAGCTCTGCTGCGCTAAATTGAGCCGCCGAGGAGCACTGCTTTCCGCCTGCTGCGTCTGACCTGCTGGAAAAAAAGAACATAATATTTCAACGAATACATATTGGTACAAAACAATCTCTCAATATGGTGGGTGGGTGGGAACACAAACTGGAAAGAGGAAGTTGACTCCTCCCACAGCCTTGATATACCAGTGCCAATAATGATTGGCAACTGACCTCTACCAATTATAAACTATCAACAAAAACCAGCTCTAACTAGTACTGTACCAAATAAAAAAGTGTGCTTACAGCTTCTCAAGCTTGTTCAAGCATTCGAATATTTTAAGTCACCCATAGTTTTATTATTTTAAACACCACTCTTAAGCTTAACTTAACTAATAAATAAGACACAGACAACTGTATAGAATTGGAAAAAAGGTCACAGCCAAATGTATTTCTATCAAATTAGAATTGAATGAATTAGTCCTGGTGGTGAAAAAGCAGTGCTACCTCGGTCTACAGCTCGTAAATAATTGTTTGCTTTACCAAAATGGGGTGGAGTTTTTCCACCCCGTGCGCTAGCCATCCTGGGTAGTACCACCTCCCCTTAACTAGCACAGTGCTGGTCTCTCCCTAGGATGAAGACCTGGTTCTCCCCTAAAGTAGTAACCAACTTGCCTCTCTCAAAGGGGGAATGCTAGCCAAGCTCTGCTGCGCTAAATTGAGCCGCCGAGGAGCACCGCTTTCGCCAACAACGTGGACAAAATTTGGCCATGTAACGCCACCAAAGCAAAACCTAGCCCCATCCAAACTACTCCAACGAAGCCAGGATATCTGAGACAAAAAACTCTAAACCTTCGTTAGTGAGGTGCACTCCATACGGCCTGTATATATGCGCTGCCTCATAGTGAAGACGGGGGTGCTTGATAATACGCCCGTCTAAACCAACCACTAACTTAGACACTGCAGCATACAGCTTTCTCCTAACTCTGTCTAGGGCTGACCCACCTTGGGTGCCCCGCCAAAACCTCCTTGGAATCATTTCAGACCAACAAAGATTAACCTGTGGCTAGCGTTCAGATATCAACCTGAAATCCCGCTTAATGGTGATTATCAGTTCAACTCCTTTACATATGCGAAGGTCATTACCGCCTAAGTGCACGACTAGACATTCAGGGGTCCCCCACTTGCTCCCAAACTGCCAAAGAAGGTCCAAAAGGCCGCTCCACCTAAAACCTCTCAACCCAATCCAACGGACCTTAAAAGGGACTAAGCTGGTGCATTGATGCCTACTAGCCCAGTACACGAAAGAATGCCCAACAATCCACACCCGGCAATCTTTCCTCAAAAATCCTGTGATGGAGAATAATTTAATAACTTAAGCATTAATTAAATGAATAATAAAAACTCTTAATAAAAACTCTAACCAAGAACCAAAAACAGGGGGGAAAACTGAGTTGTTTGGGCGACCCAGATGGAGGTGAACGACACAAAACCTCTTATGACTTTTTGAGGGCAAAAGTGAAAAGAACTCCAATCCCCCCTAGTGGCGGGTAGCATAAGGCACTGGGTTTCCCAGAGAACAAACTCGCAAGGAGCTCAACTATTTCTGTAATTTGTCACCCCTTATATAACCCCTGTAAGCCGAAGACTTCCATCTACCTAATTGCTTGATTGCCTCCGTGGAATAACCTGATGCTGCTGCGCAAGTGGCTGCCCCAATCCTAAACGAATGGGTACCATATTCCTCAATTGGTATGCCCAAAGGTATCCGACATCTGTTGAACACACTAGTAAACTGGAACTTAGATAGAGGGGAAAGATCTTCATGGATAAGCCATTGAGCCTCTTCTTTAGGACGCCGTTGGTTATACTGGTTAGCTAGGGTTACTGGGCAGATGCTCGGCTCAGGATACGAGGGGACAGAAATCCAACGCCCCGCGCTCAGCTGATCTGTTTTTGATTTCTGTATTTTTAACAAAATTAAACTGGCCTTAAACACAACATTACTCATTAGCAACCCTGTGTTGGCTAATTTTTTATTTTCTGCTACTAACTCCCCAACCAGTAAAGCGACAAAAAATGCCAGCGTGAACGACAGACTGAACAAAACAGCTTCAAAAAACCACCCTTAGCTATGCCTGAGACTACCAAAACTAAATCCTTCAACGTACCTACATCTATTGGCCTACATGAATCACCCAAAGTCGCCTGCTCCCTCGCCCAACCTCTCAGCGCTTTTGCAATAATAAATTACTTTGTAGGATCAATCAAACTGTTCATACGTGAAAAATAGGATATGCCAGCCAAAGCGCTTGACATAGAAGCCTTCGAACGCCCACTCTCATGCCTTTGCCATACAAACTCAGACATACTGACATGCAGATCCTTACCCGCCTCCGTCCTCACCAGAAAACCTGCCATTCATTCTGTGAACAACTGCAGTTCGCGATTGGCCACAGACACAGCGAGCCAGATACTGACCCCATTAAATTCTTGAAGGAATCCCAACCAGACCCTTAAGTCCTTCTTCATGTCTACCGAAAGGCAAATCATATGGTGAGCTTTCTTGACGCCCGCGGAAGCTCGCTCCAGCCTGCAACCAAA
This sequence comes from Taudactylus pleione, assembly GCA_031769625.1. Lineage (NCBI taxonomy): Eukaryota > Metazoa > Chordata > Amphibia > Anura > Myobatrachidae > Taudactylus > Taudactylus pleione. Next base: position 24,608,527 of record JAUIMM010000006.1, read on the forward strand.
AAACCTTACCCATAGGAATTACACGACAAGCAAAATTGAGTAAACCTAGCAGTGACTGCAGCTCTTTTAAAGAGATCTTCTTAGCTGAAACAAAACTTAATAACAACTCACTAATCTTCTGCACCTTCTCACAGGGGAGTCTACACAAACCCAAATCAGTGTAATTTTCAATACCCAGATAAGACAACTTGCTAACCGGCCCCTCTGTCTTTTTGTGCGCAATGGGAAATCCCATTGGCCCAAAAAATGCTTGGACTGAAAACAGCTCACTACGAATAGCGCTGTCAGCCGGCTCTATCAAAAGAAAATCGTCAAGGTAATGAGTGACTAGCCAGTACCTGCTTGAATACACCACTGTAAAAAAGAGCTAAAACACTCAAAGGAACAAGAAATAAAACAGCCTATAGGTAGGCACTTGTCTACATAAAATGAACCATCTACCTTAAAACCCATATAATTGAATGACCCAGGATGTAACGGAAGCAACCTGATAGCAGACTGGATATAATTTTTTGCCAACAAAGCCCCTTTCACAAAATCCCGCACAATACCAAGTGCATTCTCGAATGACTGGTAGGTGACACTACAATCGGCTGGATTCAAAGTGTCATTTATAGACCCTCCTTCTGGGTAAGACAAGTGTTGTATCAACCTGAATTTTCCTTGCTCCTTCTTTGGTACCACGCCTAGCGGTGAGATGCAAAGATCATCCTGTGACAACCTCTGGAAAATCCATAGCTGACTTTAAATTTCTTCTAGCCCCAATGAAGACCGGACGAACCAACGGTAAATTTAAACCCTCTTTAAAACCTTGTAACAGGAAGGCCGCTTCCTCCTTTAGAGGATAACGCCTCAACCAACGCTCTAACACCTCAACTTTAATTGGAGACACAGCTTTATTTAGAACCCGTTCGCTGAACCCCCTTTCCTGCTGCGTGACTCCCGGGATGACTGCAGTCCTTTGCTATGTGACTACCCCCACAAAGCATGCAGACGTGCCTGTAGTGGCTGCTAGTCCCTTTGTTACACTGGGCGTTGTTAAATGCCGTTACACTACCTGCTCTTTTAGGACTTTTACCTGTACCCTTCATCTTTTGCACAAAATATTTCATTAGCTTGCGCGGCCTCTCCCCCGAACTTGATGAATCAGAAGAGTCATCCGAATGTGATAACAGTGCAATGAAAGGTACTGCCAAGCTCATCTCACCTGATCCAGACGTTGACGGGATCGCAGTTGCATCCTTGGAGGTAGAAGCTTGTCCCTCATTGTGCGGTGCGCCCACCGCGCTTTGCCACGATGGAATCGATCCTCCGTTACGACATAACCGACAGTCAATGCGGACACCAACGGCTGCACCAAAGAAACCTGTGGGCTTGACACGCTTGCATTAGGCCCCTTAGCTGAAGGTGCGCATATAGTAACGGGCGCCGGTGAGGCGCTCTGCGGCGGGGGGTTTAATGGGGGCTGTGCCAGTGAAGGATGCGCTGGGGTTGGTGGAAGGGGTGGGGCTTGTGGAAGGGGGGCTGGCACACCGGCTGTTGGCCTGAGTGCTGCCCAGGAATAAACTGAACCTGTTGGGGCACAGGGACAAAACTGCCTGGGGCGGACGTGAATTGCTGGTGAAAATGTACCCGCGCCTGTGTGTATGAAGGGGCAAAAAATTGCAGGCCCAGGAATGGGTTTGGGAATGGCTGCTGGCACAACTTTTGATGAAAATAAAGGGAGAAACCAAGCGCAGGAGTGGGGGCGGGGCCAGACCCATATTTCCAACCTGCTGTTTTGCATGTGTGTAAGCTGCAGCAGGTGGGGGGGTCAATACTGGTGCCAGCAACCTGGGCCAAGAGCCCCCCATAAGTACATGTGATTTCTTAGTTTTTTTTTTTTGATTATTACATTTGCAAAAATCTCAAAAAAAACTTTTACACGTTGTCATTATGGGGTATTGTGTGTAGAATTTTAAGGACAAAAAATAATTGATTCCATTTTGGAATGAGGCTGTAACATAACAAAATGTGGAAAAAGTGAAGCGCTGTGAATACTTTCCGGATGCACATGTGTACAGCAGAGCATAACTTCTTTAGTTGTCCTTTATTAGTTTTATCTGATTCCACTGCACTTTTTGGTATTTCCTATTAGGAAATTCCAAGAACTGTTTCTGGAATTGATACATTTCAGTTTTTTTAAATTCAGATACAATGAGGAAGCTTGAATTAATGGTTTTAAATCACTGTCGTACAGAATGAAGAAGGCCTTGGTGTAGAAGGTGGCACTTTTTACGTTATTTTCAGTACCTGGCGGTTACTCAAAGCAACATTGTTCAGGTTCTTATGCCAACAGAAGGCTAGAATATGGTTTCTTTTATACATTTGATTCCTATTATTTGGTGTGTTTTTTTGTCTAGGGGAGGATGTTGGCTATGTGGCCAGTGAGATCACAATGAGTGACGAGGAGCGGATCCAGCTTATGATGATGGTAAAAGAGAAAATGATCACCATTGAGGAGGCACTCGCAAGGGTAGGATTGTGTTCTTACAATAATTATTATTTTTTATTACTTTTTTCTAAATTGAAATGTATGCTTGTAAATGGTCCGATTTTTTTTCAATGTCATGTAAAAATATAGTGCAGCCATCTTTGGACTGAACCATAGAATTAGGCTGGCTTTCTGTGAAGGAGTTACAGCTTTTGAGAACTTTACTGAATCAATAAGTTGGCAAAGGACAAGCAGTAGTTACAGAAGGATTCGAGATATGATTCATAAGTTAAGGCCTTCTTTCCTATTAATTACATCTCTGATTTGATAATACTTTCAGTGTTCTCCCCAGAATTTTTTTCCAGCCGGGTGGCATCCAAAAGTAGCCGAGTGGGGGCCTTCGCAATTATGTGCTGAAAAGGGGTATCTCTCTTACCAATCCAGCCCGACAGGTCTCAGGCGGCTCCCCCACTGGCTCTCAGTCAAAAGTGCCCATTATACAGTGCCCCCTGTAGTTTTCCTTTTTATGCATTGCCCCCTGTAGTTTAACTTTGCCCTTATGCATTGCCCCCTGGCTGAAGTAATGCCCCTATGTAGTGCCCCCAGACTAGTCCCTTATGTAGTGCCCCCAGGCTTAAATAGTTCCCCCAGACTGGCCCCTTATGCAGTGGCCCCACACTGGCCTCTCATGCATTGCCCCCTGGCTGAAGTAATGGCCCTATGTAGTGCTCCCAGACTGGCCCCTTATGCAGTGCTCCCAGACTGGCCCCTTATGCAGTGCCCCCAGGCTGGCCCCTTATGCAGTGCCCCCAGGTTTAATAGTGTCCCTTATGTAGTGCCCCCAGGCTGGCCCCTTATGCAGTGCCCCCAGGTTTAATAGTGTCCCTTATGTAGTGCCCCCAGGCTGGCCCCTTATGCAGTGCTCCCAGGCTGGCCCCTTATGCAGTGCTCCCAGGCTGGCCCCTTATGCAGTGCCCCCAGGTTTAATAGTGTCCCTTATGCAGTGCCCCCAGACTGGTCCTGGCCCCCGGCCCCAGCACTTACCTTTACTTGCTGGACGCTCGCCGTTCCTGCTGCCTCGCGCTGACTGGATCTTACTAGATCCAGCAGGCGCGCGGGCCAGGCTCCTCACGTCGCGGGTGACGTCATGCCGTCACCCGCGCAGTGCATCGCTGGGAACGCTGGCCTCTGAAGCGATCAGAGGCTTCTTTAGCCTCCAGTCACTTCAGAGGCCAGTGTTTCACAGCGGGGGTCGGCGGGGAAAAGTACCAGGCGGCAGGCTGTTTCTGCCGAGCGATGCGCCCGCAGAAAACAGCCTGTGGAGAACACTGACTTTAAATATTTGTCCCCACTATTTCTGTAATTATAGCATTATTGTGATATTACTGATATGTAACCAGTCATAAAAATGTTCTGTTGGGAAATGTATGCTGAAATTACTTTGTACCGTACCTAGAGATTTAAACTCCAAATGATTAAATTATTAACTTATAACATAGTCTTTGTTTTTGAGTGGATGTGTGCATTTGATACAAGGATGTGTTAATTTTTTTTATTCTGCTACACAGTAAACTATAAACTGACTACAGATGTGTCCTCCTTTAACTATTCGCACTTTAGAAAGAGACTGACACATTCTTGTGCCACACTTTTACTTTACTTTTACTTTTTTACTTTTAATATAAGTGGCGGGTCAACCAGCGCATGCGCACTGTATTATCTGCCGTGGTCACTCAGTATTCATACAGTATAAGAAGACTAGTTTGAAATACCTAAAAAAATATATATATATATAACTCGCTTAGTCCATTTGTCCGGAACATTCTTTGAATTTGAACATCTCATAGACTAATTAAGATGTTAATGTGATTCTTTTGCGACGGATTTCAATCGGCAATATATCACAGAGTTTAAAATAAAACTGTGTAAAATTTGATGAAAAAAAAAAATAGACAAAAACCATAATAAATGCTTTGTTATAGCTAACCTGAAAATTACCAGAAAACAGAGCCGGCATAGTGACCCAGGGGAAACGGGATAGGGGTGACCACCGCCGCTTGCTGTTCCCACGCAATACTGGTGGTCTGTGCTTTCACATGGACTCTGCGCCCTAGCCATGTGTGGACACTGTTTATGTTCTGCCAAGCCAATCAGTTCTCCTGATTGGCTAACTTGGCTGCGTAATCAGGGAGGGCGCGCAGATGACACAACACGTGAGGCTGCTGCCATATGGGGGTGCTCTTCCCCCACCTACTTTCTCCAACACGTCGATTCCGGGCTCGAATCTCCAAGCCAATCAGCACCGGGTTTGCGCCTCGAAAGCAACGCCTCTTTTCTCTGCTTTCCACGAGAGCTGCCAGCAGCCGCTGATTGGTGGGAGGCTCAGAGACGGTGAGGCGGAGAAACAGTGCATTATCATTTGTATCTATAGGGGCTCACCTGGCAATGGTCCATGTTGCTTCAGAGTCCATGGCCAAATATATTATCGCACTTACAAATTGGCAAAATGTTACAATAAACAAATCCCTGACAACCATAAAAGGGCGTGGCTTAGCCGGCTATGTTTCACACACTTTTATTACCCGATTCCATCGTATTAACTTATGATCTAGTCATTATCTAGCGAAGCATGTTCCGCACATATATTCTGGGTTCAAATTGGCAAAATGTTTGCCACGGGCATACTAGTGCGTGTGTGTGTGTGTGTGTGTGTGTATATATATATATATATATATATATATATATATATATATATATATAGTGTGTTAAGTGGTCCGAAAGAATCTTAAAGGAGGACATATTTGCAGTTAAAGGATACCCTAAACAATAATGGCAATAAAATTCAATGTGAAGTAAAGGTTTTCTTTGTTGTTATTTTTGACCTATCAGTAGGTGAAGCCATGTAAATTACTACACTTACTAAGTACCTGCCGCTATCTTGCATATAAAAGCATGACAGGCCACGGCTCATAACAATTATTGCTACTTCGGTATTTAAAATGCTCTTTGAATCTTTGCTGGCAAGCCCTGCTTCCTGCTTCTTAACCTCACGTAACAGTGCATCGTAACCTCACTTCTTGGTTTAGCAGTGACAATTTAAAAAATGGAAGAGAATAAATGTATTCTTGCAAATTCTGGTACCCTGTAGCCTGTTGTGCTGTAGCTGCACAGTACTATGCCAATATCTTCGTCTTTTCAGCTGAAGGAATATGAGTCGCAGAATAAGACACCAGGGTCCCAGGATTCAGCAGAATGGGCTGAAGGCTCTTTTCCAGCCTGTGACGAGTCTTCCAATTGTAATGTGAGTGTACTGTTTACATGCATGTACTTTAAAAAATTTGAGCATTATGCATTTTACTGTGACAATGCGTTTTTTCATGTGAGGAGAGTATTGTTCATGTGGGTAATCGCACTAGAGCTAAACTTCAATTGCCAAACAGGAAAATAAATAATTTATTAATTTACTTTTTCAACACATTTTAATCATACTTGCCTACTTTTGAAAAAGTATTTCAGGGAGATTGTGAAAGCAGCACCTATAAGAACGGCGGTAAAGTGGGCGTGTACTGCTACATCTGAGAGGCGTGTCATAAAATTGGTTTACATCTAAATGTAAATGGCCCCAAATAATGGGGGTTAGGTGCAGTCAGGGAGATTACTAGCCTCTTCAGGGAGACAGGGAGATTGCTACTATTTCAGTCTCCCTGACAATCAGTTAGCGTTGGCAAGTATGAGTAATACTAAGAGCAGCATGGGCAAGGTACAGGGAGGGGCAGTAGAATGCTGGTAGCTGATCTTAGTAGTATTTTGGTGTAACAGTGTAAAAGGGGACACCAGCAGGGTGATTACAGTGCCAGCAATGCCTTCTGCAAGATAAGGTGACCCCTAGCATTGGTGGGGAGGGGGGTATAGGGGTTGCAGGAGAGAGCTGGCAGCTGTCCCCAGTATATTTTGCTGTAAAAGTGTAACATGGGCACAAGCAGGATAATAGTCACAGCTGCCACCACTGCCTCCTACTGGGTGAGGTGACCCCTGGTATGTGAGGGAAGGGGTGCTGGCTGTCAGTGGTATCCCGGTGTAGCAGTGTGACATGGGGATAGCAGGCGAATAATTACAGCAAACAGAAAGGACTCCTGCAAGGTGAGGTGACCTCTGGCATAGGGGTGGGGGGGGGGAGGAGAGGCAGTCACACACATATACACACAGTAACACACATACATACTGTTCAGGGCCGGTTCTAGACCTTGTGGAGCTCAGGGCGAGAGTTCCCTTTGGCGCGCCCCCCAAACCCCCCCCCCCCACCCCCCCATCCAGAAAAAAAAACAGTTTGGGAATATGGCACCACCACAGTTTGGCATCCTTCTCCCACAGTAGAAGGTCCTAAGAGCAGTCACTATGCATGGCGGCCTCAGCAGAGCGAAGAATTAGAAATCCATTACCTGCTCAGCGCACAGTAACTCGCCCCAGTGTGAGCCATTGAAGAAATAAGCAGCATTGGCAATGGGACAACAAATACATAAGAGCATACAGATAGCAGTGACAATAGGTGACAGGCCCTCCCTGTACCTGCACTGCCGCCCACTGTCACGCAGGTCTGTCCCCGCAGGTGGCTGTCAGTGGTCCAAAATATTCTTTGTCAGTATCTGTACACCCCGCGCTCCATGCCTCGCCCAGCTGGCTGCCACAGTCTAGTGGAAGCCCGCACCGAGTGACCGAGCCAGGCCGACATTGTAGTGCCCGACGAGAGCAGTGGGATGTGTCTCCCCTGCGCGCTGTGTTGTGGTCGCGGCTGCAGGCCGCGCATGGCATTCTGGGGCTCCCAGAATGCCGCTGGGGGGGTGCTGCACTATGGGAGGAAAGTGGCGGCGCCGCCGCGGTGGTCTCAGGCGGCTGGCAAGTGTGGGTGGACGCCGTCTATTGGACAGCTCGGCTGCGCCTTTAGACTGCAGCGCCCCGGGCAATTGCCCTGCTTGCCCACCCCTAGAACCGCCACTGATACTGTTACACACAAATATACATACATATGTACTGTACAGTCACACACTAGTATATACATACTGTCAACCATGTTTACATATAATTACACACTTATACACTGTGTCTCCCTCCCTTACACTGTGTAGTGTGTACACTGTCTGCAGAGATCCTCTCCTCAGTCCCTCATGCTGCTTGTATGTATGGTGCCATGTAGCTCCGCCCCCTGCCATGTAGCTCCGCCCCCTGCTCTGAGTTCTCCCTCTCTTCAATGTTTAGCTTCTGTCTAAACTGTAAAATCAAAGGCTGGGGGGCCCGATAGCGGGTGGCCTGGAGCAGTTACCCCCTCTACTCCCTCCTTAATTCAGCTGCTATTGCTGCAATATCCTGCTCTCCTGCCGTCCCTCCCCGGTTATCCCTCTGCCCGCAGCGCAGCTCCCATTACAGGGCACACACACACACCCCCTGAGCACTGCTACTTACTATTCCTTACCTTGCTCAGGCAGGGGGGAGAAGGAGAAAACTCCACTGCTGTAGCTGCTGCTTTCCCCGCTGAAGCAGGAGAGAACTCTCATCTCTGCCTGCGCAGTGTCAGTGACACAGGAGGCTCTGCACTCCTGCTTGCTGGGCGAGGCGGCCGACGCACAACCCCGCGGTGCGTGGCCAGCCTATAGTACATGGAAGTAGCTAGTAGTACATACTTCTGTCAGGTCCTGCTCCTGTCACATCCGGACTTGCACTGTGGGGGATGCGGGAGATTTCATTAGTTTTGCAGGGCAGCAGGAGGCTTGTTAAAAAAAAAACTGGAGTCTCCCGCAAGATGCGGGAGGGTTGGCATGTATGATTTTAATGTATTGATCTAAATTGCACAATGACATCTATGTACACACTAAAATTCTCTGTCATGCATCCAATTCACTTGCACAATGTTACAGCAAATTCTATGATTCCCAGAAGCATAAGACATTCAGGGGGAAAAAATGTAATTCACTTTCAGTGCAGTGTACATTTTGGTGAAAGGACTGACTTTAATGGCATGTTATTTAGAAGACTAAGGGGGGAATTCATTTAGCCGCGATAATGTGGTAACTTCGCATGCTAAGTTTTTGCATTGTTCACGTGCAAATTTTGCTTATTGCGTCTATGCGCGCTCCAGATTTTCCTGCGATAAGTGTAGGTGAAAATGGGGAATTCTGCCTGTACCACAAAGAAACGCAAAGAGATATAGGATAACAGTATAGAAGTGTATTAGTGGCCCTAATAAAAGTAGTTGGGGTTCTTAAATTGTGTCAAATGGCTGTTATATGCATATTTCTAAATCATACAAATGATAGAAAGCAGGTGTTTTTTGGCAAGAGAAATATTCTTTTTAAGTTGGGGTGCATAAAATGCCCATAAGTATATATTTGTCTCATTTACATATACTTTGAAGGTTTTTTTTTTTTTTTTTAAACTATACCTCTAACACCCACCTGCAATCTTAAAAACACCTGCCCCATTCATACAGTATGCCCATATACCTGTCTTACATCAATTAACCCATTATCCTGCATTTTTTAACCCCAAACATGACCTGTCATTATTAGCCAAATTAAGTTAATTAAAAAATATTTTTTTTTGCCTAATTAGTCTGTAAGGATGGCGTCCCAATGGTTCTGAATGAAGTCCCGCAATTTTCACATTGAGCTAGGGATTTGCACTAAGTTTTCACCTCCTCAGGAGGTGGTGAAAACATCGCGAAAACTGCATGTCAAAACTCGCACCTGCCAAAACCGCAGCTGATAGGATTGCATGATATGTATACATTTGCATTATAAGCCGTTTTTCACAAAAAAATTGGCTTATCATGGCTAATTGAATTCCCCCCTAAAACTATCATTGGATAATGCCATGGATAGTTTACGGGGATGTGCAGATCACACTGAGGCCCGTATTCAATTTGGAGCGAAAAGCCGTTTTCGCATGTTTTTGGTGAAACTTTTTCGCGGGTGACGTCATTTTTGCCGGTTTTGGTTTTACCCCGTATTCAATTTGAAGGACTTTCCGCCTAGGCGGAAAGTCAATGCAATGTACCAGGCAAAAAAGTTTCAACTATGAATAGCAGGCGGAAAAAAGTGCAGAGTTGGGGTTTCAGGTTGCAACGTTGCGTGAACCTCCGTGCAGCCTTCAGACAGTCCCCCAAAGGTAAACTGTGTCAAAACATTTTTAAAAAACACTTAAGGACCCCCCAAAAATGACTTTGAAAAAGGGGGGGTGCAAAAAAAAAGTTGGGGTGCAAAGTTAACTCTGGGGGTGGGTCCCCAAGTGTTTTTTTGATTGCAGGTGCTTGCAGCAGGTGGATTTTTCACGATTTTTAAAACTACACTTTAGCAAATTTTAAATATGCTGACCCCCATTTTTAAGTAACCCAAATTTGCTGGGAATAGTTATTTTCAGAAAAAAATACTCCTGAATACTATTCTGCACCACGTATTGAAAAACGCTATTTAGCAGCTATTGAGCCCGTTTAAAACTCCAAATACCTTCAGCAAGCTAAATCGGGGGGTATCATAGTGAACCCCCATGTCAGAGCATCTTTTGGGGGGTGTCAGGCTGATTTCCCAAAATCTGACAGGACTTTCCGCCTGTTTGTTTCGCCGGGTGCCGTTTTCACGTACTTTCATATTGAATACGGGGTAAAGCGTGCACGCGCGCGATACTTTTCCGCCTGCCAAACAGGCGAAGTAGGCGGAAAGTCCGGGCCGCGAAAATATATCACGGCTCGGCTCATATTGAATACAGCTCTGAGTTTTAAACCCAACATTTTTTTTACAATTACCATACAGAATAAGGTTTATTAGGTAATGAGTTGTTAAATTACTGATACATTTAGTATTTTCCACTGGAGTATATACTTTCCGTAGGTTAATGGCCTGTCCACCTATAAGGTTGTCACCAATGCTTTTACGGAGATTTGATTCCATAAAAATGTCATATTCAAAAAGGAAGCTAGGTCTTCATATGGTGGAATCAGAGTCCCGAGATTCGCCAAAGGAGAAGTTTCCTAGGACCAGATTCCCACTGTTTTGAAAGGGAGAAATATTATTTCTTTATAAGCCACCAGACAATCTCACTACATATTTGTTGGAATTTTTTATTTTTTATTTTTTTTACATAGCTTTATTTACTACATTGTGTACAGAAACCATATAAAATAAACAAAAAACAAACAGTAAATTGTAGAACAAGAATTACTTTACTGTGCTGAGGCTAACCTCTTTAATATCCCTTTTCCACCAAAAACTCGTCTCCAACCCGGGACACTGAGCATGAGTCGGAGCCGGGTTTTACCCCTTTCACACCGGTGGCCGAACCCAGGTTATTTCCCAGGTGCAGCTGTTTACACCGGACTTGGGTCATCCGGCGTTACAGTGGACGCTTGGAGATGGTGTCATCTCCGAGCGCTACTGAAGCCAGCCAAATCGCTGGTTTGAGGAATGACCTTGGCTATCTGTACACTATTCATTATGCAATAATTCTTTTGGGAATTGAGTGGAATGTGGGAGGGCTTTCTACTCACCCAAAAGTTCAGGAGGGCTCTTCGAAATTCAATAGTAAAAACTGTCTGTGAAGACATACTGTATTAGCTTTGTGTTCACAGTCTGGTTTGCATGATGCAACTCAGGGCCTTTAAGCCCTAGTTTTCATTGAACCATGTTGAGGTTATGGAGAGTGCTCTTTCCCATCAAAAGCTATTCACTAAGCCGTGGAGAAAGATAAGTCCCAGCCAATCAGCTCCTAACTGTCATGTTACAGGCTGTGCTTGAAAATGACTGTTAGGAGCTGATTGGCAGGGATTTATCTTTCTCTACTTTATCTCTCTCCAAGGCTTAGTGAATAGACCCCTTAGCTCCCTAAATGTCCATTCAGCGTGCCTCATCACTTTAGCCTTGACTTTGTTAGCAATTCATTGATTATAAATTCTGGGCTTTTCTTTATGAAGAAACATTAGCTTTTTAAGCTATTTGACACCATCATTAGACTTTTACCAATGATATTCTAAAAATCCTGCATTTAATATGAGAGGAGAGGTTGAGGACAGCCATTATGAGCTGCTTCAGCTTAATTCTGCATGTGACATCTTTCTATCCTTCATCGTGAGCAGAATGGATGTAGCCAATGTACTGATTCTATATGAGACTGCACAAGGCCTATTTTATAACATCATTCTAAGAGCAAGAATATACTGTAACATATGCCAGGCATTCATCAATTAGTTTTTAATAGACTATGGTATTAATACAGGATTAATGAAAACTGACATCTGATTGGTTGCTGACAGCACATTATTGCTAATCAATACATACTTTTAAAGTTATCCAGTACCAACAAATATTCATCCATCTTATCATGGGAAATTTTGTAAGGGACTGGTAGCAGGCAAACTGGCACTCTATTTAGGATATTTCAGTTAATTAAATACATTTACACGGAAAACATTTACTATAGGTTGATTAGTAAGTCAGCCAGACTGTAACATCCTCACTACGGGCTCTATTTACTACAATCCGCATTTGTAATGCAGATTGTAGTGTGATATTACCGACTGAATTCGCATGGCGAATACAGCCTTTTAGAGCAGAGCAGGAGTCCGGTAACCGGGGGAGACCCTGGATAACGCCACCTCCAGGTGGCGTTATTTTCGCAGGGCCTCCCTAGGTTTTTTTTTTCACAATTTATATTTAGTAACTACCAGGCAGATCACATTTCCCATTACAATGATAAGTGATACTTAGGGGTTGGAGTAGAATTTTACGAATTCTACTCCAATTGCCCTATAGTAACTGTAGGTGAAACTAAAATAATGTGAAAAGGGTGTCAAAACACCCTTTTTCACTTTATTTTAGTAAAAATAATGTTAATACATAGAGCCCTAAATCCCTCCAAGCTGAAAATGGAAACTTATCTGTAGCAGTTATTTATCAAACAGAAGAGAACCCTCCTGGTTTCTACTAAAGCATTCCGCTTTGTTTTCATGGATCTGCAGAATTTCAGAGAGTTCAGTACACTGTAACATGTTGCATGAAGTGAAATACTCGTGTATTGCATGGCTTTTGAAAATATAAAAAAAAAAATGCAAAGCAGCTTTTTGGCTCAAAACTGTTTCTCATAAATCTTAAATGTATTTAGCACAGATTTCTATCTTATTTAACCCAATACAGTATCGTAGCTTACCACTAACAAAAGTCATGCCACTACTTATGCTGTGCTGTTTCCATCCAGAGCTAATTATTTTCGTCACCTATTCTACCCTCATATAATAACCATTGAAAATCTTATTGCTTATAATTGCAAATCTTATAATAATGAACCACATTTGTTGCTGCCAAAAATTACCTTTTGTGTTTTATTATATATTTATTTACCAAGTGGAAAGCAACAGTGTACAATACATAATAACCATAGCACCAAACATAGGGAATAGAAAATATATACACAAAATTACAAATTTACCAAGTTCACAAATGAACATATATGAATGAATAATTACATTTTACTTCAACAAATGACATAATCATGTAGAGGGGTGTGGATTGAAAGATAGACAGTAAAAAGATCGACAATATCTAGATAAACACCAGATGTTAGACAGTCAACAGGTCGCCAGGGACAAAAGGTCGATACACTAAAGGTTGACATGGTCAATAATGGTCAACACTTTATTTTATTTTTTTCTAACCCTAATCTTCACCCTAACCCTCCCCTTGGTGCCTAACCCTAACAGTCAGGGTAGGTGCCTGACCCTAACCGTTCGTTCTAGTGTCTAACCCTCCCTCCTGGTGCCTAACCCTAAACGTTAAGGTAAGTGCCTAACCCTAAAAAAACATGTGCCGACCATGTTTTTTGTGTAGACCATTTGTACCTGTCGACCTTCTTTCACATCGACCTTAAATGTGTCGACCTTTTGTCCTCATTGGCCTTCTGTCCCTGTCGACTTATTGACTGTCTAACATCTGGTGTCTGTCTAGACATTGTTGACCTTTTTACTGTCGATCTATAGACCGATCCCCATGTAGAGAGATGCAAATGAGAGAAGTCCCTGCTCACAAGAGCTTATAGTCTAAATATTCTGTATATTTGTCAGCAATGAATGTCAAGTATGACTTTTAATTATACACTGCTCCAAAGAAACTTAATATTGCTTAATAACTGCTCTAGAACCTTTATGATTAAGCGTAGTAAGTCTTACCAAGTAAAGTGTGGGGAAAGTGATAAAGTTGATAAGGATATACTGATCATTAGGTAACAGATGGTACAATCCATTGTGCTTACAAATAAGAGTTTGCTACGTTATTATTCAATAAGTGTAATCCCTATAATATTGTATTGTATTCTTGCTTTCCCACTGCAGCATTTTAACCTAAATTTTCTCAACTAACTGCTTTTATCCTGTCAGATTGTGTTTTTAGATTTCCATATGTGAAAACATGGAATACTGTAATACGACATGGGTTAATTTGATTACTAACCTGTACATGATTAATAAAATTTAGAAAACATAGCCTTTTGGGTTGTTTTCTATTCTCATGGTTAAGCTGGTAGGCATGGATGCTGAGTTCTACAATGTAATGCCGCGGGACCAAAACGTGTTCCTTTAGTCACCCTAATAGTCCAGGTTTTACGGTATCCATGCTTAAGCACAGGTGGCTTAATTAGTACCTCAGCAAAATTGATTTACCCATCTGTGCTCAAGCATGGCTATTCTTAAAACCTGGACTGTTAGGGTCCTTTGAGGACTGAGTTTGGGAGCCACTGATATGTAATGTATTTATGTTGTAACAATCCTGTAGTTCTAGTTTACATTGCGTAATCCAAGGCTGATTGATTGAGGTCATCTTTGTTTAATGTTGGAGCCATGTAGGTTGAGAGAAATAAAGGCTAGAGTCTGGACTCTAATATCCTTGTGGAGGATGGCTTACAGTTTTGGGATCAAGTAGTGGAAATACTGGAAAATATCCCATATACACATTGTGGGATCAGTCATAGTGGCAGGCATTCCAACTGTACATTATTAGTAACCTGGGGGGAAAAAAGTTTACTGTCTGCATTTCTTTGCAAAAAGATGGTCTCCACGATTTTACTTTTAGATGATAATGTTGGAAAGGTCTGTGGATGGCTCTTGGTGAGGAGACAGTAATATTCCAGCTTTCCCCCTGGTTGTACTGTGTTTAGAACTAAAAAATGGTATCGCGTTATGATCAAATCTACTTTATTATAATTTTTGGAAACACTGTTTTGCTAATTTCACATTCATTTTGATTAGATTTATTTATTTTTTGTGTTGCTATTATGTTTGTTATTTTCAATATCCTGTATTTACAATTATGTGATAATTTGTTTGGAGAATTATTGTATAACATTCTGTCCAAATGTAAAGTGTATTGAAGGGTTTTTTTTCCTGTTTGACAGCCTAGTGTCTTAGATACTGTACAAGGTCTTCTCTTTATCTCTAATAAGATTTACTAAAATTAGATGAGTGAGTTTATTTATAGTGCAACGCTATCAGTTATCCTGAAATTGTTTTGCTACAAAAGGAAAAACACTATTTATTTTTAATTGAATATTCCTACAAATTATTATTGCACATTTATTGCTATTGTACAAATCTGAGGGGTGCCCATTTTATATATATATATATATAATTATTCTTATTATTACCAGTTATTTATATAGCGTACAAATATTCAGCAGTGCTTTACAGAGAATATTTGGCCATTCACATCAGTTCCTGCCCCATTGGAGCTTACAACCTATATTCCCTACCACATGCTCTCACACATTAGGGTTAATTTACTTTGTAGCCAATTAACCTACCAGTATATTTTTGGAGCGTGGGAGGAAACCGGAGTACCCGGAAGAAACCCACGCAAGCACAGAGAGAATATACAAACTCCGCACAGGTAGGGCCGTGGTGGGAATCGAACCCATGACCTCAGTGCTGTGAGACATTAATGCTAACCATTACAGTGTGTGTGTGTGTGTGTGTGTGTATATGTGTATATATATATATATATATATATATATATATATATATATAATATGACTTGCCTGAACCATTAATTATACATAACTTCAGGAAGAAGCAGGTAGGATAGCCACATTACCTATAGACTAGTGAGTTATGTATGGCTATTCTTTTTTTCTAACTCAATACATTTTTATTGAAAAGAAAATAGCTTTACAGATTGAGCATGATATGTATAAGGTTTAGAACTTACAATAAAACTGGGAGAGGAAAATAAGAAACAAGACGAGAATGAAGGGGGAACGGGAAGGGAAACAAAGTGAGTCAATACTATACAAAATCAATAAGTCAATAATACAAACACACTTTAGGGAGAGAGAATATCGTGCTCGAGAAACCCATTACCCATATACGCTTTTAGCCAGTTTGTAGATTAGAAGAACTTGGTGAAGCATTTAATTAAGGGAGAGGAAACTGATGTGGAACTTTTGAAACAAAGAGGTTCCATTTCAAAGCTACACTCAATATTGGAAATAATTTTGGGCATGAGAGGGGGGGATCACATCTCTTCCAATATTGAGCTGGAGCTGCTTTTATAGCCATTAGTATATGGGCAATTACATATATAATATGTGATAGGACTGGTGGTGGAGGGCATAAGTGCAAGGTAGCAATATTGCGGAGACTAAGTTAAAAACTTCGGTCCACAGGGGCTGGATTATGACCAGAAAGTATGCATCACAAAACCCACCTCCCCACAATTCCTTCAGCAAAACTTAGAAGACTCAGGCCACATTTTGTGTAGTTTGCCTGGTGTGTGGTATAATCTATGGACATGTATGGGTATTCTAAACTACACTCCAGTGGTTGGGAATGTGAGATCTGTGCTACTACTGGTAAAGTTCCATATGGATTTGTAGTGGGCAGTGTATATGTAAGTGGAAAGGCAAAATATATATCTATGGAATAATGTGAATTTATAAGAATAACATATTATTTATTTAGACTAAAATTCAGATGCATTTCAAAGTTTAATCAAATAAATACAAATATATTTATTCATATAAAGTGCCCTGGTGTACTTTTTATCGGTGGCAGGATTTTTAGAGGGGGGTTCCAAATGCTTGATTTTAGAGCCAATGTGGCTAGCCCATGAAGAGGGCATAATTACAGTAGGACTTAACAACCTGCACTTTGCATGAGGCAGACTATAATGTACAGTATATAATACATCAGACATACAGTATACAGGATCAACAGTCATGATAAGCCATTAGATGCGGCAGTAGGGTCAGTCTGTTTGAGCTTAATGCTGATTGTTTTTTTCTCTCCGATATATGCACCATTCCTCAATCCAAGTCACCTGCTCTGCGGAGCATTTTAGCAATGCCAGGAGACTGGGGGAATGGCAGAAGCAGCACTGGCCATGGACACGTACATTTTGGTCTCCTTTTACACTTGATAGTGAATGTAATATAGTATTTCTTCTATGGGGTCCACAGCCATTACGTTGGGGTATGAATCCCGGTCACCAAACAGTTAATACAAACGAGCTCTCTGCTCCCAGGATGCACATTGTTTCCTCATATACCCCACCTCCTGCCAAAGGGAGCCAGTTCTTCCTGTTTGGTGTGTTCACCACATAGACAGTGGGACTGCTGGAGCAGTCCTGCAGACGAGTAAAAAAAAAAAAAAAAGAGTTTTACTCTCTATCTCAGCGGGTGGTCTGAGCTGTCCTGGAAGCAGCCTCGCGCCTGATTGGAGGCGCATCGGCCACGCGCTGCATCTACCTCCTCCGGCGCCGCACCGCTAGCCTCGGCAGGTCCTTGGCAGGGGATTCGGCAGGGGCTTTCTGGCCCTGGACCACAAGGGGATGGCAGGTAAGCAGGTGGTCGCGGCGGCCGCTGACGCCGGGACCATGTGGCTGTCCGGCCTCCAGCGGTGAGACTGGCCGGAGGCGCGCTGCAGTCAGGAGGCATACGGCTTGTTCTCTTAGCCTAGACCGCCGGGATTTGATGTTCCTGACCAGCCGGGACTTGTGGCGGCGGCCAGGTCAGTTTACCGGGCAGGTCCAAGCAGCATAGGGGAGTTACGCTTCCCCGGCGGCCCCTCCCCCAGTCCACATGCTAGTTCAGTCCTCTGGCACAGTTGATTGTGGATTGTTCCTCCCAGCCTCCATATAGGGCAGCCAGAGTGTATGTCAGTTGCTCTCTGAACGCTGCTCCTACAAGAGGGACGCTGGGCAGTCTCCCTGTATACCTTGCCTACTGCTGGTCTAGGTTTTTACAGGGCTCTATCCTACCTAAGCTGAGGCTGATTATGGTAGTGAGAGCTTATATGCATATGGCTCGCGGAGTATTTATGCATGACATGTGAATGTTGTTTATGGATACTGTTTCTTCTGTAAAAAGAACTGTAATTCCTGTATACTGTCACAGTCTCTCCCCTTCCCTTGCTACAGGTGTGTGGGTTGAGAGTAGAAAGCAGCACATATACACTCAGAACCAGTGGTATAGTGATATGTCTAAGGAGTCTAAGGGTCAGGTGGCGGGAGCCCCATTGCTGATATCCTGTGTAGCCTGCAAGGCAGGATTGTCCCCACAGGACTTTCTACAAAATGGGCTTTGTGGGAACTGTTTCAGACAGCCACCACACCAATTAAGTTTGCCTGTTTCAGGCCCTGAGTCTCCTTGGGCATCATTTTCTCAGGTTATGGCTCAGGTGGCGGAACGGCTGGCTGCCCCGGTACCACCGGTTTGGGGTTTGCCTGAGCAGATGCATCCTATGCCCATGATGTGGCCGCCTTGGATGGACCCTGGTGCTGGTAAGGTTATGGCATCATCCTCGGGGGTTTTTCAGCCTCAGGTTGTCAAGCCAAAGCAGCCTAAATCTAGGCGCCATGTACCGCCTTACATGGGTGAGTACTCGAGTGCCTCCTCCTCCGAGGAACAGGCACAGACTTTTCGCAGGAGTCTAGCTCCGAGGAGGGTGATGATCATTTCCCAGTAGCCGATGTCCCTTTTCTGATAAGGGCTGTAAAATCGGTGTTAAATATCGAGGAAGGGGATCTTCCGCTTAGGAAAGCCCCCCTGTTCAAGCGCCAAAAAAGTGGTTAAGGCAGAATTCCCAAAATCTGAACATTTATCAGAACTTATGGAGGAAGCCTGGGTCCGGCCGGATAAGATAAGCCATTCTTCTAAAAGAATGGCGCTTCAATATTCTTTTCCAGCAGAGGACTGTGCTAAGTGGGAGAATCCACCATCAGTTGATGCGCATGTGGCACAGCTGATTAAACGTACCACTTTGCTAATCCCAGCAGTTTCGCTGAAGGAAACCACGGATAGGAGACTGGAGTCTTGTCTCAAATCAATTTTTTCGCTGGCAGGAACGGCCACCCGCCCAGCTATGGCCACTGCCTGGGTAGCAAGAGCTATTGAGGAGTGGGCCAAAACTCTAACAGAGTCTTTACCAGATGCCTCTAAGGAGCAACTGGATATGATCTCCTTTATTAGAGAAGTGGCCTCTTATTTGGGTGATACCGCCTTGGATGCAGGGATCCTTTCCTCTAAAGTTTCAGCAGAGTCCGTGGTGGCACGTAGGATCCTCTGGTTGAAGGATTGGAGGGCAGATGTCAGGTCCAAAAAGGCCCTAGAATTCCTTCCATTCACAGGAGGTGTGCTCTTTGGTCCAGAACTGGACAAAATTGTATCCTCCATGGCAGCCTCAAAAACAGCAGGTTTACCATCAGCAACCTCATCTAAATTGAGGAGGGCATCCTTCCGGGGGTTTCGGCCGCAGGGCAAGGCCAAAGGTCAGCCCTCAGTGAGATTTCCACCAAGAAAGGCAGGACCCAGGAAGCCCTGGCAGAACAAACGTCCAGGATCTAGGGTCCAGGATAAACCAGTGGCCTGATGGGACGGGCCTCCCCCTGGGGGATCCCAGGGTGGGGGGGGCCGACTGCTTCGGTTCTCAGAGCCCTGGCACCTCACGACGGAGGATTCCTGGGTGTCGGGGAGTTGTTTCCCGAGGGTACGCCCTGACGTTTTGGGGGACTCCTCCTCAAAGGTTCTTTTGTGTAAACCCGCAGGTGGGTTCAGAAAGAGCTTTGGCCCTTCAGAAGGCTATTCTTGCCTTACTAGCATCAGAAGTAGTGATTCCCATGCCAGAGAACCAGTTCCGAGAGGGGTTTTACTCCAATCTGTTCTTGGTTCTGAAACCGAACGGGTCATACCGACCTATTCTAAATCTGAGAGAGCTCAACAAATTTGTTCGAGCCCCTGGGTTCAGGATGGAAGCATTGCGATCGATTGTGTTGGCAATGGAACAGGGGGACTATATGGTGTCCCTAGACATACAAGATGCCTACCTCCACATCCCAATCACACAGGCTCATCAAAAATTTCTTCGTTTTGCGGTAGGGGAGGAACATTTTCAGTTCCAGGCCCTGCCGTTTGGCCTGTCCACAGCCCCTCGGGTATTCACCAAGGTGATGGCAGTGATGATGGCATGCCTCAGGCGCCAAGGCATCAGGAATTTTGCCTTACTTGGATGACCTCCTGTTGCTTTGGCAGTCCCCACAGCAGTTACAGGATCATTTGAGGCTGGCAGTATCATGTCTGTACAGTCACGGCTGGATCATAAACTGGCAAAGTCGTCACCCTGTCCGGTACAACAGATGTGTCATTTGGGAGCGAGATTGGACTCCGTGGTGCAGAGAATATATCTGCCAGAGGAGAAGATCCTGGCTCTACAATCACGAATATGCAGGTTGCTTCGCAACAGGCAAATATCCGTTCTAGTAGCTATGCAGGTCCTGGGGTCGATGGTGGCCACCTTCAGGGTGGTGGAATATGCTCAATTCCACTCCAGACCACTGCAGCAATTCATTCTGTCTCGCTGGAACAAGGATCATCGCACGATCAGGTCCCAGCTGCTGCATCTCTCTCCAGAGGTACGGTTGTCCCTGACCCGGTGGTTGCAGACAAAGCATCTCAGGCAGGGTCGCCCCTTTTGGGTGTCGGATTGGACATTAGTCAAAACCGACGCCAGTCTTCAAGGTTGAGGGGCGATGGCAGGGTCACACACTTTCCAAGGAAAGTGGTCAGTGACGGAAAGCCTGCTACTGATAAATATCCTGGAACTAAGAGCTATATTCAAAGCTTTAGTGCAGGCTCAGGAAATCTTAAAGGGCAGGTCGGTGCAGATACAGTCGGACAATCGCACCGCGGTCGCCTACCTAAATCATCAAGGGGGCACGAGGAGTCGGGCCGTCTTGGCAGAGGTATCAAGAATCCTGTTATGGGCAGAGACTCATCTGCCCACGATATCTGCCGTGTTCATTCCAGGAATCCTGAATTGGGAGGCCGATTTTCTTGGCAAGAGATAAATGCAGGGGAATGGGCCCTACATCCACAGGTTTTTTTTAACCTTGTGGACAGGTGGGGTCTACCAGAAATAGATCTGATGGCATCAAGAAGGAACAACAAGGTTCCCAGTTACGGATCCTGGACAAGAAATCCGAGAGCCGAGTTTGTAGACTCACTGACAGTAAAGTGGCATTACAAGCTGGTATATCTGTTTCCCCCGTTTGCTCTTCTGCCCAGAGTGGTCAGAAAAATCAAACAAGAGGGCAGCACCGTCATATTAATAGCTCCGGCGTGGCTGAGACGGCACTGGTTCACAGATCTACGGTCTCTCTCCATAGACACTCCATGGCCTCTGCCATTGAGATCGGATCTGTTGCTACAGGATCCCTGCTGGTACCCGGATATTCATCGGCTATCTTTGACGGCATGGCTCTTGAGGCCTCCGTCTTGAGGGAAAAGGGGTTTTCCAAGTCTGTTATACGGACGATGCTGAAGGCACGGAAACCATCCTCAGCCCGTATATATTATAGGGTTTGGCATACTTTCTTTCAGTGGTGTGAAAGGGTATGATCCACATAAATTCCTGATATCCAGAGTGCTGGATTTTCTTCAAAGCGGTCTGGAAAAAGGGCTACGCCTGGCCTCTTTAAGGGTACAGGTGTCAGCTCTTTCAGTCTGGTTCCAACATAAAATTGCTCTGAGACCGGATATAAAGATCTTTTTTCAGGGGGTGTTGAGGATTCAGCCTCCCTTCGTTTCCCCGGTTGTTCCGTGGGACTTGACTCTAGTTCTGAAGGTTTTACAGGCTCCTCCGTTCGAGCCTTTAAATTCAATAGACATCAAGTGGCTAACAGCAAAGACTGTATTCCTCCTTGCTATGGCATCTGCACGTAGTGTGTCGGATTTAGCTGCGCTGTCCTTCCGGGAGCCGTTCTTGATATTTCATCAAGATAGAGCAGTACTACGTACTAGGGAGGGTTGCCTTCCGAAAGTGGTGTCTAAATTTCATATTAATGAAGAAATAGTAGTTTCAGCATGTCAGGGCACAAGTCTCTCACAAGGTGAGGCTTCCCTGGATGTGGTCCGTGCATTGAGAATTTGTTAAACGCACGAGCAAATGGAAAAAGTCCGATTCACTTTTTGTACTTTATGGTTATCATAAGCGTGGCTGGCCAGCCAATAAACAGACACTGGCCAGGTGGATTCGCATGGCAATTTCATTGGCTTATACACAGGCTGGTATGCGTGTGCCGGATTCAGTGACGGCACATTCTACTAGGGCGGTAGGTCCATCATGGGCGGCCCACCGGGGTGCTTCTGCTGAGCAATTATGTAAAGCAGCCAGATGGTCTTCCATCCATACCTTTGTCAAATTTTATGCCTTTGACACTTTTGCCTCTCCGGATGCCTCCTTCGGGCGTAGGATTCTCCTCTCTTCCGAGAGTCAGGAGCGTCCCCGCCCGTAGGGTTAGTGCTTTGGGATATCCCCAACGTAATGGCTGTGGACCCCATGGACCTCGAAGAAGAAAATAAGAGTTATGGTATAACATACCTTTGTTAACTCTTTTTCTTTGAGGTCCATGGGGTCCACAGGACACCCACCCAGACGCACCTGTAGTTCTGGGGGAGGTTTTCCATAGTTTCTTCTCTTGAGAGTCTGGACTCGTAAGTATGGGTCTTTTCTTTCTTACCCTTTGTTTGTCTCTGCCTGCTTGAGCTTGGTAACGAACTGGTTACCTGAGGCAGGAGGTGGGGTATATGAGGAGGAAACCCGGTGCATCCTGGGAGCAGAGAGCTCGTTTGTATTAACTGTTTGGTGACCGGGATTCATACCCCAACGTAATGGCTGTGGACCCCATGGACCTCAAAGAAAAGAGTTAACAAAGGTATGTTATACCATAACTCTTATTTTTTAATAGACTCTATGGGCCAAATGTAATAGGGTGCGAGTTTTAACTTGCAAAAATTACTTACATAAAGCTCGCAAAATAATAGACCTGCTTCAGGCTAGCAAGTATAACCTGAGTAGGTGCAACTTACAAAGAAGCCTTCACAGATCAGTGAGATCCATGATGGCTTCTTTGTGAAAAAGCTATGAAATTGTTAAAATAAAAAAATAAAAAATGATGTGGGGTTCCCCCTAAAAGCACAACCAGCACCAGGCTTCTTTGAGCCAGTACTGGTTGTGAAAATACAATAAATGTAGAAATGCATTGGCCGAATGTTCACTGGCTGAGAGAGGCAATGAGCGGTTCCTGCCATTGGCTTAAATGGTGGGAACCGCTAGGTTACTAAAGTGCATTTAGGGTTTACCCGCAGTTTAACTCTCATGCGCTCACATGCCATTTACACCCACAAATTTGCATCCTATTACATTTGCAACTTAGTGACAAACTCGAACCTTCAAAATGTGAGAGAAGGTGCGGGTTTGTTCCAGCACAAGAACTCTCACCCTTATTGGATCCCAGCCCATAACTGGTCTATAGTAGTGAGGAGATGGGGTTTTCAGGTACCTAGCACCCCCCTCTTGCATTTGTTTATGTATATTTCTATCTGCCTACAAAGATATGGATATAGCTGGGAAAATAAATTGTGGATGATCTCACTGGATGATGCTTATTTCCTCTGCCCTATGTTTTCACTGTTGCTATAGAATGTTTAGTTTCCTTAAGAAACTCTTCTTGAGAAAGCATGGTATGAGCACATGCAGCAGAACATATGTTTTCTGTCCCCAAGAGTGTTTTAAATGTAATTCACTTCAACAGGAAATATTTTCACTGAAACCTTCCAGTGACATCAGGAATTTAGAGGAAAGGAGTGACTGAAGCATCTGCATATATTGCTGCAATAGTATTATATACTTATTAGAAAATGGAATTACCAGTGAAATCATTTTAGGTATACTATGCCAAAGTTATATAGCCACCCATAGTGATTTCCTGAGCCATCTGTTCCACTCTAATAATAATATGAATACCAGCATCTGCAGAGAGATGGCTAAGGATTACAGAGTCTCTAGTAATATTTTGAAGAGCTGTATAAAAAAAAGGTACTCTCCATCATGGGCATCATTGCCAGACATAATGCACAACCCTACCTACACGGTGACAGAAGTCTGATTCACACTGCTGTTGGCCATGTATCATGAGTGTTTACAGACATTCAGGACCAGTGCTACTACAGAGTGAACCTACTGTAGGTGGGTGCAGGGGCAGAACTATGGGAGACAATAGAGGCGCCTGCCGCCGGATGCCAGCACAGAAAGGGCACCTCCTTCATTGCCCACAGTATATTCACCCCACTAAGGGCTCATGCTTGTGTGACTCTGACACCCCCCCCAGCTCCCACAACTCCCTGTCCCACTCATCCCTGGTGGCCGCTCAACTCGCGGACCTGTGCTGCGGGCCTCATCGTAAGCAGATCTTCCAGGAGCTGGATGTCTACAAGGATGCTCCAGACAGAGCTACGGGTAAGATGGCATGGGGGAGGCTGTATATACCCAAAAAAGGGTGTTTCGGGGGAAATCCTGCAAATTTACTTCAGTAAATAGGTCTAATAGAAACAAATTCACATATTCTATATCAGTGTTTTTGTGCAGATAGATAAATATGCACCATATTTATTTTTGTTTTTTAGGGGGGGCACCAAATTATAACTTGCCTCCAGGCATCTGGGATGAATTTATGCCACCTGTTGGGTGCCTAGTAAGCTAGTGGTTGGGAGGCATACATAGCAGTGCTATAAAATTATCCCTTTGTCGCCTCACCTTCTGCTGTTTCTCAGTGTCTGAGATACACAGTGAATGTGGCACTGGGCTACAAAGTCTGACCCAATCATTAGTTGTCACATCTGAATCGGTGCCTAATCATTGCCACCAAGGCCTTCCCATTCTGGATTATTCAGCCATCACAGTGTGCTGCTGTTTGCAGGGTGGTCAGCAAGACAAATCTAATATTAGAGGCCTTGAATTGTGGGCCCATATGCATATTTCCCATCTGCTGGTGTCTTACCTCCCAGCAGTAAGATATAATTTCGTGCAATGATAAATGCCATGCAATTCCTATAGTGTTTTTGACTAGGAGCCCACATTTTATTAAAATTGTATGTGTATACATTTTCAGAGGTATACATTTGTTATCATTCTTCATTACCTGAAAACCAGTGCATACTAAATTTGGAAGGGGACAGCGACAGCTACATTTGAATGTTTGTGTAAGTGAAGACCAGGCAAGCAACAATTGGCAGACTGATTGTTAGATAATATAAAGTCACAGGATAACTCAACAGCACAGAGACTACCCACCCTCACTTCCTTATCTCAATTCCAAGGGTCACATCTGTTGTTTTTTTTTTGTCCATTACTAAAACACCTCTACTGTTATAGCATGACTTTAGAGCGTGTCATGTGACTGATATTTCCTTATGCCAATATATAGGAACTAGACTCAACTAGTATATGCAAAGATGGTTTATGAATTGGCTTTAGAAAGTGACAGTTTAATAATGTTATTTCCAGAGTTATAGGGCTATACATTATTCCATTGGTATTTTTTTATTTTAGTTTACAAATAATTTCTAATGAACATGAATGGTGACGTCAGAAGTCATTCAACTACCAGTATTAACTGATATTTATTCCAAATGCATGGTGCCCTTGGGAATAACATAACCATATTTGTGGTTTAAAAAAGTTAACTTGCGGTCTTTTTTGGTACAAAAGGGTATTCTATAAATGAATACTATCCAATGCAATCAGACTTCTCATTTCACTTTTTATTGTGAAAGCAGGAAATAGATGTCTGTAATTATAACTTACAGTATCCAGTATAATTTGCCATCATCTTTTGGCTCTGGGGCATTCCCTTTATGTGTTGGAGCATTTAATGGGTCAGGGACCATTTCTGTCCTGCAGAATTTTGTATTCCTCTTTTTTTTTCTTTTTTTTATTTCTATTACTAAAATTCCATAGACAGCAATTAAGGCCTTGGAGGCCAGCAAAGAGGTTAGCTAGCCTTCGTCAGTGAAAACAGGGATTGTTTGCCATATACAACACTCCCTTTTTCCTTGTGGTGAACAGAAGATTTGCTTAAAGCTGATGACTTATGCCTTTTTTTTTACAAGCAGCACTGCTCAGTGAGGATCCGGGGAATCAGTCAGAGAGCAGAAGGCAGCTAATTAAGTCCAGCATCCTTTTTCTTCTGCTCACCCCCCCTCCTGCAACTTAATAGCTGTGGCTTTGAAACCTTTTATATGTCTGATAATATAACTTGGAAAAGAAGTCTTGTGTACACGATTGAAATCACATGTTGCTTTCAAGAAGTGCTTAATCACAAATTTGGGGAGTACAAGGCTGAAAAAGGACAAGAATTAACAGAGTCCAATAACAATTGTTCGACTTCCTAAATGCCGAAGCTGGTAAGTCAAGAGTTTGTTATTTGGATCCTCGGATAAGCAGGATAGACACATTTCCATAATCCGATACTTTTCTTACAGTATCTTCCTATTTTTCTCTCCTTGTGTTGTCGTGGAATGTGTATTTTGACTTTAGTGTGGGATAAATTCATTTTTCTTTGTAACTTTTTAAAAAAACAGTCCAGACATGTATTGCACATTGAGCTGCATGTAGTGGCATTTAGAACATTATATTTGCATTAAAGTTTTCTTTATATAATACATTTTCCCATAGGGCGCGTTTTTGCATGTTAAATTCTAATCTGGACTGTGCCCATCATGGCAATGTATCTGATCTACAATTACGAGGAGATAGCTATGTGTTTGCATGGGTTTTGATACCATGTAGCTGTCTTCTCTTGATAATGAACCTAAATACATTGTGCTAAATTAAGTTGTAGTTGGACTATTATATTTTTTGTTTCATTTGTTTTCATTGATTTTCACTGGTGAATGTTATTGTAGTTTTCCGTTGCCTATCAATTTAATTTTTATTTATGGCTCTTTGTAATCAAATTGTTTGTGCTAATAGCTTGTAATATGACATGCCAATTTGAGAGGCTAAAGATAACATTAGTTTAAGATTAAACATTTCCTTTTCTTGTACATTTGGCAATTAATCAACGCTCGTATTGCTAAACATTTAGTGTTTCTCATAATATTACAGAAACGTGTCTGTTAATTTGTTGCCTAATGATAGTGTTAGATTTATTAGTGTGTAAAATGTTAGTTATGGAATATAACACAGACGTCCCATTGCAATCCAGTACTTCTATTGCAAATTATTAGACAATTGATACTTACTAAGTAATAGACTCCTCCTTTCTTGGTTGTAGTGTATAATTTCCTTTGTCTTTTGGGCCAAGAGCAGCTCTTCCAAGGAATCTCCTGGTCCACAAAGTAATGAGACGTATTCTTGTGATGTCGTCAGCCGTGTTCTTCTTTAGTTGAGGATGCATTTGCGTCCTTGTTTAAAGAGACAGTGACCTCTAAATGAAATAGGGTCATGGAATGTAATTGTGTATTTCTTAGGTTTGACATTTTTTCCTATATTTTAATGTTGTGTATGAAATCTGAAGGTGAACTTTAATCTAACATTAGTATATTCCTACTTTCAGTGATTATGCATGATTACTGTAATGAATGGTCAGTATTTGACAAATTATATAGTCTAACATCTACTTTACTTTCTTACTTTAGTACTATTCATGTGCTATATTTAACATTGTGTTTATTTTAGTTCATATGCCAACAGGTTTTTCCAACATCCTAAGCAAGAATTAAATGTATATATTTTAAAGTGGTCTACTACTGTACATGTCATTATGTTATTTTTATTCATCACTATTCTAGCTACTAACTTATTTGTTTACTTGTACATACATTATTGCCTAAGTCAGGGCTTCCCAAACTCTGTCCTCAAGGCACCCTGACAGTCTAGGTATTAAGGATATCCATGCTTAATCACAGATCGTAAAATCAAACAGACTAAGGTACTAATTAAGTCACCTCTGCTTATGTATGGATAACTTTAAAACCTGGACTGTTAGGGTGCCTTGAGGTCCACGTTTGGGAGTCCCTGATCTAAGTTATTACACATAAAGAGTATTTGTACTTAATTTCTGTTATGTGCAATTTCAATGGAAAGTTGCTGATTTGGAATGATATATTTATATATTGTACATGAATGTGAGCACATAAGAACAGTGTTCTGAAAGGAAGAGAGGTAAAAGTTATAGATCACACTATATTCTGTTATCACTCAAATATTGATCTTTTAGCATGGTTATGTTTAAGGGTGTATCTAACCTATTTACCAGCAACATTTGTTTTGATGATTACTCGTATGTGCTGTTGGTTTTCATAAATAAGTAAGTTTGACAGGAACGCTACATCATTATTCTGTTTAAAGTTTTCTTTATTGTCATTGAAATATTTGCATCTCCCATTGGTATTGTTGGATAGATAAGCTTCCTCTGGAAGTTGTATATGGTGATTGCCAAAAGACCCTGCTGCAGGGGACTGACTACAGCTTGAGAACAAATGTACTTGGACAAGAAAATAACAGGATATCATAGATCAGTTAGGGCTGCAATATATACTGTGATTGATAGCTCAGCTGTATAGCTTGTTAATATGTTACTATACCTTTTTGTACAGGGTACACTACTGATATAACATGAAATGCTACATATGTCCATACTGTATCTTAGTTAATGTAATTAAAACTAAAATGCATTAAATGTGTTTTCTGTCTAAACTTAATATATTCTCTCTAGTCTGTACATAGTGAAGTTGTAGTAATCGCCCCTGCTGCCTCCAATGTTTTGGTGAAAGTGTCTGTCTTCTCATGCTCCAGGAACCTGGATTTTTACTTGACTGAGCATAGTTTGGATAATACTGTTCAAGTCACATTCAAGGTGTGCACAACCCCATATCCAATTTAAACAAAGCCGGCAGTTAGCTTAGCAATGGCAACATTGCCCTGTTATACAGCCACCTGGAGCATGGGGAGGAAACTCCTGATTATGGCTGCACTGTGTATAAAAAGCGGTGTTACTGTCAATTGAGAAGCATCCCAGGGTAGCCTAAACTCATGACTATGTACAAAGCTGTGTTAAGTCCCACAGTGCATCTTCTGCTTCTAGAAATGGGTACAAGACTAGGGCCCTGATTTAAAAAAAATTGTTTTTTTGGGGCAAATGTTCCTTATGAATATGTTGTTTCCAATTTGTTGTTCACAATAAACATGAGTTTGTAAACAACTTTTTGGTGGATGGTAATAAATCACATTTTTATTTAAAAAATTCCTGTAGTGCTTGTATGTAATAATTTGCTGAATGCAGTCGCTTACCTGTCATAGCACATAACATTTGTTTTCTCTCTTGTCTTATAGAGTACATTAATGCAGGTTGGAAAATAAATAGTTAGGCCTAATTCCAATGTAGGTGTACCTCTCATAGTCTCCAGAATCCCCTTCTGGCTGGTGTGTCATTTCTGGGAAGTACATCATGCATGATTATTTATACAATATAGTGATTAAGGACTACCCCCAAAAAGTGTTGCTGCATTGTGCTGACTGGACTAACTGATATTTTGTCTCAAACACAATGTAAATTAGCTGTTGCCAAATGTCTTCCTGTTTTGTATCATGTGATCAATGATCGCCAAATAGGGGCCTTTGTTCTAAACTGGGAGCTCATCCTGCTCTGGAACGGCTTCACTTGACTCATGTTGTTTGCTCAGACACCTATTTATTTTGTAGGTCTGTTTCAATGAAACATATGGCTAACTCTATAACGCTAATCTTGGTACATAGTATATACTGGATAAAGTGCAATTGCAAGAACAATTTCTTATCTAGTAATGCACAAGAGTTCCATATTATATACAGGGTATGTTTTCTTAAGCTTTGGGCAATTGTTTATCAATGAGCTTGGACTCTCTTTAAGATTAATTCGAAGCAGAGCAGCCCATGAACCATTTTATTTTTGGGAAGATAAATAAAACCCTTTTTGTTTTCAACAGTTTGTAGAAAATGTACAGATGAGCATATTGAGAGACATTTATTAAAGTGACACAATGTAAAACTGATTTAATCCTGAAAATTTTCTTCAGCAATTTACAGTATCGAACATAAATGTGATCACTATGGACCACCTTTTTGCTATATACCCATTTTCATGTTTTTCTACCATTTCATATATTAGCTGTAAGTAAGTCCTGTTATATTAATGATGTTCAGTTATTAGCAAAGATTGTAAGGAAAGGAGGTTCCTGGTAATGCTCTTATCTAATCTTTCATTCCAAAATCTCCCTTGCTGGCTTGTGTCCTGAATATGAAATGATTCTAATGCAGTTCTCTGAAAGTGTTCCAACTAGCCAACGCATGCAGCTTTATATTATTTATTTTACTCCTTATATCCTCATACTGTATATTGCTTATTATGACATAGATTGGTATGAAAGGTGACTTCCCCCAAAGTGCTGTGGCATATGGAGACAAGATAAGTAGACACTGGAAACACTGATGCAAACGGTTAAGAATATAGATTATCCTTCTGACACGGGTATACTATGTACCGTAGCAGTAATACTGGTACTTCTCATATAAGAGTAAAGGGGCCTATCCATTAGGCGACCTGAAAAACTGAACGTCTAGCGTTCAGACCTTCAGGTCGTTGTGTGCGGTGCCTGCACTGTACGGCGCTCACTGAACGTCATTCAGTGCAGGAGACCGACCTCCTATCTGAACATATGGAACCTGATGAGCATCGTCAGGTTGACGAGCATGTTCCACAGATAGTCGGGGTCACACGCGCATCGCTGGTCCTTGCCGGCTATCCATTAGACGACTTTCTGAACGTTCCGACCAAAACCTCCTGTTTTTGGTCGGATCATGCAAAAAGTCATCTAATGGATAGGCCCCTTTACAGTTACTCCAACCAGGGCCGGATTAACTGGGGGGCAACTGGGGCGGCCGTTCCTGGGCCCCCACACGTAAAGGGCCCCCACACCCATTGAGGTTAAAGTGCGCCGGAGGAGACTGAACCAGTTCCGCCTCCTCCGGCCCACCTCAGCCTGGCGCCGCAGAGAGGGTCAATTTACCGGGCGCCCGCTGGTAACCAGCAGGCACCCGGCTCTCTTCCCTCAGGAGCAGCCGGAGCTCACTCGTAAGCTCCGACTTCCGGCTTACGCAGTTATGGGAGAGACGTCATGACGTATCTACCATAGTGCAGAGGAGCAGCCTGGCGGACCGGACGGCAGCAACGGACGTGGGAGCGGAGTTTAAGGTAAGTGTTAGTTGTTGGGGTTTTTTTGTGTGCAGGCAGCTTTATTACTGGGGGCAATGCTCGGGGGACATTATTACTGGGGGCAATGCTCGGGGGACATTATTACTGGGGGCAATGCTTGGGGGGCATTACTACTGTGGGCAATGCTTGGGGGGCATTACTACTGGAGGCAATGCTTGGGGGGCATTACTACTGGAGGCAATGCTTGGGGGGCATTACTACTGGGGGCAATGCTTGGGGGGCATTACTACTGGGGGCAATGCTTGGGGGCATTACTACTGTGGGCAATGCTTGGGGGGCATTACTACTGGAGGCAATGCTTGGGGGGCATTACTACTGGAGGCAATGCTTGGGGGGCATTACTACTGGGGGCAATGCTTGGGGGGCATTACTACTGGGGGCAATGCTTGGGGACATTACTACTGGGGGTAATGCTTGGGGGGCATTACTACTGGGCAAATACTCAGGGGGCATTACTACTGGGCAAATACTCAGGGGGCATTACTATTGGGGGCTATGCTACTTGGGTGCGGTGCATTACTACTGGGGCACTATTACAGAAGGAGCATTACTATTGGGGGCACTAATACAGGGCCATTACTACTGGGAGCATTTATACAGAGGGCTCCACTACAGGGGGCATTACTATTGGTGGCACTACTAATGGGGGCATTACTATTCAGGGCTCTACTACTGGGGGCATTTATAAAGGGGGCATTACTATTCCAGGCACTACAATAGGGGGCATAACTACTGGGGACATGACTACAGGTGGCACTACTAATGGGGGTATTGAATAAGCACTGCATAAGGGGCACCACTCCTGGGGGCACTACTACTCTGGGCTCTGCATATGGGACATTACTACTGTGAGCACTGACATTACTGTGGCCTCTGCATAAGGTCCCCATTGTGCATGCCCCCAGTTTGTCCACATTTAATAGGGGCCCCCACATGTTTGTTGCCCAGGGGCTCCCACAGACCTTAATCAGGCCCTGACTCCAACTCAACTCATTGCTCACTGTTGTTTCAATATGAACTATTAGGAAATGCTTTCTTTTTTACTTTACATATATTGTGTCAAATGTTTCTCCCTTTTTCCTGTTCTCCTTTCCCCCACAAGAGAAAAAAAAAACCTGGCTGTGCTTCCCACTATGAGAGCATTGCAGATGTGCGAAGGATACACTTGTTCCAAGAGAAGCTGAGAGTTCCACCCTAGGAAACAGGCCAAGCTTCCCGTAGATTTCAGTCTAGTCTACTGGCAGCCAAATGTACTCCTCTCTCTTTAAATGTATAATTGTATGTATTGGTTTGGTTGCTTTGTTTTGGTTGAAAACTAAAGAGCCAGCTGTCTACAGTCTGATGTAATGTTACCTTGGAAACTGAAACACTTAGGCACAGTAGTCTGCAATACAACATTTACTTTAGCCAATGTTACAGAAAATGTTGTGCCATTTGCACTCCGCAATGGAAATGTTTGTTCTACCAAAATGTAAATGACACTTGTATCTGCCTTGCATAATCAATATACCTCCTTTACATCACTGATAAAATACCAACCGTATGTCTGTTCACAAAATAGCTTTCAGGCAGCTGCTGCTGTTCTAGTCTTCCTATAAAGCTGGGTACACACCTATACAATCATCGGGTTGTTCATTCAATATCGAGAGAACAGCCGTCGGATTGTATAGGTGTGTACGCTGTCCCGATGCAGGAGCATTAGCCGATAAACAGCTTTTAACGCTCCTGCAACGGTCGGGATCAGGAGGTCGCATCTTATGTACGGTTTAATATTTATCGGTTCGACCTCCTGATCCCATAGAAGCCCGTACACACTATGCTATGTCTGCACAGTGGGCCTGAT
Source organism: Taudactylus pleione (assembly GCA_031769625.1). Lineage (NCBI taxonomy): Eukaryota > Metazoa > Chordata > Amphibia > Anura > Myobatrachidae > Taudactylus > Taudactylus pleione. The sequence continues at coordinate 24,641,453 of JAUIMM010000006.1, forward strand.
TCAGACCCGGTCGCAAGCGATGTGCGCTCGCAACCGGGTCGATGGTGCGCATGCGCGAGACCTGGATAGCAACGGGCACTCCATCGCTCCGGGTCTCGCAACAAAGGGGGCTAACTGTCAATGTTGAGTGACAGCTCGCCCCCTTTGGTGGGCGGGCCGGGGGAATGGCTGCCCAAACGGAGGCGCCTGTCGTTTGGGGCCGGCCCCACTGACATCACAAATGCTATTAGTGGAGAACTTTCGGCTCTGTTAGAGCCGAAAGCTCTCTGGGGCTTGTGGCCACGAGACCCTACCCCAAGGGTCTCGTTGCAAGCCCGATGGTCACCCACAGCTATGCGAGCGGCCAGGAGGCCGTTGTAAAAACAAAAAAAAAGCCCGGCCCTGATTCAGAGCGAGCGATCTGTCAGAGCAACCGGGTCTGATTCAGGGCCTGTGTACGCGGCTGACGGGGGGGGGGGTCACACTGGGGACAGACTGCACGGCTGATCGGAACAGTTTTACCCGATCAGCCTGCAATCGAAAAAGTGTGTACCCAGCTTAAGATGTGTTTTTGAAGAACATTAATAGAAAGCTTCATTGTCCCTTATCTCTATATTTTGCACTGTGCACAGTAAAACAGTTCATTTTAATCACCACCTTTGTTCTTGTCATCTTTCTTATAAGATCTTCTACATGTGCTAAAACCCTTTCCCCCTAGCCCCTCCCTAAATCTGTACTCCCGCCTTTCTCTACTGTAGGTAGATTTACTTACCATTCTGATAAGATATTTGTCTAGAGATGAGTGGAGAATAGGAGAAGTTCAGTGAGCAGAGGGGACCAGATCTTGCAAAGATGTCTTCAGCCAAAGGGCATAAAACTAGATGTTGTTTTTACATTCATTTTATTTAACACAACATAAATAAAAAGAGAAACCTGATGATTTGTCTTTCCTTTTTAGTATAGTTTGATATGTCTATTTGTGACATGTATAGGGAGTGTGCAGAAAACATCATGCTACATGCATGTCACATGATCTAACATGGTCAGCAGGGTTCTACAGAGAAGCTACTTTCCGTCTGCAGTGCACCCAGTACTGTAGGGACATCTGCACAGCTTGCACCCTCTACTGTACTGATTGTCCAATATCCTTTCCTAATGACTGGTCATATTAGCGTTAGTACATTTCTATTTATTACTTTATTTTGTTTGACAGATGCATAGGGAAATTCATGGATAAAATATTAGCTTCTTATTTATTGGTCACCTAGAAATCAGTTGAAAACATTAGTTGGTATGAAAAGAACCATAAACATCAATCTTTTTTTAAATATAGACATGTTGATAACTTTAAACATAAACTTTTATTTGTAACTATGTAGAAGTGGCAGAAAAGCTGTGTTAGTGTATACCTGAAGTATTAAACTGGGTACACACCTATACAGTCCTCGGGCCGATCACCTGACATTGGGTGATCAGGCCAACGATTGTATAAGTGTGTATGCTGTACCATTGCTGGACCGTTAGCCGATAAACGACTTTTATAACACTCCTGCAATGGTCGGGATTGGGAGGTCGCATCGTATGTGCTGTTTAATATTTCTCAGGGGGTGAAGCTGGGGGCACACTGCTGTTTGGGAGTGTTTCACCCGATCAGCCGCGGATCGAAAAGCTGTGTACCCAGCTTTAGTCCAGCCTATTGACCCACTCTAGTGTTGTCAGTTCATTGTTCTTAAAGAAGCAAATTCCATTAAAAGTGAATACGAATACATAGGTTAAACGTAAAAAAATATGAGTTTACAATGATATATTTGGGTAAAAAAAATGTTCTAGAGACTAAAATCAGTGAGATGGGTAATCCACATGTGCTTTGACGTTGTAGAAACCTTTCACCAGTGTCTGACTTCCTCAGTGTATCTGTTTTTAGTCCCAATGGGGGTTTCACACACTGACATAATTTAGCTGTATCTGTTTTTTTATTACCATTCAATGGCAAATATAATAAAAATTATGGATCATGTATGAATACGGTAACCATTGAATCTAACACTAACCTAGCTCACATATTAACAACTGAGTTCATTGATAATACAAAGCAGCAATGAATTATTTATAACTTTTTAATGTGTTACACATTGTGACCTAGATTTCCATATGAATGCAGTGCACTTATTTTTTAGGCATAATGTCCGTCTGCACTGCTTGCGGTTTGCCGTTATATTTTTCATTAGGCATACACACTGACTTGCTTTCTTCATTGACAAAATAGATTTTTTTTTTGTGGTTTTCTTTTTAGTGTAGCCTCCCATGCAGCAGTTCTGGTTTTCCATGGCTTTTTTTTAATGTTTGTCATACTTGCCTACTTTTGAAAAAGTATTTCAGGGAGATTGTGAAAGCAACACCTATGAGCGCGACGGTAATGTGGACGTGTGCTGCTACATCTGAGAGGTGTGTCATAAAAGCAGTTACCAAAATCTACTTGGTGATGAAAACACACTGATACTTTTCAGAAAATGCATGTAGCCATAGGGATCATTGTACCCAGTGTTCTCCCCAAAACATTTTTCTAGCCGGGTGGCATTAAGAAGTAGCCGGGTGGGGGCCTTCCCAATGATAAAATGTTTTAAATTCTGACCTTTATAATGATTTAAACTTGGGGCACTCTCCCCGGCTCCTATACGCCGCAATGCGAAATGATGGGCACTTGCGCCCTGCGGAACAAACAAGTGAATCATTCCCGGCCACTTTAGGCTAATTGAATTCACTCTCAAATCGTTTTTTTTAGTAGAGTATCTAAACTATTTGATTGTCCTTTGCATATCCTGTCCTAGCTAATTCAGTAGGTGGAATAGGTCCAATCTACAGCAGCTGACCAGTCCCTGTGGGTCTGTGGAGTGACAGGCATAGAATGTGTCATCCATGTAATAATGCTTGTTTAGCTCTCCAATTAGGAGCAGATAGTTGCTGCACCTCTTGGACATGCACTAATGCATTGACTTCATTACTGGCTGCTCTTCCCTTTATATGCTGATTACAGTATATATTGGGTGGAGAGGATTTATCAGATGTTCTATTACTGGAGAAAGAACTGGCTCAGTAACCTATCTGTTAATGAACCAATGCAACTCCCTCATGCCCCAATGCGCCGCGTCCCGTCGTCCAGAACCCTCACTAACGTGTCCTTATTGCCGGAAGACAAAGATGCCAGACGGACTGAGAGCCTCCAATGGGAAGACCATGTGACGTCGGCGAAACCTGACTTCACATTCATGTCTGTGGCAACAAGGACACGTTGAGGGAGACTGGGCAACAGGGGACTCGGCTTATTGGGGCGAGAGGGAGTGCCGGACAGTAAGTTGTACGGGGACGCGGCGCATTGGGGCAGGGGGGAAGGCTGTTTCGGCCAGGCGATGCGCCAGCTAAAAAACAGCCTGGGGAGAACACTGGTGCCTTATATCCAATGCAGGGAGATTATACTAATGATCCCTTTTGAATGTATACATCTGGGTTTTTTTGGGTTTTTTTCTGTATATAACACTTCATAATGGGGGTAAGGTGCAATCGGGGAGATTACTAGACTCTTCATGAAGAAGGAGATTGCTGCTACTGAGGGAGTCTTCCTGACAATCAGGGAGAGTTGTCAAGTATGGTTTATGTTGATATGGTAAAAAAGTGTGACTGTTATTAATTGGTCAGTAGTTCTTTCAATGCTGGCTTGGACAGTGCAACATACCCTTACCTGATTGGCTGCTGATTCTGCTTCTGTGGTTAGGGCTCAGATATGGGTGTAACTCCCATAGGTGCAAGGGGTACAACTGCTATGGGGTCCAAAGCTGAGGGGGGCTTCTTCCTTCTCAAAGTTATATACAGTTTTCACCATTGGGTGGATACATACAGGGCCGCCAAGAGCCAAGACGGGCCCCAGTAATAGGGGGCGTGGCCTAATCTCGGGAGGCGTGGCCACGCCCCCTTGCCGGAAAATTATATAAAAAAGATTTGCAGCGCCGCGCGCCGGGAAGGGGGGCGCTCTGAGCCCCCTCAGCCCGGCGCAAAGCCAGGGGGGGCACGATTAGTGTGATCGCTACCCCGCACAGGCATAGGTGACTGCTGTGGCTGCTGCTCAGCAGCCACGAGCAGTCTCCAACTGCAGCTCAGCACACGCTGTGTGCTGGGCTGCTGTGAGGGAGGGGGGCGGCGTCGGACCCGGGCCCCCGCCGGGCTCATCAGGAAGCCCGGCCCGGGTAATCTGTACCCGCGGCCCCCCCTCTCGGCACCCCTGGATACATAGGGGCCCTTACAAACTTTGCTATTGGGCCTTCAAATACCTATTTACGCAATGGTCTCTGAGTCACTATTGTAACACTGAATTTCTATGGAAATGCTCTTAATACTACATATACTTTTTATCTAACTATCTATAGATGTGATAGTTATTATTATTATGAATTTCTCAGTCATTTTCCATAGGTTGTCAAAATATGTTGCTTCCTAACCATCTTTCTAATTCTTTTTATGTAATTTATCTTGGTGTAGCCCCCATTTGATCATTATGCCTTTACAGTACCACATTGTTAAGCTCAACTGCACAACATAAAGTACATATGGGTCAATGATTTTGAATTGCTATGTACTGTATGAATTGCACTCATGCTACTGTTTTCCTGTGAGGAACAAAACAACTATTGAAAATAAGACATTTAAATTTAGCCTACTTACAGAAATATTTTAATCTTGCTAGTCTGCTGTGGCTGATTTTGCATAGTCTATATCTTTCATAACTGAGTTCTGGTATTTGTGATGTCTATTTAAACAAGTTGAATATATGAAGTTTGTTTCTTGCTGCAAGTGCGTGCCTGGAGCATTTAATCATTACGCTGTTGACATTTAAATGCTAGGAAGGCCTGTGTTTCCGCATAACTCCTCCCACTTCAAACTTGCCTAAACAGAGATTGCAGACTTTGGCTCTTGACATATTCTGTGATGTTGTTAACAAGGGTTCCTTTATCATTTGCAGTAATAGTAAAGATTTCATATTGCTGCAGTTTACCAGCTAGGGCAGCTGTGCAATGCTTACCGCTACACTGGTCAATCAATCTCTCTGCACATGCATATGACCCAGTTTTGCCGGTTCACACATGCTCACTGCACTGCAAGCCCTGACTTGAGATTCAAATTGCTGAATCGTTAAAAAAGGAAAAATAATAATAAAACATATGTTTAAAAAAAAAAATACTAAATACTAATAATAATACTGCAGCATTTAATCCATTAACAAGCAATAAGCAATAACAGCATTTTAGAAAGGAGACACATAGGGACCAATGCAGTGTTGAACGTATGCCCATTTGTGGAGTGTTTCTTACACTTGTTTGCACTGTGGATGCTCCACAATCAAGCATATGGAAATACATGCTATGCAGAATTAGACGCATTTCAGTGACATCTCCACTTGCTGCTGGAGGGTCGTAATGAACGTGTCAGCAGTATTGCTGGCTATGCAGAATTGTCAAAACGCAAGTGGCATGTATCAAACCAAGCGTACAAATATATTCTGTCCGCTCACAAAAATGTGAACAGCTCTGTCTATATGGGCAAATATACACATTTAGGGCCTGATTCAGACCCACTCGCGAGCGGCTGTCCGCTCGCAAGTGGGTCGATGTTCTGGACTGAGCATGCGCACGACGGAGGGAGCTCCGTCGTGCGCATGCGCCAGACGCGACGAGCGAAGGAAAGTCCTTCGCTCGTTGTGTCCGATCAAAGGGGGCGTGCTGTCAATGTTGATTGACAGCACGCCCCCTTTGGTGGGCGTGCCGGGGGCGTTCCCACGGGAACGCCTCCCGTCAAAAGCCGGCCCACTGACATCACTAGTGATGTCAGTGGGAGTGATTTTGGCTCTGATAGAGCCAAAATCACTCCGGAGCTTGCGGTTGAAAACCTCAACCGCAGGCTCCGGCTCGCAATTTCGATGGTCGCGATGGTCACGACCATCGCGGCCATCACAATGCACGCTCGTATAGCCTGTGGGTGGTGACCCACAGCTATACGAGCGTCCAGGAGGACGCTCCATTTTCATGGAGCCCGGCCCTCATTCAGAGTGTGCGCTCTGCTCAGAGCGTACGGCTCTGAATGAGGGCCTTAGTTCCATATACACAGATCGGGAGCAGTTATGTCTGACTTGCAGCAGGCCATTAATAAGTAGGAGAAGCTAGGTTTACAGAGGGAGACTGTTGAATTTAAGTACAGTTTGTAACTGGTGTGATGGCAAATTAGTGAAGGTACTATGAAATATGTGTGTGTATATGCTCATGTCAAGGTAAGGGATATATTAGATAGTAAGCTGACATTAGGTAATCATAGTCAACATGTTGAATGCAGAAGATATGGGCACTGTCCACCACAAACAGAGCCTAAATGGGTACGCTAGTGTCGGAACTGGACTTTAGATCAAAGGAAGGATGTTACCTGGTCTGATGAATCCCATTTTCTGTTGCATCAGGTGGACAGCGGGTACTTGTGCATCTTTTTCGTAGGTAAGAGATGGCAACAGGAAGCATTGTGGGAAGAACGTTAATTTGATACATACCACCTACTGTATATAACATCATTGTGGACCAGGTACTTCCTTTCATTGGAACAGTATTCTCCAATGGAAGTAGCCCTTTTCAGCAGGTTAATGCACCCTTCCACACTGCACAGATTGTGCAAGAATAGTTTGAGGAACATGAAGAAGAGTTCAGGGTGTTGCCCTTGCCTCCAAATTCACCAAATCTCTATTTAATCAGTCTATTTGAGTGACTGTGGTATGTGCTGGAACAGCAAGTCTTATCTGCGGTGGCTCCACCTCATAACTTATAGCAGTTAAAGGATCACCTGGTAATTTCCTGTTACCAGAGACCACAGGTCTTGTAAAGTCCATGCCTTGTCGTGTTAGAGCTATTATGGTGGCACGCAAAGGAACGAAAGCATATTGAGCAGATGGTTATAATGTATCATGACTGTAAATGTAGGGAATTTAGACTTTTACACCCCTATGAGGAGACGTGACTGCCGCCATCATAGCTGCTGTCTCCGCCTCTACCTGGAGGAAGTTCTCTCTCCTCCAGACCTCAGCACACACAGGCACAGGAGATTTCACAGGGCTTGCAGGAGTCCGGCCACCCACTAGGGACACTGGATGCAGAGCAAAGATACCCCAGCATAAGGGTGGAGCCAACTGGATTGAAGATCTGAAGTGTATACACAAGGATGGATGCTGCAGTCTACTGGTAAGTGCATAGTGTGGGACGTCACTAATACTACTACCACACACACACACACACACACACACACACACGGACATCCAAAACCTTGACAACCACCTTTAGGGTGAGGGAAACTTATGGTGTGCACTCCATATGGGAAGAGACCCCCCCCCAGCAGGGGTCATCTTACACATAATCAGTAGACACTACACTGCAGACACGCCACAGGGAGATATCACCACTATTTGGAATACAGACAGTGGAACACCCTAAAGGGGCCCACTTATCTCGCCAACAACTTTTCTGACAACGGACTTCCCACACTGCACTTTATTGATTATTTAATGGGCATTGTATTGGGATTGCCTGGAGCACTGTGTCTCCATTTTTAGCAATCTAATAAACAGAAACTCACTCTATACTGTATCAATATAAGGGAGTACATATATGTGCAAACATACACACTTCGATGGACTGGGCCCTATGCTGACATGAAAGAATGCTGACTGTGTGTCAAAAAAGATTGGATGGGGAGGGGGGAGTGCTAAGAGGTGTATTGGAATAAGTAATAAGGAGTAAATACACCTCTTAGCATCCCCCCTCCCCCTCCAATCATCTCCTATCCACTCACTAATGTTTTAGTACTTTTAGATCAACACCTTTTTTTTCTAATAAAAAACTTCAAGTTTGTTATGTGCAGCTGTGTACAGGGTCATTTATATATAGTTTTTGTTTTGACAACGAGTCAGCATTCTTTTTCATGTCAGCATACGGTGCAGTCCGTCGACTTATGTGTGTGTTTGCACAAATATGTATTCCCTTATATACCTGCAAAATTTATATACCTGCAGAATATTTAGATCCTGGGGAATCTAATCTAGGACATGCAGCCCCCCCCCCTTCTCTAGTTTGAGTGAGCGCCGGGAACCCCGACTTGCCATTTCTATACTGTATCAAGTCACTCCATTATCGCCTTAGATACCATACACTCTAATTGGTATCATCCTTTGGCCACGCTGTATTAGACCATATACTGTTGCTTATTTTCCACTCAAGCATACCAGACCCACTCAACATACAGAACCTGTAGTGGGGTAAAGATTGAAGTGCTATAGGGGGCACAAAATACCTGAAAGCCTACAAGGCCCGGCCATGGGTTAATTATAATACGGCCCCTGGTGGGGGTGTCCTCGTCCACATGACAAAGGCCACACCCACACAGCACTGGTCACAGCTCCTCCCCTTCTCAGTATAGGCCCTTGAACATTTTAAGCCCCTGGCCCATGTGACCTTTAATCCGACCTTGTTATGCAAGTATGTACTTATGTTTTAATGTATGTGATAAGGTGGGTACACACCTGACAGATATATCTGCAGATGATGGTCATTCATACACACTGAACAACCATCATCTGCTTGTGCCCTCGGTTCCCGGCTGCCAGTGGGCGGATCGGACGCATGTCCCGCCCCCCTTTACGTGGCTGCCACTGTGTGTTTATGGGCGGTCTGCAGACCGCCCGTACACACTTGCCGTTGCACAGATATGTCTGCAGACATATCTGTCCATCGGCTGTGCAGCACTGCCAATGCGATATGTTGGTGAACGACGACATTCACCGACATATCGTGGGTCCACACTGATCGCCAATTGTACAATTGATCGCCCAATGTATCTGTCAGTGTGTACCCACCATTATACAGGATAGATTTAGCAGATAATGACTTTAGTAGTGTTTTGCAAAACTGCACAGGCCAAATAAAAATAATAGAGACCTGGCTTAGAAGGGGAACACAATTTGTTTGCCTATGCACCAGTCACAGAACCATTCACATGTAAATCCTTGACATTGTGGATATGAGACGTTTGAACATGCATCAATATATTTAAGTTTATGTATGGACCACAAGGTCACAGCTAAGCGAGTGACCAAAACACATGCAACAATGGACACTTTGCTTCCAGCAGTATTTATTAAGCATGGAATATCAGAGTATATTTAAAAATAAAACAAACTTTAATTATAATATATAATTATTGTATACCGCATAATTTGTAATCCGGTAAAGAAGGCTTGTTATTAATTGACATGAGGTGTTAACAGCATTATGACGTGTTGTGTTTTTACTTCAAGTAGATTAGCGGAAGTATATTGTGTATGAACTGGCATTAGCACATGACGTGTTCCATCTGCTGTCACTGCTGCTGGAGAAGAGATGCATTTTTCTGTTATTGTTTTATTATATTGTGCTCTTGAGGGGGAACATCTGGGATACAGCACATTTGATCAAACACAAAAGTGAAGGAAATAAATGAGCAAACATCTGACATGAGGTTGGGGAATATCTGCCGAGCAGCTATAGGTTTCTGTCCTAGCTCTTTAACCAGTTGAATACATTTATGGAAATTCTATGATGAAGTATTTTTTAATACAATTCTGACATACTGTCCCTGCTACGTTCATTAGTTAATTGGGAGGATTTAGTAGTATGTATTATATTTATATCCTGAAAATCACTTGTCATTTATAAGCATAAAGTGTACTTCACGCACAAAAAAACATCACTGTTTATAGAAGGAAATAGCGATCTGTTCTACCAATGAGAATTTTAAATAGGCCTGAAGTCCTAATTCTGACCAAACATACTTTTTAATGGAAAGTGGAACGGACTACAATGGGTCAGTAAGCAACTGAATAGCTTTAATCTAGTCATTCAATAACCACATTGAAGTGCAAAAAATTAACTTGTCCATGTCAAATGCTCATCTCCTCAGTGAGGGAGCCATCATATGGGCATGCCTCTCAAAATTTACCAAAGCAAAATCGGGATAAAAGTACAATACCGCAATTCAGCAAATCCTCCCCCCAAACTCACACAAACATGTCAACCCACTTGCACCAAATTACCGTCTCAATTTCTGCCTATTTTAAGCAAGTTCTGACCATTTATTTGTATACGATCTGGGTCTGTGCAGGCTAAATAAGAACAACTGGAAGGCCTGATCTCTTTATGCACTCAGCCTCATACCATTCCCCCAACACTTAGACATGAAAATCAGGACAAAATATGCCACACTTCCAATCAAGCCAAACCTGCACCAGCCGCCTAAACCCCGTCCAGTGAGGCTCACTTTTGGGCCAAACTCAATCCCCTTCAAAGTCTGAAAATCAGGACAATTGGGATTCATACTACTGTTGTACCAACTATGACCTAACAGGATTGACTTTTGATTGTTTATAATGATATTTTGTGGTATAGTATAAGCTGCACACCATTGTCTAATTTCATCAGAAGATTATGTTGGCATCCAGTTACATGATGGCACTATCCCCAACCTGGATCTTTCTTTCCAGTGGATGCACTACTTGCTGATATTTATATCAAAAGAGGAGCGTGGCATTAAATCAGCACTTCAACATGATCGTAACATTGCTTAGAATGCTCAAAATATACATGTGAGGCAGCATTCAAATTGTATGTTCTATTTTTATAAGGGAACTGCATGAAAATTTATAGCATTTTAATTTATGCAGGGTAAAATTTCCACCTTTAGGACATATTTGCATCTAATCCTAAATGGGGTACTGCTAGTATTATCATGGCAAAACCTAATTAGGCAGCAATTAGTTACCTGGCTCCTCTTCTCCGGCGCTTTCGCTCTGAGGCCCAGATTTATCAGCGAGTGATGTTCTTGTTGTCACTCGTTACTAATCTTAAATGGTGCTCCAACCAATCGGCTTCTAACTGTCATTTTCAAACATATGACAGGAGCTGATTGGTTGGAGCACAATTTAAGATTAGTTAACAAGTGATAACAAAGAATGTCACTTGTTGATAAATCTCTACCTGAATCTGCTAAAATAATTCCGTTTTGCTCATGACATTTTCTAATATCCTTTAATTTTTCTACATGGATTTGCTTTTACACTGTTTTGAGAAAAGTGAGATTTAGAACTAGAATTATTTTGTTACAGGGAATGTTAGTCTAATATTGGTCATTACAATTTTTAAAAATTCCTACATGCCTACTCTCCCGGAAGTTGCAGGAGGCTACCGATTTTTCAGGTATCCCCTAACACTCCCTGGAAGAGTAGGCACTTCTCCCTCATCCTGCCCATTTCCTAGTGAAGTGGGCAGAATGGGGAGAATTTTCAGTGGTCCCTGAGTAGGTGGCGGGGCTTAATGCCTCAAAAAGTCTGCCCCTCATTGCCCATCGGCTTCTCTTCTTCGGGCTTCTCTCGGAGGAAGAATGAAAAGTAGGCAAGTATGGTATCATTATATGTTTTAACTGAAGTGTTTTTACTGATGCAGGGTAGGCATGCATCATTTTGTGCAAAGGGGTGCGATATTCCATCTTCCATTGTAACAAATAGGGCGGGGATGGGCACAAGATTTATAGGTTGAATTGTTTGGCTTGCAGTACCCTAATTAATAAGAAATCATGAGTTTCACCAAAGATATAAAATGAAAGAGAACAGGTTACCCATCGTGTTGTTCTCTTCCATTTTATATCTGTACTTGTATACAGGGAGTTTAACACACTCCTTTGAATAGCAGCTGAAGGCAGCGCTGGTGTGGCCCGATGTTGTATATGCTTGACCAAAGAAATAACCATCATTTTCAGTGGGCATTTTATCTCTTTTTTTCTTTATTTTTTAAACCCATATTACCAATTTCTTAGTCCTTAGCAGCTTCAGAATTGTATGAAGAGAGAGAAAATAGGTAGAAAATAGATGAATTTGTTTTTATGGGGTCGATTCAATTAACTCACCCACGTGAATAAGTGCGGCTATATGCAGTAGCTCTGGATTCGCTGATTTTAGTTTGCAGGCTTGCAGCCCTATTGGACTATACAAAAATCACAGAATCCAGGGAGAGATTGGCCCTTGCATTTAATTGAATTGAGCCACATATAGGAAAGTTTAGATTGTTGATGTAACTTTTTCCCCAATGCTAACTCTTTAGCAGTTTTTTTTACGTGGCATTATATTTGAATTTTTTCATTTGTTTACGTGTGTCCTAACCAAATGTATACCTGAACTGGCAACTAAAATAATGCCTCTTTATTATTCATATAAACTTATTTTGACAATGAAAATAAAACTTTTTAAAAACGGATTTCCCTCAGATCTTTCTGAGATAACGGTCCCAATCCACCTGGCTATATATCTACACCTACATATACTGTATTATGGATGTTGTATAAGTGATCCTCCCACCCCCACTCATATATTATACAGCCATAACAGGCTCAGTGTTCCTTACCGTCCGGAAGCAAGGAGCTTATTTTAAAATGGCCCAGGAAAAGGGAGATGGGAAGTAAAACTCTTGTTGCATGCTATTGTTAACTTCCCACAACATTCAGAGAGAGAATCCTGTATTTGTGGAAATAGCATTTGGAACAACCAACTAATCATCTTCGTAAGTGAGAAAATGCTAAATCTTTTTCAATATCGTTAAACTTTTTTTAGTATAAATCTTGATGTTAAATGCAGAAAAAAATTCAAGAAACTAAATACCTTTCTGTGTGAGCTTTAAGAACACTGTGTAACATCACTCTTTCTGTGCTTTTGTAGCCACATTTACTATAATGTTTATTAAAATACTTGAATGTTGTCTTGCAATTTCTTTTTGAGGTACTTAAAAGGAGTTGTCCCCTTTAGGACAACCTTTTGTCACTAGTTCCTCATGTAGCAGTAACAGGAGCTCTTGGTTGTTACCATAAAATATAATTTGGAGCAGGCAACTCTTAAGTTGGGTACACACCTGAACAACGGTGCGACCCAGCAATGTGATGAAACGATATGTCGCATCACCGTACACAGTGCATGATCCACTGTGCAATGGTGCAATATATTGTTACACGTCTAATGTAAGTTATACCACATCATCCGTGGCATTGTCCCATCTGATGTGCAGCATATCCGATTGGGAAGATGCGACTACCTATTTCATTGTATGATGTACTGGGTGGTTTTCAGGTACCACACTATACGATGGTCATTCCGATCTGTTGCGGACAATATATCTTATAGTGTACCCAGTTTTGTGGATTGGAGGTGTGTAAATAAGGGCAGCACCTGATTGAATGGCTGCACTACCTTTTTATTCCTATAACTGGGATATGAGACACAATGTAGCCAGGGAGTTTGTTGCAAAGTGGATAGCCTTGTTGACAAATGTTTACTTCTTTGGCAATTTTGCGTCTTATGGCAATTTTTTGTTAGGTATTTAAAGCATCACACTGGTGTTTATTCTGTTTCTTCTAATTGCGTGTATGTCTGTTTTGACAGCTAAAATGAAATTTTCATTGAAACAAACATATATTGATGATCTTATATTAAATGTACATTTTTTTGTTAGTATGCTGTTTTTAATCCGTCATTGCTATTAGGGCTGCCATTGGGACTGGAATGTGTTTGTGTATTGGTAAGATGTTTGAACAGCTCTATTCTATCACACCCCACCACTTTGTAGTCTTGTATCTATTTGTGTGTATGTTTTCCTTCTCCACTAGTCGAGAGAACAGTCTGAAGACGAGTCAGAGGAGTCGGTGAAATTCAAGAGACTCCACAAGCTGGTGAACTCCACTCGGCGAGTCAGGAACAAACTTATCAGAGCAGAAGAGATGAAGAAGCCAAATCCAGAAGGTGAATACAACATGCCAAAGTCTATTGTTATGTCCATAGTTGATGTGAAGTATAGATAGATAGAAGCAAGAAATATGCTAGAGAAATATAAGATCTCATTTATGTGTGTTATATTATTTGCACTGAAGGTAAATTAAATGAATTAAAAAAAAACCTGCAATAGACAAATAACAGAACATGGTTGATGCATCAGTATTAGATAGCATCTTCAACAAAAAAGGAGAAAATAACCTCTGGCGCTATAGAAACAATGATGAGGTCTATATTACAAATATAGGGACAGATACTCCTAGCTGCTGTGATAAAAGTTGCCAACAAAACACCCAAATCAATATCCAAAAAGCACAGCGCTGGGGAAAATCTCTTAATCCCTTATTGGTGAGTGTGAAACTATTCCACTGTACACATCACTACAATAAATTAATAAATCAGTAAAAATAAATCTAAAAATGCAAATGTGCCATTAATAATAAGTCAACACAGAATAATGGTATATAAAGATATTAGAGTTAAAAAATCTTAAAAATTTAGACATATTCATGTATAGTGTGGGTCCAATACACATTGCACAGTGTGTGAAGAATATATTTCACAAGCTGTGAACCCAAATACTAAATCAATCTGGCTTTGTGCCGATAATTGCAAAACATATAAAAGATACAACTGGCAGTTCTTTAATGTATCCTTGTTTGCACATCAATTATGTTTCATTTAGTAATTCATATCCACATTTGTCCATATTTGAAAGAAATAGAATGTCTCCCGGGACAATTAAGAGAAAAATGAAATAAGTATGTTGGATGTGGCTCTTGTTATCCACTAAACATGCTCCGATGAGAGAGAGTGGTGATTTTATGGAGCATAAAGCATATAACTACAGCCGCGTCTGGCTAAGCAGAAATTGTTATATCTTCTCCAGTATAATGTGTAGGAGGAGAATATTCCATATTTGTTGTACAAACAGGTTCACCGATAAATTAATTAGCAGCGAGTGCTTGCAGGTAATATATCAGCAGTCACTGCTGCAGATACGGGACCTCAACCGCTCCAAAGTGCCGTGCTGCTCCCCCGATATGGATGTGAGGTGTTGCCTTCAGCTGAAATTGAGGCCGCTTACACCGTGCTTGATCCGCGGTAGTTGAAGCACTCGCTTTACAAGCCTGCGCGGTCTCGTGTAAAAAGCGCAGTAATAGCCGGGCTGGAGGAAATGTCCAATGATGTTCTCTAACGCGTTTCTTCCTTGATAGAATTTCATCAGAGGGGTGCATCTTCAAGCTTATATTATAAAATATACAGCCATGGCCAAAAGCTTTCAGAATGACACAAGTATTGTTTTTCACAAGTTTGCTGCTTCAGTGTTTTTAGTCCTTTTTGTCAGATGTTACTTTGGTATACTGAAGTAAAATTACAAGCATTTCATAAGTGTTAGACTTGTATTGACAATTACATTAAGTTTATGCAAAGATTCAATATTTGCAGTGTTGACCCTTCTTTTTCAAGACCTCTCCAATTTGCCCTGGCATCCTGTCAATCAACATCTGGGCCACATATTGACTGATGGCTGTCCATTCTTGCCTAATCAATGCTTGGCGTTTGTCAGAATTTGTGGGTTTTTGTTTGTCCACCCGCCTCTTGAGGATTGACTACAAGTTCTCAATGGCATTAAGGTCTGGGGAGTTTCCTGGTCATGGACCCAAAATTTTGATGTTTTGTTCCCCGAGCCACTTAGTTAGAGCACCTTGTCATAAGGCAAAAGTTAAATCATGCTGGAAAAGGCATTGTTCGTCACCAAACTGTTCTTGGATGGTTGGGAGAAGTTGCTCTTGGAGGATGTTTTGGTACCATTCTTTATTCATGGCTATGGCCCTCATTCAGAGCCGTTCGCTATTTGCGTTCGTTCATTCAAAAACAAGGGGTGGCTATGCAAATGATCCGTTCGCACATTGCAGTCTGTTCACACCTCTAAGTCTGAACGAGCGAGCAAAACATACGCTCTTTTATTTCTTAAAAACGCCCCCTGGCCGCTCGCACCATACGTCATGTCCGCTATTTATTAGATTAATGGAGTACATCGAACAGGATATGAACTGCTCGCTATTCTTGTGGTTGGTTTTTTCAACCGTTATTTTGCGAGCAGTTCTGAGTTAAAAAAAACCAAGTGACGTGGTCATTGACGCTGCTATATTAATTATGCACACCCATAAAACGCCCGTTTTGACCTTTAAGCACGCCTGCGAACGGATCTCCACTCCCCGTTTTCAAGCACCTTCCCCTGTTACCACCCACATACGCCTCATTCTGTCACTCAAAATAGCAGGCACTCGCTATATTGCATACAAATGTTTTTGGGCCGCACTGACTGGTTCGCGCATGCGTACTAAAAACCGTACGCATGCGCAGATGTGCGAACATCGCTCGGAACGAACGTACTGCCGCTAGCGAGTGGCTCTGAATGAGGGCCTATATTCTTAGGCAAAATTGTGAAGGGGGCCCACTTCCTTAGCTGAGAAGCAACCCCACACATGAATGGTCTCAGGATGCTTTGCTGCATGACACAGGATTGATGGTAGCGCTCACCTTTCCTTCTCTGGACAAGCGTATTTCCAGATGCCCCAAACAATCTAAAAAGGGATTCATCAGAGAAAATAACTTTACCCCAGTCCTCAGCAGTCCAATCCCTGTACCTTTTGCAGAATATCAGTCTGTCCCTGATGTTTTTGCTGGAGAGAAGTGGCTTCTTTGCTGCCTTTCTTGACACCAGGCCATCCTCCAAAAGTCTTCGCCTCACTGTGCGTGAAGATGCACTCACACCTGCCTGCTGCCATTCCTGCACTGGTGGTGCCCCAATCCTGCAGCTGAATCAACTTTAGGAGATGGTCCTGGCACTTGCTGGATGTTTCTTGGGCACCCTGAAGCCTTCTTCACAACTATTGAACCTCGCTCCTTGAAGTTCTTCACGATCCGATAAATGGTTAATTTAGGTGCAATCTTACTAACAGCAATATCCTTGCCTGTGAAGCCCTTTTTGGGCAAAGCTATGATGACTGCACGTGTTTCCTTGCAGGTAACCATGGTTAACAATGATTCATTGATTTCAAGTTCCATCCTCCTTTTAAAGCTTCCAGTCTGTTGTTCTAACTCAATCAGCATAACAGAGTGATCTCCAGCCTTGTCCTCGTCAACATTCTCACCTGTGTTAACAAGAGAATCACTGACATGATGTCAGCTGGTCCTTTTGTGGCAGTGGAAATGTTGTTTTTGGGATTAAGTTCATTGTCATGGCAAAGAGGGACTTTACAATTAATTGCAATTCATCTGATCACTCTTCATGACTTTCTGGAGTATATGCAAATTGCCATCATAAAAACTGAAGCAGCAGACTTTGTGAAAACCAATACTTGTGTCATTCTTAAAAACTTTTGGCATGGCTGTAAATAAACCTCTTTACTTGTATGCTAAATAGACAACATCATAAGCATTATTTGTGAATAAAATACTACAAAAAACGAATGTTTGCTGCTTTGTTGGTATGGCAGTAGCCCCAACGTCCATATAACTAGTCTTTGAAGGGAGTGAAACTGCTGAACTATTTTATCCCATTTTCCCCTTCAGTTCATAATAAGCAGAGTGAGTTAGATGACAAGGCAGCAGACACAGTAGGATGGAGAAGAACGGCTGCTCCTCCAGACAAAATTCTGTATAACAGGAAAGACCTTTCTGAGTGTGCTCTTCAATATATTTGTTAGTAATTAAGAGCCTGATTAAAGAGTGCATGCAAGCAGCTGATGTTTAATGTATGCGCATGCATCTGAGTCGCCCTCCCCATGCGCTCCAATGGTTACTGCTGGGAGATGCAGAACAAATTTGGATGCAATATCTCTGGCTTTGAATGGCCATTCTTGGGAGGTAACGGGGGTGGTTAGGCAGCTGCCGCAGTAGCGCAGACAAAGGGTGCCATGTTCAGGTAGAGAAATTGCACCTTCCATAGGGCTGGTACAAGCTTTGGTGATGGTCCCTTTAAAAGAAGCACTAAGACAGATTAGCACCACAGCCACTGGATGCTCAGTAGGAAGAGCATTGGTCACAGCATTATCATGTGCACCTCTGAATCGAGCCCTAAGGGCTATAAGTGCAGGTTTTTAGAAGTGGAGATGTTGTCCATAGCAACCAATCAGATCTACTTAACATTTCTTACACACCTTCTAGAAGATAATAGCTAGAATCTGATTGGTTGCTAAGGGCAACATATCCACTTCTAAAAACCCACACTTTAGTAAATATACCCCTAAGCCTTTAGTATTCCTTTAAATAAAGTAGCATCTGGGCAACCAACTTGATATTTTTACGTGTACAGCACTCATATGTTAGATACCGAGTTAACATGTACATGACAGAGAAATATACATCTGGTTTAGACACGAGCATCAGGATGTGCAGATTTTCCAAAGAATTGGGACAAGCCAAAACTAGTGAAAGTTTGGACATGTGTTATATATTAGTAAATTTAGACCACTAGTACAGTACAACTATTTTACCTCCTGCACCGTTCTCCACTATATTAACTGTTATTAGCTATAATATAGCATTACAATACAACAGTTATTATAGTAACATTCCAGGATTATTAAGCTGCCCATCCACTTAACGATGCGGGAGACGACGGCACGATTACGATGCCGTAGTCTCCCGCGGGGTGAACTGCATACACTGAACGTTCACATGTTCAGTGTATGCAGATCAATCATCCCCGAACATGGCAACCTGACGGCGGTCGTCACGTTGACCGTCATGCTCGGGCGATGATTGATGTTAAAAAAGACCAGCAGGCACGCGCATCGCTGGTCGTTTTTAACCTTTTACTGCCCGATTTGCAGGCAATTACCAAGCGATGGAGCGATAACGACCGTCGTTATCGCTCCATTGCTAGGTTTAATTGCCTAGTGGATGGGCAGCATTAATGTTTTATATTGTTTCAATAAAGTGTGTTTTTTTTTTATCCCAGGTCTAGAAGACACACTTCACAGCACTCCTGTTGTGGATGATAAATCTGCTCTTTATTCCGGTATCCATAAGAAGCCACTATGTAGAGATAATTCACTGGAGAAAACACAGCTAGGAGGCGTTTCATATTCCGTGTCCCCTTCATCTGAAAACTGTGACACAATGAGTGTCAACCGAAAACTAGTAAAGACTTTGAGCAAAACTGAAGGGCGTGGTCTCATCAAGCCTCCCAAGAAGATTGGAACATTTTTTTCCTATCCGGAAGATGAAAAGTCCCAAAAAGTTTCTCGCTCCATGACAGAACGAGAATTGAAGAAAAGCCTTGGTTCTTTAAGTCACGGGGTAAGTACAGAGAGTGTTTGCTTTTATGACAGAAACAAACACAAACATCACCTTTTGGTTTCTCTGGAAGAGGTGCAAAATATCAGGAAACAGATAAGGTTGAAGAAACTCGATTCTAATTATTCATGTGCTAGAACTTTTCTCTGTCCGCGGCCTGCTAGGAAAGGAACATCCTCTCCAGTTTGTGATCAGCAATCATTCCGTCAAAGATCCAAAGGAGGCAGCAGTGTCTTTCCAAACAGAAGGCCAAGGGGCCGCACAGTCAGTGAATTTAACATAACCTATGTTGTCGAGAGGAGTTTGTACAGTCATTTGAACCTAACCAATCTTGTGCGACCTGTCAGTGACAGGACTCTTAGCAAGGCTGAGAAGCGATGTCTGCTGGAAGAGGAAGAGGAGGCTGAAAGAAAATGGGCTGCAACAGTGGACCGTTGTACTAAAAGGGTTCTCTTGAGAATCCATCAAAAGTCTGTGAGTCGATAGAGTTGCCTTGATGTTGGCCTTCCTTCTCCTATTGAGCTGCAGTCAGCGATGACATTACATAACCCCACCCACATATGACCTTCACTTTAGATTTGCACATTTTTCCACACTACATAGATGCCAAATTAATTGCTTACCAGTGATCATTTATTACCACTCATTGCTTAATGAACTGTGAACATTTAGAAGCAGTGAATAGCATTCTCTTCAAATATATTGGCTCTCTACATGCTTCCAAATAATATATTCACCATTCCATTTAATAGTATGAAAGAAGCTGTAAAAAAATATATAAATTATATATATTCGATCAATGAATAGCCTTTCAAGAGAAGTCTATGCTCACACATATTGGCCATAGCAATGTATAATAAACAATTCCTATCAGTATCTAATGTGTACTGTGGAAAGACGCCTGAAGGCACCAGCATTTAGTTCTACTCTGACAGTGATTCTTCTATTCCTTTTAAAAGATTTTATTGCTTAGCTCTTACTTGTGGCAGCTTCTTGGCTGTAATGGCTATGTACTTTAACCTCTTACTGCCTCATATGCCCCATTAGATGTGTATGTGAGACAGGGATTTAGAGTTAATTTATCTTTATTCTCTTACTGACACTACGTATTCCTGCGTCACACAACCCAGTCCTGTAGCACAAGCAGGAAACCACACATTTTCTGGAGTGCAAGACATGGCTGACTGCAACCCCTGGGAAATGGGGGCAATTCATATTCTGTGACCGTGATCATCCTTTGTGATTTTTTTTTTTTTCTTTGGACAACATTATACATATCATGTTGTTATTTTTTAATGACGATTCTGCACTTGATTGCATGAGCATTCCATTGCTACTGATCATTTCATCTACTGCCGCAGTAGCAGCCTGCCCTTGTTTCTACTTACGTATGGCTTTTCCAATAGATTGCTATTATAAGGCACTGTGTACAGGAACAGTTCAGTAGTGACATTAGTAACCTAACGATAATTGTACTAATCAATATGAGAAAGTATATACCTTTTTAATATGGGCATCTGCAATTAGTTTTCTTTCTAGAAACCTTTACTTATTAAAAAAATATGGAATGATCTAAATTTCTAAGCTGCTAAAATGGTTTGGGATCTATTATTGCATTGTAGTTTTGTATTATAATACATTTGTTTTTTTGTTGTCGTATATTTAAATCTATATTATCTGACCTGATACAAGGGAGGTCTTATTTCTAATTTAATGCAAAAATATATCCACTGTATAAATATTTATTTACTGGTTTACATTGCGATGTCATTGTAATCGACACTCAATTGCTAGTTTTGTGTCGGGGAATAAAGTTCATTATAGATTATGAAATCTACAATTGCCTCAATCTCTGTGATTTTGGAGATTTTGGATTATTTGAAATCTATGTTTGGTGGAAATAGACTCTCAAACTTCCAGCCAACTCCCTCTCCCTTTACAAAGTTGCGGCACAGATTTATTTATTTCCCTAATGTGGTTACAATCCTTTGTTTTTTTTAAACCTGGCATTTTTTCTGCTTCCTCCAGCTGCTTAGTATGTTTTCTTTTCACATAGATTTCTCTAGTGCTATGATGGAGCCTAAACGGCTTTGTTTTTCCCTGATCACTTGGACAAAAGGCCAGCTAAGCAGTATATTTCCTGCGCCCATAGTCACATATAATAATGAGGAAATGGAGGAAGTAGCAGATGCAATGTGGAACAGGCAAGAGTGGACAGGAAGATCTGTTTTATGGGCAATATAACTGGTCTAATGCTGTATTCATCAGGAGGGGCATTTAGTTTGAGCATTTTTCTGAGCTGTTACACTACACACAGCAGGTAACACTGTGCAGGCAATAGACAGTGTGTTACATCTTTGGTCTATGTTACAACTGCTGTGAGTATTGTATCCGCTTTGGTCATAGTACTCGATATATCAGTAATCAGTCTTGGAGAAAGAATTCCATGGGCTAATATTAAACCTCCTTGCGTACTGTACATTCTGTAGTGGGGCAGAAGGGAATATTGTGACATTGTACATTATACTAACATTGTACATTCTAGCAGCGGTCTATGGTGCTAATTAGATACGTAACTGGACAATACTGTTAACTGCACAAGTTAGAATTATGGCTTCTTTAATAGTTACTGATTAAGTGCTCTTTTTGAGCCATGATTTATATGGGACTTCAGTGAAAAGTCAGTCATGTGAATGTAAATCCATGCATAACTTTTGTATTACGTCTAGTATTGGAGCAGTTATACTGTGTAGTTTAAAATAGGATCCTGTGCATGATCTGAGTCTTCTCCTAGAATAATATCACATATTTACTCACTGCGATCATTTATCTGAAGAATGCTGTTCTACTTAAAAAGAGAATACGTTTCCCATTGGATTCCTGGAAGACCATATCTTTTGTTGGAGGCGCATAAGAGTAGATCGCACATAATCTATCTGTGGTTATTGATTGTGCACTTCCTAATAATATATTTTAGTAATACTTGCTGCCTTTTTGTGGAAGGTGTTGTCTTGTTGAACAATTACACATCTTGCCATTCATAGCCAAGATTTTAGCAAACTGAAATAATAGAGTATTAATTACATTTATACCACTACACCTGAACACTTTGTGGGTATTGTTTGTGTTGAACATGCTAAACAAGTATTACAATGGTCACTTTTTCCCCCATGTCTTCTGAGTCTTTCCAGAATCTGTATAATGATGTATATAGCTGCAATGCATATCTGTAAGTAGGGAGAAAGGACAATGAACAATGAGCCATGTGCTTCCCATACGTTGGCTCATCCTGCAGGGATTCTCAATATGATTGAAAAATGACTCTGTAGGCTTTGATGAAGGGTAAAAACAATGCAATCTAAAAAAAACTTTTCATGCCTCAAACCAAAATGAATTATGAAGGAAACCAATTAATATTTTAAAGTGAATGAAACCTCATCAATTGCCATTTCTGTGTGAGCATGAATCACCATGGTGAAACATCAAATATATCAACTTTGTTTATTTTTTGTTTTTTTTTTCAATTTCCATCTTTTACAGTGGCATATGTTTTTATTTTTGGGCTGTTTGAAGTTATTTTTAGATTAATTTTGTATTTTCTTTTTTTAATCTCCTTTTTCTATCTCATGCTTTTCTCACTTCCTACCACTTTCCTACCTGTCATGTTCACTCTACAGAGGACCTGCAGCTTTGGCGGATTTGATCTAACCAATCGCTCGCTACATGTTGGAAATAATGCAGAATTATTGGTGAGTTTATCTGACTTTACTTATGTTGGCTGTTTTATATAAAATATTCCCTGCATCACAGATTGTTGCAGAAGATGAGTATGCAAATATTGTGGGAGAAGGTGAGATGTCCACTTGTGTTATTGCTTTAATGAAGACAGGGCTGCATGTGATGACAAGGGCAGTGTCATAACGGGATGGAGAAGGGAGGTCACAGATTGAGGGGGAAATGTAAGGTTCCTGTGTGCTGATACACACATCTGAGGTTATTATAGTAGGAAAATCTTGCTCATACCTCTGTGGCTTTCTAGCAAAAACGAGTGCAGATTTCCTTGCCGGACAACCCACGTAACATTAGCATTGAATTTGAACCTTTGCCACTAAGTTGATAGTGGGAGGAGCAGGGGCCCCAGCAGCACAAAGTAATGATGTGAGGCTCCTACCAAACTGGTTCAGAACACTGTGGTGTCAAACAATGAAGTTCATACAGCAATATTGCTGAGACCCAGTACCCTGACAATTTCAGGTCTCTATTACTCTTTGAAACTTGTGCTCTGAGTTCTCTACTGCCATCCACACTATTGGCTAATAGATTTATCAGACACGATGGATGGTTCGGCACTACATATTTGAAAGGTCTCCTTTTCTGCGTGTGCCACTGCCTTGGGTTTCAGGAATGTGACACAGCCATGGGAAGAACTCTGGTTTGAGCCTTGCATAAAATAAAGGGAATCAATATTTCTCCTTCTACATGCTCTAGATGTTTAGATTAATTCACTGGAAACTCAACATAAGGTTTCAGAAGTAACCCTAGACAAAAAGCCAGTGTATATTCAGTTACAGCCGGAGACAGTTTTGAAGTTGAAGTGCTGGATCTGTAAGGCTTTGGAAATCCGAGTATTTGTTTAGCAGGGAAAGATGATGTTTATTGCAATCACTCATTGTTGTATTTTTTCCCATAATGAAATCATGCTTTCTCCCACACTGGAAGTGCGTATGACCTGATTTACTCTTACAGGAGAAAGATGGAGAGTTTATATACAAAGAAGTTCTCAAGTCCCCCACCACACCACGAATCTCACTGGGTAAAAAAGTGAAGTCTGTCAAAGAAACCATGAGGAAAAGGATGTCCAAGAAATACACAAGTTCTGTGTCAGAGCAGGTCAGTAGGAAATTTACATTCCTTTCCTGCAAATTGTTTATTGAAATTGAGCTGATTTAAAAACAGAAATAAGCCTGTGAATTCTGGAGTCCAGCTGTGTTTGGAAGCCACATTGGCGGTTAAAATAAAGCTCTACAACAGCTACCTAGCATATGGCTGCTGTGTATGCCTGTTAGCAGTCTGCCACATAGTGCATTTCATGACAGCGGGAGAGGGAACATTGTCATTAGTATATGGTATGTTAGAGCTGACCCATACTCTTTACCTGTTGTTCAGCTACAACTGGCCAGTCACTGTGAGGTTCATACGCTAAACAGACCCCGTTACTTATAACCTCTATAGTGGCTTTCTGCAACATACTGATTCATTCAGCCCTGTTTGCTAAATGCAGCAATAAGACTACTCGGTTAAATAATTTGTTCCTATTCTGGTTACAATTATTTGAATTCATATTACGTTATAACATGACTTGGTACACAAATAGCTGTACTTCTCAGCAAAGGGAATCAATTGCACTCTATATCTATTACACTTTCCTGTTAAATAAAATGCAAGCATGCAATACATTGCTAATGTTCCAAACACATTAATCACAAGTTAACAAGCACATTTAAATTACACTGAGCACTGCGGCTTAAGGAAAACTCTGTTATATTTGTCATTTAAAACACTTTCCTAAATCACTGTGTAAAAATGTTAACCACAAGGGTAGATATATTTAATGAAATAGTTTTTTCTCTGTATATTGGCAAATGCTGCCCTCTAGCTTTGACACTGCTGCATTACAATATACTCATTCTGTGAAAACGTGAAGAACGTTATACTGTACAATGTACTTTCTCTATGGATCATATAACGGTCTTACCTCTACCAGTATACATTGACACTTCAGTCAACGTAGGTCATTTAGGAACATTATATTTGCTATTGACAGAAATCTATACATTTGAGAAGAAATCAAATTAGTTCTGAGGGCTCATATTTTTTTGTCTCTTATTTATAAATGTCCGACATGTTATGTTGTGCTGTCTGTGTTCTGGCTGTAACCCAGGGCAGTACTGCACACTCTAGGTGAGACTGAGAGCTAGATATACTGTTGTGTTAATCCGCATATATCCTGGCGCTGCTCATTGGTTCTGAGATTTTCCACCATGCAGTTTTGCTCTGTAGCTAATCTCATCATTAATATAATTGCATTTATTGATATAGTGTTAATTAGCAAAATTTCACACCCAGAGGAAGTTTGAAATGCATAAATCTGTGGCAATCTGTCATGAAAGGAGCAAGCAAGATGCATACAGCATTGGGAGAGCTGGATATCTCTATATATTAAATGTAGCAGAGATCTGACATATCTATGACTAATCCCTATAGATGTGTCATACTGACAAATTGTAACTGATTGCTGCACCCATGCCACCTGACAGTGGCCATGTGCCAAGTTGGCTACTGCACATACTGTTTTATCTGCAACTGGTTATCAGTATCTGTGTTTGTTAATAACAGCATACCTATAACTGGAGGGTTTTTACTACAGTATCTTATATTCAATAGTACATGATGATCAGAACACATTTTATACATATTATATGCTAGATATATTTATAAAACCTGTTCACATTTTACATTGTTCATGTATTCATTACTATTCATATGAAAACTTGTTAAGCTGGTAAGAAAACTACTAATACAGAATATAACAGGGCTACCAATGCATGTAATAATAACTACTAACTGTACATAACTAAAGGTAAAATATTTTATGTATCAGGCAGTGGTCAGTATGTAAATGGCCATTGATGAATCTGGCCTGTAGGCCTATAGCTCAGCTTAATAGCAGTCAGCGAAGCACTGTGGATTACATTAGCATCCCATTAGGGCAAGGCTGCCTCTGTAATGGACAAATTGTGATGACTTACAGAAAGCAATGCTTCACTGCATAGCCTTGCAGAACAATACTGCATAGATACATATCAATCAATTTTTTTTGCTGGTGAAAGAATGTAACAAATACAGTTTTAATAAATGAATGTTGATATGGGGTTCATAGCCTCAGTATAAATTGATGAGAATCGTGGTGCTCCAGTATTTCCGCATTCAAATGTGTATTGTCTTGCCTAAATTGGGACACTTGGGATATATGCATTTGGGAAGAAGTCAACAGACGACTTGCTGAAGCTACAGAGAGCAAGTGACCTAGTCAGTTGCAGAAGTACGGCCTTTGCAGGAGGAGCACAGCTATATGGCAGAGAGGAGTGTGTGCTCCAGTAGCCTGCAGCAATTATCAACTCTCTGCATGCAGGGTGAAGCCCAAATGGGGCAGCAGAAGAGCAGAGTATTTGAGCCCAGCTTAGCTATATAGTGTTTTGCCTCTGCATACATTATTTATTCTATATTACTATAATAATTGCAGAAATAATAGTTGTTTTAGGCCACAGATCACCCTGCTTTAATAAGTGTTCACTAAAAGCCCCATAGAACCATACTGAAGTTGTTCAGTGCCCCGTGGTAGTCTGACACACAAAACACACAAAGAGGTTATTTTGGTTGAGAGATCACGTTGTGCCTTCTTATATTCCAGCTGAGTTGCTACTGTGGAAATTAAATACATTTGCTGCTGGTCTTGCAGAATGCAAATTATAGGTTTCCTTTTAACAAGCTTTATGAGTAGTCGTAAGTTCCATGTACTTGGCCTGTCTGAACCCTACTTGGCGTCATTCAAAAGGCAAGCTACTGTTTCTGCACATTGTAATTTTCCTTAGCTAAACAGTTTGTCTATGCTAATACTGAGTTGGTGGCCGAAGTTTATTGCCTACTCAATATTTTAATAGGTCCTTAAAAGCTTATTCGCAATGAACAGATTCTAAGCATGTAAATACCGCCATATAAAGTATGGGCATTTCAACTTTAACTGCTATAACCGAAAATGTCTAAAGATACAGTTTCCAGACTTTTGTTATAATGGAGCAAATACAGTGTCATGTAACTAAAAACAACCAAAAGCAATTAGCATTATATACAATTCTAAGCATTGTCCCTTGATCCCCATATTACCAGAACACTTGATCATATGTGATGAAAGAGTACAGGATTTTTATATGGGTGAAGAGGGAGGTGGTTTTCACTTTTCCCAGTTTATTTTATTCCAAATAGTAAAAAAAAACAACTTTCAAAAATATTCAAATAACACTGGTCTACACAGGGGAGCCAGTTAAAATACTTCTGTGAGGATAGATTGAGCCATTGACACATGTATTGTGTCTCTGTTCTTGCCGGTGTATGAATATTCTACATACCTTTACTAGTGCAGCTTTGTACACCTGATACATTCAGTATCCAGCAAGTAATATTAAATAAATTACATTATTAAATGTTTTTTTTTTCTTTACAGCAATTACATTTTATTCTTGCAATGTAAATTAATTTTACTCCACAATAGATTTTGTTTAACAATGCTGATAAGACTAAATTAATTCTGTAGTAATTCAAAATTATTTGGCCACAGGGGCCATTCAGTTGTTTCATTGTATGGATAATAAAATATTTTATCCCAGCTAAGCAATGATATCAGAAATCCAATTTATATTCTTAAATGTCAATAACTTATGCAAACATTATCCCTTCACTGATCATTTATAAGAAGTAAAGTAAAAATATTTAGAAATATTTCTAGGCTCATTAGTTATCTCTCAATATATATGTATGTATTTCAGTATTGTGCATATTTTTTATTTATTGTATGTGATATTTAGACATGATGGTAATGTTATGGAATCTTTTGTAGGACTCAAGCATAGACGGAATACCTGACTCTCCCGAATCTCCTCAGCCCCCCATCAGCACACTTGAAAAGCCAAAACTTAAAGCCGGGGGCTCAGTGGAAAGTCTTCGAAGCTCCCTGAGTGGGCAGAGTTCTATGAGTAAGCATATACATTGTACTTTCAGTACTGGACTCTTCTAATAGTCTGTCTACCTTCTAACTCAGCTCTTACATATTCATTTGTACTGCACAAGGCATGCTTCCAAAATGTACAGAATGGCAATTGGGAGACAGCATGCTCCTGCAGATGGTTTTCTATCCACGTCTGCTTAATTATTGTCTGTTGTCATTTAACATTCTTTCCATCTTCATTTAGTAGCTTAAGTA
Organism: Taudactylus pleione; assembly: GCA_031769625.1. NCBI lineage: Eukaryota > Metazoa > Chordata > Amphibia > Anura > Myobatrachidae > Taudactylus > Taudactylus pleione. The sequence continues at coordinate 24,669,700 of JAUIMM010000006.1, forward strand.
TATATATTATGTTAAAAGGCTTGCATAATATCCTCATTACCCTTCCTAGCTACAAAACAAGCCAGTATCCAGACTATATCTATAGTGTAGTGAAAAGAAGCTTTTGCAGCAGATATTTATTGTTTTTGTCCCGTATATAATTAATTGATCTGCTTTGTTAGGTGGTCAGACTGTAAGCACGACAGACTCCTCAGCTAGCAACAGGGAAAGCGTCAAATCTGAGGATGGTGATGACGAGGAGCCGCCGTACAGAGGGCCTTTCTGTGGTAGAGCTAGAGTCCACACTGATTTCACCCCTAGCCCGTACGACTCAGACTCCCTGAAACTCAAGGTAAGGAACCTAGCAGATACTTGATAAAGTTTAGGTCTAAAGCTGGGTACACACTTAAATGATATCGCCCCAATTTGTTGTTTTGAAAACACAAATTGGGCATTTCGTTAATTGTGTGTCCCCATCTTCTGGTCGGCTTTGCTGCAGGGTCAACCAGATGATATGGCATGTTAAATCGCGCCGTCGTCCCCTGCAACGTGCAAGTGTGTATGCACTGGACGATGCAGGGTGCCGTCGGAACGGGCGGCTACACATCGTTTTAGTGTATAGCTGACATAACTAGTATCTAGCCTGAGGAAAGAGGGCCATACATGCTAATATCCAATCAAATCAAAACGTGTGTATGATTATAGATTAGATGTGGGCAGATGTCTGAATTAATTAATAATACATTGACAAAGGGTGAAACAACATTTTATTCTAAATTGGTAGAACTAAAGTTCTTTAAAGTGTGTGTATTTTTATCATGCAACCAAAGTTTAACTATGTTTAATTGGTGAAGTGAACATTCATTCTTAATCCGATTGTTTTTACAAAATGTTAGCGCAGTGTGTTGTGTATTATGTTTATATCTTTTATTACAGAACATGAATAAGAAAACTCTGAATAAACCCCTTCAGACAGAATATATGAGATGTTATTCCTAAATATTTCGTATAGTCATAACTGCATAACCATTCATGGATGTGGTGCTGCTGTAATAGTGAAATGTAGTTTCTCATAGCTGTCCCCAATATGTATATTTTTTTGTTATACATATTTATGTAAAAATTAGTGGCTTGCAAAAACATTCAACCCCTACAAAGTCTACAGAGTAGTCTGTATTATGTATTTGTGTATTGTAAGTGTCACTTACACAGATTATTCTAGGTTATTCTAGATCAGGCCTGGCCAACCTTGTGGCTCTCCAGCTGTTGTGAAGCTACAAGTCCCAGCATGCCTTGCCAGAGTTTTAGCATTCCCTAATAGCAAACTGTGGCAAGGCATGCTGGGACTTCCACAACAGCTGGAGAGCCACAAATTGGCCAGGCCTGCTCTAGTTCATTTTAAATTAAGTATTCTAGATTATTCTAGGAAGTAGTATTGTTGCAAACCAGAAGACTCTTATTAGACTCTTATTATACTTTGCAAATTAATAATTTATAAATATTTTGTTCTCTGCACACTTAAAAGTAAATAAAAAAACATAAAAAATGCTGTTTTAAGTATTCAACCTCTACAGACAGGAGGGTCTATTTACTAAGCTGTGTTAGGAGATAAAGTGAACGGTGATAAGGTACCAGCCAATCGGCTCCTAACTGCCATGTCACAGGCATCCACCCTTTGCTGCAATAACAGCTTTAAGTCCCCACTGAGGAAAAGCATACCCACAACATGATGATACCACCTTTATACTCACTGTTGGGATAGTGTTTGCAACCAAATGAGCAGTGTTAGAATTGCACCATATATAGCGTTTTGAATTGTGCCAAAAAGTGTAATTTTTGCCACATCTGACCACAAAACCTTATACCACATTTTAGTCACACTGATGTTTTCTAACAATCTCCTGACATGTTTTTTTGTAGGCAATGGCTTCTTACTAGCCTCCCTCTCATCAGGCCAGTTGTATGTACTGCTCTTGATACTGTTGACTGGTGCACCTTCACTGAACTCTGTGGCTCTTTCAAAATGATAGCTGGCATCTCTGTGGCTTCCCTCACAAGCCTCTTTGCCTTGAAGCTGAGTTTTTAGGGATGGCCTTGTCTAGGGAGTGCCTGGGTTGTGTGATGCAGAATCCATTTCCTCACATTTGATCCAACAGTGCTCACTGGAATATCTAAGTACTTGAATTTATAGTTTGTAGCCTTTTCCTTTATTTTGTATGTCTCTAACTTTTTATACTTCATTTATAAAATAATGCTATTTGGTCTTTATTTTCACAGCTTTCCTTCAACTTCACAGTATGACCAATGTTGTTTTATTTAAGGGCTCTTTTATCTGTAAAAGTTTACTTTTATTTAATGAATCACAAATAGAAGCTAATTAATTTAAAGTTGTTAGGGCAATATCTTTCATCTGTGTAAACTTGGAGCATTTACAGTGTTGAGAGTTTTTTTATTATTGTCAAACAAATCTGCAGAGAAATAAAGAATTCTGAGTTTGAACATTTACTTCAAGAGCCTTCTGGTTCACTATAATTATAGTGTCTGGGACAAACAATCTGTGAAAGTGTAATAACCGATACAGATAAATCTGTTGACACTCTAGTTTGTTGAATACATTTGCAAGCCACTGTGTGTGTATGTAGGTATGCTTGTTGTATTATACTTAATAGGAAAGTTCTCTTAGCAGCCACTTTAATTAAGGGTTTAGCGAAGTGGATTGAAAGAAGTTTGTCTGTTGGACATAAGCGGTTAGTTATTGGCTTAAAGTATTGTAATTGTCAAACCATTTAATTACTATCTTTGCTGCAGAACGGAGACATCATTGAAATTATAAGCAAGCCTCCCATGGGCACTTGGATGGGCCTTTTAAACAATAAGGTTGGCACCTTTAAGTTCATTTATGTGGATGTAATCAATGAAGTTGAAGAGAAACCTAAACGGCCGACAAGAAGACGTCGCAAGGGAAGACCACCAAAGCCCAAGTCTGTAGAAGAACTTCTAGAGCGCATCAGTCTAAAGGTTGGCTTGGATGTTTGTGCAGAGCACTGACAATTGTGAAATATATACTATAATCACTAGTGGCAGACACTGCATTTCCCGCATATTGGCAGACTTCATTGTGTGTAAACTGTAGCTGCATATATGTTCGTTATGTGTGCTACAAGATTTAGCTACTCATTTACACAAGCTGCAATTACTTTGTATCCACAGGAAAATGAAACACACTTATTTGAAACTTGTATATACTGAGCATCTATCATGAAAGGGATAAATGGGTATTTTATGTAGGCCTAAATCCAGGGGTTTACCTAGACATTTGCTGGGTGTACAGCAAAATATGGTAATGGGCTTCATGTACATGAAGCAAACAATTTACCATTTCCTATGGTGTACTGAAGCTCCCTCTCCTCAGTAAGGATATGGGGTGGATTATACAAAGTATATGGCAACGTACATTCTCCAACTTCTACGTTATTTTCTGTCTAAAAAGCAGTTTTTTCATTTAAAAAAATAAAGAAAAGTTTATTTTTAGTTTTCTTCTAAATGGTTTATTGCATTTAATCTAATTACTGAAAGCATTTTATCCCTGTATTACCAACTGTATTGTAAGAATTACTGGTTTCATATATAAGGAAAAAGTGTGAAAGTGCTCCAGGATTAGGGCTCCAGTATTTACAGCTGTTCTGGGGCACGCAAAGCTTAGTTTTTGTAAAACCTTAATTTGCATTTAGGATTAAGATGCACTATAGCAATTGTATCGAATGTGCCCTTGCCTTTTTAATTGGGTATATTTTAATTGGGAGATGACTTCTAAATCCATTGAAAACAGCATATGATTTTTCTCCAGAAATTGGGTTTCTCCCTATTTAAGAAGCTACCTGTCTGGCTATAGCTATTGCTGGTGATAGACTTTGCTGGCTACCTTTCAGAAATAACATGGGAAAGCCTATTTAATGGTGGTGATACAAGTACTGCCAACTATTGTCACTATCACTGTTGCTATCTCAGGGTGGCAATAGCAGGGGCCAACAGCAGAAAGAAAATAAGTGGATAAAGCATTTTTATTCCATTTTTGTTTATATGAAAATTGTTTATTTCAAACTTCATTATAATTTAATATTTTTTTTTCCTTATGGTGAAAGTTGTACTGGTAAATTGCAGCGATATACAATTTTCTATAGCAGATTTAAGCAGCGATAGAAAATCTCTTCTGACATTACATTTGATAAATAGATCACTAATCTTTAATCACACTGTTTTATACAGGGCCGTAACTAGGGTGGTGCAACCGGTGACGCCGCACAGAGCGCAGCAGCCCTGAGGGCGGAACCGGCCGCCCACCGCAATCACTATATGCCGGGCTCCTGTTACTATATATATTGGTAATGGTGAAGTGCGTGCCACCCGGCTCTTACACTCAGTGGTTGAAGTGGGTCCCGGCTGCAATCCTGTAGTAAGCAGCAGCGCTGACAGCCAGCCAATCGCAGCTCACAGAGCGCCAGCCAATGTGAAGCTGCCAATCGGCAGCTTCTCATTGGCTCGTGGCCGACACCGGAGTTAAAAAGCCTCCCCTTCTTTTGATATGCAGATGAGCTGGTCCTCAAGTTGGGATTGGCTGGCGGCCGGTGCCCGTTTTAAAAACTGCAGTGCAGCAGAGTGGGTGTAAGAGGGAATATGTTAGCGAGAGGGTCTGGCAGAGAGAATCCATTAGTGAGAAGGGCAGGGGGTGAGAGGGAAGCAGGCAAGGAGAAGTGGGGGGTGAGAGAGGGGAGCGAGAGGTGCAGTGGGTGAGAGATAAGCAGGGGCTAAAAGGGTAGCATGGAGTGAGGTGTGGGGGTGCGGTGAAGATAGTCAAATCTCCATACCCCCTTCTCTAAAATTCACACTTCGAGCACTGCGTACACTGAAGTGCACCCTCTCACCCTTGCCCCACAGCTCCCAGTCTGGGAACTGTGGGAGTAGAGATGTCATGACATCTGTCCTCCCATAATTCCTAGGGCGAGGACTCGGAGCTGCTGGAACAGGTGCGCACTACAGTAAGTGGCGTGGCATCCGGTAGAAATTCACAGCACAGCACAATTCGCCGATGTCCAGCACAGCAGCACCAGCAGGTCCCGGGCGTCTGCTTCCAGCAGCAGGTGTGCGCATATAATATACATGTTAATTTACAGCAGGGATGGGGAACCTCAGGCCCGGGGGCCCAGGCCCGGGGGCCGTATAAGGCCCTCGGAGCTTTTTTCTGCTAGCCTCATCTGGCTAGCTGGGTGTCTAGAATGGTACCCTACAGCCAGAATCTATGCAGGGACGCTTCAGATGGTCACACCGCCGCTCTTACAGCTCCCCGGAGCATTCGGGCATTGCTGTAATCACTGGCGATTGTGGCCCCACCCCTGTGTGACATCACATTGAGGGGGCGTGGCCTGCACCAGGTCCATGAATAATATTATATATATCAAAATGGCCATCGTCAGTAAAAAGGTTCCCCACCCCTGATTTACAGTAAAGAGGGAGGGTTCAAAATGACAGACTAAATTTATATATATATTTATGATTATCTTGTCTCTGATGAAGAAGGTGGTGACCAATAGACAGTAATGTGAATTGTTCTTGGTCACCTACTACATTAGTATCCTGTATCTTGGCCAGAGTAAAGATAATTTTAATTTACTGGCCAGGTGACAGCTGCATGGTCTGAGAGAGGCAGGGTGGTGGTGGGGAGAGCAATATCCTAGATCATGTCAGCCTTTTTTGGCGGCGGGTGGAGGGGGGGGTTGGCACTGATGCTGCTATTTCTCTCATAGGGCACCAAAATATCTAGTTACAGCCCTGGTTTTATAGCACCATTTGGCTAAGTTAACTACACAGTGGTAGGGAGTTTTTAAATATATTGAAACCCTCTCAGCATTGGAGCGATTAGCAAATAAAGGTGATTTTTATTTTTCTCTTTACATATAAACTTAATAGAGGTTATAAGTATAAAACAAGATTTATACAAGAACAGTTTCACCTCAGCAATAAAACCACCAAGCATGAAATCAATTGCTTATATTACAAAGTGTATTTAATAGAATAGCTGAGCAGCCTGTATTACAATATGATTATTTATTATGATTGGGTACATATGGGCTATACAGAATGTGTGAGCATATTGGTCTGTTGCAGAACACTGCAGGCAATTACTCACAGTGCTGACCAATAAGGAGTACTGAAAGGCACACAGACCACTTTCTAAAGGAGAGGAGATTCAATTAAAGTCCAACTATGTTATTATTACTCTCTGCTCCTAGAGCTGGGAAACTATAATCATGGCCATTTTCATAACATGACTTTTAACTCCATATATTGCAATCATCTGCCTATCTCCATTTTCCAAATGCACTGAGTAAAATAACTTTTTTTCATTCATGCAGCTATTAAACAAGAGTCACTCTCTGGGGGAGTAACACAGTATTTATCTTGATTTTATGCTAAATGAGCCAATAACTAACGAATGCCAAAGCATAGGATCATGGTTTTTGCCAAGCATACATTACATACACCTATGTCCATGTTTTTAATAATTTGTTCTACTTGCAATATACACTATCACTATTATGCTTGAATAAAATGTTAAAATGCCTCTTTAATGCAGCAGAAACAACTCTCTAAAAGTGACCAAAAACATGTTCACAAAAGCATAATATACTGGTATGTTGGAGCAACAACGAAAGCCTGAATCCACTTCAGTGGGGGCTTCACACTTTGACATTTGCACATGTTTACATAGACCTAGTAACGTCATAGTATTTCCAGTCCATACGAGTAAGCGGCACATTGCATTGCATGCTGCAATTGCAAAATAAGGAGCTAAGTTAATTTTATCCCATCACCTTCTTTGGATACTCCAGGTGCAAGTGCAGATACCAATTTCTACCACCCATTTTAAAATGGCAAGGAAAAGTTAACCAGCCGTTGCTGCACAGTTTTATAACGTTATATACTGTATTCAGCAAGTACACTCACATGATTAAACTGTAGAAATTATTTATTTCATTAGGTAAATAAAAAATCCTCGCAGCAGCCTTAAATACAGATGTGTCCTTATACATCTTTGCTCCTCTCAGCGCTCCAGGTCCCGTGAGACTTTGCTAGCACCGGGTGTCTTATTTTGCAGAAAATTTGTGTAACACTTCTTTTTATATTTAATTATTGTTTCCTGGGTCATATTTGTTCTAACCAATGAAAAGTGTTTTTTCTTATAAATATGGCACCATTTTAGCTTACAGGTGCCAATGTGGCATTAAAGTCATATGCAGTTTATATATGTACTGAGTAAAACAACTCTCCTGTTACTCTCCAATTATATGCAATGCTGCAGATACCACCTAAAGCTGGGCACACAATATAAGATCTGTTGTCCAATATAACAATATATTGTACACATTGTATAGTATGTATGCCCAATCTGTCATTCCTGGCTGTCCATCGCATTGTCCCTGCTGCTGTGCTGCACGTTTGATGGGACGATGCAATGAACGATGTGGTGGACATTGTGTACACAGGACCACACAATATATTGGACAATTGTACCTCTGCACTTTGGCACTGTTCTTCATGATAATTGCAGAGTGTGTACAGGAGCAAAAATTGGATACAATCCCTGGACCAAATATATTGTGCCATTGTTCGGAAGATTGCATAGTGTGTAGGCTCTGTATTGTTTGTTCTGGGATTTAGTGAAATTGGGAGCTTTGCTTCATTTGTTACATCGTATAGTGTGTACCCAGTTTTACAATAGGTCCTCATTTTATGTCACTGTTGTCTAAATTACTATGTTGCTATTACTACATTAGCAAAATGCAAACAGCAGTACTGAGAGAGGCCATAATGAAAAATAATTCACAAACTTTGTAACTCTATATTCGTTATTAACAATTTGCTTCTTTTTATTTATAGGAGCACATGCCGACTTTTCTCTTCAATGGGTACGAAGACTTAGACACATTCAAACTTCTAGAGGAAGAAGATTTGGATGAACTGAACATCCAAAATCCAGAGCACAAGGCAGTCTTACTTACAGCTATCGAGCTATTACAGGAATATGACAGTAAGATTTTTGAAACCATAATAATCAGGAGATTGGGAATAACTGTATTTTTAATAATAAATAAGATTATAATTTGTTAATTGACTAATTTTTTTTTCCAAGAAATGTTTCCAAAATTGTTGATTTTTTCATTTATCAATTTATGAAAATAAGAGCCATTTAAACCCAATCAGTATTGCATACCTCCCAACTTTTCATATGTAGGATGTGGGACATTTCGATCGCCGTAAATGCACATGCCCGAAAAACGGTTGGAGCTTCGCTGAAAGTGGTGGGGCCTTGCGAAAATGAGGGCGTGTCACTGTGGGGGTGAACAGGTGTGCTGGGCTGCCCCTATGCTCCCCCTCCACTGTGAATAGATGCTGTGTGCATGCGCACGGTTCTATTCTCTCCCTGCTTACCTGCTGCTCTACTATAAAGAGCAGCAGTGTGCAGGGCCACCAAGAGCCAAGGCGGGCCCCGGTAATAGGGGGCGTGGCCTAATCTCGGGAGGCGTGGTCACGCCCCCTTGCCGAAAAAAATAAAATAAAAAAGATTTGCAGGGGAGGGGGGCGCTCTGAACCCCCTCAGCCCGACGCAAAGCCAGGGGGGGCGCGATCAGTGATCAGTGATCGCTCCCCCGCACAGGCATAGGAGACTGCTGTGGCTGCTGCTCAGCAACCACGAGCAGTCTCCAACTGCAGCTCAGCACACGCTGTGTGCTGGGCTGCTGTGAGAGAGGGGGGGGGCGGCATCGGGCCCCTCAGGAAGCCCGGGCCCGGGTAATCTGTACCCGCTTCCCCCCCTCTCGGCGCCCCTGGCAGTTTGTACTCCCCTCAGTTTACCCTGCACTGCAGGACACTGCGGCCCGTGGGTGGGACAGTCCCAGAAAAACGGTACTGTCCCACTGAATGCGGTAGAGTTGGGAGGTATGGTACTGTATAATTTTATTAACAAATATGCAGATTTGTTAATAAAATCATACTGAAGAGTTAAATAGCTCTTATTTACAGAATTTTATCATTAAAAATAAAAACTATTTTGGGGACATTTTTTAAATAAATAAAAATGTTTTATACAGTTTAAAAAAAAAAGACCGGGAGTGGTTGCCGTGGCAACTGAGGGGCCGGCCGGGTGGGCAGAGCTTAGCAGCTGCTGGAAGCTAAACTTGCAGCAGCTGCCTCCAGGCTCCTCTGACACTGTTGAATGAGATGTGACCATGCCAGGCAACTGGTTTAAGAGATCATATTATATATGTATTATATAGTATGTAACGTTGCACTAAAATATTATTTTGAAGACAAAAGAGTACATTCATGAAAAAATTTACTTTGTAAATACTTAAATATAGGCATGTTATTTATTAAATATAGCATCATTCATATATTTGTCATTGTTTGTTAAATATAGGTTTGTTATGCATGCTGTTTTTATGTAGTATTTTCACCTCTGAGGTCTTCTGGAGTCTGGAGACACCAAAACATGTTACACTGTTGTGATGCTGTTGGACCTAGTTTAATGATGCAGGTCACTGCATGGAGGTCTATGGGGTCTTTGTCAAAGACGTGATTTCTGTTTTGCACTTAACAACAGACAAATTCTTGATATGAATTTACTATTTGTACAATTATAGTTAATATCTAAATGAGGATTAAACTAGTACTGCATTGGAAGAAGTTTACTTTAGTATGGGGAAATGTGTAAGTAGACAGTGCTTTCATCGGACCTTTACATCTTTGTAAAACAGCTCACAATAGAGCATTAAGAACAAAATAGCTTTACCATCTGAGAAGATAGGAAAACGTATTGCTGTTAGGGCATGAACACAGGAGAGCAGGCATACTAACGTAGGCACCTTCACTTGCTGATAGTTGACATTCACAAATTTTACAGACCCCACATGTTACTCTTAATATACCACCCTGATTTAAATATTAATAGTTCTTGCATTTGCATTTCATTTACACAGGTAACAGCGATCACTCAGGGTCTCAGGAAAGACTACTCACAGAGGGCGAGAGTAAAAGCGGATGTTCTCCCCGGGACTCTGGCTGCTATGAGAGCAGTGAAAACATAGAACATGGTAATGACAGGAAGTAAACAGCGGCCACCTGGCTGACGTATATTGCACATGCTGTTATACTGGCCAGGACACTAAGCTCTCCATGCACAATTTGTGAAGACAATTACTTTTACATTGGATAGAGGAAAAGTAAATTGTCATTAAATTAAAGTGTAGAGTTTTACAAGGCTTACCAGTAAAGCACCCTGCTATATATAACCGGCTAGTATGCACATAGCTGGTTCCTGCGGACTCTTTGCATCTTGGATTGTGCTGATGCTTCTGTTAATAAGGACCTCCGTGCCTGGCTTTCTCATGACTTCCATAACCTGTACAATACCTCTGACATCCTCTGCCTGCCTGCGCCATTATCATTTACATTATCATCCTCCATGTCACTGTAGTGAAGAGGAGACACTCCACTAACACCTGCTAATCCGTTATGGAGCCTTACCTGTAAGATGACTAAACATGACTAATGTTGTGGAGTAACATTTCTTTTTGTGCTGCCATGTTTGTCTAATGTTGATATGAATGTCATATTTAGGTTTTATACTTTATTTTCAATGTATAACAAATTACTTTAAAATGATCATTTTGGCAAAACAATTGCTAGCACATGCAGAACTCAGATCAGGTAAAACAGTAGCCACTTTGTCATCGCTATAGAGAAAATACACATAATTCTGCATTCATAGTATTGTTAGAAAACCTCCATATTATGATATAGCCAGGCAACTTTTGCCAACAATAACTTTATATTATGTGTTGGCAGGCATTCTTTACAAGACACCCAATGGCCCAAATGTAGCTTTGCGGGTGCCAGAGTGATTTTGGTGACATAGATACTATATTTAAAGCTGCAATTAGTTTTTAAGCAAAACCAAGCTGGTTTTGCCATAAAACTAGTTGCCGCTTTAATGTATCGCCGAAATCACGCTGGCTCCCTTTGATCGTAGGCCATTACATTTTGGCTATTGGATATTCCTGCAATAAAAGTGGTGGTGGTTTTTTTTGTATGATCAACACATAAGGTACCAAACCTGGTTATAATGTAATTGTTATTATGTTATGTATATTTTTATTGAGTGTGCCACTCATGAACTCTTCTCAAATATATATATATGCCTTACGAACATTAAGTTACAGAATTGTCTTGAAAGACAAACCTGAGTGTGGAAAGTATTACGTTTATAGGCTATGTGATAGACCTTTCCTAACCTTTATTTGAATTGTGTATGGCATGTAAGAGATTTATTTTATTTCTCTTCTATCTGTTTTAGTGTTGAAAAATACATTAGACTATCATGGCTTCCATTTGGTTGCTTAGTGAAACTAAACAGATCTCGTTACAAGAAAAGCATTAAAAAAAAGTTTCTTGTGATTGCTGCCATATCTCACTGAAAGACTGTCACACATCCCATTGTTTTAATTCACAAACGATCTGAGTGACAAGAATGTTGGCTCCAGATTACTTTTTCTACCTCCCACACCTGTTTACATAATAGGGATCGTGCACAGGAACACTGAAATACAACACAAGTTAACAGTGTTGTAGACACAACCTTGTACTGTAATAGTGTTATAATTGCGTTTTCCAAGCTTACTTGCACCATAGTCTATGTGCTTAGTTTCCATAGAATTATATTTTCTTTTACTGAGCATTGGGGCTACAGGTAACACCAAACTTGCCAAAAAGCAAGTGTGCACATTAACTTCGGACGATCTGCTTCAGTGTGTGTTTACTAGGGTTTGAGAACAAACATTATTGGGGTGCACACTAACTGCATTGCCTATATGCACGCAGCTGGCTGATGTTGGAAGTACTGTGCATGCGTCCCAAGTCACACTGCACATGCGTCCTGATGGTTACTGCATGGAGACGCAGAATGAATTTGGACTCGAGAGCTGTGGATTTCAATGGCACAGATTGCCATGTTCAGATGCAGAAATTGCAGCTGCTATTGCGACAGATGAGGCGCCGATGGTGCATCTAAAGACGCACCAAGACATATTAGCGCCGCTACCTTTGGGCGTGTAAGTAGGAAGATCATTGGTCACAGCATGACATAAAGCCGCGTCTGCATACACTTCTCAATCAGGCCCTGTTACAGTGAAATTAAGCAGAGTATCTCCATTATATATAGCATTGTCACCCATTGTGTGAGTGTCAGTATTGCAGCTTTCAATCTGTAGAGATATTCTTTCTGAATCAGTTTGTTGCTTTTAAATTTGCAAATAGAAGCTTCGCACATGGCCCATATGTAAAGGCCTGGGAGTTTCAGGAACGGTGCAAAATATTCTGTAGATTTAAAGCAGCAACAATTGCAAAAGCAAAACTAGGGTGGTTATGGACTAAATTGCAGGAATTGGGATTGCTGGTTCCTGCAACTCACAGGCTATTACATATGGGCCATCTAGTTTTATTACCGTTTTTATATTTTTTTATTTTGTTCTACTTTAATGTAAATGTAGCTGTAATTTTATTTATGTACAGTGTAGACAAAATAACATATAATATTAAGGCCAATGAAGTTGACTAAATTGTACATTGTAGAACTTGTTTAAAGCTGTAATTAAATACCTATGGTATGTAAATAAAGACACCTGAGGCTTATTTTTCATTTCAAATGAAAAATCAATGTTCAAATATATTCTATATAATGTAATAAAAAGGCCTGGTTGTGTATAGCTTGTCTGCTTTTTTTCTTTACATTGGTCATGTCTTAACTCATTGTTCCTAACAACTGAAGTTGTGCATCGTTTCTAACATACTGCATTTCCTTCTGCATATCCCATTACTCATGACGCTTCATTATGTGTTACATATTATGCTTTATTGAATAACATTCTGTTGTCATTTACATGCTTGATAATCTAAACTATTGCTTTGTTTACTGCTGCATGCTATTATTGCCATTATTTATTTGCTACAGGAAGGAGTGACAAGTAAACTGTTGCCACTAATTATGTACACTATATTGGTTATAAACAAGCTGTAGATTTGCTGCAACATTTTAAGGGGTTGAACACTCCATTCAATTCACTATATTTGGGGAAAACCCCCCCACAAATTTCTGCATAACATTGTTAAAATAATTGTGTTGTTTTGGACTATTCTTTCTTGTTGTTCCTGGGATTATAATGTGGAAATTTCCCTAACTCTTATTAAAAGAAAAACCTATCCCACTGTAAAGCTGCACTGTCACCTATACATTATATTTTATTTATCTCCTCCCCCCCCCCCCCCCAGCCAGAACTCTGGGCCCATGCTGCCATTTTCTTCAAATACAGAACCGGCAATCATTTCCTCTCAGCACTAGAGAATGGCCCCGCGAGGCTGATTGGGAGGACAGTGACTTGATTGCAGTTCGGTCTTCCTGCTCACTCCTCCATTTTTTGGCCAGGGCCATTAGGAGGACTGTGGGAGCTTCTTGGTAACATGGCAGTGCTGAGGAGGAGCCCTATGGCTCTGGCTATGGCAGTGTGGATGTTGGTAAAATGTGTAGATGTGCAGCTTAAAGGAGGCTATACAAGATTCATGTTCTGTGTGACACAAGCGGTGCCAGTCTCTGAGACCCGTGTAAATGGTGTTACTTTGGAGTGACTTATTTACATATTCTACCCAAGTAGTGCAGCTTGGAACCCACCATAACTTTCTCTATTTTCATTCAACTAATATTTGTTTCAATTAAAAGTCTGGTGTCTGAAATGATAAAATATTCATCAAAGGTTTCTATGCAAAGTGGACAGACAGACAGACCACAGAAATATCGCCTAAAATGCTGCAAATAATGCGCTGACGCTATAGCAGCTGATACAATATGTATTTTATTTAGTCTAATGCAGGTTACACTAATGAAAGCAAAGGTGTCCTATTATAACACTCACCTGTTATCATACGTTTGTGTACAGACTAGCCACTTAACTTTCACAATGAATTACCTTACTTTTATGTACCATTTGCATTAGACCATTATGTCTATTTTGCCTCTATCAGAGGATTAATGTTACCTGATATACGGAATTACATTGCATAAACATTCTTTTCCATTGTGTAGAATGAGACAGGCTATGTCAGAATGTAAAATGAATGTCGATATGCATCTGTTCCTTCTCCTAGAGAGTATAAGTATGTATTCTGCATACATGGCCATGTACGAAAGCCCAAGACACCACTTTCATATAGTGTTGTTGACATGCAGTTTATGCTGGTAATTGAGTTATAGTACTACATTCTAAGCTTGTTCAGCTGCACTTAGCTCTACTTATGTCCTTATTACATCTTAACTTGTCATTTATTTGTGTAGACTGTTTTACATACCTGCAAGCCTTGAAGCCATAAAATAGGCTGTGTTTTTTTTTTTATATTCAATTAACCACTTTGGTGACAATCAAATGGTCTGCCTCGCTTGCTGCTGTGCCTTTTATTGATAAGCGTTTCCATAAATAATCTGGGGTCTGAAATGTGGTAGTCTTGTCATAAAGAAAACTAAGTGCATTGCTTGATTGATATTTCCTTCCACTTTATACTGTACAACTGATTTATTAAGTTACGTTCTGATTGTCTAGAAAAGATTTGTTGGTTTGAAGTAAAGAACCATTGTGTCATCATTCAGAACGCTAGTACAGTCACAGCACAAGCGATCACATCCAGAATGGCAATAGAAACAGCGAAACAATGTGTGAAGCGCAATTCTATATGGACCAAAACTCTTATGCCACACTTCCAAACTTAAGTATAACAAACTTTTCAGCTCTTTGTAGTGAAAAGGTTAAAATTAAATTTTATCTTTTTGAAATAGCTTTTAAAGTTTAATTAAATGCATACAGATATCAGAGATGGAACAAAAAAACTTCTTGTCCTTAAAAGGTGCTTTCAGCCAGAAGCAGTTTTTCTTTCATTATCTTTCGTTGTTCTGAAGATGAAAGAACGCCTTTCACTTAAAAGCCACTTGTATGAGAGATGATATCTTTTGTAGAGAACCGTCCTAGAGAAGAACAGTGATGGTTTGATCTAGTTTTGTTATGTTGTGCTATCTGTATGGATACTGAAGACCTGATCCTAGACAAGGAATGGGAGTCATCTTTGTGCTCTGGTCTTTGATGCCCGTGGTCTGCATTTGAGATGCATGAAAGCTGACTTCCCTTTATATAGATGTCTGCTTTTTTGTCTGATAAATGACATGGCAAAATATCTGACAGGAAGTTTTGAAAGTAATTACACAGTTACATACTTGTTTATGTTGAATAAAGACATATAGTCAACAGTCATATTCAACCTGCCACCCTCAAAATCTATCCTGACGAAGGCAGAAACTCACTACAAAGCATAGCCCAATTTGCCTTTCTGACCCCATACTGGCAGTCAGACAATTTCTGTGATCATATCACCCTTATTCTTTTCTTTTCTGGTGTAACTGAACCTAACTCAGACACTGTTTGCTCATAACTGAGACCTTTTGTTGTACATATTAATGTAGTGGCACTTTTCAGCATTCTCTCCAGTCCCAGGATATACATTGTTTTGGAAATTGGTGTCTGATTTTTTTTTCTTCCTCATTATATGCACCTTGTACTACATTATATATTCTGCTGCCCCTGAATATAAAGTTTCACCACATACTCTAGGTACTGTACACTTATTATATAAGCTGCTTGCATACTTTTGCTACCACATGCATTCTGTATCCTTGCATTTATCACATTTCTTCCCTATTTATGTAGGTCCCCGTGCAAGAAAAACACAGCATTTATAAATAAAACCCTTGGTTATTTATTATAAACTACACCAAATAAATAATAATTTAAAAATAAAATAAACCATACATGAAACCTTCTATTTTTTAAAGATCTTTATTTAATAAATCATTTTTAACTATTGTGTTTTCTTTTTCAAATAGCAATATTCAGTGTAATACTTTTTATTTGTCTTATCCCTTTCCTGTTTGGAGTTCCTAGTAATGCTAGCGGTTTGTAAATAAGAGGAAGAAGACAGATTTCGTAATAATGAATACTGTTATGCCTAGCAATTAAGGGGTCAATCCAATTAGGTGCGAGTTGCTGCTTTCTCTGCGAATTTGCATTGCAAGTTAATTTTGCAATTCAATTAGAAATTCGCATTGAACCAGAGTAAACTCGCATTTTTCCATTCGGACCTCCCTGAGGGTGAGAGATGGTAGGGAAATTTTATTTTAAGGTTAAAATGTCGAGGCTCCATGAAGAACCCCTTGAAGCCTCCCCCCCCATAATGACTAATTAGGCAGTTGGAAGTTTCCAATAATTACATGTAATTTTGGGGTG
The DNA here is from genome assembly GCA_031769625.1 of Taudactylus pleione. Classification (NCBI taxonomy): domain Eukaryota; kingdom Metazoa; phylum Chordata; class Amphibia; order Anura; family Myobatrachidae; genus Taudactylus; species Taudactylus pleione. The sequence continues at coordinate 24,686,109 of JAUIMM010000006.1, forward strand.
TTTAAACAAAAAATGGCCTCAAATTACCCCCAAATCAACTTTTTTAGTTTTTTTATGCACCCCAAAATTAGAGTGTATGTATATATATATATGTATATATATATATATATATATATATATATAATATATATATATATTTTATTTTTTTTATTTTATTTTTTTTTTAAATAATTGCATTTTTATATTTTTTTTGCATTTTTTCGTTTTATTCATATAAAATGTTTTTTTTTGTTGTTGTTTAATCTTTTTTTTTTTTTTACTTTTTTAAAAAACTCACTAATCGGCCATTTAAATACTTCCAGTATTTTTCTTATGCCCACTAACAGCCTTCATTATGCAAACAAAATTGTCTGATTTTTGGAGTCCATGAAGGTCACCTCATATTTTCATTTACTTCTCTCACATTACATTTGGCTCACAAATCACAAACCCCTGCTGCGAGTATCGTGAATAGGCATTTTTAATTGGATTGGAGAAGTCTTGGGTATGCGCATTCGTGCAAAGTCTGCAAATTTCATGAAACAAACACGAAACTTGCACCTAATTAGATTGATTCCTTAGCGTCCTAAAAATTACACCATAATGTGGGCAAGTATGTACTCATGAGATTGCATCCTATCCAATTACTATTAACTAGTACCATCACTGACATATGAGACTCAATTTGCCTCATGTTGGTGTTAACACTAATTCTTAGTGAACTGAAATCCTGTTAATGTGTTCACCCTACATATTCACTGAGGCCAATTCAATTAGCTGCAGGTTCCATGCCCTGTGCTCACTGGTTTTCATTAACATGCATTTTACGGGATATTTTCATGAAGCACGCTCCCGAATGCAATTTAGTTAGAAATGGCAAGTCACGGATGTTGCAAGTTAATGCTATAGTGTGTGGCCTAAATGTAGACAATGAAAGAATTGTGAAATCACCGTGAACACCACAAAAAAGTGGTAAAATAAGATAACAGGACAGTGTAGAAGTCAGTTAGTGGCCATAAGCATAGTATTGGTGGCAGTTACATGGTGTCGAATGGTGGTTATTTTTTTTTAAAACTTTTATAAATTATGGAAAAATAATAGCCAGTAAGTGCATTTCAGCAAATAAGTGTCTAGCATATTTGGTTGTACATTAAAATATTTGTATAGTGATTTTTAAGTGTCTATAAGCTTACAAGTTTCTATAAAAAAAAGTAAAAAAAAACTTGCAACTCCCATTTGCAAATTCAAAAAAACCCTTTCCTATCAATACAACACCGCAGCATACATGTGCCACATCATTTAACCTATTTTTTGCTTTATAGAGATAATGGCATACTTTATTGCCCATATTTTCCAATTGAAAAACCTCTAAATACAATACTATTCATTATGAAGTGTGTCCAAGGGGTGTCCTGTCATTTCTACATCAATATAAAGTGTTTCCCCTACTATTCACAAAGTCTAGAGCTGCAAACTAAAATCTGTGTTAACTACTGTACAGTACCATTGGGACCCATATGAACATAAAGTGGATTTCTAATTGAACAGCAAAATGTAACGACCAGGGGTTTTTAACCAAAGTTAAGCAATTTTCTCCCAACTTGCAGCTAATTGAATCGGCCCCAATGCGTGTTAGCAATATGTACACATAACAGAATGGGCAACACAGGCTTTACAGAGGAAACTTTAAACCAAATAAAATATTATTTTGCTTTTCCTGGCTACAGATGTTTAATGTGTCAGAACAGCAATAAGTTAGCACACCGCAGTTACCTATGGATCAGTGGGAAATACAAATGAGACTGCCACATCCATTCCAGGTACAGCAGCAACAGTTGCTAGACATTCATCTTATATAACTTTCATGCAAGCTACTAAGTTGCTCATTAAACAGCGTTTCACCTCAATATTTTTCCATATGATCATGATTCCACTATAAACAAGACTTTGCAAAGAATGTGTATCCGAGCCTGCCATGTTGTGTTCTCCTTTTCTGACACTTTCTGGCCAATTAGAGCTACTTTATGGTTCTCTGCCACACACTCATTATAGAATTCTTGTATGCTGTATCTGTCTGCAGTACTGCAGTTAGATAAAATGGGAGTAAAGGCAGCACAATGGCATCTGTACACATTTCCATTATTCATGTGGGGTTTGTTACTGTTATCATAAAGGATCCTCATTCACTGTACCGCTGTTTCTGTACTTTCCCTACCAACCATCAAGAGACATATTACTGAGCCCAAGACCGAGAACAAATCAGCAGTAACTGCAAATCCTAATCCCATAGTAGTTTCACCCAAAGCCAAAGGCAGGATTGTTTATAACGAGAATTTGTTTAGAGCTGGAAATAACAAAGTACTGTAACCACTTCTTGTGAGAGTTGGTCAAGAATTATTGTGTGTGTGTGTGTGTGTGTGCATATATATAGATATATATATATATGTATGTATGTATATATCGTGTGTATGTATTTGTGTGTGTGTATATGTATATACATATATATTAGGGATGTGCAGGCTCGGATAGGTTCGAGTTTGCACGTGGAGTTCGGATTTTTCCCTCCAAAAAAACGGAACTCAGAACGAGGCAAAACGTCATCTTACATGGACGAACATCATCATTCCTGGACAAAATACCAGGAATGATGATGTTCGTCCATGTAAGATGACGTTTTGCCTCGTTCTGAGTTCCGTTTTTTTGGAGGGAAAAATCCGAACTCCACGTGCAAACTCGAACCTATCCGAGCCTGCACATCCCTAATATATATATATATTTATATTATGGGATTTAGTCGACATATCGGGATCCTGAAGGTAAGTATTGGGGTGTTAGGGGGAGGTTAGGTTTAGTAATCGGGGCTAGGCATTAGGGGGAGGGTTAGGTATCGGGTAGGGAGTGTTAGCATTAGGGTGTGGGGATGGGGAGATTAGGTTTAGGCACTAGGGGGGACATTGTGTTTAGGGGAAGGGGTTTAGGGTACAGGGAGGGGAGGGGGAAGTTAGGGTTAGGCATCGGGGAGGGTGGGTTAGGGTAGGGTTTAGAAAAATACTTACCATGACTTCCTATGGGTGTTGGGATTCTGGCTGTCGGGATGCCGCTGTCTGTATTCCGACCAGTGGCATCCTGACAGCCAGGATTTCATACCCAACATTATAATATGGTGTGTGTGTGCAGGTGTAGGAAACACTAACTGTATTTGAAAAGTGTAGAATACAGATGCTGTTACTACCAGCAGGGTGGCTGCATTATACCCATTTTACACTGCCGCAAAAACCGGTGTTATTGCTAGGTTAACCCGGGTCGTGGCTCAGTGTAAAAAGGTTAACTCTGGTCCAGTGACCCAGGTTGGTCTGAGTAGGACCTGGGTTACAGGGCAGTGTGAATGGGTAACCAGCGTCATAGGGAGAGCTGCATTTCCGGTGCTTGAAGAATATGTCATCTCCAAGATTCGGCAGAGGTAAGCCTCAGCAATATCCCAGGTGCAGCCAGCGACGTAAACCGGGTACAAGCCACTGTGACACGGCTTGAATCCTGTGTTCAGTGTCCTGGATTTAGGTGTAAAAGGGTATTATTTGGCTATAGTGGAGTGCCGAAACATTTTGGATCTATATCAGTGACGTGCATTGAGGTCAATGAATGGGGAGGCCCACATGTATAAAAACAAAGGGCCAAATGTAATAGGTAGTCTGTTTTAGTAACAGTACAAACTCGCACTTTTTAAAAGCGCGAGTTTGTACTGAAACTCGCAAATTCAATAGCCTGCGAACTTTTCAGCTCGAGGCTACTGCATTTGTGAGTTTAGGCGAGTTTAGGACTATGTAAACTGACATCTTTTAATGCGAGTAGCATTAAAAGGTGCGAGTTTTAGAGAAGCCATCACAGATCAGTGAGATCCATGATGGCTTCTGTGTGTGTGTAAAAAAAAAAAAAACGTGCACCCCTTCCTCAAAAGCATAACCAGCCCCGGTCTTTATAAAGCCTGTTCTGGTTCTAAAAATACAGGGGCCAAAATGCATAGGGGGCCCCTGTATATTAAGAACCAGCACAGGACTTTGTTGAGCTGGTTCTGGAAAATCAGGGGTCAAAACGCGTAGGGGTCCCCTGAAAATTCCAGAACCAGCACCGAACTCTTTCTAGCGGGGGGATAATGCCACAGCCAGGGAAAACCTTTCACCGGTTTCCCCGGCCAAAGCATTATCCCTGACCGCTAGTCAGTCCAGGCCGGGGATCCCTGGGGAGTTGGGTACCCCCCCAATAAAGGGGTACCCCTCTCCAGGGCACCCCAGACCTAGACTGATAGCCCGTGGCTATCCCCGGCACCCTAGGGTGGTGGGTGCCGGGTTGATAGTGTAAAGTGTAAAAATAAAGTTTGCATATTTTCTTTAGTTGTAGAACCACAAGTACCAGCAAGCCTTCCCTGCATGCTGGTATTTGGAGAACCACAAATACCAGCATGCGGGGCATTACGGGCCCGCTGGCACTTGTAGTTCCACAACTAAAGAAATACGTAAATAAACAAACATACACCGTGATTGTAAAATTTTATTAAAACATACATGCACACTCACATTCACACATACTGACCTAGTATCCGAAGTAATCCATAGGGGTGTACCTGAAAAAAAAAATCCATACTCACCTCTCCTATGCGTCGATCGCTTCCACTTGTCCAAGTAGGCAATCCAGGGGTTAAAATAAAAAAACGCAAAAAACAGATCCATGCCGGACTGAGCTGCTCCGACGGAGATGCTCCCTGATTGGCTGGCGGCCCCTTCACTGACTGGGCACACGTGTGCCCCGGTCATTTACGTGGAGCAAAGGTATGTAAAAACACTTACTTTTTCTCAGTCCGGCATGGATCCCCGCCTATTCTGACCGCACGTCCCTTATCTATCTATTTATCTATACATCTATCTGCTCTAATATATATATATATATATAATATACGGAAGGAATGGCTTCACTCAACGCTGTAAATTGCGAATGGTAATAAGGTTTAATCCATCCAACGTTTCGTCATCAGGAATTATTTATTTTTAGTGTGTGTGTATGTATACAGTCAGGTGCATAAATATTGGGACATTGACAGAATTTTCATATTTTGGCCTCTATTCACCACCACAATGGCTTTGAAATGAAACAAACAAGATGTGCTTTAACTGCAGACTTTCAGATTTAATTTGAAGGTAATTACATCCAAATCAGGTGAACGGTGTAGGAATTACAACGGTTTCTATATGTGCCTCCCACTTTTTAAGAGGCCAAAAGTAATGGGACTGACTGTATATGTGTGTATGTATATATATATATAGAGAGAGAGAGAGAGAGAGAGAGAGAGAGAGAGAGAGAGAGATTCTACACACACTACACTACACTACTAGACAGCCTGTATTCTCTTGTTTATATATAACAATATGAGTAGTAGATAACTTTCACCTCACTAGTATTTAGTGTAACTGTCCCCAAATAGAAGAAACCTGCAGTTTTTCAGAAACAACTACAGGTTGAGTTTCCCATATCCAAAATGTTTGGGACCAGGGGTATTTTGGATAACAGAATATTCCGTATTTTGGAATAATTGCATACCATAATGAAATATCTTGGGAATAGGACCCAAATACATATACAGAATGCATTTATGTGTGTTATACATCTTATACACAATGGGCACGATTCAATTCAGCGCGATGTAAATAGCGCCGGGAGATAGCTCCCGGAGCTATTCAATTCATTGCGCTGTTAGGTCGGGGAAGGCTCGTTTAAGGCGCGATAACTGGCATTCCCCGACCTAACTTCCCGGCGCGAGGCTGTTTTCCCGGCGCTAAGGGCAGAAAACAGCCTCGCGCCGGGACTTTTGTCGGATTTCTTCTCTCATCCCCGGAGGAATGAAAGAAGGAATCATTAATCGGACTTGTCAGCGCGGTGTATTGAATAGCTCCGGGCGCTCACTCCCGGAGCTATTTACATCGCGCTGAATAGAATCGAGCCCATAGCTTGCAGGTCATTTTCTACAATATATTCAATAATTGTATGGCTCAAACAAAGTTTGTGTACAGAAATTAAATTCATTTATTTTTCATATACACCTTATACACACAGCCTGAAGGTAATTTTATACAATATATTTAATAATTTGTACCTTTAGACAAAGTTTGTGTACATTGAACCATCAAAAATCAAAGGTTTCATTTTCTCAGTCATGCAAAAAAAATTCTGTATTTCGGAATATTTGGATATGGGAGACTCAACCTGTATTAGAGTAACAATCTGTATGTCAAAACAGTGTTTGTGAATTACCTTTCTACTCCCTAGCTACAGTTGCAAAGGACCACTTTTTAAAAAGAATGTACTAGAATACCTGCTTAGACGACGACCTCCTTTTCATGTGTATAGAATTTTAATATAATCTGGCAAGGGTAAGTCTACAGGCAAGCATCATATAGTAGTAAGGTTTAGAGTAGCATAATCTAGACATAGCTCAACTACTTAGTAACATATATCCACTCTTGACAACAACTTTGCTTTAAAAGAAGATAAAACAAGTTTTACTAAGATCCTATTCTATTTGTGTGAAAATGGAAATAAGTGTTTAGCACATTAAAATAAAAATTTGGCACATTCTGTCTCTCCACATTACTTTAATCTAATGAAAGCTAAATGCTGTGTACTGTAATATATATATATATATTTTTTTTTTGTTTGTTTGTTTAATCTTTAGGCAAAAGTCGACTGACATCTCCAATATCTCCAGACTTGTCTTCAAACCAGCTCATTGATTATCCAGGCTTGAGCATGAAGGTGATCAGAGAAGTCACACATGGAGGCAGTGAACAGGTTGGGCAGACTCCTATTTATGCTACTTGTACAAAGTCTATCAGTCTCACTGGGTCTAAAAAGAACCGGAGAAGTCTGCCTGTTGGCATTTGTACAAGCTGTGAGCTTGATGGAAGCAAATCTCTTAAGATCTGGCCAAGATCACACTCAATGGACAACATTCAAAAAGAAGGAAACGAAATTCATGGCATTAGCAGAAACATAGCTGTCTTTCCACCAGATGAAAATCAAAAAATGGCTGATGGCTTCATTGAGGAGGAAACTGGAGATATACATGACAGAATATCTTGTAATTTGGATGCAGTGACTAAGGACCAAACTGCTGATCTTGCTCAGAGCACAAGGACATCTCATTTACAGAGCCACAAGAAAGACAGTGGGATTCACAGATCATCTGACACTTCCCATATATCTTTGGACAAGACACCTCTTTATTCTGGAGAACCCAGGGTACCAGCAAAACTCCCTTCACAGCCACCCCCAGTCCCAGCCAAAAAAAGCAGAGAAAGACTTGCAAATGGGCTATTCCACCCTCCTCTCAGTGCTACTGCCTCACATATAGAAGAATCTTCTCTTCCAGTTACAAGTCACAGCCAGTTCGGCCCAAATGATTGCTCTATACCTGCTGCACAAGAATGCATTGCCCATATCTCTTCCCGACCACCTTGGTTGCCCAATCCCCCAGAAACGTTGAGTGTTCCACAACATGCTGTAAAACTGGGTCCTGTATCAGCCAGGAAAATCGCTTGTGCCAGGGGGATGGATCAAGAGATATTGATAGAAAACAAGTTACAGGCTGAAGAAATAGATCTTACAGAGGAACCATATTCAGATAAGGTAAATCAATCCTCAGTTCTGAAATATCTGACCGGTTGAAGAACCTAGTTAAAAATAGAATTTGAAGATTACATTTTCATTGAGGAAAATAATGAATAAAATATTCTATATATTGGTGTTTTTTTCTTTTCAGTTTATTTAATATTGGTTCCAACCAACATAGTGTCCATACAATAACTTTTACTATTACTGAGAATGTTTAAAACTAGCACAATCTTTTAATTTAATGGGTTTTCTTTTTCTCTGTGTTTATATCGTGATCCTGGCTATATTCACTATATTGGCAAACTGGGTGGATGCAGCATAGATTTTAGACATTTCTGTATGTTCCTATTTTTCAGCGTCTGTTCTAAATATAGCTCTAGTCTAATATTTATTGTAAAATGCCAGTATCAAATAGTTGCTTCTAAGAATGCAGCTTGCAAATATGAAAATCCTATAGCAAGCAATCCTCCATTAGCTTTTACGATCTAGTGCAAATTTAACAAATCTGGATTCATTTATGATCCGCAAAAGAGAGTCAGATTTATCTAACATCACGTAACTATTTTTGAGCCATTGCACTTGTTGTTTTTTTTTTTTTTGGGAAACCACATGTATGCGTTCCAAGATGGTGGCCCCTTTTGAGGTGCAAGAGTTTCCACCTGCCGATTGGAGGATTTTGGCGAATAAGGTGTGTTCTTTGATTAGAACATACTGGGCTGCTGAGTGCGCCCCTACATCTGCTCCAAGATACAAATACAAGTTGTGGTTTTTTTTTATATTACTAACATAAAGGGAAGCTGGAGTTATGGAGGTTCCCCGCTTTGTGGGCAGGCACACAGCCCTCCTCCTCGGCAGAAAATATTCTGATCATTATGCCTGGGGAATGAAGTTTGGGTCTCTAACATATTTCTAATTGGATGCATTTTGCATCATGCAATTGCTCTTTTGTGGGATAGAGTATCATGCTTTGTCCAGTCTAATCAAAAACTTCAGACATACAAAAGTGGCACCAGTTATAAACTCCTACCAGACAGTGCATCAGCTCAGAGTAGAAGATAGACACAGCTGAGGGAGTTCCTGGTTCTTGCTTCAACAGTGCTTGAATGGAACAGGGATCCTTCTTTGTGCTACACATACCATATAAAGTGGCACCAGTTATAAACTCTGATATAAACCCTCATTCTGATGGGTTATTGTAAGGCATTAATACAACTAAACTAAGTAGTGTAAGAAGCAGATTGGAAAAAATTAAATGCCTAAAGGTGGACGTTCTAAAGTATTAGTGGGTAGTGATGTCACACTTTCACCACAATGCTCATTTCTCACTTGTTTCTGGATAATTGCAAACCTAGGTGCAGATAGCCGTTCTGGCTGCAGTTCTAAAGACCATGAAATGAGTGTGAACATCGAAACTGTATTCCAGATCTGCACATTTTGGTGGCTCCTAAATTACCCTTTTTTTGAGGGTAAGCAAATGTCTGTATCCTCCAGGTTTGAGCATATTTGTTCTTTCACGGTTTCTTAGTAAATAGTTCCCAAAAACATGTTCACTCATGCGTCACACGTGGCTTTATCCTGGATCACAGTGGCTCTTTTGTTTTTACTTTGTTACTTGCTTCTCACAACTAAGGGACTGCAGAGATCCCTGCAGTCCTCTGAACAAGACTAGTAATGATTTTGTGGTTGCTGTCAAATTAAACAATAATTAAATGTCCTAAAGGAGCTGTGAAGACTGTTGTGTCATTTGTACATATTTATAAAGCACAAAAATGCTTGTCTGCTCTACCGGACTGTTTGGAAAACCTGCACATCTCAGTAAGCTTTGAGTAGACCAACCTCCCGGATGCCGGCCGCTTTTCCAGTGCAGAGAAAATGGATTTTTCAGAAAGATTCAGCAAATTCAGATTGAACAATTATATGAATGTGTATTGCTATAAAATGTGCTTTATAGTCATCAGACACTACTGTACAAATAAAGCTGATTTTAGCTCTACATGTAAATGTGACTTAGAGCCAGCCTTCCTACTGCAGTTAATGCTGGTCAGCGATAAGCGAAAAGTGTTGCTCAAGTTGATCAAATCTAGTCTCTCGTCTTGTTGCAGCACGGCCGCTGTGGGATTCCAGAAGCCTTGGTTGAACGATATGCTGAAGATTTAAGTCTGCTGGAAAAAGACGTGGCAGCTTGCATGGATCAGATTCGCGTTAGACATTTGAGAAAACAGCATCGCATGGCTGTAAGTATCCTCAACATTTTCTTTTCCCATGGTCTCCAGTGAAAAAGTGTACAGTACATAGGAGTTCATGAACTATGCTTTACAAACAAGGGGAGATTTGTCCCAAATCTGCAGGTTTAGTTCCAGTTTTAGAGAATTTTCCCTGTAATTTTTTTTGTACCTGATGTTTGTCCCTATTATTCATGACATGGTGAATCAGATATTCCTCCACACACTGACAATACTTGTAACTCTCATGAAAAGCTGGCACAACTATATGATGTTGATGCAAATCTGTCAGTGTTTATTAATAATAGACACAGAAGAGTAGTTTGTTAACATCAAACATATACTGTATGGAAAAAGAAAATGAACAAAATGCAGGTGCACACTATAAAAATTAAGAATACTGATGGTCAAAACAATTATGATAAACTCTACAATTAGCACGTTTGGCCCAAAAATACATGTCCATGCACCAAGTCAAGGTGGACGTCATCAGCTGGGTCCCTAACCTATGGTAGATGGACACTCAGTTTTGGCCATACATGTGCTAAGAACCTCATTTATACTTCATGTTAATTGTATAGTTTATCATAATTGTTTTGACCATATAGACATAATTGATTTGACCATTGTTTTTCACATATATTTGGCCATGCAGATCAGTCCCTGCCCCAGTGGAGCTTACAATCTAAATTCCCTGCCTCATGCTTACATACACACTAGGGTTAATTTATATATATTTTATTTTTTTAGAGCCAATTAACCTACCTATTATTTTTAGAATGTGGGAGGAAACCGCAGTGCTTGGAGGAAACCCACGCTAGCACAGGGAGAATATGCGAACTCCACACATTATGCCTTTATGCACATGTTTTAGTTTTGTGTAATTGCAAATTAGTATTTTGCAAGCAAACATATTCCTAATAAAGGGCGTAGGTGTATGTTACATTTCGGTTCTGATGTGCCCTTATGCTGTGTACGGTTCAGATATATACTATAAAAAGAAAAAAAAAAAAACAAGATTTCAAGCGCTACTATCTATAGGGTACCGAGAAGCAGATCTCTGTTGCAGCTTCAAAATACATGATACACAGAAATATCAAAAACAGATTAGTCCATAAACATATAATGATAGTCCTTTCCTTACTGAAAATCCTACTTCCAGATGTTCCTCAAACAGAAGGAAATAGGTGTTGGAATAATATCAATAAATATAAGTAGGATGGTATTATTCCTACTTAAATCAAGGATTTCATGATTATGTTCCTCTTATTCTTCCCTTAGGTGAGCTTTTCCCACAGAAAATACAGGTCTTATTCCAACCACGTGTTCCACAAATGGCCTTCAAGCCAAGGCAGGACAAGTACACATGAGATGGTGGATCGAAAGACCTATGTTCAGAACCACCTTTCCAATAGTACATCACAGTCTCGTTCGAAGTCAAAATGACCACTCCTCCCTCTAGTCACACTAATGCGTTTCAGCAGTTGCCATAATATTTGATATTTCTGTGTATAAAGTATTTTGAAGCTGTAACAGAGATTTGCTTCTCTGTACCCTATAGATAATAGTGCTTGAAAACTTGTTCTTTTCTTTTTATAAGTTATATGTGGTTTGGACCACATTTTTTCAAGCAGCACTTTAATTTTGAGTAGTGCGATACTATTTGTTTTTATACCAGATATATACTATGTTTGTGTGTGTTTTTATTCGCCTACATTACACACATATTGTGGCAACTGGACCCTATTGTTTATGCAAGTTTTTTTTCATTATGCAATTAAAAGCAAGGTTTAATCCTATATTTGTGGGGAAGTTAATTTTCTGTGCCTGTGTGTATGCCTGTAGAAATAAGACATTCATTACGTTTTGGTTGCCAAGTATAGCTGGTAACAGTGAACAATAGCAGCCATCTAACAAGAACACATGTATTACATGGCATCCTAGTTACATCTCTGTGTGTAATATATCTATAAATAATTGTTTTATAGATCCCGAGTGGAGGACTTACAGAGATCTGCAGAAAGCCGATTTCTCCCAGACACATTTCATCTGTCTCAGATTGGCTTATATCAATTGGACTCCCTATGTATACCCATCCTCTCATGGATGCTGGCTTCACCACACTGAGTAAAGTGCCTGCTCTCTCACAGACTCACTTACATGGAGCTGGAATAAAGGAAGAAGGACATATAAACAAGCTCCTTGGGGCCGCAAGACTTATAAAGACCATAATTCCGGAGGCTGTTTAAACTGTGGCCCTACTGCAATCGGAGACCTGCTTCCACTGTTACGTTTTGCAGCCTGTGCCCCAATGAGCAGAAGAACATGGATTCCGTAATCTTTAACTGACGACATCATATTCATGTCTTAAGGCCAATGACACAAGGCAGAGCTTTGGAAGACTTTGCATACTCTTGGTTGACTCAAATGATTGTGTATTGTAAGGTGCAGTGTTGTGTGACTACCAGACCTGTTAGGCTGTGGATAAAGAGAAGTGCTTTAGGCTATCTACACAGTTTGCTTTTATTTCCATAGTATGGGCACAAGAACATTTACCTAGGCCAAAGTATTACAGTGAATTTAAATGTTTTTATTTTTTTTAACATAACTAATACAATCATGCTTTTCCATAGTATTGGGAACGGAATAATTTATTCTGGCTTAACTAAAGTAACAAACTTATTTTGCCTTAAACATATTTTCAAGTAACGTTTCTGGTCCAGTTGCCGCTCAGTTGGAAAAATAAGTGTTGCTGAATACAGCATGTTTTCAGGTGTTAATGGCCACCGTTCCATAAAAAGACAAGTAAGACGTACATGAGGAGCACGAGGAGGTGAATATGTTCCCATGGCCACCTATAGAAACATTTCAGGATCAATTCAAGACTGTCCCACAAAATAACTGTTACATTGGTGTTACCCTGCCTATAATAATGTATTTGGAATATTTACAGGATATGAATTGAAGTGTATGAGACCACATAAAATACAGTTACAGTATACAGCATTTCCCAAACATGAATTAATGTTTAGTACTGTCTTTTAGTGCTTATACTTAAAATTACAAAAGTTTTAAAGATACAAATTAAGAGGATGTATTTTTGAGTTCGAATTCTCTCAATGGTCCCAGTCTGCTTTTATAACTTTGCTATTTTGACATCCAGATTCTGTTTGATTACAATATACTGAGATTATATATTATCAAACGTTTATTGTGGTTTTGTGTGATCCACAGAAAACAAATAGAAATTTATGACTTTATCGCTTCTGTTATCCTTGATATTCTACAATGATTTTGCATAAAGTAGTGTTTATTTGGCTTTTCATTTCCCTATTACTGTGTTGTTCCAACATGGCGGATATTTTAAAACAGAAAACCTCTACTGTATGCTATATAAGGGAAGATTGTTCCATGATCTAACCTTGTGCAACTTGTTGTAACTTATTGTGGTTTCTATTAGTCATGGAATATGAATTTTATGGGTAACAGAAATGTGTGAAATCTACAGGGTTGTATTTCAGTAAACACTAAATCTAATTTAATTATTTAAGTGCTAATTATATTAGTACTTCACACCAATATTATTAAAGTTGGTACCCACGTGAACGACAAAATATTGCAAAATTGCATTACATGGTAAATAAGATCAGGATATAAAATATGTAAAAAAAAACAAACAAAAAAACCCTTCCAAAACATCCCCTCATATAATAATGGATAAACACATATTAAATGTGATTTATGTTTTTGCTTCCAGTTCTGCTTGTTGACAAATTATTGTTTCTCTAGGAATATGATTTGATTGGTTTGTGTATTTAAAGAAGGTTGTGTTGTCAACATTCCATAAATCTTGTGGAAGTGACCAAAAAGAAATGATTGCCTTTTTGATTGTGGAGATATAGCACATGAAATACATATGGAGCTAAGTTTACCTCTGTTACATTCACATCACCCAGTTCAGCTACAGATACATTGCAGATTGGTTATATAGTTCTTCATATAAATTAGACAAATTTGAATTGTTTCGGTTGCAATCAACTTTGTTACTGTCTTAAAAATCCATTTTCATGTAACAAATAGATAATTTAACAGATATTACTTGATAATGCTACATGTACATTATTCAGTGTAAAGGAATTTAAGCTTATACTATTCAGCCCCAGTGTCTTTCAAGCCATTGCAACACAAGGTATTTAGTGGTTTTGTGTTTACTGGTTTTATTTTTATTTATTTTTGTTTCTGAAAAAAAAAGTTTTACATTATTCAGTTGGATTCACCTTATAACTGGTGATACGTTATGAGAAAATGATACATCCACATGCTTGAAGTGTCAACTAATCAGATGCTGTAATTTTTCTTTAAAATGAACGTAGACATCTGATTGCTGTAGAGAGCACCACATTTTTACTTTGGACCAGTATTATTGATATATCCCCCATTTGCTGACTATAAGTAAATGTTGTCAAAAATTAATTGTTAGCTTTATTCATCCTGTAATAATCATGGCACTTCACATTTAAGTATAGGAGGTAAACTGTGCAGCTGGTTACAACAGCAGTACTTGTATAATGTATATTTCTACTTGGTCTTGCAACTTTTATTGGTATGGTAACTTCCAATGTCTTGTTGTTAATGCTTTTTTATCACTACCATACACATCATTACACCATCATTTGATTGGTACAAAAATTCAGTTGACCATTATTCCATCATATATGTTTTTTACTACTGAGTGTCTAGAAAAGTAACATAATTTCTATAGTTCTATAGTTTCTAGTTGTTGCAGCTCTGTACCTACCAGTGTTACTGACCTAAAATCACGTGACACTATAAAAAAACATACAACTTCCAAACAACGTTTCATAACAGTTCAGTCTTCTATTGCGGAGATCATTTGTATATGCAAAATGTTACCAAACTCCTAAGTTTCATGAATTATTTTAGAAAAAAATATATATATATTTACTGTACAGTTTATTTCAGCTGTGAGTTATTTACAGAGATTTATTTTATTCCAAATGTATACTTGTATAAATAATATAGCATTTTCAACATATTTTAAGAGTTAATTCCAGAGATCGAATACATGTTCAAAAGACCAAGAGACTGTGTAATATTTTATTGTTGTGGACTGTGTAACAGAGCAGTCCTAGAATTCTTCAAGCATTTGAAGGTAGAATGTATGAGAGCAACGCAGAGGTCTATGTACTAAGTCTTGGCGAGAGAGATAAAGTACCAACCAAACAGCTCCTGTCGCTTTACAGGCTGTGTTTGAAAAATAACAGGAGCTGATTGGTTGGTACTTTATCTCTCTCCAAGGCTTAGTACATAGACCCCGAGACTTTTCCTGAATAAGTCATAACTTGAACTATGGTTATTGTTAAATGTCGACTACATCCCGTATAGATCATCTAGTGATAACTGCACAGGTGTCCTTACCATGCAGAGACGATGCATATTTTCCTCTTACATCATTCATTCTATAGTGACGTTTGCAGTGTAGGGCAGTTCTGGTTTACGAGTAATGAAAATAAATAACACTTGTCACTCTGATAAGGTCCTCATGCAATAAACCTGTTAATATATAGTATAAAATAGAAATGAGTGAATTTGCAGCAGAGTTTGGCACAAATTGAATTCTGCAGTGGAACAGGCTGTTCTGCAAATATAAACCTTTGAGTTTTGCTTTGGTCTTCTGTGCTCTGGCAATGCCACATTGTATTTTAAATTCTAATCCTCCACAGATAATGTACTTGGTTTATATATCGAGTTGGGATGACAATGGTGCCAATTTGTTGTGTGGTGTGGCTAACTGGTTTACATTGTTTCTTGTTCATCAAATCAGTTCTAAAGTTTGGGAATTGCAATACATTTTTTAAATAAACAAAAAAAAGTAGGTGAATTTCAGCGAAGAAAACACGTTTGATTTAATTCCAGCATAAATAATGACATTTGTAGAATATTTTTTAAATTTTTCCATGCAAAGACCTAATGTGTACTCAAAGTACAGTAAAAGTTCTATAAAACAAAAAGTAGACCTTTTAGCATCTTTGGACTGCGAGCTGGAAACACTTATGGTACCTACACACGGTCAGATTTGATGAATGATTGAACGATTTTTACAACGATTTGATAAACGATGAACGATTGAACATTTCTGACAGTATTAAAATTAATGAAATCGGCAAAATCTTACTGCAAACACCTTCGATGTCAGAGATCGTTATCTGACATGCGGGAACGCACATCGTTCTTCGATGCATGCTCTATATGTCAAAGATATGAATGACTGAATTATTTTTGCAATTGTTATCGTTCATATCTGATAAGTATCTGACCGTGTGTATGCACCATAATTTTCAAAGTTATGTTAACATTATTGCAGTAATAACACACACCTTGGTCAACCAAAAACAAATTTCTATATTTTTGAGATTGGATTGACTGAGATGTATGAAGCCTCGGAGAAAGATAGTGGTGACGTTGTTCAAATCATCCAAATAGTGTCTAACTGGCATTTCAGAGACTGTGCTAGATAACTGACACAAGCTGATTTACACTTCTCCACTTTATCTCTCGCCAAGGTTAGATACATCTTCCCCCAAATGTTTTAGAATTCAAACTCATTTGAGCAGAGGCGTAACCGGGTCTAGTGACACACTGTGTGCCTGCCCAAAAAGGGGGTGTGGTCTAACATAAAGGGGCGTAGTCTCCCAGGAAATCCCGATCGTATCACTCCGGGGGCGTGTCCAGAATCCCTAGAGATGCTGGGCTGCCCCCGGAGACTAATGCCTGCACTATCTGCTCCTCCTCTGTGACAGGAGACGAGTGCTGGTGGAGAATGTCACACTGCAACACCCGGCTGCTGTCACTGAGGAGGAGCCGGCGTAGTGACGACGCTGCATTTGAGCATCATAATAAAGGGAGAAGTGTTGTCATAATAAAAATTGAAATGGGATTTCCAGGCAGAGCAGAAGACAATTGATCAGACATATCTAGCTGCATGAAACCAATTGTGGGCAGTATGTGTCCCTCTTGAGCAAACATAGGCCCTGATTCAGACCCACTCGCGAGCGGCTGTCCGCTCGCAAGTGGGTCGATGGTCTGCACTGAGCATATGCACACGATGGAGGGAGCTCCGTCGTGCGCATGCGCCAGACGCCACGAGCGAAGGACTTTCCTTCGCTCGTTGTGTCTGATCAAAGGGGGCATGCTGTCGATGTTGATTGACAGCACGCCCCCTTTGGTGGGCGTGCCTCCCTGACGGGGGCGTTCCCAAGGGAACGCCTACCGTCAGAAGCCGGCCCACTGACATCACTAGTGATGTCAGTGGGAGTGATTTTGGCTCTGATAGAGCCAAAATCACTCCGGGCCCTGCGGTTGAAAACCTCAACCGCAGGCTCCGGCTCGCAGTTTCGATGGTCACGACCATCGCGGCCATCAAACTGCACGCTCGTATAGGCTGTGGGTGGTGACCCACAGCTATACGAGCGTCCAGGAGGATGCTCCATAATTATGGAGGGTGGCCCTCATTCAGAGCGTGCGCTCTGCTCAGAGCGTACGGCTCTGAATGAGGGCCATAGTTTCCTCTCTATGGCCATTATTCTAGTTATTGTTCAGAGCTAGCTGTGTTCATTCCACGCTGCCTGTGATCAACTTAAGCAGCCAATTATGAATAAAGTACTACGGGTTATATTTATTAAACAAATTTTGTGGGATATCCCCAGGAAAAGGATGATTTTGAGGGATACCCGCAAAGTTTAAGCAACCCCACGATGTATGACAGGTTCAACAACAGATATCTGCTGCGGTTTCCCTGTTTCCATAGGGGGCTGCTATATTGTGAAGTTTGCCAGCCGGAGCTTGGACTTGTTAGCACCATAGTAGCCTATAGGCTACATATTGCACATTTTACTGGGAGAGGGAACCTCTGGATCTCTCCCTGGTCTGATGACCACGCATGCACAGAATGCAGCCAGTGGTCTCGCAGAACAAAGTAAAGTGATCTCTGATGCATTCACTTTACTTTACACATCGCAGGGACTGGCTCCTGTCTTACCCCCTGGTCCTGGACGTGTTTCATAATACATCTGGGCGGTAAAGAGTTTCCTATTGCAGCAAATACAGTGATAACAAATTCTAATAATCTGATCTAGGGCCCGATAATTAATCAATGGGCTTCTGTGTGAGCTCATACAGATGATTGGTTGAAAAGGCATTGAATCATGAAACTGCAGTTAAAGATGGGCATTTGGTACCTAATGCTTATCTGCAAATATAATATGTGCTCTCCCATGGGTTATTGTATAAGAAGATAGAGATGCTACAATATTAACCACAACTCTGTTAGACTTTCACCCAATAGTTTTCTTTAATTTCATTGAAAGCTGTTAACCTCAGGACAGTAATAATCAAAGTTTAAAATCTTAATAATATGTCCAAAAAAACACGATTGCCTCCTGTTTGTGGCTAAGATATTGTTCTGTTTATTGTTCCATAATGATTATTAAATATCTGTGCCAAATGTGACCTGGGAACTGTTGCTGAGCCACCCTCTCCCAGCATGCTCTGTGCTATTCTGTATAATATACTATTCAGTTCCATAATCTGCTGACAGGTGTTTGAAATCAGATACTGGAAAAATGCGTTATCACATACATTCTGCTGGCTATAACCAACTGGTTATTAATAACCCAACAGCTACCATTGAATGAACTACTTTGTCTACCGTGGGCTAACTAGTAACACTTCCTGCTTGTGGGCATCTTATTAAAGGGAAGGCAGCACTTCCTCTGATGATATTGTACACTCTCAGTTGTATACTCTCCATTTCCTCCATGCCATTACTATATAGTCTTTGTATAATACAATGTTCAATCCATATATCCTTTGGAAGATTAAACAACTAACTATGTTGCACTTTCTGTATATGAAACCCATATTTAAATAACTTATTTTTCTCCATTCGCTATTCTGAAATTGTAAGAAGCTGTAATATACATGATAATATGTGGTTGCAGTTTGCTTCAGCCCAAGAAAGCTGTGTTTTGTAAAAAGATAAATGTGTAAAGACTATTGTACTCGTCTAGCAAAACTATAGTTGACAAAAAGATTTTCTTTTCCCTGTGAATCGACATATGTCTATAATAATGTCATTTTGTTCATAAGGCAAAATAATAAATACATTGACTTCCTCTTCTGTCTGCTTGTTGCTGGTTTATCAAATGTGCAAAAGGGGCAAAGGTACAAGATTTTTAGAACATCTGGCATAGCATAGGCAAAATGTCACGCCTAACCACCAAGCCAAATAAATAGTACATACACAATTACTCTAACTACTGTCACATCATGCTTCATATTTGATAACATCACAAGTGAATATCATACAATGAAAGTAAACAAACTACAGGGTGTTTAATTCGCTATTGGCCCCACAGTTTTTCTTATAACTTTTAAAAGAATTGACATAATTTAGTGAAATTTTAAACCGACATACCTTGGTCTATGGGTGTGTCCGCCATTAGCATCCAGGCCAGCTTGAATGCATCACTCCATGTTATGGAAGAGTTTAACAAACATAATGGGAGTCACAGTCTCAATTAAAAAAAAAAAAAAAAGAAGCAGGAAAACCTACTGACTAGCAATGGCGGCTGCAGCACAATCCAAAATTCAAATAGTGGAACCACACAAACTGCCATCCTCACTGGACTGCACTGCTGACTAGGGTAGGGAATAACTGTCCTTCACTTTGCGCATACAAGAACAGCTGTCCTGATTGGAATGGCGAACACTTTCAACCCGAGGAGCCTATTTTGAGCCTTCCACTGGATGGATTTGGACAAAAACTTCACGGAGTGGTAACATTAGATCCCAGAAGACCTACTAGAGGTTTGAACCCTCCCATAGGTGTGTGCTGGGCAAAATTTTGACCTGGGAGCCTGTTCTGGTCCTTCCACTGGGTAGATTTGGATGAAATCTTCACAAAGGGGTGCAGATTGGTCTGAGATGCGCAACTTAATAATTTGAAGATTTAAACCCGGGCAACGCCGGGTACTTCATCTAGTAGCTATATAAGTAAATATTCAAAGCATGAAAGAAACATTGTATACAAAACAGAATTAGCCTCAGACCAGCACATCAATCTATATAGTCTTCTATTGGCCGCAGTATTGAACCACTGCAGGCTCTGAATTATTGCTTCCCGATATCCTTATCACCACTCCTAGGGGTAAATTTACCAAAGTGAGAGTTTATAGAAGTGGAGATCTTGCCCATAGCAACCAATCAGATTCTACTTAACATTTAACTAGCACCTTCTAGAAGATAATAGCTAGAATCTGATTGGCTGCTATGGGCAGCATCTCCACTTCTAAAAACTTTCACTTCAGTAAATTTACCCCCTAGTCCAAAATCTAATCTATGCTACTTGCAGAGAAATTATACTAGACAGCCTATGGTGAAGGTAAATTAGGTAAAAGGGATCGGGAAGGCAGTATGGGAGAGGAGGAGGAGTGCACACACAAAGAAGCTTGAGTGGCAATAATAGAATGAAAACAATTGATATTGCATGTGTGTCCCAATGTTATGTTAGGATTCCCTAGGCAAAAGGCTATAAAATTTGGCACACTATAATTTTACTGTTTCTTTAAGCCAATCACTAATATGGTGTACCAAACTCCATGATTGTAAGTACTCCAACAGCCATACCGTATATTGCAGTTATTGTCAATGGCCTCCTCCACCATGCGCCCATGGCTAGATTTGCCTTTGATATGCTTTCTTCCATTTTTGAATTATTGGTTTTGGTTTAGCATCTGTTCTGCATTTCTAAGATAGAACTGATAGACATCCTAACAAAGTATTCACTAAGCAGAACCTTTCCTAGGTTGGGGTTGCACCTGGACCATCTGCATTCTGGTAGATATGGTAGTGTAGTTGAAGAATAAATAAGATGTTTTAAAATAAATTGGAGATTTAATTGAGTTGACATCAGCTTGGGATGATAACAAACCTTTTGAAGAGGGGTAAATATGCTCTATCACAATCATATCAATTTAGTGCATATAAATTCTAAGAATATTTAAATGGAAACATAAATAATCTTCACACTGAGCAGAAGGTATCAGAAATGGAATTGGTATGAAATACCGCCGGCTGCATGGTTCGATTCCCGTCAGCGGCAGCCCGACAGGAGCAGAGTGCGATGCAGCGGAAGCCCGACAGCTCTGGAAATCCCGATCGTGGATAGGTAAGTATCCACTAACCTAACCTAACCCCCCTAACCCTCCTTAGGGGTGCCTAACCCTAACTTCCCCCCCAAGTGCCTAACCCTAACCACCCCCTTCCCCGCTGCCTAAACCTAAGTCCCTCGGGGGGGTGCCTAACCCTAAGTCCCCCCCGGGGGTACCTAACCCTAACCCTCCCTCCCCCTAGCCTAACCCTAACCCTCCCGGGGGGGTGCCTAACCCTAAGTCCCCCCCGGGAGCCCTAAACCTAACCCTCCCCCCCCGCGGCTGTCCGCTTGCAGCGCCCGGCATCCCTACGATCGGGATGCTGTGCTCCTACATCTAGACGCCCGGCATTTCACCCTTGCCGGGAAATGGCAGTCGGGAAGCCGGCTGCCGGTATTTAGGCAGTCGGCTTCCCGGCTGCCTCCCTCAGAAATGGTGGATACCCCAGACTTACTGCTTAGTGTAATGATTGTATTTCTTCCATTTAAATATTCCCACGTTATAAGCACTAAATTAATATGAATGAATCTACAATTGATTTGAAAACATTTATATTCTTCTGCTTTGTTTGACTTCAGAAAAAGCGAAAAAGAAAAAGTATTGCGTCAATAATAATAATAGTGCAAATATCCTTTATATATTGTGTACAAAGAAAAGATACCTCGTCATCTTTTCTTTGTACACAATATATAAAGGATATTTGCACTATTATTATTACAAGAGAACAGTGTGATGAGTAAACAGCCCGAACCAAGGGCAAATGTGAACTGACATGTAACACATTATCACAAAAAGTATCATACCCATAGTAAGAGGGGTGTGGAAGATAGGGGAGTAAAGGGAGGTGTGCAAAGGAGTTGTGTATGGGTGGAAATGGAAAAATAAAAGAAAACCACAGCATATAACACATGGAAGGAGGCAGTGCATGGGCATGTTGCAGTGGCAAATGCAGGATTTCTAGAGAGGGGTTTCCAAATACTTGATTTTAAAGCAAGTGTGGCCGTTCCATGAAAATGGCATAATCAGCACTTAACCAGCGATAATATACGTCGTACGAAGGTATGTAATAATTCTGACCTGTACAGGACCAGCAATCACATTAATGGTGCATACACACTGTCAGATCAGACAACAATAAAGCTATCGTTGTCTGATCGCCCTGCATGTGCTGGATGATGGTTATCGAACATCCAGCATAGCACCAACCCCCCAAATGACCCGCAATCAACGATTGCGGGTCCCTATAGTAACCTGATCGATATTGACCAGGTTGGACTACATGCACGGGCGATGATCGTTATCATTATCGACCATCCGTGCCTGTGCATCATCCATCATTTGGGGGTTGGAAGGCGCTAAAAAATGGACGACATAGACGACCTAACGATAAACGATATCATTATCGTTTATCTCGTCCTGCTAAATTTGACAGTGTGTATGCATCATTAGCCATTATATGTGTAGGTAGGGCCATCCTGCCTAGGCTGAATGATTTTATTTCAGATGTGGGATCCATTCCAGATCATTTGGGCAGGTTCTGGAGTCTGGGGGAGCAGCAAAAGAACCTTGCATTGCCCTGGCTATATATGTACAGATTGGTCTCCTTATATACCGGATAATGTTTTCCAGATCTCCTAGTTGGTGCACAAGTATATTCATTACTGGCTGACATTTTAAAAGATCAATAGGTGGTGCTAATTATTTCATTTGTGAGGGGATCTTAAAAGCATGCAACTTTAATATTATATGCTATTTCTACTGTGGTCATCATGGTGTGGGCTAGGGAGGGGGGTTTCCAGGCAACCGGAAATCCCTGCTATGTTTGACT
The DNA here is from genome assembly GCA_031769625.1 of Taudactylus pleione. Classification (NCBI taxonomy): domain Eukaryota; kingdom Metazoa; phylum Chordata; class Amphibia; order Anura; family Myobatrachidae; genus Taudactylus; species Taudactylus pleione. The sequence continues at coordinate 24,709,028 of JAUIMM010000006.1, forward strand.
ATGGGTTTTGTGAAAGGGAGGAGACTGGTATGGAAGGCTAAACAGAGCAGTGCTATCATAGGTCCCGGCATTGCTGAATTATTAACAGGACTGGAAAGGTGGTCCACCGAGGGGCCCCCGCACAAAGCTTTATCACAGCATGGAGTGCACTGTGGCATATGTAAACAAGGGTTTCTGTATGGCATAATGGGAACTGGTGACACTACAGTGTGTTCAACACATCTGTGTTGCTGGGAGTATTTACACATTCTACTATTTACTAACCTAACCAGCATATCATCATTTTATTGGTAGGTCCCACACAAACCTTAATTCGGCCCTGGGGGGAGCAGTCAGAGGGGCCTGGTGAGCTTATACTTGTTGACCACTTAAAAGCAAGCCAATGGAACCAGGTGTCCCCAAAGTTTCATTGGTATTGTCTGCAGAAGAGATTAAATCCTCTTAATCCATAAAAATGTATATCTTAGCAAACCAGTCCAATTTGGCTGGAAAAGAGGGGGGACACCAATTGGCCATGATAAATCCCTTAGCCGCATTGTTCAAAGGCTTCAGAAGAGAATAATAGAACACAGGGTAGGATAGGACCTCCCCAAGAACATCAGCTGAGAGTTTCAGAGCTGCTGCTGCTCACATCCAATCACAAATAGTGTTACAGTTACTCACCCAGTGCATCATAGCACATGTAACTTACTTCTGCATTTCCTTTCTTAAAGTCACCAAAAGTCACTATAGCTAAAACATAATGGTGGCAATCTTGTTGAAGCCATAGTTCATTAAAACATTGGTAGATTCCCACAAAAAATAATCTTAGACGGCAAATTTTCATAATCTAATTAGTATGCTGGGAAGTACCTTGAAGGTTTTCCTAAACTGGTGCTCTCTGATCCTTTCACATCTCCAATCCCTCCTGTCCTCCTCCTCTGGAATGAAATGTACTAAAGTACCGCTATCTGCATTATGGAAGGGCAGTGGTGCAGTTGAAGATGGGGAGGCGCACATAGCACACCACCAGGAGAAGGTCAGAAAAGACAATGGAATAAAGATGGTTCTTCGTGTTAGCTGTGGAGCTGCTTCATGTTACAGAATGTACAGAAACCATTTCTGTACCATTTTTATATATTTCTTCATAGTTCCTTTAAATAACCAATATGGCAAATATATATTTCTTTCTAAGTCCATTATATAAATCTTATGGCAAAGTGGTTGTGTTGCTGTTTTTTCAAGTGTAGCTAATGTTTCTGCAATGATAAAATATATGTAAAGTTTTGTAACAGGAGAATATGTCATGTTGTAGGGTCATCTGCTACTGTATCTTTACACATGGCATTATTACATTGAGGTGGAAATCTCCAGCTAAAATTAAATAGTATTTTTTGCTGCCTTCAGGCTTGAAACCTAACTGGAATAAGAGAGAATGGTTACATGATCATCAATATTAGATGACATTTCTTAATTAGTGTTTTACACAGACAATGTGCTATAGAAAGTTATTTAATGAACCAGCGGTGTATGTCATTTTGTACAAATGCACCTATTTGTCCTAAGGACACAAGGAGATTTATTGGGCTTCATTACTAGAGGGCATAGGTGTGGATACCAGGGGTCTTCTTTACATGCTGTGGTGGTCATGCCATCTTGGAGACGTGGTTGCACTTCCCTTATAGCCCACATCCCCTTTTGGAGCCCCTGATACGTTCACCAAGCACATACATAGGAGTACATTATATTCTGCTTTTTGGTGCGGCATTCAGGTAAAGGTGAACTGGTAAAATTGTTTCACAGTCCAGCGGAATTGTCGCTCACTTCATTAAATTATAGTTTTTTCTTTTTTCAGCTAAAATACTGTTCACTTATTTATCACCCTGGCATTTCTATTATGCCTGTCACTATTGTGCAGCTTAATGATTTTAGTATATTGATAGAGATGTAGGGGGGGTAAGGTGCGCTCTTCCTGCTAGTAATGGTGACTTGTGTGTGTTTGTGAGTGGTGTTAATTAGAATGTTTCTTCTGGTGGTGATGATGTTTTGGGAGTGAGGAGGGTGTGATTGGGTATGGAGTGTAGTTTGGAGTGATGTGAAAAGGGGAATGGAATAGGATCAAAATGAGGCCAGCGAGACACAGTAATTTTGTGCAAAATCTTTTATTGAGTAGTCACAATGCTGCTCTGTTAAGATCCCGGGCAGGTGGGTGGAGTTCAGTGATGAGACTGGGGAGGTAGGTGGACCCTTTTAGGGGGCTCCTTCCCGTGCCGTTCAGTGACCTTGCACGTCACCCCTGCTGGACCTATGGTCGACAGTCTAGGAAGTCTCGGGGGGTGGGGGGATTTGCAGAGTGGGTTGGAACACCTGTGCGGCGTCCCGCGTGTTAGTGTGAGTCTTGGCAGTACTTACCTACCGGTAGGTTTTTTGTTGTGGTGATGTAGGTCGACGTTGCGGCCGTTGCAGATTGGTTGGAAGCTGCAGGTTTGTTGGTGAGCTGGATCAGCGTGTTGCTGGTGTGCTGCAAGTGCACGGCTGTTCTGATTGGTCTGCGGAGGTCAACGACCGTAGTATGCAGCTGAAATTGGCTCTTGGTTGTGCCGGTGGTGGTGCGGAGCCAGAGGTGTGGATGGGTGAGCTGCTGGGAGGCTGGGTTGCAGCGTGTGTGCCGAGACCACCCCTGGGGGGTGGTCTGCCCGGGATACTGATTCAAAAAAAGCCAGGGAGGAGGGGGGATGTGGAAAGTGTGACCGGGATGGAGCTGGTCACTGGCGATGTTGGCTGGGCGGACTTGCGGCCGGATGTGCGGGATGCTCTTATCACTGACGGTCCCTCGTGGAAATGGGGATCGACGGTGGAGACACCCCTGGCCAGGAGTGAGTTGCTGAGCACGCCTGGGAGCAGGGGGGGAGAGGGGCTGGTCCGGGGTGGAGCCGGTCACTGGAGGTGTGAGCGGTGCGGACCAGCAGGTGGGTGGGCTGAGAGCTTTCGGCACTGGTGGTCCCTGGTGGGGATGGGGATCTTTAGTGGAGGTCAGCCTGGATCGGTGTCGGGTTTGATGTGAGGGTCTCCAACGCGTTTTGGCACAGGTGCCTTCTTCAAGGAGGTGTGAGAGGATCAATGCTTCTGAGGTTCTTATGTAGGGCACTTCCGGGGGTGGGGGTGTGATCAGGTGACTCATGGGGCCAATGGTGTGTTTGAAAGGTAATGTGGTGCAGGTGTGTGCAGGGACTTGCTGAATGGTGATGCGGTGCAGGTGTGTGCAGGAACTAGCTGGAGTGGTAAGTGTAATCATATTAGGCCAATGGTGTGTTTGAGAGGTAATGCGGTGCAGGTGTGTGCAGGGACTTGCTGGAGTGATAAGTGTAATCATAATGGGCCAATGATGTGTTTGAAAGGTAATGTGGTACAGGTGTGTGCAGGGACTTGCTGATTGGTGATGCGGTGCAGGTGTGTGCAGGAACTAGCTGGAGTGGTAAGTGTAATCATATTAGGCCAATGGTGTGTTTGGGAGGTAATGCGGTGCAGGTGTGTGTAGGGGTTTGCTTTTTTTTTTTTTTTTTTTTGAAATGTAATATGGTGCAGGTGTGTGCAGGGACTTGCTGAATGGTGATGCGGTGCAGGTGTGTGCAGGAAGTAGCTGGAGTGGTAAGTGTAATCATATTAGGCCAATGGTGTGTTTGAGAGGTAATGCGGTGCAGGTGTGTGCAGGGACTTGCTGAATGGTTATGCGGTGCAGGTGTGTGCAGGAAGTAGCTGGAGTGATAAGTGTAATTAGGTTAGGCCAATGGTGTTTTGTTTTTTGTTTTTTTAAAGGTAATGCGGTGCAGGAGTGTGCAGGGACTTGCTGAATGATGATGCGGTGCAGGAAGTAGCTGGAGTGATAAGTGTAATCATGTTAGGCCAATGGTGTTTATTTTTATTTTTTGAAAGGTAATGCGGTGCAGGTGTGTGCAGGGACTTGCTGAATGGTGATGCGGTGCAGTTGTGTGCAGGGACTAGCTGGAGTGATACGTGTAATCATATTGGGCCAATGGTGTGTTTGAAAGGTACTGCGGTGTAGGTGTGTGCAAAGAATTGCTGAATGGTGATGCAGTGCTGGTGTGTGCAGGGACTAACAGGAGTGATAAAAGGTGAGGTGATAGGGGTTGGGGCTGGAGTAGAGCGTGGGTGGGCTGGTTGGAGATTACATCGTTATAACGGATTTGACTTCGTTGTCAATGTTGAGTCCCCTGGGGGTTAATGTTTTCAGCGTGAATATCCATCTAAGTTCCTCCTTGTTGAGGATTTTGTTATGGTCTCCGCCTCTCCAGTTTTTTTGCATGTGTTTGATTCCTATGAAAGTGGTGCCTTGTGTGCTGCTATGGTGGTATTCTTTATAGTGTACGGGTATGTTATGGTTCTCTGTTTGTTTGGTGATGTTTCTCAGATGTTCGGCAATTCTGGTTTTTAGTGGTCTGGTGGTCCTGCCTATGTATTGTTGATTGCATGGGCATTGTGTGAGGTAGATTACGTTGTTAGTGTTGCATGAAATGTGTTCTTTAATTTTATACGTGGTGTTTGTCTGTGTGGATGAGAATGTTGTAGTGGGTGTGGTGCTTCTATATTTTAGTGTGACACAGTTGGTACATGAGCCGCAGTGGAAGAAACCCCCTGTGAGTTTGGAGTTGTCTAGAGTGCTTTGTGTTCGGATGGGTGGAGGAATGTGGTTGGATACGAGTTTGTTATGGATGTTGGGGGCCTTGCGGTAGATGACTTTGGGTCTGTTGGGTAGGATACTTGTCAGTTGTGCATCTTCCTTAAGTAAGTGCCAGTGTTTGTTGATGATTCTTTTTATTTGTGTCGCCTGGGTGTTGAATTGTGTGATGAAGGGAACGTGGTTGTCTGTGTTTTGTGGTTGTTGTTTGTATTCCAGAAGTGGTTTCCTATCTTCTAGTCCTATTCGGGTGAGTGTGGCTTCTAATGTGTCCGGTTTGTATGCTTTGTCCGTGAATTGTTGTTTAAGTGTTGTGGCTTGTTCGTGATAGTCCGTGAGTTTTGTGCAATTGCGTCTGATCCGCATCAAGGTAAGCTTCGAATTTGTTAAGAGGGTTATGTGGGGCGAATTTAAGTCCTTTGTTTAGTACGGAGATGTCATTCGGTGTGAGGGTGCGGCTGCTTAGATTGAAGATACCTGTACTGTTGGGTGGTGTGGGATTGGTCAGTGTTTTGGTGGTTTGTCCACCTCTGCATCCTCGTCTCGTTGGTCTAGCTTGCGTTTTGGCCTTGTTGGGGTGTGTGTTAGGGTAGGTGGTAGGCAGGCGCGGTTGCCTGCCTCCAGATCTAAAAAACACAAACAGACAACACACAAGAAGCCACCTGACCACCACTGCCACCTCCATGTACACCCATCCACACAGACGAACAATGGTCACAGCATTTTTTAGATCACCGAATGACATCTCCGTACTAAACAAAGGACTTAAATTCGCCCCACATAACCCTCTTAACAAATTCGAAGCTTACCTTGATTTAAACAGATTCACCGGAAACTCACCCTCAAAAAATACTTCATGTCCAACCCCATCACAAAAGAACCCATACATAACCAATACAAACACACTACACTCAAACCCCCATCCAGCTTCTTCCCCAGTCACCTAAAAGGCCACCTCATACACACCTTCGAACATCTGGTAACAGAGGACATCAACAAACTCAATACCTCTAACAAACGGCACAACCCAAACCTCACCACTAAAGAAAAAAGTGCACTGAACAATCTCAAATCAGACAGAAACCTGATAATTAAACCAGCAGACAAGGGGGGGACATAGTACTCCTGGACAAACTCGAATACATCGCAGAATCACAGCGCATCCTTCAAGACAGAGACACATATGAGAAACTCAATTCTGACCCGACACTCAAGTTCAACCAAATACTCAAACGCATACTCCTGACCGGTTTAGACACAGGCATCCTCAATAAGCAGGAATATAACTTCATCCATAACCCAAACCCGGTCATACCCATATTCTATTATCTCCCCAAGATACACAAAAGCACGACACACCCTCCAGGTAGACCCATCATTTCCGGCATCAATTCCATCTCATCTAATCTATCACAATACATCGACCACTATCTTCAACCATACGTCAAACGCCAACGCTCACACTTACAGGACACAACACACATACTAAAAATACTCGAGGACACCACCTGGGGGGATGACCACTGGTTAGTCACCAGCGACGTCACATCCCTATACACGATCATAAATCACCAACAGGGTCTTGACAGCATCAAACACCATCTCAATCACGACGACACACTGGAACCAGAACAGATCGCATTCATCCTCCAGGGCATTGAATACATTCTCACACACAATTACTTTTGGTTCGATGGGGACTTCCACCTGCAGAGGACTGGCACCGCTATGGGGACCAAGTTCGCGCCCAGTTATGCTAACCTGTTCATGAGCAGTTGGGAGGATTCCCACATATGGACGGGTCATGACTGGGATGCGAATTTGGTCCTATGGACCAGATACATAGACGACGTCCTCTGCATCTGGAAGGGTCCCCTACACACACTCCTTGACTTCATTCAATACATCAACAACAATGACTGGAACCTCAAATTCACGACCAATTACAGCCAATCCTCCGTCAACTTCTTAGACCTAGAAATATACATTGATAATCACCAGATACAGACCAAGACTTTTCAAAAACCCGTAGACGTCAACAGTTACATCCTCTCCAGTAGTGGTCATCACCCCTCCTGGCTCAGCAATATCCCCACAGGACAGTTCAAGCAGATCAGACGCAACTGCACAAAACTCACGGACTATCACGAACAAGCCACAACACTTAAACAACAATTCACGGACAAAGCATACAAACCGGACACATTAGAAGCCACACTCACCCGAATAGGACTAGAAGATAGGAAACCACTTCTGGAATATAAACAACAACCACAAAACACAGACAACCACGTTCCCTTCATCACACAATTCAACACCCAGGCGACACAAATAAAAAGAATCATCAACAAACACTGGCACTTACTTAAGGAAGATGCACAACTGACAAGTATCCTACCCAACAGACCCAAAGTCATCTACCGCAAGGCCCCCAACATCCATAACAAACTCGTATCCAACCACATTCCTCCACCCATCCGAACACAAAGCACTCTAGACAACTCCAAACTCACAGGGGGTTTCTTCCACTGCGGCTCATGTACCAACTGCGTCACACTAAAATATAGAAGCACCACACCCACTACAACATTCTCATCCACACAGACAAACACCACGTATAAAATTAAAGAACACATTTCATGCAACACTAACAACGTAATCTACCTCATACAATGCCCATGCAATCAACAATACATAGGCAGGACCACCAGACCACTAAAAACCAGAATTGCCGAACATCTGAGAAACATCACCAAACAAACAGAGAACCATAACATACCCGTACACTATAAAGAATACCACCATAGCAGCACACAAGGCACCACTTTCATAGGAATCAAACACATGCAAAAAAACTGGAGAGGCGGAGACCATAACAAAATCCTCAACAAGGAGGAACTTAGATGGATATTCACTCTGAAAACATTAACCCCCAGGGGACTCAACATTGACAATGAAGTCAAATCCGTTATAACGAAGTAATCTCCAACCAGCCCACCCACGCTCTACTCCAGCCCCAACCGCTATCACCTCACCTTTTATCACTCCTGTTAGTCCCTGCACACACCTGCACTGCATCACCATTCAGCAATTCTTTGCACACACCTACACCGCATTACCTTTCAAACACACCATTGGCCCAATATGATTACACGTATCACTCCAGCTAGTCCCTGCACACAACTGCACCGCATCACCATTCAGCAAGTCCCTGCACACACCTGCACCGCATTACCTTTCAAAAAATAAAAATAAACACCATTGGCCTAACCTGATTACACTTATCACTCCAGCTACTTCCTGCACCGCATCACCATTCAGCAAGTCCCTGCACACACCTGCACCGCATTACCTTTAAAAAAACAAAAAACAAAACACCATTGGCCTAACCTAATTACACTTATCACTCCAGCTACTTCCTGCACACACCTGCACCGCATCACCATTCAGCAAGTCCCTGCACACACCTGCACCATATTACATTTCAAAAAAAAAAAAAAGCAAACCCCTACACACACCTGCACCGCATTACCTCCCAAACACACCATTGGCCTAATATGATTACACTTACCACTCCAGCTAGTTCCTGCACACACCTGCACCGCATCACCAATCAGCAAGTCCCTGCACACACCTGTACCACATTACCTTTCAAACACATCATTGGCCCATTATGATTACACTTATCACTCCAGCAAGTCCCTGCACACACCTGCACCGCATTACCTCTCAAACACACCATTGGCCTAATATGATTACACTTACCACTCCAGCTAGTTCCTGCACACACCTGCACCGCATCACCATTCAGCAAGTCCCTGCACACACCTGCACCACATTACCTTTCAAACACACCATTGGCCCCATGAGTCACCTGATCACACCCCCACCCCCGGAAGTGCCCTACATAAGAACCTCAGAAGCATTGATCCTCTCACACCTCCTTGAAGAAGGCACCTGTGCCGAAACGCGTTGGAGACCCTCACATCAGACCCGACACCGATCCAGGCTGACCTCCACTAAAGATCCCCATCCCCACCAGGGACCACCAGTGCAGAAAGCTCTCAGCCCACCTGCCTGCTGGTCCGCACCGCTCACACCTCCAGTGACCGGCTCCACCCCGGACCAGCCCCTCTCCCCCCCTGCTCCCAGGCGTGCTCAGCAACTCACTCCTGGCCAGGGGTGTCTCCACCGTCGATAACCATTTCCACGAGGGACCGTCAGTGATAAGAGCATCCCGCACATCCGGCCGCAAGTCTGCCCAGCCAACATCGCCAGTGACCAGCTCCATCCCGGTCACACTTTCCACATCCCCCCTCCTCCCTGGCTTTTTTTGAATCAGTATCCCGGGCAGACCACCCCCCAGGGGTGGTCTCAGCACACACGCTGCAACCCAGCCTCCCAGCAGCTCACCCATCCACACCTCTGGCTCCGCACCACCAGCGGCACGACCAAGAGCCAATTTCAGCTGCATACTATGGTAGCTGACCTCCGCAGACCAATCAGAACAGCCGTGCACTTGCAGCACACCAGCAACACGCTGATCCAGCTCACCAACAAACCTGCAGTTTCCAACCAATCTGCAACGGCCGCAACGTCGACCTACATCACCACAACAAAAAACCTACCGGTAGGTAAGTACTGCCAAGACTCACACCAACACGTGGGACGCCGCACAGGTGTTCCAACCCACTCTGCAAATCCCCCCCACCCCCCGAGACTTCCTAGACTGTCGACCATAGGTCCAGCAGGGGTGACGTGCAAGGTCACTGAACCGCACGGGAAGGATCCCCCTAAAAGGGTCCACCTACCTCCCCAGTCTCATCACCACTCATCACTGAACCCCACCCACCTGCCCGGGATCTTAACAGAGCAGCATTGTGACTACTCAATAAAAGATTTTGCCCAAAATTACTGTGTCTCGCTGGCCTCATTTTGATCCTATTCCATTCCCCTTTTCACATCACTCCAAACTACACTCCATACCCAATCACACCCTCCTCACTCCCAAAACATCACCACCACCAGAAGAAACATTCTAATTAACACCACTCACAAACACACACAAGTCATCACCATTACTAGCAGGAAGAGCGCACCTTACCCCCCCTACCCCCATACGTTTTCAGTGCGGGAAAGGTACTCCCACACAAAGGTGCAGCACCCCGAAACCACAACACACCACCCCCTGGTCAACGAGAGCGCAGTTCTACCACCCATCTTCATTGATAGAGATGTGTTTTTCAGTATTAAATACACCTATGCGGTGCCAAAGGCATCCCTTTAAAAACAATGGAAAAAATCTCTGTCATCACGAGGACCAATAAAACTAGAATCCCATTGCAGGGAGAGAAAATGTTTCTGTGATACATAAATATGTTCTCTCCATCCCTTCATTATGCATAAATATCCACCTTAACCAAACCAAATGTTGTTTTACATGTGGGAGCAATAGTAGAAGCAAGGGGCGGCCTTACATTTCTATTGTGCCGGCTGTTGTGGCCTGGGGTGTAGCCACAGCCACACTGTCAGTACTGTCTAGTTTGGTGGACGGGTGTGCAGCCAGGGGTTAAAGTGGGCCGGAACTAGTTTTGCCTCTGCCACAGGCACGTCATGATGCTGCACCACTGTCATGAAGAGGAGCAGAGCTGAAGAGATGCAGTGGTTTATGCTGGTGAGACACGGGTGTGAACTGGAGGGACACTGGGTTGAGCTGAGGAGACTCAGAAGGATGGCACTGGATATAAGCATGATGGTTGGCTTTGATGAGTTGCAGGGGGCTGTGCTGGAGAGACGCAGGGAGCTGAGCTGGAGAAAGCCAGGAGAATGGTGTTGAAGAAACTTCATGAGGATGATGTTGAAGACCTCAAAGGGGGAGGGCATTATAGAGACACGTGGGATGACACTGTAGAGGCAGCACTGGAGAGACAGAGAGGATGACGTCTCTCCAAGATGTTTAATTGGGGAAGTTCTCAAGTTGCCATGCCCCAAAACTTCTATTACTACATATTATTTAGTTGACCCTCTATTGTATGAAGAAGGCATATTATTCCTACACAAACAGATGGCTTCCGTACCTAATGATCTCCTATATGCATACTGATACCAGCTCAAGACATAGTGGGGTATATTTACTAAAATGAGTGTTTTTAGAAGTGGAGATGTTGCCCATAGCAACCAATCAGATTCTACTTAACATTTAACCAGCACCTTCTAGAAGATAATAGCTAGAATCTGATTGGTTGCTATGGGCAACATCTCCACTTCTAAAAACTCTCACTTTAGTAAATTTACCCCTGTCTGTCCAGGGAGGCTTAATTTCTTTAGAAGTTCCCCATTGTAGAGAAACCGCCATATACAGTAGGTAAGAAAAAAACACTTATACACAGGGAATACACAAGGGTTGTATATGAAAAATCATTTAGGGAACTCCATAAAAAAAAACTCAGAGTGTGGCAGAAAAATAACTAAGAATAATTCAGAATGGCACTGATGACAATCCTTTTCATTTTTCAAATTTTTATTTATTATACCAATTTTCTCCTGGAACACTGCTTGTTGGAGCCTCCTTTATGCCTCTTAATGTTTTAATTATATTGTTACTTGCATACAGTACATAGATATGCACTTACTTGTATAAGGAGAACCATTTTGGTGGAAGAGGCATACAGCACCTATAAAGCATTGTCCTGAGATGTTCATTTTATTTTTTCTTGGGGTGGGGAACGTCCTGATTTGCAAAATGTGGCATCATACATTCAGTGGGATCTCGATCTAAGTCACTTTTCCATATTAAATGGGAGCATGACACCACAAAACAGCATTTGCACTTGTAAATGAGCTTTAGAGCCTTATTCTGAGCTGCACGCAATGCAGATGGTCACGTAGTTTAGCAATTATTTGCAGTTGCATCAGTGGCGTAACTATAAATTTTGCTCCCCCATGCCAAAAAAGTATCAGGCGTCCCTGCCCGCCCAAAATACAAATACACACAAAGACGACATTTAAGCTGTTGGTTTCATGATAAAGTAATGTGCCTTCCACCAGAGGTTCCCAAACGCAGTCCTCAAGGCTCCCCTACAGTTCAGGTTTTAGTGATAACCATAGTTAAGCACAGGTGGTTAAATCAAATTGACTAAGGTACTAATTAAGTCACCTGTGCTCAACCATGGATATCACTAAAACATGAACTGTTGAGGAGCCTTGAGGGCCGTGATTGGGAACCTCTGCCTTACACATTATGGCACACTAAGTAATGCCACTATATAACACATTATGCCACACCGGAATGCACCTATAACACATTATGCCACACCGTAATGCCCCTTACAACACATTATGCCACACAATAATGCCATGTATAACATATAATGATACACAGTAATGCCCCTATAACAAATTATGCCATGCCGTAATGCCCCTATTTTACATTATGCTACACTGTAATGCCACATACAATACATTATGCCACACAGTACTGCCCCTTACACATTATACCCCTTATAACACATAATGCCACACAGCATGCCACACTAAGTAATACCCCTAATAGCAAATTGTGTACACAGTAATTCCCATTGCACATTATGGCACAGAGTAATGCCCATTACATCCCACCCTGACAGATCTACTTCACCAACCCTTCTCTCTGCTCCTGCCAGTTTGTCACCTCAGCGCAAGACAGGTTGCACAATTTTTATGTCCGTGTAGAACCAGGTTATTGGGAACATAGCTTATAACCTGTAAACTGCTTATATCTAGTTACTGCCCCTTATACAGTGTCCCCTGTAGTTGTGCCCCTTATGCAATGCCCCCTTATGCAGACTCCCCTGTAGCAGTGCCCCTTATGCAATGCCGTCTATATTAGTGCCCCTTATGCAATGCCACCTGTACTAGTGCCCCTTATGCAATGCCATCTGTAGTTGTGGCCATTATGCAATGCCCCTTAAAGTAGTGCCCATACACAGTGCCTCCTTAGTTGTGCCCCTTAAAGTAGTGCCCCTGTAGTTGTGCCCCTTAAAGTAGTGCCCCCTGTAGTTGTGCCCCTTCAAGTAGTGCCCCCTGTAGTTGTACCCTTTAAAGTAGTGCCTACTGTGTATTGCCCCCTCCCCACCCCAGTACTTACCTGACTCCACGCGTCGTCTGGGCTGTCACTTCTGCTGCCGTGCTGACTGGATCTAAATTGATCCAGAAGACAAGGCCGCGCAGGTTCCCCAGGTCGCGAGTGACGTCATGACGTCACCTGCGCACTGCATTACTGGGAGCGCTGGCCTCTGACGTGATCGGAGGCTTCCTTAGCCTCCGATCACTTCAGAGGCCAGCGCTCACAGTTGCAGTGGCGAAGCTACTGCTCCCAGCGCCTCCAAGCCACCACGGGGGCTGCGGGGGCAGTAGTTATGCCACTGAGTTGCATACAGTAGGAGTGAAAGATTGTAAAATCTCCTACAGTGCATACGTTACACAGAGTGTATGCACAAAGGAGCTATTATGATCGGGACAGATGGGAACAGATATAGAAAAGTGAGGGACGATCCTGGGCGGTGACTAACAGTGAACATAAAAATGGCCTGTTCAGTTGGCTTTATGGGCAGGGCCAGATTAACAATGGGGCGGATGGAGCTACAGCTCCAGGCCTCCACATAAAAATAGGCACATTGTCATGACAACATGATGTTGTCTGGCCATCTGCTCTCCAAACCATAAATCATAAGTCATAGAAATACAATTTTACCTCACAAAATTAAGCATTTTTTTTCTTTTACATATTAACGGAGGCATTGGGGCTAAGAGTATAGTTGGTGTACACACCCACATGGCAGTGACCACACCCTCACAGCACTGGTCACGCCTCCTCTGCTTCTCATAATAGGCCCTTGGTCATTTTCAGCTCCAGGCCTATGTGGCCCTCAATCCAGCCCTGGTTATGGGAGTGTTGCAGGCTTATCAATACAAGCGGCTGCGCTCACAGATGCAGGCATAGGAGGCCATAATCAGACACAGAAACTGCACCTCAATTTTTGATGGTGTGACCAATGGTGGCATATAAGGACATTCCAATCGGTATTACAGCATGCATGGACGCTAAAAGTGGGCATCTCACAGCTTGGACAGTTGGGCAAACATATGTGCACAAGGTAAGGAGTTTGTAGCATAATTTGCATAAAGTTGGGCAACTACTAATAGACGCTACTGCGTACGACATCAGACCCTTAATTTGTATGACGTGTTTATATGACCTGATGTATTGGAAGTGGGGGAGCAAATTAGGGGGTTTCATTTAATAGTGAAGATGTATTTTAAGCAAACATGCAGTGTTTGCACAATTATTTTGTCAAATATGTAGTATATTATTTATTGTAAACTAGACATTTAATGATCAATGGGATTTAACCAATTAGCATGAATCAACATTGCAGCAGCTGGTAATATTCCATAGATGATTCAGATGAGAACATGTGCTGTAAACCTAGGGCCAATCTCATTAGCAACCTGCTTGAATTACTTGTGACATTTACTTTTCCAGCACCATGATGCATGAGTAAACAGATGCAGATCAGGGTGACAATGTTTAACAAGAGGAATGCAAATCATTCAATGCAAAGCTTACCCGAGCATAAGGACGCCCACTGCTGCGTTCTCATATGCGTACTACGTTGCTTACCTGTATAAATATTGGTAACATCGGCGAACATCAGGCAGCCATCTTGCCCTTGTGGAAGGTCTGACCTGCCGCAGCTTTAGGAGCTCTTCTTACACGCAGAGCTGCATATGCAATTGCAGTGGCCAATTTAAGCATGCACATGAAACGGCTGACAGACACGCCTGTGTTTCTCAGACCACCCCTCATCACCATCCCCAAACGCTGACAACCTGTCTCTCGCTCTGTAATGGATTCCTCTATGTGTCTGTAGTCTCAATGAGATCGCTGCGCACGCGCAGTGCGGCTTATATGCATGTGCAATGGCTAACAATCACTCGATCTGTGTACGGAATCGCCTTTGCGTCAAGCTCTGAATCAGGCCCATTATCCTCTAATTTACACATTCCTTAGCAGTAATACCCAGGACTTGAACCCTGCGCCTATAAGCACAGGACAATATGTGCACTTTCATTAATAACCTTCTTTATTTAACACACACATTTCTCAATCGTGTCATACCAGGGATGCGAACCCCACACCTCTCACATTGCAATCAGATGCCTTATACATGAAGCTATTTGCTTCTGCATAGGAAGACTGGGGATACTAACTGTATGAAGCTACTTCTTCAAAATACTCTGCTTATAAAATTTACACATAATGTACTATAGGAGTTACCTGAGCAGAATTAATTCATTGGTGAAAATGTAAATGTTTAAAACACCATTCGCAACTGCAATAGTAAATGGGTAAAGTGGGAATTTCAGGAGCAGATTATTTTGTAATGGGTGGAAGAGCTACTGTATGTTGGATGATCTGATATATAGAGGTCTGTGTTACACTGGTGGCCTACATAAGGACTTTCTGGCTTCATACAATTTTTATGCAGAGCAGACATTGTAAGCATGATTCTGGTTTTGGTCATTATACACAGTCACACCCATAGGTATGGCCTAGTAAAGTGTCTAGAACTTTGAAGAAGTTAGTTACCACCTTGTAAGGGATCTATGTACTAAGCCTAGGAGAGAGATAAAGTGGACGGAGATAAAGTACCAACCAATCAGCTCCTAACTCACTTTACAGGATGTGTTTGAAAAATACAATTGGTTGGTACTTTATCTCTGTCCACTTTTCTCTCTCTTAGTACATAGACCCGACAATTACTTAGTGGAAAGGCTATAGCTGATTTACCATCAATATTTTTGGCATGTACAGTTATCTCAGTCACATACTTCCCAAAATTTTCCATGTGCAATATCAGGACAACCTAAGCATGAAGTAGCATTATTCACACATAAAGAGTTCATGGTCTTGCCATCTTGCCACGTGGGGGCATTCCAAATCCCTTCTGGTGATTTTTTTGTGTGAAAAGAAGCCCATAGTCTTCTATAGGCATTTCATAACTTGGAGGGTCACAGAAGGGAGGTGACAGTGCCCTGGAGAGAGACATACAGGCGCCAATTGAGTCCCTTACTGAAACAGAGTCTAGCGAGTTGGTACAGCTGACCCTCAGTACACACACCCTACCAATCCCGACATCTCCGGGGGGAGACCACCAGGCATCGAAGCGTCTCTACACTCTGAATTTCCTGCATACATTAAATCAGTAAATGTTGGGAGGATGGGGGGATATACTGTATATGTGGGTGCCTCCTATATATTTGTCATGCCTGATGGTTTGTTTGGTTTGGAACAGGCGTGAGAGGCTGAAGAGGAGATTTGAGAAGCGTTAATGAACTTAGGTGGCTTCCTCATGTACTGATGTGAGGAGGTAGAGATTCACCAGTGAATGATGGGATCAGATTGGGACCAATGATGGTGGCTTGAGAGCTGGATCGGTTTGAGAACGATGTTGATGAATTGAAGAACTTGATGGATTGATGAACTTGATCAGTTTAGGACCGATGTTGATGAATTGAAGAACTCAATTAATATGAGTCCGATGTTGATGAATTGATAGACTTGATCGGTTTGGAGATGACAAGTGGAATCGATGATTGGAGATATTAGATGAGACCGATGGAGGCAGCAAGAGCAAGTCTCAGTGGTAAAACAAGTCTGGATCGCAAGATGGTATAGGAGACTAGTTTATCAGATTTAGGAACTGGATATAACAGACTGGGGGCCTGATTCAGCAAGGATATGCTAATGTTTGCAATTGCAAAGCCCTCGCATGGACAACATGAAGATGCCCACTTCCCTTATTTTACATCCGTAATACCTTACAATCCATCCAAAACATCGGTAACATTGAAGTACATATGAGCCTCTCGCACAATTACAGCAGGTCAGACCTTACTTATAAATGGCTAACATTTCAGCACGCAGTGAGTACACAAGCTGCATATGCCATTGTAGTGGCTAATTTGTGCACGCCCCTGTAATGGCGTTCAAACGCACTGGCATGCCTGCCTTTCTCTGACCACCGAAACTCTCTTACTATTACATTGGTCGAGTTGTATTTTCAAAATGGGAAACCATCTGGATGAGAGTTTAAATCGTGAGAGTTTTTTGAGTCTAAATACATGCAAGTTTCCATGTTCTCTGACTCTACATTGGCTGAGATTACTGCTAAACTCTCACCCTATTACTGTACATTTGCCCACAGACTTTAAATACAGAAGAGTTTTCTGCAGAGAGGATAAAGGGTCAGGAAAAGAAGAAGGATCAGAGACAACTAGTAGTAAATTACATACAATTTCTAAAGCAATGAAGAGCAGAATCTGATATTAATACAATGACTGTAAAACTTCAGAGGAAATTATTTAAGGCAGGAAATTGGATTGTGACATCTTTACATTGTCCTGGTCTGTACAGGACTATTCTGACATTTCTGCAAACTGAAAAATAAAGAAACATGAGGAAAATATCCAGGTTTTTAATATAAGCTGTAATGAATTAATATATAAATAGTGAGGCAGAAGTTTCCTGCAATCATTTATATACAGTATGTATATATGTATGTATGTAAGTATATTTAATATATATATATATATATATATATATATATATATGTATGTGATCATTTTGGCTTGAACACAACAGTTTATTTTTTCAGTAACTGGGGTAATTCCACATCCTAGGGACTAAAACAATTGACCTTATCTTTAAGGTGGCTATGTACTTAGGGTGACCCCATTACTGGCATCCCTGCACTGCTTCAGTGTTATACACACTTTCTGCCAGGACTGCTCTTGCACCAGACTCCATTTTCCACAAGAAACCTAGGGGCTCATGTAGAGTTGGACATATGCATTTTCTTTATCATAAAGCAGGCATACCTGTACCACGCATGCTTCTGTATACAGATTTGTCATATCTTATGCTTATGACTCCCTACGCTTAGAGAGATGAAACAGGGGTGGGAAGGGGTGAGCAAGCATAGGCAAAGAACAATAAAGACATATTCACTTACATTCGACTGAGGCAGACATGGACACAGACAAGGGCGTATTGGGATGGAAAACCAGCCTGGGAAATTACTGGAAACAGCCCTAATGTGGGTGGGTCTGTTGAAGGGAGGGGGTCTGTGAAGGGAGGCAGATATTCCCTCCTCATAGGGCCTGATTCTCAGTCAAAGGCAGCCACCAGCCATTTCACTCATACAATGAGCTTCTGTGTATGCTCCATGCAGTTATAAATCAGTAGGGTTGGTGACAGAAATCATGGGGCCCGGTACACCCATATTTCTACGACTCCCTTCCCCCTGGGTCCTCAACAGGTACAATATAAATGTATTCCGCACTGTGGTTGTGTTAAGATGCTCACTCAGTCAGAGTGGGAAAATGTTAAACTGTTAATAGAAGCTCTAAAAATTTGTAAACCATAAAAACAATAGGAATAAAATAAAAAAATATATACAGTATATATAAAAGACGAGAAAGAAGAGGTTAATGCAACATAATGTTTAAGCTCTTTTAGTGAACATGTAGAGAGCCTGAATTGCTCCAGTGCCAATGGTGAATGATTATGTCTGGTTGCAGAGTCTATTTAGCCCTACACTTCCCCTACTTTATCCTCCAGTCCAAGAGGGAAGTCTACTTGTAAAGAAGAGAAGACCCTTCGAGGGGTGAAGCGTCCTCGATACCATGGCGAGTCTGGGTTGCAATAGTCTAGATGGTGAAGGTGTGCAGGAATATCAGCAGTGGATCACTGACTAGTAAAGATAAGTGATGAAATCTATAATCACGAAACTCCAATATCTGGCCAGAAGATCAGTTAGCAAGACCAGCTAAATAGTATGAGGAAGCCCATATCCTCCTAACCTTTCCCCAGAATATATTGGAATAATCCAGAAACATTTGGAGCAGGTGTTCAGGATAGCAAAAACAGAGAATCTCCCATACGTCATTTGGGGCTCAAGCTTTTAGTGGCTCCTACTCTCTGGAACTCATTCTTAAAAAAAAGTTCAGGAGTCCAGACTCTAGAAATTTCTAAAACTCACTAAATACCTACCAGCTTACTCAACCACTTAATTAATGCCCCTTTATTTTTATTTGTTTACATTTTTAAATGAACAAATGTTTAGCCTTCTTTCCTGTACAATGTTTAACCTTTATAAGTGTACTTTGCTTATGTGTCTCCACCCCGCCCCTGTAGATAATAGAGACCGTTAGTTGAAGTTGTTGATAATGGAGTGTGCTACGGCACAGACTCCTGTCTTCCTGTCTCTCCATGGAGGCTTCATGCCCTGTTCCAAGAGGGCCACCAAGGTCAATACTGAGCATGTGCAGGATCCATCTTGTCCTTTACTGTATAGAGTGGGAGACAGAAGTCCCCTACTTAGCTTCTAAAGAAAACTTAGCTAATATCTGCATATATAGCTGTTCAAGATCTCGACACCGGGGAACCTCTGAGGAAATTTATCCTCCCTGGGCAGGGTATGCAGTCGGGAAGCCGGCGGACATAATCCCGACAGCTGGCTTCCCGACTGCTTTATCCCGGCGAGGCTTAAATGACAAGGAATTGAAATCTGGATGCCTGTCATTTTACCAATGCCGGGAGGCCGGCACCCAGCATTCCGATCGAAATTATGCCAGGCGCCGCTGTGGACAGTCGCGGGTGGTGGGAGGGTTAGGTTTAGGGCTCCCGGGGGGAACTTAGGTTTAGGCACCTCCCCAGGAGGTTAGGGTTAGGCTAGGGGAAGGGAGGGTTAGGGTTAGGCACCCGCGGGGGTGACTTAGTGTTAGGCACGCCCCCGGGGGACTTAGGGTTAGGCACCCCCTGGGGGACTTGGGGTTAGGCGGCACGGAAGGGGGGGTAGGTTTAGGCACTTAGAGGGGGGATTAGGGTTAGGCACTGGGGGGAAAGTTAGGGTTAGGCACCCCTAAGGAGGGTTAGGGTTAGGGGGGGATGTTAGGTTAGTTAATACTTACCTTGGGACGATCGGATTTTCAGCCATGTCGGCCAGCCGCTGTTGAGATTTCAACCACCGGACTTGCATAATTCATACCGATTCCCTGGGCAGACAATGTCTTCAGTCGGTATTCATTATTCATGTAGGAGATCACATTGTCTGGAAGATGCGTGTTTGTCTAGGAATATAACCAATGTCTATTATCATACAATAGAGGTTCAACCAGACTCATGCCTCCTGTGTCCCTCAAGCCTCCTGTCCCTGTGTCACTCCAGCCTAGTGCTCCCTATCACTTCAGCCTCCTTCTCCGTCCGATCCATCCCCATGTCTTTCCAGCTACATACCTCCTATGTCACTCAAGCCTTGTGCTACTTCCAGTCTCCTGCTCCCTTTGTCACCTCCAGATCCCTGCATCATTCCAGTTTCCTGCCCCATGTTGCCTTTAGCCTCTTTCTCCATGTCACCTCCTGCCCCATGTCCCCTCCAGCCTCTTGTATCTCTCCAGCCTCTTGCCCCATGACGCCTCCTGCTCTCCGTTTTTCCTCCAGCTTGCTGTGTCATTCCAGCCTCTTACTCCATGTCATTCCAGTCTCCTTATTCCTTGTGTCACATCCTGCCTCATGTCACTTGAGCTTCCTGCATCAAGTAACTCCAGCCTCCTGCCCCTTTGTCTTTCCATGCTCATATAAAGGGTTGGGGACTATGGGAATACTTCTGCACTAGTGGGTGATGCTTATAGTTTATGGACCCCAATTTATTAATCATAGTTTGCATTATCTTTCGTTTAAATAAGGGGCTATTGCCAGAGACAATAAATAAACTTGAACACAAGCAGAAAAAGAAAAGATTGTCTATTTGTTTGGCGCACTATAGAAAATTATTAAAATTTAACCATTATTTGACCAAATTAAAATTACATGCCTCTCCAGTGAAATATTAAATATTAAAAGCAACTTATTGTGTATATAATAATAGTGAATAGAGAAATGAAGAAGAATGTGCACTATCACAAGAGAACAATTATTCAGTTGGTTAGTTAATTCCCATATAGTCATACAATGATAAAATGATCAATTTCAAACATTACACTCATAAAAGTATATAAAGGGTGCTGCAACCTTAATGAAGATTATATATATATTCGGCACACAAGAGGGTTATCTCTGTATCCTCTCTATTTTAGAATTGTTACTATTATATTTAATGGAAATACTTATGACAGAATATTCACAATATCAAGGTATAAATTAAGGTATTTATATTTAGCACACAAGGGAATGTTTCAGAGTTATCACTGATTACTATGTATAATAGGATATCATAAGAGTACGTAACCAGAGGGGGGTACCGTATCTGTTAGTAGTGTCTGATATTTAATTATAACACACTATTATAGAATAGTATCCTTGATCATTATCCTTATAGGTGTTATGCTCATTATCTAGCAGTATTAAATATATATGTTATTTGATTGCACAATTACATCCCACTGTCTTAATATAGAGTATATTAAGCTCTTGTTTGGTAGTGTCAGATGTAAGATTAAATCTGCGCAAATTTATAATACTGCAAATGATTATTGTAGTAATTTCATTGATACTCCCTTGTAAGATGGGATAATTATAGAGCGCACATAATCAGAGTATATTGAAAGCTATGTGAATATCACATAGCTTTCAATATACTCTGATTATGTGCACCCTACAAGACCCAACCCAAATTAAATAACCTTGATATTTAGTAATCTAGAAAGGGATCACACTGGTCTGTGGCAGCCTGGAAAACACACCCTAAAAGGATACTCCCCCCCTTCCCCCAATAAAATAGCATGGAGAACGCCTCAATTTATAATAGGGATAACTATAGTGTATTCTGATTTAATTCTTTCCATCAACCACTGATACACTTGTTACAAATGTTTCTATCGAACTGTGTGAGCCTGAAATGTTACCATATTCTTATACTGGAAACAAATCAAATACTCCTGTGGTTTGTATGTTTCAATTTACACCATCTCCGGAGGCTTTCCTATAATCTCTGATCACTCCACCAATTATTTCTCAGGAGATTTCTTATAGAGAGATGTATATAAATATAGATTTTAGAACCGCAGTATTACTTGTGTTTAAGAATGATTACATTTACTCCATACCTTTGGGTATATGAGATTAAATATATAGGTACTGACTGATTTGTATAGCTTTTGTATTTATTACATGTAACCACTGTGGTATTAATTAATATAGACAGAATTATTTACAAGCACTATATTTCTCATCATTTTACACTTTAATCATATTGATATTTATAATCCAAAATACACTAGGCACTAGGAACATATGAGATGGTAAACCTCCCTCACATTCTATATGATCTCTGTGATTGGTCACCACATCCATTGCAATCACATAACAAATTATTTTAGTTAGTTCAATAGATGGTATTTCTAGGAATGTTAGACACACAATAAGATGACTTTTAATTAGTCTTTTGTATTATAAAATTAAATATGTTATTTATATATATTAGCTAGTTTTAAAAAAATCCAACGTGAATTTGTCACATATTATAATTTGTATTAATGAGAAAAATGTAAGTATTATTACTATAGGTCATTTTTCACTACAATATGCATCTTTTTTAAGAGTTTCTAGGAAAATTGTTAAATTTGATGAAGTGAGTAATATTCAAATTCATAATTAATAATTTGCTATGAATTATAGATTTATTTAAAAGGATTTCAATTATATGCACTTCATTAAGACTATGATATGAGTCCGTATGATGCTATCGATACTTAATTTAAACCTCTATACGATCCTGCCTATACCTTGTAATCCTTTATACGATCCTAGAATTTTCGCTATTTAGCGTATTGAGTCATACAGTAAATAAATGCCTTCAGACTTTGAATGTGTTTCCAAAGCACAAAAAATTATTATTTAACATAACAACAGATGATTACACGCTGTGATCTAAAGACAATTAGCGCAAATAAATCATACAGACCCAAGGTACAGTTGTTACATACACACGCGCTCTGCATCAGCAAGAAACCTCCGTCAACAGCATCAGCAAGAAGACTCTCGATTGGGGTCAGAGAGTGCACATATATACTCTTACAGGGATAGGCAATACAATAGGCAAGTTTGGCATGATTCCATTGGTTCTCCATCATGATGCTTCTGTTACAGGACAGTTAACAGGTCAATTCAAATGGACACAGGTCAGCCTCCAACAACCTTTTGTCTCCTTTTTCCTGCTGCATGTAAATCTAAGCTGCTAACATCACAGAGTACATTTTAATGTTTTAACTCTCTATAGTCTATAGTTCGCAGATGCATGTTCCGATCTTCTCACCGATGGTACCGGAAATCTGTTGAGACAGAGTAGATCAGTACAACACCAAACACGGTCCATTTATCATGTACTAAACCTTAGTTGCAGAAAACAGACATTTCTTTACATGCTGCCATTGTGAGTGAATCACGTAATAATAACACTTTTGCTCTACGGAGCTATTGCTTTAAGTGTATGTATGCAAGGGAAAACAATGCTAAATAGCGTTGTGTGTCTGGAAGTCTGTGGGGTACTTAGAGAGCAGCGCTAGACTGGAAATGTATCTTTGAGTGTGTGGGACTAAGTAAGTATTGGTTGTGTGGGGATTGTATAAAGTGTTCTAATGCATTTCAGATGCACAGCACAGTTTAACTATATTACACTCTCTGCACTATGAGATTTGTGTTAACCTCGCGGCTAGGTGTTTTATTGAGAGTGCAGGGAGAACAGCACTAACTAGCGCTGTGTAAGTGTTGCAGTGTGTTGGAATGTTATCCTTAGGTGTTTTGACTACTGGCAGTATGATTTTGAGAAGGATTAATAAAAGTGTTCTCATGCTAATCATTAGCTATTTTGTGTTGTGCACTGTTTAACATTGCGTGTATGTGTTAATGTGAATGCAGGGAAAACACCACTAATTTGTTACTATTTTGCGCTGTTCATATTTAAGTCTGTGGTGATTTTAATGTGTTGTAAAGTCATTTTTATGTATGTTAAACACTGTTGTTAAGTGTTTGGAGAAGATAGTTATAAAGCTGGCCGTGCTATTTATTAGCAATTTAGCGTTGTGTTTTGTGTACTATGTGGTTTTGACAAAATGGCGCTGTGTGACCTATTTCTAAGATGGAGTCTTGTCGCCATTCGCAAGATGGTGTCACTCCGATCTAATTTTAAACTGATCCTGTCTCAGCCAATTATCCAGCTTCGACAGTCCACCCTTTGATAGCAACCAACATGCTATCATACACTGATCTTAAATTATTATTTTTTTAGGCTTACATTATGACATATTATTTAATGATATTATGAGATGGCACAAGGTGGTTCTTAATCCATCAATAATGGGTCTCTAGGAGGGGACATAAAACTACCCTTATACACACACAATGGATCCTGGGAGATCATGGGAAAGATGTGGGGATGCACCAATCCTATAAAGGAAGTCTTGGGGGGGATAGGGACTTACATTATTTGAGGTGTTTTAAAATAACATTTTAATAATACATTTTATGCATGTCTAAACATAATACATTATATGATAGTATTTCCTAGTTCAGGGTTGTAATGCAGTTCTACATTTACCTCAGTATTCAAATTGTCACTACTGACCACCATCATAATTTTGTTCTTCCAGTTTACCTTATCTTTACATTTTCCACACTTCAACACAGTAGGAACACACCTGACACATATGCCAATTACTATGATGACAACCAGTATGAGGATCAGGAGTTTACCTATGCTTGCGATCATTTCCTGGACCCACTCTCCTAGGCATGAGAACCATTTCACTGGGTTCAACCATGAAACCCATTCCTCTACCTTCTCCTCTACTTCAGCCACTGAAGCATTATGATTCTTCTGAAATTCCAATTTTAACGGCAGAATTTCATCCATCTTCTGGTCTATCACCTCCTTGGGGTCGCTGGTATCATTTGTGACATAAGTGCAACACTTTACTCCAAATTGGGTGGCCAAAGTTACACAATACCCTCCAGTGACAGCTGTTAAATAATTTCACACTAGTCAGTGTTGCACCAATTCTTTCTTGTACGCTTGCAACTCCCTACCTGTATACCTGAATATGTCATCATACATCTCGGTGATATTATCTATCAATTTAGCAAGGTCTTGGATATATCTAAAATTTAGTGTACCCCGAGCAATCCTGGTGGGATCCAATGCTACTAAAACTTGAAAGCCAGTTGTTTCACTAATTAACTATGTGGCTTTATGCACATCACCAGGTATCATATTTCTTTTGCATCTGTGTTCATACTGTGTGTGAAGATATGGTGATGGTGTGTTTTTATGAATACCAAGCATTTCATCATGTGTGAGGGTCATAACCTCTGGGACTACTCTTCCCAGGTAACACAAACCTTCGGAACTCGGAGTGAGCCACTTATACGCTTTCCTTCCACATATAAAATATACATCATCAGGGAGAATATAAGGGATGGTAAACATCAATAACCCACACACTTCCCTAGCAAGCGATCCTACTTCAGGTTCTCCCATTTGACTCATACAAGTTTCTTGTTGTAATATCTTGGCACAATACCCTTCTGGTACTCTACCAATCATTCAATGTATATTTATATCAGAAGTGTCTTCCACCTGACCTAATTGTACGTAACAATTCATAATTCATAGGCTCATGGTCAGCTCTTTGTGAGAAGGTCATCGTCTGATTATTCCCAGTCACCTCCCAACTTCCTGGTTCATTGGAGTTGGTGATGTTTAAACATAAAAGTAATTTATCTACTTGGTACTGGTGGAGTTTAAAATGGGGTGGTTTGGACTTAGAAAATTTTCCATCTAGTGCATGCCCTCTTTGTGATTCTATAATTTCAGAGACATTTAATGGGAATGGCACCAATCCTACATTATGCTGTCCTTGGGGCACGTGAGAGCACACCCAACAGTCGGTTTGGTTAAAAATTTTGCCCACCATGGTGTGATAATTCTCTAAAGGATACCCATCCTAATACTGATTACACTTGGGTTGACACCGTTGGATGCATCTCTCATCAATTACAGACCCACAGGACTCACACAATAATCTTCAGACGATAGACCTTTGCACTGTCTCCGAGTATCCAAAATAGCAGATCTCTTAACAATTACAGTACTAAGATTGGTCAAACACTCCCCTGATTGGCATAGCACTCCTCCTTTCAACTCCACTCCATCAATTCTGCCATCAGCTCCCATCTCCTCTGTCGGTCCCCCGTCACAGAAACCAGAAATCTCCAAGCAAACCAGGATGATGGAAACTCTGGAAGAGAATATAAAATTGAACACAGCAGACCAGTCCATCGCCGCAGCAAGGAGCTGCAAATTTCTTTAGCTCAGGTATCTCACTACAACCTTTTAATCTTCCCAGAACAAGCTCAAGATCGACAGGTCCATGTTATCAGCCTCGTTTCCACCTTGTTTCTCCATCGGTTGGTTGACCTTTTTGCAGTGAGTGGAATGGACCCAGGTATCTCTCTCGGCCACCTTCAAAGATGTGGTACTCATCAGCAACACCTGATACGGACCCTCCCAACGATCAGTCAAACAACCTGAACGCAAGAAATTTCTGATCATAACATATTCTCCAGGTTCAACATCATGACAGTTTGTCTCTGGCATTTCAGGTGACAACAATTTCAATTTCTGCTGCTGCAACTGTTTACTCATTGTTATAAGATACTTTACAGTTACCTCGTTGTTGCCCTTCAAGTCTTCCCATGGACTTATAATCAGATGAGGTTGTCTACCAAACAGTATTTCAAAGGGGGACAGATTTAGAGGGGGTCTAGGAGTTGTTCTTATGCTATGTAGGACCAACGGTAATGCTTCCGGCCATCCTAGTCCAGTCTCTGCCATGATTTTACTTAATTTATTTTTAATAGTCCCGTTCATCCTCTCTACCTTGGCACTGGCTGGCGGTCGGTAGGGGGTGTGAAGTCGACTATTAATACCCATCAGTTTACACATATTTTGAAAAACATCACCTGTGAAATGAGTACCCCTATCACTCACGATAATTTTAGGGATACCGTATCTGCATACAAACTCCTTTACAATTTTCTTGGCAGTAAACGCAGCAGTATTAGTGGCCACTGGGTATGCCTCAACCCAATTGGAAAACAGTGCACACTAATACATACTTGAGATTCCTGCAGGGTGGTAATTGGATGAAATCAATTTGTATTACCTGGAAAAGTCCATCAGTCAGTGGAATGTGGGATGGTTCGGTAGGGATCGTTTTCCCAATGTTGTTCCTCAAGCAGATCAGACAGGACATTGCTCTCTTTTCCGCTTGAGAAGAAAACCCCGGTGCGCACCAGTATGTTCTCACCAATTTGCACATACCTTGCTTTCCCAAATGAGTCAGACCATGTGCTGCCTCAGCCAGGCTGGGCTAGTATGCCTTGGAAGCTACTGGCTTACCTTGTCCATCCCTCCAGAGTCCAGAAGACTCTTGCCCACATCCCTTGGACTTCCAGACTGACTTTTCCTTGATAGAACACAAATTTTGCATCTCAATTAATTTCAGCATATCAATTGTTTGAAAAGACATATTTTGTTCCATTGGTACATTCATTTTTACCCTGCTGCCCATTTTGCAGCTTTGTCTCCTCTGTTGTTGCCCAGTGACACCGGATCATCCTCACATGTATGGGCTTTACACTTAATTACTGCCACCGTTTTGGGCAGTTGAATTGCTTTTAGTAATCCTTTTATATGTCTGGAATGTGCAACTGGTGTGCCTGCTGCTGTCATAAAATTTCTCAGATGCCATAGAGCTTTGAAATCGTGTACCACACCGAACGCATACCTGGAGTCTGTGTAAATGTTAGCAGATTTGCCTGCTGCCAATTCACAAGCTCTTCTTAGTGCTACTAACTCCACCATCTGGGCTGAGTGAGGAGGACCAAGGGGTTCAGCTTCTATGATGTCCGTGTCATTTACAACAGCATAACCTGTACATAATTCACCTGTGTCTGTTTGTCTATGAAAACTCCGGTCCATGTAAAATGTCACATCCATATTCTCTAAAGATGTGTCACATATGTCAGGTCTTACAGTAAAGGTCTGGTTCAGATATTCCATACAATCATGTGCATCACTATGTCCGCTGAACTCACTTCCTGCAAGCAATCCGTCTCCCTCCACCCTTTGTGCATCACCTTGCACATATGGTAAATACATTGCTGGGTTTAACGTACTGCATTGTTTAACAGTGATGTTTGCAGGGGCTATTAGAGCTAGTTCTCACTTGGTAAATCTAGCTGAAGAAACACGTCTGGTTTGGGCAGAGTTCAGCAGAGCAGATACAGCATGGGGAGTATTGACAATCATATCATGGCCCAATACCATGTCCTCACTTTTACTGACCAATAGAGCGGTTGCTGCTACACTTCTTAAACACGTTGGGAGTGATCTTGCCACAGGTCCAATTGGGCACTGTAGTATGCTACATGCCTACTGGCATCACCATGTTTTTGTGTAAGGACACCTGCTGCGCACCCGTCAGCTTCCATACAATATAAATCAAAAGGTTTCTCATAGTCAGGTATTCCCAATGCAGGTGCTTTTGTCAGACTATCCTTAAGGTTAAGGAAAGCCTGCTCAAGTTTCCTCTGTGTGTATGACACAATCGGGTTTTGTGGAAGAAATTAAGTCCTGTAAAGCAAGGCCAAAATAGAGAAACCTGGGATCCACATTCTGCAGTATCCACACATTCCCAAGAAGGTACGGATTTGCTGCTGGTTGCATGGCAGTGTCATGTTTTGTATGGCTTGGATTCAATCAGTAGTTAGATGTCGAAACCCCTGGGTTAGGCAATGTCCCAAGTATTTAACTCTGGATTGGCATGGCTGTAGTTTGTCCTTAGCAACCTTGTGTCCTGTTTGCGACACAGATGAAGCAACAAAAGTTTAGTATCATTTAAACATAATATAAACGAATCAGAACATAGCAATAAATCATCTACATATTGTATTAGAACAGACCTATTGGCTGGTTGAAAAGATTGTAAACAGTCGTGTAAAACCTGGGAAAAGATACTGGGACTCTCTATGAAACTCTGGGGTAATCGTGTCCAAGTGTATTGTACACCCCTATATGTGAAAGCAAATAGGTACTAACAGTCAGGATGAAGTGGCACAGAGAAGAAAGCAGAACAGAGGTCAATGACAGGGGTACAATATATGACACATCCCATCTTACATAACAAATCTCTTCCCAGTAGGTTAGTAGGGGCCGTCGCTGCCAGGAGAAATGAATGCCTGGTATGCAATGGCCCGATAGTGACCTCTGTGGATTTTGTTAAAGGATAATGTTGCAGTTTACCCATTACGCCCATTGCTGGTACTGTCTCGTTGGTTACCTGTAAATTAACAGGAGATTTTATCACTGACCTGGTCACCCCTGACCAAGAAAAGGATATTTAGTACCAGCTACATCAATCATCATTACCGGTTCTTCCCTCGTACTTCCCGTTAAAGTATCTGTAGACTACAGGTATGACCTGACCCCTAGTGTTGACTCCCACTCGGCCACAATTGGAGCTGGTGTCTGTTGGACATTTGCTGGTGTCTGTGTATATCCCTTATGGGGATATCCAGGTACTCCCTGGTTCGGGGGTCCTACCCTCTTTGCTGTACAATTCCTACTTACATGTCCTGGCTTGTTGCAATTAAAGCACTTCCGTGAGTGGGGTGGATGACAGGATTGTTGTGTGGGTTGAGCAGGAGGGAAAGGTGGTGGGTATGGGTAAGGATATTGAGGGAGATATGGTGGTTGTGGATAGTATGGGAGTTGTGGTTGTGTGTGATAAGTGGGGTAGGTCTGTGTTTGCGGTGCTGTAGGATTAGTGAGGACGTGTAGCTGTGTAGGTGCAGGTGCAGGTGTGTCTGCTGGCTGTGATGTTACCGTCATTCCTTCTAGAGCTTGAATACTAACAACCATTAGTTTCTCGCTCTGGATCTCTCTTTTTAGAGATGTTCTTATCGTGTTCAATAGCGGACTCTATGAGGGTGTCTACAGTGACTCCCCTCCAACCAGGCTGTGAGGTTTGAACCCGGGTCTTTAGGTTCTCTTTAAGACCATCCATGAGTACAGTGACAATCATTCCCCTGTGGTGAGTGCTATCTTTAATATCTTCTAACCCAGTGTACTGGGTGATAGCCTGCAGAGCCCGGTTACAATAATCTTCTGCAGATTCACTCTCTTTCTGTTTTATGGTGAAAATTTTGCTCCAGTTAACTACTACTGGAAAATATATACCCAATTGAGTTACAATGCGGGAAATGTTACCTTGGTTAATTTTGTCTGTTAAGGTAACATCTACATCCTATACACAATCCGTGATAAATTTTGTCGCGTCGGTATTGCGTTGCTGTTGGTTGGCTCGTGAGAACTACCCAAATTTTTCAAAAATCTTTGACATTTGGCTAATTCCTTTTTGGGATCGGGGAAATCATTCATTATGGAATTTAGCTCCGCTCTTGTCCAAGGACAATGCATTGCTACTTCCCTTGTGGGCACTACACCATTCGCATCCGCATTCCCATTCGGAACAGTTATTGTCCGGATAGGATGCAGACCGGCCGCCCTGCTACTTTTGACCTTATTACCTGGCTGGAGGTTTAGTCTATTACTGCTATGTATAGGGTTAACAAATGCCTCTACGGGTGCAGTGGATGTTCACACTTCCCGTACTATCACTGATGAGGATGGCGGCACCATTTGTGCTTGCCGTGGTGGAGCATCTAACGTGTACAGCATGGGAAATGGCAGACATTACAATAGGCTCATCATCCACATCATAAACATTTTCCTTATGGTTACTTAAGAGAGGGTACAAATTACTTGTTAAATTTTTATGGTTTTTTTCAACAACTGTACCTGCACCCCCGTCAGCATAGGGCGGCGGTGGTGCGCGTGAATCACTGGTAATACCTTCCACAGCGCTACCTTGCTGTACGTGCGCGCCATCTCGCGGCTCGCACGTATTGCAATTCAGCGCTGCAGGTGTACTTTCCGGTAATATAGCAGAGTAGACCTGCACACTGAGCTTACCTACCGAAGGTGAGCTGCTGACAACTTATAGGTACCCTTACCTACAAAGTATACATAAACAGAAAACGATGTTGTAGCGCTCAACCTGCGTGAAAGCTAATATAATAATGGAGTGGTGTTCTCAATTATTCCTTCCTGTGATATAAGTCCAAATATATAGAACTGTAAGTGACTGGTAATAAAGTATATAAACTGGTAACCCACTTAGTTAGTCTATACTAAATCACATACAAGAATGGAGGTAGAGACAGTATACTGTATGTTATATGATAATATGGAAATATGCCAATACAGATAATAGCAAAATAATGGTGATTTATTGAGTCATGCACTACACCAAATTGAGCCAGAAAAGATGCACATGTAGGATGGTAACAATGTCACTCAGTTCAGGATGTAAACCAAACTGATGGGTGATTGAAATCCGGACTGCAATTGGCAGTAAACCGGTGTATGGTTAGATGAGTGCTGTCCAAAAAATGTAGATGGGGGGGGAAAAAAGAAGAAGGTAAATCCGCAAGCGGCGTCCCGCTAAGGCTGTATCTATGTGGAAATGGAAAGTTGGAACATGGGTGCCCGGGGTGATCTTCTTAGGGAGTACGGTGTGTACTGTAGGGGAGAGGCTGCCTCACTCCAGCACGTACGTCACCCACCGGCACAGGCGCCGGATGGTGCCTGACTGAACAGGCTGCCTCTGGCGGATCGTACCGGGGTGTGCGCTGTGGTCCGAGGAGGAGACAGCACGGCCCCACCGCTCGTTAGAGTAATGTGCCACGCGTCTCCTACTGGGGACGGTGGACTTACTTCTCTACCCTAGAGGGCACCGCTCCTGTCCTGCCGGCTCTCGTTCGGCTGATGGTGATGCTTGCTTCCTGGGTTGGTCACGTGGCTAGAAGGTTCCAAGTAATGTTGTCCTGATAGGCAATGTGGATACGTGACAGTAGTTCCGGTTTCTTGCAATGTGCACGCTGGTCTGGGGTCTTTGGTAGTGGTGAATATAGGTAAAAATTAAGCTTGTTCTGTAGTGATCACCAACGCGTTTCAGCCTTTAAGGCCTTTTTCAAGGAGGTAATGATTGCAATGATGAGGTCTCAATAAATATTCTTGGGGCGGTCTTCACATATGCAAATCCAACTGTGATGATTGGTGGAGAGTGTAGACACTCTGGATTGGTGCAAACCACTGTCAATCATTCACTCTGACAGGGTGGCAATGTATGTGAATGCTTACTTCTATGTTTCCTTATAAAATTACAGCTAGTACCACTATAGTGTCTATCCATGAGGTAGTCCCCTATGTAACGAAAAGAGACAACCAATGAATAGATACACTAAAGATCCTATATGACTCTATATAAATTAAATTCTTTTCACCACATGGTAAATTACTGTATAGACCAATTTGGATATGTATATTCATAGTGAGCTTCAAGCTGGCGTAGAAAGATGGATAAGTTGATATTACCAGAACTATTTACATATGATTGACATAACTTCATTATCTTTATTTAAACCCCTTGGTGCAAATCTCCTCAATTCATACATCCACTTGAGTTCCTGGTTGTTTGTTTATTTTGTTTATAAAATTACCTCCTCTCCAACTGGGTTTTATTTCCTGTATCCCTATAAATGTTAATGATTTATGATCGCTATTGTGAAATTCCTTAAAATGCTTTAATAAGTTGTGATCATCCAGGCCTTTCTTTATATTCCGTATATGTTCGTTAATACGGATTTTTAATGGTCTTATGGTACTTTCCGGTAACGTGCTTGCGACGCTAGTTTGCATTGCTTGCACACCTTTAAGCCACACATCCCCTTCATGCTGCCATAATTTTAAACATTCGTTATATTTTACCTTTTTCACTTGAGAACGCACCAGACTGATGTGATCTCGGACATTGTTCAATACATCCTTATCAAAGCTACCAATTCTGGGAAACAGTTTAACACTCTTCATCATCATCTTAAACCATACGTCACAATACCTTATTGCATAAGCACCGTACTTAGTATGCATAATACGACGGGCCGATCCAAGCGGCGCTTCCATTAGCAGCACATCATTGTCTAACATCTCTACTGTTTGCATGGCTCCCATTCTGGGACAACTCCTACATTTTTCAATAAAGATTTAAACCAGTGAAAGACACTCAAGACACTTTCACTTACCTGTGGACGTCTTTGAAAAAGGGCGTATCCACAAACCCTATGGAGGACCTCTAGATGCCTCCACTCTCCTATGGAAGAAAAGCTGCTTCCACGCAGAAATCCCTTTTTGACTACTTTTCAACTGCTAGAGGGTAATACTTACCCTTTGTTTTCCAGTTGATTTCGTCCACCCTCTCATCAGTTCACAATCACAGTTTAGCCAAAACTATGCGGTTCAATTACAGTGCTCAAATAAGCCTAACAGATTACTGAATACTGTAATCACACTGAGAGCCGAACCCTAACAAAAATAACAACCCATACACCTGCCTTGTGTATAGTAAACGGTAAGCTGCTACCGAGTCACTAGGCCGCTCCTGACGCCTAGCACTTAAGGGTCCTACGATACCCTTAACTTTTAGGAACCGTGTTACACCCTAAACAAATACTCACTGTTACACATTTTTTTCCTGCGCAGAAAAACACACGTTAACCCAGTTATTGGCAACACTTGATAATGTAATTTCAATGGCTTTGTTTAAAACACGTGGCAGCAATACCGGAAGTATGTGTACGCTATTGTGCGACTAGTCACATACACATTAATGCGACTACTACACAACACATATTATGACTCTTACGCTATACTGCGACTTAGCCGCATACACAATAATGCGACTTCCCATTTTTAACACACAAAACAAAATACAAACAAAAAAGACAAAGGAAAGCAAACTTTTTCCTCCCTCGTTCCTGCATTCTCAATCAGCGCTCCTAAAGTCACAGCAACAGGTAGCGCACTCTCAGCAACAACGGTGGTAACAGATTTCGAAGGCACAATGCGTTCTCCTGCCAGACGCCTCCACCCCTTTGCTGAGAGATCGATACCGAGTGTTACCGAATGACCGGTGGGTGATTAACACTGCGAGCCCCCAACTATCGATACTTAATTTAAACCTCTATATGATCCTGCCTATACCTTCTAAATCCTGCCTATACCTTCTAGAATTTTCGCTATTTAGCGTAATGAGTCATACAGTAAATAAATGCCTTCAGACTTTGAATGTGTTTCCAAAGCACAAAAAGTTATTATTTAACATAAAAACAGATGGTTACACGCTGTGATCTAAAGACAATTAGCGCAAATAAATCATACAGACCCAAGGTACAGTTGTTACATATGCACGCGCTCTGGGACCAGATACCGGCATCAGCAAGAAACCTCCGTCAACAGCATTAGCAAGAAGACTCTCAATTGGGGTCAGAGAGCGCACATATATACTCTTACAGGGATAGGCAAAACAATAGGCAAGTTTGGCATGATTCCATTGGTTCTCCGTCACGATGCTTCTGTTACAGGACAGTTAACAGGTCAATTCAAATGGACACAGGTCAGCTTCCGACAGCCTTTTGTTTCCTTTTTCCTGCTGCATGTAAATCTAAGCTGCTAACATCACAGAGTACATTTTAATGTTTTAACTCTCTATAGTCCATAGTTCGCAGATGCATGTTCCGATCTTCTCACCGATGGTACCGGAAATCTGTTGAGACAGAGTAGATCAGTACAACACAACACCAAACATGGTCCGTTTATCATGTACTAAACCTTAGTTGTAGAAAACAGTCATTTCTTTACATGCTGGCATTGTGAACGAATCGCGTAATAATAACCCTTTTGCGCTACGGAGCTATTGCTTTAAGTGTATGTATGCAAGGGAAAACAATGCTAAATAGTGTTGTGTGTCTGGCAGTCTGTGGGGTACTTAGCGAGCAGCGTTAGGCTGGAAAGGTGTCTTTGAGTGTGTGGGACTAAGGGGGTCATTCAGACGCTCGCAAGTGGGTCGATGTTACCCCGATGCTCGCAGGACACTTGCAAGTGGGTCGATGTTACCCCAATGCGCATGCGCATGACGGAGGGAGCTCCGTCGTGTGCATGCACGAGACCCGGACAGCGACAGCCAAGCTGTCGCTCCGGGTCTCGCACCAAATGGGGCATGCTGTCGATGGTGACTGACAGCACGCCCCCTTTGGTGGGCGTGCCAGGGGCGTGGCTGCCAGACGGAGGCGTTCCCATGGGGACGCCTACCATCTGGGTCTGGCCCCACTGACATAACTAGTGATGTCAGTGGGGCCGGACCCAGAGCCAAAATCACTCCCACTGACATTACTAGTGATGTCAGTGGGAGTGATTTTGGCTATGATAGAGCCAAAATCACTCCAGGGCTTGCGATCACCGAGACCCTACTGCAGGGTCTCGTCGCAAGCCCATCTTTTTGGCCGCTCGCATATGCTGTGGGTGGTCACCCACAGCTATGCGAGCGGCCAGGAGGCCACTCATTTTTAGGTAGGAGGGCACTGATTCAGAGCGAGCGCTCTGGTCAGAGCGTCCGGCTCTGAATCAGGCCCTAAGTCAGTATTGGTTGTGTGGGGATTGTGTAAAGTGTTCTAATGCATTTCAGACGCACAGCACAGTTTAACTATATTACACTCTCTGTGCTATGAGATTTGTGTTAACCTCGCGGCTAGGTGTTTTATTGAGAGTGCAGGGAGAACAGCACTAACTAGCGCTATGTAAGTGTTTAAGTGTTGCAGTGTTTTGGAATGTTATCCTTAGGTGTTTTGACTACTGGCAGTATGATTTTGAGAAGGATTAATAAAAGTGTTCTCATGCTGATCATTAGCTATTTTGCGTTGCGCACTGTTTAACATCACGTGTATGTGTTAATGTGAATGCAGGGAAAACACCACTAATTTGCTACTATTTTGCACTGTTCGTATTTAAGTCTGTGGTGATTTTAATGTGTTGGAAAGTCATTTTTATGTATGTTAAACACTGTCGGTATGTGTTTGGGGAAGATTGTTAAAAAGCTGGCCGTGCTATTTATTAGCAATTTAGCGTTGTGTTTTGTGTACTATGTGGTTTTGACAAAATGGCACTGTGTGACCTATTTCTAAGATGGAGTCTTGTCGCCATTCGCAAGATGGCGTCGCTCCGATCTAATTTTAAACTGATCCTGTCTCAGCCAATTATCCGGCTTCGACAATGCATTGATAAATACTCGATCTTATATTTGGAATAGTGGTCATGAGCAATATATGTCTTCATTTAGTATTTGTATAGAGGCATCACATATGGAGTTATAGGAGTAATTAATTGTTTATTTTATATATCCAATATAGGATCTAATAGATCCTTATATCAATACTTACCTTTATACTTGCGGATGTTAGAAAATAAAATCACTGTAGACTCCTTTAAGCAGCTCCAACTTTATGGGATTAATGTTTATTTACACATGCTACTACAGATCTGACTAGGATTGGCAAATGAACTGACACACCCCCAGATAGGGATGGCCAATGACTATCAATGTTTTCAAAACATCGATGGTCGGGACCTAGTGATCGATGGTTTTACCATCGATGACAAAGGTTCAATGGTTTTCAGCCATCGATGATGGGCAAAGGTGCCGATGGCAATGTTTTGTTATTTTTCAATGCATTTGACAGCACTACTGGCTGCGCCGCTGCAGTGCAGTTTACAGACTTGTTCGCTAGTTAATAATGTAAATAAGTACTACATTCTGTGTTGTCACTGTGACTGCAGCAGCTACTGCCCAGCGGACATGCAATTTGTCAGTCATAACTCAAAAGGCCTGCCCCGTCCCGCCTCTCCCCGCCCACTGTAATAATCTCTCTCGGCAAAGCTAGGCTAAGGCATCAGGCTACATACGTATTTGCATCTTGACTTGCCCTGCCTATTGTGGGTGGGACAGTCAGCAGCAGCCCTACCAGGTAGGAGGAGACTCGTCATGAGTGGCAACTATGACACTACTCTGTCTCTAGTCGCTCTCTCACTCTCCTGTCTCCTCCTCCTCCTGACATCATGTGATCATGCGTAATAATACCATACCTCCCAACTGTCCCAATTTTCACTGGACAGTCCCGTTTTTTGGGAGCTGTCCCGCTGTACCACCCGTGGGCTGCAGTGTCCCCCGGGCGGGGGGAGGTTGGGAGGGAGATCTCTGTCACGGCTGCTGTGTTTATCTGCGCACACAGCGGTGAGCTTGCCGCGCTGTGCGCACACCACACCCGGTTGAAAATCCATGCTGTGGGCGGTCTGGCAGCTCCGACATCAGCGTGATGACGCAGGGACGTTCCGGCCAGCCATGCCCACCCTCCCAACCACTGACAGCAAGCAGCAGAGAGCTGTGGGGGCAAAAGACGTTCGGCCATGCCCCCCAACCATTGCCTGACTGCAAGTGGCAGAGTTTTTTTCTCTGCTTTCCCAGGGCTGGCTGTAAATACCATGCGGTATACACCAGGGCACACCTGGCATTTATGATTTTAGATTGAGATTGCAGGTAATAATTATTAGTGTAAAAGGGTCAAGCCATGTATTTAAAAGGAACAAGGTATTGAAAATTAAAAAAAATTATAGATGAAGGATGTTCATGTTTATAATATAAACATGAACATCCTTCATCTATTAATTTTTTTAATTTTCAATACCTTGTTCCTTTTAAATACGTGTGTGTGTGTATATATATATATATATATATATATATATATATATATTATAAATAATAGACTGATTTGTTTTTTTCCAACATTAATAATGCTGGGCACTTTAATTTTATTTACTGTACTTTGCTTATAGTCATTGAGAGGATAGGGAAACTTTTGATTCATGGTATCATCATGTTTAGGGCATTCTCCCCACTTAACACCCCCCATCAGGGGTGTATCTAGGATTCCAAGCCCCCCTTATGCAGTGCCCCCAGTAGCAGGGCCGGATTAATAATGGGGCTGATGGAGCTACAGCTCCAGGCCCCCAATCAAAATAGGCCCACCAACAGCTGTGCTCCTACTATTGACAGGAAAACAATATTTCCTGCTACAGCAGCCTGCGCTACGGCCATCCGAGGCCCCGCCCCCAACAGATGCGACCAGCACCCCCCTCCTGGCCGCGTCATCAGGTGGATCAAAGACTTTCACCGTCGACATACATTAGAGACATGACGGCACAATGGAAGGCTTCACTAGCCCTCCCTCCCTGCGCCGCATATGCAATCACGCGGCACCTCTACTGCACCATGTGACATCGTGATGTCACAAATGTGCCACCCTGCCATCACCGCCGCACAGCGCGCCCTGAAGGAAGTGAGGCAGCAGCAGCCTGAGGCAGCTCCGTGAAGGCGGCCCTGCATGGTGACTAATACTGACTACTGAGGTGAGGAGTCAGTCCTGCTGGCTGCCAGCCTGACTGCTGCCTGCTGTGCGATAAGGTAAGTCGTGAATAATGCACTGCAGATAGATATATAAATATATCAAAGAAAATCATAAATGGTCTCTGTATATATATATATCTATATATATATATATATATAGAGAGAGAGAGAGAGAGAGATATGTATATATATATAATATATACTCATATAGCCATACTTTACAAACAAATATAAATTCATAAATATATTCACATATATACACACATTAATATATATATATATATATATATATATATATATATATAATGCACTCTCACCCCCTTCTTCCAGAGAAGATTCCAGGACTTGCACTCCACCACAAAAAAATGGGTTTTATCCAATATAAAGGTTACATAATACAGGCAAATACAGAGGCCTGTATTATGTAACCTTTATATTGGATAAAATCATTTTTTTTTGTGGTGGAGTGCAAGTCCTGGAATCTTCTCTGGAAGAAGGAGATGAGTGTGCATTATTACTATACATATGGACCCTGCACCTGCCATTGCCACCTGAAGAGAGTGCATTCTCTCCTTAAATTGGCGTATTCTATGTGGGCAAGACAGAACGCCAGTTTAAGAAGAGAATGGTGCAGCATCGGGCTGCCATCAGAGCTGTACTCTCTTCAGGTGGCAGCAACCAACCGGTCGCTAGGCATTTTGCCCTATTGAAACAGCATTGCCACTGTACACTATAAGATCATTGATTATGTTCCAAATTCCATAAGAGGAGGAAATAGGTCCAAAAAGTTGTTCTAAATGAATCCCTAGGTCTGAGTTGTTATCTATAGTTTTATTTGTAGGTGTGTATCACTCTGTGTTTGTCTTGATTTAACTGTAGTTTGCTAATAGTTTTTCATTGTCAGTAATTTACCAGCATACATTAGTTGTGTAATATTTGTAGTGTATAGCACAGGTGATTTAAGCATATGTTCGCTGGATGACTACATTTATTAAGATAACCGTCTATGTGCCATACCACATTGGGTTGAGTGAGTTATTCGTTTTTTATCCCCCTCAATATTGTATTATAATTTTTTTTAGACTCTTTGGCACAAACCAGCATGTATTGCGTATAACAACCGAGTGGTACATTGAGTCAGACATTGAAATCAATATTTATGCAGTTTGTTATCAAGCAATAAGATTTTGCTTCATTTTTTGATAATACATTTAGTACCTATTCAGGTACAGCTATGATCAGTTATGCTACTATTAGTCATGTTTTTTGTTTTATCCATATACCGGAAGTCTCATTCTGTTATATTGAAACTGTTGGTCACATCCAGTAATTATGATTTGACTAAAGGGGACTATCCATTAGCAGATAAATTTGAACGATGAACGATTTATCGTTCAGTCGTTCAATTTATCTGCTAATGGATAAGCTCTGAACGATCAAAATGCGCACTCCTGCGGCTGACAAATTTGGTCTTTTGTCTCTCCAACATGTTGGTCAATTATCGCTGATCGCTGCCAGATATTAGAAATGAACAAAATTTTTAATGAACATGAATAGAAACAGAAAAAAATCCACTCCCAGAATGATGTCATGTAATATCGTTCGTCGTTTGCAAAAATCTGTCATGTAGATGACAGATATCTGTCACAGAAGCCCCAGGAATTTTCAAGGGATAAATCTTTTGTCTTTCATCTTACAGAAAGAACTGCTAATGGATAGGCCACCTTAAGTGTTAACTATTTGAGATAATGTTTATTGTTTATATAAGATTTGACATTTTATATTAAAATATTTATTTAGTATATATATACATCTATTTTCAGTTTCTAGTATACGACAGCTATTGACACCATTTAGATTAGGTTTTTTTTCACTTACACTATTAGGCATATTGGATTTTTGTTACATGTATTGTTTGTGTTTTGGGAAGCCTGGCTATTCCAGGATATTTGAGCATTTTCTTGTTTCAGTAATTTACTATATTTTATTCACTTAGACTTGATACTCATAGGCTGGAGTTGCGGGCGACCCCGGCAGTGTATCCTTATACTAGCACTCAGGGCCGTAGCTAAGGTAGTGCGGCCGGTGCCATCGCACAGGGCACCACAGGTCAGGGGGCGCTGTTTGGGCCTGTCAAATTTCTGTTTATTATCATTCTTGCTTGTAGCTTCCTCTTATTTCATCCCCAGCATCTCCTGGCCTCTCCTATCTCTTCCCTGGCCCTTCCCCATGAAGCCATTGCCCTTTTTTGGGTGCATTATGTCCCTTTTAAAAATGAGGGGGGCGCCAATGCTCTTTCTTGCACAGGGCACCAAAAAGTCTAGTTACGGCTCTGCTAGCACTATATGTAGTATTCACTTTTTATACTTCAGATACATATGATTTATGTACACATAAAACTTTGCTGATGTTTTTTGCACACAATGAGGTTTTTATCAGATATATGAGCTTGTTATGAGGTATTTCACTTTTTGTTTTGTTCTGTTTACTTATGTCTGTACTTTCACTATGGTTGTATAGCGTTGCCATGGCTTCAGTCCCAGCACTATGCATGTTTTGTCATCCTGTGCGCCTGGCGGGGTCACGTGGCCGTCAGCCGCATGCTGAGATTACTCACGTGTGTGCTGAGCGAGTTCTGGGACCCAGTGTGGCGCAGAGGCTGGGAGAAAATTAACACGTCCGGTGGGGTGAGTTATATAAGTGTGTTTTTTGTTAATGTTATTTATCTATGACATCCTGATGAAGGGGCATGTGGCCCTGAAACGTTGATGAGACGAATGAATAAATAAAGAACAGCACTGCTTCACCTTTTCTGCAAGTTCTCTGAGTGCCGCCTTTCGTGTCTATATGGTGGGGACGCTGTTCCCTGTAAAAGGAGGGCACCTGAGCAAGCATTTCATCTGATACACAAGTGAGTGCCGGATCATTGTTGGAGATTTTATATATATATATTCAAATGCGTCCTGCACTTTCATCATCTTTGGGACAACGTTGGGGTGCTTCCAGTGGCTTAAAGGCCACATAAATATATATACACACTTCTGTTAAGGGTTTACAGTGTCCTGGTGCAAAATTTGGGGCTACTTAGGTTGTATACAACATAATATTTACCATGCTAAATATCCACAGTGAACCATGCACGACGCCGCTTCACTGCAGGGTCCCATTCATATTATTTGTTTACAGTTCACTTGTGGTGCGGACACTCTGTGACACAGACCTGCCCGATTTCAAAGGGGCAGAATGCACTCTGCCCCTTTTGGTGGCAACCCACTAAAACAGCCTGCTGGGTGCCATCCTCACCAGTGGGCAACAGTGTCATGCCAGTGGGAAAAATAGCGGTGTTGCGGTCAACACCGGTGAATGGATGCCGGGGGCCCCATGTGGTCTTAATCCATCACTGTGTCCATTTCCCATAGACATTGTGCCAACGTGGGCCACTACAATGAAATTATCCTGGTGGTCCCCACATACCCCAGTAAGCCAATGTTCATAACCGTAACAAAATAGAATTAAAGCATTTTATAAATAAAAATTGTTGCATTTTGTTAATAATCCATAGTTTATGGGGTTTTTTGCACATGTTCAGTGGTCAATAATATAACAGGTGGTGTTTGCTTCATATAAGCAAAGAGGGGAAAGATATTGAGGTGGTTGAAGATAGACGTCCATGGTGCTAAGCCATGGCACAGACCACACCCACTTTATAGACCACACCCACACATCAGTAGTCACACCCCTGCCGTGCTGGTCACACCTCCTGCGGCAGCACATAATAGGCCCTTCATAAAGGTCAGCTCCAGGCCCATGTGGACCTTAATCTGGTACTGCCCAGTAGTAATAACCCCTATGCTGCATTGCCCCCAGTAGTAGTCCCCCCTATACCATACCTCCCAACTGTCCCGCATTCAGTGGGACAGTCCTGTTTTTCTGGGACTGTCACGCTGTCCCACCCGCGGGCCGCAGTGTCCCGCGGTGGGGGGGAAGTTATGGAGAGCCCATACTGCTGCTCTTCCAGCAGAGCAGTTGGTGTGCAGGAGGAGAACAGATGCCGTGTGAACGGACTGCCTGGGGGCTGCCCAGCATCTTGGAGAGTGCTGGGCACGCCCCCAAAGTGACAAAAACGGGGGAAGCCACGAGGCTCCGCCCCGGTTTCAATAGGCTCCACCCCTTTTTACTTAGGTCACGCCCCCTTTTTGGTCACGCGCGCCTTCCAACATTGAAATGTTGGGAGGTATGTAATACTATGTGCTGCACAGCCAGGATGGGGTTAAAAACGTGGAGAAGAACTTGAGGCTAGAGCTTTGCCAGCTGGTATGACTATTTCAATAAAAATAAGATCAAAAGTGCGCAAACATACAGTACCAAGCTGCCTGTGTAACACAAAATAAAGCCTTCACCAAACTTCAAACAATAATCACAACAAAACAATCGTGTTCCACACCAGCACACAGGCACGTGTTCCCCAAAGTTTTTATATGTGGGTTTTTGTAATTTCTTACATAAATTTCTTCCACTTCAATGGTACTTTCATAAAATTATGTTCCTCCAAGAGATGTTATTTCTCAAGAAAAAAATGAAAGACAAAAAAAGCACATAGTGTAATACTGTTCTGAATTATGAATA
Organism: Taudactylus pleione; assembly: GCA_031769625.1. Taxonomy (NCBI): domain Eukaryota; kingdom Metazoa; phylum Chordata; class Amphibia; order Anura; family Myobatrachidae; genus Taudactylus; species Taudactylus pleione. The sequence continues at coordinate 24,751,845 of JAUIMM010000006.1, forward strand.
GATATTGATTCCAATATTGTGCTCATATTAAATAAAATAAAGGCTTGCATATATTACCATATCCAAGGTGTATCCTTTATTGGAGCTTTAGAATGACTCTATTGGTTCTTCTGATTTTCAATATTCATTTAGGATCTCAAAAAATAGAGACTAAAATAGTGCAATATTGTTTCAAAGCAATAAAACAAATTTATATCACACTCACATTGAATAAAATATAACATGCAATATATCACCATATCCATGGTAGCAGTCAGTAGTAATGATAACCCCTTTTAGATAGAAGTTCTAGAAATCGGAGTCCCCAAGTCCTGGAAACCTGTTGCTCCAATTTCAAGAAACGCTAGCTGTCAGCATTGTCACCCAGTCGGGATGCTGGCATTAAGATTCTTAGCGCCGGGATCCCTTACCCAACCTTTGGTATATACACCTGGGTGTATTGGCAGTGCGGAGAGCACTGGCATTTCAGGTCCTCACAGGTCCGGGTGTTTCGGGTCCTCATGCCCGGATGTAATCTGAGTCACTGTGCTTCTTGTAAACTCAGTTTAATCTTCGAAGGTAGGCGCCCGGCCCGCCTCACTGAGTGCTGCTGCTGACTCACGCAAACACGCATCGGCATGGCGAGGGCAACCATCACAGAGTGCACATACAGCAGTCAGCCAGTGGGGGAGCCACACCGCACATGCACAGATGAAACTTTCCCCCGGCGCTGACGGTTTCCAACAAAGCCTTTTCTGTGCATGCACGGCTATTCGATGGCCATCCCTACACCCGGAGTTGATTGGCCTATAGTGATCACAATAGGGATATTGAACGACAGGGATCGTAAATGATTCCTGGTTTATAATTAGTAAGCTTTGTTAACATGATCGTCTGGTAAAAACATCTGGCAGGTTTAAGCAGTTAGCCGTGGTTTGAGCTAGCGGGTCCGAATGGACTATGTGTTGACTTTTAATTTTATTTTGACGTGAGGAAGAGGGATAACTGGTGAGTAACCTGGAGGTGTTCTTTCAGACTTTAGGGCCTGATTCAGTGCCGCTCGCTCTGACAGAGCGCTCGCTCTGAATCAGGGCCCAGCTTTTTTTTTTTTTGGAGCGGCCTCTTGGCCACTCGCATAGCTGTGGGTGACCACCCACAGCTATAGTGAGCGGCCATGATGATGTTCACGATGGTCAAGACCATCGCGACCATCGGGCTTGCGATGAGACGCTTGTGGTAGGGTCTCATTCATCGCAAGCCCCAGAGAGCTTTCGGCTCTAACAGAGCTGGAAGCTCTCCACTGACATCACTCGTGATGTCAGTGGGGCCGCCCCCAAACGGCAAGTGTTCCCTCGGGAATGCCTCTGTTTGGGCAGCCACCCCCCTGGCCCACCCACCAAAGGAGGCGAGCTGTCGATGTTGAGTGCCCATCGCTAGCCGGGTCTCGCACATGTGCACGACGGAGCCGGCTCCATCATGCACATGCGCTGTGGGCTACCATCGACCCAGTTGCGAGCGTTCAGCACTTGCGACTGGGTCCGAATCAGGCCCACAATCCACTGGGAGAGGCATATATTGTGCGGATAATCCTAAATCCCAATCAAAGTTAGCATATGGACTAACTTAGAAGTCTGTTCTTACGGTCTATGGATTCCTCTATACACATATAAACAACCTAATGTGGATATTCCCATAAATTTATGAACTGTCTCCATGTTAAACAAACTGTGGATTTCCATATGGATGATTAAATACTTAACGGTGCTCATTACCGCTGATGTACATGCAGAGAGATCAGTTTATTTCATGTGCACTTATTGATACAATTCTTAGCACTGTATTTTATGAGGCATAGATACATTGTGTATAAAGAGATTTTTTTATTGTTTTTTTTTTTAATATTGTGTCTTGTGAGGAGAACTTTAACTGATATACTGTGTTCTAATCACTTATTAGTATTAGAGGACTTATATGCGTTTTGTATGTTTTTTATTGCTGGATGTCCAGAATAAATGTGAATTTTTTTATATATGCTGCACAATCTTGGCTCATATATTATCTTATATATACAGAATAAGATCAGCGCAAACTTTTTTTGCTTTACTTAAATCAATCCATTAGTGAAGGGATGTAGCGATATGCTGAAACATTGTAACTGATTTCTCTGGAGTTGTGTATATACAAGACTTAATACCGCAGTGGTTACATGTAATAAATAAGAAAGCTATACCAATCGGTCAGTAGCTATATATTTAATCTTATATACCCAAAGACTACCCTCCAACATGTCCCGTTCCACCCGCTACAAAATGCTCTGCTCATGGACTTCCCACCTAATGTATGATTGCAGTCACCTGTGTTGGACTAGTTCATTGATAACAGAGGCATAACTAGACCTTTTGGTGCCCTGTGCCAGAGAGAGCATTGGCGTTCCCCCCCATTTTTTAAATAGGGACATAAGATAGTGCACCTGATAAAGGGCAATTGCATCATGGGGAACGGCCAGGGGAGAGATAGGGGAGGCCAGAAGATGCTGGGTATAAAAGAAGAGAAAGCTACAAGTGAGAATTATAATAACCAGGAAAATTCACAGGCCCAAACAACGCACGATGCCCTATGGTGCCCTGTGCCATGGTACTGGTCGCACTACCCTAGTTTTGGCCCTGATTGATAAGTATGCTGTCACCTGTGGCGGGAAGTCCAGGAGCAGAGCAATATTGTACCTGGTGGAATGGGTCATGTTAGAGGGGCTGCCAAAGGTATGGAATCGATGTAATCATTCTTAAACACAAGTAATACTGCGGTTCTTAAATCTATATTTATATACATCTCTCTATAAGAAATCTCCTGAGAAATAATTGTTGGAATGATCGGAGAATATAGGAACACCTCAGGAGATGGTGTAAATTGAAACATACAAACCACAGGAGTAATTGATTTGTTTCCAGTATAAGAATATGGTAACATTTCAGGCTCACAAAGTTCGATTGAAACATTTGTAACAAGTCTATCAGAGGCTGATGGAAAGAATTAAATCAGAATACACTATAATTATCCCATCTTACAAGGGAGTATCAGTGAAGTAACTACAATAATCATTTGCAGTATTATAAATTGCGCAGATTTAATCTTACATGTGACACTACCAAACAAGAGTTTAATATACTCTATATTTAGAAAGTCAGATGTTATTGTGCAATCCAATAACATAGGGGGCGATTCAATTCAACGCGAACTGAATAGCGCCGGGAGCGAGCTCCCGGAGCTATTCAATTCAGTGCGCTGTGTGGTCTGAGAATGCCGGTTATCGCGCTTTAACAAGGGTGTTAAGGTGCGTTAACCGGCATTCACTGACCAAAGTGCCGGGTGCGCAGCTGTTAGCGTCGGGCTAAGCAGAAAAACAGCTGCACGCCCGGCACTTTGATCGGACTTCTCCTCACGAGGGTGGTGCGAGAAGAAATCCCCAAATTGTGTGGTGAATTGAATAGCTTTGGGAGCTCTTCCCGCTCTTCCCGCTCTTCATCGCGTTGAATTGAATCGCCCCCATACAGTATATATTTAGTACTGCTAGATAATAATGAGTATAACACCTATAAGGATAATGCTCAAGGATATTATTCTATAATAGTGTGATATAAGTAAATATCAGACACTACCAACAGATACAGTACCCCCTCTGGTTACATACTCTTATAATATCCTATTATACATAGTAATCAATGAGAATTCTAAAACATTCCCTTCTGTGCTAAATATAAATACCTTCATTTATACCTTGATATTCTGAATATTCTCTCATGAGTATTTCCATTAAATATAATAGTAACAATTCTATTATACCAGAGTTTAATAGTGAATAATTAGACATCCTCCGCACATAGAAAATAGAGGGGATACAGCGATATCCCTCTTATGTGCCGAATATAAATATCTTCATTCATGTTTTGGCAACCTTTATATACTCTTATGAGTGTAAAGTGTGAAATTGATCATTTTATCACTGTATGACTATATGGGAATTAACTAACCATCCAAATAAGTATTCTCTTGTGATAGTGCACATTCTTCATAATAAGGTATTTATGTAACCCAGATTATTTATAATAATATTGAGAAGCATATAACTTGACAGTGAGATACATTTTAATTATTTTTTATTTCTCTATTCACTTTTTCAGTTATTTCACTATTATTGTATACACAATAAGTTACTTTTAATATTTTACTGGAGAGGCATGTCATTTTAATTTGGTCTTATAAATGTTATTTTAATATTTTTCTTTAGTGCGCCAAACACTAACACACTTTCCAGCCTCCAGCCAGGACATGGATAATAAATATAGCTATATAAGTAACATTTACACCCACATAAGCAGCCAAGTGTTAGTTGCCCCAGTGGGGAGTAAATGAAATGAAAATACAGTAGGGAGAAGCACAAGAGGGTAGAGGGCCCTGCTTGAAAGAGCTTACATTCTAAAAGGGAGGGGCAGACAAACAGGAGTGGCACAGATGGGGTAGGTGGGGAGGAAGGAAGATGTAGCAGCAAGTTAGGATGAGAGCTGGAAGGCTTTAATGAAGTAGTGGGTCTTAAGAGCTCATTTGAATGATTGCAGAGAGGTGCAGAGTCTGATGGGGAGAGGGAGGGCGTTCCAAAGGTGGGGAGCAGCACGGGCAAAATCTTGGAGGCATGAGTGGAAGGAAGTAATCAATTGGCATGAAAGGCGGCATGTATTAAGTGAATGAAGAGGGCGGAAAGAAGAGTGAAGGGAGATGAGATCATAGATGTAAATGGGAGAGTAATGGGTGAGGGCTTTGTAAGTGAGTGTGAGAGCCTTGAATTGGGTTCTGAAAGGGAAGAGGAGCCAGTGGAGGGCTTGTAAGAGAGGGGAGGCAGATGTAGAGCGTTTGGAGAGGAAGATGAGCTGAGCAGCAGCATTGAGGACAGACAGGAGAGGAGAGAGATGGGATTTGGGGAGGCCAGATAGGAGGATGTTACAGTAGTCCATTCTGGAGATGACCAGTGAATGTATGAGAGTTTTAGTAGCATCCTGGGTGAGAAAGGGTCTGATCTTGGAAATATTCTTGAGATGGAAATGACAGGACTGTTAGAGGTTCTGAATATGTGTTTTGATGGATGGATAGGCAAGAGTCCAGGATGACTCCAGGACAATGCACTTTGGGACTAGATGAGATAGTTATGCCATCTATTGATAAAGAAATAGTGGGAAATGAGGTTATGTGGGAGGGTGGGAAGACGATCAGCTCAGTCTTAGACTTTAAGTTTGAGAAATTGCTGGGACATCCAGGAAGAGATGGCAGAGAGACAGTTGGAGATTCGAGTCAGTAGAGAGGGGGAAAGATGAGGTGAGGAAAGGTAGATCTGCTTATCATCAGCATAGAGATGATAATGGAGGTCAAAATCAATTTTAGATGTAAAATAGGTAGCAAAGTCAATGACAGAGAGCAAGGAGGGGAGACAAGGAGGGGGTGAGCAGAGGAGAGAGTTGAAGGTGGAAAAGAGACACTGGGGATTTGAGGACTGGGAGGAGATGAGATTCTTGAAATATGACTGTTTAGAGAGGAATGGGCAGCACTGTAGGATGACAGCAAATGGAGAAAATCTGCCTGAGAGCGTGATCTTCTCCACTGTTGCTCGGTGGTTCGTGAACATTTTTGCAGGTATCTGGTGCATTTGGAATGCCAGGGTTGAGTTGTGGATTTGCGAGGGTGAGTAATGATCGACGGAGCAACAGAGTCAAGAGCAGAAGTAAGGGAGTCATTGTATAGGGAAACAGCTTGTTCTGGGCAGGAGAAAGAGAGGATAAGGGAGAGAAGCGAGTCAAGAAGGGAAGAAAAGAAAGCAGTGTCGATAGCTTCAATGTTACACTTAGTGATGGTGGCTTTCGGAGGTAGAGGAGGGGAAGGAGAGAGGGATAGGTTAAAAGAGAGAAGGTGATGGTCAGAGAGGCAGAATGGGGAATTAGAGTATGCAGAAATATCACAACGGTGAGTGAATACCAGATCAAGCAAATCCCCACTCGCTTGGAAGGGTGAGGAGGTCCATTGGGAGAGGCCAAATGAAGAAGTGAGTGTGAGGAGTTTGGAGGCAGAGGATTCTTTGGGGATATCAATTGGATATTGAAGTTACCTAGGGCTATCTACTTGCCAAACTACTAGATCTGTGTTTGAACTGCACCACATATGCAATCATAAGAGGGTTCTTCCTGACCTCCTGCAGGTCAGACGACCTCTCACACACATTTGGGAAAAGTTAAGTAACCATACTTTCTGTTCAAAGCACATATATCCAATCAAAACAATTGTGGAGTGGGAGGAAAGAAATCTGGTGAGGCGGTTGTAAATAATACGCTTAAGGAGTTTGGAGGCAAAAGGGAGGAGAGAGATGGGTTGGTAGTTAGAGAGAATGTTAGGATCAAGGGTTGGTTTTTAAAGAATGGGGGAGACAAGAGCATGCTTGAATGCAGAAAGGACAGTGCCAGATGAGAGGGAGAGATTAAGGAGGTGGGCAAGATGGGAGCAGGCAGAAGGAGAGAGGTAGTGGAGGAGGTGGGAGGGGGTGGGGTCAAGGGGGGAGGTGGAAGGGGGGGAGGACTGGATGAGGGCCATTACTTCCTCTCCAGATACAGGGGAGAAGGATGTCAAAGTCGGTAAAGTGGATTGGGAGGGGTGATCTGGGAAAGGAGGAGGTAGAGAGCTGGGGGACTGGTTGGATATGATGTCCTGACGTATGGAATAAATTTTAGATGTAAAATAGGTAGCAAAGTCAATGACAGAGAGCAAGGAGGGGAGACGAGGAGGGGGTGGGCAGAAGAGGGAGTTGAAGGTGGAAAAGAGACACTGGGGATTTGAGGACTGGGAGGAGATGAGATTCTTGAAATTTGACTGTTTAGAGAGGGAATGGGCAGCACTGTGGGATGACAGCAAATGGAGAAAATCTGCCTGAGAGCGTGATCTTCTCCACTGTTGCTCGGTGGTTCGTGAACATTTTTGCAGGTATCTTGTGCATTTGGAATGCCAGGGTTGAGTTGTGGATTTGTGATGGTGAGTAATGATCGACGGAGCAACAGAGTCAAGAGCAGAAGTAAGGGAGTCATTGTATAAGGAAACAGCTTGTTCAGGGCAGGAGAAAGAGAGGATAGGGGAGAGAAGCGAGTCAAGTAGGGAAGAAAAGAAAGCAGTGTCGATAGCTTCAATGTTACGCTTAGTGATGATAGCGTTTTCGGAGTTAGAGGAGGGGAAGGAGAGATAGGTTAAAAGAGAGAAGGTGATGGTCAGAGAGGGGGAATGATGAATTAGAGTAGGCAGAAATATCACAATGGTGAGTGAATACCAGATCAAGCAAATGCCCACTCGCATGGGAGGGTGAGGAGGTCCACTGGGAGAGGCCAAATAAAGAAGTGAGGGTGAGGAGTTTGGAGGCAGAGGATTCTGTGAGGATATCAATTGGATATTGAAGTCACCTAGGGCTATCTACTTGCCAAACTACTAGATCTGTGGTTGAACTGCATCACATATGTAATCGTAAGAGGGTTCTTCCTGTCCTCCTGCAGGTCAGATGGAATCTCACACACATTTGGGAAAAGTTAAGTAACCATACAGTCTGTTCAAAGAACATATATCCAATCAAAACAATTGATGTATTCAACACACAGGAATGTTGGGCTTTCTTGGTTAAATTACCAAGTTGGATTTAAGTAAAGTCAATGGATAATAGTATTTGATTGGTTGTTATACTTAAAAGTAGATTTTAATAATTACTTTGTTGGGCTATTGCTCTCAACTAATGGAGCATACACACGGTCAGATTTGTCAGACTTGTCAGATTTGTCAGATGAACGATTGAACGATTTGAACGATTTGAACGATTGAACGATTTTTGACTGCATTAAAATGAATGGAATCGTCCAAGTCTGACTGCAAACACATCAGATGTCAGATATCGTTCTCTGACAAACGGGAACGCGCATTGGAGATTGTCCATCGTTCAGGCATGTCAGATATGTCAGATTTTCCTTCAGATATGAACGACTGAATGATTTTTAAATCGTTATCATTCATATCTGAAGGAAAAATCTGACCGTGTGTATGCACCATAAATGTATGAAATAGAAGAAAAACTATTTAGACTGAATAATGTCTAAAAGAATATTTACAGTAGTTGATGTAGTAAAAAAACTGATAATACACAAAAGTATGAAGCATTTGTAAAAGACAACCACAAGAGGGCACTCTTCAGCTGCTCAGCTCATAATAAAGCAGAAATTTCACAGCATGTACTTTCTAGATTGATGTCTCCAGGAATTGTTTACAGAGGTAAATAGGTTTTGCTTTGTTGTACAAAAAAATACTATATATTTAATTCAGTAATGTTCAGAAATATCTATTGACAAAAATAAATATTCATTACATAGCAGATATTCATCACTTTTTTTTCTAAAATGTTATTTTTTTTTTGCTTTACAGAGAATATTTTACCATTAACACCACACACTGCCCTTCGGAGCTTAGTAACTAGATCTCCCATGCAAACACACACTAGCGTCCGTTTCATCAGTAACCAGTTAACCCACCAGTAGTGTTTCAGCCTGTGGAAAGAAACTGGTCCATATTGAGGTACCTACCAGAATGGTAAGAGCATACAAGCATATACATTGGAATTGAATCCATGACCAAAATACTATTCCACAACAATGCTTACCATTGTGTCACTGTGCTGACTAGAAGGTATTTTTTTTAATCTTATGTGAGTTTTGCTCTTTGACTGTTTACTGCTATTTAGTTTTTTATGGCAGTAGTAAAGGTAAATTCTAGAGTATATATAAGTCCTCTCATTTTCAGTTACCATTCCACAGGACCACTTATTGAGGTTGGTCAATGTTAGAGCTGTCAGTCATACTCTGCACACAAAGTAACTCCCCCCTCCTTTATTATTATTATTATTATTATTATTATTATTATTATTTCTTATTTCATCTTTTATTTAGAAGGCACCACAAGGTTTCTGCAGCCCCATACAAGGGGTAGACATAACAACAACACAGCATTGCAGAGAATAAGTACAATACACAGATGGTAACCATAGTGTAAGTACAAAGCAGAGCTCAAATCATCACAGTAATATCACATGTTAGGTGACAGATAGGGGTGTACAAGACTACAAACGACTTAAGTGACAATTATAAGTCAGCAGGATACAAGTGAATGGATGTGATTTCAAATAAATCTCATAGCACACAGAATATCACATGTTAGGTGACAGATAGGGGTGTACAAGACTACAAACGACTTAAGTGACAATTATAAGTCAGCAGGATACAAGTGAATGGATGTGATTTCAAATAAATCTCATAGCACACAGAATATCACATGTTAGGTGACAGATAGGGGTGTACAAGACTACAAACGACTTAAGTGACAATTATAAGTCGGCAGGATAAAAGTGAATGGATGTGATTTCAAATAAATCTCATAGCACACAGAATATCACATGTTAGGTGACAGATAGGGGTGTACAAGACTACAAACGACTTAAGTGACAATTATAAGTCGGCAGGATAAAAGTGAATGGATGTGATTTCAAATAAATCTCATGGCACATAGAAAAATAGGACCTAAGACATGGAAGACAGGCATGATAGGCATGAACATAATAGTAATGCAGAATAAGATAAAAGGATGCAGCTTGAGTAAAACCCAGACAGAACTAATTTAGCATGAGATACAACAGATACATGTGAGGATGACGAAGCATGGACTGACGTGAGACATAAGGTAGAGGACCCTGCCCGTGAGAGCTTACATTCTAAAGGGAGAGGTAAAAGAGATAATAGGAGTTAATGAGATGATAGGCCAAGGGAAAAGGAGGCAGCTGTCTCAGGCTCAGTAATACAGTAATAGGGTACAGATTCAAGGGTGAGAAGGCTGTAGTAGCAGCAAGGCAATACAGTATATGATGCAATGGCCAGATCCGGCTCCAAGGGTCAGATCACGCTGTGCCGGCTCTTTACAGTGCGCCCCAACACCGCACGCGACCGAAAATGGGGGCATGACCTAATTGAAATAGACCAAGCCCCCTACATGATGTTATTTGGAGGCATGCCCACAAGTAACGTCAGGCTGGGGGGAATTCACTAGCTGGGCTTCCCCAGCCCTCTCCTGTCACTGAATGGATGCCGTGTACATGCGCGCAGCATCCATTCAGACTCCGGGGGCTGGCACCGCCGCACAGTTGTGGTGGTGGGGGTTCCCAACCTCCCGATTTGACTACCCGTGGGCCGCTAAAATCGTGATGCTGGGGAGGGGTGCGCCCCCTATGGTTGGCACTCCTGTTCTTCCGCACTGGTGGAACACCCCTAGAAACGGCCCTGGCAATGACAAATGCAGGAGGACAATAAAATCAGTAAAAACTAAACATTGGAGACCATAGTGAATGCAACAAATACATTGAGATATGATAAACCTTGGGGAGAATACAGAAGAAAAAACATGGTAAAACAGATAAGTAAAATGGTATATAACAATGACAGAGTGACTCAAGCAATCAGCAGATGATGGATAAGAAGTTGTAAGAGGGTCCACTGAAGAGATGGTGGAGTGGTGTGAAGGACTGTGTGCAGCTGAGGCCCTGCTAGCACAGATGGTGGCATGAAGGCCAAGAAGTGCATGGGCTGGTTTAGTGTGGAAGCCTGTGTGCAACTGGGGCCCTAAATGGTGAAAAGACCAGTGTGGGCTGGGGGCATTGATGGGGCAAGGACCTTTCTTGCTCAAAGTCTAAGATGCAGAGGGCCATCATGGCACAGCATGTCTGGAGTTGTGGTCAAGTAACTGTGGTTGGAAAGGGGAAACTAGCAAAAAGCAGACAATGGCAGCGGGTTGGAAATCAGGGCTAGGGGCAGCAGTTAGAGCCACCATGAAGCAGTTACTGGTAGATCACAGGTCAGTGAGGCAACAATTGTATCCTTAATATAAAGAAGCCAGGACTTCAACTGGTGCCTGATTGGGTCCAGAGTGGTGTACGCAGAGCTGTATGCTCATTTGAGTACTGCAGCAGTGGTGGTGCACATGATGGAGCAGGGCAGCAGGAATCCAGGAGATCACAATTGTCTAGAATAATGAGGCTGGAGAAGGTGCACAATGCCAGAGGGCCTGATTTAGAGGTGGATGCATTGTCAATGTTCATAGTTGACCGATTATTTGCTACTGTGCATGCACAAATGTCAGAGAAACCTCTACGGCACATGTGTACCAATAAGTGTATGCAGAGACTGCTGTTGTGAACAGAGTTGCTTGTAAAAGAGCTGGCAGTGGATAGCCATGGGCGTTCCTGTGAGGTAACTAGGATGTACTTAAAGTGAAAGCAAGAAAATTCTGGCTCATGGGCGTGTTATGGGAGTGTTATGAGAGGGTTATGGGAGTATCATAGGTGTGTTATGGGAGTGTCATGGGCGTGTCATGGGAGTGTTATGGGAGTGTCAGTGAACGTGGCTTCTCAAATGCAGAGTGCAGCTACAGAGGCCATGATACAGAAGGAGACTGCGCCAGTCATAGAGCGTCATAAAGTATCAATGGTCAACACAATGGTGTCCCGAGGATGGAATGTTTGAATCCACTGGTGGATTGAAAGTGTCTCAGGGCTTGCAATGTCCAACGCTGGCAAATAGACAAGGGGAAGGCTGAGAGTAGCATTTGCATATTTCTACAGAAATGAATGCAAAATAAATTGTAGCCGGTCATACATTAGTGTCCACCTCTGAATCAGGCCCAGAGTTACTCATGTGAACTCGAGAGGTTGCTAGTGATTGAGAGAGATTTCCTTTCATAAAGCATGCATATCAGCAACCTTTGTCCTTATGTGGATGAATGTACCATTTCAAAATACATATACCATTATATATATTATATACATATACTGTACCATCTGACAGGGTATGTTAAGATACATATGTACACACTGGGCAGGTGCCCAGGGCCTCACGATTCTAAGGGCTTTTGAGCAGGGGCAGGCTTAGCCAGGAGCATCTACATGATGCGTGGCCACTCACGCTATGCATTTGGCAGTCAACTGAGAGGCAGGCAGAGAAAGCTGCTCTCTGGCTGCTCTGATTGTGAATTACACACAATCAGAGTCACCAGACAGCATTCTCTGCCTGCCTCCCAGTCTGCAGTCACACCGCTGGATAAAGGTGGGGGGGCATGTCCCCATGGCCTCTCTCTCTCTCTCAGAGGGCCCCCATCACATACTTTAATCACAGCTGCAGGACACAGCAGGAACTGCACTGCGAGCTAGTGAAGAGAAGAGGGAGATGGAGTCCATGATCCTCGCTGTATATTATGTTTTTTATGTCTAAACATTGAGTTTGTTGAAAGTCCCAATAAATCTAAATGTTAATTTTATTGACTGTTTACATTTTTATTTCTATGAATGGGTAGGTAGGGGCCCCAATGCATTGCTTTGCCCAGGGCCTACAATGCTGTTAAGACGGCCCTGCAATCTGAGAAATGTTATGGTGGGTGGGGGTAGAAAGGGTTAGCATAGAAGTAGAGAGGCGTACAATGAGGAATGTAGTGAAGAGTATACCAGCACTACTCAGATTTGTACCACAGTTTTCTAAATTTGCAAAACCTTTGACTAACCAAAGGTTATCCTCAAATAAGAAAAACCTTTTCTCAAGAAAAGAAACGTAGATCTGGTCGTCCCTTCTATCGGGTTAATGAAGAGTTTGGAGATCGATGGACACAACAGTGTGAACAAGCTTTTGAAGAACTGAAGGAAAGTCTTACTCATACCTCTGTTTTGGCCTATGCTGATCCTTCCCGACCATATGTCTTACATATAGATGCGTCATTTCAAGGACTTGGGGGATTTCTATATCAACATCATGGCTCTCAACTGCGGCCTGTCTCATATATCAGCAGAGGGTTATCACCTAGTGAGTGGAATTATCCAGCTCATAAGCTGGAATTCTTCGCTTTAAAATTAGCTGTGGTGGGGGGCGTGGCCGGGCAAGCTAAGATGGTGGATGCTTAAACCCTGAGCTCCGCTATAGACCACGCATGCATGTTCCCGGATCCCGCACTAACCTTGTCCCCAGTCGCCGGAGTGTACTTTTCCTCCCCCTGACTATCTGTGCCACCTGACAGAGCCGCCGGCCGGAAGCGAGGAGTCCCTAAACGGTCTCAATACAAGCGCCGAGTGCTCAACGCAGCACCTGCCGGCGCCATCTTGCGACTCCCATCTCCTCTCTCCAGGCTGCCTCCTGCTCCATGCCGTGGCCTCCTCCTATCGGCCAAAGGCTTAGATGAGCGCTCGGAGGTTAGTGCTGCTGCCAGCATCCCTGAACTGCCTGCGAGGAGCCTCCTAGCGGGGCCCATACCCTGCGGCCTAGCGCTGACCTGAAGCTGGGGACTGGAGTACAAAGCCCATCCTGTGACACGCAAGCGAGACTCCATACAAAGTGCCCTGTAAGCCAGGAATCCAGGGCAAAAGAGTCACCCCGTTATCGCTGAGTAAAGCCTTGCCTGTCTTATTCAGAGGTGAGAGTTTACACTAATATTCATCAGCTTGTGCCACCTATGAAGCTTTAGACATAGAACTACAGGCAGACACTGTGATAACAGCTCCTGTCATACTCCAGTGATTTCTCTGTGAAAGTCTTCAGATTACTGCATTTCCTATACTTGCTCCATTGAATATTGAATATGTAATTGTCCAAGATAACGCCGGATGAGCGGGTCCGGGACAGGATGTCTCTTATAATGGACTGATTATTAACTCACCCATACAGTAATGTACTGAAGACCAGATCTAACACTATCATCTCAGGCTCTCTATCTGCCTAAATCTACTCCTGGTGTTTTGATATTATATTTATTTAACACCATGCTGACGAAGAAAGGGGGGAAAACCCCCCACCAACCAGCCCCTATTCAATTCCCTAAACCAGCTATATCCAGAAACAAAACACTCACAACCACTCCAGTGAAACCCTCAAGATCTGCGGTAATGCCTTTGTCAATGGGATCCACAGACAGGAGCGGGTCTAGATCCGGATCCATCGGCTCCCCTCACTACCCAAACAATGCTACATTTATTTACCGCTTTTTGTATAGACATCCTCACTGGTTTGGAAACTTCAGTCCAATCTCTCCGAGCGGATCTTGGGAATTGCGGGACATACAGATCACTTGGAGTGCAAGATGCAGGAGTTGGTGGAATCCCACAATGACCTTCTCACAGCTCACTCTGAGCTACAGACCGAGATGACTTCCACCAAAGATAAATTGGCAGATCTCAAGGACAGATCAAGAAGAAACAATCTAAAGATCAGAGGCATCCCAGACTCCGTCGCGCCTGGTGAGGTCCAGGAAAACATGATAAAGCTCTTCCAGAAATTACTCCCATCAGCGTCTGAGCATGACCTGCTTATCGATCGAATCCACCGTCTGCCGAGACCAAGGGGGGGATCCTCCAACTTCCCCAGAGACATCCTGATGAGGATTCATTTTTTCCACATCAAGGAAAACATTCTAAAGGCGGCAAGATTAATGGAAGGCTCTGACGCTTTGGGTGGCTTACAAATTTTTCGAGATCTATCCTCCTACACTCTGGCTAAAAGGCGCTCATATCACGCTATCACTGCTGCTCTCCGAGAAAACGACATCTCCTATCGCTGGGGATTCCCTGTCAAGATTTTGATACAATACGAGTCCTCCACATATGTGATTTCTTCTATTGAAGCTGGAGTCAAGCTTCTCACAGACTGGGACATTCCTATTTCAGCTACTAAATCTACTTCTGCCAATTGAATCCTCCCGGACTGAAATGTTATCTAAAAGTCACTGGTAGGACGATTCCAGCTCATAGCTAAGATACTTTTGGGCATGAGTATATAATGTTCTAGATTTGATACATACCCGATGTCATATGTGGATACTGTAAGCTGTTTATCTACCAATAGCTATATCCATGTCTTTTATTATTTGCTAGTTCTACCTCTCTAGCGCCACTATACATGTTGTATTTTCAGGTTACCAGATCTTGTTTTAAAAATTTTAATTCTGTTGATACTGGAAACTGCAAACTATGTTTCTATCGAGATTTATATCTACGCAATTTCGATTGACACTTACTATGTTTATAGATATTGGATAATTTCCCACTGTCTAGCCAGCTTCCGGCTAATATTGGTAGTGATGTTATTGCCATTTTTCAATGTCCCATATTATTTAGGATTTTTTTGTTGAATTATAGATCCAGTCAAATGTTTATCTTTCTTCATAATTACAGTTATTTATGATGGTTAGATTACTGTATGGGTGAGCCCTATGTTGGCCACCACCCCACTGTTCTTCTCTTTTTGGTTTTGTCTCCAAGGTATCCCAGGGACAAACACTATGACCCAAATTTTTTCTCTGGGTCATTTCAGTTTTTCTATTCCCCATTCCCCCTTACCCTACATCTTGTATTACCCTCATATCCCCCCCCCCTTTCCTTTTTTTGAATCTGGACCTCTAACACTTTTACACTTATACAAGCTTCCTACCATACCCATGGTTAAGTTTTTTAGTCTAAACACACATGGCCTTAACTCCCCAAATAAACGACATCTTGCTCTTGATACATTTCACAAAGAAAAAGCTAAAGTAGTCGCCCTCCAGGAAACCCATTTCTCTTCATTAGCCCCCCCAGCCATTAGCAATACCAGATATCCCACTGCTTACTATGCTAATGGCCCTTTTAAAAGGAATGGAGTAGCCATTCTGCTTCATCGTTCAGTGCAATTTGAACTAACATCGAAGATAGCAGATAAGGATGGCCGTTACCTTATTGTAATTGGGAAATTGGAGGATAAAGTGATGACACTAGTCTCGATTTATGCCCCCAACTCACGTCAAGCGTCTTTCTTATGCAAATTTCTACAAATGCTTCAAAAGGTTAGACAGGGACACCTTGTACTAATGGGGGACCTTAATCTGGTGTTAGATGATAAGCTTGACAGAACATCACTGGCTCAGGGTTACTCTGGGAGGGGAAGTCCTACTGGTGCCCTGCAGCATTTACTCGCTGAGCTTGATTTATACGACGCATGGAGGACAAACTCACCTCAAGTTAAAGATTACACGTATTTCTCACACGTACACAATTCTTACTCTCGTATCGACTACATACTAACGGATAAGTGGACATTGCAGCACACTCTTAGATCTACCATTGTCCCAGTACTATGGTCTGACCATGCCGCGGTGACATGTACGTGGAATCTCTCCCAATCTACATTGCCCCCTAGACAGTGGAGATTCCCTAGCTACTTATTATCTTCCCCGGAGGCGGTTAATGCACTGTCTGAAGCTATGTAAACCTATCTAGAGACTAATTCTCCCCTAGATACCTCATACCCTACATTTTGGTGTGCCCTGAAAGCTGTTTTAATAGGGGTGGCCATCCAGACGGGAGCTAGACTTCGAAGACAATATCTTAACAAACAGACAGCTTTAGAGGAAAGGCTCCATCAGGTGGAGTCACTGAATAGAACTCAACCCTCGCGCATGCTCAAAAGAGAACTAGTCTCTATCCGAAATCAACTTCATAAGATGTTTCTATCCCGTATGCAATCAGCCTATACTAAAATGCAACAACGGTTCTATACCTTGGGAAACAGATCTGGCAAGTTTTTAGCTAGTAGACTTCGGACTAGACATGCTAGAAATAGAATTAAATCTATACGATCCCCTGACGGACGTACCCTTCTAAATCCCTCAGATATAGCTTGAGAATTTTCTAGGTACTATGCGAAGTTGTATAACTTAAAAGATGACTCCTCAATCCCTCAACCAAACGCCACTCTTATTTCTTCTTTCCTGAGGGACTTGGAGCTCCCTGCATTGAGTGAAGAGGATCTAGAATCCCTTAACTCTTCATGGTCTACTAAGGAGATCTTGGGGGTGATTGGTTCCCTGCCTTCGGAAAAGGCTCCTGGTCTGGATGGATACACGAACTCTTTCTACAAGAAATTCGCAACAGAGCTTTCCCCTATAGTCAGAGATCTTTTTTTGTATACTACTAAAATGGGCTCCTTCCATAAGGAAATGCTCCAAGCCCAAATAATCACTATCCATAAGCAAGGAAAGGATCCCTCTCTATGCCAGAGTTATAGACCCATTGCATTGCTCAATACTGATGTGAAAATTACTCTAAATTAATCGCTAATAGCCTAGCCCCCTATATCCCAAAATTAATCCATCCGGACCAGGCAGGATTCGTTCATGGTAGACAAACATCCGACAATACCCATAGAGTATACGACCTTGCCGAATTCATGCTCATGGAAAAACGCGAGGCTGTACTTCTTTCCCTAGACGCCGAAAAGGCGTTTGATCGTCTAAATTGGGATTTTCTTAATGCTGTCTTAGTAAAATTTGGGTTCCAAGGTGAAATAGCGACCTCTATCTCGGCACTCTATAGCTGCCCATCGGCATCTGTATTAAGCAATGGATTTCCATCTCCAATTTTTGAAATAACAAATGGTACTAGACAAGGCTGTCCCCTCTCCCCGTTTATGTACATTCTTGCTGTCGAGCCATTTGCCGCTACAATTAGAGGTTCTAATGTATTTCCGGGAATTAAGGTGGGTTCTTCAATACATAAACTGAGTTTGTTTGCAGACGACGTAATCCTTTTCGTTACCAACCCAGGCTCTTCACTTCCAGCCTTACACAACATCATAGATCATTATAGCGCTTCGTCATTCTATAAACTTAATGCTACTAAAACAGAGGCCCTGCCTATCCATATCCCACCCAAAACATTGACAAGATTTAAAACAAAATTCAAATACATATGAAAGGAGAACTCCATATCATATCTAGGGATTCACATATCTAATACTACGTCTAACTTAGCAGAATTAAATTTTAAGCCCCTTTTGACCCATATAGATGACCTATTGAAACGTTGGTTAAGTTTTGAAATATCTTGGTTGGGTAGACTAGCCACGTTCAAAATGTCAATTTTACCAAAGCTTATGTATTTGTTCCGAGCAATCCCCTATCTAGTCCAAAAAAATTATATTCGACAGATCCACTCCTTAATTTTGAAATATATTTGGAGAGGAAAAACCCCTCGAATCGCCTATTCTCGATTAACTAGACAGCGCAAGTTAGGTGGGCTCGAAGTCCCCGATCTGTTCGCTTACCATTATGCTTGTCTGGTGGCTCAGATAGGCGACTGGTCCCTTCCTCATGGGACCAAACCATGGATAGATTTGGAGAGGGAACTATGCTCATATCCCCTATGGGAGTTTCTGTGGACCCCAAACAACTACGTCCTCTGGTGAAAGATACTCCACGAGCCGTTGTAGATTCATTAATGGCCTGGGATCTAACTGCAATCTCTACTAGGGGACTCTCTTTACCGACTAGTAACCTCTCCTTAGGAACCCTCTCACATTTAATACCTGATCTAAACATTTCCCGATGGCAATCTTGCGGCATCTCCTCTATCTCTGATCTGATTATTAATAGATCTGTTAGAACTTTTGCCTCCCTTCAACAACAATACAACCTACTACACAGGGAATTATTTACGTATACCCGTATACACCATTGGTTATTGAGTATATTTAAAATCCCGGGCTCCCTACACATTCCACCTGCCCACATCCTATCCAGATTGTCATCAGGGAACTCCAGAGGTTCAATATGGTTTTGGTACTCCACCAAGATAGAGAGGAAATGGGTAAATCTCCCTCGCAACTTGAATGGGAAGCTGACTTACAAACCACATTAACACCTCCTCAATGGGAATCCATATACTTAACAGCCCACCGCTTCTCCAGATGCTATAATCACCTTGGAATGCAATATAAATTGTTACAGAGACTCTACTTCACGCCAGCTAAACTACATAAAATTTGGCATTCTCAATCGAAGTTTTGCTGGAGAAACTGTATGGAAGTAGGTGATTTATTCCATATCTTCTGGAGCTGTACTCGCATACGTCCTCTATGGAACAAGGTGTTCACATTAGCCCATAAAGTCCTACAAGTACGCATCCAGGAATCCCCTGCTCTGGCACTGCTACATATTTACCCTTCGGGTCTATCTAAGGTGGATTGCTACCTTCTAGGACATACATTTATTGCCACAAGAGCAGCTATTGCTCAACATTGGAAATGCTCATCTCCCCCCCCCTCTCTAAAATAATCCGTAAGATTCATTTTACCTTTTTAATGGAAACTGTTGGCTTACCGGGCCCCCTCCTTGACCTCTTCCCCTTTAGTGAAGTGGTCTAATTGGTCAAAGTTTACTGCAGCTGGGGAAGGTGCATTACTTCTCCTCGAAACCCCTTAGATTCCTATCTTATTGAAAGGTTTATTGTTGTCTTATTTCCCAATGATGTTTTATTACAATGTAATCATAGGGTACAAGAACAATCTGTTGTCTATACTATTTGCTTCTTATTCATTGTTTGTACGATTGGAAATGTTGTAATTTTTTCCTGATTCCCTTCCCTCCCCCTTCCCTTTTTCTCCTTTCTGTACCCCTTCCCCTCCGTGTTTCACGGACAAAATTTTAATAAAAAACTATTGATGATAAAATTAGCTGTGGTGGACAAGTTGCATGATTATCTGTACGGTGTGGTCTTTGAGGTCCACACTGACAATAACCTTCTCACTTATCTGCTAACCACGACCAAATTGGATGCCACTGGACATAGGTGGCTAGCAGCCTTGTCTGTGTATAATTTTTGCTTAAAATACAGACCTGGGACTAGTAACGTTGACATGGATGCTTTATCTAGGTTAGTAAGAGAACATGATGGATCACAAAAAGAAGAGTGGGTAGAAATGCCGGCTTCTGAAGTAAGGGGACTATGTCATAGAACCTCTGCTAAGCAAGTAATCAGGAGGTATATTGAACTTCTTATATCCACAGATAAAGCAATTCCAATGGCTTACTGTTGGCTATCGCAAAGGGAGATGGGAGGTCTACAGAAGATCAACCATTATCAATTAGAAGAAGAAGAAAAAAGATTTGCATATTCATGATGTGAATCACTGACCATTTCACTCGTTATTCACAAGCTTATCTGACAAAAGATCAAAAAGCCATTTCAGTGGCCAAGACCCTAAGGGTGAAATTTTCAATCCATAATGGGTTACCCACCTGTTTGCATTCGGATCAAGGGCCTGAGTTTGAAAGTTGGATGATATGGGAAATATGCAATATATGTGGCATAAAAAAGTCCCAGACCACACCATACCACCCTTAAGGAGATCCACAGCCAGAGCAGTTTAATCGCACCCTCCTCTATATGCTGGGTACTTTGGATCCTAGTAAGAAATATCAGTGGAGTCGGTACATCAGCTTATTGGTACACTCGTACAATTGTACAAAGAATAAGGCTATGGGATGCTCCCTTTACTTCTTGATGTTTGGAATAGACGCCTGCCTTCCAATAGATGTCTGTCTTGGAGTCACCCCAGGAGAAGTCAACTATGTACCCCATACTAAGTATGTGGAACAATTGAGAAGAGATCTGTGAGAGGCATACCAGATTGCCCAGAATATTGCAGATAAGTTGGGGAAAAAGAACAAAGTGCATTATGATTCAAGAGCATAGGAACATCAGTTGTTCCTTGGAAATAGAGTTCTGATTCAAAATTTAGGACCTTCATCCAGGCACAAGTTGAGCAATAAGAATTGTATGAACAACTTGAACAAATTCCAGGGATTCCCTCATACAAAATACAGCCTGAAGGGGCCCCTGGTCCTATTAAAACATACAATCAACAAAGATAGATAGCCCAAGCGCCAGTAATGGTGTGCTGTTAACCCCCCTCCTTGTGTAGATTGCAGCTCGCCCACAGGAAGTTTTTGCCACACTTCCAACAACAATAAAGAAATATATAAAAAGTAGGCGGCATCTAAGAACACATATCAGGGAGTGTATTAATAAACCACCTTTATTGAAGGCTAAAATATCAGTATATATAAACTTTCAAAAATCTCAATAAAACTCCCGGGAGTATAAGAAAATTCTATACACACAGTATGTATTAAATGAATAACATGTCTTCAAATGAAGCACAAATTTACAATTAAAAGATAAACAATCACAATAAAATATCTCTATTATCCTCAAATTGATGGATTGAACATCTGAGCTCTGATGCTTCAATGAGCCAAGTGAAAATGACCCAGTAAGCAGCAATGTTCTGAATAACTGAGAAAAAGATGTTTTCATGTAGCAATGAATTGAAAGCTGAATGGCCCAATAAAACTAAGTAGCTGACAGTGTTCCACAGCAATTAGCAACAGTGTGTCTAGTAACTGAGAAAAAAGCTGCTAAACAGCAGTAAATTGAGAGCTGAGTGGCCCAATAAAACTAAATAGTTGACAATGTTCCACAATGCGCTGTTGACCACAGATTACATCCTGTGGTCAACATTTCAATGACATAGCATTTTCATCAGAACAAAGAATGTACATAACACTCACCCTAAAGTTGGTGTTCCCCCTTCACCATGCTGGCACAGTGCCTCCAGTAGTACCATTTATGCAGTGGCCCCAGTAATGCCACTTATGCTGTTCCCCCACTAATGCCCCTAGTAGTGCCCCTTATGCTGTGCCCCTAGAACTGGTGGCCTCTCCCCTATGCAGTACTTACCTGGTCAGCGCTCCCATGTAGACGTCCACTGACTGCCGCTGACTGTATATAATTGGATCCAGCAGGTGCGCAGGCTCTTCACAATGGGGGAGACATGGGTGACATTATGACATCACCCACGCACCTACGCGCTGCATCAATGGGAACGTTGGCCTCTGAAGTGATCAGAGGCTTCTTTAGTCTCTGATCTCTTCAGAGACCAGCATTCCCAGAAACTGCAGCAGGCTGGTCGCGATCTACTGGCGGGAGCTCCGCGAGCTACCGGTAAATTGCGATCGACCTTTTGGCCAGCCCTGATCTAAAAGATGACTCAGTGTATGTGCAGACCCTGTCCATATAAACAAAATGTAATCGATATAGCAGGTATAGTAAAACACCTGAGTGTAGATAACAGGATCCAGAAAAACTCATTGAGGATGCAACTGCCTGTATAACATTAGATATTGGTGACACTTATAGCTATACGGATACAAAGGCTGAGTTGATTATGTTTAAGGACAAGCTCTGTGCACAAACAGATAATATTCCTTTACAGGATAAGTTCAGAGATTGGATCATACTTAAAAGGAAAGAAGTTAACTTTTACTGACATGGGGCCACATTATCAGAGTATTACTCTGAGAAAAGAATCCCTCGTGGCTTCAGGGTATAAAATATACCCACTATTGGGCTGTCATGACCAGGATTTCTCAGCATAAGGGATGACGGGTATTACCTGTGAGGGTGCTGTGGCGTGGTCCTTCTGGCAGAGGGGCTGGTGTCTGGCAGCAGGTGTTGGCTGTGCGAGGTGTTCCACAGTCACGGTGTCATTTTGGCTGGGGTAGGCCTGGTGGTGTTTCCATTCCACTCTGGTATGGGCGCCACCATCTTGCTTCTGGTCATATGATTTAGTTGCTCCAGTTCTGGCATGTCACATGCTCTCTCTGACCTATCACGATGCTGCACTGGGTACTTAAGGGAGTTCCCATAGTTGCCAGTGCAATGTGTTTCACAGCATAGCTGTGAGAGAGTTCCTGTGCTTCTGAATAACCTGTCTGTTTGAGTGCTTGCCTGTGCTCCTGCTGGATCCCAGCTTCCAAGTAGCCTGCACCACTCTGCCTGCTCCCATTCTCCTGCTGGAACCATCCTGCACCTTCTATTTACCCTTTCCCTGCCAAAGGACCTGTGTCTACAGTTACCCAGTACGTACACTGCCTCCATTTACCTAGCTCTACACTGAGCCATCTCAGTACAGCTCTCCACTTAATTTCATCAGCTGCTGCTAATCCAATTACTCCATAACCTCTCCGGATCTCATCTCACCAGTATCAATCAGTAACTGTTTTTCTGTCTGCAGCCCTCCAGTGACCATTTGGATTACTAAGACTCTTATTTATTCTGCCACTACCTGGACATTACCCATTCATACTTCCCTACAGTTTCTAATCATCACCATCCTCTTAATATTCTGGACTTTATTTTATCTGTATACATGTCTGCAAATTCGCCCATTAAAAAACCCACTTTTCAATTTAAATCTGTTTAGGTGTCTGCTCCTATTACCACCTTGGGTCCAAAACAAACCCAGATCCTAACATGGGCATAACAACGTCCAATTTTGCAAGCGATGGTTAGCCTCCTGAATAAATGTTCCCTAGACTTGATCCTCCTTGTCATCAAGGAGTCGTCTAGGCAGCTGAATTCAGTCAGGGATAAACTCACTGCATTCGAAGCTGTTAACAAAACCACCTTTGAAGCAGACAAAAGCAGTGACTGGCTTAAAAACCTGGAGGCTCAGATTACAAAATATAAAGCTGATTTAATTAAATATAAGCGTGAAAATTTGGCTAAAGTCAATCAGGACTACGAGTCATACAATGTGTATGGTTGGCTTATAGGAGGGACAAAAAGAGCAGCCATGTACCATTCAAAGAAGATGGTTTATAAGGGACCACTTTGAAACATAAGCAGACTCAGGAACCTCTGCTAGTGATTCTGAACATTTTCAACTTTGTAACCCTAAACCAAAAAAGTTTGTCCATATGGGGTTTCAACATGAGCGAAAAAAAATAGAAGAAGTTTCACCAGGAGAGGGGGGCAGTGGAAAAGGAAAATCCTCAAAAAAAACACCACTCCCAAGAAAGTGATTTTTAATCTATCCTCTACTCCACTTATGGACAAGGAGGAGCAAATTTTATAGAAGGGACTTAGGGCCTGATTCAGACTTGGGAATAGAGTGAGATATCTCTATCAACTGATCATCTTGGTGAAACCATGCTGCACTGCAGGTGGGGCAGATTTAAAATGTGCAGAGAGATTTAGATTTGGGTGGAGTGTTTCCAAACTGACATCTAAATTATAGATTAATAATAAAGCTGTGCAGTATTTGTGGGCTACATGAAAAAGCAGCCAGTATTTACCCCACATGTAAAAAAATGTATGTATTTATTACACCCCTTGCATTGCAATATGGTTTGTTCAGGTTCACAATTGAGAGAGATATCTCACTCTATTCCCAACTCTGAATCAGGCCATTAGTTTTGTGCCTACCACTGCCTTTGAAGAAAATACAAAAATAAAGAATAATAAATTCTAAAAAGTGCTGAAAAAATTCAGAACAATAAAGGAAATATATGTGTAAGGAGTATAATAGAATCCATAGGTTATATCTCTGGTGTAAGTAATGGACCTGTCCTGCAGGTCTAAATAAATAGCTCTGTCCAAAACAAAATATCCATACCATCCATAAGTAATCCTTGTATTGTGGTAAATCCCTGCAGCTATGTGCAGTCCCGCTGATGGGGAGAAGTTGTAGTGAGATGATAAATTCCAGCAGCTTCGTGCCGTCCCGCCTGGGGTGAGTGTTATAATCCTTTGTTGAGATGTCCAACTTATTGGTCCGATAGGATGGTGATAATAAAGTATGGAAAACCAGAGGGAACCAGAATCTCCTTAGATGATAAAGGTCTGACTAACGCGTTTCTCTGTCTATTGCAGCTTTGTCAAAGGCTAAAATGACTTTGCATGTCCTTTTGGGTTTAAATACCCTAGGATAACAAGCCAATTACTTTCAGGTGTACAATTAATGATCTATTATGTTCTCAACTATTACGTGCAGTAGAGTTAATATAGGTAAAATTCCTAGCAAAGTATAAGACAAAAAGAGATAAAACATACAACATTACCTTCAAAGCTTCCGATTCTAATATTAAATACATTCGCTAAGTTTATTTATAAATACAAGCATTTTTCAGTATTTTTCAGTATCTACCCATCCAATAATAAGTATTGCTAGTGTCACTATATCACGTCATCTGTTGACACGAGACTGACGTCTCCTGGATTGTTATGGCACGTGACTATGTCACGTGTCGAAGGGGTCACGTGATCGGCATTAGCGTTCCATAACCCAGGGAATGGTATCACGTGATATTGCATCACCTGTTGTAAAACCGGCGTCTCCTGGATTGTTATGGCACGTGGCTATGTCACGTATCAAACGGGTCACGTGACCAACATTAGCATCCCGTAACCTAGGGAATGGTTCGTGAAAAAAAGGAAGGGGTTGGGGGGGGTTAGTGTCTAATTAGGTTTTGTTTGGATACATTGAATCGGAAGGTTTGTATAGGTAATAACCTAATATTGATAGCATCATATTAACAAAACTTTGTACACAGGACATATATAATGTCTCGTGATTAGTGTTGACATCCTATAGTCTAGATGACTGTCATTAACCTCATCTAATTTTTAATTGTAGGTATTATCACTATTTATTGACGTTAACATATTAGAGAATTCATATTTAAAATATGTAACATTATAGTGTAATTACATAAAAGATGCTTTTTAATTCTTAATTTTTTATAATCTTTATAATCTGTATCACTCCTAATATATTCCATCAGCCTTGTTTTTTAATTTTGATAAAAAAATGTATTTTATATATGTTTATGTTTATATTTGTATTTTTTATATAAATGTAATTACACTAAAATGTTACATATTTTAAATATGAATTGTTCTGAATTTTTTCAGCACTTTTTATAATTTCTTATTTGCATGTTATAATATGTCATGGCTCATTTTTTTTAAATAAATGTATAAGTTTGAACCATTACGTGCAGTAGTTTACATCCCCTACCACTGCCTTTGACCCTTTCTTGTGGAAGACTGAGACCTATAAACTCAACAGGCAACTTAAACTCCAGGAATACTTTACGCTTCACCCTGCCAGTAGTCCCGTAGATCCGTTTCCTAAAGAATTACACAAACTAGCTCATAGATCACATTTTGACCCACAGTCTGGCAAAGCGTCTATAAAATTTTTTGTCACACTAGTGGTTACTGAAGTGGCAAAGACTACCTCTGACTCTAAGCAATACAAGAATCTGACTTTTGCAGACCATACAGCCCTTAAAGCCCTTAGTCGCAGAGAGGACATTATAATCAGGCCAGCTGACAAGGGTGGATCAGTCGTTACACAGGACTTGGTGGATTACAAAAGGGAAATTGCACAATTGGCGGACAGTAACACTTACAGATGCTTGGACCAAGACCCAGAAGAGTAGCGTGGAAACATGGCGTCTGGAGAAAGTGCATGTCCTAGCGCTCACCCCCAGGACTGAACTGTGCCAGTGGGGTATGGCCAGCCTGCAGGGGAATGAAGTGAAGAGAAAACCAGCAAACAGTGGCAGTATCACGTTGGGCTTCGAGGTCCCTTTGGGGGAATAGAATGCTTCGGTGATGCGCTGTCTGACATTAAGGGGTAGCTGCTTTGGCACTGCTTTATTTATGTATTGCACCTAGGAGCTGACTTTTATCTCCACTGAATCATTGTTATTAGTCAATAGAGGAGATTGTAATATATATTCTGATCATTTACCTTAACTTGATAGAATACCTGTGCTAGAGTGAGATTCCACAGGGTGCACAGCTTATGACTGCAATTACTGCCCCAATCAGCTTTCACTGGAGTGGGAACACCTATGGGAAGCTCCCTTCTCAGCTATGATCCTACCTTGCAAATATACATTGCACCTATATTAATGTGAGTACTACTAACCATGTCATGTCCTGTCTACAACCATTATTATTATTCCAGGTCTCCTAATATTTCCTTTCAAATAGACCTTCAAATAACACTGTATGGTCATGCCTGGAAACACATCTTTAATTTAAATAGCAAAGCAGTGACTCTTTTTAAACACATACCTTATAATTGAAGTTTAGGATTTTACCTCAGATGTGTAACTATTAAGTTAATTGAAGCGCAATTAATGAATGAATGAGAGAGGGAGGGGATCAAATGGAGAGGGGAGAGGAAAGTGCTGATCAGAGAGGGGAGGTGACAGAGGCCAATAAGAAAGTAGAATGGAAGGGCAAAGCCAAGCAGAGAGGGCCAGTGACAGAAGCCAATAAGAAAAGGAGAGGGGAGGGGCAAACAGTTCATCAGAGAAGGGTGATGACAGAAGCCAATAAGAAAGCAGTGGACAGGGGCAAAGAGATGATCACAAGCTAGAGAGGGGAGGGAATTAAAGAGGTGAGAATTGAATAAATCAAGCTGACAGGAAAGGGGAGGTGACAGAAGATGATCACAGAGGAGGGAGGGCCGGAGGGGAGGCAATCTGGGCAGCTTGAGGAAGCATGACATGTAGAAACGGATCTCAGATCCGTAACTTATTTAGGATATAGAGCAAACAAACCGAGATAAAACTAACAGGCGACCATTATACTGTGCAGCGTACCATGAAATTCGGAACCCTGCATGGCGCCCTCTGTCCATTTTGGTGCCCAGAGCCCATACTCCACTGGAACCACCCTCGCTACACCCCTGCCAAGACCCTACTATGTGTTTCAAAAATGAATTGGACGCGCTCTTGTTGAGAGCGTGGGAGAACTCTATTATCTCCAAAGCCGTTTTTATGGCCTTAAGTACTGAACATCCAAAAAAGCCCCTTTTTTATACTGTGCCTAAGGTGCATAAGAGCTCAGAGAATCCCCCGGGCAGACCAATTATCTCTGCCTGGGGTTTTCTCTTTCAAGCTATTTCCATCTACCTGGACACATACCTCCAACCTTGTGTCGAAGGGGAATCTTCTTTTTTAAAAGATACCACGTCTTTACTGGTAGCTCTGGGCCAATCAGACCAAATACCTTAGGGTTGTATTCTCTACAGTATTGATGTAAATTCCCCTTACACGTGTATTCCACATGCAGCTGGCATTCATGCTACCAGAAAACTCATCTCTGACAATCCCTGATATAGTGGGCCAGATATTGGTTTCTTTTGTGAATTATTAGAGCTGGTTCTCACAAGAAACTATTTTTTATATAACCATCAGTTTTTCCTTTAGATATCGGGCTGTGCGATGGGGTACGGGAACGCCTACATGTTTGAAGTAGAGAAACAATTGTTTTTTCTGGATCCTGTTATCTACACTCAGGTGTTTTACTATACCCGCTATAACGATGACATTTTGTTGATATGTACAGGGTCTGCACACGTGAAAAAACTTTTTTGTCCAATAAAGCCAAAAACATGGATGACAAAATTATTTGGCCCACTAGATTTAATGTCAATAGCAAACAAATGCGTAAATCAATTAAATCCAATTGGCATATCATGTCTACTGATATGGAATCAACAGCGTTTATAAATAAAACTATTCTGCCATGCTTTTCACGTTGCACAAATATTAGGGATTATTTAGTCAAGACAGACATTAGCAACATGGGTAAGAGCCCTATCACCTCCTTCTTTATACCTCCCAAAAAAGGTTGTTATAAATGTACGGGGTGTGTTACCTGCAGCTATATGCTGACGGGAGACACCATTAAACATCCAATGTCCGGCCAGGTCTTCAACATTCAACATAGATTGTCCTGTAACAAAGTTTTTTGTAATTATCTTTTTATCCTCCTTACATTCTGGGACCTATACATACCACTTATTATACAATACTTTTAGCATGAATATTTATATTTGGCCACTAGATGGTAATGTTTTAATTACTTGTATACTGTAGTTACTTGGGGGCCCATTTATTAAGGATCGCATTTTGCAATGCGATCAGGGCATGCAGTACCACCCATGATCGCATTGCAAAATGCGATCATACCAGCCGAATGTATGACCCGGCACATGCAGGGAGACGGGCTCCGAAAAGAGCCCGTCCCTGCGATGTGGCCGGAGCGCATTCCGAGCTGCTGCGCATGCGCAGTCCCGTGGAATGCACATGAGCAGCGCCCAATGCCGGCGAAGGGATCTGGAAGATCCCTCCGCCGGCTGAAATGCAGGTAAGTGCCCATAGGACACAGCGGCTAACGCTATCTTCAGATAGCATTAGCTGCTGGGGCCAATATCGGGAATGCTTTGCATTCCCGATATTGATACATTTGGCAGCATCGCATCCCCCATAGAAACCTATGGGGGAGGCGGCTGCCGGTGGCAAAGGAGGGAACGCAGCAGGTATCGGAGATACCTGCTGCGGTCCCTCCTTCATACATTCGGGGGATACTTAGTATTTGAGGTAAACCCCCGAAAACAGGTGTTTTCGAGGAATTTACCTCAAATGCACTTTGATAAATGGGCCCCTTGGTCACTTGCACCACTTTACATCCTTTAGTTTAGTACATGTGTATTAGGTATTCTATACACCCATTGGTGAGTGTTCATATCGCTGAACTTTTAAATAGATTGAATATATTTATACTGCGGAGGGAGGGAGAAGGGCAGTGCTGCAGCTTGCTGCTTGAGTGCAGTTCCATTCACGCTCTCCTCCTAGGTGACCGCGGTGGCAGGGACTCCGGAGACATGGACACCGCATGGGGACAGAAGAAATGGGCCGGCCCGGGTGCAGCATAATGACATCATTCATTACTGTTTGCCGCACAGTATGGACCAGGTGACTGGAGGGATAGGCCTCGGGGAGAAGGGCTTGAATGCCCTTGAATGTTTTTTTTAATCCTAGTTGTGTGGCTACGGACGGCGGCTGGTGCGATCAGTTTGGGGCTGGGTCCCTCTGAAACTCGGGGCCTGGGATGGGGGTACGCTTTGTACCCGCTTGTCACCGGGCCTGTGCGGACAACTCCACTGGGTAGAAAGTCAGTTGATGAGTAGAAAGGCAGCTGACTCACCAGTAACTGTCAGAATGCAGTTCCCCCTCCAGAGTGGACAGATTGGAGCTCCCAGTACCGCAGAACACAAGAGCCTAGTAGCGGTGATAGCAAGGTGGCCAAAATCAGTAAATCCATTATGGGCAAGGAGGCAGTGTCAGAGGTACCTGTTTTGGAGGGTACCAGGAGCAGCATCAGCATCTGAGTTTGAAGCAATCACCAGAGGTTAGTCATTGGGCGGAACTCAAATGATTTTGCGGCCCGCATCTCCCGTCTAAAGTGACAGGAGATCGCAGGCCGCTATTCAATTGTGCCAGCGTTTCACGCTATTCGCACCCAAAGTGGTCGGGTTTAGCCGCGTAAAACGGCTAACCCCAACCAAAGTGCTGGGCGCGATCGCGAAAAGTGCCGTTTGGGCGCCCAAACAGGACACTTTTCACCGATTTCAGCCCGCACCCCTCTGGGGCTGCGAGCTGAAATTGAGCGCTAGCAGCTGATCGCACCCGACAGGAGCAACAATAGAATAGCTCCGTCGGGTGCGAAGGGGGGAATAATCAATTGAATTCCGCCCATTGAATGTGGGCTGACTGTGAAAGTGATACCCAGCTGACAGGAGGTGGGCGGTGTTGGATCCAATCCGCAGCAGCACAGTGACAGCGCTGATGTCCTGAGGAGAGTGCTGCTACAGGAGAATAGTAATAGCCAGCGGCCGCGATAATAATTCAGAGGGGCTCTGTGAGTAGCGCTAGTACACTGGTGCTTCATCACACTGGACGGGTGAGCGGTGTTATATTCAAGCCATACCCTTCAGGGATAATGATAATTGCAAGTTTTAGTTATAGCTGGCAGCCATCTAGGAAGAAATATCCACTATAGACTTTCCCTATAACTTTAAAGCCGGGAATATTATGCCCTTAAATCTAACGCTGTATTTAGGATAATAACAGAGCTGAAGATCAGATAGAAATTGTAGTTACTCAGTGAGCTCCTTATTTCACTGAAAATAATACAGAGGATTATCGGCCATAAGAGAGCTTTAGGTCGAATATAACTTTTGTGTTATTGCCTCACAGCTGAACATAATAGTGACTGCATTTCTGGTGCCTCTCCCTTCATATAGTTCAGTCATCTTATAATAGTGAGTTGGGGGAGCAGGGGCAAACGCAGGATTTTTATGGGGGGTTTCCATATTATATATATATATATATATATATATATATACATACATACATACACACCTATATAGACACACATATACACAAACACACATAAGTCACATATACACAAACACACATATGTCACATATACACAAACAAACTTACCTTGCAGCAGAAGCCCCAATCAGACTCACAGTCCTAATACTGTACTGGGATCATAATCCACCTTCACAAGAAAAAACATACGAGTGTGTTGAAATGATGCGTTGGATACAGTAATTACTGCAGCTATTGGCATTTGTTTTTTGACGTACATCTTTGTATAGAAAAGGGAAATAGTTATTTCTCAGTCACGGAAAGAAGTAATTCTTTGTTTTACAATTGATAAGAGCAAACCATCAGATATTCATTATAGCTTTGAAGAAAAAGAGGAAGAGAGGAAAAGTTTCAGTCAGGTGGCTTGTTCATCTTCCAACTATAATTGCGAGGAACTCAGCAGCTCAGGAAAGGACATAGCAACAGCCACTATTCAATCTGTGTTATAGAACCAGAGCAAGGAAGGACGCAGGACATACAGTATTAGTTATCTTTTCCTTAAAGCTCTTATCAGTCAATATAAAGGAGATTGGATTGCTTTTACAGTAGATACTTTTTACTGTTAACTAAACTTAATTTCAATGGACGCAACCTGTATATTTTTTGTTATCTATCATTAGAGATAGAAACAGAGGGGGTCATTCAGACCCGCTCGCGAGCGGCAGGACGCTCGCAAGCGGGTCGATGTTCCCCACTGCGCATGCGCACGACGGAGGGAGCTCCGTCGTGCGCATGCGCGAGACCCGGCGAGCGACGGGCTCACCATCGCTCCGGGTCTCGCACCAAAGGGGGCGTGCTGTCGATGTTGAGAATGGAAACGCCTACCGTCTCAAGCCAGCCCCACTAACATCACTAGTGATGTCAGTGGGAGTGATTTTGGCTCTGATAGAGCCAAAATCACTCCAGGGCTTGCGGCAGGGAGACCCTACCGCAGGGTCTACATCGCAAGCCCGATGGTCGCGATGGTCAAGACCATCGCGACCATCATCATGGACGCTCGCTATAGCTGTGGGTGGTAACCCACAGCTATGTGAGCGTCCATGAGGACGCTCCAAAAAAAGGTAGGAGGGCTCTGATTCAGAGCGAGCGCTCTGGTCAGAGCGTTCAGCTCTGAATCAGGCCCAGAGTATATTGCTTTCCAAATGCTATAGTATGTAAGTTTAAATTCTTCCTTACTATGTTAGTTAATGTTATGTAAGTTATAAAAAAGGGAAAGTTAGTAACCTTGTCATTTATTCATTAAGGAAAGAGTCGATCCCAGTGAATCAAGGGATCCATTAGTACAGTATGTGGTGCATTGGGTGCTCTGAGGAATTTGCATGATATCAGTTAACATAATAGTTTGCCAAAAGTTAGATCAGTTTAAACATTGGTACATATGTTGCAAATAAGTGGAACTAATATTGTATTTGTAGGGAAATGGTATATTTAAGGTCTACATGTGTATGTAATAAACTTGACACAGCTTATCAGTATATGATATCCCACCCATTGTTTGAACACTTACCTGATGATGGAGATCGTCTGAAGAAAAGAGAGGAGAGATAAATCTGTAAGAAAATGAAGTTACAATACATTAATTATCACTAGTCTATGTTTGCTTAATATGCAGCATATACCATTTTGGGTCTGCCCAAGCAGGCCCACTTTATAATTGACACTATTATACCACAGCTTGGGTGGAGGCACTAATAAAGTTGGTCACCCATTGTAAAACTGGGTTACACTTGCAAGATGAAATAATTGTTTCAGGTCTAGCCACTTTTTGTTAATCCTATGTTTTCAGGGTCAGATTAAGATTTGTGGGGACCCCAAGGTAAATAATTTATGGAGATCCTACCAATAAGACTTTAAAAATGAGATACTGGTGGTTATTAACTGTATGTTGTGTAAAGACTCCCTGCACCACAAATTCAATCATTAAAAGTATGTGTTCCATAATCAATACATAAACTTAAATACTTACTTTTATGACATTTCTGCATTGAATACTGTGTTGAAACAAATTACGCTAATAGCAGAAGGACAACTTTTATGAGTGATATATTTCTATGATACTGTTGTCTGAGCAGGGCACATCATATACCAGATTAAAGGTCTTGGTCAGTAGATTTGCAGAAAAATATTGGTGTTGTAATTGGTTGCTTTGTTTCAGAGTATGTGGCAAAACATCTGCACACCATTTACAATGCATCATCATTGTGCTCTGGAAATTGTGACAACAGTTACTGAACTCTTCCTGTGCACCTGCTGGATGACCTGGAATATGTGACCTGCTGGGAGATCTGGAAACTGACAGTTATTTACAGAGACGTATATCACTGACTGCTGTGTTATTTCATTATTCACTTCACCTCATATTGTTTACACCAAACAAACCTAAAGGCTAGGTCCTCGAGGATGTCGACGTGGTGGAACTCTTACAGGTCGCCGACAGTGCACCGTTCAAAGATCTTATACAACGTTTAACAAGATGATCTCATACGCCGCTTGAATTGGACATGACATATTTGCCACAATGCTACTCGTTGGGTCCTATGGATGTGCAACGTGTGAACTGTGGTGGTAGAGGAGATTAACAGCCATTTTTCAGACAGCTGTCACAATGGAAAAGTTTTATTGCCCAATGTGGTTGTTCCACCATAGTTAGCAGAAGTTTTTATGACAAATACCCTCAAATGATGGACTCATTATCTCCATAATATCCTCAGTAACTAATATCCTCCATAACTAAGACGGCTACTGCTAGGATTCCCTAGTTGTTATTATTATTATATTTGTATGTATTGTTGTGCTACCTTCCTAGTGTTTAACTCACCTCAGCATATTGTATTTGTATGTGTAGTCTATATATGATGCTGCCAGATTTTATTGAAATGACAAAGTTTGGGTTTAGCAGAAAGACATGTAGCCCAAAATACAGAAAATAAGAAAGCACAGCTAACCTTGGCGCATAGGATATGAAGCTGCCTTAATCTGATCTCGGTTATCATCCTATAACCTGTGTAGACACTAATTAACCATAAAATGACCAGATGTGGGGCGCTAATCCTCAGTAATAGCAAGTACAACAGTACAAATGAACAGTGAACAGCAATATAGTGTGTAAAACACAATCACTTCCCTTAATTAGTAGGTTTCTTTCTTGACATGACGTATGATGCCAAATTAGTGATAATAGTCTCACATATATGAAAGATAAAAAGCATACGAATGCAACATAGTGTAACCAAAATGTATTCAAATGCAAATAAAGCACATATTCATCAAACTCCACACTATGATAAGCTGGAATCGGCATGGATGACTGGCGGACGGGATGCCGGTGGTCAGAAGACCGACAGCGACATCCCGATGTGCAAAATCCTGACAGGGGCCAGTAAGTACACTAACCCTACCCCTCTCCCCCTAACCCTAAACCTCCCCCGGTGGTGCATAACCCTAACCTTCCCACAGTGGTGCCTAACCCTAATCCCTCTTCCCACATCCTAAACCTAACCATTCCACTTACCTTCGGTATGCCTGCAGTCAGGATGCCAACGTTGGTATATTGATCTCTTCGAGATAGCAGCATTGGCATTCTGACGGGTGTCAGGATTCCGGAGTTGATATATTGATATCCAGGATCCCATCAACCGGCATCCTGACTGCATCTCAATAAAAAAATAGCAAGTACATCACAGTCACAATGGGCAAGAGCTGAGGAAGAGCTTGGCCCAATACACGTTAGCCTATGACAGGAGGACCACATTACCTTTGCTGGGATTGGAATGAGGACTTAATAGCCATGGCAGAAAGGAAGCAGCCTTTCACTCTAGACCATCTACAGATGTTTCCTGCTACATCTTTGCTCATAGCATGGTATTCTGGCCATTATGTCATGGCGTGGCATACTGAATGCTATGAAAGACCACATGCAATGCAGTACACAGTTTAACCACTGGGTGGCGAATGCTCCACGGATCCAACCTACAGTACTAAATACAATACTGTAGCAGTGCACGGTAATCTGTGAGAGGCTGGCCAATCACGTTCAGGCAGTGTAAACAGTCACTCCTCGTGCTTGAAATGATTACTTTGTTTCAAGGCAAAAGTAAACTGCTATAGACAAGAGATCATATCAGGTTCACTTGGTGTGTGAGTTCTGTCATTTCTACAAATACATACAGATACATATAGGTATCTGTGTTGATCAGAAGACGCACACCCAGCATTACATAGAGACCGAGCAATTGAAGTTCAGTATTCTAAGGCAAGTCTACTGAACTCAGTACATTGCTCTCAACTTCCCACCACCTGGCATTTTTATGCTATTGTATGCCACCCAGCAGCATTATACGCTAAACCACTATGCAGTAGACATTGTATTGTACACATTACAGTGCCGTCCGTATGATGCTCGGGAAGTTTTTCATAAAGAGAGATCATGTCAGGCTCAATAGTATTAAAACACATTACTCTGCATTTCCCTCCTCCCTTCCTCTCTGTGTATAGCCACCCAAGTCCCCTCATCACCTCCCCCCACCATTGCGCATTACTATTCAACCCCACTGAGCTAATTGTATGGCTCACCACCATGCCCCACCATTATTCGCTTCTATTTAATGCTGCCGCATGCTGAGTCCGCTGTTGACATTGTACACATTCCCTGCTGTAATTCGCATATATCACATCAAATACATGACAGGTGCGGGTCTCAATATAGCTGGTGTGTGTGGGCTAGAGGTTTGGGTGAGCACCTTGCAGAGTGTGCATCTCAGGATCGAGACCTGGAAGGCTGTTGATAATTCTCATAGGATGGGTGAATGTAGCAGAGAACAGGTCAGTTAAAAAGTAGCTGAAGGCTACATGACATACTAGTTTGGAACAGAGGTTTGTGGCAGAATCAGATGCTAAATAGTTGCCCTAACTGTTTAAACAAAACCTTCATATTTAAAACATTGTCTTTTTCTAAGCAAAGTATCTTTTATAAGATAAACACTTAAAATGGTAACAAAGGTTATATGCTTACCACATATGGACATATCTTGTTTTAACTTGAAACTATAAAGTATTTACTTATTACATGCCCCCACAAGAAAACCCAGAAAAAAACCACACATGTACTCTCTATGGGGTCTATGTACTAAGCCTTGGAGAGAGATAAAGTGCCAACCAATCAGCTCCTAGCTTTCACTTTACAGGTTGTGTTTGAAAATTGACAGTTAGGAGCTGATTGGTTGGCACCTTATCTCCATCCACTTTATTGCTCTCCATGGCTTAGAACATTGACCCCTATGTGTCCAGCCATGCTAATTAGTACACTTTATTAGTACACTCTACTTATGGAGATGACATCAGCTACAGTGACCTGAAATCGAAGGAAGAACCGGAAGATCCAATCTGGTGATGTGTAATTTGATTGACATGGTATTGGACCTGTTGATAACTCTGTTATAATTCATGTAAGACGTGTACCACTGTCCCTCCCTCCATCCACTCCATCTATTGTTTTATTTGTTATAAAATGTTTCTGTACATGTTGGACATAGAGAATTGTGCATTATATATATAGAAAGAATTGTGCTTACAGTATATTAGCTATGCTGCCTTCCCAGTTGGCATATTTTAAGTTTAGCAATAATCTCCACTTTTCGGAAGAATACAGCTGAATCAGATAAGCAATCATTTCCTTTAATAGTAGTGGTTATGTTTGTTTGGCAGGTTATTGTTTTGGCAATTAGCCTATGGGTGTTAGGAAAGGGTGGCATTTGTTAGATTATACAGGAGACTGATGTGCTGAACACTTTCCTCTATGTATGGGCAATTCCTGCCCTCTCTCCTTATTGTGCTGTGTCATTGTGTGCTGTTTAACTTTTGCATGTAAGGCAAAGCATGGCGGGAAGGCTTTGTCTCTCAGCGGCATATTAGGACAGCTACAGCCATACTCACTGTTACATGCCCATGGGTGAAAGAGCAGAGCTGAATTCCATACAACACGCCATCTGGTGAGTGTACAGTGCTTGTGGACAGTGGCACAGGGATGCTGGAACAGCTTTAAATCAGGTAATGAACTGGGTCTCTCATAAGAGCTAAGTAGGAGACAACTTTTTCCCACCATGTCATGCTTACACAGCAAAACTAAGATGGCTCCTGCACATGCTCAGTAGTGATCATGGTGGACATCTTGGGACAGGGCCTGAAACTTCCCTGGAGAACAGGAGGACTGGAGTCTGCACAGTAGTGCTCTCCTCTTGCAACACCCCAGACATTTGAAACTTGTCTGGTATTGGAAAATAAGGTGAAAAAACTGTTTGGGGTTCCCCCTATTTCCCATTAACCAGCACTAGACTGAACAACCCAGGGAAAGGTTGGGGTAACACTATAGTAGGGAGGGCTGGAATCCCTCAGAAAGTCAGGACTCCAAAAATAATGGGGTCCCCCTTCTCGAGGGATAATCAGCCCTGGACTGAAAGCACCTGTAAAAAAAAAATAAACAAACAATATGACATACACCGAATATTGTATACATTTATCAAAAAAAACTTCCCCACACATCCCTTTATCACCAATTTATTACTTACAAAATGCAGGGATCATATCTTCATTCCGTGTAGCATCCCGACCCTTGGCAAAGCAAAAAATCACGATGGCCTTGCTCTGAGCATAGTGTGCAGCAGAGCCACATTGGATGTGACAGGTTACTGCTGGTCACTCCATAAAATTGAATTGGGTGGTGCTGATTGGCTATGAGCAACATTTATTTTGTCTCCTTCTCCACTCTTGAAACTGCTTGATACTACATCTCCACCTGAGTTATATAGTCTCTGCAGGGATGACAATACTGTTACACCAGTAGACGCACTGTCCAGGAACTAACGAAGTCTCAGCTAACTTGTTTACCACACAGGTGGCACCAGCTAACTGAGTCACTTGTCTATAGTGCTAGAATTATTTACACTGCGGTAGGTGTAACAGTAGTATAAAATTATATTATAGCTTTCCACTGGCAGTGATATTATATTTCTGTGGATAAATTAATATTAATACAGAGATCCACAGGTTACACGCAGTTTACATAAAGCTGTTACACATATTAACACCAGATGGATAAAAAATTACATAGCTTTACAGCCTCATGAAACAAGTGAGGCCTATGGAAAAAAGGACTAGCAAAGCTTGGCAACTCCTATTTCAAACTCCTGTAATGAGGTTGTCACTGCTGTCCGACATTAATTATAGGTTATATGATAGATTAATGTAGCAGAATGTTTTCTTTTACCATATGTTTCAATAGGAGGGCAGCTAGCAGTAAAATGAATTATTTTGGCAAGGTGGCTTCCATGCCAACATAAGTATGTTGCTGTATTTGAGTTTGTCCTGCCATAGTCCTGTTCCAAAGGGTCCCAGTGGAAAATTGTAAAAACAAATCTCAGCTAGATCCTGTGCTTATTCTGGTCAACAGCAACCTTTTACTGGGCAATAGGTCACTTCTAAGTTCTAACTTTATCCCAATTATAAGAATGGATGAAACTGTGGTGGAAAAGTGATGCAATGTGTGGATGTGTCGCAAATATATGTTACACCAAAAGGTCCTGCTAGTAACTAAAGCCAATAATAACGACTAGTACAAGAAGATCATGAAAGTCTTTTATATGCCGGCCCTAAAGTAATTATTATTGTAAACAATGTCTTGTCTGTTCATAATGGGCTTTTTTCGATGGATCATGTGATTTATAGCCCCACGTGTGCATCTATGGGCGATCCTTTAGCATATGTATTTCAGTTGCAATTTCATTTACGTCTGAATAGGTGTAACTGGGTAGCAAAGGGGTGTTCACATGTAGGTTAAGCATAGTGAGGGCATATTGAGGGCTATGCTAGGTTCTGCCTGATTTAAGACGTATCTATTGCACTGAGATTGGGGCTGGTACAGGTGAGCATGATGATGACTATGAGACCAAGTGTGTGGATAGAAATGTAATACAATGCATGCACTGCAGCTATATGTGCAGATACTGTATTTACAGACAAATCTGAATTGGCCCCTATATCTATGTTGCCTGGAGTAACTGCAAGGTGAGGAGATATGTACAATGGGTCTTATTCAGACTTGTACGCAAACCCAATGGTTTCTGTACAAGTCCGATGGTGTGTGGTCTGTGCATGTGCCAGGGCTGCGATGCCACTTGGACGCAGTTGCTGTGTGCATATACGTTAATGCTTAAGGAGGTGTCTGAAGGAAAAAAACACCTCGAGTAATAATCTCAGATCCGAAGCCTGTGTCCGAAGATGCAGGATCGGCTTAACATTGCAACCATCAGTTTTTGCGGCATCGGCCATCACAGTAAGCATAAGCTTACTCAGAATGGCCATCTCATCTGTACTGCCACGTCTAGTAAATCTGCATTGGTTTATGCAGACACTGGCCTTGGTACTCCCAGAAAATGGGCACAACAAACCCAAATTTTTGGGAATGCTGCCCAGTGCCACCCCCTCCCCTCCCCTACATGGGGGCACTAAGAGTGATCTTGCAAGACCCCTGCCATTGGACTTGGTTTGCATGCAAGGCTGAATTAAACCCAGTGAGAGGTTATTATTTTAAAAAAAGCAAATTGAATCTTAATGATTGATAGTGTGCATAGTTTAAAAATAATAGTGTAAAAAATACATAAAATAAGATTGTAAATTTATATATATATATATATATATATATATAAATATTTAGGGGTCTATTTACTAAGCAGTGTTAGGAGACAGAGTGAAAAGTGATAAGAAAGTGATAAGGTGCCAGCCAATCAGCTCCCATCACTTTCTTATCACTTTTCACTCTGTCTCCTAACACTGTTAGTAAATAGACCACTTAGTGATTAAATAATTAGGAAAATTTATGTTACATTTGTATTAAACCTCTTTACATACAGCTTCGTTTTTTATCTTTTTTGTTTCATACACTATCGGAATTTGTGGTTACATTGAGCATCATTGAAGTCTGTTTCGTCAATGCTCCATACTAAAGTGTGTTACATTGGGTCAGATCATCTTTTTTCTTCCTCTGCTGTGTCTTCAATTTTGAACCTGGCAGGAATAAATCAGTAGCCATTCAGATCATGGGATGTTCACAACAGTCCTGATTATTTTTTGAAATCTGTGTGAAGAAAGGCTACATGTGACAGAGACCATGTCATCATTTGTGGTGTAGAATGGAAATAAGGAAACAACAGCACAGACTGAAGAGCCCAATTATTACACTAAAAAAGAATATCAGAGCTATTTAACTGCAGATATGCTACAGTTTGCTGATTGGTTGCTATGGGCAATAAAACCACTTCTAAAAACCCGCGCCTTAGTAAATATACCCCCTTGTCTCTGTTGGATTTCCCATTGAATCCAACATTGAACTCCTTGTATTGCAGGTTTCTGTTTGACTTATGTTCATCTAGCAATGTGAATTTTGGCTACACATCTTCTCCATTAAAGGTTTAGCATATTACCAACTGTGTATGACACACTTCCATGTTGCATAATGGTAAAAAGCACAGCCTTGTATCTTCAAATCATTGGCGCTCAGGGAGTAGCTGAGAATCCGCCAGCAATAATGATAAATGCAACACTGGTGCTCATCTGGATGAAGTATGCCTTGTGGAAAAACAAAATGTTGGATACTAAATCATCAATAGTAGGATAAATCAATGTTAATTAACTGCAAATATGAGCCTTGCATAAAGTCACTTTATTATGCTAATATGATGAAATTCTGTGGATAGCTGTAATAAAACATGAATGTATAGATAGTGAATAATTTAAAATGTAATTTTAATAATGTTTGGCTAAGTTAGAATGGATTCAAAGAAGAGGCACAAAAAGCCGCTCAATGCTAATCATCATAAAAGACAAAAAGAAAAAACATACAAACACCCAAAAAATAAGCTAACAATGTATAGCCAAAGCAATAATAATGATGCATAAGCAGGGTTTGTAATGAATGGTAGAGTACATGCCAATTCAGTCACTTACTGTGTTAGATCCAAATGTAAAGAAAATACATAAGCAGCATGAAACATGCCAGGTTAATATAAACTGCAGTCACCTCTGTACCTTTCATCTTCAGTGATACATTACCAGAATGATTCACATCATACACTATTTCTTCTGTATGATTATAGGTAAGATTGCTTTAAGCCTGACAATTGTTGGTAACCTCTAGCCCATAACTACTAATTCTATTGCTAGCTATGGTTGTGGCTCTCAGTGATTATTATACATATTTTAAATAGAGATGAGCGGTTTTGTTTTTTGCCCGGATCTTTCTGCCAACTTTGGATTTCAGGCAAAATGTCATCTTTACGGACATATCAGCACAGATGTCTGTGAAAGATTACTTTTTGTCTGTGAAAGATGACATTTAACCTCATTCTGAGATCCCAACTAGCTGGAAAGATCCGAGCCAAACCCAAACCGTTTATCTCTAATTTTAAAATTTTTACATGTACTAATTTTTATTATTTTATGGTGATCAGCATTAAAGATCATTTCATGCTTTTTGTAACCGCACAATTTAACTGGTGGTACAAATGTAAAATCAGCAGTGGCACAAAAGTGTAAATGTCACATAAAGTCTAAGCTGTCCCTCCACTTAGAATGTAAGCTCTTATGAGCAGGGCCCTCTACCCTCTTGTGCTTCTCCTTACTCTACTTTCATCTACTTCTAAAGGGGCACATCCACTAGACGATCTACTCCCTGTCCAATCTCTAAATGATTTTCCCTTGATTTTTTCCCTTGAAATTTTATCTTTCAGTCTGAACGATTTGCAAACGATCTTTAATAGATCAAGTGAAATTGACCTGCATGTTCAGTCAACTGACGAGACGAACAAACGACCAGCGGGAGCGCGCATCGTTAACGACCAAACACTACATGATTTCTAAACGATTTTTAAATGATTGAACAATAACGATGTCAATATCGTTCAATCGCCTGCTAAAATCATGTAGTGGATGCCCCCCTTTATTCTCTACAAGGGCACCTAACACTTGGATGCTTTGCATTGTTGCTTTTC
Source organism: Taudactylus pleione (assembly GCA_031769625.1). NCBI lineage: Eukaryota > Metazoa > Chordata > Amphibia > Anura > Myobatrachidae > Taudactylus > Taudactylus pleione. Next base: position 24,793,901 of record JAUIMM010000006.1, read on the forward strand.
TGGGTGTTATGGTCACGAATGTAGCAATGTATATTATCCATGTCCTGTATTGTATTGTATTGTATTGTATTGTATTGTACTGCACTGTACTGTAAGTCACTGTAAATCAACCAATTTGTTTATGTACTTTGTAAGGCGCTGCGGAACACTTGTTGCACCATATAAATAAAGATAATAATAATAATAATAATAATAAAAGCTGTGAGCTATTACCGCTTTAACTTTAGCTACTTCAATAAAATAACACATATGGAAGATTTTTTCCTAAAGTACTGCTTGGTATAGCCTCATTTATAGGTGTACTAAATCATAACGGAGGTAATACATCAGGACTGCCATTATTACATGTGACAATTTTGTGTGTATGAATATTTCAATTACATTGTTTGTAATTCACTTGGAAATATGCTTGTCTTACAAAGAATAACCCACAGCTTTTGCGATTGGCCAGGTGATGGTCGCAATGGTTACGACCATCGGCTTGCAATGAGACCCTTGTGGTAGGGTCTCGTTCTCGCAAGCCCCGGTGAGCTTCCTGCTCTAATAGAGCAGGAAGCTCAACTACTGACATCACGAGTGATGTCAGTAGGGCTGCCCTCAAACGGCAGGTGTTCCTTCAGGAATGCCTCTGTTTGGCCATCGCCTACAAAACAGGGCGAGCTGTCGATCAACATCGACAGCCACCCCGTTTTGTTGCGAGCCCCGGAGCAAGTGATTTCTCACTCGCTCCAGGGCTCGCGCACGAGGAGTGTGTGCGCACTGCCCGGCCGTCGACCCACTTGCGAGCGCATAGCACTTGCGAGCAGCTCTGAATCAGGCCCTCAGGTCCTTTGGCAGGGAAAGGGTAGATAGAAGGTGTAGGATGGTTTCAGCAGGAGACTGGGAGCAGGCAGGGTGATGTAGGCTGCTGGGAAGCTGGGATTCAGCAAAAGCACAGGTGAGCACTCAAACAGATTTTTTCAGGAGCACAGGAACTCTCTCACAGCATGCTCTGTGAAACACATTGCATTGACAACTATGGGAAGCTCTGGACTCATTTAAGTACTTGTAATAGGTCAGAGAGAGCATGTGACATGCCAGGACTGGAGCAGCTAAGTCACATGACCAGATGCAAGATTGCGGCACCCATACCAGAGCAGTATGGAAACACCACCAGGCCTACCCCAGCCAGAATGACACAGTGCCCGCGGAACACTTTGCACAGCCAACGCCCACCACCAGACACCAGCCCTTCCACCAGAAGGACCATGCTACAGCGCCCTCACAGGTAATACCAGTCGTGCCCTATGCTGAGAAACCCTGGTCGCGAACCACATAATGGTCGGGGTTTTGTCTCAGGGGCTGATTCAGCATTGCATGCTATTGCAGTGCTGAATGCTGATTCCCAATTAATGAGAATCTGCTATGCCTCTGCCTGATTGACAGGCAGAGGCATTTTTGGGGCGGTGCGGGGACACGCTGCATTCCCAGTTTTTGGGAGTGCCAAGGCCAGGATCTGCATCCACTGACACATTTACCTGGCCTCGAAAGCCAGACAGCCTTCATAAGCTAACTGATGGTCACGATGGTTATCCCAGCCTGCGACTTTGGTCGCAGTGCTGGGATGGCAAATGTAGCAGGGGGTGTCAGACACCTTTTGCTGCATTTGCATATTTGCAAGGATGGAATTGCAAAGCTGCTTGTGTGCAGCTATACAATTCCATCCTGTGCTGAATCAGGCCCCTCACTTCAGGGTATTGGATGCAGTCAGACTGGTCCCATGCAACATTGCCTTACCTACCCTTTACTGCCAAGGCGCATCCCCGTTGCAGATAAACACACACGACAGTTTAATCACTCATATCCTTAATGCTGCCAATTCTACTGTTACTGTTGTTTTCGCAATAGAAGAGAACCACTCTCCCAATGGGAACAATTCCTTATTGGTTTCCTTTCTGGATTAATGCTGCACTATTGTTCTGTTATGTTTTTTTCTTCAAAATCAATAAAAACTACACTTTAAAAAATAAATAATTTTCACTGGTTTTTCAGTTTCAAAAAGTAAGCTTGTTGTTTATTTAATGCCTCAATGAACTTATTGTGAGGGCAAATGTAGCAATTGTTCATTTTTAGGTTGATGCACCTAACAACGTGTCCGATGAGTGTAGGCAGGGGCTGGCTGGCAACTTTTAGCCTGGGGGGCAAATGAATGCAGGCGGCCCTGGCAGAGGAGTAGCGTGTAGCCAGGGTGCCCGAAGAACGTGCGTGCTACGGCGCCGCCCCCCCTCAAGTGTTTCAGGGAGGAGGCGGGTCCATATGGGATTAATGTAAGGTAAAAATAAAGATTAGGGGCAGCCCCCTGTCATAGTGCCCATATGCAGTGCCTCAGTGTGCCACAGGAGATAACACCCTTATGTAGGCCTCCAGTAGTGCCCCCAGTAGTGATCCCCCCCTATGCAGTGCCCCTAGTAGTGGTCCCCCCTGTTCAGTGCCCCTTGTGCCCCCAGTAGTAAGCCCCTTATATAGAGCCCCCCAAAGTGGTACCCCCTATCAGTGCCCCCAGTAGCAGTCCACACCCCCATGCAGTGCCCCCAATAGTGGTAACCCTTATGCAATGTCCCTTAAATAGTGGCCCCAGTTGTAGTCTCCCCCCTATGCAGTACCCCCAGTATTGCCCTTTATATAGAGCCCCCAGCAGTGGTCCCTCGCAGTGCCCCCAGTGGTAGTCCCCTCCCCCTATGTAGTGCCCCAAGTAGTAGTCCCCTCCCCCCTATGCAGTGCCTCTAGTAGTAGTCCCCTCCCCTTGTAGTGCCCCCAGTAGTAGTAGTAGTCCCCCCTTGTAGTTCCCCCAGTAGTAGTAGTCCCCCCCTTGTAGTGCCCCCAGTAGTAGTAGTCCTCCCCCTGTAGTGCCCCCAATAGTAATCCACCCCCCTGGTAGTGCCCCCAGTAGTAATCCCCCCCTGGTAGTGCCACCATAGAAATCCCCCCCCTGGTAGTGCCCCCATAGTAATCCCCCCCCCTGGTAGTGCCCCCATAGTAATCCCCCCCTGGTAGTGCCCCCATAGTAATCCCCTCCCTGGTAGTGCCCCATAGTAATCCCCCCCCTTGGTAGTGCCCCCAGTAGTGGTCCCCCCTGTTCAGTGCCCCTTGTGCCCCCAGTAGTAAGCCCCTTATATATTGCCCCCAATAGTGGTACCCCCTATGCAGTGCCCCCAGTAGCAGTCCACCCCCCCATGCAGTGCCCCCAATAGTGGTAACCCTTATGCAATGTCCCTTAAATAGTGGCCCCAGTTGTAGTCTCCCCCCTATGCAGTACCCCCAGTATTGCCCTTTATATAGAGCCCCCAGCAGTGGTCCCTCGCAGTGCCCCCAGTGGTAGTCCCCTCCCCCTATGTAGTGCCCCTAGTAGTAGTCCCCTCCCCCCTATGCAGTGCCCCTAGTAGTAGTCCCCTCCCCTTGTAGTGCCCCCAGTAGTAGTAGTAGTCCCCCTTGTAGTTCCCCCAGTAGTAGTAGTCCCCCCCTTGCAGTGCCCCCAGTAGTAGTAGTCCCCCCCTTGTAGTGCCCCCAGTAGTATTAGTCCCCCCCCTTGTAGTGCCCCCAGTAGTAATCCCCCCCTGGTAGTGCCACCATAGAAATCCCCCCCTGGTAGTGCCCCCATAGTAATCCCCCCCCTGGTAGTGCCCCCATAGGAATCCCCCCCTGGTAGTGCCCCCATAGTAATCCCCCCCTGATAGTGCCCCCATAGTAATCCCCCCCTTGGTAGTGCCCCCAGTAGCCCCCCCCCAGTAGAGAGAGACTTAACTAATTTAAAAAAAAAAAAAAACACTTACCTGAAACTCCCGCTCCTGGTCCCGACGCTTCCACCGGCTCCTCTGGCCACTTTGCATTATGGGAGAGACGTCGTCATGACGACGGCTCTCCCATTACCCACTGCAGGAGCCGGAAGATGGCTCCCGCAGTGGGAGCAGCAGCAGCCGATGAGAGTCTGACAGACTCTCAGCGGCTGCTGATTACAGCAAACACACAGTTGCCGGCTCCGGCGGCTGTGTGTCTGTGCTGTGTAGCCGGTCAGCGCTACACGCGCGGTGCAGTCTGTGTCACAGTGACACAGACTGCACTGGCCCGCGGCCCGCATGACGCTGCGGCCCGGGGGGCACATGGCACCCTGCCCCCCGGCCCAGCCCGCCACTGAGTGTAGGTGATTCTAGAACAGACTTCCACTCCACATGGCACCAAAACAAGCCACTTCTCTCTTTATCACAAGTCACAACCTAGAACTCTTCCTCTCTGTACATCCTGTTTCCTGGACAAGATGATGGATACAGCCTCAGTCTAATCTGTATAGCAGGGTTACACGGCTACACTGTAGCAACCATCTGGCTGGAGGAAATAATATAAGTATAGGTTGATAAAAAAAAGGTTTGTTTTTAACCATTAGGCTATATGAAATTTAGTTCATGTGAGGTACCCGTGAACAGCTGGTCATGTCCTGAAAAATACTGTAACCATGCCAAAACTTACATATAGCAAGATACTGAATGTATCCAGAACTTCACTAGTTAAATCTGTAAAAAGTTTCCACAGAAATAATCATTTTTTTTCTTTTCCCACCCAGATATTTCTTCCTTGATATTGATGCCATTTTTCTCATTTTACACAACACGGTTTAGCTATCTCTTTTATTATATAGCAGTGACAATTTCACACAACTCTGAACACAGAATTTTCAATGCATGTCTTCTCTGACAGTGTGAGTTACATTTCAGAAGCATTATAGGCGAAAGGAATGCAATGCTAGTGTTTTCTTATGTGCTTGGAAGACATGGGGTTGACCTTTCCCTTACTGACTGGCTCCTGTTACTGCCTTGTTACTGCTGCACAGCACTGACAGCCATGTCACCTCACAGACCACAGTGCAGATGTTAAAGCAATTGAAAACTAACACCTGATTTAGAGGGTAAGGTACAGTATCAAGCAGTGAAATGACTGGAGAAGTGGGGTCAAGGATGGTTTCCATGCACATCTCCCAGGCATTCTTGCCCACTCTCCCTGAACAGACAGGAGGCTCCTGAGTCTTGGTTGGTGCTCCTTACTGCCTGGAAGAGTATTTAAGTCTGCATGGCCAGAGATGCTGCTGCCCGCATCCGCCCGGCACCACCACCTTCCTGGAAGAAGTGGGCTGTCCAGACGGCTGATGATGCCATTCGCGCTGAATCATTTCATCATAGCCCTGTCCCCCACTTTACAATGCCAGTAATCTAGGTGTTTTATAGCACAGGCAGGTCCACAATGATGCAAATACAGCACCATGCCCCTACACTGCCTACCTAAGCTGTGCCACACCCCTGTTATGCTGACAAAAAAGTCAGCAAGTATGCTCCCAGGTTGCATTTTGTAAGTACATCGTAGACACTACACGCGAGTCCCACAAATTGGCATTTCTATTTGAATTTAGCATTTCTCGTGTATGCGCATGCAGTCAGGTGATATGTTTACCATTGATGCTCCAGCTTCTTCCAATGCAGGGCTGCCGTGGTCTGCAGTGAGGAGGGGGTTAGGCCAAATTACCCTCACTGTGGTGAGTAGCGGCTCTGATGTGGAGGCTTGGTCTCAGGGTGCTGAGACTCAAGGGGTCCCCCATTCTCATCTCCCTGGGTCCCGTAGTTGCTGGGGGGCACCGTGCTGCAGCATCTGCTGCTGGGGGGAATTTTGTCAACACCTTAATTTATAATTTTATTTTTGCCTTAACTTGTGAGCTGCAGCCGTTCGTCATCATCCCTGGTGGGGGCCTTGATGGATTTTACCCTGTTTCCCCTGAGCCATGGAGCCTGATTGGCTATGGGTCTATACACACAGTGTTCAGGTTTTTACCTTGGGCCAAGTTACCCTTTCCTTCCCCCTTCTTCCCTGTGTGTAAAGTACTCCCCCCTCACAGTATTGGCCTTGGGAGGTTTGGGAGGGTCTCACCTACTAATCTGTTAGCAATATGCGCTTCCTTTCAATACACCGGATAGGCTGATTTTGCCCTACTGGGGTCATCAGCACTGTCTGTCTGGCAGCCCTGGTAAGGGTATTGGCACGGGAGTCACAAACTTATTTGAGCTTCCAAAAGGACTTAACCACCAGGAGCAGGGGGGAGTAGGTCCCAAACTCATCTAGATCAGTAGGACACAGAATCAACTACAGGCAAGAGAATCGGAGACACTAAAACTACATTTATTCGTGAAAAGATGCGATATGAGGAGGAAAAATATTGCCTCTAGAAGCCTATACTATTTTAATAATTTTGATTATATACCATCTGTCTCCACTGATTTATTTACAGTACTTTTCATTTTGACAATCCCAGCAGCACGGCCTCTGTACTAAACATGAACTTATAACAGGGGCTGGGAATAGTTTTGTGTTTACTTCTAGAGCAGGAGCTACCTTTGAATGATCAAACCAAAACTTATGGAGACAAGCAAATAATGATTTTAGTAAATACAATTTCTTCACACTAAATTGAATATTTCTCGTTTCACCCACTTAAATAACTAAAGTGGATCTTTTATAATTATTTACAGTCAGCCTGTATTTAAACAAACCCAAATCAATAGGAAAATAAATAGTTACAAAGTTAATTGGTAATGTGAGAAATGTCTTTAAACAAATTGTAGATTTGCACTGGGGATTATAGGTGTACTAAATTTGAATTGTAAATTAAACAATTTTGTTGTAATTCACTTTACTGGTTTTCTTACCTACTCATATTTATTCATGGTTATGATTTTCTTTATTAAAATATTTTTATATCTTTATTAAAATATTTTTATATTTGTGTTTCAGGGGGAGAAAAAACATCTACTACAGTATCTGTATTATTCCACAAATTTTGGGGAATTACTGCAGTATATTCTATGTTATTAATAAGGAACAGTAAAATAATTAAATGTTTAATTTATAGTTATGCATGATGTCAATAGAAACATATATCCTACAGCCTTGTCATCTCCATTTAGGATTATCACCCTTAAATTACTGTACGTGTCAGTATGTAGCTAATATTACCATGCCTGTTCTCTGACTTCAACTACTAGCTATTGCTCCACTCTCCCTGCTGCTTTTCATTTTGAATTAATCTCACACTTTGTTATAAAATTGTTGGTGTTAGGGTTTCATTTAGCGCAGAGGTTCCCAAACACGGTCCTCGAGGCTCCCCAACAGTTCAGGTTTTAGAGATATCCTTGGTTGAGCACAGGTGGCTTAATTAGTACCTCAGTCAATTTGATTTGTATGTTCTCCTTGTTTCTTCATGGATTTCAACTCACAGTCCGAAGACATGGTGGTAGATTACATGTCTTCCAATAAAATAAATCCCCATTATGGTAGGGAATATAGAATTGTAAGCCCCACTGGACAGATACTGATGTGAATGATTTAATGTTCTCCTAAAGCGCTGCAATATACATATAAAAAAAAAAGTTTATAAATAATTAGATGTACTGTGTCTTTATTTTAGACCTGTGTTATTAATTAGATAACATATTGCATCTATATTATAAATTAAACTTTTAGTAGGACAGAATAGTTTTTTTTCCATAATATAGTATACTGTATCATTCATATGGAGGCTACTTCTCATGGACTATAAATCATACAGAGTGTTCATTACATGCCATTGTGCCTGGGATGTTTTTTTCCTCTGTCCTGCTGTTCATTCAACTTCTTAATCACAATGCAGTTCATTCCCCTGTTAGTCATATGTCATTAATCATGTCACTGCGAGCACATTAGTCTGCAGATGATTTCCTGTTGCTGCATCACATTCTAAATATATATAATTTAGGGTGGAAAGTGTTTGTCAATCAGAGCAGTCTGTATGGGAAAAGCTTTAGTTATGTCATCCTGAGATTCAGCTGGTTTCCCTACTACAGTTTACTATTTCTTACTCTTCATAAGGCTACATACTACAACATAAAAGATGAAAATATTCCTTACAGGGTGCACTCGCAGGATTTTATTAAACCTCTAATGTAAATTCATTTACTAACCATAATCTGTTGATCATGAATAAAGGCATCTGCCCCCCCCCCCCCCCCAAAAAAAAAAAAAATAAATAAATAAAATATAACTTTTATTTGATATATCTAAAGTTATAAGCAAGCGAAATATTAAGCACACATTAAAATTTGTGTTTTAATTGTATAGCGAATAAATGATATATGATGTCCCCAATGTGTTGTCTTCTATTATTATATACACATTTGTTTCCAAATTACTATATCTACAAAAATGGAATATAGGAAAGAAAGTTCTATTTTCATATAATAATCTGATATTTTATATATCAATAACCTGGTAGCTAATCGGAGTCCAATATCTATTTATAACGCTGAGAAGTGTCCAATATAAATGTTTATATTGTCTTGATACTAGGATGTATCAGAGTCCTCTTACAGAGTAGGGCAATGTTAGATTATTATTGAATCATTTTACACCAAGAGTGCTTAATCATAGGCCCCTATGTTTAAGCTAACGGGAAACGTACGTAAGGCCTAGCAGCACACGCTGGTCGGCGTGTCTGCAGTTTTAACAGTTGAATCATGTCTCCAATTGTTCTGTAATGTCTGATGAATGTTGTTGTGACTAACTAATTCCTGGGTGCACCCCCTCACCATAAGGAGGAGTAATATAGAACCTAAAGAGGTATGAGGGAAGGATTTTTAATACATCTCTGATTTACTATAGGTCTGTTCAGAAACATTGCGCTCTTTGTCTAAGGCTAGATACTATCAGAAATGATGTCGCCTCTTTGTGTTTATGTTTCAGTCAGTGGCGTACAATATTTTCTTTAGACCAAGACTCTTCATAATTATTGTTGATGTTTTCTGTGACTCCATTGGAATTACCATTCACTTTACACGCTGGCTAAGTTTGGCAGTAGTTTTATAGAGCTAAAACCAGTGGCATAATTACTCAGGGGGATCCATAGATGCTACTCCAACAGCTGATGAGGCTCTGGGTCTACTCTTCTGAGTTCCAGAGCTTACAGAAGGCGGCTTCTGGAGCAGATGGAAAAGCATCGACCTCACTGCCGTAATTTACTATAAGGGGCTAGATAATTACATGGCACACCTTATTAGGAGCATGTACTTTCTAGACAGCACTGATACCCAAAATGTGTATTTCTTACAATGTGTATTGTTACTAACATGAATTTATATAGCGGCACCATATCCTGTTGCGCTTTACAATTGGTAATAAATAAGTAATGCAACAAGACTTGGTAATGACAGACAGACAAAAAGGTAAGTTCAGGGGCTGGCTGGCAACTTTTAGCCTGGGGGGCAAATGCATGCAGGCGGCCCGGGCAGAGGAGTAGCGTGTAGCCAGGGTGCCCGAAGAACGTGCGTGCTACGGCGCCGCCCCCCCTCAAGTGTTTCAGGGAGGAGGTGGGTCCATATGGGATAATGTAAGGTAAAAATAAAGATTAGGGGCAGCCCCCTGTCATAGTGCCCATATGCAGTGCCTCAGTGTGCCACAGGAGATAACACCCTTATGTAGGCCTCCAGTAGTGCCCCCAGTAGTGATCCCCCCCTATGCAGTGCCCCTAGTGCCCCCAGTAGTGGTCCCCCCTGTTCAGTGCCCCTTGTGCCCCCAGTAGTAAGCCCCTTATATAGAGCCCCTAATAGTGGTACCCCCTATCAGTGCCCCTAGTAGCAGTCCACACCCCCATGCAGTGCCCCCAATAGTGGTAACCCTTATGCAATGTCCCTTAAATAGTGGCCCCAGTTGTAGTCTCCCCCCTATGCAGTACCCCAAGTATTGCCCTTTATATAGAGCCCCCAGCAGTGGTCCCTCGCAGTGCCCCCAGTGGTAGTCCCCTCCCCCTATGTAGTGCCCCTAGTAGTAGTCCCCTACCCCCTATGCAGTGCCCCTAGTAGTAGTCCCCTCCCCTTGTAGTGCCCCCAGTAGTAGTAGCAGTCCCCCTTGTAGTTCCCCCAGTAGTAGTAGTCCCCCCCTTGTAGTGCCCCCAGTAGTAGTAGTCCCCCCCTTGTAGTGCCCCCAATAGTAATCCACCCCCCTGGTAGTGCCCCCAGTAGTAATCCCCCCCTGGTAGTGCCACCATAGAAATCCCCCCCCCTGGTAGTGCCCCCATAGTAATCCCCCTCCTGGTAGTGCCCCCATAGTAATCCCTCCCCCTGGTAGTGCCCCCATAGCAATCCCCCCCCTGGTAGTGCCCCCATAGTAATCCCCCCCTTGGTAGTGCCCCCAGTAGCCCCCCCCCCAGTAGAGAGAGAGACTTAACTAAGTTTTAAAAAAAACCAAAAAACACTTACCTGAAACTCCGGCTCCTGGTCCCGACGCTTCCACCGGCTCCTCTGGCCGCTTTGCATTATGGGAGAGACGTCGTCCGTCCGGTCAGCGCTGCACGCGCAGTGCAGTCTGTGTCACAGTGACACAGACTGCACTGGCCCGCGGCCCGCACATGGCACTCTGCCCCCCGGCCCAGCCCGCCACTGGGTAAGAGGGCCCTGCTTGCAAACTTCCAATCTTTTTTATACAAGAATATAACTGATACATATAGAAAATGAGTCCAGCCAAATTATAAAATAGGCAAAAGGTTAGCACACATATCGTGCATACACACTGCACGATTGGCCAAATCGGAATGACATCTTAATTTTAGAGGAAACATGCATATACACAGGTACAGCCTCTTGCTTCCACACACAGGTCTTACCTCCACTTCACCTATTCTCCTCCAGCCCTTGTTTCCTCCATTAACCAAGCCTATCACTCTGTGCATAATGATCGCAGCTGAAGACAATGTCTGATACTTCCTTCCCCAGCCGCTGTTTTCCCATAAAGATAAATATTCTCACTGGTACTTGGATACCGCCAGGACTTCAGAAGGGTAACTGAGTCAGGTATAATGCAGAATTACTGAAGTTAGCAGTGAGAATTGCTGCAGACACTGAGCTATACAAAGACAAGCTGGATATTGCAGGGACTGGAACCAGGAGATACTGCAAATCAGCAGACAAGGCAGGAGAATGCAGGTCATCTTCAATGCAGGTCAATGACGCTATAACCTGCAGGCTAAGTCCTCATTACCTTTTACCTTAACAGGCACCCAATCAGCATGCCCGATGAGACAAACCCCCTAATTTGTGTAACATGCTGCAGCTGCAGGACTGTAAGGGGAAACAGCAGGGAGAAAGCATCCGGACTGGCTACCAAGCAACAGCCGGGACCAGAAGGCAATGCAGCTGGCAAGATGACGTTAGGCAACATCCTAGTCACCTGCCAATGGCCGGAACAAGATGGGGCCATGTGAGGCATCATGGCCAGTGCGGCGCCTCATAACAGTACTCACTCCCTAGATCCAGATTTAACAAAAAATAATTTGAAAAAGGCCTTTTTAGATTAAAGTAAATGCTTTCAGGAACCCAAAAACTTCAGGCCCATAACCTTTCCAGTGAACTAAGAAATTAACTTGACCTTAAACCTTCTTGGAGTCCAAAATCTTTTCGACAATATATTCTTGGTGACCATCAATCACAACTGGAGGCAGCTTCTTATAAAGGTAGAACTTAAATTTCTTGGAAATGATAAGTTGTTTGAAGAGAGCACAATGAAAAGTATTAGGAATTTTTAAAGATCTTGGAAATCTTAAATGGAAGGTAACTGAGGTTACTTACTTGATGATCTGGAATAGACCAATTTACTTAGGACCAAAATTTTAGAGGGCTAACGAAGTCTTAAGTTTCAGGTGGCCAGCCACACTTTATTTCCCACCTTGAAAGTACAGGTCTTCCGATGACAGACACAGCTTCGGAAGGTGAGTAATTAAGGACTAAATAAACTAACTGGGAACTTCCAATTGCTTAATTAATCCTTAGAGGGGTGCTGTCGGGGTCCCAGAGCAAGTTCCACTGATTTTTCCTAAAATTAACAATTTTAGAAAAAAATCAGCCTCCCTGTGCTAAAAAAATTAAAAACCCTGCCCCTAATTAAATAGCAAAAACTCAGAAACCAGCAGGAGCAGTATTTTTGCCATTCTCACACCTAATTGAATATGCCCCCAAAAGTCCAACTCCATTGGGAGAGCAGTGAGACAGCATCACGGCTGCCAAGCACAGCCAGGACCAGAAGGCAGTATGGCCGGCATGATGATGTCAGCCAGTGCCCCGATCCCATGGCAGCGTACGGAACAAGATTAGGCTGTGTGAGCCATTGCGGCCAGTGTGGTGGCTCATAACATCTGAGTGATAGTGGGCTTTGCACTCTGGTTCAAGGTCGAGTTTCCATTGTCCTTCTTTTTAGACCTCCTTTGTTTCTGTGTCTGACCTGCACACCAGGACCGTCTGCTATGTATATGGCCTATAGGTTAGAAGGTGCGAAGCATCTGCTCTCCATTAAAACACATTTATGAATACCGATGACACAAATGGCTGGTTTCTGTTTATACAGACAGAAAGATGCATCTGGAAAGCACAAGAAAACTAATAAACTGTTATACACTACATACTATTGATATGACCTGCCTGAGTCATTGCAATAGGTACCAGATCATTGTGAAATGGAGGTTAGTCCATGCAGTGGGTTCTTAACCAGGCTTGCAGGTTTATTGGTAACAGCAGTAACACACATAATGGTAAAAGCGGTGCTATCAGCAGTGATACAGGTAATTTGCAGCCATAATTGGTCTCACCTCTGAGAGCTAAGTTTTGCACCTTTGCACAGCCGTGCATCACCGTGACACTCAACACCATACCTCACAACTTTTCCATATCAGGTTGTGGAGCTTCAAGGAAAGAGGGTGGGGCCTCGCACGTAGGCAAAACTAAACATTTGCTAAAGGCTGGTCCGAGTTCAAACCCCTCATCAGAACTTATGTCACCTTCAGTGTTGCAAATTGAAATGGTGATGTGTCATCATGACACTCCACCCACTCCATAATAGTGCTCCCAACTCACATTATGCCACACAGTATTACCCCTTATTCACATTATGCCACATAACTCCACACAGTAGTGCCAACAATGCCACACAGTAATGCCCCTTATTCACATTATGCCACACAGCAGTACCCTTATTGCACATTATGCCACACAGTAGTACCATTTATTCACATTATGCCACACAGCAGTACCCGTATTGCACATTATGCCACACAGTAGTACCATTTATTCACATTATGCCACACAGCAGTACCCTTATTGCACATTATGCAACACAGTAGTACCCTTTATTCACATTATGCCACACAGCAGCACCCTTATTGCACATTATGCCACACAGCAGCACCCTTATTGCACATTATGCCACACAGCAGTACCCTTATTGTACATTACCCTTACTGCACATTATGCCACACAGCAGTACCGTTTATTCACATTATGATACACAGCAGTACCCTTATTGCACATTATGCCACACAGCAGTACCCTTATTGTACATTATGCCACACAGTAGTACCCTTACTGTACATTATGCCACACAGCAGTACCCTTTATTCACATTATGACACACAGCTGTACCCTTATTGCACATTATGGAACACAGCAGTACCCTTATTGCACATTGCACATTATGCCACACAGTAGTACCCTTTATTCACATTATGCCACACAGCAGTACCCTTATTGCACATTATTCCACGCAGCAGTACCCTTATTGCACATTATGCCACACAGCAGTACCCTTATTGTACATTATGCCACGCAGCAGTACCCTTACTGCACATTATGCCACACAGCGGTACTCTTATTGCACATTAAGCTACACAGTAGTACCCTTATTCACTTTATGCCACACATTAGTTCCCTTTATTCATGTTGTCACACAGTAGTACCTCATCCACATTATGATACAGTAATACCCCTTATTCAAATTATGCTAGTCCCAGTATAGCCTTACTCACCTATTAATCTTCTTTCCTCTGATAAGCCCTGCCCCTTTTTTCCTCTCTCCGGTCACTTGGGCTCCTAGGAAAAGAAACCATGGCTCCCAATTAGTCAACGGTGGCCATCTTTAAGTAGCTTTCTATGGGGCAGCCATTTTCTGTTAGCCCCTGCTACTCAGAAAGATCTCTCCTGGCTAGCAGCCACAGGGTTACAGCAGTACAGAATGGCCAGGGAGCAGGCAAATGGGCGGTGGAGGCTAATGGATACACTCCCAGATCACCCCTTTGTTTCGCCTGGGGTGCTGCGGGGCAGAGCCTCGCAGCACCCCAGTTCGCATCACTGTGGAGACAAAAGTGGGTGCTGGTCCGCCTACACTGTGCATAGATGCCATGGACCTGTGCACGGCATCTATTCTCCCCCTGCTTACCCCTGCTGGTATGCACAGAAGCTGGTATGCAGAGCAGTGGTGTGTGAGCCCCCAAACCCCCCCAACCATGGGATACTATGGCCCGCAGGTGGGACAGCGGGCCATAGTGGGACAGTGAGCCAGCGGGACAGTCCCAGGAAAACTGGACAGTTGGGAGGTATGCAAGATGGTAGGGCTATCTTAACAGCTATATAGGTCCTGAGCAAAGCAATGCACTGGAGTGATTTTATTAAAAAAAAGATCATAAATTACCCTCCTACGGCTTCTCTACATGCTTCCAAACAGTGAATGGCTGTCAGCACCCTGATTGGTGGATAGCTCCACATATCGACCAATCAGCAAGCTGACAGCCATTCATTGTCTGGCTGCAGGCTGGGAGGCAGGTAGAAATTGCTGCACTCTGATTGGTGGAGAGGTGGTGAGGTCCAGCCATCCACCAGTTAGCATGCTGACAGCCATTCACTGTCTGGCTCCAGGATAGGAAGCAGGTAGAGAATGTTGTACTCTGATTGGTGGATAGCTCTAGCCATCCAACAGTCAGCATGAAGACAGCCATTCACTGTCTGGCTGCAGGCTAGGAGGCAGGTAGAGAATGCTGCGCTCTGAATGGTGGATAGCTACAGACATTCCCCAATCAGCATGTTGACATCTATTCACTGTCTAGCCAGCTGTGAGTCAGGTAAAGAATGCTGCACTCTGATTGGTGGATAGCTCCAGCCATCCACCAATCAGCATACTGACTGCAATTAACTGCGTGGTTGCAGGCTGGGAGGCAGGTAGAGAATGCTATGGCAATAGATAGATATAATCGGCGCTCGCTCCTTCTTGGGGGAATATAAATAAGCAAGGTGCTGCAGACCCAATATTAGATTACCCAAGTCTAAAACAACCAATAGTAACTACAGATGAGCCATGTGTGTAAACACATATGTATCATAAAGGGACTGCGCTCCGTGAATGGTGTGGAATATTGTGTGAAATAACTGAGTCTTACATCTCTAATAGACTTATTGTATTATTTTAATTTTATTCACAGTCTCTTAATCCCAGGTGTGATGGATCTGGGTGAGATAACTCAATAAGGGGATAATGTCTAAAAATAAGTAAAAAGAGAGGGGGGGGGGAGGAGGGATTAACACCAATTGGATTGATCAGTTCTATATGTATAGCTCAGTTATGGCAAAATAGTGGTACAGAGGGAGGGCGTCCCACACCTCACTGTACCTATCAAGAAAAAATAGTCAAATGGAAATAGTCAGTGGGTGATCACTGTCTAAGTCAAACAGACCACCACGTAGTCTGTTAGTGGTCAGAATCCTAGTGAGGCCTCACCTTGTGTGCATATATAATCCTGGTCCCGTTGCGTCCTGCCTAGGTGTCCCCCGCTACCCTTCTAGTACCACCGATGGTAGGGCCGTATTCCGGTAACTGCCGCTCGTGCAGTTACAGGCTTGGTCCCCACAGAGTCCGTATACCAGGTCCCGTACAGCACCGCAATCTCGCGAGAGCTCGCGGGCTGTAGGGGAATCACGTGGCTCCGGACTACTGTGCGCTCGACTCGCCGTATGTGAGGAGACTGAGGCAGGTAGAGAAGGGGGGGGAACTGACCTGGGTCACAGTAGATGGTGGTGCTTGGTAGAGTTGATGCAGTAGTACTTCGGTGCTCCTACGCGTGTCGGCTAACAGCCTTCCTTAGGGAGTGATGGTCAGCGCCATCCTGGAGGTGGAATTTGAAGTGTTTTGGGCGGGCTCAGTCTGTGATACATGCCCACGTCATGGTATAAACAAAATGTTGCCATAGTTACTGAGCACAATCGTTGGATAAGAAACCAACACCGGTCAATGGAAGGGGGGGGAGGGGGGGGGAAAGTATGTAAATCCTGATGTACAAAATGCAGGGAGAGGAGGAATAATCCATATATCAATTCATGGTGGTCCTGATTGTGTAGTGATTGGTTACATAGCTACACACATAGAGGGGTATTGTTAATCAATTAAAAAATTAAATAAATGTTTATGCATCATAGGGGGTTGTATATATTAATGGGATACATAAGTATTATGATTAATACTATGCAATTAGATAAAACTGTATCATTGAAAACAATACCATGCTGTACTATAGACCATGAGGGAGGAGGATACATGTATCCTATTGTACTCAGAAAGGGTACATATATGTGACCTCACTGATGATATGAATAGGTTCAGTCATCTAACCTGTTATAATAGCTTTTATTTCGTTGTCTAGGTTAAGTCCATATGGGGTTAGAGTCTTGAGTTCCATAATCCATCTCAATTCTTCTTTATTAATACGTTTATCGTAGTTGCCTCCTCTCCAGTTCTTTTTGACTAGCTTAATCCCTATGAAGCATATACCTGTTGGATCCTGGTTATGTTTATCTTTAAAGTGCTTGGATAGACTGTGGGATTCTAGTCCCTTTTTAATATTCCTAATATGTTCTGCTATTCTGACCTTTAGTTTCCTTGTTGTCCTTCCTACGTATTGTTCTCCACAATGACATGTGACGAGATAGTCATCTATCCCACAGTTATCTCACCCAGATCCATCACACCTGGGATTAAGAGACTGTGAATAAAATTAAAATAATACAATAAGTCTATTAGAGATGTAAGACTCAGTTATTTCACACAATATTCCACACCATTCACGGAGCGCAGTCCCTTTATGATACATATGTGTTTACACACATGGCTCATCTGTAGGTAGAGAATGCTGCCTGGCCACTCTGATTGTGTGTAATTAACAATCAGAGCAGCCGGGCAGCATTCTTTACCTGCTTCCCATGTAGCTATGCAGGCAACAGCCTGTCCTGCTTGAAGGCCCCTAGAATAGTGGAGCCCTGGACAACTGACCAGTGTATCCATAAGATGGCCCTGCTATGAAGTCATCCCGCTATGATGTCATCATGCCTAGTTCACAGCAAGGAGACATTGCATGAGCACACTCCTCTCCAACACATACTAATTGGACTGTATTATAGTTATTATGTGATAAATAATTTACAAAACACCCTAATATTAACAGAAAACTGGAAGACACGCTAATATAGCTATGTGATCTTTTCTGGAGAACTTTCAGATGTAGGAACATCACACAGCTTTTCACCCTTATAGGGGGATTGGATTGTACTAAGCATGGCATCCACGATGGGGTACATCCTGCCTCTCTTTGGATACATACTGTGGTATGTACCTAGAAATGCAATTTACATCGCAAAGGACAGCTCTCCCGATACGAACTGTCATTTGTGATGCCCCCGGACAGAGGGACTTCCGGGTTTAACACCCAGAACTCCTTCTGGCGCCTTCCTGTGCATGCTCAGAAGACACGGGCCGCTGGGGGTGATGGGAGGGATCTGATCAGATCCCTTTCATTGTAAGCATCCCGGTAAGAGGCCCATAGGCTTCTATTGGGTAACACCACCTGAAGGTGGCATTACCCTTCGGGACGGTAACCAGTCATTAGGTCTACAGTAAAAAGGTAGACAATACAAGTTAGACAGGCAAGAGGTCAACAGGGTCTGAAGGTCGACACACTAAATGCGACTGGTAAAAAGGTCGACAGAGTGTCGATAAAGTCATTAGGTCGACACACATGTAGTCAACAGAAATGGTCGACACATATTTTGGGGCTTTTTTTGGGTTAGGGTTAGGGTTCGGCACTTACCAGAGGGTTAGAGTTAGGCACTTACCCTGATGGTTAGGGTTAGGCACCAGGAGGGAGAGTTAGGGTCAGGCACTTACCGGAGGGTTAGGGTTAGGCACTAGAAGGAACAGTTAGGGTCAAACACCTACCCCGACAGTTAGGGTTAGGTACCAGGAAGGAGGGTTAGGCACCAAGGGGAGGGTTAGGGTGAAGATTAGGGCTAGAAAACAAAAAACAATAAAAATTGTCAACCATTTATGTGTCGACAATTTGTATGTCGACCTTCTTACCAGTCGACCTTTAGTGTGTCAACCTTCAGACCCTGTCGACCTATTGCCTGTCTAACTTGTATTGTCTCCCTAAACATTGTCTACCTTTTTATTGTAGAACTAACGATCCACACCCCTCCGGGACGAAGCACCGACTTCATACTTATGGAAAATGCTGTAAAACCCCCATTTAGGGGGTTTTACTGCATTTTCCCCTTAAGTACATCCCGGCCTTTCACACAGAACACCTTTTAGCCATCCTCCAGGTATCTCATAAAGGTTTCTGCATGGTTGTCATCATCTCACATGAATGAAAGTTTACATTTCTAGAGGTCTGCAAACATCTACACCATTCACAGGAGTATATTGAGTTTTCAACAACATGTGATTGTTTATTATAAAAACAGTCTGCCCAATGGCCATGGCTTTCCATTTCCTCCCCTGTCTACCTCCATTATGCACAGCTACTCAAGTGCTAAATGCATGCCCCTTTGGGCTAAAATTTGTAAGCCAGCAAGTGGTCATTTGCCACCTACACCCATTTTTTTATTTTAAAAAACTGTATTTTTAAACTACATTTAATGTTGATTTTTTTTCTTAACTATAATGTATATATATGAATATACCACACAAATCTTAAATTCATGTCTTATCAATCTAGATTTGCCAAAGTGTCTTTAAAAATGGGAATTCTTTCAGGTTGAGGAACTGCTATAGAACATGAGAGATGAGAGATGGGAGACGGGGAGGATTAATTTTGCCTTTAAAATGATTGCTGCTTTAAACATACGGGAAAACTCACAGGAGTTCCCGCAGCGGCTGTAGTTTGCACCCTCTTACATGAGCCCCATAATGTTAGATACAAAACACTTCAAGTTTTGTATGTAATATAACTGCCTCTTGAATCCAGCGGCTGATACTATAGCAATGAAAGTAAATTGAACAATCTAATAGAGTTGGTCACATAAATAAGGCGCTGATCAGATGTTTCATATAAATTAATACAAGATTAATATAAAAACAAGAGTCTCTGGAATATCTTTCTATATGTTCATATTCATATGTTCCTTTCAGACGAAAATTCAGTATTTCTCTTCCAAATATGCATGAAAAAAAGAGAGAGAAAATACTATATAGTGTAGTATTTAAGTAAATTTAATGACATATATACATACAAGAGGGGGAATATAATTTCCACAGCAATAACATAAAAGACACAACAATGGTTTATTCTGAGATCACCCAAAAAAAAAGTATAAATTGGAACCGTACCGTATGTAGCACCAAAACTTGGTGCTTCTTAGAGAGCGTTAATTGGGGAGTCTTCCGGATAGACTGCCACAAAACCCCTTTAAGTCTCTGGCTTCACTCGCCCCACATGGTAAAATATTCCACCAGCAGATAGATCCCAGCTACCAACGCGTTTCGAGTAAAGAAATACTCTTCTTCAAGGCTGTATGGGATCTATGGCTGGACCATCTGCTTTTTAAAGGTCCAATGACCCGGAAGTGAAACACACTCCATTTCCTGAATACATCGTGCAATACATCTGAAATAAAACTCAAAAAACCACTCATCCTTAAACCCAAATATATAAAATCATTTAATTATTAAGAAATATACTGTCTCAAAGCAATAAATGAACGGAATAAAAATAAGAATTGAATAAGAATTCATAAGACTGTGGATTCCCCGAAACCATAGAGCCGCAGTCCTCCACTAAGAGAGTGAAAAAAACCACCTCCTTAGAGGTCCACTCTCAGGTTTACCCCATTATTTATAAACAAAAAACCTTAATTCCGGCTCATCTACCGGAAGTCTCCGCTCGGAGTTCATGCCCCCGTGCGGCCACGTGTCTCCAAACATAAACATGCAGACACGCGGTATACAAATACTTCCGGTGACACATCGGAAGTATCCACTCCACAGTCCTCCAATAATAAGGAGGCACAAGTAGAGGTACACTCTGTTCCTTCATTATGCGGCTCTCTTTCCGCGATCCACTTCCGGATATATACAATGCGGTCACCATGGTTACGCCAACTTACGATCCAGCTATCTGAAATATGAAGGGTCCGATCACGTGACAGAGGGTCTGATCACGTGACACAAGTTAATGCACGTGACACAGAATACACAGGGTCCGATCACATGACACAAATATATAAAAAGTTCCTAAAAAATATATATATAAGAATGAGTGGTATTCATAACACTCTATAAATAATATACACATTCCATCCTAAAATATAAAAAAAAAAACAATAAAAACAAGAGATATAATAATAATACTCAATTAAAAATTATTATAAAAACCACCTCAATTCAAACTCTTTATTAAGACCCATAGGTACAATAGCGTTTAATTTAAAAATCCATGACATTTCTGCCTTGGCTAAAATCCTCTCTATATCTCTATCTTTCCATGAAGGCCTCACACTCTGAATCCCCAGGAACAACTCTATGTCATTTATACCTTTGTAGGAAGTACTTCCAGGGCACTGCAAACGAGATTATCTGAACACTACAGGAATATTAAGAAAGGTTTGGAGACACATAATCTCTCCAACCATTTCAGAATGAAGCATCAGTGTCGAATAAATGACATAGAGTTGTTCCTGGGGATTCAGAGTGTGAGGGCTTCATGGAAAGATAGAGATATAGAGAGGATTTTAGCCAAGGCAGAAATATCATGGATTTTTAAATTAAACACTATTGTACCTATGGGTCTTAATAAAGAGTTTGAATTGAAGTGGTTTTTATAATAATTTTTAATTGAGTATTATTATTATATCTCTTGTTTTTATTGTTTTTTAAAATATTTTAGGATGGAATGTGTATATTATTTATAGAGTGTTATGAATACCACTCATTCTTATATATATATTTTTTAGGAACTTTTTATATATTTGTGTCATGCGATCGGACCCTGTGTATTCTGTGTCACGTGCATTAACTTGTGTCACGTGATCGGACCCTGTGTCACGTGATCGGACCCTTCATATTTCAGATAGCTGGATCGTAAGTTGGCGTAACCATGTTGACCGCATTGTATATATCCGGAAGTGGATCGCGGAAAGAGAGCCACATAATGAAGGAACAGAGTGTACCTCTACTTGTGCCTCCTTATTATTGGAGGACTGTGGAGTGGATACTTCCGATGTGTCACCGGAAGTATTTGTATACAGCGTGTCTGCATGTTTATGTTTGGAGACACGTGACCCCACGGGGGCATGAACTCCGAGCGGAGACTTCCGGTAGATGAGCCGGAATTAAGGTTTTTTGTTTATAAATAATGGGGTAAACCTGAGAGTGGACCTCTAAGGAGGTGGTTTTTTTCCCTTTCTTAGTGGAGGACTGCGGCTCTATGGTTTCGGGGAATCCACAGTCTTATGAATTCTTATTCAATTCTTATTTTTATTCCGTTCATTTATTGCTTTGAGACAATATATCTCTTAATAATTAAATGATTTTATATATTTGGGTTTAAGAATGAGTGTTTTTTTGAGTTTTTTTCAGATGTATTGCCCGATGTATTCAGGAAATGGAGTGTGTTTCACTTCCGGGTCATTGGACCTTTAAAAAGCAGATGGTCCAGCCATAGATCCCATACAGCCTTGAAGAAGAGTATTTCTTTACTCGAAACGCGTTGGCAGCTGGGATCTATCTGCTGGTGGAATATTTTACCATGTTGGGCGAGTGAAGCCAGAGACTTAAAGGGGTTTTGTGGCAGTCTATCTGGAAGACTCCCCAATTAACGCTCTCTAAGAAGCACCTAGATGTGGTGCTACATACGGTACGGTTCCAATTTATACATTTTTTCTGGGTGATCTCAGAATAAACCATTGTTGTGTCTTTTATGTTATTGCTGTGGAAATGATGGGCCTGATTCAGACCCACTCGCGAGCGGCTGTCCGATCGCAAGTGGGTCGATGTTCTGGACTGAGCATGCGCACGACGGAGGGAGCTCCGTCGTGCGCATGCGCCAGACGCGACGAGCGAAGGAAAGTCCTTCGCTCGTTGTGTCCGATCAAAGGGGGCGTGCTGTCAATGTTGATTGACAGCACGCCCCCTTTGGTAGGCGTGCCGGGGGCGTGCCTCCCATCAAAAGCCGGCCCACTGACATCACTAGTGATGTCAGTGGGAGTGATTTTGACTCTGATAGAGCCAAAATCACTCCGGAGCTTGCGGTTGAAAACCTCAACCGCAGGCTCCGGCTCGCAATTTCGATGGTCGCGATGGTCTCGACCATCGCGGCCATCAAAATGCACGCTCGTATAGCCTGTGGGTGGTGACCCACAGCTATACGAGCATCCAGAAGGACGCTCCATTTTCATGGAGGCCGGCCCTCATTCAGAGCGTGCGCTCTGCTCAGAGCGTACAGCTCTGAATGAGGGCCTATATTCCCTATGTTATATGTATATATGTCATTAAATTTACTTAAATACTACACTATATAGTATTTTCTCTCTCTTTTTTCATGCATATTTGGAAGAGAAATACTGAATTTTCGTCTGAAAGGAACATATGAATATAAACATATAGAAAGATATTCCAGAGACTCTTGTTTTTATATTAATCTTGTATTAATTTGTATGAAACATCTGATCAAAGCCTTTTTTATGTGACCAACTCTATTAGATTGCTTGATTTTTATTTACTGTTTTTGGTGGAGACAGTCGGTCTCATAAGTTGGCTGCTCAACATTAGAACGCACCAGTGTTTTCTCCGAATAATTTTTTCGTATTATGAAAGTAAATTGAGTCTGTATTGTTATTCCTCTGGACAAAAAATATATTTCACTAGGGGATCAATAATTCCGCATTCCCCCATAAATTGGTTATATGTATGTACAGTCAGGTCCATAAATATTGGGACATTGACAGAATTTTAAAATTTTGGCCTCTATTCACCACCACAATGGTTTTGAAATGAAACAAACAAGATGTGCTTTAACTGCAGACTTTCAGATTTAATTTGAGGGTAATTACATCCAAATTGGGTGAATGGTGTAGGAATTACAACAGTTTCAATATGTGCCTCCCACTTTTTAAGGGGCCAAAAGTAATGGGACTATCAACTCAAAAGCTATTTCATGGACAGATGTGGGCTATTCCCTCGTTATTTCATTATCAATTAAGCAGGTAAAAGGTCTGGAGTTGATTCTAGGTGTGACATTTGCATTTGGAATCAGTTGCTGTCAACTCTCAATATGAGATCCAAAGAGCTGTCACTATCAGTGAAGCAAGCCATCATTAGGCTGAAAAATCAAAACAAACCCATCAGATAGAAAGCAAAAACATTAGGTGTGGCCAAATCAACTGTTTGGAACATTCTTAAAAAGAAAGAACACACCGGAGAGCTCAGCAACACCAAAAGACCCGGAAGACCACGGAAAACAACTGTGGTGGATGACAGAAGGATTATTTCCCTGGTGAAGAAAAACCCCTTCACAACAGTTGACCAAATCAAGAACACTCTCCAGGAGGTAGATGTATATGTGTCAAAGTCAACAATCAAGAGAAGACTTCACAAGAGTAAATATAGAGGGTTCACCACAAGATGTAAACCATTGGTGAGCCACAAAAACAGGAAGACCAGATTAGAGTTTGCCAAACAACGTCTAAAAAAGCCATTAAGGTTCTGGAACAACATCCTATGGACAGATGAGACAAAGATCAACTTGTACCACAGTGATGGGAAGAGAAGAGAAGGAAAGGAACTGCTCATGATCCAAAACATACCACCTCATCAGTGAAGCATGGTGGTGGTAATGTCATGGCGTGGGCATGTACGGCTGCCAATGGAACTGGTTCCCTTGTATTTATTGATGATGTGACTGCTGACAAAAGCAGCAGAATGAATTCTGAAGTGTTTCGGGCAATATTATATGCTCATATTCAGTCAAATGCTTCAGAACTCATTGGACGGCGCTTCACAGTGCAGATGGACAATGACCCAAAGCATACTGCAAAAGCAACCAAAGAGTTTTTTACAGCTAAAAAGTGGAATGTTATGCAATGGCCAAGTCAATCCCCTGACCTGAATCCGATTGAGCATGCATTTCACTTGATGAAAACAAAACTGAAGGGAAAATGCCCCAAGAACAAGCAGGAACTGAAGACATTTGCAGTAGAGGCCTGGCAGCGCATCACCAGGGATGAAACCCAGCATCTGGTGATGTCTATGCGTTCCAGACTTCAGGCTGTAATTGCCTGCAAAGGATTTGCAACAAAGTATTAAAAAGTGAAAGTTAGATTTAGGATTGTTTAGTTTGTCCCATTATTTTTGTCCCCTTAAAAAGTGGGAGGCACATATAGAAACCGTTGTAATTCCTACACCGTTCACCTGATTTGGATGTTATTACCCTCAAATTAAATCTGAAAGTCTGCAGTTAAATCACATCTTGTTTGTTTCATTTCAAAGCCATTGTGGTGGTGAATAGAGGCCAAAATTTGAAAATTCTGTCAATGTCCCAATATTTATGGACCTGACTGTATATTTCCTTTTTATGGAATTGCACACTTTATATAGATCAACAGATGTTTGACATTGTATATATCACCATGGACATTGATGGAAATAGATAAAAATAACTTAAAAAGAACTGCTCTTCTCCCGAGTATCCTTTGTGGATGTTTTAACGTGTTGAGAAGTTATGGATGGTTGCTGCTCTAATTCAGTGGGTGTTCCCCACCCACACTACTGATTTATTACTTTATGAATACCAAATTCCAAAACTCATAAATAGCAATGGACATACACTGAGAAGGGGAAGTTGAACAAAACACTGGCTATTAACACATGGGTTGGAGAGACGAGGAATACTCAAACCAACAGGGGGGGGTAGAGAGAGAGAGAGAGAGAGAAAAAGAAAGAAAGAAAGAAAGAGAGAGAGAAAGAGAGAGAGAGAAAGAAAGAAAGAAAGAAAGAAAGAAAGAAAGAAAGAAAGAAAGAAAGAAAGAAAGAAAGAAAGAAAGAAAGAAAGAAAGAAAGAAAGAAAGAAAGAAATTGATTTGGAGGGCGATGCTAAAACCAGTGAGCGAATTGGTTTATGTTGTGCACTTGTGCTACAGAGTTGAGAAACTGTATAGAGCAGTGTGCAGAATGGGTACTCAGAGTGAGGACACTGAGTAGAGAGCGGGTGACTCCATTAGAGCTGTGAGCCAATATGAGAGACATTGCTATAATTAAGTGACATTTATATAACAATGCCTGACTGTCTGGTTTTAACGATTGATCTGTGTGAGTTTATTATTATTGTTACCTTTTTTTTCTTTAAATAAAATCATTACCATATTAAGTTAAAAATGTAAATGTTTTTATTATTTCATGTTTGTTAAATTAATAGTGATTAACATTCTAGCATAATTTGATTATTGACATGAAGACATCTTTGCGTTATACTGTCGAAGCTGGATAATTGGCTGGACAAGATCAGCTTAAAATTAGATCGTAAAGACGCCATCTTGCGACTGGCCGCAAGACGCCATTTTAGAAAATGAGATCGCAGGACTCCATTTTGCGAATGGCCGCCCAAGTGCCATTTTAGGTAAACTCACACTTAAGTACATATGGCGACATTACTATTAGCATCATGCGATTGCATCTTTCACCATTTTTCATACACACATTAATACACACAATTGCGCTGTTAACTAGTCGCATATTAGCGAATGCATAAGATCCTGTATGAAAACGCTGTTTATTAGCTTCATGCGCACGCATCTGCCCCAAGTTAACTAGCATCTTTATATCAAACCCCAAATACTTACACAGTACATATTCACATAAAAGGTCTCATAAGCTTTAAAATATAAGATTCAAGTTTGTTCATTTATTATACTTGCTGTGAAATAAAGGTTATTTGGTAGCTAAGGTTTAATACATGATTAGTAAGTCATGTTTGATATTATACTGATCTGCACTCTTTCAACAGCATTCTGGTATCGTCAGTGTGAAGATCGCAACATGCATTCTCAACTTATGGACCGCAGAGACTTAAAGCACCGAAATGTACATTATATGACCAACTGTTAGGATGTGCATGAGGCAGGAAACCAGAGACAACCAGTTGTTAGAGGCTGGACTGTGTCTATTTGAATCAACCTGTTAAATGCTCTGCAACAGATGCATCCTCCTTGGGAACCAATGGCATCAGCGACAAGCCTCTCTATTGTGTTGTCTGTTTCTGTGAGAGTATAAAATGTGTGTTGTGACCCCAGTCTGAGTCTTCTTGTTGAATACTGATTGACAGGGGTTTTTTGCTGATGCCTACATCTGGTCCAGAAGCGCTGCGTATGTATAACTGTACTTGGGTCTGTATAATTCTTTGCGCTAAATTGTACTTAGATCATAGCGTGTAACTGACTGTACTTTACTTGAAATATCACTTTGTGCTTTGGAACCACAGGTTCAAGGTCTGGAGTCTTTATTTACTATATGACTGCCTACACAAAATAGCATCATCCTTAGAGGTTTATAGGCAGGATATTAGAAGGTATAGGCAGGATATTAGAAGGTATAGGCAGGAGTGTATAGAGGTTCTAATTCAATATCCTTAGTTGGGGGCTCATAGTGAAGTCACATACCTACTCACACGGCACATATGGTTATTGATATCTCACCAATGGATGGAGTGGCCACATGCAGGGTTTACCTGCAACCGCTCGGTGCTGAGAAATCGCTACCCGTTTTCGTGTGAGCCAGGGACGCTGACTAGAATCCAGGGACAAGAGAGGAAAAAGTTTGTTTTCCTTTGTTGATAGAACCTTATGTTTAGAGGGGTGCCGCAGTATTGAGCACGCGGCTGAGTCACAGTTTTGCACACAGTCAAGATGCACTTTTGTGTACGCAGCTAAAGGTTGTCATACAGTTGTGTGGTAGTTGCATAATTGTGTATGCGACTGGTCGCACAATAGAGTATACGTACTTCCGGTTGTGCTGCCACGTGTTTAAACAAAGCTGTTGAGGTTTACATTTTTCAATTGTTATCAATATCTGGGTTAACATGTATTTTTCTGCGCAGGAAAAAAGTGTGTAACAATGAGTATTTGTTGGTAGGGGTAACTTGTTCCCTAAAGTTAGAGGTACCATATGACCTTTAAGGGCTAAGTGCTAGCTGCTCGGTAAGCAGCTTACCGTTCTATACACAGTAGCAGGTGTACATGTTGTCTTTGTTGTAGAGAGGTGCATGGAAGTAGCCGACTTAAACTTCCATAGGTGTGGAAGTTGCCTTCTTAAATCTTATCCGGGTGGGTGGAGTAGCCTTCTTCAAATCTTCACAGGTGTGTGGGCGCTGCCGTTTAAATCGTCCACAGGTAAGTGAAAGTATCTTGACTGTCTTTCACCAGTTTAAATCTTTATTGAAAAATGTAGGAGTTGTCTCGGAATGGGAGCCATACAAACAATAGAGATGTTAGACAATGATGTGCTGCTAATGGAAGCGCCCCTTGGATTGACCCGTTGTATTATGCATACTAAGTACGGTACTTATGCAATAAGGTATTGTGATGTACAGTTTAAAATGACGATGAAGTGTTAGACCGTTTCCCAGAATTGGTAGTTTTGATAAAGATGTATTAGATAATGTCCGGGACCACATCAGTCTGATGTGCTCCCGAGAGAAAAAGGTAAAATATTATGAATGTTTAAAGTTGTGGCAGCATGAAGAGGATGCGTGGCTTAAAAATGCGCAAGCAATGCAAACTAGCGTTGCGAGCGCATTGCCAGAGAATATATCCACAACGCTAAATTTCAATGCGGGCGAGCCGCAAAATTGCGCGCATGTGTAGCAAGGTAGCATTGTGGAAAGTATTGCCAGCAGTTCACGTGCACCACCTCCACCTTATGTGGATGGAGGTGCAAGTACAGTTATCAAAAATACCCATAAAAATGTAACAAGCAATTTGTACCCTCTCTTAAGCAACCATAAAGAAAATGTTCATGATGTGGATGATGAGCCTAATGTAATGTCTGCCATTTCCCATGCTGTGCAGATGATAGATGCTGCACCAGAACAATCACGAGTGGTGCCGCCATCTTCATCGGTAACAGCAAGGGAAGTGCTAACACCCTCTGCACACGTGGAGGAAGTTGTTAATACCATACGTAGCAGCAACAGATTAAACCCCCAGCCAGGTAACAAGGTCAAAGGTAGCAGCACTGCCGTTCTGCATCCCATTCGGACAATAACTGTTTGAACGAGTGGCCGCTTACGAGTGGCTCTGAATCAGGCCCTAAATTCCATCATAAATGATTTCCCCGATCCCAAAAAGGAACTAGCCAAATGTCAAAGATTTTTGAGGAATTTGGGTAGTTCTCATGAACCAACTAATAAAGATTGGCGTGTGGTGTTAAGGGCCTGTCTACCAAGCAATACCGACGTGACAAAATTTATCACGGATTGTGTATTGGATGGCGACGTTCCCTTAACAGACCAAGTAAACCAAAGTAACATTTCCCACATTGTAACTCAATTGGGTATATATTTTCCAGTAGTAGTTAACTGGAACAAAATTTTCACCATAAAGCAAAAGGAGAGTGAATCTGCAGAAGATTATTGTGGCCGAGCTCTGCAGGCTATGACCCAGTACACTGGGTTAGAGGATATTAAAGATAGCACTCACCACAGGGGAATGATTGTCACAGTACTCATGGACGGTCTTAAAGAGAACTTAAAGACCCGGGTTCAGACCTCACAACCTGGCTGGAGAGGAGTCACAATAGATACACTCATAGAATCTGCCATAGAACATGATAAAAACATCTCAAAGAGAGAGACCCAGAGCGAAAAACTAATGGCTGTCAGTATCCAAGCTCTGGAAGGAATGATGGTACCATCACAACCAACAGACACACTTGCATCTACACACACACTTACACCTGAACCGGTATACGCCCTCACTAACCCCACGCAACAGCAAACACAGCTCTATTCTACTAACCCTACACAACCACAGGTCCCATACTACTCACAAACTTCATATCCCCCACAATACCCTTATCCTCCATATCCCTACCCATATCCACCACCTTTTCCCCTGCTCAAACCTCACAACAATCCATGTCTTCATCCAATCCACGAACATGTTTTAATTGTAACCAGCCAGGACATTTAAGTAGAACCTGGAGAGTAAAAAGGGTAGGACCCCCAAACCAGAGAATACCTTGATATCCCCATAAGGGATATGCACAGCGACCAGCAAATGTCCAGCAGGCACCAGCTCCAATTGTGGCCATTAATGCTTTATTGGAGAACGGTAGCCAATGCTAGGGGTCAGGTCATACCTGTAGTCTACAGATAGTCAGGTTAACAGGAACTACTAGGGAAGAACCGGTCATGATGGTTGATGTAGCTGGTACTAAATATCCTTTTCTTGTAGACACAGGGGTGACCAGGTCAGTGATAATATCTCCCGTTAATTTACAGGTGACCAACGAGACAGTACCAACAATGGGTGTAACAGGTAAAGTGGAACATTATCCTTTAACAAAATCCACAGGGGTTACTATCGGGCCGCTGCATACCAGGCATTCTTTCCTTCTGGCTGCTGCGGTTCCTACTAACCTGCTGGGTAGAGATTTGTTATGTAAGAAGAAATGTGTCATATATTGCACCCCTGATGGTGTATTTCTAGATATCCCAGAGAGAGTTGCGCACGAGGTGCGGGATATGTTGGACACTCCCCAAAGGATAATGTATCACTCTACCAGTTTAAATGAAAATCCATCTCAGGTAGATCAAATGTTGTCCCAAATTCCAGATTCCCTTTGGACTAAGGATGGACAGGACACTGGATTAATGGCAAACGTAAGCCCGTAATGGTAAATTTAAAAGGCGGTAGGCAAGCTCCAAAAATTCCCCAGTACCCACTAAAACCGGAGGTAGAATTATTGGTTTTTCCAATAATTGAGCGATTATTGCAACAGGGAATTTTTGTTCGTACAGCTAGTGTAGTCAACAGTCCCATCTTTCCGGTGAAGAAGAGTGGTGGGAGGGGTTATAGGCTGGTACAAGACCTTAGAGGTGTTAATAAGGTAGTAGAGAGCCAATTCCCCGTAGTGCCAAATCCAGCTGTCATTCTTATGCAGATCCCACCAAATGCAACCCATTTCACTGTCATTGACCTCTGTTCTGCTTTCTTCTCTGTGCCTCTCCACCCTGACTGTCAGTATTTATTCGCATTCACATACAGAGGTGTACAATATACATGGACACGATTGCCCCAAGGTTTCATAGACAGTATCTTTTCCCAGGCATTGCACGACTGTTTACAATATTTTCAACCTGCCAATGGATCTGTTCTAATTCAATATGTGGACGATTTATTGCTATGTTCTGATTTGTTTATGTCATGTTTGAATAATACTAAACTTTTGTTGCTTCATCTCTCGCATACAGGACACAAGGTGGCTAAGGACAAACAGCAGCCGTGCCAATCCAGAGTTAAATATTTGGGACACTGCCTAACCCAGGGGTTACGACATCTAACAAATGATAGAATCCAGGCCATACAGAACATGACACTGCCTCAGAATCAACAGCAAATTCGTACCTTCTTGGGAATGTGCGGATACTGTAGAATGTGGATCCCAGGTTTTTCTATTTTGGTCTTGCCTTTGCAGGTTTTGGTCTCTTCCTCAAAGCCTGATCGTGTCATACACACAGAGGAATCAGAGCAGGCTTTCCTTAATGTTAAGGATAGTCTGACAAAAGCACATGCATTGGGAATACCTGATTATGAAAAACCTTTTGATTTGTATTGTACGGAAGCCGATGTTTGTGCTGCAGGTGTCCACACACAAAAACATGGTGATGCCAGTAGGCCCGTAGCATACTACAGTGCCCAATTGGACACTGTGGCAAGATCACTCCCCACCTGTTTGAGAACTGTAGCAGCTACCGCTCTATTGGTGAGCAAAAGTGATTACGTAGTATTGGGTCATGATATGATTGACTATACTCCCCACGCTGTATCTGCTCTGCTGAACTCTGCTCAGACCAGACACGTCTCTTCAGCTAGGTTTACCAAATGGGAACTAGCTCTAATCGCACCTGCAAACATCACTGTAAAACATTGCAGCACGCTGAACCCAGCAACGTATTTACCATATGTACAACATGATGTTCAAAGGGTGGAAGGGGACGAGTTGCTGGCGGGAGGTGAGTTCAGCGGACATAATGATGCACACGATTGTATGGAATATCTGAATCAGACCTTTACTGCTAGACCTGACATACATGATACACCTTTAGAGAATGTAGATGTGACTTTTTACACAGATGGGAGTTGTCATAGACAAACAGACACAGGTGAATTATGTACAGGTTATGCTGTTGTAAATGACACAGACATCATAGAAGCTAAACCTCTTGGTCCTCCTCACTCAGCCCAGGTGGCAGAGTTAGTAGCACTAACTAGAGCATGTGAACTGGCAGCAGGCAAATCTGCTAACATTTACACTGACTCGAGGTACGCGTTCGGGGTGGTGCATGATTTCGGGGCTCTATGGCGTCTGAGAAATTTTATGACAGCAGCAGGCACACCAGTTGCACATTCCCGACACATTAAACATCTTTTAGAAGCAATCCAACTGCCCAAAGCGGTGGCAGTAATTAAGTGTAAAGCCCATACATGTGAGGATGATCCGGTGTCACTGGGCAACAACAGAGCCGATTAAGCTGCAAAATGGGCAGCAGGGTTAAAAATGTTTTCTGCAACTGAACAAACAACTGATATGCTGAAATTAATTGAGATGCAAAATTTGTGTTCAATCCAGGAAAAGTCCATCTGGAAGTCTAAGGGATGTGGGCAAGAGTCCTCCGGGCTCTGGAGGGACGGACAAGGTAAACCAGTAGCCCCTAAGGCATATTACCCCAGCCTGGCTGAGGCAGCACATGGTCTGACTCATCTGAGAAAGCAAGGTATGTGCAAACTGGTAAGAGCATACTGGTGTGCACCAGGTTTTTCTTCACAAGCAGAAAAGAGAGCAATGTCTTGTCTGACCTGCTTGAGGAAGAACATAGGGAAAGCGATCCCTACCGAACCATCCCACATTCCACCAACTGATGGACCTTTCCAGGTGATACAAATTGATTTCATCCAATTACCACCCTGCAGGAATCTCAAGTATGTATTGGTGTGCACTGGCGTATTTTCCAATTGGGTTGAGGCCTACCCAGCGGCCACTAATACTGCTGCATTTACTGCCAAGAAAATAGTTCAGGAATTTGTATGCAGACACAGTATGCCTAAAATCATCGAGAGTGACAGGGGTACTCATTTCACACGTGATGTTTTTCAAAATATGTGTAAGCTGATGGGTATTAATAGCCGACTTCACACCCCCTACCGACTGCAAGCCAGTGCCAAGGTAGAGAGGATGAACGGGACTATTAAAAATAAGTAAAATCATGGCAGAGACTGAACTAGGTTGGCCAGAAGCATTACCGTTGGTCCTGCATAGTATAAGGACCACTCCCAGACCCCCTTTTAATCTGTCTCCTTTTGAAATACTGTTCGTTAGACAACCTCATTTGATTATAAGTCCACAGGAAGACTTGAAAGGTAACAACGAGGTAACTGTAAGGTATCTTATATCAATGAGTAAGCAGATAAAACAGCAACAGCAGAAACTGAAATTGTAGTCCAATGATATGCCTGAAACTAACTGTCATGATGTTGTACCAGGAGAATATGTTATGATCAGAAAGTGATCGGTGGGAAGGTCCGTACCAGGTGCGGCTGACAAGTACTACATCTTTGAAGGTGGCTGAGAGATATACCTGGGTCCATTCCACTCACTGCAAAAAGGTCAATCAACCGGTGGAGAAAGAAGTCGGAGACAAGGCTGATAGCGTGGACCTGTCGATCGCGAACTTGTTCCGGGAGGATTGAAAAGGTCGTAGTGAGATACTTGAACTAAAAGATATTTGCAGATCTTGTTGTGGCAATGGATGTGCCTGCTGTATTCATTTTCATATTATCTTTTAGAGTGTTCACCCTTCTGGTTGGTTCTGGGATATCCGATTTCTGTGATGGGGGATCAATTGAGGAGATGGGAGCTGATGGCAGTGCTGATGGAGTGGAATCAGGAGGAGTGCTATGCCAATCAGGGGAGTGTCTGACCAATCTTAGTACTGTTATTTTTAAGAGAGCTGTTATTCCGGATACTCGGAGACGTTGTGGAAGTTTATTGTCTGAAGATTCCTGTATTTGTGAGCTTTGTGGGTGCCTAGTTGATGAGAACTGTATTCAACGGTGCCAGCCTAAATATAACCCGTACTGGGGTGGGTATCCTTTAGAGGATTATCATAGCATGGTAGGCAAAGTATTAAATCAAACTGATTGTTGGGTGTGTTCACATGTGCCACAGGGACAGCATAATGTAGAGTTGGTGCCATTTCCACTGAATATCATGGAAATTTTAGAATTGCAAAAAGGGAAAACATTGGATGGAAAATTCCTCTCATCCAAACCACCTCATTTTAAACTCTATCAATTCCAAGTAGATAGATCACTTTTGTGTTTGAACACAACCAACCCCAATAAACCCAGGAGTTGGGAAGTGACAGGGAATAATCAGATGATGACCTTTTCACAGAGAGCTGATAATGAGTCCGTAAATCATGATCTGTTACGTTCAATTAAATCTAGTGGGAAACATTTTAGGTACCGGTATACATTGAGTTCCACCAAAGAAATTATTGGTAAGGTACCAGATGGTTATTGTGCTAAAATAATACAACCAGAAACTTGCATATACCAGATGGAACAGCCTGAGATAGGATTGTTTGCAAGGGAATGATAATGATGCATACCATCCCTTATGTTCTCCCCGATAATGTGTATTTTATATGTGGAAGAAAGGCGTATAAGTGGCTCTCCCCAGTTCCGAAGGTTTGTGTTATCTGGGAAGAGTAGTCCCAGAAGTTATGACACTCACACATGTTGAAATGCTTGGTATTCATAAAAAACACACCATTACCATATCTTCACACGCAGTATGAACACAGAGGCAAACGAAATATGATACCTGGTGATGTGCATAAAGCCACTCAGTTAATTAGTGAGACAACTGGCTTCCAAGTTTTAGTCGCACTGGATCCCACCAGGATCGCTCGGGGTACATTAAATTTTAGATATATTCAGGAACTTGCTAAATTGATAGATAATATCACCGAGATGTATGATGACACATTCAGGTATACAGGGAGAGAATTGCAAGCGTACAAGAAAGAACTGGTGCAACACAGGCTAGTGTTAAATTATTTAACTGCTGTTACTGGAGGGTACTGTGTAACTTTGGCCACCCAATTTGGAGTAAAATGTTGCACCTATGTCATCAATGATACCAACGACCCTAAGGAAGTGATAGACCGGAAGATGGATGAAATTCTGCAGCTAAAATGGGAATTTTGTAAGAACCATAATGCTTCAGTGGCTGAAGTAGGGGAGAAGATGGAAGGATGGGTCTCATGGTTGAACCCAGTGAAATTGTTCTCAGGCCTAGGGGAATGGGTCCAGGAAGTCATCGCCAGCACAGGCAAATTCTTGATCCTTATACTGATTGTCATCATAATAATTGGCCTATATGTCCGGTGTGTTCCTATTGTGTTGAAGTGTGGAAAATGTAAAAATAGAGTAAAACGAAAGAACGAAATTATGATGGTGGTCAGTAATGACAATATGAATACTGAGGTAAATATAGAACTGCATTACAACCCTGAACTAGGAAATACCATCATTTAATGTATTATATTTAGACATGCATATAATGTATTATTGAAATGTTATTTTTAAAACACCTCAGATAAAGTAAAGTCTCAAATTCCCCTTCAAGACTGCCTTTATAGGACTGGTGTATCCCCACACCTTTCACATGATCTTCCAAGATCTGCTGTGTGCGTATAATAGTAGTTTTATGTCCCCACTCAGAGACACATTATTGATGGATTAAGAACCACCTTGTGCCATCCCATAATAACACTAAATAATATATAAATGTAAGCCTAAATTAATTTTTTAAATCAATTTGTGATAGCATGTTGTTCGCTATCAAAGAGTGGACTGTCGAAGCTGAATAATTGGCTGAGACAAGATCAGCTTAAAATTAGATCGTAAAGACGCCATCTTGCGACTGGCCGCAAGACGCCATTTTAGAAAATGAGATCGCAAGACGCCATTTTGCGAATGGCTGCCATAGCGCCATTTTAGGTAAACTCACACTTAAGTACATATGGCGACATTACTGTTAGCATCATGCGATTACATCTTTCACCATTTCTCATACACACATTAATACGCACAAATGCGCTGTTAGCTAGTCGCATATTAGCGAATGCATAAGATCCTGTATGAAAATGCTGTTTATTAGCTTCATGTGCATGCATCTGCCCCAAGTTAACTAGCATCTTTATATCAAACCCCAAATACTTACACAGTACATATTCACATAAAAGGTCTCATAAGCTTTAAAGTATAAGATTCAAGTTTGTTCATTTATTATACTTGCTGTGAAATAAAGGTTATTTGGTAGCTAAGGTTTAATACATGATTAGTAAGTCATGTTTGATATTATACTGATCTGCACTCTTTCAACAGCATTCTGATATAGTCGGTGTGAAGATCGCAACATGCATTCTCAACTTATGGACCGCAGAGACTTAAAGCACCGAAATGTACATTATATGACCAACTGTTAGGATGTGCATGAGGCAGGAAACCAGAGACAACCAGTTGTTAGAGGCTGGACTGTGTCTATTTGAATCAACCTGTTAAATGCTCTGCAACAGATGCATCCTCCTTGGGAACCAATGGCATCAGCGACAAGCCTCTCTATTGTGTTGTCTGTTTCTGTGAGAGTATAAACGTGTGTGTTGTGACCCCAGTCTGAGTCTTCTTGCTGAATGCTGATTGACGGGGGTTTCTTGCTGATGCCTACATCTGGTCCAGAAGCGCTGCGTATGTATAACTGTACTTGGGTCTGTATAATTCTTTGTGCTAAATTGTACTTAGATCATAGCGTGTAACTGACTGTACTTTTGCTTGAAATATCACTTTGTGCTTTGGAACCACAGGTTCAAGGTCTGGAGTCTTTATTTACTATATGACTGCGTACGCAAAATAGCGTCATCCTTAAAGTTTTATAGGCAGGATATTAGAAGGTATAGGCAGGAGTGTATAGAGGTTCTAATTCAATATCCTTAATACTTTTGAATGTATTTGTTTGCTGCTCGACAGCCACACTTTGACAAAGTAGCAGGAAACAGTTGTCAGTGGATACTTAGGGGTATATTTACTAAAGGTGCATTTTAATCGATTTTGATCAATTTAAAATCAATAAAAATCATTCAAAATCAATCAAAATCGATGTTATGTTTCTGGGGCTAAATAACCCATTTACTAACAGACATTTATTTCTTAAGTACAGTATTAGTAAATGTGTGATTTATGACCAAAAAAACAACATCAATGTTGATCCATTTTCAACGATTTTAATTAATCAAAATCTATAAAATGGGCCTTTAGTAAATATACCCCTAAGGCAGTGATTCCCAACCATGGTCCTCAAGGCACACTAACAGTCCTGGTTTTAGTGATATCCATGCTTAAGCACAGATGGTTAAATCAAAATAACTGAGGTGCTAATTAAGTCACCTGTGCCCAGCTATGGCTAGCCTTAAAACCCGGACTGTTAGTGTGCCTTGAGGACCGTGGTTGGGAGCCCCTGCCCTAAGGGTTTACACTTATTATAATATAAAGCCATAAAGGCTGTAATAACAGCAAATCATCTCTGCAGAAGGATCTCTATCTACTGTATGAAGCTGTAAGTGGCTAGTGGGTTAGAAATATCTTACCTAAAGGTGCCTACACACTTGGCGATCTGCACACGATCCCACGATGTGTACGATTTCCCCTGAACTCTCCCCTGGAGCTCCCCGGCAGTCATGGTCATGATTAGGTCTAAAAAGCTGCCAATTTGATTCACAATCTCACGATCTATCGTGTAACGTGTCGAGAGTCCAAATCGTGAGATCGTGCATGATAGATCGTGAGTTTACCAAACAACACACGAGGATCCTCACGATTGGATGGAAATTTAAATATTTGGCGGGGCTAGCTAGGGGGCTATAAAAAGCAGACACCATTTTAACCCTGTGCACATTCTGCTCTGCTACTAGTGAGGCTAGGTGTATACCTGCTGAACCCTGTACATTGCTACTGTGCTCTACTTTGTATTTGGCTTGCCTTTTACAAAGTGCGTTCTACCTGCAAGAGTGTGCTGCCTGCATTCTATCCTGTTCCTGAATTCTGTGCTGATGGTTACCTATTGGTATAGAGTGTTGGTCGCCTATGCTTGGGTTAAGGTGATGAAGGAGAGGGCCCAGTGAAGGAGGAGAGCGTGCTGGACCAAAGAGTTCTGCTGCAAACAACCTGAACGACTACAGCAACTACCTGCACATGGATGATGACACCTTCCAGGAGTTGCTGAGTATGGTGACCCCCCACATCCGGAGGCAGGACACAAAGTGACGGAGGGCAATCCCTGCTGAATAGAGACTGGTGGCTACCCTGAGGTACCTGGCTACAGGAAGGTCACTGGAAGACCTGAAGTTTGGGACCCTCATCTCCCCTCAGTCCTTGGGCGTCATCATCCCAGAGACCTGCAAGGCTATTGTTAAAGTGCTGCAGTACCAGTATTGCAAGGTAAGAAAAAAATACACACTACACATTTTCTTTCTTTCTCTCTTGTGAAAGAAAAAAGTTTTTATTTATTTTTTTGTGCTTTTTTTTAACTGTTTATAACTGTATTGTCAGCCAATAAGGCTGCATTAACAACACTGTGCCAACAACACTGCACAGTAGTATATAAAAATGTTTGTGTTTTTTTATATATAAATTTTTAATTATGCATCAAAAATGTAGAAAACAGCATTATCACCAAATTTTATAATTCCCAAAGGGTAGGCTGCTGTATGCTATACGGTGGGTCAGATGCCAGATTGAACAGGCCAATACACACATGGCACAAGTACATATTGTGGCCCCGGCTTCCATCAATCTGTACTTCCCCCATGTGTCTACTTACCTTGTCCAATCAGCGTCATCACCACCGTATATACCATGCAGTACCTATTGGGAGTGATAAAATTTGGTGATAGCACAGGAAACAATAATACAAAAAAAATACTTTATGTTTTCTAATAATGGGGCAAATCATCCTCTGCCTCCAGCAGAGCAGTATAAATAGCCTGGCTTGTGGATGGGGTACTGGGTAGGGGAGTAACCTCCAACAGGGCTGGGGGGGACTCACAGAGGCGGTTGGGGCATGTGAGTACAGAAGTGGGTCTGCTATGTATGTTGACCCATGCAAATTTGAATTTAGAGACCTTATTAAGATCTCATACACCGCTTGTTGTAGGAATATGTCCTCCTGCTCTGTGTATTGCTGCTGCTGCTTTTTACCCTGCCTTTACTTTTTCCTTTGGGGATGTGCGGAAGATGATGGGGGGGTTCAATGGTCACTGGGCATGGGGACTTCGCTGTCCCCGATCGCACTGATGTCCGGTGTTGAGGACACATCAGGCTCTTGGGTGGGAATCTATATAGGAAAAAAATGGAGAAAAAAATATTAGTCATGTTTTAACCAATTTTTTTACTATTTTTCTAGTTTCCAAAAACTGTGGATGAGTGGAAGAGCATCGCTGAAGAGTTTGAACAATGTTGGAATTTCCCTAACTGTGGAGGAGCCATCGATGAAAAACATATACGCATCAACCCACCTGCTAACACTGGATCATATTACTATAACTATAAAGGCTTCTTCAGCATCTTCATGGCAGTGGTGAATGCCAACTACGATTTTTTGTTTGTGGATGTTGGCATGAATGGCCGTGCTTCGGATGGTGGGTCCTTCAAACAGACGGCATTCTACCAGAGACTCACCAACAAAACCCTCAACTCGACATCACTGGACGAGACAAAGCACGGCCTAAATTATGATTTTGTCGCAGACGAAGGCTTTTGCTTTACATGAACATGTGATGAAGCCATTTGCACATAGGGGCTGACCAGAGAGAAGAGGATCTACAACTATCCTGTATCCTGGGCATGGCGCATTGTGGAAAATGCATTTGGAATACTCAGCAACCGGTTCCGCATTTTCCACACCACCATAAACCTAAGTGTGGACAAGATAGACTGGGCCTTGATGGCGTGCTGTGTGCTACATAACTTTTTGCGAAGGAAAACTACAGTGCGGGGACCAGTCACAGCTAGACCAGAAGATGCAGGACATCCAGAGGAGATTGCCCAGTTTACATCAGTGTCTGCACCTCCAATTCCAACAACATCGACCGCTCGTGCCAAAGAAGTGAGGGAGGAGTATATGGCCTATTTCAACAGACCAGCTGCGGTGCCATGGCAGGAGGACTGTCTGTGAGATAACTGACTATAGTGGACATTTGGGATTGATCTAAAATGTTTTGTTTAAAGAAAAAAGGTTTTGGTTTATGAATTGTGTCTCTACTTACCAACACTTCCTCAGACGGTCCACTCACTTCTGCCGCCTCTTCTCCCTCTCGCTCCGCCATCAGGACAACAGACTGGCGTTGTGGCTCCTGACCGCTGATTAAGCTGATCATGTTATAGTACCACAGCGTTGGATGGTAGAGGTTGTCGTTGCACGCTCCAGACTGCTTGGAATCGTCCACTCTCTTCTTCTCCTTGATGTACACCGTACACAAGTTCTGGATTTTCTGATGGACTGTTTTCAGGGTAGCATCCGAAACAAACTTTATGGTGTACTCCAACAACACCTCCAACGCTGCCAATTTTTGGGACTTATTATGGTATTGTCTACAGCTTATCGTCATAGACATTCTTTGGACTGCTGGATCTCAAGGAATCATGTTACAAATTCTCGCTTGCTATCCATAAACATTCCTAGGAAGGAGAAAAATATGGACATATAAAGTTTTGGCAATAATTGTAAATAGTTTTGTGATTTTTAATGTTGATTTTTTTTTATTTTTAGGTACATTTGTATGTGTTTATTCATATTATGTTGTTTTAATGTTTTCTTTTCTTACAGGATTTTAATATGTTTGTTATGGTATTTTAATGTTTTTTTCTTACAGGATTTTAATATGTTTGGTATGGTATTTTAATGTTTTTTTCTTACATGATTTTAATATGTTTGGTATGG
The DNA here is from genome assembly GCA_031769625.1 of Taudactylus pleione. Classification (NCBI taxonomy): domain Eukaryota; kingdom Metazoa; phylum Chordata; class Amphibia; order Anura; family Myobatrachidae; genus Taudactylus; species Taudactylus pleione. The sequence continues at coordinate 24,834,353 of JAUIMM010000006.1, forward strand.
TATTTTAATAAAATTTTTTCTTACAGGCTTTTAATATGTTTATGGTATTTTAATATGTTTTTTTACAGGATTTTAATACTGTGTATGTTTGTTTATGGTGTTGTAATATATTTGTTTATGGCTCCTGTCCCAATGCTTCTAGAGAGACACCTCTCCGCAGCAGTTGTTAATTTTATGTCCCATAATAGTGCCTTAGTTTATTTTCTGACCCATAGTAGTGCCCTTGTTAATGTTATACCCAATAATAGTTGCCTAGTTTATTTTATGAACCCTAGTAGTGCCCTAGTTCTCATTACAGGCCTGATTCAGCTTTTGGAACAGAGGGTTTAATTCAGACCCGCTCGAAAGCGATATGCACTCGCAAGCGAGTCGATGGTCGTGAAAAATGCACGTGCGCAAGCCCTGTACTGAGTGAGAAATTCACTCGCTCCAGGGCTCGCTACCAACAGGGTGGCTGTCGATGTTGATCGACAGCTCGCCCAGTTTTATAGGTGGGGTGGGAGGGTTCCTGGACAAATGGAGGCATTCCTGAAGGAATGCCTGCCATTTGTAGGCGATGTCAGTAGTGAGCTTCCGGCTCTATTAAAGCTCACTGGGGATTGTGACAGATGAGACCCTACCACAAGGGTCTCGTCACAAGCTCGATGGTCGCGACCATCACCTGGCCGCTCGCAAAAGCTGTGGGTGGCTCTTAATGAGGTCCAGAGTACGATATTGCAAGTAACTGTGCATCTTGGAAAAACCATGCTGAACTGCAGGTGGGCAGATTTAAAATGTTTAGAGAGATTTAGATTTGGGAGGGAGGTGTCCAAACTGATATCTAAATTGCTGTGTAAAAATAAAGCTGTGCAACATTTGTGGGCTGCATGCAACTGCAGCAACTGTGGTTTGTCCAGGTTCACAGTTAATTGCAATATCGTACTCTGGACCTGATTCAGAGCCGCTCGTAAGCGGCCGCTCGTTTGCTCCGAGCTATGTTCGCACATCTGCGCATGTGTATGGGTCGTAATGCGCATGCGCCAACCAGTCATTGCGGTCAGAAATTGTGTGCTCGCAAAATAGCGAGTGCCTGCTAATTTGAGTGACAGGATGAGGCGTTTGTGGGTGATAACAGGGGAAGGTGCTTGAAAACGGGGAGTGGAGATCCGAACGCAGGCGTGCCAAACGGTCAAAACGGGCATTTTAAGGGTGTGCATAATTAACAAAGCAGCGTCATCGGCCATGTCACTTGGTTGTCTCTTAGCCTGAACTGTTCGCATGATTGTGGTAGGAAAATCCAACCACAAGCACTGCGAGCAGTTCAGACGCCTTTCGATGTACTCGATTAATCTAATAAATAGCGGAGATGACGTATGATGCAAACGGCCAGGGGGCGTCTTTACAAAATAGCGAGCGCATGTTTCGTTCGCTTGCTCAGACATAGAGGCGTCAACAGACCGCAAAGAGCGAGCGCTCAATTTAAATAGCCGGCCCCTTTTTCTGAACGACCGTTCGCAAATAGCGTCCGGCTCTGAATCAGGCTCTCTATTCCCAAAACTGAATCATGCACAATGTCACATTGAGCTTGACTCAGAGTTGCCCACTCTTGCTCAGCCATTGTGACTTTGGGCATAATTAATGTTTTTACACAATTTAAATTTTTTATGCTTCAGAAGTGCTAATCTTAGCAAGTGAAGTTGCTATCCAGAAATAAAGATTGATGTCCACCGGAGTCATCACAAACTCATTTGCATATGCATACGCAGACTGCTAAAGATAAGGAACATCGACTGCTAAAGATACCCAATGAATATGCAGACCGGCCTTAGCAGTAGCGACGCAGGTGCCATGTTTCACTGCATACACAATCGCAGCTGACGGTAGATAGATGACCCTGAAAACGCCCATAACATCTGCATTTTTCTAACCATTCCTTGTTGACTCCTAAAATCAGTCCCTTTCTGTCAATCTCTTTGCAATTACATCCTCACTGTGAGCGACTTTGCAAAGGTAACTTGACTCGCGCACAGTGGGATCGCAGTTGGCCATTACTCGTTCAGTTGCGTGAACATCGGCATTGCGTACAAACATGAAGGAGGCCCTTTGTATGCAGTGGCTGGGCAATGATATGCTAATGCCACAGGAGGTGCCTTTTGTAAATAGACACCTCCTGCCAGCTTCTGTGATCTGCCGCTGCATCTGATGATGCAGCATCGGTTCACTCGGTGTGAACTTTGGTCATCTGCGTAAGCTTCAGATTACTCACGATGGCCAGTGTTTTCACGCAGCTGTGGCCAGTGAAGCTGTATACAAGGACGCAGCCACTGGCTTCAGCACATTCAGAAAACAGGGGTGTCACGCCCCCGTTTTCTGGGACACTGCCAGATGTCAGCCCCGCTCTGCCCCCAAATGGCCGCACTGTCAATCAGGCTGTGCAAATTCGGGGACAGCGAGTGAGTTCACAGAAGGATATCTGCACATGTGCGGTACAGTTCCTGAGCAAATCTTCAAATCTGAGTGGTACACAAACTATTGGGTTTGCGTACAAATCTGAATAATCCCCATTGTACAGCTGCCAGTACACCTAATGCCACAGTTCCCCCAATTTACATTAATACATAAATGGTACCAAATTCACATTATGCCACATTACAGTGCCAATTTTATGCCATGCTGTAGTGCAGGGGTAGCCAACCCTGGTCCTCGAGAGCTACCAACAGCGCATATTTTCCAGGTTTCCTCCCAGAATCGTAAGTGTAATAATTAGCTCCACCTGTGGATCTTTTTTAAATGTGTTAGTGAGTAATGAATACACCTGTGCACCTGCTGGGTGGTCTGGAAAACGTGAACTGTTAATTGCTCTCGAGGACCGAGGTTGGCTACCCCTGCTATAGTGCCTCCAGTTTATATTATGTAAAATTATTATTATTACAATGAGCAGATGAGATTATACCACATTACATTCCCCTTAAGCCTCTGGGTCCCTTAGCAATGACATTCCTTGCACCCTGTCTAGCTGTGTTCATGGATGGACCCATATTTAACTAAGTCATACAGTCTTGCAGTAGCCACACAAATTACACTGCACAACAATGAAAATGTTTCCGATGTGAAAATAGTTACTTCTAATTGATTTCAGCATGCAAAGAATGAATATGACATTTAAAACTCTCAGTTAGCTCTGAGTTCCGAGATATAGCCCATTTATGACGATATAGGGGTATTCCTAGTGAAGTGGGCAGAATGGAGAGAATCTTACCAGCAATCTGCGTTCCGCGCAGAGGGGGCGGGGCCTAATGACCCAATTAAATGAATCAGTTATTTGTCCCCTCCCCTATTCAAATATATGCGATTCACGGGATTACCCATACAAGATAACTGTGGTGCACTGAGTGACAAGCATAGTGAGCGATTCCACCAAGACATTTCAGCAATGGAACAAAGATATCAGGGTAGGTGAATCACTACTGTTGGACAGTGACAAGAGATGCCCCAGAAGAGGAGTACAAGCGACAAGCAAAGAGAAAGCACCCCCATGAATAGGCCACTATATTATATGGTACTTTCCTATGCTGTATGTTTGTTTCGTATGCTGTATGTTTGTTTCGTATGCTGTATGTTTGTTTCGTTTTGTGTTCTTATTTGTGATTGATTGAATTAAAACAACTGTTATTTATTTTCTATCAAGAAAATATCAGATTATTTTAAAATAGCTTTTCACTATGACTATATTACTAATGTACATACTGTATAGTGCAAGCAGTGTAGCTAAAAAATAGAGCTAGTAATAACATTCTGAAATCATTTTAGTTTTTCTTGACCTCAAATTAGTAATGTATGACTATTTTTAGAAAGGAAACAAATTAAAAGTATTAATTTGTTGTACAGTGTTATTTCAGCAATGTTTATTATACAGTAGAAGCTAAGAGTGTGCCAGCTCTCAAAGCTGAGACTTTGTCTGACACCCTAAATAAGAAACCCAAAAGATACACAGGCTGAAACCCTAAGAGTTGCCAGGTGTGCTAATAATCTGAAGAAAAATATTGTACAATGAAATTATAAAGCCCATCTAGTGACACAACTGGGAAGTCTGGTCAATGTGCAAAGTATACTGCACATCTAGACTTTTTTTTAATAAATGTTTTTATTTACATTTTGGAACAGAAAATGATGGGTGACAAAAAGAAATTCACACAAGTCATAAAGACTTTTTTCAATACTGTGTAGAGAAGTTTTAAAATACACTAACACAAAAACCTTTATTGCAATTATCTGTTTTAGCAATTTATTATCAGCATGATGTAGTTGTATGCCTGAAAAGTTACATTAGATTTTTTATTTTTTTTTAAATGAATAAATGAATATTCATGTTACTACTTCTGTATTAGATATCACAGCCCTAAGTTAGCTCATTATCACATATAGGGGTTGACACAGATTAGCACACTGCTAATGTAGTATCAGCCATTCCCCTGGTGTATAAGCATGCAGCTCTATGTGCAAGGGCCGGGACACCTACTTTGAGTGGCTGCAATTGGAACCATCTCACTTTATGCGTCTTTAGACACAACTATCAGTTGCACCATCAGAACTTGCCCCAGCCCCATGCTGGGTGCAGAGTCTGCAGTAGATCATGGCCATAAGATGGTACATTTCCATGTTTCCGAATAGCCACCTCCCAGTCACCACCCAATACATTTCAGAGACAGTGCATCTCAATGGCTACTGCGAGCCTGAGCGTACACACTGTGGGGTCTATGTTCTGTTGGACTGATTAGCTACTTAGAGGCATGTACAGTTGAAAAACATTGATCATATGCATGAATATCGCCATTGCATGTGACTGAGAATTACAATATGTATCTTGTCTTTGCTGTAGCTCTTAATATTATCTACTTGATGATTTACTTACCATTATTTTTTAGTCACATGCTATATTTTATAGCATTTTCTAACCTAGGAAGCAATCTGCATTCTTTACAGGATTTCATCGTTATGTCATGAAATCTCTGTTCTTAATATTGCAAACCTATCTTATTCAGAACTAGAACATATTACTTTTCCGTACATTCATTCTCTGTTTTATCGATTCAGTATAGTTGCATTTATAACTATGTCTCTCTCCCCTTTCCATATAGTACAGTTCATTAGTAATATTTGTTATTACAGTAACAAATTAGTATATGCAATACTACATTCATTTTTAATATGAAATCTTACAGTACTTTGTAGATAATTTAAGATAATCATTATTTATAAACACCAGTTATTCATGTCTATTTTACACATATTTTTCAATACTTTAAATGTAGATGTTATCTCAAGTTAATTATGCTGTCTTCATTCCAAAGTGATTTTATCTGGCATCCAGACATTACATAATAAAGTAAATATTGTGCAATAATGTAAACGGACAATAGTTCAGATTGATTCTTCTGTTTGGCAAGTTCACATTCTTCAGATAAGTTATGTAGTGTAGTGCATTAAATATATTAAATTTAGTGAGGGCAAATTTGTGCCCTTTAATGAGGTACGTGAGAAGTGGAACTTGCTGTTAGGAGAGCAGTGGCCCTATCTACAGGTTCTCCATTTCATGCAATCTCTTGGTCCTTTTGGGGCCCTCTGCTTGTCTCCTACTCCTTTTGAACAACAATGTGCCATTTCCGCCATCCCGACACATGCTATTTCTCTGATATATAATCTTCTGTCAGTAGATACTAGCCTATCCCTCCCTCATTTTATATGAGATTGGTGAGGAATTGAGTGAAGACAAATGGGAAAAAATATTCAGGTTAACCCATGCCTGCTCCTCCAGTGTTTGTGTCATGGAGACCCAATACAAGTTACTCTCCCATTGGTACAGATGTCCTTTCTAAGATGGGGATTGGTGTGCCTAATATTTGTTGGCGCTGCTCCAATGCCCTGGGTATTCCACTCCACATCTGGTGGCAATGCCCTATCCTTACTGCAAATATTTTAGGGGAATCAGTCCCTACGGACCCTATGTTTTGGTTGTTTCATCTATTATCTAGACCCATCTCGAAATATAAGAAATCCCTGTTGTGCCATTTGAATAATGCTGCTAAATCAGTTATTCGGGTATTGTACAGATGGACAATGACCCAAAGCAAACTGCTAAAGCAACCAAAGAGTTTTTTAAGGCTAAAAAGTGGAATGTTATGCAATGGCCAAGTAAGTCCCCTGACCTGAATCCGATTGAGCATGCATTTCACTTGATAAAGACAAAACTGAAGGGAAAATGCCCCAAGAACAAGCAGGAACTGAAGACATTTGCAGTAGAGGCCTGCCAGAGCATCACCAGGGATGAAACCCAGCATCTGGTGATGTCTATGCGTTCCAGACTTCAGGCTGTAATTGCCTGCAAAGGATTTGCAACAAAGTATTAAAAAGTGAAAGTTAGATTTAGGATTGTTTAGTTTGTCCTTTTACTTTTGGCCCCTTAAAAAGTGGGAGGCACATTTACAAAACGTTGTAATTCCTACACCGTTCACCTGATTTGGATGTAATTACCCTCAAATTAAATCTGAAAGTCTGCAGTTAAAGCGCATCTTGTTTGTTTCATTTCAAAGCCATTGTGCTGGTGAATAGAGGGACAATAAATCTCAGAAACAAGGGAATATATTTATTATCTCGGACTCCACTATTGGAGACATTGAGAGATTTTGAGCAAACAACTTCTCATAGTAGCTAACATACACGATAGTGGACCTGACCGGTAGTATAAATCATTTTGACAAAAATAGGCTATGTTCCGAGCAGAATACTAGAGATACCAATTAGTGTAGCACTTGGCCCATGCTCCTGGGTCATACCATTACTCACATGAATGTACTGTATATACATCTTATTAATAATATGACTATCTTCCTCTATATTGCCTGAAAGTAAAGAAATGTGTAAACATAACACAACAATGAGTGTTTCCATAGATAAACAACCATTTTGCAAAAGACAAAACATTGTCTACTTCCAGTGTCAGCATCTGTGGTCCAGGGGGATATACGGGCGGCGTGCAATTACAGTCACTGCACCTCTCTTTAAAGCACGGGGGGTGTTCAGGACTGCCTATTCCCACACAGCATACTGAGGACCTCATTCAGAGGCACTCGCAAAATGTGAGCACTTGCTCTGAATGAGGGCGGCCGCATCTATTTTCCGACCCGGCCTCCTGGCCGCTCGCTAGGCTGTGGGTGACCACCCACAGCTTTAGCGAGCGGCCAGGTTGATGGTCGCGATGGTCAAGACCATCGCAACCATCGGGGCTTGCGACAAGACCCTTGTGGTAGGGTCTCATCTACCGCAAGCCCCAGTGAGCTTTTGGCTCTATTAGAGCCAGAAGCTCACCACTGATATCACGAGTGATGTTAGTGGGGCCGCCCCCAAACAGCAGGCGTTCCGTTGGTAAGGCCTCCGTTTGTGTAGCCACCCCGCCTACAAAACTGGGCGAGCTGTCAATCACCATCGACAGCCGCGTACGCAGTGCCTCAACATCGACCCGCTTGCGAGCGTATAGGCGCTTGCGAGGGGGGTCTGAATGAGACCCTGAGTGCTGACTACTAACATTAGTGGAGAGTGGTGACTATAAAAACCCGGCACCAGTGCCTACTGCATTTATTCTGTGGTTCTGGGTCATCTACACTTTTAAATGGACCATGCAGGCTCAACTGTCTCAAAACGCAATGGCTAAGCATTTCTGGCTGTAATACCATCACAGAACATTGCAGGGACCGCTAGTGCAGAGCGCATCAGTGATCCCCATTTGCAGAGAATGTTATGGTGACCACCAGTGAACAGCTTAGTGACCACAATATAATGCAGTAAACATAATAGTGACCACCAGATAATGCAGAATGCATTGCAGTGACCACCACATAATGCAGAGAGCATGATAGTGACCATCAGATTATATACAGACAACATTGCAGTAATCTCCATATAATGTAGAGAAAATTGCAGTGACTGCCAGATAATGCAGAGAACTTTGCAGTGACTGTCAGATAATGCAGAGGACTTCAGAGTGACCAGCATACAATGCAAAGAGCGTCGCAGTGACAGACATATAATACAGATAATATGACTATATCCCCACCACATACATACACAATATAATATACATATATTCAACTACCAAAAATGAAGCCATTTAGGATTGGTATTTGGCTCTCAGGGTCTCATTCAGACCCGGTCGCAAGCGTTGAGCGCTTGCAACAGGGTCGATGTAGACCCACTGGGCATGCACATGTCGGAGCCGGCTTCGATGTGCGCATGCGCGAGACCCGGCCAGCGACGGGCGCTCTGTCGCTACGGGTCTCGCACCAAAGGGGGCGAGCTGTTGATGTTAAATGACAGCTCGCCCCGTTTGGGAGGCGGGCAGGGGTGGTGGTCGGCCAAACGGAGGCGTTCCCGATGGAACGCTTGCTATTTGGGGGCGGCCCCACTGACATCAGCAATGATGTCAGTGGGGAGATTCCTGCTCGATCAGAGCAGGGAGCTCCCTGGGGTTTGCGCTTGCCGAGACCCAACCTTAGGATCTCATTGCAAGCCCCAATGGTCGCAATTGTCTTGACCATCGTGACCATCACCCTGGTCGGTCGCTAAGCTGTGGGTGGTAACCCACAGCTTAGCTAGCGACCAGGAGGCCGCACTTCAAGATGCAAGTGTCCGCCCTCATTCAGAGCGACCGCTTGCATCTTAAGACCGACTCTGAATGAGGGCCTCAGTAACTGGAGCAAAATACAGGTAGAGTACTATTTGCCGCTGTGAGGGGAATTCAAGTGTGTTGCGCACCGGTGCCCACTAGATGGCGCCCGACATAGTAATTCAATTGTTGCTCTGTTCGGCCGCCCACAGCCACCGGTGATGACGTTTCGACTTGCAGCCCCCCCCCCCAAGAAATGAATGAAAAGTTACCCCTTTCAGCGCTCAAATGAGACTTTTCACGGGCGCAACAATGGCATGTAAGTTTGACTGGCTGCTAATTAGTTCCTTGTAAGTCTAATGGTGCCCACCCATTCTGATGTGTGCCAAGAGAAAATTACCTTATTGCCCCTTTATTAAAACAAAGCTCTGATTTCAATATTTTCCAATAAGGCCTCAAAATCAAGCAAACTATCTGAAATAACTGCAACCCAAACTACAAAATAAATTGAGCATTATGAGAATTGTTTGATCAATTACTTGATGCAAATATTGTGAAGTGTTTTGAATAATGAGGAAAAAGTTAGAAACAATAAAGCCAGTGGTGCAATAGCAATCTGATTTATAGGGCTCTATTTACTACAATCCGCATTTTGTAATGCAGATTGTAGTGTGATATTATCTACTGAATTCGCATTGCGAATTCAGGCAATATCACAGGGATTTACTACAAATCCCTTGCAGGGACAGAGCTTGCGAGAAAGCATGTGCCGACCCACTGTCGTTGCTACCCCCGGCGCTAAGCCCCGCCCCTGACACTAAGCCCTGCCCCCTGCAATTGCGGACCCCCCGCGACCCCCCCTCCCTTTATAGCACTTACCTGCAGTCATTGGTGCTCCAGTGATGTCTTCTCCGGTGATGTCTTCCATGCCTCCGGTCAGCTGATATCCCATACTGCACTGGGACCCGATCACCTGGTGACCAGGCTGCAGTGCAGCATGGGAGACCAGCTGACCAGAGGGGAGTCATCACCGGAGCCCCGACCACCGGTCCCTGGAGTCAGGTAAGTTAATTTTTTTTTTTACTATTTTTTTTTTTTTGCAGTGTATCAGCTTGCGGTCTGTTTAGACCACACAGCTGATCACTGGGTTCTGCTCTGCCTTTTAGAGCAGAGTAGGAGTCCGGTAACCGGGGGAGACCCTGGATAACGCCAGGTGGCGTTATTATCACAGGGCTTTCCCCGGTATTTTTTTTACAATTTATTTTTAGTAACTTTGGTCGGATCACATTTCCCACTACAATTATGGGAAATGCGATCTGCTTACTAAAACTAAGTGATACTTAGGTGTTGGAGTAGAATTTTACGAATTCTACTCCAATTGCCCTGTAATAACTATAGGTGATACTAAAATAATGTGAAAAGGGTGTGAAAACACCCTTATTCACATTATTTTAGTACAAATAACAGTAATAAATAGAGCCCATAGTGAGATGCAGAGAGATTTAAGAGGCAAAAATCTGCTGCACACTTTTTTAAAGCTATCACACGTGTTACATTGTATCCAGTGGCAAACGCGGGATTTTGAAAGGGGGGTTTCCAAATACCGAATACAGAGCCAATGAAAAAAATAAAAATCCACAGATATTATATATATATATATATATATATATATATATTAGGGGTGTGCACCGGCCACTTTTCATGTTTTCTGTTTTGGTTTTGGATCTGGATCTTTCTTCGTGTTTTGGATCTGGATTGGTTTTGCCAAAACCACCCTTCCGTGTTTTGGGCTCTGGGTTTTGTGTTTTGGATCTGTATTTTTTTTTAAAAAAAGCATAAAAACAGCTAAAATCACAGAATTTGTTGGTTTTTCTGCTCCTATGCTATTATTAACCTCAATAACCTTAATTTCCACTAATTTCCAGTCTATTCTGAACACCTCACACCTCACAATAGTGTTTTTATGTCCAAAAGGTTGCACCGAGGTAGCTGATGACTATGCTAAGCGACACGAGTGGGCGGCACAAACACATGGTCCATCTAGGAGTGACACTGCAGTGGCAGACAGGATGGCAGTTTGAAAAACTAGGCCCCAAACAGTACATAATGCAAAGAAAAAAAAGAGGTGCAAGATGGAATTGTCCTTGGGCCCTCCCACCCACCCTTATGTTGTATAAACAGGACATGCACACTTTAACAAACCAATCATTTCAGCGCCAGGGTCTGCCACAAGACTGTGGCTGAAATGATTGGTTCATTTGGGCCCCCACAAAACAAGCTGGCAATTAATCTGTCCCTGCACAAAGTGGCTCTACGGAGGCAAGATGTCATCCTCATCCTCCTCATCCACCGATTCCTCACCCTCTTCAGTGTTGTGTACATCCTCATCCTCACAGAGTATTAATTCGTCCCTGCTGGAATCCACAACCACAGGTCCCTCTGTACGTTCTGGAGGCTGGTCTCCCTGGAAGAGTTGATAATTAATTTTATGAACATCATCTTCTCCACATATTGTGGAAGCAACCTCCTACGCCTTTCGCTGACAAGGTTCCCGGCTGCACTAAACACTCTTTCGGAGTACACACTGGAGGGGGTGCAACTCAGGTAAAATAGAGCCAGTTTGTACAGGGACCTCCAAATTGCCTCTTTTTCCTGCCAGTACAGGTACGAACTGTCTGACATGCCTACTTGGATGCTGTCACTGATGTAATCCTTTAACAGACAGACGCATGCTAGTCGCTGCTGCTTTGAGGATGCAGGTGCAGCTACAGCCCACACAATTCACAAAGACAGAAAAAAAAGAAGAATTTTTTATTTTTTGTGGAGCGCACTTTGAGGGTTACACCACCCTTTAACAGACAGACGCACGCTTGTCGCTGCTGCTTTGAGGATGCAGGTGCAGCTACAGCCCACACAATTCACAAAGACAGAAAAAACAGAAGAATTTTTTATTTTTTGTGGAGCGCACTTTGAGGGTTACACCACCCTTTAACAGACAGACGCACGCTTGTCGCTGCTGCTTTGAGGATGCAGGTGCGGCTACAGCCCACACAATTCACAAAGATAGAAAAAAAAGAAGAATTTTTTATTTTTTGTGGAGCACACTTTGGGGGTAACACCACCCTTTAACAGACAGACGCACGCTTGTCGCTGCTGATTTGAGGACAGTATCATATGCAGTGACAGTAGACTTGTCAGAAATTGTTGGCACGTCCTTCAGTCCGGACCAGATGTCCAAACCGGCCCTTGACTTGGCGCTGCTACTGTGTTAATTCACGTGCGGCTACATCGCGCACAAGTCACAAACACAGAAAAAAAATGTTTTTTATTTTTTGGAGCACTTTGGGGGTTACACCACCCTTTAACAGACTTATGGGACACAGGCGCACGCTTGTTGATGCACGTGCAGCTACAGTGCACACAATTCACAAAGACAGAAAAAAAAGAATTTTTTTATTGTTTGTGGAGCGCACTTTGAGGGTTACACCACCCTTTAACAGACAGACGCACGCTTGTCGCTGCTGCTTTGAGGATGCAGGTGCAGCTACAGCCCACACAATTCACAAAGACAGAAAAAAAAAAATTTCTTTATTGTTTGTGGAGCGTACTTTAAGGGTTACACCACTCTTTAACAGACAGACGCACACTTGTCGCTGCTGCTTTGAGGATGCAGGTGTGGCTACAGCCCACACAATTCACAAAGACAGAAAAAAAAATATTTTTTTTTATTGTTTGTGGAGCGCACTTTGAGGGTTACACCACCCTTTAACAGACAGATGCATGCTTGTCGCTGCTGCTTTGAGGATGCAGGTGTGGCTACAGCCCACACAATTCACAAAGACAGAAAAAAAAGAAGAATTTTTTTATTGTTTGTGGAGCGTACTTTAAGGGTTACACCACCCTTTAACAGACAGACGCACGCTTGTCGCTGCTGCTTTGAGGATGCAGGTGCGGCTACAGCCCACACAATTCACAAAGACAGAAAAAAAAGAAGAATTTTTTAAATGTTTGTGGAGCGCACTTTGAGGGTTACACCACCCTTTAACAGACAGACGCACGCTTGTCGCTGCTGCTTTGAGGATGCAGGTGCGGCTACAGCCCACACAATTCACAAAGACAGAAAAAAAAAGAAGAATTTTTTTATTGTTTGTGGAGCGTACTTTAAGGGTTACACCACCCTTTAACAGACAGACGCATGCTTGTCGCTGCTGCTTTGAGGATACAGGTGCGGCTACAGCCCACACAATAACAAAGACAGAAAAAAAATATTTTTTTTATTGTTTGTGGAGCGCACTTTGAGGGTTACACCACTCTTTAACAGACAGACGCACGCTTGTCGCTGCTGCTTTGAGGATGCAGGTGCGGCTACAGCCCACACAATTCACAAAGACAGAAAAAAAAGAAGAATTTTTTATTGTTTGTGGAGCGTACTTTGAGGGTTACACCACCCTTTAACAGACAGACGCATGCTTGTCGCTGCTGCTTTGAGGATGCAGGTGCGGCTACAGCCCACACAATTCACAAAGACAGAAAAAAAAGAAGAATTTTTTTATTGTTTGTGGAGCGTACTTTAAGGGTTACACCACCTTATAACAGACAGATGCACGCTTGTCGCTGCTGCTTTGAGGATGCAGGTGCGGCTACAGCCCACACAATTCACAAAGACAGAAAAAAAAGAAGAATTTTTTTATTGTTTGTGGAGCGCACTTTGAGGGTTACACCACCCTTTAACAGACAGACGCACGCTTGTCTCTGCTGCTTTGAGGATGCAGGTGCAGCTACAACCCACACAATTCACAAAAACAGAAAAAAAAGAAGAATTTTTTTATTGTTTGTGGAGCGTACTTTGAGGGTTACGCCACCCTTTAACAGACAGACGCACACTTGTCACTGCTGCTTTGAGGATGCAGGTGGAATCTAGATGGGATTTGGAACCGGGGACACACTACCTCCATCAATTGTCTAAATCCCACTGCACTAATGGCGGATACCGGACGCACGTCTAACACCAACATAGCAGCCAAGGCCTCAGTCATACATTTTGCTTCAGGATGACTGCTGTCGTACTTCATCCTCCTCGCTAAGGACTGTAGGAGGGTCAATTGTTTAGTAAAAGTAGTGGTGTTCCTACTTCCTCTCTGGGATGATGAACAACTCCCAGCAGCAGCAACAGCACTAGGAGGAAGTGGTTCTTGATCTTTCCCTATTTTATTTTTATCGGAGAAAGTTTGGTCCTCCATTTATGTTATATTGATATATACGTGCGACTAAGGCGCACACAAACACAGAAAATATTTTTTTATTTTTGTTGGAGACAAGTGCACTTTGTGGGTTACACCACCCTTTAAGAAATGAGCCAGCCGGCCCTTTACTTATGGGACACAGGCGCATGCTTGGCGCTGCTCCTTTGTTGATGCACGTGCAACCACAGTGCACACAATTCACAAACACAGAAAAATGTTTTTATTTTGTTTGGAGTGTACTTTGGGGGTTACAGCACCCTTTAACGGTCAAGCCAGCCGGCCCTTTACTTATGACACAGACGCACGCTTGGCACTACTTTGTTGATGCACGTGCGGCTACTGCGCACACAATTCACAAACACAGAAAATATTTTTTTATTTTGTTTGGAGTGTACTTTGGGGGTTACAGCACCCTTTAACGGTCAAGCCAGCCGGCCCTTTACTTATGACACAGGCGCACGCTTGGCACTACTTTGTTGATACACGTGCGGTTACTGCGCACACAATTCACAAACACAGAAAATATTTTTTTATTTTGTTTGGAGTGCACTTTGGGGGTTACAGCACCCTTTAACGGTCAAGCCAGCCGGCCCTTTACTTATGACAAAGGCGCACGCTTGGCACTACTTTGTTGATGCACGTGCGGCTACTGCGCACACAATTCACAAACACAGAAAATATTTTTTTATTTTGTTTGGAGTGTACTTTGGGGGTTACAGCACCCTTTAACGGTCAAGCCAGCCGGCCCTTTACTTATGACACAGACGCACGCTTGGCACTACTTTGTTGATGCACGTGCGGCTACTGCGCACACAATTCACAAACACAGAAAATATTTTTTTATTTTGTTTGGAGTGTACTTTGGGGGTTACAGCACCCTTTAACGGTCAAGCCAGCCCGCCCTTTACTTATGACACAGGCGCACGCTTGGCACTACTTTGTTGATGCACGTGCGGCTACTGCGCACAAAATTCACAAACAGAGAAAATATATATTTTTTTTTTGCACTTGGGGGGAGCACCCCTGATGGACAGAGCACCCCCTGGACAACACTACAGCACCCCTTTAGGACTGGGACTCTGCACAGGACTTTGGAGTGGACACAGCCCCTATGGACAACTGACTGCACAACACAGTCCAGCCAGCCCCTATGGACTTTGGAGGAGTGGATACAGCCCCTATGGACAACAGCAGCACAGCGCAGCCCAACACTACACTGCACTACACTACACTACACAGCCCAGGCAGCCCTAACTCCCACCCTCCCTCTTCACTGTCCACAGCCGAGTGAGAAAATGGCGCCGACACGGGTACCTTATATAGGATCCAAAACCCGCGAGACCCGGAAGGCGGGATGATGACGTTTTGCCTCAATTTCAGATCTGAGTCAGGCGGGAAAAGTCGAGCCTGACTCGGATCGGCCTCGGATCGGGGGGCTCGGGGGGGTTTGGATTTCAGAAATATATATTGTGATAGGATCACTGGTAAAGTGGTCTGTGGCAGGTACATTTGTCCCAGATTCCTGTCTTATGTGTTTTAAACCCCCAGGAGAAAGTCTGCAGTGTAGCAGGCTTGAGTCTCGGCTTTTTGAAAAGCCGGCTTGGGATCTGGGGGTTGTGGGTGAGAGGAGAGGGAGGGCTCCACCCATGGCCACTCCAGGTTTTGGTTCTCACAGCCTGGTAACAGGCTTGTTAGGGTTTCCACCTGAGAGTGGCCAATATAAGCCTAGTGTGTTTAGGGCTGAGTGTCTCACCTGGGAGAGCAGACAGGGAGTTTGCTCAGAGACACTTGAAAACCTAACTGTGAGTGTTGTGCTGTGCCTTTGTTGCTGGTGAGGGCATTAGGCCCTGCCAGGTTCTGGTAGTGAGGGAACCACCTGTGAAGTTAGTGCCGCGACAGGGCTAGGATTTATGTTTATGTTTTCTTTATGTTATTTCTGACACTGTACAATAAAGACTGGCGCCGACCAGCTTGTACTTGCATCCAGACTGGTGTGCTGCTTCCCTGCTGCTGTGTGTGTGTGTAAGGAAGGAGACCTCTACCCAGGAGAGGGACCCCTAATCTGACTGTGTCACAATATATGTATATATATATATATATATATATATATAAAAAAAATATCATATAAACTCTGCACTCACATGTTTTTCAAACTGCAACTCCTTTAAACATAGGGAATGTTGGTTCCAAAATATTGCAATAATTTGTTAAGCTGACCACTGCTTCACGGTCGTTCCCATCTGGCCAGTCCCTACACTGATTCTCAGATAAATAAACTTGATCTGCCACCTTTGACTCAAGCTTGCATACATTTTAAACATGAAGCTGGGTCCTGCCTTAAAGAGACAGGACCACACCCAGGGCTATCAGTTAATAAGCACCTGGAAAAAGAAAAAAGTTTGTCTTACATTTGAAAAACAGGGTGCCCTAGCAAGTGTGACCACAAAATTTAAATAAATGACAGGCTTAATCCACGGCACTCAACCATCTGTTGGTTCCAAAATATTGCAATAATTTGTTAAGCTGACCACCGCTTCACGGTCAGCTTAACAAATTATTGCAATATTTTGGAACCAACATTCCCTATGTTTAAAGGAGTTGCAGTTTGAAAAGCATGTGAGTGCCGTGTTTGTATGATATTATTTATGTAGATGGTGTGGTCACATGCCAAGGGCATGTTACACAATACTGCACCAACGTTTTGGGATACATCCGTCCCTTTGTCAAGGTATACACACACTATAGACTTGCCAAATATCATCAATATATCCTGAAAGAACATAGTATACAACCCGTCATATTAATATACCACACGGCACAAAATACTACTACACAACCACCCAGATATACTACAACCCGTAACCCATCTCAATCCCAAAAAAACGATTAGTACTGTATATGACACCCCCACAATACAATACTACACACCACAACCTACCTTCCCGACCAGATAAAATAAGTATACACACCCCCTGATATATTACATCCTTAAGCCTATCTCAATTCACAGATAATATATAAGTATACACCCCCAGATACATTACTATACCTCCCATCCCCCCTTTCCATTCCTGATGCATAACTATACACCCCCCAGATATATTTACCTCACCCTTTCATACATTACTATACCCCCAACCCACCTCACCCCCCAGACAATGTTTACACCCCCATACATTACACCCCTCAACCCCCAGACAATATGTTTACCCCCCCATACATTACACCCCTCAACCCACGTCACCAGGCTACAGGTAATATACTCCCACCTCACCTACATAACATGAATAAGTACATCACCCTAAGGTACTTACCTCTGATTGCAGCATTATGTGTCCCTCACACACAACACAGGTTGCTGCCTGCATGGGACATGGACAGGCCCGTCAAAGCAGGAGGGGGTGGGGCCTCATAGAGGGGAGTAGACTCTGGAAGAAGCAGGGAGAAGGGACCTCACACTCCACCTGCCATAGAGACAGACAGGCCAGGCAGAGCAGGGGAGAGAGGAAGGGGCGGGACTCAGTTAGGGGGTGGGGAGAGGGGACTAAACTCATCCCCTGCAGGGGAGAAAATAAGAGATATGGTAAGAACTTACCTTTGTTATCTCTATTTCTACGAAGTCCATAGGGTTCCACAGGATACCTTGGGGTATAGGTGATGATGCCAGGCACCGGACACCACAGAGTTAATTTTTATCCTCCCAGGATGCACTGGGGTCCCTCTCCTATACCCCGTCCCCGAGCCAAGGCAAATCAGTTTTGTAACAAGCCATAGGCTGGAGGAGGAGAACAAAGAGAGAGAAGAAAGTCTGGAACACACAAGAATCACATTCTCACCAGAAGGAGACAGAAAAACCGGTGACCAGATCAAAGCCCATCTGCAGTACAGGTGCGACAGGGTGGGAGTCCTGTGGAACCCTATGGACTTTTGTAGAAATAGAGATAACAAGGGTAAGTTCTTACCATATCTCTTATTTTCTACTTCAGGGTCCATAGGGTATCCACTGGATACCTTGGGGATGTCCCAAAGCAGTATCCTTTAAGGGTGGGGATGCTCCTGTGTTGTAAGGAGAATCCGCCGCCCGAAGGAAGCATCCTGAGAGGCGAAGGTATCCAATGCTTAATACCTCACAAAGGTATGGACAGAAGACCACGTGGCTGCCTTGCACAGCTGAACTGCAGAGGCATCACGGCGAGCTGCCCATGAAGGACCCACAGACCGAGTAAAGTGAGCTTTAAGAGAGGAAGGTACAGACAGGCCCTCATGAATGTAAGCCTCAGAATTGCCATGCGAATCCTTCCTGCCAAAGTTTGCTTAGTGGCAGGCCAACCATTCTTATGGAAACCATAGAGGACAAACAGAGTCCGATTTCCTAAATGAACTGGTACAGTCAATATAAATCCTTAAGGCCCGTACCACATCCAAGGAGGCCTCACCAGCAGACAGGTTTGAGGAATTGAAGGCCGGTACTATAATTTCCTCATTGATGTGGAAACTAGATACCACCTTAGGTAGGAACCCAGGACGAGTGCACAGCACTGCCCCTGTCCCTATGAAAAATTAGAAATGGGGGGCGACATGAGAGAGCCTCCAAATCTGACACTCTTCTGGCCAAAGCAATGGCCAGAAGAAACACAGTCTTAGCTGTGAGCCATTTTAGATCCACTGAGCCCAGTGGTTCAAATGGCGGTCCTTGGAGAGCCCTAAGGACCACAGCCAAGTCCCAAGGAGCCACAGGTGGGACAAAGGGAGGCTGTATGCGAAGTACACCTTGCATGAAGGTGTGGACATCAGGAAGTGTAGCAATCCTACGCTGAAACCACACTGAGAGGGTGGAAACCTGCACCTTCAGTGAAGCAAGGCAAAGACCGTGATCTAAGCCCGCCTGTAGGAAAGCCAAAATCCTGGATATAATAAAAACCTGAGGATCATATCCTCTAAGTCGACACCATTCAAAGAAAGTATGCCACACTCGGTGGTAAATTCTTGCAGAAGATGGCTTCCGAGCACTGAGCATGGTGGCAACAACAGAGCTGGAAAAACCCCTGGACCTCAAGAGGGCAGTCTCAACAGCCACGCCGTCAAAAACAGACGGCCCAGGTCCAGGTGATGGCAAGGACCTTGACACAACAGGTCCGGACAGCATCGGAGCGCCTATGGATAGGCTCCTGAGATCTGAGTACCAGTGCCGTCTGGGTCACGCTGGAGCTATCAGCAGGAGCGTGCCACCTTCTTGCTTGAATTTGCGAATCACTCGAGGAAGAATGGAGAACAGAGGGAAGAGGTATACAAACTGGAAGGTTCATCTGACTGACAGGGCATCTACTAGAAGCGCCTTTTGCGTTTCTTGTACTTGACCCATAAACAGGCAGCTTGTTGTTGTGTTGGGAGGCCATGAGATCTATCTCTGGAAGGCCCCACCTGTTCACCAGTAGCTGAAACACCTCCTGGTGAAGAGACCACTCTCCTGGATGCACATCTTGATGGCTGAGAAAGGCTGCTTCCCAGTTGAGGACTCCTGGTATGAACACTGTCGAGATGGCAGGGAGATTGCCTTCCGCCCACGCTAGAATGTGGGACATCTCTGTCAGAGCTGCCTGACTGCGTGTTTCTAAAACTAGCTAAGGAAAGCGCTGTAGCAGTATCATAAAGTAGTAAATATTTTAATAACAATGGCAAAAAACTGTGTAAAGTTCACTATAAAAATGGTAAAATATATTATAATGAATACCAGGAAAGGCACATGAGCTCAAAGAGTAATAATAACATAGGATCTCATAAGTATTAATTAAATCCAAATAAAGCCTACAGTAATAATCTTGTGTGCACACAGATATTAGGCTAATAGGACCACACACGAGTGCACGCCAGCCTCGTGGTAGCAGCTAGGAGGGCTGACAGACGTCCGGAGCCAGTTGCCAGGAGGCGCCGGCTACACACAGTTCACGTGTGCACGCTGGCCTCGCACTAGTGGCTCAGAGGACAGACAGAGCCCAGAGCATGACAGCATCACCCACCGAGCGGCAGGTCGGCTTTGCTGCGGACCCCACCTGGAGACGGGCTGGTGCGGGAGTTGTGACTCATTTAGAAGCAGCACTGACACTGGACCTGTCAGTGATTTTTGCAGCACAGCAAGACCATTTATCAGGATACCACCTGTTCATTACCCTCTCGCCTTAGGCGGAGAACACCAGGAGCGTTGCAGAACACTGTAAGGTATCTATTAATAAGGGATGCCGACTGTTGATTTATAACACACATACATAATTTGTGGCTGACCGGGACGCCGGTGACAGTCTATAGACGGTTTTGTTATGCCACTAGGGGGCCTATTCATTAAACCTAAAAATTTGATGGAGATAATTAGGTTTAGAACTCGCATGGAGTTCTACCTAAGTATAGGTGGAATTCATCATTCCACCTCTCCATAAGTATCTATTCCGAAAAGCAGTCATTTTTGCGATGACAGCTTTTCGGGAAATAGATACTTTTCCCTGCCTACACTACCTTATCGCATCTGGAAACAGTGCTGCGCATGCGCTGTTACATCTGTAAAACCAGCGCATGCGCAGCACTGCCTACAGATGCGTTAAGTTTGTGTACCCCCCCTCCCCCCTCCGCTCACCTCCCCCCCCCTGACTTACCTGTCCGCGCAGCAGCCTCCGGCTCCGTCCTGCTGGTCTGTCATGTGGTTTCCCAGCAGACCACATGACAGATTAGGAAAAAAAAAACCTTTTTTTTTTTTTCAAAACTTTCTTGTGCTCTGCTGGGGAGCACACATGACAGACCAGCCTCCGGAGCCTGAGGACGGAGCAGAGCGCCGGAGGGACTCGTCGGGGGACCTGCACACGCGGATACAGGTAAGTCGATTCTGCTATTCGCCACCTCACAGTGGCGAATAGTAACTGCATCAAATTCCGAAAATTCATAATTTTCGGAATTTGATGAATACCACAATTTCCACATCCCCATACTAATGTATGGGGAGTGTGGAAATTAACGCAGGGGAACTTAGCAAGGAGATATCTGTGATATCTCCTGTGCTAAATCTGTTCATGAATACCAAAATAATGTTATTTAAGGAAAATGTCCTTAAAAACGTTATTTTAGTGTTGATGAATAGGCCCCTGAGACTGTGGATTATCAATTGCATTTGAGAAGTGCTTTACTAACCAGTTGAGTGACTAACTCCAGATCACCATCAGTTCCCTCTGTCTGTTCCTTTTGGATCTGCCATGCTCCATTATTAACACTTAAACCAACTGTTATGCTTTGCTACTACATTGCTGACTTTTAACTTCATCATTGCCTAATAGGGCAGTCTGCATATGACTCTAACCAGCCTTGCTTTGCTACTAACATTATTAATGCACTGGAACTCTGATACATCTGAATCTCATCATTAACCACTGTTTCCACTCATTTTATTTGTGGTCCTATTAGCCTAATATCTGTGTGCACACAAGATTATTACTGTAGGCTTTATTTGGATTTAATTAATACTTATGAGATCTTATGTTATTATTACTCTTTGAGCTCATGTGCCTTTCCTGGTATTCATTATAATATATTTTACCATTTTTATATTGTACTTTACACATTTTTTTGCCATTGTTATTAAAATATTTACTACTTTATGATACTGCTACAGCGCTTTCCTTAGCTAGTTTTTATAAACAAGGCTGCCTCCTTAATATACATAGTTGAGTCTCTGAGGTTACCCCCTAACTCCACCTGCTCAGGTGATGAGTCAGGGTCTAGAGACATCTCCAAGCTATCAGCCCAACGCTCCTTGGCTCTGGCTACCCAGCACACGGCCATTGCCGGTCTGGATGCCCCCCCCCCTCTCCCCCCGCAAAGGAATAAATGGATTTCAGGCATAGTTCCACCTTGCGATCCGTGACATCCTTTAAGGAGGACATGGAAGGCATAGGCAATGTAGAATTCCTCACAAGGCATGTGACTTGAGAATCCACTTGTGGAGGGGTTTCCCATTTGGAAAAATTATTATCCGCAAAGGGGTATGCAAAACCCAAATGTTTTTGAGGCTGGTACCGCTTACCTGGATTTTTCCACGCCTCCTCTAAATGATCCACTAACTGACCAGACAGAGGAAATACAGTGGCATCACCCTTAATATCCTTAAAGAAGGCATATTTAGATTTGGCCACGGGGGGATCGTCATCTGTAATAACCAAGGTCGCACGGACTGCCTGTATAAGGCCAGGTATATAAATTTTTGACTTAGACTCCACCTCCCTAGTACGGGAGAGCTCTTGGTCTGAGAGGTCAAAAATCTCTCCGTCATCAGATGTCATGGCATAATGAGCAATCTGAGACACTAAAGGCCGCTTTGCAGGCTGCAATGATGACTCCCCTGTAAAACGTCCGTCAGGTGCTTTACCGTATTGGACAAAAAATTTACCCACGCAGGTTCCTGGGAGACCTAGGGTGGGGGACAGTGGGAGACACTGGGGTACCATCAACTGTTTAGGAAACCCATGCATGGGTGATGACCCGAATTACTGCTGCGATAACTGCATTTGGGGAAGCGCAGGGGGTGTCGCCAGCTGACCCACCAGGGTTGTAATTGGCGTAGCAAAACAGGCCCAGGGCGGTTCCTGCACAGACGCAGTGACAGTAATCGGGCGTGAAATTATATAACATGCCCAACATAAACCTTCAGTGTGTCCTTCACTCTCCACTATTGGTACATTACATTTGGTATACCTTAACTGGAGAGGTCAGTCAAAATGAAAGTACAGGCAAACAGAGCTAGCATTAAGTCACATACAATGCAGAAATAACTCCCTGCACTATTAACACAGTAATCAACTACACAGACACAGAGCCTGGTAGGAACAGTGCAGCATACTCTGACCTTACTTTGGAGGAGAGGTATGCAGGGGGACCCGGACCACAATGCCTGTATCAGCTTCCAGCAGCATTTGTCATTCCCAGCACATGTAGTGAGAAAATGGCTGCCGAGGAGCAGAGAGGAGACGGGCCCGGGAGAGAAGTGCTGACACAGCCTGCTCAGACCGCTGTGGAATGGCACTGTGCAGCGTGGGAGGCACCGGCTGTTAGACAGGGAAGGCGCTCTCCCCTGGCATGCTATTAACCCCTGGGACACCGCGCTATACCGCGTCTGTCGCTGTTCACTGTCCCTGGTGGTCTAGTGGAAGGTGCAGGATCAGTACCTGGCCCCACGCGCAGCCAGTCCCCAGGGAGCCCCCTGCCTGGGGACCCAAAGGACTGTGTTACCGGCGGGTGCCTGCCGCGGGACCCCACCGCTTACCTGCCCCCTCGAATCCGGCTAGGGGCATTACTATTGGGGGCATTACTACTGGGGGCACTACCACAGGGCGCATTACTACAGGGGGCACTACTACTGTGGGCATGACTACTGGGGTATTGCATAAGGGGGCACCACTCCTGGGGGCACTGCATAAAGTTCACCCCTACTATGGGCTCTGCATAAAGGGCACTACCACTGTGGGCACTGCCACTACTGGGGGCACTGCATAAGGGGCACCACTACTGTGTTCTCTGCATAAGGGGCACTACCACTGTGGGCACTGTCACTATGGGGGGCACTGCATAAGGGGCACCACTTCTGGGGGCACTGCATAAGGGACACCACTACTGGGGGCACTGCATAATGGGCACTACCACTACTGGAGGCACTGCATAAGGGGCACCACTACTGGGGGCATTGCATAAGGAGCACTACTGGTGTGGTCATTGTAAAAGATGCACCATTGGTTGAAATTGGTCGCACCATCAGTCGCAACATTGCACCACTCCTATGGAAGCGCAGATTATCCATCTGAACATGGCCACCTGTGTTAGTGCACCTGCATATTAAGTTGCAATCGCTGCCCACGACACGTCCGCATCTGGCTAACCCGCCCCCTGTTATTACCCAGAAACACCCACAGATATTGCCTCTCTCTGCGTCCTAATTTGTACTCCCAGCGGTAACCATCAGGATGCATGCACAGTATGATTCAGACACATTCATAGACTGAAAACATTGGGCCTGATTCAGACCAGCTCTCAAGCGCTATGTGTTCGCAAGCGGGTTCGATGGCTGGGCAGGGCGCATGTGCCGCGTGCGCGAGCCCCGGAGTGAGTGAGAAATTCACTCGCTCCGGGGTTCACTACAAATGGGGCGGTTGTCGATGTTGATAGACAGCTTGCCCCGTTTTGTAGGCGGGGAGGGGAGGTGGGTTATCAAACGGAGGCGTTCCTGCCATTTGAGGGCGGCCCTACTGACATCACGAGTGATGTCAGTAGTGAGCTTTCGGCTCTATTAGAGCTGGAAGCTCACTGGGGCTTGGGTCTCGTCACAAGCCCGATGGTCGCGACCATCGCAGCCATCACCTGGCTGCACGCAAAAGCTGTGGGTGGTCATCCACAGCTTAGCGAGCGGCAAGGAGGCCGGACACCAAAATTTTTTAAAAAAAAACTCCCTTCAGACCTGCGAGCGGGTCTGAAGAAGGGCCATTGTCCACTTGTGAAACAGGCCTATAATTGTCAGCTCTGTGGTGTGAGAAACAACTTGCAATACACTTCAGGCAGCAGACAGACTACAGACACTGTTGAGTCTGGGGATATTTTTGTTGCACTACTTTTCATTATGCAATCACGTTTTTACTTCAAAAACACCTTTGAATTGTTATACCTGAACACTTTTTTGTTTACAGCAATTTAACTGTACGCCATATTTGCACCTTATTTCTGATCCACTTATCAAAATCTACCCTCTGCAAAAATGCTGTATGACTATATAAAGTCGTCAAGTGCTATTTGTCATTAGCAAATCATCCAAATTCTTTAGAAAACAAACATGGTTTCTTAATGCATGTTATTCTTTAAAAAAAACATATTATTCCTTGGTACTTGCATCATATTAACAGTCAGCTGGTAGAGTACAGCATTACAGTTTCCTCCCCAGTTGCACACACTGGTACAGAGCTATAATTCAGCTCAGCCTGTTACAGCTTCTAAGGCATCCCGTGTGAGGGGAGAAAGGCTGGCCTGCAGGAAAATCTCTGTATGCAGCCTTAGCAGCTACGAAGAATTGACCTTTTGTAAAACAAATTCCTATGGATAAAAAAGAACAGTTGGTATTTATGCAAATGCCTTGAAACAAAAAATGTTCTTTGGATTTAAAAGCCAAATGATTCTGGGACACATAACACATTCCCAGACATGTGACTGAAATCTCTGTGTAAGATGTAACCCTTCTTAAACTGTAAAATTGCTTCTTTAAGGAGCTTAAAACTATAAGTTAGTCCTCTTACAAAAATGTACAAGTTTTAAACGACCAGAATAAAAGCATATCCTAACTAAGGGCGCACCTGGGATATTTACGCAGATCGAGCGATTGTTCGCCAGTGCACATGCATATAAGTTGCAATGAACATGCGCCGCGTTTGCTTTGCGATTATGTATGCACAGAGGATCCACTCGCAAAGTGAGTGACAGGTAGTCAGCATTTGGGGGTGGTCAGAAAAATGCAGGCGTGTCTGGCCGTTTGAACGCCATTTCATGGGTGTGCATAAATCAGCTCTTGCAATTGTATTTGCAGCATGAGAGGTCTCAGCATGCGAGGAGAGCTTCAGTGTTTTGCGGCTGGTAAGGACAAGATTGATGCTCAATGTGCTCGATATTTAAGCAGGTAAACAACATCAATACGAAGGAGAAGGCAGGTGTGGGTGTTCCTATGCTCGGGTGATCTCTGCAACCATTAGTATATTTTCACAGCTGCGTTGCATGCAAAATCGCAGCTGCAATCATGTTAGCGTCCATCTCTGAATCAGGCCCTAAGTACCAGCAGTAGAGATGGACAAGGGACACATAAATGCCAGTTTCTAGCTATTGTATTATGCCATAAGCACTCAGGATATAGACATACCCCACGGAGTGCAAATACAGGAGTGGTACAGTGCTATGACGTATCATGCAGGCCTCTAACTTTAAGGGTTCAATCCAATTGGGTTTGAGTTTGCAAGAGTGAGTTTGTTTCCTCAAGCTTGCATTCATCATACGAGTGAGAAATGCGAGATCCAATTAGAAATTGTAATTCTTCGGTAGTCATTGCGAGAGTGCACAACTTTTCTACAAATTCCAACCTTGGAGGAGAAGTGCATTTAAAATGTGGGTAAACCATCTGGATCCCAAAAAGTGACAAATGAGATCGCAGGACCATATAGAAGACTGTTAGTTGCCATAAGGATAGTACTGGAAATTTGGCTAATGGCTATTTTTTTCACTTTTTATACTTTAAGTTTGAAATAAGTTGGAATAAACACTTTTACCTTACATCTGCAATTTCAAACACCCCTCTGCCATCAATACAAAACCTCTACATACTGTCCCACAATATTAGCCCAAATGCACCTGACAACTGACATGTCTTTATTGGCCCAACTATGCTATTTAAACCCCTCCAAATGCATGTTTATTCATTGGGAGGGGTGTCCTGACAATCTTACCATAAAATAAAGATTTTCCTACCTTTTCACCGGGATCTAGTTAAGTGACCGGCAGCCTCACGATCCCGACGGCAGAATGCCGGCTAGGGATGTATGATAGGCGTCGAGATACTGACACCTATCATAATCCCGACGCTGGAATCCAGAATGACGCGGGCCTGAATGCGGTAAGTCCGGGGCGTGCATCTTCTTAGCTGCAGGGGGAGGGTTAGGTTAGGGGGCTCTCGGGGGGACTTAGGGTTAGGCACTCCCCCGGGAGGGTTAGGGTTAGGCTAGGGGAAGGGGGGGTTAGGGTTAGGCACCCCCAGGTGGAGGTTAGGGTTAGGGAGACGGGAGGGAGGGTTAGGTTTAGGCACCCCTGGGGGTAGGTTAAGGTTAGGTACCCCTAAAGGAGGGTTAGGGGAGGAGAGGGGAGGGTTAGCTTTATTTACCTCCGCTGTCTGCATTTAATCCTTTCGGGCTCACGTCGGGATTTGTTTAGCCGCCTGCTTTACAATTGCATTCACCTGCTCAAGGGGATACACATAAAACGTGAATTTCCTTTGAAAAATAAATGCAAGTCCATCCAGGGGCTGTGATGTCTGTCGAGAGGCTGTGCTGTGTCTGTCCAGGGGCTGTGCTGCTCCTGTGCTCTGTGCTGTGCTGTGTCCATCCACTGTTGTGTTGCCAGCGCACCTGTCTAGTGTCCATCCGCTCCAGTGCTGACGACACATCTGTCCGGTGTCCATCCACTCCAGTGCTGCCAACGCTCCTATCTAAATAATCCATCTGCTCCAGTGTTCATGATGCACCTGTCAGGTGTCTATCTGCTCTAGTGCTGGTTATGCACCTTTCCTGTGTCCATCCTCTCCAGTACTGACGACACATCTGTCCGGTGTCCATCCGCTCCAGTGCTGCCAACGCTCCTATCTAAATAACCCATCTGCTCCAGTGTTCATGATGCACCTGTCAGGTGTCTATCTGCTCTAGTGCTGGCTATGCACCTTTCCTGTGTCCATCCACTCCAGTACTGACGACATATCTGTCCGGTGTCCATCCGCTCCAGTGCTACCAACGCTCCTGTCTGGTGTCCATCCGCTCCAGTGCTGTCGACGCACCTGTCCTGTGTCTATCCGCTCTAGTGCTTCCGATGCACCTGTCAGGTGTGCATCTGCTCCAGTGCTACCAACGCACCTGTCAGGTGTTCATCGGCTCCAGTGCTGCCGACGCACCTGTTCGGTGTCCATCTGCTCCAGTGTTAAAAAAAAAAATTTAAACATTTTTCAAAAATACAAATGTAAGAAAAAGTAAAATAGGTAAAAAAAAAACCCTTTTCAAAAAAATCCACATAAGTTTATTTAAAAAAAATATAAAAAAATAATAAGTTAAAAAAAGTTAAAAAGTAGTTGTTTTTTTTGTGCTGTACCCCATTTTATCCATAGAAGTACTGTAATGCTCCAGGCCGTACCCCAGTGTATCCTTAGAAGTACTGTGATGTTGCAGGCTGTACCCCAGTGTATCAATAGAAGTACTATGACACTGCTGGCCGTAAACCAGTGTATCCAGATTCCATATAAGTACTGTGATGCTGCAGGCCATACGCCAGTGTATCCATACAAGTAATGTGACGCTGCAGGCCATACCTCAGTGTATCCATTCAAGTACTGTGACGCTGCAGGCCGTACCCCAGTGTATCCATATAAGTACTGTAATGCTACAGTCTGTACCCAAGTGTGTATCCCTAACACACAAGTACTGTGATGCTGCAGGCCATACCCCAGTGTATCCTTATGAGTACTTTATGCAGTTTGGGGCATTGCTGACTGTCTGTTTGTGTAGACAACAAACATGCATTAAACTGTCTGACACTGCAGTTTCCTAAATGTGCCATATTGGAGGTTGCACTGACACAGCCGTTGAAATGTACTTAGTTTTTTTAATTGCTCCTCCCACCTCCATCCAACCGATTGTCCCAGGACTGGTATAAATAACGGTTCAGCTCAATAAACACCTGCCTCCTTTGTACAGTATGTAAGTGAATCTAAGTGGAATAACTGGATAATGCAGATTGTGGGTGTCATGCGAGAGACCAGAAATATGAGCAACAGCACGGAGCGTCTTCATGTCTGGATGTATGCAATAAAGTGCAAATATGTTCAATACAAAAATTAGTTATGTATATTGGTAACATACATACATACTTACATCGTACATACCATGTGTAAAGTAGGCTGAGGTAACCTGAGGCACTCCACCCATTATTGACAAACAACCTCCAGCAGGCCCGGCAAACAGCACAGATGTTGGGAGTTGTAGTTTAGCCGGAGAGCTACATTGTGCTTTTCTCTGATGTAAACAGCAAGTCTTGGTCCCATTATCCCCAACAACCTCCCTGAGCACAAAGTAAACATCTGTTTACAATGTGTAATATTTAGCACCTCCACAAGGCACCGCATTTCTATTAGATGTATAAATAATATACAGCGTATATTGGCTGAATCAATATTCAATAAGGATGTGGCACAAAATGGCTGCACTCACTGTGTGTTAACGACAGGTGCTCTGCAAATGTCACTCAGGTGATCAGGTTTTAGGTGGATGGTTCACATAGGATTGGACACAAGTTGGCTTCAGTGAGCCTGCTCCCATATACGCCCCAAGCATTTCTGTGTGATTTTGCAGACACTGCATAATATCTTCTGACAAACTCTCCATGCTCAAATAGCAAACCTTCTCCAGATTAGAGATGTCTTTCAGGAACTGAAGAATTTGATCCTACATTGATCCTCCCTCATAAAGTTAAGTTAAAATAAATTTACAAACTAATCAATCCTTCTTTAATTTTTTTGCCTTCAACTACTCCATAAATATACTCCATCTCCTTCGGGCCTCTGATCTAGTTCTTGATTAATGAAAACATTCTTGGTTTCTTTCTATGGGGTCATATAGTTTATTAAACTGCCATACTGTCTGCCATTGCAGTACCACTTTGTTTCCTAGATGTGCCATGTTGGAAGCTGAACTGCCACATGTTTGTGACGCCCAACTGCTGTCACTTAGCTTAGTCAGCCAGCTAACTTGGTGCAACCTTTTGACCTAATCTGTCAGTGAGGAGTTGCTGAGGAATGTATGCTAAGTATCTTCACAACCAGGGTGACTCTGATGAACCAGGGCAGGATAGAAACTCTGTAAACTGACTGATTATCATCAGATAAATTATGGTCATAATGCATGACAAAGAAAGGACGCTGGCCAGGAGACAACTCACAAGAGAAGAAGAATCAACCTTCGCAGACAACCTGCGGCAATCTGCAGCAGAGATCATCACTGAGAGTAGTGTCATGGAGCTCCATAAGGTGCCTAAAAGGCAACATGTCCATCACCATGCCATCAAAATCATCTTCACCATCAGAAGCTGAAGAATGAGGAAGGAAGGCATGGGAGGGGGCATCAGTCACATGGAGTTCTCAAACCCACTTGTACACAACATTCAGATCATAGCGCTATAACTTCACATAAAATGTTGAATTCTGGCAGAGGTAGTGTGGAGAGACTTGCAGAGAACAGTTATAAGAGGTTAGTGGTCAGCTTCGACCACAACATGCACCAGCAATTCCTTTTTTGACCTGTGCATATCTGGAATCAGTCTCTGTAAGAGAGGAAAAAGCAACTGGTTTGTTCTGCTGCATGTAAACTGCGCCAAGGACATGCTGATAAGCATCATCTGAAATGCGGTCCAGGAAGTTAACATCAAAGAAATGCAGGACTGGACTGAAGGTTAACATGGACTTTAACTAAGAAATGACAGAATCATAATGTGTTTCCCAAACCCATTTTGACCTGTGTGGCAGAAATTCAGATATGTACAGTAGTTTGTCATGCTCAGAAACATTGAAGACTGAGCTTGTCAGAGGGAGTAGGCATTTTTTGTATGGCAGAGGTTTTGGGTATATTAGGCTTTACATCCTGTGGCGCAAGTAAATGACCCACATAGGAAACCTCTCGGACATGGAAACAGCATTTTTCATGTTTATAGAGCAAATCCTCTGAAGCATTCTGGAAAGAATTTGGTCGCTCCTCCATCATTAATCCTCACACCAGTATATCATCCAGGATAATTTCACACAGGTAGACCTCAAGTACATGTTCAATGCAGCATTGGAAGACGTCACTGCCAGTGCAGATGCCATAGGGCTTTCTGAGGAATACATATCTCCCAAAAGTAGTCGTGAAAGTGGTGAGAATGGAAGAGTCTGCTATATCTGTACTCAGCTGGTCGAGTCTGGACTGAATCATTGGAATGGTTGCTGACTTGTTCAACTGTTATGATGATATCAGCCTGGGCGTTGGCCTTGTCAACTGTGAATGGTTTGGCAGCATTTTGAATCAGGTGCTGGCTATTGGGCCAGTGTGGGTTGTTCTGTTCTACCTGAGTATCCCACAGAATTCCATGTCTTGCCTAGTCCCTTGTTCTAGTTTGCAAGCTGTCTTGGAAGTATTGATGGCTTCTTTATCTGCTAAGTATCCTGGGTACATTCTACTGTATTACATATTATTGCTAGCAGATATACACCTGGCTGATATACTACTCTGGATAGTCTATGTGTTTTGAAATGTCTTGCAGTTTGCTGTATATCTAAAGAAATTACTGAGTTTTACAATTACTCTCATGTTTATTGAATTATCATTCTGACTTAAGAATATATATATTATTAATGTAGTGAAAATATAACTGCATACCCTTTTGTTAGTTGCTTAATTATAAGTAGCTAAATTGAACCCTTGTTTGTTACTAGCTTGCAGTGAAGTTAACTGAAGGACAGTTATCTGATATTCACTGATTAGGAGTGCTATTTGTATTACTACATCAATTAGCTTTAGACAGACTTCTTCTATCTAGTTTGTGAAGCTAAACAGTAAGGACTTGGGTTTATACCTGGATGCGAGATTTCCTGAGAATCTAGGTGTAGTTCCCTATATGAGTTCTTTGGGGCATTTTCAATTGGGGGTGAGAAAATCAATAATCCCGCACTTGCAAGGTTTTTCCTGCAGATGCGGACTTTTTGCTATTCAATTAGGTGCAGATTTTTTAATTTTTTGTGCGCCGGGAAATTTTTATTCTCGCACCTTCAGAGCAAGTGTGATTTTTTTCTAAAATCGTTAATTTTAGGAAAAATCAGCGGACTTGCTCTGGCACCCCGGTAGCACCCCCCTGAGGACTAATTAAGCAATTGGAAGTTTCCAATTAGCTTAATAAGTCCAAAATTACTTACCTTCTGCAGAACTGTCATCTGCATCTTCTTCTGCATCCAGCTTCAGAAGCCGGGTCTTCTGCAGCAGGGTGAGTATGTCAGTGTGTGTGAGTGTTTGTTAGTGTTTGAAAGTGTGTATGAGTAAGTATGTGTGTGTATGAGTGTTGTGTGTGTGTGGCCCCTGGTGTGTGTTGGCCCCCCAGTGTCTGTGTGTCCCCCGGAATGGGCGCTGGGAGAACTACATCTCCTAGCAGATGCATCTTTACCTACTTTCCAATCTTCGGAGGTGCACGAATATTCCTAGCTTTGCACCAGAGGCTGAAAATTCGAAAATGTGGTCTGTGTAAAGGTTTATAGTTCAAATTGTTGCTGCTTTAACCTTATTTAGGATTTAAATAAAACATGATAATGAGTGAACATCGGGCTGTGGTTTTTTTTATGTGGGAATTTTGGATGTTTGATTTTTTTTTTTTTTACTTAGATTTTGTGAAGTGCACCTGTACATGATCTCTGAATAAATATATAATATACTAGCTGATGTACCTGGTTTCACTCGGGTAGACCTTAGATATTTACTTTTCCATTTCCATCTCACCAGACTAATAACAAATTAATCCTTTACCTCTATAGTAATGCATCCCCTTCCTCACTGCTATAGTAAGTCATTACCCTCCCTCACCTGTGTACTAACACATTCCACTCCCTCACCTCTGTAGTAACCCTCCCTCACCGGGTTGAAACACATTTAAAATTCCCCTCCCTCACCTGTGTAGAAATACAATCCCTCCCACACACCTAAAGTAACACATTACCCTCACACCTGTAGTAACTTATTTCCCTCCCTCATTCACCACTGTAGTAACACATTCCCCTCCCTCATCTGTGTTGTAACACATTCCCTTCCCTTACCTCTATAGTAACACATTCCCCTCCCTCGTCTGTGTTGTAACACATTGCCTTCCCTTACCTCTACAGTAGCACATTCCCCTCTCACTGCTGTTGTAGCACATTTTCATCTCACTAGACCAACTGCCAGTGATGTTTGGTAGCACTTGGGATGACCGTTGGTGTGTGAATACTGAACTGTGCTGCAGCCACTGTGAGACAGTCAGGCAGGACATACACAGGCAGAGGAAACATTTTAGCCCTAGTTTTAATCCCCTGTCATGCCTGAGGGCTGGTGTTGGCTGGAACAGGCGTGTGAAACTGAAGTGGAGGCTGAAGAGGTGTGTATGAAGCTGGGAGGTTTGAGCCAGCTCTTCCTCATGTATAGAGAGAAGCGAGGGAGCAGTGGAACTGTTAGAAGTGGTTACCCGAAGGGGGGTACAGGAATGAGATTACTTTATTATACTGGAACAGTAGAAAATATTAGACTGGTAAAGATGTCGAAGATATCGGACTGGGACCGATGATGCAGAATCGGATAGGAACTGATGATGTAGAATAGAATTGATGATGCAGAACTGGATTGGATCCGAAGATGCAGAATTGAATTGGAACTGATGATGCAGAAGCGGTTTGAGACCGACGATGTAGAATTGAATTGGAACTGATGATGCAGAATCAGTTTGAGACCGATGGAGATATTGGATTGGGACCGATGTTGGAGATATCAGCTTGTGACCGATGTTGGAGATATCGGATTGTGACCGATGTTGGATATATATTGGATTGGGACCGATGTTGGAGATATCGGATTGGAGCCAATGTTGGAGACAGACTGGAATTGGAGATAGGAGCAAGTCTCTTTGAAATCCACACTGGGATACAGA
Organism: Taudactylus pleione; assembly: GCA_031769625.1. Classification (NCBI taxonomy): domain Eukaryota; kingdom Metazoa; phylum Chordata; class Amphibia; order Anura; family Myobatrachidae; genus Taudactylus; species Taudactylus pleione. The sequence goes on from JAUIMM010000006.1 coordinate 24,867,740, forward strand.
TGGTTATGGTGACTTGCAAACACCAGACTTGGAACTGGACAGGACGTACTGGAACCGTGCAGATTCAAAGTACCTTGGAGCTCAGCACAGAGCTGTAACTTCAGCAGAAGCGACATTGTACTGGCAATATGGTCCAGTCAGGAAATGGAACTTATAAGGCTGAGTCACCAGGGATGGATGCTGCGATCAGTTGGTCTGGGAGCAGCTCTCAGAGTGGTGGGGGAGCATCAGGTGACTGAGTCCAACAAGCCTGCACCCAAACTGGAGTTTTGGAGGGAAATCTGGCATGCAGCCTGTGCACCACCATGCTGAGCAGAGTGCCGCAGGGAGTCATCTCCTTGCCCAGACACAGAACACTGGGCGGACTGGTCAGGATCAGCACAGGCAGACCTTGCAACCAGCCAGGAGTGATGTGCAGTTTGAGCAGGCCTCTGCATCGTCCAGGAGTGTTGTGCGCTCACAGTGTGAGTGGACCTCAGCACCAGCCATGACAGACACTGCAGGGGTAAACAAGTAGTTTTAAATGACAGGAGTGTGACACCCCCTTAGGAGTTTAATTTAAAAAAATCCTTTCTTAGCGGGTGCCTACATCATGGAAGGTATAAAGGACCTCATTCAGAGTCAGTCAAAAGCGCCGATGCGCTCGCAACTGACTCGATGGTTAGTCCTGCGCATGCGCAGCAGCCGCACTGCACATGCGCAAGCCCCGGAGTGACCGAGAAACTCTTTCAGTCCGGAGCTCGCTACCAAAGGGGTGGCTGTCGATGTTGATCGACAGCTCGCCCCGTTTGGTAGGCGGGCCAGGGGGGTGGTTTCCAAAACGCAGGTGTTCCTTAACGAATGCCTACCATTTTGTGGGCGGCCGCACTGACATCATCAGTAATGTCAGTGGGGAGCTTCCTGCTCGATCAGAGCAGGAAGCTCCCTGGGTCTTGAGGTTGCCGAGACCCAACCTTAGGGTCTTGTCACAAGCCCCGATGGTCGCGATGGTGATCACCAGTCAGCTCTGATCTGGTACAAAAAGGTCCCCTCCCTCACACTTTCCCGAAAGGGAGGAGTGCCACATATCTTTCTGCCAGTGGATGGGGGAGAAGAGTGATGGCGTATATACAGAAGTGAAGGAAGGTGAAACGCGTCATGCTGATTTGCTCACACATAAAATATGATGTCCGAATTTCAGGGATTACCGTCCACTAGAAGCCACAACAATGAATAGTCTTAATAAATAAAAGAAATATCAAAACTATCTTAAATTGGCTCAATGACATCATGAAGGTCACCGGCCTATCTGGGAAACTCTCGGTAAGGTTTATAGACAATCTGTAGTTCAGCTAAGCAACCACTAATTTTTGCCCTTAAGTTGGAAGTATGAATGACTAAAGAGTTAGGTGTTTATCAGCAATGCACAAGCACTGATTATATTCCAGTTGCTGCAAAAAATAGCCAGTGTAAGCTTGTAGTATTTTTACTATCCCGATCATGGATAGGTAAGTATAGACTAACCTAACCTAACCCCCCTAACCCTCCTTAGGGGTGCCTAACCGTAACTACCCCCCCAAGTGTCTAACCCTAATCCCCCCTCTAAGTGCCTAACCCTAACCACCCCCTTCCCCGCTGCCTAAACCTAAGTCCCCCTGGGGGGGTGCCTAACCCTAACCCTCCCTCCCCCTAGCCTAACCGTCACCCTCCCAGGGGGTGCCTAACCCTAAGTCCCCCCCGGGAGCCCTAAACCTAACCCTCCCCCCCGCGGCTGTCCGCTCGCGGCGCCCGGCATCACTACAATCGTGATGCCGGGCGCCGGTCTCCCGGCGTTGGGGAAATGTGGGCGTCTACATCTAGACGCCCGGCATTTCACCCATGCCGGGATAAGACAGTCGGGAAACCGGCTGCCGGTATTTAGGCAGTCGGCTTCCCGATTGCTTCCCATTTAATGATGCTTCTGCTTTACATTCCAATCTCCAATGAGTGTTAATTGTTCAATGAATTTGGTACCAATCTGGACTGAATATTGAACTAATTAATCTATACAAATCTCTGAAAGGAAGTCAAATTTCTGAGTAAAGGAAATAGATTTGCCAATACACTACCTGTTTGCTAAGGTTTGTATGTACAGTAGTTTTAAAAAATATGACAGATGGATTCACAGCTACTGTACCAAATATTTTTCCCAGCTGCTTTCTGTGCCCCAAAAAATAATTTTTTTTAAATATTTATTTTCCATAAAAATAAAATATTTTACCTTTTGTAGCATTTTCATGCATGTTTCAGTATGTTTACTTTTTTTTACATTGTAGACAAGCAATTTCAATGTAAAAGAAAAGTTATACTGTCTGTATGTAATAAAAAAAAAATCATAATTTTAAATTAGACTGTGTGTGGGACTAGTTAAAACTCTTGGGATGTTCATCATTTGAGAATTACTAAAATTAAATGTTTACTCAAGGTAAGCTATGTTGACTAAACCTCTTTCTTTAAGTGGTGATGAAGTGCCAAAATGAATTCCCACAGTAAGAAGAAATATTTTCATTTAGAACAGACAAGATGACAGACGTATAATTCAGCAACATTTGGCAGATATAGTTCCCTTAGGTAGAAAGATGAGTTTATAATATATTGCAGTCAATTTAAGCTTGATGCTGGAAAGAAAACAGGATAGCATCTTAATAAAACGTTCTAACAAATTGCAAGTAACATGCGTTTTAAAACTTTAGCCAATCCAGAGACAAGTATATCGTAATGTTCATTACTCAAGTGCAGAAGCAGCAATATTCTTTTAGGCACAGATTGCAGTCTGGCACGTTTAAACACTAATGGTGCCCCCTACCTTTATTCATGCCACTCATATACACCAGCATCTGGCACATGTATACTGTATGTCACTGTGAAAAAGTCCCAGATTGCACTGTTTGCCTAGAAGAAGACTGCTTCATCCTTATGTCTAACTTAGGTACATATAATGGATATTTTCTACTATGACATGAGCAGATATGACATTTTACTTTGCTGTTTAATGGATAGTTTTGATAGCAAACTCTAAAATATAATTATATTATATCTGAGTTACAATTAGTATTACTTACTGTTTGATTTATGATGTATAGTATACAGGATAGAATATAAAAATATTAGAAAATTTATTTTTATGTGTTTCTTATGGTATTAGGGCCTTATTCAGATTTGGGAATAAAGTAAGAAAGAGCAAGTACAGTAACTGTGCATTTTGGTAAAACCATGCTGCACTGCAGGTGGTACAGATATAAAATGTGCAGAGAGATTTAGATTTGGGAGAGGTGTGTCCAAACTGAAATCTAAATTACAGTGTGAAATTAAAGCTGTCCAGCCACATAACACAGATTATCTACTCCCTTCACTGGCTGCCTGTCAGATGGCGAATTGTTTTCAAGATTGGCTTACTAACTTACAAAGCCCTACATGATCATGACTCAAGGTACCTGAAGCAGCTTCTGATTCCTTACTGTCCCACTCGATTACTGCGATCCGTTGACGAAGTACTATTAACAGTACCTAGAATCTCCCGGAATTCGTCTGGGGGTCGAGCTTTCAGTTTTGTGGCTCCAACCTTATGGAACTCACTTCCCCGCAAAATTCGAGAGGCCTCCACTCTAGAATCCTTCAAAAATAGACTCAAGACTCACCTCTTCTCCCAAGCATTTCACTAATTGTCCCCTTGTTTAAGCTTTACTTTATATGTTGTACTGTAAAGGCAAATGTAAAGCACTTTGAGAAAAGCGCTATATAAGTAAAATTATTATTATTATTATTATTACATGCAAAACCAGCCAGTATTTACCCCGCATTATTGGTGCAAGTCGAAAAAAAATTCTTAGTGGTACTCTATGTGAGTGCCGAATAGACTCATGCAAAATAATGCCCCCTGTCTTTCCAGCTACCTGCCCCCTGCTCCGTCACTCCAGCTTCCTGTCTTTCTTTTCTCCTGCCTATTCACTCCAGCTTCATGTCTTTCCAGCCTCCTGGCCCCTGTGTCTCTCAGCCTCAACCCCCTCTCCTGGGTCTCTCAGTCTCCCCCTCTGTGTCCCTCAGCCTACCCCTGTGTCCCTCAGCCTCCCCGCCACCTGTGTCCCTCAGCCTCCCTCTCACCTTGTGTCCCTCAGCCTCCCCCTCGCCCTGTGCCCTCAGCCACCCCATCACCTTGTGTCTCTCAGCCACTCTCCCACCCTGCGTCTTTCAGCCACCCCCTCACTCTGTGTCTCTCAGCCACCTCCCCGCCCTGTGTCTTTAGGCAACCCTTCACCCTTTGACTCTCAGCCACCCCCTCATCCTGTGTCTTTCAGCCACCCTGCCACCCTGTGTCACTCAGCCACCCCCTCACTGTGAGTGGGTGCACTATCCTGTATTATGTGGTCAAACTTCTGAAAATTTTGTTTTTGGGGTTTTGGCCACATTTCTCATACATATCCACCAAGCAGGGGCGTAGCTAGGGTAGTGCGGCCGGTGCCATCGCACAGGGTACCACAGGTCAGGGGGCGCTGTTTGGGCCTGTCAAATTTCTGTTTATTATCATTCTCACTTATAGCTTCCTCTTATTTCATCCCCAGCATCTCCTGGCCTCTCCTATCTCTTCCCTGGCCCTTCCCCAGGAGGCCATGGCCCTTTTTTGGGTGCATTATGTCCCTTTGAAAAATGAGGGGGGCGCCAATGCTCGGCACCAAAAAGTCTAGTTACGGCTCTGGCACCAAGCTTCGGAAAGCAAGGGTGACACCATCTGCAGATGGTGTTGCCCAATAGAAGTCTAAGGACTTCTCACATTTTGAGGTAAGAGGGATCCAATTGGATCCCTCCCAGTGTCCCCCATGACACGCACGTCATAAACCCATAAGTCCCTCTATCGCAAAGGACAGCTCTTATCAGGAGAGCTGTCCCTTTCGATTGTCTTCATGCATACCGCCGTTATTAACAACGGCATGCATGTGATGAGTGGCGGGATGCATCGCATGCAAAATGTGATGCTTGATGCATCCCACCCTAAGTGTCTCTCAGCTGCCCCCGCACTCTGTGTCTCAGCTGCCCCACCACCCTGCGACTCGTAGCCACCCCTTCACTCTGCCTCTCAGTCTCCCACCCTTTGTCAATCAGCCTCCCCCTCTGTGTCAATCAGCTTTTCCCTCTGTGTCTCTCAGCCTCCCCCTCTGTGTCAATCAGCATCTATTGCTGTGTCTCTCAGTCACCCCCTCTGTGTCAATCAGTCTCCCCCTATGTGTTAATAAGCCTCCCCCTCTGAGTCAATCAGTGTACCCCTCTGTGTCTTTCAGCCTTCGCATAGGCAAATGCAGGGAGGATTTCCAGTTGCCTGCAAACCCCCCTTCCTAGCCCACAACATGATGACCACAATAGAAATACTGTAGCATATAACACTACAGCTGCATGTTTTTAATATTCCCTCAGTGTCACCAACGAAATAATTAGCACCACCTGTCGATCTTTTAAAATGTGTCAGCCAGTAATTAATATACTTGTGCACCAACTAGGAGATCTGGAAAACATGCACTGTTAGGGGTGCACTGATATAGACCATCTATAGGGTCAATTATTAATACAATATAATAACACACTATCCAGTACATAAGGAGACCAATCTGTACTTCTGCATATTATGGCATACTATGATTGCTGTTTGTGTATATGTTGGAATTATTTCATGCACTGTACTTCGCATGATGTATATTATTGCTAGTTAATTGCTGATTATGCCCTCTTCATGGACTGGCCACTCTTGCTTTAAAAGAAAGCATTTGCAAACCCCTCTCTAGAAATCCTCCCCTCTGTGTCTCTCAGTATCACTGCCCCCCCCATGTCTTTCAGGTGGGCTCCATCATCTTCTGTATTCTGTGCCCGTGTATTCACCTCCCTAGCCCCCCCAACCTGTGTCTCCCCAGCCAAGCCCATGCTTACCTCCTGCTGCATGATGCACGGGTGGCTGGGTGTCTCTTCAGTGTCCAGCAGTGCGATGTCATGACATCACGTCGCTGCGTCTGCAAGTAAAAACTTTATTGCCAGTCCCGGCTCTGCCTCCTCTCTCTGCTTGTACAGTTTGTCCTGTTTTCATGTCAGATATGAAAATGGGTCAAACTGTCATGCCGGCGGTAATGTGGTTGAGGGTACAACGTACCGGCTATGGGAAACCAATCAGATTTTACGTATGCTCACGTCCCTACTTGTCCACTCTATAGAAATGTTATACATCCCCCCATAGTTTCTTATACACGGACATTGCTAAAGAAGCAAATCCGATACACATTGGGACCTTAATACAATGCCTATAAAGGGCCTGATATTGAGTCAGATGCTGCAGCATCCGTGTGTGTGTCTTTTGCTGGTATTCTTTCTGCGACTTTATGCAAATACCCAGGGGCGTTTTAAGAAAGGAGGGGGCCCGTGTGCAGACTCTGGCCCTGATTCAGAGCCGGACGCTCTGACAGACCATCACGACCATCGGGCTTGCGACGAGACCCTTGTGGTAGGTTCTCATTGCCGCAAGCCCTGGAGTGCTTTCGGCTCTATGGAAACGCCTCCATCTGGCCAGCCACACCCCTGGCATGCCCACCAAAGGGGGCGTGCTGTCACTCAACATCGACAGCACGCCCCCTTTGTAGCGAGACCCGGAGTGACGGTATCCGGGTCTCATGCATGCGCACGACGGAGCCGCCTCCGTCATGTGCATGCGCACTGGGCCAACACCGACCCTCTTGTGAGCGCTCAGCGCTCGCGAGCGGGTCTGAATCAGGCCCTCTGTGTGGGCCTACTCCTCTGCAGAGCAGCACTTGGGACAGTAAAGCTGTGCTCAATGTGGGAGGTAAGCGGTGGGGGTATGGAAATTTAAATCCCCCCTCCCACAGCACAATACACCCCCTTCCTGACCTGAGGACTGTCCTGTAGGGTCTCCTTGACGGGCACAGGAGCATCTGCGTTATTCTGCATCCCAGAGCTGGTTCAGGAGCGGAGCTGTCATACAAGGATCCGCAATGCTAGTAGAATGGTGGGGAACGCCAGCATCTTTTGGTGAAGGGGCAGCTTCTTAATTCTGGTGCCGGTCACGAGTGAATGAAAAATTGCCACTTAGCAGCTTCTCATTGACTGGCGCGCTTCGAGCTGTGTTTGGGCCGCAGCCGCCACTAGATTCAGAAGACGGCCCCTTTACTTGATAGGCAGCCGGGAAGCGATGTTCCTGGCTCTGTCCCAGCACTGCCGCCGATTGAGATGTGTCCCCAGCGGGACACATCTCAACACAATGCAGCTGCTGTTCCAGCGCTGGGATCCCATACTGGATCCCAGTGCTGGTACATGCTTTACTGTAGCAAAATGGGTGCAGGGTATGTGGCACAGGCTCCCTTTGACCCAGGGGCTTGTGTGTCCCACACACCCTGCACTCATTGTAGATACGCCCCTGTAAATACCGCTACAAGCCCTTCCCTGGTGTACAAGCGTACGTCTGACTGTGCAAGGACTGAGACGCCCATTTGTCACCTTCCAGGAACCCCCAATAAATTTTCAAGACATTTCTGGGACTGTGTGTCTCAATTGCAGCTGAGATTGTACGCATGTATTCTCTGCTCTGGGCATGAGTCCGACTAAGAATCATACACAAAGACTGACCCTTACTGTGGCACATCAGTGAGGATCCCATATCTCAGCTTTCTGTCACTGTACCATGACGGTATTGTGTGGCTTAGATGTGCGCTCAATGCAAACCTGTAAAAATGCTTCCCCAAATTAAAAAGAAAAGGAGATCATTAAACAAACATTTAACATTTTCAAAATCATTTTGATATTTTTTTACATTCTTTACATATTTCTCACAACTCAAAAATATGTAGGGTCTATGATTTATTAGACGGAACTAGCATATTGGAAGTAAATATATTGCTATGTACTTAGACAAATGTTTTGGGAAGTGGCAGACGTCAGACGTGTATTCTCTATTTATGTACAGTTGAGCACAGCGCTCCAGAGAATCCATGAGACCTTGTTATGGACCTATATAGGCCCATTAGCCAGGATGAGTTATTGCACATACACACAATGAGTGGCAGCTGCTGGGGAATCATTTGAGATTTGATATCAGTAAAGGCACGCTTGGCACTCCATCTGTTGCAGTACATCAGTTCAAAGCATTGCCAGTGGCTATAATATGAATTTAATCATTCCAATATTAGATTGCAAGCTTATATCTCTGTATGTCCAGTCTGAGATTCTAAGAGCTTCTCACAATATTGTATTCCATCTTCAGCATATCAGGATTCCAGCAGTTTACCATATATATTGATTTGAAAGCATTCTCAGCTTTTCCCTGTGAGGAAAAGTCAATATATTTCAATGTTTGGCTGTATCAGCCTGTTTATTGGATATATTGCCAAAAAGGAGAATAGTTCCAAACTAAACTATTGAGACTGATTTTGCACTGTAATAAATTTAGATATGTGCCTTTACTTCAATGAAAAATATGATGTATTCTGTTGCATGATATTTTACATAAATAATAACAGGATTTGATCTACACAGAGAACAGGTAGGGGACATAAAGGGCTTGTCAGGCCCTTGTCATACATCTATAGCCCTGCCGGGTAGAGGTGAGACATGGGAGCGAGTTGGGGTGCCATGGGGGGAATGCAGTTAGGATACCGGCGGGCGATATCCCGACAGCCACATCCCGACATGGGACTAAAGATAGGCGTCGAAATCCTATCATTAGCCCCACTACTAAATCCCGACACCCGGCTTACCAAGTGAAGGTAAGCTGGGTGTCTTAGCGTGTAGCCGTGGGGTGGGGAGGGTTAGCGTTAAGGACTCCCAAGGGGACTTAGGGTTAGGCACCCCCCTGGGAGGGTTAGGGTAGGGAAAGGGGGGGTTACGGTTAGGCACTACTAGGGGGGTTAGGCACCCCACCAGGAGAGTTAGGTTTATGGTGTGGGGAGGGGGAGTTAGGTTTAGGCACTAAGGAGGGGAGGTTAGAGTTAGGCACTAAGGGAGAAGGTTAGGGTTAGGCACCCCTAAGGGAGGTTAGGGTTAAGGGGGGGAGAGGGGAGGGTTAGACTACTTACCTGATGCTGTTGGGATTCCGACCCGTAGGGCTCCCGCTGTCGGTATTTGATCTGACGGCTAAACAGCCGCGGCATTACATACCGATTCCCCATGGAGGCTAGTGGGCTCTTAAATTTCTCCTGAGCTATGTTCAATACAGTATAGTCTAGCAGATAATTATTGTGCTATTAGCTGCATTACATCGTATAGATTGTGCTATCAACTGCATTACTGTAGACAGGCTGTGCTATTAGCAGTATTACTGCAGTTAGTCACAGCAGGCAACCCAGTGTGTTTATTACTGGATTCCTCATTGTGACCTTCTGCCTGTCTGACCGGTCTTCTGACCTCTTCTGCATTTGACCTTGGCTAATTTATCATCCTTCCATATCTGCAGCCTGCCCCAAACTTGCCCTAAGACCACACCATTATTTATTCTGTTATTTGGTACCATACTTTCTAGTTACTCCTGACCTCAGCTGTGTCTCACACTTACTACTGCCCTGCTGTGATAAGCCTTTGCTGTCTGAGCTTAAGTCCTGGCAGCATCTGAGTACCTGTTAGCATAACTTGTTCTACGAAGAGGGCAGTTATTATATGTGATATGCTCTGAAGCCTTATCATATGGAGGTAACTCCATTCCGTTATCACTAGCCAATATATTTTAGGGTCCAGCACACAAAAGTCCTCTGTAATCAGCTACAGGCTTTGTCTCAACTGGTACAGAATTTTTCTCAGTGCATGACTGCGCAGGAAACTGTTCAGTAGGCGGCAGGACATGTTGGTATATTCAACAAAGAGCTTGAAGTCTCCCTGACAGGTTCTCTGAATCTCTGGTGATCTCAAGGAAGGTTGTAAACAGTACTTCCATCTAAGTCCTGAATCCTGGGGCGATGAACATCAGTTGGCTGTATTATTTTGCCCTTCTCCAAGGAGACCCTAAAAACCTAGGCATTTGGACTTCCTGCTGACAGTCCAGTTCTCAACACTGTGGAGGGATATTTTCAGAAACTTAGACTTTTTTACAACGATATGGATCGAGTTGCATCTGCCGAAGCCCATCTACGAGCCCTCAGGCAAGGGTGATAATCCGCTGAGCAGTATGCAGTAGAATTCATTTAGAAGGAAATATAGAGACCAGCGCTATACACATAAAACTATGATGGATGTTTTTATTTATTTATTTTTTTTTTTAAATTGAGAATATATGTAAATTTATTCAATTATTAAATAGTGCACATTAAAGGAAACAATTAGTATCAAATTAGAAATTATTTTTGCATGCATGTGTAAATACACAAATATACATAAATAAAATCCAAATTCAGAAATATGCACAGAATGAATTAGGGACTGACGATCCCTTTTCCAGCTGCTGGTTTAACAGCGCGTCAGCATTATTTTATTATTGTTATTTCTTATTGTCATTCGCTGACATTATGTAGACAGAAATGCTAGAAGGCAATCCTATTTAACCCATTGGGAGGAACCTAGTAATGCTGTACCTGTACCTGACAAAACAGACATGATAACATTTTTTTATAGATTAGAAGACCTGTTGAAAGCTGAATCTAGGAACTGGCTAGACAGCATTAATTTACAGAAATACATCGACAATAAAATGATTCCCAGAGGCTTACGCTTGTTTAAACCCTCAATATTTCAGGATACCACAACTGACACTTTTTCCACACAAGCTAGAGATATGTTGGAAATGTTTAGATAGAGGGGCTATCCAGACAACATATTAGAGAAAGCCTATATTGAGGTCCTGAACATGGATCGAATGAATCTTCTCCGTCCTAGAATTACCCCTCATAACAGTATGGAATAAGGGAATAATAGACACATGACTTTTGTATGTAAATACAACAACAGCTCAAGGGAACTCAGAAACATCATCTCACAAAATTATAGACTCTTGAGACAAGATAACATACTACGAGACCTCTTACCATCTAGACCAATTGTCACCTTCCGAAAAAATAAGTAATTAAAAACAATTTTAGCACCAAGTCATCTCAAGGTCAATAGAAACAATTAGAATTTGACAAACACCAACTGGTTATCCTCAAAACCAATGGGGTTTTTCAAATGTGGAAAACCAAAGTGTACTATGTGTTCCCACATGGCTAGGCGGACTACGGAAATTTCTATACCTCGGAAGGAAGGAATGTATCTTTTGAACTCATTTATCAATAGCGACTCAAAACATGTGGTCTATTTACTGACGTGTCACTGTGGGTTGTTCTATGTGGGCCGTACAATTAGAACATTAAGAACCCGGTTTATGGAACACAGAAGAAACATTATTAATAGAAACAATCGCCATAGTATTCCAAGCCATTTTTCTGCTAAACATAATAGCGATCCTGCTTGCCTCCGTATCATGGGACTAGAACTTGTTTCCCTCACCCCAAGGGGTGGAAACAGATTCAACATCCTGTGCAGTATCGAAGTATATTGGACGTTGCAGTTTAACTCACTACATCCAGATGGTTTAAATGAGTCTATAGAACTCAATACAGTTATCTGCTAAAATTCTGATGTGACTATTCTCAAAGGGTTTCTATTCTTCCCTTCTTCTTTTCCCTTATTTTTACTATATTTATATTTACTATATACAGTATATAATTTATATATATATATATATATATATATATATATATATATTTGATATTTTTTTTTATTTTTCATTTTCATTTTGATATTTAATTTTTTGTTATTTTTATTTTCATTTTTACTTATGATCTTAAAATAAAGAAATAACAAATATATTTAGACTATTATATCTGGGATCGTTTAATATATGTGAGTTGTTGTTAACATATACTTCTGATTATCTAAGTAAAAAGATTAAGGATATAAAACCGATCAGCTAAATATGACATTTTATTGAATACTTATTTATTAAAATTTTTCTTATTCATATCTCATGGTATATTTAGAGATGTGCATATGATTGGTTACATCTTTGAGACTCCGTTAGACTCTTTATCTAATGTATATGAAGATACATTGTAACATTTAACATCTGCATTGCTTCTGGAGATAATTGTGTTGGAAGAAATACTAACAATCACTGCCTAATTAAATAGATTTGCTCTCTATGATATTAACAGCCAATAAGACATTTTTTATACAGTTCACTAGAGAGCCACTGAACAGTTACACCGAACACTGTAACTGTCTCTATAGTCACCGATTTGTAAATATGATTGGGAGACTTTGGTTACACCTCCACCTGGATTGGTGCGGACCTAGCCACGTAACCGGATTAGTGATGCGGCTGGGAGAATCTCCATATACCGCTTTATCGGAACAATGAAAATGAAAGATTTGACTATGCAGTATGATTTTATGTAAGTGAATTTTAGCGATTAGTATATGTTAGTTAATATATGTTTAAATGCTTGGAAATGAATAGGATTGCCTACTTAATAATTCTTAGCAATTCTGATGGATGTTTTTTTCTTGTATTTGCAATGACTGATTACAGGTGTTTGTAATTTTCAATTGACAAGTGGGTACTTAAGAAGGATTACGGAACTAAACACCTATGCCTATACTCCTGATGAAGCTGGAGGACCATACCACAGCGAAACGCGTTGAGAAGCTCATTCTATACACTCCTAAGACTTACTATACGCACTTTGAACTTATTTATCAACCCCTATGGACAGGATTTCTGGATTGCAGCACTAAAGACCTCACGTGGATCACATCTCATAAGCCTTATCACGGCACAGTGGATGCTAACAGGAAATCTTGAGAACTTATGACCATAGACTGGTAAAACTTTTTGCTGCTAAATATTATCCTTTGGACATATAGGAGAGGTCCTAGTTTCCAGTTGAAGCGATCTGGGAGTTTTTTTATTGCACTTATACATTCTGTGCATACTTCTGAATTTTGATTTTTTTTATTTATATTCGTGTATTTACACATGCATGCAAACAAATTCTAAGTGACTACAGTGGGACCACACTGCTTCTATGTTCACTTCAGCAGTATCATAATGCTGACTATCCCCATGTAAACTGGTTAAACCAACAGTTTTCCCCTGATATTTTAAGGGGTTCACCAACCCGGTATTTGCAAGAGTATACCGGCTACCAGAATCTAACAGAGCCTCTACTTGTTTGTCTTTTACATTAATTATACACATTTGTTTATCTGACTCAGCCTGTCGGTCTGCAGTGCAGACTAGCTGAGCAAAAATAGGTACTCTGCGATTTACCTAAGCAGTATCACATTGCAGGGCCGCCATCAGGGAGGACCACTGGGCCTCAAGTCCCAGGCCCGGAGAGAGAGGGGAGCCTGACGGCAGCAGCAGCCAGGGATGGTAGATAGAATGGCCAAAGCCATAACTAGACTTTTTGGTGCCCTGTGCTAGAGAAAGCATTGGTGTCCCCCCCCCAAATAGGAACATAAGATAGTGGACCTGAAAAAGGGCCATGGCCTCATGGGGAAAGGCCAGGGAAGAAATAGGTGAGGCCAGAAGATGCTGGGGATAAAAGAGTAGGAAGCTACAAGTGAGAATGATAATAAACTGGAAAACTGAAGGGCCCAAACAGTGCGGTGCCCTGTGCCATGACAGTGGTCGGACTACACTAGTTACGGCCCTGAGAATGGCTATACATTGCCAACAGCATTTCAACTATTAGGCGCCTCAGCCGACCGAAAGCCAGCCAGAGCTTGCGGTACAGCATCCAATCAGGAGCTGCTCGTTTGCGAGCTGTGATTGGCTCATGGTCCGCGCCATAGTTGAAATGCTGTTAGTGATGTATAGCTATTCTCTCTACCATAACTGGTTGCCGCTGCAACCCGGGCCCCCTTGTCTTCTACCTGTGCCAGATGAAGAAACCTCTAAGGTACTCCTTGACCTTACCATGTGCTCCCCCTAGTCCAGCCAGCCTCTCCTGCCCTGCCCCCCTTTCCAACCAGCCTTCCCTGCCCTATGCCTCCCCCCGAAGTCCAGCCAGCCTTCCCTGCCCTATGCCTCCCCCTCGTAGTCCAGCCAGCCTTCCCTGTCTCTACTTAGTACAGCCAGCTTTCCCTGCCCAGTCTCCCCCCAGACCAGCCAGCCTTCTCTGCCCTGTGCCTTCTCCCCCTAGTACAGCCAGCCTCCACCCCCTCCCAAGTCCAGCCAGTGTTCCCTGTCCTCCCCCCAAGTCCAACTAGCATTCCCTGTCCCCCCCAGTCAAGCCAGCGTTCCCTGTCTACCCAATCCAGCCAGCCTTTCCTGTCCCATCAAGTCCAGCTAACCTTCCATGCCCTATCCCCCTCTCCCCCCCAACAGGTCCAGCCAGCCGTCTCTGCCCTGTGCCTCTGCCCCCCCTAGTCCAGCCAGCCTGCCTTTATCTGCCCTGTGTCCTGCACTTCCCCTTCCTTTTGGCTTTTTATGTTGATCCAGCTTTTTCAGTGTATTTCATGTGGATCTGGATATCTATATATATATATATATATATATATATATATACAGTATATATATATATATATATATATATATATATAGTAGAATCAACGTTGATTTCCCTATATTTATAGATTCTTTGAGAATTATTAAAATGATTTATAAACCAATTGATGTCCCACCCCCGGTGTAGCTCCACCCACCTATATTCCATGCATGCCTAATAAAAGTTACATTTTAACATAGGCCCGAGAGTTCTTTTTTTCCCTGTAAATTGTACTTCAGGTTCACTCTCAGGGAGCACCTCCACAAACTTGTTTAAGGTTTATTTATACAATATGTGCACCGTCCTATCAAATTCATATTTTTCTTGCATTATCAAGAAGTTACAGTGCTCAGCAACTATCCCCATTATCCATTTTTCCTTTTGATTAACACAGTATGTTGATAGGTGTCCCTCGTGGGTTTCCTGTACCTAAGAGTCTGGCTGCTCTTAGCCAATCAGCGGCCATTGTCATAGTAACTGGTCACTGATTGGCTAAGAGTAGCTAAGGTGCAGGAAACCTTGTGGGTTCCCTGTCACTCATCTATTTTCTGAGGACCAGATGCCTGCTGGACAAGTGGTCCGACTGGAGCAAGGGAGTAAGTAAGTATGTATGTAGTGTTAGTGCAGGTGGGTGAGTGACTACAGTATGTAATAAAATATTCCAATGTTCGATGTAAATTGTACTTCTATTTCACTCTCAGGGAGCACCTCCACAAACTTGTTTAAGGTTTATTTATGCAATATGTGCACCATATTTGTCTTGTGGTTTTTTGATATTTTTATCCGCAGTGGGAGTTCTGGTGCCAGCAGTCTGCTGGTACTTATACTTCTACAGGTGCCACAGGGCCAGCTGCCTGGGACTTGTAGTCCCACTGTGAAAAACCAAATTAACACTTCATTTACACCACTACTCCTGCACTTCTGTCTTGGGTTGAAATTCTCTCGCTCCGGGGCTCACTACAAAAGGGGCGGTTGTCGATGGTGATGGACAGCTCGCCCCGTTTTGTAGGCGTGGCGGGGGGTGGCTTCACAAATGGAGGTGTTCCCAAACGAATGCCTGCCGTTTGTGGGCGGCCCCACTGACATGACCAGTGGGGCTTGCAGCAGATGAGACCCTACCACAAGGGTCTCGTCGCAAGCCCCGATGGTCGCGATGGTCTTGGCCATAGCGACCATCAACCTGGCCGCCCGCTAAAGCTGTGGGTGGTCACCCACAGCTTAGCGAGCAGCCAGGAGGCCGGCTCTTTTTAGAGATGTGGCCGCCCTCATTCAGAGTGAGCGCTCGCATTTTGCAATCGGCTCTGAATGAGGTTCATAGTGTCCTTGATTCATATTATACCATAAAGTAGTAACTCTTATTTATGTTATGACACACAGTAGTGCCCCTTTTACACAATGCCAACAGTAGTGACCCTTTAACACAATGCCCACAGTAGTGACACTTTTACACAATGCCAACAGTAGTGACCCTTTAACACAATGCCCACAGTAGTGACACTTTTACACAATGCCCACAGTAGTGACACTTATACACAAAGCCCACAGTAGTAATGCCCCTTATACCATGCCCACAGTAGTAGTGCCACTTATACAATGCCCCCAGCAGTGGTGTCCCTTACACAATGCCCCCAGTAGTGGTACCCCCTATGCAGTCCCCTTAGTAGTAGGGCCCCCTATGCAGTGCCCCCAGTAGTAGTATGCCCCCCAGTAGCAGTGCCCCATTAGCATGCCCCCAGTAGTATGCCCCCAGTAGCATGCCCCCAGTAGTAGTATGCCCCCCAGTAGTAGTACCCCCATTAGCAGGCCCCCAGTAGTAGCGCCCCTATTAGCAGGCCCCCAGTAGTATGCCCCCAGTAGCAGTGCCCCCAGTAGCATGCCCCCAGTAGTAGTATGCCCCCAGTAGTAGTGCCCCCATTAGCAGGCCCCCAGTAGTATGCCCCCAGTAGTAGTATGCCCCCCATTAGTAGTGCCCCCATTAGCAGGCCCCCAGTAGTAGTGCCCCTATTAGCAGGCCCCCAGTAGTATGCCCCCAGTAGCAGTGCCCACTGTAGCATGCGACCAGTAGTAGTATGCCCCCAGTAGTAGTGCCCCCATTAGCAGGCCCCCAGTAGTATGCCCCCAGTAGTAGTATGCCCCCAGTAGTAGTGCCCCCATTAGCAGGTCCCCAGTAGTAGTTCCCCCATTAGCAGGCCCCCAGTAGTAGTGCCCCCAGTAGCAGTGCCCCCATTAGCATGCCTCCAGTAGTAGTATGCCTCCCAGTAGCAGTTCGCCCAGTAGTATGCCCCCCAGTAGCAGTGTCCCCAGTAGCATGCCCCCAGTAGTAGTGTAGTGCCCCCATTAGCATGCCCCCAGTAGTAGTATGCCCCCCAGTAGTAGTGCCCCCATTAACAGGCCCCCAGTAGTATGCCCCCAGTAGTAGTATGTCCCCCAGTAGTAGTGCCCCCATTAGCAGATCCCCAGTAGTAGTGCCCGCCGCATTAGCAGGCCCCCAGTAGTAGTGCCGCCAGTAGTAGAATGCCCCACAGTAGCTGGGCCCCCATTAGCATGCCACCAGTAGTAGTATGCCCCCCAGTAGCAGTGCCCCAGTAGTATTCCCCTCAGTAGTATGCCCTCAGTAGTATTCCCCCAGTAGCAGTGCCCCCAGTTGTAGTGTAGTGCCCCTATTAGCATGCCCCCAGTAGTAGTATGCCCCCCAGTAGTAGTGCACCCATTAGCAGGCCCCCAGTAGTATGCCCCCAGTAGTAGTATGCCCCCCAGTAGTAGTGCCCCCATTAGCAGGTACCCAGTAGTAGTGCCCCCATTAGCAGGCCCCCTGTAGTAGTGCCCCCAGTAGTAGTATGCCCCACAGTAGCAGTGCCCCCATTAGCATGCCCCAGTAGTAGTATGCCCCCCAGTAGCAGTGCCCCCATTAGCATGCCCCAGTAGTATATACCCCAGTAGTATGCCCCCCAGTAGCAGTGCCCCCAGTAGTAGTGTAGTGCCCCCATTAGCATGCCCCTAGTAGTAGTATGACCCCAGTAGCAGTGCCCCCATTAGCATGCCCCCAGTAGTATGCCCCCCAGTAGTATGCCCCCCAGTAGCAGTGCCCCCAGTAGCAGGCCCCCAGTAGTAGAGTAGTGCCCCCATTAGCATGCCCCCAGTAGTAGTATGCCCCTCAGTAGTATGCCCCCAGTAGCAGGCCCCCAGTAGTAGTGCCCCCAGTAGTAGTATGCCCCACAGTAGCAGTGCCCCCAGTAGTGCCCCCATTAGCAGGCTCCCAGTAATAGTGCCCCCATTAGCAGCCCCCCAGTAGCAGTGCCCCCATTAGCAGCCCCCCAGTAGCAGTGCCCCCATTAGCAGGCCCCCAGTAGCGCCCCTTACAAACACACAAATAAAAAAAGAAAAAAAAAAACTTACCTGAATCCCTGCTCCTGCTAAGTCCCAGGCCCGGAGAGAGAGGGGGGCCT
The DNA here is from genome assembly GCA_031769625.1 of Taudactylus pleione. Taxonomy (NCBI): domain Eukaryota; kingdom Metazoa; phylum Chordata; class Amphibia; order Anura; family Myobatrachidae; genus Taudactylus; species Taudactylus pleione. The sequence goes on from JAUIMM010000006.1 coordinate 24,885,705, forward strand.
GGTGGCAGCAGCAGCCAGGGATGGTAGAGAGAATGGCCAAAGCCATAACTAGACTTTTTGGTGCCCTGTGCCAGAGAGAGCATTGGTGTCCCCCCCCAAATAGGAACATAAGATAGTGGACCTGAAAAAGGGCCATGGCCTCATGGGGAAAGGCCAGGGAAGAAATAGGTGAGGCCAGAAGATGCTGGGGATAAAAGAGTAGGAAGCTACAAGTGAGAATGATAATAAACTGGAAAACTGAGAGGCCCAAACAGCGCGGTGCCCTGTGCCATGACAGTGGTCGGACTACCCTAGTTACGGCCCTGAGAATGGCTATACATTGCCAACAGCATTTCAACTATTAGGCGCCTCAGCCGACCGCAAGCCAGCCAGAACTTGCGGTACAGCATCCAATCAGGAGCTGCTGGTTTGCGAGCTGTGATTGGCTTGTGGTCCGCGCCATAGTTGAAATGCTGTTAGTGATGTATAGCTATTCTCTCTACCATAACTGGTTGCCGCTGCAACCCGGGCCCCCTTGTCTTCTACCTGTGCCAGATGAAGAAACCTCTAAGGTACTCCTTGACCTTACCATGTGCTCCCCCTAGTCCAGCCAGCCTCTCCTGCCCTGCCCCCCTTTCCAACCAGCCTTCCCTGCCCTATGCCTCCCCCCGTAGTCCAGCCAGCCTTCCCTGCCCTATGCCTCCCCCTCGTAGTCCAGCCAGCCTTCCCTGTCTCTCCTTAGTACAGCCAGCTTTCCCTGCCTAGTCTCCCCCCAGACCAGCCAGCCTTCTCTGCCCTGTGCCTTCTTCCCCTAGTACAGCCAGCCTCCACCCCCTCCCAAGTCCAGCCAGTGTTCCCTGTCCTCCCCCCAAGTCCAACTAGCATTCCCTGTCCCCCCCAGTCAAGCCAGCGTTCCCTGTCTACCCAATCCAGCCAGCCTTTCCTGTCCCATCAAGTCCAGCTAACCTTCCATGCCCTATCCCCCTCTCCCCCCCAACAGGTCCAGCCAGCCTTCTCTGCCCTGTGCCTCTGCCCCCCCTAGTCCAGCCAGCCTGCCTTTATCTGCCCTGTGTCCTGCACTTCCCCTTCCTTTTGGCTTTTTATGTTGATCCAGCTTTTTCAGTGTATTTCATGTGGATCTGGATATATATTTATATATATATATATATATATATATATATATATATATATATATATAGTAGAATCTACGTTGATTTCCCTATATTTATAGATTCTTTGAGAATTATTAAAAAGGTTTATAAACCAATTGATGTCCCACCCCCGGTGTAGCTCCACCCACCTATATTCCATGCATGCCTAATAAAAGTTACATTTTAACATAGGCCCGAGAGTTCTTTTTTTCCCTGTAAATTGTACTTCAGGTTCACTCTCAGGGAGCACCTCCACAAACTTGTTTAAGGTTTATATATACAATATGTGCACCGTCCTATCAAATTCATATTTTTCTTGCATTATCAAGAAGTTACAGTGCTCAGCAACTATCCCCATTATCCATTTTTCCCTTTTGATTAACACAGTATGTTGATAGGTGTCCCTCGTGGGTTTCCTGTACCTAAGAGTCTGGCTGCTCTTAGCCAATCAGCGGCCATTGTCATAGTAACTGGTCACTGATTGGCTAAGAGTAGCTAAGGTGCAGGAAACCTTGTGGGTTCCCTGTCACTCATCTATTTTCTGAGGACCAGATGCCTGCTGGACAAATGGTCCGACTGGAGCAAGGGAGTAAGTAAGTATGTATGTAGTGTTAGTGCAGGCGGGTGAGTGAATACAGTATGTAATAAAATATTCCAATGTTTGATGTAAATTGTACTTCTATTTCACTCTCAGGGAGCACCTCCACAAACTTGTTTAAGGTTTATTTATGCAATATGTGCACCATATTTGTCTTGTGGTTTTTTGATATTTTTATCCGCAGTGGGAGTTCTGGAGCCAGCAGTCTGCTGGTACTTATACTTCTACAGGTGCCACAGGGCCAGCTGCCTGGGACTTGTAGTCCCACTGTGAAAAACCAAATTAACACTTCATTTACACCACTACTCCTGCACTTCTGTCTTGGGTTGAAATTCTCTCGCTCCGGGGCTCACTACAAAAGGGGCGGTTGTCGATGGTGATGGACAGCTCGCCCCGTTTTGTAGGCGTGGCGGGGGGTGGCTTCACAAATGGAGGTGTTCCCAAACGAATGCCTGCCGTTTGTGGGCGGCCCCACTGACATCACCAGTGGGGCTTGCGGCAGATGAGACCCTACCACAAGGGTCTCGTCGCAAGCCCCGATGGTCGCGATGGTCTTGGCCATAGCGACCATCAACCTGGCCGCCCGCTAAAGCTGTGGGTGGTCACCCACAGCTTAGCGAGTGGCCAGGAGGCCGGCTCTTTTTAGAGATGTGGCCGCCCTCATTCAGAGTGAGCGCTCGCATTTTGCAATTGGCTCTGAATGAGGTTCATAGTGTCCTTGATTCATATTATACCATAAAGAAGTAACTCTTATTTATGTTATGACACACAGTAGTGCCCCTTTTACACAATGCCCACAGTAGTGACCCTTTAACACAATGCCCACAGTAGTGACACTTTTACACAATGCCCACAGTAGTGACACTTATACACAAAGCCCACAGTAGTAATGCCCCTTATACAATGCCCACAGTAGTAGTGCCACTTATACAATGCCCCCAGCAGTGGTGTCCCTTACACAATGCCCCCAGTAGTGGTACCCCCTATGCAGTCCCCTTAGTAGTAGGGCCCCCTATGCAGTGCCCCCAGTAGTAGTATGCCCCCCAGTAGCAGTGCCCCCATTAGCATGCCCCCAGTAGTATGCCCCCAGTATCATGCCCCCAGTAGTAGTATGCCCCCCAGTAGTAGTGCCCCCATTAGCAGGCCCCCAGTAGTAGTGCCCCTATTAGCAGGCCCCCAGTAGTATTCCCCCAGTAGCAGTGCCCCCAGTAGCATGCCCCCAGTAGTAGTATGCCCCCAGTAGTAGTGCCCCCATTAGCAGGCCCCCAGTAGTATGCCCCCTGTAGTAGTATGCCCCCCAGTACTAGTGCCCCCATTAGCAGGCCCCCAGTAGTAGTGCCCCCATTAGCAGGCCCCCAGTAGTATGCCCCCAGTAGCAGTGCACCCAGTAGCAGGTCCCCAGTAGTAGTGCCCCCATTAGCAGGTCCCCAGTAGTAGTGCCCCCAGTAGCAGTGCCCCCATTAGCATGCCCCCAGTAGTAGTATGCCTCCCAGTAGCAGTTCGCCCAGTAGTATGCCCCCCAGTAGCAGTGTCCCCAGTAGCAGGCCCCCAGTAGTAGTGTAGTGCCCCCATTAGCATGCCCCCAGTAGTAGTATGCCCCCCAGTAGTAGTGCCCCCATTAGCAGGCCTCCAGTAGTAGTGCCCCTCAGTAGTATGCCCTCGGTAGTATGCCCCCTGTAGCAGTGCCCCCAGTAGTAGTGTAGTGTCCCTATTAGCATGCCCCCAGTAGTAGTATGCCCCACAGTAGTAGTGCACCCATTAGCAGGCCCCCAGTAGTATGCCCCCAGTAGTAGTATGCCCCCCAGTAGTAGTGCCCCCATTAGCAGGTACCCAGTAGTAGTGCCCCCATTAGCAGGCCCCCTGTAGTAGTGCCCCCAGTAGTAGTATGCCCCACAGTAGCAGTGTCCCCATTAGCATACCCCCAGTAGTAGTATGCCCCCCAGTATCAGTGCCCCCATTAGCATGCCCAAGTAGTATATCCCCCAGTAGTATGCCCCCCAGTAGCAGTGCCCCCAGTAGTAGTGTAGTGCCCCCATTAGCATGCCCCTAGTAGTAGTATGACCCCAGTAGCAGTGCCCCCATTAGCATGCCCCCAGTAGTATGCCCCCCAGTAGTATGCCCCCCAGTAGCAGTGCCCCCAGTAGCAGGCCCCCAGTAGTAGTGTAGTGCCCCCATTAGCATGCCCCCAGTAGTAGTATGCCCCCCAGTAGTATGCCCCCAGTAGCAGGCCCCCAGTAGTAGTGCCCCCAGTAGTAGTATGCCCCACAGTAGCAGTGCCCCCAGTAGTAGTGCCCCCATTAGCAGCCCCCCAGTAGCAGTGCCCCCATTAGCAGCCCCCCAGTAGCAGTGCCCCCATTAGCAGGCCCCCAGTAGCGCCCCTTACAAACACACAAATAAAAAAAGAAAAAAAAAAACTTACCTGAATCCCTGCTCCTGCCAAGTCCCAGGTCCGGAGAGAGAGGGGGGCCTGGTGGCAGCAGCAGCCAGGGATGGTAGAGAGAATGGCCAAAGCCATAACTAGACTTTTTGGTGCCCTGTGCCAGAGAGAGCATTGGTATCCCCCCCCCAAATAGGAACATAAGATAGTGGACCTGAAAAAGGGCCATGGCCTCATGGGGAAAGGCCAGGGAAGAAATAGGTGAGGCCAGAAGATGCTGGGGATAAAAGAGTAGGAAGCTACAAGTGAGAATGATAATAAACTGGAAAACTGAGAGGCCCAAACAGCGCGGTGCCCTGTGCCATGACAGTGGTCGGACTACCCTAGTTACGGCCCTGAGAATGGCTATACATTGCCAACAGCATTTCAACTATTAGGCGCCTCAGCCGACCGCAAGCCAGCCAGAACTTGCGGTACAGCATCCAATCAGGAGCTGCTGGTTTGCGAGCTGTGATTGGCTTGTGGTCCGCGCCATAGTTGAAATGCTGTTAGTGATGTATAGCTATTCTCTCTACCATAACTGGTTGCCGCTGCAACCCGGGCCCCCTTGTCTTCTACCTGTACCAGATGAAGAAACCTCTAAGGTACTCCTTGACCTTACCATGTGCTCCCCCTAGTCCAGCCAGCCTCTCCTGCCCTGCCCCCCTTTCCAACCAGCCTTCCCTGCCCTATGCCTCCCCCCATAGTCCAGCCAGCCTTCCCTGCCCTATGCCTCCCCGTCGTAGTCCAGCCAGCCTTCCCTGTCTCTCCTTAGTACAGCCAGCTTTCCCTGCCTAGTCTCCCCCCAGACCAGCCAGCCTTCTCTGCCCTGTGCCTTCTTCCCCTAGTACAGCCAGCCTCCACCCCCTCCCAAGTCCAGCCAGTGTTCCCTGTCCTCCCCCCAAGTCCAACTAGCATTCCCTGTCCCCCCCAGTCAAGCCAGCGTTCCCTGTCTACCCAATCCAGCCAGCCTTTCCTGTCCCATCAAGTCCAGCTAACCTTCCATGCCCTATCCCCCTCTCCCCCCCAACAGGTCCAGCCAGCCTTCTCTGCCCTGTGCCTCTGCCCCCCCTAGTCCAGCCAGCCTGCCTTTATCTGCCCTGTGTCCTGCACTTCCCCTTCCTTTTGGCTTTTTATGTTGATCCAGCTTTTTCAGTGTATTTCATGTGGATCTGGATATATATTTATATATAAATATATATATATATATATATATAGTAGAATCTACGTTGATTTCCCTATATTTATAGATTCTTTGAGAATTATTAAAAAGGTTTATAAACCAATTGATGTCCCACCCCCGGTGTAGCTCCACCCACCTATATTCCATGCATGCCTAATAAAAGTTACATTTTAACATAGGCCCGAGAGTTCTTTTTTTCCCTGTAAATTGTACTTCAGGTTCACTCTCAGGGAGCACCTCCACAAACTTGTTTAAGGTTTATATATACAATATGTGCACCGTCCTATCAAATTCATATTTTTCTTGCATTATCAAGAAGTTACAGTGCTCAGCAACTATCCCCATTATCCATTTTTCCCTTTTGATTAACACAGTATGTTGATAGGTGTCCCTCGTGGGTTTCCTGTACCTAAGAGTCTGGCTGCTCTTAGCCAATCAGCGGCCATTGTCATAGTAACTGGTCACTGATTGGCTAAGAGTAGCTAAGGTGCAGGAAACCTTGTGGGTTCCCTGTCACTCATCTATTTTCTGAGGACCAGATGCCTGCTGGACAAGTGGTCCGACTGGAGCAAGGGAGTAAGTAAGTATGTATGTAGTGTTAGTGCAGGCGGGTGAGTGAATACAGTATGTAATAAAATATTCCAATGTTTGATGTAAATTGTACTTCTATTTCACTCTCAGGGAGCACCTCCACAAACTTGTTTAAGGTTTATTTATGCAATATGTGCACCATATTTGTCTTGTGGTTTTTTGATATTTTTATCCGCAGTGGGAGTTAAGGAGCCAGCAGTCTGCTGGTACTTATACTTCTACAGGTGCCACAGGGCCAGCTGCCTGGGACTTGTAGTCCCACTGTGAAAAACCAAATTAACACTTCATTTACACCACTACTCCTGCACTTCTGTCTTGGGTTGAAATTCTCTCGCTCCGGGGCTCACTACAAAAGGGGCGGTTGTCGATGGTGATGGACAGCTCGCCCCGTTTTGTAGGCGTGGCGGGGGGTGGCTTCACAAATGGAGGTGTTCCCAAACGAATGCCTGCCGTTTGTGGGCGGCCCCACTGACATCACCAGTGGGGCTTGCGGCAGATGAGACCCTACCACAAGGGTCTCGTCGCAAGCCCCGATGGTCGCGATGGTCTTGGCCATAGCGACCATCAACCTGGCCGCCCACTAAAGCTGTGGGTGGTCACCCACAGCTTAGCGAGTGGCCAGGAGGCCGGCTCTTTTTAGAGATGTGGCCGCCCTCATTCAGAGTGAGCGCTCGCATTTTGCAATTGGCTCTGAATGAGGTTCATAGTGTCCTTGATTCATATTATACCATAAAGAAGTAACTCTTATTTATGTTATGACACACAGTAGTGCCCCTTTTACACAATGCCCACAGTAGTGACCCTTTAACACAATGCCCACAGTAGTGACACTTTTACACAATGCCCACAGTAGTGACACTTATACACAAAGCCCACAGTAGTAATGCCCCTTATACAATGCCCACAGTAGTAGTGCCACTTATACAATGCCCCCAGCAGTGGTGTCCCTTACACAATGCCCCCAGTAGTGGTACCCCCTATGCAGTCCCCTTAGTAGTAGGGCCCCCTATGCAGTGCCCCCAGTAGTAGTATGCCCCCCAGTAGCAGTGCCCCCATTAGCATGCCCCCAGTAGTATGCCCCCAGTATCATGCCCCCAGTAGTAGTATGCCCCCCAGTAGTAGTGCCCCCATTAGCAGGCCCCCAGTAGTAGTGCCCCTATTAGCAGGCCCCCAGTAGTATTCCCCCAGTAGCAGTGCCCCCAGTAGCATGCCCCCAGTAGTAGTATGCCCCCAGTAGTAGTGCCCCCATTAGCAGGCCCCCAGTAGTATGCCCCCTGTAGTAGTATGCCCCCCAGTACTAGTGCCCCCATTAGCAGGCCCCCAGTAGTAGTGCCCCCATTAGCAGGCCCCCAGTAGTATGCCCCCAGTAGCAGTGCACCCAGTAGCAGGTCCCCAGTAGTAGTGCCCCCATTAGCAGGTCCCCAGTAGTCGTGCCCCCAGTAGCAGTGCCCCCATTAGCATGCCCCCAGTAGTAGTATGCCTCCCAGTAGCAGTTCGCCCAGTAGTATGCCCCCCAGTAGCAGTGTCCCCAGTAGCAGGCCCCCAGTAGTAGTGTAGTGCCCCCATTAGCATGCCCCCAGTAGTAGTATGCCCCCCAGTAGTAGTGCCCCCATTAGCAGGCCTCCAGTAGCAGTGCCCCCATTAGCAGGCCCCAGTAGTAGTGCCCCTCAGTAGTATGCCCTCGGTAGTATGCCCCCTGTAGCAGTGCCCCCAGTAGTAGTGTAGTGTCCCTATTAGCATGCCCCCAGTAGTAGTATGCCCCACAGTAGTAGTGCACCCATTAGCAGGCCCCCAGTAGTATGCCCCCAGTAGTAGTATGCCCCCCAGTAGTAGTGCCCCCATTAGCAGGTACCCAGTAGTAGTGCCCCCATTAGCAGGCCCCCTGTAGTAGTGCCCCCAGTAGTAGTATGCCCCACAGTAGCAGTGTCCCCATTAGCATACCCCCAGTAGTAGTATGCCCCCCAGTATCAGTGCCCCCATTAGCATGCCCCAGTAGTATATCCCCCAGTAGTATGCCCCCCAGTAGCAGTGCCCCCAGTAGTAGTGTAGTGCCCCCATTAGCATGCCCCTAGTAGTAGTATGACCCCAGTAGCAGTGCCCCCATTAGCATGCCCCCAGTAGTATGCCCCCCAGTAGTATGCCCCCCAGTAGCAGTGCCCCCAGTAGCAGGCCCCCAGTAGTAGTGTAGTGCCCCCATTAGCATGCCCCCAGTAGTAGTATGCCCCCCAGTAGTATGCCCCCAGTAGCAGGCCCCCAGTAGTAGTGCCCCCAGTAGTAGTATGCCCCACAGTAGCAGTGCCCCCAGTAGTAGTGCCCCCATTAGCAGCCCCCCAGTAGCAGTGCCCCCATTAGCAGCCCCCCAGTAGCAGTGCCCCCATTAGCAGGCCCCCAGTAGCGCCCCTTACAAACACACAAATAAAAAAAGAAAAAAAAAAACTTACCTGAATCCCTGCTCCTGCCAAGTCCCAGGTCCGGAGAGAGAGGGGGGCCTGGTGGCAGCAGCAGCCAGGGATGGTAGAGAGAATGGCCAAAGCCATAACTAGACTTTTTGGTGCCCTGTGCCAGAGAGAGCATTGGTATCCCCCCCCCAAATAGGAACATAAGATAGTGGACCTGAAAAAGGGCCATGGCCTCATGGGGAAAGGCCAGGGAAGAAATAGGTGAGGCCAGAAGATGCTGGGGATAAAAGAGTAGGAAGCTACAAGTGAGAATGATAATAAACTGGAAAACTGAGAGGCCCAAACAGCGCGGTGCCCTGTGCCATGACAGTGGTCGGACTACCCTAGTTACGGCCCTGAGAATGGCTATACATTGCCAACAGCATTTCAACTATTAGGCGCCTCAGCCGACCGCAAGCCAGCCAGAACTTGCGGTACAGCATCCAATCAGGAGCTGCTGGTTTGCGAGCTGTGATTGGCTTGTGGTCCGCGCCATAGTTGAAATGCTGTTAGTGATGTATAGCTATTCTCTCTACCATAACTGGTTGCCGCTGCAACCCGGGCCCCCTTGTCTTCTACCTGTACCAGATGAAGAAACCTCTAAGGTACTCCTTGACCTTACCATGTGCTCCCCCTAGTCCAGCCAGCCTCTCCTGCCCTGCCCCCCTTTCCAACCAGCCTTCCCTGCCCTATGCCTCCCCCCATAGTCCAGCCAGCCTTCCCTGCCCTATGCCTCCCCGTCGTAGTCCAGCCAGCCTTCCCTGTCTCTCCTTAGTACAGCCAGCTTTCCCTGCCTAGTCTCCCCCCAGACCAGCCAGCCTTCTCTGCCCTGTGCCTTCTTCCCCTAGTACAGCCAGCCTCCACCCCCTCCCAAGTCCAGCCAGTGTTCCCTGTCCTCCCCCCAAGTCCAACTAGCATTCCCTGTCCCCCCCAGTCAAGCCAGCGTTCCCTGTCTACCCAATCCAGCCAGCCTTTCCTGTCCCATCAAGTCCAGCTAACCTTCCATGCCCTATCCCCCTCTCCCCCCCAACAGGTCCAGCCAGCCTTCTCTGCCCTGTGCCTCTGCCCCCTCTAGTCCAGCCAGCCTGCCTTTATCTGCCCTGTGTCCTGCACTTCCCCTTCCTTTTGGCTTTTTATGTTGATCCAGCTTTTTCAGTGTATTTCATGTGGATCTGGATATATATTTATATATAAATATATATATATATATATATATATATAGTAGAATCTACGTTGATTTCCCTATATTTATAGATTCTTTGAGAATTATTAAAATGGTTTATAAACCAATTGATGTCCCACCCCCGGTGTAGCTCCACCCACCTATATTCCATGCATGCCTAATAAAAGTTACATTTTAACATAGGCCCGAGAGTTCTTTTTTTCCCTGTAAATTGTACTTCAGGTTCACTCTCAGGGAGCACCTCCACAAACTTGTTTAAGGTTTATATATACAATATGTGCACCGTCCTATCAAATTCATATTTTTCTTGCATTATCAAGAAGTTACAGTGCTCAGCAACTATCCCCATTATCCATTTTTCCCTTTTGATTAACACAGTATGTTGATAGGTGTCCCTCGTGGGTTTCCTGTACCTAAGAGTCTGGCTGCTCTTAGCCAATCAGCGGCCATTGTCATAGTAACTGGTCACTGATTGGCTAAGAGTAGCTAAGGTGCAGGAAACCTTGTGGGTTCCCTGTCACTCATCTATTTTCTGAGGACCAGATGCCTGCTGGACAAGTGGTCCGACTGGAGCAAGGGAGTAAGTAAGTATGTATGTAGTGTTAGTGCAGGCGGGTGAGTGAATACAGTATGTAATAAAATATTCCAATGTTTGATGTAAATTGTACTTCTATTTCACTCTCAGGGAGCACCTCCACAAACTTGTTTAAGGTTTATTTATGCAATATGTGCACCATATTTGTCTTGTGGTTTTTTGATATTTTTATCCGCAGTGGGAGTTAAGGAGCCAGCAGTCTGCTGGTACTTATACTTCTACAGGTGCCACAGGGCCAGCTGCCTGGGACTTGTAGTCCCACTGTGAAAAACCAAATTAACACTTCATTTACACCACTACTCCTGCACTTCTGTCTTGGGTTGAAATTCTCTCGCTCCGGGGCTCACTACAAAAGGGGCGGTTGTCGATGGTGATGGACAGCTCGCCCCGTTTTGTAGGCGTGGCGGGGGGTGGCTTCACAAATGGAGGTGTTCCCAAACGAATGCCTGCCGTTTGTGGGCGGCCCCACTGACATCACCAGTGGGGCTTGCGGCAGATGAGACCCTACCACAAGGGTCTCGTTGCAAGCCCCGATGGTCGTGATGGTCTTGGCCATAGCGACCATCAACCTGGCCGCTCGCTAAAGCTGTGGGTGGTCACCCACAGCTTAGCGAGCGGCCAGGAGGCCGGCTCTTTTTAGAGATGTGGCCGCCCTCATTCAGAGTGAGCGCTCGCATTTTGCAATCGGCTCTGAATGAGGTTCATAGTGTCCTTGATTCATATTATACCATAAAGTAGTAACTCTTATTTATGTTATGACACACAGTAGTGCCCCTTTTACACAATGCCCACAGTAGTGACCCTTTAACACAATGCCCACAGTAGTGACACTTTTACACAATGCCCACAGTAGTGACACTTATACACAAAGCCCACAGTAGTAATGCCCCTTATACAATGCCCACAGTAGTAGTGCCACTTATACAATGCCCCCAGCAGTGGTGTCCCTTACACAATGCCCCCAGTAGTGGTACCCCCTATGCAGTCCCCAGTAGTAGGGCCCCCTATGCAGTGCCCCCAGTAATAGTATGCCCCCCAGTAGCAGTGCCCCCATTAGCATGCCCCCAGTAGTATGCCCCCAGTATCATGCCCCCAGTAGTAGTATGCCCCCCAGTAGTAGTGCCCCCATTAGCAGGCCCCCAGTAGTAGTGCCCCTATTAGCAGGCCCCCAGTAGTATGCCCCCAGTAGCAGTGCCCCCAGTAGCATGCCCCCAGTAGTAGTATGCCCCCAGTAGTAGTGCCCCCATTAGCAGGCCCCCAGTAGTATGCCCCCAGTAGTAGTATGCCCCCCCAGTAGTAGTGCCCCCATTAGCAGGTCCCCAGTAGTAGTGCCCCCATTAGCAGGCCCCCAGTCATAGTGCCCCCATTAGCAGTGCCCCATTAGCATGCCCCCCAGTAGCAGTGTCCCCAGTAGCAGGCCCCCAGTAGTAGTGTAGTGCCCCCATTAGCATGCCCCCACTAGTAGTATGCCCCCCAGTAGTAGTGCCCCCATTAGCAGATCCCCAGCAGTAGTGCCCCCATTAGCAGGCCCCCAGTAGTAGTGCCCCCAGTAGTAGTATGCCCCACAGTAGCAGGGCCCCCATTAGCATGCCCCCCAGTAGCAGTGCCCCCAGTAGTATGCCCCTCAGTAGTATGCCCTCAGTAGTATGCCCCCAGTAGCAGTGCCCCCAGTAGCAGTGCCCCCAGTAGTAGTGTAGTGCCCCTATTATCATGCCCCCAGTAGTAGTGCCCCCATTAGCAGGCCCCCAGTAGTATGCCCCCAGTAGTAGTATGCCCCCCAGTAGTAGTGCCCCCATTAGCAGGTCCCCAGTAGTAGTGCCCCCATTAGCAGGCCCCCTGTAGTAATGCCCCCAGTAGTAGTATGCCCCACAGTAGCAGTGCCCCCATTAGCATGCCCCCAGTAGTAGTATGCCCCCCAGTAGCAGTGCCCCCATTAGCATGCCCCCAGTAGTATACCCCCCAGTAGTATGCCCCCTAGTAGCAGGCCCCCAGTAGTAGTGTAGTGCCCCCATTAGCATGCCCCCAGTAGTAGTATGCCCCCAGTAGCAGTGCCCTCATTAGCATGCCCCCAGTAGTATGCCCCCCAGTAGTATGCCCCCCAGTAGCAGTGCCCCCAGTAGCAGGCCCCCAGTAGTAGTGTAGTGCCCCCATTAGCATGCCCCCAGTAGTAGTATGCCCCCCAGTAGTATGCCCCCAGTAGCAAGCCCCCAGTAGTAGTGCCCCCAGTAGTAGTATGCCCCAAAGTAGCAGTGTCCCCAGTAGTAGTGCCCCCATTAGCAGGCTCCCAGTAGTAGTGCAACCATTAGCAGCCCCCCAGTAGCAGTGCACCCATTAGCAGCCCCCCAGTAGCAGTGCCCCCATTAGCAGGCCCCCAGTATTGCCCCTTACAAACACACAAATAAAAAAATAAAAAAAAAAACTTACCTGAATCCCCGCTCCTGCCACCATCCACTCTGCTCTGCTCTATTACACGCGAGGAGGGAGCCGGAAGACGGAGCTCATGAGTGAGCTCCAACCGGCTCCCTCTGTGCAGCAGCCAATGAGAGTCTGCCTGATTCTCATTGGCTGCTATTACAAACACACAGCTGCCGCAGGGAACACCCGAACTGGGTTCGGGTGGACTCGGATCCCCTATGTTCGGAGCGGTTCGGATTCCACAGTATCCGAACCGCTCATCTCTACTTAATAGTTCCGCATAATTATAAGTTTCAATATTTGTGAAATTGATACCTCCATTACTTTTAGGTTGGTTTACTTTTCTCAAGGCAATGCGACTTCGACCCCCTTTCCAAATAAACCTTCTAAACAAAGCATTGATCCGTTGTATGTCTTTTTTGGTTAAGATCAACGGAAGGGATTGGAGTGGATATAGCAACCTCGATATTGCTACCATTTTTAATAAGTTGGTCCTCCCCAGAAAAGAAGGTGGTAACTGGTCCCATTCTTTGATATTAGTAGTCAATACTTGTATAGCTCTGTTAACATTTAAACTGTATAGGTTAGCATGATTGCGATGTAAAGTTATTCCTAGATATGGAATATGAGTTTTGACCCATTGGAATGAAAATCTATTTGTCCGAAGGGGACGTATTCTCCTATCATATAATAGCATTGATTTGTCCATATTAATACTGAAGCCCGAGATGGAGCCAAATAACTCAATTTTGTAAAGAACCTGTGAAAGTGTGTGTTCAGGGTCATTAATATATAAAAGAATGTCATCAGCAAAAGCTGATATTTTGATTTCCCTGCAACCAACATTGATACCTTTAAAAGTTTCCCAGTGTTGAAGTGTTCTCAACAAAGGGTCTAAGGCCAAATTAAATAAGAGAGGAGACAACAGGCACCCCTGATGGGTCCCTTTCTCCAAAATAAAACGAGGACCTAATGTTCCATTAATTAATAAGGACGTGAAAGGATCCTTATATAAATATTTGATTAGATTGATAAAGGCCGGGTCAAATCCACGTAGTTCTAGGACCTTGAATAAGTGTGACCATAACACCATATGGAATGCCTTATTAGCATCCAGGCTTAAAAGCATATTTCGTTCTGTAGGGGGCACCAGTTTTTCTTAATGTACCCCCTTTGCTGCCGAATGTGTTTTTTTTGCAGAATTACTAAGTATTGTCCCTGGCTCCTAACTGTACCGAGCAAGGTACACACTGGAGCGCTATCAGCCCGATATGTCAGCTGATTCGGAACAACAGATCATCCAGTGTGTTCGGCTGATCTGCAAGCTCCTGTGGTTGTTAGTGATATCTTCTGGTCAGCCATTCTGCACAGCCAGCCAGACAATATCACATATGGTTCCATGCAAGTTAATGAAGGACAGAACAAGGGATAATTCTGTCCTTCATTACATCGTTCTGATGTGTATCGCGGATATATGTCAGCCAGTCAGCAGCCATATCATCCGGGTGCACAGCACTCCAGTGTACACACTTCTGTCTCTCACCCACATATTTGTTACTGCCCCTTCGATGCACAATTCTGGATGCTGATCCACCCTCTTCACTTCTCTAGGAACTAAGGGCCTGATTCCGATCCTGTATCGAGTCCAGCTGGAGCCATTGCCCCTCGTCAACACTAAATACATTTTGGCCAATCCACAACATAACTTACTCAGCATCACGTGTTGGGAATAACTGTGCTGCAAATTTGGCTTTTTAAATCTCTAAAGTCTCACAGTGATTCAGGTCACCTGGTTTTCCTGGAACCTTCACAGGTCTCTGCCAGACCTACAGCACAAGAAGCATTGGAATAGCAGTGTGGGTAATCCTGTTTGGCGAATACATAAAATGTTATAAAATTTCAATATATACATATAAGTACATAAACATTGGCATAACAGCAATATTAGCACACATACAAAATCTGTGATAAGGGGGTATCCAGCAGGCTAACCCTTTATTCTCAACCCTGATATCCCTGACCTAACCACAAGCATTTCTGGGTGCTATAGTCCTATTTTTGTGTCTGTATAAGATGAAAGTTATGCAAGATTCTATATAAAATAATGTAGTAACATTGCTATTTATTCTTCCACCATAGAGTCATAGTAAACATATCAGTGGAGACCTATTCCATCTACAATATGCAATTTACATTTTCTGTGTGTGTATGTCTAAAACTAATAGCATGTCCATCAGCCATTGTGTAAGTTTTAATGCAGCTCTTGTAGCCAATTGTGTCACTGTTTTTGACATCATTTATAGGTCTGTGTTACTTTGTTCCCTACTTCATTTATTATTCATGGCAAACAGAAAGTAGAGTCACTACTCAATGACAGAAAAGATTAGGTGAACTGTAACAGAGTGTTTTGTCCAAGTTTCCTGATCCTGTTCCACGCTTGGCGCTTTGTAACCTAACTAATCAAAGAACTCAGCCGATATGTATCTGAAGATATCGTAAACTCAAAAGTATAATGTATTCTTTTATATTCAACTAAATTAATAAAAAATACTATTTGCTTTTATATTATTCACTTTTTCTGTTTTATTTTAAGCAGGCCACCTGCCTGTAGTCATTTCTTGTCTGGTTTTGTCGTTGCTGCATACTGTTGAGTGATTAAGAGCAGTACGCAATGTGTGCTGGGCATGAAGAATAGAAGGTACATGCAACATGTGTAGATTGAGAAAGTCTGGTGCTTGACATAACCCAGTGGAACATGTGAGGTCTATTTATTTAATATTTAATGGTTTTACTAGGGCAAAAATCACTACATATATTTATTGAGAAAAACACTTATTTTTCTCAAATATAAACGCCGCAGCCTTCCCCGTGACAGTTGTTGCTTTATTATACAGATTCACAGAAATGGCTTTTGTCTGCTGCTGCCCGGCTACCAGCCATGATCTGTTCAGACAAAGAAGTAGAACATCCTATATTTTCCAAGGGGGTTGGATACGATTGTTTGACAGTCATG
Source organism: Taudactylus pleione (assembly GCA_031769625.1). NCBI lineage: Eukaryota > Metazoa > Chordata > Amphibia > Anura > Myobatrachidae > Taudactylus > Taudactylus pleione. Next base: position 24,901,267 of record JAUIMM010000006.1, read on the forward strand.
CTAGCAACTGCATATTAAAGCGGGCAGCAGTATGTCTGAGCTTGTAAAGCATTACAATAGAGTGGCGATAACGGTGTTGGCATTTCAGTGTCCTCATAGAGATTGTTGATATCATGGCTGTCAACATACAGTACTCTAAATTGTAAAGGAAGGGCAAAATATTCATACCCGAGCACAGGTGGATAGAGGATGGTAAATACAGTAGGTGAGTAGCAAGAAATGTAATCTTAAACCCACTATTACAGATCAATATTGTATCCTCAGATACCACTATCTCATGTGGGCGTGCCCCCCTCCCCTGAGAGTATAAATACTATAATCACAAGGGGGACGGGGGGGAAAGAGAAGAAAAGAACTCTCATCTTTTTGGGGCACACAAAATCTAACTTTTATTAAATTCTGTTTAAAAATAATAAGTCAATACTAAGACAAACAACATGAAAATAGACAGATATAAAAATTTATAGGCGCTAATACAGCAAATATTGATAAAGTATTCAGGTCTCAATACTTAATAATTAAAGCAGCAGTCTTTACAGTCTATATACACAGGAAATAATTTTATATAAGGCATCCATAGTATGGGAAAAATTATACGTCAATTTGTGAATAATTTGTATATCACTAAACAAACTAGTACTTGATGCTAGTGTATATTGTACCAGCATCCACTGCAGCCAGCATAGAATAAAATAAACACATTATCTGTGGAAATAAAAGCAGATAAACCAGTACTATGTGTTTTCATTAAGTGATCTATAATCATCTGCTGATTTCCACAGATGTTCATATACCATAAATAGAGTAATTAATTATCACACTCCAGTGTATGCAATATGCACTACCTGACATTTCCCTGCATTACACAAGCATCTGATTTTTAAACGGGATTCCCGGATGCAGTGTCCGGTGACCACTCCAGGTATCATTCACAGGTGGGTGTTTTTTGGTCAGGACGAGTAGGGGAGAGTACCTTGCAATGCACTGTTGCATCAGGGTCTCCCCGCTATCCCTGGAACACAACACCCCACCTTCCTTCTCATGTCTAATAAAGCGGATTCAGTATGATTTACCGCCAGCCGCATGGCCGGCGGTTCAAATCCCGACAGCGTCTGCCCAACACAGGAGGAAATCTCGATCGTCAAGAGAGGTAAGTATAACTAATCTAATTCCCCCCCGACCCTCCTTTAGGGTGCCTAACCCTAACCTCCCCCCCAGTGCCTAACCCTAATCCCCCCTCTAAGTGCCTAAACCTAACCCCCCCTTCCCCACCGCCTAAACCTAAGTTCTCCGCGGGGGTGCCTAACCCTAACCTCCCCCCGAGGGTGCCTAACCCTAACCCCCCTTCCCCTAGCCTAACCCCCCGGGGGGTGTCTAGCCCTAAGTCGCCACCCGGGAACCCTAAACCTAACCCTCCCCCCCGCGGCTGATCGGGATGCTGGGCGCCGGGATTAAGCAGTCGGGAAGCCGGCGGTCAGCATTGCGTCCGCCGGCTTCCCGACTGCTCCCCAATAAAGCATGTACCGCTCACTCTCCACCAATACTATATTTAGCAAATGGAGAGCAGCAGCATACATTGCTGATTTAAGTTAGGCATTTTTATCTATTTTCGTATCTTTCTTTACTTTATTTCTTTACTATTGTAATTTACTGGGACACTCTCATTGAGTCGATGGCCTGGGAGGGCTCTGCGCTGTATTAACAGAGCCCACTGACACTCATTCACATCCTAACTGCCATGACACAGGTGGTGTTTGAAAAATGACAGAAGCTGATTGGCTGGTACTTTATCTCTCTCCACTTTATCTCATACTTGCCTACCCTCCCGAAAATCGGGTGCCGCTCCCAACCCCTCAGAAAGGCAGGCAAGCCTCCCAGCCCCAGCAAGCCAGCTGTATAAACCCCGGCAGCGGGGGGCGGTAATGCGATTTGCGCTGAATCGCATAATCGTAGCCCTGCCCCCTGCCATTAATCTCGAAATTGTGAAGAGGGGACGGGGCCATGATGTCGCGATCGCGCTGTCACGCCCTATGCCCCGGCCCCAATGATGCGTTATGCTCCAGGTTAATCTCCCTTTTCACCGCGATACGCCCTGCGTGTGGTTGCCCGACAGCTCCCTCCCGGAAGGAGGGAGCCAAATGTTGGCAACCCTGCTTTATCTGTTTCCAAGGCTTAGTAAATAGACTCCTAAATACCTCTGATTGTAAGGTGTGGAGTGTTATTCAAATCTTGAAACTGAAAACTGCCGGAACTTAGAGTCAATTAAAGCTGGTATGTGGTGATGTGAGCAAGTGGTGAGAAATATTCAATAATAAACTAACAAATGTGCATGTTGGAAATCTCCCAGGATGCCCATCACATGTCACAGTTTTGAATGGGGAGTTTTAATCACCTTATAGTATGGACCTTGCTCCAAGCGATTTTCATCTTTTCACTAAGGTCAAAGAGTTCCTGGACTGAAAACATTTTGGAAGTGATGATGGATTGAAGTTTGAAGCCAATAACAACAAAAAAGTAACAAAAATGTGTTTTCTTATTCCAATTAGCCTACCAGTATGTTTTTGGATTGTGTGAGGAAACCGCAACGGCCAGAGGAATCTCATGCAAACACAGAGAGAACATACAAATTCCAGATAGTTAGGGCTTTGGTGAGAATTTAACCCAAGATCTCAGGGCTCGATTCAAACCCGTTCGCTAGGCTGTGCTCGCATGCAGCCGTAAGGAAAGAACATATGCAAATTATGCGATCGCACGCTAAGACATTAGGACGCCTTCTATGTCTTAACGTGCGATCATCGGGAGAAGTTAGACACCCACCAGCCTGGAGTAAAGACACCCACTTTCAGTCATCTCCAGGAAGTGTAGGAAAACATTGGTACCATCGGGAGACATCGAACCAGCATGCAGTGCTAGAGGTAGACCCTAGGCTACCGCAAGCACTGCGATCACCGTTGCCTGTATTTCACTCATATGACGTGTATGCTGATGCTGTGAGTTAATTATGTATACCCTAAAGTTGGTGTGAAAACGCCCAGCCACGCCTGTGCTAGAGCAAGCACACCCCCTTTACAGAGACCTGCCCCAGTCACCCCCCACACACGCCCTCATCCTGTCACTCAAACTAGTACTCTGGTAGTATGTAGAGAGCGACCGTCTCCTGATCGCAATGACTAGTTCACACATGCGCACTGCAGCTTATACGCATGCGCAGTTTGTAACAATCAGCCGGCTGCGTGCGAGCACAGCCTAGTGAACGGGTCTGAATCGAGCCCTCAGCGCTTTGAGACAGTAATGCTAACCCCTACTCTAACCTGCTGCCCATCATTTAGTTGTATGGAATAAATTTAATAGACTATGAGCTGCAGGCAGCAGTGAGATTTCAGCGATTTAGTCTCTATATTTAAAGCAGCAACCTAGTTTTGCCTTTTCAATTATTGCTGCTTTAAACCTAGAAGCTAAATCACCAAAATCTCATGGAGCCTGCAACTCAGAGGCTATTGCATTTTCCCCTATATTTTTTTTAATAACCTCAATTCATACTGACTACAGTAGATGAGTGCACACTGTGGGTCTGATTCAGAGTTCTACGCACTGCCAACAGTTTCGGATTTGTGCAATTATCGGTAAACTGCGCATGTGTCAAGGTACATTACCAAAGTCACTCGCAGCAACGTTTTACTCGCAGTGTGGTTGACAGTCACGGTGTGTTTTAGAGGAGGTAACATGGAGTAGCAGCAAACAAAGCAGGAATATCGCAACCATTTTAGGGACGTGTCACATCCTGTCTCTCCCGATCCCTTAGGAAAGAACAATGGCCCTGCTTACCCAGCTGCTGCGGCCATTCTGAGCGAATATATGGTTACTCAGGGGGCCAATAATCGAAGGATCTGCAACTGATGCTGCGTCTTTGGGCTTGATACGGAATTGTACGCTATGGGCCGTATTTAATTAGCGACTTTTCACGTATGCGAAGAGTCAATGCAATGTAATAGGCGAATAAGATTCGCCTATGAATAGTAGGCGGAAAAAAAGTGCAGAATTGCGGTTTTGGGGTGCTAAGGTGCGGAAACCACTCAAAAAATGCTATCAAAAAAGCCTATAATACACCCCCAAAAAATGCCATTGAAAAAGGGGGTGAAATAGTACAAAGTGGGGGTACACACATAAAAAGAAGTGAAATAGACTTTGGGGGGGTCTGCAAGTAGGGGTGAGGTGTCATTTTGATTGCAGGTGCTTGCATTCGGTGGGTTATTTTTAACTTCACTTTAGAGACTTTAAGATATGCTAGCACCCAAATTTGACAGGACTACTTATTTTAACAAAAAAAAACTGCATTATGCCATTCTTCACCACTTGTGCAAAGATGCTAATTAGAAGCTATTGAAACAACTTAAGAACCCCAAACAGCTTTATTAGCCCTAGTTGGGGACATCTACATTGATCCCCAATGTTAGTGCACCTTTTTGGGGGATTCAGGCCAATTTCCCCATCTCTGACAGCACTTTCCGCCTGTTCCATCATCGCAGCTTGCCGTTTTTGCGTCCTTTCGAATTGAATAGGGCGAATAGCGGGGGTGTGCCCAATAAGTTTCCGCGTCCAAAACATGCAAAGTAGGCTGAAACTAGATTTGAGCCAGCCCCCGTTAAGTGTTCAGCCAGCCCCCCTTATGTGTGTGTCCAGCAAGGCCCCCTTATGTGTGTGTCCAGCACGGCCCCCTTGTTGGTCCAGCCAGCCCCACTTCTCTGTGCATCCAGCCAGCCCCCCTTATGTGTCCAGCTAGACCCCTTGTGTGTCCAGCCAGCCCCCCTTATGTGTGTGTCCAGCAAGTCCCCCTTATGTGTGTGTCCTGCCAGCTAGTGCCCGCTGGCTCAATCTTATCTACTGGAGCCAGCAGCACACATTTCTGCTAAGTGTCCGGGCCCGGGACTCCAGTTCCGACAGTCACCCCCTGATGGCGGCCCTGCTCCAGCGTCTCAGTTACCACGCTCATTCTACGGGACCACTTACTCAGGACTGCAACAATCGAATGATCTGCGACCAATGCTATGACACTGCAACATTTTCCGCAGATACTTTGATTTGCAAGCCAGAGGTGGGCGTCTCAATACATCTCCTGGTGGCTGCGAATTAGCATATTTTCAAACATAGCAGCCACGTACAGGATCGCAGCTGCAACGGTATTAGCATAACTCTGAATCGGGCCCTGTATCTATTGCCTGTACTCAGACATTATTCTGTATACTTGGGGCACAATTAAATTTTTTTAGCGTGCCCGATCTCCCGTCTAAAGTGACGGGAGATCACGGGGCGCTGTTCAATTGATGTCAATCTTCGAGTCAAAAACAGCTACACAAGACCAAAATGTTTGGCGTGATTGTGAAAAGTGCTGTTTGGGTGCCCTAATGAGTCACTTTTCTCACATTTCAGCTTATCACCCCCGGTAACTGTTTGCGCCCAACAGAAGCAACAATTGAATAGCTCCATCGGGCGCGAGGAGGGGCCAAATCTATTAAATTGTGCCCGTAAGCTGGCTATTATTATTATTATTATCCTTTATTTATATGGCGCCACAAGGGTTCCGCAGCGCCTTACAAAGTACAGAAACAAATGAGCACACAAGACAACAGCTATTAACAGTACAGACAATGCAGGACAAGTAGATTTATAAACAATGCTGCATAACACCTAAATAAGCAGCAGGGTGTCAGTAAGCAGTTTTAGGCACCATTGTAAATGAAAGTAAAAGTAAGGCAAGAAGAAGCACTTGAGGAAAGAGGGTCCTGCTCATGAGAGCTTACATTCTGAGGGGAGGGTCAGACAAACAGGGGTGACACAGATGGGCTAGATAGTGAGGAAGGAGCATAGAGTAGTGGGTTAGGATGAGCGCTGGATAGCATTGAGGAAGAAATGGGTCTTGAGGGCCCAGTTGAAGATTAAAAGCCAGGAAGCCAAGTGATGGAGGAATTTTGCAGGAGCAGTGGTGTCAGAGGGGTAAATCCAGGGTTTGGTGATGGCAAGGAGAATCAAGGCATTGCAGATGAAGTGCTCATGAACAGGGACCAGTTTATTATAGACAAAACTGGCTTTCCAGTGGGAACAGGAGAGAGGGACGGAGTTAAGAGGCAAGAGGAGAATAGGATTATTAGGGTTGATGTAGTGTGGAGGTGATATTGATCTAGAGAAGGGGGATTAGGAGTGTGGGGTTATGTGGCTGGCTTCTGAATGAGGAAGGGTGACAGCAGGTGATGGGTAAGGTGGAGGTTTAGTGTGGTGTGGGGGGGGGAGAAGGATAGGTATCAGTAGTAGTGATGTGTGTGAGATGAGGGAGCAGTACAGGTCAAAGGTCAAAATCAGATAAAAGGAAGAACAGTGCTGGAAGATGTAAAGGCACAACTATAAAAGTATATTATAAACAAAAAAGGAGTATAGAGCTGTTAAAGTAGCAAGACTTGAGAATTAGTCTAAAGTATGAATATATATATATGATATATAAATACGTGTGAAACAATGGTAGGTACTACAGTGGTATAAAGATAAATTGACAGTGGTATTGGAATGATTTAAACAAAGTAGAGAGGAGAAGCAAACATACAAGTATTAAATGTTCAGTAAGCAGGTAGTTGCTTGCAATGCTGAAGCAGGGTGTTGGCAAAAGGTGTGTCCAGGTTATAATGGAAGCTGGTTGCTGAGTAGCAGGGTTTCCAGAAGCTCAGAAGATCCTTTGCTTTTTTTCCCAAGTTTTAGAGAGTTCTTTTAAAATGTCGTCCTCCTGTCTTCCTCCTGCTTAACTCCTAACTAACTCTTTAAGTTATGCTGTACATGTAGACCCACTTTGAAATAAAACCTAGCAGCCTTGTACAAGCCTAAAGCCTTGTGACCTACTGATTATATAGTTAAGCATAACATGTGTAGTCACTGATTACACCCACCCTCAATACCCTCACCCACACCAGATACAAGTCATAAAATTCTAATACAAACAAGCAGAGCCAAAACAGCATCCCATGAAGCTAGGAGATAAGATCTGACTATATAATTAAATTTAAAGTTACTCTGGAGTTTACAGATATTAATTAAAGACAGTATATCTAACAAATCAGAGAATTCCAGACAGCATTGGTTTTTCTATAATAGATGCTTGGTGCAAATATATGATTACCCAGCAAATCAGAGAATTCCAGACAGCATTGGTGTTTCTATAATAGATGCCTGGCTACACACTAGACCAACTTACATCCAACCAACCAACTTGTTGATAGGGATGTGCAGGCTCGGATAGGTTCGAGTTTGCACGTGGAGTTCGGATTTTTCCCTCTAAAAAAACGGAACTCAGAAAGAGGCAAAACGTCATCTTACATGGACGAACATCATCATTCCTGGACAAAAGTCCAGGAATGATGATGTTCGTCCATGTAAGATGACGTTTTGCCTCTTTCTGAGTTCCGTTTTTTTGGAAGGAAAAATCCGAACTCCACGTGCAAACTCGAACCTATCCGAGCCTGCACATCCCTACTTGTTGATTGGTTGGAATGAAAATCTGGTAATGTATGGGAGTAAATGATGATCAGCAATTTGCTCCTAAATGCCAGAAAACAGATGAAAATGGTCATTCAGACAAGTTTGTTGAATGTTTGATCTAAACAATTTGTTCAAACAACAGTTTTGGTCCATTTTCCAGCGTTTGGGAGCAAATTGCTGATTGTATTCCTTACCAGATTTCATTCCAACCAATCAACTAGTTGGCTGGTTGGACAGATAATCTTTAGATGTGTGGCCAGTTTTAGAGTGCATTCATTTATTATTATAGCCAAATGTTAAAAGTTAAACATATAAAAGAAGATACATTTAGTTACGTTATAGAAGTTGAATGACATTGAAGCACATATTCCAGTTTGTGGTCTATCCATCATTTTGAGTTTGCATCCATGCAGACACATTGCAGAACCATTTGCAGGATCCGCATCTGGGATATGCATGTCAGCAAATATAAAGTGTCACGTAAAGGCCCCCATACATCAGAGATTGATTGCAGCAATCGTGCAATCTGCAATCGATTGTGTATAAAAATCTTTCCCTTTTTCAATCGATTGCAGATTGCAGAATTGCCATAATCGATTGAAAAAGGGAAAGATTTTTATACACAATCGATTGCAAATTGCACGATTGCTGCAATCAATCTCTGATGTATGGGGGCCTTTATTTCCTTTTGGAGCACTCCTTTAATTAACGTTTCTCTTATTCTTCTATAGCACTGCTCATTAGAGTCTCATTTACGTTTAGATAATTTATTAGTATGAGAGTATCAGAGCTGCCTTAATAGCTCGTGTCACATTTGTACATTTTAATGTCATAATAACATTGACTTATGTGCACATTCAAGTGCATTTTGCTGGGAAGGTGATACAAAGGTGAACCACTGAAAGTAAAGGATGGCCCTTACATTCTGATAGTTATGTTTTGTTTTCTCCTGGTTAAAGAATCCAGCTCCATTCTGAAACATTGCTCAGGTGTTATGCTATGACTACAGTAATGTTTTGCAAGGAACCAGTGCACTGCTTATCAGTTCCGATCACAATAGAGAGTTCATGCTCTCACGGACACTGCGATGCATACACATGTGCAAAATGCAACAATCGGGTGATTGCGTGCGTATAAGCAACTGTGATCCTTGCTGAATCAGGCCCTGAGTGTGCATGTGTATGTGTGTGTGTATCAAGAAGGAAGTATGATACTCCAGAGAAGAAGATAGTATGCATAAATATGAGTATAGAATTAGAGGGTTTAAGTGCTGCGCACAACCTATATCTATTTGACAACTGGGAGGGCTAAAGATATAATAAATGTATATGTAGCCAAAAGTTCTACCCAACCTTTCTGATACTCATACACAATGTGTAGATTAATTAGGAAGTGATGCTAGACACAATAAATATAGATATGATGTTTTACTTAAACTCTGAAAATACATGGAATATTGTGCAACAATATATATAAAAATATCAATAGCAACTGTGAAACAGCACAATATGGTAGGTGCACAATCCACCGTGTACCTGACTGTACACCCTGTGGGGGTCTGTGCAGTCCCAATATGAGAGATCACCAGTTGATCTTATGATACAGTAGGAATTAAAGGGGTTAATCCCATGTGCCAACCTGATACCTGTAACACACCTCTGAGTATATAGATGTATAAGCGTCTATGGAATATGCTATTCTCAATATTCTCAATAGGAGATACCTCAATAGAGCGTCCAAACGTCCTGTGTGTTGATGGTGTGCGTTGCCCGGTGTGATGCTGTGATGGTGCGGCGGTGGCTGGCTTCGGCTGGCAGCGGGGATCACTCTGTGCTGCGGTGCTCTGGACAATGCAAACACGGACACTATCCCTGTGCTCTCAGCTCTCTGCCTCTCTGAGAGCACATCCGGGTAAGTATCCTCTGTTGAGAGGAGTGTCCGCGGCCCCCGACTCTCCAGAGCTAGGACCGCTGTTCACCTCCTCTCACTGCCTGCCAGCACAGTCAGACACGCGCACGGACCTAACTCTGGAAACAGGGATAGTGTCCGTGTTTGCATTGTCCAGAGCACCGCAGCACAGAGTGATCCCCGCTGCCAGCCGAAGCCAGCCACCGCCGCACCATCACAGCATCACCCCGGGTAACGCACACCATCAACACACAATACGTTTGGATGCTCTATTGAGGTATCTCCTATTGAGAATAGCGGGACGCCGCTGTTTCTCATCCTCATATTCCATAGACGCTTATACATCTATATACTCAGAGGTGTGTTACAGGTATCAGGTTGGCACATGGGATTAACCCCTTCAATTCCTACTGTATCATAAGATCAACTGGTGATCTCTCATATTGGGACTGCACAGACCACCACAGGGTGTACAGTCAGGTACACGGTGGATTGTGCACCTACCATATTGTGCTGTTTCACAGTTGCTATTTATAGTTTTATATATATTGTTGCACAATATTCCATGTATTTTCAGAGTTTAAGTAAAACATCATATCTTTATTTAATGTGTCTAGCATCACTTAATTAATCTAATCTACACATTGTGTATGAGTACCATAAAGGTTGGGTAGAACTTTTGGCTACATATACATTTATTATATCTTTAGCCCTCCCAGTTGTCAAATAGATATAGGTTGTGCGCAGCACTTAAACCCTCTAATTCTATACCTACAACGGATGAAGTCAGACATCCATAAGTGCAGCAGCACACCAATTAGTAGCCCTTACCATTTACACTGAGTGCGCAGGTCCACTGCAAAACTATTATAAATATGAGTATATTTAGCAAAAGTAGCAATCCAGCTGTATTCTATATATTTATGGAGTATATTCACTTGATTAGGAACACCTGTACACATATCTACTATATAAAAGTGAAAATTTGTCCTTCTGTCTTTCTATACAAATCCACAGTTTACAACCACGATCGTGAAATTTTACATACGAGTGTATTAAAACACGGCGGAGGCAACTAAAAAAGTTTAATTCATGAAAATACAAATTTTTTGCATAGCATTCGCCCTCTACAGCTCAGGTACGGAATTACAAAAAGATTTAGCTTATCTACTATTTTTTCTTTTCTATCTTCTCTACTAAATCAAAATTAATTACTGTTACTTTTTAATTAATTAAAAACCACAATTTTTGCATAGCATTCCCCTCTACAGGTCAGGTACGGAATTACAAAAGGATTTAGCTTATATACTATTTTTTCTTTTCTATCTTCTCTACTATATCAAAGTGAAAATTTGTCCTTATGTACTTCTGTCTTTCCATACAAATCCACAGTTTACAAGCGAAGATCGTGACATTTTACATACGAGCATATTAAAACACGGCGGAGGCAACTAAAAAATTTTTAATTTTTAATTAATTTAAAACCACTATTTTTGCTGGATGCTCATTGTGGGGCCTCACAGCATATGGGTAGGGGCCTCAGAGCAAGCATTTTGTGTTGTCATGTTTTGTCATGATTTTAAAGTTTATTATCGAAGAGAGCTTTAGCAGGCTTTGCCAGCATTTTCAGCTCTCTGACTATACCAAATTATGCAACAACATTTACTTCTTTCTTCCAACTGTTTCAAAATGATGACTTTGCAAGGACCCTACTGTACTGTGAGCTGGCAAAATATTACACATGGAATGCTCCTCCCAAAGTCTTTCTGTGCAGAAAGCAGGGAGTCGCTGTAGATGTTCATCCTGATATCAGAGCTACAGAAGCTCTTGGCCGTGTTTGCACTGTACATCCTACACATTTTGACAGCTTCTATCTCCAAAGTTTGCTTTACACCGTCACAGGTCCTACTTTCTTCGAAGACCTTAGGACTGTTGATGGGGAAGTTTGTCACACTTTTCATGAGGCCTGCCTAAGGAGAGGTTGGTTGGAGGATGATGTGTAAACAAACATTCTTAAATTTCCAGGCAACGCCGGGTGCTCCAGCTGGTGTTCAATAAAGCAGATATCTAATCAGACTCTCATGTAGCAGAAACCTAATGAATAAAAGGTATCAAACATGATCAAAAGGGAGACCTGTTGTTCAGACATAATTGGGAAGAAGTTAAGTAACTTTAGCCATGGAGGGTCAATGTTAATTACAGTATTTTTTTCTTTTACACTGCTGTGAAAAATGTGTTTTAATCCCACCTATTTTTGTGTTGGCCTCCCTACAGTTGATGTGGTACTAGCTACATGAGGCCACTTTCAGAATTGTTTCCAGGGCACTTCAAATTCCCAATGTGCCCCTGCCGCCATGATACAGTACGCTTACCCATAAAACTGGTAGCACTTGCCGTCAAATAGGCATGCAATGTTAATCAAAGAAGAAATATATTTGCATTGTGATGTTTCTTATATTGTGCTTTAACCCCTTACTTGGCGACGTCAGCAGTACTCCAGCTGACAAGGTTGCATCACATACGACTGTGCCACCCTGCACAGCTGCAGAACAGATCTCCTCCGACTCCCTGGACCCCCCGGAAGTGATGCAACCGCTTACATAACTACTGGAATTGCCCCCCAGAATGCCGTGAGAACAGCACTCTTGGGGCAGGTGGTGAACTTAGTTCCCCTCCAAGCACGATAACTGCAAGTGCAGAGAACAGCTGCAGCAGGGGGGACTGATCATCAGTCCCCCTGACATGCTCCGCTGAGATCTGCATGTGGGGGTATATGCCAATAGTTGTGGGTAACCCCCGGGGGGGGGGGGGGAGAGATCTAGTATAAGTGGGGTTGGGATATGGATAAAATAAAGTATCATGAGGCTGGAGGGTATGTAAAATGATTTAAAAAAAAAACTGGTCACAGAGGAGGGGTGTGTGCAAAAAAACCCAGAAGATTTTTACAGGGGTATTGGGGGGGTCATGTTACTAGGATTTATGACCATTGCGGGATATATTGTCAATGGGGTGGTGGGAATTTATTTTATAATGGTGGCCTATGGACACAGGGGGATGGGGGAGTGCAAAACACCCCCTAGATTTAAAAATAAATATTAAAATATATTATTAAAACATTTTTTTAAACTTTATTCCTTAATAATTAAAAAAAACAATTTCTGAGTGGTTTTGTGAGAAATAAATCATCAGTGAAGTGGTTAATAAATAAACACATCACAATTCTCAACCAATGTTTTAGGTAGAATGATAGCAATTGCCATGTTTATAATTCTGAGTGATAGAGTCCCTAGGGTCCCTTGACAGAGAGCTGCAAGCTTAAATGTTTTGATCAAAATATGAACTAAACCCCCATGCTTTATTATTGTGAGTGCAGAGCCTCTATGATTTTTATTTAAACAATATGGTCACATACCACATGCACCCCACATATAGGAGTGGTGAGTGCAGTGAATCAATGCCTTTTCTTGTTTTGATTATTTTTTTAATGAATCTTTTGTGATCACATCTTTTCATTCACCCAAGTATTAGCTCCTTTAAACCAACTTGTGCCAGGAGTTTAATCACTGAAATGCTTGGTGAATGTCTTATCTTAAAAATCCTGTGTGCAGGTAGAATGACCAGTAAATAATATTAGCCGAGCTCTCACTAGGGTCTATTTTCAAGGGTATATTTATAAGGCAACACTTTGCAGTAGATACATCTTGTATTACTTTATGCTTCTGATGAAGTTGTTGGAAACAGGGAAACGCGTTAAGCGGACTTCAAGTATGGACCCCGGACCTTATTGTCCTTTATGGTCATCCCATACCCATCACTTGCCATTGGGTACAGAAACAGACCAACATTGGATGATTATGCAATACCTTACTTAGCCAGTCCAATTCCAGTTCCATCTTACAAACAGCAGCATATAGGAGTTGCCCAGGAGGGACTGCACAGAGCTGCAGGCATTAAAAAAACAACCCCTAATTATGAACTTCCAAGTGACTCAGACATGTACAATCTTTTTGGCTGTGGCCTTACATTTATTAGTTATATTGATAAGTCTATATTATTGATATGCAATTGCGTTATATACTTTTTATAATTCATGTGAATAAATGTTCTGACTTTTAGATATACCCTATCGGACCGGGATTTAGATACACATATCCAGTCCGGCTGTGTTTCAACAAGGTGGCCCACTCTGTCCAAAAACGCTGTCACTGCATTCCTGAGGGTCATGGGTGCAGCCCTGTTGGTTCTGATGAGCTAAGAGCAAGTATCCAGTTACTACCTACCTGCTGCGCACACATGACTGCCGCCTCCTATTTATAGATGCACCTGCCACTAGCCAGGGCTGAAACTAGGATTTTTGTCAACCGGGCAACGCAGTAATTTGGCGACTCCCGCCATAACTATAGACTCTGTCTTTTTGGAAACCCCCCTGGTGTCGCTACCGCAGTCTGCCCCCCCCACCTTCCTGTATCACTGCAGCAGCCTATGCGCATGATGTCATGACATCACACGTGCAGTGCAGATAGGAAACATAAAACGTTATTGTGTCGGGTGATCGCGGGCCCCCTATGCCTGCACCCTGCTGATTAGTCCAGCGGCGCAGGTACGGATCGGACATCAGCTAAAGATAGGTTTGGGGAGCTCTGGCTGTCTCGGCATCCACTCTAATTTGGCGCCCGTCACTTGCCTCCCTAGCCCCCACTTAGTTGCAGCCCTGCACTAGCACACTGTCAGCACAACACTCCTCTGTGTGCTCACTCACCTGTATGTATCTCCTGAAGGCTGATCTTCTGCCTGAAACTGTGCTCCTGTCAGCTGGACTCCTGCAAGCTGCTGCTGCTGCTGACTCTGCTTCAGTTACCGTGCAGCATTCCACTGTTATATGTATCCAGTCTGCACCTCTCGGCCTGTGTTCAAGTTGCTGCTACTCCTCCGGTCCCAGTCTGGTTCAAGCTCTGGTTCCAGTTTGGATCAAGCTGCAGTTCTTCTTCACTTCCATTCCAGTTCACGCTCTGGTTTCTGGTTCCAGTATGGATCAAGTTACTGTTCTCCTCTGGTTCTAGGCCGGTTCAAGCTCCGGTTCCATTCCTGTTCAAGCTGCTGTTCATCTCTGGAGCTAAATGTAATAGCTTGCGATCTTCAGCTGCTGTTGGGATTTATGCGAGTCTCTCCGTATTTTTAAGTTGCAATCATTTTAAAGGCTAAACCAGCTCAGTTTACCCTTTAAAATGATTGCTGCTTTAAAAATACGGGAAAACTTGTATAAATCCCCGCAGCGACTGAAAATTGCACTAAGTATATTTTCTACCAATACTGCCAAATATGAAAGCCTCTATAATGGTGGTTGTCAATATATAAACCAAAAATCACTGAAAAGGGCCTACAGTATGAAATTCAGCTGCTCCAAGACAGTGCAAAGACACTGACACTCAGAGATACAGAGGATGCTCACTACATCGAAGACATGTGAAATGGAACATTGATCTCATCCTATTACATATAGTCTATTTAATTTATATTATATTTAAAACTCATTATATTGTAAAATGTTATTTCTTTTTCACAAATATACAGAATAATCTTTCATACAGTATAAGCTTTTCATTAGTAGTGGGGAGTGCAAAGCATTGGGTAGAGGATCATTTTAATACAGCGTACAATGGTATGTTAGGGCAGGATCTATGTACAGCTTATAAAATGCAACCTACACATTTTAGTGCACCAACTTCACCACTAGCATTTTAGATTACAACCAGCATTCTCAGCCAGCAGACTCTCCATGCCCAGAAGCAGATAACAGGAGATAAAGGTGGGGTCAGAAATTAAAGAAGAAAAGTAATCCAACAGTGATAGGGGATGGTCAATGTAGAATACCTGACTTGTCTCAAAAGCACTCCCTTAGCACTCACTAAGGGGGTTATGTCCTCCTTTCAGTATTTAACAAACAGCACTGTACCGCTTACGCCATCTCTAGATGGCGGCAGCGATACGAATCTAGCAATAGCCTTTCCAGCTTCAGAGAATCCTTCCGGGCATTGCCGATTCCCTGCCAGGTGCCAATGTTATGCACATGCGCAGACTGTCCATTACTCATGGACATGACACAAAAGCCAGTCAATGGCAATGATAGGCTGCCAGCAACAGAGTGGAGAATAGGCATAGATGTTCTGGAGTGCATTGACCATTAATATGTTTTACTGTTAATAATGTCAGGTTCCTTGTTTGCTTTGCTCTGTTTACTTGGTGCTTTCTCAGTATTGTAATTTTGGTTTTAGTGTGCAGATAAGTGAGCACATAGATTATAATGATTTGAATCTATTTGCCATTGTTTTATAAATGAAATACATTTGCAAAGCCCAAGTAACAGTTTTCTGACTTTACTAAACTATAGACTTCTTTATGCAAACAGATTTTACACCTTAATGTTGGACCTTGAAATAAAACTTTACAGCCATGCACTTTTATTGTTTTGCTGCAGTAGATGCTTCAAGGACCATTAAATTCCAACATTGGAACGCTGAAATATGGCCAATGAAGGTAAAAACCCTTCCTTTGTTCAGTGTTAATCTGATATTCAACTTCAAAAAATACAGTCTTACTTTTACTGTTTATTATACGAAATATACTGTATACAGTAGCTGCAAATACTCAAAATATGTAGGAAAGTGTTTTTATAACTATACAGTATATAGTACACAAGCTGAATGTTGTTGTAATATGACTGGTCCTATACCTTTGTTTAATCATCATGTCTACACAGGGCCAGATTATAGGCGGGGCAGATGGGTGGTCACCCAGTGGAACCCACACATTGGGGGCCCCCACACTGCCACAAACATTGCCCCGACCTGGCCCACTCTGCCTGTACCCACATACGCCACTAAATGCAGGCAGCAGATAAGGGTTAATGGCTCAATTGACCCCTCAGGAGGCGTCATGGAGGGCAGATAACTCCTCGGTGTCCATCACTTACTTGCACCAGGAAGCAGCAGCAAAGCGCAGGCTACCAGCAGTGATCATCTGCTGCCCGGGATCCTCTCACTGTCACCAGGATGAGGAGGAGTTTCCTAATGTTCAGTAGTAGATTTATGTTCCCTGGCATTGCTTCCTGTAGCTACTGCATGTGTGTGTGTGACAGAGGCGGCGGCTCCTCTCCTCGGCCAGCTCTCACGGTCTCATCATTAGTGACCAGCTGGCAGCGTCTGACAGCCCCCCAGCACTGCACACGGGAGAGGGGACTCTCCAGGACTGGTTTATAGGTGGTGACGGGAGGCGTCAATTTTTTTAGTGGGGGCCCACACAACTTTATTGCCTCGGGACCCCCACAAGCCCACAAGCCTTAATCCAGCCCTGTATCTAACCCAGACGCTAACTAACAATCTGTATCACCACTTATCACAGCGATACAGAATTGTAGTGCTGCAATTTACCAATCCTGGGCTCCTTTGTTGCCCTGGCAAAAAACATCCCTCTGCAAGGGTTTTCTCTTCTTCACTGGCAGGATAATGCTTTGTTCTGATAGCAGTAACGAGGAAAGACACTAGTGCATAGGGTAAGATCCACCTACCCAGAAGCAAACCTCCCTCCCTTGTTTGGTTCTGTCTCATCAGATCATGACAGTGACAATTCAGGACTGAGTTAGTGGCTCCAACATTTCCTAACATCTTGGAGGAAATTTACAAATCGGCAGATTGCAGCAATTTATCATCAGTTTTGCATCTTGAAAATTTAAGAATGTAAAAACTGCTGCAAGCCCATATTTTCTAACCAAAATGCTATCCTGAGTTTTACTGCATAATAGTCTCTGAAGAAATTGGCCTAACTAAAGAAACATGCCAGGGTTAAAGTAACTCTTCACACAATCATCATCTTTAGAGCCAATATTGGTACTAATGATAGTTTTCTCCTATCCATCACAGTGATCATTCCTTCTCAGTACACAATCCAGACATAAGTTTTTATTCACAATTATCTGCATACAGCATCTCTGCAGGTGGGGACTCTTCATAGCATACGGAACTCACATAGGCTTACAGAGGTTCATCTCAATGAAGATTATTGTGCAGTAGGGTGAGAGCTGCCCTGCTGGCAAGAACATTTAAAATTCATTCAGGGTGTAATTTGGAACACTAGTTATCACTTGCTAAAGGATTGCTCTGTCATTGTGCAATTTTTCAATACCCAGACACCCTCATTGCATCACAGTAGTCCCTCTGCAATATCAGTTTGAAATCTACATTTGAGATGGTCAATGACTGTTTTTATCAACTTCATGCATTTATTTTTCCATTTAGGATTTGCATGTTTCTCTGTAGCATATGAACAGCTTTGGAGCCTTTGAAATTGTTCATAAAGTTTATTATTTCAAATTTAATACTAAAAGTGTATACAGCACACACATTTTTAATAAATTACTGTAATGATGGGTACACAATTGCTGATGTATTGTTTGTTCGACTGACAAATGATATATTTCAAAGGGGTTCCCTGTGATGTATGGGATACCTCTTACTGTCAGTGCATGCAGGTTACTCTTGCCACTAACGCGTTTCACCCATGGGGCTTCATCAGAGATTCTCATTCACAGGGAACTCCTGTGAGGTGATGCTCCACTGCTGCACAGCAAAGCTGGACCGCCAGCATAGCAGACATCACTTCTGATGTTTCCGGACCAGTATACCACTGGGAAGTTTTGTCGGTAGAGGAAAGCAGCTGGAGGCTGCAGGATAAATCCCCCAAGCGGCAGGAGGACCAGTGGAGATCAATGCTTACCAGTAAGCAAATTTTTCCTTAAGCGGGAAACTGCTCATTATAACTATAGAACACAGACTGTTTCCTATGAGGAGGCTGTGATTTTTTTAATCAATTTACATGTTTGCCACTGTAACGAATTGAAGTGGATACAAATGCATGTGGAAACTTAGTATAAAGGATTTTACTCTAAAGAACGTCTGAAACCTACAGCATTGTTCTCAACAGCAGCTGCATTCAGAACTAACCATTTGTAATCTGTACAGTGTATAATATGGAGCAATATGATAAATGACTTTTTGCATACCCACAAGTTATAGATATAAGTATATGATTTCAAAGGGAAATGAAACCCCCTTTTTTCAGATGGACATCTAAGAAATATGATTCGTGATCATTCATACGATTTCTTTTAAGATTTCTGATATTTTAAGATCGTCTTATTTTTTATGGTATTATTAAAATTGTATCGCCTATTCTATTTAATACAATGGCTCTAATTATATACACCTTGTCTTTGTATGATTTGAAATAATTTTTATTAGGAGAAAACACATATTATGTCAATTTCCATCTAACGCACTTATTAATAAATATTGAAAAATAAATTGCACGGTAGTCTATACAAACTTGGCACCTCTCATTTATGGATTTATTGATTTAACACAATGGAGGGGGAGACCCCTCTCTATGAGATAGGCAGCAAAATTTGTTTTAGAAGGCAGCGCGGTCAGATCAATATCTATTCCCTTAACAATAATAATAAATATTTGTGACTTTACTTTGTTGTGCATCCCTGTTTCTACCATATATATATATATATATATATATATATATATAAACATCTCTAAAGAAAGAGATATGCAAAGGAAAGCTACAGTAAACAGAGAAGGGATCTGACATTAACCTATCAGGTAATGAGTAATATATTTTGTTTATATAGCTATATTTTGCTTATAAATGCAGCCATTCTGAAATGGTGAACAGGCGCAGTGAAAAAATAGTGGTATTGTGCACAGAATAATAATTGTACGTAAAACATAGGGAGATGAACTGAGCCTTGGGGAGAGATAAAGTGAAGAGTGATAAAGTATCAACTAATCAACTCCTAACTGTCATTTTTCAAACACAGCCTGTAAAGTGGTAGTTAGGAGCTGATTGGTTGGTACTTTATCACTCTCCACTTTATCACTCTCCAAGGCTTAGTACACCTTCCCCTTAATGCAATACTTGGAATGAGTCCACTCTTCAGGGATCCCCATGACCACTCCCTCCCCTGGTGTACAATCCACACCTTGAAGGAGTCAAAGAAACCAGTGTTGATGGTGCTGTTCTGGAACTAGACCCAACAGAGACCACACTAACTGGTAAGCGAGCAAGCATATGGTCACACATTGCAACAACATTATTTGTTTGATATGATGCAATATTTTGCAAGCAAGATAATACAGTACCAGATTGAATATTATGTTTCTCCAATGTATCATATATGCGGTCAAGTACTTGAGCCACCAGTCTATGGATGCATTTAGGTTCACTTACTAACTGTGCAATTTGAACTTTTCATCAGCCATGAATTGTTGCTGGCTGGCATGGAACGCAGCAATTCAGTCAGCCATCTTTATATCTGGTTCCCTTGGCGGGGGTTTTGGTGGTTGTTATGCTTCTTCCTTAGCTGCTGGAGCTTGAAGTTGCAGAGCAGGTTCCACAAGGTATGTCCATGGTCAAATAGGTGTCTTCCTATACCTTCTCAGGTTCCAATGGATCAACAACATCTACAGTATGATTGAAGTGTGCTGTAATAAAAATGTGAATGTAAGTATTTGTGTACAATTTTTAATTTTCAACTTACATAATGAATGAAAATGCTGTTCTTTTGTTAAAGTTGAAATAATTTAAAACACATTAAATTACTATAGCCACATTTGCACATTTGTCATCTTGATAACTAGGAACCACAGCAGCACTGAGCACTTTCCACAAATCTACAACAACAAAAACCTTACCATTTGCAAAACTTAGTTAGTTAGTTAGTTAGTTAGTTAGTTAGTTAGTTAGTTTGGCTTTTACATGTAAAATTCATTAACCTTTGCACAGTATTGTACAATGAGTAAGTAATGCAAACTTGAGCTTAATACATACGAGTATGTAATACAAACATGAGTATAATACACATGAGAATGTAATGCAGACATGAGTATAATACATATGAGTATGTAATACAAACATGAGTATAATACATATGAGTATGTAATACAAACATGAGTAGAATACACATGAGAATGTAATGCAGACATGAGTATAATACATATGAGTATGTAATACAAACATGAGTATAATATATATTAGTATTTAATACAAACATGAGTAGAATACACTAGAATGTAATACAAACATGAGTATAATACACATGAATATGTAATACAAACATGAGTATAATACACACAGGGGCAGAACTATGGGAGACAATGGAGGCGCCTGCTGCCGGGCTCCAGCTCTGAAGGGGTACCTCCTCCATTGTCCAGAACATATTCACCCCACTTAGGGCTGTAGCTATGTACCCGGAGTGTACCGTCACAGCCGCCCAATACACAGCACCTCTTCCTGGAACCTGAGAAGCCACCATACACTAGTGGAGAGCTCCATCTCAGACCATCAGCTTCTGCCTTTGTCTATCTATCGCAGGGATGGGGAACCTCCTGCCCGGGGGCCTTGTAAAGGCCCCTGGAATTATTTGGTCTGGCACTCGGAGCTTTGTTCCGTTAGCCTCATCTGGCTAGTAGGGTGCCTAGAATGGCACACTGCAGACAGAATCTATGTAGCAGTGCCGCTTGGAGCGTGGTTAGGACACTTCAGATGATCACACCGCTGCCCTTACAGGTCCCCGAGTATCCTCGGGATGCTCCGGGCATTGCTGTAATCACTGGCGATTATGGCCCTGCCCCCGTGTGTTGTCACATTGATGGGGCATGGCCTGCATCGGGCCCGCGAATAATGTTATATATATCAAAATGGCCCTTGGCAGAAAAAAGGTTCCCCACCCCTGATCTATAGCCTGTCTGCATGCGAATTGCTACATTACAGTGTCAGCGGCTGTGACGGAGGGGGGGAGACACCAAATGATAACTTGCCTCTGGGCGTCAGGGATTAATTTACGCCACTGAATACACATGAGTATGTAATACAGACATGAGTATAATACATATGAGTATGTAATACAGACATGAGTATAATACATATGAGTATGTAATACAGACATGAGTACTGTATAATACACATGAGTATGTCATACAGACATGAGTATAATACATATGAGTATGTAATACAAACATGAGCATAATACACATGAGTATGTAATACAAACATGAGTATAATACATTTGAGTATGTAATACAGACATGAGTATAATACATATGAGTATGTAATACAAATATGAGTATAAAGCACATGAATATGTAATACAAACATGAGTATAATACATATGAGTATGTAATACAGACATGAGTATAATACATATGAGTATGTAATACAAACATGACTATAATACACATGAATATGTAATACAGACATGAGTATAATACACATGAGTACTGTAATACAAACATGAGTATAATACACATGAATATGTAATACAAACATGAGTATAATACACATGAATATGTAATACAGACATGAGTATAATACACATGACTACTGTAATAAAAACATGAGTATAATACACATGAATATGTAATACAAACATGAGTATAATACACGAGTATGTAATACAGACATGAGTATAATACACGAGTATGTAATACAAACATGAGTATAATACATGAGTATGTAATACAAACATGAGTATAATACATATGAGTATGTAATACAGACATGAGTATAATACATATGAGTATGTAATACAAACATGAGTATAATAACATAAATATGTAATACAGACATGAGTATAATACACATGAGTACTGTAATACAAACATGAGTATAATACACATGAATATGTAATACAAACATGAGTATAATACATGAGTATGTAATACAGACATGAGTATAATACACATGAGTATTGTAATACAAACATTGTTTTGAATCTGATATGCACTATCTTCACAATAAATGTATCCATTGTAAACAACATTATACTAAGGTAAATAATAACAACATTCTCTTTCCTCCTCATAAAGATCAACTCGCTTGATACATTCTTACCATAGAAGAAACATAGATCCCTGGCAGATTGCATTCTGGCCCTGCATCCACTGTCCCCTCCTGCTTTCTTGTCTCCTACACATTCTCTTCTTCTCTCGTCTCTCCTGACATCCTCTACATACATACATACATACATACAAACAACACAGAAATAAAAAAAAAAACAATTACCACACACACAAAAAGTAGACACAAGACACACAAAAAGACAGACAAAATACCAAACAAAAAACAAGACAGACCATTAGTGGATCCAGTAAAAATGACAAGGGGAAACACTAGCACAAATCCCCCTTACATAAAATTTCTCCACACCACCCCAACCCCTCTACTGACATTCTCTTTGGCTTTAACAACCTTGTAGCAAAACTCACCGACTAACATTGATTCAGGGCTGGAGCTACTATTAGGCAGCTTTAGGGAGCTGCCTAGGGCATTCCACTGAGGCTGCCAACACCATGATAATGAAGTATGTGAAGGAAACATCCTTATTTCACTTAATTTTGGCAATGGCCATGGATCCTATAAGTGGCGGCCACTGTCCATGCACTTTTCAGCTGCTGTCTAGCCGAGACATGACTGACATTTCATCATCTGGCATGTCTGGTGCAGTGCAGCCAGTGGCAGCAGTACTTGACGCCAGCCCCCTTCACTCTCCAATGTGCTGCTTTCCTTCCCTCTCTGAAGCCCCATTCGTCCTCTCTGAAGACCCACCTCTTGTTTGTACTTCCCTGCTCCTAACTGTGCCTGTCCTTCCTTACAGGCCAGCTCTCCGCATTGAGCCGGAATATGAAGAGACCACAGAACCTCATGGACCCCTAGGTAAGTATCTGTGGGTGGGTTGGTATTTCTTAGTGTTATCTGGGGGGGGTTGAGGTGTATATTAATATTATCTGGGGGTGGTTTAATGTTATCTAGGGAGGTGGCTTGTGTAGTAAAATTGTTTGGAGTGGGGGGTGTATTATCATTATGGAGTTGTATTGAGGTATTCTGGAAATATTTGGGGGTGTTACAATGTTATACGTGTGTATTGGGGGTATATTAATGATTTGTGAGAATTACTGAAGGGAATGTATTGATGTTTATGTACATACACTTGGATCATGGATCTTGGATTGATGCTGACTAGTGGGCAGTTTAATAGGCCTAGCGTTGTAGTGCCAGGGACCAAGGGCTATGATTTACTTAATATATAGAGAGAGCGGGCTGGATCAACCAGGCAACACTAAACAGTCGGCGATAGTGAAGAGTGATGTAGGAAGAAAATACTTTATTAGTCAAATAAAGCATTTTTTTCCCATTATTATAACAGAGTAAGATATATATTGTTATATAATATATTTATTATTTATTTCCATTGAATCTGCACCTGGAGGCCCCTTATCCTCAAATGCTGCCTCCAGCTGATTGGTTGCTATGTTCAACTTCTCCACTTTATCTCTCTCGAAGGCTTGATACAGCACCACCTAGCCATCATTTATATATCACTATAAAATTACATTTAGAAGCTGATTGGTCTCTACAAGCAACTTCTCCACTTTATCTCTCTCAAAGGTTTGCAGCAGTGCATCTTCCCCTATGTGTGACAATTTGTTTTTCAGAAACAGATATAACATTTCAATTCTTAAAAGAGGGTTGCAAAGCATAAATGTTGCCAACTCACCTTATAACAGTTACATCCCACTACCAAGTGTGAAGCCATTTGCTCTCAGTAATTGCTACTATGGCTCTGTTAGATGATATCACCACTACTAGACATTGCATTTTAGATTGGAATACCATAAATATTGATTGATAACATGCTATACAATGATATAATTATAAGATTCAATATATAGGCAGAGATGACACAGCATGCACTTTTTAGTATATATGGTTGAAACCAAAAGTGACACATAATGTATGCTGTGTGAACCAGCAGTTCAAGATACAAATAAAAATATACATTTCTAGATAGGTGACCATTAAATATGATGTTGAATTATGTAGTAGACAAACAATATTCAACAAATTAATAAATCAATAACTTATGCCATATTCATAGATACAAAGCATGAACACTTTCTTGAGAGAGAGAGAGAGAGAGAGAGAGAGAAAGAGAGAGAGAATATAATACATTACTTGGCACTCGCAGGGCTTAGTGAAAAAGTATAGACAGTGACAGCAACTTACTCACAGAAAAAATATCCTTCTGCTGTCAACGTTTCATTTTTCTTACAAAAATTTAATCAGGATGAGGATGAAATAAGCAGAGCTTACCTTTATTATACCAATAGAAGAGTTACCTGTGGTTAGATAGCCGCCTCTCGACATCACCGCCAGTGTCCTGATGAAATTTTTGTAATAAAAATGAAACGTTGACAGCAGAAGGATATTTTCCTGTAATTAGGTGGTTGTCACCGGGCGATACTATATCACTAAGTCCTGTGAATGCCATGTAATGTATTATGCTCTATATCCAATTTGTTCACCCTGGCAATTTGGCACCCTGGCAAGATATATCTATTGAAGGATAAGTGCTGGTATTTGCTATTATTATATATATATATATATATATATATATATATACTTTTGGATCTGCCGGCACTCCCTTGCTGGAAATACGATGCAGCTGCATAAGGTGCCCTCCTGCATACAAAAAGCAAACATATATACGATCTCTTTAAGGAGAAGGCGGCACTCAGATGACTTTTGAAATAATGCAATCACACAGCCCAGTGATGTCAACGTTTCAGAACATATAATGTAGTTCTTTCGTCAGGATAAACAAGTAACATACAGACATACCTATTTATAATAAACACCAAGTGACGACGCCGGAAGTCTGTGTGCACCACAGCTTGTCAGCGTTAATTGGAGTGCATAGCAACCATCACCAAAACACATAGCAGCTGCCTATAATTACAAAGAAACTTGCATGTAATGATCGTATCCAAATTACTCAAAGTAGTAATAACACTACACTTCTAATCCCATGTAGAAATATTAAATTCTTGCTTTAAAGCATATATAGGGATACATCATAACAATCAGATCATATGGCAACTATGTTAGATGCTTGCTGGAGGAATCTCCTTGACTAACTGCAATAAGTATAGCGTATCATACAAGCATTTGAGCATAACCTCAAACAGACAGCATAGAATCTAGGAGATATCTAATGAATATAATTATTAAAGAAAAGCATGCAAACCAAGCGATTCATTTAAAACAAGCTGTGCCAAGGTACCCAGCTGGAATATCCAACGAGACTCCAGCTGTAGTAACTTGCGTGATCTATCTCCCCCTCGAATCCACGATGGTACCTGATCGATGATCCGATATCTCAGGGAAGCCAGACTATGTTTGGCTTCCATGAAATGCCTAGCAACAGGTTGTTCACTGGACTTTTTCACCAGTGCCAACCTGATGGCGCTGCGATGCAGCGCCATGCGCTCTTTAAACATGCGCTCAGTCTTTCCAATATAATTCTTACTGCAAGGACAAGTAATCATGTACACGACAAATTTTGAAGTACATGACAAAAAGTGTTTGATTTGAATGTTTTTACCTGTAGTTGGATGCTATAGTAGGGGCAGGAATTTACGTGATATTTTAGTAAAAGCTGATGTCACAGATTATAACAAATCCAGAACAGACATGTTTTAGGTGTCCGAACTGCACGACCTGTAATTACATGGTGAGTGGCAGTTCTTTTAGACATCCAACTACAGGTAAAAACATTCAAATCAAACACTTTTTGTCATGCACTTCAAAATTTGTCGTGTACATGATTACTTGTCCTTGCAGTAAGAATTATATTGGAAAGACTGAGCGCATTTCTAAAGAGCGCATGGCGCTGCATCGCAGCGCCATCAGGTTGGCACTGGTGAAAAAGTCCAGTGAACAACCTGTTGCTAGGCATTTCATGGAAGCCAAACATAGTCTGGCTTCCCTGAGATATCGGATCATCGATCAGGTACCATCGTGGATTCGAGGGGGAGATAGATCACGCAAGTTACTACAGCTGGAGTCTCGTTGGATATTCCAGCTGGGTACCTTGGCACCGCTTGGTTTAAATGAATCGCTTGGTTTGCATGCTTTTCTTTAATAATTATATTCATTAGATATCTCCTAGATTCTATGCTGTCTGTTTGAGGTTATGCTCAAATGCTTGTATGATACGTTATACTTATTGCAGTTAGTCAAGGAGATTCCACCAGCAAGCATCTAACATAGTTGCCATATGATCTGATTGTTATGATGTATCCCTAGATATGCTTTAAAGCAAGAATTTGATATTTCTACATGGGATTAGAAGTGTAGTGTTATTACTACTTTGAGTAATTTGGATACGATCATTACATGCAAGTTTCTTTGTAATTATAGGCAGCTGCTATGTGTTTTGGTGATGGTTGCTATGCACTCCAATTAACGCTGACAAGCTGTGTTGCACACAGACTTCCGGCGTTGTCACTTGGTGTGGATTATAAATAGGTATGTCTGTATGTTACTTGTTTATCCTGACGAAAGAACTACATTATATGTTCTGAAACGTTGACATCACTGGGCTGTGTGATTGCATTATTTTAAAAGCCATCTGAGTGCCGCCTTCTCCTTAAAGAGATTGTGTATATATATATATATATATATATATATATATCATACACACACACAATACTGTGCAAAAGTTTTAAGCAGGTATAACTACCTGGTGTCTTGTTGCTGTGTTCAGTCTTTCCATGGTGTATGGCCTGTGACATGAAACTGTATAGGTCTACAAGCACAAGCATACCCAAGGCTACCAGGGCATGTTAACACAAGACGAACCAAGTTCCTGCATGCCCTGACATCCTGGACACACTAAGATTTGTAGTGCACTAGAAAAAAAAAACAAACGTGCACAGTAATTAAAATACATTATTCAATAAAGACTACAATACACATCATCTTTTCCCTTCTATATTAATAAGTCCCTTATTTAGTGTACAGTATTTTCTCCATTTTGCCCTTCCAACGTGAACCTCACCCCCGTGCTAGAAACACCAGGGGTGCTGTTGCAGCCCGACATCACTTGCACATCATCTCCTGTCTCCTCTGCTCTTAGCAGTGTCCCGCAGTCAGCTGCAGCAAAGATCCCTGGTCTCCTTCTGTCTGCTCTGCTCTTACCAATGTTCTCCATTGATTATTACTATGTATTAGCCTTCTTATATGTCCCTTTATATCAGAAACATTTAAAGTTAGGGAGAGTACATTTTTTTTATTTTTATCCCTAATATATTTCATCCCCCACAATACCCAACACATACCAATCTCCACTCACTGTTTCCAATATGTCAACTATGCAGGAAAAGAGTTCAAGCACCACATCAATCACAAGGCTCTATTCGCAAGGTAATTTGCATATATGCAAATTATCTTGCCCACAATGCATCTTGTTTGTTATTGATGCCCTCATTTCCTGTGTTGTTGACATATACAAATTAATAAACAGTGCTTTTCATGTAGTAATGGTGGGTACACACTACACAATATGCTCCCTGAGCGATATCGTGTAGTGTTGTCCCCGGCAGGCTGTGCTCAATGTCATTCATGACATTGAGCACAGCGGCTGAACGATATCATTAACAATATCGTTCAGCGCCGGGCTCTCTCCCCCATTCCCTGACATGCAGCAACCTGACGAGATCGGGCGGGAACGCGCGTCGTCGTTATCGTTCATCTTTCTGGGGTTAAAAATGGATGATAAAGTGGACGATATCGTTATCATTCAGTCGTCCACTTTATCGCCCAGTGTGTATGCACCTTCAGTGTTATAACTGAAAAAAAAAAATATATATATATATATATATGTATAAATATATATATTGTCTCCCTATTTCTACAAGCATGTAAATTGAACTACCCCCAGTGTAAGTGTAATAAATATATGTTTTTCTCATTTTGGGGGACTGGCTGTGATCTTGTTAGGTGGTGGCTAACCCCGTGTTGGGAATAAGACATGATCTATATGGACTGTCTTCATTCTTATGTGGGAAAATATAAAAGATCTATCATCCCAGTAAATTAAAGGTGGAGTGTAGGTATCAGTTGTTAAAAAGCGTAATACAGTACAGATAGCCCAATTTGAACATATGTAAATTATGTTACCCATAATGCATTTTGTTTGTTTTTGATTCAATGTTTTTAAGCTTTTCCTGTATTTTTTTGCATAAATAAATAAAATTATACTCTCCCTATTTCTTCACATGTGTGAATTAAACTACCCCCAGTGTGTGTTTTTTTTTATTTTTTTTTAGCAGAAGAAGTCATCGGAGGGGGGTGCCAGTCCCTTAGTTTGCCAGGGGTGCTTGGACCCCTAGATACACCCCTGAACAAAACTAAGCCTATATAATGTACATGTAGTATTCAGGATATCAGTCAGCAAAGTAGAGCCTAACAAAAGCGCTTCATGCCATATGAAGATCTGTATTGATTGTCTGACAAAACACCTCTGTCCTGTGGCACATTAACTTGAGATAGATTTTTAATGGAGCACACCATCTCACGCCACTCTATCTAAGTTAGGTTGCATTGGGAGCAAAGTTTAAAATGACACATCATTTTGTAAAAAGAGTTTATGTATATGAACACATAAACGAAGCTTGGCGTCCCACTTCCCCCTTGTAGTATTACTCCCAGAGGAAGGCCACCACGCCTGAAATGCATTGGAGTTCTTAACACTCCTATTACCAACATAGCTTGCTGAAAGGCCACTACCACGAGACGGAAGGACCGTACCTGCCGCTGCAGGAGAAGAGGCGACCTGATAAAACAAGCTGGCGAAGGGAAGAAGCAGGTGGGCGTCGAGAACATCCAAGGTACGCGACAGGTGATTCGGGGGAACCACTAACGTGACACCCTCTCCCCAGACAGCGGCATTTCTCTCTGGAAGCACGTTCACAGCGAGAGCCTGGAGACAGGTTCAACACTGTTGTTCGATCCCACGTAGAGGATAGCCCAGTCCAGAGCACCCCTTAATTTCTCTGGCCACCATACTGCCTACCCTCAGAAGTTATACCCGGGCAACGTCGACACCAGAGACCCACTGTGCAAATTCTGCATCTGTTAATTTTCATGAGTGGAAGCGGGACGCCACAGCCACTCTACTGAATAAATGAAATTTATTCCTAATACTCATCAATTAGTACTTGGATTAGGCATCCACCTATCAAACAACAGCTAGTACCTGGACACCAATTATTTGTTACTTTGCAGGGAGTTTGAACACATTGTCTATCGCATATTGGTATTGATTTACTCCTAATGTTCTGATCTGTACCCAAGGTAACAAAAACAAACTATTTTCTGATTAATGACGATACTGTATGTATTAATTTTTAGCACTAGTAAGTAAAGTATCTTTTATAAACACATTACAGTCTATTTATATATGTATTTTTTCCATTCCTAAACGCATTCAAAGACATTTGGTGATACATACACATAAAGGATACAAGCAGCAAAGAGCACTATTTACTAGGCTGAGCGCAGCACAATTCTTTCTTCATTTTGTAAAAAGAGTTTAATGTATAAGAACACATAAACGAAGCTCGGCGTCCCACTTTCCCCTCATAGTAGTTAATCTTGGCATACTTGAATACAGACATGTAAATTGTAATATCAACGAATGTGTGAAAGTGCGCTGGATAGTAAATAAATTGCAATACACTTCAATTTGTAAAAATTCAATAAAATCAGATGCTAGTCATCATAACCTAATATAGTCATAGTGAACCACAGTTCCACCAGTTCTTAATGGATTCAGTGTTCATAAGCATTTTAAGATACACCCAGGGCCAGATTAAGCCTTGTGGGGGCCCCAGGGAAACTAAATTGCGGGGGCCCCTTCAAGCCACAAGGAGCTTCCCCCTTCCCCCTAAGCCTTCTGCCCTCCTACCCCCAAAGCCACTGCTGCTGACTTACCTGAGAGACGGCGTGCGGGCATGAGCTGCTCCCTGGTCCTTTCATCGGCGTCACGGATGTAATGTGTCACGTGGCACAGATGAGAAGAAGACTCGGGAGCCGCTCTGCGCTGTATGCAGCGGCACTGACTGTGCCGCTTCATACATTAACAGCGAATCGTGGCAGTGAGCATCAGTCCGGGAACAGGTGTCACTGGACACCTGTTCTCGGCAGGGTCACACTGACCCTGCGTGGGGGCCCCTCCATGTGTGGGGGCCGAGGGTCGACTGCCCATGTCACCCCCCCCCTTTATCCGGCCCTGGATACACCAAACATCAAGTATAGAAACTTGCAGCTCCTCTGCGTTGGTAGTTCCCAGAATCCCGTAGTCATAACAATCTGTGAAAGCAGAGCAAACATGGGGTATGAAATTGTTTTATTAAAACATTGTATGCAGAGACGGAGATTGCCTGGTGGAGTATATGCTTAATATCACGTGGTAACCAGCCCACAGAGTTAAAGACCTTGGTACGGGTCACCCTTCACAGATATAAATGGCAATGTTTTGAGGTGATGACAAGACTCATTACATTAAGGTGGCAGCTTCTGCTACATTTATTTTGTGGTCCTGGTGTCTCTTCTCTTTTAAATGGATCCTGCAGGTTCACAACTTACGAGGTTTGTATCATTGCCTGTACTACACTGCTTCACCCACCACAGCATATGGTAGTGACTGCAATATAATGCAAAGATCAGCACAGTGACTGCCAATACAGAGGACATTAAAAACCATCTTAAATTTACAATACAGAGAGCATCACTGACTGCCATATAATAAAGAGGAGATTAGTGACCACCATATAATATATATTGAGCATCAGTGATTGCCATATAGTATAGAGAGCATGTATATGCATACAAATATTATATGCATAAATATATACATTTTTATGGAAATAGATGAAGAAAGGTTGAGTGCCCAATATTGTAACATGTTTAGGCCCAATAAAATAGAAAAAAATGCCAAATAAATGCAAACCAACTAGATACTAAATATTGCTTATCTGTAATTTTGAGGTAGTCTGGAAGTCAGTCACGGGCCAATCGTCCTCAGGTATTCTCTCTTCTGTCAAGGCAGGTTTAGGATCCACAAGTCACAGTTATATAGGTACTGTGTCCAGCATAAATACAACAGAAAAAGTTGCGTAATAGTGTGATATCTTAGGTGTGTGTAGGATAAAGGAGCGGGGTTTAGTGCAACCAAAATGAAAGTGTCAAGTCCTAATTATATGCTCATATACATTCAAGAAAAAAATGTATAATTGATGTGCTTATTACAGTGTCACAGTATTTCTTGCATTACCAAGGGTGAATAGGATTCTTACATATATTAATGCAATAACAGAGGAATATCCACATAGAGCAGTAATAAAAAAAAAATGATGAGCAGAACAGACTGTCTACTTTCCGGCTGGGATGACGGGGTGTCCAGTTCTGCCATATTGTTGTCCAGTGGCAGGGTTATGGGAAGCATCTGTCGGGTTTCTCCAGTCCTGCTCTGTAACAGCGGGTCCATAGGGGTCTGTTGCAAGTTCCTTCCACTCCTTAGCAGCCACAGTGACGACTGATGTGCTGCTATGTTTGTTCTGTGTATAAAGTGCCCTCTGGGGGTCAACGTGCTGAACCACAGCCTTTTTATGTGATTTCAGTATGGTGCACCAAACTGAAGCCAGAGTATCCTATTAGCCCTGAAGTGCCGCCTGATGCCTGCACTTATCGTGGATATTTTTGAGGACCTGATGTGTTGCGAAAACACATACTGTACGTCTGTGAGGTTTTTGCGGACCATATGTGTTTTCGTGAGATATATCCTATTATTTTGTTTGAAATAATAGGATAGGGTGAAAAAAAATTGGCAAAAAACAGGGATAATCGGCAAAAAAACACAGTTTTTCACCATTCACAGGGATCCATTAGCGCCCGAACAATATTCGGGGTTAATTGGATATCGCCTTCTGAGTTGCACGGATCACTGTGCACCAATACAAGTGGCAGGGGTTTGCATACAGTGCATACATAGATGTGGATTTAGACATTTTTGCATAGGTCCTTCTATTCTGAGTTCAGTCGGATCTGTCTTTCCATGGAAGTTAGAGTTTTGGGGCAGCAGCAGTGCGAGCGCACAGAATCGCCCTGTCCTGTGGGAGTGAGATAGGCATGTCGAGGACGTGTATGAAAAGCTGCATGTGATTCTGTCATGTATATGGGGCAGGGAGGCCTGTTTCTGATGGGGCTGATGCAAGTGCCGATACTAATGTTGACAGCTGAGGCAGTTGGCATAAAATGATTGGGTTGCATGGGTTTCTGCATGCAGATGCACAAACTCCCACGGCTACCCACTGCTACAGTGACTCAGACTCATTTTATCCTTTGCATATCAATTATATCAGTTCCTCTCCTTTCAGAGATTACAGTCTGATCTCTACACCACAAATCACAAGTAAGAAAATTAGATTGCAGTGTATTTAGAAACACGATCATTGGGCACTTTGGAAACATTATTCAGTGCTAACAATACTAAATTCATGCTATTCTGGGCACAATTGTATTTCATTAAGTGTCTACTGCAGTAGCGTATCTCTATTGGGTGCATCATGTCCCCTGGGGAGCCTACAACGCACACCCTTTACCCTATGCTTTACTTACCCTCTGTCCATCAGGCGGCTGGATGCATCTTGTTTCTGGCTCTATCTTAGAAATATGGTGCTGATGACACTTCTCCGAAGATAATGGCGCAAATCCGCAAATGTACGAAAGACTCTGACAGAGTCCTTCTGACAGTCTGCACATGTGCTAGCACCATATTTTTTCCAAAAGGGATGGGGCCACAGACAGCTGCACATGGGCCCTCTCCAATCTTAAAGCGCCCATGGTCCACTGACTTTACTCTTCAGTGGGGCCCTAAAATATGCTTTCATTAAAATGTAAAATTATCTTTGTTTCCAGGTCTTAAAAGTCCATCATATCATATTATTAAGATATACAGTCAGGTCCATAAATATTGGGACATTGACAGAATTTTCAGATTTTGGCCTCTATTCACCACCACAATGCTTTTGAAATGAAACAAACAAGATGTGCTTTAACTGCAGACTTTCAGATTTAATTTGAGAGTAATTACATCCAAATTGGGTGAACGGTGTAGGATTTACAACAGTTTCAATATGTGCCTCCCACTTTTTAAGGGACCAAAAGTAATGGGACTATCAACTCAAAAGCTATTTCATGGACAGGTGTGAGCTATTCCCTCGTTATTTCATTATCAATTAAGCAGGTAAAAGGTCTGGAGTTGATTCTAGGTGTGACATTTGCATTTGGAATCAGTTGCTATCAACTCTCAATATGAGATCCAAAGAGCTGTCACTATCAGTGAAGCAAGCCATCATTAGGCTGAAAAATCAAAACAAACCCATCAGAGAGATAGCAAAAACATTAGGTGTGGCCAAATCAACTGTTTGGAACATTCTTAAAAAGAAAGAACGCGCCGGAGAGCTCAGCAACACCAAAAGACCCGGAAGACCACGGAAAACAACTGTGGTGGATGACAAAAGAATTATTTCCTTGGTGAAGAAAAACCCCTTCACAACAGTTGGCCAAATCAAGAACACTCTCCAGGAGGTAGGTGTATATGTGTCAAAGTCAACAATCAAGAGAAGACTTCACAAGAGTGAATATAGAGGGTTCACCACAAGATGCAAACCATTGGTGAGCCACAAAAACAGGAAGAACAGATTAGAGTTTGCCAAACAACATGTAAAAAAGCCATTACAGTTCTGGAACAACATCCTATGGACAGATAAGACAAAGACCAACTTGTACCAGAGTGATGGGAAGAGAAGAGAAGGAAAGGAACTGCTCATGATCCTCATCAGTGAAGCATGGTGGTGGTAGTGTCATGGCGTGGGCATGTATGGCTGCCAATGGAACTGGTTCCCTTGTATTTATTGATGATGTGACTGCTGACAAAAGCAGCAGAATGAATTCTGAAGTGTTTCGGGCAATATTATATGCTCATATTCAGTCAAATACTTCAGAACTCATTGGACGGCGCTTCACAGTGCAGATGGACAATGACCCGAAGCATACTGCATAAGCAACCAAGGAGTTTTTTAAGGCTAAAAAGTGGAATGTTATGCAATGGCCAAGTCAATGCCCTGACCGGAATCCGATTGAGCATGCATTTCACTTGATGAAGACAAAACTGAAGGGAAAATGCCCCAAGAACAAGCAGGAACTGAAGACATTTGCAGTAGAGGCCTGGCAGAGCATCACCAGGTATGAAACCCAGCGTCTGGGGATGTCTATGCGTTCCAGACTTCAGGCTGTAATTGCCTGCAAAGGATTTGCAACAAAGTATTAAAAAGTGAAAGTTAGATTTAGGATTATTTAGTTTGTCCCATTACTTTTGGCCCCATAAAAAGTAGGAGGCACATATAGAAACCGTTGTAATTTCTACACCGTTCACCTAATTTGGATGTAATAACCCTCAAATTAAATCTGAAAGTCTGCAGTTAAATCACATGTTGTTTGTTTCATTTCAAAGCCATTGTGGTGGTGAATAGAGGCCAAAATATGAAAATTCTGTCAATGTCCCAATATTTATGGACCTGACTGTATATAGAGATTGATGGTATGTGAGTACTATGCAAATGTGTGTACCTTATCCTGCATGTTTTCTCTCTGGATGTACTCAGAAATCATGCCTGCCTGTTTAGATTTATGCAGTTCAGGCACTTGCACCCGCCTGTGCCAAGAGAGGTAGCATTCTAATTCTAAACCCTGCTAATTGAGTTGGCCGCTGCAGTTAATTGTATTCCCCCCATAGTTTGTAGCTTTATACTCAGGAGAACTGTCTGATAATTTTTCAGTTAACATTCTGTTGTATTAATTGTGCTCTTAACATAAGAATATAACCTTGAATGGGTATGTAATGCTGGCTGTCGGGATGCCTCCTGTCAGAATATCGACAGCGTCATCCCGATGGTTGGTATCCCGACAGGGGTCGGGTAAGTATACTTACCCTCCCCCCTTCCCCCTAACCCTCCCTTTTTGTAGCCTAACCCTAACCCTCCCTACCCCGCACCCTAACCCTCCCCGTTAGTGCCTAAACCTAAGTCTCCCCCTTCATGCCTAAACCTAACCCTCTCCCTTAGTGCCTAACCCCCCCAGTGGTGCCTAACACTAAACCTCTCCCCTAGGGGTGCCTAACCTCCCCCCCAAAACCTAACTCTAACCTCGCTACACTTCCTAAACCTAACGCTCCAACCCGCAGATAACGCTTAGGGTGCCTCGGACTTACCTCGTTTGGGCTGGCATCCATCGGCGTTCTGGATTAAGATAGGCGTTGGTATTTTGACGCCTATTTTAAGTCCCTTGTCGGGATTCCGATGTCAGTATTGTCTCCCTATAACCTACCCTGAACACAAATCCAGTATGAATTTAATAGGCTACTCAGTCAGTTAAAAATATTTCTCAGTCAAACCTATTCAGCAAAACCTTGAAATGTGGCTAAATCCTAAAGATATATAATTTCATCGGTTATCAAGGGTTTAACAGAATTAGAAGGAACATTGGTGACTGTTCTACTGTATCTAGCGATTACAAGAAGGCAAGCAGTAGCTCTACATGAGTCAGGAAACTTCATAGATATTTTTGGCATGGTGCACTGCATACTGCAAATTTTTCCTAACCAAAATATGTAGCTCTTAATATTATGACAAATGTGTCAACCTCTGCTTTTGAACAATATAGCTTACAGGACTCCATTTTAAATATGTTTTTAATCAAATATGTTTTTTCTAATTTATTTTTGATGAAATGATCCCTTTAAATGTCTGTCCGAGTTGTGATTTGAATTGTTATGCTGCATGCACATAAATGGGAGTACTGTTTCATAGAAATAATTCAAACGAGCCATGAAAACACACCTGTTCCACAAAGCCTACCAGTTATTTTCTCCCTCTTAAATCTACTCCTCTGTCCTCTCTCCATATTTCTTCCTAGTTTTACCCCTATTCCTTTAGACCACAGGTTCTCAAACTCGGTCCTCAGGACCCAAACAGTGTTTTCCAGGTCTCCTCATAGAATCACAGGTGAAATAATTAGCTCCATCTGTGCATCTTTTAAAATGTGTCTGTGAGTAATGACTACACCTGTGCACCTGCTGGATGACCTGCAAAATGTAACCTGTGTGGGGTCCTGAGCACCGAGTTTGAGAACCACTGCCTTAAACTGGGCATCCACTATACAATTTTCTGTCAGATATCTGTCCAATCTGGCTGGTTGGAATGAAAACCTGGTAATGTATGGGAGCAAATGACAGTCGATCATATGGTATTAAACACTGAAAAAAGGACAACATTTTTTTTTCAAATTTTTTCAATTTGTGTGTTTTAACCAATTTTGTCTGAACAACCATTTTTGGCTATTTTCCAGTGTTTGTGAGCAAATGGACGATTGTCATTTGCATATTTAAAACAAATACATATCCCCCACCACCACTAGTTAGTCAGTGCATTAGAATTACACTCTCCAGTTATGATTAGAGATGTACACGGACCCCCGTGTTTTTGTTTTGGTTCTAAACAATCATCATGTTTTAGTTTTGAAAAAAATTATAAAGCAGCTAAAATAATGTAATCTGGGCCTATTTTTGTACCTACAGTATTATTAACCTCAATAACATTCATTTCCAGTCAATTTTGTCCACCTCACAATATTGTTTTCACCCATATTGGCCAAAGGCTGCAACGAGCTTGCTGGCTAAACTAAGCGACAGAGCAGCAGCACAAACACATAGCAGTTTAAAAGAATAAAACAAAAAGGTCACCTTGGGGTGCAGCGATCTCAAACACAGTACCGTATACAATTTTTTGGGGCAAATAATAAACTATTTAGTATACGTAGTGATAGATTTCCAAGAGAAAAACAAGATGTGGGTTCACTTTAATGGCACCCTAATTGCATTTATTTTCTTTTTTTTTTAACACAGTGCCTGAACAATATTGGAGAAGGGGGAATGAGGAAAGGGGGGAATTCCGCATAGGACCAAAGATTCAATAATAGCAGTGAAATGAGATGTACTACTTGCCAATATTATTACATTGGAGAGAAATCCTAAGTTCTAAAAGAGTTGGCAGTGCACCCCTGAGTTTTATGGTATACCAAGTACACATAACAAGAATGTTTTTGTAGTTTGCAAAAAAAGAAGAAAAAAACTCTGGTGGCACTCTTAAAACAAATTGAAAGATAGATATGTTTTGTATAATGTAGTATTTAAAAATAATAATGTTTATTTAATTGGCTTAAAATAAGGGAGGGAGATATTTGCTGCCTTCATCAGTAAACATAGAAGTCCCTCACTTAAATACACAAAATTGAAGACACAATTGACAAAAAAAAGTCAGTGTATATACATATAGATTATAAAGGATGTGAAATTCAATAATTACCCAAATGGTAAAATAAAGAATCCAATTATTTGTATCTTATTTTATATCTATAATTATGTATCAAAGGTTATGGTACCTGAATTTAAATTCAGAGAAATATCTTAGTTACAATATACAATATAAATGTAAATATTATATCATAACAATGACTACCTCCTAAGAGAAAAGTATCAATATATATCACCTTCCCAATGCAAAAAAACAATAATAAATTTTTTTTATTTGATTTCCCAAATTTTTAGGTGATAGTGGATTTCTGTTCAGTAGGTGGAATCAGGAGATTTAATTTCCCAGATATATTTATTTTATTAACTATTTCTTACCTGTTATTTATATAGCACACACACATATTCCACAGCGCTTTACAGAGACATATGTAGTGATTTAAGCTAATGAGTACAAACTGAACAATTGGTATGGTTAATTGCCACAAGGTAATTGTCACAATATATATTCTACCTGAATATTCACTTTGTAAGACTATGATAATCTTCCACTTAAATAATTATTAGTTGTATTCCTACAATTATCTTACAACAGTGGTTCACAAACTGGGTGCTGCGGCAGCCTGGGGTGCCTCAGGGCACTTGCAGGGGTGCCTCGGGTTGGTCATCCAGTACCAAGTAAAATGATTTTTAGTCAGTGTGATAGGCAAAACCAATGCTAATGGCTGCCAATCAAAAAATATGTGGTCAAAAAGAAGAGCAGACCTGTCAACCACTACATAACTGAACCTAACGGTGCGTACACATGGTCAGATAAGCTGTCAGATTTATACGATAACGATCCTATCGTTATCATTTGAATCTGACAGCTTCTGTCCCTTGCAAACAACCAAACGATGGTCGATGCGCGGCCATGTATGGTCGTTATCGACCATCGTCGGTAGTCCGTGCAAGCAGGCATACCTGGTCGATATCGACCAGGTTAGCCTGCTTACTATAGGGACCCGCGACCGTTAATAGCGGGTCGTTATAGTTGTAAGGGGCTTGCAGCATGTGTTGGATGTTCGATAACGATCATCCAACACATGCAGAATGATCAGATAACGATCGTTATCGTTATGTGATCTTCCCCCCATCGTACCGTGTGTACGCACCATAAGGGTGACATATAAGCACAATTTACTTCATTTAATATTACTGAATTTCTCAATAAAAAACTTTTGGCCCAGGTGTGTCGAAGAAATGCCGATATTCTAGGGCACCGTGATTCAGAAAAGTTTGGGAACCACTGTCTTACTGTAATAAAACAGACGTCTGCATAGACAAATTGAAAAGTAGGAAATACATGCCATTTGCTATTGCATTAGATGGCTGATGAGTGCTCCCTGTAATCACAGTGAGATAGAAGACAATGGGGTCTATTCACTAAGCCTTGGAGAGAGATAATGTACCAACCAATCAGCTCCTAACTGTCATGTTACAGGCTATGTTTGAAAAATAACAGTTAGGAGCTGATTGGTTGGTCCTTATCTTTCTCCACTTTATCTCTCTCCAAGGCTTAGTGAATAGCTCCCAATAGACACTTCTGCTGTGTAGTCCTGTGTAAACCCTGTTGCTGAGAGCATTGCAGGGATTTACATAGGAGCAAATGAGAGAGTACCTGGTGGAAATACCTGGAAAGATCTGCAGGTAGGATAACGTTGAATATGCTGGAGGTGGTCCCGGGCAACTCCTCCTTGAGGAGCTTGGACAGAATGTTGTGCATTTCGCCTGTTAAAATGGAGGCTTGGTTACATTCAGGTCTGTGATTGCTCCGACTAATGTGACATATATGCAGCATATAACATTATTAGAATGATTGACATATGCCTCCACCAAGCTGGGGTCACCGCTGAGTCCGGAGTGTCCAATCATTAAGACTCTCCCGCTGCCACTATGGTGACTGACATCTGCAGTATAGTAACCAATCCTAGGAGTAGCTGCTGTCCGGAATAGCAGTCGGCAAAAACATTCTTGTACAGTGTCTGAACACACAACACAGTGTTTTATTGAATTTTTTTTTAACACAGTGCCTGAAGAACACATAGTGCCTCACACTGCACCTATTTTTTATAACAGTGTACATTTAACAAAATGGTTCTAATTGCTTTTTTTTTTTACACAGTGCGTGAACACACAACACAGTCCCTCACAGTGATCCTATGGCAGTGGCACCCTTTTTTTTTATAACACAGTGCCCCTTTAACACAGTGCTCCTAATGGCTTTATTTTTAACACAGTACCTGCCTGAACAGACAATACAGTGTTTTTTTTAACACAGTACCTGAACACACAACCATGGGTGTATTAGGAGAGGAGGTGACCCGTGCGCAGTCTATGTCTGAGGCCCCCTCCTCTCTATTCGGTGGCCGGCAGCGCAGGACAGTAGACTCTGGGCACTAGTAGACTCTAGCATTGTGCCAGAGTCTACAATGCATGCGCAGATCATCGGGGAAATTGTGGTGGCAGCCATTTTCTTGGCTGCCGTGCCATTTTGCCGGTGATTTACACAGTGCTGCTACCGCCAACACCGGACTCCTGAGAAGCAAGTATTCAATAAATGGGTGCAGAGTGTGATGTGTGGATCCCCCTGGACCAATTATATATACGCCCTTGCACACATAACACAGTGCTTCGTAGTGTTTTTTTTACACAGTGCCTGAAGCCCCCTGAACCCACAACACAGTGCTTCACAGTGGGTTTTTTTATGACATAGTGGCCATTTAACACAGTGCTCCCAATGGTGTTTTTTAGTGCCTAAAAGTGAATTTTTTTAATACAGTGCATGACCCTGAACACACAACACAGTGCACTACAGTGCTGCAGCCCCCCATCCCTCCGATCTCCTTTGTGAAATGGCGCCCAATCATAAGGGAGAGACTTTTATATGCCATCCAAAACATGCAAAATCTGAACTTGGTGAGAAGACCCGAGCCGGGGCTTGGTACAACTCGTAATCCCTAAATTTGGGTGTGTTCGTATTCCAGGAATCCGAACCTGTACATCTCTAGTTATGACTGCCACATATATCTAGTTTTTTTCTGCCCTCTTCCCTCCTATTCCCTCCACACAGTTTTGCACTCAATATGGGATGGGGGATATGATGATATGGGGGAAGACTATGCGGAAAATTGGAGGATAGCTGGGTGATTGGGGGGTGATTGAGTGGGACAATATGAGAAAGGGAATTAAGTACATTAAAATAGTGTTAGACATGGCACATGGGTGTTACCTAACCCCCAATAGGCAAAGCTAGACACACCCCACCAGGAGTGCACACCCAAATGAAAAGTGCTGTGCATGTGGCACCCCAGTGTATTTAAATAGGGAGAAAGAGCCCTTTCTCTCACCCAACTAGTTATAGGTTATATGCAATTTCATGTATGTACACAGTAAGCATAATATATATATATATATATATATATATATATATAGCTAATCTAGTTGAACAGCAATTCATGTATTTACACTATATTAAATTAGTTAATAAAAAGGGTTGTTGTGCTGTTTTGGGCACTCTTAGCCCCTGTGCCCCCAGACTGTTTAGCTGTCCCCCCCAAGTGAGCTGATGGGCTCTTCTCAACTGCCACAGCTCAGCAATACTGCAGGGAGTCCTGGAGACGAGAACTCTGCTACTGACTAAAAGAGGGGAGCCTTGCCGGCACAAAGGCCGTATGCTGGGCATTGTGAGACACTGAGCAGTGTATGGGTCCGGCGGGAACAAGAGCCAGCTCGCGCACAGTAGGGCAGAAGTTTATATAAGGTCATGCAATGCACCGTTGGAGTAGTACGCTTGAGGCAGTTAAGTGGAGCGGAATGTTAAAGGTGCCTTTCCTCAGGGACATCGAGGGAGCAACATTCGATCCGTGTTAGCCGGAGGGCAGGATGGGGCCGGAGAGTGCTGGCTGAGGTAAGGAAGCTGCCGGGGACACTAAAGGAGGAAGCAGTGTCATCGGGACCGCCCAGAATCCTCCCCCGGGGCTGGTGACTGAAAGCTGGGGACCTGACTGCAGGAGAGATTGTTGTCTTCCTCTGAGGTGCTGGAATTCCTGATAATGACTACAGGGAACAGGTCTGTCAGCTATTATAAAACATCACATTTCAGTACAAGCCTTGCAGTTACTACAGGCAGTATCCATTATTAAACTCTACAGTCCTAGCTACAAGTAATGGTCAGTTTTCTCACTAAAGTCACTTCCTCGGCATCAGCTGAGGTATAAAGGGACTAATTAGGTAAAACTAGTGAGGAAAGGGAATACCTCAGTCATAACAGCTGAACCTCTTGCAGCTCTAATAAAGGGACATCTAGTCTACACTGCTGGAGATATCCTAAAAGAGAAAAAACTATTTTCAGGACTTATCGATAGGCCAGCAAGGGATTATAAATTATAAGTGACAGCACACTAATAGACTATCCTATGATGCTCAGTTTGCTGTATAGGAAACCTTGATTTCTGTCAGGACATTTCACAGAAGTTAGGCAGAGTCAGGTCTCCTCAGTATCAGCACAGGCCCGGGCTTGCAACTTCCAAGTGTCAGTACAGTTATTAACCAAGAGGATCAGAGTAATATAAATATTACTGTGGCACCCATCCCTTCTAACGTGCACCAACAAAAGTTTACTGGCCAGAGTCTAAGTGGCTCGAGGGACATTTTGGGACTTACATAGCATTAAGGTATTTTGTTAACCCATTTATATCACAGCGCAAGAAAGAGGCATTCTAGCTCTAATAAATTTGTGGATACAAGTGTAATCTTTATTGCTCACAGTGTGTGTCGAGTTGTCATCTGAAATTGTTGAATCATATGTCCGGTGTGTCAATTGTTATTCTGCTGAATTGTTATCTGTGAATAAATCTTACTTTTGGCTCAATCTTATTGCCTGTACCTATATTGCAACACTTCGAAAGTGTTAAAGAGAACCCTGAACTTAGAGTTGTTTGGTAAGCAATCTATTACACCACACCTAAAATTACCTGTACACGCCTATGATTCTCACTGTACGGCATTATGGACAATTGGTGACATCTTAGAAATAAATAAGTAAATAAAATTAAATAATAATAATATATAAATTACAAACATACAAAATATTTTTATTCATTAACTCTTCATAAGCAGATAAATTTGCAATATATAGCACAACTGTATTGCCAATCTTTGTAACAGAGATCAAATTCACATATTTGGAGAATATTTACTGTGTAACAATTTTTCAATAATTGCCTC
Organism: Taudactylus pleione; assembly: GCA_031769625.1. Classification (NCBI taxonomy): domain Eukaryota; kingdom Metazoa; phylum Chordata; class Amphibia; order Anura; family Myobatrachidae; genus Taudactylus; species Taudactylus pleione. The sequence continues at coordinate 24,944,291 of JAUIMM010000006.1, forward strand.
AAAGAACTGCAAACATTAGTAACATTTCACTAAAGACACACTGTAGAGTGCTGAGGTTTTCAAGAATTGCATGAATCACCATTCTTTTCCTCATAAAAATAGCAGAGAATTGATATCATTATTGGACTTGTCTGTAAAAATAAAAAATACATTGTAAATCAATGGTGCTATTTTAGAGAAATTGAGTATTTCAGGAGTAAAGAGAACAGAGTGGATTGGAGAACCAGAAGTGGCATCTGAATGATAGAGTTGGCAGGTCTACAAGTGCCTGCTGGATCTTATGAATGGAGCTTGGCTGAGAAGGGAATAGAGTTATGCAGCTGCAGTGGTGATGTGTGTGCAGAAAGTGTTTTCTGTGTTCTGATCTGTAATTGGCTAGTATAATTCCTTTGCTGCAATAAATTGGCGGAGAGAATACAAAGTTATTTCTGAGTAGCAGAGATAGAAATATACAGAGGTGACAGAAGCATAGACAAGTGCACATTATTTTATTATATTAGGGGATTTGGTGATATTAAGGGGTATATTTACTAAAGTGCGGGTTTTCAGAAGTGGAGATGTTGCCCATAGCAACCAATCTGACTCTAGCTATTATCTTCAAGAAGGTGCTAGATAATTAAGTAGAATCTTGTTGCTATGGGCAATATCTCCACTTGTAAAAACCTGCACTTTAGTAAATATGCTCCAAAGTGTATGTCTCAAGGGCAAAATAAATGTAAAATATGATGTTGACTATAGCAGATTGCTGCACATACAGAACAATGTACTGTATTATGTTAGAATCAGTAATAAGTTCATGGGTTACTGTCATAGTTGCACAACCTCTAGGAATATCCGGGAGACTCCCAGGTTATTGGCATAGTTCCCAGACTCCAGACCGGGTAGGCAAAACACCCTGATGTTCTCAGTCCCAGTGGATACAGGCTATCCACCAGATTCTTGGTGGTACACCACATGTTTATTGCAATAGTGAGGCAGCTCAGTGTCGGAAGTTCCGGAGGCAGTGGAATTAATGGCCCCTGAGTGGCAGCTGTCAGGAGTGCACCAGGGAGCAGGCCCGATGACAGAAGGGGTTAACAGGGGCACACAGAAAAATCAATCATTAACTGCCACCTGCACCCTGCTTATCACTGTAGCAGCGAACACAGTGGTTACGGGTGGATCTTACTGTGGGTTCTGGTGGAGCAGCTGTCTCTTTTCTACAAGCACAGCAGCAGTGCCTGAAGATTTGCAATGCAACAAATGTGACATCATGATGTCAGGTCGCGCTGCAAGACTGAATGACAGGGGAACTGCAGCACAAAGAGGAGCAGGGGTAACCAGAAGACCCAGGAGAAGATAAGTGTCTGTGGGCTCAAGCCAGAGGGATGCGGGAGCAGAAGCTGGACGGCCACTTTGGGCCTGGCTGAGAGACACTGTGGTACTGGCTAGAGAGACGAGGGGTAAGCTGGAGAGACAGAAGGGGACTTACTGGAGAGACATTGGGGGAGCTGGAGAGACAAAAGCGAGCTAGCTAGGGAGACACTGGGGGAGGGGGCTGGAAAGACAGAAAGGGGATGGCTGGAGAGACACTGTAGGGGCTAGAAAGTTTTTTGTGTGTCTCTGACACCTCCACAATTGTGCCTCAGATCAACACTCCTGTCACTGTCTCCATTTTTATATGTATTCCAATGTCTTTCTGTCTGCCTGTCTCTGTGTATTTTTTTTAATACCCTCCCCCATTGTTTGTGTTGGTCAGCATTAGTTGCTGGTGAAAGTATTACATCAAGCATCAGGGAAATTTTCTGCATTAGAGACTGACCTCTTGACTTAGACAGCCCAGGAGTGAAGGCAGAAGAAGGGAAGAGACAGAGAGGAAAGATTAAATTCACTGCTATTTAGGTTTTATTTAGGTTTTTTAGATTGTTTATGATATTTTTGTATATTATATTTATGTTATTATTATACATTATACATATGTATATATACTGTATACAGTTTGTATGTGTGTATATATATATATATATATATATATATAGTAACAAGGGGGCACTCCAAATAATTCATAAATTCCTGAGTGCTCTCCCTGTAGCCACGGCATACAAAGTCTCTCAACATGGGTAGCACTCCAGAGCTTTGAAAGAAGAATAACCAGGGACTGTCCTTCACATTTTCAACGTTTCAGAAGTTTATTACTTCTTTTGTTAAGGATACAGATAATAAACAAAGTGCTTACCTTATAAAGCGGTCACCTCCACAATCTCGCACTTGTTAAAATACAGCCTTTCCGTTGCAACAACCATAATAGTATTATTATTATTACCAGTAATTTATATAGCACACACATATTCCGCAGTGCTTTACAGAGAATATTTGTCCATTCACATCAGCCACTGCCCCAGTTGAGCTTACAATCTATGTTCTCTACCAAATGCTCACACACACATACACACTAGGGTTCATTTTTGTTGAGAGCCAAGTAACCTACCAGTATATTTTTGGAGTGTGGGAGGAAACCGGAGTACCCGGAGGAAACCCACGCAAGCACAGGGAGAATATACAAACTCCACACAGGTATGGCCATGGTGGGAATCGAACCCATGATCTCAGTGCTGTAAGGCAGTAATGCTTAATTTTGCTCTGAGCACTATTGGGCTGCGAGCACTTTTAGGCAAATCTGCCAAGCGCGGCTGTTGTCACGATGACTTGCACCTGCGAGTATATCATGTGCAATAGGATTGACCCAATGTTTTCTTATACTCCTCTTGTCTCCTTCATTGATGGGATTGCCTCTGTGTGCTCTATCAGTAAGAATGAGAAGTGAGTGTGCCTTCTGATTATATATGAGGTTGGAGCCCGGACATGATGTTGCTCATGCCCTTATCGTCCCCTTCATTTTCCTACTGAATATGCAGGGCTTCTAAGTCCAAGCATATATTCTGTTTTTACAGCCAGAGGAGACTGTTTACCAAAGAATATTTGTGAGATATCCCATGAAAATTCCTGTTTTTATGGAGTACCCACAAATGTTAAGGGCCCTCAGAATGTATGTACAGGTGTCATGCAGCAGATGTCTGAGATATGCTGCAATCCCCAGTTTTTAATTGCAAAAGCATCTTAAAAGCAGAATTTACCAAGCATGGCACAGGTAACTAATGACATCTTCAGATGGTGCTATCCATTGTAGCCTATAGGCTATAAATTATGATAATTACCAGTAGAGGGATCCATAGGTTCGCTCCCTGGTATTCTCCACTCGTACATGCGAGGTCCTATGACCAGGGCCATAACTAGGGTAGTGCGACCAGTGCCATGGCACAGGGCACCGCAGGGCAGGGGGCACTGTTTGGGCCTGTCAATTTTCTGTTTATTATCATTCTCACTTGTAGGTTTCTCTTCTTTTATCCCCAGCATCTCCTGGCCTCCCCTATCTCTTCCTTGTCCCTTCCCCATGAGGCCATGGCCCTTTTTCAGGTGCACTCTCTTATGTCCCTACCAAAAGTCTGGATACGGCTCTGCCTATGACCTTGTGTGACCATGTGCAGTAGTACGGCAATCCCAGTAGCAGAGCACGGGCCTCGGTTCCTGCATGTATATTTTAATACATTCCAGCGATACATAATTTCTGATTGCAGCAATGAGCAGCGATAATAAATTATACCCATCAAGCCTAAAACTCAATAATGAATTATTAGGCACCTGAATGAGCTATACACTATTAAACTATTATTGCTGGCTGACTTTTCACTGAAACCATTGACTTTTGCTATCCTTTTATTCTGCATTACATTCCTGTACTAAGCTGTGTTGTTGTAACCTAGAGTCTAGATTCTGATTTATTAGCCTTTGTGCAAGCTGTCTGGCTTCCTAGGAAATATTTGGAACTACTTGGCATAGTCTTGGAACTTATGAGAACTTGTGGAACATTCTGCCTGGTTCTATATACAAACCACATGTCAGGGTTCAGCCTAGGATCGGCCTCTCTCACCTCCTTGCCGGCTTCCCCTGACTTCCTTGCGGTCAGACGTCTGGTGCAGTGATGGATGTGGGGCTGAGTATGTTGCCTTAGGTGCTTCCATGGTCGGCTGTGTGTGCTGGGGATCGGAGTTCCCATCATGGGCACCGCCATGACAGTTCCTCTCATGTGACAGTACTCCTAACCTATGGTAGCATGATTTCAGTCAGCTGATGCTGTGCTCCAGTAATCTGCTACCCCTGGGTATAAATCCGCCTCCAGAACTCCAGGAAGTTGCTGTTCAACTTCTTCTTCTCTGTTCCAGTGATACCAGTGTTGCTCTGTGCTAATCTTTTAGAGAGTTACTTCAGCCTGTTCACAGTTCTCCAGTTTCCAGTATTAGCTTCCAAGCTATTCATAGTCTGAGAGTAGTTCTCTCCCAGTATCCAGACTGTTTTGTTTTCTATGTCTGTGTGTCTTTGTATATGTGCTGCTAGTATTGCAGCTTCCTTGTGTCACTGAGGTGTCAGATTACCTGCTGGTATTAATTAGCTCACAGCTGGACTCCCAGCACATGTATGTGTCAATCTGCCCTGTGTCTTGTCAGTGCAAATCTGCACTTGCATTTAGCACTCTCCTAGTGTATGCCTGACTTCTCTTTGCGTCTTGTCTGTGCAGCCAGCACCTGCATTTATAGTACCCCAGTATATGTCTGTGTTCTTTGCTCAGTGTCTTGTCTCTGCCAATCATTTCCAGCATTCCCATATATTCCCTGAGTCCACTCTGCTCTTGTCTGTGCAATCTCCAGTATATGTCTGTGTTCTTTGCCCAGTGTCTTGTCTCTGGTAATCAGCTCCAATCATTTCTAGCATTCCCATATATTCCCTGAGTCCACTCTGCTCTTGCCTTTGCAATCCCCAGTATATGTCTGTGTTTTTCTGCATATTTAACTGTTTCCAGTCCATGCCTGTGTTATAGCATTCTGTTCCATTTCCAGAGTTCATTCATTCAATTCACCTCCAGTGCTATTGCATTCATCATATTGCATTCATTATAGTTTCCGGTCTTCTGCCATTCCCAGGTACCTGTCCAGAGGGCCGCGACCTGCTCACTTGATGCAGCTGAAAACCAAATCCCAATTGGAGGGGTCACTGGAGAAAACCACCAAGTGGGTTAGACTCCGCGCCTCTGGGCAGGTCTAGCCAAACCTGGGTTTGGCCGCAACTAGGAGACCTAATCTAGTCACTCCCCTAGTCACCCGAACCCCTCGGCTCACCATCCTCTACAGAGGAATTCTTGCACTGGATCGTGACACCACACTAGTCTAGGGTCCAAGGTATTCCTGAAGGGGACCCTGGCCCTCATTCAGAGGCGGTCAGAGGATGCAAGCGGTCGCTCAGAAACTGGGCGGCCGCTTGCATCCTGACCGGCCGCCTCTGTTTCGTTCGTTAGACTGTGGGTTTACACCCACAGCTCTAACAACCGCTAGGGTGATGGTTGCGATGGTCATAGACCATCGCGACCATCGGGGCTTACGACGAGACCCTAGGGTAGGGTCTCACTTGTCGTAAGCCCTGGAGAGCTTCTGGCTCTGTCAGTGCCGGAAGCTCTCCACTGACATCACTAGTGGGAACGCCTCCATTTGGGCTGCCACCCCCCCGGCCCGCCTTCCAAATGGGGCGAGCTGTCAATCAACATTGACAGCTTGCCCCCTTTGGAAAGAGACCCGCTACGACTGGCGCTGTCGGTCATAGCGGGTCTCACGCATGCGCACGAAGGAGCCGGCTCCCTCGTGCGCATGCGCACTGGACAAACATCAAGGCGGCCATAACCAGAGGTACCTGAATCAGCTTCTGATTTCTTACTGCCTCGCTCGATTACTGCAATCTGCAGATGTGGGACTATTAGCAGTACCTAGAATCTCCCTGAATTCATCTGGTGGTCGAGCTGGTAGTCAGCTCCGACTCTATGGAACTCGCTTCCCCGCACAGTGACTGAGGCCTCTTCTCTAGAATCCTTCACAATCAGACACAAGACTCAAGTGTTTACCCGGCATTTTACTAATGACTCTTCACTAATTTCTGTCCTTGCTGTTAAGCTTATTTCCTATTTTGTGTTTTACATACAAATATAAAGCATGTTGAGTCCTATTAGGAGAAAGTGCTATATAAATAACATTATTATTATTATTATTATTATTATTATTATTATTATAATGTGACCTGCAAGTGGACCATAAGAACGGGTCTAAAAACTACAGGAATAAATGTTCAGCTTTCACCTATGCAGAAATCCATTAAGCTTCATTAAGAAACCAATACTTGTAGATACTGTTTACCTAATACTTAAGTAATTATCTTTGCAATGAGGTACAAGTATGAAATGTAAGCTTACAATATAGATCATATGAAAATGATATACTGCAGATACTGTTTATGTTCATTGACTCAGAGCTGTGACGGTACAGAACATCAATCTAGTGAATTGCTCTTGGATGATGTGTTTTCTATTGGGTAATGAAGGATTAAACAAAACCAAAGGTTTCGATCTTATTAGATATGTATTAGGTCAGAATTAACTTGAAGAGGTTCATTTATCATTTAATAGATTTTTTTAAATCATTCATTACCTGAGGGAAATTGATCTGCTTTACATTGATTGGCTTTTAGTTCATATTTAATGTAAAAAAATCTTTTATACCATTCAAACTATAACGCCAAATTAAAAAGTTACATTAGCTGGCAGACAATGAGCAACCATTTTTTAGACACAAACAAAATTGGAGAAGAAGAAGGGATGTAAGTAATAGTGATCATCTAACTTCTAACAGTGATAGTGAGTTTACAGCCCCTCAATTAGATGGTTGAGACAATGTATCCACACTCCCTTTAGGCTTAACCACAAGCACCGTGGCAGAAAAGAATTGATATATAACCTTTCCTTCCCTCCAGAACCTTGAGTGAGAATGAGATCCAGGTCTTGAATAAAGGACTGTCATTCGTACCAATGAATCCACACAATGAGTTCCAGTTTCAGATGGAATTACATCACTTTTCACGCAAATTACGTTTGAAAGAATTCTTCTACAATAAACCAGACAATCAAGTCACACAGAACAAATTCTGCAATTTCCTTCAAAAAAGATCCACTTCCAAATTTGATCCACAATCAAATAATTCCTCCATTAAAACATTTGTAAGACTAATGGATGATATGGTTAAAAAATACGGTGAAGCAGAACCAGTGACATTTCATAACTTGTCAAAAGTAGAGATTGGCACTTAAGGATCTGAGTAACTACGAGGATATCATCATCAGATCGGCCGACAAAGGTGGCGCTCTTGTGATCCAAGATCTCGCAGATTATGAGGCTGAACTATCGGATAACCTGGTATATATGTGTCTGGACAGTGATCCGACAGATGTCTATAAGAGAGAGCTAGACAACATCCTTATTACTGCACAGCAAGAAGGGAAAATAACAGAGAAATTAGAAACAGCTTTGACACAGGATAATCCAGTAGTACCGATTATATATACAGTGGCCAAAGTGCATAAGTCCCTGGTGAATCCACCAGGCCGTCCGATAATCTCAATATACCAACCAATATCACAGTTCCTTGACAGTATTCTGCAACCACATCTAATGAAACAAGAGACATTTCTTAAAGACACTACTACGTTTCTATTACATCTGGATCAACTTCAGTCTGTTCCAAAAAACACCATAATTTGTGTGATGGACATGTGCAACTTGTACACGGTCATCCCCCATAAGGAGGGTTTGCAAGCAGTGCAGGATTTTGCAGTGAAGGAAAATATGTATGGGAATTGGATCGGAACCTTTTACTGATGCTCTTGGAATTAATACTTACTCGTAACTATTTTTTATATGACGGTGCATTTTATCTCCAACAGTCGAGCTTCGCTATGGGTAGTAACGTGGCCCCGACATATGCCAATATATACTGTATATGCTGCAGGAGGAGAAGGAGATGTCCTTCAGTAACCCAGAGGTGTCGAAACATATACTGTTTTTTTGTCGATACATAGACGATCTGTTTATGTTTTGGACACGTGATGAACAGACCTTCATCAAGTTGATGTCCTTTATCAATACGAGAGTATCACCGATTAGACTAACATATCAATACAGTTTTGACTCTCTTAATTACTTGGATGTAAGTGTAACACCCTGTGTTAAATAATTAACATTTTCCCTGCAAATATAGGACACACACAATGTATATACAGTATATTTACTGTAAAGGGTGGGTAATAAAAAACTCAGGTATGCTGAAATGAAATGTACAGTTATGGAGGGCTATTTATTGGTATTAAATAAAGGGAATGTACATGGAGCTGTTGTATCTGTGACTAGTGAAGGCAATTCTATATGGTTACTCATGACATCACACGGCCATATAGGTAATTATGGTGCCAAAGTTAGTAAGGATCCTGGAAGGTTCTAGAAATGGCATGCGCTAGCTACAGAGGGGAGGGCTATAAATAGGAGAAAGCTAGTGTCAGTTGGCAGACTGGAGTTCCCCCTCGTGAGCCCTCTGATTTAAAGCCGCAGCACTGCCCTGAGGTGACCTAAGGAGGGTGGCAGTAGTGGCTGTGAGGCTGGATTAGAGGAGCCAGTGAGGGCTAAGTAAGGCAGGAAACCCCTGGTGAGGAAACCCCTGGTGAGGAGGGTACCTGTTGAGAGGAAAAGCAGCCGTGTGTAGTCCCGGCGCAGGTCTGGAGGCTGCCGGGGGAGAGAGAGAGAGCAGCTGTGCCTGGTGAGCTGAAGCCCTTCAGTGAGCTGAAGGGGCGGGCTTGTGGTGGCACACCCCGGAGTCTGAGGTGAACAGCCGGGAAGGAGGCGGGGTGTGTGACAGGATTCACCTCATCGCAATCAGAAAGCACAATCTACAGGAGGGGGTGAGGTGATCCCTCACACTCACACAGAGTGGATAGTCTACTATGTAAAGAGGGAACTGCTAGCTCCATATTGCTAGGAACATTCTAGTCACTATAAGCATTCTCACACAGCAGCATTAAAGGAGACTTAAGATCCAGGCTACAATAGAATATACCATAGTAGAGCATTAAAACATCTGCATGGGAGTAACAACCTTTAAGACTGCAGGCATCTAAATTTATCCTTACCCATGAGGTCAGTCAGTGACTGAACATATACAACTACGTGACAATACAATGCACTTCTTGAATTTCCACTTTGAGGATTAATTAGTAAGGGAAGTAAAACTCATAGGGGGTCATTTAGACCCGGTCGTTAGCGCCGATGCGCTCGGACCGGGTCGGTGGCCCCCCACAGAGCATGCGCATGATGGCACCAGCGCCGTCGTGCGCATGCGTGAGACCCGCTACGACCGACAGCGCCGGTCGTAGCGGGTCTCGATCCAAAGGGGGCGAGCTGTTGATGTTGATTGACAGCTCACCCCGTTTGGAAGGCGGACCAGGGGGGTGGCAGCCCAAACGGGGGTGTTCCCAGGGGAACGCCTACCGTTTGCTGGCGGCCCCACTGACATCACTAGTGATGTCAGTGGAGAGCTTCCCGGCTCAGACAGAGCCAGAAGCTCTCCGGGGCTTACGACAAGGAAGACCCTACTCTAGGGTCTCGTCGTAAGCCCCGATGGTCGCGATGGTCTTGACCATCTCGACCATCACCTTAGGCAGTCGTAGGGCTGTGGGTGTTAACCCACAGCCTTACCACCGCAAAGGAGGACGTCTTGAAAATTCCTCCCCTCATTTAGACCGAACGCACGCTCTGTGTGACCGGCTCTGAATGAGGTCCATAGTCTCAGTAAGAAAATCACAGAACAGCTGATGTATAGGAGGATGGCTTTCATTTAAGTGGTTGCTGACACCTATGATCCCAGAAGCGATACTCAATTAAAACTGTGTATATATACATATATATATATATATATACATATATATATATATATATATATATTAGCGGGAAATGTCAGTTTATTAGCCTGTTAACAGCAACTGACTTTCATTTAACGTCAGGATTATTAATACGCCAAGAACAGGAACTTTGATTGCCTGGCAAAGAGACCAAACCTGTGAGGGTTATCATATTAAAACCTCTCAGCTATAGCTACCTACGGAATGTATATAAAAGCTCTTCAACATAGTTCGCCATTTATGAATACATCATGGTCGAAAGGGAGTATTATCTCCACTTAACATCTATTAATTGAACATTTTCTTACTATTGTCAGTTCACCGTTAAAGGCTATTAACTTTAAGAGACTGTTCAGAACTTATCTCACTTCATCACCAAGCAGGATATTCTATAAGAAATGACGTATTTGTGTATTAAGTGTAATTAATAAGAAGAGCAATAGTTTATGTTAGGCCATAGTTTACAGCTGCAAGGAATGTTAATACGCCCTCTGTATTTTCTGTGATAACCTTATCTCTATACATTGTTTTGAAAAGTACGTATAGTATTAATCTTAAGTACATAAAGGGAAAAAAAGATATGTCATTTGTGTGTTGTCACTTACCTGTCATTCCCGGGCATAGTTGTATTCGAAGCGGACCTGGAAAAAGGAAAAAGTAGGAAGAATGTGAGTTATTGTTAATATTTAGTACACTGCATTATCATTTGGGTTTTCCCAAGTAGACCCACACACATCATAAACACTTGGGTGGAGGCACTGATCATAACGATAGTCATATCATTTAATAGGCGTTGTGGGGGTTGGTAACCTAGTGTCCCCTTTAGAGGCTAAAGGGGGGTTACATAAGAATTACTCTACAGAATGGTAAAATTATTACAAGTGTGTATACAAAACCAACAGATAAGAATAATCTCTTACATGCAGCAAGTCATTATCCACCGTCATTAAGACCAGGTCTCCCCAAATCACAAATGATGAGGGTGGCCAGAATAACTAGTGACTCTACGGCAGTCGAACAGGCTATCGACCAAATAGTTACCAAATTCGGAGAGAGAAGATAGAACTTGAAATTATTGAAACAACAAAAGGAGGAGGTCTTGGCACTATCGAGAACATCCCTGTTACAAACAACATAAAAAAAGAGAGATGCAGTAATACCCTGGAAAAATAAATTTTCGACATCAAGTCCAGTTATACAACATGCTAGTAAAGCACTCTGGCTGATTATTGCATCAGACAAAGAGTTACCGTATTTTAAAGGACAGCGACCAATGACGTGCTACCTGAGAGGCTGCAGTATTAAGGACACAATAGTCCGAACGGACATCACGGAAATGAATAAAACAAAGCAATAGAGAACAACTTTTCTTCAAATACCTCCAGGTTGCTACAAATGTCTCAAATGTACTACCTACCGCATAAGTCACCCATTCGTTTTATCATTCTATTTGTTAACTTATCTTAACCTAAGCCTAGAAATGAACACACTGACACATGAAATGCAATTAAAGAGGTCACAGCCATAATTTATTGATCGAATTTGAATTGGTAATGGGTGGCAGGACAAAAGCAGTGCTCCGAGGCCACAGCCTTGCTGGAAACAATAATAAATAAACGGAAGCGGATTCCCGCCCCGCGCAGACTGGCCTGAGGTAGTACCATCCCCCCTTAATTGGCACAGCCTTCGGCCCTTCCCTTGGACAGGGACCAGGTCCCCCCTTATGGGCGGTGACCAACTTGCCGCTCTCAAAGGAAAGATGCTACCCAGGCACTCCTGCGCTAAATAATAGGCCGCCCAGGAGCACTGCTTCCCGCCAGGCTGAACTTCTACCTGTTGGAAGAAAACACAAAAATGCACAATCCAACGAAACAAAAAAGCATACCAACCAGCTTAGTCGGGTGGGTGGGTGGGTGGTTTGAAGAAACTGGAAAAGAGGAAAATGGCTCCTCTTACCAAGGAATATATATGGGTAATTTGTAACCTCCCACAAATCCTATGATAGGCTTATCACATCAACTGACCACTACCTAACCACACCTTACCCAGCCTTAACCCTTAACTAACTAACAAATTTTAAATATCAAACAGGGTGCTTATCTATCCTCAAACTTAATTAAGTATTCGTATGCATTAAGTCACCCATTCGTTTTATCATTCTATTTGTTAACTTATCTTAACCTAAGCCTAGAAATGAACACACTGACACATGAAATGCAATTAAAGAGGTCACAGCCATAATTTATTGATCGAATTTGAATTGGTAATGGGTGGCAGGACAAAAGCAGTGCTCCGAGGCCACAGCCTTGCTGGAAACAATAATAAATAAACGGAAGCGGATTCCCGCCCCGCGCAGACTGGCCTGAGGTAGTACCATCCCCCCTTAATTGGCACAGCCTTCGGCCCTTCCCTTGGACAGGGACCAGGTCCCCCCTTATGGGCGGTGACCAACTTGCCGCTCTCAAAGGAAAGATGCTACCCAGTCACTCCTGCGCTAAATAATAGGCCGCCCAGGAGCACTGCTTCCCGCCAAAGCCCGGGTTCATAGAACCAGGCCCGCCACCAAACTGTGACCCTCCAATACCTAAAGGAAACTACATAAGTCACTGATAAACAGCTCTAACCCTACTCCCGTTAGGTGTACCCCATCAGGCCTATAGAAGCTCTCTTCTTCGTAACGTAAACGTGGATGCCGTATGACGCGGCCACCCACACTGAGGACAAAACGGCCAACTGCCATATTGACCTTACGACGAACTCCGTCTAATGCCTTACCACCCTGGGGTCCTCGCCAAACTCGCCGTGGAACAATGTCCGACCAAGCGATGCGCACATTGGGCCAACGGTTAACTAGCACTTGCAAGTCGTTCCTAACAGCATGTATTAGCTCGATGCCTTTGCAAGTGCCCAAATCGTTCCCCCCTAAGTGAATGACCACCCAGTCCGGGGCCCCGAACTTATCCTCTGCCGTCCATAAGGCTTCCAGTAGTCGCTTCCAGCGCATACCGCGGAAACCTAACCAACGGACGTCATCTGCACCTAACAAAAGGGGGGCCTGCAAAGCTAAGGGGTGCCGACCAGCCCAAAATATAAATGAGTGTCCTACAAACCACACCCGACCGTTAGCATTCCTGGGTAACCCTGCAAGAAAAGTTACCTAGTCAGAAACTGAATCACAATATAACAAATAAATGCATCTTAAGGAAGGGAAAACAATAGTTGGGTGACCCAGCTGAAGGTGAAAAACATAAAACCTCTTTGAGGGCAAAACTGAAAAGCCCCTCAAACTCCAAAGCGGCAGTAGGCATAAGGCCCCTGGGTTTCCCAACAAACTCGCAAGGAGCGCAGCTACTTAAGCAACTTATCCTCCCTTAAATAAGTTTTATAAGCTGATGACTTCCATCGACCCAACTTTTGTAAGGTGTCGACCGAAGCACCATCAACCGCTGCGCAGGTTGCTGCCCCTATCCTAAATGAATGTGTCCCGAACTGGTCTGTGGGCAGGCCTAAGGCTATAAGGCAATTTTGAAACAGCTTTATGAACTGAAACTTAGATAAAGGTGTAAGATTAACATGTACAAGCCACTGCGTGCCACTTGGAGGGCGAAGAGCATTAAAACGCCGCGCCAAGGCAACTGGGCAGATAACAGCGTCTGAGTGTTCTTTTATAGAAATCCAACGACCCCTGCCAAGTTGGTCAGTCTTGGACCTATGAATTTTACACAATATCAATTCCTTCTTAACTACCACGTGTTTAAACAATAAACCCGATGTCGCGGAACTCTTACTAGAGGCTACAAGCTCGCCGATTCTAAACGCCCCGAAATATGCCAATGAAAAAGCTAAACTAAAAAGGGCCGATTCGTACTCGCCTAAAGCAACCCCTGATACAGCCACAATCAGATCTTTAAGCAAAGCCGGGTCAATTGGTCTACGCGTGTCGCCTATGCTAGGGTGTTCCTTCGCCCACCCCTTCATCGCTTTGGATAGCAGAAACGATTTTGTGGGGTCTTCAACACCATGTAGTTTAGAAAAGTAAGCGATACCAGACAGCGCCGCAGACATAGCAGCCTTAGAACGACCCCTTTCATGCCAGTTCCAAACAAACTCTGCCATACGGTCCCTCACGTGTGGAAGCCAAGAAACCCTGCCAATTGTCCCAAGCTGCCGTGTAGGTCCTTAACGTGCTAGGGGCCAGAGACTTCATTGCGAGGCCTTTGATGCCGGCACAACAATCTGCCATACATGGGAGGGGCAGTTTAAACCATGAATAGAAGCATAAGGAGCGAGAGAACGAAACCTGTCCCACTGCAAACGAGATAAGGCGTCTGCTATCTCATTAGACACTCCCGGAACATGCTGCGTCCTAAACTCAATGTTCCTCCGTAAGCAAAGAAGCGTCAAGTGCCTCAATAACTTCAAAGCCAACGGAGACTCCGCCCACTGATTATTTACTGCCTGAACAACACCCAAATTATCGCACCAAAAAAGGATCCTCCTATTACAAAGCCTGTAAGCCCATAACTCAACAGCCACTACGATGGGGAAAAGTTCTAAGAGCAGTATGTTCTTTGTAAGGCCCAAAACTCCCCAAACTTCTGGCCAAGGCTCCGCGCACCAATCTCCTTCAAAAAAGGCGCCGAAACCGATGGAACCAGACGCGTCAGTAAATAGCTGAAGCTCTGAATTATCTACTGGGGCCCGGAGCCATATCCGAACACCGTTAAACTCGCGCAGGAAAAGCAACCAAACTCGAAGGTCTTCCCTCAAATCTTGGGATATTCGAATGAGGTGATGGGGCTTCTTGATACCCGCCGTGGCTCTTTCGAGCCGCCTACAAAAAACCCGACCCATGGGAATGACTCTACAAGTAAAGTTAAGGAGCCCTAGCAACGACTGCATCTGCTTCAGCGAGACTTTCTTTGACAAAACAAACGCTTCAAGCAACTCCCCCAAACGTCGCACCTTTTCAATCGGCAAACGGCATAACCCTAGCACAGTATCTATTTCTATGCCCAAATACGTCAAACGTGTAACCGGACCCTCCGTCTTGTCCCTGGCAACAGGAACGCCTACCACTGTGAACAAGGCCTGCAAGGAAAAAAGCAATTCCTCACAAACCTGGGTATCCGCTGGCCCCACCAACAGAAAATCATCTAGGTAGTGGGTAACCCCCGCTTGCCCTGTGCCCGCCAGTAAGCACCATTGCAAAAAGGAGCTAAAACATTCAAAAAAGGAACACGAGATGGAACATCCCATCGGCAAGCATCTATCTACATAATAGAGCCCCGCAACTCTAAAACCCATGTACTTAAAAGATTCGGGGTGAAGGGGCAACAGCCGAAAAGCCGACTCGATATCCACCTTGGCTAATAACGCCCTTCTCCCAAAACTCTGTACTATATCTAGAGCCTGCTCAAATGATTGGTAAACGACCCGACAATCCGATGGATCTAGCGCGTCGTTGACCGACCCTCCCTCGGGGTATGAAAGATGCTGTATCAACCTAAACTTACCCGGTTCCTTTTTTGGTACGACCCCTAAAGGCGATATGCACAAACCTTCCAATGGTGGGGACTTAAAAGGGCCGCACATGCGCCCCTACCCTATTTCCGCTTTAATCTTAAGTCGAACTACTTCCGGGTGTAGGCGTGCCGACTTAAGATTTCTTTTAGACACAACCGAGACCTCCCGTGTCACCGGTAAACGAAAACCTTCACTAAACCCATGAAACAAAAAGGCTGCTTCCTCCCTGAGAGGATAACGAGCCAACCAGCTCTTCAACGCCCCTAGGTCCACCGGCGAAGGTGCTTTACCTAACACCGCCCCGCGACTCGTCGGGCTGATCACCTCGATTTGTCCTTCCACCGCCGGTACACACGCACTCTTTAGCCGGGTGCCCGCTCCCGCAGAGCATGCATATGTGTCTATACCGACAGCCCGACCCTCTATTACATTGCACATTTTTATATGCGTAGCATTTTCCTCTGCCGGCTCCTGCACCGCCTGGGCGGGCCGGAAAGGGCTGTTTACGCACTACCAAGGAATCCGCAGAAGCGCGAGGCAGTTGGTTGACTTCCAGCCACACCTCTATGTCCTTGAAGCCAAACTGAAAATTCGCCTGCCCCTCTTGCTTTTTCCGGAATGTCTCATCATATTTCCGCCAAGCTGTACCTTTGCCTGACGAGTGCATGCCGTGCACCATATGCATATACTTGAGAACATTCATGTACTCAGTCGGGCGTGACTCAAGGTATGAAGCTGCGAAAATGAACATCCCTGCTTCCCAATTCTGGAATGAACGGAAGCTTTCTTCCGTGCCTGCACCAGCTGATTTTGCCCGATCTAAAGCCTTTTTAGCATCCGCTGTAATGGAAAACATGTCCACGAATTTCCCCTTCCTGATCCTTTCCCTAACCTTAGACCTCAAACCCCTAAGAATGGCCGTGTATGCGCAATGCACCATATCCCCCGTAGAATCTGGGACTTTAGCTGCTGACACTGTGCTGGTCTTTTTGGGACTCTCCCGTTTCCCTTTAATCTTGTGCGCTAAGTATCGCATAAGCTTACGCCGCCTCTCTGATGAACTTGCAGAATCGCTAGAGTCAGTGGAAGATGAGTGTGTGCTGTGCAATGTGGAAACAGCATGCTCACCAGAAACTGCCGTCGAAGGACCAGCCACTTCGTCCAGAGTGTTCGCCAAAAGTCCCTCGTTGCGCGGTGCACCCACCACGACTTGACTCGCCGAAGCCATCTAGCTGTCTGTCCGCTGAATCTCAGCTGCCCGATTGGAATGCTCCCCAACTGCAACCTGAGGACTTGACGTAATCACAGGTGACTCAGACTGCACATCAACTCCCCCCGTGGAAAGGGGGGCATGGGGGGGCGGCAGGGGCGCATGGACAGCTGCAGGTGGCTGAGGGGGAGGGGGGGGCGGGGTGGGAAGGGGGGGTGGGATATGCATGGGCTGGGCATATGCTGCAGAAGTGGCCGGAGGAAGGGCGAAAGGTGGCGGCAGGGCATGGTAATACGGGCCGAACCCTTGCGGAAGGGGGGCGGGCCCGGGGGTTAACGCAGGGAGGGCGTACTGGAACATAGTGGGGGGAAGGGCCTGGTGGAGCCCGATGGGGGCAGAAAAGTAAGGTGCTGCATTTGAAAAATGGGGTGGGCCGTAGGGGCCGGTGAAATATAGTGACCAGCTGGGCTGCTGCGCTGGTAAAGGGTTGAATGCAAGGGGGGGTTGCTGCATGTTGTAACCGCCACCCATAGGTGCGGGGGTGGCGATGGGTAATAACAAGCTGGGGGGGGCACTTAGGGTACCAGTCCTGATGGACCCTGCAACTGATGCCACGCTGCAGGGGGAACCCTGGTGGCTGAATAATAGAGGTGAGGGCTGAGGAGGAGGGGGCCCCCTCGCTCCAGGGGTAGAGGGGGCTGAAGGGGGGATGCCGAAATGCATAGGGCCCCCTGTGCTGGATCCTGGCTTAAAATGGCCGCCGCGACCCTGTGGGCGGGGCCAACTGAGGACGCAGGGCGCGGGCTGGCCGAGGCAAGTGTGGGGAGAGGCGCTGGGCAACGGCCGCCCGTGCTGCTCGCGGCGCCGCCGGAGAGCCAGGCGGCCATCAATTGCGGAGAGGCAGCGTGGGAGGTGAGGGAGTGGGAGCCGGCGGGGGGTGCCCGCGCGGGAACGCGGGCGGGCACATGCTCGCGGCCTGCAGCGTGGTGCGGCCCGCATCTGGATGGAGGGGGAGCCGCAGATGTAAGGGGCCTGGAAGCCTCCATCAATCGGCGGGGGGGGGGGCGCTGAGCGGCGGGGTCTGGGCATTATGAAACAGGAATGAGGGGGGGCAGTAAAATCAGAGGACAGAGGGAGGGGGGGGCTGGAAACAGCAGGTGGATAGGATGTTAAACACAAAAAAGGGGGGGGCTGGATAGAAGGAGCTGGAAGGAAAGGGGGTGAGAGAAAGATGAGAATAAAAGAGATAGGTAGGATGTGAATTAAAAGAGAAAGAATTTAGACAAAGATATACAGCTATGCAGATACTATGGGTCACTTAGCCAGCCTGGTTTGAAGAAACTGGAAAAGAGGAAAATGGCTCCTCTTACCAAGGAATATATATGGGTAATTTGTAACCTCCCACAAATCCTATGATAGGCTTATCACATCAACTGACCACTACCTAACCACACCTTACCCAACCTTAACCCTTAACTAACTAACAAATTTTAAATATCAAACAGGGTGCTTATCTATCCTCAAACTTAATTAAGTATTCGTATGCATATATGATCACAGGGACAACGTTTAAAAATCCTCACAGTGGAGAAGTATATAAAATCAACCACATATGTCCACTTTTATTATATATATTATCATATACCGTTGTGGCCTCTACTACGTGGGCAAGACGGTGAGGACGATGAGGGAAAGAATGGCCCTACATCGGTCAGTCATAAGATTGGCTCTGGCAGGAAATACGACGGACCAACCGGTAGCAAGACACTACGCTGAGAGACATCACAGTTTAGCACAATTTCAACATAAGATCATTGATCATATTCCACCAGCACTGAGAATAGGAGATAGAGCTGGGCATCTGTTGCGACTTGAGGCTAAATAGATTATGAGATTAAACACCATTATTCCCAAAGGCCTTAACGATAAAATATGCTGGGATGTTCTATGATTGATTTGGGACACTTGAATAACACCAGTTATTTTAGTTTATTGCATGATTTCTTAGGAAACATGTTTTAGTCCCTCTACTTAGTGTCTATTAGATTGAAATGTTTTTCATTCATTCTTTTCATGATTCAACATACTGTAGCATGCTAAATATACTAGCCATTTTTATTACAACAATTACATGTTGGCTTAGT
Source organism: Taudactylus pleione (assembly GCA_031769625.1). NCBI lineage: Eukaryota > Metazoa > Chordata > Amphibia > Anura > Myobatrachidae > Taudactylus > Taudactylus pleione. The sequence goes on from JAUIMM010000006.1 coordinate 24,963,027, forward strand.
ACTATTGTATATGGTGCTTGTTAGGACCGGTTTAATTTATGCCTTGACATCACTGGCATATTAATTATCTACACGTGAATAGATTTATGCAATTGTATTCCTTGTTCCATCGGGGTAAGCACCATATATTAGTAGTTGTTTATGTATGCATGTATTTATTGTGTGGTGGTGGCAGTGTGCACTTATTCTGTTTTTTAATCTTGCCCCAAAGATGCGGTGCAGTCGGGCTGAGTCCCGTTACCATGGGAACAGCAGTCAGCCAGCTGTGGACACGTCATCAGTGAGAGACGCGCCTTGCAGCGTGCAGATGCGAGCGACTCCGGGGGTGCAGCAGTTCACTCGGGTGTTGTAAAGGTAAGATTGTATTTTTCTTTTGATACCTTGACAAAAGGGCATACTAGCCCTGAAACGTTGGACTAATAAATTATTCATCTGTTACTTAAGACCTCCATTGCCGCTGATTCTTGGGACTAGCTTACACTTATACAGAGGGCACGGAGGCAGCGTTTTCTACTATAGGAGTAGTGCCGGACTATTTGGATTTCCTATATATAGAGAAAGAGAGAGAGAGAGAGATTAAGGAGCTGATGCTTAGTCTGATGGAACTCTGAGCACGGACACAAACAGTAAGCTTTAGCATAGAGAATATGTGCAGTTGTGAATTTACACATTTTTGTATATGTCTGACCCATTCTGATTTGGACGGAACTTGGCTGTATCTATATTTCCGTCAAATTTGGCATTTCAGAATGTGAACTGGGTAACAACAATGAGATTACACAGCACCACCTTGTCTTACGGGAGTGTCATGGGAGTGAAGTGGTCATGTATTTAAAGATCCATGGGATTCAGATTAATGTGTACGGAGAAGGGAAGCCTGTTTCTGACGCATCTTTTGCCCCTAGCATGAGGCTGGTGCATGTGCCAATACTGCTGACGTAAAACAAATGGGCAGCGAGGCTTTCACTTGCAGACAGGTGGCACTAGCCCCCCACATAAGCCCTATGGAAACTCACATTAGCATAAGGTAGTAAATCAGGCTGCCTTGGCTGCTCACATAGGAGTATACAGCCACTTTGCATGCGACTCAGAATCAGCCCCTGAGCGTGGTATAGAACTACTAAAGGAAACACAGAAGCCGGCAGGAGGTGTCCCAACCTCAAACAATTTGTTGCTGTTTACTGAACATCAGCCCATCGTTTGGTTATTTTCAAAAATTCAACATGTAATACAAATAAAACAGGCTTAGGGGTCTATTTACTAAGGGGAGAAAAGGGGGAAAAAAGCTAAAGGCAGAGAAAGTCCCTGTACATGTCGCTTCGCAGCCTGCCAGCGCTAAGTGCAGCCTACAATATCGCACTGCACCTGGGGCACTTAGCGATGCCATAGACACAGCGCTGTGTCCCAGGTATTACTAAAGGGAGAGGGCACTTACTGTCGGGTGTCTTCTCCAGCGCTGATATCGCCTCCTGGAGCTGCTCGTACCTGCTTCTCCTCATTGGAGAAGCAGGACTTGAGCAGTGTTACTTTGGGCGTTTGTTATTAAAGTTTGTTTAAAAAAAGAAACTCCTCTCTGCTTCCTGCTGCTCAAGTCGGGACTGCGGAGACCTGGTGATGGTGAGAACACTGTAACTTTACTGTGCTGCTTACACCGCCGAGGGGGTGACTTATCGTTCACCCTCCTCGGCGGGTCTATTATTGGTAATATCTGCGGCAGCCAGCTCCTCCTTCGCAGCGTTAGCAGGCGAAGCAGAAGGGCCCTTCTCTCCTCAATAAATGGCATCTTAGTAAATAGACCCCTTAGGCGTGTTAAGTATTATATTCATAGATTGTTATGTTAGTAACTTTGTATATCTATCAGACTATTAATCCTCACATTTAACATACATACAATACATTACACATGGTGTGGAGTTTGTATGTTAGCCCTCTGTGTTTATGGTTTTCCTCCCACACCCCAAAGTAGGCAGTGCGGGGTGTTTGATGTAGATAGGTGAGATGGTGCGATATTATTGGCATTGCAAATTGCACCAACAAGCCTCCCGGGACCATGCACTTTACTCAGTACATGAGAGGTAGCAGGCAGCTGAAATGGGACCCCGGACACTTGGCTGTTTTTCCAGGCAACCAGGAGAACCACCAGAAATTCCCAATCCTCCCAGAGAGTAGGAAAGTATGGTTCTAGTCTTTATTCCTTTCCTTTGCCTCCTCTTGTGTATGTAGAACCTCTTTACCAAGGTCTTCTGGGAAATGGTGTGTGTACAAGGTGTGCTATAAGTTTCCGGATGTGTAGTGCATAGGTAGAGTAGACACAATCTGACTGTCTGGTTGTAAATTGTAATCTCTGACTAAAGTTCTTGTAAAATATAAGGGTCCAGAACTGTATATAATTAACCTGCACAACGAAAAAGTGAGCTTGTTAACTTCCTTCACAAACTTGTTATGGAGCTCAACAGAGGCCACTGGAGAGCCATGATCTTCTACGACTACAAGAGTGAACAGCAGGAGAGTTTTGACTGACTATGAGCTGAGGGAGACAGTCTCTGGAAGACAAGGTGCGTTGCGGCCGACCTGTGTCCACCATCACGAAGATAACATTGGTGCCATGTAGGCCATAGTTGAGGTGGACGCCAGGGTGACTGTGTCCCAGTTAAAGAAGATAGGCATCGCAGCAGGATCCATCCACTCGATACGCCATGAAAATCTTGGCACCATCCAAAAACTTGCACTAGTGGTGCCCTTCTCCATCACGACAATGCAACTGCCCTCAAGTCCAGGAAAGTGGTGGACTTGCTGGCCCTCACGCATCCAGGAGCTTGGTCATCTGCCATACAGCCCAGACCTGGCCCCCTGTGACTTCTTCGTGCTCCCATAAATCAAGCGCAAGATGCCTGGGATTTGTTTTGAGTCACCGGAAGCTGCAGTGGAGACCTTCATTCAGCATCTACAAGACATATCCGCTTCAGTCTGCTCCAGGTGCTTCACCAAGTGGTTTGAGTGCATGCAGCTTTACATAGACTTCTCTGGCGAATACTTTGAAAAGATAATATAATAATATTATATATATTATATATACAGTATATATATTATATAAAAATAATATTTTTTGTGCATCCGGAAACTTATTGCACACCCATAGTGATATGTGCTGTGTTCTCACTTTCCTAATGTATTTCAGTACCTCCACCCAAATCTCATTGCTGGGGGTAATGTCACGAACTCCAGGGGGAGATTTGGGGAGCCCCCTGCCCACCATGTGTTAAGTTCTACAGTAATGATATTACACAGATTGGTTGCTGAAGCTGCCCTGGCACTTTTATTTACAATGGGAGTTGTGGCTAAGCTATTTTGTTTTATAACAAAATTAACATTTATTATAGACCATAACATGACAGGAATGAAATAGTAGCAAATAAATGCTTCAGCAGTTACGTAAAGCAACATTATAGTGGGCAATGAACAACAAATGACACAGAGAATTACTTAACTAACTGACAACTCTGATGCCTGTCTATGAGTAACCTCAGTCTAAGTACTGGATTATAAACTGCCTAGCAGCAATACTAGCTATGTATCACTACACATCCACACAGAATAATACTGTTGCAGTCTGTGCATATACTGTACAGTATATAACAGTGTAGCTGGTCTGATCCAGTTGGACCTCTCTTGACCTTTTCACTCCTGGTATGGGAGACTTGGATTTTCCAGAACAGATCCAGGTAATGCTGATAATTCTCGGTCCAGATTCACAAACAAGGTTGAACACTTGTCACCTTCAGTACATGCTTCCCCTGCATATATGGCCTGATTCAGAGTCAGGGGTGGATTGGGATAGAAAACCAGCCTGAAAAATTTCTGAAGCAGCCCTAAATGGGGGGTGGAGTCTGTGGAGGAGGCGAGGTCTGATGGAATATTTTAATGTGTCTGATGGCATATATGGGGCCTCAAGATTGGCTGAAGGTATATAAGGGTTTATGGAAGAGTGTGATGACATATAAATGGGGGGTCTTCTGGCATATAAGAGGCATATGGAAGGGACTGACAAAGAGCGTTAATCAATGTGCAGGGGCAAAAATGGTGTGTCAGGAGGGTAATAAATTATTATTCATCACTAATAAAGCCAGAGCTGGTATAAGGCCTATGCCTCCTCCAGTTTTGTGGTCAACATTGTAATTATCCCACCCCCATTTTAATTACAATGACACTGTCACTCAATGTTACATCTGGCCCACTTTGTCCTCCACTTTTATGAATTGCTAACAAAGATAAGTTCACTTCACTGCTATATTGTCTCCTGCTATAAGTACCTGGCATAATGCTGATGTGAGAGGCTAAGGGGTAGATTTACTAAAGTTTCTCAAAATGAAAAGTGTTCCTAGCTATCATTACTCTCAGGCAGTGCCTCACCTGTCATACACTTTTTACTCAAGTTTTGACTATAACAATTATTAGAATAATACAAAGAAGACATTTATTATATTTTCTTTAATTTATTCTTATAATTTTTATAGTCAAAGCTCTACAGTATACCTAAGTATGACAGGAAAGGCTCTGCCTCACGTGACCGCACATTACTGCCCTATCCTCTCCTCCATCATCCTCCTTCCCTCACACCCATGCCACATACTCTCCTCCATCATCCTCCTTCCCTCATACTCCGGCCACATACTCTCCTCCATCCTCCTCCATCCTTCATACCTCGGCTACATCCTCTTCTCTATCATCCACATTCCCACATACTCCAGCCGCACCTCTCCTCCAACATCCTCCTACCCTCATATCCCGGCCATATCCTCTCCTCCATCATCCACATTCCATCACACCCCTGCCAAATCCTCTCCTCTATCTTCCTCCTTAACTCATACCCCGGCCTCATCCTCTCCTTCATCATCCTCCTTCCATCATATCTCTCCTACATCACCTTCCTACCCTCACACCCCCACCAAATCCTCTTCTCCATCATCATCCTTCACTCATAGCCCAGCCATATCCTCTCCTCTATCTTCCTCCTTCCCTCATACCTCTCCTCCATCATCCACCTTTCCTCACACACCCACCACATCGTCTTCTCCATCATCCTCCTTTCCTCATGGGCAAGCCACATCCACTCTTGCATCATCCTCCTTCCCTCATACCCCAGCCACATCCTCTCCTCCATCTTCCCTCATACCCTGGCCACATCCTTTCCTCTATCATCCACCTTCCCTCACACCCCCACCAAATTCTCTCCTCCATCATGCTCCTTGCTTCATCAGCTGGCCACATCCTCTCCCTCCTCATTCTCCTTCCTTCACACCCCTACCACATTCTCTCCATCTTCCCTCACAGCGGTGGCTCAGTCAGTGTCAGAGAGTGGTTCTGCAGTCACACTACTCAGTATATGTATGTTGATGTGGCTGATTGTTTGGTAGCTTGCCAGTCAAATGCATGAACAGCTACTCTTATAGTGTATACTTTACTGTATATAACATGGACACGGTGCAAATTCAGCAAAAATGCCATTTTTATTACCTTGCAAAGTAACACATATGTATCAACTATATGAGTGTGACACAATGGCTGGGAAGCCTCACAGTCACCTTCAACATGTTAATCATATGCACATTTTATTGCTGAAAATTAACATGTTGCAACACCAAAAGGACAGTGTAATGTGCAAAATATTTGTGACTGTCACAAAGTATAATAAGGCCTGTACTTACATAGTAATCTATAGGTCAGTTGCAGCAAAGTGCAGTTGTCAGAGAAGAGAGGCAATGAATGCTCTGGCTTGAGGTGACATTCTGTTCCTGATTGAATAGGAGATGACTAGTGTCAGAGGCGTAAAAGAGGCACATGGAGACGAAATAGTGGGTGGTGCCACCCAACCAGCACACACATTCATTCATTACCAACACCCCAGCAGCACTCAAGCACTCCCCTCATTCACCAATGACTCCCCTCCTCCCTCATTCACCAACGACACCCCAGCAGCACCCAATCACCCTCCCACATTCACAACCAATGTACAACCCAGACACACCCCTCCTCATTCGCTACCAACACTCCTGCAGCACCCACAGTCATACACTATTAATAGCTCTACTGCACCCAGACAACCCCCTTTATTCACTACCAACACCCCAGTAGCACCCAGACATCCTCCTCCTACACTACCAACACCCAGACACCGTCTACTACACTACCAATACCCAGACAACCCCCTTCTACATTATCAATACCCAGACACCCCCCTCCTGCACTACCAACACTCTGAAACCTCCCTCCTACACAACCAGCACCCTGACAGCCCCCTCCTATACTACCAGCACCCATACACCCCCTCCTACACTGCCAACACCAAGACACCTTCCTCCTACATTGCCAACATCCAGACACTTTCCTCCTACACTACCAGCACCCAGACAATCCCCTCCTACACTATCAACACCCAGACACTCCCTCCCACACTACCAACACCCCACCACCCCCTCCCACACTATCAACACCCAGGCACCCTCCTCCCATACTATCAACACCCAGGCACCCCCTCCCACACTATATACACCCAGGCTCCCCCCTCCTACACTATCAACACCAACACCCCCTCCTACACTACCAGCACCCAGACACCCCCCTCCTACAATACCAGCACCCAGACATCCCCCACCCACACTACCAGCAAACACCCAACCCCATACACTACCCGCACCCAGACACCCCCCTCCTACAATATGAACACCCAGACACACTCATACAACAACACCCAGGCATCCAACCCCTTGAACTCCCACTAACCGCCTGTTGTTGAACTGTGGTCTTCTTGCTACAGTGCGCTGCTAGCCTTTTTCATGGTGTTCACTGTTCACTGCTCCCAGCCTCCCACCTCTCTGTCCAGGGCAGAGGAAGTAGGTCCTCCTGACTCCTGTCTTGTGTGTTTAAGGCGTCTGTAGGAGGAGCCGATAGGGTAGGGACATCCACTTCAGCTTGTCCACACAGTGTTCCAGCTGCTGCTCCTCATATGCCCGTGGCCTGCCCCATCTTCCCCTGCAACTTGCGTGGCTGGTCAGTGTGTGTAGTAACACTGGCGCACCAGGTGCAGCCGCAGACTGCTTCGTGTCACTGACCGCAGTGCACACATGCACAGCTAGTCTCAAGCTGCACTGAGCGCAGCCACAGCTCTGACAGAGAGGGCCACCACTGAGATCTCTGCAGTCACTAACTGACAGTCCAATCGGTGGCGGGTGGGCCCGTCCTAGAGGTTTCTTCCCTTTAACCCAGTAAGAGAGTGGTCCGGCTCAGTGGGAAAGCTCCCGATGTCCCGGTGGCCCAATTCACCCCTGTTCAGAGTTTTATGCAAACTCAATAGTTTTGCGCACAACTCCGATGGTTTTTGATCTGCTCCAGGTCTCTCCCGCACATGTGCAGATCTTGTACTGTGAAATTGCTCTCAGGGCCCCATAGGCCGCAGCATGCTTGACATCATCCTAGCATGCTGAGGCCAGTGTCTGCATCTTCTGAGACAGCTTCACTGGCCTCGGCTGCGTGAAATACATGGCCATCCTGAGTAACCTGAGGGTTATTTAGCTGGTTCGCGCAAGTGATCCGATGGATGTGTCCTCAGATGCAGCAGTGGATCACAGAATTTGCACAAGATGCCTCCTGTGGCACTAGCATAATATCACATTGCCACTGCATACAAAGATGCAGCGTCAATGCAATTCACCTGCAACTCTGCATCAGGCCCATTGTCTGCACTTACAATAGCTACAACTTATTCACTGGCTTTGTGGTTCTTATAGTTCCACAAACTCTATAAACAAACATGCAGAACTGTTCACACTTAATGATCTGTAGCCATCTGGCATTTGAGCAGAACCTACCGTACCTCTATATCTCTCCCCAGTACTGAATATTTTCCCTAATGACAGAATATCAGTCCAACAACATAGAGGAAGCGAGATCAGAGTACATATGTGTGCTGTCTCCAATACAAGTCTCCTGACTGATTCTCTCCTGTTATGAATGCTGCAGCTGCTGCTCATGCAACTTCAACCAGTAGTTTTCATTTTTTTTCTTTCTGAAAATAAGGTTTACTGAAAAGGTGACATGAAATAGAGGCATAGGTACACAAAACTACCATAGTAATTTTCAGAAACAAAACATAGTCAAAATCCATTAAAATCTAGCATATAACATAGTGCCGGTTTTATATTTAGAGGGAGAGGGGAAGGGAAGCGTTAAGAGAAGTGGAGGTGTGGCAGACAGTGAAGAGGAAAAAGGACCAGATAAGGATAAGAAGAGATCCAAGTGGGTGGGTATCATCAGGGCCGCCATCAGGGGGGGACCGCCGGGCCTCGAGTCCCAGGCCCAGAGGGAGGGTAGAGGGAGGGGGGCCCGGGTAGCAGCGCCGCTGCAGCAGCAGCAGCAGCAGCAAATGATGCAGGGAGAAAGATCGAAGCAGGGCGGCCGCAAGCCAACTTGAGGTCGTGGAACGGCAGCCAATCAGGAGTGGCCGTAGCGGCTGCTCCTGATTGGCTGCCGGCCCACGAGCTTGTTTTGGAGTCAGTGCACATGACGTAACGGCGCGCCAGTGTAGGGTGAGCCGCGGATGAAGAGGAGCGCGTCTGCAGTGCTGGTGGACCGTGGAGGAAGTAGCCGCTGCCGGATCCATAAGGTAAGTGGGGTAATGTCTGGGCAGCAGGGGGAGAGTGAGGTGATAAAAATGCAGGGCCTGTCGCACACACATGTAACTACCTGGGGGGCGGAGGGGAGATGTCTGCCGCTCACAGACTTCACTACCAGGGGGGCAGGAGGGGGTGATATGATAAAAATGCAGGGCCTGCCGCACTCACTAAATTCACTAATGGGGGGGGGTGAGGTAATAAAAATAAAAATGCAGGGCCTGCCACACGCAGAATATATTCACTAACGAGGGGGGGGTGGGTGAGGTGATGAAAATGCAGGGCCTGTGCACAGACTACATTCAATAAGGGGGGGGGAGAGGTAAAACAAAAAAAGGAAGGGCGCACAGACTGCATTCAATAACGGAGGGGGGGGGGGGCCTGCCTATTCTTTCAGTCCCGGGCCCCACAATTTCTGATGGCAGCCCTGGGTATCATTATAAGTAACAAGGTAAGTTAAAGTAATTTAAATGGAGTAGGAACATTTTGTGAGGCAAGTCAGAGACCCCAAATCTTTTCAAAGGATTTTGACGAGTTGTTAATAATTCTGGTAATGTATTCAATGCAATGTATGCACCAGATACAGGATAATATTGAGTGTAAATAGTGGGCAGCAAGCTGCCTTCAGTCAGCGACAATCTGGCATGTGGTGTGAGGTGGCAGAGGCGATGTGGCGAATTAGATTATTTGGATGCCTGGTTGCTGCAGGGAGACCCAGAGGGAGAAGTAAAAATTTATGCTCATGTGGAAGGCTGTGCTGGGATCAAGTGTTTGATCCCAGCATCAGCAGAGTTGCAGGGGCAGGCAGAGGGGATGTGTCCTCTGCGGGACACATCCGTTGCCGACGCTGGGACAGTGATGACCCTAGCGTCGGTGCAGAGGCCGCGGGTACCTGGTAAAGGGACCACCCGGTCCCTTTCATCAGTGCCGGCGGTACTGTGGCGCCGGGAGACGCTTGGCTCCGGGCGCAGGCTCAGCGGAGCTTGGCATTCGGCAGCCAAGAAGTGGCGGGTAGCCGGCGCTGAAACAGAGTACCTGCTCCCAGCGCCGGTCAAGCGTCGGGTGCGGTGCTCCGTGCGGCGGGTGTTTGGCTCTGGCCGCGAGCCAAACCTGGCTCGCGGGCCAGCAGCCAATAGGAGGCGGACGCGACGAGCCTATCGTGGCTCGCCGCATCATAGCCCCGCCCACTCGCGCCGTCTTGTATTAGACGGCGCCGAGCGGGAGAAGTTAGTTCGGCGGCGGAGAGGGAGGAGAGAAGACCTCCCGAAGAGCAGAAGATCGGCGTGTCAACAGGGGCGGCGGCCACGGAAGAGGCCAGAAGACGCCGCTGTCAAGAGAGAAGACAGGCGGCGCCGGCTGGAAGAAGAATAGAAGAGGCGGCGCCGCTGGCCAGGACGGGCCAGCGGCCGAAGAATGCGGCTGAGGACCGGAGAGGACTGCGGGGGTGGGAAGTAAAGAGCTACACGAAGTTCCCCCCCGCAGCCTCTTCCAATGTAGCAGGTAGGCCCTCCATGAGGCCCACCATATACCCCCCTCCCTAGATCGCCAGGGTTGTCGGGCGCTAGGCAAGTGGAGCGTTGTCGGGCACTAGGCCTGTGGGTAATTAGTCGGGCACAAGGCCCGAGGCACAGTAGTGGGCATTAGGCCCCATAACAGGATTTCCCCTTAAGTAGGTGTAAGTAGACTGGGTATTAGGCCCAGGCCACTAGTCAATAAAGTAGGCAGGCAACTGCCCAAGCCACCCAAAGTATAAGGTGGTCTGGGCATTAGGCCCAGACCGCTAAATGAGCCCCACAGATAGGCAGGCAAATAGGCCTGAGCCCCATAAAAAGTGGTCTGGGCATTAGGCCCAGCCACTACCAGAGGCCACCGTTTGGCAGGCACCTAGGCCTGAGCCACTGGTAAGACCCTGGGCATTAGGCCCAGGGCCCTGAGCCCATTAGTTGCAGCACTAATATAGAGAGGCAGATGATTAGAGGTGTGAGCAGTGGTGGAGAGCTGTACGGCTCCCACCAATGAGGTAGTGCTTCCCCAGTCACTGAGAAGAGGAGCTGGCCAGCTCTGGATAGGTCAGAAGCAGGCATTTAAAAGGGACAGTACCGTGTTTTGCTCTTGATCTGAGGCCAAAAGTGCCAATGATGATCTTCACTTAAAACCTGAATTTATCCCTCGGTTCGGTAGGGCGCGTCGGTCGACGTGAGGAAGGATGGTACTCACCTCGTCTCCTTCCCCCTAGGTCATCGTGTCCGTGTTCTATTTGGAAGTTCCAGGACCGTCTGTTCAACACACGGCCTGAAGGTGAGAGGGTGCGACGCAAGGTAAGGAACAGACGTACACCTGAACGGCAGCAGGCACTGCACCGCACTACCTCTTACACTCGCACAGGATGGGGATCTGGAGAACATGGAAGATGAGACTGGTAATTTGTCGTGAAAGGTCTAAGATTTTTGGACACGACCACCAGATTTGGAGTAAAATTCTTTCAGAGGCGCTACCTCTCCAACTTCTATTCAATATATCTGGGAACAGTTTGCTAAGATGGGAAGGCACCTAGTACCATCTATATAATAGCTTATAAATGTTCTCTTTTATTTGAACACAAATCGAACTAGAGGCAGCATTCTCTGACCAACCATCCCCATCCAATGCGACACGCAAGTCTGCCTCCAGAGTGATGTCCTGGGCCAACCAGTAGTTTTCTTTTGTCCAGTACTTCAGATTGGAATTAAACCAGTGTTTGTGTTTCTTCCACTTCCAGCATACAACCCCACTTTTGTCAGGTATCTCTCCTCTGGCTCACCCGAGCTCTATCTCTCTGTCTCTGGTCTCCAGGGACAATTTTTTTTTTATGTGTGGGATTCTCTTTTATCCCCTTCTCTATGGAGATCTCCTCATGAGGGGGGCTGTCACTCTCCCCACTCTTTCCAAGGACTTCTCCAGACTCCTCCTCCAATTCTTTGGTGCAATTTTTGACTGCTCTCCCTTTCTCGCACATCCTGAATTTCAGCCCTTTGCATGCTGGGGGCAGTTTGTTTGTTAAAGAGCCTTTCGCAGCCTCCAGATGTTGATAGACAACATGGCATTGGGGGTTACAGGTACATTTCCCTCAGTTTTGGATATCCTCTCTATGTCCTTGCCTCTGTTTTTCCTTAGCATCCCTTTACTACACTCTCCATTCCTGTGTCTGTCTTTGCCCTCCTCTCTTTTTTCCTTTCTTCCTTTCTTTTTTCTGCTCTCTCTACTGTGTGCTTTGGGGTATTGCTTAGTCCAGCTTGTGGGCCTGCTAAAGGTGCCCGGGTAGGTGGGAAGGGCATCAGAAGCCTGCATTGGAATGGTGGACCGACTTTTGCTGATGAATCTTTTGATGCGATGGTACCTAAACATCGTATCAAAAGAATTTGATGGAGAAACCATTGCAATGGCTCATGCATTGGATGACCATCATTTCCATACAAATCAATGGTGGCAACCATCTGGAAGCCACCATGTAATGGTAAAAACACTATCATCCAAAGAAGACTCAGATGGTGTCATAGACCTGGTTCCAATATACTCCAATCTCTAACTGCTGTCCATAACTTTTTCAAGATCAACATTCACTTGAGTTGGCATTATGTGGGTCTGACACAGAGCTCATTTGAAAGCAACCACCTGGTCTGTTTACAGAAATTATTACACTCCCCAGTATCTATCCCACTCATAATTAAGTTTCTGATCTGCCCTCACTAAGGTTGTTTAAGGAGCTTCTCACTCTAAATAGGAAACCCAAATAACCTGCAATGCAGAAATGGATCAGATAAGAATCACAGAGACCAATTTTATTAATTGAAGTTTAATATGAGAAATATGCAGTGCTTAAAGTATATACAAAACAGTTAATAAATATGACATACACAAAGATAGTGCTAGGCAAATGATTTCTAGGCAAATGATTTTGCTAGGCAAAAGTTAACAGTCTCACTTACATGAATCTGTTTGCAGAGAGATACAAGAAATGAAGCATTTTCCAATGTCAGATTGGCATCCAAGAATTTGACACAGCTCTGTTATCTGTTCACTGATCTGAGCATCATCCTACATCTGCCTGACCCCTGTCTGTAAGCAGGTCAGTGGAGAGCAACAATATTTTTGAAAAGTGACCCAGTAAATTTTGGTCCAAGTTAATTTGCGGGTCACCATGCTGGTAATTAAAAGAAATGCACTTAATAAACTCAAAGGGTTGTATGTGGTTTAATATCTCGTGATTGATCCATAATATAGTTACCACAGATGGTGTTAAACCATCCAGCATCGATGTTTATCCCTAAGTGGTAGTGGACCTTGACAGACACCTTGGCATGACCCCACCAGGCATCTTGCCATGGAGGTTTTTAGGAACACTGGCTGGCGTTCCCATGTTGTGAGTCTTGTGAGGTGCAGCTTTCACAGAGGCTGCCTGATGTGCCCATAATTTTGCCTGTAATAGTGCGGGTATTGGCAGGCCCACTCAGTGGGTTTTTGCAGTCTTAGTCCCCACTTGTACCGGTTATGGGTTGATGGGAACAGAATTACATCTCAGAGGAGCAAATTTACTAAGATGGGAGTCCTATTTAAAAAGTGATGATGCCCATAGCAACCAATCAGATTCCAGGTATTGTCTTCTAGTAGGTGCTAGATAAATGATAAGTAGAATCTGATTAATTGCTATGTGAAACATCACTTCTTAAATAGAACTCCCATCTTAGTACATTTACCCCAGAGTCTGGGACTGTACCAAGTACAATATTTTTTTTGCACTAACCAGCACTGTATTACAACATTCTACTTGATTTTCCTTCATCTAATGGTACAGTATTTGCTCCACTGTATTTACATACACACTTTATTCAGGGTTTCCACTGTAAGGGTTATATTTACTGAAGAGCGGGTTTTTAAAAGTGTAGATGTTGCACATAGCAACAAATCAGATTCTAATTAACATTTATCTAGCACCTTCTAGAAGATAATAGCAATTATCTGATTGGTTGCTATGGGCAACATCTCCACTTCTAAAAACTGGAGATGAGCGGGATCGGTTCCCTGAGAACCGAACCCATCCAAACTACGGGGTTCAAGGCAGATTCAAGTCGGCTCGGTTTTCCCGCCTGACTTGGATCTGAAAACGAGACAAAATGCCATCAGCCCGCTGTCAGATTCTCGCGGGTTTTGAATTTTATAAAGGTCCTGCGATTCGCTGCCATTTTTCATTCTGGCTGTGGAGAGTGAAGAGGGAGGGAGCTGTGCTGTGCTGTTGTTAATACTTGTTATTGTTAATTGCACACTGACTGCATAGGGGCTGGCTACTGTTGTCCATAAGGGCTGGCTGGCTGTTGTCTATAGAGGGGCTGGCTGGCTGGCTGTTGTCGTGTCCATAGGGGCTGGCTGTTGTTGTCCTGTCCATAGGGGCTGGCTGTTGTGTCCTGTCAATAGGGGCTGGCTGGCTGGAGTGCTGTGTTGTCCAGGGGTGCTCTGTCCTTCAGGGGTGCTCTTCACCCACCCCCAGTGTGAAAAAAATTAAAAAAATTAGTGTGTTAGCCCCACTTGTCATCAGTGCAGGGGTGCTCTGCTGCTGTCTGTTAAGGGGCTGCTGCTTCTTTTCAGGGGTTCACCCCAGTATTAAAAAAATAAAATAAACAATTTTTTTTGTGTGGCGTGTTAGCCACTCCTGTCATCGGCATAGGTGTGCAGGAGTGCTGTGCTGCTGTCTGTCAAGGGGCTGCTGGCCCATAAATAAAAAAAACTAATTTTTTTGTGTGCGTGTTAGCTACACCTGGCTGTCACTGTCATCAGCGTAGCTGTGCAGGGGTGCTGTGCTGCTGTCTGCTGGGCCAAAAATAAAAAACTAATTTTTTTTGTGTGTGCGTGTTAGCTACACCTGGCTGTCACTGTCATCAGCGTAGCTGAGCAGGCATGCTATGCTGCTGTCTGTCAAAGGGCTGCTGCCTCTTTCAGGAGTTCACCCCCAGTGTGAAAAAAACAATACATTTTTTTCTGTGTGCATGTTAGCCACACCATCAGTGAAAAAATAAAAACAATTTTTTTATTTTTTTATTTTGATAAATATTTTTATTGCATTTTGTAAACAAAACCAGTAATAAAAATCCCTTTTTTTAAAATAAACAAACATGAATATTGCAATGAAAACTTTTTTTTTAAGTTATTAGTTTACAAAAAGTTGTTTTTTTTTATCTTAAACATAGCAGAAATGTTATCCTAACAGCTTATAAAGTTATATGCTCTAAAAAACTAAAGTCTATATTTACAAACCTATATAGAGTGGACATCCTAAACTCTAAAACTGTTCTATTCAAAAACATAAACAAAAGCAAAGATTATAAGTCTAGTGTGTTATAGTGTGTTATTATGATGTTAGAATGTAGAAGGCCAAAAATTGGGTGGACCACACATGGCTGATTGATCAACCATGGCGACTGGATTAGTGTCATAAGGAGAGGAGGCTGCAAACTGGGTGTCATGTTATGAGTTGGCCATATGGGGTACGTAGCTGTTAAGGGATCAGGCTGGTTATCAGTGGACACATTATTATAGTTGTTGTTATTCTGGGTTGCCATCTCCTAATGGGTGTTTACCAACAGACAGAGACTACCTATCAGCTCAGGCATAGACACTTCCTGAGGAACAGAGCTCTGCTCTCTGGAAGGAAGCCAAATAATTGGGAGCCACTGTTCCAACATCTGAAGCTCTTCTTTCTCCGCATCATCTATCTGTTATAGATGAAAAAAAATGTCATCGGGGACATCTAGCTCCTCTTTCTGTACCCTGCTCACCCTTTTTGGACAGGAATTCCAGAATGGAAGGTTTGGAAGAAGGTCTAGCAACAGATGGGGATGGTCATTATCAAGACCTGGTCCCCCCAGTGGGTGTAGTCTGGGGGGTATTAGTTGGCATGCAGGCAGCAGAATAACAAAGGCCTCCATGTTGACTGTGCTCACTATTCCATATTTCAGTTTGCGATTCAGGTAGTAATAAAGTCGGCTACAGAACACAGAATCTTAGTGCATTCAGGCCAGGTACGATCCATGAATTTCCAGACAGATTCCGGACAGATGAATCCTTTGCTTGTGATAATCTTTGTTAATTCCTGGCAAAGGTGGGTGTTATAGCCATACACTTTGAAGGCTGTAACTTTGAACTGCTTTATAGAAAACATGTGAAATCCCTTGAAGTTCAGCACGTAGAGCATATTTTGTCATGTTCTCTGAGGCCTCTCCTGAATGTGAAGAAAGATTCTCCACACTGTAGTCTTCCATTGTGACTTTTTAATGGTGATTTCAATGTTGTCCACTGGCTGAGATCCATCTCATCTGAGGGTTGCTTTTTCCCCATGCAAGTAAGACAATTCACATCCAGAAGGTGACTCTTATGTTTAGCCGTGGTGTCAGACTCTCTTTTGGCAGAGTTTGCACAACCTTGGTCTTGTGGGCACCATGATGAATCAGACAGATCCCCCAGGATAAACATCTGATCTGGTGTTGCATATATTTCTATTAAACCTTTGTGTGTGAGTTTAGTCATCTGCCGCTTATGGTGGAGCTCTTTTTCTGCTTTCTAAATGATCTCCAGACACAACGTAAAACAAACATTAAACTGAAATGTTGCATTTAATGCTCTGTTCCGCTTGTTCACATATCTAAGTACCGTAATATGGTTAACTGGACAGTGGGAACAATGGCAATTTGTAGGCCACTAACTAACTAACTAACTTTTTTTAATGTCCCTGTACAGGTTGGGAAATTCCTTTACAGAACAGAAGGTTTGCAAAAGATTATTTAAGGCAATTGTTTATTTTTGGAAAGCACACTTCCTGTCCCTGGTCCCCTTCTGGGATGAAATAAATCCACTCCCAGCAAGCAGGCATGGCGCTCAAGAAATATTTCCCAAGAAAAACTCAACATAAGACTTAAACCTTAAATCTGAAATGTTGCATTTAATGCTCTGCTCCGCTTGTTCACATATCTGATATGATTACGTGGACAGTGGGAACAACGGCAGCTTGAAGGCCTCTAACTCTGTGTTTTTAATGTCCCTGTACAGGTTGGAAAATGCCTTTATAGAAGGTTTGCAAAGGATTATTTAAGTCAATTGTTTTTTGGAAGCACTCTCTTCATGGTCCCCTTCTGGGATGAAAATGCACTCCTAGCCACAGAAGCAGGTGCAGGATTCTCAAGAATGCAATGCAAGGTCTTAAATCAGGGGTAGCCAACCTCGTTTCTTGAGAGCTCACATTTTCCAGACGACCTAGCTGGTGCACAGGTGTATTCATTACTCACCAAAACATTTAGAAAGATCCACAGGTGGAGTTAATTATTATAATTGTGATTCTGTGAGGAGACCTGGAAAGCATGCACTGTTGGTAGCTCTCGAGGACCAGCGTTGTCTACCACTGCCTTAAATCATAGATCTTATGCTTGTCCACATATCTGTGCTGGTTAAGTGGCGCTTTGAGGCGACTAACTAACTATGCTTTTTTTATATATCCTTGTACAGGTTGGGAAATGCATTTATAGAAGGTTTGCAAAGGATAATTTAAGTTAATTGTTTATTTGTTTTTGGAAAGCACTCTTCCTGGTCCCCTTCTGGGAAGAGAAAATCAACTCCCAGCAGCAGCAGCCATGCTCAATGATTCTTCTATGGCAAGGACTGATGTGAATGTACCCCTTTTTTTAAAAAAATGCCTCCTCCTCTCCCCTTCACATTTAGAAAATGTCTTTGGAATAAATAAACAAAATTAAATTTACTACCAATCAACCCTCCCTGTCCCTGCTCTGCCTTCAACTACATACATACTCCAACTCAGGCCTCTCTTGAATAATAAAAGTGTTTCCTGATGTGCCATGTTTGAAGTTGAACTGCCATGTGTTTGTGCCGCCCACTGCTGCAGTCAGCCAGCTATCTTGGTGCAAATTTTGGGCCTAAACTAGATGAAAAAATCAATATTGTGAGCTGTGAGGTGGTCAAAATTGACTGGAAACAAGTGGAAATAAATGTTATTGAGGTTAATAATACTGTAGGAACAAAAAAAAGTCCCATTTTATGTGATTTTAGCTGTTTTTATGATTTTTTAAAGAAAAAATCCAGATCTAAAACCAAAACCTAAAAACAAAACACGGAGGTGAGGTTTTGGCAAAACCAATCCAGATCCAAAACCAGGGGAGATCCAGATCCAAAACCAAAACACGAGGGTCAGTGCACATCTACTAAAAACCTGCACTTTATTAAATATACCCCTAAAAGTCTTTGTGGTGTCCTTCTTCTGTTGTATACCTGCATTCGTGCTTCAAACTGGAAGCCGCAACACCCTCTGTTTTTTCATCTTCAGCCAAAACCATCACTTGCACCTGCCCTATGCTGGGTGCTAAAGATCCATCAGAAACAGGCTTCCCTTTGCAATCCATGTGAATCAGAATAGCCTGCACGGAAGTGTAGCTACACACACACACAACACCCCATGACACTGTTACAACAGAGAACAGTTCAGTGCCGCATCTCCCTTTTACCACCCAGAAATGCCTATATCATGCATCATATCATATTATGGAAAGAGAGATCTGATCAAGAGCCGTCTGAATCACCTGGAGATACAAAAAAATGCATATAATAAATTCTGTGCATGCACAGGGTCCTCAAATTCGCTGTATGCTCCCTTCTAAGGAGTTGCGTGCAACTCAGAATCAGGCCCTTAATACTTTGCTTGCTCTATTTGAAATTTTTTTATAATTTTGTGAATTTATTTACAAACAGTTATTTATATAGTGCAGAGATGGCCAACCAGTCAGAGGCAAAGAGCCAAAATATATCTGTAGTCAAGTTAAAGAACCAATTGCATGTACATGCACAAAAATGGGGCATGCCAGGCCCCATTTTTTGTGTGCATGCCTTTGGTATGACATTTGCAGGAGCATGACCCTGTGACACACCCCGGTTAGTTCACGCTGTATAGAAAGCACAATATAGAAAACTTTGAAAAAGCCACATTCTCATAAAATACACTGAAACAAGCCAGATCCACGTAAAATACACTGACACAAGCCCAATCAACATAAAACATACTGAAACAAGCCAGATCCAAATAAAATACACTGAAACAAGCCCGATCCACATAAAATACACTCAAACAAGCCAGATCAACATAAAATAAACTGAAACAAGCCATATCAACATAAAATACACTGAAACAAGCCAGATCCACATAAAATATACTGAAACAAGCCAGATCAACATAAAATATACTGAAACAAGCCAGATCCACATAAATTACTTTTTATAAACCACATCCACATAAAATACCTATTGTAATCTAGAACCACATACTGTAAAATACATTGAGAAAACCAGATCCCCATAAAATACGTTTTAAAAACGAATTCCACATAAAATACTTTGAAAAAGCCAGAGCCACATAACATATGTTTTAAAAACCACATCCACATAAAATACATTTTGAAATCCAGAACCTCATAAAATACATTGAAAAAGCAAGATTCACATAATATGTAAATTCAGCCCTCTCCCTTGCCAGTCCAGCCCACATTCATGTATCATAGCAGCCCCTCCCATGCCACTGCAGCAGCCCCTCATGTGTCACTCCAGCCCCTTGTATTTGTGCCCCTTATGTAGTGCCCCCTAAAGTAGTACCCCTTAATCAGTGCTCCCTGTAGTTATGCCTCTTATGCAGTGCCCCTGTAGTTTTACCCCTTATACAGTGCCCCCTGTATTTGTGCCCCTAATGCAGTGCCCTCTGTAGTTTTGCCCCATATGCAGTGCCCCTTAAAGCAGTGCCACCAGCCCAGTACTTACCTGACCATGCCCTGTAGTTGTGCTCCTTATGCAGTGCCCCCTATGTTTGTGCCCCTTATGCAGTACCCCCCGTAGTTGTGCCTCTTATGCAATGCCCCCTGTATTTGTGCCCCTTATGCAGTGCCCCCTGTAGTTTTGCCCCTTACACAGTGTCCCCTGTATTTGTGTCCCATATGCAGTGCTCCCTGTAGTTTTGCCCCTTATGCAGTGCCCCCTGTATTTGTGCCCCTAATGCAGTGCCCTCTGTAGTTTTGCCCCATATGCAGTGCCTCCTAAAGTAGTGCCCCTTATGCAGTGCCCCTAGTCCAGTACTTACCTGACCACGATCACTCCTGCAGTGCCGCTGCCTCTGACTGGATCTAACTAAATCCAGCAGGCGCGTAGGGCAGGCTACTCACATCATGGGTGACGTCATGACATCACCAGCGCACTGCATCACTGGGAACGCTGGCCTCAGAAGTGATCAGAGGCTTCTTTAGCCTCTGTACGCTTCAGAGGCCAGTGTTCACAGTTTCAGTGGGGGGAGCCGCATATCAAAACCAAGAGCCGTGGGTTGGCCACCCCTGATAGTGCATACATATTATGCAGTGCTTCACAGAGAATATTTGACCATTCACATTGGTCTTTGCCCCAGTGGAGCTTACAATCTATATTCCCTGCCACAGGATACAGTCTAGCAGTTGGGCCCTCTTTCCATAATATATATTCAGAATCAAGATTGTGCTACTGTGTGGCATAATTTGAATTGGGATTACTATTGTGTGACCCCGCCCCGTATTTGAGACCACACCCTTTTTTTGGTGTGCACCTACGATGCGCGCTCTTCCTTTTTTTAAAAAAAGTGCAGGGAGAAGGGGGGTTTCCACCACTTCTCTAGGATCACTTTAAGCACTGGAATGGGCATTATTATAGGTAAGTCCTGGATAAATTTACATTATGTGCTAGTATTAGGGATGCAATGATGGCTAACAATTAGGGGTATACTGACTACAGGCTATGGTTATTATATATCTGGAAGTCAGCCATCCACATAACCTGTGTAATTCATGTGTTGCTTATTAAAGAGACGGATCTGACAACCTTGGTCTCAGCAAATCTGTAACACATAAAAGTCTAACAAAAAAAAAACTAAATTACCTCTTATGTTTAAAATTAGGGTGTTCATGCCAAGCCCCCTCCCCTTTTCAAAGTGTAGATGCAGTAATGGATTGCACTTTGAAACACAACAACAGATTTTCTTTATATTTTTATTACATTGCCTGTACCTGGGACTACAGGTGATGGAGGGGCCTACAGCAGGCTTTCCTAACACTGACAACTTCATTGGGAATAACAGGTATATCTTGAAGATAGGAGTGCCAATAATGACAGAGGCACATCCTGCTCGCTTCCCTGTATTACTACATGCAGGGAAGCGGTAACTGGCATGGGGATTTTGTTCATATTTTGATCAAAACATTTAAACTTGCAGCCCAATATCAAGGGACCACAAGTCCCTACACTAGTGTTAAGTTTGTACAGTGGCATCATTAGGAGGGTACAAACCGCCCCGAGTGACATTATCCGAGGGGATGATACCAAAATAGAAGAGCAGCTCGGCTATTTTGGTGTCAGTCCCTTGGATGGTGTCATTGGGCAGCGCTGCAGCAGCTGTAATGGATGACACGTGCATGAGCGCATCATCCACACACCCCTGTGTCTGGAGAGGCTGGGGG
This sequence comes from Taudactylus pleione, assembly GCA_031769625.1. Lineage (NCBI taxonomy): Eukaryota > Metazoa > Chordata > Amphibia > Anura > Myobatrachidae > Taudactylus > Taudactylus pleione. The sequence continues at coordinate 24,984,244 of JAUIMM010000006.1, forward strand.
CTGCCCAAGCTCCATCAGTGCCAGATTAATGTCCACATGGGCCTGGAGCTGATATTTTTGATGGGCCTATTGTATGCCGCTGCAGGGGGTGTGACAAGTGCCGTAGCAGTGTGACTGGTAATGTGGGGTCATGACCAGTGCGGTGTGGTTGTGGTTTACAGAGGGGTGTGGCCAGTGCAGCATTCTCCCTGGATGCTCCGAGCAGTGCTGCATTTTTAGGTGCCAGCGGCCTCAGTACCTCTACGCAATGGCATGACGTTACACACTTAAGTGGCATGGTGCCGCTCAGGAGTTAGCCCTGCTATGCCGCTGACTGTGCATGTGTAGGCCAGCACTCCTGTGCAAAGGATAGTGCTATGGCGTCTGCTGCCCTCCTAATTACCTCTGCCTGTGAAGGGAGGGAACCATGTAGCAGTCGAATGGGCGGCACTCTGAACGGCTTGTATAAAACAATTAAAATCCATTTAAGTTATCAACATTTCAGAACTTGTATTCGTCCTTTCAGTAATCCTGACGAAAGAATGAATACAAGTTCTGAAGCATTGATAACTTAAACTGAGTTTTAGTGTGTTTTATACAAGCCGTCCAGAGTGCCGCCCATTTGACTGCTATATATATGTGTATGTGGGTGTGTACATACATACACACCCACATACACACATAAATTGTGATGGTACAGGGGCTTGAGGCACACTTAAGGGGACCGAAGCAGGTGTGGTGTGACATGTTGACAGTGATGCAAATATCAACATTATGGTTAGGCTACATGTAGGGGTTAGGCACTAGGTGAAGGTTAGGGTTAGGCTACGTGGGAAGGAGGATAGGGTTAGGCACTAGGGGGAGGTTACAGTTAGACTGCGGGAGGAGGAGGTTAGGGAAAGTCACTATAAGTTAGGGGTAGGCATTAGGGTAAGGGGGGATACTCACTGGAAGACTGGAGCCGCAGAAATCATGACCGCTGGGACCCGGAAGCCGTGCTGGAGTCACTGCAGCCATCAAGAACAGGTCAGTGAGGACTGGGCCAACAGGGATGATATGTCGACATTCCATCACTGTCCACATGAATGTCGATACGGACAACTTCAACATTATGACCATGTTGACATTCTATCAACATGATGAATGTTTACACATCATTCCACACCTGCTTCAGTCCCCTTAAATGTGCCTGAAGCTCCTGTACCATCCCTATTTACCAACATGTGTGTATGTATATATACATACATAGTACACACACACACACACATATATATATATATATATGGAATCGGTATGAAATACCGCCGGCCGATTCCCGTCAGCGGAAGCCCAACATCAGCAGAGTTCCGAGCAGCGGAAGCCCGACAGCGCTGGAAATCCCGATCGTAGATAGGTGAGTATCTACTAACCTTACCTAACCCCCCTAACCCTAACTTCCCCCCCAAGTGCCTAACCCTAATCCCCCCTCTAAGTGCCTAACCCTAACCACCCCCTTCCCCGCTGCCTAAACCTAAGTCCCCCGGGGGGGTGCCTAACCCTAAGTCCCCCCCAGGGGTGCCTAACCCTAACCCTCCCTCCCCCTAGCCTAACCCTAACCCTCCCGGGGGGGTGCCTAACCCTAAGTTCCCCCCGGGAGCCCTAAACCTAACCCTCCCCCCCGCAGCTGTCCGCTCGCGGTGCCCGGCATCACTACGATCGGGATGTCGGGCGCCGGTCTCCCGGCATCGGGGAAATGTGGGCGTCTACATCTAGACGCCCTGCATTTCACCCTTTCCGGGATATGACAGTCGGGAAGCCGGCTGCCGGTATTTAGGCAGTCGGCTTCCCGATTGCATACCATATATATATATATATATATACACATACACATGTGCGTGCATATATATATATATATACATATATACACACACACATACATACACGCAAGTATGTGCATATAAATATACGCGTGTGTGCGTATATATAGATACACACACGTTTGTGTATATATATATATGCCCGTGCATTTGTAAAATTTGTATATATATATATATATATGTGTGTGTGTATACATACATATATACACATTATATATATATATATATATATATATATATATATTGTGACACAGTTAGGTTAGGGGGTCCCTCTCCTGGGTAGAGGACTCCTTCCTTTCACACACAGCAGCTGGGAAACAGTACGCCAGACTGGATGCAAGTACAAGCTGGTCGGCGCCAGTCTTTATTGTACAATGTTAGAAACAAACATAAAGAAAACATAAACATAAATCCTAGCCCTGTCGGGGCACTAACTTCACAGGTAGTTCCCTCACTACCAGAACCTGGCAGGGCCTAATGCCCTCACCAGCAACAAGGGCACAGCACAACACTTACAGTTAGGTTTTCAAGTGTCTCTGAGCAAACTCCCTGTCTGCTCTCCCAGGTGAGACAATCAGCCCTCAACACACTAGGCTTATATTGGCCACTCTCAGGTGGAAACCCTAACAAGCCTGTTACCAGGCTAAGAGAACCAAAACCTGGAGTGGCCGTGGGTGGAGCCCTCCCTCTCCTCTCACCCACAACCCCCAGGTCCCAAACCGGTTTTTCAAAAAGCCGAGACTCAAGCCTGCTACACTGCAGACTTTCTCCTGGAGGTTTAAAACACATAAGACAGGAATCTGGGACAAATGTACCTACCACAGACCACTTTACCAATGATCCTATCACATATCCCCCCCTTTGTTTCGACCTGTGGGGCAGAACAACTGAAGCCCCCAAACAATGAATGCGTGACAACGCGTCAGCATTGGCCAGCTGGCTTCCTGGCCTGTGTTCCACTGAAAATTTAAAAGTTTGTAACGCCAAGAACCATCTCGTAATTCTCGCATTACTGTCTTTATTTTCGGACATCCACTTCAAAGGGGCATGGTCAGTGATCAATTTGAACTTTCTTCCAACCAAGTAGTACCTGAGAGCCTCTAATGCCCACTTTATGGCCAACGCCTCCTTCTCCACTGTGGTATAGTTTCTCTCATGTACATTCAACTTTCTGCTTAGATAGAAAATAGGGTGTTCCTCACCCTCCTTGTTCTGGGACAGGACCGCTCCTATACCTACTTCTGATGCATCGGTTTGTACTATGAATTCCCTGTCAAAATTAGGAGTCATCAGGACTGGTTGGGAACACAACGCTACTTTCAACTCCTGAAAAGCTTTCTCCGCTCAGGACTCCATTCTACCATGACTTTTTGTTTGCCTTTGGTCAGGTCAGTCAGTGGGACTGCCATGGTGGCAAAGTTGGGTATAAACCTCCTGTAGTACCCCGTAATTCCCAAGAAGGCTCTCACCTGCTTCTTATTCAGAGGCCATGGCCAGTTTTGTATGCATCAACTTTATTGAGCTGAGGCTTTATCAGGCCTCTGCCAATGGTGTATCCCAGATATTTTACTTCCTCCATGCCTAGACAACACTTTTTTGGGTTGGCTGTCAAACCTGCCTTATAGATGGAGTCCAAAACTGCTTGTACCCTGGGTAAGTGAGACTGCCATTCAGGACTATGAATGACCACGTCATCCAGATAAGCAGCCGCATACCGTCTATGGGGCCTTAGAATCCTGTCCATCATTCTTTGGAAGGTAGCAGGTGCCCCATGTAGCCCGAAGGGCAACATCTTGTACTGAAACAAGCCCTCTGGCGCTGAAAAAGCTGTCTTTTGTGTGGCGCTCTCGGTTAACGGTACTTGCCAATACCCTTTGGTTAGGTCAAGAGTGGTTAAATACCTTGCCGTCCCTAGTCTCTCAATCAATTCATCCACTCTTGGCATCAGGTAGGCATCGAATTATGAAACACTGTTCAACTTTCGGAAGTCATTGCAGAAACGCACATTCCCGTCGGGCTTTGGAATCAACACAATGGGACTTGACCATTCACTATGTGATTCTTCAATAACCCCTAACTCTAGCATATTTTTCATTTCTTTCGACACCGATTCTCTTTGTGCTTCTGGCAACCTATAGGGCTTTAGATTAACTTTAACCCCTGGGTCAGTGATGATGTCATGTTTAATGACCGAGGTTTTCCCAGGTACGTCAGAGAACAGCACCCGATTTCTGATCAGAAACTCCTTGACCTCTTGTTGTTGAATTGCCGACAGGGTTTTTGCCACTGTCACTTCGGGAACTAAGGGCCCTGGATTTACTGGAGGGGCTCGGACGGCCGACAGTGCCGTTCTATCTTTCCAGGGCTTTAACAGATTTATATGGTATATCTGTTCCGGCTTTCTTTTCCCCGGCTGGTAAACTTTGTAATTGACCTGCCCCACTCTTTCTAAGATTTGAAAGGGCCCTTGCCATTTAGCCAAAAGTTTATTTCCACAGTGGGAACCAATACTAACACTCTGTCCCCAGGAGCATAGCTGTGTAACCGAGCATTGCGGTTGTATACCCTCTGCTGTGCCTGTTGAGCCTGTTCCAGGTGCTCTCTCACTATCGGTACTACCGCAGCAATTCTCTCCTGCATTTGAGAAACATACTCAATCACCGTTTTGTAAGGACTAGACTGCCCCTCCCATGTCTCTTTGGCAATGTCTAGTAACCCCCTTGGGTGTCTCCCATACAACAAGTCGAAGGGTGAAAACCCGGTGGAGGACTGGGGAATTTCTCTTATGGCCAACAATAAATACGGCAATAAGTAATCCCAATCCCTACCATCCTTGTCGACCACTTTCCTAAGCATGTGTTTTAACGTCTTGTTAAACCTCTCGACCAGCCCATCGGTTTGGGGGTGATAAACCGAAGTTCTTAACTGTTCAATTTTGAACAGGCGACATAACTCTTTCATGACTTTTGACATAAACGGTGTACCCTGGTCAGTTAGTATCTCCTTGGGTATTCCCAGCCTGCTAAAGACATGAAGTAGCTCTCTGGCAATGGTCTTGGTTGACGTATTGCGCAACGGGATCGCTTCCGGGTACCTGGTAGCGAAATCCATTATGACCAGAATATACTGGTGTCCCCTGGCAGACTTCATTAAGGATCCCACCAAATCCATCGCTATTCTTTCAAACGGCACCTCTATAATAGGCAAGGGAACTAGTGGACCCTTAAAATGTGGCCTGGGAGCATGATACTGACACTCAGGGCAGGATGCGCAAAAGTCAGACACCTCTTTATGAAGCCTGGGCCAGAAAAACCTCTGCATTATTCGCTCAGTGGTTTTCTCTACCCCTAGATGGCCTGCCGTTATATGACCATGGGCCAGATCCAACACTGCTCTTCTGTAGGCTTTGGGAACTATTAGTTGTTCCACAATATCTTCCCCCTTCTTAGTCACCTGATATAACAAATCCTGACACATTGCCATGTGGGGATAGGACAAAAGACTATCAGGGCCCACGGGTTTACCATCAACTACTTTTACATTCTCCCTGGCTTTTACCAAAGTAGGGTCATTCAACTGCTCCACGGCATCACCTGGCCCAACAACACTTCCTACCTCAATGGGAGGCACATCAGTTGGCGGGCCACCATCACATTCCGCATTCTCTAGTTCGCCAACCATAGTAGAAAAAGGGAATAACTCTGACTCAGAAGAAACTCCCTCCTCCACTACATCGACAACCTTCTCAAATGGATCGGGGTTGTTCACCTCTGGAACAAAACGGCTTTCCCACAACTTCCAGAAGTGAGCAAAGTCTCTCCCCAATATTGCATCGTACACCAGACCATGCACCAAACCCACAGAAACTATAGCAGAGCCACATGGTGTCTCGATGTTCACCTCGGCCGTAACATAATATCGAGTATCCCCATGTATACAGGTCACACCAACAGTTTTCCCTGTATGCCTCAAGGGGTTCACCAGCTCAGCTTTTATAAGTGTCACTAAGCTACCAGAGTCTAACAGTGCCTCTACTCGGTTGCCATCTACAGTGAGTACACACATGTGCTTATCAGTCTCAGCCTGCCGGTCAGCCGTACAGGCTGTCTGTGCAAAGAAAGACCCCCTGCGGTAGACATGAGCAGTATCACATTGCATAGGTTCAGTTGTAAGTGAACAATTAGCGTCAATATGGCCGAAGCCACCACATCGGAAACACTGAGTCATATTAATGTCTAGTCGTTTACGGGGCAAGAACCTTCCTGGCCTGGCAGGCCTGTCTCCAGGTTCTACACCCTCAGTCTTAGGTACATTCCACCGCCCAGCACCCTTCTCCCCTGGAACAGTCTTACCAGTGTCTGTGGGTTTTCGCCGGTGCGCCATCGGGGCTCGGTGGGGCATACTCATCAGCTTCTCAGCCGTCACGTACCTCTCCACCAGCTCGACCAACTGGTCCACGGACTTAGGGTCTGCATGGCTCACCCACTTGCGCAGAGTCACAGGTAATGATCACAGGTACCGGTCCATCACGACCCTTTCCACGATCTGTGGTCCCGTCAGCGTCTCGGGCTGTAGCCATTTTGAGGACAGATGGACGAGGTCATGCATCTGTGAACGCGGAGGCTTGTCCATATGGAACTCCCAGCGGTGGACCCGTTGGGCACGAACAAAGGTGGTGACTCCCAAGCGAGTTAGGATCTCCTGTTTTAGTTTTTTATAGTCCTTGGCATCAGCCAGGCATAAGTCAAAATATGCTTTTGTGGCTCCCCAGACAAAAAAAGTGCCACCAGACTTGCCCACTGCTCCTTGGGCCAACTCTCCCTTTCGGCCGTTCTTTCAAATGCGGCGAGATAGGCCTCCACATCATCGCCCGAAGTCATCTTTTGGAGGAAGTGACTGGCTCGTACGGAGTAAGTGTTGGTGGGAGGACCAGTATTAACATCTCTGGGCCGGGCGACCAGGTGCTGTACCACCTCTTTTATGGCCTGGCTGTTTTCCGCTAAGGCCTGGCGGGTTTCCTCGATGGCGACCTGATGTTGCCTCTGGGCTGTCTCCAAGGCCAACAGTTGCACCCTGGTGGATTCCTGCTGAGCCCTGGTAGATTCCTGCTGAAGTTGGTTCGTCTCCTGCTGAAGTTTGTTCATCTCCTGCTGAGCTCCTGTAGCTTGGAGCAAGGCCTTAATAATTTCCTCCATTTTGTTCTGGGGTGTAGGTTGGAAGCTGAACCTTGCCTCTCTGAGCATTGGCTGACGCCTCCTCTATGGGACTTCAAGGACACAGTGTTATTTCCACACTCACAAATTGGGTGTCTGTCCCTTTAATTTTTAAACGGAAAGTTTTCCTCTTGCTGCAACTTCAGTGTGTGTGGGTGCCCGCATTCTCAATCATATTGTGACACAGTTAGGTTAGGGGGTCCCTCTCCTGGGTAGAGGACTCCTTCCTTTCACACACAGCAGCTGGGAAACAGTACGCCAGACTGGATGCAAGTACAAGCTGGTCGGCGCCAGTCTTTATTGTACAATGTTAGAAACAAACATAAAGAAAACATAAACATAAATCCTAGCCCTGTCGGGGCACTAACTTCACAGGTAGTTCCCTCACTACCAGAACCTGGCAGGGCCTAATGCCCTCACCAGCAACAAGGGCACAGCACAACACTTACAGTTAGGTTTTCAAGTGTCTCTGAGCAAACTCCCTGTCTGCTCTCCCAGGTGAGACAATCAGCCCTCAACACACTAGGCTTATATTGGCCACTCTCAGGTGGAAACCCTAACAAGCCTGTTACCAGGCTAAGAGAACCAAAACCTGGAGTGGCCGTGGGTGGAGCCCTCCCTCTCCTCTCACCCACAACCCCCAGGTCCCAAACCGGCTTTTCAAAAAGCCGAGACTCAAGCCTGCTACACTGCAGACTTTCTCCTGGAGGTTTAAAACACATAAGACAGGAATCTGGGACAAATGTACCTGCCACAGACCACTTTACCAATGATCCTATCACAATATATATACAAATGTACGTGTGTGTCTGTATATATATATATATATATATATACATACACACGTACATTTGTGTATATATATATATATATATTCAGTCAGGTGCATAAATATTGGGACATTGACAGAATTTTCATATTTTGGCCTCTAGTCACCACCACAATGGCTTTGAAATGAAACAAACAAGATGTGCTTTAACTGCAGACGTTCAGATTTAATTTTAGGGTAATTACATCCAAATCAGGTGAACGGTGTAGGAATTACAACGGTTTATATATGTGCCTCCCACTTTTTAAGGGGCCAAAAGTAATGGGACAAACTAAACAATCCTAAATCTAACTTTCACTTTTTAATACTTTGTTGCAAATCCTTTGCAGGCAATTACAGCCTGAAGGCTGGAACGCATAGACATCACCAGACACTGGGTTTCATCCCTCGTGATGCTCTGCCAGGCCTCTACTGCAAATGTCTTCAGTTCCTGCTTGTTCTTGGGGCATTTTCCCTTCAGTTTTGTCTTCATCAAGTGCATGCTCAATCGGATTCAGGTCAGGGGATTGACTTGGCCATTGCATAACATTCCACTTTTTAGCCTTAAAAAACTCTTTGGTTTGTTTCATTTCAAAGCCATTGTGGTGGTGAATAGAGGCCAAAATATGAAAATTCTGTCAATGCCCCAATATTTATGCACCTGACTGTATATATACTGTATATACAGTATGTGTGTGTATATGTACTTTCAGGGGCTGGCTGGCAACTTTTAGCCTGGGGGCAAATGCATGCAGGCGGCCCTGGCAGAGGAGTAGCGTGTAGCCAGGGTGCCCGAAGAACGTGCGTGCTACGGCGCCACCCCCCCCTCAAGTGTTTCAGGGAGGAGGCGGGTCCATATGGGATTAATGTAAGGTAAAAATAAAGATTAGGGGCAGCCCCCTGTCGTAGTGCCCATATGCAGTGCCCCCGTGTGCCACAGGAGATAACACCCTTATGCAGGCCTCCAGTAGTGCCCCCAGTAGTGATCCCCCCCTATGCAGTGCCACTTGTGCCCCCAGTAGTGGTCCCCCCTGTTCAGTGCCCCTTGTGCCCCCAATAGTAAGCCCCTTATATTGTGCCCCCAATAGTGGTACCCCCTATGCAGTGCCCCCAGTAGCAGTCCACCCCCCCATGCAGTGCCCCCAATAGTGGTAACCCTTATGCAATGTCCCTTAAATAGTGGCCCCAGTTGTAGTCTCCCCCCTATGCAGTACCCCCAGTATTGCCCTTTATATAGAGCCCCCAGCAGTGGTCCCTCGCAGTGCCTCCAGTGGTAGTCCCCACCCCCTATGTAGTGCCCCTAGTAGTAGTCCCCTCCCCCCTATGCAGTGCCCCTAGTAGTAGTCCCCTCCCCTTGTAGTGCCCCCAGTAGTAGCCCCCCCTTGTAGTGCCCCCAGTAGTAGTAGTAGTTCCCCCTTGTAGTTCCCCCAGTAGCAGTAGTCCCCCCCTTGTAGTGCCCCCAGTAGTAGTGGTCCCCCCCTTGTAGTGCCCCCAGTAGTAATCCACCCCCCTGGTAGTGCCCCCAGTAGTAATCCCCCCCTGGTAGTGCCACCATAGAAATCCCCCCCCTGGTAGTGCCCCCATAGTAATTCCCCCCCTGATAGTGCCCCCAGTAGTCCTCCCCCCCCAGTAGAGAGAGACTTAATAAAAAAATATAAAAAAAAACACTTACCTGAAACTCCCGCTTCTAGTCCCGACGCTTCCACCGGCTCCTCTGGCCACTTTGCATTATGGGAGAGACGTTGTCATGACGACGGCTCTCCCATTACCCACTGCGGGAGCCGGAAGATGGCTCCCGCAGTTGGAGCAGCAGCAGCCGATGAGAGTCTGACAGACTCTCAGCGGCTGCTGATTACAGCAAACACACAGTTGCCGGCTCCGGCGGCTGTATGTTTGTGCTGTGTAGCGCTTACCATACTCCGTCCGGTCAGCGCTACACACGCGGTGCAGTCTGTGTCACAGTGACACAGGCTGCACCGGCCCACGGCTCGCATGACGCTGCGGCCCGGGGGGCACATGGCACCCTGCCCCCGGCTCAGCCCGCCACTGTGTACTGTATGTATACACACACACACATATATATGCACGTACTTCTGTGCTTGTGTGTGTGTGTATGTGTATATATATAATATATATATATATATATATATATATATATGCTCTTATAAATAACTGTCACAGTTTCCAGATCACCCAGCAGATCACACGTTCCAGGTCACCCAGTATGTGCACAGGGAGCATTCACCAACTATGACTTATTCCAGAGCACAATGTTTATGCATTGTAAATGGTGGGCGGACGTTTTGCCACATAACTCAGAAACGAAGCAGCCGATTAAAACGATAATCTTTATCTGCATATCTGTGGACCAAGAACTTTAATGGCCCTGCTAGACAATAACATCATAAAAATATGTCACTCTTAAAAGTTGTTCTACTGGTATTAATATATAGATAAGGTAGTAATATTATCATGTAGCTGTTACCATGTACAATATGTTAAAATAATAAGATGGCTACTGTTTACAATGAGTTTAAGTTCTGCGGCATGAAAGAAGAGATTTAAAAAATGTATCTAAAATCTAAGTTATATAAAGCCAATGGCAGTATTTGCACGTTAGTAATAGGCTACCTTGGTCAACATTAGTAACTGATAGATGAGACATCCATAGCCTAATGTGCCCTCTTTATTATTACTTTAAAAAGATCTCTATTTACCTAAAAGACCCACCTAATTTGATAGATAGACAGATAGATAGATAGATAGATAGATAGATAGATAGATAGATAGATAGATAGATAGACATGATAGATAGATAGATAGATAGATAGATAGATAGATAGATAGATAGATAGATAGATAGATAGATAGATAGATAGATAGATAGATAGATAGATAGATAGACAGACATGAGATAGATAGACATGAGATAGATAGATAGATAGATAGATAGATAGATAGATAGATAGATAGATAGATAGACAGACATGAGATAGATAGACAGACATGAGATAGACTGACATGAGATATTGTAGATAGACAGACGGACATGAGACAGACAGACATGAGATAGATAGACATGAGATAGATAGATAGACAGACAGTCATCAGATAGATAGACAGACATGAGATAAATAGACAGACATGAGATAGTCAGACAGACAGACAGACAGACATGAGACAGACATGAGATAGACAGACATGAGATAGATAGATAGATAGATAGATAGATAGATAGATAGATAGATAGATAGATAGACAGACATCAGACAGACATGAGATAGATAGATAGATAGATAGATAGATAGATAGATAGATAGATAGATAGATAGACATCAGACAGACATGAGACAGAGAGACAGACATGAGACAGACAGATATACATGAGAGAGAGAGACAGACAGAGCCTGGCCAGACATTACATTGACCTGAGTGAAGTTAGGGCCTGATTCAGAGCCGAACGCTCTGACCAGAGCGGTTGCTCTGAATCAGGGCCCTCCTCCATGAAAATGGAGTGTCCTCCTGGACGCTCGCATAGCTGTGGGTGACCACCCACAGCTTATGCGAGCGTCCATGATGATGGTCGCTATGGTCAAGATGGTCAAGACCATCGCGACCATCGGGCTTGCGACGGAGACCCTGCGGTAGGGTCTCCCTGCCGCAAGCCCTGGAGTGATTTTGGCTCTATCAGAGCCAAAATCACTCCCACTGACCTCACTAGTGAGGTCAGTGGGGCCGGCTTCAGACGGTAGGCGTTCCCATGGGAACATGGACAAACAGAAGTGCAACCCTATCCACCATCATACAACTGAAGCTTAGGATGACAGGTAAGTATAATTTACTTAATCAATCATTTTTTCATGAATTTCTCAATAACAAACTTTTGGCTTAGGGGTGCCGTGAAACAAATGCTGATACTCTAGGGTGCTGTGATTCAAGAAAGTTTGGGAACCACTGTGCTAGATACACACATATTTGCAGTGCTAGTTATGGCATAGACATAAATTTTCATTCTGTTTTTCAAAAATACTAGGGAATCACGGCAGTAACTGCCTTAGTTATGGAGGATATTATGGATATTTCTTACTGAGGATATTATGGAGATAATAAGGCCATAATTTGAGGGCATTTATCATAAAGTGTTCTGCTAAATATGGTGGAACTACTACTTTGTGACAGCAGTCTGATAAATGACCGTTGATCTCCTCTACCAAGAAGTTTAGGGCACCACAGCTCATACATTGTATGTCCATAGGACCCAAGATTAGTATTGTGGTGATTATGTCATGTCCAATGCAAGTGGCATATCATTTGATCTTGTTATACGTTGGTTGTGACAATAATATTCTTGACTGTAAGATTTTTTAACTGCGCACTCTGGGTGACCTGTAAGGGTTCCACCACGTCAACATCCTTGAGGCTGGCCTTTAGGCATATTTGGTGTAAACAAAGCATGGAGAAGTGAATAATGAAATAACACAACAGTTGTTGATTGAGGTTCCCTCGAGACGTGCTGATATATGTGTCTGCAAATAACTGTCACAGTTTCCAGATCACCCAGCAGATCACACGTTCCAGGTCACCCAGTATGTGCACAGGGAGCATTCACCAACTATGACTTATTCCAGAGCACAATGTTTATGCATTGTAAATGGTGGGCGGACGTTTTGCCACATAACTCAGAAACGAAGCAGCCGATTAAAACGATAATCTTTATCTGCATATCTGTGGACCAAGAACTTTAATGGCCCTGCTAGACAATAACATCATAAAAATATGTCACTCTTAAAAGTTGTTCTACTGGTATTAATATATAGATAAGGTAGTAATATTATCATGTAGCTGTTACCATGTACAATATGTTAAAATAATAAGATGGCTACTGTTTACAATGAGTTTAAGTTCTGCGACATGAAAGAAGAGATTTAAAAAATGTATCTAAAATCTAAGTTATATAAAGCCAATGGCAGTATTTGCACGTTAGTAATAGGCTACCTTGGTCAACATTAGTAACTGATAGATGAGACATCCATAGCCTAATGTGCCCTCTTTATTATTACTTTAAAAAGATCTCTATTTACCTAAAAGAACAATGTTCACAATTATTCACTCACCATATTTCAAGTAGGGGTGAGCGGGTTCGGATTTCTGAAATCCGAACCCCCCCGAGCCCCCATGATCCGAGTCCGATCCGAGTCAGGCTCGACTTTTCCCGCCTGACTCGGATCTGACATCGAGGCAAAACGTCATCATCCCGCCTTCCGAGTCTCGCGGGTTTTGGATCCTATATAAGGTACCCGCGTCGGCGCCATTTTCTCACTCGGCTGTGGACAGTGAAGAGGGAGGGTGGGAGTTAGTGCTGTGTAGTGTAGTGTAGTGTAGTGCTGCTGTTGTCCACTACTTCAAAGTCCATAGGGGCTGGCTGTGTTGTGCTGTGCTGCTGTTGTTAATAGGGGCTGTGTCCACTACTTCAAAGTCCATAGGGGCTGGCTGGACTGTGTTGTGCAGTCAGTTCTCCATAGGGGCTGTGTCCACTCCAAAGTCCTGTGCAGTGTCCCAGTCCTAAAGGGGTGCTGTAGTGTTGTCCAGGGGGTGCTCTGTCCATCAGGGGTGCTCCCCCCAAGTGCTAAAAAAATAATATATTTTCTGTGTTTGTGAATTGTGTGCGCAGTAGCCGCACGTGCATCAACAAAGTAGTGCCAAGCGTGCGCCTGTGTCATAAGTAAAGGGCCGGCTGGCTTGACCGTTAAAGGGTGCTGTAACCCCCGAAAGTACACTCCAGTCCAAACCAAAAAAAAATTATTTTCTGTGTTTGTGAATTGTGTGCGCAGTAGCCGCACGTGCATCAACAAAGTAGTGCCAAGCGTGCGCCTGTGTCATAAGTAAAGGGCCGGCTGGCTTGACCGTTAAGGGTGCTGTAACCCCCGAAAGTACACTCCAGTCCAAACCAAAAAAAAAATTATTTTCTGTGTTTGTGAATTGTGTGCGCAGTAGCCGCACGTGCATCAACAAAGTAGTGCCAAGCGTGCGCCTGTGTCATAAGTAAAGGGCCGGCTGGCTTGACCGTTAAAGGGTGCTGTAACCCCCGAAAGTACACTCCAGTCCAAACCTAAAAAAAAATTATTTTCTGTGTTTGTGAATTGTGTGCGCAGTAGCCGCACGTGCATCAACAAAGTAGTGCCAAGCGTGCGCCTGTGTCATAAGTAAAGGGCCAGCTGGCTTGACCGTTAAAGGGTGCTGTAACCCCCGAAAGTACACTCCAGTCCAAACCAAAAAAAAATTATTTTCTGTGTTTGTGAATTGTGTGCGCAGTAGCCGCACGTGCATCAACAAAGTAGTGCCAAGCGTGCGCCTGTGTCATAAGTAAAGGGCCGGCTGGCTTGACCGTTAAGGGTGCTGTAACCCCTGAAAGTACACTCCAGTCCAAACCTAAAAAAAAATTATTTTCTGTGTTTGTGAATTGTGTGCGCAGTAGCCGCACGTGCATCAACAAAGTAGTGCCAAGCGTGCGCCTGTGTCATAAGTAAAGGGCCGGCTGGCTTGACCGTTAAGGGTGCTGTAACCCCCGAAAGTACACTCCAGTCCAAACCAAAAAAAAAATTATTTTCTGTGTTTGTGAATTGTGTGCGCAGTAGCCGCACGTGCATCAACAAAGTAGTGCCAAGCGTGCGCCTGTGTCATAAGTAAAGGGCCGGCTGGCTTGACCGTTAAGGGTGCTGTAACCCCCGAAAGTACACTCCAGTCCAAACCAAAAAAAAAATTATTTTCTGTGTTTGTGAATTGTGTGCGCAGTAGCCGCACGTGCATCAACAAAGTAGTGCCAAACGTGCGCCTGTGTCATAAGTAAAGGGCCGGCTGGCTTGACCGTTAAGGGTGCTGTAACCCCTGAAAGTACACTCCAGTCCAAACCTAAAAAAAAATTATTTTCTGTGTTTGTGAATTGTGTGCGCAGTAGCCGCACGTGCATCAACAAAGTAGTGCCAAGCGTGCGCCTGTGTCATAAGTAAAGGGCCGGCTGGCTTGACCGTTAAGGGTGCTGTAACCCCCGAAAGTACACTCCAGTCCAAACCAAAAAAAAAATTATTTTCTGTGTTTGTGAATTGTGTGCGCAGTAGCCGCACGTGCATCAACAAAGTAGTGCCAAGCGTGCGCCTGTGTCATAAGTAAAGGGCCGGCTGGCTTGACCGTTAAGGGTGCTGTAACCCCCGAAAGTACACTCCAGTCCAAACCAAAAAAAAAATTATTTTCTGTGTTTGTGAATTGTGTGCGCAGTAGCCGCACGTGCATCAACAAAGTAGTGCCAAACGTGCGCCTGTGTCATAAGTAAAGGGCCGGCTGGCTTGACCGTTAAGGGTGCTGTAACCCCCGAAAGTACACTCCAGTCCAAACCAAAAAAAAAATTATTTTCTGTGTTTGTGAATTGTGTGCGCAGTAGCCGCACGTGCATCAACAAAGTAGTGCCAAGCGTGCGCCTGTGTCATAAGTAAAGGGCCGGCTGGCTTGACCGTTAAGGGTGCTGTAACCCCCGAAAGTACACTCCAGTCCAAACCAAAAAAAAAATTATTTTCTGTGTTTGTGAATTGTGTGCGCAGTAGCCGCACGTGCATCAACAAAGTAGTGCCAAGCGTGCGCCTGTGTCATAAGTAAAGGGCCGGCTGGCTTGACCGTTAAGGGTGCTGTAACCCCTGAAAGTACACTCCAGTCCAAACCTAAAAAAAAATTATTTTCTGTGTTTGTGAATTGTGTGCGCAGTAGCCGCACGTGCATCAACAAAGTAGTGCCAAGCGTGCGCCTGTGTCATAAGTAAAGGGCCGGCTGGCTTGACCGTTAAGGGTGCTGTAACCCCCGAAAGTACACTCCAGTCCAAACCAAAAAAAAAATTATTTTCTGTGTTTGTGAATTGTGTGCGCAGTAGCCGCACGTGCATCAACAAAGTAGTGCCAAACGTGCGCCTGTGTCATAAGTAAAGGGCCGGCTGGCTTGACCGTTAAGGGTGCTGTAACCCCCGAAAGTACACTCCAGTCCAAACCAAAAAAAAAATTATTTTCTGTGTTTGTGAATTGTGTGCGCAGTAGCCGCACGTGCATCAACAAAGTAGTGCCAAGCGTGCGCCTGTGTCATAAGTAAAGGGCCGGCTGGCTTGACCGTTAAGGGTGCTGTAACCCCCGAAAGTACACTCCAGTCCAAACCAAAAAAAAAATTATTTTCTGTGTTTGTGAATTGTGTGCGCAGTAGCCGCACGTGCATCAACAAAGTAGTGCCAAGCGTGCGCCTGTGTCATAAGTAAAGGGCCGGCTGGCTTGACCGTTAAGGGTGCTGTAACCCCTGAAAGTACACTCCAGTCCAAACCTAAAAAAAAATTATTTTCTGTGTTTGTGAATTGTGTGCGCAGTAGCCGCACGTGCATCAACAAAGTAGTGCCAAGCGTGCGCCTGTGTCATAAGTAAAGGGCCGGCTGGCTTGACCGTTAAGGGTGCTGTAACCCCCGAAAGTACACTCCAGTCCAAACCAAAAAAAAAATTATTTTCTGTGTTTGTGAATTGTGTGCGCAGTAGCCGCACGTGCATCAACAAAGTAGTGCCAAGCGTGCGCCTGTGTCATAAGTAAAGGGCCGGCTGGCTTGACCGTTAAGGGTGCTGTAACCCCCGAAAGTACACTCCAGTCCAAACCAAAAAAAAAATTATTTTCTGTGTTTGTGAATTGTGTGCGCAGTAGCCGCACGTGCATCAACAAAGTAGTGCCAAACGTGCGCCTGTGTCATAAGTAAAGGGCCGGCTGGCTTGACCGTTAAGGGTGCTGTAACCCCCGAAAGTACACTCCAGTCCAAACCAAAAAAAAAATTATTTTCTGTGTTTGTGAATTGTGTGCGCAGTAGCCGCACGTGCATCAACAAAGTAGTGCCAAACGTGCGCCTGTGTCATAAGTAAAGGGCCGGCTGGCTTGACCGTTAAGGGTGCTGTAACCCCCGAAAGTACACTCCAGTCCAAACCAAAAAAAAAATTATTTTCTGTGTTTGTGAATTGTGTGCGCAGTAGCCGCACGTGCATCAACAAAGTAGTGCCAAGCGTGCGCCTGTGTCATAAGTAAAGGGCCGGCTGGCTTGACCGTTAAGGGTGCTGTAACCCCCGAAAGTACACTCCAGTCCAAACCAAAAAAAAAATTATTTTCTGTGTTTGTGAATTGTGTGCGCAGTAGCCGCACGTGCATCAACAAAGTAGTGCCAAGCGTGCGCCTGTGTCATAAGTAAAGGGCCGGCTGGCTTGACCGTTAAGGGTGCTGTAACCCCCGAAAGTACACTCCAGTCCAAACCTAAAAAAAAATTATTTTCTGTGTTTGTGAATTGTGTGCGCAGTAGCCGCACGTGCATCAACAAAGTAGTGCCAAGCGTGCGCCTGTGTCATAAGTAAAGGGCCGGCTGGCTTGACCGTTAAAGGGTGCTGTAACCTCCGAAAGTACACTCCAGTCCAAACCAAAAAAAAATTATTTTCTGTGTTTGTGAATTGTGTGCGCAGTAGCCGCACGTGCATCAACAAAGTAGTGCCAAGAGTGCGCCTGTGTCATAAGTAAAGGGCCGGCTGGCTTGACCGTTAAAGGGTGCTGTAACCCACAAAGTACACTCCAGTCCAAACCAAAAAAAAAATTATTTTCTGTGTTTAGCCGCACGTATATATCAAATCGATATAACATAAATGGAGGACCAAACTTTCTCCGATAAAAATAAAATAGAGAAAGATCAAGAACCACTTCCTCCTAGTGCTGAAGCTGCTGCCACTAGTCATGACATAGACGATAACATGCCATCAACGTCGTCTGCCAAGGCCGATGCCCAATGTCATAGTAGAGGGCACATACAATCCCAAATGGCAAAGTTCAGGAAAATGACCTTGAAAAAGACATTTAAATCAGCTGAAGAGAAACGTAAACTTGCCAATATGCCATTTACGACACGGAGTGGCAAGGAACGGCTAAGGTCGATCCCTAGTATGTTCATGACTAGTGGTTCAGCTTCACATGACGATGGAAGCACTCCTCCCACTAAAAAAATCAAAAGAGTTAAGCTGGCAAAAGCACAGCGAAGAACTGTGCTTTCTAAGAAGATATCACAAATCCCCAAGGAGAGTCCAAGTGTGGTGGTGGTTGCGATGCCTGACCTTCCCAGCACTGGACGGGAAGAGGTGGCTCTTTCCACCATTTGCACGCCCCCTGCAAGTGCTGAAAGGAGCACCCACAGTCCACTTGCTGATATGCAAATTGAAGATGTCACTGTTGAAGTACAACAGGATGAGGATACTGGTGTAGCTGGCGCTGAGGAGGAAGTTGGCGAGGAGGATTCTGATGGTGATGTGGTTTGTTTAAATCAGGCTCCGGGGGAGACAGTTGTTGTCCGTGGGATGAAAAAGCCCATCACGGTCATGCCTGGGCAGAAGACCAAACATTCCACCTCTTTGGTCTGGCAATATTTCTATCCAAATCCGGACAACAACTGTCTTGCCATATGTACCATATGTAAAGGTGAAATAAGTAGGGGTAGGGACGTCAACCACCTAGGAACATCCTCCCTTATACGGCACCTGCAGCGCGTTCATAAAAAGTTACTGTCAAGTTCAGAAACTTTGGCTCAGACCGTAAGCAGTCCAGGGACACCTAAATCCCGTTGTCCTGTTGTATCCAAGCGCCTGCAAACCACACCGTCAACTCCCTCCTCGTCAATTTCCTCCTTAGTCAGGATCGGAAGTAGTCCTGCAGGCCATATCACTGGCATGACTGACTCTCCTATCCGGGATTCCTCCGGAGGATCCTGCATTGCTACGCCTACTGCTGCCGCTGCTGCTGTTGCTGCTGCTGCTGGGAGTCGTTCATCATCCCAGAGAGGAAGTAGGAACACCACTACTTTTACTAAACAATTGACCCTCCAACAGTCCTTAGCGAGGAGGATGAAGTACGACAGCAGTCATCCTGAAGCAAAACGTATAACTGAGGCCTTGACTGCTATGTTGGTGTTAGACGTGCGTCCGGTATCCGCCATTAGTGCAGTGGGATTTAGACAATTGATGGAGGTAGTGTGTCCCCGGTTCCAAATCCCGTCTAGATTCCACTTCACTAGGCAGGCGATACCGAGACTGTACAGAAACGTCAGAAAAAGTGTCCTCAGTGTCCTGAAAAATGCCATTGTACACAATGTCCACTTAACCACGGACATGTGGACAAGTGGAACAGGGCAGACTAAGGACTATATGACTGTGACAGCCCACTGGGTAGATGTATCACCTTACGCAGCAACAGCAGCAGCGTCACCAGTAGCAGCATCTCAGAAACGCCAGCTCATTACAAGGCAGGCTACGCTGTGTATCACCGGTTTCAGTAAGAGGCACACCGCCGACAACCTCTTAGAGAAACTGAGGGAAATCATCGCCCAGTGGCTTACCCCACTTAGACTCTCCTGGGGATTTGTGATATCTGACAACGCCACCAATATTGTGCGGGCATTACATCTGGGCAAATTCCAGCACGTCCCATGTTTTGCTCACACAATAAACTTGGTGGTGCAGAATTTTCTGAAAAGCGACAGGGGCGTGCAGGAGACGCTTTGGGTGGCCCGAAAAATTTCTGGCCACTTTCGCCATTCAGCGACTGCGTGCCGAAGACTGGAGCGCCAGCAAACACTCTTGAACCTGCCCCGCCATCACCTGAAGCAAGAGGTTGTGACGCGGTGGAACTCAACCCTCTATATGCTTCAGAGGATGGAGGAGCAGCAAAAGGCCATACAAGCCTATACATCCACCTATGACATAGGCAAAGGAGGGGGTATGCACCTGACTCAAGCGCAGTGGAGAATGATTTCCGTGTTGTGCAAGGTTCTTCAGCCCTTCGAACTTGCCACACGTGAAGTCAGTTCAGACACTGCCAGCTTGAGTCAGGTCATTCCCCTCATCAGGCTTTTGCAGAAGCAGCTGGAGAAAGTGAAGGAGGAGCTAAGATGGAGCGATTCCGCTCGGCATGTGGGACTTGTGGATGAAGCCCTTCATTCGCTTTGCCAGGATTCCAGGGTGGTCAATCTGTTGAAATCAGACCACTACATTTTGGCCACCGTGCTCCATCCTAGGTTTAAAGCCTATGTGGTGTCTCTCTTTCCGGCCGACACAAGCCTGCAGAGGTGCAAAGACCTGCTGGTGAACACACTGTCAGCTGAAGCGGAACGTGACACGTCAACGGCTCCTTCTTCATTTTCTCCCGCAACTGGGGCTGCCAGGAAAAAACTTAGGTATCCTAAGCAACCCGCTGGCGGTGATGCAGGGCAGGCAGGACCAAGTTTGGACATCTGGTCCGGACTGAAGGACCTGGCAACAATTTCTGACATGTCTACTGTCACTGCATATGATACTGTCACCATTGACAGAATGGTGGAGGATTACATCGGTGACAGCATCCAAGTAGGCATGTCAGACAGTCCATACCTGTACTGGCAGGAAAAAGAGGCAATTTGGAGGCCCCTGTACAAACTGGCTCTATTTTACCTGAGTTGCCCCCCCTCCAGTGTGTACTCCGAAAGAGTGTTTAGTGCAGCCGGGAACCTTGTCAGCGAAAGGCGTAGGAGGTTGCTTCCACAGAATGTGGAGAAGATGATGTTCATCAAAATGAATTATCAGCTCTTCCAGGGAGACCAGCCTCCAGAACGTACAGAGGGACCTGTGGTGGTGGATTCAAGTGGGGACGAGTTAATACTTTGTGAGGATGAGGATGTACACACTGAAGAGGGTGAGGAATCGGTGGATGAGGAGGATGAGGATGACATCTTGCCTCCGTAGAGCCAGTTTGTGCAGGGACACATTAATTGCCAGCTTGTTTTGTGGGGGCCCAAACGAACCAATCATTTCAGCCACAGTTGTGTGGCAGACCCTGGCGCTGAAATGATTGATTTGTTAAAGTGTGCATGTCCTGTTTATACAACATAAGGGTGGGTGGGAGGGCCCAAGGACAATTCCATCTTGCACCTCTTTTTTTCTTTGCATTATGTACAGTTTGGGGCCTAGTTTTTATAACTGCCATCCTGTCTGCCACTGCAGTGTCACTCCTAGATGGGTCACGTGTTTGTGCCGCCCACTCGTGTCGCTTAGCATAGTCATCCAGCTACCTCGGTGCAACCTTTTGGACATAAAAACACTATTGTGAGGTGTGAGGTGTTCAGAATAGACTGGAAATGAGTGGAAATTAAGGTTATTGAGGTTAATAATAGCATAGGAGCAGAAAAACCTACAAATTCTGTGATTTTAGCTGTTTTTATGCTTTTTTAAAAAAAAATACAGATCCAAAACACAAAACCCAGAACCCAAAACACGGAAGGGTGGTTTTGGCAAAACCAATCCAGATCCAAAACACGAAGAAAGATCCAGATCCAAACCCAAAACACAAAACACGAAAAGTGGCCGGTGCACACCCCGAAATTGAACAAAATCTGACAATATAAGACTAAAATTACTACTTTAAGAAAGTAAGCTTCAAAAACATTTTATAGCCAGGAAGTATAGCCGTGCTCTGGTGAATGTGATTATAATACTGAAAACACCCCAGGGCAAGAGTTTCATAGGCATAATTATGGGGGCTCCATTCCTAATAGTAGCATAAATGTGATGAGATTTAGCAATACCAAGGAAACAGCGCTGGAAAGCACTTTAAGCTACTGATCTTTCACTGGTAATATTATATGCTGTAATAGAATACGCCAGTAAATTCAAATTCCTAAAAATCTATGGGCAAAGATTTAGATCCAAGTTCTGTTGAAGAGTTAGCATCAAAGTTTTCCTACTGTGTACAGTCACATCTATTAATTTAGTTTAGTTTACTTTTATTGAAGGTAAGATATGCCAAATATAAGTTTTAATAAACTGCTAACAATTAAATATCGTTATGTTTTTCTTTATTTCAATAGAAGAAAATGCTTTTATTTTATGATTAAATACATGTTTATCATATGCATTGTTGTGTTATTATACCTTTCAACCGGGATGTGGTCATAATCCCGACCGCCAGGATACTGTCGCTCAGAATGCCGGTGCCAGAATCCAGACACTTGTCAGAACCCTGGCACCGGTATCCCGAAGGTAAGTAGTGGGGTTAGGGGGAGGGTTAGCGTTAGGGTTAGGCACTAAGGGGGAGTGTTAGGCA
This sequence comes from Taudactylus pleione, assembly GCA_031769625.1. NCBI lineage: Eukaryota > Metazoa > Chordata > Amphibia > Anura > Myobatrachidae > Taudactylus > Taudactylus pleione. The sequence goes on from JAUIMM010000006.1 coordinate 25,006,263, forward strand.
CTAAGGGGGAGGTTAAGTTTAGGCACCAGGGAGGGAGGGTTTGGGTCAGGGTAAGAAGCGGGGGAGGATGAGGCACTAGGGGGAGGGTTAGGGCTAGGCACTAAGAAGGGAGGGTTAGGTATAGGGTTCGGGGAGGTTAGGTTTAGGCGCTAGGTGGGGAGGTTAGGTTTAGGCACCAGGGAGGGAGGGTTTGGGTCAGGGTAAGAAGAGGGGGAGGGTTAGACACTAAGGAGGGAGGGTTAGGTTTAGGATTCCAGGAGGGGGAGTTTAGGTTTAGGCAATAGGTGGGGAGGTTAGGTTTAGGCTCCAGGTACAGAGGGTTTGGGTCAGGGTAAGAAGAGGGGGAGGGTTAGACACTAAGGGGGGAGGTTAGGTTTAGGCACTAGGTGGGGAGGTTAGGTTCAGGCACCGGGTAAGGATGGTTAGGGTTAGGGTAAGGAGAGGAGGTGTCAGTATCCTAACCCTGTTGATATGCCGGTATTCTGACCACTGGGATCCCGAGCACAGGCATCCCATACCCAACCCTTTTGAATGAACTAGACAATAGTCTCTGTTTCTATATTTTCTCTTTTTTTTATGCCTGTGGGAATAGCATTAAAACAGTATTGTTTACGGGGTTGACGAAAGTCCTTACTACTGTTGAAGTGGAATTACATCTAAAAAAAGACTCTGATATGCTGTAGAACAGAGGTTCCCAAACACGGTCCTCAATGCACCCCAACAGTTCAGGTTTTAGAGATATCCATGGTTGAGCGCAGGCGGTTAAAACAAATTGACTGAGGCACTAATTAAGCCACCTGTGTTCAAACTATCTCTAAAACCTGAACTGTTGGGGAGCATTGAGGAGCGCATTTAGGAATATCTGCTGTAGAACATATAATATGGGGCATATTTATCAAAATAGTTTTGCCAGAAATCCACTGAAAATGGCTGTACCAGCACAAATAAGTATCAACAGGATGTATGAAGGGGTGACCACAGCAGATAACTAAGATATTTGCTTGTTCATCACAAAGCACATAGATTTCTATGGAGCTGTTACATTTTTAAATTTACCAAGATCCAGAATGAAAAGTCATCTTCATCTGCCAACAAAACAATGATCCTAATGGTGCATAAACACAGTCAGATTTCCCTGGTCGATTTGAACTATAACGATATCGATAGATCGTTATCATTGAAATCGACCAGTTTCTGGCCCCTTCAAATGATCAAACGATGGTCGATGCGCCGGCATGGATGGTCAAAATCGATATCGACCATCGCCCGTGCATGCAAGCCAACCCGGTCGATATCGACCATATTTGCCTGTTTGCTGTAGGGACCCACGATCCCTACAGCAAACAGGTTGATCGCAGGGTCGTTATAGTAGTTGGGGGGTTGATGAAAGTGTTGGATTATCAGATAACGATCGTTATCGTTATCTGATCATCTAAAAGTCTGAACGTGTGTACCCTCCATAAGTGCCCTTGTGCTGCTGCTATAAAAGAGGGACCTATCTATGCAAAAAGTTGTCTTACTATGTTTTTTTAAATTGATAGGTTCGTAATCATAAACAAAATAAAATCTAATGCTCTGTAAAAAATAAACAACCGTTACAACATATACATAATAGTATAATAAAAGATTTTGTGCACAATATAGCTACTGGAGACTGGATAAACATATCTGCAATTGTCAAGGCATCTCCTGTCCCTAGCATCTGTATTCACAATGTACAGATCTCCATGAGTCTCCAATTATAATTTGTGCAGCAGTCATAAAGGGAGGGGGCTACCTCCAAACACAATTTAGAAAGCACTGCTACTTTATTTTAAATGAAATATGGGTGTAAAAGTGTTAGGGGAACTTTATTTTCCCTCCTTTTTGTGCTTATTCTGCTTTGTTCTATTTGTACCTGCCGGCAATTGCCAGTTTAAACCTAATATATTGGAAGCAACTATTCTATTTTTCATTAAATAACCTCAGGTTATACGTAATAGTGTTAACTAAAATTATATACCTTTTAAATCATTTGGATCATTTCATTTGAATAAAAGTATTTGCCACAAGCTGTGATAAAGTAAAGTGTTTTTATATTCATCAAGTCAATTCTCAGATAGCAGTAATAATTAAATCAATGCTTATATAATAGTATTAATTAAATCAGTGATAAGAGAGAGAGGAAAATTGAGACAGAGAAAGCGAGAGAGAGAGAGAGAGAGAGAGAGAGAGAGAGAGAGAGAGAGAGAGAGAGACAGAGAATTCAAGATAGCTGCTGAGAAAGCATATTCAAGATGGCTGCTGAGAAAGCACATTCAAGATGGCTGCTGAGAAAGCACATTCAAGATGGCTGCTGAGAAAGCATGGTGAGAGTGTGAGGGGGTTGGTATGACTCCATTTTGAATGTCAGAAAACTCACATAATGTTGTAACTCTAATTCATATATCCATTAATGCTCATAATTATAATAACTATAACAAAACTATACAACACCAACACTATGATAGTATTATAACCATGATCACAATACTAGTAATTCACAGCTCCATTGAATCAAGCCCATGGTTCAAGGCCCTAGCACAGCTCACTAGCTGATATTAAACTGAAATATATATTCTGCATATTGCAATTACACAATCCTATCATAATACTGAAAGCATCCACTAAGCATCTCAGGCCATGCTATTGTACAAACCACCTGATGGATCATATGAAGAAACTGCAGTCTCCGTTAAGCACATAAGAAGAAGGAGGGGGGAAAGAGTATAACTATATAACACACATCTGTCATTAACAATATATATATATATATATATATATATATATATATATATATATATAGTAGCCAGCCATATATATAAAACTGATCTATGAATAGACAAAACTCCACTATGAACATTTTACCAAATCACTGCAAATTTGTTACATATACATTACCTTAACTATCCATTTTACTAACTACAGTCACCAGCTGACCTCAAACAATTATATCAACTAGTTTCCATCTTAATCCTAACTACACAAATCATTATAAATACCATAGTTCTGTTTCACAGAATATTACAAAACTCCATTACAAATCTCTTTCCTGCAGGCTGCCCCTTAAAAAAATAGACAGACTATTGTACACTACAGCATATGCTACATTACAGACTCACCCATATAGCTAGCTACAGTAACAAATCACTACATTACTAAATGTTAACACAGACTTATGAATTCCTTTACCAAACTACAAACTTGCTACAAATACCCATATAGGCTAACTACTGTATGTGAGGTTCTGGTTTTGTTGTGGGCCTGGGGTGGTAAAAGGAGCAGACACTTAAGCAGATTTAAAAATAAATGTGGAGTTTTTAATGAGTGGCTTAACAGACATGAATGTGGAAAAACAAAACGTCCGGGTATAGCACTAAAGTGCACTTGGGAAACTGTAGTGAAGCAATGGGAAAAAGTCCAGGTAGTGATAACAGAAGGTCGTCCAGTATTCCAGGGTTTGTGAGGCTGAAAAGAATTGCAGGCTGAAATGAGTTGCAGACTGAAGTGAATTGCAGACTGAAATGAGTTGCAGACTGAAGTGAGTTGCAGACTGAAGTGAATGGCAGGCTCAAGTAAATTGTAGGCTGAAATGAATTGCAGACTGAAGTGAGTTGCAGACTCAAGTGAATTGCAGACTGAAGTGAGTTGCAGGCTGAAGTGAGTTGCAGGCTGAAGTGAATGGCAGGCTCAAGTAAATGGCAGGCTGAAATGAATTGCAGACTGAGAAATAATGTCCAGGGAAACTGCAAGTGGAGGCAAGGTGCAGGGTAACAGCTGACACAGGTACTCAGGCAAGGGAGAGGCAAAGGAGGAGGCAGGAGCCAGCGGGGCTGGAACAGGCAGGGTGAAGCAGGCTAGGTAATGATCCTAACAGACAGGTGAATGAGCACAGGAACTCTCTCTCTCAGCTCTCGCTGAGAAACTCGTTGCACTGGCAATGAGAGGAAGCTCGGCATTCCCTTAAATACCCCGTGATGCACTGTGACAGGCCAGAGAGAGCATGTGACACACCAGGATAGGGCGACTAGGTCACATGACCGGAGGCAAGATGGCGGTGCCCATGCCAGAGCGGAACGGAAGCACCACCCTGTCTAACCAGACCAGAGTGACAGTATGCCCGTACAGGACTACGCACAGCCAATGCACCCCACCAGATACCAGCGCCACCGCCAGATGCCCCTCGCCATAGCATCCTCACAGGTAATACCTGCCGGCCGGCATGCCAAGAAACCCTGGTCGTGACAGTACCCCCCCACCTTATGGGTGGCCTCAGGACACTCACCAGGCTCTTCAGGATAGACAGCATGGAATTTCCTGATGAGTGCAGGAGCATGGATATCCCGGGCATCAGTCCAACAGTGTTCTTCTGGGCCGTAACCCTTCTAATACAGAAGGTACTGTAATCGACCCCTGCGGACATGAGAATCCAAAACCTGAGAGACCTCGAACTCCACACCTCTAGCAGTCTGGATACGAGGGGGAACAGGGAGAACTTTGAGGAACTTGTTTAGGATTAATGGCTCAAGTAAGGAAATATGGAAGGAGTTTGGAATTCTTAAGTAAGAGGGAAACTGGAGGGGATAAGCCACAGGATTGATGATTTCTGTGATGGAGAAGGGTCCGATGTAACGTGGGGCAAACTTCATGGAATGGACTTTGAGGCATAGGTTCCGGGTGGACAACCAAACCTGGTCTCCAACTTTCATGCAATGTACCTTCCTTCGCCTCCTGTCTGCTTGTAGTTTGTAGCGAGAGGACGTCTTCTCCAAATCAGTGCGCACTCAAGCCCATATGGACGCAAATCTCTGTACAGTATCCTCTATGGCTGGAACATCAAAAGCTGGCAGGCTCCGGAATTCAGGTACTCGAGGGTGAAGACCGTAAATCACCTGAAATGGAGTTTGATTCGTAGAGGAATGATATGAGGCATTGTGCGCAAATTCAGCCCAGTGCAGTAACTCGGACCAATTGTCTTGGGATGATGACATGAATATTCTTAGAAAAGTCTCAAGGTCCTGGTTGACTCTTTCTGTGGATCCATTACTCTGTGGGTGGTAGACTGTGGAAAAATTGAGTGAAAGGTCAGAGTAAAATGGAATCGAGCAAAGAATATTGCCCATTGGGCTAGATGAGGACTTACACACTGGATATTTTTGAGGAAGAGGAGGTTTCTATGGTCAGTGAAGACAGTAGATTACTTTTTCCAAAGTTCCTTTGTGGTCGTTGGAGGAGCTATCCTGCTTGCTGGCGTTCTTCACGTATAGGGGATAGAGAGTTAAAGTGATCATCTGTTTCCAAGGTGTTGTCAGGTTGTGGGATTCCTAGATTGCTCATTATTTCAAACCTAATTCCTTTTGGGTTACATGTTCTGAACTTCCTATGGATCACAGACCTCTAGTATAAAGCCTGTTACTAACTGTGTCTCAGTGTCTGTGCAACGTTACTTTCAGGTCTTTCTTGGACTCCTGCCAGATCCCTGCTGTGCCTGTGGGTTGCTGTGGACTTTGCTATATCTCTGCTCATGTTCCAGCTAAACTTCTGATGCCAGTTACCAGCCGCACTACAGAGCTCAGCATAGCCATTGCCAAAGTTTTGCTTTCTGCTCCACTGCTGTGGTTTCACCTTTTGCTGCACTATTTACTTTGCCTGTTGTCTCTTACTCCTGTGGACATTGAACCCATCTTCGTTACAGTTGTCAACTGCACCATTACAGTTATCATCACCGCATCGAGGGGCTCAACCCCGTTCCAGATTCTAGTCACACCGCAGGACTCAACCCTGTTCTGGAACCACACCGCTTTACAGGGCTCAACCCTGCTTCAAACTTCATTGCATCGCAGGGCTCAACCCTGCTCTGGATTCTAGTTACACCGCAGGGCTCAACCCTGTTCTGGAACCTCACCATATCACAGGGCTCAACCATGCTCCGACCTCACCGCATCACAGGGCTTAACCCTGCTCTGACCTCATCGCATCACAGGGCTCAACCCTTCTCCAACCTCATTGCATCACAGGGCTCAACTCTGCTCTGACCTCTTCACATCACAGGGCTCAACCCTGTTCCGACCTCATTGCATCACAGGGCTCAACCCTGCTCCGACCTCACCGCTTCACAGGGCTCAACCCTGCTTCAACCTCACAGCATCACAGGGCTCAACCCTGCTCCATCTTTCACCGCATCACTACAGGTTTCCACCCTGGTGAAGCTCCTCTATAACATCCTGAGGTGTTAGCCTTATACTGGACTTGGGGCTCCCGACCATATTAGCTCTTCTGTGTTAAGGACTATATATGGGGGCTTTTCTCCTATACTCATTATTGCTTATGTGAACCTCTGTGCTGTTGAGACTTTATATGAGACGTTGCTATTATATTTCTCCTGTGAATAAATTCTATTTACTTTTATTCCATGCTACCGAGGTCATTCCTAAAGCCACCCCAGTTTATTGTACCTAGTAGGCCTGCCTCCTCCCAGGAGTCTCAAGTGTCGGCAGCCGTAACACTCTGGATGGCTTTCAATGTCTGGGGTCAGGACAAATCTAGAATTGCCTGAACCTTTTTGGGGTCCATTTCCAGACTGGAACCGGAGATGACATAACTAAGGAATGGCACACTGGGTACACTGAAGACACATTTCTCTAGTTTACAATAGAGATGTTTTTTTCTTAAACGAGACAGCACTTCCTTCACATGTTTATGGTGCTCCTCTAGAGAAGAGAAAAAAATCAGTATATCATCCAGATAAATGACTACGGAGACATACAACAAATCCCAGAAAATCTCGTTGATGAAGCCTTGAAAGACAGCAGGAGCATTGCATAAGCCAAAGGGCATCACACAATATTCAAAGTGTCCATCTTTGGTATTAAAAGCGGTTTTCCACTCATCTCCTGCATGGATACGAATAAGGTTATAGGCCCCTTGTAGGTCTAACTTAGAAAAAATGATGGATCCCTTGACTCTGTCTAATAGCTCTGTAATCAACGGAAGAGGGTATCGATTCTTGACAGTTATGTGATTAATGCCTCAATAATCTATACATGGTCTTAACCCACCATCCTTCTTCCCGAAAAAAAAGAATCCAGCACCAGCAGGGGATGTAGAGGGACGAATGAACCCTTTCTCTAAATTCTCCCGGATGTACTCGGACATTGCTGTGGTCTCTGGCAAGGATAGAGGATAGGTGCGACCTCGAGGAGGCATCTTATCAGGCAGCAATTCGATGGGGCAATCCCATTCCCTGTGAGGAGGTAAGATATTAGCTTGTCAGCTAACAGTTGATACTCTTTGGGAATAGCTGGAGGTACTAACGAGACTGTTTTCCTTATAGGTCATATCTTGGGAAGGAAGGATCTCTGACACTCAACTCCCCATGAAAGAATTTGCATAGAGCACCAGTCTATCCTGTGATTGTGCAGACGCAACCAGGGTAACCCTAGAATGACTTCTTGGGAAGCCTCAGGAATCACGAGAAATTTTAGATACTCAAAATGGAGTGCTCCAATGTGGACTAGCACTGGTTGAGTCTCCTTGGTGACAACTCCATTAGACAGAGGATGTCCATCTACAGCAGTCAGAGAGATTGAATGATCCAGAGTAGAACAGGGAATTCGTAATTTATCAACGAGACTAGAGGTCATAAAGTTTCCGGCTGCTCCAGAATCTAGTAGAGCAGTGACAAAGGCAGGTTTAGGCTTGACATCTATGGCCAAGATCAGGACAAAGTCTTTGGAAGTTGGGGACGGACAGATTACTCCTAATTTGATGTCCCCATGGTCAGTTAGGAACAGGCGTTTCCTGGCTTGCGGGTACAGGAGGCCGCCAGGTGACCCGATTCTCCACACTATAGGCAGAGGTTTTTTGATATTCTTCTCCGTCGTTCTTCTCTGGAGAGGTGGGTATGATTCACCTGCATTGGCTCTTCATCTGTAGGAGGAGGAGATGAACGGGTAGAGGAAGGAAGAGTGGCGGACTTAGTATGGTCAGTTCTTTGTTTCTCGGCCTGACATTCTCTAAAGTGGAGATCGACCTTGTTACAGAGAGAAATCAGATCATTGAAATTAGTAGGAAGGTCGGGGGTGACCAAGTCATCCTTCAGACAGTCGGAAAGCCCATGCCAGAAAACTGATGTGAGGGCTTCCTAATTCCACTTGAGTTCTGATGCCAAAATGTGGAGCTGTACTACATATTGGCTGATGGGACGGGTTCCCAGGTTCATCAAAAATCCTCCTGAATGATGTTACGAAGTCTGTATAGTTGTCCAGTAGAGAATCTGAATGCTCCCAGTGTGGGGAAGCCCAATACAAGGCGGTACAGACAATAGAGACACCAGGTAGGCCACTTTGGTTCTAGCAGTGGGAAAGTTGTCAGGCTATAGGGTGAAATGTATATCGCACTGATTCAGGAATCCGCAGCAGAGCTTGGGGTTGCTGTCAAATTTACTTGGCATAGGAAGGTGAAGTCGAGGGGATGCCCTGTAACTGGTATTATCAGGTGGAGTAGTAGAGGTAACTATAGTTACATTAGAGGTAGACAAGGAGGTTTGCAGAATATCCTGTCGTTTGGACATTTCTTGTAGAAACTGAGCCATTTGATGTTGCATAGCTTCCATGTTTTCCAAGCGGTCTGCAATACATCGGAATGAATCCGCTCCACACTCCTGTCCCGTGGCCGGGTCCATGAGGCCAGTGCAAACTGTGAGGTTCTGGTTTTGTTGTGGGCTCAGGGTGGTAAAAGGAGCAGACACTGAAGCAGATTTAAAAATAAATGTGGAGTTTTTAATGAGTGGCTTAACAGACATGAATGTGGAAAAAACAAAAAGTCCGGGTATAGCACTAAAGTGCACTTGGGAAACTGTAGTGAAGCAATGGGAAAAAGTCCAGGTAGTGATAACAGAAGGTAGTCCAGTATTCCAGGGTTTGTGAGGCTGAAAAGAATTGCAGGCTGAAATTAGTTGCAGACTGAGGTGAATTGCAGACTGAAGTGAATGGCAGGCTGAAGTGAATGGCAGGCTGAAGTGAATTGCAGGCTGAAGTGAATTGCAGGCTGAAATGAATTGCAGGCTGAGAAATAATATCCAGGGAAACAGCAAGTGGAGGCAAGGTGCAGGGTAACAGCTGACACAGGTACTCAGGCAAGGGAGAGGCAAAGGAGGAGGCAGTAGCCAGCGGGGATGGAACAGGCAGGGTGAAGCAGGCTAGGAAATGATCACAACAGACAGGTGAATGAGCACAGGAACTCTCTTTCTCAGCTCTCGCTGAGAAACTCGTTGCACTGGCAATGAGAGGAAGCTCGGCACTCCCTTAAATACCCAGTGATGCACTGTGACAGGCCAGAGAGAGCATGTGACAAACCAGGATAGGGCGACTAGGTCACATGACCGGAGGCAAGATGGTGGCGCCCATGCCAGAGCAGAACGGAAGCACCACCAAGCCTAACGAGACCAGAATGACAGTATGCCCACATAGGACTACGCGCAGCCAATGCACCCCGCCAGATACATGTGCCACTGCCAGACGCCCCTCACCATAGCGTCCTCACAGGTAATATCTGCCGGCCGGCATGCCGAGAAATCCTGGTCGTGACATTGTACAGTTTACCATCATTATTTGAACAATATACTTAGCCATTTTTCCAGGAGTACTTAGGCCCATCTTTGTCCTATGTCTGCCGCAGCAAAAGTGAGTATCTCTACCTGTGTCCTGCTTCAAGTGTGTCTGCCAGCGTATCTGTTCCCAGTGTGAATGCCAGCCTGTGACTCTGTAGAGTCCTTTCCTCCCACCTGCAAGGTGTCATGCCCATGCAAGGGCATCCCAAACCTTATTGTGTTATGTAGGGTCTCAGGCAGGAGGTGGTCTATATGTGTGAAGTGCTAAGGCTCTAGCTAGGTCTGTTGATTGATATGTAAATAAGTGATTACATTTATATATTATTGCTGTAATATGAATGTAATATTAATTTATATATATTGATTTTAATACATACACTGTTACAACAAGTAAATAAATAGAATAATTGGAACCATGCTGCCAGGACAATTTAGATCATGGTATATGTGAAAACAAAATAAAGTCTGGCACTTTGCAACAAATAATAGATACATAACTATGTGACAACATATATATTATAGGAAAGTTTGTGCACAATATAACTATACTGGGTAAGCTCACTTCAAGGCATCTGTGGGCCTGATTCACAGGTGGATGCTAATGCATGCGCGGCTGTGATCTCTTTCAGATTCGCTGCTGCAAAACTATGCAAATGCTAGTTTCAGCCTTCCCCTTATGTACTTGTGACGCCTACTTTCGATTTCCAAGGACAGTGCAAATCTGCCAATGTACTCAAACACTCCACCATCGGCATATCATCGCGATCACCATCGGCACTTACTATGCGCTCTGGCTGGCACGGTGTCTCCTTCTGAATCATCTCTAATCATGGCCTCTGTAGCTGTGGCTCTGCACTTGCGAAGGCAGCTGTATTCAGTGACACGCCATGACACTCCCATAACACAACCATGATATGGCCTTTTTTTTGCATCCACTTCAAGCTGCTTCCGATCACCTCCTAGGAACACCCATGGCTGTCCACTTTCCAGCTCTACTACAAGTGACTTTGGGCCTGATTCAGCAAGGAACGCAAGTGAGAGAATGCACGCACTCGGCCGATGTTTTCGCACTGCGCATGCGTATGCATCGCACTGCTCGTACATAAACTAGCCAGTGCAATCGGGTAAAGGCATGCAGACTACACGCAGTGTGTACGCAGACCCTTAAGATATTGATTGACAGGAAGTGCCATTTGTGGGTGGTGACGGGGGGGTGGTTGGGTGAACGGAGGCATGCCTATGCATTGGGACGCCATTATAGGGGTAGTGTGGCGGCATATGCAGCCAAACGACTCGATGCACACAGGAAATGGCCATCCTGCACGCGATCAGGTCTACCTCTATTGTGCGTATTGTTCCGATGGCTCTCGATGTTACCGATGTTTCCGCTGTCTTGCAGACTACTCAGATTTTGAGTAAAGGGAAGTGGGTGGCATTGTGTAGTGCTGGGCGTCTGCATCTTATGCTGTGGTTGTCATGCTTATGCACTGATTAGCATATAAACGCAGCGGCCGAGTGCGTTCCTTGCTAAATCAGGCCTTCTGTTCCATGCAGTTGTCTCTGCATACACACAGTGGCATGCATGCACTGTAGGGGTTTCTCAGACTTTTCACGCATTTGCTGTAGCAAATATGTGCTTCACTGCGCATACATCAACACCACATCCATCTCTGAATCAGGCCCTAGGGCTCCACTTATAAAGGGAGTGTTTGTATGTTTGTATGTATGCATATGTTATCTATGCAATCTGCTATGTATTGCTTTGAATGTAAGGGGGATATGTATCAAAGCCAGAGCTGTCGACAACTGGACTGCCTCTTCTGGGACGAAACAAAATAGTAGACAGCAGCGATAAACTAAAAATAATTTACTATAGTACACAAAAAAAATATATATATATATATATATACATGTTACGCATAATACATAAAATAAGAAAAATAAATAATAATCAAATTATAAAATAAATTACAGAACTAGCCAGTGTACTGACTGAATTATAAGAACCCCACAAAAAACTTTTTTTTTTAAAAACTTTAAAAAACTCGAAACAGATCTGTATAATAATATTCAACAGTTGATAGGTGTTAAATGTCCTTAGCACACATGTGCTACTTTAATCCCCTTTGTTTTGGAGATGTTATTTTATCACATAATTACTTCTTATTTGATCAACAGTTTTACCTTCAGACACTGGGGATTGCCATGGGGACGAGGTTCACCCCGAGCTTTGCCAACCTATACACTTGGAGGAGCAACATGTGTTGGGGGGGCGGGTTCGGGGGGAGCCTCGTCCTCTATGGCAGATATATAGATGATCTTTTTATTACTTGGAACGGGACTTAGAATCACTGCACGCCTTCACAGATAGTTTAAATCACAATAATTTTGGTTTAAATCTCACTTTTTCTCACAGCATAAATTCAATTAACTATCTGGATATTGCCATCTCTGTCAGATATGGCATACTGGTTACAGAAACTTTTGTTAAACCAGTTGACCAGAGCAGGTATCTTAATCATAGAAGTTCACATAACAAAGGATGGCAAAACAACATCCCAAAGAGTCAACTTTTGCGAATAAGGCGCAATTGTTCATCAATGGTGAACTTTGAAATACAAGCTGCTGAGCTTATGACATCATTATCGGATCAGGGCTATCCTGAAAATATCTTAAGACAAGCTTATGATGAAGTAAGTAGTGTGGATAGGAACACCCTGCTCGAGAAGGTAACAAAAAGATTAACGTAGTTACTGAAGAAAATAGATACCCTATGTCCTTTCTTACACAGTATAATAGTCACACCTGGGAAATTAAGAGAATCATCAAGAGAAAAACATAACTTCTTCTACTAGATGATTTTCTTAAACATGATATATATCCAATGGGACAGGTCATCTTTCGACGATCTGAAAATTTGAAATCCAAATTAGTCTCCAGACATTTTAAGAGAGTATTCACACACAAACTAGGAGATAATACATGGCTTCCTAACAGACCAGCAAGTTTCCACAGATGTGGTAAATCCACATGTGGTACATGCCTACAGACTGAGAAAAAAAGTATAGAATTTACTTTGAGTACTAATAAAGAGTATTTTAAAGTCAAAGGATTTATGAATTGTTCCTCATCCTTCGTTGTCTACCTCATCACATGTGGATATGGTAGACAATATGTGGGAAGAACAACTAGGTCCCTACATACATGATTTATGGAACATCGAAGGAATATTCTCAAAGGTATAAAAACACACCCTCTTTCCAAACATGTTGTTCAGTGTCAACAACTTAGGGGTCTATTTACTAAGCAGTGTTAGGAGACAGAGTGAAAAGTGATAAGGTGCCAGCCAATCAGCTCCCAACTGTCATTTTTCAAAAACAGCCTGTGAGATGGCAGTTAGGAGCTGATTGGCTGGCACCTTATAACTTTTCACTCTGTCTCCTAACACTGCTTAGTAAATAGACCCCTTAATCTGAAAGATCTAAAAGTGAAAACTATAGAACAGATTAAAGCTACTTGCAGTGGTGGGGACAGATTTAGAACTATTTGTAAAAGAGAAGCCTATTGGATTTATAGGTTAGGCACATTAGTACCAGGTGGTCTTAATGACACTGTGGAGCTGAATAAAGTCTAAACAGATATTATTTAGCTTTGATCCTAACAATATGGGTAGTAGTATAGGTAAACGGGAGGAATGGGTATGATATACCGCCGGCCGCATGTGGAAGCCCGACAGCGCTGGAAATCCCGATCGTGGATAGGCAAGTATCCACTAACCTAACCCCCCTAACCCTAACTCTCCTTAGGGGTGCCTAACCCTAACTTCCCCCCAAGAGCCTAACCCTAATCCCCCCTCTAAGTGCCTAACCCTAACCACCCCCTTCCCCGCTACCTAAACTTAAGTCCCCCAGGGGGGTGCCTAACCCTAAGTCCCCCCCGGGGGTGCCTAACCCTCTCTCCCCCCAGCCTAGCCCTAACCTTCCCGGGGGGGTGCCTAACCCTAAGTCCCCCCCGGGAGCCCTAAACCTAACCCTCCCCCCCGCGGCTGTCCGCTTGCGGCGCCCGGCATCACTATGATCGTGATGCCGGGCGCCGGTCTCCCGGCGTCGGGGAAATGTGGGCGTCTACATCTAGATGCCCGGCATTTCACCCTTGCCGGGATAAGACAGTTGGGAAGCTGGCTGCCGGTATATAGGCAGTCGGCTTCCCGATTGCTTCCCAATCGGGAGACTGGGGTAATAGGTCAGGGTTACTAAAGTTCCCTTTAGACCAGGGCTAATGTGCCCATAACATTCCCTACTGCCTTATGTTAAAAATAGGGGTGAGCGGGTTCGGATTTCTGAAATCTGAACCCCCTCAAGCCCCCCCGATCCGAGGCCAATCCGAGTCAGGCTCGACTTTTCCCGCCTGACTCAGATATGAAATCAAGGCAAAACGTCATCATCCCGCCTTCCGGGTCTAGCGGGTTTTGGATTCTATATAAGGTACCCGCGTCGGCGCCATTTTCTCACTCGGCTGTGTATGGTGAAGAGGGAGGGTGGGAGTTAGGGCTGGCTGGGCTGTGTAGTGTAGTGTAGTGCAGTGTAGTGTTGTGCTGTGCTGCACTGTGCTGCTGTTGTCCATAGGGGCTGTGTCCACTCCTCCAAAGTCCATAGTGGCTGGCTGTGTTGTGCTGTGCTGCTGTTGTCCATAGGGGCTGTGTCCACTCAACCAAAGTCCATAGGGGCTGGCTGTGTTGTTCTGTGCTGCTGTTGTCCATAGGGGCTGTGTCCACCCCTCCAAAGTCCATAGGCGCTGGCTGTGTTGTGCTGTGCTGCTGTTGTCCATAGGGGCTGTATCTACTCCTCCAAAGTCCATAGGGGCTGGCTGTGTTGTGCTGCTGTTGTCCATAGGGGCTGTGTCCACTCCTCCAAAGTCCATAGGGGCTGGTTGGACTGTGTTGTGCAGTCAGTTGTCCATAGGGGCTGTGTCCACTCCAAAGTCCTGTGCAGTGTCCCAGTCCTAAAGGGGTGCTGTAGTGTTGTCCAGGGGATGCTCTGTCCATCAGGGGTGCTCCCCCCAAGTGCAAAAAAAATATATATTTTTTTCTGTTTGTGAAATGTGTGCGTAGTAGCCCACGTGCATCAACAAAGTAGCGCCAAGCATGCGCCTGTGTCATAAGTAAAGGGCCAGCTGGCTTGACCGTTAAAGGGTGCTGTAACCCCCAAAGTGCACTCCAAACAAAATAAAAAATATTTTCTGTGTTTGGGAATTGTGTGCACTGTGGCTGCACGTGCATCAAAAAAGAAGCAGCGCCAAGCGTGCGCCTGTGTCCCATAAGTAAAGGGCCGGCTGGCTTGTCCGTTAAAGGGTGCTGTAACCCCCAAAGTGCACTCCAAACAAAATAAAAAAATATTTTCTGTGTTTGTGAATTGTGTGCACTGTGGTTGCACGTGCATCAACAAAGGAGCAGCGCCAAGCGTGCGCCTGTGTCCCATAAGTAATGAGCCGGCTGGCTCATTTCTTAAAGGGTGGTGTAACCCACAAAGTGCACTAGTCTCCAACAAAAATAAAAATTATTTTCTGTGTTTGTGTGCGCCTTAGCCGCACGTCTATATAAATATAAGATAAATGGAGGACCAAACTTTCTCCGATAAAAATAAAATAGGGAAAGATCAAGAACCACTTCCTCCTAGTGCTGAAGCTGCTGCCACTAGTCATGACATAGACGATAACATGCCATCAACGTCGTCTGCCAAGGCCGATGCCCAATGTCATAGTAGAGGGCACATACAATCCCAAATGACAAAGTTGGGCAGCACAGACGGTGTAATGGTAGCATTACTGCCTCACAGCACTGAGGTCATGGGTTCAATTCCCACCACGGCCCTAACTGTGTGGAGTTTGTATATTCTCCCTGTGCTTGCGTGGGTTTCCTCCGGGTACTCCGGTTTCCTCCCACATTCCAAAAATATACTGGTAGGTTAATTGGCTCCCAACAAAAATTAACCCTAGTGTGTGTGTGCATGTGATAGGGAACATAGAGTGTAAGCTCCACTGGGGCAGGGACTGATGTGAATGGCCAACTATTCTCTGTAAAGCGCTGCGGAATATGTGTGCGCTATATAAATAACTGGTAATAAATAAATAAATAAATAAAGTTCAGGAAAATGACCTTAAAAAAACATTTAAATCATCTGAGGAGAAGCGTAAGCTTGCCAATATGCCATTTACGACACGGAGTGGCAAGGAACGGCTAAGGTCTTTCCCTATGTTCATGACTAGTGGTTCAGCTTCACATGACGATGGAAGCCCTCCTCCAGCTAAAAAAATCAAACGAGTTAAGCTGGCAAAAGCACAGCAAAGAACTGTGCGTTCTAAGAAGATATCACAAATCCCCAAGGAGAGTCCAAGTGTGGTGGCAGTTGCGATGCCTGACCTTCCCAGCACTGGACGGAAGAGGTGGCTCTTTCCACCATTTGCACGCCCCCTGCAAGTGCTGAAAGGAGCACCCACAGTCCACTTGCTGATATGCAAATTGAAGATGTCACTGTTGAAGTACAACAGGATGAGGATACTGGTGTAGCTGGTGCTGAGGAGGAAGTTGGCGAGGAGGATTCTGATGGTGATGTGGTTTGTTTAAATCAGGCTCCGGGGGAGACAGTTGTTGTCCGTGGGATGAAAAAGCCCATCACGGTCATGCATGGGCAGAAGACCAAACATTCCACCTCTTTGGTCTGGCAATATTTCTATCCAAATCTGGACAACAACTGTCTTGCCATATGTACCATATGTAAAGGTGAAATAAGTAGGGGTATGGACGTTAACTACCTAGGAACATCTTCCCTTATGCGGCACTTGCAGCGCATTCATAAAAAGTTACTGTCAAGTTCAGAAACTTTGGCTAAGACCGTAAGCATTCCAGGGACACCTAAATCCCATTGTACTGTTGTATCCAAGCACCTGCAAACCACACCGTCAGCTTTTGCAGAAACAGCTGGAGAAAGTGAAGGAGGAGCTAAGACAGAGCGATTCCGCTCGGCATGTGGGACTTGTGAATGAAGCCCTTCATTCGCTTTGCCAGGATTCCAGGGTAGTCAATCTGTTGAAATCAGACCACTACATTTTGGCCACCGTGCTCCATCCTAGGTTTAAAGCCTATGTGATGTCTCTCTTTCTGGCCAACACAAGCCTGCAGAGGTGCAAAGACCTGCTGGTGAAAACACTGTCAGCTGAAGCGGAACGTGACACGTCAACAGCTCCTTCTTAATTTTCTCCCGCAACTGGGGCTGCCAGAAAAAAACTTAGGTATCCTAAGCAACCCGATGGCGGTGATGCAGGGCAGGCAGGACCAAATTTGGACATCTAGTCCGGACTGAAGGACCTGGCAACAATTTCTGACAAGTCTACTGTCACTGCATATGATACTGTCACCATTGACAGAATGGTGGAGGATTACATCGGTGACAGCATCCAAGTAGGCATGTCAGACAGTCCGTACCTGTACTGGCAGGAAAAAGAGGCAAGTTGGAGGCCCCTGTACAAACTGGCTCTATTTTACCTGAGTTGCCCCCCCTCCAGTGTGTACTCCAACAGAGTGTTTAGTGCAGCCGGGAACCTTGTCAGCAAAAGGCGTAGGAGATTGCTTCCACAAAATGTGGAGAAGATGATGTTCATAAAAATGAATTATCAACTCTTCCAGGGAGACCAGCCTCCAGAACGTACAGAGGGACCTGTGGTGGTGGATTCCGGTGGGGACGAATTAATACTCTGTGAGGATGAGGATGTACACAACACTGAAGAGGGTGAGGAATTGGTTGATGAGGAGGATGAGGACGACATCTTGCCTCCTTAGAGCCAGTTTGTGCAGAGACAGATTAATTGCCAGCTTGTTTTGTGGGGGCCCAAACAAACCAATCATTTCAGCCACAGGCGTGTGGCGCTGAAATGATTGGTTTGCTAAAGTGTGCATGTCCTGTTTATTCAACATAAGGGTGGGTGAGAGGGCCCAAGGACAATTCCATCTTGCACCTCTTTTTTTTCTTTGCATTATGTACTGTTTGGGGCCTAGTTTTTCAAACTGCCATCCTGTCTGCCACTGCAGTGTCACTCCTAGATGGGCCACGTGTTTGTGCCGCCCACTCGTGTCGCTTAGCATAGTCATCCAGCTACCTCGGTGCAACCTTTTGGACATAAAAACACTATTGTGAGGTGTGAGGTGTTCAGAATAGACTGGAAATGAGTGGGAATTAAGGTTATTGAGGTTGATAGCATAGGAGCAGAAAAACCCACAAATTCTGTGATTTTAGCTGTTTTTATGCTTTTATAAAAAAAAATACAGATCCAAAACACAAAACCCAAAACCCAAAACACGGAAGGGTGGTTTAGGCAAAACCAATCCAGATACAAAACACAAAGAAAGATCCAGATCCAAAACTAAAACACAAAACACGAAAAGTGGCCGGTGCACACCCCTAGTTAAAAATAAATAAATAAATATAAATTGATTATCTCTTTCAACTTTGATATTCTTCTATGTGTGGATTATTGTATGGTGATATTTGGTGTATGTAGATATAACTGAGTCTAGTAGCAATTTGTATTACTATCTATAGTCACTATGCTACTCATATTATCCAATTTCATGCATGGTTTGTCATGTTTTTTGGGGGAGCCCCAAAGTATATTTAGAAATGTACACATATTGTATGGTTAGCAACTATGTTAACCACATTTAGATGTTTTACATACATATATGTGTCTATTGATATAACTGACCTACTAATATAAATACACCTTGTTCTCACATTGGCATTATATACATAATTTTATATAGCTCTAAAGTTGATTTATATAGTCATGTCCTATATATATCTTATAAGTATAGATTATGTTATCTTGACATAGGTTGAGTTATGTTAGATAGCTTTATTCTCAGCTTGCATATTAAGCACTTTTTATTTACAAAAAATTTTTGATTCTAATTACTGATCATTTTATATTTTTCTACCATTGTTATTACTAAAGGTATTCATCTCTCCTTATTTTATATGAGTTTTAGTATCCCTTTTTCTCTCTTCTTTTTAATATATTTTTATATTTTTTATTATTATTTGTTATATATATATTTAGTATACACAGTATATATTCGTATATCCTTTGTTCAATAAAATCTCCTATTGTCCAACTAAATCTGGACATATGGAACACGGAAATATATTGGAACGCATATATTATAATATCCATTCACCTGCATTAAGAACTTTGAGACTTGAGTTTTACTCAGAATTGCCCCATTGAGATACATGGATTAAACTGCCTATGCATGCTAGAATACCAGTGAGGATGCTCGAGTGGAGGTTATCCATAATGTTGTGTGAAAATGGTCATGTGATTCCTATCTAAAACGAGGCTTGGATTGACATCCATGGCGTATGTGCACAGCGCCGATTCCCGTGATAAAAACCGGGTGAGTCAGACTGCATAGTTACACTTCTGAGGAAGCCACTGAGTACTAAGGAGGTGGAGAAACGCGTTAAGGCACTGCACAAATTATTTAACCAGCTGGTTGATTCTTGCGTACTTATCTCCTGGGAGAACCGTGAGTACAGGCTTTCTTTTAAATAAGCAGAGGGCTGGATCTTGCTGGCTCCTGATTGCCCACAGAAGTGGATTAAAGTCTTTGCTGCATGCTAATGAAAGCTTCTTACTAACAACTAACAAATGACTGCATAATAAATTAAAGTCTGTGCCGCATGCTGATAAAAGCTTCTTACTAATAATGCGGGCACAAACTAGCAAATGACTGCATATTAAACAGCATATTAATCTGAGCTGCCTATCCACCTGTTGGATTTCTGCTTTAAAAGACTGCTGCTTTGCTATACTAATTGCCTGTATGGCTCACTACTAACATGAGTAATAAAAAAAGCCATACAACTACTTTTATGCTTGACTAACAATTTAAGCAAGATAATAAATACTGCTGGAGCTTTGTTTAAACCACATGTCCAAAACAAAGGGGATTTAAGTAGCACATGTGTGCTAAGGACAGTTAACACCCTGGTATCAACTGTTGAATATTATACAGATCTGTATTGAGTTTTTTTAAGTTTTTAAAAAAAGTTTTTTGTGGGGTTGTTATAATGCAGTCAGTACACCGGCCGGTTTTGTAATTTATTTTATAATTTGATTATTATTTATTTTTCTTATTTTATGTATTATGCGTAACATGTAATTATATATATTTTTTGTGTACTATATTAAATTATTTTTAGTTTATCAGTGCTGTCTACTATTTTGTTTACTTTTGTCTGTTTATAGGTTCTAGAGCATACACCTATTTTTGATAGCAGTTATACATTAAGAAACCCATTTTTACATATTGCCCTTGTGTTGGGAACTGAGCGCCTGGTCTTTTTTTGCTTTTGTTCTTCTTGGAGGAGGCAGCCAGAACGGCACAACAGGGGGGTGATGTGAATTTTGAGGTGGGGTAGGGGGGGCGGGACTTCACAATTGCGTCATAGCAGCCATGCCCCCACTACACAATGCTGAGCTTACCGGCATTGTGCAGCAGGGGGCGGACCCAGGATGACACGATTCATCGCAAATCGCATCATTAGCTCCCCCGGACTGTCCACTTACAAGTGCGAGTGGACGCTGGTGAGGGGGGGAAGCAGAAAAAGGCAGAGGGTTGCGGGCAGGTGGAGATTTACCTACTTTTCTGGGGGCCCGGGAGCACCACCTGATTTTCGGGAGGCATCCCACCACCCAGGGTGAGTAGGCAAGTATGATCAAAGCTTGGAAAGAGATAAAGTGGAGAGATATAAAGTACCAACCAATCAACTCTCAACTGCCCTTTTTCAAATACAGCCAATAAAAAAGACAATTAGAAGCTGATTAATTAGCACTTTATCTAACCCAGACTACCTGCAGTATCTCATATAGGGCTCTATTCATTATCACTTAATACAGAACATTTTCACTAGAGATGAGTGGATCCGCTTCTCTGAGAACCGGATCCACCTGACCTTCGTGATACGAGGCTAGATCAGAGTCCGGCACGGAGATTCCCGCGTGACTCAGATCTGAATACAAGGCAAAATGTCACCATCCCGCTGTCGGATTCTCTTGGGTTTTGGATTCTATAATGGTCCCGGTGATCTGCGCCATTTTCACTCCGGCTGTGGAGAGTGTAAAGAGCAGACGTGCCCTGTTCTTCTAGGGTGCAGTCAGTGTTGTGTGTTGTTGTCAGTGACTTGTCATTATTTGTTCAAGGGTGCAGTGTTGTCAGGCTGGGGCTGCAGTACATAAAGTGGGGGTGCAGCTGTGTCACTTACTGTTGTCCTGTCAATCAAGGGGCAGGGGCTGCAGTACATAAAGGCCTGCTGCTGTGTTGTCCATAAAGGGGCTTGGGCTGCAGTACATAAAGGGGTTCTGCTGTGTTGTCCTGTCCATCAAGGGGCTAAGGCTGCAGTTCATAAAGGGGTGTTGTGTCATCCAGGGGTGCTCTGTCAATCCAGGAGTGCTTTTTTACAGTGTAAGAAAAATAAAAGTTAAAATTGAAATCTTATTTTTTTTTCATTTTTTTGTGTGTGTGTTCTAGGTAGTTACTAGTTACGCTATTATTGTTCAATGACACTGCCGGCCAGACCGCAGTTTATCATCCATGTATTTGTGACTCTGCAGGTGGTCCGTCCGTACTCTGCTGCTCCGCAGGGGTGCTTTGTTGTCCATAAAGGGGTGTTGTGTTGTTCATCAAGGGGCTGCTGCTTCGTCCAGGGGTGCTTTTCCCCAGTGCTAAAAAAAAAGAGAAATAAAATTATCATTCCTCAAAAAATAAAAAAAAAGATAATTTTTTATTTTGTGTGTGTGTGTGTTAGCAAATTAGCTGCACTGTTATTGTTCAGTGACACTGCCAGCCAGACCGCAGATTATCATCCACGTATTGTGACACTATAAGTTATTGCGTAGTGTGTTATTCTTATTCATAAAAAATCTTGTGACACTGTAAGTGGTAGCGCAGTGTAATATTTCACTTCTTTCCTAAATCATGAATAAATGATTAGTCTACACGCCGACTACAAAGTGCTAAATAACATGCGTAATATATAAAACATAATGACATCACTGTAAGTGGCAGCGCAGTGTGTTATTTTTTTCTTATTCATAAAATATCTTGTGACACTAAGTGGTAGTGCAGTGTGTTTTTCTTTTCTTATTCATAAAAAAATCTTGTGACACTGTAAGTGGCAGAGCAGTTTGTTTTTCTTTTCTTATTCATAAAATATCTTGTGACACTGTAAGTGGTAGTGCAGTGTGTTATTCTTTTCTTATTCATAAAAAATCTTGTGCCACTGTAAATGGTAGCGCAGTGTGTTATTCTTTTCTTATTCATAAAATACTTATGACACTGTAAGTGGTAGTGCAGTGGGTTATTGTTTTCTTATTCATAAAAAATCTTGTGTCACTGTAAAGTGGTAGTGCAGTGTGTTATTTTTTTCTTATTCATAAAAAATCTTGTGACACTGTAGGTCATTGATACTGCAGTGTAATATTTAAAATTGGTACAAATTGACATGTGTGCTGTACCCCACTTCATTCGTGTTTGTTGATATGGAGAATGATCAGATGAGAGGAGAGCAGGAACCACATACTAGTGCTGGAGCTGCTGCCAGTGCCACCAGTCATGACGATACTAGTCAGTCTACATCATCTACTAAAGAGGATGCCCAAGGTTTAAATCAGGGCATCTAAAATCAAGAACCAATCGTGGAATTATTTCTACCCAAATCCAGACAACAAATTTCAAGCCATCTGTACCCTTTGTAAAGCCAGAGTAAGTAGATTTAGGAACCATAACCATCTAGGAATCTCCTCCCTGTTACATCATCTGCAGCGCATCTATCAAAAAAGTTTTTTCAAAATTCAGAAACTTTGGCTAAAAAAGTACCAACAAACAGTCCAGCATTAGCTAGCTCCCTTCTCTCTGCTAGATCTAAGCACCTTCTATCTTCACCACCAACACCTTCATTAACAATATCAATCATGAAGCGATTGGTTTGCTTGGGCCCCTACAAAACAAGCTTCCAATTGGCAGCTGACATTGCTAGCAATGATCTCTATGTGCACAAACTGGCTTTACAGAGGCAAGATGTTGTCGCCATCATCATCCAATTCCTCACCATCAACAGTGTGTACATCATCTTCACACAATATTAATTTGTCCCCACTGGAATCCACCATTACAGGTGCCCTTGCAATTTTGGATATAATTGGCATATAATTTGTAGTTAATGTTGATGGATGTCATCTTTTCGACACTTTGAGGAAGTAGCCTCCTACGCTTATTGCTGACAAGGTTCCTGACTGTGCTGAAAACTCTTTCAGAGTACACACTGGAGGGTGGGCAGCTCATGTAAAGCAAAGACAGTTTGTGAAAGGGCCTCCAAATTGCCTTTTTTTTCCTGCCAGTAGTCAAATGGACTGTCTGACATGACTATTTGGATGCTATCATTAAAAAATTGAAAATAGTGCTCAACCATTCTATGATTGGTGACTGTATCAGATGGAGTCATGGTAGAGGTCTCATTAATTGTACACAATTCTTTTAGACCCAACCAGATGTCAAAACTTGGTTGTGATGACTCATCTGCATCACCAGTGGTCTTTTGGGAAACTTTAGTTTTTTCTTGGCAGATGTACTTGCTGGAGAAACTGAAGGGGAAGCCATTGCTGCATCACATTCCACTTGAGCTGACAATTTGCTTACCAACAGCTTTTTACATCTCTTCAAATGTGTGTCCATTGGACAGAAAGACAATACATATGACTTAAACCTTAAATCTAAAAACTTGCATTTGCTCTGTTCAGCTTGTCCACATATCTGTGGTTAGTGGACAGTGGGTACAATGGCATTTTGGAGGCCACTATTTAAGTTTTTTTAACATCCCTGTACAGGTTGGGAATTGCTTTTCTAGTGAAGTGGAATCTAGATGGTATATAGTAGTGGGAACACAGGACCTCAATTAACCGTCTAAAACCCAATGCATTATTGGCGGATATTGGACACACATCTAATACCAGCATAGATGTTACGGCATCAATGATCCGCTGTGCAACTGGGTCACTGCTGTCATACTTGCAGTAGTCTTCCTGGTCCCCTTCTGGGATGAAAATCCACTCCCAGCAGCAGCAGGCATAGCACCCAAGGATTCTTCTGGGGCAAGGACTGATGTGAATGTTTTAAATATGTTTTGTAAATGTCTCCCCTTCTCCCTCATAAATTTGCTTCGGAATCAAAAAATTAAATTAAATTTACTACTAATCAATTCTTCCTTTCCCTGCCTTCAACTATATACATACTAACTCCCTCATGCCTCTTGCATAATAAAAACAGTTGTTTGCTGATGTGCCATGTTTGAAGTTAAACTGCCACAGCTGCTGCAATCTTTGACATGCGGTTACTGAATGCCAAAAATGTCCAGAAATGTTTATGGCCACAGACATCTCCAGCATGCCCCTTTAATTTTTAAACATATTCTGAACCACCAAGTTGATTTTGTGGGCAAAACATGGGACATATTGTTCACCCATGCTCTCTCCTCCTCCCTCATAAATTTGCTTCGGAATAAAAAAATTACATTACATTTACTACCAATCAACCCTTCCTGTCCCTGTCTTCAACTACATACATACTCCATCTTCCTCAGGCCTCTTGATTAATGAAATCATATGTTTTCTTATGTGCCATGTTGGAAGTTGAACTGCCACGTGTTTGTGCTGCCCACTGCTGCCGTTTAGCTTAGTCAGCCAGCTAGCTTGGTGCAAATTTTGGGCCTAAACCGGATGAAAACAATATTGTGAGCTATGAGGTGGTCAAAATGTACTGGAAACGAGTGGAAATTAATGTTATTGAGGTTAATAATACTGTAGGAACAAAAAAAGCCCAAATTATGTGATTTTAGCAGTTTTTATAAAAAAATGAAACAAAATACAGATCCAAAACCAAAACCAAAACACGCAAGAGCGGATTTGGCAAAACCAAATCCAAATCCAAAACACAAAGGAGATACAAAACCAAAACACATCCCTAATTTTTACCTGCCTTTGTAGAAATAAAGTTTTTCAGGCCATTCATCAAGATGTAGAAAAAAACTGAAGAAGATAGCGCTTCCATCAAGATGGTAATGTAGGAGATATCACAGCTACACTCTCGCGAAATGGCCTGCTGTCCCCATACACTAGTATGGGGACAGAACTCATCAAGCTCAATACAATATTTTTGGAGCTAGACTGCAAGAGCATTCACAAACTTCAGATGGTGTTTGCTCCTGCAACCCGCTCCCCTATGGGAAGGAGTCCCGGATTGCAAAGAGGGAACCTTTCGGATCCCTCCGCCCCTGTCCAGCTCCTTCCACAGACACTGGGGCTATTGTGCACCTGTATGAACTCTAGTACATGCGGACGCACTAGTTTCACAGCTCTGAAAGGTGGTGAAAAGATTTGGGGAGACAGCTGATTTTCGGATCAGCTGTCTCCACATCGGAGCAATGATGAATTGCTCCGGCACTCGTTGCAAGTTGAAATGTTAATTAATGGGGTCTGTTCGAACCCCGATAATTAACATAATGTATAGAGCCCAAAATCACTTCCCTCTACCACTGATGCACACCATGGTCTGTATTTTATCTGCAAATAACTCATAGATAAATGTTTATAAACATTAAATAAACGGTAAATAGGATGCATTCAGCATTGTCACACGTGATTAACAATAATATTAGACAATGCCCCTTGGTTATTGAATTATATTATTAGTTGAAAGGTAGTGGTAAACCAAAGAATAAGGTAGTCAATTACAACAAATAGAAGGTACTGTAAGTATTCTTATGTAAGGATCTCACAAATGTATACAGTATGTATCGACAAATTGGTTATCACTAATGTTTTTAATAAGACTTAGCATTTATTAATTTGCATTAATTTATAAACAAGGTGAAATTTATATTAAAGAAGTGAAAAAGAAACTAAATCGTGACCAATTAGTCATATAAAACAATGTGAATTCAAATCTTCTACACTGAGACCTCCTATTGTGTTGTTTTAACATTTGTTGTATGGAATCTCACAAAATAAATGTTGTAAAAGTTCATTGTAATCTTGCATGTCCCTATTTAAATAAAGTTATTTTGTAATTATGGTATCATCCTGAGTTTGCTGGTATTTATTCATAATGTAGACTTAATATTAGTATTACCTTCTTTTGTGTGTTGAAATACACATCTGCAGTACCCCTACAGGTCTCAGGTGATATATTACCTTGACTTGGCCCCTTACGTATCGAAGCGGCTTCATTCAGTTCACTTCTCTCACACAATACGGTTAATCCTGTGTTGAACTTGCAGAGAGGTAAGGAGGATAAACCAATAGGAAGAGAGTGACAATACTAATTTCAAAACACTTCTCGTTTATTCGGGAGTAGGGCTCCTGAGATCAATCTGAAAGTTTTCAAAGGGTTATAACAGTACATAAACAGGATGCAATTTTGGTAAACAATTAACATAGCTCTTCTGCTCCATGGGAGGTGTCTGTCCTCCCTGAGCTCGCCTTAGGACAGCTGCGTTACGGTTTGACTGGTGTACCCCCCCAGTCAAACTCTGAACCTGCCACTTGTGATACGAACCCCAAGATAATGCTACATAAATACTATTCCTACAAGTTCCCTGCACAATTAAATGTAACTACACTTTAAGTGATATGCATCACAATTGTCTGTTTTCCCTGCACAATCCATTCACACAAACTCAGCATGTTGCAATATGGATCAAACTACAAATAACTGCGCAGCAAACATCAAATCACATTTCCCAACCCATTGTTCCCCTCAATGCTGTAGAGGTGGTGCACATGAAAGGTAAATCTGTAAATGTTGGGTCTCTTTGACGCAGGGCAGGTTGGTTGTAAACACTAGATAGTAGAACGATTTGGGATTTGGGAGTACTCCACTACTCTTGTAGAGGGCCTGATTCAGCAAGGACCACTGATGCGATCGCAGCTGCAATCGCGCAAACAATTCTGCTGCAAAAGTATGCTAATAATTGCCATCGCAAAGCACTCGCACTCCCACTTCCCCTCTCGCACATCCGTAATACCTTGCAATCCAGCCAAAGCATCGGTAACATCGAAGTACATCGGAGCCACTCGCACATTTAAGGCAGGTCAGACCGTACCACTAAATTGCTAATGTTCCTGCACGCAGTGAGAGCTCAAGCTGCATTTGCCATCGCAGTGGCTAATTTATGCACGACCCTACAATCGCATTCAAATGCACTGGCATGCCAGTGTTTCTCCGACCACCCCTCCCGTCACCACCCATAAAAGGGGGTTTCCTGTCAATCACTCTGCAATGGGTCTGCATACTCACTGTGATTACAGTCCCAATCGCAGTGAGGCATTTACGCACTGCGATGCATACGCATCCAGTCCACTCATGAGATTAGAAATCAAATGCTAGGTGCAGGACCAAGTCCCTATGTCTTGATATGACTGTTTAGCCAAGATATGGTGATTTGAGGAGTCCCTCACACAATGCAGCCTGTAGCAGGGTAGACGGTATGTGTTCAGCATCCCGGCAGTCTGGATGCTGACGTTCCTATTACTGGCGTCAGAAGCCCGGCGCCGTCATCCCGACTGATGGGATACTGAAGGTAAGTATCGGGGTGTTAGGGGGGGTTAGGTTTATGGTGTGGGGTTAGGGTTAAGTGTGATACCCTGTAAAGACCCCCATATTTGTGGACATTTGTATGTTGCCCTGAGCTGGAGAATGTTCTGGAACTGAAGTGAGGAGGTGCACTAGGACCCAGGAAATCTGGCAGAGTGTGCTTCACTAGTGAGCTCAGACTAAAAACTGTAACAAAAAGGGGAGGAGAGAGAAGGACCCTGAAACTGGCTGAGAAAGCACATGTCTGGTGTGTGAGGGGACTGGAAAGTAGGCTGTGAGGAGTGCAGCACCTGGGATTGTTTGCAGGGCCAGAAGCCAAGCCGTGGAGTGAAGAAGCTGTACTGCCAGGTCAGAGGATGCAGTGGGCAGCAAGTAGCCAGCAATATGAAATAAGAGACTCCCAGTGAGACAGAGAAAGAAGGAGCAGGTGCAGTGATCGCAGGCACAATGATATCCTAAAGTGTACTGTGCCTCCCATTATCTATTATGAAAGACTCAGTAAGGCACAGTGAGTAACAACCCTTACAGCAAACTGAACTTTATCCAAGATTTATTTTCCCTCCTTTTGCTACAAAGGGATATTTACCTTAAGAAAGCAAAGCAACCAACTACCAGTCTATAGTAACCAGTGGTGTGCATTGTATGTGACTTGGGATTCATGCTGTTTAATGAACTGGTCAGAATAACAGCCTGCATAGTACACAGTTAACCTAATTGAAATACTTTACCTCTTTTAACTCAATCCAAGAACAGAACTGTGATATATATATTCTGTTAGCAGACAATCAAGAGAACAGGGTATTTCTCCCTTTGCATACAGTTATGAAGGACAGAACAGTTATACATATATATATTCTACCATCCGGAAGTCATTGAAAGCAACGTGACCATTAGTCTGGATACATTTAAGATATTATCTCAGTGCCACCACCTTGTGGATAATAGTAATACGTTGACATTCCCAGTCCAAAGTGTGGAGAGAACTCTTTTGCTTTCTGCCTGTAGCCATTAAGACTTTGGTGCAATATGTGTTATTGAGGGAGACTACATTAAGGGAAAACTATCTGTTGCAGAACTTCCTGATATCTCCTAATGGTAATGCCAGATTGTTAGATTATTTGTGAGATATTAGAGCGTTTACCATCATTGCATTGTTCTTTGTAAAATTGCTATAACTTATTATGAAAGGTTAAACTATACTGTGTGTGAAACTGAGTTTACTGTTAACAAAGTCATATTGCTAAACTGTGTATTTATATTGAAATAACATTACAGTGATCTACCATTCAGGCAAAATAAAACATTCTGTCACTGTCCACACGTGTAGTGACTTGTCAGGGGTTTTTGGGGGGTTCCCATTTATCTGCCTAACTACTACAGAATCCAAGAGCAGCAGCAGTCAAAGACTATTGACGACTTCTACAGGGAAACAGGTACGACTCACCTACCAACACCCCACCACTAGTCAGGGCCATCTCTACCTATAGGCTAAATGGGCAGTTGCCCAAGGGCCCCTGGATTCCAAGGGCCCGTGGCCGATAGCACCCCTACCCCCATTGCATAGCTGCCACCGCTGATAGTCCTGCATGGGGAGGAGGCAGCAGCGGGTACTGACTCAGGGCAGTGCAGCCGATGCATTGCACCGGGGCCCGCTGTGGTGCAGGGGCCCATAGCCGCCGCTGCACCCCCGCTAGTGTCCCCTGGGCCCCAAGTGTAGGGTAGACCGCAGTGAAAGCAGTCTGCCCTACACAGGCATAGGGGGATTACTACTGGGGGTAATGCATAGGGGGACCACTACTGGGGGCACTGCATAAGAAATTTGTTGTACTGTACATGTTCAGACTTTGATTTGTGTTTTTTTCCTGTAAATGATTTCTGTTTTTCTGCCAATAGCCAACACCCCCCTTCCCCCGGCATAGCCTCCACTGATAGCATCCCATCCCCGGCAGAGGATTGTTTGATAGGGGCCCCAGTGCATTGCTTTGCCCAGGGGCCTGCACTGCTGTTAAGACAGCCCTGCCACTAGTGACTTATTACATAAGCACTAGGGGGAGGGTTAGGTACTAAAGGGGGAGGGTAGGGTACCGGGGAGGGAGAGGTTGGGTTCAGGCACTAGGGGTGGAGGTTAGGTTTAGGCACCAAAGAGGGGGAGTTAGGGTAGGAAGAGGGGAGGGTTAGCATACCAACCAACAAGTGTCGGTATGTTAACCCTTTTGAGATGCCGGCGGCAGGATTTTAACAGTCTGGATCCTGAGCTCCAGCATCTCATACCAATTCCCAGGGTATACACTTGTCATGTAGCTTGTAAAATACTGGTTGGGGAAGGCAGGTTATATGCAGGTAATGGGCGCTTGGTACTGCCCTTTACTTTCTAACCAAATGTCTCTCACAGTCTCTTATCAGCATTTAACTGTGGTACTGGCTCATGTCTCACTAGTCAAAGATAAATCTAGTAGCTCAGGGTGAGATACACTTTAAGGAGGTCAATGTGGTCTGAGATAGTTAAAAAACTAGTGTATATGAATAGTGTGCAGTACTAAAAGTTCAGAATGCACCACACACAGCTTCCATGGCAGTGACAACTCATCTCCCACTGCTGGGACTGCTGCTGACTGAGTGTAGCTTGTATCAGCACAACCAGGGCCGGCCGGCCCATTATGCGAAGTATGCAGCCGCGTACGGCGCCAAGCTGTAAAGGCGCCATGTCCGGTGTCCCGCAGCTGTCCACCACATTTGCCGCTGCGCTGCTCGCCGGCGCCTACAGTGCTGCGGCCTGAACACTGTCGGTGATTGACAGTACAGCCTGTACTGTCAATCACCGACAGTGTTCAGGTCGCAGCTAATCCGGCGGCGCCATGATGACCACTGCCTCCTCCCCTCTCAGTCCCTCCCACTGTCTCCCAGAATGGCTGTGCGGCGCACCACGTGACGTCATCGCGGCCCCGCCTGGCATTCTGGGATGCAGGGGAGAGAACTATAGACATGGAGCAGCCTGCAGGACTGGATTTATGTTTATTATTTAGGGGCCTATTCATTATGTTAATAATCGGGGGCCTGCCAGTCCCCAGTAATTAACATTCAGACTCACCACAAGCGCCAGAGCAATAGGGCAGAAGTTTGATCTGCAAAGGCTTAATCTGTATTTAGTGAGTGAAAGCATGAATAATTGTTCATATTTTGATCAACACGTTAAAGCTTGCAGACCAGCATCTAGTGGTTCCTCATTTACTGCTAGTTCCTTAGCTACCAAATATACTTCAAACACAATTAAATTGCAGTTAGGTGAGTACATTAATTGTAGTTTAATCATGTTTGAAGCATATTTGATGTATTTGTGTGTATTTAGTTTTCATCAGCTAAATACACATAGACTTGCAGTGGTGGTGACAAGCAGTGACAATTGTCTTTCTGTATTATAGTTGTGTGCCTGTGTATCTGTATATTTAATATTCTTCTTTTTTCGCACCTGCAAATGCAGGAGTCAGCTAAGCGGTGATAAAAATCTTTATGCCACATTCTGATAAATAGGAATCTTTATCTTCATTCTTCGGAGTCTGGCAATATTTGAGGAAAGCAATCTTTTTTTTTGGTTTTACAATTCTTCCTACCTCCTTTGAGAACCGGATTTACATTCTTTTAAATGTACTGTATTTTTTCTAACCTGCATGACATCAAGGTTTGTTGCCTTTACAAATGTACGCTTCATATTTTCCCACTGTTCCTGTACTTCATTCAAAATCCTCCACTCTGATACCCTCTAAGATACTTCAAAGTGTATATCTTCCACTGCGGCTCAGCTGCCAAATCTTTTTCTTAGTCTACATTATATCCCACCTATAGAAAGTTTCAATAAATGTTGCCTAGGAAACCTGCAAAATTGCAGAGAAATTATAATTTATATATGAGGACATTCTAAAAATTACATGACTTTTAGAATCAACCGTTATCAAATGATTAATTTTTATATGGCTTGTTTGTAAGGGACAATAACTTATAATATGAAATAACTTATAATATGATAATGTGGACAGCAACCTTTTTTCTCCTCATGTTCCTTGTTCTATCATGAGAGACCTCCCAGTATTAACTTTCAATGAGCAGGTTCTTGTGTTGTACAAGAATGGACTTGAAATTGGTTGTACAGACCTATTATCCAAAATTACGGTTTTGTGTGCAAATTTAAAATCACATGTGTTTTTCAGCCCCAAACTGCATCATTTACTATGTTGCAGTATGGTGGCTGAAACCTCAAACCCCATGTCCTCATCACATCAGCACCATCCTAAACCCATCATGCCAGCCTTCAACTTCATTCTCAGCCCATCATCAGCCCCTCATCAGCATCCTCAGCTTCTCAACACCAATCATAGCCCCTCAGCACTGTCCACAGAACTCAGCATCATTTTCTGCCTCTCATCATCTCAGCCCTCAGCACTGTCACCAACCCCTCTTCACCTCAGCCCCTCAACACCATCATCAGCTCTTCATCACCATCCTCAGTCCTCAGCCCAGCAGGTGCACAGTCTGCTTCAGTGTTAATAACTCATTCATTGTGCACAGGCGAGGATGACATGCGGCAACGTGACTTATGTCTGTAGGGTCACGCCCGGGCCGAGTCTGAGTCAACTGGTAGAGCCCAGTGCTGCCCAGGTTAGGCTACAAGGATACAACATGGTGGGTATTGGTCCAAGTGACCACAGTAGACCCACAATGGGGTGGCGCTCATGTGGTGCCACTCAAGTGGAACAAGCCTTGAGCTGGCCCTGACCAAGCCATTCTTGCATTTTCAGAAAATTCAAAAATAGGAAGAAGATTTTGTGAAGCCGGATTACGACCATGTTTTTCTGTGTTTTTATGTACATACCGTTTCACACACATTAAACATTTAATTCAAATTTTTATGTTAGTTCCTGTAAAATATTGCTCCGTTGAACAGAAATGTACACTAGAACTGTGAGTATTGTCTGACTATTGAATGATTTTTTTACCCTCTGCAAGTCTCACTAATAGATTTTGTGTGCTGGTGTATATACACATACATACACACAGTAGTTAGTGGAGGAATTATTCTATTGCTAATTTTTGACATAGGATTTTTTATGTAAGAAACCATTATACTGGTGCTAATTATTGAACATTTTGAAACAGCTGATAAGTGGGTGGAATTCATTGTATAGTTATTACATAATGTATATAAACTTATTTTTAGTCCCTCTAATGAAGTCCTTGTAGTGGACAAACTGCGTAGGCACTATATTCTAGTGTATTCGAGTCCTAGTAACCTACCTTTTATTGCTATTTTACTTTATATTGGACTTCTTGGTGTTAGAAATGAAAGCAAGTCTTACAGTCATTGTGCCGGAACCTGGCATCAGGGACACATCACTTGCATCCACCCTTTATAGAGCCACCCTTCCCTACACAGGTGTAAAGCTGGGAACACACTGGCAGATATATTGGCCGATCAATTGGCCAATATATCTTGTGTGCGTTGGCCAGTATGTACCAGTGATATGTCTAAGAACAATGCTGTTCACAAACATATCGCATCGGCTGCGCTGCACAGCCAATGTCCAATATATCTGCAGATATACAGTATTGGGGCATCGTGCTGTGTGTACGGGCAGTCAGCCGACCACCCATACACTTGCAGCGGAGGCTATGCACAGACAGATGGCATTCTGGGTAAGTTTAACTTAAAATATTTTCTTATAGGGCGGGATGCAGCAAGCCGAGAAATGCGGTAAAACCCCGAAAATGCGGGTTTGACTGCATTTCTCATATGCCCCAAGCCCTGGAGTGCGATGCACTCCGGGACTTGGATGCAGTGTGTAACGTCATCTTCCTGATGGCATTACCCATAGAAGCCTATGGGCTTCTCTCGGCAGAGTGCTGATAGATTGGATCCCTCCCAGCACCCCCCGCGTCATGCACAGAAGGATGCCAGGGGTCATAGAGAACCCCCTGCACCGCAAAGGACCGCTCTTACTGACAGAGCAATCTTTTGTGGGGATCGTCATGCATCCCGCCCAGAGTGTTAAATAACATAGCCCTCTCTACCTGTTTATATATATATTAGGGGTGTGCACCGGCCACTTTTCGTGTTTTGGTTTTGGATCTGGATCTTTCTTCGTGTTTTGGATCTGGATTGGTTTTGCCAAAACCACCATTCGGTGTTTTGGGTTCTGGGTTTTGTGTTTTGGATCTGTATTTTATTTTAAAAAAGCATAAAAACAGCTAAAATCACAGAATGTGTTGATTTTTCTGCTCCTATGCTATTATTAACCTCAAAAACCTTAATTTCCACTCATTTCCAGTTTATTCTGAACACCTCACACCTCACAATAGTGTTTTTATGTCCAAAAGGTTGCACCGAGGTAGATGGATGACTATGCTAAGCGACACGAGTGGGCGGCACAAACACGTGGCCCATCTAGGAGTGACACTGCAGTGGCAGACATGATGGCAGTTTGAAAAACTAGGCCCCAAACAGTACATAATGCAAAGAAAAAAAAGAGGTGCAAGATGGAATTGTCCTTGGGCCCTCCCACCCACCCTTATGTTGTATAAACAGGACATGCACACTTTAACAAAGCAATCATTTCAGCGCCAGGGTCTGCCACACGACTGTGGCTGAAATGATTGGTTCGTTTGGGCCCCCACAAAACAAGCTGGCAATTAATCTGGCCCTGCACAAACTGGCTCTACGGAGGCAAGATGTCGTCCTCATCCTCCTCATTCACCGATTCCTCACCCTCTTCAGTGTTGTGTACATCCTCATCCTCACAGAGTATTAATTCGTCCCCGCTGGAGTCCACCACCACAGGTCCCTCTGTACGTTCTGGAGGCTTGTCTCCCTGGAAAAGTTGATAATTCATTTTTATGAACATCATCTTCTCCACATTTTGTGGAAGCAACCTCCTACGCCTTTTGCTGACAAGGTTCCCGGCTGCACTAAACACTCTTTTGGAGTGCACACTGGAGGGGGGGCAACTCAGGTAAGATAGAGCCAGTTTGTACAGGGGCCTCCAAATTGCCTCTTTTTCCTGCCAGTACATGTACGGACTGTCTGACATGCCTACTTGGATGCTGTCACCGATGTAATCCTTTAACAGACAGACGCACGCTTGTCGCTGCTGCTTTGAGGATGCAGGTGCGGCTACAGCCCCCACAATTCACAAAGACAGGAAAAAAAAGAATTTTTTTATTGTTTGTGGAGCGCACTTTGAGGGTTACACCACCCTTTAACAGACAGACGCACGCTTGTCGCTGCTGCTTTAAGGATGCAGGTGCGGCTACAGCCCACACATTTCACAAAGACAGAAAAAAAAGAAGAATTTTTTTATTGTTTGTGGAGCACACTTTGAGGGTGTCACCACCCTTTAACAGACAGACGCACGCTTGTCGCTGCTGCTTTAAGGATGCAGGTGCGGCTACAGCCCACACATTTCACAAAGAGAAAAAAAAAGAATAATTTTTTTATTGTTTGTGGAGCGCACTTTGAGTGTTACAACACCCTTTAACAGACAGACGCACGCTTGTCACTGCTGCTTTGAGGATGCAGGTGGAATCTAGACGGGATTTG
Organism: Taudactylus pleione; assembly: GCA_031769625.1. NCBI lineage: Eukaryota > Metazoa > Chordata > Amphibia > Anura > Myobatrachidae > Taudactylus > Taudactylus pleione. The sequence goes on from JAUIMM010000006.1 coordinate 25,041,177, forward strand.
GAACCGGGGACACACTACCTCCATCAATTGTCTAAATCCCACTGCACTAATGGCGGATACCGAACGCATGTCTAACACCAACATAGCAGTCAAGGCCTCAGTTATACGTTTTGCTTCAGGATGACTGCTGTCGTACTTCATCCTCATCGCTAGGGACTGTTGGAGGGTCAATTGTTTAGTAAAAGTAGTGGTGTTCCTACTTCCTCTCTGGGATGATGAACAACTCCCAGCAGCAGCAACAGCACTAGGAGAAAGTGGTTCTTGATCTTTCCCTATTTTATTTTTATCGGAGAAAGTTTGGTCCTCCATTTATGTTATATTGATATATACGTGCGGCTAAGGCACACACAAACACAGAAAATATTTTTTTATTTTTGCTGGAGATTAGTGCACTTTGTGGGTTACACCACCCTTTAAGTAATGAGCCAGTCGGCTCTTTACTTATGGGACACAGGCGCACGCTTGGCGCTGCTCCTTTGTTGATGCACGTGCAGCCACAGTGCACACAATTCACAAACACAGAAAATATTTTTTTATTTTGTTTGGAGTGTACTTTGGGGGTTACAGCACCCTTTAACGGTCAAGCCAGCCGGCCCTTTACTTATGACACAGGCGCACGCTTGGTACTACGTTGTTGATGCACGTGCGGCTACTGCGCACACAATTCACAAACACAGAAAATATTTTTTTATTTGGTTTGGAGTGTACTTTGGGGGTTACAGCACCCTTTAATGGTCAAGCCAGCCGGCCCTTTACTTATGACACAGGCACACGCTTGGCACTACTTTGTTGATGCATGTGCGGCTACTGCGCACACAATTCACAAACACAGAAAATATTTTTTATTTTGTTTGGATTGTACTTTGGGGGTTACAGCACCCTTTAAGGTACAAGCCAGCCGTCGGCCCTTTACTTATGGGACACAGGTGCACGCTTGGCGCTGCTCCTTTGTTGATGCACGTGCAGCCATAGTGCACACAATTCACAAACACAGAAAATATATATTTTTTTTATTTGGAGTGTACTTTGGGGGGTTACAGCACCCTTTAACGGACAAGCCAGTCGGCCCTTTACTAATGGGACACAGGTGCACGCTTGGCGCTGCTCCTTTGTTGATGCACGTGGAGCCACAGTGCACACAATTCACAAACACAGAAAAAATATTTTTTTTTTAGCACTTGGGGGGAGCACCCCTGACGGACAGGGCACCCCCGGACAACACTACAGCACCCCTTTAGGACTGGGACATTGCACAAGACTTTGGAGTGGATACAGCCCCTATGGACAACTGACTGCACAACACAGTCCAGCCAGCCCCTATGGACTTTGAAGTAGTGGACACAGCCCCTATGGACAACAGCAGCACAGGGCAGCACAGCACAGCACAACACTACACTGCACTACACTACACTACACTACACAGCCCAGCCAGCCCTAACTCCCAGCCTCCCTCTTCACTGTCCACAGCCGAGTGAGAAAATGGCGCTGACGCAGGTACCTTATATAGGATCCAAAACCCGCGGAGACCCGGAAGGTGGGATGATGACGTTTTGCCTCTATTTCAGATCCGAGTCAGGCGGGAAAAGTCGAGCCTGACTCGGATCGGCCTCAGATCGGGGGGGCTCAGGGGGGTTCGGATTTCAGAAATCCGAACCCGCTCACCCCTAATATATATATATATATATATATATTTATATATATCCAGAAAGCGGCACTGAACGGACTTCAAATAAGGACATCACATCAACTCCTTTGCTTTGCAACGTTTCGGGCTTTATTGCCCTTCGTCAGGCTGCACAAACACCAATACAGAATACGTGTAACAACTCACCTTAAATGCCCGCTGTCTCTCCTCGGTCTGCACCGGGTCCCACTGGTCACCCATCGTCCCGCGTGCAGCACTTCCGCTCAAAACCGGAAAGACCTCAGCACATCAGTCACCATGGAAACCCCGGCGCCTGCCGAGGGAAACAATAACAAAAACACCACGTGAATGCACATAAAATAACACAAACACAAAACTTCAATCTAAAAATGATGATACGTGCTTATGTTATCCACATGCAGCATACTTGGGAGGATACCATATAATAATGTATGGATACATTTTCAATAATTGTACAAAAAAATTGCTGATGTTGGAAGCGAAATGGATCCATTATTTTGACACTGTCAGACCCAAGGGTCTGAATGAACAGCTAAATTACAATATTTTTTCTTAGCTTTATTCAGCCCATGCCATTTATTGTTCTCCATAAGTAGTTTACTTCTATCAGTATAAGTGGAATAATAATAATTTTTTTGTACAATTATTGAAAATGTATCCATACATTATTATATGGTATCCTCCAAAGTATGCTGCATGACGGCCGCGTCACTGATGTGCTGAGGTGTTTCCGGTTTTGACCGGAACTGCTGCACGCGGGATGATGGGTGACCAGCGGGACCCGGTGCAGACCGAGGAGAGACAGCAGGCATATAAGGTGAGTTGTTACACGTATTCTGTATTGATGTTTGTGCAGCTTGATGAAGGCAATAAAGCCAGAAACGTTGCAAAGCAAAGGAGTTGATGTGATGTCCTTATTTGAAGTCCGTTGAGTGCCGCTTTCTGGATATATATACATGTGCTTGTAGCGGGCACCGCGGCGTTCTGACTTATATGGGAAGGAGTGTGCCGCACTCGTGGATATTTTGTTTAGAGGTGACAAGCTGTTGTACACCTTAGTGACTGGCACCCGCCGGATCAAGCCTTAAGATGCCTGCATCTGATTTGTGTGGCTAATGCCCCATACCAGAAGGAGTATTTGCTGCTTAATCAATTTGAGGATCAAAGGGTAGTAGCTGGATTAATTACGCTCCCACTTGGAATCTAATATATTATTTGCAGAAATTGCTGGAGCTTCTGTGTGTTAGGGGAAATTACCACAACATTTTATTGACACGGTGGACAGTGTCTTTTGAATTGAGTGGAGCATACTGGAGTTTGCACCATGGATGAAGCTAGTGGTTTCTCATGGACAGAAGTCCCAATTGGAGAGATGCTGAGCTTTTCTGAGAGTGAAATTGAGTCTGTTTTATTTAAGGAAAGATTGGTAGATACCATGGGGGAAATTACATCGGAAGAAATCTTGAACAATTTGTTGAAATATAAGAAAAAATAAGTTGACTACTTGTTACATGGCATCACCTTATCGGAGTATTTGAGAGAGAAAAAGATCCCAAGGGGATTTCTGGTTCGGAATACCCCTACCATAGGACTTTTGAATAAAGAAGTTGTAAGAAGATGGATAGCAGTTCTTAACAAATGTTCTCTAGATTTGATGACATTGGTAGTGGAGGAGTCAGCAAGGGAATTGACTTTAGTGAAACAAAAAATTGTGGAATATATGAATAAAAATAAGTCACAATTGCAGGGAGACCGGGCCAAGTGTGAATTGGATAAACTACAACAGCAGGTGGAGACCTACAAAAAAGAATTAATATCATTTAAGAAGCAGAAATTTGAAGTAGTAAATAAAGATTACGAGGAGAGGAGGGTCTATCGCTGGCTTTACAGAAGTGAAGACACGCTATATGCAACAACAATATTCCCGTGGCCATAGGGGCATGATGGACAATCATTCATCAAGCGAGTTACCCTCAACATCGGGGGATGAGGCCTTGAGCAGTCATAAGGTTCCATATCAAAGACCCCCTTTAGGGGTAAAGACCCGCACAGGGTGCGGAAGGGAAGGCAACATAAGAGAAGAGGAGGACAGAGGTGCCGCAAAAGGGACCAGAGGCAGAGGAAGGAGGAGATGAGTTTGATATACAACTTGTCCAGTAGGGAGTTAACTGAAGAGGAAATTGGTGTGTTGAATAAAGGTCTGGGGTATGTGCCAACAAATAAATTGAATTCATTAAACTGGAAAATAGATCACCAATTTCTAAACAGGCAGTTAAAACTCAGGGGTTATTTTGACAATAAAAGTTCTAATATACAGCATACAAAAAAGGAACCTTTTAGAACTAAATCCCAGTTTGAACCCCCTATAAATAACCATTGCCATAAATAGTTTCATGAAGGCCTTGGATGTTAATATAACAGAAAAATTGAAAGAAAAAAGTCCCCATAGAAACAACTTAATGAAAGAGGAATGGGGTGCATTGAAAAGCCTTAGTAACTATAAGAACATCGTTGTTAGACCCGCGGGTAAAGGAGGAGGAATAGTGGTGCTCGATGTGGATAAATATGGTCAAGAGGTATACAGCCAACTAGCCAATACATTAGTATATGAGAAATTAAAAAAGGATCCAACTTATACCTTTAAAGCAGAGGTTGATAAATTGCTTATGGCAGCTGTGAATGGTGGTACCATTACGGAAGAAACATGCAAATTTCTAACTATTGATTACCCGAGGGTACCACTCATGTATACGCTACCTAAGATCCACAAGAGCCTGACCCACCCACCGGGGCGCCCGATAGTGTCAGCAAGAGACTCCCTATACAGTAATATCTCGCTATATTTGGACCATTTTTTGCAGCCCTGTGTACAGGCGGGTGACACCTACCTGAAGGATACTACTGATTTTCTGCTATGTCTTATGGAAATTAGTGAGGTGCCGGATAATACATGGCTATGCACCTTAGACATTTCAAGCCTCTACACTAATATACCCCATATTGGGGGATTGGAGGCAGTTGAGGATTTGATTACCAACAATATCCTATATCAGGGCCTACGCATAGATTTTTTTCTGACTATATGGGATATGACCTTGAGGAGAAATTACTTTTACTTTGATGGCCATTATTATATGCAAAAAAGTGGATGTGCTATGGGATCGCACGTGGCACTGACATATGCGAATGCGTATATGGCCAAAGTAGAAAGGGATTTTTTCTTCAACCGGGATGTACGGGATAGAATTCTATTCTATAAGCGCTACATTGATGATGTGATTCTTTTTTGGAGAGGTGATTGTAATGATCTTATATATAATTAATTAATTAATTATATTATTATATCATCAATTAATTAATGATATAATTGAAACGATAAATGAGCTTGACCACCCAATCAAATTCACAAATAAACTTTCTGGATGTTACTATTATGGTGAATAACAACTTAATATCCACCAAGGTGTACTCAAAGCCAACAGACAGAAATACATTGCTGAGAGCAGACAGTTTTCACCCGGCTACAACTATCAATAGCCTACCATACTCCCAATTATTAAGGGTTAAAAGAGTGACAAGTGACCCTTCTATATTGGATGAGGAGATGGACATAATGGTAGAGAAATGTAGAGCTAGCGAGTACTCTGAAAAAGTTTTGCGGACAGCACGGAATAAGGTGAATCGCGTGGATCAAGAGAAAATACGTTGAAACATAAGGATAAAGATCAGATGGACGATGTTCTGAATTGGGTACACACCTACAGTACAGCACAAAGTGACATTAACAAGATGAGCAAAGAATTATGGCCAATAATACAGAATGACAGAGATTTAGTATCTCTTAAAAAAACAAGGATCAGACCATGCTATAAGAGGGGCAGGAATATTAAGGATTGGGTGGTCCGTTCAGACATTACAAATTACAACAAGTCCCCTCAGGTGGTATGTAGACCAACTAATGGATGTTACAAATGCCTGGGGTGCACGACGCGTGGATACATGTTGAGGGGCAAATTTTTCCACCATCCGTATTCTGGACAAAAATATGAAATAAGACACCGTCTGTCCTGCTCAAGCACGTTTGTTGTGTATTTAATCAAATGCCCTTGTGGACTCTGTTATGTAGGGAAAACCGTGCATTCCTTCAAGGAACGCATGGCCCTATTCAGATCGGCGATCAGATCTGCCATTAGTGGTAAGGGGACAGAACAACCGGTGGCCCGTCACTTCATGGAAGCCAAACATAATTTGTCGAGCTTAAAATATATGATAATAGATCAGGCTCCGGATGACGGAAGGAGGGGAGATAGGAACAAAAAATTGCTGATGTTGGAAGCTAAATGGATCCATTATTTGGACATTGTCAGACCCAAGGGTCTGAATGAACAGCTAAATTATAATATTTTTTCTTAGCTTTATTCAGCCCATGCCATTTATTGTTCTCCATAAGTAGTTTACTTCTATCAGTATAAGTGGAATAATAATAATTTTTTTGTACAATTATTGAAAATGTATCCATACATTATTATATGGTATCCTCCAAAGTATGCTGCATGTGGATAACATAAGCACGTATCACCGTTTTTAGATTGAAGTTTTGTGTTTGTCTGTGTTATTTTATGTGCTTTCACGTTGTGTTTTTGTTATTGTTTCCCTCGGCAGGCGCCGGGGTTTCCATGGTGACGGCCGCATCACTGATGTGCTGAGGTGTTTCTGGTTTTGACCGGAAGTGCTGCACGCGGGACGATGGGTGACCAGCGGGACCCGGTGCAGACTGAGGAGAGACAGCGGGCATTTAAGGTGAGTTGTTACTCGTATTCTGTATTGATGTTTGTGCAGCCTGACGAAGGGCAATAAAGCCCGAAACGTTGCAAAGCAAAGGAGTTGATGTGATGTCCTTATTTGAAGTCCGTTGAGTGCCGCTTTCTGGATATATATACATGTGCTTGTAGCGGGCACGGCGGCGTTCTGACTTATGTGGGAAGGAGTGTGCCGCACTCGTGGATATTTTATATATATATATATATATATATACTGGTACTGTATATAAAATATATTTTATATACAGTACCAGTCAAAAGTTTGGACACACCTTCTCATTCAATGGTTTTTGATTATTTACATTATTTTCAACATAGTAGATTAATACTGGAGACATCAAAACCATGAAAAAACACATGGAATTATGTTGTAAACAAAAAACTGTTAAACAAATCAAAATATATTTTATATTTTAGATTACTCAAATTAGCTCCCTTTTGCTTGGATGACAGCTTTGCACACTCTTGGCATTCTCTCAATCAGCTTCATGAGGTAGTCTCCTGGAATGGTTTTGAATTAACAGGTGTGCCTTGTCAAGAGTCAATCTGTGGAATTGCTTGCCTTCTTAATGTGTTTAAGACCATCAGTTGTGTTGTGCAGAGGTAGGGTTAGTATACAGTGGACACCACTATTTGACTACTGTTGTAATCCATATTATGGCACCAACCACTCAACTCAGTAAAAAGAAACGACAGTCCATCATTACTTTAAGACATGAAGGTCAGTCAATACGGAAAATTTCAAGTTGCAAAAACCATCTAACATATGCTAAAGAAGCACTTGTATAGTGGATAGTGCTTAAATGTAATACCAGCAATAGTGAAACATACACACAATAACACTCAATACATATAACGTAGATAAATGTTTAAGCGCTTTCAGTGAAAAATGAAGTGTCCTTGCGGACTCCAGTATGTGGGCCGAACGATAAGGCAATTAAAAACAAGAATAGGAGAACATGTTTACAACATACATAAAGGTCTAACCACACACAGTGTCTCCAATCACTTTTTGATGCACCATAACAAAGATCCTAAAGGAATGAAATTTATGGCAATTAAAAAAGTGGAAAAAGATTGGAGAGGGGGCCAAAATATAGAAAAAATTTCAAGAACAGAAACTGAATGGATATACAGAATTGGAACCCTACACCCCAAGGGTCTAAATATAGACTTTGATTTAGGATCTTTTCTCAAATTATAATCTGTATCAATTTTTCGTTTAAAGACTGATTGATTTTATATGTATTTATTTATTGTTTATATGATACAATCCAGCAAAAAATGGAACAACATGATACACTCTACTGATAATGTAATGTAAATGTTTGTCTGTTAGCATTCTTTGATTTTACATTCGCATTAATTGGCTAATTATTAAACAATTATAACTGCACACTACTTTTAAACAGATTTTATTAATGAAATTCATTTATAATTTTTATTGTATACACATATTAAAGAAATGCACACTTTTAGATTGCCCAGCTTTTTATCCCGTTATCTGGCTAAATATGCGGGATTGAGACATGTCTGATTGACATAATTAACCAGCCAATTACCAGGCTAGCACAAGGATAAAAGGTGAACAAGGGCTTCACAGCAACACCTTGATAAAGTCCTACCGGATGAAACGAGTTGGTGTTTAGACTACCCCTGACGTCACTATTCCAGTGAGCGCGAATTCCTCTCCATGAGAACGGCAGATTTCCACCAGGCAGAAGAGTGCAGAAAGACGCTGCTCCGGCGAGCCACTGATATTACAAGCGGCAGACGGAATTGTCATACAGCTGATTATACTGCAGCCGCCTGGACACACCCAGCCCCCGCACGGAGAAGATCTTACACAGGGATAGGTAGGGTCAGTTTATCCCACTTACCCTGGTATCCAGCGCCCACGTCTTAATGGGGAAACCTTTTCAGGACACTTCATTTTTCACTGAAAGCGCTTAAACATTTATCTACGTTATATGTATTGAGTGTTATTGTGTGTATGTTTCACTATTGCTGGTATTACATTTAAGCACTATCCACTATACAAGCACTTCTTTAGCATACATTAACCCTTACCTGGCCAGTGATCTGGCCATTTAAATGAAAGCTGCTTATCACTGGGAGCGCATGATTCATTATTATATAAAAACCATCTAACGGCGCTATGATGAAACTGGCTCTCATGATGACCGCCCCAGGAAAGGAAGACCAAGAGTTACCTCTGCTGCAGAGGATAAGTTCATTAGAGTTACCAGCCTCAGAAACTGCTACTTAACAGCACCTCAGATCAGAGACCACATAAAGTCTCCACAGAGTTCAAGCAAAAGAGGGCTACTTTGAGGAATCTAAAATATAAAACATATTTTGATTTGTTTAATACTTTTTTGTTTACAACATAATTCCATATGTGTTCTTTCATAGTTTTGATGTCATTCAGTATTTTTCTTCAAAATAAGACCCCTTAAAGAAGTCTTATTTTACCAAGACAAAGCACGTTGGGACCCTGCTATCCTGGACCCTCTTATGATGGACAGATAAGCCTTTATAATATTTTGCGTTTCGATGGATGTTTGATTGATGCAGTATTAAGACAGTACACACAATGTTTTGCTTTCTTTTTTTCCTTTATGTTTGAATCATGGTTGGTCAGGTGACCGAATATTTTCTATTGAAGATGTTGCTTTTCCATTCATAATCATGTATTTTTCACTATATCTTTTTGATCAGTTCACCTTCTGGCGCTTGGGATTTTTCACTATTTAATTGATTTATATATGGTTTATCACTATATATGACTAATATATCCTAGCAGCCACTCATATACGAGCTAGGTGTACTTTATAAAACACACATATATTGTCTGTTTGTAGGATTATTGTTTTTCACTTGTGCGCTCACTAATTTATTTTTATCATATATATATATATATATATATATATATTTGTACACACACACACGCAAGAGCTGTTGTTCTGAAGACACATCTCCCATCAGATATATATATAAAGATGCGTGTATCTTGCTCCAGTGACACTTACTGTAATATATGCACAACATTGTTTGAGGCAGGGGGGTCCCAAACGGGTGTCTTGCCTAAGGCCCCATGAGGTTTAAATCCGGCTTTGGCTGCGGGGGCCAATATCTGGAATGCTTCACATTCCGGATATTGGTAAATTTGGCAGCATCGCATCCCCCATAGAAACCTATGGGGGAAACGGCTGCCAGCGGTAATGGAGGGATCACAGCAGGTATTGGAGATACCTGCTGCGGTCCCTCCTTTATACATACGAGGGATACTTAGTATTTGAGGTAAACCCCCAACGGGTGTTTTCGGGGATTTTACCTCAAATACACTTTGATAAATGGGACCCTTAGTGAGCTCAGCAGGTTACTGAAGACAGAAATCAATGGCTGTAGCTGGGTGGAACACAGTAATCAGCAGGCTTAGCAGAAGAGGAACTCAGCTAAGCAAGATTCTGTGGTAGCCAGGAAACTGAAAAACTACACTCTGGAGGCAGGTATTGCTGAATAGATCACTGCAAGCAAGAGCTTGGAAAGCAGGATATATCTCAGGGGAGAAACTTGTTGCTCTGGCACTGGACTGATGGCCAGAGTAGGCTTAGAACTTAGAAGGGAGTTGCAGGTCTCTGATTGGTTGCTGGTGTCAGCTGAGGCCAGGAACAATATGACTGGAGGGAGTTCAATCAGCTGACATGCTCCAATATGGTGTCGTTAGTACATCTGTTCTCCAACCAAGACAAGTAAACAACCTGACCTGCAGGGCAGGTGGCAAGGTATGCCACATGATGAATTACTTACAATATGAGTGTAGCAAGTCAGGATCGTGACATATAGATGGTGTTGCCTAATAGAATCAAGCCTTTTTGGAGCTTTCGCTGAGCTGAATCCACGGCTCGTGCATGCTCTGGTCAACGGCCGCAAATGCTCAGAAGGACTCCCAGATCATAAACCAAGAAGTCTGCAGATCACAAAGGACAACTCTTTACAGAACAGCTGTCCGTTCGGATTGTTATTCCAGAAAGAGTGACACAGCGAGCATAAAGATAATACTATAGGATGGAGCATAAGAGGTGCGAGCAAAATTTTTTTGAGCTTTCCTACCATGGTAAGCTGCTATTCTGACGGAATCTAGCACTTAATTGAATATCCCTGTAAGACTTTGGATTAGTTGCTTCTCCAAAATACCATCCAGAGATACATGCTCACAAAGAAAAAAGGTAATACTTTGCATTACACCCTTTAAAAATAATGTATTTATACACAAAATTGCGCTCACAAGATAAACTAAAGATATGTAAATGTAGCAATTGACAGGAATAGTTTTTAAAGTGGTGTCTCTTTTCAGTTTATGTAATTCTTCCTATCTGAATGTAGATAAGATTGTAGTGTATATAGGCCCTCATTCAGAGCCGTACGCTCTGAGCAGAGCGCACGCTCTGAATGAGGGCCGGGCTCCATTTTCATGGAGCGTCCTCCTGGACGCTCGTATAGCTGTGGGTCACCACCCACAGGCTATACGAGCGTGCTTTTTGATGGCCGCGATGGTCGAGACCATCGCGACCATCGAAATTGCGAGCCGGAGCCTGCGGTTGAGGTTTCCATTGCAAGCTCCGGAGTGATTTTGGCTCTATCAGAGCCAAAATCACTCCCACTGACATCACTAGTGATGTCAGTGGGCCGGCTTCTGACGGGAGGCGTTCCCGTGGGAACGCCCCCGTCAGGGAGGCACGCCCCCGGCACGCCCACCAAAGGGGGCGTGCTGTCAATCAACATTGACAGCACACCCCTTTGATCGGACACAACGAGCGAAGGACTTTCCTTCGCTCGTCGCATCTGGCGCATGCGCACGACGGAGCTCCCTCCGTCGTGCGCATGCTCAGTGCATAACATCGACCCACTTGCGAGCGGACAGCCGCTCGCGAGTGGGTCTGAATCAGGCCCATAGTAGGCAGTCCTAAAAGTCCCAACCAATTGTTTGCAGATCTGGCCTGTAAGGCCATTTACTGTATAACAACAATTTAGACTTGTGTACCTTTTCTTCTCTCCAGATAATACAGAACAACTGTGGCTTCCATAGAACATCCAGTATGCTCTTACTGACACAGTTCTGATCTGAAAATATAAACGTAATTGTATAAGGTTTACTGTGACAAAATTACAAACGGAAACAAAATAAAAAAGAAGGGTGCCATAAAACAGTGTATAAGTCACCCATAGTTTTACTATTTTACACACCACTCTTAATCTTAAACTAAATAATAAATAAGACACAGACAACTGTATAGATTGGAAAAAAGAGGACACAGCGAAATTTCTTAACATCAATTTAGAATTTGAATTAATCCTGGTGGTAAAAAAGCTGTGCTACCTCAGTCTACAGCTCATAATAAGTGTTTATTTACCAAAATGGGGTGGAGTTTCCACTCCTTGCGCAAATTATCCTGGGTAGTACCACCTCTCCTTAACTAGCACAGTGCTGTTCCCTCCCTAAGATGGAGACCTGGTCCTCCCCTAAAGTAGTAACCGACTCGCCTCTCTCAAAGGGGGAATGCAAGCCAAGCTCTGCTGTGCTAACTTGAGCCAACAAGGTGCACTGCTTTCCACCATACAACATGGACAGCTGGCCATGTAATGCCACCAAAAAACCTAACACCCCCCAATCTACTCTAGAGTAGACAGAATGGGCATGACAAATATTTCCAAACCTTCCATGAGGTGCACCCCATCCAACCTATATAAATGCGCCTCTTCATACCATAGACGAGGGTGTCTGATAACACACCCATCCAAACCAACCACAAACCTGGACACTGCAGCATTCAACTTTCTCCTAACTCTATCCAGGGATGCTCCCATTGCGTACCTCGTCAAAACCTCCTCAGGATAACCTCCTACCAACAAAGCTTAACCTGTGGCCAGTGCTCTGCGATTAACTTCAAATCCCGCTTAATGGCAATAATCAGCTCAACTCTGTTACACGTGCCAAGGTTGTTACCACCTAAGTGCACGACTAGACAGTCTGGGGTCCCCCACTCGCTCTCTGATTACCAAAGGAGTTTCAAAAGGCCGCTCCACCTAAACCCTCTCAAACCAATCCAGCGGACCTTAAAAGGAGCTAACCAAGGACATTGATGCCTACTAGCCCAGTAAAGAAAAGAATGCCCAACAATCCACTCCCGACAATCTTTCCTCAAAAAACCTGTGATGGGGAAAAATTGTATAACACAAGCATTGGTAAATTCTAATAATGAAAACTAGCCAAGGAAAGGGGAAAACTGAGTTGTTTGGATGACCCAGATGGAGGTGAATGACACAAAACCTCTATGTCTTTTGAGGGCAAAAGTGTAAAGAACTCCAATCCCCCTAATGGCGGGTAGCATAAGGCCTTGGATTTCCCAAAGAACAAACTCGCAAGTAGTGTCACTACTTCTGCAATTTATCGCCCCTTACATAACCCTTTTAAGCCGAAGACTTCCATCTACCTAGTTGCTTGATTTCCAAAACCCAATGCCCCAGATGCATCTGTATACAACTGAAGTTCACAATTGGCCACTGACAAAGGGAGCCAAATGCGAATCTCGTTAAACTCCTGCAAGAATCTCAGCCAAACCGTAAAATCATCCTTCATTTCCGCAGAAAGGCGAATCATATGGTGGGCCATCTTTACGCCCGTGGAGGCTCTTTCCAGCCTATGACAAAAAACCTTACCCATGGGAATGACACGACAAGCGAAATTGAGCAAACTTATCAATGACCGCAGCTGTGTCAAAGACATATTTTTAGCCGAAAGTGAAACAAAACTGAACAATAATTCTCTAAGCTTCTGCACCTTCTCACAGTGTAGTCTACACAGCCGCAACTCAGTGTCAATTTCAATACCTAGATAAGACAACTTTGTAACTGGCCCCTCTGTCTTTTTCTGTGCAATGGGAACTCCCATTATTGAGAAAAATGTTTGAACCAAAAACAGCAGCTCACTACAAATCACACTGTCGGCCGGCCCTATTGAGAGAAAATTGTCCAGATAATGAGCGACACTGGACTAGCTAATACTGTACCTGCTTGAATACACCACTGTAAAAAGGAGCTAAAACACTCAAAAAAGGAACAAGAAATAGAACAGCCCATAGGTAGACACTTGTCTACGTAACATGAACTGCCCACCTTAAAACCCATGCATCTAAATGATCTGGGATGTAACGGAAGCAACCTGAAAGCAGACTCGATATTTATTTTTGCTAACAAAGCCCCTTTTCCAAAATCCTAGATACTAAGGGTGTCCTCAAATGACTGGTAAGTGACACTACAATCCTTGTCATTTACCGACCCATCTTCTGGGTAAGACATGTGATGTTATTGCATTAGATATGCCTAATGTTTGTAGACACTCCCTAACTTATATGTGAAAGCCTGAATCTTCAGTGACGGTCCCTAGGACCATGGGGAATGCTGGGAAGTGGGTCTAGTCTGGTGTTCAATATGTGTATAGTTTGCAAATGGCTGAATAAAGAGCATAGCAGTTGAAACCCATGCATCAGTGCCCATATGAATGCATATACAAGCATGCAAACAAAACAAGACAGGTGCTGTATCAACCCGAATTTTCCTTGCGCCTTCTTTAGCAGTACACCTAGTGGTGTAATACAAAGATCCTTTACTGGAGGTGTGTAAAATGGGCCACACATAGGGCCCAATTTCATCTCCGCATCTATTATTTCTGCTGCAATCTCTGGAAAATCCCTAGCCGATTTTAAATTCCTCTTAGCTAAAACTAAAACCAGACAAACCAACGGCAACCTAAAACCCTCATTGAAACACTGTAATAGGAAGGTTGCTTCCACCCTAAGAGGATAACACTTTATTTAGAACCAGATCACTGTTCTCCTTTTCCAGCAGCGTGACCCTCGGGACGACTGCTGTCCTTCGCTAGGTGACTTCACCCGCAAAGCATACAGACATGCTGGTAGCCGCAGCTTAACCCCTCTGTTACAGTGGGCATTATTAAATGCATAGCACTTCCCCTTTCCCGCTGTATTAAATCCTGGGCAGGTCGAAAAGGGCTGTTTATGCCCAACAGCAGGCTTGACAGTTGGCCGAGCCTGCTGCTTGACTTCCAGCCACACCTCAATGTCCTTAACCCCAAAATTAATAACTTTCTGTCTATCTTGCTTTTTCCTAAAAAGCTCATCATATTGCCTCCAAACGTTATGCCTAGCAGAAACCTGCATACCCTGCACTAAATGTAAGTACTTTCAAACATTCAGCTAGGCGTGTCTCAATGTAGCATGCTGCAAACACATACATTCCTAAAAGCCAATTCTGATAACTCCTACTCTTCGGCCACTGGTCCCCCGGTCTTCGCGGCATCTAATGCCTTCCTGGCATCATGGGTGGTTGCGAACATGTCAACATACTGACTTTTTCTTATTCATTCCCTAACCTAGGACCTAATCCCCCTCAAAATTGTCATGTTGGAGCAGTGGACCGCATTCCCTGAAGCATCCGGAACCAAACTGGCCCCTACACTACTCTCTCTTTTAGGACTTTTGCCTTTACCCTTCAACTGCTGTACAAAATACTTCATAAGCTTGCACAGCTTTTCCCCTGAACTAGAAGAATCCGAATTGTCATCAGAATGCAATAGCGGAGTAATAAACAGGGCTGCCAAGCTCTTCTCACCTGATCCAGATGCTGACGGGATTGCGGGAATGTTTGCTGAAGTGTAAGCTTGTCACCACGCTTTGACATGATGACATCTGATCTTCTGTGGATGTGGTAGCTGATGCAGCCGCCAACGGCTGAACCAAAGGGACCAGCAGGTGCACTATCAATGACTGGCTCAGGTATAACTTTCTGTGGTGGGGGTTTAAAGGGGGATGGACCGGCAATGCTTGTGCTGGAGTAGGTGGCAGGGGTGGGGCCTGCGGAAGAGGGGGCTGGATCACATGCTGCTGGTTTGCATGCTGTCCAGGGCAAACTGCACCT
Organism: Taudactylus pleione; assembly: GCA_031769625.1. Taxonomy (NCBI): domain Eukaryota; kingdom Metazoa; phylum Chordata; class Amphibia; order Anura; family Myobatrachidae; genus Taudactylus; species Taudactylus pleione. Next base: position 25,056,663 of record JAUIMM010000006.1, read on the forward strand.
GCTGTGCATAAGGGTTGAAAAATGCCGTGGGAACAGCTTATTGCTGAGTGAATTGCCCGTCATCTGTGCCCAGGGGGGTAAAGCTGCTAGCTCAAACTCAGAAACAGGCCCTGAATTGGTTGCTACCCTAAACCCTGGTTAAAATAAGGAGCCCAACAGTATGCAGGTGCGGGCGTACTGCCAGGTATCAAATTTAAAGGCAGCATCCCACCATGTGTGCTCGCTGCAGCTGGGGGAGAGGGAATAATTGGAGTACACAACCTGGGCCAAGAGCCCCCACTAGGGGATGCTCTAACCTGTTGCATAATTGGCCCATGTGAACCTAAAACAGGGGAAGACTGTGTGCCACCTAGCAGCCTTACAGCCTGGCCCCCAGGGGTGGACTGCAGCATGGGAGCAGGGGAATAAAGTAAGGGCACATATCCACTTGTCGATTTCTATGAGCGATTGAACGATAACGATATCGTTATCATTCAGTCGCTCATGAATCGTGCATGAATCGGGCACATAATGTCGGAAACGACCAGCGATGCCCGCTCCTGCTGGTCGTTTCCGACATCAATCATCACTTGCACTGAACGACTGCTCTTTCCTTGCCGTCCTTGCTGGAAAACAAGGGGGGGGGGAGGCATAACAAGAAAGGAAGTAGATGGAATATAAAGTGAGAAATACAAAGTAAGAGGAAAGCTGAGGTAAAATCAAAAATTTAGAACGATTTAAAAGAAATGAAATTTAAAATGGATAGGAAGAAACAAGCAATCAAATAGTTATGCAGGGTACTTATCAGTCCGGGATCACAATCTGCAAAGAGAAAGTTGGCTCCTCCTCCAACCCTAATATAACACTGTTAAACCCCGCCTCAATGGGGCAGCTAATAGGCTACAGATAATGACTGACAGCTGACTACTACCAATCATAAATTAACAGCTCTAACTAGTACTGCTCCAAATAAAAAACAGGGTGCTTATATTTTCTCAAGCTTATTCAAGCATTAGAATATTTATAACGGTAGTTCTATGCAAAGAGATGATGTACATATTTCACTCACCACAACATTTTATGCAGTCTAAAGAGTGTATCACATATGGTGTGTGTTACTCAGACTGTGAGCAACTTCTCTCAAGAAGTCTCCTTTATTGTGCATATACACGGTCCAACTTACTCGATCATCGATATCATTGAACGTTTTTTTAAATTTTTAAACTGAACAATATCGATGAACGATGTTAACGATTTCACCAATGATCATGAACGATTTCATTAACGATGAATGATATCTGACAGTATTTAAATGAAGAAGAATTCAAATGCCAATGATTGGTCCAAATGTTCTTGAGGGGTGTATAAATTCGCAGATGTTTCAACAATGTTGGGATGGACTACCATGAGGGAATAAAAACGCTGGGGACATTTTGAAACTCTACATTTCTTGCTCTAAGGCTAGTTTGGTTTGGTTTATACCTGCTGAACGTTGTTGTATTGCTAATTTGCTTGGCTTTATTTTTGGCTTGCCTTCACCAAAGTACCTCTATTGTGCTATTGTGTCATGGATTCCAATCGTCAGTGAATGATGTTGGCATACGCAGGAGTCGTGATCTTGTCTCAGAGGACAAAGGAGTGGCTGCTGCGGAGGGATACCATGTCTCACATGCCTCTGTTGATGGAGATACATGAGAATAATCCGGACGACTACCGGAATTTCTTGCGTATGGACGAGGTGATGTTTCAGGAGTTGCTGCGCCTTGTGACTCCTGTCATCCAGAGACAGGATACCAACATGAGGAGGGTGATATCAGCTGAGGAGAGGCTGGTGGCTACCCTGCACTTTCTAGCTACTGGAAGATCCTTGGCTGATCTGAAATTCGGGACCTTGATTTCGCCACAGGCTTTGGGCGTCATCATCCGCAAGACGTGTAAGGCCATATACAAGGCCCTCAAGTCTGAGTATTTAAAGGTAAGATATTTTTGCACATTATGCACTATGATATATATGCAAACTGGGGAAGATGTATGAACCGCCGAAGCGGTATCAGCAAACGTTATGTGCGCTGACACCGCTTCTCTCTCATGTATTAATTGTGTTGTGGCTGGTAAATTACAGGGGCGCTCTGCACTCTCATTATCGGCGCTGCTATCTACAAGATAGCATTGCCGATAGCCTGGACTATGTACGAACGCTCAGTTCGCCTGACCGGTGCGTTCGCTGTAGCTGTTGCTGTAGACAGCGACAGCCTGGCGACGCCATATCTCCACATCAGGAACAGCAATGTCCTTGCTGTGGCAACTGCTGGCTCCAGGGCTTCACGCAGGCATCTCGCAACACTTGCGAGATCCTGCGCATGCCCAGGGAGCCGGCCGGGACTGAGACACAGTGCATCAGCACTAGGCTGATGCTCTGTGGTCTCTAGGTGGGAGCGCCGGAGGGGGGAGTTATCGCTCTACTGCTCAGGCTGATGAGATGTTAAAACATCTCATCATTAGTACTTCATGCTTCGCCTCATCACATCTGCGGTTAACATAAGGATTCCCTGAGGAAGGCTAGAGGCCGATATGCATTGGAAGACAGACACACATCATCTATCACCTGCATCTGAAAGGTGTACACACCAATCCCTTGCTCCCCAATCCACCAAACTCTCCTCGAAGTTGGTGCGAGTTGAGCGGCCGGAGAACAGCTGAGATCCAGGGGCCATGGAGTCTTGCGACACGAGACAACCCAGAAGTCTCGCTGAAGAGCCTAACTGAACACTGCCCCAGTCAGTGCTCACGAATCCACGCACACTGACCTAATAGCGGTGCAGACAGCGAACGGAGCCACCGGAGATCATCATCCCGCTCACCCAGAGGTGAGCGCTACAAAAGGAAGGGTAAGTTGTGCAACTGGGGGTATGGGGCGCCGCCCCACCAGGACACAGCCCCCAACACCCACCTGACCATGCACATTACTACCTATAACCTAATTAAGGTCTGCACTGGACATCACCTCAAACAAGCATAACATCAGAGTGACATGAGCTTTAGACATTGTCTTCTTCCAATACTGCATGCTATTTTTTCGAATTTTCCTGTTTTTTCCTTCCAATACTGCATGCCATTTTTTCTAATTTCCCTGTTTTTTTTTTCTTTTTTCTTTTCTCTCTAATTTTTCCAAATATAACTTTTTTTCATTCTTTACAATTTAAATCATATCATTGCTTACATATTTATGTTTATTTATGTACATGCATGAGAGTGTGGGGATACAGACGATCCACCACTGTATATACTGCAAAACAGCACTCACTAATCTTGATAATAACAAACAATAATCGGGAGCCATATTACTCGTGATTATGACCCATTGTATATAATTAAACACAATACTATAAGTACTGGTCTCACACAGTGTCAATTTGCAATTGTTAAATTGCCTATGGTAGTGCTGATTTACATGTTGAGTGCGGATCTTTCTATAAAAATATATATATAGCTTGATTATTTAGGGATGGATACCCTAAGTGGACACTGCAGCTCAGCTAAAATATTAAACAACAACCATAACCATCGTAGCGTGGATTCCAAAAAAGATTTTGTATATTTAATTACAGGCTGCCCAGAGCACGACGGACAGTGGAAAATGCATTCGGGATCCTCAGCAACCGATTAGAGTATTTCATACATCAATTAACTTGAGGATAAATAAAATGAATTGGGTGGTGCTGGCCTCATGTGTTCTGCACATTTTATTATTGAGGAACACCCAAAGGCAATTGAGTTTTCCATCTGCAAATTTTCAAGAACCTGTGGATCAAAACTGGCCCTCTGTGAATCGGCTGCCAGTTCCACATGCTGGCACAGCAGGGGCAAAGGAAGTCAGGGAGTGGTACCTTGCATATTTCAATGCTGAAGGTGCCATTTCCTGGCAGGCAGACCGTATTGACTAATTGTTAAAGATTAAAAAAATTCTGATCAGTTATGTTGAAAAATACTAAAGAATTTATACATAAAATCTTCTTTGTTTAAGACAATTTAACGTTTTGGTTTGCTTTCATAAGTGTCTATAGGTATTTTGTTTTAACTGAATACAAAAAATTAATAAAGGTATAACCATTAAAAAGATTAATCACATTAGATTATAAAATCAATGTTTAAAATGGGACTATAAATGGTTAAAGTTTTATTAAGTTTGTCTTCATTAATGCAGTCATTAAAAGTCATTAAACAATGCTTTTAGTTTTGGAAGACCTATAGTCCTAGGGTGGCCACTAAGCGCACCTCCAGCTGTTAAACTACATATTCCAGCATGCCTCGCAACAGTTTTAGCATGGCCAAATAGGAAAACAGTGGCAGAGCATGCTGGGATGTATAGTTCTACAACAGATGTGGGGCCACTTATTGCCCACCCCTACTCTAAGTGGACAACACAGCGATCCAGGAGAGCCTGCACAATGCAAAGCCTGACTTCAGGTGGTAGGTACCCAAAACCTCCCCTCTTCCTACCACACAACAACCCTCCTTCAGTGTTGTGCAAATACCAACTCCCTAGGTTTTGTTTTACCCTAATCTCCAACTAGGTTTTGGGATATACACTCCCCCAATAGACACATACTTTCACAGCCCATACACCCCGGTCAGTATCCACTACTAGATAGTGGAATGAAAGTACGATAACAGCATTGTAATCGCACAGTTTGTCCTCAGCCCCTGTGCTGCCAACACTGAACAACATGTAACTCAGTGCAGGCACCCTCACCCCCGAACCTGGCCAATCTGGCATTAGCGGCAGACTGACCGGCATGTTCTGGCGATGACTGATGTCAGAAACAACCAGCAAATTACATTGCTGGTCATTTTTTACATTAAACTTCCAGAATTATGCATGATTAAGAGCGTTTGAACAATAACAATGACGGTATGGTTCAATCACTCATTAATATCGACAAGATGATACGTGTGCACTGGTTTTACCTTTTTTGGTCACATATTGGTTACTATCAAACATAAACATTGCAAAAAAAGTTGCCAATAACATGTGTAAATATACGCAGAAAATAAAGACAGACAACCATTTTTTGAGTTTTTGTTGATTTTTATATAACATAATAATATGTAAACTGGCGAATTCTGGACAGGATCTCCAGATTTGAACCAAGCCAATGAGTGCCTTCACAATAAAGATACTCAGATCAGGATAACCAGGCACATCAGCTTCTGGTGATGTATAGCAAGCATCCAAAGAAAATTGCAGAATAACTGGGTAAAGGAGGAGATACATATACTTCCGAACAGTGGGCCTGATTCAGAGCCGGACGCAAGTGGCCGTTCGCTCGTCCGCCGTACGAGCGGAAATATTTAAATTCAAGCACTCGCTCGTAAGTTCGCTCGTAGCTAATTTTCCGCCCCATAGTCTCCCAACACCTCCTCTAGCTAGCGAGCGTTCAAAATAGCAACCATCCGTCTCCTCTTTGGTTGCAGGGAATGCTCGCACAAGTCAATTCCGGAAGTGGCCCTGTCAGTTTTCGATTGCCTGCTATTTCATTCTGTAAACATACTTTAATCGTTTCATGGCAATTGCATTCAATTGCTATTCACATGTTTTCAATCCTGTTTTTTTTTTCATTGTCAATAAACTTTATTCTTGTCAGTGTGTGTCATTTGTACCGCAGAATACGTACGGTTTCACGAATGGTATTGCTTTTCGAAATTAAAGGTTTTTTGGAATGATACTATTGTTTTCCTTTGTTTTTTATAGGCATATTTTAGTACTTTAATTTTTTTTTTTAAATTAGCTTACGCATGTCACTGCATCAAGCCTATCATAACTCACATTATATTTGTGAGGCTGTAGGTCACATGACTCATACAATAATCAATAGAATGGTTCCTGTTAATTTACAAAGTACATTAGCCAATCAAATTTTTTCTAGGGCCTTTATTAAAACTGTTTTGTGTAAAAAAAATCATTGCCATCATGAGAGCCTCCGCGTTTTGTAGGCGTGAGCTCCTGGTCCTCACAGAGGTGATGGACCAGAGAATCACCCATCATCCTCCCCCCATCACAAACCTCCGTAAGCGGATGGCGTACGCGGAGGTGCACCGCCACCTGCGCTCCATCGGCTATCGCCGAAATATCTGCCAACTGGAGCGTAGGTGGTCAGATTTGCGCTGCCGAACCCCACGCCTGCTTGCAAGTTTGCGTCTCCAGATTCTGGAAAGTAAGTGTTTATGTGTTTGTATATATTTTTTGTTTTATTTTTTTGTAGCCCTACCTGCATGTGCATGTTTCCAGTATAGCCCTGTTTGTGTTTTTTGGCCCTACCTGCGTGTGCATGTTTACAGTATAGCCTGGTTTGTGAATTTTGGCCCTACCTGCGTGTGCATGGTTACAGTATAGGCGTGTTTTTTTTCCTGTTTTTTTGTAAAAAAAATATAAACAAAACAGCATTGTAATTAAATATGTTGGTCTCCATCATTTAGGGGCCGAGCGGATAATGAGACGGCGCAGACGGGAGTCTCGACCCCTATCCCCCACTCCCACCCAAACATCCTCTGCCCACTCTTCCCCAAATTCCCCCTCCACCCCAGACCTTGATGCACGTCAGTCCCCTCCCTCTCCTCTACCATCCCTCCAACTTCCCCCTCCCCTCAAACCCCCTCTCTCTTTTCCTCACCCTCCACTTCCTCCCAAATTACACCTCCTCCTTCCCAGAGCCACTGGCCAACATCTGAAGAGGAGGATTTCGGTGCCCCAGGCCCAGGCACCATTTTGACCAGTATGTTTAGTATGCATTCCTTTTATTTTGGGCCTGTTTTGGGCCGTCCTCAGGCAAGGCATCCTCTGGCTGCATTGGGACACCACCCCTTATGGCAATGTTGTGAAATATCCCACACAGGACCACAATTTTTGAAACCATAGCCGGCAAATACATGAGGTCGCCACCAGTGCAGTGGAGGCATCTGAATCGGCCTTTTAAAAGGCCGATAAAGCACTCCACCACCCGCCTGGTGACTGTAAGTGTGGAATTATACTGACTTTGTGGCCCTGGTGTGGGAACCAAATAAGGAGTGAGCAGCCAGGGCATGCAAGGGTAACCACTGACTCCTGTGAAAATATAAAAAAAACATCAGGACCATTATGTACCAAGCTTTGCATTGGTTTCAACAGAAGGTTTCAACTTACCCAGAAGCCACGCATCACCAGCTTGTAGGTTGTTTAATTTGTGCCAAATCCCTGATTGCCGGATGACGAAGGAATCATGTGCACTGCCGGGGAATTTGGCATTCAGGGACAGGATCTGGAGGGAGGCATCACATACCACCAATACATTCATCGAGTGAAAGTGCTTTCGGTTCCTAAATATAGCCTCCAGCCTTGCTGGAGGCTGAAGTGGTATGTGAGTGCCATCCACAACCTCTATGATGTGTGGGAAGCCAGCTATTTGGTAAAAATTAGCCTTCGCCACACTAAGGGAACCCATATCCAATGGCATTTTAATAAAATGATGGAGGTGTTTAAAAAGTGCCTCCATCACTGTCCTCAGGATCCTTGAAAAGGAGGATTGGGATATTCCAGCGACTATTCCCACAGTGGTTTGAAAGGATCCTGAGGCACAAAAATGTAACACCGACATTAATTGCGTAAGTGGTGGTATTGCTGTAGGACTGTCAATTTGCCGTTCAAGATCACTCTCTATTAATGAGAGAGTGTCTATGATGATTTGTGGCGGAAGACGGTAGCACCTTAACACCTCATCATCTGGCATTCTAAAAAGGGTGACACATGTTCTATATATCTGGGGCCTTTCAAGCCTACGAGGCCTATGCCTGGGACGAAGTTGAGGTTGGTCGGGTTCTGGAACCATGGCCAATATAATACGACCAACATCAACCTGAAATGTTAAGCCAGGTAGTTATTGGTTTAGACAAATGTGTTAAGAAAAATATACTTATCTTTTCCAAGCAAACCAAAGATGCTTACAGGCCTGGGACGTGTCATGTGCAAATCAACCTACATTTCAAAAGTAGAAACATTTTTTAAGATTAATTTAATAAACTATCATTGAAAACAAATTTAGTTTTCGAAAAAATAAAGAAGGGAGCACACATTAGTTCTCAAAATAGTACGCTACATTTAGTGGTAAGACATGATTTTACACAGAAAAAATCTAAACACATTAGTTCGCAAAATAGTACGTTAATTTTACATTTAAAAACAAAAAAAACATTAGTTCGCTAAATAGTACGCTACTTTTACAGTTAAAACCACTAAAACATTAGTTCGCTAAATATTATGGTCATTTTACAGTTAAATAAGGACACATTAGTTCGCTAAATACTACGCTACTTTTACAGTTCAACCCACTAAAACATTAGTTCGCTAAATAGTACGCTACTTTTACAGTTAAATAAGGACACATTAGTTTGCTAAATAGTATGCTACATTTAGTGGTAAGACATGATTGTTCACAGAAAAAAAAAACATTACTTAGCGAAACATATGCTAAGACCAACACATCGAATTTGTAAATTCATGAAACCAAAAACACTTACCAAAAACAGACAAATATCCCAAAGTTTAAAAATATCACTGGGTCACTGCCAAAATAACTGTAAAAAAAAAATTATAAAATAAAAATGTAAACTATTTACTATTATTTTTTACGGTGTATTTTTGAAATACCTACTCAAAAATTCAAATAAAAAAAGCCAAAAAATAAACAAAAATGCGAACGGAAAATAAACAAGTAAGAAAAAAAGCAAAAAGATCAAAAAAAAAAAGAACTCCTTCTACACAACAATCACCAACAATCCACTCCAACGCAAAACCTCCAACAATCGTAACATGCCACCTCGACTCGAGTCACACCAAGCCATAAATAGGCTTTATTTTCCCACTCAAATTAAGGACGGACAATAGGAGCGCACAAGGAATGATGCGGCCGAATAATGCTGGCGCATGTCTAAAAACGTCACTGAAGGCCAAAATCGGTCTGCTACATTGAGAAAAAACAATGAGTACAGAGCAGCAAAGTACTAGCCAACAGGCACCATGTAAGTGTTTTTATTTTTGATGGGAAAATGCGTATGTTTAACATTACATTTTAAAACATTTTACTCAAATTTTTTTTTAACATTTTAAAAAAAAGGTGTGGAGGATGCCATGGAAGAGGCTGCTGGCCCTAGTAGGCAAACTAGGGCCAAAAAAAAGGCAGCCACAATTTACAAGGAAGGAGATGGAGGTTTTGGTGCAAATGTGCAATGACAACCTGGCACAGGCACCAAGGAATATGGGTGCAACCCAGAGATGGAAACTGTGGGACGACATAGCCAGTGGTGTCAATGGTGTGGGTGAGTTTGAACGTTCAACCCGGGAGGTCAAACGCCGGTACGTAAAAACTGCATTTTAGTAAAAAGTGTTTACAGGTCAAAATACTGCAGGAATAATGCCAAATTTTAAACCAACAGATGGAGCGACTTCAAATATCGGTTTAAACAAAAACTGGCTGATAGGGCTAGGCATGCAGGGGGGACAGGTGGGGGTCCCACCCCTGTGTCACTTGAGCTCACAGATTTGGAGGAGCTGGCCCAGGGGTGTGTGCAGGATGAGGAGGTGTTTGGGGTGTCGAACATGGATACCGACATGCCAGACTTTGCGGCTCCTCATGTTGTCCCAGGTAAATGTTGTAATGTTAACAACTCAGAAATGTGTTTTTGACAATATCTAGATTATAATTTTACTCTTTTCTCTTTTTTCTCACAGAGACACAGGCAGATGGGGTGAGCTTTGGCCGCAGAATTTCTTCTGGCTCTGTAGGTGAGGAAGCAGTAGATCCAGCTGGGGACCCTGTGGCAGACAGTCCAGGGCATTCCCCCTCGCAGGCAGTGGCCCTCCTCACGGATCAGCAGACCGAGATTCTGCTGAGGATGGACGCCAATCTGCTATGGGTGGCGGACGCCCTGGAGCAAAGTGCTGCGGCCAACGTGACCATTGCTAAGGCCCTTTCGGAAAATACTGGGGCCAACGTGCGAATGGCAAATGCCCTGGAGCAGGTCGTTCGCCAGCACATGTTGGAGCCGGCCTCCCTTCCTGTCGGAACATCAGGACCCTCCACATGGGCTGGCTGGCAACTTTTAGCCTGGGGGGCAAATGCATGCAGGCGGCCCTGGCAGAGGAGCAGCGTGTAGCCAGGGTGCCCAAAAGAACGTGCGTGCTACGGTGCCCCCCCCTCAAGTGTTCTAGGGAGGAGGCAGGTCCATATGGGATTAATGTAAGGTAAAAATAAAGATTAGGGGCAGCCCCCTGTCTTAGTGCCCATATGCAGTGCCACTCTGTGCCACAGGAGGACACCCTTATGCAGGCCTCCAGTAGTACCCCCAGTAGTGATCGCCCCTATGCAGTGCCCCTTGTGCCCCCAGTAGTAAGCCCCTTATATAGTGCCCCCAGTAGTGGTAACCCTTATGCAGTGCCCCTTAAATAGTGGCCCCAGTTGTAGTCTTCCCCCTATGGAGTACCCCCACTATTGCCCTTTATATAGAGCCCCCAGCAGTGGTCCCTCGATGCAGTGCCCCCAGTGGTAGTCCCCTCCCCCCTATGTAGTGCCCCTAGCAGTATTCCCCTCCCCTTGTAGTGCCCCTAGTAATAGTCCCCCCCAGTAGTAGTCCCCCCCTTGTAGTGCCCCCAGTAGTAGTCCCCCCCATGTAGTGCCCCCAGTAGTAGTAGTCCTGCCCATGTAGTGCCCCCAGTAGTAATAGTCCCCCCCTTGTAGTGCCCCCAGTAGTAGTAGTCCCCCCCTTGTAGTGCCCCCAGTAGTAGTAGTCCCCCCCTTGTAGTGCCCCCAGTAGTAGTATTCCCCCCCTTGTAGTGTCCCCAGTAGTATTCCCCCCCCTTGTAGTGCCCCCAGTAGTATTCCCCCCCTTGTAGTGCCCCCAGTAGTATTCCCCCCCTGTAGTGCTCCCAGGAGTCCCCCCCTTGTAGTGCCCCCAGTAATATTTCCCCCCTGTAGTACTCCCAGTAGTCCCCCCCCTTGTAGTGCCCCCAGAAGTATTCCCCCCCTTGTAGTGCTCCCAGTAGTATTCCCCCCCCTGTAGTGCTCCAAGTAGTCCCCCCCATGTGCCCCCAGTAGTATTCCCCCATGTAGTGCTCCCAGTAGTCCCCCCCTTGTAGTGCTCCCAGTAGTATTCCCCCTGTAGTGCTCCCAGTAGTATTCCCCCCCTGTAGTGCTCCCAGTAGTCCCCCCCTTGTAGTGCTCCCAGTATCCCCCGCCCCCCCGCAGTAGAGACATAATAAAAAATTTAAAAAAAACCACACTTACCTGACACCCGCTCCTGCTCCTGGTCTCGCCGCCGAGATCAGCTCCTCCATCCGCCGCTTTGCATTATGGGAGTGACGCGTCATGGGAGTGACGCATCACTCCCATTACCCACTGCGGGAGCCGGAAGATGTCCGGCTCTGGCAGTGGGAGCAGCAGCCGATGAGAGTCTGTCTGACTCTCATCAGCTGCTTAAGCAAACACACAGCTGCCGGAGCCGCCGGCTGTGTGTTTGTGCTGTGTAGCTCTGACCGAACTCCGTCCGATCAGCGCTACACACTTGGTGCAGTCTGTGTCACAGTGACACAGTCTGCACAGCAGCCCGCATGACGCTGCGGCCCGGGGGGCACATGGCACCCTGCCCCCCGGCCCAGCCCGCCACTGACCCTCCACCTCTGGCACGACAACAGCCATCCCTCCAAATGTGCCTAGCCCTATGCCTAGCCCAGAGGCTACAACATCTGCCTCTGGCCAGGCCAGCCGAAGGACTTCCCGGACCCATTCAGGCTCCCTCCAAATGGCCTAAAAGGCGATCACAGCACTGGCTAATTTCCCCACAATCCATCTCTGTGTTTGCCCCATTTTCCTGCATGGCAAAAACCTCCCTCTCCTTTCTTGTGAATTGTTTTTATTTGTTTTATTTCTGTTCAAATGCCACTTATTTTGTTGGTGTGTGGGCAAAATGATTTCTAGATTTTGTCCCATGAAAAAAAATATGTTTACTTTAAAAAAACTTGAAACAAAAATAACAAAAAAATAATAAACTTTGGAAACAAAATTGCAAAATTCTATTGTTGATTTATTCACAAACTGGTTAAAAGGTAATCCCTCTAACAAACTTACAAACAGTACAATGGAAATAGAAACATTTCATATTTTGCCTAAAAAAAAGGGGTTAAAATCAATTTATGAGTTTTAATTAACAATCAAAAAACAAAAGGACGATTGGTTTCTTGGTCAAAAAATAAAATAGAAAACCAAACATGCGTACAATATTGTTTGCCTACAAAATAAACACTTACAAATATGTAAAAAGCACTCAAAAAACCCAAACATTTGTTTGCTAATTGATTGTATGCCCCAGAAATTAGCAGCTGAGTAGTTCACCTGCGTTCGGTTTTTAGCTACTAAAAAAGGTCTATCTGTGAAACACCTTAGAAGCTGTTTAGCAATTAAAAGTTAATTGTTTTTGTTGCCTCACTTGATTAATCTCAACACCATCGATGAGTCCAGGGAAGTACGAGGAGACCATCGTCATTGCGGTAGACTATCCCAGACCACAAGCTGAGCGAGCAGTCTTAATGGAAATTGGATCACACAGTGACGTGTACAAAATAGCGTCCACATTGGACGTTCGCACAAGATAATACATGTACGCCCATAAAACGCCTTGCCACGCCTGCGTTTTCTCATCTCCACCCCCGTTACCACCCATAAACGGAACATTCTGTCAATCAAATGACATAGGTCACTTCCTGTTCGCTGTGTATACGAGCGAACGAAAAATGACCGCAATGATCCGGCTGCACATGCGCAATGAGAACCGGACGCATGCGTGGTTTAAAACAATCGAATGCGTAAGAGCGAACGGCTGATAGCGTCCGGCTCTGAATGAGGTCCAGTGTCTGCGGAAGTCACAACCAAATATAGGAATGCCAAACATCCAGCAATAAGGGCAATTGAGGTGGAGAAACACAAAGTTTATGGTAGGATGAACTACTCAATATCATCCTAAAGAAAGAGCAAGAGAAATCGGACAGAACTTTTTTTAAAACATGCTAAAAAAAACGAATATAAAAATATCAACTATGAAAAAACTCATCATCGGTAAGAAGAGTTGACTGTGCACTCCACCAAGCAGAGTGCACGCCACTTGAGGATGGCTCAGGGAGGTTGGTTGGTGGCACAGGGGTACCCGACACATAATGGGGAAAATACTGTACTGTACTGATTTTATGGATACGGCGTTGGGGGGGTGAGAACTACTGTGTTCTATTGGAGCTGGCTGCTTAGGTATGTATGAGGTTAGTGTCGTGGTTTCATCGACCATTCCACAACACAAAACCTCATACATGATCCTTCTGCAGCACATCTGGGTTTGGGGCTTCATGTTACTCAATTCATTACCGATGTTGAGGCCAAAAGTACTAAAATCATCCGTGTTCGTCTGTAGGACCTTTTCGGCACGTTTTTAAAATGTTTCTGCCTGACCCGGTCCAGAACTTGAGGATGGAGCTGCCTTGTCCGCCGACCTCCGCTTCTTGGCAGCAGGTTCTAAGTGTGGTGGTAGTGGTGGCGCCTCAACGATGGACTCCTCAAGTTCCAACAGCTCACTGGCTAGAGCGTCAGGATCCACTACTGTGAGAAGTAACTAGGAGAGAAACAAATGTGATTTATCATTACATTAGTTAAGGAATCGGTATGTCATACCGTCAGACTTCAGTCCTACGGATAAAATACAAACACCGCAAGGCCGCCAGCAGAGGATCCAGACAGAGGTGAGTAAGCCCCCTAACCCTCCCCTCTCCCCTTTTAACCCTAACCCCTCCCTTAGGGGTGCCTAGCCTCCCACCATAGTGCCAAACCCTAACCTCCTCTCTGGGATCCCTTCCCCTAGCCTAACCCTAACCCTCCCAGGGGTGTGCCAAACCCTGTCTCCCCAGGGAGTACATAAACCTAAGATCCCTCCCCCCCACGCAGCTACGTTCCATATACCGGGCGTTGGGATTTTGCCATGGGGCTGATGATAGGAGTTGGTATTTTGACGCCTACCATTAGTCCCATGCAGGGCCGGCCCTAGCCCAAATTTTTTGGTAAGCAAGAATATTTTTTGGCACCCCCCTATGCAGTGCCCCTTTTACAGTGCCACCGGTAGTGGTCCCCACTGTGCAGTGCCCCTTGTGCCCCCAGTAGTATTCCCCTTGTATAGTGCCCCCAGTAGTAGTCCCCCTATGCAGTGCCCCCAGTAGTGGTACCCCCTATGCAGTGCCCCTTTTACAGTGCCCCCGGTAGTGGTCCCCCCTGTGCAGTGCCCCTTGTGCCCCCAGTAGTATTCCCCTTATATAGTGCCCCAGTAGTACTCCCCCCCTATGCAGTGCCCCCAGTAGTGGTACCCACTATACAGTGCCCTTTATATAGTGCCCCCAGTAGTGGTCCCCCCCTTGTAGTGCCCCTAGTAGTAATCCCCCCTTGTAGTGCCTCCAGTAGTATTCCTCCCCCCTTGTAGTGCCCCCAGTAGTATTCACCCCTGTAGTGCCCCCAGTAGTAATCTACCCTTGTAGTGCTCCCAGTAGTAGCCCCCCTTGTAGTGCCCCCATTAGTAGTTCCCCCCTTGTAGTGCCCCCAGTAGTAATCCCCCCCTTGTAGTGCCCCCAGTAGTATTACCCCCTGTACTGTCACCAGTAGAATTCCCCCCTAGTAATCCCCCCTTGTAGTGCCCCCCAGTAGTATTACCCCCTGTAGTGTCCCCAGTAGTATTCCCCCCCTAGTAATCCCCCCTTGTAGTGCCCCCCAGTAGTATTACCCCCTGTAGTGTCCCCAGTAGTATTCCCCCCCTAGTAATCCCCCCTTGTAGTGCCCACCAGTAGTATTACACCCTGTAGTGTCCCCAGTAGCATTCCCCCCCTAGTAATCCCCCCTTGTAGTGCCCCCCAGTAGTATTACCCCCTGTAGTGTCCCCAGTAGTATACCCCCCTAGTAGTGTCCCCAGTAGTATTCCCCCCTAGTAATCCCCCCTTGTGGTGCCCCCAGTAGTAATCCACCTTCCCCCGCCCCCCCGCAGTAGAGACGTAATGAAAATGTAAAAAAAAACACTTACCTGAAACCCGCTCCTGCTCCTTGTCCCGCCGCCGATCCCAGCTCCTCCGTCCGCCACTTTGCATTATGGGAGTGACGTCACATCATGACGTCACTCCCATTACCCACTGCGGGAGCCGGAAGATGTCCGGCTCTGGCAGTGGGAGCAGCAGCCGATGAGAGTCTGTCTGACTCTCATCAGCTGCTAAAGCAAACACACAGTTGCCGGTGCCGGCGGCTGTGTGTTTGTGCTGTGTAGCGCTGACCGAACTCTATCCGGTCAGCGCTACACACACAGTGCGGCTGTGTCACAGAGACACAGTCTGCACCGCGGCCCGCATGGTACTTCACTATGTGACGCCTTACGCAGCTGCGTACCATGTGTAACGTGAGAACCGGCCCTGGTCCCATGGCAGGATTTCAGGGTCACCATTTCAACTGCCGACTTCCTGACTACATCCCATTGGTAAAGTGAGTAAGGGAGAAAACAAGTAGTTATTCCCTTTCCACTGTTGTCAAATTTTAAAGTACAGTAATCTATGCTCTAAAAAAACAAAAAATATATAAAAAAAACACATATATATATCTGTTGATGTACTTACGGTATCCTGACTCTCCGGGCCATCCTCAGGACGGTCCTCCTCCACATCCTTATCCAGCAAGCTGATAGACCGCTTCTCCGGCTCTTTCTCCAAGACGAAGGAGAGTTGTTCATAATACCATAAACTCGGTTTCTTCACCTAATCAGCCCCTGCTCCAGAATGTCTGGCATTCACATATTTGGTGTGATCCTGCATGAACACTGGGGGTTATTCAGACCCGCTCGCGAGCGCAGGACGCTCACAAGTTGGTCGATGGTGCCCTACTGCGCATGTGGGATAGCCGTCACTCCGGGTCTCGCACCAAAGGGGGCATGCTGTCGATGTTGATTGACAGCACGCCCCCTTTGGTGGGCGTGCCGGGGGCGTGGATGCCAGACGGAGGCGTTCCCATGGGAACGCCTACCGTCTGAAGCTGGCCCCACTGACATCACTAGTGATGTCAGTGGGAGTGATTTTGGCTCTGATAGAGCCAAAATCACTCCAGGGCTTGCGGCAGCGAGACCCTACCGCAGGGTCTCCATTGCAAGCCCGATGGTCGCGATGGTCTTGACCATCGCGACCATCATCATGGACGCTCGCCCACAGCTATGCGAGCGTCCAAGAGGCCGCTCCATTTTCATGTAGGCGGGCCCTGATTCAGTGGGCTCTGAATCAGGCCCACTGTCCGGAAGTTGTTGATCTTCTGCTTTACCCAAGCAATGTCTGCATTCTTCCTCAGGCATTTGCTATACATCAGCAGCTTCTGATATGCCTGGTTTTTAAGGTCCCGATCTGAGTACTCTTTAATCCTGATGTTCCACAAGCACTCATTGGCTTGGTACATATCCAGAAATTCTGTCCAGAATTCTCTGTTTCCAGCCATGTCTGAAATTATAAAATTTAAAAACACACATTAAAAAAATAATTTAAAAGAATTCTTTGGAGTTTACAATTATATACTGAGTCTGATAAATATGAGCCTACAACTATGCAATCCCCCCTTATGCTGTGCCTGCCCCCTTAAGCTGTGGCCCCTGCTGTGCACCCATTATGCAGAGCCCCATTATGCAGTGCCCCCTTATATGCAGAGCCCCCTTATACTGGCCATACACTAGCACGACTTCGGCCCAATTTTTGACGCATCGTAAGATGATTCGTGTAGATATCGTGTATTTTTTAAGTAGGATACGATCCGATGCGCGCTCTCACAGCTCCTAGTATGATCAGATGTGCAGCCCATATGATCCATCGTATTCGTATGCTGATCATACCGTTTATTTGAACACGCGATGCATCGTGCATCCGTCCATCGTCATTTGTTAAAAAAAAATACTAATGCACGCACGGGGAGATCCGTGATGCATACATCTGTCTGTAATAAAATAAGGAAAAGGACCCTAGACTGCACACCCTGAATATATATAATGGGAGGTGCTTCTTGTTAAGACTATTATTGCAGACACAAAAAGACAAATTGCAAGTGCACAACTCCAAATTACTAATTATATATAATACATTTTGCACTCAAATTTTGCAATAAATAGAGGTTTTAGCATAATCATGCCCAAGGTTATTGGCCTACCCACCATATCACGGTAACCTCTTAGGGTAGGTCCCTAACATACTGAGGTTCAAATACAGAGCGCAGGACACCCCCAAACCAGCCCAGCTGAGTCACCCCAGAGCATCACTCTAATGAGAAAAGTGAAGTGTAGAACTGGATAGATAAGAGCAGCTACTGCTGCATATATAAGAATAGAGATGTGAAAATACTGTACATATATAATAAACAGACAATAGAAGTGTTAAAAAGTGCAAAAAAGGAAAAATGTGTTATAATGCGATGCCCTGAAGCAGCCCAACCAAAGCAATCCAGGGTGCTGGTTGTGCTTACATACGGGGGACCCCTATGTTGTTTGCCCCCTGTATGTTGCCCTACCAGCACTGGGTCACTAAAGCTCGGGGCTGCTTGCTCTTTGGGGGAAGGGGCATGCCAGGTTTTTTTTTAAACACTTTTTTTAATTTAATTTTCAGAGATGCATGGATGGTTCTCACTGAACCATCCCTGCATACGTGCTTATTTTAACCAGGGCTAGTCAGGACCAGCCCTGGTTGCCAAAATACGGGGGACAAATGACATAGGGGTCCCCCGTATTCTGCGCAACCAGCACTGGGCTCTGATCCGGTCCTGGCTCTGGAAATACAGGGGTAAAAAATGCATAGGGTCCCCCTGTATATTCCAGAACCAGCACCGGACTTTTTCTAGCGGGGGCTAATGCCACAGCCAGGGGAGCCCTTTCACCGGGCCCCCCAGCCAAAGCATTAACCCTAACCACTATGCAGCCCAGGCTGGGGATCCCTGGGGGGCTGGGGACCCCCCAATAAATGGGTCCCTCCCTCTAAGGCACACCAGTCCCTGGGGGGTGGGTGTCAGCTTGATTATGTAGTGTAGTGCATTTCAAATACAGTAGTTAAAATTATTGTATTTTGCTGTGGAACTACAGGTCCCATCAAGCCTGCCCTGCATGCTGGTACTTGGAGAACCACAAGTACCAGCATACAGGGCATTACGGGCACTATGGGTACCTGTAGTTCCACAGCAAAAGCAATATTTAAATAAACACAGTGCACACACCGTACACAGTATAAGTTTAATAAACATACATGCACTCACACATATACATACACATGTACTCATACTCACCTATGTATCCCTGTAGCATCGGTCCCCTTGTCCAGTAGATTATCCATAGGGTATGCCTGGCCCCCCACTGTGTATATGCTGGGCCACCCGCTGTGCTCCATTAGAGACCCCTATGCAAAGCACCCAACATTGGTGGCCAGCAGTATGACTAGCCCGATATGCTGTGTCCCATTTATCATGCAAAGACCTCAATTTGTCTGGTACCCCACTGTGTATATGCTGGGCCCCCTGCTGTGCACCGTCAGAGACCCCTATGCAGAGCACCCAACATTGGTGGCCAGCAGTATGATTAGCCCCTGATATGCTGTGCCCTGTTTATCATGCAGAGACCCAATTTGCTGGGCCCCCAACTGTGTATTAACGATACTGGATTTAAACCTCTATACACTCCTGCCTATACCTTCTAAATCCTGCCTATACCTTCTAAATTTGCCGCTATTTGCGTACGCAGTCATACAGTAAAAAAATGCCTTCAGACTTTGAAACTGTGTTTCCAACACCCAAAGGTTATTATTCAACATAAAAACAGTAAGTTACACGCTGTGATCTAAAGACAATTTAGCGCAAACAAATCATACAGACCCATACACGCTCTGGGACAAGTTACCGGCATCAACAAGAAACCTCCGTCATCAGCATCAGCAAGAAGACTCCAGATTGGGGTCTGAATGCACATATATACCCTTATTGGGATAAGCAATACAATAGGCAAGTTTGGCATGATTCCATTGGTTCTCCATCATGGTGCTTCTGTTACAGGACATTTAACAGGTCAATTCAAATGGACACAGGTCAGCCTCCAACAGCCTTCTGTCTCCTTTTTCCCGCCGCATGCAAATCTAAGCTGCTAACATTACATAGTACATTTTAGTGTCCATAAGTTGCGAACGCATGTTGCGATCTTCTCACTGATGACACTGGAAAGCTGTTGAGACAGAGTAGATCAGTACAACACCAAACACGGTTTGCTTATCATGTACTAAACCTTAGATATCAAATAGTCTTTATTTCACAACATTATTAATAAATGAATAAACCTTGAATATTACACTTTGAAGCTATGGAACCTTTTATGTGAGTGTGCAGTGTGTAAGTATTAGGGGTTGGGAAAAGACGCTAGTTAGATTTATGTAGTGAGGACTTTTAAATTAGGGAAGATGCGTACACATGAAGCTAATAAACAGCGTCCGTATACAGGGTATTATGCATTTGCTAATGTGCGTATTTTTAATGTATGTATGGGGTATGGTGAAATATGCAATCACATGATGCTAATAATAGCATCGCCATATGTACTTAAGTGTGAGTTTCTCTAAAATGGCGCTGGGCGGCCATTCGCAAAATGGAGTCGTGCAGATCTAATTTTTTTAAAATGGTGTCTTGTCGCCATTCACAAGATGGCGTCGTTCCAATCTAATTTTAAACTGATTCTGTCTCAGCCAATTATCCAGCTTCAACAGTCCACCCTTTGATAGCAACCAACATGCTATCATACACTGATCTTACAATTAATTTAGGCTTACATTATGACATATAATTTTAATGTTATATTATGGGATGGCACAAGGTGGTTCTTAATCCATCAATAATGTATCTCTAGGAGGGGACATAAAACTACCCTTAAACGCACACTGCAGATCTTGTGAGATCATGGGAAAGATGTGGGGATGCATCTATCCTATAAAGGAAGTCTTGAGGGGGAGTAGGGACTGACATTATTTGAGATGTTTTAAAATAACATTTAAATAATACATCAATTGATAATATAATCTCAACGGCTTTGTTTAAAACATGTGGCAGCAAGACCGGAAATACATATACGCTATTGTGCGACTAGTCGCATACACAATAATGTGACTATTACACAACCGTATTATGACTCTTACACTTAGCTGCATAAGTTCACATGCATCTCAGCTGCGTATGCAAAAATGCGACCCAGCTGTGTACGCAAAAATGCGACACCCAATTTTTAACCCTCAAAATAAAATGGAAAAACAACCTATCGACGAAGGAAAACAAACTTTTTCCTCCCCCGTCCCTGGATTCTTAATCAGCGCTCCTAAAGTCACAGTAGCCAGTAGTGCACTCTCAGCAACAACGGTGGTAACAGATTTCAAATGCACAATGTGTTCTCCTGCCAGGCGCCTTCACCCTTTTGCTGGGAGTTCGATACCAAGTGTTACAGACCGGTTGCGTGATTACACTGCAAGCCCCCAACTAACGATACTGATTTAAACCTCTATACGCTCCTGCCTATATCTTCTAAATCCTGCCTATACCTTCTAAATTTGTCGCTATTTGCGTACGCAGTCATACTGTAAATAAATGCCTTCAGACTTTGAAATTGTGTTTCCAACGCACAAAGGTTATTATTCAACATAAAAACAGTAAGTTACATGCTGTGATCTAAAGACAATTTAGCACAAAGAAATCATACAGACTCAAGGTACAGTTGTTACATACGCATGCGCTCTGGAACCAGTTATCGGCATCAACAAGAAACCTCCGTAATCACCATCAGCAAGAAGACTCCAGATTGGGGTCTGAACACACATATATACCCTTACAGGGATAAGCAATACAGTAGGCAAGTTTGGCATGATTCCATTGGTTCTCCGTCACGGTGCTTCTGTTACAGGACATTTAACAGGTCAATTCAAATGGACACAGGTCAGCCTCCAACAGCCTTTTGTCTCCTTTTTCCCGCCGCATGCAAATCTAAGCTTCTAACATTACATAGTACATTTTAGTGTTTTAAGTCTCTACAGTCCATAAGTTGCGAACGCATGTTGCGATCTTCTCACCGATGACACCGGAAAGCTGTTGAGACAGAGTATATCAGTACAACACCAAACACGGTTTGCTTATAATGTACTAAACCTTAAATATCAAATAGTCTTTATTTCACAACATTAGTAATAAATGAATAAACCTTGAATATTACACTTTGAAGCTATGGAACCTTTTATGTGAATGTGCAGTGTGTATTAGGGGTTTGGGAAAAGACGCTAGTTAGATTTATGTAATGAGGACTTTTAACTTAGGGAAGATGCGTACGCATGAAGCTAATAAACAGCGTCCATACGCGGGGTATTATGCATTTGCTAATGTGCATATTTTTAATGTGTGTATGGGGTATGGTGAAATATGCGATCGCATGATGCAAATAATAGCATCGCTATATGTACTTAAGTGTGAGTTTCTCTAAAATGGCGCTGGGCAGCCATTCGCAAAATGGAGTCGTGCAGATCTAATTTTTTTAAAATGGTGTCTTGTCGCCATTCACAAGATGGCGTTGTTCCAATCTAATTTTAAACTGATTCTGTCTCAGCCAATTATCCAGCTTCGACAGTATATAGTGGTCCCCCCGCTGTGCCCTGTTAGAGACCCCTATGCAGTGCAGCAAACTATGGTGGCCAGCGGTGGCTGAAAAAAATAACTTACCTTTTAACTTGTGGACACTGGTGCCTTCCGAGCTGCGCAGCTTGCTTCTAGCCTCCATCGCGTTACTCAGAAAATGGATGCCGGGGAGTGTCCGAGGAGTGGTTAACTTGTGTTTGCAGTCCAACTTGGTCGATATCGTTGATTGTTTCATCGTTCATATTGAACGATGTAACACTCAACGATATCGACCAAGTTGGACTGCAAACACAATCGACTTCAGATATCGTTATTTGACATGCGGGCACGCGCATCGTTGGTCGATGCATGCCAAACATGTCAACAATATGAATGATATAATGATTTTCGTTATCATTATCGTTCATATCGACTAGAAAATTGGAACGTGTGTATGCACCATTAGAGCGACTGCCCAGAGGACTGATCCCAAAAATTCTGGCTTACAAGCAGCATTAGCATGTGTCAATAATACAACAGACGTCAATTTTACTGAAATTATACAGCTTAAAAATAGCTGTGCTCATTTTAATTTAAACTGCATTGCATACAACTTCATGCTAACATTGGGGAATTGTTGTACTGTACTTAATAATGACAGTAATTGCAGAGTTAGAACTTTCTTTTTCTGTTAACTCAACCTTAAATTGAGCACTAAAGTACTAACTTACAACAACCTTTATTATTAAATTACCCACAGCAATACAAAAAGTGGCTTGCCTGGGCAAGGGAGTATTTAGAGAGGAGGGAGCCTGTATTAAGTCACCATCCGGGAACAGGTTCAGAAGACTCCGGACACTAGTCTGTGCCTGGAGTCTACTGCGCATGCGCAGGACACTGGGAAAATGGCGCAGCAGCCATTTTCCTGGCGATTTCCCTACTGCGCATGCACAGAATGCTGGGAAAGTGGTCACTGCGGCCATTTTCTAGGCATTCTGTGTAGCGCCTCTCCAGCTGACGTGCACCCATTATATATACGCCCCTGTGCCTGGGCCATGAAGAATGGCCAGCAGACTACTGTATAGTGGAAGAAGCTTTTATGGACCCATGAATCAAAATGTTAAATTTTTGGTTTATCATACAGGGTCGAGTTGGCGGAAACATTGGTCCTCAGCGTGTGGGATTTATTTAATAAATCCCTATGTTTTACAATCAAAAGCATTGCCCTTTTAAATTTCAGACAAACCCCTGTGACACCAATGGTAAAACATGGAGGAGGAAGCACAGTCTCCATCGAGCTGGTTTGGGATGAACTGGAAGAGTGAAAGCAAAGCAACATACAAGTGCAACAATGGGGGCATAGCTCATGTTCCATGCACCTGCAGTCGGGAACCTTGTCATTGGCACATTAGAACTTATTTGATCTGGAGTCTCCCGATTCTGAAATCAGGCACATTTCTGCCTACACTCACCTTCGTAAACTACCCGTAATTCTGCCTACACACCCATGACTCCCATTCCGTACCCTTTGTCTACATGCAATTGCTCCATTGCCACCCAATTACACCTATAAGTGGAGATGCGACTAAGATGCGTAGTCTTTGAAACACCCATAGTTGTGTTTTCTTGAATACGGAGCATGAGCAATGCTAAAAATAGAAAGATCTTTCCATATAACTCTTAATCATCCACAATAAGAGTACCAAAATAACACACATTTTTTTTCGCTTGATATACTGGAATAAAAGTTGAACAACAGCAATTACAGCCATCTCTAAAGTGAGAGTTTTTAGAAGTGAGTTTTAGAATAGATGTTGCCCATAGCAACTAATCAGATTCTAGCCATTATCTTCTAGATTGTGCCAGTTAAATGTTAAGTAGAATCTGATTGGTTGCTATGGGCAAATTCTCTTTTAAAACTCACTTCTACAAACTCTCACTTTAGTAAATTTACCCCTAAATCACAGCATAAATGGCAGCACTCTAAGGATATCTCCCATAATTTAGTAATATGCATTCATGGCAATTATGTAGCTTGACACTTTAAAAATGAAGGGTCTTATTTGGACTAAGATATCCTTTTACATTTTTTTCTTAAGTTGTGCAGAGTAAATAATTCCCTGAATAAAGTAATGATAATATGTTACACTGGCGTGAATATACTAATGACTATCATTGTGAATAAAATAACTTTTATTCAGAAAGTGTCTTGAGTAAAGAGTTGTTATTCAATATAACTCAATTAATGAATCAATGGTTGTCACTTGCTGCCAGCAGATGGATGTGTGCTGTATGAAGAAAATGGATTTTTTTTTAAATGATACAGAATTCATATCAAAAGTAACAATGCTGTTATCATTAAACCAAATTGTCGCTCTGTTGCAGCAGGGATTGAGCTGAATGACCAGATTTTAGCTATCTAGGTATTGATATTTATCTTAAATGTGACAGAATGTGCAGTTTGAAGACACGCTCTTATTGTTTAACAAGGTCATAACTGTAAAGATAGAGGATGTCTATTTGGCGTGTAAGGGGAGCATTAGATGGCAAGTAGGCATGACATATCACAATTTGTAAAGATGGTGTTGGATTGTTGGAAAAGGGCATGGTATTGTAAAAATTGACAATTTAATTTTTACTTGATAATATTAACATAAACGATAAAAACTGTAGGTTTCACCTAGACTGTGCTGATTTAAAATGCACAAGAAGAAATATGAGCATTATAGAAATGAAAATTATAAATAAATGTTTGTCATCTTTTAATGATCTTTTCAGCACAATGTAACTTATTTAGAGTGGCATGAAGTAATAAGTAAATTGTGTTAAGAAATCACAAACTACTATTCTTTGTCAGACATACAATACAAACTTCAAATGGAATTTGCCAGTATGTAAAACTGTACTGTGCCTGTGGGCCTGATTCAGACCCACTCGCAAGCACTATGTGCTCGCAAGTGGGTCGATGGCCGGGCAGCGCACATGCGAGCCCCGGAGGGAATGAGAAATCACTCGCTCTGGCACTCGCATCCAAAAGGAGTGGCTGCCGATGTTGATCGACAGCTCGCCCCGTTTGGTAGGCAGGTCGGGGGGGGGTGGCTGTCCAAACGGAGGCGTTCCCGAAGGAACGCCTGCCGTTTGGGGGCGGCCCCACTGACATCGGAAGCTCATTGGGGCTTGTGGGAACGAGACCCTACCACAAGGGTCTCGTCGCAAGCCCGATGGTCGCGACCATCGCAACCATCACCTGGCTGCTCGCAAAAGCTGTGGGTGGTCACCCACAGCTATGCGAGCAGCCAGGAGGCCGGTTTAAAAAAAAACGGCCGCCCTGATTCAGAGCGAGCGCTTGCTTTTTGCGAACGGCTCTGAATCAGGCCCTGTGTTCCTACTGTTTGGCAACCATGGTGAGCTCTGTGTCTTATGATATATTCCATGTGTACATCTGTATAGTATATATTGTATGATATAATATAAAATACATAATTTATCAAATTGACAGTCATTTCAAATAGGTGAATTTGTTATGCTTAATTTTGCTGGACATATTTTGCTATGGGTCCATAATTTGATTTTTGTTTGTTAAACTCTCAGTTTGTATCACAAGTCAGACCTAATATTGTTCTAATCTATGATTGTAATTTTCATGTTATATACATTGTTTCAGGGAAAATCCCAGTGCACATCTATCACATACAGGAGAACCTAATGACTAACTGTCACAGACTCAGGGAGATGTCACTGGCTGATCCTGCTACAAGTTGATGCAGGTTGTCCTGAGGTGTGGGGTTTAATGAATGTCTTGGTTTAAAATAACAATCATACATAGAGGGTTTTTTACTATTTAAATAGCAATTTAAATAACTTTTTAAACATACATCAGCATTTCTTAACTGTCCCCCTTCAAATCACAATGTTTCAAAATCTCTCTGGAGGGCATACAATATCACTATAAATACTCATAACTCTTAACATGCCGTGTGATGGCAGAGGGGAAGTGGGGGATGGGAGGGGTAGGATTTTTTGTGCAAAGAGCAGATTACATTCAAAGGGATATATCAAAGGGTTGGGTACGGGATGTCAGCGCTAGGGATCCCGGTGGTCAAAATCCCAATACCGGCATCCCGACAGGATTAGGATACCGACTCCTGTCGGTAGGTATCCTAAATCTTCTCCTCTCCCTACCCCAAACCCTCCCTCCTCAGTGCCAAAACCTAGCCTCCCCCCTATAGACTAAACCTAACTTCCCCCTCCCCGCAACCTAAACCTAACCGTCCCACCCCTAGTGCCTAACCCTAGCCCTCCCCCTAGTGCCTAACTATAGCGCCCACTACTTACCTTTGGGATGCCGGTGCTGGAATTCTGACAGGTGATGGGATTCTGGCAATGGTATTCTAAGTGGCAGCATCCCAATTGCCATGATTATGATCACATCCCAGTCCAAAGAGTCTCAATACATAATGGCCCCCATTTAATAACGAGTTTTATCACCAAAACGAGTGATACATTTCACTATGTATGATAAATGGTGCTCCAGCCAATCAGCTTCCAACTGTCATTTTTCTAACAGTTGACAGTCGGGAGCTGATTGGCTGGAGCACCATTTATCATACACAGTGAAATTTATCACTCGTTTTGGTGATAAACCTCATTAGTAAATGAGAGCCATAATGCCTTGTGACCATAGTTGCCATGGTAGTCACATGACACTGTCCAGAATTATTGTTAATAGCAGTCTGAAGAACCAAATTAAGAAAAAAGGGTAATGGCAACATATTTTTTTAGAGCCTGCCACAGCTAATAATGTTAAAAAAGCACATCATATTTTCTTATGGGAATACTGTAAGGATACTGGATTTAAACCTCTATACGCTCCTGCCTATACCTTCTAAATCCTGCCTATACCTTCTAAATCCTGCCTATACCTCCTAGAATTGACACTATTTGTACGCAGTCATACAGTAAATAAATGCCTTCAGACTTTGCGAAATGTGTTTCCAATGCACAAAGGTTATTATTCAACATAAAAACAGTAGGTTACACGCTGTGATCTAAAGACAATTTAGTGCAAAGAAATCATACAGACCCAAGGTACAGTTATACATACGCACGCGCTCTGGGACCAGTTACCGGCATCAACAAGTAACCTCCATCATCAGCATCAGCAAGAAGACTCCAGATTGGAGTCGGTACGCACATTTATACCCTTACAGGGATAAGCAATACAATAGAAAAGTTTGGCATGGTTCCATTGGTTCCCAGTGCAGGTGCATCTGTTACAGGATATTTAACAGGTCGATTCAAATGGACACAGATCAGCCTCCGACAGCCTTTTGTCTCCTTTTTCCCGCCGCATGCAAATCTAAGCTGCTAACATTACAAAGTACATTTTAATGTTTTAACTCTCTACAGTCCATAAGTTGAGAATGCATGTTGCGATCTTCTCACTGATGACAACGGAAAGCTGTTGAGACAGAATAGATCAGTACGCTACCAAACATGGTTGGCTTATCATGTACTAAACCTTAGATATCAAATAATCTTTATTTCACACTTTGAATATTACACTTTGAAGCTATGGAACCTTTTACTTGAGTGTGCAGTGTGCAAGTATTAGGGGTTTGGGAAAAGATGCTAGTTAACTTGGGGCAGATGCGTACGCATGAAGCTAATAAACAGCGTTCACATGCAGGATATTATGCATTCACTAATGCGTGTCATGTTAACAGCGCAACGGTGTGTATTTAATATGTGTGTGGGGTGTGGTGAAATATGCGATCGCATGATGCTAATAATAGCCATATGTACTTAAGTGTGAGTTTCTCTAAAATGGCGCTGGGCGGCCATTCGCAAAATAGCGTCTTGCAGATCTTATTTTTAAGATGGAGTCTGGTTGCCATTCGCAAGATGGCATCACTCCAAGCTAATTTTTACACTAATTCTGTCTCAGTCACTACACCAGCTTCGACAACTGCTTTAACCAAGGACATAATGGACTTTGGCAACATCATAGTTTATTGCGTTGAATAAAAAACTACTCTACTACAGCTGGTCAGGTGTCTACATCAGGGAGCCACAGATAAAAAAAGTTTATTTAAAAACACAAAAGCAGACACCCACCCGCCTGTTGGTCAAACATAAGAATTCTCTTCCTTTCTGGTAAGGAACATGATTGGAGCCATGATTAAAAAATAAGAACAAAAATCCCATTGGCTTGCCACCAACATATCAATAATTTATTAACTGTATAGTATTACTGTAGGATATACCTGCCACCTCAGCTGCTGTAATACAGAGATAACCAGTCCCTGTGTATAGGTGAGAAGAAATAAAGAGATACAGCACTATGTTGACATTGAAGACTCTAGAAATGAATGTAGTATCAAAAATATAAAAATACATTACGAAATGTATATCACCACGGCAGCCGATTTTCCAGGCGATTTGTACAGCAATGCTACTGCAGACGTGAGTGCAGGGACCCGTGTGCACCGCACACCCTGCGCCCATTATAGATACGCCCCTGAAGAGAAAGTTATATTGTAACTCAAGAAAGTCCCAAAATTGTCCAATACAAGACAATGCTATAATCCGTAACCAACGACTGAAATTGAATGTTAATGATTCAAGATCAAATATAGAGTATCAAGAGTACCACATACTGTAGATTTTATTTGATGGATAAATGGATTCAAAAATCCAAAGTGGAAGTTATGATGTTTACAAGATCCAGCAACTTATACTAAATGTGAGCTTTGGGCCTTGCAAAGATGTCTAAGTCAAGAAAGGTGTTGCATCAATATTCCTTGATAGTGTTCCAGGTCCAAATTTAACAGCCTTCTGTTTCCTCTTATGAAATTGCACCATATGTAATGAAATGTGTCCACTTGCTGTATTTCTCTACTTCTGTGGCCACTACCAAATTAAGTGTTCCTTGGTACCACAATATATACACAAGCTTAGATACTGTAAGATTGTGCATTGCTCTTAATATATCTTGTTACTCAACAGATAAAAAAATATTTATTTGCATTGGCTCCTCTGAAAGAAAAAGCATTATTTTCAGATAATTAGGAGATAATCACGTACACTACACTTCAGGTTTTGGTTGCTTACTTGAAAATACACTCTGAAATTATATCAGTTTTATTGGCAAAAAGTGACTAGCAGGACTTCACTTAAAAAAAAGCCTTGGAATAAAAATTTAAATTGAATGGCACACTGACTCTCAGTCTTAGTCATAATACCATGTACAAGGAATACCAACTTGCAGAAGAGGATGAGACAGCCTGCTGAAATAAATGCAGAAATGACATATACCACTTAAGCACATTCTGAAATGAAGTTTCTAGTCAGTAGCTCCTACTAGATTGTACACTGATGAGAGAAACTCTTGAAGTGATAATGGAACACACCAAGTTGAAACTGGTTAAACCAGTGTCCCCAATAGTAGTCCCCCCCCCAGTAGTAGTCCCCAGTAGAGGTTCCCCCTCCCGATGCAGTGCCCCCAGTAGTAGCTCCCCCCAGTTGTATTGCCCCCCCAGGTTGTAGTCCCCAGTAGTGCCCCATCCCCAGTAGAGGTCCCCCCAGAAATGGTGCCGCCAGTAGTAGCCCCCCCCCCGTAGTGCAGACACACAAATAAAAAAATATATATATACACTTATCTGAATCCACGCTCCAACTCCAGCCACTGATCCCGCCGCCGCATGTCAGTCCTCCCAGGCTGGCGCACTGTGCATTATGGGAGAGACATCATGACGTCTCTCCCATTACCCACTGCAGGAGCCGGAAGGGAGCCGGCTCTTGCAGTGGGCACTGCAGCAGTCAATGAGAGTCTGTCTGACTCTCATTGGCTGCTGGTTAAGACACACATCGACCGCCGCGCGGGGGTAATGTGTGTGCAGCACCTAGGGCTGCCATCAGAAATTGTGGGGCCCGGGACTGACAAAATAGGCAGGGCACCCGGGCCCCCAAACCCCCCCCCTCCGCCCCACCTTATTCATACATTTAAAAAAATGGCAAGAAGAATAAGACACACTTATCTTGGTTACCTCGCTCCTTCTTCTGTTCTGTATGACTGTCTGCTCTGGCTCCCAAGTCTTCAGCGTAGGTGGGAGTGTAGGTGAAGTGGGCGGGGTGAGGACAGCTCGATGTCACTCACTCTACTGTGCGGCTGGGCGGTATCTGGAGCGAGCAGGCTCCACCGAATGCCCAGCTGTGGTGTCTGCCTGAAGCACAGGTAGGCAGGGCAGGAGGGCGGCCCTGGGCTGGGCCTGTCACTGTCAGCCACTTTTGATATACTTTTTTTGCCTTCACTTTTAGCCAAAACCCATCACTTCCCCCCACCCCATTTCTGATACCGTCTGTCCAGATAGCAACAGCATCTTTCTGTGTACACTCTATGTAACGCATGCTCCATAATGGCTTTTAGAATTTTTCGCCTCATGCCAATTTAATAAAAATCACCCAACTATGTGACCGTCGGTATTGCGGATTGCACGAACATCGGCACTGTGTGCAGATTGCTTGCGGCTCAGAATCATACCCTATATGAGTACACATGGAGTAAGGGGCTTACTGTGCGTTCTACTGACAAATACGACTTGATTGGCCTAGAGTGGACATTACAGAATTGTGAGGGTGTCAGTGGGTGCTCAGGCACTACAAACCCATAATCACCTTAGATAATAATAATAATAATAATAATAATAATAATAATAATTTTATTTATATAGCGCTTTTCTCCTAAAGGACTCAAAGTGCTTTACATTCATGTACAAAATACAAAATAAGCTTAAACAAGGGACATTAGTGAAATGCTTGGGTATAGAGGTAAGTCTTGAGTCTCTTTTTGAAGGATTCTAGAGTGGAGGCCTCTCGAACTGTGCGGGGAAGTGAGTTCCAAAAGGTTGGAGCCACAAAACTAAAAGCTCGACCCCCAGACGAATTCCCTGAGATTCTAGGTACTGTTAATAGTCCTTTGTCAACGTATCGCAGTAATCGAGGGGGACGGTAAGGAATCAGAAGCTGCTTCAGGTACCCTGGGCCATGGTCATATAGGGATTTGTAAGTTAGTAAGCCAATCTAGAAAACAATTCGCCATCTGACAGGCAGCCAGTGAATTTGATCACTGCATATAGCTGTAGATTACTGATTAATCCTGTATTATTATGGTAAACACTTATGGCTCTGCAGATGTTACATTACCCTCCCATACCTAGGCTAGAAAAACAAAATACACACCATTATTGGTTTACCATGATCTCCACATTCTAGGCTGAGACAGATCAGCAACCCAAAATCCTTTACAGAAACAATTTCTTCGACATGTCTGTTTTTCTCCAGTCTCCAGTGACCTCCAATTTTAAGGAAACCATTACCCGTGCTCAATGCAGACTGGAGGTGTACAGTACACTACACAGTGCTCTGGAACAGTTTCCCCACAATTTACGTGTACTGCACTTCATATTGCATTCCGCAGCTCCTCTCTCTCTCCTTCAGTGGCGTGATGTCATGACGTCACGCCGCGATGGCCCACTAGAAAAACTTTATTGCGGCAACTGCAATGAAGGTAAGCGGGAGGTGGCTTGGTGTGCCTCACTCTATTGCGGCGGAGCCTCCGCATTGGCCTGCCACTCACAATCTTTCAACAGCAGGTGAGTGGTACTGGGAGTGGGCAGGCCCCCCGAGTATCCGGCCACGGCGTAGGTAGGCGGGGCAGAAGGGCGGTGGCCCTGGGCCTGTCACTGTGTCAGCCACTTTTATTGTATGGTGACAGGTGGATAGGAGCGGCTGGACGGCGGGCCCCCCGAGTGTCCGGGCCCGGGACTCTAGTCCCTGCAGTCCCCCCCTGATGGCGGCCCTGGCAGCAGCAGCCAATGAGAGTCTGTCTAACTCTCATTGGCTGCTGGTTAACACACACATCGCTGCCGCACTGGCGGCAATGTGTGTGTTAAACTGCACAGCCCAAGCCCGCCTCCCACCCTGCTTCTGGTGCTATTGGGCAAGCGCTCAGGAGGAGGGAAGGGTCTCCACCACAGGACAGCCCTGGGCGCAGGGAAGCCTAGTGCCAATCCTGTGTAAATGTGTAGCGCTGACTGCACACACTGTGGTCGGCGCTACATTGCCTAACTAGGGCGGGCCGGTACCATGGCCAGCGGTGCCCTACGCGCGCGCGCTGCCGGTCCTATGGCGCCCAGGGCACTCTCTCCCTGCTGGCTGCGGCTCCACACAGCACCGTCCACTCAGTTCTGCTCTCCTCCTCCCTGCGGAAGATATCTCTCTCTGCCAGCGGCACCGCTACTGATGTCCCTGAGGTACAGGACGCTTTGGGCCTGATTCAGACCCACTCGCGAGCGGCTGTCCGCTCACAAGTGGGTCGATGGTCTGCACTGCGCATGCGCACGACGGAGGGAGCTCCGTCGTGCGCATGCGCGCGATGCGACGAGCGAAGGACTTTCCTTTGCTCGTAGTGTCTGATCAAAGGGGGCGTGCTGTCGATGTTGATTGACAGCACACCCCCTTTGGTGGGCGTGCCGGGGGGCGTGACTGCCAGACAGAGGCGTTCCCAAGGGAACGCCTACCATCAGAAGTCAGCCCCACTGACATCACTAGTGATGTCAGTGGGAGTGATTTTGGCTCTGATAGAGCCAAAATCACTCCTGGCCTTGCGGTTGAGAAACTCAACCGCAGGCTTCTGCTCGTATATGCTGTAGGTGCTCCCTTTATAGTAGCGGTCGCGTGCGGGTCCAATTCCTGCTTATCGCACGCACCGCTTCTCCTCTCTGGTCATCTATATTATGTATGGGGACAGTTTCCCCTATACTGCAGCTGGAATGTTCTGTCCCTGGCCACGTGCCCCCTGTTGTCCATAGTCCAGTGTGGGTGGCCCAGTCCAAGTTCCCCTCTGGGTTAATATACATATTGTGATAGGATCACTGGTAAAGTGGTCTGTGGCAGGTACATTTGTCCCAGATTCCTGTCTTATGTGTTTTAAAACCCCCAGGAGAAAGTCTGCAGTGTAGCAGGCTTGAGTCTCGGCTTTTTGAAAAGCCGGTTTGGGACCTGGGGGTTGTGGGTGAGAGGAGAGGGAGGGCTCCACCCACGGCCACTCCAGGTTTTGGTTCTCGCAGCCTGGTAACAGGCTTGTTAGGGTTTCCACCTGAGAGTGGCCAATATAAGCCTAGTGTGTTTAAGGCTGAGCGTCTCACCTGGGAGAGCAGACAGGGAGTTTGCTCAGAGACACTTGAAAACCTATCCGTGAGTGTTGTGCTGTGCCTTTGTTGCTGGCGAGGGCATTAGGCCCTGCCAGGTTCTTGTAGTGAGGGAAGTCACTCGTGAAGTTAGTGCCCCTACAGGGCTAGGATTTATGTTTGTTTTCTTTATGTTATTTATTACATTGTACAATAAAGACTGGCGCCGACCAGCTTGTACTCGAATCCAGTCTGGTGTACTGTTTCCCAGCTGCTGTGTGTGAAAGGAAGGAGTCCTCTAACCAGGAGAGGGACCCCCTAACCTGACTGTGTCACAATATGGTGGAGAATGCGGGCACCCACACCCACTGAAGTTGCAGCGAGAGGAAAACTTTCCGTTTAAAAATTAAAGGGACAGACACCCAATTTGTGAGTGTGGAAATAACGCTGTGTCCTTGGAGTCCCATAGAGGAGGCGTCAGCCAATGCTCAGAGAGGCAAGGTTCAGCTTCCAACCTACACCCCAGGACAAAATGGAGGACATTATTAAGGCCTTGCTCCAAGCTACAGCAGCTCAGCAGGAATCTACCAGGGCTCTGCAGGAATCCACCAGGGTGCAACTGTTGGCCTTGGAGACAGCCCAGAGGCAACAACAGGTTGCCATCGAGGAAACCCGCCAGGCCTTAGCGGAAAACAGCCAGGCCATAAAAGAGGTGGTACAGCACCTGGTCGCCCGGCCAAGAGATGTTAATACGGGTCCTCCCACCACCACTCACTCTGAGCCAGTCACTTCCTCCAAAAGATGACTTCGGGCGATGATGTGGAGGCCTATCTCACCGCATTTGAAAGAACGGCCGAAAGGGAGAGTTGGCCCAAGGAGCAGTGGGCAAGTCTGGTGGCACCTTTTTTGTCTGGGGAGCCACAAAAGGCCTATTTCGACTTATGCCTGGCTGATGCCAAGGACTATAAAAAATGAAAACAGGAGATCCTAACTCGCTTGGGAGTCACCACCTTTGTTCGTGCCCAACGGGTCCACCACTGGGAGTTCCATATGGACAAGCCTCCACGTTCGCAGATGCATGACCTCGTCCATCTGTCCTCAAAATGGCTACAGCCCGAGACGCTGACGGGACCACAGATCGTGGAAAGGGTCGTGATGGACCGGTACCTGCGATCGTTACCTGTGACAAGTGGGTGAGCCATGCAGACCCTAAGTCCGCGGACCAGTTGGTCGAGCTGGTGGAGAGGTACGTGGCGGCTGAGGAGCTGATGAGTATGCCCCACCGAGCCCCGATGGTGCACCGGCGAACTCCCACAGACACTGGTAAGACTGTTCCAGGGGAGAAGGGTGCTGGGCGGTGGAATGTACCTAAGACTGAGGGTGTAGAACCTGGAGACAGGCCTGCCAGGCCAGGAAGGTTCTTGCCCCGTAAACGTCTAGACATTAATATGTCTTTCTTTGCACAGACAGCCTGTACGGCTGACCGGCAGGCTGAGACTGATAAGCACATGTGTGTACTCACTGTAGATGGCAACCGAGTAGAGGCACTGTTAGACTCTGGTAGCTTGGTGACTCTTATGAAAGCTGACCTGGTGAACCCCTTGAGGCGTAAGGGGAAAACTGTTGGTGTGACCTGCATACATGGGGATACTCGATATTATGTTACTGCCGAGGTGAACATCAAGACACCATGTGGCTCTGCTATAGTTTCTGTGGGTTTGGTGCATGGTCTGATGTACGATGCAATATTGGGGAGAGACTTTGCTCACTTCTGGAAGTTGTGGGAAAGCCGTTTCCAGAAGTGAACAACCCCAATCCATTTGAGAAGGTTATCGATGTAGTGGAGGAGGGAGTTTCTTCTGAGTCAGAGTTATTCCCTTTTTCTACTATGATTGGCGAACTAGAGAATGCGGAGCATGACGGTGGCCCGCCAACTGATGTGCCTCCCATTGAGGTGGGAAGTGTTGTTGGGCCAGTTGATCATCTGCCTGATTTAGAGGTCAGAAGAGAGGTCTTTGCCGTGGAGCAGTTGAATTACCCTACTTTGGTAAAAGCCAGGGAGAATGTAAAAGTAGTTGATGGTAAACCCGTAGACCCTGATAGTCCTTTGTCCTATCCCCACATGGCAATGGGGAAGATGTTGTGGAACAACTAATAGTTCCCAAGCCTACAGAAGAACAGTGTTGGATCTCGCCCATGGTCATATAACGGCAGGCCATCTAGGGGTAGAGTAAACCACTGAGCGAATAATGCAGAGGTTTTTCTGGCCCGGGCTTCATAAAAAGGTATCTGACTTTTGCGCATCCTGCGCTGAGTGTCAGTATCATGCTCCCAGGCCACATTTTAAGGGTCCACTAGTTCCATTGCCTATTATAGAGGTGCCGTTTGAAAGAATAGCGGTGGTTTTGGTTGGACCCTTAATGAAGTCTGCCAGGGGACACCAGTATATTCTGGTCATACTGGATTACGCTACCAGGTACCCGGAAGCGATCCCGTTGCGCAATACGTCAACCAAGACCATTGCCAGAGAGCTAGTTCATGTCTTTAGCAGGCTGGGTATACCTAAGGAGATACTAACTGAACAGGGTACACCGTTTATGTCAAAAGTCATGAAAGAGTTATGCCGCCTGTTCAAAATTGAACAGTTAAGAACTTCGGTTTATCACCCCCAAACTGATGGGCTGGTCGAGAGGTTTAACAAGACGCTAAAACACATGCTTAGGAAAGTGGTCGACAAGGATGGTAGGGATTGGGATTACTTATTGCCGTATTTATTGTTGGCCATAAGAGAGGCTCCCCAGTCCTCCACCGGGTTTTCACCCTTCGACTTGTTGTATGGGAGACACCCAAGGGGGTTACTAGACATTGCCAAAGAGACCTGGGAGGGGCAGTCTAGTCCTTACAAAACCGTGATTGAGTATGTTTCTCAAATGCAGGAGAGAATTGCTGCGGTAGTGCCGATAGTGAGAGAGCACCTGGAACAGGCTCAACAGGCACAGCAGTGGGTATACAACCGCAATGCTCGGTTACGCAGCTTTGCTCCTGGGGACAGAGTGTTAGTGTTGGTTCCCACTGTGGAAAATAAACTTTTGGCTAAATGGCAAGGGCCCTTTGAAATCTTAGAAAGAGTGGGACAGGTCAATTACAAAGTTTACCAGCCGGGGAAAAGAAAGCCGGAACAGATATACCATATAAATCTGTTAAAGCCCTGGAAAGATAGAACGGTACTGTCGGCCGTCCGAGCCCCTCCAGTAAATCCAGGGCCCTTAGTTCCCGAAGTGACAGTGGCAAAAACTCTGTCGGCAATTCAACAACAAGAGGTCAAGGAGTTTCTGATCAGAAATAGGGTGCTGTTCTCTGACGTACCTGGGAAAACCTCGGTCATTAAACACGACATAATCACTGACCCAGGGGTTAAAGTTAATCTAAAGCCCTATAGGTTACCAGAAGCACAAAGAGAGTCGGTGTGAAAGAAATTAAAAATATGCTAGACTTAGGGGTTATTGAAGAATCACATAGTGAATGGTCAAGTCCCATTGTGTTGATTCCAAAGCCCGACGGGAGTGTGCGTTTCTGCAATGACTTCCGAAAGTTGAACAGTGTTTCAAAATTCGATGCCTACCCGATGCCAACAGTGGATGAACTGATTGAGAGACTAGGGACGGCAATTTATTTAACCACTCTTGACCTAACCAAAGGGTATTAGCAAGTACCGTTAACCGAGAGCGCCAAACAAAAGACAGCTTTTTCAGCGCCAGAGGGCTTGTTTCAGTACAAGATGTTGCCCTTCGGGCTACATGGGGCACCTGCTACCTTCCAAAGAATGATGGACAGGATTCTAAGGCCCCATAGACGGTATGCGGCTGCTTATCTGGATGACGTGGTCATTCATAGTCCTGATTGGCAGTCTCACTTACCCAGGGTACAAGCAGTGTTGGACTCCATCTATAAGGCAGGTTTGACAGCCAACCCAAAAAAGTGTTGTCTAGGCATGGAGGAAGTAAAATATCTGGGATACACCATTGGCAGAGGCCTGATAAAGCCTCAGCTCAATAAGGTTGATGCCATACAAAACTGGCCACAGCCTCTGAATAAGAAGCAGGTGATAGCCTTCTTGGGAATTACGGGGTACTACAGGAGGTTTATACCCAACTTTGCCACCATGGCAGTCCCACTGACTGACCTGACCAAAGGCAAACAAAAAGTCATGGTGGAATGGAGTCCTGAGGCAGAAAAAGCTTTTCAGGAGTTGAAAGTAGCGTTGTGTTCCCAACCAGTCCTGATGACTCCTAATTTTGACAGGGAATTCATAGTACAAACCGATGCATCAGAAGTAGGTATAGGAGTGGTCCTGTCCCAGAACAAGGAGGGTGAGGAACACCCTATTTTCTATCTAAGCAGAAAGTTGAATATACATGAGAGAAACTATGCCACAGTGGAGAAGGAGGCGTTGGCCATAAAGTGGGCGTTAGAGGCTCTCAGGTACTACTTGGTCGGAAGAAAGTTCAAATTGATCACTGACCATGCCCCTTTGAAGTGGATGTCCGAAAATAAGGACAGTAATGCGAGAATTACGAGATGGTTCTTGGCGTTACAAACTTTAAAATTTTCAGTGGAACACAGGCTAGGAAGCCAGCTGGCCAATGCAGACGCGTTGTCACGTGTTCATTGTTTGGGGGCTTCAGTTGTTCCGCCCCACAGGTCGAAACAAAGGGGGGGATATGTGATAGGATCACTGGTAAAGTGGTCTGTGGCAGGTACATTTGTCCCAGATTCCTGTCTTATGTGTTTTAAAACCCCCAGGAGAAAGTCTGCAGTGTAGCAGGCTTGAGTCTCGACTTTTTGAAAAGCCGGTTTGGACCTGGGGGTTGTGGGTGAGAGGAGAGGGAGGGCTCCACCCACGGCCACTCCAGGTTTTGGTTCTCGCAGCCTGGTAACAGGCTTGTTAGGGTTTCCACCTGAGAGTGGCCAATATAAGCCTAGTGTGTTTAAGGCTGAGCGTCTCACCTGGGAGAGCAGACAGGGAGTTTGCTCAGAGACACTTGAAAACCTATCCGTGAGTGTTGTGCTGTGCCTTTGTTGCTGGCAAGGGCATTAGGCCCTGCCAGGTTCTTGTAGTGAGGGAAGTCACTCGTGAAGTTAGTGCCCCGACAGGGCTAGGATTTATGTTTGTTTTCTTTATGTTATTTATTACATTGTACAATAAAGACTGGCGCCGACCAGCTTGTACTCGAATCCAGTCTGGCGTACTGTTTCCCAGCTGCTGTGTGTGAAAGGAAGGAGTCCTCTACCCAGGAGAGGGACCCCTTAACCTGACTGTGTCACAAAATATATACTGACAGCTCTCCAACCTACAGTACTGTGTAAATACATTAATTATCATTATTTATTTATTTATATACAGTGACCATACCTGAATTAAATATATACATATTTTAGAAATGGGACAGTAAACTTTTCAGGGGTATCACACTAGGGTAAAATATGTGTGGGTGACCCCAGTGACTGAGACTTTTAGTCATGCAGACTGCGTTACATTTGGGAATGTACTGTATTTACTAAATTGCTCTATAAAACACTGCAACGTTGCAACACACTGACCGCCGCAAAACATAACTGTTCCCAGTCCTTGTCATTAGAGCATTACCCATCCACGTGTAGAATACACTTACATTCCTTATGATACCAGCCAGTGTACTTAGTAAAATGCTCATTCATGCCTCATCTAAAAGGGAGTCAATTGGGTCACTTCAATTAGGAGCAAGGAAGGCGAGCTGCTGTTGTAACGGAGTGGAAACGCCGCCAATTGTCCAGCAACTGACCTACCTCACAGAAAACAAATATCTGAAAGTCTGGTGGGCCACAAATGCAGCATATAGCGGCATTTACTTGTGAGTGTGACTTAGTTTACCTAATTGAATTGACCCCACTGATTGCATATTGCCAAGAAACACACAAACTTTTTAGTTATTCATACAACAAGAAAACAAAACATACCAGAGGAAAAAATTGTCAATGCCTTCACTATAGCCTAATGACAGTAGCAGGTCTGAGCTGGCCATCTGGCACTTCTGGCAAATGCCCAAAAGCCCGGCCAAGCAGCTCTGCCTTTAGACGCTTTGTTCGGCCGGCATGCAGGGAGATGAAGACGTACCCAAGGCCATGCCCCATGAGGCCTGACCATGCCCCTTTTGTGTCCGCAGTCGCGCACTCAGGGGGATACCGAAGCTTTTCTACAGCCCCAGTCCGACCCTGGTCAGTAGTAATGGATGTAACACTGACACTCAGTAACTGTCACCACATTCTATTTTGTTTTAAATTAAACAAATGATGGGATTGAGAGACACCCAGTTCTATCATTTATGAACAGAAATTTAATGGCCCTATAGTGTCCATGTTGTAACATTATATTTTCTTGGAACAAATAAATATTCTGCCACAATGTGATTCAGGGAATTTAACACAATTTATCATGTGTAATATCTGGGGTTTCGTACAAATCACAATGATGACTTTCCCACTGATAGGTTGTGTAACACATCGCTATACTGTACATTTATGTGTGTAGAGTCATATAACAATCAAGATAAACGCTTTTCCAGTAAGCTCGCATAAGCATCGCTCCACGGGAGCTCCTTATCCAGCTGTTAGACATCTGTGTGATATCAGAACCTGTTTCACCTCTCCGGAGCTAAACTTTCTATTTTATTATACAGTTATCAGAAAAGTTTGTACAGAATGAAAACGTTACTGAATTAGATACATTATTAAAGGCTAATATCACATATATGTATTTTCCAGATAACAATCCCTTCCTTTAACAAGCTAGTGGGGTCCCCATTAAATGCATCCCTGCACTTCTGGTGAACTCATTCAGTATTCCTCACCCCCTTGTTGTTAACCAGAAGAGGAGGTATATGCCAGGCACTAGTTTGACTGGGAACTGTTCCCAGTTGACAATGGGCCTGATTCAGCATGGATCGCAACTGCAATTACACACGCAATCGGCCGCTTGTTGCGTTCTGTGCATGCATATGAATTGCAGTGCGCATGCGCGAACCAGCCACTGCGATCGGGACTGCGATCTCAGTGACTACGCAGACCCATCAGAGAGTATTTTACAGGAAGTATTTCACAGGAAGTATTTCACAGGTAGTACCGTTTGGGGGAGGTGACGGGGGATGGTCGGTGAAACGCAGGCGTGCCAGTGCATTTGAATGCCATTACAGGGGCGTGCATAAATTAGGCATTGCGATGCCATACACAGCTTGGGCTTGAACTGCGTGCAATGAGGTTAGCCATTTCTGAGCAAGGTCTGACCTTGTGCAAGTGTGCATGAGGCTCCGATTGTACTCGATGTTATCAATGTTTTCGCAGACCTGCAAAGTATTACATAGCACGGCGCTAGCATAGAATTAGCACATGTTCGTCGTGAGACTGCGTGCGTATTCGCTATTGCAATCGCAGTTGTCATCCGTACTGAATCAGGCCCCTTGTGTGGACAAGAATCTGTACCAGTACCGATGAGACTTGGCATCAATTCTGCTAGGTTTAGGAAGCGGGTTGAAACTAATTTAAACATCAAATTATTATTTATTCTCTACGAACATTTGATTAAACTCAAGACAGAGTTATACAGAAAGAATGCTTCTATTCATGTACCTAGTGTGCAGTCAAACATTTTACAGCTTTTTTCAATTCAATTTACATCTGTCACATTTTACCTTTTTGCTCTCTGTGAACTGATAGTTTGACTGCAAGTTTAAATGGAGAAACTGCTAAGTGCCATGCAGTAAAATGTGATTATTGTAACATCACTTATACTGATATTTCCAATGCCTGAATAATAGACAAATGCAATATTAATAATATATCACTTTTTAGATGAAAATCAATTTGATATACAATGATCTGCATTACCTTCTAATTAATAATAAGTACATCATATATTTCATACAAGGCTAAGCATATGTAAATAATTTAACTATAATGCATTAAAATTAAGTAAAGTACAAAAGTAAGCGTAATCTAAGTATAATCTGTATTGCAGCAATTTTTCTTTTGGTTTTGCCATATGCCAATAAAATTTTCGATAGCTTTTCTTAACTGTTAACTTACAGTTAGAAGCTGATTGGTTGGTACTTGGGACCTCATTCAGAGTCGGTCGTTGCGGCCGCACGGTCGTAAGGGAAAAGGGTCCGGATATGCAAATGATGCACTCGCAAGTTGCTTCCTTAAGATCGGATCGTTAGCCGG
Source organism: Taudactylus pleione (assembly GCA_031769625.1). NCBI lineage: Eukaryota > Metazoa > Chordata > Amphibia > Anura > Myobatrachidae > Taudactylus > Taudactylus pleione. The sequence goes on from JAUIMM010000006.1 coordinate 25,097,818, forward strand.
CCGACCTAGGGGAGGATGCGGCCGTAAGACAAAAAATAGGCCCCCTTCTCGTACGCATTACACGTCATCTCCGGCCATATAAGGATTAATCGAGACCATCGGTAACCATCGGAACTGGTCGTAGAGCTTAAGGTTGACCATACCCTCTCTTAAGCACTACGATCAGGTCAGTGTACAAACCACCCATGTCACGTGTGCCATGACACTACTTTGTTAATTATGCACTCCCATAAAATGCCGTTCGCATAATTAGGCACGCCTGCGTTCGGATCTCCACTCCCCCGTTTTCAAGCACCTTCCCCTGTTACCACCCACAAACGCCCCATTCTGTCACTCAAACTACCGACCTGGCTGTGTTCAAGGAGAGAGAAATTTCTGATCGTAGCCGCTAGTTTGCGCACGTGTATTGCGAACTTTTCGCATGCACAGTGTAGCGAACATCGGTGGCGTACGACCGTGCGGCCGCAACGACCGACTCTGAATGAGGTCCTTGATCTTTCGCCACTTTATATCTCTCCAAGGCTTAGTACATCTCCCCTAAGGGGGAGATGTTCTAAGCCTTGGGGGTCTATTTACTAAGCTGTGTTAGGAGATAAAGTGAACGGTGATAAGGTACCAGCCAATCAGCTCCTAACTGCCATGTCACAGGCTGTGCTTGGAAAATGGCAGTTAGGAGCTGATTGGCTGGTACCTTATCACCGTTCACTTATCTCCTAACACAGCTTAGTAAATAGACTCCTTGGAGAGAGATAAAGTGGAGAGAGATAAAGTACCAACAGCTCCTAACTGTCATTTTCCAAACACAGCCTGTAAAATTACTGTTACTGTAGGAGCTGATTGGTTGGTACAGTACTTTGGAGGAGATGTACTAAGCCTTGGAGAGAGATAAAGTGGAGAAAGATAAAGTACCAACCAATCAGGTCCTAGTTGTCACTATACAGGCTATGGGCAGAATGCACCTACATACCGCCCATTTTCGGTTACATATGCTGGTTAGCAGTGGCGTAACTAGGGTATATGGAACCCAGGGCAAAATAAAAAATGGACCCCCCCCTATGTGTACGTGCCGAAGGCGCACACGATGGAAAAATGGGCATGGTCACATGCCACACGTGGCGTGGCCACTGAAAAAATGGAGCGTGTCAACATGACACACACCTCCTTTCTCGTCACTCTGGGAACATTCCTTTCCATTACATATGCACCTTAATGCCACTGTAGTAGTGCCCCTTATGCAATGTCCCCAGTAGCAGTACCCTATGTAGTAGTGCCCCCAGTAGTGTACCCTTATACTGTGTCCTCCTATGCAGTGCCCCTTATACAGTCCCCCCTATGCAGTGCCCCCAGTCGTTGTCCTCCTTATGCAAGCCCCCAGTAGTTCCTCTTATACAGTACCCCCCCAACCAGTATGCAGTGCCCCCAGTAGTGGTCCTTCTTATGTAGACCCCCAGTAGTGCCCCGTATCCAGTACCCCCAGTAGTGCCCCCCCTTATGCAGGCCCCCCGTAGTGCCCCTTATACAGTGCCCCCAGTAGTGGTCCTCATTATGAAGGCCCCCAGTAGTGCCCCTAATACAGTGCCCCCAGTAGTGCCCCTTATACAGTGCCCCCAGTAGTGATCCTCCAATGCTGTGCTCCTTATACAGTGCCCCCAGTAGTGGTCTCCCTTATGAAGGCCCCCAGTAGTGCCCCTTATACAGTGCCCCCAGTAGTGATCCTCCTATGCTGTGCCCCTTATACAGTGCCCCCAGTAGTGATCCTCCTATGCTGTGCCCCCAGTAGTGGTCCCTCTTATGAAGACCCCCAATAGTGCCCCTTATATAGTGCTCCCAGTAGTGATCCCCCTATGCTGTGCCCCTTATACAGTGTCTTCCGTAGTGCCCCTGGCCAGTAGTGTATAACAGACAGACAGACACAACACACTCACTAATTTAACTGAATCCCCGCTCCTGCCGCATCCGCCGCTGTCTGCTCCTCCATCCTCCTGATCGGTCATGACGCCTCTCCCATCACCCGCTGCAGGAGCCGGAAGGCGGAGCTCATGAGTGAGCTCCAACCCGGCTCTGGCAGTTGGCGTAGCAGCCAATGAGAGTCTGTCTGACTCTCATTGGCTGCTGAAACACACACATCGCCACCGGTTAGTACAAGTGTACTACCCAGCGCTGGTGGTGATGCATGTGGAACTGTGTAGTGCAAACCGCACCCACTGCGGTCTGCACTATACTGAGTGACTAGGGCGGGCCAGTCCCACGGTACCCAGGGCACGAACCCCAACAGCCCTTCCCTAGTTACGTCACTGCCTGTATGTACCTAGAAAATAGCAGAGGACAGCTCTCCCAGTAAGAGCTGTCCTTTGCGATAGAGGGACTTCCTGGTTTATGACACAGAAGTCCTTCTGGCGTCCTTCTGCGTATGTGCAGAAGGCTGCGCAGGGAGCTGGGAGAGATTCAATTGGATCCCTCTCAGGAGGCATCCCAAAAAAGATGGCCATAGGCTTCTATTGGGTAATGCCATCTAAAGATGGTGTTACCCAACGGAATGAAGCACCAGAATGCACTTAGTACATATGAGAAAACAGCATTCTTTATTTAGACCCTGAACACAACATTGATTTTTACTGATGTGGATTGATTTTTAATTGATTTAAACTGATTTAAATACAACCTTTAGTAAATGTACCCCCTGGAGTGGACTCCACAAGAGAGGACCATGTTGCATACCGCAGCTCGCAGTATTGAACACAACACTGAGGGGACAAGGTGCTGCAGAATCTTCAGGCCCTCAGAGACGGAAATTTGAGTAGCTGGGTAGTTGCACTTATTCACATACCACCAGTGCTGAAAATGTTTACACTTAACATAGATTGTGTTTAATGATTTTAAGGCCTAATTCAGAGATGCATGTAAACCTGATGTTTACGCAAATCTCCAATTTTTTTAAATCTGCGCAAGCGCATAAGCCACACTGTGCACGTGCAGTTCTGGGGCTGCGAAGACGCTCACAGTGCACCAAATGCTGTAGCATGATTCACATTCTGCTGACATTAGGGGGGTAAAATGGAGCATCCTGGAAAACAGAGGCATGTCGGCCCCATTTTCTGGGCGTGCAACTTCACTGACCCCGATTTACCCAGACATCATCAGTAACCTGAGGATTACTTTGATATCCGATGGTCACGCAGTTGATCTGATGGCTGCGTCTTTGGATGCAGCAGTGGATCACAGAAGCCGACAGAGCGCATATTTTTACTTAAAACACCTCCTGCGGCTTTTCCGTATTGTAGCACAGCCACTACGTACAAAGACACAGCGGCTGTGCTACTCCGTCCATCTTTGTATCAGGCTCTTAATCAACATGTTATCCGCTATTCTCTTTGGACACACCAACGGAAGGTAATAATGAGTTAGGGCTAGATTACACAAACTGATAATCACCTGATACCTGAGTACCTGATAACTGAATACCATAGTTTACTAAAAAATAAAAATAATGACTTTTTTACAAGTGACAATGAAAAGACAAAGGTATTCAGTAACTTCTTTTCTTCTGTCTAGACAAAGATAAGCCAGTGTTCATATGTTGAATAATAATGCGACACCACACTAAATACCACTGTGACTGACAAATGCTGCATCCAAAAGATCACTACAAATAAAGCACATGGACCAGATAGCATACACCAGGAGTGATCAAAGGTCTAGGCTCACATATTTTTAAACCAATATTTCAAATTTTTTAAACTGAATGGGATGCAGGGGTGTCAGGGGGGGCAAGATATAATTTCTTTTCCAGTTCACAGTATGCCACACAGTAGTACTGATGTCATGCCATCGCGCGGAGGGATTGGGGCTGGCAGCACCAGCTAATTATAGGATGCTGTAATCAGCAGCACAGACTGCAGGGTGCTTGTCAGGAACGTCTAAATGATGTTCCGGTGGCGTTGCAGGAGTGATCCTGGATGCAGTTTTAGGCACCCTGCTATCCAGAAGCAAGGGCTGTAGGATGGAGATGGCGCTGCCCAGAGAGCCCTGCGTACTGTGCTGTGCCACCGATTGCATACCCCTAGTTATGGCCCTGCTGTATTACCCCTACACATTTAGAACACTATACTAATGGCGCTGCACCCATTTTCCCGGTGATTTCCTACTGCACATGCGCAAAACGCTGGGAAAATGGCCGTGATGGCCCGCTGGGAAAATGGCCGTGATGGCCATTTTCCAAGCATTTTCAGCAGTGTTACCCCGTGGGACATCGGAGAGGTAAGTGTGGAAAAAATATATGGATGCAGGGTGTGCCCAAGTACCCGTGTGAACTGCACACCCTGCACCCATTATAAATACTCCCCTGTGCTGTATGCATAAACACTCCATGCTCAGAGAGCTGTCACACTAAAGCTGGGCACACACCTAACAGATATATCTGCAGATGATGATTGTTCATACACACTGAACAACCATCATCTGTCATCTGGCCGTGGGTCCCACTGACTGGTGGTCCCACCGTGACCCCTGCCCCCGCAGCTGCTGCTGCAAGTCTACGGGCGGTCAGCTGATCACCTGTACACAAAGCTCGATGAACAGATATATCTGTCATCGGCTGTGTAGCATAACTGACACGATATGTCTGTGAACGACGTCATTCAAAGACATATCGCTGGTACACACTAGCCGACGGGTGGATGATACATTGGCCGATCATTTCATCGGCCAATATATCTGCCAGTGTGTACCCAGCATTAGAATCAGTCAATTGTCGCCTTTAAAATATCCCTTTGTAATTAGCGCTATTAAAAAAATTGCCCCTCTTATAATCAACCCCTAATGATCATGTCTAATCCCTTCATCCAAAACAATAGCTTCCCACAAATTATAATAATGCCTTCCTCCAGCCCTACTCACTGATCTGTGTGATACTCGGAGTGGCTCTCACAGGCGTCCCTGACTCCTCCTTATGTAAATATTATTTAGACTTTAATATATACCACTACTTATCCATGTAGTTCAGTCCCTCTCTGTGTACTTCTGGGCAGGGCCGCAACTAGGGGGGGCTAGAGGTGCACGTGCACCGGGTGCCGGAATGCAGGGGGTGAAAAAAGGCTGACTCACGGTGGCTTGGTTGCAGATTCAGATAACGGCCATCCAAAAATGGCCGCCGCCTAGGAGGAGACAGATGCTAGAGGTCCTTACTGGACCTCTAGTGTCTGTCTCCTGATTGGCAGCAGGCCATTTTCAAAAGATTCCATGCGTACTAGCCATCCGCATGGACTCTGCTGAAAACGGCCATCCAAAAATGGCCGCCGCCTAGGAGGAGACAGACACTAAAGGTCCTACTGGACCTCTAGTGTCTGTTAGGCCAGCGCAAGTGTCGGGAGAAGATGCTGAGAGCTGCATCTTCTCCCGTGAAACCCCCTGGCAATGAGCATAAACCCCATGGCAACAAGCATGAAACCCCCTGGCAATGAGCACAGAACCCCTGACAATGAGCAGGTAATTTTAATGTAATTAGAAGCCTTACTGTGGGGCATAAAATGGTGTCGGGCAAATATGTAAGTGACACTTTGGTAATAGGCATTACCGTGTGTGGCATAATGTGTAATGGGCATTCTGGTGTGTGGAATAATGTAAGTCACTATACCAGGGACGTCTGACTAGTGTACTGGCTTATGGAGGAGCAAGGACAAAATCCAGGTGCGGGAAGGGAGGGGGCACAAAATTGCTGCCTTGCACCAGGTGACAGATACCCTAGTTTCGGCCCTGTTCTAGGGTCCCGTAGCATTCTAGGGTCCTGTAGCATTGGCAGGGGTCACCTGAGAAGAGCTCAGTATGTGCAGTGCAGCAATAGGCTGCATGACCCCTACCTTACAGAAAGAAACAATGGGGTGGGAGTTGATTAGGCCAGAGCTCATAGTTACTTCGGACAGATGGAGAAATTCCTGCCCCCAACTCTTGACATTTAAAATGTGAGTTATCAGCCTGCCCATGACTGGTGCCCTTCTCAGATATTTGGGAGTAATGAGCCACACATTGCCATCATGCCAATCCTGAGGAGGTGGGGAGCTGCAGAAGATGGGGAGCTGCAGCTGCCTGCTCATGTGCTCTGCCCCCCCCCCTCCCTTTCTCCTGCAGTGTCTGCAGGGACTGTACCTCCAATGGGCACAGGTGCCTTTCTGTGGCTGCTGCTGGGCACACCCACACAACAACAAAGGTAAGGAGGAGGGAGGGAGGGAGGGAGGGAGGGAGGGAGGGAGGGAGGGAAGGAGGGAGGGAGGAGGAATAATGAGAATGAGGAAGAAGAATGATGAAGAGGAGGAAGAATGATGTGAAGGAGTGAGGAGGAGAAATGGGGTGGTGGGGCTCTACCATGGCATAATGTGTATAATGAGCTCTACTGTGGCGTTACTTGTATAAGTGGCTCTGCTGTTGTTTATTGTGTGTAAGGGGGTCTACTGTAGTACAACATGTATAAGGGGCTCTACTGTGGCATAATGTGTAAAAGGGGTCCTACTGTAGTGTAACATGTAAAAGGTCTCTACTGTGGCGTAACATGTATAAGGGGCTCTACTGTGGCGTAACATGTATAAGGGGCTCTACTGTGGCATAACATGTATAAGCGGTTCTACTGTGGTGTAAAGTGTATGAGGAGCTCTACTGTGTGGCGTAACGTGTATAAGGGATACCACTGTGTGGCACAATGTGTTATAAGGGGCATTACTGTGTCACAAAACCACACCCCTTTTTCAGAAGGATGTCCTCTTTGGGGTGGGTTTTTTTTTTTGGGGGGGGGGCAAATTACTGCCTTGCTCTGGGTGATGAAACTCCTAGCTTCAGCTCTGATTATGCAATAATTCAGCAACATGCAGATAGATTTATAGATTTTACTGTGCATATTATATGTAAGGTTATGCTTTTGGGGACTAAAAGTATACAGGCATCTTATTCCCTAAGTAGATCTAGTATTGTGTAAAACTATGATGAATCTGTACAGGATGTGGTCTTAAACGAAAACATAATTGTTCCACATATCCTAAGCACTAGTGAGGGTTCACTATGAATTTGCAGTTCAGATATTGCTGGCAATTCACAATAAGGATGTGTTGGTAAATGAAGAAAATGAATAAGGGTATTGCTTTCTCTAATGGTACTGGTTTTTTGTTTGTTTTGTTTATTAAAGAAACAGGAACTTGTTTTACTATCATCACTGCTACATTTTAACAGCCACTTTATAGATCATGATGACACTTACCTGACCACAGGACCGGTCCCTTTTTTGTCATAGAAAATAAGCACTGAATAAAGGAATGGAAGATCTTTTATGAGGGAAGACAGAGCTACAGTAGATTAATTTATATTAGAGAAGAATGTCAGAAATATACATGAGCACAATGGACATTTGTTTTTTCTATCAACACCTACGTAGCTGCATATAAGAAAATCAATAGCATTTATAAGAATAGATTGTGGTCAAAGCAGTTCAACATGCAGTGACTCCTCCAAAATAATAACTCTATGTGTGCACTATCTCTTTGTGAGATGTGGCAGGTCACAATAGGGCAGTATGTATTACTGTTAGATGTCCGTGGTTGTCTCATTAATGTGATAAGAAATTGATCTGCAAATGTGATGTATACTCTCTTCTGTCAGATGGCTTAAGTTTCTGTTCACCCACTGTCACTGTTGGCTCATTACCTTCGAAGACTGGAAAATAGCTTTCTTAGCAGGCTGTTGTTAGCATTGAGCAGTTTCACAATTGTGTTGATGTCATGATGAAATTAATTTGAGAGAGCCAAAGACCTTGTGACATTCAGCACACAGAAGACTTTCGATTCCATGTGGGCAATCCAATCCTTTTACCCATTCTCCTGATGCCCACATTGCTTCTCTAAAAAGTATATACTCTCACATACACATCTATAATTTCTGAGATTTTAAAGATAACTTTCTGATTTTATATGGGCTGACAAGTTATTTATAAGTTTAATAGAACGCCAAAAAAAGCACAGAAAGTGTACTGTATTTGGCCCATTCAGTGACAGTGTTATATGAAAGAAATATGAATCTTTGCTAACAGAATTCATGCTTGATTACCCACTGACCTGCATGGAATCTCACATTTAAATCTTTTTCAGTCTGTAAAAATTGTGGTAGTTCTCTATTCTCTGTCACTTACTGGCACTGATTAGCTTTCTAATGTTGCCCAATGCAGAATAAATCAGTAAGAGATATATAATAAGAGGGTATAATTAGGTCATAAGCATATAAAACCCATCTATCCCCAATAATTCAATATTTTTTCCTACTGATTATTAAACAAAATAACATGTATTTAGCATTTCAATATATTATGTTTTATAATTCTTTCACATTGTTTAATATAACCATTTAAACAACAGATATTTTGTTTTCAGGTTTCATATTGATTGCACTGGGCCTGACTTAGAGATGGACGCTAATGTGATCGCAGCTGCAATTTCACACGCAACGCAGCGGCGAAAATATGCTAATATATGCAAAGATCACCCGAGCATATGGACGCCCACTGCTTGCCTTCTTACCTGCGTGCTACGACACATACCTGCATTAATATTGATAACATCGCCGCAAAATCGGCTGCCTACTTGCCCTTGTGGCAGGTCTGACCTGCCGCAGTCTTGGGAGCTCTTTAGACACAACAATGGGTATCCCCCAGCACTCGGAATGATATCAGCAATAAGATTTGAAAAACTACATGGTGGTAGATAATTCAGAGATCTCAGTTGCATATATTTGCAAAAATATGGCTACGTCACGTCACGGCTTCTCTGATTACAGGAGGTTCCTACTTCTAAGTCAAAGTCTCGGGTGCGGAACCCCAAAAAGCAAGCAAAGGCCAGCCACCCCAGGGCAGCACACCAGTGAGAGACTAAGGTGTTAGTAAGTGTTAATAATAATATTAATAAATCAAAAATTATGTGTTAAAGGGTGATACACAGGTGAAGGGTGTAATTAAAATGCTAAATAAAGTAGTATTAGTAGAAAAATAAGTGTTAAGAAAGTGCTAAATAGAGTGTTCTAGTGTGCCACCCCAAAGCAGTCTAGCCACACCAACCCAGGGAGCACCGCGCCGCAAACTCATCCCTAAAAATAATAACATACAATCTGGGGCATATAATTGCCAAATATAAGGCCACATAATAATGGCACATACACAAACATATCTAAAATCAGAGCCAGCTTACCTTGGAGTCACCCCTTGGTCCTCCTAATGGCACTACAGGAACCAGCATTCCCTCCAAACGCTGGTCCCATCTATGCCTCTCAGAACTGCAATGCATATTGGTATCTGCTCAATCACCTTAGTAATATCACTCAGGTGCATGAAAGGGAGGGGTTAGTCTATACAATAAATAGCAAAGGGTATCCCCCAACACTCGGAACGATATCAGCAATAAGATTTGAAAAACTTGGGTGTCTGGCCTTTGCTTGCTTTTTGGGGTTCCACGCTCCAGACTTTGACTTAGAAGTAGGAACCTCCAGTAATCAGAGAAGCCGTGACGTGGCCTGGAGGCTTAGCCATATTTTTGCAAAAATATGCAACAGAGATTTCTGAATTATCTAATTGTAGTTTTTCAAATCTTGTTGCTGATATCATTCCGAGTGCTGGGGGGATACCCTTTGCTGTTTCTTGTATAGACTAACTAGTCCCTTTCATGCACCTGAGTGATATTACTAAGGTGATTGACAGGAAGAGCTCTTTAGACACGCAGAGCTGTGTATGCACTCGCAGTGGCTAATTTATGCACACCCATGTAACAGCGTTTAAACAGACACACCTGCGTTTCTCAGACCACACCCCTTCACCAACCCCAACTGCTGAAAACCTGTCACTCACTCTGCGATGGATTCCTGTGTGTGGCCTAGATCACAGTGCGATCGCTTTGCATGCGCAGTGCGGCAAATACTCGCTCGACTGCGTATGTAATCACCTTTGCGTCCTTCACAGAATCAAGCCCACTGACAGGTGCAAATTACCAAGCTTACCACCTGTAAGCCCTATCCTCAATGACATTCAGTTTGTGTATACAACTGCGAGAGCAAACCGCATGTGAAAATACATATAAGCGCTATCCATTTGTGACAAACATGTCATATGCGCTTGATTCACATGCATTTGCAAAATATGTTAAGACAGATAGAAAGTAAATAGATATATAATATGTGCAAGCAATTACACACAATGAGTGCATATTTTAACCAGAACACACAAGATCAGAAAAACATGTATTAAAACATATAATTTATTGCACGTAGAGTAAGAGATAATGCGTCCCTCAAAATGAAGTTATATTTTTATATATGTCAAAGCAATTATTTGTTAGTCCACACAACTAGGATATTGGAAATAAAGTATCCATTGTAGTAAAAGTCTCAATTTTTACGGAAACAAAGTGTCAAGCAATGTCCTTATCTCCTTATAAGAAGGGAAAAAATGAGCTGCACAGTATCTGAATGGTAATGAGCACACACTTTAAAAGATTTTGTTACCACATGCTGGCGTAACCGGAGCCAGGATAATGAATTCAGCATCCCAGATATGGGTTATCTTGGTAAGTATCGTCACTGCTGTCGCTCTGTACAGAGTCACCGCTAACGGTTTCTATGACTCGATATTGCCTGTCGTCTACGGGAGATATATCCCAATGGTAGTAAGGTTCTGTGTGGCTCTATGTTACGGGAGGCAGGCTTGTCATAAAGGGAGCGGTCTGCTCTTGATGTTGTTTGGCCCCGCTCTGTTGTACTGCAACTCACAGTGAATTATAACCGCTGCCAGCTGGATAAGCCTTCCGTAAATCAACGATAGGTCCTTTGGATAAACATCCTTGATGCGTTTCTCCATCTTGTTAAAGTGACGATTTCCTCAGAGGGTAAGTGTATATGATCTGTCAATGGGCCCCTTTATATACTGGACTTGGCCAGACACATTTGTGGACAATCAAGTTAATTAACTTAATATACAGCAATCAGAACACATGTGTCTCTAGATAATGGCATAAGAACAATCATTAAAAAGGTACCACATATATAGAATAAAAATAAGCATTCAATATGCAGTATATATGACTAGAAAATATACTAAAAATACATTACAAAACACATCATAAAGATTGTTAATGGCATCCGCTAAGAGTATTGTAATCAGGCAGCATCAACATATCTGTTTAAAACACAAGGAATGGATAAACTTATCCTTCTTCCTGCATCTTTGCTGTGGCTCAACACATAGAACACCAGCAACATCCCATGTACAGTATGCGTCCAAGTTCGAACCCCATTTGTTCTATCTTTTTATCTGTTTATCCCTTAGATTTAGTTGGTTTCATTCCCTATTTAATTTAAACTGTATTTGGAATCTCATAACAGAATTAAATGTAACTAAATTTCAACTAGATATCCCAGTCATTAAAAGCATAGATCACAGCTAAAAAAATTCACTTTCAAGTGCTGGTGCTGTGGCTCAACGCACAGAGCGCCAGCATCACCATTCAAACAAACCCAGGTTTATATCCCAACGCTATATTCAGATCCCAATGGTTCATTTTTTATTTCTTTTGTGTTGTTTATATATATCACCAAAATAGTTAAACAATATACATAATACCATATTTAGATCTATTTTGTTTTTGTTATGTCTACTTAACTATGTCTTTATAATTTTTAATATTGATCACAAGAATTCAAGATTACTCATCTTTTGATGACCTTATCATGGAACTTATTTATTATGACACAGGACTATACATTAAGATGAGAGAATATGTAAGCTATATCTTTTTTTTTCCAATATATGTTTATTATATTTAGTGCAACATATAACCACAGAATAAGTAATTCAATTGAAGTTGCAATTCACGTTCCCAATCCCCGTAACTTTAGGCAGGGTTGATAAAGAGTTCTCAATCAGGAGTTTATAGCCTCTGGAGAGAAAGTGTGTCGGGCGGGCAAATGCCAGACACATGTCCTCAAAAGCTGTCAAAGGTCTGCCACCAGCCACTCGTAGTACTCTGCACTGGGCAAAATGTTTTAACTGTAGGTAACGCCAAACCTCAGAGTTTGGCAATGACCACGCTGTCTGTAATTCACAAAAGGGCAATACACCTGTACTTCCCACCAGCTGGCTTACACGCGTCACTCCCAATTGAAACCACACTCTAAAACTAGCAGTCAGTGTACCTTGAGGAAAGTTGGGGTTGTCAAACAGTGGGTCAGAGGCGAGAACAAGGAGGAAATCCAAAGGCTGTCTCCATAACTTATTCCACCGTGTAGGGCCAATCGTGGGATGAGGTATAATGGAAACTTTGGACAACCAAGGGTATATAGATATTGAAGTTGGAAGGGAATGATTTTGCAAGATAACCCACTGCTTGCCATCTTCAAATCTAAAGCAGTCAAGTATCCTACCAAATAAATAGGGGGAGGAGCCCTAGATTACACACCCTAAGCACAATGTGAAGTGCTACTTGCTGAGACTTGTAGTGCTGCAAGCATAAAGAGACAAATGCAAGTGCACACTCTAACCATGCTGAACCTAATAATATAACTGCTAAATCGCAGGTTCTTTGCATAATAATGGCCATAATTATGGGCCTTCCCACTGCGTCCAGGTGACCTCTATCAGGCAGGTCCCTAACACTCCCATGGAACAAATATAGGGTACGGGACCCCCCAGGCCAACCCAGCAGAACTGCCCCATGGTAACACACTAGTGTGAGATTTAAAGTGTGGGTTAAATAAACTCCTATGTGTTAGGTCCTACATAAGTAGGAGGTTATAATTAAAAGTGTATAAAGTGCTACACATATATATATATATATATATATATATATATAAAAAGAAAACTAAAAATGTGAAAAAGTGATGCCATGAAGCAGTCCAGCCACACCAGCCCAGAGAGCCCCGCACCCCAATACCAGTGCCAAAACTGACATAGCATATATATTATAGGTCTTACCCTCAGTGTGCCTCATTAGATGTGCAGTCTTGGAGTGCAAGGACTCCGTGCTAATTAAAAACACCCAGGAACAGGAGGGAGGGGTGCTAATCAAGGTGGGAGGAGTCTCATCCTTCCAGTGTACATACATACACACAGTACAAAATAGATAGGGGGAGGGGCCCTAGATTGCACACCCTAAGCACAATGTGAGGTGCTACCTGCTGAGACTTGTAGGGCTGCAAGTATCCTACCAAGCATGATGGCGTCGTAGTATGTAAGAAAGTGAGGGAGTTGAAACCCCTCTAAATGTTTTAGTTGAAACAGAATGTCATGTTTAAAACGGGGTCTCCATCCTCCCCATCCAAAATCTCTCACCAGTCTATGGAGGTCAAGAAACCACTGTTTTGCTATATGAATGGGAAGAGCCTGTAACAAATAGAGCACCCTCGAGAGAATATTCATTTTCACTATGTTGATTCTTCCGAACCATGAAAAATGTTTACGTCACCATTCCCCAAGCTCTAGTCTAAAGTTTCAAGAAGAGGTGAAAAATTATCCTTGAAGAGATGGGATAGTTCAGTATTTAGAACCACCCCCAGATATTTTAAGCTAGATGGATGCCAAGCAAAATCAAAGGACTCTTTCAGCATTGAAACAGAGTGGGAGGTGGCAGGTTAACAGCCACAGATTTCGAGTAACTCACCTTAAAATTTGATAGTAGGCCAAATCTATTGAATTCAGCCATGAGGTTGGGGATCGAAATAACTGGATTTGATAAAATCGCCAATAAATCATCGGTGAATCACGCCAATTTATATTCTTTGTTCCCAACTATAAAGCCTGAAATGTCGGAGTTGCATCGTATAGTGCGGGCTAGAGCCTCCATACAAAGTATGAAAATAAGGGGGGAAAGGGGGCATCCCTGACGTGTACCATTGTTAATTAATACTGGCTCCGACAGAGAACTATTCATTTTAATGCGAGCAGTGGGATATCGATACAATGCCATTATCCTCTGAAAACAAGTCGGACCCAGGCCCAGGTGAGTCAGTAAGCCCTGCATAAAAAGCCAATTAATCCTGTCAAAAGCTTTCTCAGCATCAGTTGAAAGTAGCGCCATCGGGATAGCACTGCTGGAAGCCAAGTGCACGAGGTCGATGATCTTGGTGGTGTTATCACGAGCCTCTCGGCCCGGGATGAACCCCACCTGATCAGAGTGAATGAGCATGGGGAGCAGCATTTTAAGTCTGTTGGCAATCAGTTTGGCAAATAGTTTCACATCTACATTGAGAAGTGAGATTGGGTGGTAACTGGGGCACTGAGCAAGGTCCTTACCCACTTCATGAATAACTGCAATATGTGCTTCTAAGGACTGGGCTGAAAAACATTTATCTGTGGAAATCTCATTAAAGGCCTGGAGCATTTTGGGGAGCAACATTTCACCAAAGGTTTTGTAATAGAAAACTGTGAAGCCATCAGGTCCTGGACTTTTGCCAGAGGGGGTAGACTTAAGGGCCTCTTTTAATTCCATTAGGGAAAATGGGGTATCAAGCCAAGACTGGTCAGCTGGAGACAGCTTGGGAAAATCGGACTCTTGGAGATACTGGGCTACTACATCTCGGAAGGAGGCAGACTCCTCAGGAGTTTGGGGATCAGAAAGGTTATATAGTTTGGAGTAATAGGAATGGAAAGCTGTCGCAATATCTTGAGTAAGAGTATGATCTTTACCAGAGGAGTTCTTAATCGTCTGAATATAAGTAGTGGCCCTCTGTGTATGAAGAGCCCTTGCTAAATATTTGCCGGGTTTATTGCCCCACTGAAAAAATCAGTTCCTACATAGCCTGAAATCACGTTTTATTCTATCAAAGAGCAGTTTGTTCAGAGCTACTCTTGTCTCTTTTAAATCTGCTAGCACTGTGTCGGATGGGGATGACTTATGGGAGGTTTTTAAGTCCTTGAGTTTCTGTAAAAGGAGAAGTTTCTGACCTTCTCTTTCCATTTTTAGCATGGAACCCAATTGGATTAGTTTACCTCTTAAAACACATTTGTGGGCCTCCTACACTGTGACCCCCGAGACCTCTAGGGTTTCATTGAGGGAAATATAGTCACTAATGGTTTCGGTCACCTGTGATTTACAATGGGTATCAGTAAGGATAGTTTAATTTAGTCGCCACGTACACTGCTTGGCATAGGGATAGGAGGATGACAACGTCAGAGAGACAGGAGCGTGGTCAGACCATGTCATTGGGCCTATGGAAGTATGTCTAAGTAAATGGAGGAACCTATGAGACAAGAAAAAGTAGTCTAGTCTTGAGTAAATATTATGGGGAGTAGAGTAAAAAGTGTAGTCTCTAACATCTGGATTCTGGAGCCTCCACGTGTCAACCAGCTGGTATTCATGTGCCTAACCTTACGGTGAAATTTAGAGGAACATCTGGCAGAAGCACTAGAGACATCGAGTTCTGGCTGTACAGTCCAATTCATATCTCCTCCCACCACAAGAATACCTTCCGCCAAAGAGTCCACCTTATCCAACATCCCGTCAATGAAGGCTGGTTGGTTCTGGTTAGGGACATAGAGATTAACAAAAGTATACGATTGACCATATAATTTGCATTTGATTAAAAGAGCACTACCCTCATCTAGACTAACCCCTAATGTTTTACCTTTAATATTGTTGCTAAAGAAGGCAAGGGAAAGTTACGGTCCTTAAGTAGGGGAGCAGCACC
Organism: Taudactylus pleione; assembly: GCA_031769625.1. NCBI lineage: Eukaryota > Metazoa > Chordata > Amphibia > Anura > Myobatrachidae > Taudactylus > Taudactylus pleione. Next base: position 25,113,511 of record JAUIMM010000006.1, read on the forward strand.
ACATATAAAGTGTGTTTCCTGTATAAAGGCCAAGTCTGACCTTGCAGCATATAAATCTCGGAGAGCTCTGCAGCGTTTTTCAGGTATATTTAAGCCTTTAGAATTAATGGATACTACTTGAATAGTCGTTGCTTGTTTATCAACTGACATCATGAGTGTGGAACAGCGCTAGAATGGGATAAGGGAAAGGGAGAGCAACAAGAGGGAAGGAAGGTGGAAGGAAAACATAATAGACGATATACATACATAATATAACAAACAAATAAAAAAGAGTGCAGAAAAAGAAAATCCGCTCCCTGGGGGTATGGACACGATAACCACATCCAAGACCAAGATAAAACAATGGCGGATCAGGTTGTCACTGGGAATCAGTGACAGCGACAAAATCAAAATCAACAGGACATTATAGGAAAAACAACTCCTAAGAAAAAAGTAAAAAGAACCAGATATAGAAACAAGAAAACCTAAGTGGAGAGATCAATAAGAAAAATCTATGATTTGTGGCCCAGGAAAAGAGCAGACACACGAGATTATGGCACCACGGGGCAGCCGACTAACAAAATTTCTTCGTACACAGATATAAAAGTGGAGATACAAATATAGTGAGCAATATGGATAGAAGACAAAGAATGGAATGAGTCTCCATCAGGGGGTGCAGAGTTCAGAGGATCTCGCTGACTCGGGAGATTTCATACCTCTATCAACAAGCTGCCAATTATTCTCACCCGTGGAGAGAGTCGGAGGTATAGAGTCTAGAAGACGATCCCGCCAGTAAGGCTATCAATTGAATACCCTGGTCAGAGCATAAGATAGGTAAGTCATTTGGTTCCTTGAGGATAGACGTTTTGCCGTTGTAGGTAACCTGTAAGCTAAATGGGAAGCCCCATCTATATTTGATGTCTAATTTCCATAGCTCTGCCATAAGAGGCTGTAAGGATCTACAATTTTGGAGAGTGGTCCAAGAGAGACCCTGGAAGATTTGTATCCGCTGATCATCGATATCAATACCATCGAGACGGCAAACCTTACGAAGGATGTCTTCTTTCTGAGCATAATAATGCAGGCGGCAAATCATGTCCCTAGGATGGTCTGTAGAAGTACCTCTTGGATGAAGAGAACGATGTGCTCTGTCAAACATGATGGAGGAGTTTGAATCTTGTTCAAGGACCTAATTAAAAATTCTAGTGAGGAAGTCTATGAGACCTTGTGAAGAGATGTCTTCAGAGATACCTCGAAGCCACAGGTTATTTCTCCTCCCTCTATTATCCAGGTCTTCCAAATGACTTTGTAGTTGCTTAAATTCAGTCGCCTGCCAAATCACAGCCTCACGGAGAGCATTATGAGATATCACTGAGGCGTCTGTAAATTCTTCAAGGGAAGATAACCGAGTGCCCAGATGGGATACATCAGTTTTGATATTAAGTTCCATGTGTATAGTGTCCCGTATACTATGTTCTAACTGCTCAAAGTCTTGTTTAGTAAGCATAGACTTCAACAGCTGTAAGACTTAACCTATATCACCAGCCTCTGTGGCTGAGTCCAGAGAAGCACTGGCCTCCTTTTGAGAGGGCACATCAGAGGACGGCGAGGGCTGAGAAGAGTGTGGTGTGGACTAGAACCAGATGGAGTAGGATTTGAAGGTTGGAAGAACTGTCGCATACCAGGACGGTTCGGAGGGCCAACAGGATGTGCAGAGTCTCTCTTGGAAACACATTTTTTATCTTTCCCCATGAAAGAGCTGGAAAGGTGGACCAGAAGGTCAAGAAATTCTATACTTTTAGGAGAAATCTCAATATATAGGTGGTGTGTATCAAAATTAAGGCTGTCGCTGGTCACGTCTCCCCATTGTGGTGATTAAGTCGACATCATGTCAGCAGCAAGCCCAATCAGTGGGCACTAAATAGTATCCAGCAGAGAGGCATCTCATCTCTCCATTCAGGAGCAGCAGGACAGGGAATGCAGGGCAGGCAGAATCAGTGTAAGGAGTTGTAGTGGAAAAAGCCAGCAGGGGGAGAGGAGGTAGTGTTACAGTCACTAATATGTTGTTACATGTAAGATGTAGTCTCTTCTTGAAGGATCCCTTAACACCAGTACCTGTGGCTGGAGTCTTCTTCCATAGAGGATGTGTCAGAGTTCAGCCGGGGATCGGCCGTCCCTTATCGTCCCGCCGGCTTCCTCTGACTTCCCGGGCAGTCGGGCGTCTGGCACGGCGACGTGGGAGGAGCTGAGCATTCACCCTGTAGCTGTGGTGTCAGGTGACCCGGTGAGCGGGGATCGCAGTTTCCGTCATGGGCACCGCCATGACACTTTCCCTATGTCAGTACTTCCTTCCCTGAGTGGCCCGGATGGTCAGCTGATGCTGTGGGCCTATCAGCAGGCTTCCAGGGGTATATATCCAGCTCCTGTGCCCCAGGTAGTTGCCTGAACAATCATTGTCGCCGTTAGTGTAACTAGAGGAGTCTTGTTCCAGGTTCCCGTGCTTCCAGCGTGTTTCTTCCAGAAGCTTCTGAGCTATCTCACCACAGTGCCTTTACTATCAACAGCCTGTGTGCAAGTTCAACCTCCATCTCTCCACAGTGCCTTTACTATCAACAGCCTGTGTGAAAGCTAACCTCCATCTCTCCACAGTACCTTTTCTAATCAACAGCCTGTGTGCAAGTTTAACCTCCATCTCTCCACAGTGCCTTTACTAAGCAACAGCCTGTGTGCAAGTTAACCCTACATCTCACCACAGTGCTTTACCATCACAGCCTGTGTGCAAGTTAACCCTTCATCTCATCACAGTGCTTTTACCATCACAGCCTGTGTGCAAGTTAACCCTTCATCTCACCGCAGTACTCTTACCATCACAGCCTGTTTGCAAGTTAACCCTTCATCTCACCTCAGTGCTTTTACCACCACAGTCTGTGTTCAAGTTAACCCTTCATCTCATTGCAGAGCTTTTACCATCACAGCCTGTTTGCAAGTTAACCCTTCATCTCACCTCACTGCTTTTACCACCACAGCCTGTGAGCAGAGATCATCCGGCCTCAGGAAGTCCATCCTATTCTCCCACCTCCAGGGGTGAGGAACCTATGCAGATCAACAGAACCAGGTTAACCACGGCTGAATGCAATCGGCGCTTTCAAAATAAATTGTGTCTTTATTGCGCTGCCCCTGAGCACATCTTAAAGAATTGTCCCCTGCTGGCGGGAAATGCGAGACTCTAGTTGATGTCGGGAGCATTCAATTAGGGGTCATTTTTAAGCACTCCCAATTAACTGACAGTTTATTGCCTGTATCTCTTTCCCATCAGTTCAGGACAAGGGATGTTAAAGCCCTTATAGATTCCGGTTCTGCGGGAAATTTATTTCCAAATCTTTAATCCAGTCCCTTGGTATTTCGGTGGTACCTTTACCTGACAAATTACTGCTCTCCGGTGTAGATGGTAAAACCGTACTAGGTGAATCCATATCCTTGAAATCCCAGCCCGTGACCCTCAGGGTTGGTTGCCTGCACCAAGAGACCATTGAATTCCTCATACTTCCTAACTCTGCTTACGAGCTGGTTCTGGGCTTACCGTGGTTAAGGAAGCATAGTCCTACTTTTGATTGGTCCAGTATGCAAATTGTATCATGGGGACCAAACTGTTTCCATCGGTGCCTAACCCAAGTACTTCCTGTACGTACCCACTCTGTGCACCCCAGTACAGGTGCAAAGTTCCCCCCGACCGACAAGCCAAAAGATCCTTCTGTCTCCAGTCTACCACAAACATATCAAGATTTTGCCGATGTCTTCTGCGAGCAGACTGCTGATCAACTCCCTCCTCATCGGTCGTGGGATTGTGGAATAGAGCTTCTCCCGGGGAAGATTCCCCCTCGGGGCCAGACCTATCCTTTGTCAGTTCCAGAAACAGCCGCCATGGCGACTTACATTAAGGAAAATTTAGCCAAAGGGTTCATACGGCCTTCCTCCTCCCCTGCAGGGACAGGGTTCTTTTTTGTGAGCAAGAAGGATGGAGGCCTCCGGCCCTGTATAGACTACCGTGGCCTCAACCAAATTACTGTAAAAAATCGGTATCCATTACCTTTAATTCCTGAGCTTTTCGACAAGGTTCGTGGAGCTAAATTGTTCTCTAAACTATATCTTCGTGGGGCATACAATTTGATACGAATCAAAGCTGGGGATGAGTGGAAGACCGCCTTCAATACCAGAGATGGTCATTTCGAATATCTGGTAATGCCTTTTGGACTCTGCAATGCGCCAGCTATATTCCAAGGCTATGTAAATTAAATCTTTCGGAACATTCTCTACAGCTTTGTCATCATCTATTTAGATGATATTCTAATCTTTTCTAAGGATCTCCAAACTCATCGCCAACATGTTCGAGAAGTTCTAGTTCGCCTTCGAAAACACCACCTTTATGGAAAGTTATCCAAGTGTCTCTTTGAACAAACCACAGTTCCCTTCCTAGGACATATAATTTCTGGGGAAACCATTCAGATGGATCCAGAGAAACTGAAAGCGATCTCTGAATGGCCATTACCAAAATCTTTAAAAGCTACCCAATGTTTTTTGGGATTTTCAAACTATTATAGGCGGTTCATACCGAATTTTTCCACTCTGGTGTCTCCCATTACTAGTCTCACATGGAAGGGCGCTAACCCAGCCCAATGGCCGGACTCAGCCATACAGGCCTTCCAAAGATTGAAAGAGGCATTCTCTACTGCCCCTATCCTTTGCCAACCCCAACTGGATAAACCATTTTTTGTGGAAGTGGATGCCTCTTCGGTGGGTGTAGGGGCGGTATTATCCCAAATTTCCAGTGACGGGAAGAAACATCCATGTGGATACTTCTCTCGTAAATTTTCCTCTGCAAAGAAAAACTATGCGATTGGAGATCAAGAACTCCTAGCTATGCGTCTGGCATTAATGGAGTGGCGTCATCTATTGGAGGGGGCCAAGTTTCCAGTTACCATTATTACTGACCATAAAAACTTAATTTACCTTCAGACAGCTCATCGCTTAAACGCCAGGCAGGCCCGCTGGTCCTTGTTTTTCTCAAGGTTTAACATTAAGCTTCAATTTTGCCCGGTAATTTGAACAAAAAAGCGGATGCTCTCTCCCGGTCTTTTCTACTCGACACACAGGAAGAAGATCATCTGAGATCTCATCCAATCCTGGATCATATGGTCTTCGCTTCAACTCAAATATTGACCCCGCCTCCGGGGAAAAATTTTGTGACTCCCGAATTATGGAAAAAGTTGTTAATCTGGGCTCATAGGGCCTGATTCAGACCCACTCGCGAGCGGCTGTCCACTCGCAAGTGGGTCGATGGTCTGCACTGAGCATGCGCACGACGGAGGGAGCTCCGTCGTGCGCATGCGCCAGACACGACGAGCGAAGGACTTTCCTTCGCTCGTTGTGTCCGATCAAAGGGGGCGTGCTGTCAATGTTGATTGACAGCACGCCCCCTTTGGTGGGCGTGCCGGGGGCGTGCCTCCCTGACGGGGGCGTTCCCACGGGAACGCCTCCCGTCAGAAGCCGGCCCACTGACATCACTAGTGATGTCAGTGGGAGTGATTTTGGCTCTGATAGAGCCAAAATCACTCCGGAGCTTGCGGTTGAAAACCTCAACCGCAGGCTCCGGCTCGCAATTTCGATGGTCGCGATGGTCACGACCATCGCGGCCATCAAAATGCACGCTCGTATAGCCTGTGGGTGGTGACCCACAGCTATACGAGCGTCCAGGAGGACGCTCCATGAAAATGGAGCCCGGCCCTCATGCAGAGCATGCGCTCTGCTCAGAGCGTACGGCTCTGAATGAGGGCCATAGTTCTCTATTTGCTGGGCATTCTGGTATTTTCAAAACATACAAGTTTCTTCAGCGTTCTTATTGGTGGCCCTTGATGAGAAAAGATGTTCAAGAATTTATTTTGTCATGTGTAAAATGCTCACAGGATAAAGTTTCTCGCAAAAAAAGTGCAGGTCTTCTACATCCGTTACCCGTTCCTACTATTCCTTGGACCCATATATCCATGGATTTTATCTCTGAGCTTCCACACTCCAAAGGACATAACACCATATGGGTAGTGGTGGATCGTTTTTCAAAAATGGCACATTTTATACCATTAGTAGGTCTGCCATCTGCTCCCCATTTGGCAAAAATTTTTGTTAAAGAAATTTTTAGATTACATGGTCTTCCAAGAGAGATTGTTTCCGACCGTGGAGTCCAATTCATAGCCAAGTTTTGGAGAGCCTTATGCAGCGCTTGTGGAACCAAATTAAAATTTTCATCAGCTTACCACCCACAAACTAACGGGCAAACTGAGAGGGTTAATCAGGAACTGGAGACCTTTATAAGACTTTTTGTGTCCTCTTCACAGGATGATTGGGTGGACTTACTACCTTGGGCCGAGTTTTCACATAACTTCAAGTACCACACTTCCTTCAATTCCACACCTTTTTATACTGTTTTTGGTAAACATCCAGATTTCCAACATTTACCTTCGGTGGAGGTCCCTGCAGTTACTGACGTTGTAGAATCTTTTTCGACCATTTGGAAGAAGATCCATGCCTCATTGAAACAATCATCCAAGAATTATAAAAGATTCGCTGACAGACGACAGGTCGCGGTTCCTCTGCTGAGAGTTGGAGATAAAGTCTGGGTATCTACTAGGAACATCCGACTGAAAGTTCCCAGTATGAAGCTGGCCCCACGCTTCATCGGTCCGTACCGCATTCACAAAGTGATCAACCTTGTTGCTCCCACCTCAATTGAAGATATCTAATACCTTTCATATTTCTCTGTTGCGACCTTTGGTGTTAAATCGGTTCCAAACCACCTCTCCTAAATGACCTCAAGTACAAACTTCTCAAGGTACAGAATTCGAAGTTGGGAAGATTCTGGATTCTCGGTTTAGATCCAACATTCTCCAATACCTCATTGATTGGAAGGGTTATGGTCCTGAGGAGAGGGCATGGATCAGAGCCACAGATGTCACATCCCTGTTATAGTAATGGACAAGGAACAAGGATCTTCACAGGCCCCCATTACCGCAGAAAGATCCAGGTTTGCTGCAAGAGCCTGGGGAGTCATGCCCCTCCTTGGACGATACCTTGTCAACTCCATGGGTAAAGTTCTATTTTGAGGGGTTGCAACTGAAAAGTGAATTGAGTGGTGGTCTGACCACGTGACTGGGTTTATATTTAGGTCAGAGACATCTAATCCAATCTGGAAGACAAGATCAAGAGTGTGACCACTTATATGAGTAGCCGAAGGAATGACTTGTGTGAGGCCCAGAGCATTCATTGTGCACAGGAGATCTTGGCCAAGGTGCGAGAGCTCATCATCAATCCATGCATTGAAATCCCCAAGGATCAGCTATCTTTGATGCTCAAGAACTAGTCCAGCAACAATATCTGCAAATTCTTGTAGAAATATCTTTCCATCTCCAGGGGGGCGATAAATGAGAAGTACTCTGAATCCTAATTCTGTAGAACTCCGAGCAGCGATGCACTCAAATGAGTGAGTCATTTCCTTTGGGTGAACCCTAAGTTTCAGTGCTTTTCTAATGGCCCCTCCCCCTCCCCTGCGGTTAAGTCTTGGGTTGTGAATGACAGAATATTTTTTTTGGTACTGCAGCTTCCAAGATAGGTGCTGCATTTTCATCTAGCCAAGTCTCTGTAATACAGGCAAGATCTGCAGATTCAATAAGGTCAGCAATCGTGGCAGTATTGTTTCTTAAAGATCTGGCATTACAAAGGACAGACCTGATTGGGCATACCGGAGTGCCTGTAGTTTTCTTTATATTGAGTGTGGGAGCTCTGGGGATGTCAGTCACAGAGCAGGAGTTTAATGATCTGTTCTTCCAAGCACAGGGCCATTTGATAGGTACCACTTCTAGTTGTCTCCTATATGAAACTGGTGAACCTGAAGGCAAGGAACTTACGTGGTTACAGCAGATAAGAGATTTTCGTCCTCGCTTCCCATGACTGCCCCGTTGAGTTTTTTGAAAATGCCAAGAGATTTAAGAATGGAAGCCTGTGCTGGATCAATAGGAACTGCTGCTCGTGGTGGGCGGAGTGAAAGCATAAAGCTGGAGGTGTAAAAATACATTGGGTCATCGATGAGAGAGCATGAATTGCATATGATTAAGAGAGAAGATCAAGTAGTTTTTATTTTTCTGTTTTCTCAACTCTGTGTATGGCCCAGAAGTTATAATGGGATTCATGAGCAGAGTAATTTAATTTGGCCATTGCTATGTCCAGTTGCTTCTCACTTGTACAAAATGTATGTTTTGAATAAGGAGTATCTAATAAGCTAACTTGTCTTTTCAGTTGATGATTTAGTTACACAAAGTATGGCTTGTGGAAAGGTGTTAGAAGCCATTCCTATTGTATAGGTGTGAAAATCCCAGTGTGAGACTCCTTTTGAAGTAGATATTCTGCGCAAGGGTAAAGATAACATGTCTCCAGGTGACAAAAAAAAAGGGCAAGATGGCGTCTGTCACCAGAGGTAGATAACGCAGGCCCTGTCAGCAGCTGAAATCCATCCCCTGCAGTAAGGTAAGTATCAATGTGGACACACAGAGGGATGCCAGCAGTGGATGAATCTGGGGGTGTGCAGTCCCGGGTGTCAGAACACTGGCAAGAGCTCTCTGGTACACGCCGGGGACGGAACTCCACCTGAGCCCACGGCTGCTCTGTAGTAGGCCACAGCATCAGGGGCCACCGATTGCAGCAGAGTGGAGCTGACAAGGCACCGCTCTGGAGGCACAGGTTAGAGGACCCCACAGGGAGCACCAACTGAGGGGGATATCCACTGGGGAGCCACTATGGAGTCTCTAATAGCGGGAGCTCCACTGAGATGCGACTGCTCCAAACGCCGGTCAGACCACACCCCGTAAACTATATCTTAATTAAAAGAATATATTAAACTCATCTCTAATGTCGAAGAGAGCAATAACAACTCTCCTTAGAATCAAAAAATTAATGAAATCCAGTAATACCAAGACAGATGGTCGTAACATGTTCTATATAGAGAACATATAACTAGGCAGTATGTTAAATTAGTCTACCTAGGTTTCCCTGCAGCTCCCCAGATTGGAATCAGTATGATTTACCGCCGGCCACATGGCCGGCATTTCAAATCCTGACAGCGGAAGCCCGGCAGTGAAAATCCCAACAGGTGAGTATTTTTTCTATTTACTAACCTAACCTCCCCCCTAACCCCAACCCCCCCCAAAGTGCCTAAACCTAATCCCCCTTCCCTGCAGCCTAACCCTAAAGCCTAAGTTTCCCGGGGGGGGTGCCTAACCCTAACCTACCCCCGGGGGTGCCTAACCCTAACCCTCCCTTCCCCTAGCCTAACCCTAACCTCCCGGGGGGGAGCCTAACCCTAAGTCCCCCCTGGGAGCCCCTAACCTAACCTAACCCTCCCCAGCTCCCGGCATAGGTCTAATGACAGGTGTCGGGTTTTCTATGCCATCCCAACTGCATACCCCCAGATTACCCCTCTAGTCATTTGCTTTGTGCTGGCCCCTACTGCCTCTGCGGGTCCTCTGTACCTGGCCTGACCGGCTGCAGCCCTTCTGGCCTTCTGTCCGGACCCTGGGAGTGTTTTGTGGCCCTGGGGTCACCGAGGCCTACACCTTCTCCAGAAGCCCCAGCCTCAATTTTGGAGCTCTGCGGACTGGAGCGGTTCCTGCTGGAGATTGCCGTGACCCCCTTACACCCTCCTGACCCTCACTGGCTGACTGGGACTCCAGGTGAGGCCACACATATCCCCAGGGTTCCCCCAGAGACATATGCGATTGGACCTGCGAATCGTGGGAGGCCATCATCTTCCTGCAGTCCTCCAGCTCTGTGACCCCACTACAGTTGCCCTCTTCCCCATTGCTGACAGGGGACTCAGAGACCAACAAGTGGCACCTACATCACTACCAGCCCTGTCTGGGACCAGCCTGCGCTCCAGGGCACACCTTCTCTTACTTGTTTTGGTTGCCTCCCTCCTGCTAAATTTGGTCCTCTGCTGACAGACTGCACCCACGACCACCTGCTGCACTTGGGACATTGCTGTTGTATACATAGTGGCACCTACAAAATACAAGCAGCTGGGCCCCTTGATGCTCCTGCCAGTCTTCCTATCCTGGGAGTCCCTCCTGCCATCTGAGGAGCGCCCATTGCTTCGGCCCACAGTGAGCACTTACGTGTCTTTGGACAGAAGTTATTAAGGGCTCCACTTTCCTGCTCCTGTTCTACACTCCCTCTCCAGTTGCACCTGGAACTTGCGGTGCCACATCTCTCTCATCACTTCTTCCTGAGCTGGCTGTGTGCCCCTGCCCTGTGCACTCCTTCCTACCTAACCTGAGCCTCCGACTCCGGGACTGCTTCTGACTCAAAATGCAGCACCTGCACTGGTATATCCTGAGTCTCTACTTTGCTAGAACCTGTTCTTTGAATCTCTACTACTCTCCTTATTGGCCATAGCTCTGGATCTTTCAATCCATTTTTGGCTCCTACTGAGAGATTGATATACAGTTTACATTCCCGCCCTGATGGCTGAAACATGTGCTAACTGAAACCTCACCCCCTCTCACCCCTAATTAGTACACATGGAGTTTTTTATTTTTTTACATTCTTTTACCCCTTTTTGTATACCCATGCCCATAAAGCCTAGAGGAAAGAAGTCCTCTGCAGGTGACCTCACACCATACCTCACAAAACATAAACACTGTCTGGCACCAAGTATGTTGCGCCAGATTCGGCTCCTGACCACTCTAACTCAGAATCGGAATGACCTTTCTCCCATTACTCGCAGACACTTTGTTATCCTGTTTAAAGAAATTTCCACCACTTGTTCCAGCACAGACCAACTAGAAATTAGAGTTGAGGAGGTGGTTACATTCCAGCAATCTTATGATGCCAACCTCACACAGCTACTCCAAGATGTTGCTCAGCTTCAAGATGGTCAAGAAGACCAAGATAACAGGGCACGATGTAACAACACCCGCATCAGAGGTATCCCTAAAGACGTTGAGCTCCCCACCTTGAGCTCTATTTCAAAGGTCTGTTCATACACCTCTCTCCCTCTACTCTGGAAGATCGCCTGCTCCTAGACCGGGCCCATCATGCTCTAAAACCACACTCTCAATCTTCTTCTCAACTTCGACATGTTATTTTACATATGCTCTACTTTACAGCCAAAGAGACTATAATGAGGGAGGTTCGCAAGCTACCTTTGGTCACCTTTATGGATGCTACTCTCCAGATCTTTCAGGATGTATCCCCTTTGACTCTTGCTAAATGTAGGGACTTTAAACCTCTTACCACCTTGCTTCGCCATCATAACATAAGATACCATTGGGGTTACCCCTTCTGCATTCTACTATGGCACCAGAACCAGCTACATGTGGCTCGATGTCTCCGTGAAGCTCAATCTCTTCTTCCAACACTGGGTATATCCGAAGAACTTGTCCCTGCATCCTTCGCCCCCTCCCCCAAAGGTCTCTACAGAACTGTTCCTGCATCTTCCACTCTGATCCCTGAAACCTGAGACCCTCTAAAGGTTTACTGTTGCATTGTTTTTATTGTTTCATGGTGGGGCCACTCCACTTGTGAGGACTCCCCATTATGAATACTTTATACTGTAACCTATTTGTTTTTGGAACTTATTTAGTCTATTTTTAATATATCTACAGAGGTTTATGTAGTTATACCTTGGTGAAGCTATGTTATAATGATTATAATGTATATCTATACATGTGCATATCCTAACTGTTCCTCATTATGGCCTTAGTGAGACTCTGTTGAACTGTTTGTGTGTATATGTCCATATGTGTGCAGATCCTGTCTATTAGTTTGTAGCTAGGTCTTGTTTGGGATGATTTATCTGTCAATTCATTGTCATTCCTTGTTTATTATTTTTAATGTTTCTATTGCATTTGCTTTCCTATTTATATGTTCCCCTCCTTATGTTGTTTTCCATATTTTTACAACTTTGGCTCACCTGTACCTTCTCCTAGTTCTTGTAGTCTCCTTCCCTTTTTTATGTCTTTTTCTTTCTCTCCCTATATTCCATATGTATGATATTACACATTTTTCTTCTCCTACTTTTGCTACATTTAGGCCTTGTGGGAGGGCCCTACTTTTTCCCTATGGCATCACTATCAATATGCGGCCCACCTTTGCCCCGCAGCTACAGGGTTTTGTACCCATTTGTTGACCTATGTGCTTTCTTAGTGCATAGTTCCCCACCCCTTTGTCAGCACCCATGGGTTTGGACTCTTGTGCCATTTGGCCGACCTACCTCCCTTTTAACTCGCCGGTTTCCCTTCCTTCTCAAACAGGACAATCCTCTCCTTTCTACATGCCTGATGACGTGCCACTTTTGCTTACCTTTCCATCTTCAATTGTTTTCTTTTCTAGCTTTCCTCTCGACCATAACAAAATAGTCTTAAGGTACTCTCCTTCAACCTGAAGGGCCTCAATAGCCCCCAAAAACATAGCAAACTCTTTACCACCTTTAATTTATACAAAGGAGACTTAGTATTTCTCCATGAAACCCACTTTCAGCCATGACCTAGCCCTACAACTTGTGGATGTTCGAGTCCATCCTTTGATATGGTCTGATCACGCTCCTGTTTCAGCTGACCTCTCCTGTATCACTGAATGTCCTCATCCAATGACATGGTGTTTAAATGATACTATTCTTCATTCTCGCGATACAATCAACAGTCTCAATACCCTTCTTATGAATTATTTTCAATTAAATGCTCTCCCAGGCACTGGTTGGCTCATAAAGCAGTTCTATGGGGACATCTGATTAGTATAGCATCTAAAACAAAAAAAAAAGATTTTCTAACCATACTAACTCCCTTTCCATCTGGCTCCAGCAACTGGAGTCACAACATTAACAGTTTCCTAGCCCTTCCCTTCGACATTCTCTTGCTCTCCTTTTTTCCCAACACATAGCTAAATGTATAAAATGGTTATGCCAAACCTTTTATGAAAAGGGAGATAAAGCTGATAAGATTTTGGCATATAGGCTCCGTGTGGCACGAACCCATAGAAACATCCTCATTATTAAAAATTCCAAAACTCGCTTTCTTCATGACCCGGCAGCTATTTGTTCTGAATTCCAGAGCTTCTACAGTAACTTGTACAACCTGCAGTCTGCCTCATCCCCTACTTTTGTCCCACCCACTGAGGCGGCAATTCAGGAATTTCTTTCCATTGTCAATCTTCCTCAGTTGTCTCATGAGGTGATCAGAGATTTGAGTGAGGAGATCTCTTAGGAGGAAATCATAATTTCCATTAAACAGCAGAAGTCTGGCAAGTCCCCTGGACCTGATGGCTTTACAGCTACATATTATAAAAATGTATGGGACATCTGGTTCCCCACCTGCACTCCCTTTTTAATGATGTTCTACAGGGGGGCTCCTTCCCTACAGATATGCTAGAGGCCAGGATCACCGTGGTGTCTAAGGAGGGTAAGGATCCACAGAATTGTGCTAGTTATAGGCCTATCTCCCTACACAACCTAGATATTAAAATATATGCCCAAATTTTAGCCAACAGACTTAACCAGGTCCTTCCCTCGTTGGTCCACTATGATCAGGTCAGCTTTGTACCAGGATGTCAAGCTCGGGATAATACTCGTAGGACCATAGATTTAATCCATACCATAAATTCAAGAAGATCCCCAGCTGTTATTCTTACTCTCAATGCTGAAAAAGCATTCAATAGGATCTCCTGGACCTTTATGTCCCAACCCTATGATCATTTGGAATATCAGTTGACTTCCTGACTGGTGTCATGGACCTCTATTCTACTCCTTCTGCTACTGTCTCCATCAATGGCATCCCTTCCAACCATTTCCTTATCTCAAATGGCAGCAGGCAGGGCTGCCCTTTGTCCCCTTTCATATTCGCCCTGTTGATAGAACCTCTGGCCTCCCTCGTCTGACTGAACCCTAGCATTCATGGAGTGCATGTTGGGAATTCATCTTCCAAAATCCCCCTTTTGCTGACAACATTTTACTTACCCTCACTCAACCCCAGATATCTTTACCCAACCTTTACAATTTATTAGACCACTATGGTGTGCCCTCCGGATATAAAATAATTTTTTCTAAATCTGAAGACATGCTTCTCCATATCCCCCACCATGATGCTGAGGCCCTTAAATCCTCCTACAGCTTTAAATGACAACATAGAAAATTCAAATACTCGGGGTCTTCCTGACATCCTGTTATGCTCTATTATATCAGGAGAATTTTTCACAGCTTTTTAAGAAACTACAAGCGAATCTGATTTCCTGGAAATGGCTTATACTCTCGTGGTTGGGCAGGATCATCACAGCCAAAATGAACATTTTCCCTAAATGGCTTTACCTTTTCCAGACCCTCCCAGTGGCAGTTCCCCTTACCCTCCTTCAAAAGCTTCAGAAATCTATCAACCATTTTATTTGTAATGGTAAATCCCCTCGGCTATCTTCAACCATCCTTAAAAAACCTATTTCCAAGGGAGGTAGAGGTCTCCCGGATTTTAAGCTCTACTATCTGGCTTCACACCTTTCCCAATTGTTTCCTCCTACTCCCCCACAGAACGTCCTCCTGGCTTGATATTGAATCCAGCTATATCAATTCCCCAGACCTATCTTCCCTATGGGGCCTACAAAAGAAACACAGTCCTCCTCCCTCTAACCTTCCTCCAACACTTACATTCCTTTTACGCATATGGGTTTTATACTCACTTAAATTTGCTCTTACTACCCATATATCTCCTTTTACCCCCATATGGTGTAACCCCAATTTCCCCCCAGGTTTGCATACGGCCCGCACGAAGTCATGGATAACAGCGTTGCTTAAATTTCCTGCTGATTTTAGTTCACAAGTGCTCTGGATTTCTCTCTCAGACCTACAACTGCAATGTCCAACCCAATCCCTAAATCCCTATTTCCAAAAATACGACACTTTTTAGGCTCCTTACCTCAGGCCTCACTTCTCCGCGACCTCACTCCTTTTGAACGACTCTGTAAATATTGCCCCATGTCTAAAGGGATGGCATTCTCATCCTTGCTGCTCTCCCTACTAATAATCCCCATGAATCCTCCTAGGAGATAGATCTTGGCCCTCCACCTGACAAAGAGGCTTGGGACGACATGAGACTAGCAATTGCTAAAACCTCTATCTCTACTTGCCTTAAAGAAACTTTTTACAAATTATACTACCGCTGGTACTATACCCCAGTATGACTCTCCCATATTTTCCCCGTTTCACCCCTCTGTTGGAAAAAATGTGGCCTTCGAGGTACCCTCACCCATATCTGGTGGACCTGTCTGACTCTTGAACCTTTCTGGACCTCGGTTCATGCTCTTCTGAACACTGTCTTTGGAACCCCGATTCCGAAAGACCCATTACCTTCCTTTTAAATTACCCCCCTCCTGATCTTAGTAACTGCTCTGTTAAACTGTTATCCCACATATTAGTTGTTGCTAGAAGTTTGATTGCTCATAACTGGAAAAACCCTCTTCCACCAACCCTCTCTGCCCTAAAGTCATAAATCCGGCATATAGTGGTAATGGAATATATTACCTACTACCTTCATGATAGATGCCATATGTGTTCCCATGTTTGGGCTCCATGGCTCTTATGATGGCACTTTGCCACCTCTGCTCCCCACGCTCACTACCCATGTGTGATCCATGCACTACCCATATGTGATCCATGCATGGTGGCTGAGTGCTCCCCCCAATCCAACCCCTCTGTGACACACACCTCTAATTAACTGAATACTGTTCTCTGCTGTTCTCCAAGTGGTACGTTTTTCTTTCTTCTAATGCTTCTTGTCTAGCATCTGATATTCTTGATGGTATCTTGCTTTCCTTGATAATCCTGTTTCCCCCCCAAACACCTTCCCACCACCCTACTGACCCCCTTCATATGCTTATCGTCAATTATTTCATTTAAAAAATTGCTCATTTGTAATGTTTATTATATTTGTGTCTGTCCATGGTTTTTCCGTGACCCTTCTAAATAAAGAATTTAAAAAAACTAGTACCGATTCTCTCTTGGGAACAAAAGCAGAGTCTAACAGTAATGTGGGGCAATCAGACAAAGCAATCCCCAGCTAATAAATATTGTTCAGTTCTATATTTTTATTTAAACCATTTGGTACAAGAGACCCCTATGTAAAAATCCAGAATGCCTCTTGCCTGCACAGGAGATTGAACCTATCACCACCCCTTTTAGTGGGTGGTATGTGCTCAATCCCCTGTACAGACAGAATCCCTACATCATCTCCATGACACATAGAGACATGTCTAGAAAAACTGTGTTGGCAGTTAGCTTTTAATACATTCCTCCTATGATCCAAAATTCTTGTATTTAGACTCCTAATTGTCCATCCTACATATTGTTTACCACATTTGCAGGTGATTAGGTAGATGATATAAGTAGACTGGCAATTAATAAAATTCTCAATCACATAACTCATTCCTAAAAAGGATGAGAACTGAGTACTTCTATTTCTGATAAAGTTATATGTAATACATGATCTCTTCCCACATTTATAGCAATCTTGTGGTCTAGATTTAAGCCATGTGTAGATGCCAGTTCTTTATGTAGTCGCTGAGCCTTTATAGAAATTTGGGGATAGATATGACTTGAGACTTCTTGCTCTACGAAAAATTATTTTGGGCTGACTACCTATATACGGTGCCAGAACTCTATTTATCTTAAGCAGGGCGTCGAACACCCATCATACTTTCATACAAAAGCCAAAGCAAATGATTGTTGTGGGTTAGGTAGTTTACACACCAATAGGGAGGGCCTACTTAGGGCTGCCACCTCCCTGTATGCATTAGCAAACAGGTCCTCTGGATATACATGTTCCAGGAAAGCTGTGGTCAATTGTTTCTCCTATTTCCTAAAGATCTCTTCCTCTGAACAATTTTGCTTAAGGCGCAAATATTGGCCTTTTGGGATGTTGTCTTTCCATCTTTGATGATGGCAAATGGAGTAATTTAGATAATTGTTACTATCTACTTCTTTCTTAAAAGTTTTTTGTTCAAAGTCATTTGTCCCTTACCAAGAGGTCAAAATCAAGAAAGGTTATGTGATATTGGTGACTAGTGTGAGTGAATTTTAACCCAAAAGAATTCGAATTAAGGTGATTAACAAAAGAATAGAATCAGAATCCACATCCCAAATAATAAACAAATTATCTATATATCTGCCATAAAGCATCAAATTTGCCCCAAATGGACCTCTCCAGATGTACTCATTTTCAAAGAGGCCCATGTAAAGATTGGCAAAACTGGTGGCAAACTTGGTGCTCATGGCAGTACCATGTATCTGAAGCTAAAATTGAGAATCAAAAAGAAAATAATTATGTTAGTATAAATTGTATACATTTAAGTAAAAACTCGACCATCCCCACCTCAAGTCCCCCATCAGAGTTCAGAAATGGCGGGTAGCCTCTATACTACCCAGGAGAGGGATGTTGGTATAGAGTGAGTCAATGTCACAGAATAAGAGTATATAGCTATCCTGCCATTCTATCTCACTCACTAGATGAAGAAAATTAGTGGTGTCTCTGATGTAGGGCCGAAGCAAGGATACACAAGTCTGTAAAAACGAGTCTACGAATGCTGATAAATTAGTAGTGAGGGAACCCAATCCAGAAATAGTAGGACGTCCAGGAGGTGATAAGAGGGATTTGTGTATTTTAGGGAGGTGGTAGTATGTGGGGAATAAACACAAAACCAAATTCATCCTTTGTTATTATTCGCTCGGCAAGGGCACCTTCTAGAAGGATCTTTAATTCAAGTGTATATTTATTAATTGGATCATTTGGAAGTTTAGTGTAGAACTTTTCATTGTTCAACTGTCTTAAAGCTGCTTTATGATAATCACTGGTATCTGGTATCATTTCTTTCCTCCCCCCTTATCTGCTGATTTTATTATAATCGATTTAGCACCTTTAAGGGATGACAATGCTTTTCTCTCATTAATATTCAGATTATAACATCTAATTCTCCTCTTATTATTCCTTCCACAAAGGGATCTAAAATCCTCAAGAGTAGATACATAGAAAGACTCTATGTGTGCACTTTTATGTTGCATCGGATAAAATTTCGATTTCCTCTTAAAAACATTGCGATTACTCCAGCCGTCAACATAAAAAACTATTATCTGACTTGTATCACAGGTGTCTCCTGTATCTAACTCATTAAGGATATCGAGAGCAACATCATCCTCATCCAGTATCACTGGACACCCGGCTAAACCCCTTTTTTAATTGTTTTGTTCACAAAATAATGCTTCCTACAAAAGGTGTTTATCCAAAAGACATGTTTTTGATTTATGGAAGGCTTATCCAGCTGGCAGCGGTTATAATTCACTGTGAGTTGCAGTACAACAGAGCGGGGCCAAACAACATCAAGAGCAGACCGCTCCCTTTATGACAAGCCTGCCCCCCGCAATAGAGCCACACAGAACCTTACTACCATTGGGATATATCTCCCGCGGACCACAGGCACTATCAAGTCATGGAAACCGTTAGCTGTGACTCTGTACGGAGCGACAGCAATGACGATACTTACCAAGATAACCCATATCTGGGATGCTGAATTCATTATCCTGGCTCCGGTTACGCCAGCATGTGGTAACAAAATCTTTTAAAGTGTGTGCTCATTACCATTCAGATACTGTGCAGCTAATTTTTTCCCTTCTTATAAGGAGATAAGGACATTGCTTGACACTTTGTTTCCATAAAATTCGAGACTTTTACTACTTTGGATACTTTATTTCCAATATCCTAGTTGTGTGGACTAACAAATAATTGCTTTGACATATATAAAAATATAACTTCATTTTGAGGGACGCATTATCTCTTACTCTATGTGCAATAAATTATATGTTTTTAATACATGTTTTTCTGATCTTGTGTGTTCTGGTTAAAATGCGCACCCATTGTGCGTAATTGTTTGTACATATTATATATCTATTTCAGTCTGAAGCAATCCAGATTTGCTTATTGGGGAACAGCATATGTAAAATTTTGGATGTTTTAGTACATTGTTTGATTTTGTAAAGATTTGTTCATAACATATTATATACAATTCAAAAAAGGTGCCCCCGGTAATAGAGTCACATGTAGTGACTTTCTAGTGTAACAACTCTTCATGTTCATTGCAATGAGGATTTCAGTATTCACTATCTATGTAGAAACCCCACTAAAATTATGGTACGTTTCAGTAGTAAATAAATAAATAAAAATCCCACTACACCATGGAGACTACAAGCAGGTAATTAACCCCATTGTAAACAGCCTGGGCTGCTTCTCACAAAAGCAGGTGGGACAAGGTTCTGATGACCATTACAGAGTAGAAATTAACCCCTGGCCTGGCATGTTAATATATTATTAACATGAAGTCTGCAAACGTGGGCTTTTCCTGTCATAGGTGATGTCTGCACAGGACTGTGGAAAGGAAGAACAGTGGAGATCATGGAATGGCAACCTTGTGTAACA
Source organism: Taudactylus pleione (assembly GCA_031769625.1). Classification (NCBI taxonomy): domain Eukaryota; kingdom Metazoa; phylum Chordata; class Amphibia; order Anura; family Myobatrachidae; genus Taudactylus; species Taudactylus pleione. Next base: position 25,133,028 of record JAUIMM010000006.1, read on the forward strand.
CCCTTTAATAAGTATGAGAAAGAGGGATAATCCATATAGGGTGTAAATATGTAAAATAAAACAGAACTATATGTGTGTATATTACATCTTTAAGATAGTATTGTATCTGTATGTGTTTAATATGACTGTGTATAATTATTATATGTACAGTGTAAAGGGGTGAAACATGGCCCCAGTGTAAGTGATTTACTGCACCTCATACACTGCATGGAGGGATAGTTCTAGAAAGAGCACATGGACAGGTCAGCAAGGTTATAAATGCCACTGCAGCAGCAGTAACTGCCAGTCTAGTAACTGCCAGTCTGGTAACTGCCAGTCTCCTGATCCCCCTCCAGAGCGGACTGACCTGACAACCTCCATGCTGTCTGGCTTAAGAGCTGAGGTGACGGCAGAGATGGAGTAACAGGCTCAGTCAGGCCAGTGTGAGCAGAGCAGCATATACCTGAGCTGCAGAGCATCAGCGTCAGATCGGAGGAGTAGCCGCAGCAGCATCTGGCCACTGAGATAGTGGAGTTCAGGCAGGGAGCTGTGTGACACAGGAGCTCAGTGCAGCTAAAGGAAGGCTGTGGCCAGAGTAAGCCAATCAGCAGTGGAGCAGCCCAGCTGAGAAGGCAGGAGGCGGAGGCAGCTGCTAGAGATTTGCCTGTCTGACATAAGGAGTCAGCTGGGAGCTGCTATACGCGGAGGTGGTGAGCCCAGTTAATAACAAACACTAAGGAGTCACTCTTATAAAACTTTTATAATAGCCAAATGGAGAGAAGTGCTGGGGGAGAGATAGGATTAATTTAGACCTGCAGTGATTGCATTTACAGAGATATTACCTTCTGGCTTAGATTACCATTATTACACTAACTAACCCCTGGGGCCATGAGACATCCTTAAAAAGCAGACTGTAGTAGCAATATTACTGAGGTTCTGTTTTCAAAAGAAAATAACTTTAAAAGGTCATTCGCTACAATAGTTGCCAATATTAAACGGGATTCTGGACTTGAGACAGGAGAAGCACATTTATTGTACTAAAGGCACCCGTCCTCAGGATATGATATAAAACACTACCCAGAACATATAGCAAACTAAATACTGCTCAGTCTAAGCGAACTATAGCAGAGGACATCCTTCTGTTAAATACAAATTGGGATTACTCCCTGATGCAGGACTAAAGGCACGCCACAGGCTGCCTATTGTGTGATAGACTCATTCATAGACTTTTCTAAATAATTTCATATGTGATGTTTTTCGGTGTTTGTATGTAATAATATGTAGGCTATTTATCCTGTTAACTATTTGCTAAGTATCATATAAATTGCTATAGTAACAATAAGAGTATGGTTGATTGTATTACAACCACTATTCTAATATATTTGCAACATAAACATGTGTTATTCAATATGTTAGTAGTACGAAACCTTTAAAACTCTGTTTGAAAGTTATCACAAAATATAGAAAAGAAACTTGTACTCTGGTGTTATTTACTTAATGATCCTTAGGTGAGATATTTCAAAGAGTGAATTCAGTGGAGAAGAATTATACAGATAGCAGGTAAATGATGTTTCTATGTAACGCAACACTAATTTAGTAATTAGGTGGGTTTTGCCCAAGTGGACCCATACTACATTATAACAGTAAATAGCTTGGGTGGAGGCACTAAACTTAACCAATCTGCAGTCACAAACAGGGTTACACTTGCAATCTCAGAGGTCTCAGATGGTGAGGAGTCTCTAAGACCCTGGTCCATTGTGATAATATAAAATAATAAAAAAAAATGCAAATAAAACACAATTTTTTAACTTTTTATTAAAATGTTGTAATAACACCCACTCGTTGACCATTTTATTAAGAAAAAAAACTTTTTATTTGCAATCCAGGGATCTTCATATGTATTTGTACTCCATTGGAAATCTTTATCTGACTGTATTTATAAACCATGAAGAATATTTATCTTGCTCTATTTGTGATCCATGGTTAATCTTCATCTGTTGGTATTTGCAATCCAAAATAAATCTTAATCTATATAACTGTTATAGAAAAAAAAAACCATAATATACATTGCAAACTGCTTACTATGAACCCCACTGCTTGCTGACAGACTGACTGCCTGACTGACTGAATGCATGCATGCATGAATGTGTCATTAGCTATTCCACTTGCTGCAATGTGATTGGCTGGTAGTGATAAATCTTAGGATAAATCTTGCTGCAAATATCAATAAAGACAAATTAAGTCTCTATTGATGTGGAGGAAAAAACAATTAGCCATGCTGTGGAGTTTTATTTGTTTCAATAGCTCATTCATTTCAATGCTGTTTTCATGCCAATGGGGTTTCTAAATGTAGCGCACAACCAGGTCTGCCATCAGAAATTGTGGGGCCTGGGGCTGACAAAATAGGAAGGCCCCCATCTGGGGGCGGAGCTGTGTTTAATGTGAGTGGAGCTATAGCGGGGGTGAGGCATCGATTAGTGCGTAAACCAGTTAACAAAAATGACAAAGTTTGGACTGTGGGGATGGGTGTTATTATGATATGTCAATCTACCATATAAATTCTATGATACCCTAGCCCTGCCTCAGCCACCTCAGTATGGTACATAAATACCCTTATGGCAGCTCCACCATACACACACACACGCACCAACCATCTCCCTCTCACACATATACACAGCCCTGTCCCAGCCACGTCCCTCTCACACACAAATACCCCAGCCACCTCCATCTCATACATATATGCTCCTGCACCAACCACCTCCCTCTCACACACATCTCCCCAGCCTGCCCCATCAAACTACCTCTCACAGACATATATACCTTCTAGCCCTGCCTCATCGCTGTCAGCCGGAGTTCCCCAGTGTGCTTGTTAGCTGACAATCCTGCAGACATAATGTTGCCTTCTCTCAAGACATCTGTTACATTGACCTACACTCCAACATGACCCCTTCCAACCGGTACAAAATGCTCTGCTCCTGGACTTCACACCTAATTAATGATTGGAGACACCTGTGTTGAGCTAGTTCTTTGATGAGACAGATGTTTCACCACAGGTGTCTGCAATCATCAATTAAGAATTAAGTCCAGGATCAGAGCATTTTCTACTGGATGGAAGGGGTCATGTTGGAGGGTCTGCAGTGATTCTTCCTTGTGTTCCTAAGTATTTGTAACTCCATATTGTTGGTTCTTTTGTCTCCTTCCTGGCGGTGGTCATTTTGTAGAGGACACTTCTATATAGTTCTAGTCATACCTTGATTCGCAGCTGCAGAGGCGGGCCCCCTCTATGTCCAAGCCCGGGACAGGAGAACCGGCAGTCCCCATCTGATGATGGCCCTGCACACACCCCACTGAAATTAATGGTTCATTAAAAAAACAACAACAGTGCACTGCTAGAGTAACCACTCTTGTTTACACTAAATGGTACAGACACAGGCCCTGATTCAGACCCACTCGCGAGCGGCTGTCCGCTCGCAAGTGGGTCGATGGTCTGCACTGCGCATGCGCACGACGGAGGGAGCTCCGTCGTGCGCATGCGCGAGATGCGTCGAGCTAAGGACTTTCCTTCGCTCGTAGTGTCTGATCAAAGGGGGCGTGCTGTCGATGTTGATTGACAGCACGCCCCCTTTGGTGGGCGTGCCGGGGGCGTGCCTGCCAGACGGAGGCGTTCCCAAGGGAACGCCTACCGTCAGAAGCCGGCCCCACTGACATCACTAGTGATGTCAGTGGGAGTGATTTTGGCTCTGACCATCATCCTGCACGCTCGTATATGCTGTGGGTGGTGACCCACAGCTATACGAGCGTCCAGGAGGACGCTCCATATTTATGGAGGTGGGCCCTGATTCAGAGCGAGTGCTCTGGTCAGAGCGTCCGGCTCTGAATCAGGGCCACAGTGCATTCCCATACGGATGCAAGGACTTTTTTAAGTGACATGCAATAGATCAAATAACTGCACGTAGAAAAGTATAAGTGGCTGCTGCCACTGTGAGAGAGGGTATTCCTTCCCCACATGTTTACTTGTAAAAACAAATAAAATCTTGGTTATTTGTTAGAGTTTTAGTATATGATAGTTATGGGTTAGTGCAATGGTTCCCAAACTTTCTTAAATTATGCAAATTAGAGTGTCAGCATTTTTTTTCACAGCACCTCTAGGCCAAAAGTTTCTAATTGAGAAATTCAACAAAAATGATTAGAAGTAAATTGTGCTTATATGTCATCCTTAGGTTCAGGTGTGTGCTGGTGGACTGGGATCCACTTTTGTTTATCCACATATTTTATGATTAGCAGACGCCAGCACTAGTTTTGCCTATCACATTGACCATTTGATTTGGCCCTGGACCACCAACTAGTGGCACCCCTGCAGGCACCCAGCTTGGAAACCACTGGGTTAGAGTGATTGTAATATAATAATGATATGTGTGTGATTTCAGTAATATTAGATTGTCACAGGAAGCAAGTTAAAAGTGTATTTTTATTCCATTAGGAACCAAGACAATGTTATATTAAACTGAATTACACGAAAAATATTATTGCATTAATATCAGCAAAATAATTAAAATGGAAAAGGTTATTCAAATAAGATCAAATAAAATATGCAGGTCAGTGACATACAGTAGCTATACTGATATTCAAGTGTTCTTTCAGTGACAATTAGTAAGACATGAACCGTTCAGATTATAATGATCACTGAACAAAGCAGTCTTTTGAGATATTTTCTTACAAAGACTCTCTATGGGGAAGCTCCAAATCAGAGTAATAATGTATAGTCAGTGATAATTCTTTCTTTTAGGTTCAAAATTGGAAGTGCTGAAATGTATATTTTAGAGTTTAGCTTGGTTACTCACTGTTTCTGGTGGAAAGTGTTATAACCTCGTACCTCCTCAGTTTCTCTGTAGCTGGCTAAAGTTACCCACTGCAGTTAGCTTGAGCGTGAAGATTTCTTCCTCTATAGAAAGGACGTCCTTTCACAAGATGGCCAATTCAGCAAACAGCTCTGGGCGGGATGTACGTACACATCGCATTTTGGATTATTACGTAGGTATGTACCTAGAATTGCTAGCCAAATCTCAACGGACAGCAGCTCTTCTGAAAAGAGCTGTCCTTTGCAATGATTGGACTTACGGGTTTATAACCCAGGAATCATTCTGTACATGAATGGTGTGATGTGCGCGTCAAGGGGGATCCTCCGTTGGGTCCCTGCACAATGCAAAAAGAAGCCCATAGGCTTCTATTGGCGAGTGTCACCCTTTGTGTATGTGAAGCCACGCCCCCTGTGTTGTCCCATTTCAGGGGGTGACCCACACTCCCTCCCCAGTGAAACCGCTAAATGGAGTCACCCACCAGGTCCAAGATCCGGAAAGTAAAGCATTCCGGAGTTTGGTACATGTGGAATATGCGGCCAGAACTCTGAAAACTGCAGTTTAGTACATCCCGCCCTCTGAGAAGCAGCATCTCTTTTTGATCTCTTTCAAGATCTTGCTGTGAATCTCTGGTCATCACAACCTAGAAGACTCTGTATATACATGGCAATATTAACGTTAGGTTGGCGGTAAAATATTTCTACCTTTAGGAAGGATATATATCCATGGAGTTCACTTTTAGCTAATATATTTAGGTATTTAATGTTTTACTGGGTATGTAATGGTGGCCACTAATGCTGCAATATCACTGCCAATATCAGACAATTGGCTCACTAGCTGACCATCTGACCCAAAAATAACCATGATACCCAATAATAATCCAATCAAAATTGATTGGTTTCTTATTGGACATGTTGATAGATGTGGTTGGAAGATAGCTTTCAGCCAAAGTAGCATGCTCCAGTGGGTCCGGAAGTGATCCCAAATCCAAGCTTGATGGCTGGACCTTGTCCAATTTGGCCAGACTGCCTGTATTTTACAGTATTTACTCTTAATATCAAGATCCAACAACAAGTCATTAAATTACTGTAAATAACTCCAAATATCTGGCTTTAGATTGAGCTGATGTGGGTGACATCATGAATACATTAGATAAAAATCCAGCTTTCACATTACCGAGCACTCTTGTGCTAGAAATGTCACGGTATGAGCAAACATGAGTATCTGAGGATTTCGTTTTTCTCAGCATTAAGTGTTAGCTATTCTGGCCTAATGCATCATGAAGTATTAATAAATTGTATGGGATGGAAAAAGAGGAGCTATTGTAGATGATAAAGTGCACAACTTGCAAAATGTGCTCCGCTTGATTTACTAGCCCATACAATAAGCACTAGAATTAGGTAGCCACCTATTGTTATATTGCTGTCCTTTAGTAAATCGTTAGCTGTGCTTATGCCATCAAGTATGTAGCTGTCCACAGGCTCTCACTTTCATTCTATATATCTATGTGTATTTACGGTTTTGGTGAATGTTCAGTTTTTTGGTCTTGATAAACTATATATAGCATACAGTATCATAATAATGAATTAAGGTCAAATGAACAATACTAATAGCTCCTCACTAATTCCTATCAATGATAAACATATGTGCTACAATTTAGAGAACCATGTAAGAGGAAACAATAAAATGCATTTCTGCTCCAAATATCCCAACAATTATGAATGGAAACATTTATTGTCTAACTAGAAAAAAGGATTATGCAATCATTTCTAGAGAACTGTGTGTATTTTTTAAACATTAACCTCTCCAGGGCCAGTGTGTGATTTACAAGAGTAATACTTTTGCATTTGTTCACGCATGCCTAAAATTGTTAGAAGGAAGCTGTGCAGCATGCAGCTAAATTAGCCATGAGTGTCAAGACTCGCTCGAAGAACAGTGAAGTCAAGAGTTTACGGAGCCTATTTATCAAGCCAAAATAATGAGAAAATTGCTGTTTCCGCAAGTCTAAGGCAATTTATTTTAGTTTGACTACAATTCACTATAAATTAAATGCAGAAGACTGTATTCTAGGCCACTTTACCAAGCTACAAAATGCATTTTGGAACTAGGCCTCTATTACATGGGAATAGCATTGCCAAATAACCTGAGTTGGTAGTCCTGACCTTTTCCTTTCAATCAATTGTTTTTCTATCATCCACAGTAAGACTAAGGCCAGAACCCATAAGTAAAAGGGATCGAAGGGATGCCGGGCGCTGCGAGCGGACGGCCATGGGGGGGGGGGAGGGTTAGGTTTAGGGCACCCGGGGGAGACAGGGTTAGGCAACCCCCGGGAGGGTTAGGCTAGGGGGAAGAGGGTTAGGGTTAGGCACCCCCCCCGGGGGACTTAGGTTTAGGCAGCGGGGAAGGGGGGGGTTAGGCACTTAGAGGGGGGATTAGGGTTAGGCACTTGGGGGGGAGGTTAGGGTTAGGCACCCCTAAGGAGGGTTAGGGTTAGTTTATACTTACTTAGTGACGATAGGGATTTCCAGCGCTGTCGGGCTTCCACTGCCGGGAACTCGGCTTTTGTCGGCCAGGCGCTGCCGGGAATCAAACTGCCGGCCATTAGGCCAGCGGTATTTCATAACGATTCCTAAATTAGAAACACCAAGCATTCTGAAAGCAAGGCTCACGCAGTTAGGGCTAATTATTTAAGCAAATAACACTGTAAGGTGAAATAAATTTATAATAAAAGAGATGTATGTTTGTTAGGGTGGGTTTGGCAGAGCTGCAGTGACCAAGACAACCCAACTTGCAAATAATTACTTACCGGTATTTAGTGTTCATCCATAACCCATATTGCAGTTTTTTCTTTCATGACAGGGAGGTATCACCATCAGCATTAGTTATTAGCTACATCTAGTGTGAGTTGTGGCTTGCTATGACATGCCAAACTGGGTGCTATAATTAAGACTGCCATTATAATTCACTGCCAGATACTCCAGGGGGATGTAGTTAGCAGACCGGCGGACAGGATGCCACCAGTCTAAATGCCGACGGTGGAAGACCGACACGGGACTTAAGTTAGGCGTCAAATCACAGACGCCTATCTAAATCACAACGCTGGAATACAGACAGATGCCATCCCGGGGGCGTATTAGCTGTAAGCTGCCGGAAGGGAGTGTTAGGTTTAGGCAGCATTGCAGGATTAGGGTTAGGTTTTGGGGGGGAGGTTAGGGTTAGGCACCAGTGGGGTGGGGGTTAGGCACAAAGGGGGGTAAATTAGGTTTAGGTACGAAGGGGAGAGACTTAGGTTTAGGCAGGAGGGTTACGGTGTGGCGTGGGGAGGGTTAGTGTTAGGCTACAAGAAGGGAGGGTTAGGGGGAGAAGGGGGAGGGTTAGTATACTTACCCGAGCCCTGTCGGGATACCAACCATCAGCATGCCGCTGTTGGTATTTTGACAGGAAGCATCCCGACTTCCACTCCAGGTATGTTAGAGAATACTGTTAGAATTGGGGCTAGCTTTGCACTTTCAAAACTTTAACAACTTATCTCAAAACCAAAAGTACTTAGCATTGCAAAGGTGGGCATTTTCTATGTATGCATATGGACATATTCAATTAGCGCTGACCGATTCAATCAGCTGCCGATGATATCCTGTGCGTTAAGCACCAGATGGTGCACTTTTCCATGGAGCTTCAGGAGCTGTGAGGAGAAGTTAGCGTTAAATGCACCCTCTTGCATTAAATGTGTAGGCAAACTCATTGATTCCAGTATTCTATGCAGAATCTATGGTTTACCGTGCAATACTCCAGGGTACCGCGTGGGGAAAATGCAGAATAATTAAAAAATTATTTGTAAACCCTGTGCCTAATTGGATATGTCCCCTAATAGCAGAGTATGGGTCCCTTAGTAGAGACATGATTTTACAGGCTAATGTATGTGAAATGGCATAACCTTTATGTAATCATTTACATTTATTTATAAAGTGTTGCATGTTCCATAGCACATTACGATTTTGAACAAATACAGTACTGAAACAGGACTGAGGGCCTGATTCAGAGCCGGACGCTCTGACAGAGCGCTCGCTCTGAATCAGGGCCGGCCTTCTGGTTTTTTCGAACGGCCTCCTGGCCGCTCGCATAGCTGTGGGTGACCACCCTCAGCTATAGCGAGCGCCCATGATGATGGTTAAGACCATCGCAACCATCGGGCTTGCAACGAGACCCTTGTGGTAGGGTCTCGTTGTTGCAAGCCCCAGAGAGCTTTCGGCTCTAACAGAGCCAAAAGCTCTCCCACTGATATCACATGGGAACGCCTCCATCTGGGCAGCCACTCCCCCGCCCCACCCACCAAAGGGGGCGTGCTGTCACTCAACATCGACAGCACGCCCCCTTTGGTACAAGACCCGGAGCGACGGTTTGCCCGTCGCTATCCGGGTCTCGCACATGCGCACGTCGGAGCCGTCTCCATCGTGCGCATGCGCAGTGGGCCACCATCGACCCGCTTGCGAGCGCATATCGCTCGCGAGCGGGTCTGAATCAGGCCTTGAGGCCCTGATTCAGAGTCGGACGCTCTGACAGAGTATTCGCTCTGAATCAGGGCCGGTCTTTTTTTTTTTTAGAACGGCCTCCTGCTATAGCGAGCGGACAGGAAGATGGTCGCGATGGTCAAGACCATCACAACCATCGGGCTTGCGACGAGACCCTTGTGGTAGGGTCTCGTGGCCGCAAGCCCCAGAGAGATTTCGGCTCTAACAGAGCCGAAATCTCTCCCACTGACATCAATCATGATGTCAGTGTGGCCGCCCCCAAACGGAGGCATTAACATGGGAACGCCTCCGTTTGGGCAGCCACTCCTCCGGCCCGCCCACCAAAGGGGGCGAGCTGTCACTCAACATCGACAGCTCACCCCCTTTGTTGCGAAACCCGGACCGACGGAGTGCCCGTCGCTATCCGGGTCTCGCGCATGTGCACTGGCCCACCATCGACCCGGTTGCGAGCACACAGCGCTTGCGACCGGGTCTGAATCAGGCCCTGAGTACATACTTTCCTACTCTCTCAGAACATACGGGAGGCTCATGATTTTTTGGATAGCGCTAGCACCACCGGAAGAGTAGGTACTCCTCCCACATGTTGCCTACTTCCTAGTGAAGCGGGCAGAATGGGGAGAATAATACCTAAAACTGGGAATCTGCGGTGCATGAGTGGGCGGGGCCTAGCGATGCAATTCCACAATAATCACGTAATTTGGCCCCACCACCTATTCAAATATGCGCAATTCACTGCATTTTGGCATAAGGGGGCGGGGCCTAATGATGCCAATAATCCAGCCCTGCCCCAATTACCGCCCACCTGTATCTCCTGTACGACATCTCCCGGAAAGAGGAAATTACAAAGGAAGGCAAGTATGACCGAGTATTAACAGACAAAGAGGTAAGGGTGCCTATACTACAAATTACTAGACAGACGTTTTTGACCAATATCTGCTGTCAGTGTTTCTCAGCTAGAAAGCAAGGTATGTACAGATTTTACTTCACTACTAAGAAAATGGTAGTTTCTTATTATACAGCGTGCCACTTTAACAAACTCTGCCCACCTGTAACTCAGTTTACTTTTTGACTGTTGCTGAAGGCAGAGTAGAGAGTAAACGGTTTGACGGGCTCCAGGTAATGTTTGAAAATCTGTTTGTGGCTCAGGTAGTCACGGAGCCGTAGGGAGAACAGATATTTATTATCCCGTGGGTTCCCACAGATTTGGAGAGCCAACAGGTATAGATCCTGAGTCTAAGGTGGGAGTAAAGCAAAAAAGAGCAAGTAACTGTGCACCTGATCAGACCATATTGCAATTCAAAGGTTGCAAATATTTTTTTTTTTTGCATGCAGGGTAAATACTGGCTGATTTTGCAAGTAGCCCACAAATACTGGGCAGCTTTATTATAAGGGTTAGGCACTTGGGGGGGAGTTAGGCACCCCTAAGGGAGGGTTAGGGGGTAGAATTAGGTTAGGTTAGTGATACTTACCTTTTGGCAAACTGGATTTTCACCCTTGCCGGGCTGCCGCTGTCGGAGTTTGCGGCAGGCGGTAATACCTACTACTCCCTCAGGCCTATAGTGTACAAGTAGAGTACTCTTCTTTACAAAGGGGAGGAGAAGCCCACCTGTCATTCCAGGAAATGGGAAGCCAGGAGCTTAAAGATGATAAATAAATCCTTGGTATGCAGATGGGCATGCTTTTTTTTTCAAGTCATATCCATGTAATATTTAAGTACCAAGACAATTTTCCCTGTTTATTTTTCAGGACAGCAGCTGGGAAACAGAGCCACCAGTGGTGAGTTTCTTAAGCTGGGTACACACTATCCTGCGGATCGGAGCAACAAATCGTGTACATCATCTAGTGTGTACCCATGATATGTGTGCTCCCGTGGGTGGCTAGCGACATCGCCCGTCGCCCCTACTGCAGAGCTGATGGGGGATGTTGTTAACGATGTCATGCTGCAGAATACAGCATGACATGTACCCGGCATTGGCAAATGTGTATGTACTTGCTGCATGCAGGGTCCCGTCACCGGCGACGTCGTGCTACTGTCTACATTGTGTAGTGTGTACCCAGCTATAGTGTCATCATACTTCTGACTTGGGACTTTCAGAAAAACCCTGGACCAGGTGGGAGAGGGGATGGGGAATGAGGTATGGCACTGCAATTGCTTCATTCATTGTGACCCCACATAATACGTGAGGGGAGAGGAGGCGTGTATGAAGTGGATGGCTGGTAAGGGAGAGGAGGCGTGTAGGAAGTGGATGGCTGGCCTACTCAGGAATTCAGGTGAGCCCCATGAAATTCGGCAGTCTCCCGGACATTCTGGGAGAGAAGGCATCAGTCATATTTGTTAGTATACTCAATTAACAACTTAATTACTTCCCCTTATGGATTAATGACCTGCAAAGGGACCTGCAAACACACATTGATTTAAAACAAGAATGAGTACCTTCTCTTGGTGCCGATGGGGGCTATTCAGTGTTAAACCCAAGTCATACAGAAATCTACTTAAAGCCCCAAGGGGTCGCTGGTGTGGAAATAAAGAAAAGTCATCAGTGAAGGAGGGGGTGGGGGAGGACTGGAAGAGCGAGAAATGAAAACAACTTTCTTCCTACTTGCAGCACATAGAAGAAAGAGAAAGCAGCAGCCAGTTCTGTCTTCCAGGGACCGGAGAGCAGTAATCTGACACCACGCTTTCCCTGAGGAGGATCCGTGGCGTGCACAGGGCAGAAAGGACGAGGCTGCTGCAGACCTCATGCTGCCCCGCAGCTCTGTGCTGGGGAGAGGGGGAGACTAGTGAGAGGCTACAGGGGAAGAGTGTGCTGTGTGTGTCAGGACAAGCGCAGAGGGGAGAGAGGGAGGAGGCGCCAGGAGCAGATAGGCACAGAGGACAGGAGGATACTAGCAGGAGATAGTGGAAGACAAGACAGAGGCGAGGACGCGGCGGCGAATCAGTGACCAGAGAGAGAGGCACCGCACCAGCACTGAGAAGTACATAGAGGAGAGAGAGGGAGAGCAGGACTTCTGTCCCCGCTGACAAGTGACAAGGCAGCAATGGGGAGGAAAGCCTCCTGACCTGCGAGACTCATACAAACTCTGCCCAACTTCTCCAATGGTCCAGAAAGCAGCTCTTGTCACCCTCAGGCGGATGGCTGACCTCTCCCTGCAGGGCTGCGTAAGGAGGATATATGATGAAGAAGACCAGTAGCAACAATCACATCAGCAATCATGTTCCCAAGAACAATGTCCAGGGCGCTGCTAGGAAGGGCTGGCTCTCCGGGCTGTCTCCGCGCTTGTCGCTGCGGGACTATGTATTCTGCATGGCAACTTTGCTACTCTTCTGCATGGGCTCCCTCTTCTACCAGCTGAATGGGGGACCCCCTCAGATCCTACTGGATCTGCGCCACTATCTGGGTAAGATGGATTATGCATGTTACATGTCATCATTACTTAGTACGACTCTGATGTTGTACAGTAGTCACTGGCACACATGGACACACACAGGCAGTGTAGCTGCATACAGTTTGCTCTGACAGGACCCACACATCTGCTAGACAGGAATGTATGTGATCAGTGCATACACAGACATGTAATACACCCCTATTATAGGGGAGAAACAGGATTTAAAGTGCAAATACCTTTACACAGCGAGACATGACCCTAACCACTGACTTATTGTTTCATTATTATGAATTAAAACTTTTTTCCTTATGTTTTCTAACATGTTTTATTTGCTGTCACCAATTCTCATTAAATAAATAAGTACTTGTTTATTCTTAGTGGTATCAATATATAACATTACATACTACTCTGTTACATATTGTTTACATATATTTTTTTTTATTATGCTTGCAGTCTGACTTTTGCTTATATAGTATTATTTATGCCAGTGGTTCTTTAAGGTCTTTACAAATGTGTGTTACAGTTAGCATTTCATTATTACATATACATAAATGACACATGGTATACCTTGTAATCCAGCGTTACATACATACAGTAATGTTTGGTTTGGTTTCTGCTCCCTGTGCAGAAAACAATTCTAAAGCTGGGTACACATTAGACAATATTTTGAACGATTTGCCTGATTCCGACGGATTGGACTGACAATTCGTTCAAATTGTCAATTGTGTACGCACTATGCGCACTCCTGCGGCGTCGTCCATCACGTCTTCAGGTTGCCCCCTACACGCAGCTCAATCTGAGGATATCGTTAACGATTATGATCAAATTGTGCAGTGTGTATGCACTACCTGACGACCAGGTGATATGTTAACATTATATAGTTAACGATGAAACGACCAAACGACACACGATATATTGTTTGGTAGATTGCACAGTGTGTATGCACTATATAGTTTGTCCGGGAGTTCAAGGGATATCTGGACGACCATTGCATTGTTTGCTGATTGTCTGTGTGCCCAGCTTTACATTGGTGACAGCAGAAATTGTGGCAGTGATGCAGTGAGTAGTGTTTGACCACATTTCATAATAAAATAAATGTTAATGGTTCAGTGGGTTATTGTATAGTAACAAAAATGCAGGTAAACATTTACTAATTCATTAGATAATGAGCAGATTCTCTTTGTTTTGTTCCTCAACTGAAGGCATAAATGGAAATAATATAGGTATATAATAAGCCTCCTATGTTATTAGCACTATACTTTTTCAGTTGTTGGTTAAAATCAATGAATGAGTTGCAGAGAAACCTTGCTATGAACCAGGCTCATACAAGTCCAAAGAGGATAGAATTTTCTTGTGTTGAGATGCTTAATTTCTGTAATACACTGCATACATTTCCCTATACACCTGTAGCTATATTATATCTTGCAATATACAACATAAAAATTAATCATTGTCTCCATCTCTGTCCACATATTAATATCTCTATAGGATTAATAATGAGCTTTGGAGACCTATTTATTGACACATATATGATATATAACGTTATTGTGTATGCAGCTTATCCCTGGTGTAACGTCCCTCTAAGAGTTATGCTCTGCTGTTGGTCTTATTGATGTAAAATGTTAAGGAATGAACTGTACTAGTGCTCTGGGTGCATTACACTGGGGTAAAATAATTAGATTTTAAACCAAAATTAAATATTTAAGATGAACAAGCGTTTTGGGTGAATAGAGCACACTGCTGTACTAGAGCATATTTGATTAAAATAGAAGTGTCGTGAAAAAATTACTGTAGTTGGAACATAAGTCCTGCAAAATGATTTTTTAACACTGGTAGACAATGTAAAAATTTTAATGAATGGTTTTTTCACACGTAAGATAATTTTTATAACTGAAAATGTTGGTCACTCATATTTGATCTAATATAGCATCAGAGAGAATGAGTCTAAGGATAAATGATACATTTGAATGTGGATACTTCTGCTAAGTACAATATTACTAACAATTCTGCATCAACATCAGCTCTTCTTCTTATCAAATAATCTCTACCTTATTCCCCACTGATCATCCTCATTCATTGCTTCCTCCCATTCCTAATTATAGGACTTTTTGAGGCTGCTACAACTCTATGGAATTACATCCTTTGTACTTCCAAGATTTTTTCCTAGCCTTAAAACCTTAAAGTGTTCCCTGAAAACTCACTTTCAGAAATATGTGCCCAGTTCCTCAACCACCTTCTTTACCGATGTAGGATTTTGTACCCAATTACGAGCCCCCTACACAGTTCACACAAAACTTACATGTGTTCTCTTTCTATACTCAAAAAATCCATTGACCCTCACACCAACATTGTTTTAAGGTTGAATCATATAACCCTATTAAGCACTTTTTCCCATTGCAAACTGGATGGATCAGTATGCAATCTGTGGCACGTAGCGTCATGTATCAAACTCTAATATTCCAAATAATGGAAGGCTTGCTAAGAAAGAGCTATCATACATCTTTGTTAATACCCAGTCATCTTCTCTTACTTTGTATCTTTGTATCCAGTTGAAAAGTGCTGCAGAACATAACGGACCTATATATACTGTGTGTGTATATATATATATATATATATATATATATATATATATTCCATAGACAAAAAAACCTTACTGTTTCACATGTCCCGTTAAAGCTGCTTAGACATGATCTGAAATTTCACAAAACCTATTGAATTTCTGCCACTCAAACTTCAAAAAGCAATGAAATTATGATCATTAAGACTGACTCCTTAATGGACGTGTTCCTTGCGTAATACAGATATGGTATGCTATCACACCTTGTGGTTAACTGCAGATTCAACACTCTCACAAAGTGAGGTTGCTGTCACTCACAAAATGGAGCTGCTAATTCACATAATTGTGTGCTCATTGAAATACACACATGCAGTCTATGCAACTGAGGTCTGAGAAGTTATGTGATGCACACATCTCATTTAGTGCCCACAATCTTCCCATTCAGTCACCACAATAATCTCACTGGGTTCCAACATCCTTCTCACTCACTCATCCATCTCATTCATTATACACATTCAGCTCCCTAATTTCTAAAACTATCATACTCTGTCTATGCATGTACACTATCTTCGCCTCCATGCTGCTATAACTTCGCCAATCCCTACACCTGTGTGTTCTACCAAGTGTGCTAGTCTGCATGCCCTCATCCACACCAGTTTGTCTTTCCCCATGTGTACTGCCCTGTCTTCCTGCATTCATGCCACTGTGTTTCCTTCCATCTGCTCCACTGCCTTGCCCCCAGCCATGTCACTCTATCTTCCCCTCATCTCTGCCACTCTTTCTTCCTCCATCTACACCACTCTGTCCCCCGCAACCGTGCCACTCTGTCTTTCCCCTCCCACCCACGCCACTCTGTCTTCCCACCCACTTGGTAGTCCATGACGCGGTGGAGGGGGAGGTACCGCTGCGACATCCCCTGTGTACAGTACACACAATATGTCTGTGAATGATGTCTTTCACAAACACATGGCATTGGCCATGCTGCACAGCATATGCGATATATCGTACAGATATAGAGTTCATATCTTACAGTGTGTACACCTGATCAAACGACCGCACGTTATGTTGGCTACAAGAACCAATCCAAACAACATCAAAACTGGGCATATCGAAATGGATTCTTCTGTTCAGACATATCGTGTAGCTGATTGGTTGGTGGGTGGATCCGTGGGTCTCTCGTTCAAGTGTGTACCCCACATTAGACCGTACCACAATTCAAGTGCAAAGATGTAGCCATCCAGCAGCAAGTGTATCTGGAATTTATTTTAAAACCTTAGGAGCTATGCTATTTACTTTTGTAATAGGTGTAATGGGCAGCATCGTGGTTAGCATTGCTATGGGACCATGGGATCTATTCTGACCCTGGGACTGTGTGGAGTTTGCAAGCTCTCTCTGATTTTATATGGGTTTTCTCCAGGTTAGTGTCCTTCAACAGGTAAAATCCATGGCCCTAGTGTTTGTATGTAGTAAAGAATTCAGACTGTGAGCTCTACTGGAAAGGTTGTGTATTCTCTTTAAATCACTTTTGTAATTTCTTGTCACTATATAAGCAAATGGATACTAATAAGTAATGAAACAAAATATGTTTAGTAGCCAAGCATAACAACAATGTAAAATGGCTCCGCTGTTTTCCTTTGGTCCCGTATTTGATCTGTACACAACAGTTTAGATTACATTTTGTCATCTGTCTGAATATGCTATTATTACACTGCTTAGTTATTACTGAAATTGTTTTATTTTACTTTAAGGAGTTTCACCTTTAAAGATTAATTTGATGTAATCCCCCATTTGGTAGGGGTAACAAGGTCCATATTTTAGTATAAGCCTGCATTGGCAAACATTGCACTGCTGGCATTTGCCCGAGTTTTCTCACACTTATACTTAATACACTGTGGGCCTGATTCAGACCCGGTCGCAAGCGCTGAGCGCTCGCAACCAGGTCGATGGTGGCCCACAGCGCATGCATGAGACCCGGCTAGCGACGGGCACTTCGTCGCTCCGGGTCTTGCACCAAAGGGGGCGAGCTGTCGATGCTGAGTGACACCTCGCCCCGTTTGGTGGGCGGGCCGGGGGGTGGCTGCCCAAACGGAGGCGTTCCCATGAGAATGCCTGCCGTTTGGGGGCGGCTCCACTGACATCACAAGTGATGTCAGTGGAGAGCTTCCGGCTCTGTTAGAGCCGAAAGCTCTCTGGGGTTTGCGATGGGCGAGACCCTACCACAAGGGTCTTGTCGCAAGCCCGATGGTCGCGATGGTCTTGACCATCGCGACCATCATCCTGGCCGCTCGCAATAGCTGTGGGTGGTCACCCACAGCTATGCGAGCGGCCAAGAGGTCGCTTGTAAAAAAAAAAAGCCTAGCCCTGATTCAGAGCGAGCGGCTCTGAATCAGGCCCTGTGTGCTAAATGTTAGGTGTACTTTCATTTGTATTCATGTATATTTAGTAATATAATGTTTTGGTAAAGTCCAGTGATGGATCATTTACAAAGCACAACAAGCAGGTCAAAGTTTATTGCAAATCTTATGCTGTGTACACACTGGGCCTGATTCAGGGCCGGACGCAATTAGCGCTCGCTCGTCCAGAAAATAGGGGTGGCTATTCAAATCAACCGTTCGCTCTTTGCGGTCTGTTCACACCTCTAGGTCTGAACGAGCGAACAAAACTTCCGGTCGTTTTTTGAAAAAATACACCCCTGGCCGCTCGCATCCTACGTCATGTCCGCTATTTATTAGATTAATCGAGTACATCGACCAGGGTATGAACTGCTCGCTATTCTTGGGGTTGGTTTTTGCTACCACAATTTTGCGAGCAGTTCTGGCTATAAAATAACCCAGTGATGTTGTCAATGACGCTGCTGTTTTAATTATGCACACCCATAAAACGCCCGTTTTGACCCTTAAGCACGCCTGCGTTCGGATCTCCACTCCCCGTTTTCAAGCACCTTCCCCCGTTACCACCCACATATGCCTACTCCTGTCACTCATATTATCAGGCATTCGCTATTTTGCGAGCACATGAATTTCGACCGCACTGACTGGTTCGCGCATGCGTATAACGATCCGTACAGATCACAGATATAGCTGCACAATATATTGCGCAATATATCTTTCACATCATTCAGTGGGAACATCCAGTTGAATGACCGAACAATATATCAGGCTCAGAATCCATTGAGCCCAATATACTTGTCACAAGTGACAAGTTGCATACAGATATACAAGTATCGCATATCAAATTAATCAGCGCAGTCCACATCAGATTGCGACTTAGATGCATTTTTGCCAAAAAAAGATGCAAAAATGACGCTGGTGCTTGCACAGTAGCAGGGGACCTGGTGTGTACGGCATCTGTTCACAGTGTGGAAAGAGCCCTGTGTGTGATAACTGTTGTGTGCCGTGAGGCCAATCCCACTCCCCCCTCCTTTTTGACTGCGAACCTACTGCGCAGAGCAGGATCCCGATTTCAAATTTGACTATGTTGGGAGGTATGCTACCTTCCTAGATTGTGCTGATCCTGCTGCTAGTCTGCTTAATGATTCCTGTTGCTGACCTGGTTTGTTCTATCGTTATTGTTACCGGTCTGTCTTCTGATTTCTGCTGCCAGACTGTGAGCGATCAGCACTCTAAAGGCGGGTATCCACTACTCAATTAAAATGAGTGATTGAACAATAACGATATCGTTATCTTCATTAATCGTTCACAAATCGGCCATGAAAATGTCGAAAACGAGGTCATTTTTTACATCTATCATCGCCTGAACATGCTGATCAATCTGCCGATAACGATATATTATTACCCATGTTCAGGGATGAGGGAGGGTACCTACACCGAATGACTGATCGTTCATTGTAGGCACAGCGCAGCCTGTGAAATGACTGCTCGATTACAATGTCGTAATCGTGCAGTCGTTGCACAGTCTGCTAGTGGACGTGCCCCTTTATTGTTCTCATTTATATCCTGGTGCCCTGCCCTACTCCCACTGGTCACACTTGGCAATTACCTGTGGGTTGTAAATAGAGAATTACAAACTTCCTTGTGCGATTCCCTTGTGAACACCTGACCTCGTTATACTCTGTGCCTCTGGGCTAAGTAGTGCCAGACTTAGCTGACCTAGTCACAAACCTATTACCGCTGTTGAGATTCATAACAAATACTCCTGATTGTTTTGTATGTGTTATTCTTTACCAGTAAATGTATTGGCATGTTGAGTTATATATGCCATACAGACTGAAGTACTTTAGAATGAGGTACAGTTTGGAGGACAACTTCTGCAGGTTGCAATTAATCTACATGTGCACAAACTTCAACACTTTCTGGCATAATCATTTTCAAAATTACTCTAGGGGTGTCAGTAATCAAACCTAAAATTATGGAGAAATTTCTTTATGTTTTCACATACCCTAAAGCAGACCTATATTCCACTATGTCATGTGTGTGAAATTTTGTGGCCTTTTGTCCGTGACAAAAGTTTGTGTGTCAGAAAGGTAGGACTGTTATTGCAAAGTCTCACCATTTGAATAAAATTTTGGAACAATAATTTTTTTTTAACATTTTTCGTAAATACTGCTCATTGCACCCTCACTTCATCAGTACTACATTTGTTTCATGGATTACAACTTTGCATTTTCAGATATTATTTATATTGGCTTATGTCCTCCTATAACTGCTATTCTCTCTGTGAAATCTGTTTAGATGGTGCAGAACAAATCCCATTAAAAGTATGCCTGCTTAACTGTCTGCCACATACATTGAGGTAGATGCACTTATGCTGGGCATACACTCTACAATTATCGGGCCGATCCACCTGATATCCATAATTGTAGTGTGTGTGTGGGCGACCGAGGGTTATATATCGACCGATCGGGCATGCCGGATCGTCCAGCATGCCTGTCCGATGCGATATCTGCAAGTTAAAATATCGGCTGCATCGGCCAGTGTACGCCCAGCCACTAGACAGATGGCATTTCCCCTGTTCCTTCCCATGGAAGGAACAGGGAAATGTCTCCTCACCTGGGGGTGGAGCGCAGATATCGGAGCCAATACACTGTGTGATATCTCACAGTGTATGCCCACGATATCTGCAGGCTGACAGGCTGACAGATAAAATGCCTATCTGTCTGACAGGCATTTTATCTGGCAATGTATGCCCAGTATAAGCCTTAGAGAGAGCGATAAAGTACCAACCAATCAGCTTCTAACTGTCATTTTTCAAGCACAGCCTGTAAAATGACAGAAGCTGATTGGTTGTTGCTTTATCTCTCTCCAAAGTTTTATACATCTCAACTATTGTGTGAAAAACTGCTAATTTTACTTGATAAGAAGTGGTTAAAATTCCTCAAATGAGTAAAAGCGGGTGCATAATTGCCAAAAATATTGCCTTACAGGAAGGCCGCAAAATAGGAAGAAAATAGATTTTGCATTGTGGGTGTTTGGCTTGTTCAGTTGCCATTAGTGTGAGGAAGCATTGCTTAAGACAAATGCTGCACCCTTTCCCCTTCATAGTTCTGTTTCGCCTTTTATTTATCCTGTTGTCTCCTCTCCACTTTTTGTTTTGCTAGTACTGCATGCAATTCAAGGAATATAGCTTGTCAGAAGAGACAAATCAATGAATATGGGTATACAGGAGTGGCAAATCAACAAATAGGCACAGACAGAAGAGGCAAGTCAAGAAATATGGGCAGTTTCATTGAGTGCAGTGTGGTGGCATCACTGTGCCCTCCTAGGTGTTCTCCTTCAACAGAGGGGCAGTAGAGGATACAGCAGCTTTCTTTTCTCCATTTCTTTCTCAGAATTCTTCAGGCTGCTGCAGAATTATAAAACTGTGAACATAACCCACTAAAGATGACTTTGCGGGTAAGATTTATTTATGACAGTCTATGTTTGCAGGCTAAGCTGTCTGTACAAAGCTGAGTGTTATACTGTAATACATTATGTTGGCAATTAAGAGTTTTCTGCTCCTTCAAAGACAGTATATATTTCAGCAGTATGTTCCGCCAAATGTCTCAAATTTCCCAGGGCAATCCTCGGTTATTTGTGCTAGTCTTAGGTCTAGAAGGTCCCAGGACATGTTCCACACTTTTGATCAGTTGTTTTATCATTTTAACATCTTATAATAAATTTTACTCCTCTCCCTTCTCAAACTTGCCAGAATAATTCCAGAATGGTAAATAAGGGAGAAAGTTCTGGGCAGCACCACCTACTTTTAACATCTAGGGGGAGCTGAATCAAGTTTTGCAAATTAATTGTGATATATCTCCCCATTATTTGCCTGCATATCAGATTGTGGTATGCAGGATTACTTACCCGCCGGGACAGTTCTTCCGATATAGATCTGTCCCGGTGATGAATAAACACACAGGATTATATCCCAGGGGTCCAAATGAGCATTTACAGCCATCTGCCAGGCATTCGCAGGCCAAAAGGAACAGACAGGGATCCTTTGGAAGGAATGTAATTGAGAAGTGTGGTTGCGACATGGTATTAGGGTGTACACATTGGTGGTAAATATTCTGCAATGGTTGTAGCATGGCAAATTAATGTAAAATAGCTGATTAATACAGATACAGAATTGTGACTTTACCCCTTGTAAAGCTCTCCAGACAATTAAATGAGTATTTTTTGTTTTGTTTTATAAATGTAGGAGAACCCAGTAATTTGCTATCCTCATAATTTACTACGTATCATTGTGGGACTAATTGCCTTTCTACCATTCAGATAAAAACACTAATAAAATGCATGTAATTTACACCAGCCCTTGCTCTGGTGATAGAAAGGACTGTATTACAGTTTTATAGCACATGAAGATATTTGGTAGCAGGTAATGCAGTGAAGAATAGAATGCCTATAATATATATATATATATAACAGGACCCAACACATTGGTGTATGAAAATTCATGTCTTTCAGAAAACCAAATCCCTTGATTGTTCTTTCCAGAGAGGGGTACAGTTATTATGTGTTTGCTTTTACTAGGCTTTGACTTTTTAGAATGCTAGATCCGGTTTATTTTAAAGACACATCTATAATTATATTCCATGCGAACTTTTGCAGAGTGTTGGATTTAACATCTAGGCAATTTTCAGATGTGGAATGAGCCATCAGGAAAATTGTGGGTTTGAGATGGTGGGGTTTATTTACTAAAGGTCAAATTTGGGTTTTTGGTCATTCTCCATCGGTTTGCAAACCATCCATTTACTAAATTCCAAATCAACCTAAAAACTATGAAAAACTCGACTTTGGAATACTTTAGAACATTGGACTAACAATTGATTTTTTTACATGGACAACATGAGAAAATGCAGATTTTACTAAACGTCCAAAACCCGACCCAAAAACAATTAAAATCCTGCTCGAACAATAGACCTAGTTTGTGAGAAGCAAGAAGAGAGGCTTCGTTGCTGTAAACTGTATAGAAAGCGTTAAATTAATAAAATAAAATGTCTAGTGTAGTCGCCCCCCTCCAAAAAAAAACTAGCTCAGTCCCCTCAGCATGGACTGGTATGGGAACATGGGAGAAAAATGGTGTGGGTTTCCCCTATTTTTCAATAACTAGTACCAGGCTGAATCTGCCGGTGGTAGGGGGGGGCAGCTAATGCCATAGCAAGTGGACACACAGTGTAAGATGCCCCCTGCCATCACATTAATCAGCCCCACAGACAGCATTCAGAGCAGCAAAAGCTGACTGACACCGACGTCTGTTCTCAATTGAAGCTGAAACCCGGCAAATGATAAATAGATGTCTATAATGGTGGGTTATGCATAAGCTTCAACATACAATTTGCTATTGTGTAAATATTTGCTTTCAAGGGGAAAAGAAACCAAGTAAAATATTTATATTTTTTCTTATCTTAATAACCTGTAAATATTGTAATAAACAGTTGTTACTGGTAATGATTGCATTTTAGTGCTATATATATATATACTTTATTTTGCTTCCTATCTAGCCCATGCTTTTTAGAGATCTAGGGCTGATTCTGAGTTAGGAGAAAATTAAAAATAAAAGCAAGTAACTTTGCACCTGGAACAAATCATGTTCTAATGCAAGGGTTGCAAATACATTTATTTTTATTTTTTTTAGCATGCAAGGTGTATACTAGCTACATTTGCATGTAGCTAAAACGCTGGACAGCTTTATTTTACACTGCTATTTAGATTTCAGTTTGGACACACCCCCTCAAATATAAATCTCTCTGCACATATTAAATCTGCTCCACCTGCGGAATCGGTATGTAATGCCGCCGGATGTAATGCTGGCGGTCTAAATACTGACGCTGGAAGCCCGAACCGTCAGGATCCCGACTGGGGCTAGTAAGTACCCTAACCTTCCCCTCTCCTCTCCTCTCCTCCCCCAACCCTAACCCTACCTTAGTGGTGCCTAACCCTAACCTCCCCCGGTGATGCCTAAACCAAACCCCCCCTCCCTGCACTCTAAACCTAACCCTCCCCGGGGTGGTGCCTAAACTTATCCCCCCCCGTGGTGCCTAACCCTAGCCCCCCTCACCACACCCTAAACCTAACCCTCCCGGGGTGGTGCCTAACCCTAAGTCCCCCCGGGGGTTCCCGCTAACACTACCCGGCTTACCTTCATTCATGAAGCCGTCTGTCTAGTTTCTGGCGGTGGGATTTCGATGCCTGTGTTTAGTCTTGCGTCAGGATTTAGACCCCGGGACTTAGTCAGACGGCTTCCCAGCCGTCGGCATTTTGACCGCATTCCACCACCTGCAGTACAACATGGTTTGTTCCAGGTGCAAGTTACTGGCTGCTCTGCTCCCAACTTAGAAACAGCCTCCTTGTGTGTATCAGAGCCAAATGGAACTCAATACTGCAGCCAATAACCGTTCACATGCATAAAACTTAACGGGTGATTTTGATGAACAGGCGCTGGACAGATAGGATTATTAATACACGAAGCTGCTACTGCCCAGATGCTGAAGAAGTAGAGGAATGTGTTAGTTTATTCATTTGTATTATACTGTACAAGAGATTTGACTGGTTGGATCTTGGTATTATTATTGTCTAAGGTACGTTAAGTGGTGGTCTTCCTCTTGACTGGTCGACTTTAAAAAAAAAGTTTTGATGTTCCATGAAGGTAGATATGGACGAATTAACTCATAGAACTTGTCAAATACTGTTGACCTTAAAGATTATGGTAATTGACAGTTTTATAAACAGTCTGCCCATGAATCATTCTCTATAGGTGGTCCAGTGTCTACATGTAAAGGGGTCTGCTATGATCTCATTATGCTAAGTAGTACCATGATGAGGTACTGGGCATGGTCAAAGAGCACCTGACTGTTTCGATCTAAAGCGGAGTTGGAAAACCCAATGCTGAAAGGGTAATGTTTTCCAAAAAGATTTGAGCATTAAAATAAAGTAATAACAACAATTGTGACTAAACAACTGTGAAAGTTTTTCTGGTGAAAACCAACTCAAATATTATTCAGATGACATTCTGGCCAATGCTCTTCTCTTGTTTCTTTTTCACTGGAAAGTAGCATAATGTAGGAAAGAGTCAGTCAACATAACATTTAACATGTATTGTTAAATCTAGAAAAGTAGTGTACATAAAGTAGTTTTGGGTAAAATGATGTGATAGAAGTAAAATAAAACAAATGCCATCTACCTGCAATTTCCTGGATGCCTATAATGATCCATGCAGGAAATTGGTTTGGAATCAGTGGTCAGTTAAAGCTTCTTAATAAACTTGAAAAATGTTTTGCATACTGTAGTATAATGCCTCAAGAAAAATACAACCAGTCTTTATGGTAATTTGTAATCAACTTTCTCCAGTCCAAGTGCTGGTTATATTGGTAAGCACTTAAGCAGCCCATACATGGTGCGATAAAGCAGCCAATCCGACTGATTGGTTCGATTTGGCTGCTATATCGCACTGTGTATGGGCCTGATGCCGGACCGAGCACGCACCCGTGGGGTCGTACATCTCACCCCCTGATCTTACTGCAGGATCAGTCGATCAGGGGATGCGAATGGCGATCCCATGCAGCGCTATGCGGGTGAGGGAGGGGGGAGCCCGGATTTCAAGCAGTCAGCCTCCCGATCGCACCGTGTGTATGGGCCTCCCGATATGTCGGACGTTGGATCCCCCTTCTGGCATGCTTTTTACCCCTCCATCCCCCCCCCCCCCACTTCAAAGTAGGGAGAAATCTTGTTTATTTACATTTTTGCTCACTAATTGGACACAGTGTGCAAAATACTACTACCTATGAATAGTTGGCTGCATCTCTCAACTTTGTATTGGTGGGAAAGTGCTACTGCATTTCAGTGTATGATTTATGTACACTGCAGTATTAGGAAACTTTGCTCATCCATTATTTTTTTAACACAGAGAAGTCAGATATGATATTAAAGTTTAGTATAACAAAGTAAAGCTGCATGAAATGAAGAAGAGAAAAAGGGTAACTAGTTTTATAAGTCTAGTTTCCCTAAGGCTTTCCAACTGAAATCCCTTCTTCTTATTAAGAGGATGAAATTGTCTTCCTAGCCCTTAGGTTCTTGACATATTTGTGGTTGTGTTCTCTTACATGTACTCAGCAGTCAAGAGCTTCCCAGAAAGCCTGAAATAAAAAAAAATAAAAAATTGTATTTGAAATATTGAGAAATAATGTGTTTTTGGCTCAGTGCACCCGCAGAAATGTAATGTTGGGAGCATAAAAACATACTATTTTTCATATTGATGTCTAGACTTGTTTAAAGTTCAGGTTTCATTCTGAAAATTCAGTTTTGAGTTAATGATCTTGTCTATTTAACTAGTTTTAAAGTGGCATGCTTGCCAAAACCTGAGCTCATACTTCGGTGGTTATGAGTAGATATAAGCTGATTATTTGGAAAATAAAATGAAATAAAGTAAAATATTTCTAGTTCAACGAATCCAAAATATTTTGGAATTTGACAAATAGTTTGTTTTAGAACTTTTTGATCTATTATCCTATTAAAGAGTCCCTTATAAATTTCCCCTCAAAATGCAGAATTTATTTCCAAAAATACATATATAGGTGATGCGCTAATTAAAAAGAGGTCCGAATGTGGCAGAACAATCAATCAGAACACCATCATTCTGATTTCTTAATATTTTACATTTTATATTACACATAAAACATCATACATACATATAACATAAGAACATTATATTCTTAAAAGCTTAAGATATATTACTGACACAATTCTATACGAAAAATAATTAAAGTCTATAAGGTTATAAATGCAAGTGACTAAAAATCCATAGCAGGTGTTAACAAGAAAAAAACTTTTTTTGTTTGCTACTATATATTTTTGGTCTCACCACTGTGAGAGTTTTATAAGCAAAGTTTCTGTAAGATAAATTGACGTGCTGGATGGAAAGGATCCTCCTAGTATACACGTTTTATGAGCTGCTGCTCCAATTTAATATACTCTATATAAGTTGCAATATTAGAACATCTTTAGCCCATACATGCTTTTCTAAGGTGATCAGTGTTAATTCGGTTGGGCGTTTTACTCACAGTCCACAGACCACAGCCCAGGGAGGGACCGAGAACTTAGCCTGCTTTGTGGTCACGTCTCCCGTCACTCTGAAATCTTAGTATGCGGCAAGGTAATCCAGCTCTGGGCACTCTCCGGCCAGGCACCGCCTCCGTCTCTCTGGGTTTATCAAAGATAAAGCCCCCGTTGATGGAGCAAAACATGTTAGAGAATTACCTGTGACTTACAAAAGGACTTCTGCTGAGTGACATCTGTAGCCCTCCTTATTGATTGGAAAACATCTTTATTTACTGGTGGACTGTGCACTTTGGTGGAGTGGTGACCCAGAGAGAAGGAGGCGGTGCCTGCCGGAGAGTGCCCAGAGCTGGATTACCTTGCCGCATACTAAGATTTCAGAGTGACTGGAGACGTGACCACAAAGCAGGCTAAGTTCTCGGTCCCTCCCTGGGCTGTGGTCTGTGGGACTGTGAGTAAAACTCCCAACCGAGTTAACACTGATCACCTTAGAAAAGCATATATGGGCTAAAGATGTTCTAATATTGCAACTTGTATACAGTATATTGAAATTGGAGCAGCAGCTCATAAAACGTGTATACTAGGAGGATCCTTTCCATCCAGCACGTCAATTTATCTTACATAAACTTTGCTTCTAAAACTCTCACAGTGGTGAGACCAAAAATATATAGTAGCAAACAAAAAAAGTATTTTTCTTTTTTAACAACTGCTATGGATTTTTAGTCACTTGGCATTTGTAACCTTATAGACTTTTTTTATTTATTTATTCATATAGAATTGTGTCAGTAATACTGTATATCTTAAGCTTTTAAGAATATAATGTTCTTATGTTATATGTATGTATGATGTTTTAGGTGTAATATAAAATGTAAAATATTAAGAAATCTGAATGATGGTGTTCTGATTGATTGTTCTGCCACATTGTAACCTCTTTTTAATTAGCGCATCACCCATACATGTATTTTTAGTTTGCTCTACACGTGTTTATTGGTGAGCTGTCACGGGCTCGCATGGTGTTATGCTGCTATGATTAATTAAACAGCTTCATTGCTGATAAAATTAATATTGAGTTATAATAATTGCCATTTGATTAGCGGCAGGTGTTGTGTAAATATATATTTTTTTCTAGTTCCAGAATTTATTTCCATTTTTCATTTGACAGAGGTTTTAAATTGTCCATACTTCAAAAATTGTCTCGGTTTGAAATTTGAACACTCAGATTTCTCAGTGTTTTTTTGTATTAAGAGCACTAAGTGGTTGGCTGCATAGACTATCCGTTCAATCATCTTGACAAAAGGTGTCAGAACATTTGACTTTCAAACGTCTCCTGCCTCTACTGGCAAGAGACAAACAATTGACCATTTTTTAAATGCTGGTGCATTTGGGTACGGGATGCCGGTGCTCGGGATCCTGGCAGTCAGAATCCCGACAGGGTTAGGACTCCGGCACTTGTCGGTCAGTATCCTAACCCTCCCCTTGTCCCTATCCCTAACCCTCCTTCGCCGCTGCCTAAACCAAACCTCCCTCCCGCACCCTAAGCCTAACCCTTCCCCCTTAGTGACTATCTCTAACCCTCCCCCTAGTGCCTAACCCTAACCCCAGCACTTAGTTCAGGATTCCGTTGCCGGCATTCTAAGCGCCAGCATCCCGACTGTCGGTATTATGACCGCATCCCATTAGTACCTTATAAATGGTGGGGGCCCAAATTCGGATAGTTTGCTGGGAAGGTTAATGTTAGAATAGTGTTAAACTACTATTTTAGTTCTGGGTGTAGTCTTTATTTAATAATGCTTCATCTTCCTCCCAGCTTTTAGTCGTCTAGTAGTGCCCAATATGCTTCTAGCTATGATGGTGAAGATGAAAGCGCCGCTGGAGAAATCTCACACTGGACCTGATGCACCAAGATGGGCTATTATATATAACTTAAGTAGTTTATTCTTTCAAACTGTTTCCAGAGTGACGCTCCTTTCTGCACATATATCATTTGTTTGTTTCAGCACCTGAAAGAATATCTGAATGTCTGAAGTGCCCACCTCCACCTTCATCTAAATATATATATATATATATATATATATATATATTTTTTTTTATATTATATAAAAAAATAATTATATATATATAATGCCTGTATCCTGCACTCACACAATATCACAACTATACACAATCAGATGGCTGCACCTTTAAACCCAACCCCCTGTTAAAAAGGGCGCTATAGATGGAATACTCTTCATAGTTGCTACGAAGCATACAGTGTAGCTTTAATATAAATAATTAATATGCCAACCAATCTTTGGGAGGTGTAGACAGGCCAATCGAAACTTCCAAATATCTTTGTGTGAATTCCTCTTATGGTATTGTTTGGTTTACATGACCTTGGAAGCCATCAAACAAAAGAGTTCTGAAACATGTAATATTCCGGCGAGATATATATATATATATATATATATATATATATATAATGCACAATGATCCGGCACTCACTGATAATAGGTGATGGATGCTTGCCCCGATGCCTTCCTAACCGGAGAACAGGGTCCCCTCTAAATAGTGAACATACAAGGCGGCACTCAGGGATCTTGTGAAGATAGCAAAAAAGAGCAATCTGGTTTATTGCATCAAAATCATCATCGACGTTTCGGGGCAACACGCCCCTTCTTGACATCCTGATGAAGGGGCGTGTTGCCCCGAAACGTCGATGATGATTTTGATGCAATAAACCAGATTGTTCTTTTTTAATATCTTCACAAGATCCCTGAGTGTAGCCTTGTATGTTCGCTATATATATATATATATATATATATATATATATATATATATATATATATTAAGAATCTGGCATTTAGTGAATCAAACAGGTTTTGGTAAATGGATGCCTTCGGAATTGCAGCATAAGCAGTGTAATAGACAAATAGACTTGCAGATGGCAATGTGGATTAATAAAATAAGGACTTGGAACAACAAACGTCAGTTCAACGTTTCAGTGCCTTCATTTGCATTCCTGAAGAAACTGCAAATAAAGGTACTGAAACGTTGAACTCACGTTTAGATCAGGCAGGATAAGGAAGGGCTAGCAGTCGGGTGGGAGGGAGGAAGGCATGGAAGGGAAGGAATATAAGCATAATGATCAGCTCAGTAATTTAAATATTGTGACAACCAACAGACACTACTGGATATAAATGCGGCCGGCTTCTAACATTCTGATAGAAAATATCTCTGACTGACTAAAGAAATAAACTAACAAACAAATAGAAACATAACTGCTGTTCACACAGACAGAAGAGTATTAAGCAAATCTTATTGTTAACAAATAAAAAGTCTGCAAGGAAAATCACTCAAAAGTGTGCGCTGTCACTTCATGTGTTCATGGCAGCGGAAACAAATATACTGTAGTTGAACCCATCACTACTGATTCCAAAACAATCTTAGTAAATAAAGAGACTAGACAACACCTGTATTAAATAAAGAGAACCGAGACAAGCTCAATGTTTGCACAAATAATGCTAATAATTTTTATCCCAATATACATGACACTCACATGGCTGTGGTGTACAAAGAATTGAACATGACAGCAGGCACTGCAGGCCCCTTCATGAAAATCACCAGGAGGTGATTCAAACGGACGTCGGGCACGAACTGTAAATGCTCTGCTACATATTGTTACAATAAACTGCTCTTCCTGTAAGCTGACATGAGTGCTGGCACTTTATCCTGCTGCATTTGCTGAGTGTTTTAATAATTTTGTATATGGACAAGGCACCAGAGTTCTTTTCATGTATATAGCGTGCTGCTTCACTCTGTGTGTGTGTGTGTGTGTGTGTGTGTGTGTATGCATATATAATCATAATAACACATTAGCATAAATAAAGATGGAATTTACCATGGCAGTCTCATGCTTCATTATCACCGATCCAATGCACCAGGAGGCCATAGAACCTGCCCAAAGCCATCCCATGATATGCTGTAATTTCTTTCCTCTTCGTGCTTTTGAGTCATGGACCTAGTCTTAACAGAACGCAAGTCTCGCAAGATAACGATGCACCATCTTGTGAGACCCACAGTTCCGTGGCAGCTGCTCTCTTTACTGAATCAGTGAACGAGGATGGACTGGAGTCAGGGAAATACTGCCCGAATGCCCAGTCACTTGTTTATGGGGGTCCTCCATGTGTGTGAGCCCCTGCCAGTTCTAACTATTTGGTAGATAGGCTTATTAGTGATTTTGGGGTCTATTCATGTACAACATGAAGTGGCTACTGAAAAAATATAACTATATATCGCATCACATTGATGCAATATATAGTGATGTTTTGTAGCCATTCTTGTACACTTACCTGCCCGGCGTCTTCCTGTGGTAACTGGCCCTTCCGCAATCCCTGGAAGCAGTGAGAAGAGAGACATATCGGGAGCCCGATATGTCTGCTTCCCACTGCACATGTACCGGCGTCTGAGAGCGACAGGTCATGTCAGACCTGCTGCAAAGGACGCTGGTCTACAAGGGGCGGAGCCAGCGCTGTGTGCCCGGACAGAGAGCAGGAAAGTACTGAACTTCCCTGCTCTTTCGTCTTGCTCTACAGATTCCGCCATCCTGAAGTGGCAAATCTGTACGCAGCAAAGGAATGGAAACTGAGCTTTCTGTTCTTTTATGAGTTGCACTCACCATACAAAAGTATGGCGATGCGATTCATCCACGGAGCGGAGGTGCTGCTGAAGAACTAATGAAGTTCTCCACGGAAACCCTCTCTGGGAATAGCAATGTCCCTGCGATATCACAGAAGGCATTGTTATCGGGATTCCGAAAACAATCCCTTCTGTTTGTTCCTCTGCGCGTGATCAGTCATGCGCTCAGGAACAGTCTCCTTCCCTGATTGCAGTTACCGCCGACTGGGTAAGTACAGCTCTAGCCTGTCCAAATTGATTGACATATGTATACAGGCTTTATACTAGCTGGTATACATGTATATTTATGTATAAATGTTAAATATAATTGCACATAAATATACATGTATACAGGCTAGTATAAAGCCTGTATACACATATCAATCCATTTTGGGAGGTTTAATAGGCTCTAATTGGCCTTACCTGTCGGCAATCACCGGAAAGCAGTCACGGAGACTGGGCGGGCTTACAAGTTGCAAGGACTTATGGGAAAATTTCTCTCTGACTCTGCAGTTTTCGGGATATTTAAGTAATTTCTCCATATAACGCCATTCTGAAATGGCTTTATATTAGGGGTGTGCACCGGACACTTTTCGTGTTTTGTGTTTTGGTTTTGGATCTGGATCTTTCTTCGTGTTTTGGATCTGGATTGGTTTTGCCAAAACCACCCTTCCGTGTTTTGGGTTCTGGGTTTTGTGTTTTGGATCTGGATTTTTTCTTAAAAAATAAAAAAAAACCGCTAAAATCACATAAATGGGCCTTTTTTTGTTCCTACGCTATTAATAACCCCAATAACATTAATTTCCACTCATTTCCACTCTATTCTGAACACCTCACACCTCACAATATTGTTTTTAGGCCAAAAGGTTGTACCGAGGAAGCTGGATGACTATGCTAAGCGACACAAGGGGGCGGCACAAACACGTGGCCCATCTAGGAGTGGCACTGCAGTGGCAGACAGGAAGCCAATCAGCGTTATGGTGCCCATTTGCATGTAGCACGAACCCGGGAGATCCGTGCTACATGCATCTGTGTGATTGGCACAGAGCAATGACAGGTCCGTGAGACCCGTCTGTGCTGCTGTGGTAAAAAAAAAAAAAAAAACCTGTGTAAAAAAAGAAAAAAATGGCGTGCACCCCCCCAATAAAGAGCAACCAGCCCCGGGCATTAGTAACCCAGTGCTGGGTGTGCTTAAATACAGGGGACAAACGACGTAGGGGTCCCCTGTACTTAAGCACAACCAGCACCGGGCTAGTCAGAACCAGCGCTGGTTGCCAAAATACGGGGGACAAACGACGTAGGGGTCCCCTGTATTCTGCGCAACCAGCTCTGGGCTCTGATCCGGTCCTGGTTCTGGAAATATAGGGGACAAAAAATGAGTAGGGTTCCCCTGTATGTTCCAGAACCAGCACTGGACTTTTTCTAGCGGGGGGCTGATGCCACAGCCAGGGGAGCCCTTTCACCGGGCCCCCCAGCCGCAGCATCAACCCTGACCGCTAGTCAGCCCAGGCCGGGGATCCCTGGAGAGCTGGGGACCCCCCCAATAAAGGGGTCACCCTCTCCAGGGCACCCCAGGCCCAGGCTGATAGCCCGGGGCTATCCCCGCCACCCCTGGTGGCGGTGGGTGGCGGGTTGATTGTGTGGTGTGGTGTAAATAAAGAATATCAAACATTGTCTTTACAAGTAGAACTGCAAGTCCCAGCTAGCCTGCCCCGCATGCTGGTACTTGGAGAACCACAAGTACCAGCATGCAGGGCATTAAGGGCCCACTAGTACCTGTAGTTCACCTGTAAAAAAATGTTTAAAAAAAACACAGGACACACACACCGTGACAGTATAAGTTTATTAAACATACATACACACACACACACACACACACATGTACACATACTCACCTATGTAACCCTGTAGCATCGGTCCACTTGTCCGGTAAAGTATCCATAGGGGACCTGTGAAAAAAAACATACTCACCATCTCCTATGCGAGGTTCTGTCCTCTTCGTTCCAAAGTAGGCATCCCCGGACTTGGCAAAAAAAAAAAACGAAAACGCGATCCACGAACTTAGTACCGTTCTATAGAACGGTACTTCCCGAATGAGAGCTTAGCGGCGGGGTATCACCATGGAAACCCCGCTGCTAAGCGTTCATTGGCTGAGAGAGGTCATCTCCCGTCTCTCAGCCAATGAACGGCTCCCTCCATTGTAGTCAATGGTGGGAACCGCAGGGTAAACTTTAATAACCTTGCGGCTCCCAGCATTGACTACAATGGAGGGAGCCGTTCATTGGCTGAGAGAGACGGGAGATGGCCTCTCTCAGCCAATGAACGCTTAGCAGCGGGGTTTCCATGGTGATACCCCGCCGCTAAGCTCTCATTCGGGAAGTACCGTTCTATAGAACGGTACTAAGTTCGTGGATCGCGTTTTCGTTTTTTTTTTTTGCCAAGTCCGGGGATGCCTACTTTGGAACGAAGAGGACAGAACCTCGCATAGGAGATGGTGAGTATGTTTTTTTTCACAGGTCCCCTATGGATACTTTACCGGACAAGTGGACCGATGCTACAGGTTACATAGGTGAGTATGTGTACATGTGTGTGTGTGTATGTATGTTTAATAAACTTATACTGTGACGGTGTGTGTGTCCTGTGTTTTTTTTAAACATTTTTTTACAGGTGAACTACAGGTACTAGTGGGCCCTTAATGCCCTGCATGCTGGTACTTGTGGTTCTCCAAGTACCAGCATGCGGGGCAGGCTTGCTGGGACTTGCAGTTCTACTTGTAAAGACAATGTTTGATATTCTTTATTTACACCACACCACACAATCAACCCGCCACCCACCGCCACCAGGGGTGGCGGGGATAGCCCCGGGCTATCAGCCTGGGCCTGGGGTGCCCTGGAGAGGGTGACCCCTTTATTGGGGGGGGTCCCCAGCTCTCCAGGGATCCCCGGCCTGGGCTGACTAGCGGTCAGGGCTGATGCTGCGGCTGGGGGGCCCGGTGAAAGGGCTCCCCTGGCTGTGGCATCAGCCCCCCGCTAGAAAAAGTCCAGTGCTGGTTCTGGAACATACAGGGGAACCCTACTCATTTTTTTCCCCTGTATTTCCAGAACCAGGACCGGATCAGAGCCCAGAGCTGGTTGCGCAGAATACGGGGGACCCCTACGTCGTTTGTCCCCCGTATTTTGGCAACCAGCTCTGGTTCTGACTAGCCCGGTGCTGGTTGTGTTTAAGTACAGGGGACCCCTATGTCGTTTGTCCCCTGTATTTAAGCACACCCAGCACTGGGTCACTAATGCCCGGGGCTGGTTGCTCTTTTTTGGGGGGGGCACGCCATTTTTTTCTCTTTTTACACAGGTTTTTTTTTTTTTATTTACCACAGCAGCACAGACGGGTCTCACGGACCCATCAGTGCTCTGTGTCAATGACACAGATGCAAGTAGCACGGATCTCCTGGTCCGTGCGTGCATCTGTGTCATTGAAATACACAGCAGCACAGACGGGTCTCACTGACCCATCTGTGCTCTGTGTCACTGTCAATCACACAGATGCATGTAGCACGGATCTCACGAGTCCGTGCTACATGCAAATGAGCACCATAATGCTGATTGGCTGAGAGCCGTGACAGACGGCTCTGTCAGCCAATCAGCACTTTGCCCATTAAAGGCAAAGGCATTTTTTTTTAAATGGCCGCTCGAGGCAAAACCTCGAGATCCGACAGCAGATCTCGAGGTTTTGCCTCGGGAGAGGGATCCGGGGCAGACAGGGAGATCCGAGCTTGGGCTCGGATCGCCCCGGATCCCCGAAGTTCGGGTGGGTTCGGTTCTCAGGGAACCGAACCCGCTCATCCCTACTTTATATAAAGTAAATATTTATCGAGTGATTTAACACTTTTTGCTATGCTGAATAGCAAAAAGCGTTAAAGTACTGTAGAGATCAATAGCTGATCCCTACAGTGCGGTACCAATGCGAGATGGGTATTAGTGGAGAAGATAATTGCGTTATCTTCTCCATTAACCCATTGCTGAATAGGGAATTTACATAAAAAATACGGAAATCATAGTTTCCGAATTTTTTATGTAAAAAAATCAATGTTGAATAGACCTCTAGATCTCTTTGTTCAAATGAATGACAAAATGGTTGTTATAAGCCTTTTTCATCATCTGAATGTAAATATGCACAATTGATAGATAATACATTTTGATAAATAAAAGCAATAATGAACATATTATAGAGGTTAAACTCTGGGCAAAAAGAAATCTATGCAAGTGTTATCAAGCCATGTGTTTTTTGGATGCCGCTCTTTCAAGGGTGTTAAAAAAAACCCAGTGGGGAATGAAGCTTTATATGCACCAACCATCTTCAAGTCTCCCTCAGACCTGAGTACCTGTCTATCTTGCAGTTGTTGTGTCCTCTTCCCATCTTCCTACAGTAAGGCAGGAGTGAGATCACTGACCCTTATCTCATACAGTATGTAGTAATTAATTATTTACCAAGTGCCAGCATCCTCCTCTGCAGTGCTTGTATATAGTAACAATGACCTTGTTATTATATACAAAGATAAATAAAAATACATGAAACAATGGAAACGCACAAATAAATGTACAATCTGAAAAGGAAACTGGAAAGCAGCAAGATAAGGGAACATGTAAGCAGCGTGTGTATCCAATATCAGATTGTAGTGACAGGAGAAGCTATGACTGATCAAGAGGAGCTAATTATATTGAGCCAGGTTATATACCTGCCTGAATAGATACATTTTGAAGTAGCACTTAAAAGCCTGAAGACTCGAGAACTGAGCAAAAACTCTTCCTGCTAATGTATATTTGGTATACATATTTGCACTTAATAAAATATATAAAACTTCATATGTAAATGTGCAAATGCATAAAATAGTCTAATTCCATAAAACAGTGACAAAGAGCCTGATTCACAGGTGGACGCAGTGTCTATTTTGGACGCAAGCGACTGATGTTTTAAGTCTGCGCATGCATCCGAGTCACACCGCATATGTGTTTCGATGGTTACTGCCGGCAAATTTAGTCGCAAAGATAGGCAATTTTGATGGGCTTTACTGGGTGGTAACGGTGTGCTAGTTACATGTGAGCATGACACGGCCAATGTATTTCACAATGCTAGACATGGTGCTTGGTATTCCTTCCGCAGGGCCTGATTCAGAGGTGTTTCCGCACATTTCCGATGGTGTGAGATCTGCACATGCACAGATGGCGCACTGTGCAGATCTTTGTTCTGCGTGATCGCTCGTAGTGCCCCCTAAGCCACGGCTGACATGCTCCGTTTGGAAGGCTCGGCAATGGCCAGCGTTACGGAAAACGAGGCATGTACTTTTCATGGGTTGAATCGAGTGGCTGTGTCCTTGGACGCAGCTTCACTTTCTTCAGCAGTGTGAATTTTCCGGTCATCCTGAGTAACCTGAGCGTTACTCAGATGATCACCGCACACGTAGCAGCGGATCAGAAAAAGTGTCTATTTACTCTAGATGCCTCCTGCGGCAATAGCATATTTTAGCACAGCCACTGCGTACAAAGATGCTGTGACTGTAGCTACTGCGTCCATCTCTGAAGCAGGTCCACAGTCCAAAAGCATACTTGCAAGTTAAGTGGCTGCTGACGAAATTGGTGTGCGGTAGTACATTCAGACAGTAAGCTAGAATATGGCAGTGATGAATGTGAATGATTAATTATTTTCTGTACAGTGCTGCATAATAAGCTGGCTTTATATAAACTAACAATAAATAATGAAATAAGTAATGTATTTGAAGGGAAAATATCAGCATGTATTGCTAAAGTCCATTTGAGACGATGGAAGCAAACAGTCGAGTATCAGAAGCCTAGGAATTACTTGGGTATAAAAACCAGAATTAAAAAGATAGTGTTGTGTCTTAAAGTGCACAATGAAAGTATGCAATGTGATTCAAAATGGTAGAACATTAGTTTCTTTCTTCAGGCATAATTACAGACTAAATCATATATAGCGTCCCCATATATAGCAGTGCTGTACATAATGGAGTGTTTAATCATTCACATCAGTGTTTATTTGGAGAAAAAGGAATCAATTTGGAGTTGGGTGCACTCAATCCCCTAAACAAAAATAAATAACAGATAAAATAATCAAGTCTTTATTAGGTATGCTTTAAAAGTTTCGTGCCTAATTAAATCACAGTATGCAAGCTATTTATTGCTTCTTTTTAATCAGTACTTTTATGCCATTGTAATACCCTTGCATAGGGTCAAATAGAGCAAAATATAAAATAAATAGATATATAAAAAATTACAGAGTGATAAAGAATGGAAAATGTGAAAGAAATAGAGTTTAAAAAACAAAACCGTGTGCTGTCCTTATTAATTTGTATATAATATAGAATAAACAGAATAAATAGCAATTCTGAATGGTGATACCTCACTTTATGTATTATAGAGAACCTGTATAAGCCTCAGCTACATAATCATATACAAAGTGTCCACTGAATCATCAACCGTCAAGTACTGATACAATTGTTTCAAAATCCCACGAATGAAATACACACTAATTATTTTTACAGGAATAGTGCTTTATTATATCATTCTGCAGTGAAATGGAGTCACTTTATATTTTTCACATAGAGATATCTCTATGATATCGTGTGAAAAATGTAAAGTGACTCCACAGTATGCAATAAATAGCTTGCATACTGTGATTTAATGATGCCCTAAACTTTTAAAGCATACCTATTAAAGACTTGATTATTTGATCCGTTATTTATTTTTGTTTGAGGATTGAGTGCACCCAATTCCAAATTGATTCCTTTTTCTCCAAATAAACATGTATATTTGAATCAATGGGTGGCACCTATGTTGCACCTATAGAAATATAAAATTTGTGTTCTATAGGGACAGACTTTGAAATATATTCCCCATTTATGAATATGATTTACCAGTATTAACCTGGTGCAGGATTTCCATTTTCTATTGACATATCATTCGCATCAGTCCCTGCCTTATAGTGGCTTACAGTCTAGGGCAGTGATTTCTAGGGCAGTGATTTCCAACCTTTTTCAACGCGAGCTACACTACGCAAGATTTCAAAATTGCCAAGGCACACCATCCGGCAATGCAGCTTGCGCGACCCATAAAAAAACCTACACATTAGCTCCCACATAAAAAAAACACACTACACTGGCCTCCACAGGAATAAAACACACAACATTGGCCCTCACAGGAATAAAATGCATATACCTTGGCCCCCACAGAAACAAAAAAAAACAACACATTGCTCCTCTCAGGAAACAATCACATCGATAGACCCACAGAATAAATCTAAAACACATTCACACAAATAAATTAGTACATTGTCTGACCTCACAGAATATATCGTCCACATACCTGTCAGTGCAGAGCTGTGAGCAGCGTGAGAGCGTGCAAGCATGCAGGTGGGCAGGAGAGCAGTCTGTCTGTCCTGCAGAGCGGGCATGGTAGGCAGGTGAGTCAGTGACTGGGCTGTTTTGCGGATTGGGTATGGCAGGTGGGCTGAAAACGCGGTGTGCGTGACCTGTGATGTCATGCCGCTGCATCCATGCAGGTCACGGCCTGGGCGCGGCTGAGTCTCCCAGAGGAGCTTGGCGGCAGAACTGCCCGGTTCACAGATCTACAATGTGACTGGTGACCCTGAACGCCGTTCCTGACCACACATGCGGCACACCTCACAACTGCCCACAGCACACTAGTGTGCCACGGCACAGCAGTTGAAAAACTCTGGTCTAGGAGCCTGATTCAGTAAGGATTGCTATTGCGATTGCAACTACGATTACGCACACTGGGGCTAATTCAGCTTTGGGAATAGAGTGAGAATTAGCACAGCACTTAACTGTGTACCTGGACAAACCATGTTGCAATGCAAGGGGTGTAAATACATACATTATTTTGCATGTAGTGTAAATACTGGCTGCTTTTATATGTAGCCCACAAATACTGTACAGCTTTATTATTGCACTGCACTTTAGATGTCAGTTTGGACACCTCCCTCCCAAATCTAAATCTCTCTGTACATTTTAAATCTGCCCCATCTGCAGTGCAGCATGGTTTCACCAAGATGATCAGTTAAGTGCTAAGGGGTCTATTTACTGAGCAGTGTTAGGAGACAGAGTGAAAAGTGATAAGGTGCCAGCCAATCAGCTCCTAACTGCCATCTCACAGACTGTGTTTAAAATGACAGTTGGGAGCTGACTGGCTGCACCTTATCAGTTTTCACTCTGTCTAATAACGCGCTTAGTAAATAGACCCCTCTATCTCACTCTATTTCCAAAGCTGAATCAGCCTCACAGTCTCATTGCGAAAATATGTCAATGATTGTAATTGCAGTGGCGTTGCATCCAAACATAAGGAGGCCCACTTTACCTTACATACATCTGTAATACTTAGCAAGTCTGCAAAACCATCGGTAACATCGAGTACAATTGCAGCCTCACACACACTTGCACAAGGTCTGACCTTACTCAGGAATTGCTAACCTCATTGCATGCAGTGAAAGCACAAGCTGCGTATGGCATCGCAATGGCTAATTTATGCACGCCCCTGTAACATTGTTCAAAAGCACTGGCATGCCTGCATTTCACCAACCACCCCCCCCGTCACCACCCCGAATGGTCACTTCCTGTTAATCACTTTGCAAAGGGATCTGCGTAGTCAAAGTGAGGCCTTCGTGCACACACACTGCATTGCATGCGCAGAACACAACAATCGGCGGATTTCGTGCTTAATCGCAATTGGCAATGAATCGGGCCCTAGATTCTCTACCACACACTGGTGTACATTTTTTTTCAGGAGTCAATGCTTTTGGGCTGTGGGAAAAAACTGAAGCACTTGAAGGAAACCTACAGAATGTAAACATGATAACATACAATCTGCATAACATACATACATAACACACATACATAACATACATAAAGAGCCCTGGTCAGAATAAAACCCATGGCTCCACTGCTGTGAAAGAGCAATAAAGTCAACTGCTTGAGTTGCAGTAGTGGAACTAATCCATTCAGTCATAGACCTCAGAGGATAATATCTCAAAGTCTAGCTTGAATATGATTATAGCATGCGCAAATAACTTACTTGTTTCCTACATGAGAAAAGGTCGGATGCAAGAGATGTTTATTATTGAAGACATCATGCAGTTAGAGCATGAATTACAGGAGTTAGAGACAAACGTTACTCCTAAACAGTGGGCTTGGGGAACTGGGGAGAATACAAAATTACCCACAGTGATTATGTCAGATACTATAACAGATTTAGGAGCTGGAAAATTTTCAAGTTTTCTTCTCTTAAGCATTGAGCATACATGAAAGAGTTAGAGGGGAATACAATCCAGTACAGATGAGAAATCAGGAGCGAAGAGATAGGTTTCAGTGTTTATTTGCATATACTGACACACAAAGGTGCGAATGCTGACCAAGATCTGGTGCTAAATGTAATAGGTTGTGATCTCCAGGTGCTGCCGGAATTTATGCAAGTCTACCCGTATTTTAAAGTGGCAAAGATTTTAATGGCTAAACGCCCCCTGACTGAAGTCGGACTCCAGAAGTAGCTATCAAATAGCTGACAGCCTTCTGGGTGCCGAGTTCTGCTGTGTACAGCCTGCCCTGCTGGGGTCTGTGTTCTGCTGTGTACAGCCTGCCCTGCCGGGGTCTGTGTTCTGCTGTGTTTAGTCTGCCCTGCCGGGGGCTGTGTTCTGCTGTGTACAGCCTGCCTTGCTGGGGGCTGTGTTCTGCTGTGTACAGCCTGCCCTGCCGGGGGCTGTGTTCTGCTGTGTACAGCCTGCCCTGCAGGGGGCTGTGTTCTGCTGTGTACAGCCTGCCCTGCCGGGGGCTGTGTTCTGCTGTGTTTAGTCTGCCCTGCCGCGGGCTGTGTGTGTGTGTGTGTGTGACATCATGATGTCACATGCACTAGTGTATTATGTCACATATGGGGAGAGAGAGAGGAGCTGGGACGCACCCAGGAAAAAAAATCAAGAAAAGAGGTGCGTGCTGGCTGTGCCTACCAGCTATTTAAGATTTAAGAGACATAATACAAGTATTGCGCACAGCACTATATACAGCACTGAATATATCTATATATATATAATATATATATTCAGTTTTATTATATGGGTTTGGTACAGGATGCCGGTGCTCGGGATCCCGGCGTATAGAATCCCGACCCCGGCAGCCCCACAGAGATAGGGTACCAACACCTGTTGGTCAGTATCCTAACCTTCCTCCTGACCCTAACACTTCCCTCCCTCTGCCTAAACCTAACCCCCCCTAGTGCCTAAACCTAACCTCCTCCCTGCACCCTAAACCTAACCATCCCCTTTTAGTCCCTAACCCCAGTACTAACCATCTGGATGGCGGCTGTCGAGATGCCGGTGCTGGCATTCTCTCGCCAGTATCCTCAATGTCGGTATTATGATATAGCCAGCGGTAGCCTGGACATGCACCAGTGAGGTAGGAATGAGGTTTTAAGTGTCCGGAGCGTGACAATAGGTAAGGTGTTATTGAGGACACACAAAAATGTTTTTTATTAGTTAAATTACTTAGTGGGTTTGAATATATCTATCCCTTTGTGCCCCAGTTTGATACTGCCCCATATGTTTATTTTCATTTCCCTTTAATTTAACCCCGCATGCTGGATACACCTTCTCCCTGGTACACTTGGGGGGGCTGTAGCACGCACGTGCTCAGGCGCCCTAGCCACTCGCTACACCTTTGCTGGTGACCTCCTGACAGCACATCATGACTGTTGTTGGATAATGGTGAGGAGGCAATATGCTGATGGAGAGGTGGGAACCTTATTATCTGCCTAATTTTGAATTGATTTTGCTTCACATCATTGTAGGAAGTAACTTGATTTCTGTTGCGCCTTCTAGAACTGGTGACTGGCAGTGAACAAGATGCCCTTTACTTTTCAGCAGTAATAACCAAAAGTATTTGGCTTAACACATTTACCATAGAAGGCTACCTTTATCATATATTAGTACTATACTGCTTTTATTTATAACAATCTGAACATGCATGTATTTGGAACTTGTGGAAAGGGAAAAAAATAACCATTTAAGCCATGGCAATTCATTAATACTTCAAAATTATGCTTATGGCATATAAATTAGGACCTAGGAGTGTGTTACATTTATCTGCCAAACATTGGCCAACCAAGACAGTAGAGTTTGCTCCCAGAATGTTATCAGTACTAACATGCCACTTTTAACTCCATCAGTAATTATATGTAGTAGCAGTGACAATACTATAACAACCAGTAGGAATGCTTTAATGGCCTTTATCTGTCCATAACTATTAATATGCCAACTACAGTCCCAGCATTAGTAATATGCCACCTAGACTGGCCAGTACTATGCAGCATTAATATGCAATGGCAGTATTAATGTCACCAGTGATAATGCTGCTGCTGATGGCCAGCAACATTGATAGTATTACCCAATACAATGCCCATTAGAAATAAGAAGGAAGAGCAACACACATTAAAACCTTATCCTCTTCTTTACTGTTGCCTTTCCGTTCTGTTTTTCCCTGCTGTAACCTAGACTTCTCCCAGTAGACTGATTGATTGCTTCTGCGACGTAGCGTGGCAATGGTCATGCTCACTTTTAATTGGCCACATAATTTACATCACACAACGCTGCTTACTGCTGAGTGCTTATATCATTGGTTTCTCTCGCTCCAGGGGCTGGGTGACAATGCTGGTGAGAGACCTCTTCACTGTCTAGGACCCAAGCGCACTGCCTGTACTGTGGCTAGTTCCCTGCAGCTAGACTGTCCTGCAAGTTATTTCAGAATGGCCAAGAGCTAGATGTGTACTGATGGAAATGTCTACATAATGTTATGTTGTGTAAGTGAAAGGAATCTGAATGTTCTGCAATGCTAAAATACATCCTGCATTATGTTTCTTGACTCAAGCTTTACTGTCATCAATATATTAAAACCCCTCATAATGTGTGTAAAAGGTCAGTCCGTTACTGTATATAATTTCTTAAAAAAAGAATACATTGTACACTCACTGTATCCTTTGAGAATAACAGTTAATACTTCCAACTTTTTAAGCTTTGAAATAAAAGTTCTAGTTTTTAAACCAACTT
This sequence comes from Taudactylus pleione, assembly GCA_031769625.1. Lineage (NCBI taxonomy): Eukaryota > Metazoa > Chordata > Amphibia > Anura > Myobatrachidae > Taudactylus > Taudactylus pleione. The sequence goes on from JAUIMM010000006.1 coordinate 25,176,595, forward strand.
TCCTTCATGCTGCTAAATCAATATAGGCTAAATCTTCAGTCCACTTCCACCTGGCTATCTGACAGGCTGAGAGCTGAATGGAAGACAAATAACACTGTGAAATACAATAACTGGCTTGCTTTTATCCCTTTAGACACATTGGACCTTATTTACGAAAGTTCTGCATGTACAGAGTAAAACAGTTTGTACTTCACCACTGCTCATGTATGTTCCACTCAGCACATATCTCTCCTCCCAGGAGATGCCACCACAAACCAGTAGTGTGAGGAAACAGAAAAACCTAAAGAAAAGTACTGCACAAAAGTGCAAACGTCAGAAGAAAAGTCTAGCCCTCTACCACGGCAGAACCACAGCTTACATCAAACGCAACTCTTTTGTTTTTCTGCTAAAATGCTGCTCAGTCTAGCATGGTTTATATTTTAACTGTAAGAAAGTGAAGGGCATCATGACTGCCTTTATTGCTCATTTCTATGTTTGAACATTTAAAGTGTGCTTTAGTAGAACTGGAAGGCTTTCTTTATACGTAGAAGATGAAGTGTCTGTGTACTCTTCTGCACAGCAAGTAAAGCCCTTAGAAATGTACTATTGCACCCATGTATCTAGTGCCAATTATCCCTCTCCACCAAATGAAATCTTGTTTTTGCACTGCAAAGCAAAATGCAGCAGGTACATGTTTTCTCTCAAGCATCTAAACAAAACAGCAATGCCTTTAACAGCATGCTTAACTAAAGTGGTCACAGCACAAGTGGGCAGGGTTGGAGAGAGATAGCAGTGAAACGAGGGGTGGATTGGGTTGGAAATCCTGCCCGGGAAATTTCTGGAAGCAGTCCTATTTGGGGCGTGGTCTGATGAGGAGGCGGGTACTATTGAGGGGGGTGGGATTCCTCCTCATACGGCCTTATTCTGAGTTCGATGCAACTATTATATATTCTAAAATCAAAGCACAAGAAGTACCAACTAGTATAGTAGATTCATACAGAGGGGATGTAGTTGACATCCCGGGGGTCAGCACCACAATGCAGACGGTAAGTATTAGGTTTAGGGGTTAGGTTTAAGGTTAGGGTTAGGCACAGGGGGAGGGTTAGGGTTAGGCTGCGGGGGAAGGGCTAGGGTTAGGCTGCGGGGGGGAGGTTGGGGTTAAGCTGGGTACACACTAGACGATATCTTGAGCGATTTGGCCGATCCAACTCATCAGAACAACAAATCATTCATACTGTCCAGTGTTTGTGCATGATGCTGATGTGCACTCCTGCCGGTCGCCCGTCGCACCCTCAAATCTTTTGTACATGCAGAAAGAGCTGAGGATGTCGCTAGCGATGCCATGCTGCCGAATGCAGCATGGCCCCCGCTGCCCCCCGCCGTTGCTCTGTCGCTGCCAGCATCGGCAAGTGTGCATGCACTTACCGATGCCGGCACCCCCGCCGGTCCCATTGCTTATAGTCTAATGTGTACCAGGCATTAGGCTGCGGGTTAGGGTTAGACTATGGGGAGAAGGTTTGGGTTAGACTATGGGGGAGGGTTAGGTTTAGGCTGCAGGAAAGGTGTGTTAGTGGGAGGGTTAGTGGTCAGGGTTAGGCAACCAGAGATACCACCAGCAATACACCAGGCTTAGCTGGGCAAACACGTCACAGGATCGTCACAGCAACGTCACAACGCCAAGCCACGCTTGGAGCAGTGACTTTCCTGTGAGGCGATTGGATTTGGGTAAATTACTGGGAAAGACACCAGCCACAAAATTCTTTGATCCATGCTAGGACTGATACGGTGGATTCAACTAAAGGAGAGAGTTGTTCACACCTAAAGCAATCAATTCTGGGACCTGTTCCATTGTCACATTTTAAGGATCTGAATTAGCGCACTATTTGCTTGATAGAGATAGATAGATAGATAGATAGATAGATAGATAGATCTATACACACACATTTTCTATAACTAACCTAATCACCTCTAAATAACTAATTACTAACTACATGTGCAACCTACATAGATGTAAGTGTGCATGATATTGAAGTAGCACAAACACATAGGACACCTTAAATATATTAATATATATATATATATTTCCCATCCCATCCCACAAGTTGTGATAGTTATTTAGGTAATGCCTGGGATGTGATATAATCATAATATTATTATCACATCACATCCTAGGCATCACCTAAATAACTGTCACGACACAGCATGCAAAACTTGTGGGATGTGATTTTATATATATATATATATCATGTGGATAAATTGTGACTCACACAGTGTCACTGCTAGTCGCGGCCACTTGCTCCAGTCCTGAAACAGCCTGCCACCCCTGCGGTCTGCCCCTGGCTCCTGCGCTGGACTGGTGGCTGCTGGAGGCGGAGCCGTGAGGTGTCACTCACATGCTCCGCAATGCCTTATGGGAGGCATACACAGCAACCCACCCTCTGCCATTTCACTACTGAATGAGCTTCTGCGCATGCGCAGAAGCTCATTCATGACCGCTATGCTTTCGGAGCTGAGCTCCGATCGCATTAGCGACTGTTAGAGCCGCCAGCTGGTCAGTCTGTTTAAAACGGCCCAGCAGGCGGGAGTGGGGACCGGCCCAGCGGGAGCTTTCCAGCAGTCCCAGTAGCCCAATCCGCCCATGAGTGAAACTGTCAAACCATTAAAAAACATTTTTTTGAAAACAGTAACTATTTACAACATCAAGTAAAAAATCCTCCTTTAAACTACTTTTAAAACATGCTAATAACAGTAAAACAAGGATAACATTGCTGAGTCACATCGATGGGTCATGGGTTGGAATTTGTATGTTCGCCCTGTATTTTGATAAAACGGACCCTAGGGTGTGTGCGCATGTGGTAGAGAATGTGAGCTCTGCTGGGGTAGCAACTGATGTGAATGGTGAAACAGTATCTGTAAAGCAATAGGTTGGTGCTATGTAAATAAAGGCTAATGTAATACCTTGGAAACAATTTCTCCATGATGTTTAGTGATATAATTGCAGAAACAAGAATGTGTTGACTTTGTGCAAGTTTACAACTTTACTTTCACATTGTTTATAAGTCATGTTAGATATCAGCATTAGTTTGCAATGACCTGTGAAGGACAGTGACAGAAACCCTCAGTGAAATGGTTTGAGAGTGTTGCGGATAAATGACTCCAAAAGACATTTGGAAATCATTAGATGCTTAAGCATAAATCAGGATATGCTGTAGAAGACTATGATCATTTCAAGCTGCTGTTTATATTTCTGTCTTGTGCTTGCTAAGATGCATTGTAGTGTCTGACATTAAAGAGTGTTGTCATAAGATGTTGTATTGTACTCTTCAGCTACAAGCATGTACATCTTCCCAATATGAAATCTCTTAAACCTTAATTGTGGCAAATACCAATTACTTATAATTCTAATTATACATCAGAAACACAATGGGCTCAATCCCATTAGGTGTGAGTTTGCAAATACAAGTTTGTTTCATGAAACTCGAGAAACGCGAGATCCAATTAGAAATGCTAATTCACGCTACTCGCAGCAAGGTTGTGCAAGTTTTGTATAATAAGCGAATTGGGAGAAGAGTATGTAAAAGAGGGGAAACATTTTTACCTTAGAATAAAGATTTTTCCTACCTTTTCACTTGCTCAGGGGGCTGCACACAAAAAATAAACATGAATTTCCTCTGCAAAGGCAATGCTATTTGGAATTGGATTGTAACTGAAAATCATGGTTGCTAATTGACCATAAGAACGGCTCGCAGGTCCCAACTCGCACCTGATTGGATTGACCCCAATGATTTCAAATAATATTTTAGCGTCCATGGCTGCCATATCTATTTACGTGTGTTTATACTAAATGTTTTCCACACTAGCAATGGATGGGTTATGGAGATAAAATACTGAGGAGAAATAGTGTAGCCAGAATTCCTCAAGGAAAACAAATTACCATCTCATGCACAAAAATTGCTGTGCAACATCTGTAATAGATTACAGTCCTCTGACCCCTCTAAATGGAATACTAGGAAAGAGGTGGAGAAGATGTATTTTTGCTAGGTTACACTATTATTGCACTTATACAATACATATCAGTGGTGATTGCACTCTGTGGCTTTTACACATGGCAGAACATTGTGTATTAGCGTGCCATAGCTGTATGTAGGGAGAGACAACTGATCAGTAGGCCTGCCCATGTTTTGGCCTAAATCAGAGGTGGGCAACCTGTGGCACTAACATTCCAGCATGCCCTGCCACAGATTTAGCATGCTCTAACAGCAAAACTGTAGCAGGGCATTCTGGGATATCTAGTTCCACAGCAGCTACAGTGCCACAGGTGCCTTCTCCTAGCCTAGAGCGACCTGATTATCAACCATCAATTATGCTGGACTTGTTAAGAGGAGCCCGTGCTGGCACTGTGATTAAAAAAGATACAAACTCCTCAATAATAGGTTGTGTTTTTCAAATGTAGTTTTGATGTACAGGTAAAGGCTAGATTCACAATATAGAAGAGAGCTTCTCTTTTTGCTAGTAAGTGCCAGACAGGCAGAAGGATTTTATATTTTGCTTTTGTTTTGTACTCTGCAACCGTTAATTAAATCTGATTGCAGTCTGTTTGTAATCGGCAACTTGCAGGTCTTTGGTTCTGGCTCCCTGTGTGACACCTGCAATGTGCCAGTGTCTATGCCAGGAGACTGCAAAATAGCTAGTCTTTTTGGATGGTATGTAGTCAGCATGTCGATACTCGTAGTGTTGAAAAATGTTGACATTTAACATGTCAACATTCAAAATGTCGACACTGATAAAATGTCATCATCATGAATATCGACTGTCAGAATGTTGACACATTAGGTTATGGTTAGGCTGTAATTAGGGTTAGGCTGCAGTTAGAGTTAGGGTTAAAATTAGGCTAAAACATGAGTGTTGACATTCTGTCAACAATCACAATGTCAACTTTTTCAACATGTTGACATAATGGGCAGGATGCAGCAAGGGGAGAAATGCCTGAAAATGTGAGTTTGACCGCATTTCTCATATGCACCAAGCCTCGGAATGCGCTCTGGGGCTTGGATGTGGTGGGTAACGCCATCTTCTAATGGCGTTACCCTATAGAAGCCTATGGGCTTTTCTCTGCAGAGTGCTGTGTGATCCCTCCCAGCAACCCCCACGGTGAGTGTGTCATTCTGTGCATGCGCAGAATGACACTAGAGGGACTTCTGGGTCATAGACCCGGAAGTGCCTCATTCGCAAAGGTCAGCTCTTACCGAGAGAGCTCTCCTTTGCGTTTTTCTTCATGCATACCGGCGTAATCAACGCATGCGAAGAGCGGTGGGATGCATCACATCCCGTATGCGATGCGCCATGCATCCTGCCCAATGTCAGTGTTGACTTTGTGAATGTCAAAATGTTAAATGTCAACATTCTGAAAATGTCCACATAGTGAATATCTACATTGAGACCATGTTGACATTTTGGTATGGACATAATGCATGTCTTCATGCCATAAAACACCCTTTTTTTGGTTACATTGCTCATACTTTTACAATACAACATCATAAAATAAATTTTTATTTGCCAATATAATAGCAGTACTTCTTGTTCTATTTGTATATCATCATACTGTAACTCATTATTTATTATAGAAAATGACTGATCTAAAATTTTACAATGTTAGTCTAGAATGCAAAACATCACTTTCCCCCTTTTCTTTATGAATTCATAGCTATGTTCCACCAGATCTTGTGGTTTATTTCCTGCTATTATATCCCATTTGCTGTGGTTGGACACATTATCAAGGGATTTGATATCAAGGGATAATTTAAGCTATTTTTGAAATTTTTTAAAAAAGTGTTCACCAATATACAGTTAGATACCTATAGAGACCTATGTGAAAAACTACTGTAAACTAATAGTGGCGTATACTTGGGAGCAAGGTTTTCTTCGCAAAAAATCATATGGACCTCACGTACAATTGTGGAATGCCGCAGGTATGCGTACTCCCGATGTCCACTGTATTCAATTTTCAAAAAATTCAGTACTAAAAACTCAGTGGTTTGGGAAAAAATATAAAGTCTACTTACCGCTCCATTGGTTTCCGGTGGTCTCCACGGCTCCCAGTCATGTCCCCTCCTTTTTGCACTAGGGAGGGGGCTGCATGGAGTTGAGGGGGCTGCTGGGAGGGGAAGTGGCTGCTGTGAGATGTAGTTCTACTTGCAGCTGCCTTTGGGGGGGCTAACACACATGGGTTCACACATACACTCACATCCTCACACACACTACACACACTCACACAACATACTTACACACACCGCTGCTGTAGGACATCTGGTTCTGACGCTGAAGGAAGAAGACAGTGCTTTTGAAGGTGAGTATTTACTGACTAATTAAGCCAAGTGGAAACTTCCAATTGCTTAATTAGTCATTAGGAGGGGTGACGCCGGGGTCCCAGAGAATTTGCTGTAGATTTTTCCTAAAAATATGGATTTTGGAAAAATTGGTTGTGTTCTGGAGGTGCGCAAAAAAAACTCCTGACGCTCAAAAAAGAAATCAAAAACCCGGCACCTGATTGAATAGCAAAAATCCTGCACCTGCAGGAAAAACCCAGTAGGTGCGGTATTTTTGCTATTCTTGGCACCTAATTGAATATGCCCCTAGCAGTTGGTTCTAATTCAGGAATACAATATATATATATATAAAGGGCCTTATTTGTAGTAAGACACAAAGGCATCATTTGTGACCCACATGTAAGCATAATATTATGATAAGATACTCTCTGTCAGATTTTCTTTCAGATATGAACAATTGAACGATTTTTAAAATTGTTAGCGTTCAGATCTGACAGAAAATCTGACTGTGTGTATGCACCATAAGGGGGAGATCTAAATGTCAAAGGTTATACTAAATATTTAAGTGCTGGATTGACCACCTATTCAGAAACAACTCACAGTACTCCCATGTAGAGGTTTTAGTTTCCTTGTATTAATGGGGTCTTTGGAATCATTGGTATGAGAAAAATGTTTCAGAATGCATGCACATGGTTTGATGATTTGTAATCTTACTTTATAATACTCTCATTAGCTAAATTAAAACAAATGTTTGGGCAAGTTTTAAGTATTTATTGAGTTGTTTTAAACTTTAGGAAAAAATTTATTTTCTTCAGTTGAACAGTAAAGGCCCCCACACATGGTGTGATTTGCATACGATCCGATATCGTTTGCGATTTCCCTTGAAATCCTAAACAAATGATATTGTGCCTACAAATGGAATGATTGTACAAACGACCAAATTATATAGATGGGTTGTTAATGATTGCTAATCGTTAATGATATATTGTTTGCAGCAAACAACCTCACGATGCATCTGTTGGAACTTAAATAATGGGAGGACTTAACTAGGAGGTATATAAAGCAGGCGCCATTTTGAAATTGTCCATTGCATCGTTTATCGTGCATACAAAGGAAACAATGTGTGCCAAATCGTGAAAGATAGGCTGAAATCTTTCTGCAGGTTCAATTGATCAGCAACCACGATCAGCGACAGCGGGAGCGCGCATCGGCGTAGTAATCATGCCCACACATGGCACTTTTTACACGATTGGTCGTTCCAAACGATTGACAACAGGAAATCGCACCGTGTGTGGGGGCCTTTAACTCTGTTTACCGAAGTAACCAACATTAATCAGATATTAATTGTGCAGCGACAAACTAAGTGCAGTTGTTGTTTTTGTCTGTTAATGGAAAGAGTTAGTATTTTTATGTTTCTTTACTGTTGTATTATGACACAAAATAAAGGGGTCTATTTACTAAGCAGTGTTAGGAGAAGTGAAAAGTGAAGAATGAAAAGTGATAAGGAGCCAGACAAACAGCTCCCCACAGTCATTTTTCAAACACAACCTGTGAGATGGCAGTTGGGTCCAATAAGTTGTGGGTGTTAAGAAAGTGTGTGAGGCGAGTGTAGACAAGTCTCTCCAGTAGCTTAGAGGGGCATGGGAGCTGGGAGATAGGACGGTAATTTGAGAGAGTGTTAGGGTCAGAATTTTGTTTTTTCAGAATGGGAGTAATCACTGCATGCTTGAACAGTGATGGAAAGTTGCCAGTAGAGAGATTACAGATTTTAGTTAGGGTTGGGATGAGCACAGAACTTTACTGATTTGTGAGGGTATAGGATCTAAAGGAGAGGTAATAGAGCGGGAGGATGAGAAGAGTGTAGATACTTTGGGCCAAATGTAATAGGTAGTCTGTTATAGTAACAGTACAAACTCGCACTTTTAAAAAGTGCGAGTTTGTACTGAAACTCGCAAATTCAATAGCCTGCGAACTTTTCAGCTCGAGGCTACTGCATTTGCGAATTTAGGCGAGTTTAGGACTATGTAGACTGACACCTTTTAATGCGAGTAGCATTAAAAGGTGCGAGTTTTAGAGAAGCCATCACAGATCAGTGAGATCTGTGATGGCTTCTGTGTGTGTGTAAAAAAAAAAAAAACGTGCACCCTCTCCCCAAAAGCATAACCAGCCACGGGCTTTATAAAGCCTGTTCTGGTTCTAAAAATACAGGGGCCAAAATGCGTAGGGGGCCCCTGTATATTAAGAACCAGCACAGGGCTTTGTTGAGCTGGTCCTGGTTCTGGAAAATCAGGGGACAAAACGAGTAGGGGTCCCCTGAAAATTCCAGAACCAGCACTGAACTCTGTCTAGCGAGGGGATAATGCCACAGCCAGGGAAAACCTTTCACCGGTTTCCCCGGCCCAAGTATTACATTGGGCGAGTTGATTGTTTTCAATGTGAAAACATCTGGATGCGAGTTTGAGAATGGAGAGTTTTAGTAACTCTGAAAAATGCGAGTTTTAGTGAACAGACACCCTATTACATTGGAGAGTTGTGAAAAATTGCGAGTTTAGCACCAAATTCGCAATTTACCAAAACAGACTACCTATTACATGTGGCCCTTCATCTTCGTATGTGAGGTCAAATGAAAAGAATGTGCCAGAGGGTTCAGGTAGGGAATTGAGCAGGTCACTAGCTGAGGAAGAACATACAATTTCATTTCGGATCTTATCAATCTTGTCCTTAAAATAGGAAGCAAGATCATGCGCACAGATAGTACAGGTGACTTGGGTGAGGGAGGGGTAAGAAGCAGTTTAAATGTATTAAAAAGTAATGCAAAGTTGTTTGTTGTGTGAGGGGATAAAAGGCAAACTTGCACTTCAGAATCCCCAGCCGCATTGTGATGTGGCCACAGCCCATTATGATGTGGTCAATCTCACTTTTCAGAGTTTCCTTGGTTAAATATGCAAATTTTAAGATGCATAGATTATGTACCTACAGTACTACTGCAAATTCTAAGGATTGTAGAGGACCCCAAGGAGTTCCATGACCATGGGCATGGTAGAAGCACTGTAGAACGCTAGCTAATGGTAATTATTCTGAGAGCACAACTGTCAGTCGGCTTAAAGCACCTGTCACAGCTTTGGTAACATCAGCTACCAGTGTTAGGTAATTGCAGCATCTGGCAAAGTAGGTACTATATAACTGTCATGTCATGTTGTAAGTGTGTGCCGATTATACATATATTATTTCTAGAAGCATGAATGGACAATGGGCCTGATTCAGAGCCGGACGCAATTAGCACTCGCTCGTCCAGAAAATAGGGGTGGCTATTCAAATGAACCGTTCGCTCTTTGCGGTCTGTTCACGCCTCTAGGTCTGAATGAGCGAACAAAACTTGCGGTCGTTTTTTTGAAAAAATACGCCCCCTGGCCGCTCGCATCCTACGTCATGTCCGCTATTTATTAGATTAATCGAGTACATTGACCAGCGTATGAACTGCTCGCTATTCTTGTGGTTGGTTTTTGCTACCACAATTTTGCGAGCAGTTCTGGCTATAAAATAACCCAGTGACGTGGTCAATGACGCTGCTGTTTTAATTATGCACACCCTTAAAACGCCCGTTTTGACCTTTAAGCACCCCTGCGTTCGGATCTCCACACCCCGTTTTCAAGCACCTTCCCCCGTTACCACCCACATACGCCTCATTCTGTCACTCAAATTATCAGGCATTCGCTATTTTGCGAGCACATGAATTTCGACCACACTGACTGGTTCGCGCATGCGTATAACGATCCGTATGCATGCGCAGTTGGGCAAACATCGCTCGGAGCGAACGAGCGGCCGCTTACGAGCGGCTCTGAATCAGGCCCAATGTGTACTGTGTTCTGCTTACCATATTTTTACTGCATTTTTTATGCAGCCAGCAAGCACTAAGAGAAGGGATGTCACTGCTTTGCCTGGCATAGGTTTGACCTAAAGTAATCAGAATATTTGAAGACATTTGTCATCCATATATATTTAAGGTTATTATTATTTTTATCATTATTATTATTATTATTAGTCAGCTAAAAAATAGTTACTTTCTATGCTTGTTTGTCAGATTGGCCACGTCCACGATGGTGGTGTACTATACAGCACTCCTATTATCACTCAGCCCAGGCCGATGGGTTGAAAGTATCTGAGCGGTAAACTTCCTGTTACTTTAGGAGCAGGTTAGTGGAAAGAGGAATGCAATACTTTAGCCATTGAGGACCCCAGCTGATTCAGCAAACAGCACAACATCACTTTTTAAAGTTTGAGCTGTGCTGTTCATGTCAGTGCAAGTTGAACAGAATGCTATTCAAGCTGAAAGCCGCTGTTGCATGCACCCTATGTAGCATCTAGCAAAGCTGCAACAGAAATGCAGCTGTATTATGTAGTCTGCTGGGCCTGAATCTGCTGATTCCTTAACTTTGATGCATATAACATTTTGTTTGAAGATGTTTGTCTTTGTCAAACAATCTATTTGATCTCATACTATATTTATTCAGTAAAACTATTGCATAATTTTCTCATTCATATGAATTGTAGATGCGGCATACAAATTACTTTAGATACAATTAAAAGCAGGCTATACAGCAGTGATAAGCAACATAACACACTTCAATTACCATAAGTGCCACCCTCTAACCTTCAACAGGTCCGCACATTACCTTCATCTTAATTATAAATGAAAAGAATACAATGAATGAAAGAAAGAGCCACCTAACTACAGTATAGGACTATATTAAGAGGTACTTAAGTGGGCTTTTTGTTTTTAATGTCTCTTTACCTGTGTAAGTAGAACCAAAAGTAGATAACTGCTTGCTCATTGGTGCAAAACAGTGCAGAGCTAAACATATCTTGCCTTGTTGTTATGACAGCAAAAATCATGCAGCTCTTTCCTGTAGAGGAAAGGGAACGATCATAGGGCACAAATAGCACATCCTTCCCTCTTTGATCTCATTTGTACTGTAGTTAAGGCCTCGGCCTCCCCTCCATGTGATGTAAAGGAGGTCATGTGATGTGGAAATTGATTGCTGCAGGCAACTTTCAGGTTCTATCTTATTCTCTCTTTTAGACCCAATAACTTTCATCCTGGCCCGTCGAGAGCCGACAAGAGCTTGGGTACTCCCAAAAAAAGTGAAAATTTTTTATGCAACACTGCAAAGGGGGACAATGTTTCCCTAAGCATACGACTCGGGCCCCCTATAACAAGCCCGGGTAATCGGTACTCGCCCCTTTCTGCACTGCTGCCTGTATCCTACACCCCAGCTTTTAATAAAAGCTGATACTGTGTATAAAGCAGGAAGGAGCACGATTCTGCAGGTGAAGACTTGTGGAGCTGCATGTTCCCTAGGTCCACTTGTTACCCATCACATCTATACAAATATGGGCTCAATATCATTGTTTCCGAAGGGTTAAAACGCTGGCAACTGCACCGCATCTCACACCCCTTGCGGCCCGCTTAGAGACCAAGGGCTCTATTTACTAAGCCTTGATGGAGATAAAGTGAACAGAGATAAGGTACCAACCAATCAGCTCCTAACTGCCATGTCACAGGCTGTGTTTGAAAAATGACAGGAGCTGGTTGCCTGGCACCTTATCTCTGTCAACTTTATCTCCATCCAAGGTTCAGTAAATAGACCCCCAAATTTGCATAATTTTGCTCGGAGCCCTATGGGGCTGCGAGCACTTATGCAAATTTGGGCTGCCGTAAAGTGCGCCCATTGCCACGATGACTCACACCCGCGAGATCATCGCTGCTCTTTGGATCAAGCCCTTATTTGTCCGTTTTCTAGAAATATTATTTTTCTCACTTCTACCTATCTCTGTATGTTTACCCCTCATCTAGCAAATCACTATATCTTTGTGTCTGTTTGTGAGCTTCAACCTCCATTATACATAGCTATTGTATATAATAGCCTCTTTTCACATACTCTCTGGCCCATATTCAATTCTCTATGATGTGTGGCCATGATGATTGGCTGTGCACATTGAGGTTGAATACAGTACAAGGAAAAATTGGTGATGGTGGTCGCAAAGTGCTGCCGCTTCGACTGTTCTCGTGGTGCTAGATGGCCAACACCCGCAAATGAATCATCCCCCATGAGTTTGACTGCAGGAGCTTTTACTTTGCTCTTTCAATGGCATTTCCAATGTTTATAAATAGTGTGACAGAACTCATTTCAGATAATGCAGTGTCTGCTTCAGATTACTTAATGCACCTTTGCTGTTTTGTTCCAGCAGTAGGAAATGTCATCTTGCTGTTTAGTATATTTGATTAAATGTCAGATGATGATACACAGTTACAAAGGGTTGTTTCTCAAAGTAGTCTATATATAAGACAATGACATGTTAATAAAACCAGTGAAGTTAAAAATAAAATACAGAAGGAAATGTTCCCAAGTCCATAAAATAATTACAGTATATACATTTTAAGTCTTGTTGTTATGGTTATCTATGTGGAACTATGTATACACAAGGTTTATTTACACATACTTGTCAAGGGCAATTAATAGCCTTGATTTAGAAAATGGAGAGTTCATAAGACTCTGTGCTTGTTGTACAGACCATAAGAGGGGGCCATAATAGTGAAAATGCAAATACACCAGTTTTCTATTTGACTGCTACTTTGCACCAAATCTTGAACTGCAACTCTATAATATGTCGTTACTGGCCTGTCAGACGAGGCGTGTGGCATTGTGATAACTGGGGGGTTGGGAGGTAGAAAAGATTTACTATTGCGCCGTGTTTCAAAGCCACCGATGATTGGCAGCTTTGACCAATGTTTTTCAATCAGCAACAGTAATTAATGCTAAACAATCCCGTTTTACCATTAATTACTATTGCCATTTGAAAAACATTGGTCAATGCTGCTGATGATCGGCAACCTTTGAAAAATTCAGGCAATAGCAAATCTACACTTGGTGTGGTTTATAGATCGGGGCATGGTTTGGGAGGATTTAGGGCGTGTTGGGAAAAAACTGGTGTAGTAAGTAAAATATTTCCAGCTGTAAACCAGATACAATGGAGCCATCACACCATAATTCATGCAGACACAAATGTATTTGCTAATTGAGACTACTCGTACTGACCTCCTCAAACTATGTCATTAGTAGAGATTTTTTTTTTATGTCAATTTTTATTGAGATCATAGAATACAAAGAAGACCGAGACAAATAAAAAACTCAATAATAAAAACGTACACAAAAGCCAATATCAGGTCTATACAAAAAAACGGAGAATAATATGATCAGTTTTATATTATAGCCGGATAGAAAAAGCGATAGACAGAGAAAGAAAAAGAAAAGATGAAAGAGAGAGAGAGAAAAAAAAAGAAGAAAAACAAAAAACACAACAACCCTCTGGGGTGGGTTCTAAAGACAAAAACAATATAAAAAATATATCCATATATAGGTGGCTATTACAAGGTGAAAGGGGAAAGGGCATTTTGAGAGGCTAGCCAAGGATTCCATATTTTGTGGAATGATTTAGTAGAGCGTTTAATAATACTAGTCATGTATTCCATTTGGTAAACATACCATACTCTGGATAAAATAGACTGCATAGATGGGGGGAGGCAGATTGTTTCCAGTCTGCCGCTAACTGGCAGGTTGTAGCAGAGACTATGTGACGCATTAACTTTATTTAATGTTGACTTACATATATGATAACAAAGCTGACTCCCTCACCCTTATTACACTAGTAGTAAAATAAAAGATACATATAAAGTAAGTACAAATGTGGTAGGACTGTCACTATTGCCGTCTGTATAGACTGCTGGCTGTATATAATTTAAGGCTTAGATCTGTGCCATGGTTATCTGTGCATATAGGTAAGTGTATAAGTTTTTTTTTAGTAAAAACATAAAAAGTTTTCTTAAATATTTGACCACATGAATATAAGCAGGAAAAGACACATACGTGAAAATGAACAATTGTATGCATCTCAAGAAGTTTTCACCCCTATAACCCAGCAAGTATGTATAGTTCCGCCCCATAATAATGTACCAATGGTGCAGGGAAAGCCTCGAGATGTGGGTAAATGTGGAAGTCACATTACCCTATTTGTATAATACTGTGGTGAAATGTTGTATACATAACACATAAGATATAAGAATAGTGTCTGCACAGTGTTATTAATAAATTTAAAAATCACACAATACCATATAAATGTAATTAACTGAAAAACATCCATTATATTCCCTTTTAAACATCAAATATTAAATAGCAGCCTCACTTATTCCTTAAAGTAGTATCACTTGGGAGGATAAATCTATAAAAAAGGCAATCAGAGGTGGCTATCTAATGCTGCCTATCATCACTATCAGTATTATCATTGCACCTCTCTGAGTCAGACCTCCAGCACATGTAAAATACCTTCTGACAGGTGGCTCTTACTGTGCTTAGCCCCTTCTACCTGCCATTAGCCGCCCTGCCGTTAGTGTAAGATACATCATGATGCACATGTGCAGTACATGTATTGGTCTTTTCCATAAAAAGGAAAAACAGACATATGTCCAACGCTACATAAACTCAAAATTGTTTTTCTGGTCTTAAACATTTCTAGTTAAAGGCACTACAGACTTGGTGTGAATAAATGATAGGCGATTTAGTGATAGGATGACAGATTAATGAGGCAGGGTTAATAAATTGCCCAATAGAGGCATTACTACTAATTGATGCAGGTGTTAATGATGGAGCATTGGGGATAATGATGATGCAGAATGGAGTGGTTAACGATGAGGATTGGGTTGATGAGGGGAGGGTCAGTGAAATGCGAAAAGGACATTTTGTGGGCAGTGATGATGCTGAGGAGAGGGTGGCGAATGGGTTTGAGGAGGGAGAGAAGCCAAAAAGTTGACCTTGAAGGGAAGTCAGGTGCGAGATTGAGGTAATGATTCAGGTGGGGAAAGGGAAGGGTTATTTTCTGGATTGAAGAAGGGGTAATGCCTGAAAGAAGGGTGAGTGAGTGCTATGCTTATGAGACACTATTTATTTGTAGATAGCAAGAGCATATGCTTTCAGGTTTAGCACAGTTGTAATTATTTTAACACACCCTTACTTCCCTCGTCCTACGCCTGCCTACTCCTTCCCTCTACCATTCCGTTCCCTTGTTGTAAGTGTAAGATATGATAAAATGTGCATTTGGACGCATGCACGAGCCTTATGGTGTTTATCAGTGATCTTTACTATGGACCTAGAAGCTATGGGAGGGGGCTGTATGTGTCTCCCTGTGCCCTGTCGAGAGAGCCAAAGCAAATGTGGTGGTTACTATAAAAGGCAATCCCTTCATCCTCAATAGGCAGTTTGTTCTAATGTCTTAGATGTTTATTTGTATTTAGTTTATCTAATTACCTCTGTTAATACCACTATAAACCACAATATTTAATTGTAACTCAATTTGCCAAAGAGCATGTCATCTTCCTATTTGTAAATAACACTGTTTTAGTGAGAATATACAAATTCTATATAGGCTGAATGAAATGTTTTCCTCTCTACTTGAAATATAGCACCATGAAATGATCCAGGTTTAAATTACATAGGATGACCTGGGAGAGAGCCCCATGTTTCCAACCACCCAATAAGTGTGGTTTTGCATACCATAGAATATTATGTTAAGTTTGCCAAAAAGTTTTTTTCACACTTCTTGCAGCCATAAAAGCACCAAGGTGTGCATTCCGTCTGCAGTATTTTCTAAGGTTTGGAATGTTCATTAGCCAATCAAATTTTAACATGCTTTCAAACCTTTTCTATATAAAAAATAAACATTAGCATTTCAAACCTACTATGACAAACTCTTCTTCAAAGCCACTGTATATCCCTTAGCTAGTGTAAACAGTGTAATTGGAAAATGATACGTCAACAGTACAAGGGCTTTCCTTTTAAAACTTGGCAAAGGTCCTTTAAACCATGGTTACAGTTTGAACTATTTTCTGTTTTAAATTAAATATGGCTTTTTGGACAAAGCATCTTATGAAGACACAGAAGTCAGCAATACACGTGGGATATGGCAGAATGTAGCAAACTTGTCTGAAAATATTTAGCAGTAAATTGAAGAGCTAGTTTAAAAATGTATGTCCTTGCTGACTGTTGAAATGGCTGTAATATAAATGCCAATGACACTGGTGTGATACCATCTTTGTTACTCTTATGAAGCAAAATTTAAACTTGAGCAACATGCTGAAAGCAAATGTGGATAGGGAAACATTTCATGATTTGCCCAGGGCTACTTTATATTGTCACTGAGATGTACATTTTTTTCTAGAATTCCAAGACTCCCAAGAACACCAAGATATCATCTCAGGTCGTACTCGTGTTATCAGGTTAACTGTGATACAAGGGAGGGTGATCTCTTGAGGGGCCTGAGAGACTCCTGCTACGGTTTTCAAAAATGTCTACAAGACCATTGTTAGTACAGTAATGTTTAAAAAGGTGAACTTTCTGAGCCCCATAGCAACATTTTGAAAGGCCCAAAATGCTTCGAGAGAAACACTATGTTGGCAGGAGTTCACAAGAGTGGGCATTCCTAGTTCTGTCCAGCGGGTATGCTTTCTGCCACCTATCATTTTATTGCATTAAAATGAATATACTCATGGGTCATTGTTCCACTTGCAGTAGGACTGAGACTATCCAGCTTTTATGTATTGTACAGCACTAGGAAACATTTTGGGGTTTATATTAAATGATAACTATTAGTGGCAAAAGCAGGACTTTGAAAGGGGGATTTCCAAATTCTTGGTTACAGAACCAATGAAAAAAACATCTAGACACAAATAGATAGATATATAGATACAGCTTACACAGAATTTAGGACCACTACAGTGAAATATACCACTCAGCCTATGACGGGTACACACATATTGACTGAGACATACACAGAGAGACAGAAACACACACATACACCTCTATCACTAAAAAACATAACTGCAGCTGGCAAATAAATACAGCCAGCATGATTTATTGAAGACCCGCCTGCCCCCAGTAGTGCCCCTTTTGCAGTGCCCCCAGTAGTGTCCCTTATACAGTTCCCCCAGTAGTGGTCCCCCCTATGCAGTACCCTCAGTAGTGCCCCTTATACAGTGCCCCCAGCAGTGGCTCATATACAGTGCCCCCAGTAGTGGTCCCCCTATGCAGTGCCCCCAGTAGTAGTCCCCCCTATGCAGACGTCTCTCCCATCACCCACTGCGGGAGCCGGAAGGCGGAGCTCATGAGTGAGCTCCAGCCCGGCTCCCTCTGTGGATGCAGCAGCCAATAAGAGTCTGTCTGACTCTCATTGGCTGCTTAAACAAACACATCTGCCGCCGGGTAGTACGAGTGTACTACCTGGCAGCTGTGCTTGTTACTGTGTAGTGCGCACTCACTACGGCCCGCAATACACTTACTGAAACCACCACTGATCAGCAGGCAGGGGGGGTTTCTAGGTACTCAGAAACCCCCCTGCATGCACACCTGATTGTGGACTAATTCCAACCAATAGAAGTAAAGCAGGATTATATCAGGCGTATGAGTGTGAGCACAACATAAAGCCTTACAGTGCCAGGCAGGGCAGCCATATGTCCCTATTGTAAAATAAATTGTCAGTATGCTGCACAGTAGTACCCCAATAACATAATGTCCCACAGTAGTGCTCTAATGTCGTAAAATGCCCCATAGTATGCTTCAAGATCATAATATGTCACACTGTAGTTTCAACAATTCATATTATGCCCCATATTAGTGCCCTAGTTAGTTTTATGTGCTTTATTATTGGTCTAAATAATTGTATGCCCAATGTTACTTCCCTAGTTAAATTTATGCCCAATAATAGTGAATTAGTTCATTTTATGCACCATAGTAGCGCCCTAGTGCATTTAGTGCATTTAAGCTCCACAGTGGCGACCTAGTTAATTTCATGACTCATAGTAGTGCCCTATTACATTTTATACCCCACAGTAGTGCCCTAGTTCATGTTATACCCCAGAATAGTGCCCTAGTGTAATAGGGATGCCCCTATCTTTGGTATGCCCCAGAGAATGCACTGCCCAATCCATAATTAACCTCAATTTATAGTATGCACATACTTGCCGACTATCTGGCTGCTCCTTCCGGGAGGGAGCAGCCAGATCGGCAGAACAGGGGGCGTGACCGGCAAAAGGGGGCGTGGCCGGGCTGAAGGTCGGTTTCGGGTGGGACAGGGGGCGGGGCCACGCGATCGCGTCATTTTGGCCCCGCCCCCGCTACACAATGCTGGAATACAGGCATTGTGAAGCAGGGGGCGGGGCCAAAATGACGCGAATCGCGTCAGCGGCCCCCCGCTGAAGGGGGTTTATCAGGTACTGACAGGGGGGAGACAGGGGATCGGCGGCATGCGGGAGGCTTGCCTGCCTTTCCTGGGGGGCGGGAGCTGCACCCGTTTATCGGGAGGCTCCCGTCCAAATCGGGAGGGTAAGCAACCCTGAGTATGCACCCCACCCCCTTTGTATGGCGTCTCTTAAACTGACTGCTCCACTGTCCATTTCTCCCAGTAGCATCGATACAGTGCCAATGTGAGCTTGGTCACAGGAAGGTACACCCCATAGCAATGGCACCCTCTGCACCAACTACTGTACTACTTTCAGACATAAAATTCCAGCTTTAACCTATCTCAGACCCAGGACACCGAGCACGTGTTGAAGCCAGGGTTACCCATTTCACACATGGGTGACAACCTGAGTTATTTCCGGGTCGTCACCCTTCACACCGGACCCAGGTCTTCCAGTGACCTGGGTCTACCGGCATTCAGTGGGCGCTTAAAGATTATGTAATATTCCGCACAGGATTTTTTAAATAATTTAAGATGTATTACATGGTAAACCAACAATACAAAGGAACATAATCTAGTCATTGTAATAATCAGACAATTACAAGTGTTGGCGGTGCTCCCCGGAATAAAAAATGACATCAAATACAGACGTGTGGTTTTCAGCAAGATGGCAGAGAAATAGGAAAAGAGTGATTCCTTTGTGGGGGCACTCTTATTGTTAATTATGTAATAGTTAAAACAAAACTTTTAATAGTATTGTTAAAAATAAATCAATTGCAGCAGTAACCACCAATTTAATCTATATAATTAATTTATATCAAAATAAATCCAGGCATAAATCATTTGTGGCTCATCCTGAGATATATAGATAGATAGATAGATAGATAGATAGATAGATAGATAGATAGATAGATAGATAGATAGATAGATGAAACTGTTGTAGCTGGTCCATAAGATTTAGAACCAGGAAAAGAAATCACATATTATTTATATATTATGTAATGATCAGACACTTCTATAGTGTATCAAAGGATAAGGGTGAAAATAACTAATCAATAATAATTTATATAAGGCACAATAAAATTACTCCTGTACATAATTGTCGTTATATAAACTCATCTAGGAGAATAAACATCTTCAAAGCAGACAGTTATGATAAATAAATTGATTGGGAGGTAAAGGTCATATGATAATATAAAATATAATCTACTTAATTTTCCATTTATTAGTTCCTATGTATCATATGACATTATGAGCATAAACAAACAAAGGTTTCACACTGCAATCTTATGTATTAAAACCAATATATATTGTGTGTATGCAATCTGCTTGACAATCCCCCTTCAAAAAAGATAAACACAATTTTAATGTACAAAAATATCATCTCTACATACAAAGTGTCTGCAAAAAGATAAAGTTGTCCTGTACATAATTGTCAGTATAAAAACTCATCTAGGAGGCTGAACATCTTCAGTGCACTGCACACAGTTATGATAAATACATTGATTTGGAGGTAAAGGTCATATGATAATATATAATATATGGTTCCAAAGGGTAAATCTACTTTATTATCCATTTATCAGTCCCTAAGTAATATATGATATTGAGAGCATAAACAAGCAAAGGTTTCACACTGCAACCCGTGGCCAACCAGTGGCTCCCAAGCAGCATGTGGCTCTTTTGTTGTTGTGATGCGGCTCGGCAGTATAGCGGCCCCTCAGACCCCCACTGCAACTATGAACGCTGGCTGAAGAGATTTGAGGAAGGAAGTGTCTGGTCGTTTCAGAGGCCAAAGTTCCAAGTGATGGAGTGTGCAGGTGATTTAATGACGTCACCTGCGATGTGAGGAGCCTGCGCACCTGCTGGATCTAGTTAGATCAAGTCAGAGGCAGCGGTACCAGGAGCGCTGACAGCGTGAAGCCAGCGATGTGATGAATTAAGTACTGGGGGCACTACTTTAGAGGGCACTGCACATGGGGCACAACTACAAGAGGCAATGCATACGGGGCACAACTACAGGGGGCCCTGCATATGGGGCACAACTACAGTGGGCCCTGCATATGGGGCACAACTACAGGGGGCAATGCATATGGGGCACAACTACAGTGGGCCCTGCATATGGGGCACAACTATAGGGGGCAATGCATATGGGGCACAACTACAGGGGGGCCTGCATATGAGGCACAACTACAGTGGGCCCTGCATATGGGGCACAACTACAGTGGGCCCTGCATATGGGGCACAACTACAGGGGGCAATGCATATGGGGCACAACTACAGGGGGCAATGCATTTGAGGTACAACTACAGGAAGCACTGCACAATGGGCACTACTAAAGGGGGCACTGCACAATGGGTATTCAAAAATGATTGAAAACAAGGATTGTCAAAAGTCCTACTAATAAAAAATGACAGCAAAGTAAAAAGTTTTAAAAAAATTATATTGAGAAGATTATGTAAATTGAGTATTTTCAATGTGCTGGGCTCGCCTGCAGTGTGACTAAAAACGGAGGTGTGACACAAAATCATGCTCCTGCAGAATGTAATACCAAAGGCGTGTTCACAAAACTGGGGCGTGGCCTTGTGACAGTTAGGCTACGGCCCATTTTTGCACACGCGCCTTCGCCATGCACATGCTATTGACTCTTTAACATGAATACAGATATTTTTTTGCTCTTTGCCTCTGACTGGTTGGCCACTCCTGTATTAAGACAATTATATATTGTATGTATGCAATCTGCTTGACAATCCCCCTTCAAAAAAGATAAACACAATTTTCATTTACAAAAATATCATCTCTACATACAAAGTGTCTGCAAAAAGATAAAGTTGTCCTGTATTAGACCGCTGGGATTTCTGCTTTCTAAACATGTGCCTCATGAACAGCGAATAATAGATGAGAGAATTCCCAGCAATTTTTCCCAGAAAGAAAGAAAGACACTACTTCTATCTTGTCATATTTGAATAATATCACAAGATGGTTCCTTTAGTGAACAAAATGGCATCCTGACTTTAACAGTTTGAATAAAGTTAACCCCATTCCCTGTTGCAAAGCATTGCAGGGTAACTCAGGGGACCAGATGAGAGAGTGTCCAGAAATACCTGCATGTTCAGTGTGTGTGCTCAAAATGTGCAGTCCTGTCTGTGCAGACCAGGTCCTGCAGCAGCTTCTCTGATGCGCGTTTCACCCATGCAGGCTTGTTCACAGAATAGCCATGTGTAATGGTGTCCCAAACAGTTCTTAATACAAGCGTTATTTAAGCCAATCGTGTTTAGATTAGTGATTGGCATGTCTTGGCACCAATGGTTGCATGTTGCTATAAAATTTCTAATCTGAGTCCGGACCAATCATAATGTACAAACATGACTGGCATTTTCAACCGCCTATCCAGAGTGTCATCCGGGCGGTAGGTGGTCAATCACGCAATGTCTCTGCCAGAGAGGCGTCATCTAAGTTAGTATATATATCACAACGTGAATAATATGCGGCAACTATATTTAACCTCAAACAAGCACTCATCTACAAATGGAGAACAGATGATCTGGATACCATCTTTCCCAACTCATCAATTGTGGAAACAAATCAAAGCTGGAAGGATGATCTCAAAAAATTGATAAATCTTCTCACCAAACAAATTAGAATCAACTGGGATCTAACAAGCCTGGAAAACTATAATAAAAGGAAAATTGTACCACGTGGCCTTTGCCCAAAAGTATTTTCTACATTTGTGTTAGCATCAGCAAATTGGAAGAATGTCTTCTGAAATGCTCATATGACATGATAGGTATATTGATCAAACATAACCATTTACTCTTAGAGCCGTGTAATAAGGTGATAGAGGGCCTGATTCATTATGGATCACAACTGCGATTGCAATAGTGCTTACGCACGCAGTTTCATTGCGATAGTATGCTAATCCATTGCGATCGCTATGCCGTCGCAGCACTACATAAGGATGCCCACCTTACCTTATACACATCTGTAATCCTTAGCAAAACTGTAAACCATCGGTAACATTGAGTACTTTCGCAGCCTCACGCACACTTGCACAAGCTCTGACCTTACTCAGGAAGTGCTAACCTCATCGCATGCTATGAGTACTCAAACTGCACATGGCATCTCAGTGGATATACACGCCCATGCAACGGCGTTCAAATGCGCTGGCACGTCTGCATTTCACCGACCACCCCCTGTCACCTCCCCCAAACGGCACTTCCTGTCAATCACTCTGCGATGGGTCTGCAGTCCCGATCGCAGTGGCTGGTTCGCGCTCTGCGATGCATGCGCAGAATGCAACAATCGGCCGATTGCATTCGTAATCACAGTTACGATCGATAATGAATCAGTCTCTGGGCAAAAAATTTGAAAAAGACACACTCATTCAACAGACATGTTAATACTACAAAAAGTACCTTCGAATCTACTGTAATTGAGAGGAAAAAGTCCTAAGTTCATAAGACAGCAGAATTATTTCAGTACAGGGAGCATTTTCAAATGGAAACGTCAGATGCCAAGCGCTCAACCCAAGGGTACACATCTTCTGAGATAGAATCCTCTGGAATGGAGGATACCCCTGGAAAACCTCATCAAGAATCCTATCAACATAACTCAAGTGATAATAGCTAACCATAATTTTTTTGAAGCGCGAAGGGGGACGAAAGGTCCCCCAAGAAGAGGAAACCAAGGATGGGTATCAAGAAGAAGAAGAGAACTAGAAAGATGGGAATCCCCCTCTCCCACATGATATTGGTCACGGACAACAAACAAATAAAGGATTCAGAAAATGACTCCTTGAAGGCTATCAATTTAACAGATCATATACTTAATGACAAACACATCAACAAACTTACTAAAGGGCTCTCATTTTCACCAATAAAAAGATCCAATAGATTTGATTGGGAGTAGAATCTTTGTTTATTTGGAAGAAAATTACTTTTCATAAAAATGTTCTCCAATAAAGATCCATTTAATGATTTGACTTAAGATTTCTATGTAACAATCTTTTGATGAAACAAATCAAAGTGTCCCTCTAGATATGGAGGAACTAGAAGCCATCAAGATACTGGAGGAGTTACAGGATGAACCCCAGATAATCACTCAACAAGACAACAGACCCAGACCTTCAATTAAAAAGAACCCCTTTTTTCCCCCAGGAGAATGTGTGCCCTGCCGTGGGGATTTTTATGAAACTTGTATCCAGAGATCTGGACGTTAAATACTACACTTCCCATAAACTGGATAATCTCAACATATCGGAGTGAAGATAACTACATGATATCAAAAAGTGGGAGGACGTGGTCATAAAACCATCAGATAAGGGAGGGAACACAGTCCTTTGGCCCAAAGACCTATATATAAAGGAGGCATTGAGACAACTGGATGATACAAGTTGCTATAAAAGGGTCATGTTTAACCCTGGATTTAACATAACAATCAAATACAGTCATTTGGGGGCACCTTGAGAGAGGGTGCAATCACCGATAAAGAACATGATTACTTGAAAGTCAACAACCCCAAGACACCAATTTTCTACTTACTCCCAAAAGTGCATAAAAACTTAAAAGATCCACCTAGAAGGCCCTTTGTCTTGAGCATTGGGGGATTATCAGAAAATGCCAGTACATTCATTGACATACAGTACATCTTAGACATCATGTCCAAGGACTCCCCTCATACATACAAGATACAACAGATATCGTGAGAAAAATTGAGGGTATATATCTAGATGAAAACTAACTCCTGGTACAGTGAATTGCTGTTCGATTTTGCATGTTCATGTACAAACCGAACACCAAATCCCACTTCAAAACGAAAATCATAGCCCCGGGAGAATAGAACTGCTTCATGCTTTCATTTTCAGCATGAGCAGTTCATTTTCACACAGATACATGCATACATCAATGAGATGCATGCATGTACCTTACTGTAAAAAGTTTAGAAAGAGTTCAATTTAAAAAAGAAATTGCGTGGGGTTCCCCCCTAAAACAGAACCAGCCCCGGACTTTTCATAGCTAGTCCTGATGCTTCGGCTGGGGGGCCCACTGAAAGGGCTCCCCTGGCTGTGGCATCAGCCCCCTGCTAGAAAGGGTCCGGTGCTGGTTGTGGAAATTACAGGGGAACCCTACGCATTTTTTCCCTTGTAATTCCAGTACCAGGACAGGATCAGAGCTTGATGCTGGTTGTGCTAAGTACAGGGGAACCCTATGCAATTTTTTCTCTGTACTTAGACAACCAGGACTGGCTATGAAAAGTCCGGGGCTGGTTCTTTCTAAGCTTTTTGCAGTAAGATATACGCATGCATCTCACTAATATATGCATGTATGTGTGTCAACCCGATCTGCTCATGCTAAAATCAAAAGCATAAAGCAGGTCTATTCATTTGGGGATTTGAAGTTCGATTTGAAGTTCGATTTTGTGCTCGATTTCAAATCAAACAATAGTAAATAAGAGATTTGTGTGTTGGTCTATGTAAAAGTACCAATGTTTTTCCAATGTTCAATTTTGAGTGGGATTTGAGTAAAATTCGGTTTTATGTTCGATTTTACATTTGATTTCGCCTTTAGTAAATCTCCAAATGCAAAATCGAATGAAAATCAAATGTGAAATCACACTAAAATCAAAATCGAACTTTAGTAAATTTACCCCCGAGTCTCTTTACACCAGCATTGGCCACCAGGAAGGGATCAACACAGTGAGATATTTTCTTTCAATGGAAACCTTTGGCCCTTTCCATGATTTCATCCTAGACTTACTTGAATTTGTACTTTTCAACAATTACTTTACGTTTGATGACAAATACTACATCCAAGTTAGAGGAACTGTAATGGGCGCAGCATGTACACCATCATATGCTAACCTCTTTTTTGGATGGTGGGAGAGGGAAAGTGTTTTCAGTGAGATCAATGAAGAATTTATACATAATATCGCTATGTGGTATAGATACATAGACAAAATATTCCTTATCTGGAATGTTGATGAGAAGAGTCCATCTTACTTCATATCTCTACTTAATAACAATTTTTATCATCTCAAATTAACATATGAAGCCAGCCATCACCAAATATCATTCCTTGACCTGTTGATCTATAAGAAAAAGAGCAATAAAATTGGCACTAAGATCTTTAGAAGAGAAAATGCAACTAAC
The DNA here is from genome assembly GCA_031769625.1 of Taudactylus pleione. Lineage (NCBI taxonomy): Eukaryota > Metazoa > Chordata > Amphibia > Anura > Myobatrachidae > Taudactylus > Taudactylus pleione. The sequence goes on from JAUIMM010000006.1 coordinate 25,202,329, forward strand.
AGTTTGCATAGAACCAGCTCAGAATTCCCCCCCCCCCCCCCCCACCATCTCAAATATTCCCAAATGGAACTGTTTAGACCAGCTAGTATACAACTAGAAAAGTAAGGAATTAACCTCAAGATTTAAAAAAAATTGAGGTAAAACATGTGATCCATTAAAAAAAGCAAGAATGTCTATTGAGACGAAAACAAGAGAGTCCTTGATCTACAGAGAAAAAAAATCTGAGAACGATAAAACGGATAAGAAAATCAGTTTTGTTGGCAAGTGGAGAGAAATCCATAATTCAAAAACATTTGTCGGTATTGTTGGTAGACCCTGACTTGTTAAAAAATCTTAATGACACAGTATCCATGAGCTGGAGCTGCTCCACTAACTTACTTGATGTAGACTACCACTTAGAACGGGCACATACCCATGTGGTACGTGCAAAGCTTGCAAACACATCCTTAAACAAGATAAAGTCACTGACAAATTTGGCAATACAGTATTATACCAATACAACAATTCATCAATTGTAAAGCAATAAACTTTGTTTATCGTATAACCTGCTCATGCAATATAAAGTGTGTCGGCACAACTCGTACGCTAAAACAAAGAGCTTTAGAACATATTGGATCTATCCGTAATGCTGCAAACGTCCTACAAAAAATGACGCAACTCACTACAGTGGCCAGACATTTTTATTCTAAAAATAAAAATACTTTTGAAGATCTCTGGCCTAGAACGACATCTGGGCCTCAGGGGAGGAGATAACACTAGGGAACTCCCAGAAGGAAAGCTCATGGACCTTTAAACTTGGTGCATTTGCACCAGGAGGCCTAAATGAACACAACTACCTGTACTCTCTTTTTCTGTAATAGGTCTTTTTTAAGTAACCAGATACTTTACTTATCTTTAATGATACAAACCATTTATGAAGTTTACTTATCCGTAGCTATTCATATATTCTTTTAGTAATTTGTAGTAATTATTTGGTGATTAGTTATATAGCAGGAATATATACCAAGACACCATGGTTTTTTAGTTTCATGCTATTAATTTTTACACATTCACTACACAATTTACTCTATAGTGTCACAGGTATTCACTCACATTTTTAGAATTGTATCATGTCGGACATTATCAAACTTCATATTATAAGTATGATGCACATGGTCTCACGTTTATCTCCCTTTTTTTCTTTACAGTAAGAGAACAACTAATCTGTTAGGATCACTGGTGAATTTCACTTATTTAGTAACACAATAATACTATCATGCGGTCATTATTGTCAAGACTGTTCCTTACTCCTTTCTCACTTTTTCTTATACTGTATTTTGATTGTCACCCCTTTTTTCACATCTTCATCCACTGCGATCACTGCAGATGATCACCCTCAAAAGAATTTTAATAATATTAGCATGAGGCTTTTACATATATTTATATTTATTATCACTCCATTCTTATGTATAATATTATATCTATATTTATTCATTTTATCTTCTATTCTATTATTTTTATATTTATGCACATGCTCTATGACCCCACTATTCCCTCTTTTCCACACCTTTTAATCTATTATCTAATATAAATGTAATGTTATTTTATACAATAATCACAACTCTCTCATACATATTTTTAATAGTGCAGTATATCTTATAACGCTAATTTCTCTTATCTTTATATTTCTAAATATTTCTCATATACTGCTTAAGAATCGATATCGCTAACATGATATCCTACTGATAATTATGATTTCTCATTGTATTATGGTTCAGCAATTCTAGGGTGACACAATTGCGGTTGAGGTGTGCATGGGTCACATGTTGCTATTAACACTGAGAGACATACTTTAACCAATCTCTAGTGCGGAATTAATAAATATAGAGCAGACACAGGATGATATGTTTCTGGTGGTGATGTGGACAGAACATGGTATCTGTCCACACAACCCCATATGACACTATAAACCACACCACACACACTATGGCACAGACTTCAGTTACTATGACTAACTATATGGAAGTCTCAGGGTGACTCACTTCTGGAGGTGACGTGGGTGGATCATGTGACTTATCCGCACACCCGCACATTACTTATTATATACGCTAAGATATAAACTCTGGTAATTGCAGGCAAATATAGAGGAGTCTCAATATGACGGATTTCCGGCTGTGAGACTAATGGATCGTGTGAGCCCCGTCTGTTGCCGCATATTATATACGTTGTGATATAGATTCTAACTTAGATGACGCCTCTCTGGCATAGACGTCTTGTGATTGACCACCTGACCGCCCAGATGACACTCTGGAAAGGCGGTTGAAAATGCCAGTCAAGTTTGTACATTATGATTGGTCCGGACTCAAATGAGAAATTGTATTGCATCATGCAACCATTGGTGCTGAGATATGCCAATCACTAATCTAAATGCATGATTGTCTTAAACAACGCTTGTATTGAGAACTGTTTGGGACACTATTACACATGGCTATTCTGTGAACAAGCCCTGCATGGGTGAATCGCGCATCAGAGAAGCGGCTGGAGGACCTGGTCTGCACAGACAGGACTGCACATTTTGAGCACACACACTGAACATGCAGGTATTTCTGGACACTCTCTAATCTGGTCCCCTGAGATACCCTGCAATGCTTTGCAACCAGTGGCGTATCTAGGGATAGTTGAGCTGGGCACGTGCCGGCCGCGGTCCAGGACACTGGTTTTAAGTCAGTGTAGTGCGGACCACACTCATGCTAGCCGGCGGCGGTGTGTTTGTTTTGGCAGCCAATGAGATAGACTCTCATTGGCTGCTGCACCCATGGCCGACGCCGGGCTAGAGCTCACTCAAGAGTGGGCTGGAGCTCACCGCAGTGGGTGATGGGAGAGATGTCATGATGTCTCTGCCATAGTGCAGATCTGGCCAGGAGGACGGAGGAGCGTGGCAGGACCAGGGACCAGCATGGTCCGTGGCAGGACCAGGGACCAGCGTGGCAGGACCAGGGATTCAGCTAAGTGTTGTGGGGTTTTTTTTGTGTGTGTGTGTGTGTGTGTGTTTGTCATATATATATATATATATATATATATACTGGCACTGCATAGGGGGGCCATTACTGTGGGCATTACATAGGGGGGACTACTACTGGGGGCACTATATAAGGGACACTACTATAGGGGGACCAGTACTGAGGGCACTGCATAGGGGGACTATTACTGGGGGCACTATATAAGGGGCACTACTTGCGGCACTGCATAGTGGGGACTACTACTGGGGGCACTGAATAAGATGCACTGCATAGGGGGGACCACTACTGGGGGCACTGTATATGGGGCACTACTGTTCCATTTTTTTAACTTGCCCTGGGCTCCAAATACCTTAGTTACACCACTGTTTGCAACAGGCAGCTCTAAGGGATTAACTTTATACAGACAGTAGAAGTGTCTTCCTTTCCTATACTTTCTGCCCTGGAAAATTGCTGGGAATTCTCTCATCTATTATTCACTGTCCATGAGGGACATGTTTTGGAAAGATTGGAAAATCCACAGCGTTCTAATACAGGACAACTTTATCTTTTTGCAGGCGCTTTGTATGTAGAGATGATATTTTTGTACATTAAAATTGTGTTTATCTTTTTTGAAGGGGGGTTGTCAAGCAGATTGCATACACACAATATATATTGGTTTTAATACATAAGATTGCAGTGTGAAACCTTTGCTTGTTTATGCTCATAATGTCATATGATACTTAGGAACTGATAAATGGAAAAGTATCATATGACCTTTACCTCCCAATCAATTTATTTATCATAACTGTCTGCTTTGAAGATGTTTATTCTCCTAGATGAGCTTATATAACGACAATTATGTACAGGAGTAATTTTATTGTGCCCAATATAAATTATTATTGATTAGTTATTTTCACCCTTATCCTTTGATACACTATAGACTATACATAATATATAAATCATATGTGATTTATTTTTCTGGTTCTAAATCTTATGGACCAGCTACAACATTTTGGTTCATCATCTATCTAGGATGAGCCACAAATGATTTATGCCTGGATTTATTTATATAAATTAATGATATAGATTAAATTGGTGGTTACTGCTGCAATTGATTTTTAACAATACCATTAAAAGTTATATTTTAACTATTACATAATTAACAATAAGAGTGCCCCCACAAAGCAATCACTCTTTTCCTTTTTCTCTGCCATCTTGCAGAGAACCACACGTCTGTAGATGATGTAATCTTGAAGTGCTACTATCCCCGGCAAATCTTATTTTGTTAGCAGTGACCCGGGTCATCAAGACCCGGGTCGCACCTTTCAGACATGAGCCAGTTTTATAGAGGATCATTCACAGACATTGTGGTCGGTCCTGCAGCACAGCCAATGCTGATTTATCTGAAAGATATAATGGTGCATCTGTATGTGTGTATTGGCTACTCGCCGACGGCCTGTACACTGACTGCAGGGACACTGACATCACACCAGTTGTGATGTCTAGCCAGACATATTGAGCGGCCGATTGGTAAGTATGTATAGCTAACCAAATTGGCTGCTCTGTCGGCCGTCCGCTTCATCTTGTAACTGTGCACCCAGCATAACTCCTGCTGAGTTGACCACAGTGCATATCTACTTCTGCTGTATCGAGGAGGAGAAGGCTTAGCCTATGCAGCAGCAGATTGTTCTGTTTTAAGCTCTGCTGTGACACCAGCATCTATGTGACTCCCCAAATGTAAACTTGCTCAAAGGGGAATTAATCAAAGGTTACGCCTCTGTGATCAAGTGGTTTCAGGCTCCACGGTGACATGGAAATTAACTAAGTAAATGTGGAGGAACAGCACGGAAGGTTTAAAAATGAAGTGTTGATAAATGATGAGTGATATAATGATGACAAGTCAATGAGTGACATCAGGAGTGATATGAAACTGTTTTTTTTATTGCCTGTCTAAAAATATGGTTCTTAAAATATAATAACTATACTGGTTATTTATATTCATTTGGTAATGTATTTCAGAGAATTAATGTTTAGTACAGTACTTTTATATCTCAAACTATTGCTAACACTTTCAAGTAACAAAATATCCAACCCCGTCCCCACCCGGTCTCTGTAATTGTAATTAATTATCATCTGATAATGCTATGACTGTATAAATATGTGGCTGTCCAAAAGATCAGCCACAGTAGTAAATGAGCAACATAAGCTACACTAATAGTTATAAATTACAGCAGGGAGTGTTAAACACTGAACCATACTAATGTTGCTACGGTATGTGTAATATGATTTGCTAATCTAGCTCTGACATAAGCCAAATACATGTGAAAACGCATATATAAAAGCTTTGTAACTGCATATCATTGTGCTTAAAGAATGAGTGTAAGTTTTCAATGCTGATGAAATTCAAAATAAAAATAGAGCACTATTGCGCAAGAGACATTAAAGTACTTGTAAAAAACCATATAGGAGTCATTTGTGACAATGATTTTTATTGTTACATGCATAACACCAGGGCCGGATTGATTTCCACATGGACCTGGAGCTGAAAATGACCAAAGGGCCTATTATGAGAAGCAGAGGAGGCATGACCAGTGCCATGTGGGCGTGTACCCCCTATACTCTCTGCTCCAATATCTCCCTAAATATGTAAAAGGAAAAAAATCCTTCATTTTGTGAGGTAAATAGAAATACAAATTTACTACTTATGATTTATGGCTGACCGTGTGGAGAGCAGATGGCCAGTCAACATCATGTTGTCATGACAATGGGCCTAATTTTATGTGGAGGCCTAGAGCTGTAGCTCCATCTGCCCCATTGTTAATCTGGCCCTGCATAACACCAGGGGTATGTATAGCGGGATTAGCAGAGTGATTTTCTGTGCAGAGGGGGCAAATCAATCCAGCCAATTATTCAAATTCTGGGAAATGTGGAGATTGCACTAATTTGTAAATAGATCTCATTGGATGAATATTTGACACTCCCCATCCCCATTTCAACAGCAGTGGTAACCACCAATAAAAATCTATCACAGGAAGAATAACACTATCTAATTTTATATGGATAAGTAGGTCTGTTCCTTCTACAATAATGGGACCAGTCCCTCCCAATTCCACTATGGCTCAGACCCTTTCCTGGCTTCCATTAAAGTCTATTTTACAATTTTATTATAAAATCTATTTTTATCATACATCATATGATGCAAGATGCCCAGCGCAATTGAGAGGCTCCGAGAGGAGCAGCATAAGCCTACAGTATTTTTCTTTTAATTCTACATCATAGTTGCATCACTTTTACGTTCTCTTAGAAATCACCGTGTAAGACCCCTAGATCTACTCTGGTGAGGTATTCTGCCGATAGCAACCACCCGCTGTTCCCATAGAACACAACATGTTCACTGGTACTTAGACTTCCCCCTGGTCTTGTACTCGGGATAGTAGAGGCTTACATGGTTATCCAAAGGCCACAGGATGGATACTGACAGGGTGAGAGTTTTTGAAGGTAGGCAAAGGTAGCCAGGATGTGGCCTTAAGGGCCGGAGTGAATGCAGGTTGAGAGTGCGGCCTTGAGGACTGGGATTCGACCTGGATGGTCGAGGAGTGGCTTAGGCAGCGAAGGTGTGTCTTGAGAGCTGAAGTGAGTGTAGACTGTGAGATGTAGCCTTTAGGGCCGAGGGGCGGCTAATGAGCCGTTAGATTTTCAGGCTGAGATGCAGCCTAGAGGGCTGAGGTGCAGCTAATGGACCGATAAGTATTCAGGCTGAGATGCGGCCTAGAGGGCTGAGATGCGGCTATGACTGCTGGGATGCGGCTTGAGACAGCTGGGACGCGGCTTGAGAGCCGAGGTGACTACAGGTTGTGTTGCGGCCTTACGGGCCGAGGTCCGGCTATGACAGCTGGAATGTGGTTTGAGAGCCGAGGTGATTGCAGGTTGTGTTGCGACCTTGCGGGCCGTGGTGCGGCTATGACAGCTGGGATGCGGCTTGAAAGCCGAGGTGATTACGGGTTGTGTTGCTTCCTTGCAAGCCAAGGTGCGGCTATGACAGCCGGGATGCGGCTTGAGAGTCGAGGTGATTACAGGTCGTGTTGTGGCCTTGTGGGCCGAGGTGTGGCTGTGGACAGCCGGGATGTTCAGGCAGAAAGATGAAGGAGAGCAGCAAGGCTAGAACTCTAGATAGAGGAATGAGAGTTTGGACTGAGAATCTACGAGGTAGAGGCAGAGCAGGCACAGACCAGCAGGAACACAACAGGCAGGAAGGGAGGACACGTACAGACACGCTATAGCCGGCAATGAACCAGCAGGCTTAAGAAAGGAATTAAACCAACAGAGTAACAGGGCAGGTGATTAATGGTAATCCACTGGTGAGGAGGACACGTCATCCAGCATCACGTGCTGTAATCCGGCATCCCAGTCTCCTAGCAACACATGGCTTTGGCAACACCCACACAGTACTGATCACTGCTCTTCCCCTTCTGAGTAGAGGCCTTTAAAAATGTACAGACCCAGGTCCTGTGGGGTTTATGTATCAAGCAGTGAAAAGCGTGGAGAAGTGGACCAGTGAAAAAGTTGCCCATAGCAACCAATCAGCTTTGAAGTAGCATTTATCAAATACAGTCTATAAAATAATATGTAGGAGCTGATTGGCTGCTATGGGCAACTTCTCCACTGGCCCATTTCTCAACGTTTTTCATTGCTTGATGCATAAACCCCTTTGACCCTTAATCCAACCCATTCAGCATGGACGAGTCACACAAGACTTGGCGCACCAAGAGGGGCTTTTTGGAGCGACTGAAGCAAAAGTAAAAAAACATCTGTACAGTATGTTTCCAACTTTCTCCATATACACACATTGTGACCACTGGCTTCTCTACTATAGATTCCCACCATAAATATCTGTATGCTACAATTGCAAACTAGTTATTTTGACATTATTTCTGGTAAAATCTTCACCTGATAAATAATGTCCTCACAGAGTTATCAGATTATCCATCCAACAGTGTTGCAATGGACAGGATGCAAATATATGTTTTTATTTTATTGTATGCAGGGAAAGTGCAGATTGCTTTTCCATGTAGTACCACTATACCATTATGTCTTTATTTTAACAGTGCAAGTTGAGACACTGTATACACCCCTACTAGTATATTCTATTTTTTTAAACAAACTGCAATCCATGTATATTGTAAGTATGTGAATACATAAAAAAAGCTGCAATAACATGAGGCTAATACAGTCCACATTATGCCACACAATACCCTTCAGGTGTAGAAAGAAATCAAGAGACTCGCATCCAAACAGTGGTGTCATTGGGGTAGGTGACACCCAGTGTGAATAGAGGACCTGGCTGAAAAGGGCTGTAGCCTTGCTCGGAGGGCGTTGCCTCATGGCACATCCCCGGGCTCATCACTCTGGGGAGTGCCCAGCACACCCAGAGATGCCGGGCTGCCCCCAGAGACTCTCCCTGCACTGATGTCTCCTCAGTGATCGGGAGTGGGTGCTGCACTGTGATGTTAGTGTGCAGCTCCCGGCTCTCTTGTCACTGAGGAGGATCTGGCATTTTGGTGTCAACACCTTGGAGGGTAACACCCGGTGTGGTGTGCCCACCCCACACCCTCCTAGTGATGCCATTACATCCAAAGGACACAGAGATGTAGGCAGATATAGTAAGGCAGGGGCAGGGACAGAGAGGCATATGAGAAATGGGTACACAAACAATATTAAGGATAATATACATACCCCCTACATGGCATCAGGCTCCTCCACATAACCCTTATATGCCATCAGACCCCTTATAGATGCCCTTATATGCCATCAGACTCCCACATGCACCATATGTGCCATCATAGTTTGCCTCCATATACCCCTTATATGCTATCAGACCTCTCCAGATTCTATTATATGCCATCAGACTCCCACATGCATTATCTGCCATCAGAGTCTGCCACGTGCCCTTAATATGTCATCACAGTCCTCCACATGCTCCTTACAGTCTATGCCATCAGAACCCTCTAGATGCCCGTATATGCCATCATAACCCTCCAGATGCCCCTTATATACTGTCAGACTCCTTCATGTCATGATACTGATGCCCTCAGTATAACCCTCCAGATGCCCCTTATATACTGCCATCAGCCCTCACATGCCATGATACTGCTCCACATGCCCTTTATAATCTGCTTATTTACCGTTGCCACTAGAGCCCTGGGACAGCACACTGACTTTGATCATCTGGTTTTTCACTGGAGCGCACTCTGCCTGTTTGTCTGCTTTATAGTATCACTGTGAATGACCTCCCTGTATTGTATGATGAGCCCAGCCACTGCTGCTTCTCTCTGTTGCCAGGAGCCAGCCAGCTAAATGCTGTGCTGACCACCGGAGAAAGCAATATATGCACTGCCTAAAATACAGCAGCATCCCGCGGGCCAGTTTGTAACTGCTCAGACGACACATATGCCCCACAAGCCGGCAGTTGAATAGACCTGCTATATGTAATCTGGCCCTCTTTTACTAATATACCATTTTGGACGCTAATTTATATTACACAAGTCTGTTTGCTGAGTATAAGTTTGACCAAGACACTTTCCCCCTTAAGCTTTTACTTTACCTGCATGCAGATCTAGGGGTATATTTACTAAAGTGAGAGTTTTAAGAAATGTAGATGTTACCCATAGCAACCAATCAGATTCTAGCTATTTTCTTATAGAAGGTGCTAGTAGAATCTGATTGGTTGCTGTGGGCAACATCTCCACTTCTAAAAATCTCACTTTAGTAAATATACCCCTATGAGCGCATTCTTGTTTTGTAGTTGTATGCCTAAAGGCCCCCATACATCAACAATCGATTGTGGTAATTCTGCAATTTGTAATTGATTGTGTATAAAGATCTGCAATGTATGGGCTCCACAGATCGCAGATTGCAACCAAAAAGTGGTTGGAATTGTTAAATTAAGGCCCCCATACATCAGAGATTGATTGCAGCAATCGTGCAATTTGCAATCGATTGTGTATAAAAATCTTTCCCTTTTTCAATCGATTGTGGCAATTCTGCAATCTGCATGCGATTGAAAAAGGGAAAGATTTTTATACACAATCGATTGCAAATTGCACGATTGCTGCAATCAATCTCTGATGTATGGGGGCCTTTAGATTGTCCAACATGTTGGATTTGCAGACCGTTACTAGTAAAATTATGGGCCTTTCAAAATTGGCAGATCTGTGTTTGCTGCAATCGATCTGCAAATCACAGAAAAATATCTGTAGTGTATGGGCGCAGATTGCTAGATTGGGAAATCCTAACATCGGGCAATAAATCTTCAAATTGTTCAATTGTGGTTTTTAGATTGCTGATGTATGGGGGCCTATAGAGGCCCCCATACACATCAGCAATCGATTGTGGCTTGTATGGGCATCACAGATCGCAGATTGCAACCAAAAAGTGATTGGAATTGTGATATCCGATTGATTTCACAGATGGATTGGGGCTATAAATCGCTAGTGTATGGACATGATCAGCAGATTTGCAGACCGTTACCAGTAAAATGATGGGCCTTTCAAGATTGTCAGATCTGTGCTTCAACCTGGCATCGCGGGATCGCAGAAATCCAACATGTTGGAGTTTGCCGATTTGACGATCGCGATCAAAAAATGATCGCGATCGTCAAATCGCCAACATTTAACATGGCAAATGTCTGCGATCCGGCAACGGATCGCAGAACATTGATGATGGGCGATCGGAAGTTTCCGATGGGCGATCGGAAATTTCCGATTGCATCCCTGCAGTGCGACGATCCGTCGCAGATGTATGGCCACCTTAATGTATGGGCGCAGATTGCTAGATTGGGAAATCCTAAAATCGGGCAATAAATCTTCAAATTGTTCAATTGTGGTTTTCAGATTGCTGATGTATGGGGGCCTTAAGCCAGTGGTCCTCAAACTCGGGCCTCGCGACCCCACAAAGGTCACATTTTCCAGGACACCCAGCATATACACAGGTTTATTCATTACTCACTGACTAATTATTTCACCTGTGATTCTGTGAGGAGACCTGGAAAACATGCACTGTTTGGGGTCCTGAGGACCGAGTTTGAGAACCTGCTGTTAATAAATGTGTTTGGGGCAGAAAACTACAGTAGTTTGGATATGAATACTTAACTATGTTGAAAAAAAAGCTATTTATGTATTTTATGAAACAAAAAGTAATTTTGATAGGAAAAAAAAAAAAGTCATCTAAGTGTGCTGTGTGATGAATTTAACTTTTGTCCATTTAATTTAGCCCTTTAAATGAAATGCTGCTGGGTTTTTGAACAGTTCTTGGTGAATTATGTGAACTCTACTGTGGAACACTTTGGACTATGCGTTTGAAGGTTTCTTCGGTTTTGTAGTTCATGGTCATTCTTGAAACATTTTTTTCCGTGTTGTAATTTGCCTTAATCTTATTTGATTTACTGCTTGTGGTGTGGAAACTATCTCTATAGTGGTAAACCAGTCATACTGTAGCCGTAATTGCAAAATTGCTCAAGGGAGGAAACTTGTGTTTATTTTAAAACAAAATTGTGATGTCATGTTAACTAATTTTCATTTTGAAATTATCAATAGCATAGCAAAATTCTAATTAAAATATAAAATAACTGGACAATAAGAATCTTTATAAGCATTTTGCTAGTATTTAAGAGGCAATTTAATAGAAATCTAGACGATATATAAGCTCAAAATATGCTTTTTATTCTGCACATGTGCACAAAAAATACATATCCTGGAGTCCATATTACATTATTTATATATCCCTGACTTGCACTTCTTCCCTCTGGTTAGGCGAAACACAGGGAATGAAGGGGCATTAAATGTAGGCCGAATACAGTAAAGGAGTGCTTACATGCTTGCTGTTTATTTAGTTGCTGAGGAAGCTACAGATGTCTGTGCTGAAGATGATGTAAAAAACCGGTAGCACCACTAGCTAGGCTGGTAGCTGCAGTTATAGGAGACCAAACAGCATGCGGTCTCCTGAAAAAGCCAGTATCTGAACAAGGCTGTGGCAGGCTGGGATGGGGAGAATATGGGGCATATTCAATTAGGTGTGGGGAGTACCGCTCGGGGAAAAGCTCCGAGTTTCACATACGAAACTATACAATTATTCAGCATTTTCACATGTGGTAAACCCTGGGGTAACGCGCGGTAGCTCATAGAGTCTGTGTAACATGCTGCAATCTATGGGTTTCCCCTTGCGTGAAATAACAGGCTGGATTTAGACTGACACTGCGAAGTAAAATCAGCATTACGTGTGGGGGTACAGGACCTGATTGAATAAAACTGGGTACACTACACACTAGAGCAATGTCTCCTCAATATGCCCTTTTGTAACGACAAATCGATTACATCGCTCAGCCAGGGGTTAAAGTGGGATGGAACGGGGTGGAACTGATGCCCTGATTCAGAGCCGGACGCTCTGATAGAGCGCTCGCTCTGAATCAGGGCCGTCCCTGCTCCTTTTTGGAGTGGCCTCCTGGCCGCTCGCATAGCTGTGGGTGACCACCAACAGCTATAGCGAGCGGCCAAAATGATGGTCCAGACCATCGCGACCATCGGGCTTGCGACGAGACCCTGCGGTAGGGTCTCGCTGCCGCAAGCCCAGGAGTGCTTTTTGGCTCTATCAGAGCCAAAAGCACTCCCACTGACATCACTAGTGATGTCAGTGGGGCCGGACCCAGACGGTAGGCGTTCCCATGGGTAGGCATTCCCACGGTAGGCGTTCCCATGGGTAGGCGTTTCCACGGTAGGCTTTCCCATGGCCCCCGGCACGCCCACCAAAGGGGGCGTGCTGTCAATCACCATCGACAGCACGCCCCCTTTGGCGCGAGACCCTTAACAACGGCTTGGCCGTCGTTATTCGGGTCTCGCGCATGTGCACAACGGAGCCGCCTCCGTCGTGCGCATGCGCCCTTGGGCACCATGGACGCGCTTGCGAGCGCTCAGCGCTCGCGAGCGGGTCAGAATCAGGCCCTGAGTTCCATCACCTCTAATGGTAGGTGGAACTACGGTAGTTCCACCTCCACAAAGTCCCACAGACAGTGAGCCACTCTGTCTCATGGCTGCCGCCAACCCCTCTTCGGTGTCCAGCTCCATGTCCTGCCTCCTCCGCCCATGGTCCGCCGCTCATGTCACTAACTGCGTCCCGGTGGCTCCTTTTACAGCAAGCCTTCTGTGACCTCATGCCATCACCGCCGCTTCATAGTGCACTGAGGAGCCACAGAGAGCAGCAGGTTACAGGGCAGATACGAAGATGCAGGCATGAAGGAAAGCTGCTGATTGAGGGGCACACGGAGGGGGGGGGGAATAAGCTCCCGGTGGTAGAGGAGACACAGGGGTTGGGAGCTGCTTTCTGCTAGCTAGAGGGACTTGGGGGATCAGCTGCTGGTGGGAGGGGAGACACGGGGGCAGGGAGCAGCTGTTGGGGGACACAGGTGCAGGGAGCTCCTGGTGGCAGACACAGGGATAGGGAGCTGATGGTGGGGGACGCAGGGGCAAGGAGCTGCTAGTGGCGGACACAGGGATAGGGAGCTCATGGTGGGGGATGCAGGGGCAGGGAGCTGCTGGAAGGACACAAGGGGTAACCTGGAGAGATACGGGGATGGTGTTAGAGTGAAGACATGGGAATTCCACTTGTGAGATGCAGGGGTGCTGATGATTATGAAACACAGGAAGATGGTGCTGAAGAGATGGTTGGGGGATGGTGTTGGAGATATGAATGAGTGATAAAGCTGGTGAGACGCAGGGGGATGATGCTGGTGAAATTCAAAAGGGATGAAGCTGGTGAGACGCATGGAGGATGGCGCTGATGAGTAGCAGGGGGGATGGCACTGTAGCGATGCAGGGGGATGATGCTGGAGAGACGTAGGAGGATGAAAAATAATTAAGAGTTAGACTGATGATATAGAATTTTTTTTTCTCTTTTTAAGTGACCTAACATTGTAGTCTCCTTGCGTGTGTGTGTGTGTCACACTTGTTCTGGCCTCTCAGACTATCTCCGCCTAGAATTTGGGAGAGTTGGAGGCGGGAGGGGGGGAGTAGGAGGCAGAGGAGAGGAGCTCCACCACCTCTCCAGGACCACTTTAAGCCCATACTACGGCCAATATGCGTTCTCCCACGGTAGCATGCAACGCCATCAGGTTTGATGTGCTGTACATCAAACATGACAATATCACATGGGACCGAAAGTATGTTATTGAAGGATGGAACAAGTCAGACATAATTAAGAGTGAGTATTCTGTCTTGCATTAAATCTTCTAATGTGTACCGACGATCTTGCATGGTCCAGGGCTGACCGTCCCAAGATTGCCGGATCATTTTATGTGTACCTGGCCTAAGAGTTCATGCAATGGATTGCCGCGATCCCGCGATGCTGCAACCCGGCATCAGTGGCGTAACTAGGGTATTTGGAGCCCAGGGCAAATTTGAAAAGGGAGCCCCCCCTCCCTCCCTCATCACCTCGATATGTGAGCGCGCCTTCGTCGCGCGTTGGAAAAATGGGCGGGGTCACTTAAAAATGGGGCGTGTCAACGTGACACACCCCTTTATTTTCACGCTGAACATTCCTATCCATATGCACCTTAACCCCAGTAGTACCCCTTATACAGTACCCCCAGTATGCAGTTGTGGTCCCTCTTATACAGGCCCATAGTAGTGCCCCTTATACAGTATCCCCAGTAGTGGTCCCCCTTATACAGCCCCCAATTAGTTCCCCTTACTCAGTGCCCCAGTAGTGGTCCCCCCAAATGCAGTGCCCTATGTAGTGTTCCCCCTTATGCAGTGCCCCCAGTAGCAGTCCCCACAATGCAGTGCGCCCAGTAGTGGTATCCCCTTTATATAGTGCCCCCAGTAGTAGTCCCCCCCATGCAGTGCCCTTTATATAGTGCTCCCAGCAGTAGTCCCCCCCCATGCAGTTTTCCCAGTAGTGGTCCCCCTTATGCAGGCACCCAGTAGTGATCCCCCCTATCTAGTGCCCCCTGCAGTGGTCCCCCCAGTGCAGTGCCCCTAGCAGTAAGCCCCTTATATAGTGCCCCCAGCAGTAGTACCCCCCCTCCCATGCAGTGCCCCCAGTAGTGGTCCCCCTGATGCAGGCCCCCAGTAGTGACCCCCCCTATCCAGTGGTCCCCGTAGTGGTCCTTCCTGTTATTGCCCCCAGTAGTGGTCCCCCCAGTGCAGTGCCCCTAGTAGTAGGCACCTTTTATAATGCCCCCAGTAGTAGTCCCCCCTCCCTCCCATGCAGTGCCCCCAATAGTGGTCCCCCTGATGCAGGCCCCCAGTAGTGATCCCCCCTATCCAGTGCCCCCTGTAGTGGTCCTTCCTATTATTGCCCCCAGTTGTGGTCCCCCCAGTGCAGTGCCCCTAGTAGTAGGCCCCTTTTATAATGCCCCCAGTAGTAGTCCCCCCCAAGTAGTGGTCCCCAGTTGAGGTTCCCCCTCCCGATTAAGTGCCCCCAGTAATAGCCCCCCCAGTAGAGGTCCTCCCAATAATGGTGCCCCCAGTAATAGCCCCCCCCAGTAGAGGTCCTCCCAACAATGGTGCTCCCAGTAGTAGCCACCCCCCCGTTGTGCCCCCACCCCCAGTAGAGGTCCCCCCAGTAGTAGCCACCCCCCTCCCCCATTGTGCCCCCAGTAGTGCAGGCAGGTTTTAAAAAAAAAAAAATATATATATACTTACCTGAATCCACGCTGCTGCTCCGGTCCGCGACACCGCTCCCGCCGCCCGCCAGTCCTCCCGGGCTGGCGTGCTCAGCATTATGGGAGAGACGTCATGATGTCATGACGTCTGTCCCATTACGCAGTGCAGGAGCCGGACGGAAGTCCGGCTCTTGCAGTGGGTGCTGCAGCAGTCAATGAGAATCTATCTGACTCTCATTGGCTGCTGTTTAACACACGCATCGCTGCCAGCGCTGGCGGCGATGCATGTGTTATGCACAACCTGAGCCCGCCTCCTGGTGCTATTGTGCAAGCGTTCAGGGGGAGGGAACGGGCTCAGGTGT
This sequence comes from Taudactylus pleione, assembly GCA_031769625.1. Classification (NCBI taxonomy): domain Eukaryota; kingdom Metazoa; phylum Chordata; class Amphibia; order Anura; family Myobatrachidae; genus Taudactylus; species Taudactylus pleione. The sequence goes on from JAUIMM010000006.1 coordinate 25,218,321, forward strand.
GCAGCACAGGACCGGCGCTGGAAGCCTAGCGCCGGTCCTGTGTAAATGTGTAGTGCTGACCGCACTAACTGCGGTCGGCGCTACACTGGTGGCTAACTAGTCCCACGGCGACCAGGGCACGCACCCTGCTCGCCCTGCCCTAGTTACGCCACTGCCCGGCATTGCAGAAATCCAACATGTTGGATTTTGCCAATTTGACGATCGCGATCAAAAAATAATCGTGATCATCAAGTCGCCGACATTTAACATGGCAAATGTCTGCGAACCGGCGACAGATCGCAGAACATCGATGGTGGGAGGTCGGCGTTTCCATCCGGAAACACCTGCATTTCCCATCGCATCGCTGGATCACGACTAACAGTCGCTGATGTATGGCCACCTTAAGACCCGTTTCCTGAAGATAATTTCCCCACCCTTTTATTCTGGCTTGATGTTAGCTATTTTGCAGCAGGAAAGAGTGGCAGATCATCATCCTGGGTGCAGTTTTTTGTTGTTGTTATTAGTTAGATTACTGTTCCAGATGGATGAACACTGGAAGGATTCAGCGATTAGAAGGATTCAAAATACCAAATAAAATTCCAGACAATATTGTAGTGTTTCATCGCAGGAGTGGTGATTTCTTCACTCTTCTGATTGTCTGCAGTAAATATGTTATTTGGAAGGTTGAATTTTTGCTGAATCATTCCAGTATACATCATCTAGAATAGTAAACTAAGCTAACTCATTAGCTACAGGACTAACTATCCGAGTATACCAAGACACTGAATATTTCTGGAGGACATCATAAGGAATCCTACTGGAGTCATAATAACAATTTGCTACTTGTTTGCCGGGAGACTTAAGGAACATTGATATATGCCTTTTTTAGCTGATACAGTCCCAACTTATGAAAGACTATTGGCACTGAAATAGATTTTGCAGTATAGTAGTTATAAACATACTTATATCATACAAATGTATAATATATCTATTATTATTGTTATGTATTGAATGTCACAGTTACCTGACTGCTTTTAATCATCCATAGCACACTGAAGTGCCTAAAGACATGGGATAGATACCTTTAATCGTATCGTATTTTAGAACCCCCTCTAGCCTGGCAAAGTGCAGAAACTTGACATTGCATTGATTCCACAAGTGGATGGAAGACCTCTGTAGAGATGTTGAACCATGCCATTTGGCTAGCCTCCCACAGTTCCCTGATATTTGTAGGTGCTGGATGGACCTCTTCACCACGTCCCATAAATGCTCGATTGGGTTCATGTCAGACGAACGTGGTGGCCACGCCATTTGTTGTAACTCTCCAGAATGATCCTCGAATCAATTCTGGACAACTTGGAATATTCCAGCAGGATAATGCACCATGTCATCAGTCCCATCATTGTGATGGTACATTAAGTTCATAAAGGCCTGCACGGCGCATTGTTGACAACTGGGGTCCATGGCCTCATTGGGTCTGTGCCACACCTGAACCCTACCATCAGCCCAAAATAACTAGAACCGTGACTCATCGGTCCACGCCACATGTTGCCAGTCCTCCAGAGCCCAATTAATGACCTCATGAGCCCAGTTGAAGCGCTGTGTCAGGTGTCGTGGCGTTAACAGGAGCAGTGTGGTGGTTTTCCAGCTCACATTTCCCATGGAAGCTAAAGAACACTGCAGTGACCTGCTGGATATGCATCTGGTACCTGCATTGAATGTGGATGTGATTTGAGTTGTCTACCATGGACAATTCTGGCCAGATGCCTCTGGTCACGATCATTAAGCACCCGTGGTTGGCCACTGCACTGTCAACGGTGGGTGTTAACGTCTTCGATCAGGCATTCATACATGACACCGTAGATCAAGGAATGTTGACTATCCACACAACTTCGTAAATGGAATGTCCTGTCCGTTGGGCACCCACTATCATGCCCTGTTCGATCTCAGATAATGGACATCTTTTTTCCATGAGCAGCCTAGCTGGTGTTCAAATTGACTCATGAGATATCAGGTTACAACTGATGCAGGTCTGGGCATTTCCAAGATGTCACAGTATGGTGACACCACCTATCATTATCTTTACATACAGCTATCCCATGACTTTTGGCACTTCATTGTATAATTACTTTCTCTCAGTGCTGCTTACTTATTTATTGGCTTGCATATTCTTCTAGTTTTGTAAACCACACAGTAGTTTATTGGAGGCAACATCAAATGCGATTATATATTTAATATACAATTGTACAAGCGCCATTGGTTTTATTTTTCTGTGTCCCCGCTAGTTAAACCTAAAAATTAGGAGGTACTGTATGACAGTGGGCACTTCTCTATTGTTAATTATTCCATCCTCCTTTGATTCCTAACTGCAAAACTATTATACACAGAGAATGCACAGATCATCCATGAACATGCTCTGTAGGGACACCTGTAAACATATGAGCACTGTGCATGCATGGGCACTCTGCTCTTACCGTTTCAGATGTGAATAGATATGTGCTGCATTTGCTGGTAGATCGATGATACTGTTTCCTTCACTACTTCACTTGTGTGTTTATGTGAAACATGGAGACTATTCGGATGTTTATTCAAGACACATTCTGTTCTTATGGCATTATAAAACACCTAGCTGTACTCATGCAATATTAAGAGTATTTACTGTCAATTTTAATTAAAACTTGCAACTGTGTTACAAGCCTGCAGTGAAACAACTTTGTCCTCTTCTGCCCTCCTGCACAGATGGTATGACACTGTGGGAACCTGCCAATGTTACTGGGTGGGAGCAGGCATGCAAAGTAGCTTAGTGGAAGAGGAAGGAAGTGGATATGCTGACTGCTGTGGGAGAGCAGAGGAACTATCTATCTATCTATCTATCTATCTATCTATCTATCTATCTATCTATCTATCTATCTATCTATCTATCTATCTATCTATCTATCTGAGCTTCATGTATTTTTGAGAGTGGGGAAAGATGAAATATTTTTCTACACCCGTGCACCTACCCCCCCTATTTGATAGTCGCACCATTAAATATAGAAAATGGGGGATTTTCATACAGATATGCACACACGCACAAGGAGAATGGTGCAGAGTATGCTTTGTTAGTCAGACATGCAGGGAAAGTTGTGGGATAACTATATGTGACCAGTACACATAACTTCCTAACAAATTATGACATGGACGATTACAACGTGGAGTATAAAATGGATTATGGCATAATAAAGTTACCTTGCACGGCAGTGAGAGATTACACATAATAACTTAAAACAAAGCACAACCCATTATTCATCCAGTACTACAGTCTGCAACTGTTGCTATATTCCAACACAAACACATTTTACTAATGGTCCCTGATTTTTAGCGATTTGACCTTTGATATTATCATGACAATGTCTTGGACAAGTAAGAAATGGTAAGATATTAGTGGGTTCATTTGTGCACTGTACAAATCATGGAGCACAGTACATTGATCAAATAATTGACATACCATATAATTCAATATTATGCATAATATGCAGTCCATCATAAGCAGACCCAGGCAAGCATAAAACCTTGTTTGATTCTGACATACAGTGTTGGCCAGCCCCATGTCAAATCCATGCTAGCATTGAATACTAGCTGTTGGGATTTCACACATCTTGCCTTTTTTTTTTATTAAGTCATTGACTGCTGCACACCCAGTCATAGCTGGGAGTGGTCATGCTGACTGTCCTGAGTGGCTCAGACCCTGTTTGTGTATGCTAATGTATCCAATGAATGCACAGTAGTTTATTACACTCCTCCCCTCCTGTGTTTATTGAAGGAATACGTAACTGACAGGTAGCAGTGCACTGGAGTTTTTTGGATCCTTTGTCCTGCACTATATAGAAAAATGGTGTTATTTGGAAAAACAATGGTGACTGGTACTAACAACTTGGCTTTGAAAATTAACATGCTGTTTACTTTTATTAACACATATTCTGGAGGTTGAGTGGTGAGGTAGAAAATGAAAAGTGAGCAGGCCTAACATGCACCCCTGCTGCACTGGCTTTTGCTCTTTCTAAGAAGCAGCCTGGGGCCCTAGATTCCTTTGTGGCAGCCCTGCCCATATCAAATGACAAACAAATAGGCAATATTGAAATGTACGAGGGTGGTTCAATAAATAAGTTACAGTAACAAGACCTCTCGTTGCGTACATTTATTCAGCTTGTACATATATACGTACAGTATGATCAATAGTATGGCTTTGGTACAGATTATTTTTTCAATAATCCCCATACTTGTCTAAGCATTTGTTCCAATGATACACCAAGGCATCTATCGCAGTATAGAAGAAATCGGTGTCAGTCGCCTGAAGCCAGGACATGCCGACTTGCTAAACTTCACCGTCGGTTGCGAATCGCCTTCCACCCAGGTGGTTCTTCAATGGTCCAGTACCTCCCAATGATAACGACGTAACAACTCACATGTGCTGTTGACATGTTGCGGTTGTGTGGCTGGCGTTATCCAGCAGAAATACGATGTCTGCTCGTAGTAACCGAGGTAGTTATCAACTAATTACCCTCCGCAACCAACTTAATGTGTCACAGTAGCGGACATTCACAGTATCTCCCTTGGCGATGAAATCGACAAGAAGCAGAAATCTGACAACACTATACACCTCAATGTTTGACCATGTTTCTGCCAGCCCCCGCCATCTTACAACTGCTGTTGAGGCAGTATGATTGATATGAGGCGCAGTCTAATGGCCGTGAGGGGAAGCAGTGGTCTACCTGCTCTGGCCGGGCGGGAAATTAGAATGATATAGACAACATTACACATGTGAGAGGTCTTGTTACCTTACTTACTGTACCCACGTCTAAGATAAAACTCCAGGTATTCGTAATGCAAACTGTGCATATATTAGCTTTTTGTGATATGTGTACCTGTCTTCAGAATAATTAATTTTAATTATCATTATTATGTGGATGCAAGTCAAGTCACTTAAACATGTCTAGGAATGCCAAAAATTGCAAAAAAAAGTGTATTTTTATAACAAATTGCAAGTGCCTCTTTTTACCTTTTGTTATTTTAGGAGGTATACAAATATCTAGGAGCAGACCTAGTCTGTCTTTTAGTAATTCCGCAAGTTTGTAGGTTGCATTCAGGTCCCAACTGGACGTTCTGGCATTAGTGTTAAGCTGGGTACACACGTAAAGATTTTCTGTCCAACCATCCAACTAGTTGATTGGTTGGAATGAAAATCTGGTAACGTATGAGAGTAACTGATGATCAGCAATTTGCTCCTAAATGACAGAAAACAGATGAAAATGGACGTTCAGACAAGTTTGTTAAATGTTTAATCGAAACAATTTGTTCAAATAACAGTTTTTGTCCATTTTCCGGCATTTGGGAGCAAATTGCTGATTGTCATTTGCTTTCATACGTTACCAGATTTTCATTCCAACCAATCAACTAGTTGGCTGGTTGGACAGAAAATCTTTACGTGTGTGCCCAGCTTCGGTGTGCTGATCTGAGCTCACAGCAGTTTTTATTTTAATTGGGTGCTTTGAATATGACAATCACAGGCTGCATTCATTGTATTGTATGAACTCAGTTGTTACTGGGGTAATAGCTCAGTAGTGACCAGAGCTTTAACTAGACAATTTAGCGTCCTGGGGGAGAAAGAGCACCTGCGCCCTTTTCCACTTTCATTATTAGTGATAGTATGCACCCCGAGGTAAAACCAAATTACTGATTATTTAATTTCAAATAACATATATGAGTGTCTCACCTAACCATCTTTGATGCACTAACAAATAAATGAATGGTCTGTGCACCGTGTGGCAGGGATGTGCAGTCAGGGTAGGCACAGCCTCCCCTGTCATACTCCAGAGATTAGATATAAAAATGAACTGAATAATACAAAGATTTTTAGAACTTATTAACATCTTGTTAATTTATTATAATAATTTTTATAGTTAACACTCACCAGCTTTGTGGCGCTCCCTGGGACCGCACGGAGATGAGAGAGGAGTCAGGGACAGCTCAGCCTCGCTATTGTATGTTAGACACTGCTTGCAGAGCTGGGGGCGGGGCAACACCATGGGCAGTAAGCTGCACAGAAAGAGAGCTAATAGAGGCATGACTCTTGAGTATTGGGGGGGTGTGCCTTGAGCACTGATGGACACCTTGAATGAGTCATGTGACCAGGAAGTGCACTGCAGTGTTTAGAGATCGGATCTCAGTCAGCAGTAGCAAGAGGAGACACAGTGATGCAGTAGGAGAATCAACGGACACTGAAGCTTAGTGTAGTGAGGGGAGAGTTACAGTGAGTAGGGGATGAGACAGGCTCCCAGCACTCAGACCCATCTCCATGTGATCCTCCCCAGCCATTGACCTCACCACATGTCACTGCTGTGTGGGCAGTGCTTTTTTCTTTTTCCAAGGTGAACTTCAATGTAGCAGTGGATGAATACAGGTGGAGAAAACAAATATTGGAATCTGTGCTAGTGCTTAGAGCAGTGGTAGCCAACCCTGGTCCTCAAGAGCTACCAACGGTGCATGTTTTGCAGGTCTCCTCACAGAATCACAAGTGATATAATTAGCTCCACCTGTGGATCTTTTCAAATGTGTTTGTTAGTAATGAATACACCTGTGCACCTGCTAGGTGGTCTGGAAAATGTGAACTGTTGTTAGCTCACGAGGACTGATGTTGGCTACCCCTGGCTTAGAGGCTCAATCACACTAGAAGAATATTACAAGCCGGTTTTAACACATGCTGATGGCACACAATGTGAATCCAGAAGGGACTGAAAATAAACAAGAAGCATTTGAGGAGGGGGGCTGATGGCACATTAGTGGCACGCAGAGAAGACATATGGCACATAAGGGCCACACAGAGAGGACAGATGTATAAGTGGCACTCCAGACGGAATGCACATGAGAGGCATGCAAAGAAGAGGTATGTCACATAAGGGGCATGCAGAGGGGATAGATGGCACATAAGGGCATGCAGACGGGATGAATTTCAGATAAAGGGCATGTGGTGGGAGCAGATGGTACATAAGAGGCACACAGGTGCTATACACTGCCAGTATCAAGTACAAATTGTGAGTGCGTTAAATTCCCACTGTAAAGAAGCATTTGTGGGGGGAAGGGGGCACTAAATACTCCAAGTATTAGGCACAGCAGGATTAGTGGTGATGACACTATATATCCTCAATATCAGGCATTAATAGTGGTGGAAGACCCCCAGCATCAAGTACCAAAACGAGGTTCTAAAGGCCCCCATACACTAGCCGACAGATTGCCATGTTGGATTTCACTGATCCTTCAACCCAGCATCTCAGGATCGCAGCGTTGTGACAATCCCTCGCAAGTGTATGGGGGCCTTTATCCAGCAGTCGAAGAGGACTGACGACTGTCAGTCCTTGATAGTCCTTCGTGGGCTCCAGGCCTTTCGCTTAATCCCAGAGCTGAAGGCCTCTACTATTGGTGAATAAGCTACTTCACACCATTTCCTTTGTCCTCCATCATCAGTTCCTTCTTCTGTGCATCTGCAAGCAGTCCTGTCATGGAAACCTCACGTCCTGGACAATGGCACATGCCACACTGCTGTGAATTGCCAAACTTTGGGCACTCACATATAATAGCTGTTGTGCTTTTGTATGCCAAGTCTGTTCTTCCAGTTTGGCCTTGGTTGTGCTACATCATTGTCACTATATACCTAATATAATGTGTTGGTTAAGTAGTGAGAATTGGGTGACATTCTTTTTAAAGAAAGCTACGATTTCAAAGGTAATACATTCTGAAAGCCAATATGTTTGTGTGGTTTCAAAGATGTGGAAGTTAAACACTGTAATAATACTTCAAACCCTGTAATAGTTCTAAAGTAATTTTATGTTGGCCCAAAAAACACAACTGTAATCAAAGAACAATTTAAGCTGTAATAATGTTGTACTTTTTCTCTTTGTGCCAGTTGTATTACAGGAGATTGTTTTGCAAATAAGCTTGATAAATATATAGAAGAGAATCTGCAACCATAACAAGTACTGAATGAAGAATAAACAATATGTAACGGAGCAAATGTAAAATTTTTTAGAAATGGTAGCTTAAAAAGTTAATTAAAATGTGTTTTAACAAATAGGAAACCCCTGATTACATCATTTATTTTTCAAGTAAGACCAAATTGGTATCAGGTTTTATGTGTTACAAGAAAATCCTGTGGTGTTAACGTGACATTTGATGAATGAACAAGCTGTTTAACATGCAGGTGTGTGATATTTTTCTAGAATAAATGCTTCACACAAGCTGCAAACTCTATTTGGGTATAGTGCCAACTTGACCTGTAATGTGTATATATAAGGAAAAGGCGGACATACACCAAACTATGATCTCATCATTTATCAATGCAAAATATTAATTGTTTGCTTAATGTCATTTAAATTATTATGATATGGTTTTTTATTCATTCTATTAATGCTCAAAAAAAGCATAATTAATTATGGTAATGGCATTTTTAATATTACCCTCTCTAGTAAAACAAAAACATTAATCAACTATAACTGTGAATATTTACAATGTAATCCCCTGGCACTCAATAAACAGGGCATGTACAGAATAATATTAAAGGATAAAGCAAACTGATATATTTTTCTCTGGAACGGGATTGTTCTTCTTCTTCTTCCTCTTCTTCTTCTTCTTCTTCTTCTTCTTCTTCTTCTTCTTCTTCTTCTTATTATTATTATTATTATTATCCTTTATTTTATATGGCGCCACAAGTGTTCCGCAGTTCCTTACAGAGTACTTAAAACTAATAAGGGAACAAAAAAAACAAGTAACTTACAGTACACTGAACAACATTATATACATTGATGCAATAGTGATTAAAACACTCACAATAAGCAGCAGGGAGTTGGCAGAGACGTGTTAGGTGCCCTTATGAGGAGTAAGGAGTAGAAGAAAGTGTAAGGAGGGAAGAGGTCCCTGCTCGTGAGAGCTTACATTCTAAAGGGGAGTTGCAGACAGACAGGCATGAAACAGAAGGGGAAGATAGGGAGGAGAGAGTATTATGTGGGTTAGGATGAGAGCTGGAAGGCCTTGATTAAGTAGTGGGTCTTGAGAGCCCGTTTGAAGATATGCAGTGAGGTGGAGAGTCTGATAGGGAGAGGGAGAGTTTTCTAAAGGTAGGGAGCAGCACGGGCAAAATCTTGGAAGCGGGAGTGGGAGGAAGTAATCAGTTGGCAAAGGAGGCGGCGTGCATTTGTTGAGCGAAGTGGTCGGGCGGAGTGTGAAGGGAGAGAAGTTCAGAAATGTATGTGGGGGAGGATTAAGTGAGGGCTTTGTAGGCGAGTGTAGTAACCTTGAATTGGCAAGGGGAAGGGGAGCCAGTGTAGGGCTTGAAGGAGAGGGGAAGCAGATGTAGAATGTCTGGAGAGGAAGATGAGCCGAGCAGCAGCATTGAGGACCAATTGTAGTGGAGAGAGGTGGGAGACTGGGAGGCCAGCTAGGAGAAGGTTACAGTAGTCCAATCTGTAGATAACCAGTGAGTGGATGAGGGTTTTAGTGGCATCCTGGGTGAGGAAGGGTCTAATCCTGGAGCTATTTTTTAGGTGCAAGTGGCAGGACTGCGAGAGGTGCTGAATGTGTTGTTTAAAGGAGAGGGAGGAGTCTAGGATAACTCCAAGAAAGCGCACTTTGGGGATAGAGGAGATAGTTGTGCCATCAATAGATAAAGAAATTGTGGGAAGTGAGGTAATGGAAGAGGGTGGGAAGATGATCAGCTCAGTCTTAGACATGTTAAGTTTAAGAAAGCTGATGTGAATGGCCAAATATTCCCTCTGTAAAGCGCTGCGGAATATGTGTGCGCTATATAAATAACTGGTAATAAATAAATAATAATAAATAAATAAGAAAAGGCTGGGACATCCATGAAGAGATAGCGGAGAGACCGTTGGAGATACAGGTAAGGAGCAAAGGGTAGAGGTCAGGGGTGTAAAGGTAGATCTGAGTATCATCAGCATAGAGATGATATTGGAGGTCAAAAGAGTTAATGAGTTCACCTAGAGAGGACGTATATAGGGAGAAATGGAGAGGTCCAAGAACAGAACCTTGGGGAACTCCTACTGTTAGTGGTAGTGGGAGGGAAGAGGAGTCCTGAGAGGAGACAGAGAAGGAACGATCAGAGAGGTAGGAGGACAGCCAGGAGAGGGCAGTGCCACGTAAACCAAGAGAGTGAAGGATTTGCAGGTGGACAGTGTCAAATGCAGCAGATAGGTCAAGGAGAATGAGCAGAGAGTAGTGTCCCTTGGATTTGGCAGCAAGGAGGTCATTGCTGACTTTCGTGAGGGCAGTTTCAGTGGAGTGGAGAGAATGGAAGCCAGCTTGAAATTAGTCAAGGAGGGAGTGGGAAGAAAGAAAGGTGGTAAGGCTGTTGTAAATAATACGCTCAAGGAGTTTTGAAGCAAAAGGGAGGAGAGAGTTGGGTCAGTAGTTGGAGAGTATGTTAGGATCAAGGGTAGATTTTTTAAGAATGAGGGAGACAAGGGCATGTTTGAATGCAGAAGGTACAGTGCCAGATGATAAGGAGAGATTGAGGAGGTGGGCAAAATGGGAACAGGCAGAAGGAGACAGGTAACAAAGGAGACGGGAAGGGATAGGGTCAAGGGGGAGATGGAAGGAGGGGAAGACCGGATGAGGGCCATGACTTCATCTCCAGAAACGGGAGAAGGATGTCAGAGTTGGTGAGACAGAAGGGGAGGGGTGGTCAGGGAAAGGAGGAGCAGGAGTGCTGAGGGTCTGATGGGATCAGATGTCCTCACATATGGTGTACATTTTCGATGCAAAGTAGGTGGCAAAGTCAAGGGCAGAGAGCGAGGAGGTGAGGCGAGGAGGAGAAGGACAGAGGAGGGAGTTGAAAGTGGCAGAGAGACGCTGGGAGTTTGAGGACTGGGAGGAGATGAGGTTCTTGAAATACGATTGTTTGGAGAGGGACAGGGAAGCACTGTAAAATGAGAGAATAAATTTGAAATGAAGGAAGTCAGCCATAGAGCGTGATTTCCTCCACTGGCTCTCAGCAGTTCTTGAACACTTCTGCAGGTATCTCTTGCATTTGGAATGCCAGGGATGTGGTGTGGCTCTGCGAGGGTGAGTAGTTATTGCCGGAGCAACAGAGTCAAGAGCAGAAGTAAGGGAGGCATTGTACAGGGAAGTGGCTTGTCCAGGACAGGAGAGAGAAGGGATAGGTGAAAGAAGCGAGTCCAGCAGAGAGGAAAAAGCATCAATGTTACGCTTAGTAATGGTAGCCTTAGGAGGTAAAGGAGGGGAAGGAGAGAGGTATAAGTTAAAAGAGAGAAGATGATGGTCAGAGAGGGGGAATGGGGAATAATCAGAGATATCACAACGGTGAGTAAAGACCAGGTCAAGTGAGTGCCCACTCACATGGGAGGGTGACGAGGTCCATTGGGTGAGACCAAGTGAAGAGGTGAGGGTAAGGAGTTTAGTGGCAGAGGATTCTGTCAATAGTAATATTAAAATCACCTTGGGTAATGGAGGGAAGATCTGAGGAGAGAAAGTGAGGGAGCCAGAAAGCGAAGTTATCAAGGAATTTGGAGGGAGAGCCAGGGGGGCGGTAAATGACAGTGCTTATGGCACCAAGCTGTTATTGAAAGTCGGGGTACAACATCAGGATGGAGTAAATTTACTAAAGGTCGATTTTACTCGACTTTAAATTGATCTAAATTAATGTTGTGTTTCAGAGGGTTAAATCGCACTTTTACTAACAGACAATTTTTTTATATTGATTTTTTTAATGTTCGTAAATGTGCAATTTAGCCCCTGATACATAGCATTGACTTAAAATCAACCTGTAGTAAATATACCCCAATGAGACAAAAACACAGGCAAACATTTCAAATGGAGTCATAACTATATTCACTATGTTGGGGGTTGCATAATGTCCTTACAGAAATCATCCATGCTACACCACAACTGTATTGTCTGTAAGTTGTTCTGAACTGCTATATCTCTAGACCAAAAATGTAAAACATTTTAAGCTGTGCATAAACACTTCTCAGCGCTCTCCCCAGAAATTTTTTTCAGCCGAGTGGCATCAAGAAGTAGCTGGGTGGGGGCCTTCGCAATTATGCGCGCGCCGGGAAAAGGGGCATCTCCCTTACCATTCCAGCCAGGATTCAGGGTTCTCCCCCACTGGCTCTCAGTCAAAAGTGCCCATTATGCAGTGCCTCCTGTAGTTATCCCCATATGCAGTGCCCCCTGTATTTGTGCCCTTTATGCAGTGCCCCTGTAGTTTTCCCCTTTATGCATTGCCCGCTGTAGTTTTGCTTTGCCCTTATGCAGTGCCCCCAGGCTGAAGTAGTGCCCCTATGCAATGCCTCCAGACTGCTCCCTTATGCAGTGCCCCCGGGCTTGCCCATTATTCAGTGCCCTCAGGCTTAAATAATGCCCCTTATGCAATGCCCCAGGCTTAGTGACCCTTATGCAGTGCCACCAGACTGGCCCCTTATGCAGAGCTCCCAGTCTTAAAGTGTCCTTTATGCAGTGCCCCCAGACTGGCCCCTTATGCAGTGCCCCCAGGCTTAAATAGTGCCCGTTATACCTTCCCCCAGACTGGTCCCAGCCCAGAACTTACCTTAACATGCTCGGCACTCGCGCTCCCACCGCTGCCCGTCTCTGACTGGATCTAATAGACCCAGCAGGCGTACAGAGCAGGCTCCTCACGTCGCGGGTGACATCACCCGCGAAGTGCATCACTGGGAATGCTTGCCTCTGAAGCGATCAGAGGCTTCTTTAGCAATCCCCGATAGTCTGCACAAGCTGGCGTTTACATGGCAGCTTATACAGGTGAGAGATATTTTTAGATCCCTCCTGCTGTTTCAGAGCTCAATTGCCCTCTCTGTCCTCCGGAAGCAGAGATAGCAAGTTACCAGGGGGGGGGGTCTAAGGCCAACCCTAGGTGCAAGTGGTAGTTGTGGTTCACCTCCTTCCATATTGCCCTAGACGGGGGAACCTGGGCTTCCCTATTTTTTTTAATTCCGGACTCCAGGCCGCTCGACAGCTCGCCCTGTTTGGTAGGCGGGTCGGGGGGGGGGTGGCTGGCCAAACGGAGGCGTTCCCAAAGGAATGCCTGCCGTTTGTGGGCGGCCCCACTAACATCACGAGTGATGTCAGTGGTGAGCTTCCGGCTCTATTAGCGCCGAAAGCTCACTGGGGCTTGCGGGATCGAGACCACAAGGGTCTCGTCGCAAGCCCGATGGTCGCGACCACAGCTATGCGAGCGGCCAGGAGGCCGGTTTTAAAAAGAAAAAGCAGCCGTCCTGATTCAGAGTGAGCGCTCGCTTTTTGTGAGCGGCTCTGAATCAGGCCCTGAGTACACTCACTGTAGTACAGAGCAGAGGTGATGGAGTGGCAGGAGGGGGTGCCGGGTGTCCTTGACTGCAGAACCTTTACAGCCGGGCAGGTCACTTTACTCCGCACAGTGCTGAGCAAAGGTGATGGAGCGGGGAGAGGGGGGTCCATTGGCAGCTGCAGCATCAAACCCGGTGGGGGGGGTGTCAGATGAACTAACCACATGCAGTATATAGCAAAGGTGTTTGAGTGGGCTGGGTTGTCGGGTGTCCGTGGCTGCAGAATCTTTACAGCCGTGCAGGTCCTTGCACTCGGCACAGTACTGTGCAGAGGTGTTGGAGCGGTGAGCGGGACATTGTGGAGAAGTAACATTGGGACATAAGCCATCGTGGACACTGGGGAGTAGATGCGGGTAGGAAGAAGGTGACAATGGGGAGAATAGACACAGACTGCCACATAGAGCCTTGGAGAAACAGGGGAAGTATTCACACTTCTGATTAGCTGCCTCTGCAAAAGTGAGATGCTTTTCGGAAGTGATACTTTAGTAAGACGATAATGATGTCGGCCCTTTTTTTAAATAAAAACTGGTGGCGAGTTTAAAACTTAAATAACATTTCTGATAATTTTATCATAATGAATAAACCCCTAAGACTTCTACTTGCACTGAGAGATATTAGGCAGTTATTGGATAGACTGTTAGTTTAGTAGTAATGGTTCAACAGGTTTGTAGTAGCGGCCTATGGCAGTGTAATACTTAAATAAGCAGGATCGTCGCACACAGAAAATATTACAATATCTAATAACCTTCACCACAATAATGTTTTATACAATTTGTTTAACTGGAAATTTGACTGGGTAGACTTGTTTTGCTTTTTAATATTACACTTATGCGGGTGTATTATCCCTATAATAAAAAACTTCTATAGCAAAACAAACTTCTTATACTTATAACCAATTTAAAGCATTACTCAATAACAGATCACAGTGTCAACAATATTTTATTTAGAATAAGGCAGTTAATATATTAACTTTAACCTTGGGCCCCCATAAAGTGAGATAAATCAGTTCAGTATGATGGAGCTCGGTGGTGCACTCGCCAGAACGTATTTCTTCCTTCTGGACTATTTATCAGAGTTATGGAGCCTGCGATTTATATATGTTACACAGCACATACTGTGTTTGCTAAACTGTGCTGAAGTAAGGACTAAAGTGTCTTCGTTTTGCATAGAAATAGTTGCAACACACTGATGTGATATCAGTTGTTACTTTGTAGACATCCCAGCATTAGCAACAAAGTTTCATTAGTACTGCGCTCCAGGAAGTCTCTGAGAATATTATTACTGGAAAGTTTGATGGCTCAAAATATGTTAAGATTCTGGCGCTGTTCCTTGGTCAGGGCTGAACACTATACCCTCTCTGTACTGACTGGGTACTTTCATTACACTGCCCGGTCCCGGCTCCTCCTATAAGGCGGAGCTATTAGCTCTGTGCGATCAGCTGACTGACTCTCTGGTCTTTTCTGGCACTCTCAGAGGAACTGTCTGTTACATTATGGCAGTAACTCCTCACTCTGTGGTATTAACAGCACTGTTATGAGAAGTAGCAAATAGTTGGGACTATGCATTGTTCAGCTAAAGGGTTATACGGTCTCTGGCGTTGTCCCTCTTTAATATGGACTTGGGCTGTGTGTGGATAGTAATGCAGGACTATCGACCTGTCCCATATACTAACGCTGGCTCCAGCTGATAACTGAGGGCTGACAAGATGTCCTCTTTATCTGTAGCCATTGCTCTCCCCAACTGATTGGATACCTTCTTCTGCAGCCCACCGACTGCCTGTCAAGGAAGAAGCCCTCCGGTCACTGGGAAATACAACTGGGAATCCGGTGAAACACACACAACATGCAGCTCTGCTCCGAGCAGCAGTCACTTCACCACAGTGCAACCACCAACTGCCGTTTTTCTCTAGTTCAAATCCTTGAGCCAGCCACAGAACTCACTGGTCCCCTAACGTCCACCACCACTGAAGGGGCAGAGCAAAAAGTCCCTGAACCTTAATGAAACCAGTTAAATCATGCCCTATATTAGACAATGGCAGGAGTCACATTAATACTTTACATTTTCATAAGGGCACATCAGCGTGGGTAGGAATACAGGGTATTGGTGGGGTGCCACAGTAGCATTGTGGGTGGGGTTTAGCAGTGTTCTCAGTTAGGCTGCCTCTTTCTAGAATATTCCTGCCCATTCCTCACGTTTATTTCATGCTGTCTTATAGCTGATTTAGAAATGGACGGAATTGCAGAGCTGCACACAAGTGACTGTGCAATTCCGTCTAAAATGCTAATGCAGAAGGAGGTGTCTGTTGGAAGCAGACACTTCCTTGCCGCATATGCGCTCGCGAGCGGGTCTGAATCTGGCCCTAAGTCCACCTTTCCTAAACCTTGCAATGATAGAATGATTTGTACGCTCCAGACCATAGCATTAATCAAAAATGACGTGGAAGGGGTTTCAGGGTCTAGTTTACCAACTCTGAGGCTCTCAATGAAGAAACCCACCATTTTATCTAAACTAATATAATAAGAATGTTGTGTCTGGTTGTCTGTTCTAAGTTGACGTGAAAACTACTGAATCAGTTTGAATGAAATTACATCATTTTGTAGTGGAAACTCCTAGAAATAAACTTGTTTCTTCTCAATCCATCAAGTTAAAGCTGAGCAATAACAAAAGCAATGGCTGCTGCCAGTAAGGGCTGGAGGGCGGTGGGAGAGGTGCTTTGGGTCCGCGCTCACTTGAATAGGATAGACTACATAACAGTCTGTGCACAGGACACACAGTGACATTCATGTGAGTGGTAGGTGAATAGGATAGGCTACATAGCAGTCTGTACACAGGACACAGAGTGACATTGGTGTGAGTGGTAGGTGAATAGGATAGGCTACATAGCAGTCTGTACACAGGACACAGAGTGACATTGGTGTGAGTGGTAGGTGAATAGGATAGGCTACATAGCAGTCTGTACACAGGACACACAGTGACATTGGTGTAAGTGGTAGGTGAATAGGATAGGCTACATAGCAGTCTGTACACAGGACACACAGTGACATTGGTGTGAGTGGTAGGTGAATAGGATAGGCTACATAGCAGTCTGTACACAGGACACACAGTGACATTGGTGTGAGTGGTAGGTGAATAGGATAGGCTACATAGCAGTGTGTACACAGGGCACACAGTGACATTGGTGTGAGTGGTAGGTGAATAGGACAGGCTACATAGCAGTCTGTACACAGGACACACAGTGACATTGGTGTGAGTGGTAGGTGAATAGGATAGGCTACATTCCAGTCTGTACACAGGACACACAGTGACATTGGTGTGAGTGGTAGGTGAATAGGATAGGCTACATAACAGTCTGTGCACAGGACACACAGTGACATTGGTGTGAGTGGTAGGTGAATAGGACAGGCTACATAGCAGTCTGTACACAGGACACACAGTGACATTGGTGTGAGTGGTAGGTGAATAGGATAGGCTACATTCCAGTCTGTACACAGGGCACACAGTGACATTGGTGTGAGTGGTAGGTGAATAGGACAGGCTACATAGCAGTCTGTACACAGGACACACAGTGACATTGGTGTGAGTGGTAGGTGAATAGGATAGGCTACATAGCAGTGTGTACACAGGGCACACAGTGACATTGGTGTGAGTGGTAGGTGAATAGGACAGGCTACATAGCAGTCTGTACACAGGACACACAGTGACATTGGTGTGAGTGGTAGGTGAATAGGATAGGCTACATTCCAGTCTGTACACAGGACACACAGTGACATTGGTGTGAGTGGTAGGTGAATAGGATAGGCTACATAACAGTCTGTGCACAGGACACACAGTGACATTGGTGTGAGTGGTAGGTGAATAGGACAGGCTACATAGCAGTCTGTACACAGGACACACAGTGACATTGGTGTGAGTGGTAGGTGAATAGGATAGGCTACATTCCAGTCTGTACACAGGACACACAGTGACATTGGTGTGAGTGGTAGGTGAATAGGACAGGCTACATAGCAGTCTGTACACAGGACACACAGTGACATTGGTGTGAGTGGTAGGTGAATAGGATAGACTACATAACAGTCTGTGCACAGGACACACAGTGACATTAATGTGAGTGGTAGGTGAATAGGATAGGGTACATAGCAGTGTGTACACAGGGCACACAATGACATTGGTGTGAGTGGAAGGTGAATAGGATAGGCTACATAGCAGTCTGTCCACAGGACACACAGTGACATTGGTGTGAGTGGTAGGTGAATAGGACAGGCTACATAGCAGTCTGTCCACAGGACACACAGTGACATTGGTGTGAGTGGTAGGTGAATAGGATAGGCTACATACCAGTCTGTGCATAGGACACACAGTGACATTGGTGTGAGTGGTAGGTGAATAGGATAGGCTACATACCAGTCTGTGCATAGGGCACACAGTGACATTGGTGTGAGTGGTAGGTGAATAGGATAGGCTACATACCAGTCTGTGTACAGGACACATAGTGACATTGGTGTGAGTGGTAGGTGAATAGGATAGGTACATAACAGTCTTTACACAGGGCACACAATGACATTGGTGTGAGTGGTAGGTGAATAGGACAGGCTACATAGCAGTCTGTCAACAGGACACACAGTGACATTGGTGTGAGTGGTAGGTGAATAGGATAGGCTACATAGCAGTCTGTACACAGGACACACAGTGACATTGGTGTGAGAGGTAGGTGAATAGGATAGACTACATACCAGTCTGTGCACAGGACACACAGTGACATTGGTGTCAGTGGTAGGTGAATAGAATAGGCTACATACCAGTCTGTGCACAGGACACACAGTGACATTGGTGTGAGTGGTAGGTGAATAGGATAGGCTACATAGCAGTGTGTACACAGGGCACACAATGACATTGGTGTGAGTGGTAGGTGAATAGGATAGGCTACATAGCAGTCTGTCCACAGGACACACAGTGACATTTGTGTGAGTGGTAGGTGAATAGGATAGGCTACATACCAGTCTGTGCATAGGACACACAGTGACATTGGTGTGAGTGGTAGGTGAATAGGATAGGCTACATACCAGTCTGTGTACAGGACACATAGTGACATTGGTGTGAGTGGTAGGTGAATAGGATAGGTACATAACAGTCTTTACACAGGGCACACAATGACATTGGTGTGAGTGGTAGGTGAATAGGACAGGCTACATAGCAGTCTGTGCACAGGGCACACAGTGACATTGATGTGAGTGGTAGGTGAATAGGATAGGCTACATAGCAGTCTGTACACAGGACACAGAGTGACATTGGTGTGAGTGGTAGGTGAATAGGATAGGCTACATAGCAGTCTGTACACAGGACACACAGTGACATTGGTGTGAGTGGTAGGTGAATAGGATAGGCTACATAGCAGTCTGTACACAGGACACACAGTGACATTGGTGTGAGTGGTAGGTGAATAGGATAGGCTACATAGCAGTGTGTACACAGGGCACACAGTGACATTGGTGTGAGTGGTAGGTGAATAGGACAGGCTACATAGCAGTCTGTACACAGGACACACAGTGACATTGGTGTGAGTGGTAGGTGAATAGGATAGGCTACATTCCAGTCTGTACACAGGACACACAGTGACATTGGTGTGAGTGGTAGGTGAATAGGATAGGCTACATAACAGTCTGTGCACAGGACACACAGTGACATTGGTGTGAGTGGTAGGTGAATAGGACAGGCTACATAGCAGTCTGTACACAGGACACACAGTGACATTGGTGTGAGTGGTAGGTGAATAGGATAGGCTACATTCCAGTCTGTACACAGGACACACAGTGACATTGGTGTGAGTGGTAGGTGAATAGGACAGGCTACATAGCAGTCTGTACACAGGACACACAGTGACATTGGTGTGAGTGGTAGGTGAATAGGATAGACTACATAACAGTCTGTGCACAGGACACACAGTGACATTAATGTGAGTGGTAGGTGAATAGGATAGGGTACATAGCAGTGTGTACACAGGGCACACAATGACATTGGTGTGAGTGGAAGGTGAATAGGATAGGCTACATAGCAGTCTGTCCACAGGACACACAGTGACATTGGTGTGAGTGGTAGGTGAATAGGACAGGCTACATAGCAGTCTGTCCACAGGACACACAGTGACATTGGTGTGAGTGGTAGGTGAATAGGATAGGCTACATACCAGTCTGTGCATAGGACACACAGTGACATTGGTGTGAGTGGTAGGTGAATAGGATAGGCTACATACCAGTCTGTGCATAGGGCACACAGTGACATTGGTGTGAGTGGTAGGTGAATAGGATAGGCTACATACCAGTCTGTGTACAGGACACATAGTGACATTGGTGTGAGTGGTAGGTGAATAGGATAGGTACATAACAGTCTTTACACAGGGCACACAATGACATTGGTGTGAGTGGTAGGTGAATAGGACAGGCTACATAGCAGTCTGTCAACAGGACACACAGTGACATTGGTGTGAGTGGTAGGTGAATAGGATAGGCTACATAGCAGTCTGTACACAGGACACACAGTGACATTGGTGTGAGAGGTAGGTGAATAGGATAGACTACATACCAGTCTGTGCACAGGACACACAGTGACATTGGTGTCAGTGGTAGGTGAATAGAATAGGCTACATACCAGTCTGTGCACAGGACACACAGTGACATTGGTGTGAGTGGTAGGTGAATAGGATAGGCTACATAGCAGTGTGTACACAGGGCACACAATGACATTGGTGTGAGTGGTAGGTGAATAGGATAGGCTACATAGCAGTCTGTCCACAGGACACACAGTGACATTTGTGTGAGTGGTAGGTGAATAGGATAGGCTACATACCAGTCTGTGCATAGGACACACAGTGACATTGGTGTGAGTGGTAGGTGAATAGGATAGGCTACATACCAGTCTGTGTACAGGACACATAGTGACATTGGTGTGAGTGGTAGGTGAATAGGATAGGTACATAACAGTCTTTACACAGGGCACACAATGACATTGGTGTGAGTGGTAGGTGAATAGGACAGGCTACATAGCAGTCTGTCAACAGGACACACAGTGACATTGGTGTGAGTGGTAGGTGAATAGGATAGGCTACATAGCAGTCTGTACACAGGACACACAGTGACATTGGTGTGAGTGGAAGGTGAATAGGATAGGCTACATAGCAGTCTGTCCACAGGACACACAGTGACATTGGTGTGAGTGGTAGGTGAATAGGACAGGCTACATAGCAGTCTGTCCACAGGACACACAGTGACATTGGTGTGAGTGGTAGGTGAATAGGATAGGCTACATACCAGTCTGTGCATAGGACACACAGTGACATTGGTGTGAGTGGTAGGTGAATAGGATAGGCTACATACCAGTCTGTGTACAGGACACATAGTGACATTGGTGTGAGTGGTAGGTGAATAGGATAGGTACATAACAGTCTTTACACAGGGCACACAATGACATTGGTGTGAGTGGTAGGTGAATAGGACAGGCTACATAGCAGTCTGTCAACAGGACACACAGTGACATTGGTGTGAGTGGTAGGTGAATAGGATAGGCTACATAGCAGTCTGTACACAGGACACACAGTGACATTGGTGTGAGAGGTAGGTGAATAGGATAGACTACATACCAGTCTGTGCACAGGACACACAGTGACATTGGTGTGAGTGGTAGGTGAATAGGATAGGCTACATAGCAGTGTGTACACAGGGCACACAATGACATTGGTGTGAGTGGTAGGTGAATAGGATAGGCTACATAGCAGTCTGTCCACAGGACACACAGTGACATTTGTGTGAGTGGTAGGTGAATAGGATAGGCTACATACCAGTCTGTGCATAGGACACACAGTGACATTGGTGTGAGTGGTAGGTGAATAGGATAGGCTACATACCAGTCTGTGTACAGGACACATAGTGACATTGGTGTGAGTGGTAGGTGAATAGGATAGGTACATAACAGTCTTTACACAGGGCACACAATGACATTGGTGTGAGTGGTAGGTGAATAGGACAGGCTACATAGCAGTCTGTCAACAGGACACACAGTGACATTGGTGTGAGTGGTAGGTGAATAGGATAGGCTACATAGCAGTCTGTACACAGGACACACAGTGACATTGGTGTGAGTGGAAGGTGAATAGGATAGGCTACATAGCAGTCTGTCCACAGGACACACAGTGACATTGGTGTGAGTGGTAGGTGAATAGGACAGGCTACATAGCAGTCTGT
The DNA here is from genome assembly GCA_031769625.1 of Taudactylus pleione. Taxonomy (NCBI): domain Eukaryota; kingdom Metazoa; phylum Chordata; class Amphibia; order Anura; family Myobatrachidae; genus Taudactylus; species Taudactylus pleione. Next base: position 25,239,916 of record JAUIMM010000006.1, read on the forward strand.
CCACAGGACACACAGTGACATTGGTGTGAGTGGTAGGTGAATAGGATAGGCTACATACCAGTCTGTGCATAGGACACACAGTGACATTGGTGTGAGTGGTAGGTGAATAGGATAGGCTACATACCAGTCTGTGTACAGGACACATAGTGACATTGGTGTGAGTGGTAGGTGAATAGGATAGGTACATAACAGTCTTTACACAGGGCACACAATGACATTGGTGTGAGTGGTAGGTGAATAGGATAGGCTACATAGCAGTCTGTCAACAGGACACACAGTGACATTGGTGTGAGTGGTAGGTGAATAGGATAGGCTACATAGCAGTCTGTACACAGGACACACAGTGACATTGGTGTGAGAGGTAGGTGAATAGGATAGACTACATACCAGTCTGTGCACAGGACACACAGTGACATTGGTGTCAGTGGTAGGTGAATAGAATAGGCTACATACCAGTCTGTGCACAGGACACACAGTGACATTGGTGTGAGTGGTAGGTGAATAGGATAGGCTACATAGCAGTGTGTACACAGGGCACACAATGACATTGGTGTGAGTGGTAGGTGAATAGGATAGGCTACATAGCAGTCTGTCCACAGGACACACAGTGACATTTGTGTGAGTGGTAGGTGAATAGGATAGGCTACATACCAGTCTGTGCATAGGACACACAGTGACATTGGTGTGAGTGGTAGGTGAATAGGATAGGCTACATACCAGTCTGTGTACAGGACACATAGTGACATTGGTGTGAGTGGTAGGAGAATAGGATAGGTACATAACAGTCTTTACACAGGGCACACAGTGACATTGGTGTGAGTGGTAGGTGAATAGGATAGGCTACATAGCAGTCTGTGCACAGGACACATAGTGACATTCATGTGAGTGGTAGGTGAATAGGATAGGGTACATAGCAGTGTGTACACAGGGCACACAATGACATTGGTGTGAGTGGAAGGTGAATAGGATAGGCTACATAGCAGTCTGTCCACAGGACACACAGTGACATTGGTGTGAGTGGTAGGTGAATAGGACAGGCTACATAGCAGTCTGTCCACAGGACACACAGTGACATTGGTGTGAGTGGTAGGTGAATAGGATAGGCTACATACCAGTCTGTGCATAGGACACACAGTGACATTGGTGTGAGTGGTAGGTGAATAGGATAGGCTACATACCAGTCTGTGTACAGGACACATAGTGACATTGGTGTGAGTGGTAGGTGAATAGGATAGGTACATAACAGTCTTTACACAGGGCACACAATGACATTGGTGTGAGTGGTAGGTGAATAGGACAGGCTACATAGCAGTCTGTCAACAGGACACACAGTGACATTGGTGTGAGTGGTAGGTGAATAGGATAGGCTACATAGCAGTCTGTACACAGGACACACAGTGACATTGGTGTGAGAGGTAGGTGAATAGGATAGACTACATACCAGTCTGTGCACAGGACACACAGTGACATTGGTGTCAGTGGTAGGTGAATAGAATAGGCTACATACCAGTCTGTGCACAGGACACACAGTGACATTGGTGTGAGTGGTAGGTGAATAGGATAGGCTACATAGCAGTGTGTACACAGGGCACACAATGACATTGGTGTGAGTGGTAGGTGAATAGGATAGGCTACATAGCAGTCTGTCCACAGGACACACAGTGACATTTGTGTGAGTGGTAGGTGAATAGGATAGGCTACATACCAGTCTGTGCATAGGACACACAGTGACATTGGTGTGAGTGGTGGGTGAATAGGATAGGCTACATACCAGTCTGTGTACAGGACACATAGTGACATTGGTGTGAGTGGTAGGTGAATAGGATAGGTACATAACAGTCTTTACACAGGGCACACAATGACATTGGTGTGAGTGGTAGGTGAATAGGACAGGCTACATAGCAGTCTGTCAACAGGACACACAGTGACATTGGTGTGAGTGGTAGGTGAATAGGATAGGCTACATAGCAGTCTGTACACAGGACACACAGTGACATTGGTGTGAGTGGAAGGTGAATAGGATAGGCTACATAGCAGTCTGTCCACAGGACACACAGTGACATTGGTGTGAGTGGTAGGTGAATAGGACAGGCTACATAGCAGTCTGTCCACAGGACACACAGTGACATTGGTGTGAGTGGTAGGTGAATAGGATAGGCTACATACCAGTCTGTGCATAGGACACACAGTGACATTGGTGTGAGTGGTAGGTGAATAGGATAGGCTACATACCAGTCTGTGTACAGGACACATAGTGACATTGGTGTGAGTGGTAGGTGAATAGGATAGGTACATAACAGTCTTTACACAGGGCACACAATGACATTGGTGTGAGTGGTAGGTGAATAGGACAGGCTACATAGCAGTCTGTCAACAGGACACACAGTGACATTGGTGTGAGTGGTAGGTGAATAGGATAGGCTACATAGCAGTCTGTACAGAGGACACACAGTGACATTGGTGTGAGAGGTAGGTGAATAGGATAGACTACATACCAGTCTGTGCACAGGACACACAGTGACATTGGTGTCAGTGGTAGGTGAATAGAATAGGCTACATACCAGACTGTGCACAGGACACACAGTGACATTGGTGTGAGTGGTAGGTGAATAGGATAGGCTACATAGCAGTGTGTACACAGGGCACACAATGACATTGGTGTGAGTGGTAGGTGAATAGGATAGGCTACATAGCAGTCTGTCCACAGGACACACAGTGACATTTGTGTGAGTGGTAGGTGAATAGGATAGGCTACATACCAGTCTGTGCATAGGACACACAGTGACATTGGTGTGAGTGGTAGGTGAATAGGATAGGCTACATACCAGTCTGTGTACAGGACACATAGTGACATTGGTGTGAGTGGTAGGTGAATAGGATAGGTACATAACAGTCTTTACACAGGGCACACAATGACATTGGTGTGAGTGGTAGGTGAATAGGACAGGCTACATAGCAGTCTGTCAACAGGACACACAGTGACATTGGTGTGAGTGGTAGGTGAATAGGATAGGCTACATAGCAGTCTGTACACAGGACACACAGTGACATTGGTGTGAGTGGTAGGTGAATAGGATAGGCTACATACCAGTCTGTGCACAGGACACACAGTGTCATTGGTGTGAGTGGTAGGTGAATAGGATAGGCTACATACCAGTCTGTGTACAGGACACATCGTGACATTGGTGTGAGTGGTAGGTGAATAGGATAGGCTACATAGCAGTGTGTACACAGGGCACACAATGACATTGGTGTGAATGGTAGGTGAATAGGACAGGCTACATAGCAGTCTGTACACAGGGCAAACAGTGACATTGGTGTGAGTGGTAGGTGAATAGGACAGGCTACATAACAGTCTGTACACAGGACACACAGTGACATTGGTGTGTCGGTGTTGGTTGAATAGATAGGCTACATAGCAGTCTGTGCACAGTACACACAGTGACATTGGTGTGAGTGGTAGGTGAATAGGATAGGCTACATAGCAGTCTGTACACAGGGCACACAGTGACTTGGTGTGAGTGGTAGGTGAATAGGATAGGTGCATAACAGTCTTTACAGAGGGCACACAATGACATTGGTGTGAGTGGTAGGTGAATAGGATAGGCTACATAGCAGTCTGTGCACAAGGCACACATTGACATTGGTGTGAGTGGTAGTTGAATAGGATAGGCTACATAGCAGTCTGTGCACAGGACACACAGTGAATTGGTGTGAGTGGTAGGTGAATAGGATAGGATACATAGCAGTGTGTGCGCAGGACACACAGTGACATTGGTGTGAGTGGTTGGTGAATAGGATAGGCTACATAGCCGTCTGTGCGCAGGACACACAGTGACATTGGTGTGAGTGGTTGGTGAATAGGATAGGCTACATAGCCGTCTGTGCACAGGACACACAGTGACATTGGTGTGAGTGGTTGGTGAATAGGATAGGCTACATAGCCGTCTATGCACAGGACAAACAGTGACATTGGTGTGAGTGGTAGGTGAATAGGATAGGCTACATTGCAGTCTGTGCACAGGGCACACAATGACATTGGTGTGAGTGGTAGGTGAATAGGATAGACTACAAACCAGTCTGTGCACAGGACACACAGTGACATTGGTGTGAGTGGTAGGTGAATAGAATAGGCTAAATACCAGTCTGTGCACAAGGCACACATTGACATTGGTGTGAGTGGTAGTTGAATAGGATAGGCTACATAGCAGTCTGTGCACTGGACACACAGTGAATTGGTGTGAGTGGTAGGTGAATAGGATAGGCTACATAGCAGTGTGTGCACAAGGCACACATTGACATTGGTGTGAGTGGTAGTTGAATAGGATAGGCTACATAGCAGTCTCTGCACAGGACACACAGTGAATTAGTGTGAGTGGTAGGTGAATAGGATAGGATACATAGCAGTCTGTGAACCGAACACACAGTGACATTGGTGTGAGTGGTAGGTGAATAGGATAGGCTACATAGCAGTGTGTGCGCAGGACACACAGTGACATTGGTGTGAGTGGTTGGTGAATAGGATAGGCTACATAGCCGTCTGTGCACAGGACACACAGTGACATTGGTGTGAGTGGTTGGTGAATAGGATAGGCTACATAGCAGTCTATGCACAGGACAAACAGTGACATTGGTGTGAGTGGTAGGTGAATAGGATAGGCTACATAGTCGTCTGTGCACAGGACACACAGTGACATTGGTGTGAGTGGTTGGTGAATAGGATAGGCTACATAGCAGTCTATGCACAGGACAAACAGTGACATTGGTGTGAGTGGTAGGTGAATAGGATAGGCTACATAGCAGTCTGTGCACAGGGCACACAATGACATTGGTGTGAGTGGTAGGTGAATAGGATAGGCTACATGGCAGTCTATGCGCAGGACACACAGTGACATTGGTGTGAGTGGTAGGTGAATAGGATAGGCTACATAGCAGTCTGTACACAGGGCACACAGTGACTTGGTGTGAGTGGTAGGTGAATAGGATAGGTACATAACAGTCTTTACAGAGGGCACACAATGACATTGGTGTGAGTGGTAGCTGAGTAGGATAGGCTACATAGCAGTCTGTACACAGGGCACACAGTGACATTGGTGTGAGTGGTAGGTGAATAGGATAGGCTACATAGCAGTCTGTACACAGGACACACAGTGACATTGGTGTAAGTGGTAGGTGAATAGGATAGGCTACATAGCAGTCTGTATACAGGACACACAGTGACATTGGTGTGAGTGGTAGGTGAATAGGATAGGGTACATAACAGTCTTTACACAGGACACACAGTGACATTGGTGTGAGTGGTAGGTGAATAGGATAGGCTACATAGCAGTGTGTGCGCAGGACACACAGTGACATTGGTGTGAGTGGTTGGTGAATAGGATAGGCTACATAGCCGTCTGTGCACAGGACACACAGTGACATTGGTGTGAGTGGTTGGTGAATAGGATAGGCTACATAGCAGTCTATGCACAGGACAAACAGTGACATTTGTGTGAGTGGTAGGTGAACAGGATAGACTACAAACCAGTCTGTGCACAGGACAGCAGTGTCATTGGTGTGAGTGGTAGGTGAATAGAATAGGCTAAATACCAGTCTGTATACAGGGCACACAGTGACATTGGTGTGAGTGGTAGGTGAATAGGATAGGCTACATAGCAGTCTGTGCACAAGGCACACATTGACATTGGTGTGAGTGGTAGTTGAATAGGATAGGCTACATAGCAGTCTGTGCACAGGACACACAGTGAATTGGTGTGAGTGGTAGGTGAATAGGATAGGCTACATAGCAGTCTGTGCACAAGGCACACATTGACATTGGTGTGAGTGGTAGTTGAATAGGATAGGCTACATAGCAGTCTGTGCACAGGACACACAGTGAATTGGTGTGAGTGGTAGGTGAATAGGATAGGCTACATAGCAGTCTGTGAACAGGACACACAGTGACATTGGTGTGAGTGGTAGGTGAATAGGATAGGCTACATAGCAGTGTGTGCGCAGGACACACAGTGACATTGGTGTGAGTGGTTGGTGAATAGGATAGGCTACATAGCAGTCTATGCACAGGACAAACAGTGACATTGGTGTGAGTGGTAGGTGAATAGGATAGGCTACATAGCCGTCTGTGCACAGGACACACAGTGACATTGGTGTGAGTGGTTGGTGAATAGGATAGGCTACATAGCAGTCTATGCACAGGACAAACAGTGACATTGGTGTGAGTGGTAGGTGAATAGGATAGGCTACATAGCAGTCTGTGCACAGGGCACACAATGACATTGGTGTGAGTGGTAGGTGAATAGGATAGGCTACATGGCAGTCTATGCGCAGGACACACAGTGACATTGGTGTGAGTGGTAGGTGAATAGGATAGGCTACATAGCAGTCTGTGCACAGGGCACACAATGACATTGGTGTGAGTGGTAGGTGAATAGGATAGGTACATAACAGTCTTTACAGAGGGCACACAATGACATTGGTGTGAGTGGTAGCTGAATAGGATAGGCTACATAGCAGTCTGTACACAGGGCACACAGTGACATTGGTGTGAGTGGTAGGTGAATAGGATAGGCTACATAGCAGTCTGTACACAGGACACACAGTGACATTGGTGTGAGTGGTAGGTGAATAGGATAGGGTACATAACAGTCTTTACACAGGACACACAGTGACATTGGTGTGAGTGGTAGGTGAATAGGATAGGCTACATAGCAGTGTGTGCGCATGACACACAGTGACATTGGTGTGAGTGGTTGGTGAATAGGATAGGCTACATAGCAGTCTATGCACAGGACAAACAGTGACATTGGTGTGAGTGGTAGGTGAATAGGATAGACTACAAACCAGTCTGTGCACAGGACAGCAGTGTCATTGGTGTGAGTGGTAGGTGAATAGAATAGGCTAAATACCAGTCTGTATACAGGGCACACAGTGACATTGGTGTGAGTGGTAGGTGAATAGGATAGGCTACATAGCAGTCTGTGCACAAGGCACACATTGACACTGGTGTGAGTGGTAGTTGAATAGGATAGGCTACATAGCAGTCTGTGCACAGGACACACAGTGAATTGGTGTGAGTGGTAGGTGAATAGGATAGGCTACATAGCAGTCTGTGCACAAGGCACACATTGACATTGGTGTGAGTGGTAGTTGAATAGGATAGGCTACATAGCAGTCTGTGCACAGGACACACAGTGAATTGCTGTGAGTGGTAGGTGAATAGGATAGGCTACATAGCAGTCTGTGAACAGGACACACAGTGACATTGGTGTGAGTGGTAGGTGAATAGGATAGGCTACATAGCAGTGTGTGCGCAGGACACACAGTGACATTGGTGTGAGTGGTTGGTGAATAGGATAGGCTACATAGCCGTCTGTGCACAGGACACACAGTGACATTGGTGTGAGTGGTTGGTGAATAGGATAGGCTACATAGCAGTCTATGCGCAGGACAAACAGTGACATTGGTGTGAGTGGTAGGTGAATAGGATAGGCTACATAGCAGTCTGTACACAGGGCACACAGTGACTTGGTGTGAGTGGTAGGTGAATAGGATAGGTACATAACAGTCTTTACAGAGGGCACACAATGACATTGGTGTGAGTGGTAGGTGAATAGGATAGGCTACATAGCAGTCTGTGCACAAGGCACACATTGACATTGGTGTGAGTGGTAGTTGAATAGGATAGGCTACATAGCAGTCTGTGCACAGGACACACAGTGAATTGGTGTGAGTGGTAGGTGAATAGGATAGGCTACATAGCAGTCTGTGAACAGGACACACAGTGACATTGGTGTGAGTGGTAGGTGAATAGGATAGGCTACATAGCAGTCTGTGCACAAGGCACACATTGACATTGGTGTGAGTGGTAGTTGAATAGGACAGGCTACATAGCAGTCTGTGCACAGGACACACAGTGAATTGGTGTGAGTGGTAGGTGAATAGGATAGGCTACATAGCAGTCTGTGAACAGGACACACAGTGACATTGGTGTGAGTGGTAGGTGAATAGGATAGGCTACATAGCAGTGTGTGCGCAGGACACACAGTGACATTGGTGTGAGTGGTTGGTGAATAGGATAGGCTACATAGCAGTGTGTGCGCAGGACACACAGTGACATTGGTGTGAGTGGTTGGTGAATAGGATAGGCTACATAGCAGTCTGTGCACAAGGCACACATTGACATTGGTGTGAGTGGTAGTTGAATAGGACAGGCTACATAGCAGTCTGTGCACAGGACACACAGTGAATTGGTGTGAGTGGTAGGTGAATAGGATAGGCTACATAGCAGTCTGTGCACAGGACACACAGTGACATTGGTGTGAGTGGTTGGTGAATAGGATAGGCTACATAGCAGTCTATGCACAGGACAAACAGTGACATTGGTGTGAGTGGTAGGTGAATAGGATAGGCTACATAGCAGTCTGTGCACAGGGCACACAATGACATTGGTGTGAGTGGTAGGTGAATAGGATAGGCTACATAGCAGTCTGTACACAGGGCACACAGTGACTTGGTGTGAGTGGTAGGTGAATAGGATAGGTACATAACAGTCTTTACAGAGGGCACACAATGACATTGGTGTGAGTGGTAGGTGAATAGGATAGGCTACATAGCAGTCTGTACACAGGACACACAGTGACATTGGTGTGAGTGGTAGGTGAATAGGATAGGGTACATAACAGTCTTTACACAGGACACACAGTGACATTGGTGTGAGTGGTAGGTGAATAGGATAGGCTACATAGCAGTGTGTGTGCAGGACACACAGTGAAATTGGTGTGAGTGGTTGGTGAATAGGATAGGCTACATAGCCGTCTGTGCACAGGACACACAGTGACATTGGTGTGAGTGGTTGGTGAATAGGATAGGCTACATAGCAGTCTATGCACAGGACAAACAGTGACATTGGTGTGAGTGGTAGGTGAATAGGATAGGCTACATAGCAGTCTGTGCACAGGGCACACAATGACATTGGTGTGAGTGGTAGGTGAATAGGATAGGCTACATGGCTGTCTATGCGCAGGACACACAGTGACATTGGTGTGAGTGGTAGGTGAATAGGATAGGCTACATAGCAGTCTGTACACAGGGCACACAGTGACTTGGTGTGAGTGGTAGGTGAATAGGATAGGTGCATAACAGTCTTTACAGAGGGCACACAATGACATTGGTGTGAGTGGTAGGTGAATAGGATAGGCTACATAGCAGTCTGTGCACAAGGCACACATTGACATTGGTGTGAGTGGTAGTTGAATAGGATAGGCTACATAGCAGTCTGTGCACAGGACACACAGTGAATTGGTGTGAGTGGTAGGTGAATAGGATAGGATACATAGCAGTGTGTGCGCAGGACACACAGTGACATTGGTGTGAGTGGTTGGTGAATAGGATAGGCTACATAGCCGTCTGTGCGCAGGACACACAGTGACATTGGTGTGAGTGGTTGGTGAATAGGATAGGCTACATAGCCGTCTGTGCACAGGACACACAGTGACATTGGTGTGAGTGGTTGGTGAATAGGATAGGCTACATAGCCGTCTATGCACAGGACAAACAGTGACATTGGTGTGAGTGGTAGGTGAATAGGATAGGCTACATTGCAGTCTGTGCACAGGGCACACAATGACATTGGTGTGAGTGGTAGGTGAATAGGATAGACTACAAACCAGTCTGTGCACAGGACACACAGTGACATTGGTGTGAGTGGTAGGTGAATAGAATAGGCTAAATACCAGTCTGTGCACAAGGCACACATTGACATTGGTGTGAGTGGTAGTTGAATAGGATAGGCTACATAGCAGTCTGTGCACTGGACACACAGTGAATTGGTGTGAGTGGTAGGTGAATAGGATAGGCTACATAGCAGTGTGTGCACAAGGCACACATTGACATTGGTGTGAGTGGTAGTTGAATAGGATAGGCTACATAGCAGTCTCTGCACAGGACACACAGTGAATTAGTGTGAGTGGTAGGTGAATAGGATAGGATACATAGCAGTCTGTGAACCGAACACACAGTGACATTGGTGTGAGTGGTAGGTGAATAGGATAGGCTACATAGCAGTGTGTGCGCAGGACACACAGTGACATTGGTGTGAGTGGTTGGTGAATAGGATAGGCTACATAGCCGTCTGTGCACAGGACACACAGTGACATTGGTGTGAGTGGTTGGTGAATAGGATAGGCTACATAGCAGTCTATGCACAGGACAAACAGTGACATTGGTGTGAGTGGTAGGTGAATAGGATAGGCTACATAGTCGTCTGTGCACAGGACACACAGTGACATTGGTGTGAGTGGTTGGTGAATAGGATAGGCTACATAGCAGTCTATGCACAGGACAAACAGTGACATTGGTGTGAGTGGTAGGTGAATAGGATAGGCTACATAGCAGTCTGTGCACAGGGCACACAATGACATTGGTGTGAGTGGTAGGTGAATAGGATAGGCTACATGGCAGTCTATGCGCAGGACACACAGTGACATTGGTGTGAGTGGTAGGTGAATAGGATAGGCTACATAGCAGTCTGTACACAGGGCACACAGTGACTTGGTGTGAGTGGTAGGTGAATAGGATAGGTACATAACAGTCTTTACAGAGGGCACACAATGACATTGGTGTGAGTGGTAGCTGAGTAGGATAGGCTACATAGCAGTCTGTACACAGGGCACACAGTGACATTGGTGTGAGTGGTAGGTGAATAGGATAGGCTACATAGCAGTCTGTACACAGGACACACAGTGACATTGGTGTAAGTGGTAGGTGAATAGGATAGGCTACATAGCAGTCTGTATACAGGACACACAGTGACATTGGTGTGAGTGGTAGGTGAATAGGATAGGGTACATAACAGTCTTTACACAGGACACACAGTGACATTGGTGTGAGTGGTAGGTGAATAGGATAGGCTACATAGCAGTGTGTGCGCAGGACACACAGTGACATTGGTGTGAGTGGTTGGTGAATAGGATAGGCTACATAGCCGTCTGTGCACAGGACACACAGTGACATTGGTGTGAGTGGTTGGTGAATAGGATAGGCTACATAGCAGTCTATGCACAGGACAAACAGTGACATTTGTGTGAGTGGTAGGTGAACAGGATAGACTACAAACCAGTCTGTGCACAGGACAGCAGTGTCATTGGTGTGAGTGGTAGGTGAATAGAATAGGCTAAATACCAGTCTGTATACAGGGCACACAGTGACATTGGTGTGAGTGGTAGGTGAATAGGATAGGCTACATAGCAGTCTGTGCACAAGGCACACATTGACATTGGTGTGAGTGGTAGTTGAATAGGATAGGCTACATAGCAGTCTGTGCACAGGACACACAGTGAATTGGTGTGAGTGGTAGGTGAATAGGATAGGCTACATAGCAGTCTGTGCACAAGGCACACATTGACATTGGTGTGAGTGGTAGTTGAATAGGATAGGCTACATAGCAGTCTGTGCACAGGACACACAGTGAATTGGTGTGAGTGGTAGGTGAATAGGATAGGCTACATAGCAGTCTGTGAACAGGACACACAGTGACATTGGTGTGAGTGGTAGGTGAATAGGATAGGCTACATAGCAGTGTGTGCGCAGGACACACAGTGACATTGGTGTGAGTGGTTGGTGAATAGGATAGGCTACATAGCAGTCTATGCACAGGACAAACAGTGACATTGGTGTGAGTGGTAGGTGAATAGGATAGGCTACATAGCCGTCTGTGCACAGGACACACAGTGACATTGGTGTGAGTGGTTGGTGAATAGGATAGGCTACATAGCAGTCTATGCACAGGACAAACAGTGACATTGGTGTGAGTGGTAGGTGAATAGGATAGGCTACATAGCAGTCTGTGCACAGGGCACACAATGACATTGGTGTGAGTGGTAGGTGAATAGGATAGGCTACATGGCAGTCTATGCGCAGGACACACAGTGACATTGGTGTGAGTGGTAGGTGAATAGGATAGGCTACATAGCAGTCTGTGCACAGGGCACACAATGACATTGGTGTGAGTGGTAGGTGAATAGGATAGGTACATAACAGTCTTTACAGAGGGCACACAATGACATTGGTGTGAGTGGTAGCTGAATAGGATAGGCTACATAGCAGTCTGTACACAGGGCACACAGTGACATTGGTGTGAGTGGTAGGTGAATAGGATAGGCTACATAGCAGTCTGTACACAGGACACACAGTGACATTGGTGTGAGTGGTAGGTGAATAGGATAGGGTACATAACAGTCTTTACACAGGACACACAGTGACATTGGTGTGAGTGGTAGGTGAATAGGATAGGCTACATAGCAGTGTGTGCGCATGACACACAGTGACATTGGTGTGAGTGGTTGGTGAATAGGATAGGCTACATAGCAGTCTATGCACAGGACAAACAGTGACATTGGTGTGAGTGGTAGGTGAATAGGATAGACTACAAACCAGTCTGTGCACAGGACAGCAGTGTCATTGGTGTGAGTGGTAGGTGAATAGAATAGGCTAAATACCAGTCTGTATACAGGGCACACAGTGACATTGGTGTGAGTGGTAGGTGAATAGGATAGGCTACATAGCAGTCTGTGCACAAGGCACACATTGACACTGGTGTGAGTGGTAGTTGAATAGGATAGGCTACATAGCAGTCTGTGCACAGGACACACAGTGAATTGGTGTGAGTGGTAGGTGAATAGGATAGGCTACATAGCAGTCTGTGCACAAGGCACACATTGACATTGGTGTGAGTGGTAGTTGAATAGGATAGGCTACATAGCAGTCTGTGCACAGGACACACAGTGAATTGCTGTGAGTGGTAGGTGAATAGGATAGGCTACATAGCAGTCTGTGAACAGGACACACAGTGACATTGGTGTGAGTGGTAGGTGAATAGGATAGGCTACATAGCAGTGTGTGCGCAGGACACACAGTGACATTGGTGTGAGTGGTTGGTGAATAGGATAGGCTACATAGCCGTCTGTGCACAGGACACACAGTGACATTGGTGTGAGTGGTTGGTGAATAGGATAGGCTACATAGCAGTCTATGCGCAGGACAAACAGTGACATTGGTGTGAGTGGTAGGTGAATAGGATAGGCTACATAGCAGTCTGTACACAGGGCACACAGTGACTTGGTGTGAGTGGTAGGTGAATAGGATAGGTACATAACAGTCTTTACAGAGGGCACACAATGACATTGGTGTGAGTGGTAGGTGAATAGGATAGGCTACATAGCAGTCTGTGCACAAGGCACACATTGACATTGGTGTGAGTGGTAGTTGAATAGGATAGGCTACATAGCAGTCTGTGCACAGGACACACAGTGAATTGGTGTGAGTGGTAGGTGAATAGGATAGGCTACATAGCAGTCTGTGAACAGGACACACAGTGACATTGGTGTGAGTGGTAGGTGAATAGGATAGGCTACATAGCAGTGTGTGCGCAGGACACACAGTGACATTGGTGTGAGTGGTTGGTGAATAGGATAGGCTACATAGCCGTCTGTGCACAGGACACAGTGACATTGGTGTGAGTGGTAGGTGAATAGGATAGGCTACATAGCAGTCTGTGCGCAGGACACACAGTGACATTGGTGTGAGTGGTAGGTGAATAGGATAGGCTACATACCAGTCTGTATACAGGACACACAGTGACATTGGTATGAGTGGTAGGTGAATAGGATAGGCTACATAGCAGTCTATGCACAGGACAAACAGTGACATTGGTGTGAGTGGTAGGTGAATAGGATAGGCTACATAGCAGTCTGTACATAGGACACACAGTGACATTGGTGTGAGTGGTAGTTGAAACGGATAGGCTACATAACAGTCTGTGCACAGGAAACACAGTGACATTGGTGTGAGTAGTAGGTGAATTAGATAGGCTACATAGCAGTCTGTACATAGGACACACAGTGTCATTGGTGTGAGTGGTACGTGAATAGGACAGGCTACATAGCAGTCTGTACATAGGACACACAGTGAGATTGGTGTGAGCTGTGTAGGTGAAAAGGATAGGCTACATAGCAGTCTGTACACAGGGCAAACAGTGACATTGGTGTGAGTGGTAGGTGAATAGGACAGGCTACATAACAGTCTGTACACAGGACACACAGTGACATTGGTGTGTCGGTGTTGGTTGAATAGATAGGCTACATAGCAGTCTGTGCACAGTACACACAGTGACATTGGTGTGAGTGGTGGGTAAATAGGATAGGCTACATAGCAGTCTGTGCACAGGACAAGTGTCATTGGTGTGAGTGGTAGGTGAATAGGATAGGCTACATAGCAGTCTGTGCACAGTGCACACAGTGACATTAGTGTGCGTGGTAGGTGAATAGGATAGGCTACATACCAGTCTGTGCACAGGACACACAGTGACATTGGTGTGAGTGGTAGGTGAATAGGACAGGCTACACAGCAGTCTGTACACAGGACACACAGTGACATTGGTGTGAGTGGTAGGTGAATAGGATAGACTACAAACCAGTCTGTGCACAGGACAGCAGTGTCATTGGTGTGAGTGGTAGGTGAATAGAATACGCTAAATACCAGTCTGTATACAGGGCACACAGTGACATTGGTGTGAGTGGTAGGTGAATAGGATAGGCTACATAGCAGTCTGTGCACAAGGCACACAGTGACATTGGTGTGAGTGGTAGTTGAATAGGATAGGCTACATAGCAGTCTGTGCACAGGACACACAGTGAATTGGTGTGAGTGGTAGGTGAATAGGATAGGCTACATAGCAGTCTGTGCACAAGGCACACATTGACATTGGTGTGAGTGGTAGTTGAATAGGATAGGCTACATAGCAGTCTGTGCAGAGGACACACAGTGAATTGGTGTGAGTGGTAGGTGAATAGGATAGGCTACATAGCAGTCTGTGAACAGGACACACAGTGACATTGGTGTGAGTGGTAGGTGAATAGGATAGGCTACATAGCAGTGTGTGCGCAGGACACACAGTGACATTGGTGTGAGTGGTTGGTGAATAGGATAGGCTACATAGCCGTCTGTGCACAGGACACACAGTGACATTGGTGTGAGTGGTTGGTGAATAGGATAGGCTACATAGCAGTCTATGCACAGGACAAACAGTGACATTGGTGTGAGTGGTAGGTGAATAGGATAGGCTACATGGCAGTCTATGCGCAGGACACACAGTGACATTGGTGTGAGTGGTAGGTGAATAGGATAGGCTACATAGCAGTCTGTACACAGGGCACACAGTGACTTGGTGTGAGTGGTAGGTGAATAGGATAGGTACATAACAGTCTTTACAGAGGGCACACAATGACATTGGTGTGAGTGGTAGGTGAATAGGATAGGCTACATTGCAGTCTGTGCACAAGGCACACATTGACATTGGTGTGAGTGGTAGTTGAATAGGATAGGCTACATAGCAGTCTGTGCACAGGACACACAGTGAATTGGTGTGAGTGGTAGGTGAATAGGATAGGCTACATAGCAGTCTGTGAACAGGACACACAGTGACATTGGTGTGAGTGGTAGGTGAATAGGATAGGCTACATAGCAGTGTGTGCGCAGGACACACAGTGACATTGGTGTGAGTGGTTGGTGAATAGGATAGGCTACATAGCCGTCTGTGCACAGGATACACAGTGACATTGGTGTGAGTGGTTGGTGAATAGGATAGGCTACATAGCAGTCTATGCACAGGACAAACAGTGACATTGGTGTGAGTGGTAGGTGAATAGGATAGGCTACATAGCAGTGTGTGCACAGGGCACACAATGACATTGGTGTGAGTGGTAGGTGAATAGGATAGGCTACATGGCTGTCTATGCGCAGGACACACAGTGACATTGGTGTGAGTGGTAGGTGAATAGGATAGGCTACATAGCAGTCTGTACACAGGGCACACAGTGACTTGGTGTGAGTGGTAGGTGAATAGGATAGGTACATAACAGTCTTTACAGAGGGCACACAATGACATTGGTGTGAGTGGTAGGTGAATAGGATAGGCTACATAGCAGTCTGTGCACAAGGCACACATTGACATTGGTGTGAGTGGTAGTTGAATAGGATAGGCTACATAGCAGTCTGTGCACAGGACACACAGTGAATTGGTGTGAGTGGTAGGTGAATAGGATAGGATACATAGCAGTGTGTGCGCAGGACACACAGTGACATTGGTGTGAGTGGTTGATGAATAGGATAGGCTACATAGCCGTCTGTGCGCAGGACACACAGTGACATTGGTGTGAGTGGTTGGTGAATAGGATAGGCTACATTGCAGTCTGTGCACAGGGCACACAATGACATTGGTGTGAGTGGTAGGTGAATAGGATAGACTACAAACCAGTCTGTGCACAGGACACACAGTGACATTGGTGTGAGTGGTAGGTGAATAGAATAGGCTAAATACCAGTCTGTGCACAAGGCACACATTGACATTGGTGTGAGTGGTAGTTGAATAGGATAGGCTACATAGCAGTCTGTGCACAGGACACACAGTGAATTGGTGTGAGTGGTAGGTGAATAGGATAGGCTACATAGCAGTCTGTGCACAAGGCACACATTGACATTGGTGTGAGTGGTAGTTGAATAGGATAGGCTACATAACAGTCTATGCACAGGACACACAGTGAATTGGTGTGAGTGGTAAGTGAATAGGATAGGCTAAATAGCAGTCTGTGAACCGAACACACAGTGACATTGGTGTGAGTGGTAGGTGAATAGGATAGGCTACATAGCAGTGTGTGCGCAGGACACACAGTGACATTGGTGTGAGTGGTTGGTGAATAGGATAGGCTACATAGCCGTCTGTGCACAGGACACACAGTGACATTGTTGTGAGTGGTTGGTGAATAGGATAGGCTACATAGCAGTCTATGCACAGGACAAACAGTGACATTGGTGTGAGTGGTAGGTGAATAGGATAGGCTACATAGCCGTCTGTGCACAGGACACACAGTGACTTTGGTGTGAGTGGTTGGTGAATAGGATAGGCTACATAGCAGTCTATGCACAGGACAAACAGTGACATTGGTGTGAGTGGTAGGTGAATAGGATAGGCTACATAGCAGTCTGTGCACAGGGCACACAATGACATTGGTGTGAGTGGTAGGTGAATAGGATAGGCTACATGGCAGTCTATGCGCAGGACACACAGTGACATTGGTGTGAGTGGTACGTGAATAGGATAGGCTACATAGCAGTCTGTACACAGGGCACACAGTGACTTGGTGTGAGTGGTAGGTGAATAGGATAGGTACATAACAGTCTTTACAGAGGGCACACAATGACATTGGTGTGAGTGGTAGCTGAATAGGATAGGCTACATAGCAGTCTGTACACAGGGCACACAGTGACATTGGTGTGAGTGGTAGGTGAATAGGATAGGCTACATAGCAGTCTGTACACAGGACACACAGTGACATTGGTGTGAGTGGTAGGTGAATAGGATAGGGTACATAACAGTCTTTACACAGGACACACAGTGACATTGGTGTGAGTGGTAGGTGAATAGGATAGGCTACATAGCAGTGTGTGCGCAGGACACACAGTGACATTGGTGTGAGTGGTTGGTGAATAGGATAGGCTACATAGCCGTCTGTGCACAGGACACACAGTGACATTGGTGTGAGTGGTTGGTGAATAGGATAGGCTACATAGCAGTCTATGCACAGGACAAACAGTGACATTTGTGTGAGTGGTAGGTGAATAGGATAGACTACAAACCAGTCTGTGCACAGGACAGCAGTGTCATTGGTGTGAGTGGTAGGTGAATAGAATAGGCTAAATACCAGTCTGTATACAGGGCACACAGTGACATTGGTGTGAGTGGTAGGTGAATAGGATAGGCTACATAGCAGTCTGTGCACAAGGCACACATTGACATTGGTGTGAGTGGTAGTTGAATAGGATAGGCTACATAGCAGTCTGTGCACAGGACACACAGTGAATTGGTGTGAGTGGTAGGTGAATAGGATAGGCTACATAGCAGTCTGTGCACAAGGCACACATTGACATTGGTGTGAGTGGTAGTTGAATAGGATAGGCTACATAGCAGTCTGTGCACAGGACACACAGTGAATTGGTGTGAGTGGTAGGTGAATAGGATAGGCTACATAGCAGTCTGTGAACAGGACACACAGTGACATTGGTGTGAGTGGTAGGTGAATAGGATAGGCTACATAGCAGTGTGTGCGCAGGACACACAGTGACATTGGTGTGAGTGGTTGGTGAATAGGATAGGCTACATAGCAGTCTATGCACAGGACAAACAGTGACATTGGTGTGAGTGGTAGGTGAATAGGATAGGCTACATAGCCGTCTGTGCACAGGACACACAGTGACATTGGTGTGAGTGGTTGGTGAATAGGATAGGCTACATAGCAGTCTATGCACAGGACAAACAGTGACATTGGTGTGAGTGGTAGGTGAATAGGATAGGCTACATAGCAGTCTGTGCACAGGGCACACAATGACATTGGTGTGAGTGGTAGGTGAATAGGATAGGCTACATGGCAGTCTATGCGCAGGACACACAGTGACATTGGTGTGAGTGGTAGGTGAATAGGATAGGCTACATAGCAGTCTGTACACAGGGCACACAGTGACTTGGTGTGAGTGGTAGGTGAATAGGATAGGTACATAACAGTCTTTACAGAGGACACACAGTGACATTGGTGTGAGTGGTAGGTGAATAGGATAGGCTACATAGCAGTCTGTACATAGGACACAGAGTGACATTGGTGTGAGTGGTAGTTGAAACGGATAGGCTACATAGCAGTCTGTACATAGGACACACAGTGACATTGGTGTGAGTGGTACGTGAATAGGACAGGCTACATAGCAGTCTGTACATAGGACACACAGTGAGATTGGTGTGAGCTGTGTAGGTGAATAGGATAGGCTACATAGCAGTCTGTACACAGGGCAAACAGTGACATTGGTGTGAGTGGTAGGTGAATAGGACAGGCTACAAAACAGTCTGTACACAGGACACACAGTGACATTGGTGTGTCGGTGTTGGTTGAATAGATAGGCTACATAGCAGTCTGTGCACAGTACACACAGTGACATTGGTGTGAGTGGTGGGTAAATAGGATAGGCTACATAGCAGTCTGTGCACAGGACAAGTGTCATTGGTGTGAGTGGTAGGTGAATAGGATAGGCTACATAGCAGTCTGTGCACAGTACACACAGTGACATTAGTGTGCGTGGTAGGTGAATAGGATAGGCTACATACCAGTCTGTACACAGGACACACAGTGACATTGGTGTGAGTGGTAGGTGAATAGGACAGGCTACACAGCAGTCTGTACACAGGACACACAGTGACATTGGTGTGAGTGGTAGGTGAATAGGATAGACTACAAACCAGTCTGTGCACAGGACAGCAGTGTCATTGGTGTGAGTGGTAGGTGAATAGAATAGGCTAAATACCAGTCTATATACAGGGCACACAGTGACATTGGTGTGAGTGGTAGGTGAAGAGGATAGGCTACATAGCAGTCTGTGCACAAGGCACACATTGACATTGGTGTGAGTGGTAGTTGAATAGGATAGGCTACATAGCAGTCTGTGCACAGGACACACAGTGAATTGGTGTGAGTGGTAGGTGAATAGGATAGGCTACATAGCAGTCTGTGCACAAGGCACACATTGACATTGGTGTGAGTGGTAGTTGAATAGGATAGGCTACATAGCAGTCTGTGCACAGGACACACAGTGAATTGGTGTGAGTGGTAGGTGAATAGGATAGGCTACATAGCAGTCTGTGAACAGGACACACAGTGACATTGGTGTGAGTGGTAGGTGAATAGGATAGGCTACATAGCAGTGTGTGCGCAGGACACACAGTGACATTGGTGTGAGTGGTTGGTGAATAGGATAGGCTACATAACCGTCTGTGCACAGGACACACAGTGACATTGGTGTGAGTGGTTGGTGAATAGGATAGGCTACATAGCAGTCTATGCACAGGACAAACAGTGACATTGGTGTGAGTGGTAGGTGAATAGGATAGGCTACATGGCAGTCTATGCGCAGGACACACAGTGACATTGGTGTGAGTGGTAGGTGAATAGGATAGGCTACATAGCAGTCTGTACACAGGGCACACAGTGACTTGGTGTGAGTGGTAGGTGAATAGGATAGGTACATAACAGTCTTTACAGAGGGCACACAATGACATTGGTGTGAGTGGTAGGTGAATAGGATAGGCTACATTGCAGTCTGTGCACAAGGCACACATTGACATTGGTGTGAGTGGTAGTTGAATAGGATAGGCTACATAGCAGTCTGTGCACAGGACACACAGTGAATTGGTGTGAGTGGTAGGTGAATAGGATAGGCTACATAGCAGTCTGTGAACAGGACACACAGTGACATTGGTGTGAGTGGTAGGTGAATAGGATAGGCTACATAGCACTGTGTGCGCAGGACACACAGTGACATTGGTGTGAGTGGTTGGTGAATAGGATAGGCTACATAGCCGTCTGTGCACAGGACACACAGTGACATTGGTGTGAGTGGTTGGTGAATAGGATAGGCTACATAGCAGTCTATGTACAGGACAAACAGTGACATTGGTGTGAGTGGTAGGTGAATAGGATAGGCTACATAGCAGTCTGTGCACAGGGCACACAATGACATTGGTGTGAGTGGTAGGTGAATAGGATAGGCTACATGGCAGTCTATGCGCAGGACACACAGTGACATTGGTGTGAGTGGTAGGTGAATAGGATAGGCTACATAGCAGTCTGTACACAGGGCACACAGTGACTTGGTGTGAGTGGTAGGTGAATAGAATAGGTACATAACAGTCTTTTCACAGGACACACAGTGACATTGGTGTGAGTGGTAGGTGAATAGGATAGGCTACATAGCAGTCTGTACACAGGGCACACAGTGACATTGGTGTGAGTGGTAGGTGAATAGGATAGGCTACATAGCAGTCTGTACACAGGACACACAGTGACATTGGTGTGAGTGGTAAGTGAATAGGATAGGCTACATAGCAGTGTGTGCACAGGACACACAGTGACATTGGTGTGAGTGGTAGGTGAATAGGATAGGCTACATAGCAGTCTGTGCACAGGGCACACAGTGACATTGGTGTGAGTGGTGGGTGAATAGGATAGGCTACATAGCCGTCTGTGCACAGGACACACAGTGACATTGGTGTGAGTGGTTGGTGAATAGGATAGGCTACATAGCAGTCTATGCACAGGACAAACAGTGACATTGGTGTGAGTGGTAGGTGAATAGGATAGGCTACATAGCAGTCTATGCGCAGGACACACAGTGACATTGGTGTGAGTGGTAGGTGAATAGGATAGGCTACATAGCAGTCTGTACACAGGGCACACAGTGACTTGGTGTGAGTGGTAGGTGAATAGGATAGGTACATAACAGTCTTTACAGAGGGCACACAATGACATTGGTGTGAGTGGTAGGTGAATAGGATAGGCTACATAGCAGTCTGTACACAGGGCACACAGTGACATTGGTGTGAGTGGTAGGTGAATAGGATAGGCTACATAGCAGTCTGTACACAGGACACACAGTGACATTGGTGTGAGTGGTAGGTGAATAGGATAGGGTACATAACAGTCTTTACACAGGACACACAGTGACATTGGTGTGAGTGGTAGGTGAATAGGATAGGCTACATAGCAGTCTGTACATAGGACACACAGTGAGATTGGTGTGAGCTGTGTAGGTGAATAGGATAGGCTACATAGCAGTCTGTACACAGGGCAAACAGTGACATTGGTGTGAGTGGTAGGTGAATAGGACAGGCTACATAACAGTCTGTACACAGGACACACAGTGACATTGGTGTGTCGGTGTTGGTTGAATAGATAGGCTACATAGCAGTCTGTGCACAGTACACACAGTGACATTGGTGTGAGTGGTGGGTAAATAGGATAGGCTACATAGCAGTCTGTGCACAGGACAAGTGTCATTGGTGTGAGTGGTAGGTGAATAGGATAGGCTACATAGCAGTCTGTGCACAGTACACACAGTGACATTAGTGTGCGTTGTAGGTGAATAGGATAGGCTACATACCAGTCTGTGCACAGGACACACAGTGACATTGGTGTGAGTGGTAGGTGAATAGGACAGGCTACACAGCAGTCTGTACACAGGACACACAGTGACATTGGTGTGAGTGGTAGGTGAATAGGATAGACTACAAACCAGTCTGTGCACAGGACAGCAGTGTCATTGGTGTGAGTGGTAGGTGAATAGAATAGGCTAAATACCAGTCTGTATACAGGGCACACAGTGACATTGGTGTGAGTGGTAGGTGAATAGGATAGGCTACATAGCAGTCTTTGCACAAGGCACACATTGACATTAGTGTGAGTGGTAGTTGAATAGGATAGGCTACATAGCAGTCTGTGCACAGGACACACAGTGAATTGGTGTGGGTGGTAGGTGAATAGGATAGGCTACATAGCAGTCTGTGCACAAGGCACACATTGACATTGGTGTGAGTGGTAGTTGAATAGGATAGGCTACATAGCAGTCTGTGCACAGGACACACAGTGAATTGGTGTGAGTGGTAGGTGAATAGGATAGGCTACATAGCAGTCTGTGAACAGGACACACAGTGACATTGGTGTGAGTGGTAGTTGAATAGGATAGGCTACATAGCAGTGTGTGCGCAGGATACACAGTGACATTGGTGTGAGTGGTTGGTGAATAGGATAGGCTACATAGCCGTCTGTGCACAGGACACACAGTGACATTGGTGTGAGTGGTTGGTGAATAGGATAGGCTACATAGCAGTCTATGCACAGGACAAACAGTGACATTGGTGTGAGTGGTAGGTGAATAGGATAGGCTACATAGCAGTCTGTGCACAGGGCACACAATGACATTGGTGTGAGTGGTAGGTGAATAGGATAGGCTACATGGCAGTCTATGCGCAGGACACACAGTGACATTGGTGTGAGTGGTAGGTGAATAGGATAGGCTACATAGCAGTCTGTACACAGGGCACACAGTGACTTGGTGTGAGTGGTAGGTGAATAGGATAGGTACATAACAGTCTTTACAGAGGGCACACAATGACATTGGTGTGAGTGGTAGGTGAATAGGATAGGCTACATAGCAGTCTGTACACAGGGCACACAGTGACATTGGTGTGAGTGGTAGGTGAATAGGATAGGCTACATAGCAGTCTGTACACAGGACACACAGTGACATTGGTGTGAGTGGTAGGTGAATAGGATAGGGTACATAACAGTCTTTACACAGGACACACAGTGACATTGGTGTGAGTGGTAGGTGAATAGGATAGGCTACATTGCAGTCTGTGCACAGGACACAGTGTCATTGGTGTGAGTGGTAGGTGAATAGGATAGGCTACATAGCAGTCTGTACACAGGACACAGTGACATTGGTGTGAGTGGTAAGTGAATAGGATAGGCTACATAGCAGTGTGTGCACAGGACACACAGTGACATTGGTGTGAGTGGTAGGTGAATAGGATAGGCTACATAGCAGTCTGTGCACAGGGCACACAGTGACATTGGTGTGAGTGGTGGGTGAATAGGATAGGCTACATAGCAGTGTGTGCGCAGGACACACAGTGACATTGGTGTGAGTGGTAGGTGAATAGGATAGCCTACATAGCAGTCTGTATACAGGACACACAGTGACATTGGTATGAGTGGTAGGTGAATAGGATAGGCTACATAGCAGTCTATGCACAGGACAAACAGTGACATTGGTGTGAGTGGTAGGTGAATAGGATAGGCTACATAGCAGTCTGTACATAGGACACACAGTGACATTGGTGTGAGTGGTAGTTGAAACGGATAGGCTACATAACAGTCTGTGCACAGGAAACACAGTGACATTGGTGTGAGTAGTAGGTGAATTAGATAGGCTACATAGCAGTCTGTACATAGGACACACAGTGACATTGGTGTGAGTGGTACGTGAATTGGACAGGTTACATAGCAGTCTACATAGGACACACAGTGAGATTGGTGTGAGCTGTGTAGGTGAATAGGATAGGCTACATAGCAGTCTTTACATAGGACACACAGTGACATTGGTGTGAGTGGTAGGTGAATTGGACAGGCTACATAGCAGTCTGTCCACAGGACGCACAGTGACATTGGTGTGAGTGGTAGGTGAATAGGACAGGCTACATAGCAGTCTGTACACAGGACACACAGTGACATTGGTGTGAGTGGTTGTTGAATAGGATAGGGTACATAACAGTCTTTGCACAGGACACACAGTGTCATTGGTGTGAGTGGTAGGTGAATAGGATAGGCTACATAGCAGTCTGTGCACAGGACACACAGTGACATTGGTGTGACTGGTAGGTGAATACTATAGGCTACATACCAGTCTGTGCACAGGACACACAGTGTCATTGGTGTGACTGGTAGGTGAATAGGATAGGCTACATTCCAGTCTGTACACAGGACACACAGTGACATTGGTGTGAGTGGTAGGTGAATAGGACAGGCTACATAGCAGTCTGTACACAGGACACACAGTGACATTGGTGTGAGTGGTAGGTGAATAGGACAGGCTACATAGCAGTCTGTGCATAGGACACACAGTGACATTGGTGTGAGTGGTAGTTGAATAGGACAGGCTTCATAGCAGTCTGTACATAGGACACACAGTGACATTGATGTGAGTCGCAGGTGAAACGGATAGGCTAGATAACAGTTTGTGCACAGGAAACACAGTGACATTGGTGTGAGTGGTAGGTGAATAGGATAGGCTACATAGCAGTCTGTACATAGGACACACAGTGACATTGGTGTGAGTGGTAGGTGAATAGGACAGGCTACATAGCAGTCTATCCACAGGACACACAGTGTCATTGGTGTGAGTGGTAGGTGAATAGGATAGGCTACATAGCAGTCTGTGCACAGGACACACAGTGACATTGGTATGAGTGGTAGGTGAATAGGATAGGCTACATACCAGTCTGTACACAGGACACACAGTGTCTTTGGTGTTTCTGGTAGGTGAATAGGATAGGCTACATACCAGTCTGTGCACAGGACACATAGTGACATTGGTGTGAGTGGTTGGTGAGTAGGATAGGCTACATAGCAGTGTGTACAGAGGGCACACAATGACATTGGTGTGAGTGGTAGGTGAATAGGACAGGCTACATAGCAGTCTGTACACAGGATAAACACTGACATTGGTGTGAGTGGTAGGTGAATAGGATAGGCTACATAACAGTCTGTACACATGTCACACAGTGACATTGGTGTGTCGGTGTTGGTTGAATAGATAGGCTACATAGTAGTCTGTGCACAGTACACACAGTGACATTGGTGTGAGTGGTGGGTGAATAGGATAGGCTACATAGCAGTCTATGCTCAGGACACACAGTGATATTGGTGTGAGTGGTAGGTGAATAGGATAGGCTACATAGCAGTCTGTACACAGGACACACGGTGACATTGGTGTGAGTGGTAGGTGAATAGGATAGGCTACATAGCAGTCTGTGCACAGGACACACAGTGTCATTGGTGTGAGTGGTAGGTGAATAGGACAGGCTACATAGCAGTCTATGCACAGGACACACAGTGTCATTGGTGTGAGTGGTAGGTGAATAGGACAGGCTGCATAGCAGTCTGTGCACAGGACAGACAGTGTCATTGGTGTGAGTGGTACGTGAATAGGATAGACTACATACCAGTCTGTGCACAGTACACACAGTGTCATTGGTGTGAGTGGTAGGTGAATAGGAAAGGCTACATACCAGTCTGTAAACAGGGCACACAGTGACATTGGTGTGAGTGGTAGGTGAATAGCATAGGCTACATAGCAGTCTGTGCACAGGACACACAGTGACATTGGTGTGAATGGTAGGTGAATAGGATAGGCTACATAGCAGTGTGTGCACAGGACACACAGTGACATTGGTGTGAGTGGTAGGTGAATAGGATAGGCTACATAGCAGTCTGTACACAGGGCACACAGTGACATTGGTGTGAGTGGTAGGTGAATAGGATAGGCTACATAGCAGTCTGTGCACAGGACACACATTGACATTGGTGTGAGTGGTAGGTGAATAGGATAGGCTACATAGCAGTCTGTGCACAGGGCACACAGTGACATTGGTGTGAGTGGTAGGTGAATAGGATAGGCTACATAGCAGTCTGTGCACAGGACACACAGTGACATTGGTGTGAGTGGTAGGTGAATAGGATAGGCTACATAGCAGTCTGTGCACAGGACACACAGTGACATTGGTGTGACTGGTAGGTGAATAGGATAGGCTACATAGCAGTCTGTGCACAGTACACAGAGTGACATTGGTGTGACTGGTAGGTGAATAGGATAGGCTACATAGCAGTCTGTGCACAGGACACAGAGTGACATTGGTGTGAGTGGTAGGTGAATAGGATAGGGTACATAGCAGTCTGTGCACAGGACACACAGTGACATTGGTGTGAGTGGTAGGTGAGTAGGATAGGCTACATAGCAGTCTGTACACAGGACACAGAGTGACATTGGTGTGAGTGGTAGGTGAATAGGATAGGGTACATAGCAGTCTGTGCACAGGACACACAGTGACATTGGTGTGAGTGGTAGGTGAGTAGGATAGGCTACATAGCAGTCTGTACACAGGACACACAGTGACATTGGTGTGAGTGGTAGGTGAATAGGATAGGGTACATAGCAGTCTGTGCACAGGACACACAGTGACATTGGTGTGAGTGGTAGGTGAATAGGATAGGCTACATAGCAGTCTGTGCACAGGACACACAGTGACATTGGTGTGACTGGTAGGTGAATACTATAGGCTACATACCAGTCTGTGCACAGGACACACAGTGTCATTGGTGTGACTGGTAGGTGAATAGGATAGGCTACATTCCAGTCTGTACACAGGACACACAGTGACATTGGTGTGAGTGGTAGGTGAATAGGACAGGCTACATAGCAGTCTGTACACAGGACACACAGTGACATTGGTGTGAGTGGTAGGTGAATAGGACAGGCTACATAGCAGTCTGTGCATAGGACACACAGTGACATTGGTGTGAGTGGTAGTTGAATAGGACAGGCTTCATAGCAGTCTGTACATAGGACACACAGTGACATTGATGTGAGTCGCAGGTGAAACGGATAGGCTAGATAACAGTTTGTGCACAGGAAACACAGTGACATTGGTGTGAGTGGTAGGTGAATAGGATAGGCTACATAGCAGTCTGTACATAGGACACACAGTGACATTGGTGTGAGTGGTAGGTGAATAGGACAGGCTACATAGCAGTCTATCCACAGGACACACAGTGTCATTGGTGTGAGTGGTAGGTGAATAGGATAGGCTACATAGCAGTCTGTGCACAGGACACACAGTGACATTGGTGTGAGTGGTAGGTGAATAGGATAGGCTACATACCAGTCTGTACACAGGACACACAGTGTCTTTGGTGTTTCTGGTAGGTGAATAGGATAGGCTACATACCAGTCTGTGCACAGGACACATAGTGACATTGGTGTGAGTGGTTGGTGAGTAGGATAGGCTACATAGCAGTGTGTACAGAGGGCACACAATGACATTGGTGTGAGTGGTAGGTGAATAGGACAGGCTACATAGCAGTCTGTACACAGGATAAACACTGACATTGGTGTGAGTGGTAGGTGAATAGGATAGGCTACATAACAGTCTGTACACATGTCACACAGTGACATTGGTGTGTCGGTGTTGGTTGAATAGATAGGCTACATAACAGTCTGTGCACAGTACACACAGTGACATTGGTGTGAGTGGTGGGTGAATAGGATAGGCTACATAGCAGTCTATGCTCAGGACACACAGTGATATTGGTGTGAGTGGTAGGTGAATAGGATAGGCTACATAGCAGTCTGTACACAGGACACACGGTGACATTGGTGTGAGTGGTAGGTGAATAGGATAGGCTACATAGCAGTCTGTGCACAGGACACACAGTGTCATTGGTGTGAGTGGTAGGTGAATAGGACAGGCTACATAGCAGTCTATGCACAGGACACACAGTGTCATTGGTGTGAGTGGTAGGTGAATAGGACAGGCTGCATAGCAGTCTGTGCACAGGACAGACAGTGTCATTGGTGTGAGTGGTACGTGAATAGGATAGACTACATACCAGTCTGTGCACAGTACACACAGTGTCATTGGTGTGAGTGGTAGGTGAATAGGAAAGGCTACATACCAGTCTGTAAACAGGGCACACAGTGACATTGGTGTGAGTGGTAGGTGAATAGCATAGGCTACATAGCAGTCTGTGCACAGGACACACAGTGACATTGGTGTGAATGGTAGGTGAATAGGATAGGCTACATAGCAGTGTGTGCACAGGACACACAGTGACATTGGTGTGAGTGGTAGGTGAATAGGATAGGCTACATAGCAGTCTGTACACAGGGCACACAGTGACATTGGTGTGAGTGGTAGGTGAATAGGATAGGCTACATAGCAGTCTGTGCACAGGACACACATTGACATTGGTGTGAGTGGTAGGTGAATAGGATAGGCTACATAGCAGTCTGTGCACAGGGCACACAGTGACATTGGTGTGAGTGGTAGGTGAATAGGATAGGCTACATAGCAGTCTGTGCGCAGGACACACAGTGACATTGGTGTGAGTGGTAGGTGAATAGGATAGGCTACATAGCAGTCTGTGCACAGGACACACAGTGACATTGGTGTGACTGGTAGGTGAATAGGATAGGCTACATAGCAGTCTGTGCACAGTACACAGAGTGACATTGGTGTGACTGGTAGGTGAATAGGATAGGCTACATAGCAGTCTGTGCACAGGACACAGAGTGACATTGGTGTGAGTGGTAGGTGAATAGGATAGGGTACATAGCAGTCTGTGCACAGGACACACAGTGACATTGGTGTGAGTGGTAGGTGAGTAGGATAGGCTACATAGCAGTCTGTACACAGGACACACAGTGACATTGGTGTGAGTGGTAGGTGAATAGGATAGGGTACATAGCAGTCTGTGCACAGGACACACAGTGACATTGGTGTGAGTGGTAGGTGAGTAGGATAGGCTACATAGCAGTCTGTACACAGGACACACAGTGACATTGGTGTGAGTGGTAGGTGAATAGGATAGGGTACATAGCAGTCTGTGCACAGGACACACAGTGACATTGGTGTGAGTGGTAGGTGAGTAGGATAGGCTACATAGCAGTCTGTGCACAGGACACACAGTGACATTGGTGTGAGTGGTAGGTGAATAGGACAGGCTACATAGCAGTCTGTGCACAGGACACACAGTGACATTGGTGTAAGTGGTGGGTATAGGCACTGCTGCCACCAGTCTGTATAGCACTGCTGGTCACGTGGGCCACTCCTGCGACTGAGCCATTATGCAAAGCAATACAACTAGAACAGCTCAAATAAAAAAAAAGTTGGCAGAAGTGATTTCATTGTGGGCGGAGCTACAGACAGCAGCCTGTGCTAAATAAAAATATCATAGAACTTATCCATGATTATTTAGGAAATGCTATTTTGACTAAAGTGTAAAACCATGCCTGAAATTCAGCTAGTGACACATTTTCATGAGTGAATTCTTTAACAGCCCATTTCCTGCACATGTGTATTGGTGCAGAGAAAACCACATTTCATGTAACATCGATGAGGAACAAGACAGACAAAACATTTTTTTTTCTGGCACAAATGACAAATATGACGTTAAAAATTATTGGTGTAATTTGGAATTTTTAAAAAGATTATTTATGCAGGTGCACTTGAAAGAACAGTTTACAAGTTATGCTCCTCAGTTAAAGACTTGAAAATGCTTTGTACCTCTTTTCTTTTTCCAACTTCGCAGTGCACCTGACTTAGTGTTTTCTTTCTCTAACCTTGAACCATTTTCATGTAATTTCTATGCTATTGAGGCATAATGGTCCAATTTAACTAGACAAGAGCCAATACCACAGAAATCCTGAGCATTAAATTCTGACAATGTGATTTTCTGAGTCACCTGGATGTGGTGCTGAGGTCATTGAAGATATATTGTCATGCTCAACAATTTCACTTTAAATATATTTTATTCACTTTTGAAGAAAATCTTCACAAAGAATGAAACAGTGTCCCAAACGTATATTGGCAAAGGAAGTAATAATAAATTAATGTTTCACAATAACCTAAATGGAAACTTAAAAAATGTATGTGGCTTAGCAATGATAATTACAGTGCTGTTCGCTATTACTTTGACCTTATATATTCCCATTAAGGCCTTCCTCTGTTCCTGTGAATGACACTACATCTTTTAACTGAAAGCACAGTTTACAATGTCATAAATGTATCAGTTATCACAATCCTACTTCTATAGCTTTTAACCAAATAATTAAAATCGGTAAAGTGTCCTATAAATTTTACTTACATTTATTAGACAATCTAAGTCACCTACAGTATGAGAGATAATTATATTGCTATGTCTTGTCTTCTCTGATTAATATAAACTTCAAAATCCTGCATAAACTAACTAATAGCAGCCATAGGCCAGACAGAAATGGGGGCACATAATTAAAAGTTAAATTATATACATGTTGAGAACAAATATTATCTATAATAAACCAGACTAATCGTCTGTCATGCATCTGTGTACTAGAGTCGAGGAGAAGCCCCGCCCCCTTCTGCCTCTGATGGTGCATACAGACGGTCATATCTGTCAGACGAACTACGAACGTTAAACATCAAACGATTTGACCAACGATTTCATGAACTACGAACTACAAACGATTTTGACAGTATTAAAATGAATGAAAATCGACCAAATCTGACTGCAAACCCATCAGATGTGAGATATCATTATCTGACAAACGGGAACGCGCATCGTTCATCGTTGCAGGGACACATGTAAGATTTTCTTTACGATATGAACGATTGAACGATTTGTAAAATCGTTATTGTACAAATCTGAAGGAAAATCTGACTGTGTGTATGCACCATTAGTGGCTGCTGAAGACGACATGCAGTGCATCCCCCCTCTGCTCACAAGCACTGAAGCAATGTAAACAGAGCAGACAGTGCACATCAGTGACATACGGTGAGGTCAATGGCTGGGCAGGCACACATGGAGACGGGTCTGAGTGCTGGGAGCCTGTCTCACTCCTTACTCACTGTAACTCTCCCTCACTACACTAAACTTCAGTGTCCATTAATACTCCTACCTGCATTACTGTGTCTTCGCTTTCTGCTGCTGACTCCAATCTCTAAACACTGCTTTGCATTTCCTGGTCACATGACACATACAAGGTGTCCATCAGTGCTCAAGGCACGGCTCCCATATGCCTCTATTAGCTCTCTTTCTGTGCAGCTTACTGCCCGTGGTGTGGCCCCACCCCCATCTCTGCAAGGAGTGTCTGACTATACAGAAGAGAGGCTGAGCTGTTGTTGCCTCATCTCTAGTCTCCCTACAGTCCCAGGGCGCTCCACAGAGCGGGTGAGTGTTAATTATAAAAATGATTACAATAAACAAAGAAGATGTTTATAAGTTATAAATATCTTCTTTGTATTATTCTAATCATTTTTATATCAAATCTCAGGAGTATGACAGGGGAGGCTATGCCTATCCTGGCTGCACGTCCCTGGTGCACGTCTTCACCGCATTTCTCAGTGCCCACTGAACGCAAGCTTCCCATTTTCGCCCACCTACCTCTTCACATGGCATGGGTTTCTCCATGTCCTGGCCACGAATATTGACAGGTTTGTACACCACACCCGGGTCATTGTTGCACACATGCATGTACGCACATAGCAACTCTAATGCTGAAGTCAGTAGTTATATGGAGCAAAGGGTATCCGGTCAGAAGGTCGACAGCAACCATATCAATATGGTTCAAACCAGGGGCTGGCCGGCAACTTTTAGCCTGGTGGGCAAATGCATGCAGGCGGCCCTGGCAGAGGAGTAGCGTGTAGCCAGGGTGCCCGAAGAACGTGCGTGCTACGGCGCCGCCCCCCCTCAAGTGTTTCAGGGAGGAGGTGGGTCCATATGGGATTAATGTAAGGTAAAAATAAAGATTAGGGGCAGCCCCCTGTCGTAGTGCCCCCGTGTGCCACAGGAGAGAACACCCTTATGCAGGCCTCCAGTAGTGCCCCCAGTAGTGATAACCCCCTATTCAGTGCCCCTTGTGCCCCCAGTAGTAAGCCCCTTATATAGTGCCCCCAATAGTGGTACCCCCTATGCAGTGCCCTTATATAGTGCCCCCAGTAGCAGTCCACCCCCCATGCAGTGCCCCCAACAGTGTTAACCCTTATGCAATGCCCCTTAAATAGTGGCCCCAGTTGTAGTCTCCCCCCTATGCAGTACCCCCAGTATTGCCCTTTATATAGTGTTCCATCACCTAAAGCTGCTGTTATAGGTGTAGTCATTATTTTAAGCTCCAGCTGTAACTTGGGGCCTGATTCCGAGATTTATGCAAATACAATTGCAACTGCAAAGTCTCACGGTCCACAATAGTGAAAATATGCTAATGTCTTCCTAGCTTCTCCAAGCATAGGGACGCCTACTGCTGCCTTCTCATATCCATCCGACAACGTGCATCAGCGTAAGCATTGGGAACATCGATGCAGATTGGGCAGCCACTTAGCTTCTGAGTGAAGTCTGATCTGTCTCAAACACAGCGACTCTCCTGACACGCTGGTAGCTCTTATGCTGCAATGGAGATCGCAAATGCTAAAGTATGCATGCCCATGAAACAGCGTTTAAATGGTCCTGACACGCCTGTGCTTCCTTAACTACCCCCAAACACTGACTACCTGTCACTCACTTTGCAAGTGAATCCTCTGTGCGAGTGTAATAACAATTCAATCTCTGCACTTATGCAGTACAGCTTTTTTGCATGTGCAATGGCTAGAAATTGCTCAATCTGCGTAACTATCAGCATTGGATCAGTCCCTTGGTTTTCAATGGAAAATTCTGTCACCTGAGAATTGTTAAGGTGAAAAAAAATCTACCCCTAAATAAGTCACAGAAACAGGGTGATATACATCAGTCTAGTTCCAGTGCTTTTCCCAGCTACAGTTTAACTGAGGACCTGATTCAGCAAGGATCGCAATTGCAAAGCTGCATGCAGACAGCTTTGCATTGCGATCCTTGCTATTATGCAAATGCAGCAGGAAGTGTATGGCACCCCCTGCTGCATTTGCGATCCCAGCACTGCGATGGAGGTCGCGATTGTGGATGGTGACAGGCTCTGGCCAACTGAGTAAGCCTCAGCTTACTCAGGCTGGCCGGCTTGCGAGTCCAGGACACTGCATTGATCAACGCAGATTCTGGACTGGCCACTCACAGAAAACCAGGTGGACACGATCCCGTTTCCGGGAACGCCGGCTGACCCTGCCCCTGCACCACCCTTTAAATACCTCTGCCTGTCAATCAATTAGGCATTCAAGGGTCTGTGTGCGACTACGCAGGATCCATTCTGCACACTCGCAGAATGATTGAGGTGGAATATATTTTCCTATACCTAGCAGTCTCTCTGTGATTACAGATGTGTCCAGATACACCTCAAGTAGCATCAAATAACTCTGTTTGACGCACCACAGACTTTGCGACTTAGCCATGCCATGCTACTTTTTCTTACAATATACGTCTTCATGTGCCATACTAACCCTAAGTACTTAGGGACTGATTAAGAGATAGTTGGTAATGCAGCCGCGGTAGCAGCCACTCTCTCAATAGCGCTTGCGGGAAAATGCAAATGCTAATCTCAACCTTCCCTTTGTGCTCCACTGTGCAATGAAGTGTATGAGCATTGAGATACCCAGTGTCAGGCTGCGTGGTCTGTGCATTTGCGATGGAGTTTGGAAACAATCCAACACCAATGCAACATCGGTCGCACCATTAACATTTGCGCTAGGTACCCTGCTCAAATCCAACTGATCATGGCCTCTGAAGCAATGGATTTGTGATTAGGAACACAGCAGTGTGACACTCCCATAACACACCCATGAAATGGCCCCTTTTTACGATCACTTTAATCCACCTCCCATTCTCCGCCCTGATATGCCCATGGATCGCAACCCCTTCCCTCAACATCACTCAACTGCGAAAATATTGCCACTGTGTCCATTTCTAAATCAGGACCTTAGTCTACTTTTAGAGACTTAGGGGCTGATTCAGAGATGGACGCAGGAGTGATCGGTTCTGCGTCTTCAGCCGCAGCAGATCTGAGAAAATATGTTAATGCAGCAGGTGGTGTCTATTGTAAAAAGACGCCAACTGTCGGCTTCTCAGATCCGCTGTGTCCGAAGATGCAGCATCGGATCACCATCGCGACCATCGGCCGGACCATTGAACATCTGCGCAACCCTAAGATTGCTCAGAATGTCCAGCTACAGAGGCCAGCAGTCTCTGGTTTTGGCACGCCACAGAAACGGAGACGACGACGCGGTTTTCTGAAACGCACCCCTATCCCTTCTCCAAACGGCTGCAGCCTGTCAATCAGGCTGTGGCTCCTCCCCCCCTCTGCGACCGGAGCCGCAGTAGCTTCATGGCACATGTGCACTGTGGCTCCTGTGCATGTATTGTCCTGAAAACACCAGTTAATAGCAACCGAATTGGCAAACGACAGAGGTCCTACAGTGACAAATAGTGTACTAGAGGCCTGACTGATACAGAGATTTACGCTAATGCCACCACTGCTGCAAATTTGTACACAGTGGCTGTGCAGAAATATGTAAATGTCACAGCCGCCGTAATTTGTATTGAGACGCCAATGACAGCTTTGCAAATCCATGCGACTATGTACAAAGACACAGCATCTATTGCATATCAGTTTGTTATCGGAGTTGTGAGTAACCCTATGGTTATTCAGAGTGGCGCAGAAAATGAAATACCGGTGCCATTTATAGTACATACGGGATCACAGTCACAGGCTGAAACATGCCCTGAAAACGGTCACGACACACCTGCGTTTGAGTCGCCACCACAAACGGTCCCTGCCTGTCAAATACTATTCGAATAAATTCTCACGGTGAGTGACAACGGAAACTTGACACATGCGCAGTGCGACTCAGATGCATGTGCAAATCAGTGATAATTGCGCATCTGTGTAAATATTGGCATTGCATTCATTTTATAATCCGGCCCACTGTACAGTAATTATGATGGTTTCAGAACGATTTTTTTGAATAACGTCGTTTTACCAGTTTTCTCTGTGAATGTACTGTAGTGATTAATGATTTCTCACTACCGATTGCGGATAATGTAAAATTGATTAAATTGATATGCTAGACCGCTTTATGTAAGCTTTACTTCAAGATTGCTTGGATCGCTGAGACCTTCATACCATGTGCAGAATGGGTCCTGCGTTCTTGCACGCAGATCCCCCAAGCAGCAGCATGCTGCGGCGTTTGGGAGGTGGAGTGAGGGCATGCCTGGGCGCCGTTCCCAGAAACAGAGGCGACATGTTTTCACGGAGGGACAAGATCAGGGTCTGCGATGGCGGACGCAGATTCCTGGTCCCTTGCATGCCAAGACACTGGCCAGGCTGCGGGAAGCTTCAGCTCCCGGAGCCTGTCCAGAGGAGCAACCATCGGTCGCGATCGTGATCCCAGCCTGCAACGTCGGTCGCAGTGCTGGGATCGCAAATGCAGCAAGGAGATGTCTGACACCTCCTTTTGCATTTGCATGTGAGATGGACAGATTTGCACAGCCGCTTGTTTTCGGCTGTGTAAATCCATCCATCTCTGAATCAGGCCATTATGTAACCAAGCTGCAGGCAGATACTACACTCTTATGGGCTGATTAAGGGCCTGATTCAGACCCACTCGCGAGCGGCTGTCCGCTCGCAAGTGGGTCGATGGTGTGCACTGAGCATGCGCACGACGGAGGGAGCTCCGTCGTGCGCATGCGCGAGACGCGACGAGCGAAGGACTTTCCTTCGCTCGTTGTGTCTGATCAAAGGGGGCGTGCTGTCGATGTTGATTGACAGCACGCCCCCTTTGGTGGGCGTGCCGGGGGCGTGCCTCCCAGACGGGGCGTTCCCAAGGGAACGCCTACCGTCAGAAGCCGGCCCACTGACATCACTAGTGATGTCAGTGGGAGTGATTTTGGCTCTGATAGAGCCAAAATCACTCCGGGCCTTGCGGTTGAGAAACTCAACCGCAGGCTCCGGCTCGCAGTGGCGATGGTCGCGATGGTCAAGACCATCGCGACCATCAACCTGCACGCTCGTATAGGCTGTGGGTGGTGACCCACAGCTATACGAGCGTCCAGGAGGACGCTCCATTTTTATGGAGGACGGCCCTCATTCAGAGCGAGCGCTCTGCTCAGAGCGTCCGGCTCTGAATGAGGGCCTAAATCCAGTGTGCGGTTGTGTGCAGTTCTTGCAAGTAACATATTGCAGTAATAAGTGATGTTACTGACCTCTAACATACCATGGAGTGTCATTTTGGAATTAGCCTTTGATTGAGTTGCTCCCTTAAACTGATTTGTATGGGATCGCTCCCATTTCAGCTGACGGCGCATAGCCATGGGCGTTCCTAGGAGGTGATTGGGAGGCACTCTGAAGTGAATGCAAGAATAGCTGTCTCATGCTCGTGTTATGGGAGTGCCATGGGCATGTCAGTGAGCACAGCAGTGTTCTCAAATGCAGAGCCGCAACCACAGAGGCCATGTATAGAGAGAGTTCAGAAGCAGACACTGCACCAGCCATAGGGCGTCTTAAGTGTCAATGGTGATCACGATGTTATGCTGAGGATGTAGTGTTTGAGTCCACTGATGGATTTGTACTGTCCACGGACAGTGAAAGTAGGCATCTCAGGGCTAGCAGTGTCTGACGCACATGAGAAGGAAAAGGCTGAAACTAGCATTAGCACATTACCGCTGCTGCGACTACACAAACATTTGCAACTTTGAATCAGGCCCCATATGTCTGTGAGCCTTCATTAAATCAACTTTGTGACCCAATGGTGATAGATACATCTATCCAGTTTAAAACAAATGGTTTCTGACAAATAAGATGAACCTGTGGGCCTGATTCAGAGCCGGACGCTCTTTCAGAGTGCTCACTCTGAATCAGGTCGGCCTTTTTTGCTTGAGAGCTGGCCTCCTGGCCGCTTGCTAAGCTGTGGGTGACTATCCACAGCTTTTGCGAGCGGCCAGGTGATGGTCGCGAAGGTCGCGAAACATCGGACTTGCGACGAGACCCTTGTGGTAGGGTCTCGTCCATCGCAAGCCCCAGTGAGCTTCCGGCTCTACTGAGGCCGCCCCCAAACGGCAGGCATTCCTTCGGGAACGCCTCCATTTGGCCAGCCACACCCGCTGTCCGCCTCCAAAACGGGGCGAGCTGTCAATCACAATCGACAGCCACCCCGTCTTGGTGCGAGATCCGTAGCGACGGAGCGCCGTCGCTTGCCGGGTCTCGCGCATGCACACGCCGGAGCCGGCTCCGGCGTGTGCATGCGCAGTGGGGGACCATCCACCCACTTGCGAGCTCTGTGCGCTCGCGAGCGGGTCTGAATCAGGCCCTGTGTCTTTTCCATCATTTTTAAAAGTCCATACAGTAATAATGTACTTCTAATGGGATGGTTTTAATTACTTTGGCTGCACAACTTTTCACTGAAGTATTAACACCCGTGCATTGGATCAGTTTATAGCACATAGTATTTTTAGTACAGCCAGCAGCTGATCATATTTTATTCTGTTAATTTTCTATTTATGAGTCCCAGGAGAGTGCTAAAACACCTGAAATGGCATGGCATTACAGCTAAACCAGTGGCAGTATGTTCATGAATTGGAATGTAAACAGTGACCGCAGCACTTCCTCTTTAACATTTACTGCATCACATGGGCATGAAAACCTCACAATCCTTATAGATGTTCTTACTCTTTGTAAATCAACCAAACAATCAATGTTCAGAACACTAAGTTTACAGGGTCACATTCTGAAGGCATTCTAAATGTTACTTTCAGCAAAGGCAAACTTCGTATATTATTACAACTATAACACAAAATTAGGTCATAGGGCCCTATTTATCACAATCAGCATTAAAAACATGGATGTGATGAAATAATTTTGCTTAAATTCGCAACATAAAAAATTATTATTTTCACACTCATTTAGTAATATGCTCTAGTCGGGACACAGGACCTCATTTAGAGTGGGTCGAAGCGGCCGCACGGTCGTACGCCACCGATGTTCGCTATACTGCGCATGCGTAAAGTTCGCAATGCGCGTGCGCAAACTAGCCGCTACGATCAGAAATTTGTCTCTCCTTGAACACAGCCAGGTCGGTAGTTTGAGTGACAGATGGAGGCGTTTGTGGGTGGTAACAGGGGAAGGTGCTTGAAAACGGGGGAGTGGAGATCCGAACGCAGGCGTGCCTCATTATGCGAACGGCGTTTTATGGGAGTGCATACGGATTATGGGAGTGCATAATTAACAAAGTAGCGTCATGGCACATGTGACATGGGAGGTTTTTACACTGACATGATCGTAGAGCTTAAGAGAGGGTATGGTCAACCTTAAGCTCTACGACCAGTTCCGATGGTCTCGATTAATCCTTATATGCCCGGAGATGACGTGCAATGCGTACGAGACGGGGGCGTATTTTTTTGTCTTCCGACCGCTTCCTCCCCTTGGTCGGCCAACTACCGATCTGAACTTAGGGACGCGACTTGCGAGGGAATCATTTGCATATACGGCCCCTTTTCGCGTACGACCGTGCGGCCGCTTCGACCGACTCTGAATGAGGTCCACAGGCTCTAATAAGAGCTCATCCTGGCTAAGAGCTGCAAGCAGAGGTACCGGTATCACTTTGCTTCCTTGTTCTGGAATATTGTGGATACTGCGCTGGCGAAGTCATCGCTCAGCACATAGGGGGGAAATCAGAGAGAGATGCTATAGGCTAACTCTATCTTTGCATCATACATGCCTACTGTCCCGGGAATCGCGGGAGGCTCCCGATTTTTCGGGTAACCCCCCGCGATCCCGGAAGGGCAGGCATATCTCCCGCATCCCGCCCACTTCCTAGTGAAGTGGGCAGGATGGGGAGATTTTAGCTGAAATTATCGGGCCCGTCGGGAAGGGGCGGGGCTAAATTAGGCAAATCGCGTCATTTAGCCCCGCCCCCTCCTCACGGACCCGCGAATCACGGGGGGGTTCTGTAAAGGGGGCGGGGCCTAATGTCGTCTATCGTCTGGCCCCACCCCCTGAAGAGGAGAGCAGCAGGTCCCCCTCCTGCTGCTCCCGGAAAGCTGCTCAGCAAAGTAGGTAAGTATGCTTTGCATCCCTTAGCTTGGTGAATCCATTTGAAATGCGAATTGTAGTAAATAGGGGCCCATATGAGCTGAAGATTACTATGTGCGATTTCAGCTCAATATTCTAATTTTGGGTAAGTAATATTGTATAATTACTTTCTATCAGTGCTACGTACTATTTATTGGCTTTTATATTCTTCATCATTAGCTAGGATTGGCTTTTATATTCTTCTAGGTTTGTAAACCACATAGTATATGGTTTATTTAAAAAAAAAATAAGTTATGATTCATGTTTTTTTCTATTTTTACTAAAACACGACATTAGTTCATGTAGAGCTGTATGTACAGTATGCCTAACTTCAAATTGCTAGATGCACTTTTTCATACTGCACATGTACACTTATAGAGGTGTAACAGGAGAGGGAAGGGGCAGCTTGGATTATTAATTACATTGTATGTAGGGGACAAACTGCCACATACACTGAAGTGCCAAACGCAAGGAATAGCAGTATGTGAAGGTAATGGTAGGTGGCATCACCGCACTGTGACGTCTTAGCTAGAGGGATTCCTAAACGATACTAGGCATCTATCCCATGACTTTTGGGCAGCCTCTTAGTAAGTGTATATCTTGCAGCTATCTTCCCCCCACCCCCCCCACACACACACACAGACTGCTAAAAGGTTTTTGCTAATAATCATCAGCATAGGCTTTACCTCTAAAATACATAAAAATTAGAGAGAAAGGTCAAACTACTGTAACATTAGCTGGGAAAATGAAAGCATGGGATCTCCCCAAATTGTCTCTGTCAGCACAAGGGTTCGCCAGGCAATGTTACAGAATACAACTATATTTTATAGGGAACCTGGCTGTTATTTTAACCATTGCTGTTATATTTTATAACAATTTGCAATTGTTATGTTTTATATATTATATATGGTCACATTGTCACATTCGTATTGCCTCTTAATACAGAGACAGACAGAGATTTTTAGCTTTTTTTTGGTCATAAACAAAGAGGGTAATTCAGCGTGATGGTGGAACGGTTAGGTGAGGGTACTTCATGGACAGTAAAATCGCAAATTTTTCCCTGCATTCCATAGTGGTGAACAGCACAATTAGCAAGTTATGGCTACTGCATTAAACCCACTGTAATGTGGGCAGCCGAATGTCAGGGCAGCACAACTTTAAATTGGGGCGAAAATAATTGCAAAACACAATCTGATGGAAAGCAACAGAACATATTTGTCTTTGGAAGCCCTTTGCTATCCTGGAGGCCTCATCTGGATGATTCCAGATGGAAAGTA
Source organism: Taudactylus pleione (assembly GCA_031769625.1). Classification (NCBI taxonomy): domain Eukaryota; kingdom Metazoa; phylum Chordata; class Amphibia; order Anura; family Myobatrachidae; genus Taudactylus; species Taudactylus pleione. The sequence goes on from JAUIMM010000006.1 coordinate 25,280,397, forward strand.
CAATAGACAGAGATTTTCCTAACAGTGACATCTTGTTTTTTCTATCAGCTGCTTCATATTTACAGTTGTGTATCTTACTGTATGAATAGACACACAGAAGACAGCTCGTAAATGCCACATCTCTGCTCTGCGATGAGTTCTCCAGAAAGTGGTCCAGCCCGCGGGAATATAGTAGTAAAGTTAAGGGAAATGCTTTTGCTATTAAGAATGTGAACGAATGTGTGTTAAGAAAATTCAATGAATATATATTAGTTAATATACTGCACAATTACTTTCAAGTTTTTATCTCACAGTTTCTATTATTGTACTCTTGTTTTTCCTATAATAGTGCAGTAAAACAAAAATTGTTGTATATGTGTCCAAATAGTTGTATTAAGAAAACAGTTGTATTTTTACAATCAGACAAACCCTTCAGGTTTTAATGATGAATAATGTTTTCTAAAGCTGGGTACTTGAAATAAAAGATCCAGCAGCTTCTGAGGGACTTGGTGTAAAGAAATTCCAATAGTACAGAAAACATTATACAGTAGCGCTTTCATCTATCTTCAGGCACCATTGTTATATTTGCCAAAAATAAAGATCTAATGCAAATATAAATGTGTAGATTATTCAATAAAAGTGCATATTCAAAAAAGCGAACATTCATTCCATATAATATAGTATTTTTGCAAATTGTTTGTGCTGGTCGATGTTTTTTCCACTGCGCATGTGTCGCGATGGATTTAAGATGGCGGTCGTAGTGTAGATTTGGAAGCAGAATAATTAACAGGTAGGTATTTGTGGAATCGAACGGGGATATGGTGAGTATGTAAAATTTATAAATCCGCAATACTAATTAAGGAGATTGACTTAATTAATTTCTACAGTGTTTAATTTTCTTGCTGTAAACAAAATATTTATTTACTTCATAATTTAGTAGCTCCATGATATTCTAAGTTTCATTCAAATACATGAAGAAATCAAATACTGTAGCTTAATTGGCAACAATGGTAACGCCACAGACAATTAAGCAGTGATCATTAGAGCACAAAGATACAAAATGTAAGAATATATTACTATACAATTCGGTCCAAAGTCTCAATTTCAAGTTTGTGCTTAATTGTTCTAAATGCCTACCACACTATACCCTGTATAGTAAATCATATCTATGCCTCCTCTGGTCAGACACAGATCAACAAGGTCACTGGCCAAGACATGCAAATGATAGCTAAACTTAAGGTGTGTACACACTAGACAATTTGCTCCATGAGCGATAACATCTAGTGTGTCCCCGGCAGGGGTGTGCTCAATGTCGTTGGCGCTGGTAAATGACTCCTGACAGGAACCAGCAGCTACGTGACAGGCGGCACTGGTAGCTGAACTATGGAGGCAGAGAGTGGCGCTGCAGATCAGCCCCTGAAAGGAAGTTCTGAGGTGTCCATATAGTGAACAGACGACCTGCGCTACTGAGGTGACTTCTCCTGGCTGGAGAGCGATTAGTCAGGAGAGGGGCTTGGCTGCCATTGGAGCTGCCAACCTGAGAGAGGTGCTGAGCTGCAGCTACACCGTACGGGGTGACAGTGAGTTCAGCAGATTAGGAGATAATTCCTGTCAGATGAATAACACAGCAGTTAGTGAATTATATTCTCCTCACCTTCCTCTACTTGGAGCTTATATAAGAACTCAGCCAGTATATAAGGACGACAGGAAAGCAAGCTACAAGTTGAGTCTCCCATATCCAAAATGCTGGGAACCAGGGCTGTTTTGGATAACGGAATATTCCGTGTTTTGGAATAATTGCATACCATGATAAGCTATCTTGGGAATGGGACCCAAATCTATACACAGAATGTATTTATGTTTTATATACACCGTATACACACAGCCTGCAGGTGATTTTATACAATATTTTCAATGATTTTGTGCATCAAACAAAGTTTGTGTACATACATGAAATTCATTCATTTATGTTTCATACACACCTTATACACTCACCCTGAAGATGATGCTATACAATACCTTAAACAAAGTTTGTGTACATTGAACCATCAAAAAGCAAAGGTGTCACTATCTCAGTCACGCTAACAAAAATCTGTATTTCAGAAAATTTGGATATGGGAGACTCAACCTGTACTAACAAACCCGGGTTTGCAGCATTAGATTGTTCATTGTCTATTGTCTCTTAGCCCTCAGCTGAATGTCAGCAGCATCCTCTCACTTACTGCTGACAGGCTACTTCCATTTTACCTCTGCTAAGTGACCGTAGTTATTGTGCTCACTAGTGACAACTATATATACACCGCCTACACCCACTGCCATAGATACTGTTCCCCATTTATAAGACTGCCGATGTGAGTTAGCCATTTGGAATATTCATGAAAAGGGAAAATTCATAAATCTATCTGCACCGACAAAAGAGGACTGGATTCAAGAGCATACACTCACTTTAAAAAGGACATAGTATAATAGTTACCGTATTCTTTTAATCTCTAGTGTTGTAATAGTGTGATAGGATTTGTTTACTATTAGGTTATAACAGGGTGATAAAGTCAGGGGTCATAATCGCCGATGATTACAGCAATGCCAGGAGCATCCTGGGGATGCTTCGGGGAACTGTAAGGGCAGAGATGTGACTGAAGCTTCCTAAGGACACTTCAGGTAGCACTGCTGCATAGATTCCGGCTGCAGGGTGCCATTCTAGCCAAATGAGGCTAGCAGAAAAAAGCTCTGAGGGCCAGACAAAATGATTCCAGGGGCCTTATACGCCCCCCCCCCGGGCCTGAGGTTCCCCATCCCTGTTATAGATCCTTGTTGGAGACAAGTAATTCTTTGTGCATGTATTTTTTATGTGAAACGTTAACTATATTTAATCCTACAGTAAGAGCAAATAAAACGTTCCTGTTCAATAACATATCATTTTCTCCAAGTGTGTTTTATCAGAAACAATTGTTACTAATTGTAATTGATTGTTGGTGAGTGACAGTTATTGCTGGGGAGTGTTACACAGCGAGACTAAAGGTGGGTACACACTGCAAAGATATATCGGAAGAAAGAGTGATATGCAGATATATCTGTAGATGATGGTCGTTCATATACACTGAACGACAATCATCTTCCAGGCAGCCGTGGATCTGCTTTCTACAGATATATCTGTCCATCAGCTGTGCAGCACAGACGACGGGATATGTCTGTGAACGACATCGTTCACAGACATATTGCTGGTACACACTGGTTGACGGGCACCAGATATGTTGGCCGATCAATTGATCGGCCAATATATCCGTCAGTGTGTACCCAGCTTAAGCCACTCCGAAAGGATTTGCGTACCAACTTTTTATTTGCATCTTATACCCCTTTCACATTGCAAATGCCGGGTCACGCCCAGGATTTGTACACACGTCCATCCTGGGTGCGACCCGCCTGAGACCTCTTTCAGACCGGCGGCCGACCCGGCAATCATACCGGGTCGATGACGTCACCGCCATCACTGCTGATGCGGCGCTTGGAGATACCATAATTTCTTGTTTTTTTCCAGTGTGCTTTTCCAAATTCAACTTATACTTGGACATATGTGCACCTTTTTATTTGCTTGGATTTACTGAATATTGGAATTCCCACTGTTATTGTTATTTAATGAGACCCATCTTTTTATTATGTATTATGTGAATAAACTCACCATTTTATTTACATCTGCCACTGTATAATTGCATATTTGCACTATAATCTTATTGCTGACATATATTTCTAACATCATATAGATTGTGCTATTTCCACACTGTATAATTGCATATTTGCACTATAATCTTATTGCTGACATATATTTCTAACATCATATAGATTGTGCTATTTCCACACTGTATAATTGCACATTTGCACTATAATCTTATTGCTGACATCTATGTGTAACATCATATAGATTGTGCTATTTCCACACTGTATAATTGCATATTTGCACTATAATCTTATTGCTGACATCTATGTGTAACATCATATAGATTGTGCTATTTCCACACTGTATAATTGCACATTTGCACTATAATCTTATTGCTGACATCTATGTGTAAAATCATATAGATTGTGCTATTTCCACACTGTATAATTGCACATTTGCACTATAATCTCATTGCTGACATCTATGTGTACCATCATATAGATTGCGATATTTCCACATTGTATAATTGCATATTTGCACTATAATCTTATTGCTGACATTTATGTGTAACATCATATAGATTGCGCTATTTCCACACTGTATAATTGCACATTTGCACTATAATCTCATTGCTGACATCTATGTGTAACATCATATAGATTGCGATATTTCCACATTGTATAATTGCATATTTGCACTATAATGTTATTGCTGACATACATTTCTAACATCATATAGATTGCGCTGTTTCCACACTGTATAATTGCACATTTGCACTATAATCTTATTGCTGACATCTATGTGTAACATCATATAGATTGCGATATTTCCACATTGTATAATTGCATATTTGCACTATAATGTTATTGCTGACATATATTTCTAACATCATATAGATTGTGCTATTTCCACACTGTATAATTGCATATTTGCACTATAATCTCATTGCTGACATCTATGTGTAACATCATATAGATTGTGCTATTTGCACACTGTATAATTGCACATTTGCACTATAATCTTATTGCTGACATCTATGTGTAACATCATATAGATTGCGCTATTTCCACACTGTATAATTGCACATTTGCACTATAATCTTATTGCTGACATCTATGTGTAACATCATATAGATTGCGCTATTTCCACACTGTTTTCGAGTTTTTATTTTCAGAGGAGACTGCAAGTCTTGTAGTTTAATGTGTCAAGATTGTCAAATTAATTATAATAGATTCAGGGAACCTTTTGTATTTTACACTATAACAAAGGAAGTGCTTCTCTGTTAAATTGCCCAAAATAATTTGACTGAAAAAAACTATATTTATGATTTAGAACGGCATACAGGATCTTTCAAACAATACATTATGAATTCCAGACAGTATTTCTGCCCTTCAGCTAAATTAGGCAAATTGATGATAATAAACTCTTCTAACAGTCCCAGGTTTAAAGATTGGTTGCTGGAAGTTTTTCTCCCTGAATATGTCCCTATTATTTTTGTGGTGGTAGTTAGAGGAAGGGGTGGGGGAGTGATAATGTAATCGCAACATTGTTTAGAAAGTTATAATTTAGTATTCTTTTTCTTTTCTGTGTTTTATCTTTTATTTCTTGTTATAAGTCCTACAATTATTATTTTTGTTCTTATTTTACCCTCCTACGTTTTCTTTACTGGGCTGTGTGTGCGTTTGACCCTTCTGGGGGTGGTGGTTTTACATTTTATCACTATATATTTAACATTGATAATTGAGATTTGAACCATGGGTATATGGTAAATGGATTTTGAAAGTAGTTTTGAGTCTATGGGATTTGAGTGTGTGGGAACTTTGGGCATGAATTATAAAATCATAAAAACATCACAGCCAGAGATCTCCTATGCAACAAATCTGTGTTGGTACTTCACATTTAAGATGGTATGTTTATAGTTTTAGTGGCTATATAGAATGTACTTTATTGTATACAGTACTTCTGTGGTTTGAGTAGTGATTATGGCCAGTATTTATTAATGTTATAGATTTTACTCTGGGCAATAGTGCATCTCAAGACATTTTATGTACATATTTTTGTGATAGTCTGGTGCTTTGTTTTTAAATTATTATACATCTGTAATGCATTTTTTCTTTCTATTGACACTCCATTTTACATACTAATATTATATAGCTGATGCACTGTTGGTTGCAGAATTTCCGTACACATCTTGTTGCAAAATATGGATTTGCTATTCAGCATCAATAAAACACAAAAAAGTCCTCTAACACGGGTTGGGTATGAGATGCCGGCGTTCGGGATGCCGCTGGTCAGAATACCAACAGCGGCATCCCGACAGCTGTAGGTAAGTATAGTACGACTAACGCTAACCTGTACCCTAACCATAACCCTTCCTACCCGGTGCCTATATCTAACCTCCCCTCTCCGAACCCTAACTCTAACTCTCCGTCCCCGATGCCTAAACCCAACCTCCCTTCAGTGCCTAAACCTAACCTCCCCCTCCCCGCACCCTAAACCTAACCTCCCCCCTAGTGCCTAAACCTAACCTCCCCCTCCCCGCCCCCTAAACCTAACCTCCCCCCTAGTGCCTAAATCTAACCTCCCCCTCCCCGCACCCTAAACCTAACCCTCCCCCTTAGTGCCTAACCCTAACTGTCCCCCTAGTGCCTAACCCTAAACCTAAGCCTCCAATAACCCCCAATACTTACCTTCAGGATGCTGACGGACGGGATACTGGAGCCTGGATCCCATTGCTGTCGGGATTCCGGCGCAGGTTTTTAGACCGTCAGCACGCCGCATGCCGGGATACTGACTACATCCCCTCTAACACAGCTGAAGCAACTCTCCATCCTGTGTAGGGGAAAAAAAGATTTGCTAAAACATGCAGACAAATGTTTAAAATATTGTCAACTGTGCATCCACAGCCAATCACAGCCACTTGGCTAGGGCTGGATACCATCATCATCAGTGCGAACATGCCCTTACAGTACTTGACCTATATTAGCAAGCCCTTTCTCACTCCTGTACCAGCTCTCCGGCCTGGTATACGTGCCAGAGTCACGCAATTTCACTCTGCAAAAATGCATATGCAAGCATTTGGTTCCTGGGCATGCGCAGAGTGATATCACATATGGAGGTTAGATGTACCAAGCCTTGGAGAGAGAGAAAGTAACAACCAATCAGCTTCTAACTGTCATTTTTCAAAATCAGCCTGTGAAGTGACAGAAGCTGATTGGTTGGTATTTTATCTCTCTCCACTATTTCTCTCTCCAAGAGCCAAATGTAATAGGGTGAGAGGTTAAAAAATGTGAGAGTTTAGCAGTAAACTCGGCCAATGAAATAGAGTCCGAGTACATGCAAACTCGCATGTTTTTAGACTAAAAACTCAAATGATTCAAACTCTTATCTAGATGTTTTTCCATTTTGAAGATAAAAAGTGACCAATGTGATAGTGTTACTGCTAAACTCTCACATTTTCTAAACTCTCACCCTATTACATTTGGCCCCAAGGCTTAATACATGTCTCACACGATATGCTATGCAGACTAGTGTAGTGCTCACTGAGCATCTGACCCAGTGAGTCCATTTAGACCAACAATGGGGCTCAGTTGGGAATAAAGCCATTTGTTTAGCATAAAATATTCAAATGTGTACATCCCACAACATGTGCATGTCTATCTTCCACTTATCACTCCTTCTGCTTATATAGGCAGAATGGGCGAGGTAAGGGATGGGGAAACGCAAAGGCGTGTTTACGTAAATGCATAGTATTCTTATGTGGCTGCATATACATTTGTCAGGAGTCGTATCTATTGTGGCTGCTGATGTGTTGGTGCAGGTTGCGAACTGATGATGATGATCAGAATGGATCTTGCGATGTAAGATTTATCGTGAGTGGGCGGGGCCAATATGATGTGTTTTGCGTATAAATGTGTTGTCCCCACCCCCTCGCCTTTTTCCCACGATTTGCGCCATTAACCTCCCCATAGTGGCCACTTCATTAGGAAGTGGGCACTGGATCATACTTGCCTACTTTTTGCTTTTCAGGGAGATTGTGAAAGCAACAGCTATGAGAGCGGCGGTAACGTGGGCATGTACTGCTACATCTGTGAGGCGCGTCATAACACTGACTTACATCCAAATGTAAATGAGCCCCAAAGCAGTTAGTAAGATCTATTTTTTTTATGAAAACACACTGATACTTTTCACAAAATACATGTAGCCATAGGGATCATTGTGCCTTATAGCCAGTGCAGGGAAATGATACTAATGATCCAATTTGAATGTAAATATCTCTGTTTATTTTTATATAATAGCTTCATAATTGGGGGAAGGTGCAATCAGGGAGATTGTTTGTCTCTTCAGGGAGTCAGGGAGTGTGCTACTATTTCAGGGAGTCTCCCTGACAATGAGGGAGAGTTGGCAAGTATGCACTGGATGCAAGAAAAACACCTACTCTTCTGGGGGTGTGGGGGACTGCCTGCAAATTCGGGTGTCGCCCACAACTTTCGGGATAGTAGGCAAGTATGGTTATATACATTTCTACCATTGGGTGGTACATGGGGGCCCTTACGAGCTTTTGCTGTGGGGCCTTCAAATACTGAGTTACGCCCCCTAATATTAAAACAATGTTCCCAGCATCAGCGCTCACAGCTTAGGCTGGCACTGACATTACATAAGGGAAATTCACAGCATGTGGTCCCCATGCATCTTGGATGCAAATGTGCTCACACCCTGGGGGATGTTTATCAAATCTTGGTGCTATATTTAAGAAGTGGCGACCCTTATAAAGTACCAACCAATCAGCTTCTAACTGTCATTTTTGTAACACATCCTGTAAAATGACAAAAGCTGACTGGTTGCTACTTATTTCTCTCCAAGGTTTCATAAATCTCCCCACTGCATCATCCCCAGACGACCTGATGCAAAATTTTGGGCAAAGCAAATAAGGGAGCAAATTTGCACATTGGCAAAACCACGTTGCACTGCTGGGGTACAAATATAAAAATTGCAGCGAGATTTACAGTTAGGAAGAGCTGGTTGTAACTGAACTCTAACTTGCAGGGTAATAACAAAGCTGTCCAGTGTTTGTGGGCTACAGTACATGCAAATTGCTAGAGCTGGTATTATGCATGGGTGGTTAGTAAAAAAAGATATTTGGAGGGATAAAGCCTTATCATTGTTGGATGCTGCTAAAGTCAAAACTTACGCTTCTTATGGGGGACCTTTGGGTGCACACTCAAAATAGGTAATAAAATAGAAGATGCATAAGAGGTGGAATATTACTGTAATACACTTTACTGTAGCATTTCAATGTAGAGAAAAGTTGTTCTATGGCCATCACTAGGCAGGATTATAGGGGTATAACAGAAGTATGAGGAGCATTTTCTGCAGTGTACAGTATGTCAGTTTGGCCTTTCTTGTCATGGGATCATAAGGACATTAAACATGGATATGTACAGTATCATGAATTTGAGAGTAAGGAGCCATTTTTAAGCGTAAGAGTTGGTAGCAATATTTCAGCACACTCACACTTGAATTTTCACCAGTGCAGGTGGATCTGTGAGTTTTAAGGTGCCTACACACTTGGCGATATTTTACCCTATCTGGCCGATTCCGATGCATTGGAACGACAGATCGTGTAAAAAATGCCCAAATCGTGAGTCCCCACGATGCAATGTAAGTCCCCGCTGGTCGCACATCGTTTCATCATATCTGCCATGCTGTAGGGCAGATCTGCCAATTTGGGACACAAATGCACTGGGGAAAGTCTGGATACACAATAGATTGTTTGTAAATAGGACACTTTAAACACCAAATCATGTGCAGAGCTGCCGGGGAGGAGTTTCACGGGAAATCGTACACGATGTCGGATCGTGTGCAGATCGCCAAGTGTGTAGGCAGCTTCTGGGTGTATTTTCTAGGAGAAACTGTATTTCCAAAAGTGGTCAACTTTTAAAAAAAATAGGACTTGTTTAGATATTTTCCCTATTATCAGTGGTAGGAAGGATATGGGGTCATTATTTGTTCAAAAATAAAAGTTTTCACACTGATAAATTGGTTTTTGTCTTTGGAATTAGTAATGTAATTGCTTCATCTGTGACACTGAATCATTTATTAATATTCTGCTTGTACAATGCAGGTGAAAAAGCAATTATATTAGAACAACATATTGTGGCTAGGCAGAATGGAATTGCTGATTCCTTGTCCTCATTGCAGTTTGATCATTGCTGGTGCAATGGAGGCGGAATGATTTGCAGTGTGTGGCCTTGGAAATTTATGACGTATCAAGCAAACAATCAGCTTCTGTCCTATATCTAACACAGACTATGAAATGACAGAAGCTGATTGGTTGTTAAGGACAACTTCTCCATTTTATCTCTCAAAGTTTTGGTACATCTCCCCCTATAAATGAAGGCCAGTTTAAATGTGATCTTCATAAGATCCTTCAATTTGAGTAATGTGAGGTTGGAGGTATGTGTTGATGGAACCTTCAGTGAAGAGGCAAACGGTTATCTAAAATGTGTTTTTTTTTTATCAGATGTGGGGCAAAATGACTGTCATACCTTTGGCAACATTGTATGCTGCTAAGGTTTTAGCAAGGAACTATTTCCAGTTGGTAGACTTTTTATGAGGTACACTAGACTTTTTTACTTTGCACTTTAGCCCTTTTTCAAGAGCATTTAGGCAAGTTATACCTCTTTTCCACCAAAATCCCTGGTCCAACCTGGGTTTTCAGACATGGTTCCAACCCATGTCAGACCCAGGTCAGACACCATTTACACAGCACCATCGATCTGGGTTATTCTCAGGTTAGCCCCGTTCACACTGAACCTGGGTCTGCCCTGCTAAACTTGTGAGGTCATAAAAAGTGGGAGGTGACTGCTCCACAACCACCAATCAGCTAATTTTAGGCATGACCCAGGTCGGATAACCTTGGTTGCGCTGTTTACACTGCACCATTACCCAGGTCCATCCTGGTTCTGACCCTGGTAGCTACCTGGGTTGGATTATTTTTCAGAGACCCTTTACACTGAGCTGCGACCCGGGTAGACCCAGCAAAAACCCAGGTTTTTGTTCTGGTGTAAATGGGGTGTTCGTGGGCAGACGCATTGTAAAGGGGGCTTATAATGTGATCATATATTTAACTATCTACATTTCAAATGCTGTTAGAGCTAATAAAGTATTACCTTTCCATTCTTCCAAGTTCTTGGTTGACACATTGCTGGTCCATTATTTACTAATACATGTATATGATTCTCTTTGCCTAGAAATTGGAGCATAGATAGAAGGGTGTCTATTAAATCAAGTCATTAGACCTCGTTTGATTGAGCTTTAGATGTTATATGGTAATGTTTGTTTTTGCGTGTTATTTTCATGTTTAATTAACTAGAGTACAGGCTCTCAAACTTGGTCCCTAGGACCCCAAACAGTGCATGTTTTCCAGGTCTCCTCACAGAATCACAAGTGAAATAATTAGCTCCACCTGTGGATCTTTAAAATTGTCAGTGAGTAATGACTACACCTGTGCACCTGCTGGGTGACCTGGAAAATGTGACTTGTGTGGGGTCCGAGGACCGAGTTTAAGAACCACTGATCTAGGTGATGGGACATTGCTGTATTTATTAGTTACATCTGGTTTAACCCTAGGAGAAGTGGAAGATCATTGTCCTGGGGATTAGAAGAATGATGTGACTTTCAGTGCTACCTAAATTCAGTGATTGTAAGTTGGTGGGATCTCCACACATTTTTTACACATGTTCAGGGTAACGACATAGGATGTTAGCTGATGCAGAATTTTGTGAAAAATACGGTATATAAGGATGAATGTCCTAATTTTATATCAGTGTGATCAGAAATTGTTAAAGTTGATGCTAGCAATATGTGGACAGTATTTAACAGTATTCAAGTGAATATAGTGATGTGTGTGTGTGTGTGTGTATGTATGTGTGTGTGTGTGTGTATATTTTAATAAGGAGGTGGTTGTAGCTCAAGTTAGATTTCAATATGATTCATTTTGAGATTGGTGAAGTTTGGAGCAGGGGCGATTGAGGGAGCCTGTGTGCAAATGGTTTCTGTGGACACAATAGTATTTGCTATCTTTTGTGCATGCAGCATATTTTCCCTTGGAAACATAGCACCTGCACTGAAGATAGCAAAGAATCTGAGGGGCCTATTCATCAACACTAAAATAACGTTTTTAAGGACATTTTCCTTAAATACCACAGATATCTCCTTGCTAAGTTCCCCTGCGTTCATTTCCACACTCCCCATACATTAGTATGGGGATGTGGAAATTGTGGTATTCATCAAATTCCGAAAATTATAAATTTTCGGAATTTGATGCACTTACTATTCGCCACTGTGAGGTGGCGAATAGCAGAATCCACTTAACTGTATCAGCGTGTGCAGGTCCCCCGACGAGTCCCTCCGGCGCTCTGCTCCGTCCTCAGGCTCCGGAGGCTGGTCTGTCATGTGTGCTCCCCAGCAGAGCACAAGAAAGTTTAGAAAAAGAAAAAAAATTTTATTTTTTTTTCTAATCTGTCATGTGGTCTGCTGGGAAACCACATGACAGACCAGCAGGACGGAGCCGGAGGCTGCTGCGCGGACAGGTAAGTCGAGGGGGGGGAAGGTGAGCGGAGGGGGGAGGGGGTGGTGGGGGATCGGGGGGGGTACGAAACTTAACGCATCTGTAGGCAGTGCTGCGCATGCGCTGGTTTTACAGATGTAACAGCGCATGCGCAGCACTGTTTCCAGATGCGATAAGGTAGTGTAGGCAGGGAAAAGTATCTATTTCTCGAAAAGCTGTCATCGCAAAAATGACAGCTTTTCGGAATAGATACTTATGGAGAGGTGGAATGATGAATTCCACCTATAATTAGCTAGAACTCCATGAGAGTTCTAAAGCTAATTATCTCCAGAGAATTTTAATGTTTAATGAATAGGCCCCTGAGTCTTGCCAAATGCTTATCTTCTGTGCTGATACCATATTTCTGAAGACATCACTGGAGAGTATAGCCCCCACTTGATTTAATAGTCCAAGGTCACCGTACACCCTGCACCCATTATAGATACGCCATTGGTTTGAAGCTTACTTATATATGTGGAACAGTATGAAGATTTTTCAGTTCAAATTTAAGGGTTCAAATCTCTTGATAATTGCTATTGTACACTGAGTGACCAAATTATTATGACCACCAGGCGATTTTATGCAAAGTAGCTATTCCGCATCTAATGCTGATGTTGGATGTTGGAATCTGTATAAGAATGGAAAAGTGAAGGTATGCAGAGACTAACGAAGTTCGTTTAATAATGGGTAAACGTAAGCGATCTGACGGACTTTGAATGCGGAATGATTGTTGGCGCTCGCAGCAGCTGTGAAAGCATTAGTAAAACGATTGCACTGGTGCATTGTTTGAGTTCAGCAATTATTACAGTGTACACAGAGTGGACCAGCAGACAAAAAACTGAGCACAAGGACTGTGGTGGTCGTAAATGTCCACTGGATGAGCAGAACGGAGAGTGGGCAGACTTGTTCAGTCCCACAGACAGCAACAGTGCATTAAATTATGGGTAATTTTTTCAGGGACCAAAACAGATGGCCTCTCAATGACCAGTACGCAGCACATTACCTCGGATGGACTACAGAAGCAGAAGGCCTGTCTGTACACACCATTGCTATCTGCTGCACACATACCTCCAGTTTGTTTACGTGCACAGGAATTGGACAGTAAATTATTTGAAATCGGTCATGTTGTCTGAAGATTCATATTTTCAGTTATACCATGCAAATGGTAGGGTGAGGATATAAAGACAACATCACAAATGCACATCCTTCTTGCATTTCCACAAGTCTTTAGGCTGGCGGAGGCAATGTTATGGTATGAAGCATGTTTCTCTAGGAGTGTCTGGGGCCTTTGATTTGTGTGGACAGTTTAGAAGCCATCCCTAGAAGATTTCAAGCCATATTAAGGGCATAAGTTGGCCACAGTGTATTCTTATCAGGTTTAAATGTTATTGTTTAGCATATTGGAAGCTGGAATTTAGTATCTAAGGGCAGAGGGTCCCAGGGAAGTTGATATTATAAGGAAGACACTTATACACCCTCTGGGCTGGTGAAGTGGGTGTGAGAGATGGCTGGTATGGCTATTATTTTAATTTGGGCATTGAAAGAGTGGAGCTATCTATGCTGGTAAGAGGGGAGAGCACGCCTGGTGCACTGACTCCAATTGAGAGTTCAACTGCACCTCTAGTGGGGCATTCACACCTTTGATAATTGCCATATAAGTTTGCAGAACAATTTGCTGGGAAGTGCTGAGCGTGGAGGTGATAGACTTGCACTTTATTCATTTTCCTTTCATACATTGATTTCCATGGATTTTAAAGTAATGTTACAATATCAATTCTACAAGATTGATATGAATAACATGTCTAATTCCCTGTAGCTAGGGGACACTGAAATTGAGTTACCCATTCTTTAATAGGCTTATGCTTACAATCTTTTCTAAGTGCTATTTATTTTTATTAATGATAACATTTAAACAGCACATGATCTATTAGCACTAATCATTTCTACAGTTTATTGAGGGCATTGCTATGAGGTTTCCATTTAATAGCAACCATAGGTTTGTTTAACTATACTTGTTTATTTATAATTAATGTCAGGTGTTCGTGGATATTTATCAAAATGGGATGATTGTATTTTTCTGTTACATACAATGCTGTTTTCATTGCAATTCAATATATATATATATATATATATATATATATACACACAGTGCCTTGCAAAAGTATTAACCCCCCTTGGCTTTTTATATTTTTTTGTTACATTACAACCTGTAATTTAAATTTTTTTTCATCTGAATTTTATGTGGTGGATCTGCACAAAATAGTCTAATTTGGTGAAGTGAAATGAGAAAAATATATAGAAAAAAGAATCTTTATAAATAAAATTCTGAAAATTGGCATGTGCATATGTAATCACCCCCTTTGCTATGAAGCCCCTCTAACGTTCTGGTGCAACCAATTACCTTCAGAAGTCACATAATTAGAGAAATGAAAACCACCTGTGTGAAATCTAAGTGTCACATGATCTGTCAGTATAAACACACCTTTTCTGAAAGGCCCCAGAGGCTGCAACACCACTAAGCAAGAGGCATCACACCATGAACACCAAGGAGCTCTCCAAATAAGTCATGGACAAAGTTGTTGAGAAGTACAATTCTGGGTTGGGTTATAAAAAAATATCCAAATCTTTGATGATCCCCCGGAGCACCATCAAATCCATCATCATCAAATGGAAAGAACATGGTACCACAACGTACCTGCCAAGAGAGGGCCACCCACCAAAACTCATAGACCGGGCAAGGAGGGCATTAATCAGAGAGGCAGCACAGAGACCAAAGGTAACCCTGAAGGAGCTGCAGAGTTCCACAGCAGAGACTGGTGTATCTGTGCATGTGACCACAATAAGCCGTACACTCCATAGAGCTGAGCTTTATGGAAGAGTGGCCAGAAAAAAGCCATTACTAAAAAATAAGAAGATACGATTTGAGTTTGCCAAAAGGCATGTGGGCGACTCCCCAAATGTATGGAGGAAGGTGCTCTGGTCAGAAGAGACTAAAATTTTACTTTTCGGCCACCAAGGAAAACGCTATGTCTGGCACAAACCCAACACATCCCATCACCCCAAGAACACCATCCCCACAGTGAAACAAGGTGGTAGCAGCATCATGCTGTGGGGATGTTTTTCAGCAGCAGGGACTGGGAAACTGATTTGAGTCGAGGGAAAGATGGATGGTGCTAAATACATATTATTGAGAATATTTCTCATATAGTATGTTCTAACATTCGCAACTTAATTTGCCTCTTAGTCTTGCCGACATATTTAATCCCACATCAATTACACTCAATTAGATAAATAAATGTGGTTTGACAATTCATAAAACTCTTAATATTAAAACTATTCGTTCCAGGCAAGTCACTAAAAGACTTTTTGTCCCTGCTGCAGAATTGGCAAACTTTACAGTGATTACACTGGAAGAACCCTTTTATAACTAAATTCACATTATTCAGTACAGTAGGGGGGAGAGAACTCGGAGCTAAAATGTTCTTCAAGGGTCCAGCCTTTCTGAAATTAACCTGGGGAGCAGTAGGTACAACTTTGCCAAGTACAGGATCCAATGATAACAGATTCCAATGTTTAGTAAGAACCCTCTTAATTTCCTTTTCTTTTTTATTGAAAGTGGTGTAAAAAGGAACAAAACAATCACTAGTTCCAAAAAGATTTGTCATATCTTTATATCCCAACAGCTGCTGCCTGGGGAGCTCTATTTGCACTTTCTCACAACCATCCCTACTGAAGAGTCTAGCAATTTCCCTACTTGCACCTTAACCCCATTTTGAAGTTGTTGTATATAAAAAAAAAGATATATGGGATCTTTAGTATAATTTCCCTGCATTGGTTATAAAGCACAATGGGCCTGATTCAGCAAGGATCGCAATTGCAAAGCTACATGCAGACAACTTTGGAATTGCTATCCTTGCAATAATGCAAATGCAGGAGGAGGTGTATGACACCCTCTACTGCATTTGCGATCCCAGTACTGCGACGAAGGATGGCGCCGGGCGGTCGGCTGGCTAGCTGAGTAAGCTTCAGCTTGCTCAGGCTGGCCGGCTTGCGAGCCCAGCAGACTGCATCTGTCCACGCAGTCCCTGGACTGGCCACTCCCGGAAAACGGGGCAGAAACGTCCTGTTTCCAGGAATGCCGACTGCCCCAGCACCGCCCCTTAAATGCCTCTACCTGTCAATCAGGCAGAGGCATTCAAGGGCTTGCGTGCGTCTTAGCAGGACCAATTCTGCACACACATCACAGAATAGGTCCTGCGCACAGGCAGATCATAGGTCCTGCGTGCACTGTTGAATCAGACCCAATGATCTTTATAGCTACATGCATTTTCTGAAAAGTATCAGTGTGTTTTAATCAACATGTAGATCTTATTAACTGCTTTGGGGCTCATTTATATTTGAATGTATATCAATTTTATGGCATGCCTCTCAGATATAGCAGTACACATCCACTTTACCGCCATGCTCATAGGTGTTACTTTCACAATCTCCCTGAAAAGCTTTTTCAAAGTAGGCAACTATGTTCCAAACTCCTGTTCTTGTTATCCAATAATGATGACTTAATTGGTCCTAATTATATGTGATGTAACCCATAGCAAACATACAGATATTGGCTTTCACAGTTTGACTACACAGTGCTGACATCTGGTTGCCATGGGTGCAGCATATTATTTCTCGTGTGGTATTAATTGAGCCCCAATCTGTAGAGCAAAACTTTATTTTCTGAAAGCTTACATTATTCACAAAATGGTCACTACTAAGTATTACGTTCTTTAAAATCTAAACTTCCACTTATTCCCGTCAATTTCACATAATTCTGATTTATTTAGTAAAGGAGTTGGATGTTGACGTAGGTCATTCAGAGATGGAAGATATTTGTTTATAGCAACAAAAACATTGGGGAAATCTTTGATAAACGAGCAGGAAGAGTAAGGTTCACATGGCCATTGAACTTGAGCTTGTTTGTTGGATTTATCATGGCCTCTTAGGAGCTCACTGCATTACACTGTACTCGAGAATTGTCAGAAATTAGAAATGTGTTTTATATTTTGTGCACTAATTAACGTGCTTAGTTGCGCCTTCCAGGCTTCAGTATGAAAGGCTGCCTGGACAGCTTCATATTTCTGCTTGTCAGAGTACTGGTGCGCATTTTATATTATAAAGCAAGTCAGACCACTGGGGCAGAGAAAGCACTGTCACTTAGCAAAACATTGTACAAAGCTTTGACTTATGCCCAGATATTGTGGATGTGCTGTGGTTTATAAGTACATTGCTGTCTTTCTATGTGGTTGATGAAATTCAAGCAAATTTCTTCAGCTTTAACAGTTCCAGCTGTACGTAAACATTACATTGTTTTACTGAGTTTCTTTTTATATTTAACAAAAAAAGCACTTTAACAGGTTGAAGTCGGAGTTGTAAAGAAAAGGAAAAAGCCAGAACAGCATGAAGATTAGCAAATAGCCTTCTCCAATTTCTACATTAAGAACTACCAAAATACATTGTATGCTGCACAAAATCTCACTATGTTCCACATGTGCCTGTGAAATTGAGAATGTTTTGCTAGTAGAATATGGCTTTAAATGTTCCCAGCTCTACCCCAAGCACACAGCAGTGTGAACTTAACGCCATCCCAGCTCTATTTACGGACTATAAACACAGCGATATGTGAATGTACAAAAACAGGCATACTGTGGGGGTTAATTACAATTTAATTCAATTTAAATACAGTAGACGCGACTTACCCACGAGTAAATGCGGCTATATACTGCACTTATGGTAGATCATGGACTTTTGCTCGTGACCCCATAGGGCTGTGTACAGAAATCAGTGGAGACAATTCAATTAAATGCAACGGGAATGAGTTTCTGGAGCTATTCAATTGGTTACGCTATTAACCTGTGACTTCTGTTCACATCCTCCTGAGGCGCAAACAGAAATCTGACTAAACTAGTGCTGCGATGCTAGTAGAGGGCTTAGGGGTCTATTTACTAAACCTTGGATGGAGATAAAGTGAACGAAGATAAGGTACCAGCCAATCAGCTCTTAACTGTCATTTTTGAAACTCAGCCTGTGACATGGCAGTTAGGAGCTGATTGGCTGGTACCTTATCTCCGTTCACTTTATCTCTAGCCAAGGCTTAGAAAATAGACCCCTTAATGCATGCGCATATAGCATTGCAGGCAGCACTTAAGATTGAACGGTCTATTTATCAAGCAGTGAAAAGTGTGGAGAAGCGGACCAGTGGAGAAGTTGCCCGTAGCAACCAATCAGCTTTGAAGTAGCATTTATCAAGTACAGGCTATAAAATAATAGGTAGGAGCTGATTGGTTGCTATGGGCAACTTCTCCACTGGTCCATTTCTCCATGCTGTTCACTGCTTGATAAATAGACCCCTGAGAATGACGCTTACCGTGACTAAACACCCGCTATTAGGCGCCGTAAACTGCATCTCCTGACCTAAGGGCAGGGTACGATGGGGACAATTGAATAGCTTCGTGGACTCATTCCCAGTGCTATTCAACATAGCATTTAATTGAACTGCCCCCCCATATTTATAGGGTGAGATTAGGCTGTCAAATTGAATTGACCCCTTTTGCTGATGAAACAAATGTGGAACTTGCAGATCGTAGCTCCAGCAGTACAGACAGTCCTGGTGACATTTTGCTATACTTTCAGTCATAATTTCAGTGGACTGCTTGCCATACAAAAGTTACAAATATTTAAAACGCAATACAGTACCTGATGACGTAAGCGGGAACAAGTCTTACATATAGCAAATTTATGTATTAATCATGATCTATTTGTAATCCCCCTGCTTTACTTAAATCAATAATTGTCAGTGAAGGGGTTAAAGCTATTGTTTATTGCTAGCAGTGCAAGGAGTTAGGAGGTTAGCATGGGGACTGTGCAGCTGTGGACAGTTAGGGTTGGAGGCAGTTGAGTGTGGACTTACATGAGGGGAAGAGGCAGGTAGCAGAGAGGCTCCCTGAGACAGCTGCACATTATAGAGGGCAGCAGTGACTGGGAGAAAAGGCAGCTCGGAGAATGACTGACTGATGTTTTGGGGGAGTGCTGGATACCTCCCCCTACAACTCTGGAGATAGCAGGGACAGCCTGCTATAGTGAATCCTCTTGTGGGGCAGAGCTGACAGAGCTGTCCAGATCAGTAGTGCCGCAGGTAATACATTACAGGGGCATTAAGTGGTATAACTCAGGGATCCGGAGTATAGTGTACTATGCTAACTATAATATTCCCTCCTTCAGCTCATGTAAAGTACCTTGTCAGGCTACTCATTCATGACAGATATCTGCCTTTAATTAGCCCAGTGCATCACAGATATTATGTGAAACTATCCAGTGAAGTAAGGGACATTGGGGGAGATGTATCAAGTCTTGGGGAGAGAAAGTACCAACCAATCAGCTCCTGTCATTTTTCAAACACACCTTGTAAAATGGCAGTTAGGAGCTGGTTGGTTTTTACTGTACTTTATTCCAAGGTTCATACATCTCCCACTAAGTACTGTAATGCTGGGTACACATTAGACGATATTTCAGCTGATCCGACAGATCAGTCCGATATATATTGTCATCGACTAATGTGTACACACTGTCGGGCCATGCGCTCACTCCCGTTTGGCCATCACTCACATCATCAGGTCGTCTCTACATGCTGCTCATTCTGACAGTGCAACTGATGACCCCATGCAGCAGGATGTGGCAGGGGCCAACATGTCGGGCACTGGATCGCCTAATGTGTACTGGCCATCCGATATGTTGGCCCGTGCCTGCTCCCAGTCTCCTGCTGGAACCATCCTGCACCTTCTATTTACCCTTTCCCTGCCAAAGGACCTGTGTCTACAGTTATCCCTGAACCTGCACTGTCTCCATTTACCTAGCTCTACACCATCTCTGAGCCATCTCAGTACAACCCTCCACTTAATTTCATCAGCTGCTAATCCAATTACTCAATAACCTCTCCGGATCTCATCTCACCAGTATCAATCAGTAACTGTTTTCCTGTCTGCAATCCTGCAGTGACCATTAGGATTACAAAGACTCTTATTAATTCTACCACTACCTTGACATTACCCATTCATACTTCACTACAGTTTCTAATCATCACCATCCTGTTAATATTCTGGACTTTATTTTATCTGTATACATGTCTGCAAATTCACCCATTAAAAAAACCCACTTTTCAATTTAAATCTGTTCAGGTGTCTGCTCCTATTACCACCCGAGTCCATAACAAACACAGATCCTAACACCCAGCTTTAGAGGATTGGATTCATAGTAAAGGACAAGTAAAATGTTATCTCAAGCAGCAGAGCTAAATGTAGCACCTAATGAAAATTGAATTATTACTGGTTTACCCAATATAATATATTTAGCCAGTGACGTGGAGTAGTGTCTACTTTCCATTAATGACACACCCTACTAATTTCCTGCTTATCCATAGGAAAACCTAACCTTTCAGGACCTCAATTAAAGGCTTTATTTACCATGCAGTAAGGATATACCATCTCTTACTACTTATATGCATCATCGACAGTTTGGTCATTTAAACATTTTCTTTTATCTAGAAAAACTAGTTTATGATACACAGTTCCCTAAGGAAAATGGTCCCAGTCACCATAATATGTAAAAGTGTTTGATGTCTATTTCTTCGTATTGCATGGTAATATAGTTACTTATAAGTGAAAGCAAATATCTATGAGGAAGTTTGTTTCCAACGAAACATGTTGGAAGTTCCTGTCCATCTCTTAAAGATACATTCATCCAGGAAGGACTACGACCATTGGGAAGCTCACATCTGTTCAAGTGAAGTAATGTATTGGCTGGATCGTCCTTTCCCTGGGCTTTGGGTGAACTGTATTTTACTGATATGCTGTTTGTCCAGTTATTTCAACTATTTGGAAATCTTCACAAAGTGGAGAAGAAATTGTCCCCCAAAAAAATCTTACCCTGAATTGCTATACCTCTGATTGGAATAGCATTGAGATAAGCTTGCCTATTTTACCAAAAGTATGCACAATACTTATTTGACAGTAACTGGTGTTTTACTTACTACACTATGGGGTATATGTACTAAAGTGCGGGTTTTTAGAAGTGGAGATGTTGCCCATAGCAACCAATTAGATTCTAGCTATTATCTTCTCTAAGATGCTAGATAGAATCTGATTGGTTGTAATGGGCAACATCTCCACTTCTAAAAACCCACACTTTAGTACATATACCCCTATAAGCGCTTTCTTGTTTTGTAGTTGTATGTCTATTTTCTAGATCCAAGAATCTTCCAAGAAGAGCAGCTCTAAATTATTGTTCATTATTGTTGATTGTATTTAATGTCAACACATTGATGGTGTGTTGTATTATCTATCTATCTATCTATCTATCTATCTATCTATCTATCTATCTATGTATCTACAATAGGATACTGCTTTATAACTAAGGGGTGGGGGGAGTTATATGAAATAGGTTGTGTTACTGTATGTAAAAGAGCAAAAATCTATATCTGAATTGTTACCCCTATTGGGGATAAAGTTCAGAATATAAATAGGGATAAAGTTCAGAATATAAACATATAAAATATTGTTTTCCTATTGTGCTGTTTTTATAAAATGTCCTTCTAGGTAATTTATTGTGAAGAGAAGGTATTCTAGTTTAAATTGTATTTGTTGTTCGTACTGTGTTTATAAGTATATACTTACCATGATACTACTTGAAAGTTAATTTTTGGCCTATTGTGGGGTTTCCCATGCTGACCCATGGTTAAAAGACTTGGTGCCACTAGCCTGGGTAGAAGTACTGCAGTACAGACCCATAAGATTGTTTAATTCTTCAGTCCTGACTTTGGTGTTCCTGTAAGTAGACAATGGGTTCCATAATATAAAATGACCACTCTCAAATACTGGCACACAAGAAGGGTGGCCAAATCAGAATGACATGGCTATTTGGTGCTTGAACAGAGCATCTGGATCAAGTTCGTACCTGATAGCATGGTAGGAAACTGATCACACACACAAAGGCTGATAATGATCTACTGTCAACCACCAGTTAAGGATCTACCCAGGCCAGTAATTATGTATTTTCTGCAGGAAATTTCTCAGGCATTACGTTCATTTCTGAAATGGCTGACGTCATTGGTACATGTGTTGTTATTTTTGTCACAATCTTGGCACACAGTGAGGGTGATAGGAATAAGAGAAGCTGGATTAGGGAGGTGAAAGTTCAGGTCAGAAATTTTAGTTGGGGTGAAATGTTCTTGTGGAGATTTCATATGAATTAGTTGTTAGCAGGATTTACCATGTGCATTTGATCATCACTACTCACAATTTGATTTCAGGCCCATTACTATTGACTTTTGTAAAATCCTCTACTATGCTCGTTGTCATTGCTTATTGGCAGTCACTTCCAGACAGTAATGTGACATTATCAGAATGGAATTCAATTAAGCAGTCATCTTATTTCAATTTGCCATTTTTTTAAATTAAAAACTCTTCGGTCATTAATTAAAAATTATTCTGCTGTGATAATTAATTTGTCTAAACACAAATACATAAAAATATACAGTCAGTCAATTTGAGATTGTTACTGTTTATTCACATGTTGGTCCCTAACGGCAAAGATGCTAATAGACAGATGGTAACATTTAGTGATAGTAGAGTGTTGATCACCTGATGTACAGTATCAGGCCACACACAGTCCACAGAAATACAGAAGTTCGGTACACAACTATCAAGGATCAGCAGACAAGGGTCTTTCAAATCAAGGTCCAATAACAGGTAGAATGGTCTGGTGTACAGAAGGCCAATGTTAGCAGTCTGGGATGATACAAGATCATGATCCAAGGTTAAGTCCATCATTTGGTACACAGCAGTGCTAATAGCAGCCCAGGGAATAAGCAATGTATGGTCACTTGTCTTGTTATCTCACTGTAAATAATGGAGCAGACAGGAGAGTGGTCAAGGAACAAGCCATAGGTCTGAAGCCAAACTCCGAAGCATACTGTATGATTGCTGAAGGTGTACAAGACAGTACAGTTTTACATAATCAATACAAGGTGAAGTTTCTTTATAAGTGTTAGGGGATGGAACTCCATTCACAGATATGTTAGCTGGCATCACATGTGCAGACACTTTAAAACTACTGTGGGAGCTGGAAACCTGTCTCAGCCTACAGGCAAAATCTCCAAACACCTGGGAGTCATATCATCCAGCAAGCTTGCTATAGTTAGTGTCGCAAATGTTGAATGACTGCTGAGGTAGCATAACACATAGTGCTGACTGTGACAGCTGACAAGTCTTATAGTGACAATTTACATTTATTTGCCAACGTATAAAGAAAAGGACATTTTGGGCATAGACATTATGATAGTGGTCCAGAGGTAACGGTGTTACAAAGGTGCTGTAATCCATTTCTGCAAATCATGTTATGTTGTTGTACACTATAAAAAAACTGAAGCAACTTCTTGGCTTGGTTACAGCTTCTTTCTGTGCTACAGTTTTCATAAAGGTAACCATTTGTTACACGCTGGTCCAGTCCTCCTTGTTAATCTCTAAAAATAAATAAATGCAAATACAGTCAGGTGCATAAATATTGGGACATTGACAGAATTTTCATATTTTGGCCTCTATTCACCTCCACAATGGCTTTGAAATGAAACAAACAAGACGCTGGGTTTCATCCCTGGTGATGCTCTGCCAGGCCTCTACTGCAAATGTCTTCAGTTCCTGCTTGTTCTTGGGGCATTTTCCCTTCAGTTTTGTCTTCATCAAGTGAAATGCATGCTCAATCGGATTCAGGTCAGGGGATTGACTTGGCCATTGCATAACATTCCACTTTTTAGCCTTAAAAAACTCTTTGGTTGCTTTTGCAGTATGCTTCGTTTCATTGTCCATCTGCACTGTGAAGCGCCGTCCAATGAGTTCTGAAGCATTTGACTGAATATGAGCATATAACATTGCCCGAAACACTTCAGAATACATTCTGCTGCTTTTGTCAGCAGTCACATCATCAATAAATACAAGGGAACCAGTTCCATTGGCAGCCATACATGCCCACGCCATGACACTACCACCACCATTCTTCACTGATGAGGTGGTATGTTTTGGATCATGAGCAGTTCCTTTCCTTCTCCATACTCTTCTCTTCCCATCACTCTGGTACAAGTTGATCTTTGTCTCATCTGTTCATAGGATATTGTTCCAGAACTGTAATGGCTTTTTTAGATGTTGTTTGGCAAACTCTAATCTGGTCTTCCTGTTTTTGAGGCTCACCAATGGTTTACATCATGTGGTGAACCCTCTATATTCTCTCTTGTGAAGTCTTCTCTTGATTGTTGACTTTGACACATATACACCTACCTCCTGGAGAGTGTTCCTGATTTGGCCAACTGCTGTGAAGGGGTTTTTCTTCACCAGGATAATAATTCTTCTGTCATCCACCACAGTTGTTCTCCGTGGTCTTCCGGGTCTTTTGGTGTTGCTGAGCTCTCCGGTGTGTTCTTTCTTTTTAAGAATGTTCCAAACAGTTGATTTGGCCACACCTATTGTTTTTGCTATCTCTCTGATGGGTTTGTTTTGATTTTTCAGCCTAATGATGGCTTGCTTCACTGATAGTGACAGCTCTTTGGATCTCATATTGAGAGTCGACAGCAAGTGATTCCAAATGCAAATGTTACACCTAGAATCAACTCCAGACCTTTTACCTGCTTAATTGATAATGAAATAACGAGGGAATAGCCCACACCTGTCCATGAAATAGCTTTTGAGTTGATAGTCCCATTAATTTTGGCCCCTTAAAAAGTGGGAGGCACATATAGAAACCGTTGTAATTCCTACACCGTTCACCTGATTTGGATGGAATTACCCTCAAATTAAATCTGAAAGTCTGCAGTTAAAGCACATCTTGTTTGTTTCATTTCAAAGCCATTGTGGTGGTGAATAGAGGCCAAAATATGAAAATTCCGTCAATGTCCCAATATTTATGCAACCGACTGTATATAAATATAAACTATTTGGGACTGGGGGCCAGACTCACAGCTGTTTTTTTTGCTACTGCGCATGCGTGAAAAGCAGTAACCCCCACACACACGCGTACCACTGAGTACGCAGAGATCACTGTAGCGTACATGATTGCACTCATGTGAGCTGGAGGCGGACAGACACGGGCATTCCTGGGAGGTGGCCTGAAGTGAACACAAATAAAGGCCGTCCCATGGGCGTGTTATGGGAGTGTCAGTCAATGCGGCTGCGTACTCAAATGCAGAGCCGCAGCTAAAAAGGGCAATGATTGGAGAAAGTTCAGAAGGAGACACTGAGCCAGCCATAGGGAACCGTCAGATTTTTCTTCACTATTCACTCCAAGCACTGTCTCCTTTTTCTTTCCTATTCACCCTCGAGGCCTGTTGAATTTTTCCCCATCAAGGCTTCTGACCAAGGTGGAGATGTATCTCACCTTTGATGGAGACAAAGTGCAGAAGTGGCCCTTAGCAACATTTAGGTTCTAGTTATCATTTTATAGACTGTGCTAGATTAAAGTTAGCTAGAAGCTGATTGGCTGCTATGTTCAGCTTCTCCACTCTATCTCTCTAGATGGTTCTCAAAGTCCTGCACAAGGGAGAAAAAGGGACAACTCTATATTGGTGGTTTCCCCCTCATGATTTATCTGTCCTTCAATTAGACACATATATAGAGTCCGTGAAAGTCAAATGTTTGCCAACTATGATACTTAAAGGTTGTATAATGTCCTTTTGTTTACTTTATAACCATTTCATAAATGATTGCATACTAGGGTGCATGTTGGCAATGCGTTTCCTGATTACTACATGTGAGAACCCTAAGTGATGTGTTCACTTCCGTGTGAATTATCTTTTACTACTGCTTAATCCCAAGAGAACATTTTCTATTCAGAATTACAGCTGTGCCTTGTGGTCAGCTTGTCTGTTTACAATCTGTCTGGACAGTGACTCTGAATAAAGTCCCAAAAGGTGATATGTGCTGATGCTCATGCTGGCTTGAGGTTTCCGATGGTGTTTATATTGGGGAAAACCCACACACTGTGGTTTGAAGTTATGAACACAGAGGCAAATGTAGAAATTGGCATTGAGTTCTAAGCACACATTCTCTTCGCAACAGATGTAAGCAGTAAATTGATGATTGTTCATTTGTTACATGTTGAATCTTGCTTAAATGGGGAGGAAGTTAATATTATTTTCTGCCCTATGGCACATTTCTTTTTTCTAGAAATACAGTATGACTTCATCGTGGAAGCTTCTCTCAAGTATTTTTTTTTGTTTTGATTTTTTTTTCATAAAACACTGCGGTTTACTCTAGTTTGTTAATTTATTAAATAATGTGAATGAGGTGCCCTTTATTGTGTCTCTTTTCTGTGTTTTACTATAAACCCTCCCCCCTGTGTGCGCGGTTTCTAACTGTGTACACCGAAAAGAGGAGGTGGCCTGTCAAAAAGGCGTGTCCTCGCAGAACTCCCGACAGTGTCACTCCGAGGGCGTGTCCATTATCCCTGGAGATGCTGGGCTGTCTCCGGAGGCCCGTGCCTGCACTGCTGGCTCCTCCTCTGTAACAGAAGCCGAGTGCTGCAAGAGAATGTCGCACTGCAGCACCCGGCTCCTGTCACTGAGGAGGAGTCGACACTTTGGTGTCACCCCTTCCGAGGGTGACACCCGTTGCGGGCCACACCCCCATAGTGACGTTACTGATTATAACCCAATTAAGAAAATAATATAGTAATGTGGCCATGATAACTCCAAAAAATTAAGTTGCTTTAGATCAGTGGTTCTCAAACTGAATCCTCAGGACCCCACATAGTTAACGTTTTTCAGATCACCCAGCAGGTGCACAGGTGTATTTGTTACTCACTGATTTTCATTTTAAAAGATCTACTGGGGCAGCTAATTATTTCACTTGTTATTCTGTGAGGAGACCTGGAAAGCATGCGCTGTTTGGGGTCCTGAGGACCGAGTTTGAGAACGTGTGTTTTAGATAAAATGGTTTCCACCAAATCACTGTGTGTAAGAGAACAAATGGTTAATGTAGTTTGAGGTGTGCTTCAGAGGCCTGTTCTCTTTCACTTTTTCTGATTGCAGATGCCCTATTGCCACAGTAGAAACAGTCAACCTTTTGTTTTTTATCCAGTTAAGAGCTCAGCTTATTCTAAAAGATTTTGAATTTCTTTGCCAAAAAATAACCATTTTTGTGGTCACTCCAAGGTTAGTGCATATATTATGGGAAATATCATACATGAAAGCAATATTTATTCATTAACATTTGAATTCTATATCACACACATTATACAGTGCCACAAACCATATTTAAGTAAATCTATAAATTTAAAACTGCTTTTATTTATTTTTCATGTATAACATAATATTTATATACATAATGTGTCAATGATATATGAATGCCCCGTAAGGAATCTAGGGCCTGACACAGAGGTGGAAGAGCCTGCAGCTCTCTATAAACATATAATGAGGTAAAATGGAATATATTGTTGCAACCTGTCACTTTGTCCTACATCTGTCTGGAGGAGCAATATAATGTTGACCTCCAGGCCTGTACAAATAATAATAATAATAATAATAATAATAATAATAATGTACAATATATTCAATATGGTGTAATATTGTACAGATAAGTTTGAAAACAAGTATATCATAATAAGCATATATTTAAAATTGATACCACAAATCTCATTATGCCATCATCACAAAATGCATAACAGATATACAACATTGCATATGAAGCACAAATAACATTGCATAAAAGGCATAAGCAATTATGTGTCTACCACAACATGTACTGTATATGTCAGATAAGTTGACAGTGGGGAAAAGAATCATATGAATAGGTACTTTGCTGCTACTGTCCCTTGTGTGCCACAGGGTAGTGAACAAGGGATGAGAGCACTACTTGCACCAAAATCTGACAAGTGTGAAAGGGACATAGTATGCAAGGTTAAATGAAGCCAAATGAGAAGAGTTACCCTGTTTCAGTGCTGATGAGAGTACAGTAAATGACAATTAATAAGGTAGGTACCTGTTTGTGAAGACTGGTCACATAAGCTGGTAATGTGGGTCCCTGGGTGCACACTATGGGATCCCCAGAATGTCTGATGCACGTTTCACAGCGACTTAACTGTTCACAAAGACCGACTCTGTGAACAAGCCAGTCACGGTAAAACACATAATACGCTCTAACTACGCAGCATGGCCACATATGCGAATTAACTCATTACCTCAGTGCTGTGAGGCAGTAATTCTAACCACTGCGCCATCCATGCTGCATTTCAAAGCCACTGCCTCTTCAGTGATTTGGGACGCTGGATTTAAAGGGGTCAATTATATCAATACAAAACCAGTTATATTTTGTATTGAATATAATTGCCTCTTTCAATCCAGCAGCTGAAAATGCAGAATAAATAGTGGCTTCGAAAAGTGATGCATAGTCATTTTAGCCCCTATTGTACAAAATATAATAATAGTGAATGGTCTAGGGGAATGCTCATAAGTGTTACACTATGCCGCAGATAAGTTTGGAGAATACCCTTTAATACTGTTAAAAGTGAGGACTAACATTATTTTATAGTGTCCTTATTAACCATCCCTTATGATAAATTGTTGTAATGTGTAGCATCTGTGTTTGTAGTTCGTTAAGAGAGGAAAAATTAAACTGGTCTGTGTGCAACCAGTGTACTGTCCCAGAGCCATGAAAAACAAACTCTAATGACATCTGAAGTAGACACCACTGGAGGGTTATGTTGTTTTTTGGGGGAGGGGGGTTGCAGAAAACAGCTGAGGTCAGATTTTGGCAATAGAGAATTTGGGGGCCACTGAAGGGCTCTTATTTTTAATGTACTGTAACAGATCATTTTTTTTTTCATTTTAAGAAACAAGAGTTTAATCTGTAGGACCACTATTATCTTTCAGACATTCCATTCCTGAGCATCATGTGAAAACATTTGAATAAATAGACAGTGTTGTTTACTTTAGTTTGTAGTTGTAGCTATATTAGACTGTCGGTGGGGATAGTAATGTTGATAATAGTAAAATTAATAAAACTACTCCATTTATAATCTGAAACAGAATGCTACAGTACTTGAAATCAATGTACAGCTTAAAGCAGTCACATTTGTTGCTGATATGGCTCAGCATATGGGCAGAAATAATACACCTATTTTACAACCCACTCTTCAATAGCCACAAAGTCTGCAAAATGTGTACAAGGGATGAGAATCGAATAATGTTTCTTTGGAACCGTTGAAGGTTTAGTTCTGATTGCTAACTCGTCAATGGAGAGGATCCAATGTTTCCTTACCATCGCAAGCTGGGATGAGTGACATAGTGACTGAGAGTGACAGCCAGGTGAGGTCAGGGTCACTCTTCAGTGGGTGGCAATGAATGTCTTATTTTTTTCCTATGGGGGCCATGAATGTCTGCTCACATGTTACATAGGCAAGGCCCTCAGGCAAATAGTAAATACATACAGTATGTATGTAATGTCTTCTTCCATCTGTAGTACTCAGGAATGTAGTTGGGAGAATCAGAATACAGTGGTTTAATAGTTCTGAGATAGGTGGGATTATCCTCTGCACAGTTTACACTAACCTTGATAGATCTCCTCCTAAGTTCTGTGTCATAGGCTGTTGCAGAAACTCCCCACCACAGAGATATAAGGGGTCCCCTCAAAACAATAATGATGACAGAGACAGAGATAGCTGTCTGAACCAGAAAAAAAGCTTTACATAAAATGCAATACAGACAATCATATATCATGATCCAACAATTAGTGCAAATTAATTATATAACAGTATATAGGACATTACATGTGATCTCCAGACTATTACCTGCCATTTTCAAAAATAGACATCCTACAGCATCAAATAATGGGACCCCTGTGTTTATAGATGCCATAATGGGTTAAATATGGGTAATAAAACTTCCATTGCTGGATTTTCTAACACTTTCAATAGTATAGGTTTTCAGTTTCTGATCACCAAGCAATGACCACTAATGTGGCCATATCATTTAAAAGAGGGGATTCCCTCTTTCAAATAACTGCCTCTGAATTTATTGAACCCATGATGAGGAAAATATCTCTTTGTTCCTGGACTTCATGATTCAATGTTTTCTGCAGTGCTGGGGCTTTCCTAGTGATCATATGAGCCTGAGTATGTGGGTGTCAAGATGGGATGTCAAAATAGAGCGCTTTTAATGCTCTCATCACCTTTTTCATGGCTTGTAAAACTGTATGCAGTGTTTAGCTTGGAAGGGATGGGGCTTAATGATGACATTCCCAGTGCAATGATGTCATCAAGATTCTTCTCCACTGGGTCTGACTGGCAGCAACTATAGGGAGAGACTATTACCGTATATACTCGAGTATAAGTCGCCCCGAATATAAGCCGAGGTACCTAATTTTACCACGAAAAACTGGGAAAACTTATTGACTCGAGTATAAGCCTAGGGTGGGAAATGCAGCAAATACTGGTAGTAATCCCCCCCTGGTACTGTCCCCAGTAGTAATCCCCCCCTGGTAGTGCCCCCAGTAGTAATCCCCCCTGGTAGTGCCCCCAGTAGTAATATCCCCCCCTGGTAGTGCCCCCAGTAGTAATACCCCCCCTGGTAGTGCCCCAGTAGCAATATCCCCCCCTGGTAGTGCCCCCAGTATTAATCCCCCCCTGGTAGTGCCCCCAGTAGCAATATCCCCCCCTGGTAGTGCCCCCAGTATTAACCCCCCCTGGTAGTGCCCCCAGTAGCAACATCCCCCCCTGATAGTGCTCCCAGTATTAATCCCCCCCCTGGTAGTGCCCCCAGTAGCAATATCCCCCCCTGGTAGTGCCCCCAGTATTAACCCCCCCTGGTAGTGCCCCCAGTAGCAACATCCCCCCTGGTAGTGCCCCCAGTATTCCCCCCCTCCCTGGTAGTGCCCCCAGTAGCAACATCCCCCCCTGGTAGTTTCCCCATTATTAATCCCCCCCCTGGTAGTACCCCCCGGTAGTAGCCCCCCCAGTAGAAAGAAATGTAAAAAAAAAAAACACTTACCTGTAACCCCGCTCCTGGTCCCGACGCTGCTACAGGCTCCTCCGCCGCTTTGCATAATGGGAGAGACGTCGTCATGACGACGTCTCTCCCATTACCCACTGCGGGAGCCGGAAGATGGCTCCCGCAGTGGGAGCAGCAGTAGCCGCTGAGAGTCTGACAGACTCTCAGCGGCTGCTGATTATACCAAACACATAGCTGCCGGCTCCGGCGGCTGTGTGTTTGGCAGTGTGTAGTGCTGACCGAACTCCGTCCGGTCAGCGCTACACACGCGGTGCAGTCTGTGTCACAGAGACACAGTCTGCACCGCGGCCCGCATGGTACGCTACTCAGCAGCGTACCATGCGGGCATGACTCGAGTATAAGCCGAGGGGGTGCTTTTTCAGCACAAAAAATGTGCTGAAAAACTCGGCTTATACTCGAGTATATACGGTAAGTAAGTTCCCCCCAACCAATTTGACCCCAGTAGTGCTTAGGTAGAGTCCCACTCATCCTCAGCAGGAAATAGGTTAATAATGTGACACAGTCCAGTCAGAATCTGGCTGCAGTGGAGACTGCCGCATTCACCAGCATGTGCAGTATAACTTGTCCTTGTGATGGGTATAGCTGGGCAATTCAGGCCAGTCCTTGATGAATGATGGATACGACCATGAAATTGTCTAATATTGCTTATATGCGCAATACTGAGATTAAGTTGCTGGATAATATACTTTCATGGTATTCAAGGGGTGGAGATTGTGTTTTTAAGGAGTATTGCCAATGTAGTAGCTTATATTTTATGTGAAATGCATTGTGCGCCAACCATGTACAATACACTAACTGGCATGCACATTGCAAATAGCTTAGTGCTATGTCCAGGGACGTAGCCAGAACTTTGTGGGCCCCATAGAAACATTTAGAAGGGACCCCTCCCCAATGCTTCCTCTCTCCACAGCGGTTGTTCATTTTATGCTAAACAACAGTATAAACTTCTGGCGCTAATATACAAAATATACCACAATTGGCCAGAGAATTCTAACTGCACTTCTATGTATAAAAAATAAATGAATATATATATATATATATATATATATATATATATATATGTGTATATATATATATATATATTTATAAATGCTGAAAGGTAAACATGCCTTCAAAAATAGAAGTGTCAATAGTTTATTTTTATCAATTAATAAAATACAAAGTGAATGAACAGAAGAGAAATCTAAATCAAATCAATATTTGGTGTGACCATCCTTTGCCTTCAAACAGCATCAATTCTTCTAGGTACACTTACACAAAGCCAGGGATTTTGTAGGATTATAGTCTGTTGTATGATTACCCAATCATACCAAACAGGTGATAATGATCATCATTTTCATATATAGGTGGAAACACAGTCATTAACTGAAACAGCTGTGTAGGAGGCTTAAATCTGGGTGAGCAACATACAAACTCTGCTACAAAGGTGAAGTTGTGGAAGATGGTTTCATGTCACAGGTCATACACTATGGCAAGACTGAACACAACAAGAAGACACAAGGTAAATATACTGCATCAGCAAGGTCTCTCCCAGGCAAAGATTTCAAAGTAGACTGGGGTCTCAAGATGTGCCGTTCAAGCTCCAAAAAGAAATGGGCAACGTTGTCGACAGTAGACACGATGGTTGGCCAAGGAAACTTAGTGCATCAGATGAAAGACACATCATGCTTACTTCCCTTCGAAATTGGAAGCTATCCAGCAGTGCCATCAGCTCAGAACTGGCAGAAACTAGTGGGATCCAGGTACAACCATCTACTGATTCGGAGAAGTCTGGCCAGAAGCAGTCTTCATGGAAGAATTGTGGCCAAAAATACATACCTTCGAATTGGAAACAAGGCCAAGTGACTCAACTATGCATAAAAACATAGGAACAGGGGTGCAGAAAAATGGCAGCTGGTGCTGTGGACTGATGAGTCAAAATTTTATTTTGGCTGTAACAAAAGGCAGTTTGTTTGCCAAAGGGCTGGAGAGCAGTACTAATGAATGTCTGCATGCAACAGTGAAGCATAGTGGAGGTTCCTTGCAAGTTTGGGGCTGCATTTTAGAAAATGGAGTTGGGGATTTGGTCAGGATTGTGTCCTCAATGCTGAGAAATACAGGCAGGTACTTATCCATCAGGGAGGCGTTTCATTGGCTCAAAATTTATTCTGCAGCAGGACAACGACCCCAAACATACATCCAATGTCATTAAGAACTATCTTCAGCGTAAAGAAGAACAAGGAGTCCTGGAAGTGATCATATGGCCCCCACAGAGCCCTGATCTCAACATCATCGAGTCTGTCTCAGATGAGATAGAAGGATTTGAGTAAGCATACGTCCACAGAACATCTGTGGTTAGTTCTCCAAGATGTCTGGAACAACACAACCTCCCTGCTGAATTCCTTCACAAAATGTGTGCAAGTGTACCTAGAAGAAAGGCAAAGGGTGATCACACCAAATATAGATTTGATTTACATTTCTCTTCTGTTCATTCACTTTGCATTTTGTTAATAGACTATTAACACTTCTATATTTGAAAGCATTCTTACTTTGGAACATTTTATCCACACCTGGCTAATATATATATATATATATATATATATATATCAAATCTGATTGGCTTGTTTGTTAATTATCAGAGTTTCGTAAATTTAATATTTATTATTCCTTTATTGATCATGCAATACTTTGTCTTGTAATACAATCTTGTCTGAATGCAATGCCTCAATTCAAGTTATTTTGTAAAAATATATAATTAATTATTAATTTTTTAAATGCAAAATTGTGATTAAAGCAGCAGTATCTTAATGGTAAGTATGTTGAAACTCACCTAAATTAGTACAATTAAAAAAAAAAGATAAGACCTGCACTATTAAAAAACAGTATAGTGCTTTAATAAGAGATGGCAGAAATTAGGTCAATCGGGACACATGTAAAATTATAAAAAACAAACAAACTTTTTTTACACACAACAATTGATCTAAAATATCAAATACTGTATACAGAGCGCATAAAAAAGTAACAACATTTAAGCCTGCATAAACCGTCAATAAAAGGAAGGTACAGTTTGCATCAAAATCCTATAAACATCAGTAACAAAATTATTTCTCTGTCTAGGGATCGTACTTCTGACCCTAAACTTGTCAGTTCACTGCCTTAACCCCCTGCTCTATGTCAATGAGTAGTGGTTTTCGAAGCACAAAAACATTTTAAAGTGATAGTGATTCTGGAAGACAATATCAGGCAATTTATTTGGCAAGCACATTTTAAACAGTTAAAGAAAATGGGCTCCTTTAACACCAAAGTAATATCTCTAAATTCCTTTGGTGTATATATAACACAGCAGTTACAATTCATCAAAGTACTGTAGTTTCATTTAAAGCTATAGTACTAATAGTCCAGATCGCACTGTTAGCTGACAGGTGCCTGCTAGCATGGTAATATTCCGCTGTGTATGGAACTTGCAGCATCTCAGGCTTAGAACACCATATGCCTGGACCACTGTAATCTCCAATAGGAAGTTTCAAAGTAACGCTGAAAACATGTAACCCTCCAAAGGAAAAACAGGGCTGTTTGGAACAATATTGTTCTGACGTATGGCCAGCAGTTCTCAATTACTTTGCTGAATCAGACCTTAAGGGGAGTTATGCAGTAGGTTCTGAGATTACCAAACCAAGTGATTTCTGAGATTTTGCCATTAAATAAGGCAGCCGAAATCACGCTGTTCCGTGATCTCAACCTATTTCATATTCCCCTATGTGTGTCTCTTTAATTTTGCAATAAAATTGTAGTTATTTTACTAAAGGAGTATGTCAGCTAAATACTGTATTACAGATATGACCAAAACAATAAGTTATCTTAAAGAAAAAGTATAGCTTACTGTAGTGAAATGTTCACATAAAGAATGAAACTGACATGCTACATGGGAGGGAAATAGCCGTCCGCCCCCCCCCCCCCCCCCCCCAGGAGGTATCTGTCCTCCCTGAGCTCTTTCCTTAGGACACCTGTGTTACAGTCTGACAGGTGTACTGCCCCAATCTTGCTTGTCTTTTACCTTTAGACCTGACAGCAAATAATCTTTATCGTTAACAGTAAACATTACAGACCTCACTTGGGGGCTGATTTTGAGTCATATGCAAAGTGCCTGTAGTTGCGGGCAACCACATTGGCCTGGATTACTACCTTATGCAGGGGGTTGTGTGTGTGTAAGTGGAAACCTTTGCTGCCCATTGATTTCATGCCCGGCCGCCGCAATAATCTTCATTACTATCTGCGCTTACACCAGCCCCATGCTAGATGCAGGAAATACCCCTGAAAGAGGGGAGTGCGCTCTGCACTGCATCCCCTTCTGTTTCTGCGGGGTCTCGGAACTCCGTCCCTTAGAGACGGAGATGCAATGACAGTGCAATCGCTAATCTGAGTGTGCTTTTGTACATGCTCTGCTTGTCCATGCGTCTTCCCCCTCTGTCCTCAACTGGGGAAGGACATGCCAAGGAGACTCTGTATATAACAGGAGAAACCCTGCCAAGTACCGCTATCACCACCGCTAGCTATAGCTTATACTCCCTGCCACCACTGTGTATATGTACAGGTATGTGCTTTACCACATCTCGCATCACCTGCATTAGCCCCACACGTGCCTGGCTGGACCTGTACACCTATATTCCTGCATTGTGTACCTACTTCATATGGTGTTCTCTTTTTAGCAGTGAATCACTGAGCATTTTTCACCACACTTTATAGTACCTCAGTCTTTGCTTTTCAATGGGATGCTGTTTGGACATTCCAATAACGCTTTATTTGTCAAACACATTCAAGCATAAACACTTCTGCTCAGGGGCATATCTATAATGGGTGCAGGGGGTGCACATGGACCCTATACTTGATCTCAACAATGGAATTTGTCTGTTGATGTATTCGGAAAGATGATGCCAGCACAGGAGATAGCAAAGACTATCACTGAGCCAGAGGTCTTGCTATCTTCTGCGCATGTGCAATCTTTCTGAATACATCTATGGACAGATGACACTGTCGAGAGCAAGTATAGAGGTGGCATCACACAGGCACACTGGGCCTAATTCAGAGATCTGGTGCTTAGCTCACATCTCCGATTGTGCCTCCTCTGCACATGTGCAGTACGGGTCTGTGATCCCGCTTGCAGAGTTGCATCAGACTGTCAGTGATTGACAGTCTGCTGCCGTTTCAAGGTGATGATGGGGTGGCGATGTGTGTCGCCACCGTAGGGGGAGAGAGAAGTGGCCTCTTTTGTGTATCTGTGGCGGTCGGCTAGAGTGACCCAGTGGCGGGCTGGGCCGGGAGCATTGTGCCATCTGCCCCCCGGGCCGATGCAATTTTTGTATTCCAGGGCCGCCAGGCTCCAGCAGGCAGGCAGCGGATGCTCCTGCTCCCTGTCCTGCTAGAGAGATGATTGGGCCACCGGAGCTGGGCCGGTCCCATGTCCCCCTATGCCGGGCCGGCTCACACTACCTACCCGGCCGCATGGCGCCGCAGCTACCCCAAGCGGAGCTCCGATCTGGCATCAGAGTCCTGGCTTCCCTATACTAAAATGGCCGCGGGAGGGCTGCCGCGCATGCCCAGCCGCAGCAGCTCCTCCCATGGGCCTTTGCAGAGCTCGTCCCGAGCCCCAAGGTTCACAGGTGCAGACTCGGCCAGCCGGGCCAGCGCGGCGCGGTGCAACTGGACACAAACAAAAGCTGCCCGGGTAAACTCCCTGGTGGTGACTGCTTGGCAGCATCCTTCTCCGGCAGTTGGAGCGTGGCCAGGTGTGTAGTGCGTCATAACATATGACGTCTGACGTTGCGCCCACGCTGGCACTTCTGTACCTGCCTGCCTCCCTCCTCAGTCTGTACCCTGACCGCAGCAGCCTACAAGGAACTGGAGGAGGTAATCCCAAGCGGACATCACGGCCCCGATAACATTGACTGTAGACACCATCCCCAGCCCAGTGGCAGCCGCAGCACTGTCAATATAGTTTTGTGGTAAGTGGCTTTTTACTTTAGTTTGAATTAAATCAGTGTATATATATATATATATAGTATATGTGTATGTATATATATATATATATATATGTGTGTGTGTGTGTGTATGTATGTGTGTATATATATATATATATATATATATATGTGTGTGTGTGTGTATATATATATATATATATATATATATATATATGTGTGTGAAAGAGAAGTGTAAGAAGACATGCGCCTAATAGTGTAGTATTTAAAAATGGTGATAATTCGTGCTCATAGAAGTGATTGTGCGTACCAAAAAGAAAAACTTTTGAGCTTATCTGTAGATGCAGAAGGTGGGTGGTCTATATGAGGCAGGTTGAGTGGGATGTCATCTGCTTGATCACCTTCTAAGAAGCTAAAATGGGCTCATAGGAGAAAGAATGTATATAGTGTAGTATTTCCTTTCAATCAGTAGTAGTACAATTACATATAGAGGCTGCATACCAGAAAATGCTAATTAGATAGCCTGTAGTTTGTCATCCACCACGTAACTTTTAGTGCCCTCTTTCCGTCCCTCTATGGAGCGTAAATGTTCAATATATGAGAGCTAAATATACATAATCCCTCGTCAGTATATTTGAACATAGGGTTATTTTATTCAGTTACAAGGTATGGGGAGACATCACATGAAACAAACAAAAAATAAACAAAAAATAACGTTTTTGTGCTTATCTTTAAAAGGGGGTACCCAGTCCCCCCATATGTATCCAATAAACACCAGAGAGCCTGGGTCAAACGGCCTCAACGCGTTTCATCCCTTTGGGACTTCTTCAGGATATATGTATATGTGTGTGTGTGTGTGTGTGTATGTATATATATATATATATATATATATTAGGGATGTGCAGGCTCGGATAGGTTCGAGTTTGCACGTTGAGTTCGGATTTTTCCCTCCAAAAAAACGGAACTCAGAAAGAGGCTAAACGTCATCTTACATGGACGAACATCATCATTCCTGGACAGTCCAACGTGCAAACTCGAACCTATCCGAGCCTGCATATCCCTAATATATATATATATATATATATATATATAGATATGAGTATTATGTATGCGGGTCGATGGTGGCAAGCGGGTCGATGGTGGCCCAGTGCGTATGCGCACGACTGAACCGGCTCAGTTGTGCGCATGCGCGAGACCCAGATAGCGACGGGCAAACCGTCGCTCCGGGTCTCGTAGCAAAGGGGGCGTGCTGTCAACGTTGAGTGACAGCACGCCCCCTTTGATGGGCGGGCCGGGGGCGAGTCTGCCCAGACGGAGGTGGCAAGCGGGTCTGGGGCCGGCCCCACTGAGATCACAAGTGATGTCAGTGGGAGTGCTTTCGGCTCTGTTTGAGCCGAAAGCACTCTTGGGCTTGCGGCAACAAGACCCTACCACAAGGGTCTCGTCGCAAGCCCGATGGTCGTGATGGTCTTGACCATCGTGACCATCAACCTGGCCGCTCAAAAGAACCAGCTATGCGAGCACCCACAGCTATGCGAGCGGCCAGGAGGCCGCTCAAAAGAACCAGAGGGCCGGCCCTGATTCAGAGCGAGCGCTCTGTCAGAGCGTCCGGCTCTGAATCAGGGCCGTAGTCAGAATGCCGACACTCGGGAAGCCATCTGACGAAATCCCAGCATCTAAATCCCTACTTGGTACTAAAGATAGGCATCGAAATCCTGACGCCTCGCTTTAGCCAGGCACCGGAATCCCGACAGACGGCTTCACGAACTAAGGTAAGTGGGGAATGTTAGCACTAAGTCGCAGGGTGGAAGGGTTAGGGTTAGGCTAGGGTAAGGGGGGTTTAGGGTTAGGCACCACCGAGGAGTGGTAAGGGTAAGGCACCCCCGGGGAGGGTTAGGTTTAGGGAGCAGAGAGGGGAGGTTAGGTTTAGGCACCCCTGGGTGGAACTTAGGGTTAGACACCACCAAGGGAGGGTTAGGGGTGCAGAAGGGTAGGGTTAGCCTACTTACCTACCCTGTCGGGACTCCAGCGTCTGCATTTCACCCTCCGGCTAGACAGCCGCCGGGATTTCATACCCAACCCATATATATTTATAGTGTGTGTAGGGGGGTTTCATGGGGGGCCCCCAGAGACATCAGTGTACCGGGCCCCAGGGTTTCTGTTGCCGGCCCTGCTCGTGAGTCACAACTCATGGCTCCACCCCCATCCATGTCCCGTGGACTCCAGCAACTCCAGGGCGTTCATGCGCAGCCAAAGACTGTGGCAAAACAGGTAAGGGCAGTCACTGTCATACATTTATATTATGGCAATGGGCTGCATACTGTATGTACTATAAATACTGTTGGGGTCCTATGTGTTTACTATTTATATAAAATATCATGCATTTATGTTGCACTCGCACATGTATTTATTTAGGTGACATGTACATGTGAATGTCACCTAAACAATTACTACACACGCAAGTGCAACATAAGTGCCACTGCCAGCATATTTTATATTAGTAACAAACACATAGGACACGTCACTATTATATATTGCAGGGGTCCTCCTATACTATATGTAATTATTTAGGCGATGGAATAATATATAGTGTAGGTGTCTTATATTTTTGTTACATATACAGTATATCATGCACATTGATATTTATGTAGGTTGTCCTTGCACATGTGCATGTCACCTAAATAATTACTACATTTGCCCCCTACATAAATGTCAATGTGCATGATACATAAGTAACAAACACACGGGACAACTGCAATATATTTCATCCCATCCCATATATAGCTATAACATATAGGATAGGACCCCTGCAAAAAAAAAAAAAAAAATACAATATTTTCTGCTCTGCAGCACCACATTACACAAACCACACCC
The DNA here is from genome assembly GCA_031769625.1 of Taudactylus pleione. NCBI lineage: Eukaryota > Metazoa > Chordata > Amphibia > Anura > Myobatrachidae > Taudactylus > Taudactylus pleione. The sequence continues at coordinate 25,320,548 of JAUIMM010000006.1, forward strand.
CCAACATTATTGCCACGCCCCTTTTTAAAATTGCATTTGCTGGTAGAAAAGCTGGGCCACTTGCCCTTGTTTGCCCCCCAGGCTGAAAGTTGCCAGCCATCCCCTGAGTGACCCCGTGATCTCTCAGCCGGCTGAGGATCACGCAAATGTTCTGATGCTGCGTCCATGGATGCAGCTCGGAACAGTCATGCGTGCAGGAGGCGTGATGCTTCCTGCTGCATTACCATAATAGTGCTATCGCAGCCGCTACCATGTTAGCAGCTGCAGTAGCAATACGGTCGGAGCCTGAATCACTCCCCTGTCCACTAGCAACAGGTAATTAGGGCACAGCAAGTTTGGGAGCCCGCTGCACAGCGAGCCAACTCATCTCTTAAAATGCCCATGGTTTGATGTTCCGCAATTTATATTTGCTGTACAGTTGATATCTTAATATATAGTATATTCCATCTGTTCCAAAATTATTTAACCCTGGATAAACTTCCTACTGCTTACAGAAATAAACCAGTAAGTGCTACATTTATTAAAGGTCAATTTCTAAATCGATTTAAATAGATGTTCTGTTTCTCTTGGTAAATCACACATTTACTAACACTTAAAAAAAAAACAAATAAAAAATTGTCTGTTAGTAAATGTGTGATTTAGCTTCAGAAACACTGCATCGATTTAGATCGATTTTGAAATCAATTACAATTGATTTAAATCAACCTTTAGTAAATTTACCCCTAGCATTGCTATAGTTTTATTCTCTTGGTTTAGAAGATTATTAAGCTGTTACTCTCTGAGCATATCCTTTATCCCGGAATGACCCCACATTGGCCGATTTGGAAAGTTCCAAGGAAAAGTTACACTTGTCACTTTTGCCAAACATATGCAAGAAATAAAGCACATTACACAAACACTTGTAATACTTTAGCAACTCCAAGAGCCTAGGTCTGCTGCTAGTGTGGTTCATACTTACAATTGGTAGCACCAGTACCTACAACAAAGTCAATGATGGGATGCAGTTAGATATAATATGATGTGTTTTATATTAAATTACACGTATAAATAATGCCTTTGAACAATTTATACAGGGAACATATTATATACCATCTTGCCACCATTCTATAAATTAATAGGTTGTGGTAGAGTGAATTACTTACCGTATGCTTTTGAAGGAGATAAAGCTCTCACCACTGGCATACTACATGTTGGAGCTGGAGTCAGACAAGCCAAATAGAGCTCTGGGATCATTAGTTTTATATAGGAAGTATGGAACTGTTAGCTTTATGGACTGGAAAAACCAACCAATTAGAATAGAACTGTGGTGAGTATTAGCCTATAACAAAAGGGCTGGTTACTGTGGGCTGGGAAATCGATGATGTACCAGCTGGCCGATCTATTAGTAAATTGGATTAGGATTTGCCAAATTACATCCTGAAGGTCTCTGTGTTACAAGGCAAGGCAAGTTAATCATATAATGCAGACTATATTTATCTTAGAAAATGTTTCTTTACTTATCCTTGCCAGTGAAATGGACTTTAACAGAAATTTCTGAGCACATTCAGTGATAAATAGGATATTAGGATTGAAACCTAAACTTTCACATTTATTTATGTCCAACTGAAAGATCATCAGCATGAGCATCATTGTCGTAGCCAGGGAGGGTGCAGGGGGAGCAATCAGCTCCAAACCTGCACCTATACTGTGTTCCGGGCAGCATCATGAACATGATGTAATGCCGTTGCGATGCTGCTGGTCAATGACTGGAAGAGAACATCAGCACTGCAAAGGACTTGAAGGGGCAGCTGAGCGGAGTTAGACAGGACGGGAGGATGGTATGCATGAGGTATGTTACCGTACATGTGTCTATGTGTGTGAGGGAGTGTTTAGAGCACAGTACAAAACATAGAGAATGGAGAACAGTGGACAATACAATACATAGGACAGACAGATGGGGGTGTGGGGGCACAATACAAAAAACATAGAAATAGGGGGTGTACACTGCAGGATATACAGATGAGGGGTGGGAAGGACATTTGGCACAGGACATTTTTTTGTGGGGCCAGGGGGTTATTGAACTGTATTGAACTGTATCAGATGAGTTGGGGAGCGCAAAATACAGGATATACTGAGCACAATACAGTTTGGGGGGGCACAGTATTGGACACAGATTAAGAGGGGGGCACAAAAGGATTGGAGCATGTGTGAGGTCTGATGGACCGTATAAGAAGAATGTGGGAAACAACTGCACATGGTGAGCCTTTTTTTCCATGTTCGCTCCCCCATCAAAGCTGGCTATGCCACTGATGAACATAAACAGCCAATCTGCAAAACATTATAGTACTGTATGTGTTTTTATCATACATATTTTAGGTTTAGTGGGATATTAGTAAATACACTGGTATCCAACTACACTCATCAGGCTATATATGTTCGTTATACATTTGCTGTGTGTTGTGATATATGTGTTTGTGTAACATATTCATGTCATATTATAAATATATAAGGGGAAATCTATACAATGTTTATTTCATTTATCTTCACCATCAGTATGTTCTCGGTACTCTTCCTCTCTACAACTAAATTTGATGCATTGTGCAATGATATCACAGCAGTCCCTCATGAGAGTCTCCAGTGTCTACCTGACTGGCTGCACTATGCTTGGCATGGCTATGGGACCAGTATGACATTTATTTGCAGGCACAGGGAGACCAGCGTCACTGGCTAGAACATGAATGTATGCTCCCACTGTGATAATCCAGTAAAGGAGAACTGAAGTCATTATATTGAAAATATAACCCCATTTTATGCAGAATATTCACCCCCTACTAGCTCTTTGTTTGCACACACTAGGGTAGATGTATGAAGCAGTGAAAAGAGTGGAGAAGTGTGCCAGTGGAGAAGTTACCCATGGCAACCAATCAGCTTTGAGGTTGCATTTATCAAGTACATTCTATAAAATGATAGGTAGAAGCTGATTGGTTGCCATGGGTAACTTCTCCACTGGCACACTTCTGCATGCTTTTCACTGCTTCATACATCTACACCACAGTCATCGCATGCATGCCGGCATTGGCAACGCCGGTATGCATGCTGATTCCTGCAAAGGACCACTCTGTCGGTAAGAGCGGCCCTTTGCGGTGGAGGGACTTCCGGGTCTGTGACCCAGAAGCTCCCTGGGTCCTTCTGTGCATGCGCAGAAGGACGCACATGCCGGGGGGCTGGGAGGGATCCGATTGGATCTCTCTATCAGCACTCTGCGGAAAGAAACCCTTCCTTGGGTAAGCTTCTATGGGTAATGCCGTCAGGAAGATGGCATTACCCGCCGCAACTAATTCCCAGAGTGCATTGCACTCCGGGGCTTAATGCATATGAGAAATGTGGTCAAACCCGCATTTTCAGGATTTGACTGCATTTTTCCCATTGATGCATCTCGCCCATAGATCGCAAACCCCTGAATACTTTTGATGTGATACAATTACTGTGTTGGGGAATCTAATTGGATGAGAAGCTTGTCTAGTCATCTTCGTAACTATGACTCTGATAACATTTGCAGGAAAATACAGGACACTTACCTTATTATCATAATACTTACCATACATGATACTTACCTTACGTTTTTAAAGGAAGTATGAAACAGTCATAGAAATAGTTATAGAATCCTTTTTTTATTTTGATTTGTTCAGTTTAGTTTAGAAGTTTAAATTATGATAAAACAAGTTTTATGAGTTTAAGGTATTGGGTGGAAAAAGGGTCTGCCATGGAAAACTGTGACATGTGTGAGGAAACTAGGGATTACTGTGACTTGTCACTGCCATTGATGTGCCACACTTCTCACAGAGTTTCCATGCATTTATTCTAAATATATTGTACCATATATTATGGTATGGATGTATGCATGTGTTATCTGTAAATCATGTTTGTACTAGTGCCAGTTCTACAAATGTGATAGTCTTCCAACAGCACTGTGTGGCCTGAATACAAGAAGTCATATGTATATATAAACATATCACCTTCACAACTGCATGTCTTCCTGGAGGTGTGTGTTTGTTTTAGTCTACAGGGAAATGGCCAAATAGTAAAGCAATTATGTGTATAATGCAGGTTGTGATATATTGTGTCTAAAATCTAATTACCCCCTGAAGTAATCTATAATAAGCCTAAAGTGATTGCCATCTTGTTTTCAGTAAGAGATTACTTTTTTTCATGACTGATGATGGGTGGAAATAAACTCAAACACTTTGCCCATTGGCAAAGTAAACATTTGTCCTACAGTAAATGTTTGACTTAGTGCATTCTACCCCTTCTCCCTTGGCTACCTCTCTCAATCATCCACTAGGATTGGGTCAGGAATTTAGCCTTTTGTGGATTGTACGGCAGGGAACCCAGTACTCCTGAGGATTCTTGAGCTGGGTGTTAGGTCTGGAAGGGATTATTTCTACAGATGGATAGACCGACTGGAAAATCAGAGGGCTACAGAAGGAGTGTGGCACTGACTTGCTAGTTATCCCGAGCATACATTCCTCTGGTTGGCCAGGTTAGACAACCAATGGTTGCTCTGGTACTGTATTTGTGGCAATAGTAGAGCCGTTTTCTTGACACACCGGAATTTTACTGTATCAGAGAAAAGTATTTTCTTTTAAAGTAATACAATGCCTGGAGTTCTCCTATAACTGTTGATTCTTACTGTACTTAAATCATTCTAATTCAGCCTCCCCCAAAACCTCCTTTTCATAAACACACCACTTGACTTTTAATGAAGAAATGTTGCCATGTGTTTCTCATGCAGTCCTCATGAATATGTATTATTGCTAAATATTTTAAAGCATTACAAATATCTATTCTGTGATGTAATGAGCAACATAGTGGAAGAACATCTGGTCTTGAACATTAGCATAGCTCTAAGTCCTTTGAACTTACCTGCTTGACAAATGATATAAAACAGTCTAGTTTCTGTGAATAAGCAAATTAATTCACATGTCCATGTAGGCTGAATCATAGCCGGCTGGATGCAATGGTCAAACACAATTATACAATCTAAAAATACAGGCTCCTGCTCTCGGGACAAATCTGGATTTGTAGTTTGCGCACTTCCTATACACAAGTGGGCTGAGATGTAAAATGTTTTCCTGTATGTTATTTTTAGTAAATAAAACTAACCACACAGGGTGGATCATTTGTGGTAAGCACATTGTGGGTTACAGAAGGGTGCTTGGGAAGTCCATTTCTATATTACTCTTAAAGTTCCAGTAGTTGTTATTTAAAAAAAAGGATTCTGTCTCCTTTGGACAAAGAAAGAAATATACAAAATTCCAAGGCTGACCCATTATATTGCAAATTCTATTTATTCCTCTGCTAACATTTCCTTTCAGTATAAGTCCATGTTTAAAGATCAGCAATGTTAAGGTGCATACACACAGTCAGATGTGTCAGATGAATGATTTAAGCAACGATTTGAACTACGAATGATTTTTCACTGCATTAAAATGAATGGAATCGTCCAAATCTGACTGCAACATCAAATGTCAGATATCGTTATCTGACAAGCTGAACGCGCATCGTTCATCTGACAAACATGTCAGATATGTCAGATTTTCCTTCAGATGTGAACGATTGAACGATTTTTAAAATAGTTATCGTTCAGATCTGAAGTAAAATCTGACTGTGTGTATGAACCATTACCTTTGTACGTTATCAGTGTTAGTACTAGACATGTATTGTGTATGAATTAAGTATGCAAATAATATAGTAATATATATGTGGGTTGGAATAAATATTATAGAAGTAATCTTTTTTGTCCCTCGGATGCTAGGTTAATAAATGTTGTACATGTCCTTTGAAAGACATTGCATCTTTGATAACATGAGACATATGGCTGCTTTAAATAGATATCCTTTTTTCTGTGTCAAAGCAACATCCTTAGTCTTTCTGTGTATTAATAATGAATTTATTCACCAACTACAAAGGTGTGAAAAAGGAAAGCGTGTTTGTTTCTTGACGTCTTTTTATGACAGATCTTCAGATGTAAGAAATCTAATTAATGAGCTTGGTAAATTTAACAGCAAATAATAACTAAGACTGAAGCTTGTACTTGAAACGTGTTTTTCAGGTCCTTACAGGTAGCTGTAGCTGTACACTAAGTATAGAGCCAATGTTCAGAAATGTTTCAGTTTGTTGCAGTTATGGTTTATGAACTACCTATCCTATCTGTGTACAGTTAATCATAAGGGCACTTACCAAATGGTATGGTGTTAAATGTATAGTACAGGCATGTCCTCATACACTGGGGGTTCAGTCCCGAGCATCTTTCTCCCTCAAAATGTGTATCTTCAGTGCATATATAAAATGACTGGGGGAGACAGAACTACATTACTAGCTTGCACTGATCAATTAGATGTGTGACATTTGTACATTTGTGTGCAAATTAGGCCCGTATTCAATTAAAGGCAATAATTTTCGCCTATTGACTCTTTTCGCCTGGTCGGAACTTATCTCCAAATTCAATTCCAGCCAGAATTCTCCTAAGCGGAAACTCAATGCAATGTAATAGGCGAAAAAGTTTCTCCTAAGAGTAGTAGGTGAAAAGAGTACAAAATCTTTATTTTGGGGTGCAAACGTGGGGAAACGACCCATAACCCTTGGGACAGTCCCCTAATGGACAATTCTGGCAAAAAACCAAAAACCTAAGAACACCCCAAAAAAGTACTTTCATTTTTGCGGCAGAAAAGTAAAAAGTGGGGTGACAAGCATAATAACTAGCGAAATAGACTTCTTGGGGGTCTGCAAGGATGGGTCAGGTGTTTTTAGGATTGCAGGTGCATGTCGCAGGTGCGTTTTTGAAATTTTTAAAAGATCACTTTACAGACATAAAAATGTGCTAGCACAGGAAGCAGTCGGGAAGCCAATGGACGGAATCCCAACCGTCGGCTTCCCGACTGTCTAATCCCGGCAAGGGTTAAATGACAGGTGACGAAATCCCGACGCCTGTCATTTTCCCTACGTCGGGAGCCCGACACCCGGCTTACCGATTGAAGGTAATCCGGGCACCTGGCGCGGATAGAGAAGGGTTAGGTTTAGGATTCCCAGGGGGACTTAGGGTTGGGCACCCCCTGGGAGGTCAGGTTTAGGCTAGGGGAAGGGAGGGTTAGGCACCCCCGGGGGGAGGTTAAGGTTAGGCACCCCCCCGGGGGATTTAGGTTTAGATGGTGGGGAAGTGGGGGTTAGGTTTAGGCACTTGGAGGATTAGGGTTAGGCACCCCTAAGGGAGGGTTAGGGGGTAGAATAGGTTAGTCAATACTTACCTTTCGATGACTGGGATTTTAATTCGGCCGGCGGTAAATCATACTGAATCCACTAGCACCCAGTTTCAAGTACCCCAAATTTGACTGGACTACTTATTTTCACACAAAAAAACTGCTTTATGCTATTCTTCACCACTTGTGCAAAGACGCTAATAAGAAGCAATTTAAACAACTTAAGTACCCCAAACACTTTTATTAGGGCTGTTAGTACACATCTACATTGATTCACTATGTTAGTGCATGTTTTTTTGGTGGTCAGACTGATTTCCCCACTTCAGACAGTACTTTCCGCCTGTTCCGTATTCGCCGCTTTCCGTTTTCACGTGTTTAGGAATTGAATATGGCGCAAAGCGGGGACGCGCACGAAAAGTTTTCTCCTCTAAAACAGGCGAAGGAGGCAGAAAGTTTGGCAGGCGAAAAGTCTGGACTTTTTGCCTCTAATTGAATACAGGCCTTAATCTGAGGCAGTATACAAAGTGCTACAATGCAGCGTTCGCTGGTTTTTCTCATGCCGAGTTCTGTTGTGCTTCATTTGTGACTTTGTATGTGTTTAAAACAAATTCCTTTGTGGTTAAAGTCGCAGGCTAGCGACTCTAACACACTTTGAGTGGTATATTGATGCACCTGTGATGCGAATAAGATGCATAATTTAAAGAAAAAAATGGTATGCTACAGTTCTCGGAGCTGCTTAATTGCGCCAGCTGTCTTGTGCCATATGATGTATAGACGCTAGTTTTATGCAGTCACATCTGTAAATGAAACAGACAGTATTGGAAAAAAAATCACAGTGCAATGCAAAAACTCCCATGCACAAAGCTGCCAAATGGCCTCTAATGCAAACATTTAGAAAATACAGAACATGTATGTACAGTAGGTGATGTTTGTGCTTCCGTTTTTTTAATCTATAAATTAAGCACTGTGGGCCTGATTCATTACAGATCGCAGCTGCAATTACGCACGTAGACCCGCTACAAAAATATGCCAATGATTGTGATCTCTATGCCATCACATCCCAACATAAGGACACCCACTTCCCCTTACTCACATCCGTAATATTTTGCAAGTATGCAAAACCATAAGTAACATTGAGTACCATCGGAGCCTCACGCATACTTGCACAAGGTCAGTTGCGTATGTCACCTCAGTGGCTAATTTATGCGCGCCCGTTTTAACGGCGTTCAAATGTACTGACACGCCTGCGTTTCGCCGACCACCCCCACTTCAACATCCCCTTATGCTCTCTTCCTGTCAATCACTCTGCGATGGGTCTGTGTGGTCTCTGCGATTGCAGTGATACCTTCGTGCACTGCAATGCATACACAGTACGCAACAATTGTCCATCTGCATGCGTTATCACAACTGCGATCCTTGCTGAATCAGGCCCTGTGTATGGTATATTAGTGTGTAGTCATCATTCGGAAATGTTGCTACACATTGTCGTGCCTTTTTCTTTCTCTTCTTCATTTTTAATTGCTCAATCATTTCACATTAAATAGTTTACAGGCACACATGCACACGCACACAGCAAATTATTATCACCACCAGACAATTAGATGGAAAGTAGCCATTCCGCAGATAATACTGACGTAGAATCAGTCAAATTAAAAAAAATTTATACCAATGTTGTAGCTTTACATTCACCAGAGTATGATGCAAGTCTACAAATATACCTATTAGGCTGGAGTTATATGTGCAATCAGATCATATACACAGGAAATGGTTTACACTGAACCCCACAATTTCCCTTTTCTCAGTTTGGTGTGAGAAGGCAGCCAGCAAATGTCATCTCATAGCGTACAGTAATTATAACATTTTACAAATAATATACAGATGATTTTAGGTTTCACTAATTAATATATATATATATATATCATTGTCCGAAATCCACATTTATTAAAAAGCCAAAATATTGTAACATTAAAAAAATATTGATTGTACAACTGTACAGGTCTTCTGGATTGAAATTAATGAAATAAAGTGTTAAAGGAAATTCCTCATGATAAATCAGATTTAGGCCCTGATTCAGACCCGCAGGTCTGAAGGGCGTTTTTTTTTTTAGGTCCGGCCTTCTGGCCGCTCGCTAAGATGTGGGTGACCACCCACCGCTTTTGCGAGCGGCCAGGTGATGGTCGCGACCATTGCGACCATCGGACTTGCGACGAGACCCTAGTGGTAGGGTCTCATCTGCCGCAAGCCCCAGTGAGCTTCCGGCTCTAATAGAGCCGGAAGCTCTCTACTGACATCACTGGTGATGTCAGTAGGGCCGCCCACAAACGGCAGGCGTTCCTTCGGGAACGCCTCCGTTTGGCCAGCCAACCCCCCCTCCCCGCCTACATAACGGAGCGAGTGTGCACTGCCCAGCCATCGACCCGCTGCGAGCGCTATGCACTTGCGAGCGGGTCTGAATCAGGCCCTTAGTACCAGGAACATTTTCTTACACTTCCAGAAAAATAAACATCCAATGATGTAACTCGGGGCCTGATTCAGAGATGTACGTTCATCCGACGATGGACGTAAATCTCCAACTGATTGACATGCTGCGGCATCAGGGTGGCGCGCCTGGTCACAGTTCCCGGAAACGGGGGCATGTCGACCCTGTTTTCCAGGAGAGACAAGGCCAGGATCTGAGTCGATGGATGCAGATTCCTGCCCTCTTACGTGGCTAGCAACCAGTCAGGCTGCGGGAAGCTTCAGCTCCTGCAATCTGAGCAAAGAAGCAACCAGTCCCGATGGTTCCGATGGTGATCTCAGCCTGCGACGTCAGTCACAGTGCTGGGATCGCTAATGCAGCAAGGAGGTGTCTGACACGCCCTTCTGCACTTGCATCAGAGATGGACGGATTTGCTCAGCTGCTTGTGTGCAGTTGTGCAAATCCGTCCATCTCTGAATCAGGTCCTCAATCTCTTCAATTTTCAGAGATGTACTCTAATGCAAACAAAACTGCATACTCTCATGGATTACAGTTGCTAAAACCTTCCAAAGAGCAGCCAAGCATAGAGACACCCACTACTAACTTTTTTTTTCCGTCTGGTGACATACAACCGCATAAACATTGGTAACATCGACATACATCGGACTGCCATGCTGCATATGCAGCATGAACACAGAAAAGAGAAAGGAAAAAGGGTTGTCTTTTTGGTTGGCACACTAGGAATTTATCATAAAAAGTATTGAATTAATTTAAAATTTAATGCCTCACCAGTGAAATATTAAAAGAATATTATATCATATACAAAAAATAAAATATGCAATGTGTATTTATACATTAAACTTCTCACCATATGCTCTAATGTTGTTTCAAGTTAAATGTTTTAATGTACTTCGGGATAAAAAATATTCCCTATTTTGACCCGTGCATTTACATATGATAGTCGGTGTATTCACTTTTCCAGCAATCTAATAGCAATTCATCACAAGTGTTTCCATATAATAAGTTGCTTCTATTCACAAGCAGGGGCGTATTTGTAATTGGTGCACCTTGCACCCATATTATACTTACCTCTTCGGAGTCCCACGTCGGCGCCAGTGTCAGTGCTGTTAAAACACCAGGAAAATAGCCGCCATGGGCATTTTCCCGTCGTTTTATGCAGTACAGAGAAACTGGCCACCACGGCCATTTTCCCGGTGACCTGCGCATGCACTATAGACTCTGGGCACACTCTAGTACCCAGAGTCTTTCAGTGCGGTGCTGAGCTCAGTGCGCTGCCGGCCGCCGGACTGAGAGGAGGGGGCCCATGACTGAGACTGCACGCGTGCCCTCTCCGTTCTTGAAACGCCCCTGTTCACAAGGGTTCCGTTATAAATACCATGTGAATAGTCGGCTTATAAGTATCAAAATATAGTTGTCAGAGTAATTAATTAATATACCAAATTTGTCATGTGATGTTACATACATCTCCTAGATGTTAATCCAAGAATTTGCACACTTTCAAATTGTTCATTTAATTTGGTGATTTGGTGTACTAATACCCTTAGTCATATCATAAAGGATGTTACAGTAATTGTGCACATTGGGGTACAGTGTATAGCTGTGACATAAATGAATATTCCTTACACAACATTGTCCAATAGCACCTACTCATTCAATGTTAAACCGACTTATTAGTAGTATATTTACCACAAAATCCTGTTAGTAGTCTAAACTGCAGTAGCTTGTTTCCACAGGATTGTGGTTATAGAAATACTATATAATTAATTTAGGCAAGTTCACCAATATCACCCTAATACCGCTTTCACACAGAATGCGTGAAATTATCACGGCTTTTACTCAGCATTTAAATGCCGGTGGGTTTGCTGGTAATAGACTTACTGTACCCCCCTTTCACACAGAAAACAAAATTACCGGGTAAAGCACTTTTACCTGGTAATTTGCAGATCAACACAGGTTGTTACCTGCTTTTTACCAGGGTCGGAGACCTGGCAATTTCGACGCGGGTTGACCCTTTCACACAGAAAAAAATCCTGCATTGATCTGCAAAGTACCGGGTAAAAGTGCTTTACCCGGTAATTTCATTTTCTGTGTGTAATGGGTATAATAGGTAAATTGGGCAATGTATGTTGAAATTCAATTTTATAGTCCACAATTACCAGTATATTCTGCAAACTTAGTAATGTGAATATTTATAATCGTGTGTCATTAGGGGCAGGGGCGTATCTATAATGGGTGCAGGGTGTGCGGGGCACACGGGCCCCTGGGTCCAGGTGGGCCCATAAAGCATACCCTGCACCCATTAGTTTTATACCTACCTGTCCATAGTTCTGCTCTGCAGCGCTGAGCCGGCACTGCAGAGCTGCAAAAATCACTGGGAAAATGGCGCAGCCATTTTCCTGGTGTCACGCATGCGCAGTGCTGCCGTCTCTGGAAAACTAGCAAAGGTGCCTTATTCCCAGAGACCAGCACATTCGCAGTAGATTCTGTCACTAAGTCAGTATCTACTGCCCCCGGTGCACCGTGGCACCACCTGAGAGAGGAGGGGGCCTGCACTGAGTCTACACACGGACCCCTTCCTCTCTTAAAATGCCCCTGATTAGGGATATCATGTGGATAAAATTATCCTCTCTGTCTCACCAAATTGCAGAAAGCAATAAACCTATATTCACTTATTGGTATAATTTCTCAAAGTTCTTTCAAGCCTATTATACTCCATCAAATTTCTCATTCAATCTGAGGGAAATGAAATGTTGCCTAATAGTGTTAATCATTCATCCTAAGGTTTACGTAAGAACCGAATGTTGTGCACAGTGGCGTAACTGGGGTATTTGGAGCCCAGGGCAAATTTGAAAATGGAGCCCCCCCCCCCCCCCCCTATATGCGCGCGGCAAAAAATGGGCATGGCCACTGAAAAATGGGGTGTGTCAACATGACACACACCCCTTTCTTGTCACTGGGAAAATTTCTTTCCATTTGCACCTTAATGCAGTGCCCCTTATACAGTCCCCCCACTATGCAGTGCCCCTAGTAGTGGTCCCCCTTATGCAGGCCCCGATTAGTTCCCCTTATACAGGCCCCCAGTAGTGGTGCCCCCGTATGCAGTGCCCCTTACACAGTGCCCCCTGTAGTGATCCCTCATATGCAGGACCCCAGTAGTTCCCCTTATACAGTGCCCCCAGTAGTGATCCCTCATATGCAGGCCCCCAGTAGTGATCCCCCATATACAGTGCCCCCAGTAGTTGTCCCCCTTATGCAGTGCCCCCTGTAGTGGTTCTTCCTTTTCAGTGCCCCCTGTAGTGGACCCCCCTGTGCAGTGCCCCCAGTAGTGAGCCCCTTATATAGTGCCCCCAGTAGTAGTCCCTTCTATACAGTGCCCTTTATATAGTTCCCCCAGTAGGAGTCCCCCTTGATGCAGTGCCCCCTGTAGTAGTCCTCCAGAATGCAGTGCCCACAGTAGTATCCCCCCCTCAGTGGTAGTCCCCAGTAGTGGTTCCCCATGATACAGTGCCCACAGTAGTACCCCCCCAGTGGTAATCCACAGTAGTGGTCCTCCACGATGCAGTGCCCACAGTAGTATCCCCCCCAGTAGTGGTCCCCCCTGAAGCAGTGCCCTCAGTAGTATCCCCCCCCAGTAGTATCCACCCAGTAGTGCCCTCCCCCTGAGGCAGTGCCCCAGTAGTATCCCCCCCAAATAGTTGTCCCCAGTAGTGGTCCCCCTCCCAAAGCAGTGCCCCCAGTAGTATCCCCCACCCTGTAGCAGTCCCCAGTCATGGTCCCCCCCCCACCTGAAGCAGTGCCCACAGTAGTATCCCCCCCAGTAGTGCCCCCAGCAGTAGTCCCCTACTTTGTAATAGGGCGCGCGCCCCCCCCCAAATACACACTAAAATTAAACAAAAGAAAAATACTTACCTGTATCCACGCTCCTGCTCCCGCTGCCGTCCGCACGTCCATCCTCCCGGGCCGGGCCGCTTTGCATTATGGGAGAGACGTCATGACATCATGACGTTTCTCCCATTACCACTGCAGGAGCCGGACGGAAGCCCGACTCTTGCAGTGGGCGCGCAGCAGTCATTGAGAGTCTATCTGACTCTCATTGGCTGCTGATTCACATACACATCGCTGCCGCTCGGCAGTGATGTGTGTGCAGCAGCAGCAGCCAATGAGAGTCTGTCAGTGCTGGCGGCGATGTGTGTGTTATGCACAGTCTGAGCCCGCCTGCCACCCTCCTCCTGGCACTATTGGGCAAGCGCTCAGGGGGAGGGAACGGGCTCAGCTGTGCAGCACAGGACCGGCGCTGGAAGCCTAGTGCCGGTCCTGTGTAAATGTGTAGCGCTGACCGTGCTCACTGCGGTCGGCGCTACACTGGCTAACTAGGGCGGGCAGGCACCGTGGCCGGCAGCGCCCCCCCCGCGCCGCTGGTCCCACGGCGCCCAGGGCACACACCCTGCTCGCCCAGCCCTAGTTATGCCACTGGTTATGCAATAGAAACATAAATCACACCTTGTGGTTGGAGTAGTTAGTTTGTATAAATATGAGCTGTCTCTGTAGAATCTAGCTAAACAAAATTGTGTTTCTAATGCCGGGCATACACTATACAATTGTCGGGGCGATATGCCCGCTATCAGCGGATCCCCCCGATAATTGCACTGTGCCAATTTGGAAGTGTGCCAATTCTTGGATTAATATCTAGGGTATGTATGTAACATCACATGACAAATTTGGTATATTAATTACTCTGACAGCTATATTTTGATACTAATAAGCTGACTATTCATACGGTATTTATAATGGAACCCTTGTGAATAGAAGCAACTTCTTATATTGAAACACTTGCGGTGAATTGCTATTAGATAGCTGGAATAGTGGATACATATATATCATATATAAATGCACATGTCATAATAGGTAATATTTTTTAGCCCAAAGTACTGTACATTAAAACATTTAACTTGAAACAACATTAGAGCAGATCATAAATGGACAGTGAGAAGTTTAAAGTATAATTGCACATTCCATCTTTTTTTATTTTTTCGTCTATATAATTAATATGTATATGATATAATATTCTTTTAATATTTCACTGGTGAGGCATTCAGTTTTATACTTTTTAGGATAAATTCCTATAGTGCGCCAAGCAAAAAGACAACCCTTTTCCTTTCTCTTTTTTTTTTAGTGTCATGAATATTTATTGTCTCTAGCAGCACCCCCGCATTAGTACATGTATTGGACATTTGTAAATTATGATCCGGGGTTCTCCATTAATTTAATGATACCAACTAGTGCAGAAGTGATCCCTTTTACCTTAATCCAGTATTTGTATATGCATATGCGGCATGTCTGATCAGCCGCTAACACTGCGTCTCTCCTGACATGCAGAGAGCTCTGCTGCACAGGAGATCATGATATGTGATTTATGCACGCCCATGAAACTGTGTGTAAATGGTCAGACATGCCTGCATTTGCCTAGCCAACCGTTTCCTCCCCTACAGGTAACTTCCTGTCATTCACTTTGCGAATGGATCCTCTGTGCGGGCATAATCGCAAATCAGTAGCTGTTCATACGCAGTGTGGCTCACACACATGCGCAATGGCTAACAATCGCTTGATCTTGCGTAAAAATCGTTATTGCGTCCATCTCTGAATCAGGCCCTTTGTGTGTTATATAAAGGCTACAAAAATTTTTTTATAGAATTATATGTGAGCACAGTAAAATTTTCCCTTTAACAAAGAAAATCCTGTGAGCTACCAATAGTCTCTGAAAGGAAAAGAAAGAAATAAGCAGATACATACACTGATGAACAAAAAAAACTATTAAACCTAAACTATTTAACATAAAAAATCAAATAGTCTTCTTTATTCTAGTATTTTTCCACAGATGCCTCCATCTCATTCCTTATCCTAAATAGAGATGCATGTTCTCTAGTTCGTCAAATGAGTTCAGATAGACTAAAGGTGGGTACACACTGCACAGATAAATCTGCATTCGATGGATCTGCAGATATATCTGTAGATCAGTGGTTCTCAAACTCAGGGCCTGATTCAGAGCCGGACGCTATTTGCGAACGGTCGTTCAGAAAAAGGGGCCGGCTATTTAAATTGAGCGCTCGCTCTTTGCGGTCTGTTGACGCCTCTAATGTCTGAGCGAGTGAACTAAATATGAGCTCGCTATTTTGTAAAGACGCCCCCTGGCCGCTCGCATCCTACGTCATCTCCGCTATTTATTTGATTAATCAAGTACATCGAAAGGCATCTGAACTGCTCGCAGTGCTTGTGGTTGGATTTTCCTACCACAATCATGCGAACAGTTCAGGCAACCAAGTGACGTGGTCGATGACGCTGCTTTGTTAATTATGCACACCCTTAAAATGCCCGTTTTGACCGTTTGGCACACCTGCGTTGGGATCTCCACCCACCGTTTTCAAGCACCTCCCCCTGTTACCACAAACAAACGCCTCATTCTGTCACTCAAATTAGCAGGCATTCGCTATTTTGCGAGCACACAATTTCCGACCGCAATGACTGGTTCGCGCATTCGTATTACAACCCATATGCATGTGCAGTTGTGCGAACATCGCTCGGAGCGAACGAGCGGCCGCTTACGAGCAGGTGCACAGGTGTAATCATTACTCACTGACACATTTTTAAAGGTCCACAGGTGGAGCTAATTATTTCACTTGATTCAGTGTGGAGACATGAAAAACATGCACTGTTTGTTCGGTCCTGAGGACCGAGTTTGAGAACCTGTGCTGTAGATGATTGGCATTTATACATACTGATCGACCATGTCCCATCCCCCTCCCTGCGGCCTCTTCTGCATGTGTAAGGGCGGTCAGGAGACCGCCTGAACACATTGCCCGATGGACAGATATATCTACCATCGGCTGTGCAGCACAGCCAACCCGATATGTCTGTGTACAACGTCGTTCACACTCGCAAACATATCGCTGGTACACATTTGCCACGGGCACCAGATATATTGGCCAATCAGTCGATCGGCTAATATATCTGTCAGTGTGTACCCAGCTTCAAAGTTAGATCTGAATTCTAGCATGGTGAGCTGGGATGGTCATGTTCAAGCTGGTTGGAACCTAAATATTTACATTGCGTGGTCTGTTTTAAAGGAACTTCATATGAACTGCTAACTAAAACAGTGATATTCGATGTTGAGTTAAAAAAAAAAGATATGAAATGTAGCCATTGTTTGCTGAATGTGCAACTCTAAACACAGTTTATTTTCATGTCTATTGCTTTCACTGAGCTACGAACTTTGAACTCGAACTATGAGCTGAAAACAGCCAAGTTTCAGGCCCATGAACCTGCCAAATACAATTGAATTTTGAATCAGTTCAAATAATTTGAGCATCTCTAGCTCTATAAAAGCAATCCAAAATGTATACAATGGATATTATAACTTGAAAGACACGCTTAGTTACTCTATACTATTTTGTTCCCCGTCACACACCACCAGCTATTTACCATGCCCTGTCTGCCATGTCCCCACTCAGCCATGGAGAGCTTTAGTCCTTCATTCCTTTTTTAGAAACAAGCATTTCCATCTTTGACTCATCATCTATGCCTTTTAAAAAAATATTGTGCCATATTACAGTGCCCTCCATTTTCAAATTATGCCACATTACAGTGCCCCCAGTTCATATTATGCCACACTACACTATATCTACTTCATATTATACCACAATACAATGAACAGGTCAGATAATGCCACATTACATTGCCCAGTTCAGATTATGCCACATTACAGTACCCTCTTACTATTATAACATCCACCTCATACACTTCTCACTGAAAATGGAATGTCTCCCTGTACAGACTGGGCTATGGGCCAGAACCAATTGCTTAGCAGTCAAATTCGGGAGATTGCCATGCAACTACAGTATATAACCTTTGACCGGGGCCCCACAGCAGGGGCGTATCTGCCTATTGGCCTGGATGGCCCTTGCCAGGGGCGCCAGCTGAGGGGGGGCGCTGTTTCATCACTAGCACATCATCTCCTGTCTCCTCTGCTCTTAGCAGTGTCCCGCAGTCAGCTGCAGCAAAGATCCCTGGTCTCCTTCTGTCTGCTCTGCTCTAACCAGTGTTCTCCATTGATTTTTACTATGTATTAGCCTTCTTATACAGTTAGGTCCATAAATATTGGGACATTGACAGAATTTTCAGATTTTGGCCTCTATTCACCACCCAATGGTTTTGAAATGAAACAAACAAGATGTGCTTTAACTGCAGACTTTCAGATTTAATTTGAGGGTAATTACATCCAAATCGGGTGAACGGTGTAGGAATTACAACAGTTTCAATATGTGCCTCCCACTTTTTAAGGGGCCAAAAGTAATGGGACTATCAACTCAAAAGCTATTTCATGGACAGGTATGGGCTATTCCCTCATTATTTCATTATCAATTAAGCAGGTAAAAGGTCTGGAGTTGATTCTAGGTGTGACATTTGCATTTGGAATCAGTTGCTGTCAACTCTCAATATGAGATCCAAAGAGCTGTCACTATCAGTGAAGCAAGCCATCATTAGGCTGAAAAATCAAAACAAACCCATCAGAGAGATAGCAAAACCATTTGGTGTGGCCAAATCAACTGTTTGGAACATTCTTAAAAAGAAAGAACGCACCGGAGAGCTCAGCAACACCAAAAGACCTGGAAGACCACGGAAAACAACTATGGGGGATGACAAAAGAATTATTTCCCTGGTGAAGAAAAACCCCTTCACAACAGTTGGCCAAATCAAGAACACTCTCCAGGAGGTAGATGTATATGTGTCAAAGTCAACAATCAAGAGAAGACTTCACAAGAGTGAATATAGAGGGTTCACCACAAGATGCAAACCATTGGTGAGCCACAAAAACAGGAAGACCAGATTAGAGTTTGCCAAACAACATCTAAAAAAGCCATTACAATTCTGGAACAACATCCTATTGACAGATGAGACAAAGATCAACTTGTACCAGAGAGATGGGAAGAGAAGAGAAGGAAAGGAACTGCTCATGATCCAAAACATACCACCTCATCAGTCAAGCATGGTGGTGGTAGTGTCATGGTGTGTGCTTGTATGGCTGCCAATGGAACTGGTTCCCTTGTATTTATTGATGATGTGACTGCTGACAAAAGCAGCAGAATGAATTCTGAAGTGTTTTGGGCAATATTATATGCTCATATTCAGTCAAATGCTTCAGAACTCATTGGACAGCTCTTCACAGTGCAGATGGACAATGACCCGAAGCATACTGCAAAAGCAACCAAAGAGTTTTTTAAGGCTAAAACGTGGAATGTTATGCAATGGCCAAGTCAATCCCCTGACCTGAATCCGATTGAGCATGCATTTCACTTGATGAAGACAAAACTGAAGGGAAAATGCCCCAAGAACAAGCAGGAACTGAAGACATTTGCAGTAGAGGCCTGGCAGAGCATCACCAGGGATGAAACCCAGCGTCTGGTGATGTCTATGCGTTCCAGACTTCAGGCTGTAATTGCCTGCAAAGGATTTGCAACAAAGTATTAAAAAGTGAAAGTTAGATTTAGGATTGTTTAGTTTGTCCCATTACTTTTGGCCCCTTAAAAAGTGGGAGGCACATATAGAAACCGTTGTAATTCCTACACCGTTCACCTGATTTGGATGTAATTACCCTCAAATTAAATCTGAAAGTCTGCAGTTAAATTCCATCTTGTTTGTTTCATTTCAAAGCCATTGTGGTGGTGAATAGAGACCAAAATATGAAAATTCTATCAATGTCCCAATATTTATGGACCTGACTGTATGGCCCTTTATCAGAAACATTTAAAATTAGGGAGAGTACATTTTTTTTATTTTTATCCCTAATATATTTCATCCCCCACAATACCCAACACATACCAATCACCACTCACTAATTCCAATATATCAACTGTGCAGGAAAAGAGTGCAAGCACCACATCAATGACAAGGCTCTATTCGCAAGGTAATTTGCATATATGCAAATTATTTGCCCACAATGCATCTTGTTTGTTATTGATGCCCTCTTTTCCTGTGTTGTTGACATATACAAATTAATAAACAGTGCTTTTCATGTAGTAAGTGTTATAACTGAAAAAAAAAATAATTATATATATATATATATATATATATATATACAGATCCAAAAAGCGGCACTCAACGGACTTCCAATAAGGACATTACACCAACTCCTTTTGCAACGTTTCGGGCTTTATTGCCCTTCGTCAGGCTGCATACACATCAATACAGACTTTGTGTGATAACTCACCTTAAATACCTGCTGTCCCTCCTCGGTCTGCTCCAGGTCCCGCTGGCTACCCGTCGTCCCGCGTGCAGTACTTCCGGTAAAAGCCGGAAACACCTCAGCACATCAGTGACGCGGCCGTCACCATGGAAACCCGGTGCCTGCCGAGGGAAACAACATAACATGCACCACGTGAAAAAACATACAAAGACAGTAACAAACATAGATTTACAACTTAAAAACGGTAATAAGTGCTTAAGCTATCCACATGCGGCATACTTAGAAGTGTAACATATAATCATATGTAGATATATTATCAATGATACAAGAGACTTATAGTTATTTCACTTGTAGGAATGGAAATCAGCTACACCTGAAGAACAACAAAAGACATGGACGGAGTAACTCTAACAAAAAATATTATAATTTAGCTGTTCATTCAGACCCTTGGGTCTGACAGTGTCCAAATAATGGATCCATTTGGCTTCCATCATCAGCAATTTTTTATTCCTATCACCCCTCCTTCCGTCTTCAGGAACATGATCTATTATCATATATTTTAAGTTAGACAGATTGTGCTTGGCCTCCACAAAGTGACGAGCCAACGGTTGTTCCGTCGCCTTACCATTAATGGCAGATCTGATCGCCGTTCTGTGTAGGGCCATGCGTTCCTTAAAGGAACGCACGGTTTTCCCTACATAGCAGAGTCCACAGTGGCATTTAATTAAATACACAACAAACATGCTTGAACAGGACAGGCGATGCCTTATTTAAAATCTTTGTCCCGAATGAGGGTGATGAAAGAATTTGCCCGTCAACATATATCCACACGTCGTGCACCCCAGGCATTTGTAGCATCCATTGGTTGGTCTGCATGCTACCTGAGGGGACTTACTGTAATGTGTAATATCTGAGCGAACGACCCAATCCTTGATATTCCTTCCCCTCTTGTAACATGGTCTGATCCTTGTTTTTTTAAGAGATACTAGATCTATATCATTCTGAATTATCGGCCATAATTCTTTGCTAGCCTTGTTAATGTCACTTTGTGCTGTGCTGTAGGTGTATACCCAATTCAGAACATTGTCCATCTGGTCTTTATCCTTATGTTTCAACGTATCTTCCCTTGATACACGATCCACTTTACTCCGTGCTGTCCGCAATATTTTTTCAGAGTATCCTCTTGCTCTAAACTTCTCTACCATTAAATCCATCTCCTCATCCAGCATGGAAGGGTCACTTGTCACTCTTTTGACCCTTAGTAATTGGGAATATGGTAGGCTATTAATAGTTGTAGCCGGATGAAAACTATCCGCCCTCAGCAATGTATTCCTATCCGTTGGCTTTGAATACATCTTAGTGGATATTAGGTTGTTGTTCACCATAATAGTGACATCCAGAAAGTTTATTTGAACTAAACTCATGTCATATGTGAATTTAATCGGGTGGTCAAGCTCATTTATCGTTTCAATTACATCTTTAAGATCGTTACAATCGCCTCTCCAAAAAAGAATCACATCGTCAATGTACCGCCTATAAAACAAAATTCTGTCCCGCACATCCCGATTGAAGAAAAAATCCCTTTCTACTTTGGCCATATATGCGTTCGCATATGTCGGTGCCACGTGCGATCCCATGGCACATCCACTTTTTTGCATATAATAATGGCCATCAAAGTAAAAGTAATTCCTCCTCAGTGTCATATCCAATAAAGTCAGAAAAAAATCTATGCGTGGACCCTGATATAAGGTATTGTTGGTAATCAAATCTTCAACTGCCTCCAATCCTCCAATGTGGGGTATATTGGTATAGAGGCTTGAGATATCTAAGGTACATAACCATGTATTATCCGGCACTTCACTAATATCCATAAGACTTAAAAGCAGATCAGTAGTATCCTTCAGGTAGGTATCACCCGCCTGTACACAGGGTTGCAGAAAGTGATCCAAATATAGCGAGATATTACTATATAGGGAGTCTCTGGCTGACACTATCGGGCGTCCCGGTGGATGGGTCAGGCTCTTGTGGATCTTAGGAAGCGTATACAAGAGAGGTACCCTTGGATAATCAATAGTTAGAAACTTACAAGTTTCTTCCGTAATGGTACCACCATTTACAGCTGCCATGAGCAGTTTATCAACCTCTATTTTAAAGGTATCAGTCGGATCCTTTCTTAATTTCTCATATACTGATATGTTGGCTAATTGGCTGTATATATCCTGACCGTATTAGTCCACATCGAGCACCACTATTCCTCCCCCCTTATCCGCTGGTCTCACAACAATGTCCTTGTAATTACTAAGGCTTTTCAAAGCACCCCATTCCTCTTTCGTTAAGTTGTTTCTCTGGGGAGTTTTTTCTTTCAATTTTTCCGTTATATTGACATCCAGGGCCTTCATAAAACTATTTATGGCAATGTTGTTTAAAGGGGTTCAAACTGGGATCTGGTTCTAAATGGTTCCTTTTTTGTATACTGTATATTGGAACTTTTATTATCAAAATAACCCCTGAGTTTTAACTGTCTGTTTAGAAATTGGTGATCTATTTTCCAGTTTAGTAAATTCAATCTATTCGTTGGCACATACCCTAGACCTTTATCTAACACACTAATTTCCACTTCAGTTAACTCCCTACTGGACAAGTTGTATATCAAACTCATCTCCTTCTTCCTTTGCCTCTGGTTCCTTTTGCGGCATCTTTGTCCTCCTCTTCTCTTGTGTTGCCTACCCTTCCGCGCCCTGAACGGGTCTTCACCCCTAAAGGGGGTCTCTGATATGGAACCTTATGACTACTTGAGGCCTCATCCACTGATGTTGAGGGTAACTCACTTGATGAATGATTGTCCATCATACCCCTATGGCCGCGGAAATGTCGTTGTTGCATGTAACGTGTCTTCACTTCTGTACCTCCGGACAGCCAGCGATAGACCCTCCTCTCCTCATAATCTTTATTTACTACTTCAAATTTCGGCTTCTTGAAATATATTAATTCCTTTTTGTAGGTCTCCACCTGCTGTTGTAGCTTGTCTAATTCACACTTGCCTCGGTCTCCCTGTAGTTGTGACTTGTTCTTATTCATATATTCTACAATTCTTTGTTTTACTAGAGTCAATTCTCTAGCTGACTCCTCCACTACCAATGTCATCAAATCTAGAGAGCATTTGTTATGTTATGTTGTTTCCCTCGGCAGGCCCCGGGTTTCCATGGTGACGGCCGCGTCACTGATGTGCTGAGGTGTTTCCGGCTTTTACCGGAAGTACTGCACGCGGGACGACGGGTGGCCAGCGGGACCTGGAGCAGACCGAGGAGGGACAGCAGGTATTTAAGGTGAGTTATCACACAAAGTCTGTATTGATGTGTATGCAGCCTGACGAAGGGCAATAAAGCCCGAAACGTTGCAAAAGGAGTTGGTGTAATGTCCTTATTGGAAGTCCGTTGAGTGCCGCTTTTTGGATCTGTATATACATGTGTTAGCGGGCACCGCGGCGCTTTGAATTGCATGGGAAGGAGTGTGCCGCATTTGTGGATTTACTATATATATATATATATATATATATATATATATATATTGTCTCCCTATTTCTACAAGCATGTAAATTGAACTACCCCAAGTGTAAGTGTAATAATTTTATGATTTTCTCATTTTGGGGGACTGGCTATGAACTTGTTAGGTGGTGGTTAACCCCGTGTTGGGAATAAGACATGTTCTATATGGACTGTCTTCATTCTTATGTGGGAAAATATAAAAGATCCATCATCCCAGTAAATTAAAGGTGGAGTGTAGGTATCAGTTGTTAAAAAGTGTAATGCAGTATAGATAGCCCAATTTGAACATATGTAAATTATGTTACCCATAATGCATTTTGTTTGTTTTTGATTCAATGTTTTTAAGCTTTTCCTGTGTTTTTTTGCATAAATAAATTTATATATAGTGGTTTTTTTTTTTTTTTAGTAGAAGCAGTCATTGGAGGGGGGCACCAGTCCCTTAGTTTGCCAGGGGCGCTCGGACCCCTAGATACACCCCTGCCCCACAGCAACGCCCATGTTGCATGGCATTATGCTTGACTTTGTCCATCTGTTAACAATGATTGTGGTTGAAATAGCCAAACACACTAATTAGAAGGGGTGTCCATATAGTGTATTTCAGGGCAAAGCAAATCAACCACGATAAAAAAATGTAGTCATGAATTAGTAACAATAATCCTAAATCTCAATATGACATTTAATAAGTACACACAATACCAAACATAATATGCCACAGCCATCCACCTTATCATTTATTATGCTATGTCATCATGTAAGCCAGCTCCAAACTTAAGAAAAATACAAACTGGTTTTATAAAAACATATTCCTTTTAATTCTGGAAAGTAAACTGAATGCCTGCTGCAAGTCTACTCTTATCCCACGCTAGATTTTGCTCCTCCCATGCCCTAATACCAGCTCACTTTTCCCCAGGTTCTTGTCAGTCCTGCACAATCTTTTAGAAGAATGATCCTAATATCACATTTCATGGTTTAGTCACAATTGTGCATCATACTCATGATATTGACAATCTAATTCAGGTTTCTATTTACCCTTGTTCCCAAAAGCATCTTAGTCAATTAATTTGGGGGAACAATACAGCTAGAATATCAAAGGCCACAATGCATCAATTACTTGTGACAAGTATACTAAACTATCCGTATCAATTGTTTAGAAGCCCAAATTTAACAGTATATTGTTCATAAACATGAATGACATTCACACTGACTTTTGTGACTGGAATAGAATGGTATGTTAAATGTTTCTTGTTATTTCTAATAGCGTTATTACTGTATTTTAATTTAAACAGTACTGTACGTAAGTGTTGTTCATTTGTAAAGCGATTACAATATTGAGCATTTTTTTATGCACCTGTTACTTACTGGGTTCTACGTATTGTGGCAGTATCACCAGAGATGGCACTGGTGAGCAGCAGATTCTGTGTGGGGCAGGAGAGATCCGCCCACACAGAGAAGAAAAGGATTCTGGGAAGATGTGTAAGGGCTGCCCTTTGCACAGAGTCCAGGTGGGGCTGGAGCAGTCGGACAGTCCAGGTGGACTGCAGTCAGAGTGAAACAGGCCGGGTGGCCAGGGTCAGAAGGATGCAGGGAGAACCCTAAAACCTCTGACAAGAACCTTGTGGAGCTGTGGCAGCCAGCTAAGCCAGGCCAGAGCCTGTGTTACCCTGCAGGAAGCAGGGCTGAGACTGAAATTGTGAGTAGGCCAGAAGGCCAGTCCAGATCTGCATATGGCAGAGGGGAGCTACCAAGATTTGGACATTTCATGTGAGAAAGACTTTGCATGTACAGGTTAGCTGTGTTCTGGTAGTAAGGGTTCAAGAAGTGAGTTAGTTGCCCCGATCGGGCTAGGCATTTGTTATTTTTGTGCTGACATTAAAGTACCATTTTCATTTATTTTACCTGGAAAAGCTGCATGGGCCCTCATTTGAGCACTAAAACACTGCACCACTGACACCCATCTACTGAGCTACTTACCCACAGCATCACAGTATATTAATATAATTAGTCAATTATGCTATTCTATGGTGGTGGATCTTATATACAGTTATACACTATATTTTGCAATTTTCAGTTACATTTAAATTTTCATATATTTCTTTGGAAATTGTGTCAGATTTAATACAGCAACCTAATGTGGTCATCCATATAGGTATAGACTAAATCAGTATTTCCATAATTGCTAGAATGAACTTATCTTGAATAGCTGAGTACATCATGTCCTGGAACAAACTTTTAATGACCTGTGAACTGAAAACATACCATTGCAGAAACAGGACACTTTCTTAAGTTTTCAATTCCTTTTGACAGTTTCCAGTAATAACATTAGTCTTTGTAAACAAACTGCCCACACACTCTTTTTTTCCTTCCTTTTTTGCACTATTACTGTTGAGAAACATAAAAAGTATGAACCACGAAATTTAGACAACTAATCTAGACATGTTATGTTTTATATACACATATGTACACTTTATTCAAGCACATAGTGGCCACTTTATTAGATACACCTTTCTAGTACTGGTTTCTAGTTACATCCCTTTGATTGTTGTGGAATGGATTCAAATAAGGGTTTGGAAAATCCTTAAATATTCTGGCCATTGTTGACATGAGAGCCTCATGCATTTGCTGCAGTTTTGTCCATGTTAATATGAGAACATCATGCAATTGCTCCATATTTGTCAGCTGCACATACATGCTGTGGATTTCCTGTACCACCACATAGCAAAGGTGATTGGATTGAGATCTGGTGACTGTGGAAGTTGTTTTAGTTAGAGATGTGCGCCGACCCTCGTGTTTTGGTTTTGGATCTGGATCCCCCCTGGTTTTAGATCTGGATTGGTTTTGCCGGTGTCCTCAGTAGATGGAATGGCAGTGCAGCGGTGCTGGCAGTCTCCTCAGTGAAGGGTACCGGTGATGTCGGCAGTGCGGGGTTGCCAGTGGTGTCTTTAGTGCAGGTTTGCTGGCTGTGTCGGCAGTGCGGGGGTGCCAGCGGTATCTTTAGTGCAGGTTTGCTGGCTGTGTCGGCAGTGCGGGGGTTTCTGGCGGTGTCCTCAATACATGGAATGGCAGTGCTGCGGTGCTGGCAGTGTTCTCAGTGAAGGGTACCAGCGGTGTCAGCAGAGCGGGGGTGCCAGCGGTGTCCTAAGTGCAGGTTTGCTGACTGTCGGCAGTGCAGGGGTGTTCTCAATACAGGGTGCTGGCGGTGTCGGCAGAGCGGGGGTGCCAGCGGTGTCCTCAGTGCAGGTTTGCTGACTGTGTCGACAGTGCAGGTGTGTTCTCAACGCAGGGTGCTGGCGGTGTTGGCAGAGCAGGGGTGCCAGCGGTGTCCTCAGTGCATGTGTGCTGACAGTGTCGGCACTGCAGGGGTGCTGGTGGTGTCCTCAGTGTGGGAGTGTCGGCAGTGTGGGGGTTGCCATCGGTGTCCTCAGTACGTGGGGCACCAGTGCAGGGGCGCTAGCAGAGTTGGCAGTGTTGGTGTCGGCAGCAGGGGATGCTGCCAGTGGGGGTGCCGGTGGTGTCAGCAGCAGGGGGGGGGTGCCGGCGGTGTCAGGCGGCAGGGGATGCCGGGTGCCAACTTCTACAGTGTTCATTTCCTATGAGCTTAATGCTGATTGGTGAGAGCCGTGACAGACAGCTCTCTCAGCCAATCAGCATTAAGCCCGCTCAATACAAAACCTCGCAACCCAACAGCGGGGTCGCGAAGTTTTGCCTCGGGTGAGGGATCCAGGGCAGGCAGGGAGATCCAAGCGTCACTCGGATCTTCCCGGATCCACGAAATTCAGAGATCCGAACCCGCTCATCTCTAGTTTTAGTACACTGAACTCCTTGTTATGTTCATAGAACCATCTTGAGATGGCTTATGTTTTGTGACATGGAGGTAGCCATTATAAGATGGGTAGACAGTGGTCATAAAGGGATGTTCTTGGTCACCAACAATACTCAAGTAGGCTATGCCATTTATATGATGCTCATTTGGTATTAAGGAACCTAATTTGTTCCAAGAAAACATACCCCACACCATAACATCACCTCCAAAAGCCTTAGCCATTGACCCAAGAAAGGTTGTAAATATGGATTTATGTTTACACCATATACTGACCCTACCATCTGCATGACACTGCAGTAATAGAGATTCATCAGAGCAGACAACAGTTTTCCAATCTTTGACTGTCCAGTTCCAGCACTGCTGCTAACTGTATGTTTTTGGTGCCGCGAAAAAAAATAAAATTAAATATATATTGTAGTTTTAGGCTGAGGCCTGATATAAGTTGGCTCTCCTGGGATCAGGCTAGTGTGTGGTAGTGTTCAAGGAGTGCTTGTTAGACCATGCACTCTGCAAAGTAGGCGATAGCAATACAGCTGGAAGTATTCATGCAGTTCCAGATGGAGCTGGGGGAGCCAGGCCAGGTCAATATCATCTGGACTGCATCCTGCGGGTAGCAGAGGATATGGCTGGTCAGCAGAGCCAGGGAGGAATAAGGTGCTCGGTGGATTGTGGGTGATTACCCCAGTGGAGAGCTCGCCAGGGAGTGATTGCCCCAGTGGAGAGCTCACCATATCTGCTCTTTTACTCGACACAGAAGAATAGATCTCTATTAGCAGCAGCACCTGTATTGGCAGCGATGAGTTAACTAGAGTGGCACAATGAATTCCAGAAGTTCCAGGGTCAGGCAGCAGGAAAGAGTGATCAGTAATGCAGTGCTGGGGCACTGAATCAACAAACTAAAAATTACATAGACAATTAAAAACATTTATGGTCAGTGGTGACTTGAACTGGGCCCTAGATCACCAACTAGATGTGTCTTCCGGTTCTTCTGCCTTCCCAGGTCGTATGACCTGTAAGGTAAGATGTCTGCGCTACCCTCACTAGCTGTCCGATGTGTGGCGTATTATTCATCCCACAGATAGGGATTTTACTCATTTCTCACACCCACATAAATCCTATTCCACAATAGATTATATATTTTTAGGCTATAGATATCTCTATTGGTGTGAGATGCCTCCATAGTTCTGATGACTTGGTCAGATCACTACCTAGTCCTGGTGGACCTCTCTCTAGGGGTTACTGACCCCTTTTGTAGATCTTGGTGTTTCAGTGAATCTCTACTGAATGACCCCTATTGTAGATCCCAACTTGAAGAGGCTATTGATGGGTATATTGATTTTAATGTTACCCCTGATGTGTCAAGGCTTACTATTTGGGAAGCACATAAGTGTGTGATTAGAGGGAAGTGCACTCCGTTGGGTTCCTATTTGAAAAAAAACAGGGAGGGCCAAATAGAGAACTTGTTGCAGAAGATACAGAATTTGGAGTCTTCCCACAAAGCTTCCCTCTCTTCTGAAGAAGCGCCTCCTTGATAAAGTTAAATACTCTTTCAGGAAATGTTGTATTAGATATTATAAATGGAGCAATAAACCCTGGAAAATATTAGCTCTTGCGCTCTGGGACTCATTCAGACCCGGACGCTATCTGCAGTGCGCTCGCTATTGCCGATGGTTGCTAATCTGCACATGCGTATGCGTAGACTACACAGTGCGTTCGCAGATCCCTCGCTCGTACAGCAAAGCCAGCCCTGCAGAGTGAGTGACAGGAGAGGCCGTTTGTGGGTGGTAACAGGGGCAGTCCAGTAAAAACGGGGGAGTGGAGGTGCGAACGCAGGCATGCCTGAGTGTTTCAACGCCGTTTTAGAGGCGTGCATAATTAACAGGCAGCGTCATAGTACACTTCACCAGCCATTTTTTTACTCTGTTTTCCTCGCAATGCTTGCGGTAGAAAAAAGCTACCATAAGCACTCCGTTCACATCCGATAGTGGTCGATGTACCAATGTTTTCACAAACTTCCAGGAGATGACGTGGGGCAGTGGGCGTCTCTGCATTCGCTAAGGGGAGTCTGCATACACAAAGTGAATGCTCGTACAGGTAAGATGGATGTGCTTATGCCTTCGCGAACAATCGCTCCACACCGCGTCACTTTCAAATATTTGCATACGCATCGAGCGAGCGTTCGCTCGACCGGGTCTGAATCAGGCCCTCTGTGTGCACAGAGCCCTCTATTTTTATACGCTCTATTAAAGATGAGAAGGGTCATTAGTGACTACCTTGTTAGAGTAGGGTTTCCTAGGCTTGCTGAGCTGGATTGTGAGAAGTTGGAGAGGCCTTTTACCATGCTAGAATTGGAAGAGGCTATCAAATCCACCCCTTCTAGGAAGAGCCCGAGTCCAGATGGTTTTACTACTACAAGGCCCTTGAAGATAAACTTTTCCTGTTACTTTTGGAGGCATTTAACACGATCTTCGAACAGTCCCCTTTCTCTAGTCAGTCCCTGGAAGCCCACATTACAGTGATCCCTAAAGAAGGCTTGTCCCAGCCACCGGCCTATCTCCTTTCTTAATGTTGATGTCAAATTATTCGCAAAACCTCTTGCAAATAGATTGAAAGTTTGTTTCCCGTTGATCATACATAATGATCAGGTTGTATTTGTTCTGGGTCGCGGATATCGAAACAATACTTCTAAGATCCTGGCCCTTACTCATTATTTCTCCACAATGAAGGTCCCAGTGATTTTGTTGTCCACGGATGCCGAGAAGGCGTGTTGCGACATTTGTGACTGGGTCCTGTCTTCTTTCAACGTATCCTTTCCTTCTACTGTTCCCCATCAGCCAAGATTAGAGTTAATGGTTCCCTCTCCAGATCCTTCGCTATTCATAATGGTACTCGGCGGTGCTGTTAACCTTGATCTTTATTCTTTGTATGGAGGCCTTGGCGCAGTCTATTAGACTAAACCCTAACATTTCTATGTCCTACAAGATCAGGAATATACTGTGTATTGGCCCTCTTCGCTGATGATTTATTGGCCACTATTACTTATCTGATCACTTGCCTACCTAATCTCCTGGAAGAGTTTAGGCTAGTTAGTGCCCTTTCTAACTTCAAGGTTATTATACCAAATTGAATGCCCTAAGTAATACAGCACTGCCTCAAATGTAAGCAGGACTTAAATCTGCTTTTCCTTTGCCTGGCATGCTTCTCAATTGAAATACCTTGGAGTTATTTACCTCAGGGAGAATATTGGTGATACAGGTACGCCACTTCCTCCACTCTCTTGGTTCCTCTAGCACCCTACATGCGGCTCTAAAGCCTTTTGAACTCTTATGTGCTGGACCCTCGGCCCCTTCTCATACTTTTTCGGATACAGGCCTGCCGTACCAGCTACCTCCACCGGGTCCCGCTACCACTAATGCCCGCACCTCTGCTGGGTCCCCGCCGCATACTCATATCTGCCTGACTGACAGGGGCGTCCTTTCATGTGAGCTGAAAGCACGTCCCTGTCAATGAGACATTTGTATAGGTGCTGCTTTCCCCTCTATTTTCAATGGGCTT
Organism: Taudactylus pleione; assembly: GCA_031769625.1. NCBI lineage: Eukaryota > Metazoa > Chordata > Amphibia > Anura > Myobatrachidae > Taudactylus > Taudactylus pleione. The sequence goes on from JAUIMM010000006.1 coordinate 25,351,419, forward strand.
TTATACTTTGAGTCCCCCAGCCAAAGCATTACCCCTGACCACTAGTTAGGGATCACTGGGGAGCTGTGGACCTTCTCAATAAAGGGGACCCCCTCTCCTGGGCAACCCAGGCCTAGGCTTATAGCCTGGGGCTATCCCCGGTACCCCTGGAGCGGCGGATGCTGGCTGGTGTGATTATGTAAAGTGTGGTTTGATTGAAAGAAAGAGTTTAAAATATTATCTTTTGTAGTGGAACTACAGGTCCCAGAAAACCTCCGCATGCTGGTGCTTGGAGAACCACAAGTACTTGCATGCGGGACATTACGGGCCCGCTAGTCCCTGTAGTTCCACAGCAAAAGAAATACCTAAAAAAAACACAGAACTCACACACCATACATGAACACACACGTGCACACTCATACTCACTATCTCACAGGTTCTCAAACTCGGTCTTCGGGACACCAAACAGTGCATGTTTTTCAGGTCTCCTCACAGAATCACAAGTGAAATAATTAGATCCACCTGTGAATCTTTTAAAATGTTTCAGCGAGTAATACACCTGTGCACCTGCTGGGTAACCTGGAAAAGGTGAACTGTGTGGGGTCCTGAGGACCAAGTTTGAGAACCGCTGCACTATCTCACATACTCGTCCAACGGTATGTATCCCTGAAGCTCATCATGTCCCCTTCTCCAGTAGGAATCCATAGGTACCAAAATAGGTAACAAAAATTCAATACTCACCTCCTCCTATGCGTGGATCACGCCCTCCTCGTTCCAAAGTAGGCATCCATAGGGCTTGGCAAAACAACAAACCGAAAATACATCGACCAGCGGACATTAGTACTGTCCTCTAAGGACAGTACTACCCGAATGATGGCTCCACCACCGGATTTCACTATAGAAATCCCGGTGCTGAATGCTCATTGGCTAAGAGAGGAGAGCCTTCAGCCTCTCAGCCAATGAGCGGATCCCTCCATTGAAGTCAACGGTGAGAACCGGGAAAGTAACCTTAAGTTACCTTTGCGGTTCTCACCATTGAAGTCAATGGTGGGAACCAAAAGGCTGCCGAGTTGGACCGATGGTGTATGTGTCCGAAAACATGTTACCGTCCGAGTTTCAGGTGTTCTCGACCAATTTTTCCTTTTCAAATGGAGCAAAGTCGGCAGAGTTTAGCCTTTAGTAAATTCCGAATATGCAGTACTTGGCTGATATTGCCTCATTCAATGTCATTCGAGCTTAGTAAATCTACCCCTAAATCTAATTACTAACTCGCCAGAACTCACAAATTGCGTGATATTACATTTGGCCCATCACTTCATTTTTATTTTAGTATCTTATTAAATAGTGTTAAAATGCATATAAAATTTTAATTAATTGAAATGTATTAAAATCCCTAAAGCTTCGGACACCCAGACATTCAAGTACAGTTACCATACTGCCACTTCTAATTTCTCACATTGACCACTGTAGGAGAGAGGAAGATAGATAATTATACATAAAATTGGCTATTTCAGCTGTTGTTAAATTGCAGCTCTAGTTGGAATGTTAAAAGTTGGCAATCATGCACTGCATATTTACATTGTTTATACATTCTGTAAATAGCAGTACAAGTTTGTTTGGCGGAAGTGCATAGTTATTTTGATAGACTCAGGTTTCTTGATCATCAATCTCAATGCTCCGTCTAAGTCCTCTCAAAATGCCTGAGACTGTCTAAAGCTGGGTACACACTGGAGGCATGTCAGGCCGATATGCCGTTTTGTAACGACATATCGCTTATATCACTCAGTATATACACATGTATGCGCGCTACCGTGGTCGCTAGCGACTGTCGCCAGGTTTGATGTGCTACACATCAAACCTAGCGATATTGCTAGAGGCCAATGAATTGTTAATGAATGACATAACAGTGATCGTTACGTCATTCATTAAATTCATCCAGTGTAGACGCACAATCACTGTTGACGGGCATTCATTCCGATGTTGGAGCGAATGCCCATCGCTCCAGTGTGTACCCAACTTAAGATTGTAAGATTGTTCCTAGGCAGATAAGATACAGAGTTATTGCAAATAAGCAATGGAACAATTTCAAAGCAGATTATGGGGTCTAGTTACTAAGCAGTGTTAGGAGACAGAGTGAAAAGTGATAAGAAAGTGATATGGTGCCAGCCAATCAGCTCCTAACTGTTATCTCACAGGCTGTGTTTTAAAAATGACAGTTGGGAACCGATTTGCTGGCACCTTATCACTTTTCACTCTGTCTCCTATTGCTTAGTAACTAGACCCCTTTCTAATACTGGGCATACACTATACAATTATCTGGGCTATCCGTCTTATATTAACGGATCGCCAGATACGTTGGGCATGCTGGATAGTCCAACATGTCCATCGATATTTTGTTAAGTTAAGTCGGCCGCATTGGACAGTGTATGCACCACCAGTGCGGTCCCGTCTCCTGAACCAGTCTGCTGGCTGGAGCTCTCCAGCCTGCTCCCGGAAAGCTGTTCTACAATGTCGGTAAGTATGCGATGTATGCCGGTGATATCTGCTGGGTGTCAGGCTGCCAGATAAAATGTCTGTCAGTCCGACAGGCATTTATCTGCCAGTGTATGCCCAGCATAAGGATGAAAATTTTACATCATGTACAAAATCATTTGTATTGAGATACATTATCATAAAGCTTTCATTTTCGAAATCCAATGGCAAAGAGATGTGGTGCACGGGTATATTATGCAGTCATCGTCTTCATGCAAATGGGAACACCTGAAGACTGTGGAAAATATGAATGTACACCGATTGCATGTGCAAATACTGGATGATGACAGTCCCCAGCACCTGATTGGTGCTTTGTTTGTCATTCAGACATAAATTATGCTTTTGTGAATGATTTTAAGCATTTTTTGTTGGCATCTAAGAAATGTGATGTTGTTTCTGCTGTTAGTGATGCTTAATAACAAATACCTTTGTTGAACATATACAGTACAGTTATCCAACAAGACTGCAAGTGTGACATTAATGTCTATGAAATGTGCCAGGCGTAAACCAGGCACATTTGTACTGTTGTCAACTAGTTCTGTATATGGATGGTATTTTTTTTACATTTGCTTTTATATAGAGTAATTGTACACCCATTTTGGAACCACATTATTTAGTGTAATGTACTGTAATCTTATGTATTATATCCAGCAAAAACACAGACAAAAACAAAGACATATATTTAAAAACAGTATAAACATAAAATATAGATGATAGAATACATAGTTAAATAACATAATATTGTTTGCATTTGTTGATTATCACAGCAAATTGTGTTTTTGGAAGAGCACGCTTTAGTGAGCAAGATTGAGCCCTGAGTGTATTGGAGCTCCAAAGAAGTACAGTCATTTTGGGATATTTTACAGTATGATTCTTGGTATACAGTAATTGTCCCTTTACATATGCGTTACATATTAGTCTCTTCTTCTATATAATAATATCAACTGCTGATAGTAATGACAGTTAGTATGAATGCTAAAGGCGCATATCAACTACACGAGTGTAGAATGACTGTACGATTACAACATCATAATCGTTCAATCATTCATCATACTGTGCAGTGGATAATGTGCCCACACTGAACGATATGTCATTTAGTGCGGGCATCCTCCCTCAACCCCGAACATGCACAAGCTGACGATCTTGTCAGGTTGGCTTGCATGTTCAGGCAATGACAGATGCCGACAACGACTAGCAGGAGCACACATCGCTGGTTGTTGCCAGCATAATTACTGCACGGTTAATGAATTAACGATAACGATGTTATTGTTCAATCGTTCATTTTAATCATGTAGTGGATATGCGCCTTAACCAGTGTCAATGATGATACTTCCAGAGAATATTGACATAACACACATTTAGTTACCAAATACTTCTGTTATTTCCCATACTTAATGAAAAATATAGAAATGGGAGCGCTTAGACACGGCTTCTTATTTAAAATATATGTTTACTTAATAAAATCTACATATAAATACATTCAACACATGGACAACCAATGAAAAAGTGCAGTTTTGCAAATATGTCAGTTTATCTACCAGATAATATTGCACATAGTCACCAGAATATACTACAACATGAACAATCTCAACTAAATCAATTACGGATTTAAGCACTTATATGGTTAGAAGCTTGATGTATCAGTGTTAGTATTTTCATGCATGCATAGATGGATGATTAGTATTGAACCAGCTGGTGGTTAGTTTTAAAGTCATGCACTCCAATAAGATGATGCCTGATGCACAGAACGTAAGTACTGTATAAACCACAATATAGTTAGGAATAGTTTTTATTATCTCTACCTTTACTCAGGGAGGATAGTATTCGTGGTCTGAAGAAATACTACTCTCTACCCTCGTGACATGGAGGCATTGAGTCAGCTTCCAAAAGCTGACATCCAACAGCGCTGTGTGCTGTAATTATATTGCTGATGGTAAGTACCCGCCGATGGGCAGCACCGAGTCCCAGCGCAGGGGGACCTCAGCTCCCGATACACGGCCTGTCCAAAAGGCCCGGGTGGAGATGGTTTGGTATATGTCCGCTGTGTAGTGTGCGCTGGCGCGTACTGGAGTCGAAATTGCAACTTTTGGATTTCGCGTTCCACCTGTGTTCCAGTGACGACAGACCTTCTAACGCGTTTCTCAGCCCACAAATATGGCGGTTCCTTCAGAGGAATGATCTATAGCTAACTGAGTCCTGTGTTATACATCTCACCAAGGTCACTAATAGGTTGATGAGTTAACCCATTAGTTGGTTCTCAGCTGTGACTACTTCAGTAACAGATACGCTGAACACATATTTAAAATCGGTATCAAACTTATACCATAAATATCATTAAATGATCAGTATATTTAATATATCAAATTACAATAAAAAATCTATATACATACAGATTACATATACAATTACAATTGTAATACTGAGGTGGTTATTATACACAATTAAATGTACATAGGCATATAGACTTGTAAATCCTTTTGCCGTTAGCAGACTAGATTTAAATTCCTTATCTTAATCTGGGAATTTTAATACCTTTACCTAAGGATTCTATAGCTCTCAATATCCCTGACTTTACTCAGAACACATACTATACAATCACATCCAGCACAAAATTATCTAATACCAGTCTATCCATTAAAGGGTCCCTTAATGTATATCAAACTAACTAAATCCACACATAGGTTGGATTTATGAAGAGATAAATCCAACATTATTGGTAAATTGTCCTATAACATTAGACACAATTAAATATACATAAATATACAGTCCCCCACCCCCCCGTCCCCTACTTACCTGATTCCACGCGGCCGTCGTCCGGGCTGATGCTCCCGCTGCCGTACTGACTGGATCTAACTTGATGCAGCAGTCGCTGCCGCGCAGGCTCCTCACGTCGCGGGTGACATCATGACGTCACCCCGCAGTGCATCACTGGGAACGCTGGCTCTGAAGCGATCGGAGGCTTCCTTATCCTCCGATCACTTCAGAGGCCAGCGTTCACTGGCCCTGTACTGAAACGCCACCTCCTCCTTCCCTGTCCTGGTAGGAGCAGGGCTCTGGACATGGTGCTGCTGCTGCTGGCACCGGCCGGTGAGAGGAGACACAGCAGCAGCACGTCCAGAGCCCTGCTCCTACCAGGACAGGGAAGGAGGAGGTGGCGTTAAAATGCAAACTCTCTCCAGGGCCGGATTCCGGGGGGGGCCCGTGGCCGGGCCCTAGGCATCCGCCTAGGATGCATAGCGGTAAATCCGGCCCTGCTGATCGGAGGGGTAATCAAAGCTAGATGTTAAGTTCAATAGTTTCAGTCAAACCTTTAGGTTCAAGACTCCTAAGCCTGAAAGTTCAGTAGGCTTCTCTCCTACATAGGGTGTTGAACCTATCTCCCCCTCTGTTTGTGGCCTTAACTTCTTCAATAGCCTTTACCTTAACATTGAGAACAGTACCCTTATCACATTCTATCATGTGTATTTAATGTACTGTACGTATCGTCCGGCCCACATATTGGCGACTGCATCCACATTCAAGAAGGTACACAACATAACAGGAATTGCAATTGAGAAAACCCTTTATCTGAAAGATTTCACCCATCGCTGTAGATGTGAAATTGATGTTTCTTTTCTCTACATGTTTACAGGTAGGTTTTCCTTACCACACGTGAAAAAACCATTGGGTTTATCTGATAACCAACTCAATTTGCTCATTCCATTTATTAAGCTAGAATCGATCTTTCTTATACTATGTTCCGACCTATCTTGAATCAAACAAATTTTCCTCTTATACATACTAGGTGCCAATTTTTGTTTGAGGTTGGGGCCCAATACTGAGTCTGCATTTAGAATAGGGGTATTTTTCCGTATTATTTGTTTAATGGCTGTTGCATTAGTATTGAATTGGGTAATAAAAGTACATTCCCCTTTTTGTTTCCTCCTTATTTGTTCCCTTCGGAACAGTATGTCTCTCACACTTCAACAAGTCATTCCTATCTATCCCATACTTACTCATCACATGCCACAGACTCTCCTGAAAACCACCCAATAACATCACAATGGGATCGGTATGATTTACCGCATGGCCGTCGGTTCAAATCCCGACAGTGACAGCCCGACAGAGGTGGAAATCCTGATCGTCTATTAAGGTAAGTATGCTAACCTAATTACCCCCCCCTAGCCCTCCCTTAGGGTTGCCTAACCCTAACCTCCAACCCAAGTGCCTAACCCTAATCCCCCCTCTACGTGCCTAAACCTAAGTCCCCCCCCCGGGGGTGCCTAACCAACACCCCCCCTTCTCCTAGCCTAACCCTAACCTCCCAGGGGGGTGCCTAACCCTAAGTCCCCCCCGGGAGCCCTAAACCTAGCCTTCCTCCCTCCAGTGGAATCAAGCTCGGGTGTTCCCGTCTGACTCGGATTCCACCTGACTGACTCGGAGGCCGAACGTCACCTGGCCGACGTCGAGTTCTCATGAGACTTGGGTGACATTCGGCCTCGATAAAAGGCGCAGCACCCGGGACTCGGTGCCATTTCAAGCTTCACGCTGCGAGAGCTGAGCTCTGCAAGTTATTTAGTTAGGACTTTGGAGGGAGGGAGTCGAGACTGGTGGGTGCTGATCAGAGGCACACACAGCACGCTGAGGTATGCTGCGCTTACTCTGCTGTATTAGCCTGGCCCTGTACTATTCAGAGGACTCAGTGGACATTTTTTTTTGTGCTGTACTCTAATGTGTATAGAAGCACCGTGACTAATTGGGCCTTAGCCCACTGTATACAAGCAGTGTGACTTCTTTGGCATAAGCCCTCCGTGTATACAAGCTCCATGATTGCTTGGGTATTAGCCCACTGTATACAAACAAGCACTGTGACTTCTTGTGCATAAGCCCTCTGTGTATAAATTTTAAATAAAGTAAAAGCACTGTGACTTCTTGGGCATAAGCCCTCTGTGAATAAAAGTACCGTGACTAATTGGGCCTTATCCCACTGAATACAAGCACTGTGACTTCTTGGGCATAAGCCCTCTGTGTATAAAAGCTGCATGACTAATTGGGCCTTAGCCAACTGTATACAAGCACTGTGACTTCTTGGGCATAAGCCCTCTGTGTATAAAAGCACCGTGACTCCTTGGGCCATAGCCCTTTGTGTATACAAGCACCGTAACTCCTTTTACCTTAGCCCACTGTGTATACAAGCACCGTAACTCCTTGGGACTTAGCACACTTTGCATACAGGCACCGTAACTCCTAGGGCAGTAGCCCTCTGTGTATAAGCACCGTGAATAATTGGGCAGTAGCCCTCTGTGTATACAAGCACCGTTACTTCTTGGGCAGTAGCCCTCTGTGTATAAAAGAATTGTGACTCCTTGGGCAGTAGCCCTTTGTGTATAAAAGCACTGTGACTCCTTGGGCCTTAGCCCTCTGTGTATACAAGCACCGTGACTCCTTGGGCCTTAGTACTTGTGTGTTATGGACACACAGAGGGCTGTGACTAAGTAGTGAGTGGCAGTGAGTGGCAATGTTTCATAGATGTGCTTTAAACTGCGGTATCTGTGCCGCTGCTCTGTCGCTTAGTAACCAGCCAGCTCACTGCAGCCTTTGGCCAATAATGGTGAAAATAATATTGTGAGCTGTGAGGTGGTCTAAATTGACGGTAAATGACTGGAAATTAATGCTATTGGGGTTAATAATACCATAGGAACAAAAAAAGCCCACATTTTGTGATTTTAGCTTTTTTTTGTAAATTTTTGTAAAAAAAAAAAATCCAAATCCAAAACCAGTCACGGCAGGTTTGGCAAATCCAAATCCAAAGCTGGATGATGAATCAGAACCAAATACAAATCCAGCAAAAATGGTCCGGTGCACATCCCTAGTAATCTTAGGAAAACCTATATAATAAAGTCAAGTGCTAATAAAAATTATCATTACATTGTTTGGAACACACACCTCCGCTTCCCACCTAAAAAATACAAAATAATTCCATGAGCCCTTCGTCAGGTTTAAAAAAAGATAAACAATCCAGCAACATGCATGTTTCAGTCAGTGTCTGGTCGCGCAATTACATCTGGAAGAAATGTAGATAGATCCACGAAGCAAAAGATACTCAGTTCAAAAAAAAAAGAGAGAGGGGACTGAAGAGCAAGAAACAGAAGAACAGCAGAGAAATAGAGGCGCAGACAGTGGGGCAGGAAGGTGGGGGGAGCAACACATAGGAGGGGTGAATAGATAGAGGAAGCAAGAAAGAGCCAGGGGAGTGGGATACATAGAAACAGAATAGAAAAAGGGGAGAGAAAGAGGGGATGGGTGTCAGTGGGAGAAAGAAATAGAGGAGTGGGGAAAGAGATGTAATAAGATTGTAAGGAGTAAATTTACTAAGATTCGAGTTTAGTCGAGATTGCAATCTCGGGTGAGTTTAGGCATGTTTTTCGTCTCGCAAATTTACTAAAGACAAACTCGTGTGAGTTTGGGAGAGTTTTCAAACTCGGGTGAGATTGCAGACTCGAATCAACTCACCATAGGCCAAACTCTGAAGTACTTTTCATGCAAAAGATGCAACTCGGGAATTTACCAAGAATCAAGATTACAATCTCAGATGAGAATGTAGCAAACTCGCAGAGAAATTGAAGTTTCAAATAGACCACCTCCTGAGCTGCGAGTTTTGCAGAAACATATGCATATCAGTGTGATTTGTGTATTTCTACATGTGTACCTAGTCTAAAGTTTTTTGTTTTTTTTAAATGACTTAGGGTCCCCCACCCCCCCTCGAAAGCATAACCAGCCCCGGACTTGTCAGCCAGTCCTGGTTCCAAAAATTACGGAGAACAAAATGAGTAGGGTTTCCCCGTAATTTAGGAACCAGCACCTGGCTGCAGGGCCAGTGCTGGTTTTAAATATGGTAGGAAAAAATTGCGTAGGGGTCCCCCTATATTTAAAACCTTCAGCGGACCCAAACCTGACCGGGGTGTAATGCCACAGCCAGGGGTCTCAGGGGAGGTGGGGACCCCCCAAAAAAGGGGTCACCCCTCTCCTGAAACTTCAGGCTTGGACTGAAGCCCGGGGCTCTTTCCCGCTCCCCTGAAACGGTGGGTACGGTGGTAATAAAGTGTTAAATAGTAGTAAACTATTGTATTTTACAGTGGATCTACAGGTGCCAGCATGCCTGCACTTTGGCACTTGTGGAACTACAAGTGCCAGCAGGTGGCTGGCACCTATACCTCCACTGTAAAATAAATAGTTAAAGACACAACACACACACCGTAGATATTATAAATTTATTACACACCTACCTCAATCACACATACTCACTTGGTGCCAGGATATTCACGTCCACTTGTGCCATGTAGAAATCCGTTTGGAGTACCTGAAAAAAAGATCCTATACTCACCTCCATCCTCGCGCTGGTCTCCGTAGTATCCAGGGAGGTCTTTGCAAAAAAACAAACCGGCACCCGTTCCATATACTTACCATTAGCGGTGTATGTGTGTGACCACATACACCGCTAACCGTCTCCCGACTGATCAGTGAGAACTGTCAGGAGCCTCCAGCCAATCATACATAAATGCAGTCACACACATATACACATACTGTACATACATACATACATACTCAGAAAGGGTTACTTCAAAACATGCTGGGCGTATTCTGTAGTAAAAAAAAAATCATAGTAATTTGTTAAAAAATCCAACAATGCAGATAAGGACGATTACACTGGCCACATTGACATAGACATAGTTGCCGACTTTCTGGCTGCCCCCTCCGGAAGGCATACATGGGCTGTGTGGCGACATGATGGCGTCATCATAGCCCCACTATTGAATGCTGAAATTATCGGCATTGTAAAACAGGAGGGGGGACAACGATGACGCGATTCAGTGTGAATCGCGTCATTGCCTTTCTCCGGAATGCCCACTTTCACTAGGTAAGTAGAGGGAAGTGCGGGAAGGTGGGGTGGGTATTGGTGGCCATTCTGTGAGACTTGCCCTCTCTTGCGGGCAGCCAGGAGTGCCATCCGATTTTTTTGGAGCCTCCCGGCCATTCCGAGAGAGTAAGGTATGGATATAGAATTGGCTAGTCAGTATGTATACTGTTAGCTTACAACTATTACTATTTTAAATTAAATGTATGCTGCTAGTATCCACTGCTCCCCACCTTGGTTATCAGGAGGTTTGCAGCTGGCAGCTGCTGAGAAAATGTTTGCAAAGCTTTTGTATACACAGAGATATTGGGTGCCTGGTCCCAGCATTTGCGTAATGTGCTATCTTACTCTACAGCCCTGTGCACATTTGACGACCAATTTGAATAATATGAACAATAACGATATCTTTCAACGAGATAGCGCTGAAATCATCCAGTGTGTATGCACTTACCGACGAACGATGCGCGCTCGCATGGGTCGGCAACAATATGTATTGAGATGCCCACCGGGTCCATCTCAAATCCAAGCAAGTGCATACATATATGCTGTGGTGGTCGCAGATCTTTCGATAATTGACCATTTAAGTAACCCTATATTTGCGCAGAATCGCCGCCGGAACGGAGACACTTGCACCAAGTCTTCTGTGTATGGGATCACAGGAGTATACTGAGACACGCCCCAAATATTGCCATGACAAGCTTGTGTTTTAACCGCCCCAAAACGGTCCCTAATTGTCAATCAGTTTGCAAATAAATACTCACCGGGAGCGCCATCACTAAGGTACCTTGGCATGTGCGCAGTGAGACTGCGACATGCGCAGTCGGACGAAAATTGCTCAACTGTGTAAATATCGGCATAGCCTTCACATCTGAATCAGGCCCCGTGTCCTATGGTTCTGACATTACAAGCCTGAAGCTCATGTTACAGTAGTATGGAGTATTTTTTATTTGAAAACGCTTTCTATAAGTGCACATAAGATCTTATACCACAAAAACCACCAGTGAACATTGTACACATCTGCTCCAGATTCTCCTCCTAGCTTGTCACCACTTCTTAGGCATAGACTTTTGAGGATTTTAAGGCCAACTTTTAATTTTTATATTAGAATAACTTAAACTCAAAAAAGATCATAACATTCTTAAAAGAAAATTATTTTTGTAACAAATGGTCTCTCATTTACGATTTTACAAGTTAATTATAGAAATAATTGAAAATTATGTGCTGTGCTGTGCTGTGGGAGCCAGTCAATGTTTTAGTGTGTTATTTTTTCATGCACTGTCTTTGTGCAAACATTTTTATTGGGCTAACATAGCATAGGAACCAGTGTAAATATGTAGTTTATAGAGGCAGTACAGTTTACATGATTTGATTTTCATTTTAATTGGGATGCATTTTTTAAGGAATTTACAGTATATTTATAATTATTGTAATGGTAAGGAGGTTAGCATATCATAGAGGGCACAGGTTACTGAACTGCTCAACTTTTATTGTAATTATTAGGTATTTGGGGGATATTCTTAATGGTTAAAACGCCAGTGAAAAATAACTGGTAAATGGTAAGTAGAATACTCCACTTCTAAAAACCTGCACTTCAGTAAATATACCCCCTAGCCTCAATACGCCATGCGGCGTGAGATGCATGGCAAGAGTGAGCTGACCAGGCCCCATGTGACTTGGCTTTTCCCCAGCATCTTTTTAACCCAAATATGCAACACTTGTATATCTGTGTGCAACTGTATCTGTATACGAACCACAACTTGTGCTGATGACTCATCTCAGATAAGTGCTTGATTTTAGAGCGGGTATGGCCAGTCCATGAAGAGGGCAGAATTAGTACTTATCCAACTTTAATATGTTACATACAAAGTGTATTGTGTGTCATAATTCCAGCATATACAGGACCAGCAATCACAGTACCCATTAGATGTGGGCATCATTCCAGAGCATTGGAGCAAGTCCGGGAGTCTGAGGGAGCGGCAGAAGAACCTAGCACTGCCCTGGACATACATATGTACTGGATAGTGTATTATTATACAGTATTAATAATGAACCCTATTGATGGTCTATAGCAGTGCACCCCTAACAGTGCATGTTTTCCACATGTCCTAGTTGTGCACAGGTATAGTTATTACTAGCTGACACATTTTAAAAGATCCACAGTTGGTGCTAATCATTTCATTTGTGATACTGAGAAGAACATGCAGCACTAGTAATATTCTATTATATTACTATTTCTATTGTGGTCATGGTGTGTGCTGGGGAGGGGGGTTTCCAGGCAGACAGAAACCCCCCTCTGCGTTTGCCTATGCAGATGTACAGTACAGGTAGTAGACTTAAGCCGCTGCCGGGTACACACGGAACGATATGCTCCATGAGCGATATCATTCAGTGTTATAACTCCAGACATTGAGCATACACACTGAATGATATCGTTAACGATATCGTTCAGTGATGTCACTGGCTGCATTCCCGAACTTGCAGGATCTGAAGATATCGTCAGATTGGCCTGCAAGTACGGCCGATGAAAGATAGCGTTAAGGATCCGCAGAAGCGCACATCGTTATCGATGTCTTGCATACAAACGGAATAATATTGAACGGTATGAACGATAATCATATTGTTATCCTTCAGTTTATCATTCCCCGTTTCCTCTCTGTAATGCTGAGAATCCTGGTATTATATCCCCATCTTGCCCACTTTACTAGGAGTCTCCCGCACCTTCTGGGAGAGTAGGTAAGTATGCTTTAGAATGTTTACATACTGTATGAGAGGAGTGCAACATGAACCATACAAGAAAGCTATATGACTGAGTGTTCACATGAAGGATGAATGGCTGCAAGAAAAGTGATATCTGAGAAGCGAGGCAGAGGGCCTGATTCAGGATGGTTCGCAAGGCTGCATTGGCATGCATCCCGCTCGCTGTGACAATATGCTAATGAATGCAATCGCACGGCAACCGCAGCACTATACCAAGACGCCCATTACTGTATAAAGCTTCCCCACTTCTCATGACATGCATCCGCAAGTCAGCAAAAACATCATTACCATCGAGTAACATTGGAACCATCCGCACAGTTGTGGTTGACCCGACCCTACCGCAGAAACTGCTAAACTTCCTGTCACCATCTAGACTTCTGCCAGCGTATGCTATCACAGGGGCTTAATTATGCATACCCCTGTAACGGTGTTTAAACGCCCAGACACGCCTGTGTTTCTCTAACCACCCCCGTCACCACCCTCAAACGGTCACTTCCTGTCAATCACTGAGTGAAGACTCTGCGTGCTCACTTCGGTCGCTTCCTGATCGCTGTGGTCGGTTCGCGTTCGTGCACTGCATCGCATGCGGAGAATGCAAATATCGGCTGGCTGCGTGCAAACGCAGCTTGCGAACCAACCTGAATCAGGTCCAGAGTCAGTCTCTGATTAGCCATTAGACTGATCAGGCTGCAGTCTGGGGCACCAGGACTTGGGTAGGCACCATGCAGATGCAATCTGGGAATAGAAAGCTTAATTGAAGGAGCTTACAAGTTATCCAGCTATCTCAAGGTGGTGTTGAGTGGAAAAGTTCTTAAAGTCTATACCAATGGCTGTGCTGATATGAAACATGGAGCTTACTGCTGGAACCTTTATGTACACTGTGCTACAGTGCATCTGGGCAACCTGAAGAGCTGCATGTGATTATCTTTAGAGTCTTCTTCACAATCCCCAGTCTACTTTACGCTCCACAAACATCATTAGATTTATATTTGCCAAGGTATAACATGTCAGTTGTATATCCTTTGTTACCTGCACATGTACAGTATGAATGACAATTTTTTTTTTAGCACATAACACACTATACTGAGTGTCTAGCAGCATTACAAGGTATGATACACGTTTTTAGCCCTAGGGCAACTGGAACCTGGGCAGAGTAATTTAATAGTCTCTTTGCTGTTTCCTTCCCCGATTGGTAATGTTAGAAAACGTCTTTGCTCTTCCCATAAATATATACATTATTAAGCTTTGTAGATGAAGCTGTGACTGTTACATGAGCCTTGCACAACTTCTGAGCCTTTTTTATTTTATTTTACCGAGAGTGAGGGTATAGATTGAGGCTTTAAGTGTCAGGATACCTGGGGATAGATCCATAAAGGCTCTTTAGGCTCAAATTTTAGAAAACATATTGACTGGGTGGTTGAAATAGATACAAGCGGTATGGGATATGGAGGTTATTCCACACAGGTGTCCTTAACCAGGCTTGCAGGTTTAATAGTAACAGCAGTAACAGATTCACTTTGGTAATGCAGGACAAACAGTGGTGGTGATAGATAGCAGTAATAGGTCTCACCCTAAAATGAGCTAAGCACTCCTCTCCAGCACCCCCTTCCCCTCACAATGGGCTGTCTCCAGTCACATAATACAAATTACACTTTACTCAGATATTTTGGCAAAGTACATCTGTAACCAGTCCACAGTTTCTCATAAATACACTTAGTAGTTGTGACGTCTGGGCCTGATTCAGAGCCGGACGCTATTTGCGGACGGTCGTTCCAAAAAAAGGGGCCGGCTATTTAAATTGTGCGCTTGCTCATTGCAGTTTGTTGACGCCTCTATGTCTGAGCGAGCGAACGAAAAATGCGCTCGCTATTTTGTAAAGACACCCCTTTGCCGTTCGCATCACACATCAACTCCGGTATTTATTTGATTAATCGGGTACATCGAAAGGCATCTGAACTGCTCGCAGTGCTTGTGGTAGGTTTTTCCTACCGCAATTACTGCGAGCAGTTCAGGCTAAAAGACAACCAAGTGACGTGATCGATGACGCTCCTTTACTAATTATGCACTCTCATTAAATGCCCTTTTTACCGTTAGGCACGCCTGCGTTCGGATCTCCACTCCCCCGTTTTCAAGCACCTTCCCCTGTTACCAACCACAAACGGTACATTCTGTCAATCAAATTAGCAGCCCCTCGCTGTTTTGCGAGCGCTCGATTGCTGACCGCAATGACTGGTTTACGCATGCGCATTAAGACCCATACGCATGCGCAGTTGTGCGAACATCGCTCATAGTGAACGAGCGGCCGCTTACGAGCGGCTCTGAATCAGGCCCTCAGTCCCTTTGCTAACATAATTAGCAGCATTATCTTCACTTACTACAAACAGGGCCGGATTGAGTGCCACATGGGCCTGGAGCCAAAAATGACCAAGGGCCTATTATGAGAAGCAGAGGAGGTGTGACCAGTGCTGTATAGGTGTGGCTAGTGCTATGTGGGCGTGTACACCCCTATACCCAATGTTTCCCTAAATATGTAAAAGAAAAAAATGCTTAATTTTGTGAGGTAAATAGAAATACAATTTTACTACTTATGATTTATGGCTGACCGTGTGGAGAGCAGATGGCCAGTCAAAATCATGTTGTCATGACAATGGGCCTATTTTTATGTGGAGGCCTGGAGCTGTAGCTCCATCCGCCCCATTGTTAATCTGGCCCTGAAAAGGGTTCAACTTCCTTGAAACTAGAACTTTACAGTGTATAGGAATTCTGAACTGAAGTCTTTCTGTGATGCCGACTGGAGATCAGATGAGGATGACCATCGATCTTACACAGGATACCTGTTTGTACTGGCAGATGCAGCCATCAGCTGGGTGAGCAAAAATGCAACCCACTGTTGGCCTATCCTTCACTAAGGCGGATTACATGGTGCTTACAGAAACTGCCAAGGAAGCCATATACTTAAAAGAGGCTTTGGGGTAAATTTACTAAAGAGAGAGTTTTTAGAAGTGGAGATGTTGCCCATAGCAACCAATCAGATTCTAGCTATTATCTTGTAGAAGGTGCTAGTTAAATGTAGAATCTGATTGGTTGCTATGGGCAACATCTCCACTTCTAAATACTCTGTTTAGTAATTATATACCTCTTTATGTGAATTAAGCCTTCTGAGTCAGGATGAGACTATCAGCATAGATTGTGACAACAGGGGTGCAGTTGACTTGTCCTACAGCACCAAGCACCATATACGGTCCAAGCACATTTCAATTAGACACTTCATCCTTGAGCTAGTGGAAATAAAGTCTATAATACACTTTGTCCCTTTTGATATTTTAGGATTCTTTTAACTGCAGTCCAGTGTTGTTTCCCATGATTAATGGCAAACAGGCTCAATCAGCTTATGTCATGTGCAATTGTCCATGTCCATGTCCAGTTCCAAATACTTGCATACATTAAACTTCCAACAGCACTCCCTGCCCAAGATTTTCGGCATTGTGAATCGAGGCGGGGCTACGATGACGCGATTCAGCAAGAATCGCGTCACCCGCCTCCCTGCTTATGGAGCGTACACACGGTCAGATTTGTCAGACTTGGCAGATTTGTCAGATGAACGATTGAACGATTAAACGATCTGAACGATTTGAACGATTTGACCAAAGTTTTGAACGATTTGAACGATTGAACGATTTTTGACTGCATTAAAATGAATGGAATCGTCCAAGTCTGACTGCAAACCCATCAGATGTCAGATATCGTTATCTGACAAACGGGAACGCGCATCGTTGATCGTCCATCGTTCAGGCATGTCAGATATGAACGATTTTCCTTCAGATATGAACGACTGAACGATTTTTAAATCGTTATCGTCCATATCTGAAGAAAAAATCTGATCGTGTGTATGCACCATTAGGGTTTTATATTGTAATCACGGGGTGGGGGAGGCTTGCCTGCCTCTCCGGGGGCCAGGAGCGGCACCCGATTTTCGGGAGGCTACTGGCTGAATCGGGAGGGCAGGCAAGTTTGCTGCAACCCCACCCTCTCATATCATGAACCAGAAATGTGGCTAGTGTTTGGGGTATGTGAGCTTACAGTACTGTGCGTGTGGTGATAGTCTATCCTGCACTGAAGCTACTGTAATACCAGTAATAAAGCTATTAAAAGGGAAATAATTCAATAGTGGCTACAGTAGGTAGACATCCCATAGCTAGAAAGCTGAGACCCATAACTCATGTTTTGTAACTACTTTTATACTAATCATGTCATAGTTCATAGAATTCTATTAGCTGAGCTTGTGTCCTGTTTGATGTCACTGGAATCGCTAGCCTGCAGGATAAATGGAAGTCCAAGTTCACAGGTTTTCAGCAAACGATCCATAGACCAAATGCTGCTGTTGCCTGTAAGTCATGCATGAGCAGCATTTGGTCTATGGGCATTAAGTGGAGGCCCTATTGTGGGTTCGCACTGATTTCACCTCTCCAAAGCAAGTATGGCATTGTTTGTGTAATATTACCAACCTGGACACAAATTCCTTGTCTGTAGGCAAAACATAAAATAGTGACATCACAAAATATTCCTGGTAAGAAAGGAATGATTGATGTAAGTAATCGGAGAGCAATTAATGATAAAGCTCCTCTGGATTGTCCGTATACCTGTAACATATACTTTTTTTTGCTAACACCATTCCAAAAGACAGGTGTTTACCTTAGAGGGAGGGGTAATTAGGACAAATGGTTAAGTCTCCCATATCCAAAATGCTTGGGACCAGGGGTATTTTAGATATCGTATTTTTCAGTACTTTGGAATAATTGTATACCATAATGAGATATCTTGGGGACACACAGAATGTATTTATATTTCATATACACCTTATACACAAAGCCTGAAGGCAATTTTATACAATATTTTTTATAATTTTGTGCATCAAACAAAGTTTATGTACATAGTGAAATCTTTGCTTTCTGATTTTTCAATCTCAGTCATGCTAAAAATATTCCATATTTCGGAATATTTGGATATGGGAGACTCAACCTGTGCCAGTTAAGCGTAAGAAAATACATTGCATTGCAGCATCACAGTGTTTGATTAAATATTCATTGAGGTTGTTTTAACAGAATATTATTATATAAAGTGGTCACCCCCCTGTTAAGTCCCAGGAACGCCATTCCAAAATCAGCCAACTACATGCATAGCAGCAATGCATGCAGTGAACATGCACATCTGAATCATGCCCATTGTGTTTTCATTTTTTATGAGCCCCTTTTATTTATTTGTTATTGTCAATTCTTGTGTAAAACACTCTATTGACTCTATAGCCTTTGGGGCTGATGTTTGCATAGTGTAAAGTATCGTGTTTTTTCATACTGCACATACTACAGAACTTAGTGCTCACAAAGAGATGCACAGCTATTTCGATTGCATCTACACTTATGACCAAAGAGGCATAACTGGGTTGTAAAGCATACTTGCCTACCCTCCCCGATTGGCCGGGATACTCCTGAAAATTGGGTGGCACTCCCGGTCACCCAAATAGGTGGACAAGTCTCTCGGGAGCTGGGCACTACCCGAGTAAAGTGGGTGGCACAGGCATGCGATGACGCGTTTCACATTGAGTCACATCATCGTGGCTCCACCCCCCGCTCCACAAAGCTGGTAATCTTGGCATTGCATAGCGGGGGGTGGGGCTACAATGACGTGTCATCATGCCCTGGACTTGCCATCTCCGCCTCCAGACCCCCTCGCAGTGCCGGCCTGGCTTCCTCCTCCCGAACGAGGCAGCCAAAAGGTGCGTTCAGGTACACAGGACACTGATAGTTTATATACTATACTTCTCTTTAATGGGCATATTTATTATGTAAGGATACTGCCTTTGAACCTCTATATACCCCTGCCTATACCTTCTAATATCCTACCTATAAACCTCTAAGGATGACGCTAATTTGCGTACGCAGTCATACAGTAAATAAAGACTCCAGACCTAGAACCTGTGGTTCCAAAGCACAAAGTATTATTCAAGTAAAAGTACAGCAGTTACACGCTATGATCCTCATATAATCTTAGCGCAAAGAGATTATACAGACCCAAGTACAATTATACATACGCAGCGCTCTCTGGTCCAGATGTTAGGCATCAGCAAGAAACCCCTCGTCAATCAGCATTCAGCACAAAGACTAGGAACCCAGGGTCAGAGCATATTTATACCCCCAGAAATAAACAACACAGTAGAGAAGTATGTTGCTAATACCATTGGTCGTAACGGAGAGGGTATATGTTACAAGGCATTTAACAGGTTGATTCAAATAGACACAACCCAGCCTCTAACAACTGGGGGTCTTTGGTTTCCTGCCTCATGCAAACATCCTAACAGTTGTTCATATTATGTACATTTTGTTGCTTGAAGTCTCTGCAGTCCATAAGTTGAGAATGCATGATGCGATCTCCACACCGATGGTACCGGAATACTGTTGAGAGAGTACGCATCAGTACAATTCCAAACATGGCTTACTTATCACGTATAAAACCTTAGTTACGAAATAACCTTTATTTCATAGCAATTATAGTAAATGTGCATACTTAAATCTTATACTTTAAAGCTTATTAAACCTATTATGTGAATATGTAATGTGTAAGTATGCGGGGTGTGATGTAAAGATGCTAGTTAACTTGGGGCAGATGCGTGCGCATGAAGCTAATAAACAGCGTTTTCATACAGGATCTTATGCATTCGCTAATATGCGATTAGTTACCAGCGCAATTGTGCGTATTAATGTGTGTATGAGAAATGGTGCACTTAAATCTCACTTAAACTAAGTGAACACCTAGCAGTGTGGAATGCTGAGCCTTATAGTTCCACACGACCCCCTCTCTCAGCAGCCCCCACCCTTCCCAGGGTCAAAAGTACAATCCTTTGTTCTCCCAGGTTCTTGTGTAAATGCAAATTAGCACAGCTACAAGACCCAAACCTCAGATAACACTCTTGGCTTTGAAGGTATTTTATTGCAGGAAACCTGCTAATGTAAGGTACTACAAACGACCCTCTTGCTGTATTCGAGCTGGGCCACCTGGAGTGAGAGCAGACGTTATGTCCCGGAAGCTTGTCTACACAAGCTAGTTGACACGTGGCCATTTGCTCTGTTTAGCTAATGCAATCCAATTTTTTGACATACTGTACAGCCATTTCTGAAATATATCCTTTAGGGGAATTATAATATAATATATAATTATTTACGAAATAATTATATATTAAATATTTATTAAATAATATAATATTATTTATCCAGAGCACCCAAACTACGTAAAGTCATGAAATGGGCTTTTGATGAATCGCCGTAACTTATGGCGATGGTCACAAATGCAATCACATGATGCTAATAGTAATATCGCCACATGTACTAAAGTGTGAGTTTATCTAAAATGGCACTTAGGCGGCCATTCGCAAAATGGCGTCTTGCAATCTCATCTCCAAGATGGCGTCTTGCGGCCAGTCGCAAGATGGTGTCGCTGCGATTCAATTTTAAACTGATCTTGTCTCAGCCAATAATCCAGCTTCGACATATGTATCAGGTCATAGACCTGATAATTAAAATTTCTTATCGACGCTATTTGCAGCAATAAAAAATTAAGATTTGCCTAAATGTATTAAAATACACCCACAGGGACAGGCACCCTGCGGTGTGTAACAAGTGAAGACTACCTCTTTGGGTGCCGAATACACCACAGGGCATGTTGGTCTGCAGACCACACATCCGTGAGTTGTGAGTGCCGGGGAGGGTTCCTATGGATGCCTCTCCTGGTACTTTTTGCGATTTGTAGCCCATAAGCGACAATGGCTAACACCATCTTTAGCTACTGGGGCCAAGCTCTGGAATGCATCGCATTACGGAGTTTGATATATTTGGCTAAGAAACTGCTCCATAGATACCTATGGGGGCTGCTTTTGCAAGAGAAAACAGGAGACTGCAGTGCGTTTCCCCATACATACAATACTGAATACTTTGTTGAATACTTATAATTTGTGGGTACCCACCAAAAACAAGTGTAATAGGGGGCTATCCCGCAAACAATAATTGATTATTAGGCCTCTAAATAATTTAACTAACAAGGTTTGCTGGATATCCAACAGAGGACCGGATTAAATGCTTGTGGGGTGACCGGGGCAACTAAGTTGTGTGGGTCCCTCCAATAAAATGGACAGCATGCCCCTCAATACCCCCTCTATGGTATACAGAGACCCCCCTCTCCCCAGTACTCACCTCCCGTGGTCAGCTCCACTTGAATGCTTCTAGCTCTGTGTCCTGCATGCACATTGCAAACAGTGCAAAGCAGCTCCTGAGTACTCTCATTGGTGACACGGATGTGATGTGTCACGTGACACTGATGAGAGGACTTGGGATCCGCTCTGCACTGTATGCAGCACTGACTGCATGCTGAATACAGAGCCGCGGCAGCCCCGTCTGGGAACAGGTGGGTACCTGTTCTCTGCAATTGCAGGGTCACTCTGACCCTGTGTGGAGGCCCCCACATAATCTGGCCCTGATCCAACATACTTAGGAAGCTAGCAAAACCAAATAATCCTGTTTAAGTAATTATTTATGTATTATTATAAGTTCAAAAATTCTTCACATAACTAGGAAATGTATCCAATATCTAACAGATGAGAACTATCACAACAAATATTTTCTTTTTCTCTTGTAACTCCTCGTTAGATAATGTTAGATCATCAGTAGCTAGAACAAACATAAAATAATGTATTTATTGTACCAAACTGTGGCATAATGTTTTATTAAGAGACACATTAAAATATAATTTCATGTCTGCCACATTTGAAGTTTGCAGTAAAAAGTGTATTTTAACTGTATGCAAAAGTCATTAAAAACAGCAAATAATATGTTTTCTTGACATTGCATAATAGTGCATTATAAATAAATGTTTCACTTTACAGAAATATTACAAGTCACAAGTCACCATATAAAGGCACAAGACCGCATTATTTTATACAGACAGGGACGGATTAGGATGGAAAACCGTCCCAGGAAATTTCTGAAGCAGCCCAAAATGGGAGAGTGGAGCCTGTGGGGAGGGCAGAGTTTGATGGCATATAAGGGGCATGTGAAAGAGTTTGATGACATATAAGGGCAAATGAAGGAGTCCTGTGGCATATAAGGGGCATCTGGATGGTCTCATGGCATATAAAAACATGTTAAAAAGGGATGGAGGGGGGCGCCAAGTTGAGACTTTGCCCTGGTGACAAAAGCATAGCTTCACCCCTGGATTTAGAGCCACTGATTGCAAAATAATACTAAGGAGGAGGATATATGGCACAGGTAAGCAATGCAAGAGTACATGAGGGAAGAGGCCCCCTCTTGTGAGAGCTTACAATCTATAAGGGAGGGGTTGTTGAGCAGAGGTTACACAAAATGACGAGAATTTGCCAAGCCAAAAATGGTGTGATAGGACAGTACTAAATTATAAAGTCAGAGATGGTGTAAGGCCTAAGCCTCCTCCAATGTGTGGAAAATGCACTGCTTTTTGGTCAACATTGTAATTACTCACACCTCCATTTAAATTACTCACAATGACTCTGACACTCAATGTTATTCTGGTACCCTCGCCCTCCATCTCATTTTAAATGTTAACAAAGATAAGTTCACTTCACTGTTATATTGCCTCCTGCTATAAGTAACATGCATAATGTTGATGTGAGAGGCAAAGTGTCAGTTCTCCTAACAATTCATGACCCCACGCGCTGTCATCTACCCCAATACATCAGCTCTCCAAACCAATACAGCATCATACTTATTATTATTAGTATTGACTACTTAACTTTAAACTCCGTCCTGTATGCTCTGCATCTTCTTTACAGTCCTGGTGACTGCTCCTTTCCAGCTCCTTTACACTGACATCTGCCAATGCCGCAGTGTCACAACACTCAAAGTTCTGGGAGGAGCTAGGTGCATCTCCAAAGTTGTCCATGATTGCTCGGGCTATGCTCCAATAGAAAGGGTTGGAGCCCACCCAAGCCCTGGCACCCTTGGCTGCAGTCTGATCTGCCTAATAGTTGATAAGTTCCTGATCATTCTCTTGACTTCGTCCTCTCCTCCATTAGCCTTATACACATAATGCCACATAGTAGTAGTTTCCCTTATACATATAATGTCCACAGTAGTAGTTCCCCTTATACACATAATGTCCACAGTAGTGCCCCTTATACACATAATGCCACACAATGCCCCTTTTACACATAATGCCCACAGTAGTAGTGCCCCTTACACATAATGTCCACAGTAGTAGTAGTACCCATTACACATAATGCTCACTGTAATAGTGCCCCTTATACACTTAGTGCCCTTACACATGCCACACAAACACACAGCACTGTACTTACTTGAAGCCCTACTCCTGCGCCCGCCACCATCTTACAGCGCCTCACACTCATCACTGTGGGAGGGTCGTCATGACGTCTCTCCCCCACACACTGCGGGAGCCGAAAGACAGGTCAGACAGGCTCTGCTATGTTGCTTTGTACCTGCTTTGCTTCCTTTTTCCCAGAATTCTGTGCAGTGTGCAAGGCCAGACACACTGAACTTGCACATAGATATTGTAAAGACAGCTGCACAGCAGCGCCACTGAAGTGAAGGGTAATGTTTGATCATCACTCTTAATTTTATCCTCTGTGCTCTACTCCTTGCCAGTCACTCTGTATTCCCCCAATCCTAATTTCTTTTACACTTGAGGGAGTGGAGGACTACCAATATGTATGCAAAACAGTCTAAGTATATAAAAAAGTTACCTCCTATGGGTCTGATTCATTACGGATTGCAATTGCAACAGCGTATGCATTGCAGAGGCGGCCATACCTGCATAAATATCGGTAACATCAACACATATCGGTGGCCATCTTTGCCCTTGTGTCAGGTCTGACCTAACGCAGTCTTGGGAGCTCTTCTGACATGCAGAGCTGCGCATGCAATTGCAGTGGCTAATTTATGCATGTAATGACGTTCATACGGACAGGCACATCTGCGTTTTTCAGACCACTTTTTGTTACCACCCCCATACGCAGACAACCTGTCAATCACTCTACGATGGATTCTTATATGTGTCTGTAATCGCAGTCCGATCACTGTGCAGGTACAGTGCGGCTTATCTGCATGCGCAATGACAAACAATCGATCTGCATATGTAACGCAATTGCATTATAATGATAAATATATATGTGTTGTAAATTAAATAGTTACAATAAAATGTAATAGCAAATCAATAGTTAAAAAATTATATTTACTTATCTGTTTTTTTTTTGTTTTCTTTAAAGGTAATTCAACTTTCTTGGATGACCATGGTCCTCCCATCCCTAAGGTAATTTTAATATATAATTTCATCTAATAAATTTAGCAGACTGAGAAAAAATATATAAATGTCCCCTACTGTAGCCACCTAGATGATGCTAACTGAGTTGAGGTATTCATATCATCATCTTACAGGAGAACCCCTATGGAGAATATTCTAGAGTTGGTGTCCTCCTATTTGACTAGAGATGGTCACATTTTTTATAAATGGTTCTTGAATCGGTTTATCAAATCTGCTATAAAGTTCTCCAGAAATGCACTCAAAATTTCTCCAGAAGTCCTGGAACTCCTAGATATACAAATATATTCAAGCAAGGTAAACAGGATGGTCCGTGTTTAATCTGGTTTGAACATGTTAGGGGATTGGTATTGGTTGTAGGATGGAAATGAGAAGGTGGGGTAAGACACTTATTAGAGATTGGAGCACACTGCCCCACCCCAACCACAACACCCCCACAGTCCAACTAACAAATCCCCCATCACCCCCTCTGCACAGTGGTGGGAGAGAGGTATATAAGGGTGGGGGAGGGGACACAGGTAAAATGGAGGGGAGGTGACAGATGTCAGAGAGAGGTGGGGAATGGAGCTTAGATGAAAGATACACAGTGGGGTGGCCACAGTAATTGGCTAGTATGATACATGCAAAGTTGCCCTTAAATTACATCTCTAGGATGATTTTACTGTGCCTGATGTCTTTCACTGATACCAAAGGTCCACTGCATGCTGGCTGCAGGTGTCCTTTTCTGGAGGAGGAGGGTGGGAGCCTTTCCCCAGTCTCTGAACTGCTTGAAGTCAGACCACTCTTGCTCTCAGCTGGTGTGTTGAATCTCCATTACTGTAGGTACAGATAAAACAATTTTAGGCATTGCAGAATGTAAAACAAACAAATCCTGCTTTTCCACCTAAGTCCTGGGTCTGGCCCGAGATTTGGAACACAGTTCCGAAACGGGTCAGACCCAGGACGGACCCCTTTTCTACTGCGGCGCCAATCTGGATTATTCCCGTTCTGCACCGTTCACACTGCACGCGGGTGCAGTGGAACACTTCACCCTGCGCTTGACGATGACATCATCTCCAAGTGCCGAGAAACCCCTAAGTCCCCATGCTGTAAACTGGACCCGGGTTGGATTACCCGACGTACCTGTTTACACTGTAGGGTTTCACAGATCGTTCCCGTGTTAAACCCTGTAAGTTACCTGGGTTGGATTGCCTAGTTATTCGACCTGGGAACACAACCCTGGCCCTTTTACACCTTTAAGCAACATGGGTTAACCCTGCAATAACCCGGGTTTTAGCTTTGGTGTAAAAGGGGTATTAGTAACTGGCAATGGCTTTTCGAGTTAAATGGTACAAGGCAGAGGAGTGTTAGAGCTGATCATAACAAGGTACATGTGCATGGTTTGAACTGAATTCTGGAAGCAATGGAGAGTCAGTGAAAGGGTGGCACAGCAGATGAGTGGCAGAAGAAAATATTAGCATTCAGAGTGGATTGTATGGCGGAAGTGGTGGGTGAGGGAATGGCAAGCAAAGAAGAGGTTACAGTAGTCAAGGCGGAAAATAATGAGCAAGTGGATCAGGATTTGCCAGTAAAATTTCCAATAAAAGGTTGAAGGGAGAATATTGCTTCCAGTGCACGGCATTCTGTTTCCCACAGTACTGATATGATCTAACCAGTTCCACAGAGACCAGCAGCTGTCAGTGAATTTACAGCAAACATGAGAAGTGTTCACCTCTGGCAGTTCTCAAAGGAACAGCGTGTCAGGGCATACATTTATACCTTAGCACATCAAGGAGTTGAACATTCACTTTTCTGAATCACATTAGCCCATGTCATGTATTTAAGCAATAAATTAATGATAAGTAACAGTTTAAGGTAGGGGTGGCCAGACTTCTCGACTGGTGATGTACTCTGGAGGCTGAAACTGTTTCACAATCTACTAAGAAGTGGGCCTTGGCGTACCCAAAAAGGGGCATGGTCCTGCAGCAAGCAAGGGTCATGGAGACTGTCCTGACAAAATCAGGAGCATTGGGAGGTAATGCAGGTAATGGGCGGCAGCACCAGGGAATGAGTTATAACCATCCAGCAAGGGCAAACAGGGAATGGCTGCTAACCACCTGGCCAGGGCAGAAAAGGAACAGATACACACTGACCACTCAGTACAACTGCCCTCTAAAACTGCATTATGGGCACTGACCCTTCTACACACGTCACTAATCCCACATATTACACAGAGTCCCCCAATACCTACACTGACCCCTCTACATAGATAACAGCAAAGTGACATCAAGAGAGGTGTGGCAACGGGCACACATCACCGGGACTGGCACTGAACTGTGTGGCAGGGAGGAGGCTGGGAGTCAGGGACACTTACACATACATGCAATGCACTCACCCTCTGGAACCGCGCTGGTGTCTCTGCCTCTCCTGCCCAGGGCAGGCACAGCAGATAACAGAAGATGTGGCTTCAATACACAGAATCAACCTGATTCTTATTGGCTGCTGCTGATACACGTGATGCCGGCAGATACATGACACAGACGCAGCTTCAACCAGCAGTGTCTTTGGTGCAGTACAGCAGACAATAAGAATTGGCCTGACTCTTATGGGTACAAGGCAGAGGATATACACCGCAATCAAATAAGGCTGGATATTCACCGCGATCAACAGGCCGAGTGTCCGTGGTTGATCGCGATGGGTGCTTTGGCCATCCCTGGTTTAAGGGCTATACCCACCTCTGTGAATTTTATATTGTGGGCCAAATATGTAATATAGACTCAACATCATGTGATAGAGCACTGCAAATACTGTAGATGGTAGAGTCAAAGCACTGACATCTGCCATAGGACAATACTTGGGAATTGAGTGAGACATCTCTCAACTGTGAACCTGAGCAAACCATGTTGCAATGCAAGGAGTGTAAATACATACATATTTTTACAAGTGGGGTAAATATTGGCTGCTTTTGCATGTAGCCCACACATACTGCACAGCTTTATTATTACTCTGCAATTTAGATGTCAGTTTGGAAAGACTCCTCCCAAATCTAAATCTCTCTGCACATTTAAAATCTTCCCCACCTGCAGTGCAGCATGGTTTCACCCAGAGTTGCCTACCCTCCCGATTTTCGCGGAAGTCTCCCGAATACAGGTGGGAGCTCCCGCTACCCCGTAAAGTAGGTTGAATCCCCCGCATTCCCTCTGCCCTGTCTAAAAAATCCGGACTGCGCATGCGCGAATCCGGAGGTAAAGGGGGCGGGGCCCGAGCTTAAGACGCAGGGGCGCACTCACCGGGTGCAGGGAGGCAGGAGTGTGGCTGCTGTGAGGTCTCCTGGGCACGCCTTCCCCTGCTCACAGACTGCTGCTCCCAGCATTCCCTGGCCAGCCTGTGATGACAGAGGGGGGAGGAGCCGACGCCGGAGGACACTGAAAACAGAGGAGCTGCCTGAGACTGTGAGTGTGTTAGAGCTCACTGCAGCTCCTGCCACATGTATAACTCATGTCAGTGCCGTGGGGGAGGGAGGGAGATCTATTACTGTGTAATTGTATGTGTGTAGTAATGTGATGTATGTGTGTGTGTGTGTAGTAATGTGATGTATGTGTGTGTGTGTGTGTGTAGCAATGTGATGTATGTGTGTGTGTAGTAATGTGATGTATGTGTGTGTAGTAATGTGATGTATGTGTAGTACAGTATGTGTGGGTGTAGTAATGTGATGTATGTGTGGGTGTAGCAATGTGATGTGTGTAGTAATGTGATGTATGTGTGTGTAGTAATGTGATGTATGTGTAGTAATGTGATGTATGTATGTGTGTGTAGTAATGTGATGTATGTGTAGTAATGTGATGTATGTGTAGTACAGTATGTGTGGGTGTAGTAATGTGATGTGTGTGTGTGTGTGTGTAGTAATGTGATGCATGTGTAGTACAGTATATGTGTAGTAATGTGATGTATGTGTGTGTGTGTGTGTAGCAATGTGATGTATGTGTGTGTGTAGTACAGTATGTGTGGATGTAGTAATGTGATGTGTGTGTAGTACAGTATGTGTGGGTGTAGTAATGTGATGTGTGTAGTAATGTGATGTATGTATGTGTAGTAATGTGATGTATGTGTAGTACAGTATGTGTGGGTGTAGTAATGTGATGTATGTGTAGTAAAGTATGTGTGGGTGTAGTAATGTGATGTATGTGTGTAGTAATGTGATGTATGTGTGTGCGTGTAGTAATGTGATGTATGTGTGTGTGTGTACTAATGTGATGTATGTGTGTGTGTAGTAATGTGATGTAATTGTGTGTGTGTGTGTGTGTGTGTGGAGGTGAAATCTTCATATGATATGTGTGAGACACTGTGTGTGTGTGAATCTATTCATGGGATGTGCTGAGACTGTCTGTGTGTGACTGTGTATGAGACTGTGTGTGTGACTGTGTGTATGAATCTATTCATGGGATGTGTATGAGACTGTGTGTGTGTGACTGTGTGTATGAATCTATTCATGGGATGTGTATGAGACTGTGTGTGTATATGAATCTATGTGTATGAATGATGTGTGTGAAACTGTCTGTGTGTGTGTGACTGTGTGTATGAATCTATTCATGTGATGTGTGTGAAACTTTCTGTGTGTGTGTGTGAATCTATTCATATAAATGAATGTGTGCGTCTGGGGGGGAATCTATTAATGTCAATATGGCAGGGTAGAGATGTATTAGTGGGGGAGCTAGGGCGTCAGCTTATAGGAATATATACGCCCATAGGTGGCGTTAGACACGCCCTTTGGGTGGAGCAGACCACGCCCCCACAAAGGCGCGTCGCATTCTGCAGCCATCTACAATCTCCCTCAAAGTCATTTTCAAAAGTAGGCAAGTATGGTTTCACCAAGATGATCAGTTGAGAGAGATATCTCTCTCTATTACCAAGTCTGAATCAGGCCCTAAGCCCACTGCTTATTGAAAAGCTTCCTCAAAAGATACATGCACCCAAGATCTATATTTATGTATTTATCTTGATTCTAGTACAGTATGTCGCTTTCTGTTCGGTATTTTCCCACTATTATCACATCTCCATGTATTGTTAATCCCACCCTTTGCCACCTACGTAGTGTGTGCAAGCTGGCTGCCACACCTGCTACTTTCATGAATGGGATGAACAATCTTTGGAATTGATAAATCGTTCTGTATCTCATAGTTTTTCATACTTTGTGGATATCTCATTCTTATTGATTTTTTCGTACTTTGTATCTCCCAATAGTTTAATTATATTTCTGCATATTGCTTATTCTGCCCATTGTAGTGCAACAAAGATGGATGTCTTGTCTGGTATTTTCGGATACAGCATAACTGATTACTTTGTTGGTATCTCGTACTTTGTATTTCATAATTTTTATCTTGTACTATGCACCCACTGTGACCATCTGTGTAATATGGTGTATTTCCTGCAAATGTGATTTGCTTTGAGTCCTTCTGAGAAAAGTGCCATATATATATAAACATGATTATTATATTATGTTGTATGCATTGTGCCAGAGAGTATATCTAACCAGATGAGGTATATTTTGTTGACATTCATCATATCGACATGGTAGTAATGTTGACATGCAGCACGTTGACATGCTTGGCATGTCAATATTTACTGTGTCAACATTCATCATGTTGACATGGATGAATTGTTGACATGATTAAAATGTCGAAAAATTGTCCCTGGTGGTCTAGTGGTGACCTAGCTGGTCCAGCAGCGTCTTCTGGGTCTGGCTGTGACATACTGATGACTTCGGCGGATCCTGCAGTGATTCCGGCAGTTAGTATCACAAATCCTAACCTCTAACCCTCTCAATAATGCCTATCCCTAACCTTCCCTCCCGCAGCCTAACTCTAACATTCCCCCTAGTGCCTAACCCAAACTCTTCCCTTCCGTAGCCTAACCCTAACCCACCTCTGCTGCAGCCTAACCCTAACCATCCTGTCCCTGCAGAATGTCAACATGTCGACATTCCGCAGATACTGACATGTTCAATATCGACATTTCAACAATGTTAATATCACTACTACATCCCAGTAACGTGCGAAGACATCAGTGGCTGGGAAGGCATACATGGAGATGGGTCTGAGTGCTGGAAGCCTGTCTCACCCCCTACTCACTGTAACTTTCCCCTCACTACACTAAGCTTCAGTGTCCATTGATCCTTCTACCTGCATCACTGTGTCTTCTCTTGATGCTGCTGACTGAGCTCCATCTATAAACACTGCATTGCACTTCCTGGTCACATGACACATCCAAGGTGTCCATCAGTGCTCAAGGCTTGCCCCCCATACTCAGAGGCATGCCTCTA
Source organism: Taudactylus pleione (assembly GCA_031769625.1). Classification (NCBI taxonomy): domain Eukaryota; kingdom Metazoa; phylum Chordata; class Amphibia; order Anura; family Myobatrachidae; genus Taudactylus; species Taudactylus pleione. The sequence continues at coordinate 25,382,231 of JAUIMM010000006.1, forward strand.
TTAGCTCTCTACTGTGCAGCTTACTGCCCTTACAAAGGTGGCCTTTTTCCTTTGAACATACACAGTCAAGTAACATTATTATGACGACCAGTTAAATAGCCAGAGTAACCGCCGTGTGCAGCACGGGCAGCAGCTAGACGGGCTGTGAGTGATTCAATATGGTCCTGGTAGGTTGGCACAGGATCAACAGCTGTTGGAGGGTGTGTGGTGGATTATCCATAGAGTGAACACAACAATTGGGGTGGTCCCACAGATGCTCAATTGGGTTCAAGTCCGGAGAATTAGGGGACCAGGGAAGGACTTGGAAATCTTGGTCATGCTCGTCCAACCACTGTCGGACATTTCTAGCCATGTGACATGTCGCATTGTCTCGCTGGAAGATCCCATCCGCCTCAGGGAAGACAATCAGCATGTATGGGTGTACGTGCTCTGCATGGATGGATTCATAACCGAATTGCCTTCCACCTGGATGAATGGGCCCAGAGAATGCCATGAAAACATTCCCCAGGCCATAACGCTGCCACCACCAGCTTGTGTTCTTCCAGCAATGGTTGCAGGGTGGTTTTCTCTCGATGTTTCTTGCCTTACACGCCAACGTCCATCCGTCCGATGAAGCAGAAAGCGTGACTCTTCGGAGAAGGCAACATTTCGCCAATCAGCGGGGGTCCAATTCCGATACAGGCGTGAAAATTGAAGCCTTTTCCGCCTATGCACCTTAGCATAGGTGCAGTGACCATCTGTTTGCTTCGGAGCCCCATACACAGCAGGGCTCCCTGACCTGTCATTTTAGACACACGTCTGGTGGCCCACAGGTTAATTTTGATGGTGAGCTGCTCCATTCTAGCGCGTCGGTCGGCCCTCACGCACCTTCGTAGCCGACGTTCACCTCTCACATAAATGGCACGTGGTGCTCCGCAATTTCCACGCCGGTTATTCACAATGGTGCCATTTGTCCAGTCACGATGCACCTTCACCACAGTAAAACGCGAATCGTTCACAAACTGCGCTGTTTCAGAAATACTGCCACCCTTGGTCCGAAAGCCATTAATGATCCCTTTTTGCACCTCTGAAAAATTGCCCCTTTTACTCATGACAGCAACTAGTGATGTGTGCAGACGTCCTATCGCACACCTTATATACCCACTAAGCCAGCGCAAGGAAAGTGACATACTTTGTGGGTTACGTGCTGCCGACGTCAAATTTAGTAGGTGGTCATAATAATGTGACTCGACTGTGTAGTTTTAACGACAAATGCAGTTGGATACTTTAGTTTTGTACTAAATAGTCATTTCTGCTCACAACATTACACGTGATGTTATATGGATACGTACATTAGAACTACTTTGTGATATTGCTCTGCTTCAGTAATGCTCTTTATGCTGGACTGTACATCTTATGGTTCTTGCTTTTGTTTAGAAATGTGTTACCAAGTTTGCCTTGGGTATAACGATGTTGTATATATTTTTTTCTGGGTCCTTGATGTTGCTGAGTGGTTTTGATGGATTATATACCATGAGAGAGAACTTTATAAATGTATTGTATATGCTTGAAAATCAGTACTTTGTTTTCAAAGGGGAATGTAACAATAATTGTTTAGGTAATTAGCAGGCAGTAAAATGTGTTTTGAATTTGTGCCTGCAGTCTATAGACTGTGCTCACTTTCTGGTCCTTAGGATGTTGTTCAGGGGCCTCACAGGTGGTCTTTATTTATTCAGCCGAAATAGCCCTATGATTCACTAGAGAAGCTGTAAGAAAACTTTAAAATTTACTATAACACTTATCTGGTGGAACACTATTAACCATTTTATTGTCCTCTTTACTGGTACACTGGATACACTGGGCCTTCTTTTATTTATCTGCACATCTCTCTCTGCAAATCTTTAGCAGCAAGGTGTATGATACAGAAGCCACTGGAAGTATTTTCCTATCCATAAAACAATATATCACCTTTATGTAGAACCTATGCACAAATCTTTCACCATCACGTTGCAAATGCACTAACAATCTACTACTGTATTAGCAGGCACATCAATAGACAAACTCATTTCTTCTCTTTCTTCAAATTAACTGGGATTTCCACACACAAATAGATAAAAGATAATTGCCACTCTGTGCACTATCCTAAATAACAAGTTTTTATTTGAATGCTGCCACAGTGCCACTTACAACTTGCACATCCCAATGGTTTACGTACATATCCGATTGTTGTGGGTCTGCGCATTGGGGGAGAGGACAGAGTGGGGGTGGGGCCAGAACTGTTGTACAAAACGGGATTGTGCAGCCCCCGTTTTGTCAGAGTGCCAAACCCAGGGGCCTGCATCGTCGGTTCGCAGATGCATGCAGGATTTGTCCATTTCCTACATACACCTTCTGCTGCATGTACATTTTACTTGTATGGTATTGCACAGCCGCTTGCTTCCCTGTATTGCACAACCTCTTTGTGTGGAATGGAAACCAGCACCCATATGCCTGGATAAAGACTTTCAAAGAGTTGAAATGCTTTGGATTAAGGATTTCTTGCAAATATGCTGATTTTGATGAAGTTTAATTAATTAAGTAGCAGTTTTCTAAGAATAACTTAGTTGTGATAATGCGCCAGAGTGGCAGCAGTGGATGTCCCTATGTCTCGCAGCAGCTAATTGACAAGCTGCGGCCGTTTGGGGGCAGGGAGCGGGCGGGGTTAGCCTCCATTCCTGAAAACTGGGAACTGCCATGGCCAGGGTTTGTGTCATCCTGGCTTCTGCTCCAGAGATGCGAGGGGCAATCTGAGTAACCTCAGGGTTAGGTAACAATAAGGGAGGTTGGGTTCCACACTAGTTCTTCTAACATGATAAACAAAAATGAGAAGAAAGGCAAAAATTTGACACCAATCTGCAGGAAAATCCCTGTGTGATTCCTATGTTTTGTTATTCTGGCGGTGTACCACAGAGTCAGTATACACAGAGTAATGATACAAGAGAGAAGAAAGAAAACTCTTTGGAGGCGCACTCTTGAAAAAATATAATAAATAGAATGTATATGATAGAGTTTAAAACTTAACTTTTAATCTGTATTAATAAAATAAGTTAATATACCACTTAAATTGTATAAATAAAATTAAAACTAAATCTGTTTCCTTATCTCACAATAATATCTGAAATTAAACTCTTCAGTGGGGATGAAAAGTCCTAAATTGGACTGGGGTGAAACTTTAAACAGTAGCTTCAGTAAACAATATGCATACCTCCCAACTGTCCCGCATTCAATGGGACAGTCCCGTTTTTCTGGGACTGTCCCGCTGTCCCGCCCGCAGGCTGTAGTGTCCCGCAGTGGGGGGGTTGTGGGAAGCACACACCGCTCCTCTGTTTAGGGCACACTGGGGGGACTAAGGGTTAGGCACCCCCCTGGGAGGTTTAGAGTTAGGCTAGGGGGCAGGAGGGTAAGACACCCCCGGGGGGTACTTAGGGTTAGGCACCCACCCGGGAGGGTTAGGGTTAGGCTACAGGGAGGGAGGGTTAGATACCCCCGGGGGGTACTTAGGGTTAGGCACCCCCTCGGGGGACTTAGGTTTAGGCAGCGGGGAAGAGGGAGGTTAGGGTTAGTTACTTAGAGGGGGGGAATTAGGGTTAGGCACTTGGGGGGGGAGGTTAGGGTTAGGCACCCCTAAGGAGGGTTAGGGGGGTTAGGTTAGTTTTTACTTACCTCAGGACGTTCGGGATTTCCAGCGCTGTCGGCCTGCCGCTGCCGGGATCTGTTGAGCTGTCGAGCCGCTGCTGCTGGGAATCGAACCTTGCGGCCGGAGGTATTTCATACCGATTCAATGCCGTACGCACAGCATCTATTCACAGTGCAGCCCAGCATCTCTGAGATGCTGGTCATGCCCCTTAGTGATGTAAACAGGGGCATGCCATCAGTCAGTTTATCCTCGCAAAAAGACCGTGCATGTGAATGGTTGTTGTAGGTTTATGCACAAAGTATATATCAAATCACTAAGGGCCTGATTCAGAGCCGCTCGTAAGCGGCCGCTCGTTCGCTCCGAGCGATGTTTGCCCAACTGCGCATGCGTACGGATCGTTATACGCATGCACGAACCAGTCAGTGCGGTCGAAATTCATGTGCTCGCAAAATAGCGAATGCCTGAAAATTTGAGTGACAGAAAGAGGCGTATGTGGGTGGTAACAGGGGAAGGTGCTTGAAAATGGGGAGTGAAGATCCGAACGCAGGCGTGCTTAAAGGTCAAAACAGGCGTTTTATGGGTGTGCATAATTAAAACAGCAGCGTCATTGACCACGTCACTGGGTTATGTTAGAGCCAGAACTGCTTGCAAGATTGCGGTAGGAAAAACCAACCACAAGAATAGCGAGCAGTTCATACCCTGGTCGATGTACTCGATTAATCTAATAAATAGCGGACATGACGTAGGATGCGAGCGGCCAGGGGGCGTATTTTTCCAAAAAACGACCGCAAGTTTTGTTCGCTCGTTCAGACCTAGAGGCGTGAACAGACCGCAAAGAGCGAACGGTTCATTTGAATAGCCACCCCTATTTTCTGGACGAGCGAGCGCTAATTGCGTCCGGCTCTGAATCAGGCCCTAAATCCACAAAGGGTGACATTTAGAATAGATATACTGATACTCAGTAGCAGGAATTTGTACATACAGCCATGGCCAAAAGTTTTGAGAATGACACGATTATTGGTTTTCACAAAGTTTTCTGCTTCAGTGTTTTTAGACCTTTTTGTCAGATGTTACTATGGTACACTGAAGTAAAATTGCAAGCATTCATAAGTGTCAAAGGCTTTTTATTGACGAAGAGAACACAGTCACCAATAATGCATCAAATACAAATGCTAATAAAATAAACTAGGAAGTTGCTGTAAAACGTAGAGGTATAACCCAGAGAATGTAAAAAAAACTGTGCAGTGTAAAGGTGGATACACACTTAACAATATGCTCCATGAGCGATCTCGTAAAGTGTTTGGCCTTGTTTGCCCGGGCGCTCCTGGGCAAATTACATTGAGCATACACACTGACGTCACCCTGCACTTCCCTGAACATGCAGGTTGCCCTGCATGTTCCGGCGACGGCAGACATCGTTAACGTGCCGCGTACATGCACACTGGAGGCTATGAATGCTATGAACGATAACAATATCGTTATCGTCCATATCATTCACTTTATCGTCTAGTGTGTAGCCTTTGCAGTATACAGTTGAAACACAAATCCATTCTGTATAAAGGCAGAACTTTGAAGGATGGATATGAGTTCATTCCTAATGTCCTTCTGGACTGGTTTCTCTGGTCTTTTGGAAGGTCTGAAGGTGCCCACACACATAGCGACATTTTACACGATTTGGCCGATTTCGACGAATCGTGACGACGAATTGGTTAAAAAAAGTACAAATCGTGAGTTTATACTCACGAGCACGATGCCGATGCGCGTCCCCGCTCGTCGTATATCGCATCTTCTGATCTGCCGTGCTGTAGGGCAGATTAGCCAACCATGAACACGATGGAAGCCGATCGTGAGGTTTTTTTTCCTCACGATGAATCGTACGATTCATCACACAATGCGGAATTTGACAGAAGCCTGGACACGCCCCATCGCCATCTTGTGCAGCATCGTGTATGGAGCAAGACAGTCGCACTTTGGGAGCCTGCACACTGAAGTTTTGTTTTGTTGGATATTTGGTGAGTATTTGTACAGTTTGCAACCACACTGACCACCAATATGTGCCCTCAGGTAATAAATGCATGACCCAGCCACCGCCCGCCATATTGAAGCGGGCGGTGGCTGGGTCATGCATTTAAGCTCCCACTGCCCACCAATGTGTGCTCCCAGGTAATAAATGCATGACCCAGCCACCGCCCGCCGTATTGAGGTGGGCGGTGGCTGGGTCATGCATTAAGCTCCCCCACTGCCCACCAATATGTGCCCTCAGGTAATAAATGCATGACCCAGCCACCGCCCGCCATATTGAAGCGGGCGGTGGCTGGGTCATGCATTAAGCTCCCACTGCCCACCAATGTGTGCTCCCAGGTAATAAATGCATGACCCAGCCACTGCCCGCCGTATTGAGGCGGATGGTGGCTGGGTCATGCATTAAGCTCCCCCACTGCCCACCAATGTGTGTCCCCAGGTAATAAATGCATGACCCAGCCACCGCCCGCCGTATTGAGGCGGGCAGGGGCTGGGTCATGCATTTAAGCTCCCACTGCCCACCAATGTGTGCTCCCAGGTAATAAATGCATGACCCAGCCACCGCCCGCCGTATTGAGGTGGGCGGTGGCTGGGTCATGCATTTAAGCTCCCACTGCCCACCAATGTGTGCTCCCAGGTAATAAATGCATGACCCAGCCACCGCCCGCCGTTTTGAGGTGGGCGGTGGCTGGGTCATGCATTAAGCTCCCCCACTGCCCACCAATGTGTGTAATACATCAAAAAAATAAATAAATAAACACGTATTTTACAAAAAAAATCACCAGACATTACATTTAAAAACACACATTATTTAAAGCTGGGGGTCTTCTACCTTTCGGTCTCCAGCTGTTGTGGAACTACAGATACCAGGATGACCTGCCACCCACCTTTGAAACTGTTTTTAGGGCATCCTGGGATCTGTAGTTCTACCACAACGACAGGCCCAAAGGTGGAAAACCCATACTGTCAAACAAAGAAAAACATTATATTACCAAGCAATAAACACATAACATTCCTGTAAAAGAAAACATGATTAGAATACCATAACAAACCTTTAAAAACCTGTAAAAAAGAAAATATTAAAACATTAAAAATGTGAACTATAACAACATTACATTTAACAAAACTATATACACAAATATTTAAATGTCCTTTTTTTTTCTTATTCATAGATAATGTCCATGGATTCAGAACGTGAATTCATTACAGGATTCATTGAAATCCTGCACTCGAAAGACTGTCTGTGGAAGATCAGTTCTCGGAAGTACCACAAAAAGTCGCACAAGTTGGCCGCACTCGAGGAACTGTTGGTGTATACGAAAAAATACATATCTGATGCAGACCTGAAAACTGTACGGCAAAAGATTCAAAATCTCAGGACAGTGTACATCAAAGAAAAAAAAGAAGGTGGATGACTCCAAAAAATCAGGAGCGGCTACAGATGAAATATATACTCCTGCGCTGTGGTACTACCAAATGATGTCATTCATCAGTGAACAAGAGCCTCAAAGGGAATCAATCATCTTGATGTCTGAGCGTGAGGGAGATGAGGAGGTTGCAGAAGTCTTGGTAAGTAGTGACACAGTCTAAACCAAAATCCTTAATGTTTTTGTCGTTAAATCCCAAATGTCCAATTTAGTCAGTAGTTCACAGACAGTCCTCCTGCCATCGTACAGCACCTGGTCCATTGAAATAGGTCATGTACTCCTCCCTCAGTTCTTTGGCACGTGCGGTGGATGTTGTTGTAGTTGGTGGTGCAGACACAGATGTCAAATGTTCAAATGTCCTCCAGGGGTCCTACATCTTCTGGTCTAGCTGGGACTGTTCCTCGTTGAGTAGATTTTCTTTGCAGAAAGTTGTGCAGCACACAGCATGCCATCACGACCCAGTCTATCTTCTCCACATGTAGATTGATGGTGGTGGTGTGGAAAATGCGGAAGCGGTTGCTCATTATTCCAAGCGCATTTTCCACAATGCGCCGTGCCCGGGATAGACGGTAGTTGTAGATCCTTTTCTCTCTGGTCAGGCCCCTGTGTGCAAATGGCTTCATCACATGTTCATGTAATGCAAAAGCCTCGTCTGCAACGAAAACGTAATTTAGGCCGTGCTTTGTCTGGTCCAGTGAGGGCAAGTTGAGGGTTTTGTTGGCGAGTCTCTGGTAGAAAGCCGTCTTTTTGAAGGACCCACCATCCGAAGCACGGCCATTCTTGCCGACATCCACAAACAGAAATTCATAGTTGGCATTCACCACTGCCATGAGAACGATGCTGAAGAATCCTTTGTAGTTGTAGTAATATGATCCGGTGTTGGCAGGTGGGTTGATGCGGATGTGTTTCCCATAGATGGCTCCTCCGCAGTTAGGGAAATTCCAACGTTGTTCAAAATCTTCCGCAATGCTGGTCCACTCCTCCACGGTGTTAGGAAACTGTAAAAATAGTAAAAAAGATGTTAAAACATGACTATAATATTTTTTATATCTTTTTTCCCTATATAGACTCCCACCCAAGACCCTGATGTAACATCCACACCGGACCTCAGTCTGCTCGGTGGCGACAGTGATCCGGAGAATAGCACACAAGTGGAAACTCAAGTTCCACCTGGACCCTCATCTTCTCAACAACCCCAAAAAAAGAAAAAAAAAGGCAGAAAGGAGAATTTTACAGAACGAGAGGACCATTTTTACAAAACGTAGAACGGCTGCTGCAGAAGCCCCCAGATGCAATAGATGATTTCACAGCTCATGTGAACAGCACATTGAGAAATCTGGATGCAGATATCCAAAGAAATTTTTTAAGGTTAAACTACGACCTCTTGAGTCGCTGTATGAGCAAAAATATCTCAAATTCTACATACATTGCAGATCCAATGCTATTTTCCCCTGCCCCAAATAGGTATGTCCGCCCCCCCCCCTGCCCAGTTAGATATTATGTGTGGTGTTTTTTTTTACTTACCTTGCAATAGTGGTACTGTAGCACTTTTACGATGGCTTTGCAGGTCTCCGGAATGATAACGCCCAAGGACTGAGGTGAGATGAGTGTCCCAAACTTCAGGTCTTCCAGTGACCTTCCTGTAGCCAGGTACCTCAGGGTAGCCACCAGTCTCTCTTCAGCAGGGATTGCCCTCCGCCACCTTGTGTCCTGTCTCTTGATGTGGGGGGTCACCAGATACAGCAATTCTTGGAAGCTGGCGTCATCCATGCGCAGGTAGTTCCGATAGTCGTCCGGGTTGTTCTCCTTGATCTCCATCAGCAGGGACATGTGAGAGCGGGTATCCCTTTGTAGCAGCCACTCCTTGGTCCAGCATGCTCTCGTCCTTCTTCGCTGGGCCCTCTTCCTAATCTCCCGGACCCCAGCTTCAGCGACCAACACTCTATACTGTTAGGGACGCATCAGTACAGAATTCAGGAACAGGATAGAATGCAGGTAGGTAGCACACACTTGCAGGTAGAATAAACTTTGTATAAGGCAAGCCAAATACAAAGAGCACAGTAGCAATGTACAGGATTCAGCAGGAATACACCTAGCCTCATCTAGTAGCAGAGCTGAATGTACACAGAGTTTAAAGGACGCGTGCTGTTTATACTCCCTAGCTAGCCCCTCCCATTGTTATGGCTATTTAAATTTCCCACCAATAGTCAAGAGCCTGTTTTATTTTTTTTTCAACTCACGATTTGTTATGGCCAATCTCACGATACGTACGATCCGATAGATCGTGAGATCGTAAGACAGATTGGGAGTCTTTTTTCCAAAATCGTGATCACGACGGCAAGGGAGCTCCCGTGAAAGTTCATGAGGAAATTGGCCATAAAATCGTATCGTGAGCACATCGGTATATGTGTGGGCACCTTAAAGGAAAGGCAGTAAGAAAGTTCCATAGCAGAGACAATGAATAGCAGTAGCAACAGGTTGGATAGGGATGGGAGCTGTTGCTACAGATATGTCCTCATACACCTAGCCTCAGAGCACCATGCAGCGTGAGACGTCCAGTGCAAATGAGCCGCTCAAAGCGCTGAATCCTCGTTTTTGCTTTTTTTTTCACTTTAATGTGTGTATTAGTTGTAACGAGATGCGATAAAACTGCTTCATGTGATTGCACTGATTCATCTGATTAGTGACACTTGTGTATCTGTGGGGCTGATTCAGAGTTGTATGCTATTACCACCACAGCTGAGATCCCGTACGCAGCTGCTGTGCGAAAATATCCATAATCTTCAGTCATCAGAATATGTATCGAGATGCCCACTGGAGTCTTTGCAGATCCAGCGTCTGCGTACAAAGACGCAGCATTGGTCGCAGATCATTTGATGTTAGAAGTCCTGAGCAATCCGATCAATGGTCGCGCAGTGTGGCCGCAGGAAATTAGATGCTGGAACCATGTTTACTGCGTACGGATTTGCAGGATCTAACGCCCCTGAAACGATCACAATATGCCTGCGTTTTTACCTTCCCCAAGTGCTCCCTGACTTTCAAGCATACTGCAAATAAACACTAACTGCGAGCAACTACGGTAATGCACCTTGACGCATGTGCAGTGCAATTCAGATGTATGCACAGGCAGCTGATAATCGCTCAACTACAAAAACATCGGCATAGCGCAGAGATCTATGTTGTGTGACTGAGGGGTAAAATTACTAAGATTCATGTTGGTCACGAGTTGATCTATTTTTAAACACGGATAAGAACAATCAAAATCGGGAGTTAAAAAATAAATAAATAAATAAATTTGGGTATTTACTTAGCTTCCATGTTTGTCGGGATCATGTTCTCCGATGGTATATTTGATCGTTCCTGTCAGTGTTTAATCCCCGTGTTGCCTACCCAGACAAGCAGCCTGTACATATCAGTGAATACACGCAGGCTGCTTGTGTTGTTCTACAGTGTGTAAATGGTTAAAAAAAAAAATAATAATAATTACGTGCCCCCCCCCCAAAGCATAACCAGCCCCGGGCTACTGAGCCAGTCCTGGTTCCTAAAATATGGGGGAAAAAACTAGTATGGTACCCCTGTATTTTAGAAACCAGCACTGGACTCCCAGAGCAAGTCCTGGTTTTAAAAATAGGGGGGGCAAAAATACTTGTCCGAGCTGGTTCGGGTCACTCGTTTCTTTGTTTTGCCAAGACCCGTTGGACACTGCTGTAGAAGTGGATTGAATCTACGCCAAGAGGTATGTGAGTATTGGATTTCTTTTTTACAGGTAACTCATTGGACTTCTACCTGGAGAAGGGGACGTAAACATCTGGCAGGAGGTAAGTGTGAGTGTGTTAGGTATGTAATAAAATTGTAAAATCTATGGTGTGTGTCTTGTGGTTTTTTTTATTACAGTAGGGGTTTTGGTGCCGGCCGCCTCCTGGCACTTGTAGTTCCACAAGTGCCAAAGGGCAGGCACGCTGGCACCTGTAGTTCCACTGTAAAAAACAATAGTTTACATTATAATTCCCCCACTCTTACCCCTACACCCACCATCCAGGGAAGAGCCCCGGGCTTCAGCGTAAGCCTGGGATGCTCAGGAAAGGGGTAACCCCTTTATTGGGGGGTCCCCCCGCCCCCCATGAGATCCTCAGCTTGCGTTGACTAGCTTGGGGTGTTAATGCTTTGGCCGGGGAGACCCGGTGAAAGGGTCCCCTAGCTGTGGCATTACACCCCGGCTAGAAATGAGTCCGGTGCTGGTTTTAAAAAGGGGGAACCCCACGCCCCCCCCCCCCCTATTTTTAAAACCAGGACTGGCTTTGGGTGCCCAGTGCTGGTTTTTAAAATACGGGGAACCCTACTCGTTTCTTCCCCCGTATTTTAGGAACTAGGACTGGCTCAGGAGCCCCAGGCTGGTTATGCTTTGGAGGGGGACACCCCACTTAATTTTTTTTAAATTAACCTTTCTTTTAATATTTACAGCCAGAAACATACACAGATCACACTGATCTGTGTATATTTCTGCTAGACACGCTGCTCAGGAGGGGGTCTATTTGAGACTTCTATTTGGACACTGAGTTTGCATTTATTACACCCGTGATTATAATCACGATGTTTGGTGAATTCCCGTGTTGTATTCCTGTGTAGTGCATCGTACCACTCTGTATTCAGACTCATTTGAACACAGATATACAAGTGTTGTATATCAAAATAATTGGTGTAGTCTCATGAATATGTTTTGTTGCATTGTGTTGTGATAGAGTTATATGTGGAGAAGGGGTACTCACTGGCCGTCCTTCCTCTGTCTGGATTGGGCCGCACTCTGCGGACTTGGACTGGAAGCCTCTGTAAGATCTGCTGTAAATGCGGAAGTTTTGGCTCGAGTCCCCGGCTCTTGCTGCTTGACCTGCCTGGAGAAAGGGCTTTCTTTCTGACTTCATGAATTTTTAGATTAAGGTCAGCAAAGGACTTTATAGCTTTATAACAGGAGTGGACCTCATTAATAAAGGGCCAAATACATTTTCATCAGAAAAATTTGGAAAATAAATGGCTTTGGGAGCAAGACCTGAGAGCATGGCCCTAGTAAGCCAAAGAGCAATGCATAAATAAGTAATGCAATTAAAGGTTTGTGCTATAATAAGGGTTGCTCTATTGATTGCCTTGAGCAAAGCAAATTTAGAAGCTACTGATTCAATGGATGAGATGGATTCGCCTTCTCTTGATTAAGCACATTCAGCATTAGAACCTTTTTCTAGCTCATATATTGTACTCTACCTTGTTTCTTTAGCACAGTGGTTCTCAAACTTGGTCATCAGGACCCCACACAGTTCACATTTTCCAGGTCTCCTGGCAGGTACACAGGTGTAGTCATTAATAACGGACACTTTTTAAAAGATCCACAGGTGGAGCTAATTATTTAATTTGCGATTCTGTGAGGAGACCTGGAAAACATGCACTGTTTGGGGTCCTGAGTACCAAATTTGAGAACCTGTGCTTTAGCAGATTCATTCTGGCTTTCCAGACTCTGCAATCTGCCTTTAAATGACCAGATTTCTTGCACACAAAAAATTGATTAGCTTCTGAGCTCTCAATGCTGTTTCATGCTTATTTGCACTTCATATCTTTTGATTTCATTTATCCAAAAGTTTCCCTTTAACATACAAATGTGTCCACATACATTTATCTTCTGTGCGCTAGTAAAGCTGGGCACACACAACTGATCGTCCAATGTATCTGCTGCCCGTCGGGCAGTGTGTACCCGTGATATGTCGGTGAACGTCGGCGTTCAGTGTGTATGAATGACCATCATCTGCAGATATACCTGCAGATCACTCGATTTGCAGATATATCTGTCAGGTGTGTACCCACCCATTGTTTGAATCTTACACTATGCTAATTCACTCACTTAACTACTAACTAGAAATAACCACACGGACACCTATGTGGAATTGAAAGAGGACACAGCCGAAATGTATTGATCAATTTGTAATTAGAAAGACGGTGGCAGTAAAAAAGCAGTGCTCCAAGGCCACAGCCCGGCAAATATATTTAACTAAATAAATAAGAGGCGGATCCCCGCCCGGCACAAACTGGCCTGAGGTAGAACCATTCTCCCTTAATTGGCATAGCCTTGACCCTCCCTAAGATGATGGCCTGGTTCCCCCCCTAAGGGGAATGACCAACTCGCCACTATCAAAAGGCAAATGCTACCCTGGCACTCTTACGCTATAATAGGAGCATTGCTTCCCGCCAGGCTGCACCTCCACCTGTTGGAAGGAAAATTTAAAACTGCACAGTCCAACAACATTTTCAAGAATTGCATACAATACAGCTTAGACCAGTGTTGGCTAACCTTGACACTCCAGCTATTATGGAACTACATAACCCAGCATGCACTGCTACAGTTTTGCTATTAGGGCATGCTGGGATATATAGTTCCACAACAATTGGAGTGTCAAGGTTAGCCAACACTGGCTTAGACGGTTCCAGAACTGGAGAAGAGGAAGATGTCTCCTCTTCCAGGCTATTTATATTGAATAGTAGGGGCCCTGCCCTTTATTGCTGCCATAGGCTATTATTTTGATGGACACATTCCTGGCTACGCCCCCTCCTCTCCTTTAACCCCTGGTGAACTAGCATTATTCCATCACTAAACAGGGTGCTTATCTTTCCTCAAACTTGTTCAAGTATTCAGATCTATAAGTGGCATTACACATATCGCGTGAGAGCTGTGTGACTCGGAAGCACCAAGCGTCTTTTTATGCGACTTTTTACCTTTTAAGTGTATGTTAGTCACACAGTGATGTGGACAAGCATCTTCTGCTGATTAAAATGATATGCAGCATGCCTATATATATGTGTGCAACTGCGGGTGCATCTGCGTGTGAAATGCTACGTTAGTGTCAGCAGCTGTGACACTGTAACTTAGCATATCGCATGCAGATACACCCGCAGTTGCACACAGAATATAGGCATGCCGCATATCATTTTAAGGTAAATAGTTGCATGAAAAGATGCTCGGCACTACCGAGTCATGCCATGGCAAAATGCCATGATTCGGATCACATTTAAATAGGGGCAGGGCCAAATGACGCAATTATCATAGAATCACGTCATTAGGCCCCTCCTCCTTCTCGCGGATCCGCCGACTGCAGGTAAGTTTCTCCGTATCTTGCCCACTTCTCTAGGAAGTGGGCAGGGTGCTGGAAAAGTGTCTACTATTCCTGGGGGCCTCCCCAAACTTCCGGGAGAGTAGGCAAGTACAGGTTGAGTCTCCCATATCCAAATATTCCGAAATACGGAATATTCCGAACTACGGAATTTTTTGGCTTGACTGAAATAATGAAACCTTTGATTTTTGATGGTTCAATGTACACAAACTTGGTCTAAGGCACAAATTATTAAAAATATTGCATAAAATTACCTTCAGGCTGTGTGTATAGGGTGTATATGAAACATAAATGAATTTTATGTATGTACCACAAAATTATTGAAAATATTGTATAAAATGACCTGCAGGCTGTGTGTATAAGGTGTATATAACACATAAATGCATTCTGTGTGTATATTTGGGTCCCATTCCCAAGATATTTCATTATGATATGCAAATATTCCAAAATGTGGAATATTCCGTTATCCAAAATACCCCTAGTCCCAAGCATTTTGGATATCGGAGACTCAACCTGTATGTATATAGGAGCAGCAGAAAGTATAATCAAGCAGGAACTCTTTATTTCTGTATAAACAAGATCAAACACCTGCTGCTTTCCTAACATTGAGGAGAGGAAAGAAGGAACACCTTCTTCTATAATTGTGTTTGGATATACACTCCCCCTAGCTACCTCGTTTTTTTATCGAACTTCATTAGCAGTTGAACACTACTGACATCTGCATCAGGCAGAGGAGAACCACAGTCACATGCCTTGCCGACAGGGCCAGACCGCCCATCTGGCAGCTGGGCTGTTCCGGCCGGCGCCGCCAAGGTGGGGAGGGGGGGCAGCATCATTAGTGTACCTGGACACAGCACTCTATACAGGCAGTGCTGTGGCTGCCTGATTGAAACCTGTCCTGCTGTGCAGCGAGCCACTGCCACCCACCGCCGCATCTCCTATATAGATGTGTACTACACATTGTGTAGTGTAGCTGGCGGCCGGCGCTAGACACAGCCTTCCCCCCTCAGTCCCCATCGCATTGCGCTGGCCGGAATGAGACGACACTGCCGCGCGAAGGAGCTGTTGTGACAAGAGGAAGAGGACCGGACCCACGCGGACGCCAATATCAGTGACAGTGGGGAAGGAGGCATTCTGAGGACGGCGTGAGCCTGGAGGTAAGTTGGAAAGAGCTGCTTGAGGGTGGGAAGCCACGTGATGGATAGCAGTGTCAGGGGAAAAACTTTGTGAGGGATAAGCAGTGTCAGAGGAAGAGCTGTGAGGGGGAGAGCTGCGTAAGGCATATGGTGTCAGGGCAGCATCTAGATGCCCTTCACAGAGTGGGCATGGTGTCAGGGGGAGAGCTGCGTAAGGGATATGGTGTCAGGGCAGCATCTAGATGCCCTTCACAGAGTGGGCATGGTGTCAGGGGGAGAGCTGCATAAAGCATATGGTGTCAGGGCAGCATCTAGATGCCCTTCACAGAGCGGGCATGGTGTCAGGGGGAGAGCTGCGTAAGGGATATGGTGTCAGGGCAGCATCTAGATGCCCTTCACAGAGCGGGCATGGTGTCAGGGGGAGAGCTGCATAAAGCATATGGTGTCAGGGCAGCATCTAGATGCCCTTCACAGAGCGGGCATGGTGTCAGGGGGAGAGCTGCGTAAGGGATATGGTGTCAGGGCAGCATCTAGATGCCCTTCACAGAGTGGGCATGGTGTCAGGGGGAGAGCTGCATAAAGCATATGGTGTCAGGGCAGCATCTAGATGCCCTTCACAGAGCGGGCATGGTGTCAGGGGGAGAGCTGCGTAAGGCATATGGTGTCAGGGCAGCATCTAGATGCCCTTCACAGAGTGGGCATGGTGTCAGGGGGAGAGCTGCGTAAGGGATATGGTGTCAGGGCAGCATCTAGATGCCCTTCACAGAGTGGGCATGGTGTCAGGGGGAGAGCTGCATAAAGCATATGGTGTCAGGGCAGCATCTAGATGCCCTTCACAGAGCGGGCATGGTGTCAGGGGGAGAGCTGCGTAAGGGATATGGTGTCAGGGCAGCATCTAGATGCCCTTCACAGAGCGGGCATGGTGTCAGGGGGAGAGCTGCATAAAGCATATGGTGTCAGGGCAGCATCTAGATGCCCTTCACAGAGCGGGCATGGTGTCAGGGGGAGAGCTGCGTAAGGGATATGGTGTCAGGGCAGCATCTAGATGCCCTTCACAGAGTGGGCATGGTGTCAGGGGGAGAGCTGCATAAAGCATATGGTGTCAGGGCAGCATCTAGATGCCCTTCACAGAGCGGGCATGGTGTCAGGGGGAGAGCTGCGTAAGGCATATGGTGTCAGGGCAGCATCTAGATGCCCTTCACAGAGTGGGCATGGTGTCAGGGGGAGAGCTGCGTAAGGGATATGGTGTCAGGGCAGCATCTAGATGCCCTTCACAGAGTGGGCATGGTGTCAGGGGGAGAGCTGCATAAAGCATATGGTGTCAGGGCAGCATCTAGATGCCCTTCACAGAGCGGGCATGGTGTCAGGGGGAGAGCTGCGTAAGGGATATGGTGTCAGGGCAGCATCTAGATGCCCTTCACAGAGCGGGCATGGTGTCAGGGGGAGAGCTGCATAAAGCATATGGTGTCAGGGCAGCATCTAGATGCCCTTCACAGAGCGGGCATGGTGTCAGGGGGAGAGCTGCGTAAGGGATATGGTGTCAGGGCAGCATCTAGATGCCCTTCACAGAGTGGGCATGGTGTCAGGGGGAGAGCTGCATAAAGCATATGGTGTCAGGGCAGCATCTAGATGCCCTTCACAGAGCGGGCATGGTGTCAGGGGGAGAGCTGCGTAAGGCATATGGTGTCAGGGCAGCATCTAGATGCCCTTCACAGAGTGGGCATGGTGTCAGGGGGAGAGCTGCGTAAGGGATATGGTGTCAGGGCAGCATCTAGATGCCCTTCACAGAGTGGGCATGGTGTCGGGGAGAGCTGCATAAAGCATATGGTGTCAGGGCAGCATCTAGATGCCCTTCACAGAGCGGGCATGGTGTCAGGGGGAGAGCTGCGTAAGGCATATGGTGTCAGGGCAGCATCTAGATGCCCTTCACAGAGCGGGCATGGTGTCAGGGGGAGAGCTGCATAAAGCATATGGTGTCAGGGCAGCATCTAGATGCCCTTCACAGAGCGGGCATGGTGTCAGGGGGAGAGCTGTTTGAGAGAGATGGTTTGAGGAGGCGAGTTGTGTCAGATGGGAGAGCTGTATGAGGTATATGCTGTCACGGTGAGAGCTCTGTGAGAGCTCTGTGGAATAATGTGTAATAAGGGGCATTACTGTG
This sequence comes from Taudactylus pleione, assembly GCA_031769625.1. Taxonomy (NCBI): domain Eukaryota; kingdom Metazoa; phylum Chordata; class Amphibia; order Anura; family Myobatrachidae; genus Taudactylus; species Taudactylus pleione. The sequence continues at coordinate 25,399,777 of JAUIMM010000006.1, forward strand.
TTTCATAATGTTTATAAGGAGTATTACTGTACTGTGTGGCATAAAGTGAATGGGCTCTAGTGTGTGATGTAACGTGACCAAGGGGCATTACTGTTCTGTACAATGGGACACTACATTGGGAGTACTATTGAGTGGTCATGCCCCTCCCAGCGAGAACGTAACCTGTTTTTTTCTGCGCGCGCCTTTGGCGCACTCTTTCAATTCAGTTTTGGATGCTGGCAGCAAGGCTTTTTATGTACACGGCACCAAATTGTAAATACGGTTCTGCTTTGGTGGCACAAATGTATCATCCTCTGCGTTTAGCACCCCTGTCCTAAAAAGTTTCTACAGTGATCACTATCTAATCCTCTACAATTGCTAAGCTAGGACTTGGTCAACTGGGAAAATGCCTTCCCTTTCTTGTGTGTGTGATGTACACCAATGTAGTGCCAGTTTTACCTTACAGAAACCAATCAAATGTCTTGACTATGGCACATGTATGAATACCCTACAGGGTGAGCTCTTTCATGTGTATTTTAATGCAGAGAATGATGCATACTTGTATGTTGTTCTAATATTAATTACTTTGGTAAAAGCATACACAAAGTAGGAGGAGTTAGGAATAGTAAGGGGAGGGGTCTATGCCAGGAGCCAGATGCTGACGTGAGGTGGGCCTGTGTGTTTCAAATGCCAGGGCCTATTTGTAGTCCCAGTCTGGCCCTGCTTGCCGACCATGATAAAGCAGCGGCAGCCGGCAGTGAGAAATCTGGACTGTCATTGACAGCCACAGTGCACTGCAGTGAATGGCTCAGAGTCCGGTAGACAGTGGCTGGTACCTGCAGGGGTTTTGGTGGGAGGAGGACTCGGGACAGGAGTGAACTGCGGTGTTGGCGCAGACACAGATGGGACAGCGGTAATGGCAAAGCTGCATGAACTCCTGCAGTGAGGCTGAAATTTAATATTATTGTATTTAATTAATTTGAGCTACAGGTGCTGACACACTGCTGATTGAGGAGGGGGGCCTCTGCTGAAGGGTAAGAGGAGGGGACTGGCTGCAATGAGCATTTGCTGAGGGTAGGGGAGGGCTGAACTGTGACTGGGGGGGGCACAATATCTGCATTTGGATCGGGGGAGGGGGGGGGCGCTCTACGATTTCTCGCACAGGTTGCTAGTTGACCTGGAGCCGGCCCTGGTAGCGTAGCATTTTTTCCTTTACATTTTGCCTTATATTCGCATCACAGTTGTATCAAAACACCATGCAAAGTGTACTAGAGACACTGGGCTGTGACCCTAACCACACAGTTTTAAATGCCCTTCGTACACAGATTAAAACTCAGTCACACACAGCTAGCAATGTAGTTTTCTAGCTCCTAGGCCTGGGTGTGCAGAGAGGGGCTATTTGACACGACTTGAGCAACAGTTTATGAGGACACATATGTAGGCTACAACCAATTAGGAGCGCATCTCAATACTTAGTCAAAACTTAGACACCAAAATGACGACTGTCATATTGTCGACATAGTCAAAACATCGACAAAAAAAAGGTTGGCAGAGTCAAAAAGTCGACAATTAAAATAATGAATGTTGACAGTGAAAATGTCGACATGGACAAAATGTTGACAGTCAAAAAATAGACACAAAGGGCAGAATGTACGAAGCAGCGGCTTCTGTAAGCCGCTGCTTACCAGCGGGTTGCAAGTGAATATTTTAAACAGCACTCAGAGTCAGTGTAAAGCTAGCCGGGCTTTACACTAACTTCAGGTGCTGTTTTAAATATGTACATGCAACCTGCTGGGAAGCAGCGGCTTACAGAAGCCGCTACTTCGTAAATTCTGCCCAAAATGTAGACAGATCAATAGGTCGAAAACCAAAATGTAGACACAGTTAAATTATCAACAATCAAAATGTCGACAGAGCTAAAATCAGTAAACAGTGAGCCTGTCATGTCAGACTGATTGCAATAGCAATTCAGGGGATACTACCAATGTAATTCTAATTTCAATTAAACTGAAGCTGCGTGCACACGTTCAGATAAAATTAACGATTTAAATAATACCAATAAGAATCTTATCGTTATCGTTTAAATCGTTCACTTTAATGCCGCTGCAAATGACCAAACGATGGTTGATGCGCGGGCACAAATGGTCGTTATCGACCATCGTCCGTTGCCTGGGAAAACCGGCATACATGGTCGATTTCGACCATGTTAGCCTGTTTACTATAGGGAACCGCGATTGTTAATCGCGGGTCGTTATAGGTTAATGCATGTGTTGGATGTTCGATAATGATCATCCAACACATGCAGAACGATCGGATAATGATCGTTATCGTTATCTGATCGTCGCTGTGTCTGAACGTGTGTACGCACCATAACAGTCTGATGTAATTAGCATATGATAGTCTGTATTGTATGAGCTACTATGGAAGTGTAGTTATATTAAATACCGTACATTAATTGCCATGGCTTCTAAACACCATGTTGGTAGTGCTGCTGTTAGGGCATGCTAAAACTGTTGCAAGGCATACTGGCATATGTAGTTCCACCTCAGCGTACATTAGTTGCCACAGCCACTAATGCCCTTCTCAATAGCACTAAATAAATGACCATAACAGTAGCGCTAATCCCCTGCTTAGTTGCAATAAAATAAAGCATGTATACCTGTCTATATTTTAACTGCAGGTTACAGTGTTTGCAGTGACCTATATTTTAAATGTCAACATTTTGACTGTCTTTGTTTTGATTAGGTCAAATTTACAACATTCAAAATGTGTACATGTCTTTATTTTAAATGCAGGGTAAACCACTGCATGTGCAGTTGACATGCCATTCTATGTGTTTAGACACGTCTATTAACAGTGTCAGACTGGGACATGAAGGGCCTACCAGGGAATGCAGTGGTAGAGGCCCAAGCTTAAGGGATGTGACCAACCACCAGAGGGGGTGTGGCCAACCACGCCAGAGGGACTTGGCCAACAATTAGAGAAAATACAAAGAACAGGGCCCCTTTATAAAGGAGGGAACGAGTGCAGTGTTCCCCCTATGATTTCGGGCAGGCAGGGGGCACGGGTGCGGGTGTATTAGCTTGCGTGCCCAAAAAGGGGGAGCGACCGGCCGGTGAAGGAGGCGTGGTCCCACCGACGTCACTGTTGGATGCGGTGCGGCCCACCGATGTCACTGATGGGGCGTGCCCAGCACTTTCAAGCTCTCCCTAAATGTGAATATGTGTTGTGCGCATGCGCATGGCATCTATTCATGCAACAGCAGCACGCAGGCTGTTTTAGCAGGGCGCCGCTAAAATGGGCAGGGCACATTTTGCCCTTTAAAAATCGGGCAGGGCGCAACAAAACAGCTTAGCGTGAATACTTGGGAAGTGGCGTAACTAGGGTATTTGGAGCCCAGGGCAAATTTGAAAACGGAGCCCCCCCATCCCACTAACATACCCATATGTGCGCGCGCCGAATGCGCGCACGTGTAAAAAATGGGCGTGGTCACTTAAAAATGGGGCGTGTCAACATGACACACCCCTTTATTTTCACGCTGAACATTCCTATCCATATGCACCTTAACCCCAGTAGTACCCCTTATACAGTACCCCCAGTATGCAGTTGTGGTCCCTCTTATGCAGGCCCATAGTAGTGCCCCTTATACAGTATCCCCAGTAGTGGTCCCGCTTATACAGCCCCCAATTAGTTCCCCTTACTCAGTACCCCCAGTAGTGGCCCCCCAAATGCAGTGCCCCACGTAGTGTTCCCCCTTATGCAGTGCCCCCAGTAGCAGTCCCCACAATGCAGTGCGCCCAGTAGCAGTGTCCTTTATATGGTGCCCCCAGTAGTAGTCCCACCCCCCCCATGCAGTGCCCTTTATATAGTGACCCAGCAGTAGTCCCCCCCCCCCCCCATGCAGTTTTCCCAGTAGTGGTCCCCTTATGCAGGCACCCCAGTGCCCCCTGTAGTGGCCCTTCCTATTATTTCCCCCAGTAGTGGTCCCCCGAGTGCAGTGCCTCTAGTAGGCCCCTTTTATAATGCCCCCAGTGGTAATTCCCCCCCAAGTAGTAGTCCCCAGTAGAGTAGGTCCTCCCAATGGTGCCCCCAGTAGTAGCCACTCCTCCCCCAGTAGAGGTAACCCCAGTAGTAGCCACCCCTCCCCCAGTAGAGGTCCCCCCAGTAGTAGCCACCCCCTTCCCCCGTTGTGCAGATAGGTTAAAAAAAAAAAAAAATATATATATATATATATATATATCTATCTATAAAAATATTCTTACCTGAATCTCTGCTCCTGGTCCTGCTCCTGCTCTCGACGCCGCTCCCGCCCGGGCGGGCGCGCTCAGCATTATGGGACAGACGTCATGACGTCAGTCCCATTACCCACTGCAGGAGCCGGACGGAAGTCCGGCTCTTGCAGTGGGTGCTGCAGCAGTCAATGAGAGTCTATCTGACTCTCATTGGCTGCTGTTTAACACACGCATCGCCGCCAGCGCTGGCGGCGATGCGTGTGTTATGCACAGCCTGAGCCCGCCTCCTGGCGCTATTGGGCAAGCGCTCAGGGGGAGGGAACGCGCTCAGGCCTGCAGCACAGGACTGGCGCTGGAAGCCTAGCGCCGGTTCTGTGTAAATGTGTAGCGCGGTCAGCGCTACACTGGCTAACTAGGGCGGGCGGGCGGGCCGGTACCGTGGCCAGCGGCGCACCCCCGCGCCGGCGGTCCAACGGCGCCCAGGGCACGAACCCCGCCCGCCCTGCCCTAGTTACGCCACTGTACTTGGGGTGTATCGGACCACCCACTTGATTACCAGGAGGGCTAATCATGTTGTAGTTTCCATAGAAACAAATCACGCACCCAAATTCATCCATGATCCTGTTTCACCCCTAGAGGATTTGGTGGCCCTCAGGCAGTGGGGTCCAACTGAGATTTCCCCTGTTCCAATGTGGGGCTATCTAACCCTGTCCATTAATAACTAATAAGTAACTATAAAATGTTTTCATTTGGTTGCGATATTTTTTTTTTCTCGCGACTAAAATGTAATAAGCGGTAAATAGTATAGGCCTTGTCCTAAATGTCAAATGATGTGGTCTGTTTGTTATTTTATCTTAATAAAATAAATTAAATATGATTTTCATGTTCCTGCAACCTTACAACATTATTTAAAACTACAGGCTGAAAAAAAACTTATCGCGACCAAAAAAATCCAACAATTTATAGCAACCTTCATTATTAATGTTTCTAAACACATAGAATGGCATTTATAAACACATATTAAATGAATATCATGTTAGACTTGCAGTTAGAAGGTGCCAGTAACAATATAGCTAACTGCACTTACAGTGGCTTACCCTGCATTCAAAATATGGGCAAGTCGATGTTTTGAATGTCGTCATTTTGTCCTAATCAAAACATAGACAGTCAGTATGTCCATAATTTTCATGTTGACTTTTTGTCAAAATCAAAATATAGACAGTCAAAAAGCAACATTGTCAATGTATACACATATTTACTGACTTTTTCCAAATCCTCTCCGGGAGCAGCCCGTATTTAAATGTGCTCGCCCAGTTGAGCTGTCAATCACCGCCGGGTCCCTACAGCATGTGTATGGGTGATTGACTAGTTACACATCAGCAAATGACCAATATATCTTTCAGATACTGTACATCGGCCATCAGCTGTGCTACAGAGCAGATCAGATATGTCTGTGAATTATGTAGTTCGCAGACATACCCACTATTCACACCAGGCGATGTACTATAGATATGTGTGTACCCAGCTTAAGTATGTGCAAAATTCTCCAGCAGGGGGCGGACAATGATTTTTATTATGTGACATTTTCAGACCTATTACTGTATAGCAGACATGCTGGGATGACTGTTTGCGCATGCACAGTGCCCTATGTTTCATTGCTATTGGCATATGTAAGCTGATTGCAATCAGTATATATATACTAAATGCAATCAGACTATGTGCTAATCTTTCTACATATTCATTGCTATTAGCATATGTAAGCTGATTGCAATCAGTATTATGACTGTCACCCTTATTATTTGTCTGTTTTAGCTATCGACCTTTTGACTGTGTTTATTTTTTATCTGTCGACATTTTGTCCATGTCGACATTTTGTCCATGTCGACATTTTAAACTGTCTACATATTCAATGTTTAACTTTTGTCCATATCTAAATAATGTACCTGTCGACATTTTGACTGTCTACATATTGATTGTCTACAAATAGTCCATGTCGACATTTTAATTGTCTTGTACCTGTCGACATTATGATGTCTAATATGTTTTGAATGTACCCAACCATTATTGGAGTACGATACAGGCTTATAGTGAGTAGCTGGTACATTCTGACTATGGGCCTGATTCAGAGCCGCTCGTAAGCGGCCGCTCGTTCGTTCCGAGCGATGTTTGCACAACTTCGCATGCATACGGCTCGTAATACGATTACGCGAACCAGTCAGTGCGGCCGAAAATCGTTTGTTCGCTAAATAGCGAATGCCTGCTATTTTGAGTGACAGGAGGAGGCGTATGTGGGTGGTAACAGGGGAAGGTGCTTGAAAACGGGGAGTGGAATTCAGAACGCAGGCGTGCTTAAAGGTCAAAACGGGCGTTTTATGGGTGTGCATAATTAATACAGCAGCATCATTGACCACGTTACTGGGTTATTTTATAGTCAGAACTGCTCGCAAGATTGCGGTAGGAAAAACCAACCACAATAATAGTGAGCAGTTCATACGCTGGTCGATGTACACGATTAATCTAATAAATAGCGGACATGACGTAGGATGCGAGCGGCTAGGGGGCGTAGTTTCCCAAAAAACGACCGCAAGTTTTGTTCGCTCGTTCAGACCTAGAGGCGTGAACAGACCGCAAAGAGCGAACGGTTCATTTGAATAGCCACCCCTTTTTTCTGAACGTGCGAGTGCAAATAGCGTCCGGCTCTGAATCAGGCCTTATGTTTTCTTTCTCTAGTTCTTTGTTGTCTTTACCTAGCAAATCCTCCAATGTTTTGAATAGTTTTAATATATTATTTAACCTTATACAGAATTCTAATTCAGCCACCATAAGGGTGTACACATTGAAGATAAATGAACAGCGCTGTGAGGAGTAAATAAATAAATAAAATGTACCCAAAAAATAAATTACAAATTAAGTACAATTTATTAAACACATACAATAGCCTCTTAAAAATCTGTGGAAAATTGTAAATGCACATAAGACAAAATATTTGAGAATTGCAATGCATATAGGAAAATATATTAAAGAGTTTATCAATAAATAAAAACAAAATAGTATCAACAAGAGTCTGCACTGCAACAATAATAACAATATTGTAAATATCAAAAACATGGGGATAGGGGAGGCAGGAATGCTGGGTCGCACCAAGACTACTACATGTGCAGTATCACCCTCATAATAATATATACTCCTCTGTAATAGATATATTGTCTCAATAGAGGGGTACCACTCTGGGATATGTAAGTGATAAATAACAAAAAAAAGAAGAAAGATTCCCTTAAATGAGTGCACATAAATTTGCAAATTATGACCTAAAACTTAACCTTTATTTATGCTATTAATAACCACTCACATGGTATATAAAACACAGCAAAATACAAAACAAAAATAATAAATTGTTAAAATACTAATAGTGCTCAGTTTTTAAATATCTCATTTATATACTAAATAGTATTCAATTATGTATGTTTTAATAATAGATGTAAATACACCTGTAACATCACCAAATGTCTAAATGTATGATCGTCCCTGGATGGTTAATTAATATGGTCTGTGTCAGTCGTGACAAAAAAAGATACATTGATTCCATACAGTGGCGTAACTTCATTCCAGGTGCCCGAAGGCAAGATAAATGTATCCCCCATCCCCCAAATAAAAATGTACCACCCCCCCCAGCACCTATGCCAGCCCCAGCTGCCGCCGCCGCCCCCCTATGCAGTTCCTTTTATACAGTGCCCCTAGTAGTGGTCCCCCTATGCAGTGCCCTCCATAGAGGTCCTCCTATGCAGTGCTCGCCTATGTAGTGCCCCCCAGTAATGGTCTCTCTATGCAGTGCCTCCAGTAGTGGTCCCCCTATGCAGTACCTCCAGTAGTGGTCCCCAAATGCAGTGCCCCCAGTAGAGGTCCCCTTATGCAGTGCCTCCAGTAGTGTTCCTTATACAGTGCCCCCAGTAGTGGTCCCCCTATGCAGTGCCCCCAGTAGTGTTCCCCCTATGCAGTGGTCCCAGTAGTGGTCCCCCTATGCAGTGCCACCAGTAGTAATAATGCCCCTAAAAGTAATGCCTCCTGTAGTAGTGCCCTCAGTAGTAATGCCCCCTGCAGTGCCCCTAGTAGTAAGGGCACCTGTAGTGCCCCCATTTGTAGTGCTCCCCATAGTGCCCCCAGTAGTAAGGCCCCTGTAGTGCCCCATATGATGCCCCCAGTAGTAAGGCCACTGTAGTGCCCCCATAGGATGCCCCCAGTAGTAAAGCCCCTGTAATGCCCCCTGTTGTGCCCCCAGTAGTAAGCCCCCCCCCCGCACGCGCACGCACACACAACACTTTCCTTAAACCCCGCTCCAGTGCCTGCTTCCGTCCCCGGCGCCTGCTCCTCGGAACTATGGGAGTGACATGACATCACTCCCATAGTGCATTGCGGAACCCGGATGCCGTAGCTCCGTAGTGAGCTCCGTCCTCCGGCTGCCGAGGCGCTGGGGGGGTGGGGGGGAGAGCGGAGAGCAGGAGCACTGATCAGCAGCGCTCCTTCTCAATGCAGCTCCTCCTCAGCAGTGCCCGGAACGGCCGGGTGACAAAGGAGCAAGGTGCCCCCTTCAGGGCTGGCGCCCGGCGGCAAATTATTCCATTGTCTCCGGGAGTTCCACCAAGTAAACAAGTTATGAACATACTCTTACAAGTAAGAGCATGTACAATATCTTTTGATTAAAGCTGGATCATACAGTATGTATATAGAGCTTTGGCGCTCTACGCCATAGCAGCCCTGTGTAGTATAATGCTCCGGAGCCGGCAGCAAGTTAATTGGCAGCGGGCTGCTTTTGTGACCGCACTGACTCTGCAGTGTCGAGCGGCAAGTAGTTTCTCCCGTCTTAGCCGCAATTAATACCAACGGGATATTGACATATTTAACAGGGTGAGATCAAGCAGCAGACACAAGCAGCCCGCTGCCACTTAACACGCTGCTGGCTCCAGAGCATTATACTAAACAGGGCTGGGGGCACTACATAGGGGCACTACTTCAGCCTGAGGGCACTGCATAAGGGCAAAGCTAAACTACAGGGGGCAATGCATAAAGGGAAAAACTACAGGGGGCACTATATAAAGGGCACAAATACAGGGGGCACTGCATAATGGGCATAATGGGAAAAATTTCTGGGGAGAACACGGACATATATGTCTAAGTATAAGTCACCTGATAAGTTTGCCGGTATCTAATGGCCACTGTGATCAAGCGGTCTCCACAGTGTAGCAGCCAGATAGGAGTTTAATGAGTAGCCTATACCTTCTGACCATGTTTTCTTACTCTAGTTCTCTTTGTTATTTGCATCTAGTAAATCCTCCAATGTTTTGGATAGTTTTAATATTATTAAACCTTATACAGAATTCTAATTCAGCCACCATAAGGGTGTAACATGCAATGTACATAACTCATAATTTCTTTACTAAAAAGGATCTTAATGGAGATCCATGTATTACAGCTTATACACAATGGCCCTGATTCAGGGCTGCTCGCTGCCGCTGCCCGCACGCTGGGATTGTGGGCTTTTTTTTTTTTGTTCTCCGGCCGCTCGCAAAGCTGTGGGAGACTACCCACAGCTTGTGCGAGCGGCCAGGAGATCATCACGATAAGCGCCACCGTCTGCCTTGAGACGAGACCCTACTGTAGGGTCTAGGCTTCCGCAAGGCCGAGTGGACTCCCTGCTCTAATAGAGCAGGAAGTCCACTACTGACATCCTATGGGAATGCCTGCGTTTGTCCAGCTACCAGCCCACAAAACGGGGCGAGCTGTCACTCACCATCAACAGCCGCCCCGTCTTGTTGCGAGCCCCGTAGCGACTGAATTTCAGTCACCGGCGGGGCACGCCGGACGCAGCGCATGCGCAGTGCTTAAACATCGTGCGCTCGCAAGCGGCTCTGAATCAGGGCCAGAGTGCATTTGATACTAAAATTAAGCTAAAATACAGTTCTTGATATACTGCTGTATTACTCATTGATCATTATCTGTCAACCCTCTACCTCCACTACATTAGACAGAGATTATGATGATGTCATAAGAAACTCACAAAAAAAGCTCTGATGACGCAAAATTCATCAATGTAGATTGTCTAGTAGCCTGTTCAACAGCTGAATTCTTATTAAATACATGTTCTTTCCTACATGATGTGAGCCATGACTTCTTTCCACTTACTGAGTCATTTTAATGGGTTTCTTTCCTATAGAATTTAACTGGTTCCACATGTTGCAGATGCACTAACACATTTACTGCGTGTCTATCAGCTATGTTCATTTTACTTTTCTTATCCATCAAGAAAGTGGAACTACTACTGTCTTTTATTGTAATTTAGTTTGTAACAATTACATATATTATATTCTATTACAAATATAATAGAAAAAAGGCGCTATAAGGTTGTACATTATTTAGTAAGAAAAAATGTTCTCCAAAATAATAATTATAGTAATAAGTGAAAAAAAAATAGATGTATGAAATGAGAAATCAATAAAAGGTGCGAGTCATATGGATAATACAAGAAGATATTTTATATACTAATGAGGTATCTCACATAAAAAAATTGGTAGTAAGTCATATAGCACCAGGTAGAACAGCTGATAATGTCAAAGGTTTGCTAAGTAGCAGCAGATAAGTTATATGCCCACTTCAGCCCAATGCATATGTATATACACAAAAGTCTTTGATTTAAAGTATATTTCAAAAGGTTGCTAAGAATGCACTAATACCCCTTTTCCATTAGCAGCAATAACCCGGGTTATTGTACGTGAGCGCACAGCAACTCGGGTTATTGTTCAGCGTGAAAGGACAGGGTTGAAATAAGCCGAGTCGAGTGACCCGGTATGTAAACCCTGGTCACGAAAAACGTTGAACGCCTTTTCAACCCTGCTCGTGAAGCAGTGTGAACGGGTAACCCAGGTTGATGCGACCTAGGTCCCGTTCTCTGCATAGAAAGAGCCGGCGCTTTGAGATGAGATTATCTCCAAGCGCTGGTTCATCACGTGATGCCGATGGCGTCTATGACCCAGCATTAGTGCCAAGTCGGGCTGCCTGTCTGTATGACGTCTCAGCCGGGTCGCAACCGGGATGGGCACGTAAACATAATCGAGTGTGACCAGGCATTTAGGTGGAAAAGGTGTATAAAAGTACCGTCCAGGACAATTTACTGACAAGGGATTCCTGAAGTTCGTACACATATCAATAGAAGTGGTGACAATACAGACGGTCCTCTACCCACTAATTGGGCTCTGGTATCCCAGGAAAGATATAAAGCCCAAGTTGTAAGTAAGCCAGGACAAGTGTAGTCCAGGTGTGCGCTCGACCATCTAAATTGACAGGAGCATGGATCCCACATCCACTCTAGGCACATGGCCCTGTACAGCACAGACTATCCCCAATATGGTTCCATCAGTTGTACACTACTTCCTTTATCACAGAAAACCTTAGGGGGCAGGACCCTTAGGCAATGAGGTACAATGGATCAGTCTGACACTGGGTATATGCAATGAGATCTGTGCAATAATGAGATCTATACAATACTAGGGTTTGTGTAATGCATATGCCATCGGGTCTTTTTCCCCCTTGGTCAATAACATGTAAAAAGATGCGCTAAGCTGATATTGTGCTGCGGCCATGGCTTTGGAGGGAGGAAAAATCACTTGTGAGCGAATAAATGGGTGACATAAAGCTCATTTATATATTAGGTTAACTGACCAGTGTAGAAGTCTGTGCAATAAATGCTTTCATGGTGTATGTTCAATGAGAGATCCATGGTTATATGTAAAATTATTGCTATATTAGGTTTTTTAGAGATTTGAGCTTCAGTTCTCACACAGTGATCGAATGTGAAACAAAACTAGCTGCGAGGGCACTTGGGTGACCCCACAAATGTGTTTGGTTGTTATCTTAATCTGGATTGTTAGCATTAATAGGGCCAATCATACCAGATGTGCAATATTTACTTGTGAACCTGACCTCATTCTAGTATCCCATTTCTGGCGTTTGCTAAATGCATTAAGCTCTCCTGAACTTGTCATAAAACCTAACATAAAAGTCATGATCAGTCCAGATACTCATGTAGCCTGAATTTTACTGGTAGGTTATAAAACTGGTTTTAATGATGTTTAGAGATGGAAATCAGCAATAATTATTTGCTGTAGATATTAGCTGTAAAACGGACGCTCAAACGCAGTACATTATTACCTATTAGCAAGTCTCAACGTGACAGCTTGCTTCTTGTATTTATCACTGGAGAATGAAACTGTTATTTCTAGTATGTATTACCATTATAATGTTTGCTAATTGCTACTATATATACTGTGTGTATATTTATATATATATATATATATATTTTTTTTTATATACTTTTTAGTTTTTCTTTTCTTACTACCCAAAACTTCTAGTAAAGGATGTCATATCTGGTACATTCCCAGTAGACACAAAACTATCTTTACTAGTAACCTCTGGCTTCTAAGTCTGGGGAATTGTAATTTTCCACAGCTGTTGCACAAATGTACAGAAGCTCCGTGTCTTCTCAAGCATTGCAGACAAGCGCAAGGTTAACTTATTACAGTAATTGCAGTATCACACGTGTTGCTTCCTCTTGCTATCTTTGCTGCCTATCTGCAAGTGGCATCACACACACACTAGAAGGCATGTTCACTAGGAATTCTTGTGTGACAGATGCTTGTCAAACAATACTGCAAAATGTTTGTCATACATTCATTTATTAATATTCTTCTTAGTGGCGTAACTATAAATGTTGCTCCTCCTTGCCAAAAAAGTTTGGTAAAACAAAAAAGGGAAAAAAAATTCTTGTGATAAACAAAATGTAATATAACAGGAACATGGTCTGCACGCAGTGCACTTTAATTGCTGCTCTGTTATAGCAATAAGGTATCCATGCTGTGATAGGGTATATGCTGACCATTTTGTCTCAACCACCCAGAAAGGAATTCACTCATATATAATATATAATTTTGTAGCCCTTTACCACTTTCCCTATATATATTTTATCATTTAAAGACCTATTACTGAGGACTTGAACATATTTTTTACAGTTTATAAGCTCAACACATGCACTGACACTAAGGAGCCTATGTATTAATAATCGCGGAACTACTGAGATTTTTAAGCCATGATGGAAAGAGACAGCGTTTGCGATAACCACTCTCCCTGCATTATATCCCCGGCATTATGTAGAAGTCTTTCACGTTTGTGTAAGACTTCTCCTGAGGAAGCAGACACTGCACATGCGCACAGTGACCCCCATTCAGAACCGCTTAGCGAGCCAGGAGGCCGGCTTTTTTAAAAAAAAAGCAGCCTCTCTCATTCAGAGCGAGCACTCGCTTTTTGCGAGCGGCTCTGAATGAGGGCCAGTGTCCGCTACCACCGCCGGCCAGAGGCTGCGGGAGAGAGATGGGAAGGTCTCTCTCCTGTGAGTAAGCCTCTCTCCTTTTTCACACTTTGCAGGTGTTGTAAAAAGTGTTTAAGAAGCAAATTTATCACAATCTGCATTTTTTTTAATGTGGATGTGATATTTTTCGTGTAAATTACTCTGTATTTACTATTCTGCTCTTGCCAGGAGACGATAAGCGTAAAGCCATTACGCTGCTTCCTAGTTCATGTCCTGGGTGCACAGTGTGCCTTGTGAGGTCGTCGGGCTGGCGCATTCGTCACTGGGGGCTGACGGAGAGGGATCCGGAGAATAGGTATTATTTGTTAAGGCCAAGCTCCAAAATGCTTCACATTCTGGTACTTCGTAAATCTGGCAGCACAGCAGCCCCTATAGAAACCTATGGGGGCTGTATTTGCAGACAAAAAGGCAGGGGCCACGGCAGATATCGGGGATATCTGGAGGATCCTTAATATTTGTGGGCACCCCTGAAAATGGCTATTTTTGGAGAATATCCCACAAATATGTAATGATAAATAGGCACCTAATTATTTTGTTAGGAAGTGTCCCAGGAACATCCAAACTAAAGATTATGCGACACACATTTTTTCTAACAGTTTATGCCCATCATTAGAAATTGAATTAGTGCTCTGAATTTACTACAGGTCATCATGGATGGCATATTTAGATGCTTAACATCAAAGGCTTCCCTGAGAAATTATTTTTTAAAGTTAACTAATATGCAGATGACATATAATGACTATTCTATCACCATCCACCAGTTTTCTAGACTCCATGTGAAGAAAACCTACTGCAAATGGCTGAGAACCACTTAAGAGTTAAACAAGTTAAAGGGATAAAGTTGAATTGAGGTTTGTCACAATACATTTGGTTCACTTCTAAAATGTTTTAAAATATGACAGAATTGGATCACAGATATCCCTTTGCTTAAAGACATTACTGATACATGACAGTATAAAGGGTTGTGTTTAGTCAAATGGTTTTAAATACTGTCCATCATTAACACCAATTATATCAGGTGTCACTGATGAATGCTAATAGTTATTAACAGTCTACAGCCTTGGTAGCTGCTTGTTTCAATTTATTGTTATAACTTAGGGCAAATATTTAAAATTTAATTGTTACAAATATTCTTTTTTGGGTCATTAGACTGGTAATCCAATGTACAAGACTCAAACAAAATACAATTAAAATACAATGATCAGCCGGGCCCTAGAAGCTCTGATGGGCCCAGGTACTGGTGGGAGATGTGACCAAATACGGGAGGCGTGGCCATGCCCCCCCCCCCGATAAAGTAAACTGTATGGCTGTGCCTTGTTCTCCGCACAAGGGAGAGGGGGCGATCAGTGCAATCACCCCCACCTTTAAAGCTTCTCCTCTCCTC
This sequence comes from Taudactylus pleione, assembly GCA_031769625.1. Classification (NCBI taxonomy): domain Eukaryota; kingdom Metazoa; phylum Chordata; class Amphibia; order Anura; family Myobatrachidae; genus Taudactylus; species Taudactylus pleione. Next base: position 25,414,784 of record JAUIMM010000006.1, read on the forward strand.
TCTGCCCACTACTACAGGCCATACCTGTATAACAGTACAGCCACACATCGGGCAGTAAGAGGAGACAGCTGCAGCAGTAGTCTCCGCAATCTCACTGCCCAGTGTGCCACTGCAGCTGCGTTGCTGTACTGATGCCACCAGCAGTAGTGGGCAGAGCAGTGGGGGTGATCGCGGACCTGGGCTCCAGCCGAGTCCCTTCAATTGACCCTAGTAAGTACCCTCTCCCCCTCCTCAAGGGGGATGCCCCAAGGGGCATGCTCACAGTGTGGTGCAGCAAGTCACGGGGGCATGGCCTTCTGGCACGTTCCTGCCTCTGGGCATGCCAGCCGAGCAGAGCTGCTTCATCGGATTGAAATCTGTAGAATTTGGAGGCCAATTCAACACCTTGAACTCTGTGTCATGTTCCTCAAACCATTCCTGAACAATTTTTGCAGTGTGGCAGGGTACAATATCTTGCTGAAAGAGACCACTGCCAGGGATGCAGTCAGGAAGCCCGACTGTCTAATCCTGGCAGGGTCTAATGACAGGCGTCGAAATACTGATTGAAGGTAAGCCGGGCGGCGGGCGCAGACAGACCACGGGGGGGAGGGTTAGGTTAGGGGCTCCCAGGGGGGACTTAGGGTCAGGCACCCCCCGGGAGGGTTAGGCTAGGGGAAGGGGAGGTTAGGGTTAGGCACCCCAGGGGGAGGTTAGGGTTAGACACACCTCCCAGGAGACTTAGGTTTAGGCTGCGGGGAAGGGGGGGTAAGGTTTAGGCACTTACAGGGGGTTTAGGCACTTGGGGGGGGGGGGGGGGGGGGGGTTAGGGTTAGGCTCCCCTAAGGGAGGATTAGAGTTAGGGGGGGTGGTAAGGTTAGTGAATACTTAATGTACTTACCTGTCGGGATCTTCACTGCCGGTCTTCCAGCGTCGGGATTTGAACCGCCGGACATGCGTCTGGGGGTATTTCATACCGATCCCCACTACCACTAGAGAATACTTTTGCCATGAAGGGGTGTTCTTGGTCTGCTACAATGTTCGGGTTGGTTGGCATGTGTCAAAGTAACATCCACATAAATATCAGGACCCAAGGTCTCCTTGCAGAACTGTCAGGTTGCGGCCTAGGATCGGCCGTTACTCACCTCAGCGCCGACTTCCCATGATCTCTGGAGCGGTCAGACGCCAGATGTGGTGACAAGTGACTTGTTCCTAGTGTTTTCCACGGTGTGTGCACTCAGAACATCTTTTTAGTACAATCTATTAAGAGTAATCTGCGAAAGCTCCACAGTTGAATCCTCAGCTTGTGTACTGAGTTCATCATTCAAGTACCATCTCGTGATACCATTCTCCTGTGCTGCGTCTGAGGCCAAAGTGTGTGTACTTAGTACATCATTCAAGTACCATCTCGTGATACCATTCTCCTGTGTCAGTGCTGCATCTAAAGCCACAGTGTGTGTACTTAGTACATCATCCAAGTACCTGCTCATTATACCATCTTCTGTGCCAGCATTGCGACTGAAACCATTAAGTGTGTTCTCTGTACATCACTTCAGTACAATCCTGCAATATCTTTCTCCTGTGCTTGCCCTGTCGTAGTATTCTTCCATTTTTCCCCACTTGTGCCGGATACCTGACCAAAGGGCCATGACCTGCCTATTGGGTGCAGCTTAAGCCCAAATCCCGCTTGGAGGGGTCACTGGTGAACAATTCCCAGAAGGTTTGACTCTGCGCCTTTGGTCAGGTCTCGCCAACATCCGGTACAGGTGACTGAGAAAGACACTAATACAGGCCCCTTGCCTCCTGTTCCCTCCTCAACCTTGGTCCACATCTTCTGATCTCATGGTGGAGAGTCATCTTAGCCAGAGCAGAACATTGCCCAGAGCATCATAATGTCTTTGCCGGCTAGCCTTCTTCCCATAGTGCATCCTGATCCTGGTGCCATCTCTTCCCCAAGTAAATGATGCACATGACCTGGCCGTCCACATGATGTAAAGACTATGGGGCTTATTCATCATTGCTAAAAAATCGATGGAGGTAATTAGGTTTAGAACTTGCATGGAGTTCTACCTAATTACAGGAGGAATTCATCATTCCTCTTCTCCATAAGTATCTATTCCGAAAAGCTGTCATTTCTACTTCAGGGTCCATAGGGTATCCACAGGATACCTTGGGGTATAGGTGTGACGTCAGTCGCAGGGCACCAAAGAGTTAAGCTTTCAGCCTCCCAGGATGCACTAGGTCCCCCTCCTATACCCCGCCCCCGGGCCAAGGCACCTCAGTTTAGTTTGGTGCCCGGCCGGAGTCGGGTGCACCTGTTGGAGTGGGGGCTAGAAGAGCCCCTGAAGCTTATTCTTCATGCAGCTGTGGCTGCACATCTGGATGAACAGCATGGACAGTCAGTCCTGACGTCCATGCTGTCTTCCCTACACCCCGCCGGTACCAGAACGCCGGTACTGATCCGGGGATGCTGGTGGGCGTCTGGGGTCACAGCTAGCGGTGACCCCAGATGCTCCGGACCATGGCCGGATTCAAGGGGGACAGAGGTAAGCAGCGGGGTCCCGCGGTGGGTCCCCGCTGATCACATGGTCCTAAGTCCCCAGGCAGGGGGCTCCCTGGGGACTGGCTGCAGCGTGGAGCCAGGCGACCAACCTGCGCTTCCACTACCCCCTGGGACAGCGGACCGCAGCAGAGCGGTAGCGCTGCGGCGTCCCAGGGGTTAAATGCATGCCAGGGGAGCGCGCCTTCCCTGTCTCACAGCCGGCGCCTCCCCCGCTGCACACAGCCCTCTCTGCATGCTGCCGACTGGTCCTGTGGCAGCGCTCCTCCCCCAGGCCAGCCTCCTCTCTGCTCCTCGGCGGCCATCTTCTCCAGAACGCATGGTGAACGCTGCTGGAAGCGCTGGACGGAAGCATCGTGGTCTGGGTCCCCCCGCATACCTCTCCTCCGCTGTGGTCAGGTCTGTGTATGCAGCGCTGTGTCCTACCAGGCCCTGTGTCTGTGTAGTTGAGTGATCAGCGCTGTTAGTGCAGGAATTGTTATTTCTCTGCATTGTATGTGACTGTGCTAGCGCTGCTGCCTGTAATCTTTTCTTCTCTAAACTGTCAGCTTTATTACTGTCCCTGTTCTTTCTGCTAAAGCCCTTGCGGTGCGGTGCTGCAGGGTGGTCTCTCGCCTATTTAATACTTAATTGGTGAGAGAGGTCACATACGTGGTGCCATCATGTCTGAAAGTGATTTTCCCCTCCGGCTACAGTGTACCACGTGCAAAGTACCGTTAGCGGAGGGGGAGGGTAGCGCGGAGGGCCTTTGCCGGCAGTGTTTGTCCATGGCGCGGCCTATTACGGTTACAGCACCGGTACAGGAGCCGCCCTGGGCTTGTTTCGCTCAGGCGTTAACAGCTTTAGTGGGCCAGTTAGCTCCGCAGCCCGCGTTTACTCCGATGGGTTTGTCCCAGCAGTCTGTGGTGTCGTCACCCATGCAGGGGTTCCCACGACAATTGGTGGTACCCCACAGTCTCCCTATTTCCCCGCTCCCGGGTTCTCAGGAGCCAGCGTGGGTTAACTCCCTGACAAGTTCTGTACAGCACTTGTCGGATGTGTTGCAAGGGGAGTCTGTGATGCGGTCTCATAAAAGGCCGGTGGCGTCTCTGTCCGCTCCTTATGAGGATGACGAAGGGACGTCTGATGATGGGGAGATTCTAGATCCTTACGATCAGGAACCTCTCCATACTAAGGACGCTGATGCTAAGTCCAAAGTATATATTCCTGGACTTATTCGGGCGGTCCGCACAGCCTTGGTGATTGAGGACGAAGTTCCCCCAGCGGCTAAATCTAAGTATGCCTTTTTCAAAGATGTGAAGGGCGATGCCACAGTCTTTCCTCTTTCGGGTCAGTTGGTGGACCATTTAGAGGAGGCGTGGAAACAACCTGGCAAAAGATACCAGCCGCAGAGACGCCTGGCGGTGGCTTATCCGTTCGCGGATAATTATTTTGCTAAGTGGGAATCCCCTCCACAGGTGGATTCTCACGTGACCCGTCTTGTCCGTAGTGCCACATTGCCGATGCCATCCATGTCCTCCCTTAAGGATGCTACGGACCGCAAGGTAGAAATCTGCCTGAAGTCCGCTTATTCCCTTGCAGGGGGGGCAGCACGGCCGGCTATGGCCATTTGCTGGGTTGCCAGAGCGATGGAGCGCTGGGCGGATTCATTAGAGGCTTCTTTTGAATCCGACTGTCCGGCCGATCAGGCGGAGTTGATTGGCAATCTCCGTGATTCGGCCACCTACATCAACGAGGCGGCTCTAGACATTAGTACTCTGGTGTCTAGAATTTCTTCAGCAGCGGTAGCTGCTCGTCGCACCTTGTGGCTGCGATCCTGGAAGGCGGACGCAGATTCCAAGAAAGGTCTGGAAGCGTTGCCGTTTACCGGAGAAGTTCTCTTCGGTCCGGATCTGGATAAGATTGTGGCCACGCTGGCGGCAGCCAAATCTGCCTGTCTCCCGTCGGCCGCTGCTCCTTCTGGTTCGGGACCATCGTCCTTTCGGTCATCTAGGGCCCAGGGCAGGCCCAAACCACAGTCGTTTCCTCGACAGGCTGGCCCTAAGAAATCGGTCAAGCCCCGGAAGCAGGCATGGAGTACCAGACGTCCGGCCCCCAAGCCAGATGACAAGCCTGCGGCCTGACGGTCCGGGCCTCCCTTTGGGGGATCCCAGGGTGGGAGGCCGCCTGCTACAGTTCGCCCAGTGTTGGTCGACCACTACGACAGACACTTGGGTTCTGGAGGTGGTTTCCCACGGATACGCCCTCTCCTTCCGGCACAGACCCCCGGCTCGCTTCTTCACCACGGGTCTCCCATCAGACCGGAACAAGGCTACGGAGCTGCGGAAGGTATTGCACACTATGCTCCAGGCTGGAGTTATAGTGGCGGTTCCATTCTCCCAGAGGGGCCAGGGTTTCTATTCAAATCTATTTTTGGTACAGAAACCCAATGGGTCATATCGTCCGATACTCAACCTCAAAGCACTCAACAAGTCTTTGCGGGTCCCGAAGTTTCGGATGGAGACCCTACGGTCCATCATTCTGGCGCTGGAACCTGGGGACTACTTGGTGTCATTGGACATACAGGACGCTTACCTGCATGTCCCTATTCTTTGGCGCCATCAACAGTTCCTCAGGTTTGCAATCAGCAGCGACCACTTCCAGTTTCGGGCGTTACCTTTTGGCCTGGCAACAGCACCACGTGTTTTCACCAAGGTGATGGCGGTCATGGCGGCTTCTCTGCGGCTGCAGGGAGTCCGCATGTTGCCGTATTTGGACGACCTGTTATTGGTGGCAGGATCTCCAGAGCTCCTGTTACGCCACTTGGACCTGACCATTGCACTGCTGCAACGGCACGGCTGGCTAATCAACTGGCAGAAGTCCACTCTAATCCCGTCTCGGAGGATTCTGCATCTTGGAGCCTTATTGGACTCGGGACAGCAAAGGATCTTCGTGACGGAGGACAAGATCTCTGCTTTACAGTCAAGGGTGCGCAGTTGTCTGCACAGCCGCCGGGTGTCCTTACACTCGGCGATGAGGTTACTGGGCTCCATGGTGTCGGTGTTCGACATGGTGGAATACGCCCAGTTTCACTCCAGACCTCTGCAGCACCTGATCCTGTCCAAGTGGAACGGGCTGACTCAGTCTCTGAAGTCCCAGACGATTGTGCTCACCCAGGAGGTTCGCCTGTCCCTTACGTGGTGGTTACAGACGACCCACCTCAACAAGGGACGTCCGTTCTGGGTTCCAAATTGGGTCCTGTTGACAACGGACGCCAGTCTTCGGGGCTGGGGAGCAGTTTCGGGTCCACACTTGTTCCAGGGCAGGTGGACGCCGACAGAAGCGGAGCTTCCAATAAATATCTTGGAACTCCGTGCGGTCTTCAATGCTCTCCAGCAGGCACAGCGGTTTCTCCAGGGTCGCCCGGTGCAGGTCCAGTCGGACAACGCTACCACCGTGGCCTACATAAACAGGCAAGGAGGAACTCGCAGTCGGGCGGCTCTCGTAGAGGTCTCTCGGATCCTGGTTTGGGCGGAGCGCAATCTTCCGGCCATATCAGCGGTCTTCATCCCGGGAGTGCTCAATTGGGAGGCGGACTTTCTAAGTCGCCAGGACGTTCATCCGGGGGAATGGTCCCTGCACCCGGACGTTTTTCAACTACTGGTGGAGTTCCCTCCGGTCTCCCTTCTTCCACGGGTAATCCGGAAATTCAAACAGGAAGGAGGGACGCTCCTGTTGATAGCTCCCGCGTGGCCCAGACGGCACTGGTTCTCAGACCTTCAGGGTCTGTCCGTGGACATTCCTCTGCGGTTGCCGCTACGACCGGACCTTCTGTCTCAGGGTCCTTGCCTTCACCCGGACCTGACTCGGCTGTCTTTGACGGCGTGGCTGTTGAGACGGCCATGCTGAGGTCCCGGGGGTTTTCCAGCTCTGTGGTGCGTACCATGTTACGAGCTCGGAAACCGTCTTCCGCGAGGATATACCATCGCGTGTGGCATACGTTCTTCCAGTGGTGTCGACCGAGAGGTTATGCACCGCGGGAGTTTCGTCTGTCTCGGATTCTCGCCTTCCTGCAAGCGGGACTAGATCATGGGCTTCGCCTTGCTTCTTTGAAGGTACAGGTTTCGGCCCTATCTGTCTGGTTTCACCGTAGGATTGCTACAATCCCGGATGTGCGCACCTTTATGCAGGGTGTTCTCCGCATTCAGCCGCCCTTTGTTCCACCTGTGGCGCCTTGGGATTTGGCTGTGGTCCTGAGGGCTCTCCAAGGACCGCCGTTTGAACCACTGGGCTCAGTGGATCTTAAATGGCTAACAGCTAAGACTGTTTTCCTTCTGGCCATTGCTTCGGCCAGACGTGTTTCTGAGTTAGGGGCTCTTTCTTGTAGACCCCCTTTCTTGGTTTTTTATGGGAACAGGGCAGTGCTCCGCACTCGGCCCGAGTTTCTTCCCAAAGTTATTTCCCAGTTTCATATTAACGAGGAAATAGTTGTTCCGGCCTTTAACTCACCGGGTCTTTCCGTGGGTGAGGCCTCATTGGATGTTGTGCGGGCCTTAAGGACTTATGTTGACCGCACTTCTTCGTTTAGGAAGTCGGACGCTTTGTTTGTCCTCTTTGGCTTCCGTAAAAAGGGTTGGCCTGCTTCAAAGCAAACTTTGGCAGCCTGGATCCGTATGGCTATTTCTGAAGCTTATCTTCATGAAGGCCTACCGGTCCCTCCTTCTCTGAAGGCTCATTCCACTAGGTCTGTGGGTCCTTCGTGGGCAGCTCGACGTGGTGCCTCGGCAGTTCAGATCTGCAAGGCTGCTACGTGGTCTTCTGTCCATACCTTCGTGAGGTATTACAGGTTTGACACCTTCGCCTCTCAGGATGCTTCCTTCGGGCGGCGGATTCTCCTTTCTGCACAGGAGCGTCCCCACCCTTAAAGGATACTGCTTTGGGACATCCCCAAGGTATCCTGTGGATACCCTATGGACCCTGAAGTAGAAAATATGAGATATGGTAAGAACTTACCCTTGTTATCTCTATTTCTACGAAGTCCATAGGGTTCCACAGGACTCCCGCCCTGTCGCACCTGTGCTGCAGATGGGCTTTGCTCTGGTCACCGGTTTTCCGTCTCCCTCTGGTGAGAATGTGATTCTTGTATGTGTCCAGATCTTTGTTCTCTCTCTTCCTTCTCCTCCTCCGGCCTATGGCTTGGTAACTAACTGAGGTGCCTTGGCCCGGGGGCGGGGTATAGGAGGGGGACCTAGTGCATCCTGGGAGGCTGAAAGCTTAACTCTTTGGTGCCCTGCGACTGACGTCACACCTATACCCCAAGGTATCCTGTGGAACCCTATGGACTTCGTAGAAATAGAGATAACAAGGGTAAGTTCTTACCATATCTCATATTTTTTGCGATGACAGCTCTTCGGAAAATAGATACTTTTCCCTACCTGCTCTAACTTACCGCAGCTGTAATCAGTGCTGCGCATGCTATGTTCCATTCACAGAAGCGGCGCATGCGCAGCACTAATTACAGCTGCGGTAATTGAACATAAAATTGTATGACCCTGTCGCTGGATCACCGGTTGTCCTTCCTTGGACCACTTTTGGTAGGTTCTAACCACTGCAAACCGGGAACACCCCACATGACCTGCCGTTTTGGAGATGCTGTGACCCTGTCATCTAGCCATCAAAATATGGCCCTTGTCAAGTCATCCTTCCGCTTGCCCATTTATCCTGCTTCCAACACATCAACTTCAAGAACTGACTGCTCATTTGCTGCCTAATATATTCCTTCCCTTGATGGTATAATTAATGTTATATACTTCACCTGTCAGTAGCTTTATGGCTGATCGGTGTATAGTATTATACATCTTAAAGCAAATTAAGTTGAATTTGTAAATCACTGTCACTGGCTACATGTGCCCTCCTGCAAACTTTAAAAGTATAAATGTACATAAGATGAAAAAATACTTGGCTGATATATTAAACATAAAGATGGGTAAATTAGAAGTAATGTGGAAGAGAAGGAGGGAGAGAAAAGTGGGAGAATAGAGAGAAGGGGACGAGCAGAGAAGTGTAGAAAAAGAGGAAGGGAGTCAGCCACACATCAGGAAGGAAGAGCAGACCATACCCCTTCCCTGACTGGCTTGTCATAAAATCCATAGTTGAGAAACACTAGGAAGGGCCAAAATGGCAGTGTCGGTCTCCTATAGCAAGGACTACATATATGTTCGGGTGGGGAGGCCATATGTAGTGGGGCCCAAAGGTGATATCCCTAATACCTCAGTAGGCCAGTCCAAGTGTGCTCTAAATGGATCAAATAGTTGTTTTGATGTGGCTTTTCTATACAGTTCATGATTCTTACCTACTCTCCTGGAAGGAGCTGAAGACAATTAGCCCCCTACACCACCGAAAGAGTGGTCCACTTCCTAGTCGGCATAGCGGGAGGGGGGAGGGGGGCGTGGTGCGGCATAGGGGGGCATGGCTCAGTAGGGAGGTGAAGGGGCTAAAATGACATGAATTGCATTGTCTTAGCCACGCCCCCTCCCACACAAACTTGCGATTCACAGCATTTTAAGGCTGGACGGAGTGTAATGATGTAAAGAGCACAACCCCACACCCCAAAGTCCTCATTTGCATCTCCTTTCCGAGTTTCTTCTGGAGAGGAGCATTATAAGTATTTACCAGGCCCTTCTCTAATTTTTTTTATGTTAGGCAGAACTGTAGCTGTGCACTCCCTAAACACCTGATGATTGCAATAAGAGCTGTGCTCTGTGTCTTTGGGGGTCCACCGTACCCCCTACGGTCTCTTAGTGGGTCTCTATATGAAACAGATGATCTTTCTTCTTCTGATGTAGACCATACTGTACTTGCCTATTCTCCCGGAACAGCCAGGAAGCTCCCGAAAATCGTGTGAGGCTCCCAACCGCCCGGAAAAGTGGGCAAATTTCCCAGCTGGCCGCATAACCCCAAACCCTCCCCAGCATTTCCACACTCATCCCCACAGCAGGAGGGCGGTGAGTGTGGGAGGGTGATGACGCAATTTGCGCTGAATTGTGTCATCATGGCCCAGTCCCCTGCTTCACAATGACGGTAAATTCGTCATTATGTAGCGGGGACAGGGCCACGATGACACGATCACGCAGCCACTCCCCTCTCCGCCTCAATTCTGAGTCATGTTCATGGCCCCTCCCCCCATATGCCACACCACGTCCCCCCGCGATGCCGACAAATATTTGTATGCTGTAGACAAAATCTACAAATTCATTGCGACTTTGTACACCACCTACAAAACGCAACTACAGCAGTCCCCTAGCATTGCCCCTGCATCAATAGCCTCTTGAATCCATCATGCGGTCTTTCATCCACTATCTCATATAAGGCAGGATGTACTAACCATCACATTTTGGATGTGGTACATCCCACCACTTAACGGGTACATATAGGCATTAATATAATAACCCAGAATTCCCTCGGAAGTCCCTCTGCAAATGTGCTGGGTGAAGCACGCAATGTAGGGGACACTTGAAGGGATCTGGTTGGATCCCTCTCAGTAAACATTATGATGAGAAGACCATAGGATTCTATTAGGCACTGCCATCTATAGATGGCGTTGCCTAACGAGTCCAAGCTCCATAAATTGTTGCATTCCGTAGCTTGGTACATAGGGAGAATGTGGCTCCGAAAACTGCAGTTTTCTGAGTTTTGGCCACATTTTCCCTTTCGTACCTCCTGCCCATAGCCTTCTCACTCATTCTTTGACAAATTACACTGAGCCCTGCCACATTTCTTTTATCCGGGAACCCCTGCTTCATCTTAATTTCCCCTTCTCTCTTTTCCCTTCTTTTGTCCTTGTCAATTTTAGTGGCTGATATTAATATATATTATTCGATATACAGTATTGTGTATGTAAAAGTATGCTTAATTAGTATTTTCTTTATTTTCAGTTTGTATTTGTTAAATATAAATAATAAAGAATCAATGTCTAAAAAAATTTACTTTTATACGCAGTACCCTATTATAATATTCCCATCTGGGCCGAGACCGATTTTTTTTTTTGGTATGCGAATATTTTTTTTCGGAGGCGCAGATCTGAAAACATTAACGGGGCGTGGTCTTGTGGGAAAAGCTGTGTGTGTATGTATGCCCACTGCGGTCTTTGAGTCCTCAGGCCAGTCCCAGCCTTTTCTGCGCACTGCGAGTGCGACGTGGCATCATAACGTAATGTTGCCCGACAAAGTAAAGGAGCCATGACCCACCCCAAGTAACCGAATAGAGTGGTGCAGGCAGCTGTGTCACAGTGATAGACTGATTGCCAGCTGCCCGCCGGGCTTAAATTTGCATGTTGCAGCCGGGCCAGGGTGCCCTACTCGGATGTGTAACCAACTGTAGAACCGGTCCTGATAGTGTTAGCTCACCATTCTGTAATTATGTAATTGTCTTTGTTTCCTTAAATCTCTTCATCTCCACAGGTATCTCTCCTGTGTATCTTTACTGAGATGTGATAACTCTCCCATAATAAAATACCTTGGGGTGTGGCCTATGGCAAGAGATATGTGATGTCATTGGGGGAGGGTCATAACGTGATTGTGAATGTGGCTAAAGCTGGGTACACACTATATGATATATTGTTCCGACGTGGATTGGAATGATATATCATATGGTTCGGGCAGTGTGTATGCCTGAATGCGCATGCACGAAGGTCGTTCATTACATCATCCCATCTGCTGCACTGCACAGCAGATGGAATGTTGTGGTGAACAACCAGGTACTGTTACATGCAGCATGTAACGACACATTGCGCCATCGTATACCGGATCGAGCATTGTGTACGACGCACGATAAATCGCATCGCACCGTCGGCTGGGTGACATCGTATAGTGTGTACCCAGCTTTAATTGTAGTTATTAAAGTTTACCCTGCGGTTCCCAGCATTGACTACAATGGAGGGAGCCGTAAATTGGCTGAGAGACGGGGGATGACCTCTCTCAGCCAATGAACGCTTTGCGGCGAGGTTTCCATGGTGAAATTCCACTGCTGCTGTCATTCGGGAAGTACTGTTCTATAGAACGGTATAAGTTCGTGGATCGCGATTTTCGTGGGGTTTTTTGGCCAAGTTCGTGGGATGCCTACTTTGGAACAAAGAAGACAGAACCTCGCATAGGAGATGGTGAATATAGTTTTTTTTCACAGGTCCCCTATGGATACCTTACCGGAGAAGTGGACCGATAGCTACAGGGGCACATAGGTGAGTATGTGTACATGTGTGTGTACATGTGTGAGTGCATGTATGTTTAATAAACTTATACTGTCACGGTGTGTGTGTCCTGTGTTTTTTTTAAGCATTTTTTTACAGGTGAACTATAGGTACTAGTGGGCCCTTAATGCCCTGCATGCTGGTACCTGTGGTTCTCCAAGTACCAGCATGCGAGGCATGTTTGCAAGGACCTGCAGTTCTACTTGTAAAGACAATGTTTGCTATTATTTATTTACACCACACCACACAATCAACCTGCCACCCACCGCCATCAGCCTTGGGTGCCCTGGAGAGGGGGACCCCTTTATTGGGGGTGTCCCCAGCTCTCCAGGGATCCCCGGCCTGGGCTGACTAGCGGTCAGGGCTGATGCTGCGGCTGGGGGGACCGGTGAAAGGGCTCCCCTGGCTGTGGCATCAGACCCCCCGCTAGAAAAAGTTCAGTGCTGGTTCTGGAAGATACACGGGAACCCTACTCCTTTTTTTCCCCTGTATTTCGAGAACCAGGACAGGATCAGAGCCCAGTGCTGGTTGCGCAGAATACGGGGGACCCCTTCGTCGTTTGTCCCCCGTATTTTGCCAACCAGGGCTGGTTCTGACTTACCCGGTGTTGGTTGTGCTTAAGTACGAGGGACCCCTACGTCGTTTGTCCCCTATATTTAAGCACACCTAGCACTGGGTCACTAATGCCCGGGGCTGGTTGCTCTTTTTTTTGGGGGGGGGGGGGGTACGCCATTTTTTTATTTTGTTTGCACATGTTTTTTTTTTTTTTTTTTACTGCGGCAGCAAAGACAGGTCCTGTGGACCTGTCAGTGCTCTGTATCAATGGCAAAGATGCAAGTAGCACGGATCTCCTGGTCCATGCGTGCATCTGTGTAACTGAAATACACAGCAGCACAGACGGGTCCCACTGACCCTTCCGAGGTCTGTGTCAATCACACAGATGCATGTAGCACGGATCTCCCGGGTCCATGTTACATGCAAATGGGCACCATATCGCTGACTGGCTGAGAACTGTGATTGACGGCTCTGTCAGCCAATCAGCGCTTTGCCCATTGAAGGCAAAGGCATTTTTAAAAATGGCCGCTCGAGGCAAAACCTCAAGATCCGACACAGAGGATCGAGAGGTTTTGCCTCGATTAGGGATTCGGGGCAGGAGGAGAGATCCGAGGGGCCCCTCGGATCGCCAAGGATCCCCGAAGTTCGGGTGGGTTCGGTACTCAGGGAACTGAACCCGGTCATCCCTAATTATAAGAGAGGAAATATTTAAAGCTTATGAAGCTTTCATTCCAGTTAAAATTTAGGTCCATGCAGTGAGCACAGAAGTGACAGTAATTGGGAGAATGAACTTCTTTGAGCTTTCTCAGAAGATTATTAGACATTGAAAACGTACTGTAAACTTTCCTCCAAAATTGCATCACATTTCAATAACTGTACATATGGGCTAACTAGAACTATTGATTCATTTATTTTTATTTGCTCCCAAGGCCAAAAGTTGAAAGTTGTAAATATAAATGATTTTTGTTGGAGTCATTATACAAAAAAAAAAAACCCCAACAACTCTGCAGCATAATCACTGCCATTTCCTGTCCTCTTCGGCCAGCTGTATTATGGCAAAAGCAAAGGAAAAGTATATCTGTACTAATAATGCATTTAACTATCAGGAAATTACCAATTTCAAGATTATTTTTGTATAAATATATTGGTTTTCAACAATTCTGGTAGAATATGGGTGGTGTCATAGTAAATTTAGTAGTGAGGTAATGTGGATTCATGATCTTCCACACAAGTTACATCAGGAACATTTATATACTTCATTTATTTCCGTTACCTATCATTCCCCAAAACCTTTAGTTGTACCACCATGACATTCACATTTATTAGTTCACATGTTGTTTACCAGCAATAGAATGTTAGGCAGATTTGTAGTGTAGTTTTTTGTTTTGTACATTGGAATTATCCTGCACCTGCCTGGAAATCCACCATAACCATTTCAGCTTGCCATATTCTCTCTTCCCCATTGGCTCAGTAGATAATCCTGCTAATCACCTGGGACTACATTTACTGTAATTGAGCTCCTCACAGCATTATGGGCCGGATCGCGATTGCGTACGCAAACGGACGATTGTTGTGTACTGCACATGCGTATGCATCACAGTGCGCATACGCAGTCACAGAACTGCGATTACGCAGCTCACACAAAGCCATCGCAGAGTGAGAGACATGATGTCAGCGTTTGGGGGTGGTGACGTGGGAGTGGTCAGAGAAATGTAGGCGTGCCTGTCCATTTGAACGGCGTTACATGGGCATGCATAAATTAGCCACTGCTATGGCATACGCAGCTTGTGTACTCACTGCGTGCAACGAGGTTAGCAATTTCTGCTATAATTGTGCGTGAAGGGTCGATGTTACTCGATGTTCCCTGTATATACGCAGGGCTGCGAGGTATTACGTATGTGAGATTGCGGTAGTGGGCATCTCTATGCTGACTGTGCGACGGCTTATTTTTGCAGCAGAACTGCGTGCGTAATCGCAGCCGCAATCACAATAGTGATCCTTAGTGAATCAGACCCTATATTGGCATCCTTTTGAGCAGTTTATTCAACAGGGGTCAGGGCCAGCATCTGCATGCGTCAGTTCTGTTGGTCACACAGTGGCAGATGATGAATTAAGGAGCGTACACACGTAACGATTTTTTCAGCGATTTAACTATAACGACATCGTTATCGTTCAATCGTTCAAAAAATCGTTCAGTTCCTGAGTTATAACAATGAACGAAAATCATTCAAGCAAGCTCCTGTCTGTAGTTTGTAGTTTATTTCAGACTGACCAACATAACGATTTTCATTAAGGGAAGGAACATTTTTCGTTCATCGTTGTAAAAATCGTTTATTACACTTCAAAATATCGTTCACTTTTCAAGGGAAAATTTGACAGAAAATCTGACAGATAATCTAACAGATAATCGTTGGTTACAAAATCGTTACGTGTGTATGCACCTTTATACATATGCTTGTTCTCTAAGCTCAAATATACAAAATGAGTTAAGTAATAGAATGTAATAATTGCAAATGGAGGCAGTCCTGCACAGAGATGCATCTACTCATTTAAGTGACTGACTGCTGGTGCAGTTTCTGTACAGTATATACTGCTGCTGATTTTACCTCTGAGGTTATTATTATTATTATTATCATTTATTTATATGGCGCCACAAATGTTCCGCAGCGCCTTACAAAGTACATAAACAAGTAATAGGTAGTTTGTTCATTGCTAGTACAGGTGCTGTATCATTTGAATTTGTGGGCATATAATAAAACGTTTTTTGTTTTTTTTTGCTATTTAGTATTACAAAAAAAAATCAGCTTTATTAGAGGATGTTTCTGTTTAAAATGAAATTCACTATCTTGTGACTGTCAAAACAGATTTTAACAAAGATACCTTGTTGTGTGTAAAGGCTCATACACACCAGACGGTAAAAGTGAACGATATGGACGATAGTGATATCGTCCAGTGTGTATGCACAATATCGTTAACCATGCACGCTCCAACGGATTGTTAATGATGCGCGCTCAGATTCTGCAAGTTCGGGAATGTTGCAGGGTGATGTCACTGAACGATATTGTTAACGATATCGCTTAGTGTCTATGCCCAATGTCGTGAGCCCGGGAGAGCCCAGGCGTTCATGGGGAAACACTAATGATATCGCTCATGGAGCATATCGTCTAGTGCACAGGTTCTCAAAGTCGGTCCTCAGGACCCCAAACAGTGCATGTTTTCCAGGTGTACCTATGGATTTTTCAAAATGTATCAGTGAGTAACGAATACACCTGTGCACCTGCTGGCCCTGGGTGACCTGGAAAACGTGACCTGTGTGGGGTCCTGAGGACCAAGTTTGAGAACCACTGGTCTATGGCCCTCATTCAGAGCCACTCGCTAGCGGCAGTACGCTCGTTCCGAGCGATGTTCGCACATCTGCGCATGCGTACGGTTTTTAGTACGCATGCGCGAACCAGTCAGTGCGGCCGAAAATCGTTGGTACGCAATATAGCGAGGGCCTGCTATTTTGAGTGACAGAATGAGGCGTATGTGGGTGGTAACAGGGGAAGGTGCTTGAAAACGGGGAGTGGAGATCCGAACGCAGGCGTGCTTAAAGGTCAAAACGGGCGTTTTAAGGGAGTGCATAATTAATACAGCAGCGTCATTGACCACGTCACTTGTTTTTTTTTAACTCAGAACTGCTCGCAAAATAGCGGTTGTAAACACCAACCACAAGAATAGCGAGCAGTTCATACGCTGTACGATGTACTCGATTAATCTAATAAATAGCGGACATGACGTATGGTGAGAGCGGCCAGGGGGCGTTTTTATCAAATAAACGAGCGTATGTTTTGCTCGCTCGTTCAGACTTAGAGGTGGGAACAGACTGCAATGTGCGAACGGATCATTTGAATAGCCACCCCTTGTTTTTGAACGAACGACCACAAATAGCGAACGGCTCTGAATCAGGCCCTATGTGTATCCACCTTGTGTGTCTTGGTGTAAGTAAACTTGGTGTATGTGCAACAAGTGCAGAGCTGGATAAATTTTGCAATGCCTACTGCATACTTACCGACTTTACTGCCAGGTCGCCGGAGAGTAGGCATGGCTGCCGGGAAAGTGGAGGGTGCAATCGGCCCTGTCCCCTGCTAGACAGTGCTGAGAAAACTGGCATTGAGTAGGGGCCGGGGCTACAATGATGCGATTCACCCCCCCCCCCCCCCGGACCACCCACTTCTGTTCTGTAAGTTTCTCTGTAAGAATTTCGTGAGTCTCTCGGCCATTCCTGGAGAATAGGCAAGGACTGTATACACCCCAGCATATGGACTTAAATATACTATTTTTGCATGCTACTGTTTAGCGCTAATGTGTCCAACTCATTTTCTTCGCATGCAGTTGGAAAGTGTACCTGGCAATCACTATATTGTAGTGATTGCCAGTTACACTTTTCTTATAATGCAGTAAGATACCTGTTGCGTTTTGAAGAACGAGAGCAGGACAAGTCTTTTTTTTTTCATGTTATTTTGAATAAAAGGAAAGAATTCTGAGATTGCCAGTAGATAACAATTCGGAGGGAATGTATCAAACCTTTGAGAGCAATAAAAGTGGAGAAGTTGTCCATAGGAGCCAGTCAGCTGCTAACTGCCATTTATCTAGCACAGTTGTTAAAATGCCAGTTAGAGGCTACTATGGGCCAGTCTCCACTTTATCTCTCTCAAAGGTTTGATACATCTCCCCCTATGTGTACCTGTCACTTATATTGCATCTACTGAGCTTTTTATACTGATCACTGAATTGAAATATTTTTGCCATCTAAAAGACTTATGGGCCTGATTCCGAGATGTACTCAATGCCGATATTTACAGAGATTGAGCGATGCTTAGCCATTGCGCATAGATGAACCCATACTGTGCACACACAGCGAATGGTTTGCGACTACACTAGCATAGAGAATTCGCTTGCAAAGTGAGTGACAGCTAGTCAGCTTTAGGGGAGGTAACGGGGGCTAGGCAAACGCAGGTGTTTTGGGACAGTTTAAACTCCTTTTCATGTGTGTGCATAAAAGATTCATTGTGATCTCTGTCGCAGCATGAGAGCTCTCTGCTTGTCAGGAGAGACGCAGTGTTTGAGACAGGTCTGCGTCAATGTTCCTGATGTTTACGCTGCTGTACATCAGGATATGAGAAGGCAGCGCTGGGCATCCCTATGCTCAGGTATACTTTGCAAGACATTAGCATATTTTTGCAATTGTGAACCATAAGAGATTGCAGTTGCGATCGCATTAGCGTAAATCTCTGAATAAGGCCCTATGACTGCAACTGTCATTTCAGTCACAGCCAACAGTAAAACGTGGGAGATTACAGACATTTCTGTCGTGCACCTCTTATAATTTCTGTATTTATAACAAAAAGATAAAATAAACTGTTTTGTAAAATGATATATGGAGCTTTTCACATTTATATTGACACGAAAAAATATGATCGTGCTTGGGGCACTGAGGAGGCCTGGAAATGTAAAATACAGTGGTCGAAATGGAGCGGTATACGGCGGTATGACATACTGCCACTTCCCGGCCCAATTTCATTTTAGCCACAGAAGAGAATGTACCAGCGCTGGGATCCAGTATGGGATCCCAGCGCTGGAACAGTGACGACAGTGTGTAGAGATGTGTCCCGCAGGGGACACATCTCGATCGTCGGTAGTAGAGGCGCTGGCATGCAGCCGGGACAGAGCATCGGGTCCTGGTTGCACTGTAGTAAACAACAGTCAGTGGCACGTAGTGGCCGCCAGCCAATCGCAGGACTCGCTGACCGCCACCCAATCGCGGAGCTTGCCGGCCGCCAACCAATCGCGGAGCTCGCTTGTGCCAGCCAATCTCGCAGCAGCGCTGGTTTAGTGTAAACCCGGAGTGCGCTGCTGTAGCAGCCAGCAACCAAGAAGACCCCTATGCTCCCGATGGCTCCATTCCAGCAGCGCAGGTCAGAAGCAATTAGAGAGAGGGAATAGAGAGAGAGGCAGCCAGATGGAAGCAGGCAGTTAGTATTGTAGGGGGTGAAAGAGAGAGGGATTCAGTTAGTGAGAAGGGCAAGGTGTGAGAGAGGGGAGCAGACAGGGAGAAGTGTGGGGGTGAGAAGTACAATGGGGTGATATGGAAGCAGGGGCCGAAGGGGGGGATTCAATCTCCATACCCCACCTCTAAATTCCCACTTAGAGCACTGAGTACAAGGATAATACATTGTGTAACAGTGATTCTGGGACCATCACTCTCATGTACACAAAAGGCAAGCCATACGACCATTTACTTAAGAGTACCAAATTCAGTGATGTATACTCATAATAAATATACCAGTAAAACATCTTATGTTGTAATGTACAGTATTGCTGTCTATGACTGTGGGCCTGATTTAGAGATGTACACTAACCCGATGGTCAGTGCACATCTCCGATGGTGGGAGGACAGCACATGAGCAGGAGGTGTACTGCACATGTGCAGCCACCCGTCTGCGAGTTCGCTCGCAGTGTGTCACAGCTGCAGCCTGATTGACAGGCTGCGGTGTTACTAGGCGGAGCAGGGGCGTTCCTGGGCAGCATTCCCAGAAACCAATGGTCGTGATTGTTCTGATGGTGATCCCAAGCTTGACCACAGTGTCTGACACTTCCTTCTGCATTTGCATTTTAAATGGACGGAATTGCAAAGCCGCTTGTGCTCGGCTGTGCAATTCCGTCCATCTCTGAATCAGGCCCTGTGTACCATAGTTCAGCTCTAGAAAAGCCAATCAGTCTGCCCTGTGAATAGGAGTTTCACTGCTAGAAGTGGCATTTTAACAATTTCTCTTCCTATTTTAAGATCAATTACTAAGCAGCCAATTTCAGGCGACGTTGGCCTGGTTGCCTTACTTAACCGCACTATCATCTCAGTTTAAAACCCTTCTAATGAAAAAAAAGAAAAAAACATGTCCCAAAATGAAAATAGCAAAACAAAAAATCTACCTCTGATTTGGCATAAAACACATTTTGAGGTTTGTAAATTAATTTGTACATTTAATATTATTTAATAAAGCTAAATTACACTTTTAAATTATAATTTTTATCTGTGGTCTTTGGGCCTGATTCAGACCCGCTCGCGAGAGCATAGCGCTCGCAAGCGGGTCGATGGTTGGGCAGTGCGCACTCGCAGCATGCACACTGAACGTGTACTCGAGGCCCAAAGCGAGTGAGAACTTCACTCGCTCGGGGCTCGCAGCAAAATGGAGCGGCTGTCGATGTTGGGCAGTGCACACTCGCTCCGTTATGTAGGCGGGGAGGGGGGGGTGGCTGGCCAAACGGAGGCATTCCCGAAGGAACGCCTGCCGTTTGTGGGCGGGCCTACTGACATCACACTAGAGATGAGCGCTTCGGATTCTGTGGAATCCGAACCGCTCCGAACATAGGGGATCCGAGTCCACACGAACCCTGTTCGGGTGTTCCCTGCCTGACTCGGATCCCCGTTCGGGGCCGAACAGTGGCTGCCTGATGTCGGATTCTCGCTGGAGAATCCGACGTCAGGCCTCCTCTAGTGTAGGGCAGACCGCTGTGATAGCGGTCTGCCCTACACAGACACAAACACACAGCCGCCAGCGGCAGCTGTGTGTTTGTAATAGCAGCCAATGAGAGTCAGGCAGACTCTCATTGGCTGCTGCACGGAGGGAGCCAGTTGGAGCTCACTCATGAGCTCCGTTTTCCGGCTCCCTCCGCGCGTAATAGAGCACAGCGGACGGCGGCAGGAGCTAGGATTCAGGTAAGTTTTTTTTTTTTCTTTATTTAATTGTGTGTTTGTATGGGGGCGCTACTGGGGGCATGCTAATGGGGGCACTGCTACTGGGGGGCATACTACTACTTACTGGGGGCATGCTAATGGGGGCACTACTACTGGGGGCTTGCTAATTGGGGCACTACTACTGGGGGCCTGCTACTGGGGGGCATACTACTACTGGGGGCACTACTACTGGGGCCCTGCTAATGGGGGCACTACTACTGGGGGACATGCTACTGGGGGGCATGCTACTGGGGGCATGCTAATGGGGGCGCTAATGGGGGCACTGCTACTTGGGGGCGTACTACTACTGGGGGCACTGCATAGGGGGCCCTACTACTAAGGGGACTGCATAGGGAGCACCACTACTGGGGGCATTGTGTAAGGGACACCACTGCTGGGGGCATTGTATAAGTGGCACTACTACTGTGGGCATTGTATAAGGGGCAAAACTGTAGGCTTTGTGTATAAGGGTCATTACTATGGGCATTGTGTAAAAGGGGCACTACTGTGTGTCGTAACATAAATAAGAGACACTACTGTATGGTGTAATGTGAATCAGGGACACTGTGTGCGGTGTAATGTGAATAAGATTGTGCACTGTGACTCCTAGGGCCGTAGCCCACTTTGTAAACAAATACTGTGATTCTGCTGGCCGTACCCCACTGGGTGGTTGCACTACTTTTCATTTCTGCCACTGCTGTGTGGCAATGTGTCATAGATGTGCTTTACACTGTGGTGTCTGTGCCGCTGCTTTGTCGCTTGGTAACCAGTCAGCTCACTGCAATAATGGTGAAAACTATAATTTAAACTGTGAGGTGGTCTAAACTGACTGTAAATGACTGTAAATTAAGGTTATTGAGGTTAATAATACTCTAGGAAGAGAAAAAAAGCCAAATTTATGTGATTTTAGCTTTTCTTTGTAAATTTTTGTAAAAAAATCCAAAGCCAGTCACCGCAGTTTGGCAAATCCAAATCCAAAGCCGGATGACGAATTAGTACCAAATCCAAATCCGGCAAAAATGGTCCGGCGCACATCCCTACATCACACGTGATGTCAGTAGTGAACTTCCTACTCTATTAGAGCAGGAAGTTCACTGGGGCTTGCGGTGAACAAGACCCTACCACAAGGGTCTTGTCGCAAGCCCAATGGTCGCGATAATCGCGACCATCGCCAAGCCGCCCACACAAGCTGTGCGACCTGGATGCAGATTTTTTTTTTTTAAATCCGCCCTGATTCAGAGCGAGCGATCGCAAATATCGAGCGCCTCTGAATCAGGGCCCTTGTGTATGAGGGAAAACATCATAGAAAATGTCTACCTTTCGGTAATTGTTTTTGATTGATGAAGATGGTAAAATGCATGTTAATCCTTGTTTAGTGTTTCCTTACACGTTTAAATCCTGATTAATACTATCAAACTACAGTAATTAAAGGATGTTTAATGATTTTCTTATCGTAGAAAAAATGTTTGCTGTTGCCATACAGTCATTAAAAGCAGACTCCAAACTGCACAAGTGAACATCTAATCTCTTTCCTAACCACTGTGGGGGCTAATGGTCCTGCCTATTGTCAGTTAGTTTAAAATTGTTGCTTCATTTTTTATTTTTTATAGCGTTTATCATTCACATTGTACATGTAGGTAGCAAAAGCAATTATATGGAGAATGTTTTTATCACCTCAAATTACAAGCAACTATCTTTGAAGTTCTGGAACATAAAATGTAATTAAACATTAAAATACTGGCGGATGATTAAAATACTGGCAGAAGTTTAACGGCACTAAAATGTAGGCTGCAAAGTTGAGCTATTTGCACATGGTGACATATCTTGCCTCTTCTTTCCTCCTCATCAATACTAGCAGACATGTGTGCCTGTATGGTCTTAAAGGGGGACTTCACATTCAGTACTGTTTATCTTCCAGGTAGCTTTGTTTATGCTGCTATCTTTAGATATGACCATGATAATCTCATGTTTGTGCATTGGAATCGATTGTATGTACACAGCAGATCTATTGTCATATCTCCTAGAAACAAAAATAAACTAATGCTGGGTGCATACCGACCTGACTATTAGTAAGTGCATATACACTTACCAATTGTCTGCCCGATGTGTCGGGCTGGACGTCACAACTGGGCAAGCATTTAAATTTGCCAGCCAGTTGAGCTGTCACTCAAAGCAGGGTTCCTGCAGCATGTGTACAGGAGTTCGGCAGGTCGCCCGTACACACCGGCAGTTGCACCAGTATATCTGCAGATATCTCGCCCATCTGCTGTGATGCACAGCCGATGCGATATGTCTGTGAACGACGTCGTTCAGACATATCGAGGATACACTCCGCTGACATGCTCGATATATATTGGCCATTTGACTGGTCAGCCAATATATCGTCCACTGTGTATCCAGCTTACAGGGGTATTCAATATGGGAGCGATAAGTCCGTTTTTGCGTTAATATCGCACCTATGACGTCATTACCGCAGGTTTTAGTTTTACACCGTATTCAATTTCAAAGACTTTTCGCAGGTTCGAAAAGTCTTTGGCAAAAAACGGGGATAACTTTTCACCACTGAATAGGTGGCGAAAAAAGTGCAGAATTGGAGTTTAGGGGTGCAGGCTTAAAAAAAATAGCCTGCACCCTTCAGAATGACCCCATGAAACGATCTGTGTTAAAAAAATAAATAAATCGGGACACCCCAAAAAAAGCAATTTGAATTTGGGGGCCAAAAAAAAAATGTTGGGGAACAAAGTTAAAAAATAGCGAACTTGACTCTGGGTGGTCCCCAAGTATGCCCCAGGTGTTTTTTCCATTGCAGCTCCTTGCGCAAGTGGGTTTTTCACGATTTTTTCAAGTCTCTTTAGCAACTTTAAAATATGCTGACCCCCATTTTCAAGTACCCCAAATTTGCTGGGCATAGTTATTTTTCCCCCCAAAAAAATCTAAATGCTCTTCTGCTCCACTTTCTTCAAAGTCGCATTTATGCACTTGCAGCGGCTATTAGAAACCCTGACTTCCTTCAGGAGTTAAAAATGGGGGTACCATAGTGATCCCCCATGTCTACGCATCATGAGGGGGATCCCTAGAATATTTCCCGAAAATTCCCGTTTTTGTTAACCTGTAAAAAAAATGTAGAAAAAAAATGACATAAGGTCCCCCCCGCAATAGCCAAACCAGCCCCAGGCTTGCCAGCCAGTGGTGGTTTCTAAAAATACGGGGAACAAAATGTGTAGGGTTCCACCGTATTTTAGAAACCAACACCAGGCTGCAGGGACTAGTGCTGGTTTTAAATACAGGGGTCAAAAACGACGTGGGGTACCCCCTATTTTTAAGACCAGCACCAGACCCAACCGACCGGGGTGTAATGCCATAGCCCGGAGACCTAATCACCGGGGCTCCAGGTCCAAAGCATTACACCCCAAGTCGGTCAGCACAAGCTGGTGATCTCGGCGGAGTTGGGACCCCCCAAAAAAGGGTCCCCCCTCTCCCAAGCACCACAGGCTTACGCTGAAGCCTGGGGCTCATCCCCATACCCCTGGAGCGGTGGGTATGGGGGTAATAGGGGTGCCAAATAATGTAACACTATTGTACTTTACAGTGGAACTACAAGTGCCAGCATGCCTGCCATTTTGCACTTGTGGAACTACAAGTGCCAGCAGACATGCGGCACCTGTAATGTCACTGTAAAATAAATAGTTAAAAAAAGACAAAACACACACACTGTGTCCAGTATAAGTTTATTACACACACCTACCCATTCACACATACTTACCTATACCAGATGTTCTGTCTTCTGCAAAATCCCCATAGTGATCCCCCATGTCTGGACATCTTTAGGGGGGTCCCAGGCATATTTCCCGAAAATTCCCATTTTTTTTCCTTAAATGGAGTCAAGGGTCATTTTTTAAAAAACAGGGATAGTTTTTCTAAGCTCTATAGCAAGTGAAAAAAAATGCAGAATAGTGCTTTGGGGGTGTAGGCTTATAAAAAATAGCCTGTAGTTTTGGGAATGTCCCCTTAAAAGGAAATGTTCAAACAAAAATGTCCTAAAAAAAATCGGGACACCCTTAAAAAAAAATAAAAAATTTGGGTTTTAAAAAAAAATTAGGTAAAAAAACCCCCAAAGTAACGAAATTATTTCTGGTGGGGTCCCCAAGTATGGGGCGGGTGTTTTTTTTCATTGCGCAAAGTAGCGGCAGGTGCATTTTTGCTGAATTTTTTTAAATTACCTTTAGGGACTTAAAAATATCCTAGTACCCATTTTCATGTACCCCAAATTTGATGAGACCACTTAAAAAAACTAAAAAAAAAACCTAAGTGCTCTTCTGCATCACTTCTTCAATGTCGGGAAAAAAAACACCTGCACAGCTATTTAAAAACCCCGACTATCTTCTGCAGGCAAAACGGGGTACCCATAGTGATCCCCGAGGTATGGACATCTTTAGGGGGCTCCTACAATTAATTCCTGAAAGTTCAAGTTTTTTTTCGCCGATCCAAGTATCGCCGGTTCCCGTTTTCGCCGATTTCAAATTGAATACGGGGATACGCGGGAGCGCGCGCGATACTTTTTCGCTGGCAACACCTCCAACGTGCGGGGAAAACCTCGCTGGCGAGGTTAACTTTTCATATTGAATACCCCTATTAATCTTCCTAAAAGACAATATTTAGTGAAGGTGGAGAGCTCTCTTTAATAGTTATTCTCTCAGATATTAAAATCTGTTCACTAAATGGATAAAAGCCAGTTCAGGGCTCCATCCTATCTATCAAGGAGACGCGGAGATTATAATAGCTTGGCGAGAGATAAAGTAATAACTAATTAGCTTTTAATTGTCATTTTACAGGAATTGTTTGTAAAAATGATAGCTTGGAACTGATGAGTTGGTACTTTGGGGGAGATATATCAAACCCCGGAGAGAGATAAAGTAGCAATCAATCAGCTCCTGTCAGCTTTCAACCACAGCCTGTAAAGAGAAAGTCAGAAGCTGATTGCTTTGTATGTTATCTCTCTTCAAGGTTTGATATATCTCCCCCATAGATCTTGCCAGAGGTAAGTTTGGCCAGGTCTCTCCGGGGAAACTTATTTGACCTTCACTATTACCACCTCAAGTAAATTGGAGGGGATTCCAGTTCCACTGTGTGTCATGCGTGAACCATAAAAGCCTCTTTTTGATCACATATGACATTTTTTCTGAAAGTGCATGGATCTGCATGTCTAGATGGCAAGTGGCTGCATAATTACTACAGGGGATGCAGCAGCTACAAGGCCTTAATGTGAAGAGACCACGGGTCTCATTCAGACCCGGTCGCAAGCGCCGATGCGCTCGCAACTGGGTCGATGGTTAGCCCTGCACACGCGCAGCGCAGGCTTGCCTACCCTCCCGATTTGGCTGGGAGCCTCCCGATTTTCGGGTGCCGCTCCCGGCCCCCCGGAAAGGCATGCAAGCCTCCCGGAAGTCTCACACCCTCCCCACCTCCCCCCTGAAAAAAACAGAAATCACCGCAGCGGGGAGCCCGATGACGCGATTCGCGTAGAATCGCGTCATCGTGGCCCCACCCCCTGCTTCACAATGCCGTGATTCTGAAGAGGGGGCGGAGTCACAATGACGCGAACGTGCGGCTCCGCCCCCAGTGTGACCCAAAATGGCCATCCCGCCCCCGGCTCCGCCCCCAATAGCCGGCCCCGCCCCCGCTATTAGCCGACAATCAGCTCCCTCCCGGAAGGCTGGAGCTGATTGTCGGCAAGTATGGCGCAGCGGCCGCACTGCGCGTGCGCAAGCCCCGGAGCGAGAGAGAAACTCTCTCGCTCCGGAGCTTTCTACAAAAGGGGCGGCTGTCAATGTTGATCAACAGCTCGCCCCGTTTTGTAGGTGGGTCGGGGGGGTGGTTTCCAAAACTGAGGCGTTCCTTAAGGGCGGCCGCATTGACATCATCAGTGTTGTCAGTGGGGAGTTTCCTGCCTGATCAGAGCAGGAAGCTCCCTGGGGCTTGCGGTTGCCGAGACCCAACATTAGGGTCTCGTCGCAAGCCCCGATGGTCGCGATGGTGTTCACCATCGCGACCATCACCCTGGTCGGTCGCTAAGCTGTGGGTGGTAACCAGGAGGCCGCACTAAAAATAAAAGAAGCGGCCGCCCTCATTCAGAGAGCGATCGCTTCTTGCGACTGCCTCTGAATGAGGGCCCATATCTCCCCACTCTTCTCAACACTTCCCTCTGTAGACAGGACCAGATTGACGATGGAGCAGATTGATAATGGAGGGGATAGGACTACAGCTTCAGCCCTCCACATAAAAATAGGCCCATCACCTTGATAACAGTGTGATGACCAGCTGCTAAGTATTACAATTATATTTCTGTTTTACTTACAGTATCCCAGTATTCAATTAAAAAGTTACGAAAACGGGAGCCAGCGAAACAGGATCGGCGAAAAAAAATGGGATTTATCTGGAATAATTCCCCCTAAAGCTGTCCAAATATGGGGGATCACTATGGGTACCCCCGTTTTAGCCTGCAAAAGAAAGTCGGGGTTTTAAATAGCTGCGGCAGGTGTTTTTTTCCTGACATTGAAGAAGTGATGCAGAAGAGCATTTTTTTAAGTGGTCCCATCAAATTTGGGGTATATGAAAATGGGTACTAGTATATTTTTAAGTTCCTAAAGTGTTTTTTTTTTAATTCTGCAAAAATGCACCTGCTGCTAATAATCTATTCTAGAAAACACCTGCCGCATACTTAGAGAATACCCCTGAACCTATTTCCCTATTTTTAAACACTTTTTTTTCTTTTCACCCCAAATTTTTTAATTATTATTTGGGGTGTCCCTATTTTTTTTTAAACTTTTTTTGACACAGTTATTTTTTAAATGTCATTCCCAGGGGTGCAGGCTATTTTTTTTAATCCTGCACTCCTAAACCCCAAATCTGCACTTTTTTTCGCCATGTAAAACATGGTGAAAACTTATCCCCGTTTTTTTCAGACTTTTTTCGCACCTGCAAAAAGTCTTTGAAATTGAATACAGGGATAATTGAAATCGGCGAAAATGACGTAATCGGCGATAATTAATCGCCAATTAAGAACTTTTCGCTCCAAATTGAATACCCCTGATAGTGTGACATTGTGGCTGATATTGCAGGGGCTGTACACGCCCACTTGGTACTGGCCTCACCCACACAGCACTGGTCGCACATCCTTGGCTTCTCGCAATCGGTCCTTGATCGTTTTCAGCCCCAGGCCAACGGGGCCAGACATCCGGCATTATATGTAGAGACCAGAGCGGAGGTCTATTCTGAGTCAAGAAATGTGCTGGACCACACAGGCTAAAAAGAGGTACTATTGCTATGGGGCCAAACGAGGCACTACTCCATCCCTGATTGTGAGTAATTTCTATGGAACTTGTATATTTTGAACTGCAATAATAGTTTTTCTTCCCCTTCTCGTAATATATTGCATTTCCTACTTAGCACCATCATTTTCTGGTGGCCCTCTCTCAATTGCCCTTCTACACAGGTTATCTGTCCACCAGTTCTCCACCATTTCCATTAAAAGTTTGATTGTTTCTTATTTTTGTTCTATGGAAACAACTGTATTATATATCTTACGTCTTCCTTTTCAAAATAAAAAGATACAAAAACTGCAATAGAGAAATTGTAAGGATGAAATATGACCAGAAGTTAAAAATATCGTAAAATGAGTTGCTTCATTTACTGTAAGTTACCTATGGTGAGAGATTGAGAAAATCTCATCTATATACCAATAACTACTTGTTAAAATGATTTGTACCCATCCAGG
This sequence comes from Taudactylus pleione, assembly GCA_031769625.1. Lineage (NCBI taxonomy): Eukaryota > Metazoa > Chordata > Amphibia > Anura > Myobatrachidae > Taudactylus > Taudactylus pleione. The sequence goes on from JAUIMM010000006.1 coordinate 25,442,646, forward strand.
TGAACAGATGAACCTGTAAGAGCTTGTATTTTGCAAATAATTTCAGCACTTGGTGATTCAGTGCATTCATTGGGAATGGAAACTTAAGGAAAGTAAAAGGACGCCCCACTGACTGAGTTTGCAATATCTTATTAAGTTATAATTATCCCACTATGGCCACACATTAACATCTACTAATTAAGGAAGCAGCACAGTGCAAGCAGGATGGATGCTGGACACTCTACAAAATGGAGTTCCAACAATATATATAAATACACTATATGGACAAAAGTATTTGGACGCCTGACCATTACACCAACAGGGACTGTAATGACATTGTATTCAAATACATATACTTTAATATGGAGTTGGTCCCCCTTTTGTAGCTATAACAGCTTCCACTCTTCTTGGAAGGCTTTCCACAAGATTTTGGAGTGTTTCTGTAGTAATTTGTGGCCATTCATTCTGTAGAGCATTTATGAGGTCAGGCACTGATGTTGGACGAGAAGGCCTGGTTCGCAATCTCTGTTCCAGTTTATCCCAAAGGTTCTCAATGGGGTTGAGGTCAGGGATCTGTACGGCCAGTCAAGTTCTTCCACACCGAACTCCGCAAACCCCATCTTTATAGCCCTTGCTTTGTGCACTGGGGCACAGTCATGTTGGAATAGAAAAGGGCCTTCCCTAAAATGTTGAAAGCATAGTATTATCCAAAATGTCTTGGTATGCTGATTCATTAAGATTGCCCTTCACTGGAGATAAGGGGCCTAGCTCAAACCCTGAAAAACAGCCCCATACCATTATCCCCCCTCCACCAAACTTCACAGTTGGCACAATGCAGTCAGACAGGTAACGTTCTCCCGGCATCCTCCAAACCCAGACTCGCCCATCTGACTGCCAAACAGAGAAGCGTGATTTGTCATTCCACAGAACACATTTCCACTGCTCCATAGTCCAGTGTCGGTGTGCTTTACACCACTCCATCCGACGCTTGGCATTGGACTTGGTGATGTGAGGCTTCCATGCAGCTGCTCGGCGATGAATGCCCATTCCATCAAGATCCCGCTGCACAGTTTTTGTGCTTACATTAAAGCCAGTAGATGTTTGGAACTCTTCAGCTATGCAATCAGCAGAGTGTTAGCGACTTTTCCGCACCATGCAGCTTGGGCCCAGAGCACACGCCACCCCTTCCTAACCACAACCTACTATAACTGACTGATGTGTAGAATTTACATCATGCATGTGGCACAATACATACATTATTATGTTTTGATGCAAATATTTGCTTTTAAAGTACATTGTACAGTGCATGCCTTAGCGGTAGATAATAAATATTGTATTACTAGAATTATTTCATTTTACACAAAGCATATCCTCTTTATTTAAACTTCTTTTTTATATATGCTGGACATGTAAACAGGCAGCAATTTAAAACTAATTTTTCTTACGTTTAAATCTTTCTCTGTAGGCAGGATTATCTATTTTTGCTTAGACTTATCACTCAAAGTATAATGCAATTTTTGGAATTTTTGTAAATTAGTTTTTCTGTCCACATGAAAAAACATGCTCACTTGCCTAGATTGCATTTTTAAACTTTTTGGAGGGCTAGTGTAATTATTGTATTAGTTTAGGGTGGGCTGCTGGGCAGGGATTTGGGGTGCTCAGAGTATGGGGAAGTTTTTTGTTTTATTAAGACTTGGTGGTAAACACATGACATTGCACATTAAGTCTGACATACTTGCACATGCACAAAGGTGATCAATTTATTTACCAGCATTTGATTTTATTATATAGATTATCCTTAGCATTACCTTTTTATTTTCTTCTTTACGATTGTACTTTTTGGGACGTCTTCGCTTTTGAATGACAACCTAAAGGGGAGATGTATCAAACCTTCTTAAAAGTTCAAGTTGATAAGTTGCCAATAGTAACCAATCATATTCTAGCTATAATTAATCTAGAACATTCTATAAAATGATAGATAGAATCTGATTGGTTGATATGGTCACCTTCTCAACTTGACATTTTTAGGAGGTTTGATAAATTTTCCCCCTAAGTATCGGAACTAGCAGAAGTGTTTAGAGACTGTAGATGTGTGTTATGCCGGATCTTTCTCTAATGGTGCATACACACGGTTAGATTTTTATTCAGATCTGAACGATAACAATTAGAAAAATCATTCAATCGTTCATATCTGAAGGAAACTCTGACATGTGTGCAATGATGAACTATGAACGATGCGCGTTCCCGTTTGTCAGATAACGATATCTGACATATGATGTGTTTGCAGTCAGTTTTGGACGATTTCCATTCATTTTAATACAGTCAAAAATCGTTCAATCGTTTGCAAATTGTTCAGTTGTTCAGTCGTTCATCTGACATATCTGACCGTGTGTATGCACCTTTAAGTAACATCACTGACACTTGTGGGAGAGACCAGAGCTCATACCAACTGCCATTACCGTCCAACATGATGATATCATTTCTTGCAGTATTCATTTTTATTATATAGAGGCAGATACCACTCTCCAATTGGTTAAAGCTGTCAAACATCTTTTGTAAACTTCTTACTATTCAAATAAAACATAGGCGGTGGTATTCATTTAATTTTTTTGGAAAAGGACATCAGAATGTCAATTTATCTGCTGGATCAAATTATATAATAAAATTACATTTTAAATATAATTATATTAATGTTATTTATGTAACATTTTATCCCAATATGACTCAAAGTGCTTTATATTTGCATTTAAGTATATACTGTAGGTAGATCTTGAGTCTGTTTTTGAAGGACTCTAGAGTGGAGGTCACTCAAATTGTGCAAGGAAACAAGTTCCATAGGTAGGGCCGCAAAGTGAAAAGCTTGACCTCCACATTAACTATGGGAGCCTTTAGATACTGCTGATAGTCCTTCATCTAAGTGGCAGTACGGAATCAGAAGCTGCGTCAGGGACCTTGGATGCTGGTTATAGCGGGCTTTGAAAGTAGGTAAAGTCAATCTTGAAATATTTTGGTCATCTTAAAGGCAGCCAGTGAAGGTAGTAGAGAATTGGTGTTAAGTGGAAGGAACGGAGCTGGTTAGTGAGTAGCAGGCAGTGGCATTTGTATACATAGAGAGACATTCCATATCTTCTGCTTCTGGAATCAATTAAGCAATAATAGTTTCTGCATTATTTGTTTAAATTACAGTGTGTTATGTAACATTGTGATATAAAAAGGAAGCATGGACAAATTTATTGGCCTACAATTACAAAATTTTCCAGGAAGAAAAATGTCAGTGGCAGCAGCAGATTTGTTATCAGTCTATATAATTTCTATATTTCTATATAATTTAGAGATGAGCGGGTCCGGTTCTCTGAGAACTGGACCCTCCCGAACATTGATATTCTGAGCCGAATCCGAGTCAGGCTCGGGTTTTCCCGCCTGATCTGTAATCCAAAACAAGGCAAAACATCATGCTCCCGCTGTCAGATTCCCACAGGTTTTGGATTGTATATAAGTCCCTCCCAGTGGTGATCGGTGCCGTTTGCTTGCTGAATCCCGGGCTGTGCAATGGTGCGGTGCTGTGCTCCGTTGAGAGAGGGCTGTGTTGTCCAATACAGGGGTGTTCTGTGTTGCCCATCAAGGGGTTTGCTGTGCTGGGCTGTGTTGTCCAATCCAGGCAGGGTGTGCTGTGCACTGTCAGTGGGCTGTGTTATTATCATTGCTCATCCAGGGGTGTGCTGTGCTGTCCAGCAATGGGTGTTCTGTCCAGGGTTGTGCTGTCCATCCAGTGTGCTGTCCGTCCATGGGGTGTAAAAAAACAAAAAAGTAACTAAAAGTTTTTTTTTTAAAAATGAATAAGATAAAAAATATTTTTTTGTGTGTGCTGTACTCCACACTGTGACGCTATATGCCGTACCCCCCCTCCCAAGTGTATCCAAAGCACTGTGATGCTACTGGCCATATTGTGAGTGACGCTGCAGTTTAAAATTCATAAAGTATTGTGAGTGACGCTGTCGGTCAGTAATACCGCAGTGTAATATACTCATACAAGTATTGTGACGCTGCTGGTCAGTAATACTGCAGTGTAATATTCATAAAAAATATTGTGACACTGTAGGGCATAGATACCGCAGTGTAAAATAATTCATAACTTGCAAGTGACGCTGTAGGTTCATCATACTGCAGTGTAAAATGTGACTCAATATGAGTGATGCTGTCGGTCAGTAATACCACAGTGTAATATTCATACAAGTATTGTGACACTGTTTGTCAGTAATACCGCAGTGTAACATAGTCAAACATGTACTGTGACACTGTTGGTCAGTAATACAGCAGTGTAATATATTTATACAAGTATTGTGACACTGTAGGTCAGTAATACCGCAGTGTAATATTTATAAAAATATTGTGACGCTGTAGATCATTGATACCACAGTGTAATATTCATAAAAATATTTTGTTTGTGTTTGTTGATATGTAGAACGAGAGGAGAGCAGGACCCACATACTAGTGCTGGAGCTGCTGTCAGTGCCACCAGTCATAACGATACTAGTCCGTCTACGTCATCTACTAAAGCTGATGCCCAAGGACATATAGGGCTTAAGTTAGGGCATCTAAAATCAAAGAAGCAATCTTTTACAATGGTAAAGAAAAAAATATGAAAGGGAAAGTTAAGGTGGGTACACACCTGACAGATACACTACCGTTCAAAAGTTTGGGGTCACCCAGACAATTTCATGTTTTACATGATAACTGACTTTTATTTATCAATTGAGTTGCAAAATGAATAGAACATATAGTCAAGACATTGGCAAGGTTAGAAATAATGATTTTTGGCCCTCATTCAGAGCCACTCGCTATTTGCGGTCGTTCGTTCTAAAACAAGGGGTGGCTATTCAAATGAACCGTTCGCTGTTTGCGGTCTGTTCACGCCTCTAGGTCTGAACGAGCGAACAAAACTTGCGTTTGTTTTTTGGAAAAATACGCCCCCTGGCCGCTCGCATCCTACGTCATGTCCGCTATTTATTAGATTAATCGAGTACATCGACCAGGGTATGAACTGCTCGCTATTCTTGTGGTTGGTTTTTGCTACCACAATTTTGCGAGCAGTTCTGGCTATAAGAGAACCCAGTGACGTGGTCAATGACGCTGCTGTTTTAAATATGCACACCCATAAAACGCCCGTTTTGACCTTTAAGCACGCCTGCGTTCTGATCTCCACTCCCCGTTTTCAAGCACCTTCCCTTGTTACCACCCACATACGCCTCTTTCTGTCACTCAAATTATCAGGCATTCGCTATTTTGCGAGCACATGAATTTCAGCGAGACTGAGTGGTTCGCGCATGCGTATAACGATCCGTACGCATGCGCAGTTGGGCAAACATTGCTCGGAGCGAACGAGCAGCCACTTGCGTCCGGCTCTGAATCAGGGCCTTTATTTGAAATAATAATTTTGTCCTTCAAACTTTGCTTCCGTCAAAGAATGCTCCTTTTGCAGCAATTACAGTATTGCAGACCTTTGGCATTCTAGCTGTTAATTTGTTGAGGTAATCTGAAGAAATTTCACCCCACGCTTCCTGAAGCACCTCCCACAAGTTGGATTGGCTTGATGGGCACTTCTTGCGTACCATACGGTCAAGCTGCTCCCACAACAGCTCAATGGGGTTGAGATCTGGTTACTGTGCTGGCCACACCATTACAGACAGAATACCAGCTGCCTGCTTCTTCCCTATATAGTTCTTGCATAATTTGGAGGTGTGCTTTGTGTCATTGTCCTGTTGGAGGTGGAAATTTGCTCCAATCAAGCGCTGTCCACAGGGTATGGCATGGCATTGCAAAATGGAGTGATAGCCTTCCTTATTCAAAATCCCTATTACCTTGTACAAATCTCCCACTTTACCAGCACCAAAGCATCCCCAGACCATCACATTACCTCCACCATGCTTGACAGATGACATCAGGCACTCTTCCAGCATCTTTTCACTTGTTCTGCGTCTCACAAATGTTCTTCTGTGTGATCCTAACACATCAAACTTCGATTCGTCTGTCTATAACACTTTTTTTTTCCAATCTTCCTTTATCCAATGTCTGTGTTCTTTTGCCCATTTTAATCTTTTCCTTTTATTGGTCAGCCTTAGATATAGCTTTTTCTTTGCCACTCTGCCTAGAAGGCCAGCATCCCGGAGTCGCCTGTTCAATGTAGACTTTGACACTGGCTTTTTGCGGGTACCATTTAATGAACGCTGCCAGTTGAGAACTTGTGAGGCGTCTATTTCTCAAACTAGAGACTCTAATGTACTTGTCTTCTTGCACAGTTGTGCACCGAGGCCTCCCACTTCTCTTTCTACTCTGATTAAAGCTGGTTTGTGCTGTACTCTGAAGGGAGTAGTACACACCTTTGTAGGAAATGTTCAGTTTCTTGCCAATTTCTCGGATGGAATAGCCTTTATTTCTAAGAACAAGAATAGAATGTCGAGTTTCACATGAAAGTTTTCTTTTTCTGGCCATTTGGAGAGTATAATCGAACCCACAAATGTGATGCTCCAGATACTCAACTAGCTCAAAGGAAGGCCGGTTTTATAGCTTCTCTAACGAGCAAACCAATTTTCAGTTGTGCTAACATAATTGCTCAAGAGTTTTTAAGGGTTTTCTAAGTATCCATTAGTCTTCTAATGCGCTTAGCAAACACAATGTACCATTAGAACACTGGAGTGATGGTTGCTGGAAATGGGCCTATATACATCTATTTAGATATACTTTTAAAAACCAGACGTTTGCAGCTAGTACAGTCATTTACCACATTAACAATGTATAGAGTGTATTTCTGATTAATTTAATGTTATCTTCACTGAAAAAAACAAGGAAATTTCTAAGTGACTCCAAACTTTTGAACGGTAGTGTATATCTGCAGATCGAGTGATCTGCAGATATATCTGCAGATGATGGTCATGCATACACACTGAACGGCCATCATCTGCTTGTGCCCTCGGAACCCTGCAGCCGGGGGGCGGGACCCAGTGGGCGGGTTGGGAGCATGTCCCGCCCCCCTCTTCACGGCTGCCGCTGTGTGTGTATGGGCGGTCTGCCGACCGCCTGCACACTCCTGCCGATGGACAGATATGTCTGCAGACATATCTGTCCATCGGCTGTGCAGCACAGCTAATGCGATATGTCGGTGAACGACGACGTTCGCCGACATATAGCTGGTACACACTTGCCAATATGCAACAGATATATTGGCCGATCAATTGATCGGCCAATGTATCTGTCAGTATGTACCCACCATTAGCTGCAGAAAGACATAAAACTAGCAATATACCTTTCACCATGCGAAGTGGCAAGGAAAGGCTAAGGCCTTGGCCTTTATTTATTACTGGTTGTTATGTCGCTTATGATGATGTAAGCCTTTCTCCCTGTAGACATTTAACAAAAAATGTAAATCGTTAAGGCACAGGAACCCACCATGTGCTCAGAAATGTCACAAATCCCTGACGAGAAGTTGTAGGTGGGTGCCATGTGTGATACTGACCTTTTCAATACTGTACTAGAAGAGGATCCTCCTTCCACCACTTGTGCATCCTCTGCAAATATGGGGATGAGCAGCACAAGTGAACATGCTGACATAGAAATCGAGGATGCTTCTGTGGAAGTGCACCAGGATGAGGATATTTGTGTAGTTGACGCTAACAAGGATGTTATTGATGAGGAGCTTGTTTGTGTAAATCAGGCACCAGTGGAAGTAACAGTTGTTGGCCATGATAAGGAAAAGCCCATTCTCATGCCTGGTCATAAGACAAAAAAAATCCACTTCTTATGTGTGGAATTATTTCTACCAAAATCCGGACAATTGTTAAGCCATCTATATGCTTTGTAAAGCCAGAGTAGGTAGAGGTAGGGACCTTAATCATCTAGGAGCCTCCTCCCTGTTACATCATCTGGAGCGCATCCACCAAAAAAGTTTTTGAAAAATTCAGAAACTTTGGCTAAAAAAGTAACAACAAGAAGTCCAGTGTCAGCTAGCTCCCTTCTCTCTGCTAGCTCCAAGCACCTGCCATCTTCACCGCCAACAGCTTCATCAACAATATCCTCAATCAGGAAGTGATTGGTTTGTTTCGGCCCCCACAAAACAAGGTACCAATAGGAAACTGACATTGATGGCAATGATCTGTATGTGCACAAACTGGCTCTACAGAGGCAAGATGTTGTCGCCATCATCATCCGATTCCTCACCCTCATTAGTGTTTTCATCATCTTCACACAATATTAATTTATCCCCACTGGAATCCACTATTACAGGTGTCTTTGGACGTAATTGGCGGTAAAGGTCTTCCTTGTAGAATTTTTAGTTCATTTTGATGGACATCATCTTTTCCACATTTTGAAGAAGTGGCCTCCTACGCCGATCGCTAACAAGGTTCCCGGCTGTGCTGAAAACTCTTTCTGAGTACACACTGGAGGGTGGGCAGCTCAAGTAAAGCAAAACCAGTTTGTGCAAGGGCTTCCAAATTGCCATTTTTTCCTGCCAATAGTCAAACGGACTATCTGACATGTCTATTTGGATGCTAATATTAAAATTTTTTTAAATATTCTTTGAATGCTGACCATATCAGATGGAGTCACGGCAGAATTCTCATTAATTGTACGCAATTCTTTTAGACCCGACCAGATTTCAAAACTTGATTTTGTTGACTCATCTGCATTACCAGTGTGTCTTTTGGGTAAGTTTAGTTTTATCTTGGCAGATGCACTTGTTTGGAGAAACTGAAGTAGAAGCCATCGCTGCATCACGTGCCACTTGAGCTGACAATTTGCTTACCAGCAGCTCTTTGCATCTCTTCAGATCTGTGTCCGTTGGGAAGAAAGACATGACATATGACTTAAACCTAGGAACGAGCACCGTCCGATTTGAAGGTCCTGACAACCCTTGGATCTGGTGAAGCGAATAAAGGACTCGATCTACAAGTCTGACATCCTTAGCGGAGTCACTTTGTTTCAGCTCTTCCTTCTATTTCTCAAGCTGCTTTTCCAACAATCTAATTAGGGAATTACCTGACTCAAGCTGGCAGTGTCTGAACTTGCTTCACAGGTGACTACTTCGAAAGGTTCCGTGCACAACACGAAAAGTATTTTCCACTGAGCTTGAGTAAGGTACATTCCCCCTCCGCTTCCTATGTCAGTTCGCTATGTACCTTTGGATGGCTTTTTTGCTGTTTCTCCCTCCGATTAAGCATATAAAGGGTGGAGTTCCACCTTGTAACTACCTCTTGCTTCAGCTGGTGGCAGGGCAAATTCAACATTTCTTGCAGATGCTGCAATCTTCTAAATGCACCTGCTGAATGGCAAAAATGTCCTGAAATTTTTCGGGCCACAGAGAGCATCTCCTGCACGGCCTTGTCATTTAAAAAAAAAAATTGCAACACCAAGTTGATTGCGTGAGCAAAACATGAGACGTGTTGGAATTCACCCAACTGTAATGATCTCACAATATTGGTGGCGTTGTCAGAAATCACAAATCCTGAGCAGAATCCAAGCGGGGTAAACCATATTGCAATGACTTCCCAGAGTTTTTCTAAAAGGTTGTCAGCGGTATGCCTATTAGTGAAACGGTGATGCACAGAGTAGCCTGCCTCTGACTAAGCTGCTGTTTCTTAGATGCTGCTGCTGTTGGTGCCACTGAAGGTAATACATCCACCCACTGAGCTGTTACAGTCATGTAATCTTGCATTTGCTCTGTTCCACTTGTTCACATATCTGTGGTTAAGTGGACAGTGGGTACAATGGCATTTTGTGGAACACATTGGTAGCGGAGACACAGGACCTCAATTAACTGTCTAAAACCCACTGCATTATTGGCGGATATTGTACGCACATCTAATACATAGATGCGGATGCAGTTACATTACCAGCGGCCAGGATGCTGGCCATCGGAAGCCCGACCGGGGACTAAAGATATATCTAACCCTGCGCCGAAATCCTGACAGCTGGCATCCCAAACGAAGGTAAGCAGAGACAGGTTAGCGTTAGACGTGGGGAGGGAGGGTTAGATTCAGACACCCACCGGGGGGGTGTCTAACCCTAGGTCCCCCCAGGGGGTTAGGCTGCGGGGGTAGGGTTAGGCACCACCGGGGGGGTAGGTTAGGGGTAGGCACCCCCCGGGAGGGTTAGGGTGCAGGGAAGGGGGTTTAGTTTAGGCCCCCCGAGGGGATTTAGGGTTAAGCACCACACCAGGTGTTTTAGGGTTAGGTGCCACCAAGGGAGGGTTATGGGGGGCAGGGGGGTTAAGTTACTAACCAGCCCCATTCAGGATTGCAGCTGATCGGGGTTTCGGCATCGGTATGAGAACCGCCGGCCATTTTGCCGTTAGTACTTCATACTGAATCCCATAGATGAAATGGTGTCAGTGATCCGCTGTGCAACTGGGTGACTGCTGTCAAGACCATCGCGACCATCGGGCTTGCGACGAGACCCTTGTGGTTGGGACTCCTTGGCGCAAGCCCTGGAGTGCTTTCGGCTCTATCAGACCCTCCGTCTGGCCAGCCACGCCCATCGACAGCACGCCCCCTTTGTAGCGAGACCCATGGCGACAGCTTGCCCGTCGCTATCCGGGTCTCGCGCATGCGCACGACGGAGCCGGGTCCGTCGTGCACATGTGCACTGGGCCAACATCGACCCGCTTGCGAGCACTCAGTGCTCGCGAGCGGGTCTGAATCAGGCCCTGAGTTAGCCTTATCAAATTGGATGCAGGATTCATAGAGGTTGGGACCTTAACCACCTAGGAACCTGAAGTGATTGGTTTGTTAAACTGCGCATGTCCTGTTTAATATATACAATGTATACAGTATGTGTATATGTATATATATATATATATATATATACATATACACAACATAAGGGTGGATGGGAGGGCCCAAGGACAATTCCATTGTGCACCTCTATTCTTTGCATTATGTGCAGTTTGGGGCATTGCTGTCCCATGTTTCATAGATGGCCTATATTTTTTTAAACTGCCGTGCTTTTGTGCCGCTGCTCTGACGTTTACCTTTTTTCTTTGTTTTATAATAGTATCAAACTGTATTTATTTCAACTAAAATCAGAAATTGGTATACTTGCAAAATACTCTTATGCCATTCTTTGTTTTCCTTAATCATAACAGCTATGTTTGGTCAGATGCAACTCAAACACCAAATGGAGAGGCTATTTTGTGATGATATTTGGAGATGTTCTTCCTCCTCCCCTCCCAACCTTCCCATACATAACCCCAGAGATCTTTAGTACCAGTCTTTTAAATCCCTCTGCCCCCTTCCTGTTCAGAGCTTCGGTTTTGTGTGCTGCCACAGACAGCATCTCCTGCATGCCCTTTTAATTTAAAAAAATATTCTTAACCTCCAAGTTGATTTTGTGGGCAAAATATGGGTCATATTGTTCACCCATGCTTTCCCCTACTACCTCATAAATTTGCTTCGGAATAGAAAAATTAAATTAAATTTACTACAACTCAACCCTTCCTTTCCCTGCCTTCAACTACATACATACTCTATCTCCCTCAGACCTCTTGATTAATGAAAACATATGTTTCCTTATTGGCAAAGTTGGAAGTTAAACTTCCACATGTTTGTGCTGCCCACTGCTGCCACTTAGCTTAGTCAGCCAGCTAGCTTGGTGCAAATTTTGGGCCTAAACAGGATGAAAACAATATTCCGAGCTGTGAGGTGGTCAAAATTGACTGGAAAAATTATACATTTTTAACCGCTGAGATATTATTTTGATTTTTTGTAGCTAAATTTTTCTCCTCTGGTGAGCATTGATACATTTGCAATTGTTGCTTGTGACGCTCACTAGCTTAAAATAATTTATTTATGTATATGTTACTATGCATTTTTTATGAGCGGTATTATCTTTATTATATATATTATATATATATTATAACAGTGGAATTTTTTACATGTACAGTCAGGTGCATAAGTATTGGGACATTGACAGAATTTTCATATTTTGGCCTCTATTCACCACCACAATGGCTTTGAAATGAAACAAACAAGATGTGCTTTAACTGCAGACTTTCAGATTTAATTTGAGGGTACTTACATCCAAATCAGGTGAACGGTGTAGGAATTACAACGGTTTCTATATGTGCCTCCCACTTTTTAAGGGGCCAAAAGTAATGGGACTATCAACTCAAAACCTATTTCATGGACAGGTGTGGGCTATTCCCTCGTTATTTCATTATCAATTAAGCAGGTAAAAGGTCTGGAGTTGATTCTAGGTGTGACATTTGCATTTGGAATCAGTTGCTGTAGACTCTCAATATGTGATCCAAAGAGCTGTCACTATCAGTGAAGCAAGCCATCATTAGGCTGAAAAATCAAAACAAACCCATCAGAGAGATAGCAAAAACATTAGGTGTGGCCAAATCAACTGTTTGGAACATTCTTAAAAAGAGCGCACACACCGGAGAGCTCAGCAACACCAAAAGACCCGGAAGACCACGGAAAACAACTGTGGTGGATGACAGAAGAATTATTTCCCTGGTGAAGAAAAACCCCTTCACAACAGTTGGCCAAATCAAGAACACTCTCCAGGAGGTAGGTGTATATGTGTCAAAGTCAACAATTAAGAGAAGACTTCACAAGAGTGAATATAGAGGGTTCACCACAAGATGTAAACCATTGGTGAGCCACAAAAACAGGAAGACCAGATTAGAGTTTGCCAAACAACATCTAAAAAAGCCATTACAGTTCTGGAACAACATCCTATGGACAGATGAGACAAAGATCAACTTGTACCAGAGTGATGGGAAGAGAAGAGTATGGAGAAGGAAAGGAACTGCTCATGATCCAAAACATACCACCTCATCAGTGAAGCATGGTGGTGGTAGTGTCATGGCGTGGGCATGTATGGCTGCCAATGGAATTGGTTCCCTTGTATTTATTGATGATGTGACTGCTGACAAAAGCAGCAGAATGAATTCTGAAGTGTTTCGGGCAATATTATATGCTCATATTCAGTCAAATGCTTCAGAACTCATTGGATGGCGCTTCACAGTGCAGATGGACAATGACCCGAAGCATACTGCAAAAGCAACCAAAGAGTTTTTTAAGGCTAAAAAGTGGAATGTAATGCAATGGCCAAGTCAATCCCTGACCTGAATCCGATTGAGCATGCATTTCACTTGATGAAGACAAAACTGAAGGGAAAATGTCCCAAGAACAAGCAGGAACTGAAGACATTGAAACCCAGCGTCTGGTGATGTCTATCACGCTGGGAGGTGTTTTTCTGGAAGCTGAGGCCTGAGGCTGTGGGAGGAAACGGAGGCGAGGGGCCTGAATGTACGACCTCCGCATCCACGGGTCTTGGTCTTTGGCGAGACCTAGTCAAAGGTGCGGAATCTAACCCACGAGATGGTGTTCGCCAGTGACCCCACCAATCGGGATATGGGCTTGAGCTGCACCTCGTAAGCAGGTCGCGGTCCTTTGACTAGGTGACCAAAGCCTGCAGGAAAAAGGAGAGACGAACACTCGTGGCCCAAAGGGTCGGTGCCAGTAAAGGGCACGTAGGGACACTGTACTTGAGGTACAAGGAAGTGTGCACTGCAGACACACTCTACCAGGTTGCCGGTGAGAAAGAGTGCACCACGATGCAATACTGTAACACGTAGGTAGGGACCTCAGAGTCCAGTAACGAGGTGGGTAGTGGCACTGGAGCCAGCCAGAGATTACAACGCTGGAGAGGTGGGTACGTATAACTACACTCAGGCTGTGATGGTAAAGCACTGGTGAAATGGATAGTATACTGCACACAGGTGGCGGTGGTAATGCACTGGTGGAATGGAGGTATACTGCACACAGGCGAGGTGGTAACGCTCTGACGATATAGCTGCACACAGGCTGAGGTGGTAAAGCACTGGTGAGATGAATTATATAGCTGCACACAGGCTGAGGTGGGAAAGCACTGGTGAGATGAATGATATAGCTGCACACAGGCTGAGGTGGTAAAGCACTGGTGAGATGAATGATATAGCTGCAAACAGGCTGAGGTGGTAAAGCACTGGTGAGATGGATGATATAGCTGCACACAGGCTGAGGTGGTAAAGCACTGGTGAGATGGATGATATAGCTGCACACAGGCTGAGGTGGTAAAGCACTGGTGAGATGGACGATATAGCTGCACACAGGCTGAGGTGGTAAAGCACTGGTGAGATGGACGATATAGCTGCACACAGGCTGAGGTGGTAAAGCACTGGTGAGATGGACGATATAGCTGCACACAGGCTGAGGTGGTAAAGCACTGGTGAGATAAACGATATAGCTGTACACAGGAATAGACCACTGGAAGCAAGGGAACCTGGAACGAGAGACCACTAGTAACACTAGCAGCGACAATGGTTGTTCAGGCAACTACCTGATACACAGGAGCCAGAAATATACCCCTGGAAGCCCACTGATTGGTCCACAGTGTCAGCTGACCGGCCAGACTGTCAGGGGAGGAAGGACAGTCAGAGAGGGAAGTATCATGGCAGCGCCCATGACAGGGACTCCGATCCCCGCGCCCCAGGCCGCCCGGGACACAGCATCAGGGAGAATGCTCAGCACCTCCCACGTCGCCGCACGAGCCGCCCGACTGCCCGGGAAGTCAGAGGAAGCCGGCGGGACGGTAAGGGACGGCCGATCCCCGGCTGAACTCTGACAATGTTTATGCGTTCCAGACTTCGGCCTGTAATTGCCTGCAAAGGATTTGCAACAAAGTATTAAAAAGTGAAAGTTAGATTTAGGATTGTTTAGTTTGTCCCATTACTTTTGGCCCCTTAAAAAGTGGGAGGCACATACAAAAACCGTTGTAATTCCTACACCGTTCACCTGATTTGGATGTAATTACCCTCAAATTAAATATGAAAGTCTGCAGTTAAAGCACATCTTGTTTGTTTCATATCAAAGCCATTGTGGTGGTGAATAGAGGCCAAAATATGAAAATTCTGTCAATGTCCCAATATTTATGCACCCGACTGTATATTGGTTTACTGATTTATGCAGCTCCACCTCGGTTTTTATTGAAAGCAGCACAGTATGCCACAATCAATATAAATTCAAGAAGAGTTCACAAAGTAAATTATTAAAATATATCAGTCTGGAAAGGGTTACAAAGCCATTTCTAAGGCACTGGTACTCTGGTGATCCACAGTGATTATGGTAATCCGGCCTCTCCTGGGCAGTGGTTAATCTGCCCAGGAGTGCCCAGAATACCATAATCCCTCCAAGAGTGCATCAACGGCTCATCCAGGAAGTCACAAAAGAACCAAACGAACATCTATAGAACTGAAAGACTTGCTTGCCTCAGTTAATGTCAGTGTTCCTGATTCCAGTATAAGAAACAGACTGGGCAAAAATGTTATCCATGGGAGAGTTGCAATGCGAAAACCACTGTCAACCAAGAGGAAGATAAAGGCCTGTCTCGCATTTGCCGGAAAAAAAACAAAACCATATTGGTAAACCCCAAGCTTTTTGGGCTTATGCTCTGTATATTGATGAGTCAAAAATGAAAGTTTTTGTAAAATATAAGTCTTACCAGTTACATCTGGCTTAAAGCTAACACAGCATTCCACAATAAGACCATCATGCCAACAGTCAACATGGTGGTAGTAGTGTGATGGTGTGGGGATGCTTTGCTGCTTCAGAACCTGAGTGACTTGCCAAAATTTACGGAATCACAAATTTTGCTCTCTACCAGAAATATCTGATGGAAAATGTCCGGTCATCAGTCCATGATCTGAATCTCAATTGGGTAGTGCAGCAAGACAGTGATACAAAGCAGAAAAGCAAGTCCACCTCTTAATGGCTTAAAAGAAACAAAATTAAGGTTTTGAGCGGCCGACTCAAAGTCCTGACTTGACTCCAGTTGAGATGCTGCGGCCGGACCTTAAACGGGCAGCTCATGTTTGTCAACCCTCCAGTGTGTCTGAGCTAAAGCAATTCTGCAAAGAAGAGTGAGCTAAAATTTCTCCACAGCGATGTGAAAGACTGTTCTCCAGCTATTGGAAGCGTTTGGTTGCAGTTTTTGCTGCTATAGGTGGCACAACCAGTTAAGTTTAGGGGGTCAATTTATTTTTTACATGGATGATATAGGTATTCAATAACTGTTTTCCTTCAATAAATGAAATAATCATTTAAAAACAGTATTTTCTGTTTACCAAGGTTGTCTTTGTCAATTATGTTTGAAGATCTGAAACATTTACGTTTGCCAAATATGCAAAAATCAAAGAAATCAAAAAGGGGTCAAAAACTCTTTCACGCAACTGTAGGCGCAGAGGTCAGGGGGCACAGCATGTGTAGTCTGCACCCAATATGGTGACAGAGTGGCTACATGCTGCCTCTATACAGCAATAGACAGCATACGACCATTTTGAATGATGTTACTCTAACTGGCGCCCAAATAATTCCTGCGCAGTCAGTTGTGGACTAAGAGATAGTCTTGGTAGATATAGGTGGATGCAGTTGCAGCCACAACTACCTCTTTTGCTGCAGCCGCAACTGCAGCAAAAGACACAGTCATGGTTGATGGTCTTCCTACTGACACGCCCACCGATATTAAGACACACAATCGGTCGCACCATTGGAGACTAGCCCTATGGAGGCGCAAAGTCTCTGAACATGGCCGACTGTCAATGCAATTAGGTCTTTAGATACAGTTGCACGTCCGTGCCCTTGTCTGGCTAGCCAGCCCCATGTTACCTCCCAGTAATGCAAACTGAAATCCTCAGCTCTTGCATCCAAATTCGTTCTGCATCTTAGAGCGGTAACCATTGCTGGTACAGTGCAACTTGGACACATACGCAGATTGAAAACATTGGCCTCCTGCATCCAACATTGACACTGTGGGCCTGATTCAGAGCCGGACGCTCTGACAAGAGCGCTCGCTCTGAATCAGGGCCCTCCTACCTAAAATTGGAGCGGCCTCCTGCATAGCTGTGGGTGAACACCCACAGCTTATGCGAGCGGCCAAAAAGATGGTCGCGATGATCAAGACCATCGCGACAATCGGGCTTGCGACGAGACCTGCGGTAGGGTCTCGCTGCTGCAAGCCCAGGAGTGCTTTTGGCTCTATCAGAGTCAAAAGCACTCCCACTGACATCACTAGTGATGTCAGTGGGGCCGGCCCCAGACGGTAGGCGTTCCCATGGGAACGCCTCCGTCTGGGCAGCAACGCCCCCAGCACGCCCACCAAAGGGGGCGTGCTGTCACTCACCATCGACAGCACGCCCCCTTTGGTGCGAGACCCATAGTGACGGCTTGGCCGTCGCTATGCGGGTCTCGCGCATGCGCACGACGGAGCTCCCTCCGTCGTGCGCACTAGGGCACCATCGACCCGTTTGCGAGCGTTCAGCGCTTGCGAGCGGGTGTGAATCAGGCCCTGTGTCCACTACTGAGTCAGTCCCTGTATCTTGTAAGCTTGTCTTGTCATACACAGGATGCTCTTCAACTTCAGTCTCATTACTAATATGTGAGATGTGTGCATCGTCCCTTACACCCACATAAGCTGCTCATGTTAATATTATTTCAGAGGCCTCTGATCAAGATGTCCCAATATTGGCCCTAGCTGGTAATTCTCCTGGTCTTCTGTGTGCCAATCACAAGTTATGAGGATGGAGTGGAATAAGAAGTGTGGGAATTCTTATTTCAGTCCCAGAGTGTTCCTAATATCTGCCATTATTGTGGACAGATAGGGCACTGGACAGCACAACATCTAATGATAACAACAATTAAACCTTCCATAATCATCTTCTCAGGTCTAGTGGCACAACTGTCACACCTTTTGCGCCACATAGACTATTCGAGTACTTTTGATGTTTGTGAAAATGTGTGACAGACACAATTGCCTCTAAATCTGCATTGAATGCTTGTACATTCTCTTGTGTAATTCTCTCCTCTGAAACTGTCACTGTCGGTGTTTCTACTGTAATCGGTCTATTATTCCTCTTGTATCTTGAATTCTCTCTGTAGCCATTGGAACTTTCTCTGATTGTCATGTTCTCATATGAAATCGAATGTCTGTCATTAACCTCTGAGAAAGAGATTTATAGTGAAAACTAGGCTGTTCTAGTATTAGCTCCATGCATGTACAGTACCTTTGTTCAGGCCCAGCGACAGGGGGGCCCAGGTGTACAACTGATCAGCAGGGTGCATGCATGTACGGGGCCCCTGCTGATAACTGCAGCAACAAGCCCAGTGGGGGTCAGGGGGGGGAGAAGGGGGGGAGCAGGGTGCCATCTACCACCTGGCCGGGAGACATTAACTGCAACCGCATGCTACATATACTAGCAGGGCCGGCCACTTACTTACCACTGTGGTGGGGGCAGGGCTGCTGCCTGATGACTCTTCGGGTCGCTGGCTGAGAGATAGAAGCAGTCATTAGGCAGTCCCGATCCCCACCCCAGTGCTCTGCCTCTCTCCTCTCTCTCGCCCAGCAGCAGCAGCAGCAGTCAGGACTCAGCAGAAGCTGTCCAGGAAACTCGAGCAGGTAAGTGCAGCCTGGGAGGAGGGGCGGGGGTACAAAATGTGGGATTGGATAGGGAAGCACAGTGGGGGATGGTAGAGCACAGTGTGAGAGGGGATAGGAGAGCAGTGTGAGAGGGGAGATGGGATAGCACAGTGTGAGATAGGGGATGGGAGAGCACAGTGTGAGATGGGGGATGGGAGAGCACAGTGGGAGAGGAGATGGGAGAGCACAGTGTGAGATGGGGGATGGGAGAGCACAGTGTGAGATGGGGGATGGGATAGTATAGTGTGGGATGGGATAGCACTGTGGGTGATGGGAGAGCACACAGTGTGGGATGGGATAGCACAGTGTGAGATATATATATATATATATATACATACAGGTATATAAGTCCTTCCAGAATGAAGTAGCCGGTGGAGTCAAGCCAGCACCGAGAAATGAGAGGATCCAGCATATGGTGAGCTGAGGAAAATGTACACAAGCAGAGACACTGCGGCAGGCAGGGCCGCCATCAAGAAGGGACTGCCAGACTGCGGTCCAGGGCCCGGACCCTGGCTGAAGTGGGGGGGGCCCGCCGGGGCCTGCACGCTTCTACCGCCACTGCACAGCCTGCAGCCTGAACTAACCCTGTGAACAGAAGAAAAGGGGCCCAGTCGCCGGCGCTGCTGCTATAGGCCGCCGATCCGGTCCCCATAAATGAGAAGGCAGTGGGCCCGCTCGGGCCGCTCCTCCACCAACCTGCATGATAGACACCCGCCTGCCCCCGATGGTCAATAAAGTTTCCTGCTTTGAAGTCGACGGCCGTGACGTCATTATGTCGCGCTTCGCCGCTGGAGGGAGAGCCTGAGGTAGGAGGAGCCGTGGATCAAGAGGAGTTGAAACAGTGGGCCTGATTCAGACCCGCTCGCGAGCGCTGAGCGCTCGCAAGCGGGTCGATGGTGCCCTAGTGCGCATGTGCACGACGGAGAGAGCTCCATCGTGCGCATGCGCGAGACCCGGGGAGCGACGGGGAAGCCGTCGCTCCAGGTCTCGCACCAAAGGGGGTGTGCTGTCGATGTTGATTGACAGCACGCCCCTTTTGGTGGGCGTGCCGGGGGCGTGGCTGCCAGACGGAGGCGTTCCCATGGGAACACCTACCGTCTGGGTCCAGCCCCACTGACATCACTGACATCACTAGTGATGTCAGTGGGAGTGATTTTGGCTCTGATAGAGCCAAAATCACTCCAGGGCTTGCAGTCACCCAGACCCTACCGCAGGGTCTCGTCGCAAGCCCGATGGTCGCGATGGTCTTGACCATCGCGACCATCATCATGGACGCTCGCATAAGCTGTGGGTGGTAACCCACAGCTATGCGAGCGTCCAAGAGGCCGCTCCAAGTTTAGGTAGGAGAGCCCTGATTCAGAGCGAGCGTCCGGCTCTGAATCAGCCCAGTGCTGGGGAAGAGGCAGCCTTCTTCAAGGAAATAAGGTAAGTGAAAAATAAGCTGTGCACAGCAGACAGAGGGCCTGATTCAGAGCCGGACGCTCTGGCCAGAGCGCTCGCTCTGAATCAGGGCCCTCCTACCTAAACTTGGAGTGGCCTCTTGGACGCTCGCATAGCTGTGGGTTACCACCCACAGCTTATGCGAGTGCCATGATGATGGTCGCGATGGTCGGGCTTGCGACGAGACCCTCTCGGTGACCGCAAGCCCTGGAGTGATTTTGGCTTTATCAGAGCCCAAATCATTCCCACTGACATCACTGGTGATGTCAGTGTGGCCGGACCCAGACGGTAGGCATTCCCATGGGAACGCCTCCGTCTGGCAGCCGCGCCCCCGGCACGCCCACCAAAGGGGGCGTGCTGTCAATCAACATCGACAGCACGCCCCCTTTGGTGCGAGACCTGGAGCGACCGCTTCCCCGTCGCTCCCCGGGTCTCGCGCATGCGCACGACGGAGCTCCCTTTGTCGTGCGCATGCGCACTAGGGCACCATCGACCCGCTTGCGAGCGCTCAGCGCTCGCGAGCGGGTCTGAATCAGGCCCAAAGACTGGATCTAATAACCGGGGAAGGGGAGAGAGTGGAGTGGGGAAAAAAAAAGCTGGGCAGAGACTGGATTTAATAACGGCGGGTGAGTCGAGTGGGGGAAAAAACAGCTGGTCAGAGACTGGATTTTATAAATGGAGAAGGGGAGGGAGTGGAGTGGGGGGAAAAAAATAGCTGGGCAGAGACTGGTTCTAATTACCTGGGGGTGGGGCCCTGCCAATTTTCTCAGTCCGGGGCCCCACCATTTCTGATACCAGCCCTGGCGGCAGGCATACATAGAATAAGGTAAGTGTTGTGCATGGAGGGAAACTGTGGGGGCTCAGTGGTTCCCCAGAAAAAAACACATATAGGCATACCTCATAACTGTCCCGCTTTTGGCAAAACAGTCCCGTTATTCAAGTACTGTCCTGCAGCCCCACCTACGGGCCGCAGTGTCCCGCGGTGGCGGGAGTTGGGAGAAATCAATTTCTCCACTGTGCAGGGATGGCAGACTCAAGCAACTGGCCTGTTTCTACCAGGTACCCTGGAATGGGGGGTCCTAAAAGAATGGGTGTACCGGGCCCCATGATTTCTGTTTCCGGCCCTGCCTTTGTCCCATAAATGAGTTCATCACCAAACCTATTCTAGCTGTACACAGTCATTTGAAAGGGGGATCTACAAAAATGCTTTTTTGATGACTTGCCACAACAATGAAATAGATTGTCAGTGTTTCCTTTCTGTGGCTTTGTTGCCTATTATTACATTTTTGTATTTTTGAATTTCTATCTAGCTACACTGCATCAGTATGTGTTTTGGTTTCTTACATTAATAACACAGGTCTGCGATGAAAAAGCTTTTTTAACAAATTTATGTGATATTTTTGGCTTCTGAACACGAAAACTACTCCCGATTTTGCATATCACATCACGTTTTTCTGCAAAACGTGTATTTATTTTTCTCATATTTTTTAAAGTAATAAATTTATTCTGCCTACATTTATTATAAAACATTGTCATAAATGAATCCAGTAGGTTGTATAGAACGTTGCAATTCAGTTCTCGTCATAAAACTTCCCCCCGCCCAGTGCCAAATTAAGGTCCACATGGGCCTGGAGCTGAAATTTACAAAGGGCCTAAACCCCATACTGTCTAAAGGAACATTGCACACACCCAACAACTACAACTGCAAGGTGAGCTGGCGAAGGTGGAACTAACTACAACAGATGCAACACAATTTTGCCCTGTGCAGGCTCATTTTAACCCCTGCCTAAAAAAATAAGAAATTGGAAAAAATAATGTTATCAAATCCAGTTTAGTAGATCCAAATAAAGTTTTACTTCCACCTCTACATATAAAATTAGGACTGATGAAACAATTTGTAAAAGCACTGCCTAAAGATGGAGAAACTTTCAGATATCTTTGCACCAAAGTCCAACCTATCCGATGCTAAACTGAAGGAAGGCATTTTTATAGGCCCTGACATTAGTAAGTTAGGTTAGAAAGAAAGTTAATAAAGATTAACATTTCGGGCGTGTAATGAATATTGTGGAACTTTTGGCGTGGACTATGTTCAAACAAGTGACTTCAACATTTTTAGGTAATGTCAAGGATCCAAACTACAAAAAATTGTCAGGGAAATGCTTAATAGTTACAGAAACCTTGGCTGCAATATGAGTTTAAAGGTACAGTTTTTGAATTCCCATGTTGAGCATTTCCCGAATAATCTCGGAGACTACAGTGAAGAACACGGTGAACTGTTCCACCAAGACGTTAAAGATGTAAAAAGAAGATACCAGGGTCGTTGGGACGTCAGCATGATGGCTGACTACTGCTGGATGATACACAGAGACGACACAGAAAAAGCTTATAAGCGAAAAGCGACAAAACAAAGTTTGAAGACAAAAAAAACAAGATATTAACGATTTTTTCAATAAATATGGTTTTTCTATTATTGTGTGATTCTATTGTTATTTTATTATGTAATTAAGACAAAAACACAGTGATATCATCTACACTTCTTCGTATTTCACAATAAATATGTCAAAAACAATTACTTTTCTTTAAAATGTATGTAACCCCCTTATAGGCAAATGTGGTATTTTTTTTAAATATACTATTTCTTGATGTACACAGGAGTATAATTATGTATATACAAGTATTATTAAAAAAACTTTCAGTACCTTCAATTTCACAAACCTGTGTAATGGGCCAGAGATGGATGCAGAATTGATGTTTTTGCTAATGGCCGTTCTTTAATTTGCACATGCATCAGAGTTGCACTGCACATGTGCCGCGGTGGTCTTGCGACGGTGGTCACAGAGAGGATTTATTTGCAAAGTGATTGATGGTCAGAGATCGTTTGTGGGTCGGGTGAGGGTGGCTGTAGGGTTACTCAGAAGGTCAATGATCGACAGTTGCGTCTTTGTACACAAGTGGTGGACTGCAATTGGGTATCTCAATACAAATCCTGGCGGCTGCAACATTTGCATATTTTAGCACAGCTGCTGCATATGGGATCGCAGCAGCGACAGCATTTACTTCCATCTCTGGACACAAGGCAGAGCAAGTATAACTATAAGCAGGCCAAGGTCAAGGTGCGGAAGGTTAATCCATGGATAATAATCACAATATTGACGCACTGTCAGGCTAACCACCATAAAAATATTTTATTCACGGACCATATAACACATTTTCAAAACAATACACTATTAATAACAATGCAATTGAATCTCCAAGGATAAAATAAGCTTCACATGTGCATATTACTAAATAAAAACAATATATGCAAAGCAGATTGCAATCCTCCCATCCAACACATAGATAAGCAGGATGTCACATAATAGCTGCAAACACAAGCAACAAGATCAAGAACTCAAGCACTGCAGTAGTGTAGCCTCATTAAAAGGTTTGGATCTATATGCTGGGAGAGACAGGATTTTAAAAGCCAAGCACAGGTGCATCTTGTTACTGGCTGGAGGATGCGATTAACCTGTACATTGGTGGAATACAGCCATGGCCAAAAGTTTTGAGAATGACAAAAGTTTTGGTTTTCACAAAGTTTGCTGCTTTTTGTCAGATGTTACTATGGTATACTGAAGTAAAATTACAGGCATTTCATAAGTGTCAAAGGCTTTTAGTTTAGTCAATATTTGCAGTGTTGACCCTTCTTTTTCAAGACCGCTGCAATTCGCCCTGGCATGCTGTCATCGACTTTTGGGTCACATCCTTACTGATGGCCGCCCATTCTTGCCTAATCAATACTTGGAGTTTGTCAGAATTTGTGGGTTTTTGTTTGTCCACCCATCTCTTGAGGATTGACCACAAGTTCTCAATGAGATTAAGGTCTGGGGAGTTTCCTGGTCATGGACCCAAAATGTCAATGTTTTGATCCCCGAGCCACTTGGTTATTACTTTTGCCATATGGCAAGGTGCGCCATCATGCTGGAAAAGGCATTGTTCGTCACCAAACTGATTTTGGATGGTTGGGAGAAGTTGCTCTTGGAGGATGTTTTGGTACCATTCTTTATTCATGGCCGAGTTCTTAGGAAAAATTCTGAGTGATCCTACTCCCTTGGCTGAGAAGCAACCCCACACATGAATGGTCTAAGGATGCTTTACTGTTGGCATGACACAGGACTGATGGTAGCGCTCACCTTTCCTTCTCCGGACAAGCGTTTTTCCAGATGCCGCAAACAATCTGTCAGTCCCAATTGGCTCGTTGTGCGTAAGCCACAGCTTTCAGTATCTGCTGCATTACTATAACTGTGCAGGAGAGATGGAGACCCTAGCTCACCGAGTAATTGCATGTATGTGCCCCCGGCTCCCAGCCTCCTATCTGCTTCACAGTTCAGTGCTGATCCTGGTGGTATGTTCCCGCTGCCACACATCTCTTGCTGCAACTTTGTCTCTTAGTGCAGTTTGGACATTTCTGTATATACTGTGCCACCAGACCAGATTGTGCATAATGTAGCTGTCCATGTCTGACTGCTCCTTTCTGATAATCAGATGGGAACTTGTATGTACTGTTCTGTTACCTGATTACTTTGGTAACTGCATTTATTACATGGCACCACATAATAAGTAATTGCATTTGAGAATGGATTGTTATTTATTTGTGGATATTTTAACTTTTATCTGGTTATCAACCCCAAATGACACCTTCATCTCCAAAACTGTATGTAATTTCTCAGAAAGTAAGCTCCTGGATGTGTCTTTGTAAAGCTTTTTGTTAAGAGATTTACATTATATATTGAGTATTAGCAGATGTTGAGTTTAATATTGTCATGCAGTTTTAGAGGGCATTTTTACTGGGTGGTCACTGTGCATTCATTCCCTTCTGTCCTGGCTGGGTGGCTAGCATACATTCCCTAGCTTTTCAAGTCGGCTGTCATGTGTGACAGCAATAGCCAATAAGAATGAGGCTGATTCTTATTGGCTGATGCTGTCACATGTAGCAGCCTCTATTGTGCCGGTACCAGCATTACTGCTTGCCATTAGCTAGTAACGCTGGTAGAGAGTGTCATCTGAACATATATTGATATATAATTATTCATTACTACCATTAGCTTACCATTCAATTACCTGGTGGTTCTGAGGGCTTGTTTAAGCAGCTTCTGCACAAATAAAGCTGCTCTGCAGTTATATTCTGGTACTGTAGATTGGATCTACAGTACCTAAAATGTGTGCCTTTAATATTTCTCCAAACCAGCAGTTTATTTTCAAGCATCTGGGGGTGTATAGTACCATATTGTTAGTTTACGTTTCATTGGCTTCATTCTCTTTGTATAGTCCTAAAAATATGCTTTGTATTGTAAGGTAGTCACAAAACAATCTTTGTATTTTAAGGTGATTACTGCAATGCTGTGTATACACACAGCTTTGCAGTGATCACCTTAAAATACAAAGATATTTTTGTGACTACCTTACAATGCAAAGCATATTTTTAGGACTCCTATACAATACAGAGAGCATTTTTGAGATTGGCATACATTACAGAGAGCATATTTTTGGCCTCTCATCAATAATTATCACCTCACTAACTTTTTCAGCATTATTGTATAAACTCTCATTAATTAATTACTCACGATTACTACCGAATCACCAATTTCTTTAATATTCATTAACACCCTCATTATCTTACTCAGTCTAGTAAAACATCATTTACCTTACTTAACCCCAATAAAAGCATTACACCCTTCATCTTAATAAACTATTAAAGCATTAACCCATTAACAATTTCACCCTAATAATAAATCCCACTTATAACTTACCTACTTATACTTATTAACTTCCATAAACTATACACATTATTCCCCTATCCCCGAACCACACTGCACCCCCCTCCACAGTGTCACTTACTTTTTGCTGAATATCTTTTCTGTGCAGTTTACATTGTGATATTATGTGTGCCGTTGCCACTGGAACATGAAAAGCAGCACAAGGAAAGAGGGGGGGGGGGGGTGGAGTAATGTGCCTCTTCTGTGCTGCCAGCCACGGTCCGCCCACCTGCCTATCTGCCTGCCCCTCCTCAGTTCCTCCGTTAGCAGCAATATTGTTTGTGGAAAAATACACATATTAGGAAACCTCCGGGTGTGGCCCTGCAATGTTTGCCTTGCACTCTTCTCAAATACCTGAGGCTCCCCCTTTTTACCTGATAGCCGCTGTTGTTAATATATCTTCAGCAGGGGGAGCAACCCCTCTGCCTATGCCACTGTGTACAGTACAACAAACCACTACAGGTATTGGGTCTGTGCCTTTTTAGTGCTTACAGTATACGAAAGGAAATATTTTACCTGATTAATTGTATTTTAAGTGTTTATGAGGAGAGTGAGAAATGATAATTTTGTATTTTTCCTTTGTTTAGGTACTGCCTTTTCCTAGTCAAGTAGTATATAACAGAGTTGGAAAATGTGGAAGCAGGACAGTCGTCCTACTATTACGCATCTTATCAGAGAAACATGGGTTCAATTTGGTTACTTCTGACATTCACAATAAAACCAGACTGACCAAAAATGAACAGGTAAGCACAAATCTCACATTTGAAGTTATTTCAGCGGTAATTAATTATTACTGGTGGCAGTTTCACACTAAGCTTTATAAACGTAAGATCACAGACCATTAAGGCCAATTTCTAATATTTTGCTAAATCTCCAGTTACATGGTTTCCTCCTTACATAGTTATTCTTCCAAAAACTTTGCTCATGGCCTTGAAAGTGATTTATTCTGACAATATATCCAATAACAGACATGTTTTACATGTAACAAATCCAAAAACATGAGGAGAGGAAACTACATCATGAAAAATAGTCAAAATATCTCTGGTAAATTTCATCAATATTTTACTTAGCATTTTGACATCTGAACAAATGTCAAACATTTTTTGGAAATATGCCAACAAATGAAATAAGGAAAGTTGATTTGTTTTCCCTTTTGGTCAGACCTGACTAGGTTAGAGAAATATTTGTAGAATTTGAGAATCAAGTAGTTTTGTCAAGTCATAGATTTCTTTCTCTTAACAAGTAGATTGTTATAACATTAAGCAATTCCTATGTTCTGGTAGTCAATACTTCTAAAAATGTTCCAATATTAGATAATAGATATTTTAACTGCATCTGTGAAGATCTCCAGGTCCGTAACTAGGGTAGTGTGACCTGTGCCATGGCACAGGACACCGTTGGGCAAGGGGCGCTGTTTGGGCCTGTCAATTTTCTGTTTACTATCATTCTCACTTGTAGCTTCCTTTTCTTTTATCCCCAGAATCTCCTGGCCTCCCCTATCTCTTCCCTGGCCCTTCCCAATGAGGCCATGGCCCTTTTTCAGGCGCACTTTCTAATGGGGGGGGGGACGCCAATGCTCTTTCTGCCACTGGGCTCCAAAAAGTCTAGTTAAGACTCTGAAGATCTCTATATATAAAACAACAGCAATAGCAGACAGAGCTATACTAGTAGATTATATGGGGGAGATTCAATTAGCCCCGATAAATTAGAGGAGGAGAAAAAGGGAGGCTTTCTCGCCCGAGGCTATTCAATTAGACTCTCTTTTTCTCCTGATGCCTGTGTTATCGCCTGTTAACCTGCGTTAACGCACGTTAACACGTTAATTTATCAGGCATAAACATCTGGAATCCATGAAAAGTCGACATATTTGGGCATTAAGTGGCTATTATCCCGATAACACCACACTTATCAGGGATTGAAAAGAAATTAATGTTAAGTCGGGCTAATTGAATAGCCCCTGGTGATAAATTAGCCCGCAGTAAATTACAGCAGCTAACTGAATCTCCTCCTATATCTAAAAATATGTATTTACTATGTCAATACTAAAAAATATATAATTTCTTATTATTATTAGTAATAATATTATTAGTGGACTATAGTCAGACAAGGCCTAATGAACTACAATAAAAGATATAATGGTCGCTCACATCAGCTTAATGGTATTGCACAGGTGCTTGTAAAGGGTGGGGTTTGCTTTGAACCACAGAAGAAAAGGTTGTTCCCTCCAGCACACTGCAACAATATCAGCAAAAATACTTGAACCCTACATGATAATAGAAATTCAGAGGTATTAGTTGCATACACTTGCAAATATATGACTAAGCGCTGGGCCAGCGTCAAGGCTCATCTATACCGGTGTCTCTAACATTCAGGGGTTCATGTCTGAGGCGCAGGGCACCCCAAAAAATCCAGCCAAGGACCATCCCCAGGGCATCACACGAAAAAAGGGTAAAAGGTGATGGTGAAGTGTAAAGTATACAGTAGAAGTGTAAAGATAATCAATAAGTGTTAATATAGTAATAAAGAATTAAAATTACATGAATAATAAACAAACAAATAAAAAGGTGATTTGAAAATGTATCTATGTGAGTTAAGTGGTGATGCCCTTAAGAAGCCCAGCCAGATCGACCTCGGGGGCCCCACGCACAAATGTTCACCCCAAAATAATTAATGCTACCTAATAGCAGCACCCACTCTGGGTCATATAATTACATATTTATGTACTGCATAATAACTGCACACATATATATATATATATATATATAAACCGAGAGCTGACTCACCTAAGAGGTACCCCAGAAACCTCCAAATGGCACTATATGAACCAGCACATCCTCCCAATGCTGGCTCCCTTCATGCCTCTCAGAATTGCAATAAAAAATATAGGCCTAATGAACACTTATATTAAAGAATCCATAATTAAATTATATATTTCAATAAAAAAATATAAAATCAATATCACATGGAGACAGTTGTTTATAGCAAATAAGTAAAATGCTTATTGGCATAGCAATGACATGAAAAAACTATATCAGTCATACTGATGCAGGTGAAAAGCTATTCTCATATAAACTGAGACAAATCCACTTAAAACAGCCTGTTAATATAATAATACTGTGCAAAGTCATTGATTAACTTTTGCTGCAGATGCCAAGTGGGCCTCATCCTCCTTATATAGATCAAGACTGCAGATGTGGGGGGGGGGAAACAAAGTCCCTTTGCTCTCCCATCCTGGCACCTAAACACATGTAGGCACACTTGTTTGAAAAAGAGGAGTCCCCACTTTCAAAGTATTAGTCCCCAAAGAATTTATTGTCTGGTGTTTAGTGTTATCACCAGAAATGATCTCCCTACAGTGCAGAAAAGTAGTCCAGTGATGGTGGAAGATTTTCCATTATTTCAGGGGCACCCGCATTTGAAAGAAGGGAGTACCTTCTTTGAAATGACAAGTCTAGTAATCCCCTAATTTTGTGCAGTATGTTTTCTAATTTTGAAAATGGTATGCTGTGTATGCATTTAGTTTGGAAATTCAGGTACTAGCAAAAAATATATAAAAATACATTATTATTCATAGAGTTCATCATTTATTATGAAAACCTACATATTGAATCATGTTTTTTGCTGATTTGGAAAGGTAGATTAATACCAAAGTAAAATATTTCTGTTTGGTGTTTATAAAACAAATATACACATTTGATTTTAGTTTACATATTTGCAATTTCAATTTGAAAAGGACACTTTTCTGTCCATTTTGGTGTTAGAAGGAGCAAAAAGAATGGTATAATTTTTGTGGATACTGCATAGAAAAACTACCAACATGGAGTTTGCAATGTGACCTTTCGCAGAAATTAGGTTAATGTCTTAATTAATAAGGGAGAGTTTTCTACTTGACATGATTATTTAAGACAGATTCACACTTTACAGCACTAAAATTGTCTGCATGTCATTCCAAATTCATTGGCAGAGGAGTCAGCATACAAGTGGACAAGGCATACTAGTAAAAGGAACTGTACTGGATGTTTTGGATTTTGAGAGATCTATCTGAACTGATTGAATAGTTATGAATAAATAGCAAGTTAATATCACCATTCATCTACCAGACACTACTTTATTGTAACTTAAGGTATTTATGCTTAAGATGTGTCCACATACATCTAGCCTCCTTGCACGTTAAACTAGTCACGCCAGCATCTTTTTGTGCGACTTTTTAACTTCAAATGCGTCTTATGCGCTCTGAACTGCTCACAAGCAGTTTCTGCTGCGTAAAATGATATGCGGCATGCCTATATTCTGTGTGCGACTGCGTGTGTATCTGCATGCAAAATGTTACGTTACATTGTCACAGCCGCTAACACTGTAACGTAACATTTCGCATGCAGATACAGCCGCAGTCGCACACAGAATATAGGCATGCCGCATATCATTTTACTCAGCAGAAGCTGCTTGTGTGTTCTATTTGCACTGCTGTGCGAATAATACGCATTTAAAGGTAAAACATTGCACAAAAAGACGCTCAAAAGTGTGAAATACATTTTAGATGCTTTTTTAGCACTCCTACTATGAGCTGAGTCTACAATGTTAGATCACTTAAAAAGAAACAAAAAAATCCTATATCATCAGTGTTATTTTTCTGCCGTGCCTCTGACGTTTTGTTTATGGGGTCTCCACAAACTAGTCTTTGTCACTTGGATGCCTAATGTTTTTTGGCAACCCCTATGTATTGCCTTCACTTGATTCTATCCTTACCTATATGCTGGTTTTGTATTGCCTTCACTTGATTCTATCCTTACCTATACGCTGGTGAAGAAATTGAGACTCCCTAGCAGGGTTGCACGATTTAAATTGAACGATTTAAATCAAATGATTAAATCATGATTTAAATCATCAGGGTTGCACAATTTAAATCAAACGATTTAAATCAAATGATGTAGCTGTAGCTCTGGATCATGCACAAAGTCGCAACTGCACAATCAATGATGTCGTACAAGTGTGGAAGAAGCTGTTAGATGATCTTGAAGAGATTAGAGACCACAGCAATGTAGTAAAGATGGCAAAGGCAATAGCTAAAATTGCTCTCACAGTTGCCCACTTGCTGGCCAATCTACAGTACTTGATCCTAAGTACAGGGGAAAAAAGCTTAGTCCTGCTGAATTGAGACTGCTATAGAGTTTGCTCATGCCAATAATCGTCAAATTATGCCAGTCATCATCAATTTTCGTGCATCCATGAAACCATTTGCACTATACATGTTTGAAGTGGATGCCAAGTATCTCCTCTAGCCTGGTGGATGTCCTACGCAGCTCAACTTCAGTTAGACACTTCTATAGTAAATCTTCTGAAGCAGATGTTCACCGCAGTTTCATCAAGTGCAGGAATTGAAAGGATTTTTTCAACGTACGGTTTTGTACAATCCAAAACATGCAACAGATTGGGAAATGAAAAAGCAGCTAAACTGGTTGCATTGTACAGAGCCTTTTCTGTTGAGGACAAACATGAGGACATGGACAAAGACATGTACATGTATGACTCAGACTCAAACAACTGATTGAGTGAAATTCAGAGCCGAATTGTACTTCTTGATGGTTCTGTTTAGTGTGTATTTATTCTATTACTGTGTTCATTTTGTTACTCTTCTCATTTCAAAAATTGTTCATTTATTACTAAAACAAGGTTTAAACATCTAAAATGAAACGGTTTACTTAAAAAAATATATAATAAAATAATCCTATTTAAATCCAAAAAATGTGATTTAAATCAAATAAATCCGATTTAAATCAAATAAATCCGATTTTTTTTTTTTTAAATTTAAAAAAAAAAAAATCAGATTTTTATGCAACCCTGCTCCCTAGGCAGACAGGGAGTGGCTCTCTGTCTGTGGGACTTCTGTGCAGGGACTTGGTGGAGGTGGAACTAGCACCACCTACCATTGTGACGGAACTCAGGACCTCATTCAGAGTCGGTCGTTGCGGCCGCATGGTCGTATGCCACCGATGTTCGCTAAACTGTGCATGCGTAAAGTTCGCAATGCGCGTGCGCAAACTAGCTGCTACGATCAGAAATTTCTCTCTCCTTGAACACAGCCAGGTCGGTAGTTTGAGTGACAGAATGAGGCGTTTGTGGGTGGTAACAGGGGAAGGTGCTTGAAAACGGGGGAGTGGAGATCCGAACGCAGGCGTGCCTAATTATGTGAACGGCGTTTTATGGGAGTGCATAATTAACAAAGTAGTGTCATGGCACACGTGACATGGGTGGTTTGTACACTGACCTGATCGTAGTGCTTAAGAGAGGGTATGGTCAACCTTAAGCTCTACGACCAGTTCCGATGGTTACCGATGGTCTCGATTAATCCTTATATGGCCGGAGATGACGTGTAATGCGTACGAGAAGGGGCCGTATTTTTTGTCTTACGGCCGCATCCTCCCCTTGGTCGGCCAGCTAACGATCCGATCTTAAGGACGCAACTTGCGAGTGCATCATTTGCATATCCGGCCCCTTTTCCCTTACGACCATGCGGCCGCAACGACCGACTCTGAATGAGGTCCTCAGTTCCACCCGGTTCCTGCCCACTTTAACCCCTGTATCTCTCTGCGTCCACATTCTTGATAGATCACAGAATGGCATGTGAACATCTCGGTATAGGTTAACAGAATATTTCATCCATATTGTATTCTTTCCTCTTGACAAGATTCTAAAGTTCAACTTTGACCTTGCTGGTGTCCAGGATATCTTCCATGATAAAATGTAAACCTACTTTGACACAAACCAGTAGAAGAACTTTTGTTAGCTTTAGGGATGGGGTGCTGTGGAGCTCACTGCTGGGAGAGGATTGCTCTGCTTGCATAGGGGTGCTGGGTGAGGGTGGGTGCTGACACCATGCCGTACTGGGAGAGGGGGTGCTGTGTGAGGACTGGGGTGCTGGATGAGGGGTGTTGTGCTGGGATAGGGGTGCCGGGTCAGGTGAGGGGTGCCACCGTGCTGTGCTGGGAGAGGGGGTGCTGTGCTAGGTGAGGGCCATGGTGTTGGGTGAGGCGTGTTGCACTAGGTGAGGGCAGGTGCAGTTCTGGGACAGGGGTGCTGGGTCAGGTGAGGGGTGCTGACACCATGCTGTTCTGGGAGAGGGGATGATGTGCTGGGTGAGGGCCGGGGTGATGGGTGCTGTTAGCTGTGCTGTGCTGGGAGAGGGATGCTGGGCTGTTTGAGGGTCATGGTGTTGGGCGAGACGTGTTGCACTGGGTGAGGGCGGGTGCTGTTGTGGGTAAGGTCAGGGGTGCTGACACCATGCTGTTCTGGGAGAGGGGATGATGTGCTGGGTGAGGGCTGGGGTGATTGGTGCTGTGCTATGCTGGGAGAGGGGTGATGGATGGTGTGCTGTGTTGGGTGATGAGTGCTGTGATTTGTGCTCTGCTAGGAGAGGGGTGCTGTGCTGGGTCAGGGGTGCTGTGCTATTATCTGTACTGGGAGAGAGGTGCTGGGAGCACAGCAAAATGGGGGAAGGGATCACAGCACAGTGAGACGACGCCCCTTCCATGAGGCCACATCCCTTTTCGAGATCCTATGGGGGCGGACACCACCCAAAAAGTTGCCTAGGGCACTAATTTGGCTAGAGCCGCCTCTGCCTTAACCCTAATACTCACCGTCGAGATGTCAGCAGTCTGGATTCTGGAGCAGGGATTCAGGCTGCTGTTAGGACTCCGACGCCAGGATTCGGAGCGCCGAAATCCTGACCATCGGGATGCCCACTACAACCCATTTGCATAGGTTTTTCTTTGGGGACAGTGGGCCTAGGAATGGTATGAGAACCAGCACAGTAAGAAGAACTGGGCGCTGGGTGACAGTCCCTTTTCCTTGCTTACCATCATTTAGTAAGACAATCATAAATAGTAATACACTGTGCAATGAATTTCGCCAATTCTTCAAGGTGGCCCATTCATGACAGCACGTCCTTAATTTAATTCTAGAGTCTCAAATGATATTGATAAGGTCTGACTGTGGCATTCATAAGTGGGAATTCATTTAGAAGCAAAGGAATGTAGCTACCGGGATGAGCGCCACACATTCAATTGACTGCATCGTGTCCGGCGCTTAAAGATGTGTCCTCATACACCTAGCCTCATACAGCCCGAGTTGCCTAGCACGAGTGAGCTGCGCCAAGTGGTGTAGCATCTTTTTTAGCCGACTAAGATGCACATAAGAGCGAAAAAGATGCTTGGTGCAAGCCGAGATGCATAGGAAGCCGAGAAGGGCTGTTTGGAGCGACTCCGGCAATAGTATATGAGGACACATCTGTAAGTCGGGAGATGCAGTTTACTACAACTAATTCCCTGGTCTTAGTCACTGTAGACTTCATTTTCCAACTTCAGTGCCGGGTGCGATTCTGTTACCGCACATGGTAACACTGCAACTGGCCCAGAGGCACTAGTTAGCTCGGATTTCTGCTCGCATCTGAGGAGGGTGTGAGCAGAAATCCACTAATCGCGGGATAACAGCACGGTCAATTGAATAGCTCCGGGCACTCATTCTGGGAGCTACTGCCCCTCGCTTCCAATTAGATTCCTCCCCATAGATCTCCTGATCATTTCAGATCTCCATCATGGATCCTGTACCTTTTTATTACCAGGTTGTGGGGAGATTCAATTAGGGATGTTACGGATATGAAACATTGATTATTTTGCTTGTACAAATATAAGTGATGTTTTCTGTAATGTAGGGCGGGATGTAATAGAAAACGAGTCTGCCGGAGGTGCGGGATGCAGACTGATCTCAATCGTTTTTTTAAAGTTGCAGTCAAAGCTGAACTGGCATTGCCTTGTAAATGACAGCAACTTTAAAAAAAAACGATCGAGATCAGTCTGCATCCCGCACCTCCGGCAGACTCGTTTTCTATTACATCCCGCCCTTAGGGGTCTATTTACTAAGCAGTGTTAGGAGACAGAGTGAAAAGTGATAAGGTGCCAGCCAATCAGCTCCCAACTGTCATTTTTCAAACACAGTCTGTGAGATGGCAGTTAGGAGCTGATTGGCTGGCACCTTATCACTTTTCACTCTGTCTCCTATCACTGCTTAGTAAATAGACCTCTGTAAATGTGCACAGAGATCTTCACGCAAGGTGTGACTTTGCCAGTAGAACTAAAGTGAAAGATGCTGTAAAACCTTGCATAAAGTTAGGCAGGGTATTATGAATACAATGCTCTCATTCAATATATGTGGTTTCTGGGTATTTCCTTTCTGGATGGTGACAACTTTGTTAGCAGCAGGTCATAAGGCCATTCCCTGATGGAGGTCTGGACAAATGAGGTGATAATGAGAACCATACAGCTGGTTGTAAATTGAGCTTGTGGCTCACTGTTGAGAGACTGCACTACTGCAACCCAGAATTTGCGAGGCCAGCATTCAGGGCCAGTGCTAGACTTATAGGCACCCTAGGCAAAACTTCTGCATGCACCCCCGCCATGACATCACTCCCATAGTGCACTGTGAGACCCGGAAGACGTCCTCCGGCTGCCGCTGGTTCCGGGGGGGGAGGGCGGGGGGTAGCTGAGGAGGCGGGTGCCGCCAGGGGGCGGGGGGTACAGAGGCCGGTTCCCTTGCCTAGTGGAAGCGCCTGCCCTGCCAGCATTCCCAGATTCCTCCTGGGCATAGTTGTTGTCAAGTTATTATATCTGCCTTGAGTGCCTTCTGTATTCGATATTTAAAAAAAAGAAAAATAATCATTACCTCTGTTTAAGCAACTGCGCTCTGATCAGAGCACCAAAACCCAGTCACTGAGGATATACTGTAGGAAGTGATGTTCTTATCATTTTCTCTTTTCTGAATAGGCTGGGTGACTGAATTCAGGTGAAGCTGCTGTGGTTTGCACAGAGAGAAAGGAATTTTATCTCTAATGTAAATAGCTTTAAAATCTATTCATATATATTTTTTCACATTCAGATGTCAAGGAACACTGAAAAGAACAATATAGTTTACAGTACTGGTATAGTAGTGTTTATAAATGTATCACTACAGGTGACATGGTACGGTCATTGTATACGTATCGCTATTGGAGCAATCTCTGAAACCATTTTCAGGTCTTTTATTAATAATCAATTGATCTTACTGATGTACCAAATACTGTTGGGGAAAAATTGAGAAACAATGATGCCATCAGCTCACATACATCTAAAAGTCCATACATCCATGCTATTTGAGTGTCAAACCAAGCTTTATTTTAGGATACCTTGTTTGAACTGCAGATACCGCCAAGAGATAAGTCTTCTACTAATAAGAAAGAACTGACAAAGCCTTTCTTTAGGTGCTTTGCTGATTTAGAGCATTTTCCTGACATAAGGAAATCAAATAGTTGAAGATTTTAACGTTCTGAACATATTTCAAAGTGACGTTTCAGAATGTTAACAGAGGTGTTAATTATGGAGCTGGTAGGTACTAGTTAGAACATGCGGGAGCGAAGCAGTAATAGCACAATATTGGCAAACTGATATACAGTCAGGTGCATAAATATTCGGACATTGACAGAATTTTCATATTTTGGCCTCTATTCACCACCACAATGGCTTTGAAATGAAACAAACAAGATGTGCTTTAACTGCAGACTTTCACATTTAATTTGAGGGTAATTACATCCAAATCAGGTGAACGGTGTAGGAATTACAATGGTTTCTATATGTGCCTCCCACTTTTTAAGGGGCCATAAGTAATGGGACTATCAACTCAAAAGCTATTTCATGGCCAGGTGTGGGCTATTCCCTCGTTATTTCATTATCAGTTAAGCAGGTAAAAGGTCTGGAGTTGATTCTAGGTGTGACATTTGCATTTGGAATCAGTTGCTGTCGACTCTCAATATGAGATCCAAAGAGCTGTCACTATCAGTGAAGCAAGCTATCATTAGGCTGAAAAATCAAAACAAAACCATCAGAGAGATAGCAAAAACATTAGGTGTGGCCAAATCAACTGTTTGGAACATTCTTAAAAAGAAAGAACACACCGGAGAGCTCAGCAACACCAAAAGACCCGGAAGACCACGGAAAACAACTGTGGTGGATGACAGAAGAATTATTTCCCTGGTGAAGAAAAACCCCTTCACAACAGTTGGCCAAATCAAGAACACTCTCCAGGAGGTAGGTGTATATGTGTCAAAGTCAACAATCAAGAGAAGACTTCACAAGAGTGAATATAGAGGGTTCACCACAAGATGTAAACCATTGGTGAGCCACAAAAACAGGAAGACCAGATTAGAGTTTGCCAAACAACATATAAAAAAGCCATTACAGTTCTGGAACAACATCCTATTGACAGATGAGACAAAGATCAATTTGTACCAGAGTGATGGGAAGATAAGAGTATGGAGAAGGAAAGGAACTGCTCATGATCCAAAACATACCACCTCATCAGTGAAGCATGGTGGTGGTAGTGTCATGGCGTGGGCATGTATGGCTGCCAATGGAACTGGTTCTCTTGTATTTATTGATGATGTGACTGCTGACAAAAGCAGCAGAATGAATTCTGAAGTGTTTCGGGCAATATTATATGCTCATATTCAGTCAAATGCTTCAGAACTAATTTGGATGGCGCTTCACAGTGCAGATGGACAATGACCCGAAGCATACTGCAAAAGCAACCAAAGAGTTTTTAAGGCTAAAAAGTGGAATGTTATGCAATGGCCAAGTCAATCCCCTGACCTGAATCTGATTGAGCATGCATTTCACTTGATGAAGACAAAACTGAAGGGAAAATGCCCCAAGAACAAGCAGGAACTGAAGGCATTTGCAGTAGAGGCCTGGCAGAGCATCACCAGGGATGAAACCCAGCATCTGCTGATGTCTATGCGTTCCAGACTTCAGGCTGTAATTGCTTGCAAAGGATTTGCAACAAAGTATTAAAAAGTGAAAGTTAGATTTAGGATTGTTTAGTTTGTCCCATTACTTTTTGCCCCTTAAAGAGTGGGAGGCACATATAGAAACCGTTGTAATTCCTACACCGTTTACCTGATTTGGATGTAATTACCCTCAAATTAAATCTGAAAGTCTGCAGTTAAATCACATCTTGTTTGTTTCATTTCAAAGCCATTGTGGTGGTGAATAGAGGCCAAAATATGAAAATTCTGTCAATGTCCCAATATTTATACACCCGACTGTAGAAATGGTCAGGAACAGCTAGGAAGCAGGAACGCTGGAGCTAGGAAGGAGACCTAATACTCTGGCACTGACATATTTAACAATAGCACCACCTACAGTCCCTCCGGAGTATTCACTCAAATTACATTTAAGGTGCCCATACACAGTAAGTTTTTTTACCCGATATGAACAGTTTCAACAGGTTTGACAGACCAATCTTAAGAAAATAGGTGTTTTATGTGTCTTCTGTAACCCGATGCGCTTCCCCGCCGTCCTCTAGTTGGATCACAGATCAGATGGTTTTGTAGAGAGATCTACGATCTTTTGAGCACAATGTGATACACTTCTATGCATCTCATCCTATGGTCGTAATGATCAATCGTACACCATTTGACCACATCTTATGAAAAATTTCAAGGGCAATCGTACAACACATCTTACCAACTCTGAATCGCACCGTGTATGGGGGCCTTAAGTTTAAAGCTGAGCATCCACTATACAATTTTCTGTCAGATATCTGTCTCATCTGGCTGGTTGGAATAAAAACCTGGTAATGTATGGGTGCAAATGACAGTCGATCATATGGTTTTAAACACTGAAAAAAGGACAAAATTGTTAAAATTGTTTAAATCTGTGTGTTTT
Organism: Taudactylus pleione; assembly: GCA_031769625.1. Lineage (NCBI taxonomy): Eukaryota > Metazoa > Chordata > Amphibia > Anura > Myobatrachidae > Taudactylus > Taudactylus pleione. Next base: position 25,481,119 of record JAUIMM010000006.1, read on the forward strand.
AACCAATTTGTCTGAACAACCATTTTTGGCTATTTTCCAGTGTTTGTAAGCAAATGGACGATTGTCATTTGCTCCCATACATTACCAGATTTTCATTCCAACCAGCCATATTGGACAGATATCTGACAGAAAATTGTATAGTGGATGGCCAGCTTACGGGGTAAATTAACTAAGATTTGAGATTGGTCAAGATGACAATCTCGGGTGATTTTAGTCATGATTTTCATCTCGTAAATTTACTAAAGACAGACTCGGGTGAGTAAGAGAGAGATTTCTCTCTTCTCACTTGTAAAACTAGGATGAAATCGGAATCTTGAATCAAATCACCATCGGGCCAACACGGAAGTACTTTTCACCTAAAATATACATCTCTCAAATCTAACAAGAATCGGGATGACAAGCTCGGGTGAGATGACAGCAAACTCTCTGCCAAACTCACTTTTTAAACTCTCAACCTCGTGAGCTGTGAGTTTGGCAGAAACATACTGTACACAAATCATTGTGATTTGTGTATGTTTCTGCCTGTAAATAATTAAAATAGTGGGTTCCAGCCAATGAGTGGCCACTATATGTAAAGCGACCTCTGATTGGCTGTCCCGTCAGCTGTCATTCGCATTGTATAGGTATGTGTGACAACACATATACCAATACTTCTCCATTTGGTTTCGAGTAATCGTGTTATTTTTTTTGCAAAGACCCCCCTGGATGCTACAGAGACCAGCGCGTGGATGGAGGTGAGTATATAGGATCTTTTTTTCAGGGACACCCATTGGAATCTACGGGAAGTGGACAGATCACCTGGCAGCAGGTAAGTATGTGTGAATAGGATAGGTGTAGGTATTAAACTAGTACTAGATATGGTGTGTGTGTGTTGTGTCTTTATTTTACAGTGGAGGTACGTGTGCCGGCCGCCTGCTGGCACTTGTAGTTCCACAAGTGCCAAAGGGCAGGCATGCTGGCACCTGTAGTTCCACTGTAAAATACAATAGTTTACTACTATTTCACACTTTATTACCCTGTACCCACCGCTCCAAGGGTGCGGGGAAGAACCCTGGGCGTCAGACCAAGCCTGGGGTGCTCGGGAGAGGGGGTCCCCTTCTTGGGGTCCACACACACCTGAGATCCTCGGCTTGGGCTGACCGACTTGGGGTGATAATTCTTTTGCCATGGAGACCTGGTAATAGGGTCTCCTGACTGTGGTATTACACCCCTGTCGGTTTGGGTCCGGTGCTGGTTTTAAATATAGGGGGACCCCTACATATTTTTTTCCTCCTTTATTTATAACCAGGACTGGCCCTGCAGCCTGGTGCTGGTTCCTAAATTATGGTGGAACCCTACTTGATTTGTTCCCCGTAAATTTTGTAACCAGGTCTGGCTGACAAGTTAGGGGCTGGTTAGACTTTTTTTTTGGGGGGGGGACCCTACATCATTTTTTTTAATTAATTTAACCCGTTTTTACAGGTACAACACACAAGCAGCTTAAACATATCTCACTGATATGTACAGGCTGCTTGCTTGGGAGAATTAAGCAGAGAGAAAACTCTGCAATCTCAGGTGGGTAATCTCCTGCAAAACGTGCTACTAGGGGGAGGAATTTTGTTCTGCTTCACCATCGGCCAACTCAATTAGGAACAAATCGCCTGTTGGTAAATTTGAGAGATAAAAAGTGAAAAAATCACCTGAGCTCTGGCAAGGTACAGCGAGACTAATTTCATTGAAAATCGGGACAATCTCGATTCTTAGTAAATTTACCCTTTAGAGGCGGATGTTCTAAGCCTTGGAAAGAGATAAAGAGGAGAGAGATACAGTACCAACCAATCAGCTCCTGTAATTTTTCAAACACAGCCTGTAAAATGACAGTTAGGAGCTGATTGATTGGTACTTTATATCTAAACACTTTGGGGGTCATTCAGACCCACTCGCAAGCGGCAGTATGCTCGCAAGTGGGTCGATGTTCCCCACTGCGCATGCGCACGACGGAGGGAGCTCCGTCGTGCGCATGCGCGCGACCTGGACTGCGACAGCCAAGCTGTCGCTCCAGGTCTCACACCAAAGGGGGCGTGCTGTCGATGGTGACTGACAGCACGCCCCCTGTGGTGGGCGTGCCGGAGGCGTGCCTGCCAGACGGAGGCATTCCCATGGGAACGCCTACCGTCTGAAGCCGGCCCCACTGACATCACTAGTGATGTCAGTGGGAGTGATTTTGGCTCTGATAGAGCCAAAATCACTCCAGGGCTTTTGGCAGGGACACCCTAGCCGCAGGGTCTCCGTCGCAAGTCCGATGGTCGCGATGGTCAAGACCATCGCGACCATCTTTTTGGACGCTCGTATATGCTGTGGGTGATCACCCACAGCTATACGAGCATCCAGGAGGACACTCCAATTTAATGGAGGAGGGCCCTGATTCAGAGCGAGCGCTCTGGTCAGAGTGTCCGGCTCTGAATCAGGCCCTTTATCTCCTCGTCATCAGTCTGTTGTTATATCTCGACCCAAAAACCATCTTTGACTGTAAAGTATATGTGAAATGTGTTTTTCACAGGAATTGCAGCATCTAAGAGTTTCTTATACTCTTATACAACATACCCAACAGACAGATATTCTGTTGCATTTCTAACTAATCCCTTCAGAAAAAAACAGATCTTGATCATTCTAAAATAGATTTAGCCATCACTGTGTTTTATGTCTTACTATGAACATTTGCTTAAATCTAGTTCTCTACGAATACAATTCATACACCAATGTACACACACAAACATTCAATATAGTTAGAAATTGAAAATCGTTAAATGTTTAACTAGTTCTAAAAAGTTGGCTTGTTTTGTCAATTGCCAATAATTACAGCACACCAAACACGGTTTACATTGCATCCCACCTCTCCTTCGTCATCATACACTGAAAATCCCAGATGGAACAAGTTTATTATTATTTATGAGTTTTTTTTAATTATCTCTAATAAGTCAACTGATTCCTATAGTTTTCATTTTTTTTGGCAATGTTGATGACGATAAATGTAATCTTGCATCATAACTGAATCTCTGCACATTGCAATGTATTGCCCTTAATTACATACAGTACTTAAATAGATGACTATCAGTAAACTACTGTAGGTTACTTAGAAGCATATCTATCACAATCTGCATGTTTAATACAGAGGTGATAAAAAATATTGCCTAAATTCACATTGTCAAAATAAATATTTTCACTCAAATGTACCATGTGTCTCTTGCCTGGAGACGGGCTTTGATTAGAGCCTATCCCGGTAAAGAGCTGGAAGCAGAAGGATAGCTTATGTCCACGCAGCCAATGTGCATGCGCAGTCATCGGCTGGTATGCACATCGGGGGATGACTTTGGGGGTTACTATAGGCTAAAGCCATATGCAGATTGCATTAGCAGCCGGGGCCTTCACATTCTAGAGCTTGGTAAGTCTGACGGCATAACATACATGCCTACCCTCCCGGAAGGTGTGGGAGGCTTACGCACCCCTGGAAGGATAGACACTTCTCCCGCATTCTGCCCACTTCCTAGTGAAGTGGGCAGAATAAGGAGAATTTTCTTGCAGACCGGAGGTTCCACAAGTAGGGCGCGTGACCTGTCGCGATTCTATGAGAATTGCGTAATTTGGCCCTGCCCTCTTAATTAAATATGCGACTTTCAAGGCAAATTGCCATAAGGGGGTGGGGCTTAACTGTGCAATCCATCCGGCCCCGCCTCCAACACCTCCCACCTGCTTCTCCTCCCTGTACTCTTCCCGGCGAGGAGAAGTCAAATGTCGGCAAGTATGTTACATAGCAGACCACATAGAAACTTATGGGGGCTGTATTTGCAGTCAGAAATGGGGGGACCGAAGCAGATATTGGCAGGCAACAAGCTAGGAGACCCCTTGACTTGAGTATTTCTCCCCTATTACTAGTGACTATAATATCACAAAGAACAGAGAGTACTCACAAGGTTCACCCATGATTAGATAGTAAATATTATCACAAGCCTGGCTCAGCCACTTTATGTGACAGTAACTTACTGTTTGTGCTGCATGCTGGTCTTACCAGTCCCCTAATCTTATAATGTGTTCTCATTCTTCTCCACAAATGTATTATATGGCTCCATCTGGGGTCTTGCGATGTTAATATACAGCAAAAACATGTATTACTAAGTTCAAAATATATTAGAAATAAATGTAGCATTTATACTTAAATATATATATTCTTCATTCTATCTTTCATTCCTCTTCAGCATGTTGCCAAGTTAGCAGGAATATGCTTCTCTACCTAAACAGGCAAACAGTGACTGGTGGCTAGGCAGGCTTGCACTGCAGAAATGCACAGTGTGGATTGGTTGTCTCAAACACAGGATTAGAGTAGACCAGTGATGGGGCACAGGGTAGTAATACTTTACTGGAGCAACAGTGCGATACAGGGGCCTATCCATTAGCAGATGTTTTTCTGAAACGATGAAAGACAAAAGATATCTATTGAAAATTCCGGTGGCTGTGCTGAACGATATCTGTCATGTACATGATAGATTTTGGCAAAAGACGAAAGATGAACGATATTGCATGACATCATTCAGGGAGTGGATTTTTTTCTCTCCAGTGCTTTGTAGCTGCTGCTAATATCGTTTGTCGTTCACCGCATATAAACTGCCAGATATTTCTAATATCTATCAGCGATATGCGATAATTGACCAACATGTTGGAGAGACGAAAGATAAAATTTATCGGCCACGGGAGTACGCATCTATCATCGTTCAGGGCCTATCCACTAGCAGAAATATATCGTTCAGTCGTTCAATTTATCTGCTAATGGATGGCCCCCTTAACACTGAGCAGTGTATTTAATCCATATGTTTCAGATCCAAAAATGCACCATTTGGGATTTAGTGGTCATTTACCACATTCATACTTCCCTAATATACTATTCTATAGCAGACTGGGTACTATGCATATTTTATCAATCTACATTTTTATTTCATTTTCAGGTGGAATTGATAAAAAATGTCAGCACTGCTGAGCAACCTTATTTATTTACCCGACACGTTCACTTCCTTAACTTCTCAAGGTAAGTTGTTTTGCATACAAATATTCCCTTCTTATTTATCTAAGAAATCAAGCTAGTTATAACCTAGAATCCTATGTCAAAGGATGAACCGTCAACAATTTTATTAACAGCAACAACTAAGTCAGGTTGGGGATATAATAGTAGTAGGTCATTAGTGGCAATGGTAGGATAAGTCTCCTTCATTGCCCATAACCCTGTGGACTGAGTTGCTCTTAGCACACGGTTGCAACTAAATGACCTCACCTTTGCTCTACATCGTTATTCTATTAATTTACAGGAGGGTTTATTATAAATGTTACCTGATGTTTAACTGATCTTCCCCACTTCTTGTTACACTAAGCTGGCCATACACCAGACCAACTGGTTGGAATGAAAACCTGGTAATGGATTGGAACAAATAGCAATCAGCCATTGGCTCCCAAAAGCAGGAAAACAGATGGAAACAGTCCTTCAGACAAGTTAGTTAAATCTGTTTGATTTAACCAACGTGTCTGAACAACAAATTTTTGTCTGTTTTCCTGTGTTTGGGAGCTAATGGCTGATTCTTATTTCGGCCCATACATTACCAGCTTTTCATTCCAACCAGCTAACTAGTTGGATATTTGGAGGAAAGTTGATCTGGTGTATGGCCATCTTAGGGTGTCAGCAACCAATGTATACATGTGTCTCCACTTTGGCCTGTACGCTGCACTTAAAGCATTGCTCACCTTAAACCAACAGAGTCCTAAAAATGTGCACAAACTTGCACATTTGGAAGGAGGGGATGTACCTCTATATGAAACTTCATCCAACTTTTAAAGAAAATAGGGTCAACATACCTACCAACCTCATTCCTTTTTAAAGCCTGTTAATGCTTTGGTTTTGCTACTTATTTTCCATATTTTCACTATAACCTGGGCTGAATGTAATTATTTAACTTTTAATGTTAGCATTTGTCAGATGTGTCAACAATTGAAAAGAACATTTATTTTCTTGTGTTTGCTACAGAATCATGTAATAAATAATAAGCTATTAGCTTATTGTATCTATGCTATGCATTGTATTGTATTGTGTAAAGCAAATTGGGAAAATAGCAATATACATGGCTTTTGTTTTTTTTTTAAATAATTATTAAGAATCTGTAATTTATAATGCTGTCTATTAAGATAAAACTGTGCTTTTGGTAAATTACTCATGTACAGTCATCCAATTTAAGTGATTAATAGTCTTTGAGAAATTGCAGTTCATAATTTGTATAGCATTCATTATTTTATTTTCAAAACAATTTCCATTATAAGGCTCTGATTTCTACATATATATTTAAACATGCATATAATATATTACTACTACATAGCACCAATGTATGCGTTTTAAAATGTTAATATCTTGTAGAAATGGTGCTTAGCACAAAGTTTTGGGGGTTACCCAATTAGCAGCAATAGCTGCAAGGTGTGACTATCAACATAGCAACTTTTTGTCATTGCACTCCATAGTGATGCACAGGAAAATGCGATGTTGGGTTCCTGTTATTAGTGGTGATGTGCGGATCTGCTATCGGCAAAAGCACATCACTGCTAAATGAACAATAGCGTTGGTCTAAGGCTGCGTTTTCAACCGCTGTTCCGCAGCCGGTTGTGAGGTGTGCCGCGGAGCGGTCAGGAGCGGCGGTTAGAGCCGCCGGTCACATTACAGATCTGCGGACTGGGCAGCGCTGCTGCTAAGCTCTTCTGAGGTGGCGTGATGTCACAGGTCACGCATGCCGCGTTGCCAGCCTGCCATGCCCGCTCTGCAAGACAGCCAGACTGCTCTCCCGCCCGTCCGCCTGCATTCCCGCACGCTGTCACGCTGCTGACAGCTCTGCACTGACAGGTAAGTATGTGGGAATCAATGTGGTTGATATTTTTCTGTTAGGGCAGCCAATGGTCTGTGTGGCCTGTCAATGTGATTGTATTTCCTGACGGGAGCAATGTGGTTTTTTTTTGTTTCTGTGGGGGCCAGCCAATGTTATTTTTTTTTGTGGGGGCCTATGTATGTCCATTTTATTCCTGTGGGGGCCAATGTATGTGCATTTTATTCCTGTGGGGGCCAATGTATGTGCATTTTATTCCTGTGGGAGCCAATGTGTGTATTTTTTCATTGGTCGCGCACAAAAAGCACATTATCATTACAAAGCTGTCAGATATAAACAAAACCAAATTGTAAATGAATGAATCTTTTTTTTAATACAATCATTGTCAGGTCACAAATTACTGATGGTAATAGATCAATCTCATTGCTCTATAGCAGCAGGCGCACGTCATCTTCAGCTCCTTGTAGTTGTGTCCCCAAGATCAAACTCACAGCCTATAAAAGCCTTTCTCTGGATTCTGGAGATTGCCAGAAAGTTAGTTCGTCCTCTCATCTCCAGCATACACATACAGTACCTGCCTCTAGATCCTAACTGATCAAGCATGTATCAGTTTAGATCACCAGCACACGGGCTCTGATAAGAGCCTGTCCCAGCGATCAGGAATAAGTAAAGTGATCGCATCTGTGATTACTGTACTTAGAGGCCCCAGCATGGCTTCTCCAGCTGCGCATGCACAGTGCAGAAATGAACCAATGCACTTCGGGACTTCCTGCAGCCCACCTGAAAGGGTTTGCAAGATCCCTCTCCTGCAGGGCAGCCCCAGTCAGTGGGCTAATGCCTATATGAAGGTGGCATTAATCCACACATGCAAAACTATGGAGACAGCTGCTGCAGGGGCTGGTGGATAGAAAGCAGGAGACAACTCCAATATTGTTGGTACATTTAGGTATAATTAATTATGCCCTTAAACAGTTACTGCAAATTTTAAGGGCAGAAATAATTAATAAATATGTACCATAGTATTTTGACCTAGGCTATTCAGTGACTCTCTTTTCTGCATCCTTTGGCATATCCACTTCAGCTCTTTGTACTATTCTTTACTCTTATCTATACTTGCCTACTTTTGCCGGAATGGCCAGGAGGTTCCTGAAAAGTAGGCAATCTCTCGCACCCTTCTACACCTACAGACACACCAGGAGGAGTAAAACAAATGATTGATGATCTAGGTAGACTAGAGAAATGGTCAAGAACGTGGCAACTACAGTTTAATGCCAAAAAATGCAAGATCATGCACTTGGGTCTCAAAAATCCAAAGGCTAAATATAGTATTAATGGCACTATACTGGAAAGTACTGAAGAGGAAAGGGATCTAGGAGTCACTATTTCAGGTGACTTAAAGGCAAGCAAACAGTGTTACAAAGCAATGAGGAAGGCAAGTCAGATGCTTGGTTGCATAGAGAAAGGAATCAGTAGTAGAAAGAAAGAAGTGATAATACCACCGTATAGGTCATTGGTACGTCCTCATCTCGAATACTGTGTTCAGTTCTGGAGGCCATATCTCCAGAAGGATATTAATACATTAGAGGCTGTACAAAGAAGGGCAACAAAAATGGTGCAAGGTCTACACCACAAAACGTACCAGGAAATACTAAAAGATCTTAATATGTATAGTTTGGAGCAGAGAAGGGATAGATAGAAACATTCAAATATATAAAGGGTTTTAACAAAGTAAAGGAAAGAGACATTCTTCAAAGAAAGAGAAGTATTAGAACAAGAGGACATGTTCTGAAACTGGAGGGAGGTAGGTTCAGGGGAAATTTTAGGAAAAATTACTTCACAGAAAGGGTAGTGGACAAGTGGAATAGCCTCCCATCAGGGGTGGTAGAGGCTAAGACAGTAGAGCAAATTAAACATGCATGGGATAGACATAAGGATATCCTTCAGAAGAAGTAAGGATCAATAAGGGTTGAGGTAATAATATGTTTAAAAATGGGGCAGACTAGATGGGCCAAGTGGTTCTTATCTGCCGTCAAATTCTATGTTTCTATATGTAAGCTACTCTGATATTGCCGCAGGTGACCGATTGTTGGTAGACTGTGCATGCATCACGTTTGAGTTGTACACACAATAAGGTACCTTTTTGTTACCGATCGCTGTGAGGATTACTTTGCAAAGTGACTGACAATTAGGTACCGTTTGGAGGAGGTAATGGGGAGTGGCGGCAAAAAACACTGGAGAGTCCCGGCCGTTTTTGGGGAGTGCCGTAGCCTGCGTCTGCGATCCTGTATGCAGATAAAGTGGTTCCGACATCTTAGTTCAGGTGGCAATTCTGTGTGGCCATAGGGCTACTCACGATGGCCAATTATCGAATGATCTGCGACAGTGGCTGCGTATTTGTACACACTTGCTTGAATCTGCAAAACCACCAATGGGCAGCTCATTACATTTCCAGCCAGCTACAGCATTAGCATATTTTCGCACAGCAGCTGTGTGGGGGATCGCAGCTGCGAATGCATTAGTATACATCACTGAATTTTTATGTAGACAAACCAAATGTTAAACTATTCTCTAGCTGCAAGTGGTTCCGAAACTTTCTTGAATCACAGCACCTAGAGTAACAACATTTTCTTCACAGCATCCATAGGCCAAAAGATTCTTATTGAGTAAATTGTTGCTTTCTGTCATCTGTAAGTTCTGTTATGTGGTGGTAGACAGGGTTGCGCTACTGTTTGTCCATGTCATTTATGATTGGCAGCCACCACCGTTGGTTTTCCTATGATATCTATACATACACACTGTATAAAATAAAGTCCCTGGTAGGCATCTGTCTGTTTGTTTGGACTAATCTCGAGAACCACTGGATGGATTTTGATGCAGTTTTCACTATTGCAAAGAGCATTTGTTGAGGAAGGTTTAGTTGTATAAAACATTAATGTATGACTAAAGGAAGCCGAGCAGTGACGATTTTAGTGAAGCAAGTAGATGAAAAAACAGACATTTGAGCTCTTACTTGCTGCCTAAACCATTAAAGATATATCACAACGATGGCCTTTTATTCCAGGTAGAGATTGATACGTATTAGACGGTTTCTCCAGAACAATTGAAGTAAGCCCTTTTTAATGATACAAATTTCAGCTTTTCCCTTTTTTTACTGTTTCTATTCATTTATGTGAAAAAAGATTAAAACGAGTCCAATTCCCGGTAGGAGTGTACTTTGGCATGACAATACATAAAGCACAGGGACAGACACTTAACTTGGCTGGAGTTGACCTAAGTGGAGACTGTTTTTTTCATGGATAACTTTATGTGGCTCTTGTGTGTATCACATCAAAGCTAAGGGCCTCATTTATCAACAAATTTATATCATTCACAATGAGTGATAAAACTCGTTGCATATGATCAGAGCCGGACTGGCCATCTGGCTGTTCTGGCACATTCCAGAAGGGCCGATGGCCAGATGGGCCGGTTCAGCCGAGCAGCAGCAGTATGCTTTTGAGGAAACTGCTTAGGAGGACACGGACTCAAGACGAAAAACGTGATAAGCCCCGCCCCCTTTGTGATGTCACCAGAACTGTATCAGTTGACAGTTCTTTAGCCAGCAGTCTGCAGCTCCCGACGTCTGTGCTGTGGAATGGTTCCTTCTGCTTCCTCCACCCCCAGGCAGCCCTGCACTCAAAGCAGACACCAGCAGCTGCTAATGGGAGGTGACAGCAGTAAGGGAGCATAAAGAGAGAGATAACAAGACTGGCAGTAACTGCACACACCCTGGAAGAGTGACTGGTGTTAACCCCTGCAATGCCTTTCAGCTATGTTCACTGACTAACTACCTTTATCATAAGGCTGAGACTGTACCCTCTTTCATTTTCAAGTCCCTGTTTTGTCACTGTATATACATGAGTATATACCTCCAAAAACCAAACCACTTAACAATATATTTTTATTGGAGGTATATACTCATGTATATGCAGTGACAAAAATTGTGAACTAGCTACAAATACAACATCAGTGAATGATTCAATGCAGAGCCAATCTGATATATTCAAACAGGGACCTGACTCCATTTTTCTATTTTTCACGTTACTTGCATGATGTGTGCCTAGCGGGATGAGTACAGGATGCCGGCACTCAGGATCCTGGTGGTCAATATCCGGACGCTGGCATCTCGGCAGGGTAAAGACCTCCATACACGGGTCCCAATTCAGCAAGGATCGCTATTCTGCTTATACGCACGCAAGGCAGTTGCTAATATCAGCGGTTATATGTAAATGTTTGCTTTCGCATTGCGATCACATCCTAACATAAGGACGCTCACTTCCCCTTACTCACATCCGTATACTTTTTGAACATAGTAAGACAATCGGTAACATCGGACTCAGACGCACAGATAAGGCAGGTCAGACCTCACTCAGGAATTGGTAACTTCAGCGTACGCTAAGAGGCCTCAAGCTGCATATGGCATTGCAGTGACTAATTTATGCCCCTACAACGCCGTCCCAATGCACTGACACGTCTGCGTTCGCCGGACAACCCCCCATCACCACCCACAAACGGTACTTCCTGTCAATGGGTCTGCGTACACACTGCGATCTCATTCCCGATCGCAATGGCTAGTTCGTGCACGCACACTGCGATGCATGCGCAGAACGTGAAAATCGTCCGACTTGCATCTTAGCTCTTGCTATCCTTGCTGAATCAGGCCCACAGTTTTTTTACATGATTTGGCCGCTTTCGATCGATTGGAACGAGCAATCGTGTAAAAAGTGCTGTGCGTGGGGATGATCATGATGCCATCTGTTTGAAATATGGCAGTTGGGAGCTGATTGGCTGTAGCACCATACGCAACACGTTTTACACGTTTTATCACTCGTTGTGAAAAATAAAACTCGATGAATGAGGCCCTAAATCTTTTCGTGTTGACGTCAGGAGGAAAAACAACTAATGTCAATTACAAGGCAATCTTATAAGACCTTGGTTAAAAATAAAAAAATTCAAAATTGCTTCCTTGCAAAGCAGGGGCGGGTCGTTAGTTGACCAAAGTAATTTGATTTGGTAATGGACCACCAATCCGTGGCACCCTTGCAAGTGCCCTGCAGCATCCCAGTTTGGGAACCACTGGTCTAACCATTGGCACACTAAAGGACACTTGGTTTATGCATTCTCCCACCCCAGTACTTGATGCATGTTGCTGCATGCAAACCCCAGTGTATACCCCCATTGTGCCAGAATGTACTGCACATGTGCAAGGTCTCCAGTAACATGATGCCTGTGCCATAGTACTTGGACGCCTCTACTGCTCATGCACATGGTAACATGGTGCCCATGCTTTGGCACTGGGGAAACCTCTACTGCGCTTGCAGAAATCTCCCAGAAAATGGCCGCCTTGATTTGCGCTGCTACTATTAAACATTGGTGCACCCATTATAGATACGCCAATGAGTCTACTGTCCACGTTACTTACTTTTTCACTGTGTATGGCACATTGAGTAAATCTTTTTTCACTAGAGCTTCTTGGGAATTTATTTTTGCACCCTTTTGCATAGCTACTTTTGTTTGCCATACTGTGCCCCCACAGTCTATCCCTCCAGATCAGGTCCTCTAAATCTACGACGTTAGACAGCTCTGTACGATACAGTAAGAATCTTTTTTTGTTTAGTACGATGCATATTGTGAATGAGCCAAACAATATGTGGTATTTTAACTAAGATGATATGAATGCAGACACTAACGCCACACACATGTATATTATCATAGAGGTATCACAGAGCAATATGGTTCTAACACATAATACATTTACTATAGTATTGCAATTATAATATGTAACAGCTGTCCTTTGTTTACTGTTGCAGTGTTTTGAAGTATGATCTAATACATACAGTTCGCACAATCCCTGACATTGATGCATCTCAGTTTATTCTTTAATAATAAAATACTAATCCTACACTTAGCAGTGAAAATCTCCATTTACATTGAGAAGAACACAGAAGGGTTTGGTAGACAAACAGCAGCTAAGCATGGATTACATTTGTACGGCTTTGGATTTATGCAAACAAAATTATTAATATGGAAGTCCAATCTGACATGAAATAAGTAAATGTACATCTATCAGTATTCATTCATGTTAAAAAGATAGAGCACAAAATCTGTGTACATATCAGGAGATAATAATCACCTAGGGGCTTATTTATTAAACCCATTTTTCATTAAAATATGCAGAAACAGCAGTTTCTGTATTATTTTATGTATTCCCACTATGAACTAACAGTGTAATGCAGCAGATTTCACAGAAATCTCCTGCAAAAGGCTAATTAGCACTGCAGACTGCAGTGCCCATTATTATCAATGAGAACTATAGTCTAACCCCTATGTACCAAACTCTGAAAAAAGCTCAGCTTTTCAGAATTTGTCCATCTTCAGCTTTATAGTAGAAACAGAGATGGGTTTTTCGCTAATTGATATTATGTATCTGAAAAATATCAGACTATAAAAGTATAATAGGGATATGGTAGAACCCACACAAAGATCAATACACCATTTTTATTATCATATAATGTTTATATATGTATTTTGAATAAAGTAACAATAATATAACAATAAAAATACAACAATACACCCACATTAATAATCTAGTAATAGTAGCATGAATATTAGCAGCAGCCCACTGGGATCGAATGTGCTATAATAAGAAATCCATAGAGTCCAGACCTGAACCATCGATAGTCAGCTTTGAAAAGTACAATTCTGTGTATATAAATACAGATTTAGCAACCGCAAGGAAACCTCACCATATCCAGCCGAAAATGGACACCAGAGTCCGCTCTTGTGTACACAGGTCTCAGGACCTGTCACAGAGTGCACCGTCTCGTGCTGATAATAACGCTGTGTGTGCAGTGGTGACTGGGTGTCCCAATAATTTCACGGGCGGAAATCAAGTCAGCATGTGATGGCCCCAATTGATGGTGTACCGGTTGATTGTCCCCTTAAATCGCGGACCTCCAATTAGTCCATGCATATATTCCACAGTGGAAAAAAAGATGGTAACGTTAAAAGGTCACTTTTCAAATGGAAGATCCAGTGGTAATACAATGTATCAGAATGTCATCCGCAAAAAGGACAATTTTAGAGGAGATGTTCCCGACCTGCACACCCCTGATGCTAGGGTTAAGGCGGACAAGGGAGGCTAGAAGCTCAATTATCAGTGCAAAGATTAAAGGGGAGAGGGGACATCCCTGCCTGGTGCCATTGGAAATGGAAAAAGAATGAGATATAGAGACTCTAGCACAGTGGTGGCAAACCCTGTTTTATCATTCCCTAATAGCAAAACTTTGGCAGTGCATGTTGGGATATGTAGTCCCACAGCACCACTGCTCTAGCAGAACGGTCAGAATAAAGGGCCATGACACCCGTCAGAAAGTCCCCTGATAACCGGAAGGACTGCAGCGTATTAGACATGAAACTCTCCTAGAGTTTATAATGTGAATCAGATCTAACATCCTGCAGGTATTATCCCGTGCCTGGTGTCCTGGTATGATTTGGTCATAGTGGATTAAAGAGGGGAGGACAAGATTGAGCCTATTGGCCGGAATTTTCGAGTAAATTTTGATATCGAAGTTAAGCAGGGAAATAGGTCTATAGCTGTCACAAACACTGGGGTCTTTGCCCTATTTAGGTATCACGACATTTCGCATTTCCGCAGGGAAGGATCCTCCCCGTAGAACATTATTAAAAGGGAGTGCAGATGGGGTGACGTCCAAATTTGTTATAGCATGCAGCAGTAAAGCCATCAGGCCCAGGAGATTTACCCGATTTTTGCTCTTTAATAGATGCTTCTATTTCTTCCTCCGAGATCTCCTTGCTCAAGTCTTCCAATGTCTTCGGGGACAGTTGAGGGAGGTGAGCGGCAGCAAGGAAGTTTTGGATTGTTGTATCAGTAGATTGGGCCAGGCCCGCCAAGAGCCGCATCTGGCCAGGGTAAAAGGGGCTGTGACCTAATCACCCCCTTAGGAAAAAAAAAAAAAGCCTGCCGCTTAACCAGTGGGGGGGGGGCGGGGTGCGATAAACTCGATCGCTCCCCCCACAGACATCAGAGACTGCTGTGGCTGCTTCTTAGCAGCTGTGAGCAGTCACCCAGTGCAGCCCAGTACACAGCAGCATGTGCTGGGCTGCTATGATGGTAGAGGGGGGGAGCGGTGCGGACCCGGTCCCCCGCCGGGCCCCTTCAACAAGCCTGAGGATAATTATTACCTGCTTCCCCCCCTCTCGGCGCCCCTGGACTGGGCAGAGGAGGGGGAGGAGGCAGACTGTAAGTTATATAACTTTCTATAGTAGTTTTGAAATTCAGAGCAAATGGCGGCAGGGTCATGGAGAAGGTGACTCTTAGAGTTTTTGATCATGAGAATATTCGTATGGGTTCACACTGAACGAAGCCTAGTTGTGAGACACTGTTAATAATCGCGGCACTGCCAAACTATTAATACATAGGCCCCCTTCTTAACATCTGATAAATGTAATCTTTTGCGACAAATAACACATAACAGATTTTATTTTTATGTATTCAACAAAAAAATAAGCTGTCATGATGAAACAGTAAAAAGTAAGTACATCTTTACTGCTTCCATATTCGTAACAAAGGTAATTTCAGCCGTTTTTTGCTAATTAAGGCCATTTAATTATTTGATCATTACTTTTGGCATTTGGCAGGTTGGTCTGTAGAATTCTGGTTTGTGCTATGTTTTACCAAGGAGAAAATACATCTGCAAAAAGCAATTATTATTGCTTTTCAATCTGGGCAGTGTTTCAGGCCATTTGAAGTCCATCATTGTAGACTGAAAAAAATATTTATAATTTAAGTACATTTAAGACAGTTGCCAATCATCTCAGGAGTGGGTGTCTCAGCAAATTCACCCAAAGATTAGACCACATAATGATCTAAGGATTGGCAAGCCTCTAACCACATAGTAAATATTGCAGTTCAAACGTTCACAAAAAGAAGACAAGTGTGATTTTGATGGAAGTGAAGCCAGGAGAAAAATAATTTTCTCCATAAATACCCCTTTGTACATGTTAGGTTTGCAAAGTTGCCTCTGAACAAAATATAAGATTTTTGGAATAATGTCTCCTGCACAGAAGAAACCAATAACAAGACACTTTTTCATGTTTTTCAAAAATTAAATATAGTTTATTAAAACATCATACCAACTTGCCAGGTGTGTAATGATATGGGGTTGATATGGGGTTGTTTTGAAAGCTAGAGGACCTAGATGACTTGCAGTCATTGGGTCTGAGTTGGGAACTTTGCACCCCAGAAAAACAAATTGCATTAGAGGTGGCAGTGCCAGATTAAGGTCCATATGGGCCTGGAGCTGAAATTTTTGAAGGGCCTATTGTGTGCTGCTGCAGTGGAATATGACAAGCGCTGTGGCAGTGTGACCAGTGATGTGAGGGCATGCCTACTGTGTGGATGTGATCAACATAGAGTGTGTGGCTATCTCCGTGGTGGAAATAGGTAACGATATCCACAAAATACTGTATCTATACAAAGTATTAAAAAAATTCCCTGGTAGGCATCTGTCTGTGTGTTCGGGATAATCTCGCTAACCACTGTACGGATTATGATGCAGTTGTCACTATTCTATAAAGCATTTGTGGAGGAAGGTTTAGGTGTATGACACATTAATGTATGATATCAGGATAGCAAGTTGCTGGCCAGGATGCCAACAGACACACTGAGGTATCTATTTACTAAGCCTTGGATGGAGATAAAGTCCCAACCAATCAGCTCCTATCTGTCATGTCACATGCTGTGTTTCAAAAATGACAGTCAGGAGCTGATTGGATGGGGCTTTATCTCTGTTCACTTTATCTCAATCCATGGCTTAGTAAATAGCCATGTAGCTGTTCTTTAGTGAAGCAGAGCCGGAGCAGGAGGTCGCAGCATATATATATATAATATATATATATATACACACATACATACATACATACACCACACACACACATTATATATTATATATAATCCAATATGTAATACATAGATGGCACTCACTAGGGCTTTTTAAGAAGGAAGTTTTATATCATTATCAGTCGAAGTTTCCGTCTGCTCTGAGACTTTTCTCAAGACGAAACATCAGACAATGGAACTGTATGTATCACCACAGTGACTGAAACCTCATATAAATACCCCCACTACTTACCTGTGCTCCCCCTTCATGTCAAAGCACCAGGAAAAACAAAGTCCTGCCTACCCATCTATGTATTAAATCTACCAAAACCAATTAGATTATAATGGGCTAGCTAAAATGCATAATCAGCCCCATGTAGAAGAGATAATGTGGGTAAATCACGGCCACTAACATAATAGCGCCAATCCATGACCGGAAGTGCTCGGCACCACGCTTCCTGTGTGCACTCCTCTGGGTTATACTATCACAGGAAGTATCAAAACAGGTTACGCGAGTACTGTGTACCTGCTTCCATCATCCACAGTGCCCCCGATAGCCACTACTGTCAGTAGGAGACCGCCACATAGTTACTGGACCATGACCGGAAGTGTCACAATCCGGTGCAAGTGTTCCTCTGTGGAGGACAGTGAGCCGGGGGGGTTCGGGTGACTAGGGAAGTGACTGTAGCTAGGTTTCCTAGTTGCGGCCGAACCCAGGCTAGACCTGCCCAATTGGGATTTGGTTTTCTGCTGCACCAAGTGAGCAGGTTGCTGCCCTCTGGACAGGTACCTGGGAATGGCAGAAGACCGGAAACTATAATGAAAGCTATAACACTGGAGGTGA
Source organism: Taudactylus pleione (assembly GCA_031769625.1). Taxonomy (NCBI): domain Eukaryota; kingdom Metazoa; phylum Chordata; class Amphibia; order Anura; family Myobatrachidae; genus Taudactylus; species Taudactylus pleione. The sequence goes on from JAUIMM010000006.1 coordinate 25,498,784, forward strand.
ACGGAATGAATGAACTCTGGAGAAGGATCTGAATGCTAGAAAACAGGGGAAGAAGCTGGATGCAAGAACACAGGCATGGACTGGAAACAGTTAAATCTCTAAGTGCTGATTAGAGCAGAAAACACAGAGTAGCATGGACAAAGGCTAATACTTGGAAATCTAGAAATGCTGGTACTGATTGTGCTGGCTACACAGGCAAACACAGAGCAGACTGGACACATGCATAAACTGGGAATAATTACATATGCAGGTGCAGATTGCACAGACAAGACAAAGAGAAAAGACAGGCATATATTGGGAAAGCTAAAAGGTGCAGCTGGGAGCTAATAGTAATAGCAGGTAATCTTACACCTCAGTGACACAGGGTAATAGCCACAGGAAAACTGCAATAGAATTAGCAGCACGTATACAAAGACACACAGGAAAGAGACATGAAACACTGAAGTACTGTGAGAGAGCTAAAGTCTGAGACTAAGGGTTAGCATGGAAGCTAATACAGGAAACTGGAGAACTGTGAGCAGGCTGAAGCAACACGCTGAAGGAATTAACACAGAGCAACAGTGGGAGTATCACAGGCACTGGAACAACGAAGTTGAACAGCCATTACTTGTTCCTGGAGTCAGACTTAAATACCCCTGGGTGGCTGATCATTGGATCAGAGGATCAGCTGAGTGACCACAGTACTATCATTGGGAGAGACTAGTCAGGTGATATGAGCCACCATGGGTACGCCGATGCCCGGCACCCGGGGAACCAGGACGCATGCATGGAAGCCCTAGCGGACAGGGAGAATACTCAGTCACCACTCACCTCCACTCCCAGTGTCTGGACACCTAAGCCCAAGGACACCAGCGCAGAGGTGAGTAGCGGCCGATCCCAGGCCGCATCCTGACTGAAAGTACACAGTAAGGCACTTCCTGTTTGCACTCCAGCGTGGTACGCAGGCTCAGGAAGTAACCAACTAAAGGGATAAAAATACATATAGAAGCCAGCTAGTACTCACTAAAAGGGCTATTATGGATCACTAAATTCTCAAAAGGTTGAATAAATGTGCCCTATGCCAATAAATCTGGAGCCATCCAAATACTGTAGATATTATAATGGAGCCATGTTGTGTGATGTGGGCGGGGACCAATGGATAATGTTGACAGAATGGGTATGCAAAAAAGAGTAATGATAAATGCATAAGCCACAGGTTAAATAACCAGTTGGTGAAGTAGGTATCGGTATGAGAAGTAGTCAAGAGAAGGTCTCTATGCCGACGCTGAAATCACGACAAGGGAGTTAAGATAGGCGTTGAAATACCGACGCCTATCTTAATCCCGATGCTGGAATCCAGAAGGATACATGCCTGAACGAGGTAAGTCCGGGGTGCCTGTCCTGTTAGCCACGGGGGGGGGGGGGGGGTTAGGTCTAGGGCAATTAGCGGGGTTAGGTTTTGGGGGGGAGGTTAGGGTTAGGCATTCCTAGGGGGGAGGGTTAGGGTCAGGCACCACTGGGAGGGAGTTAGGTTTAGGCACTAAGGGGGGAGGGTTAGGTTTAGGCACGAAGGAGGGGGACTTAGGTTCAGGAACTAACGGGGAGGGTTAGGGTGCGGTGTGGGGAGGGTTAGGGTTAGGCTACAAGAAGGGAGGGTTAGGGGAGGGAGGGTGGGTAAGTATACTTACCGACCCGTGTCGGGATTCCAACCATCGGGAATGCCGCTGTCAGTATTGTGACAGGAGGCATCCCGACAGCCGGCATTACATACCCATTCCATCTGTATATATATAGGACAATCAAAGGCAGCATTCTAGAGGCTTGCTATATAAAGTGAAACAACGTCTTTAATCCATCCAACGTTTCAGGCCTGATGACGGGCAAAGGCCTGAAACGTTGGATGGATTAAAGACGTTGTTTCACTTTATACAGTATAACTAGTCTCCAGAGTACCACTTTTGATTGTCCGCTACATATGGTTATTTAGATGAACCTACATACATACATACATACACATGCAAACACAAACATATATACATACAAATACTAGGGGTGAGCGGGTTCGGATTTCTGAAATCCGAACCCCCCTGAGCCCCCCCGATCCGAGGCCGATTCGAGTCAGGCTCGACTTTTCCCGCCTGACTCGGATCTGAAATCGAGGCAAAACGTCATCATCCCGCTTTCCGGGTCTCGCGGGTTTTGGATCCTATATAAGGTACCCGCGTCGGCGCCATTTTCTCACTCGGCTGTGGACAGTGAAGAGGGAGGGTGGGAGTTAGGGCTGGCTGGGCTGTGTAGTGTAGTGCAGTGTAGTGTTGTGCTGTGCTGCGCTGCTGTTGTCCATAGGGGCTGTGTCCACACCTCCAAAGTCCATAGGGCCTGGCTGGACTGTGTTGTGCAGTCAGTTGTCCATAGGGGCTGTGTCCACTCCAAAGTCCTGTGCAGTGTCCCAGTCCTAAAGGAGTGCTGTAGTGTTGTCCAGGGGGTGCTCTGTCCATCAGGGGTGCTCCCCCCAAGTGCAAAAAAAAAATAATTTTTTCTGTGTTTGTGAATTGTGTGCGCAGTAGCCGCACGTGCATCAACAAAGTAGTGCCAAGCGTGCGCCTGTGTCATAAGTAAAGGGCCGGCTGGCTTGACCGTTAAAGGGTGCTGTAACCCCCAAAGTGCACTCCAAACAAAATAAAAAATATTTTCTGTGTTTGTGAATTGTGTGCACTGTGGCTGCACGTGCATCAACAAAGGAGCAGCGCCAAGCGTGCGCCTGTGTCCCATTAGTAAAGGGTCGGCTGGCTTGTCCGTTAAAGGGTGCTGTAACCCCCAAAGTACAATCCAAACAAAATAAAAAATATTTTCTGTGTTTGTGAATTGTGTGCACTGTGGCTGCATGTGCATCAACAAAGGAGCAGCGCCAAGCGTGCGCCTGTGTCCCATTAGTAAAGAGCCGGCTGGCTCATTTCTTAAAGGGTGGTGTAACCCACAAAGTGCACTACTCTCCAGCAAATATAAAAAAATATTTTCTGTGTTTGTGTGCGCCTTAGCCGCACATATATATCAATATAACATAAATGGAGGACCAAACTTTCTCCGATAGGGGGAAGATCAAGAACCACTTCCTCCTAGTGCTGTTGCTGCTGCTAGGACTTGTTCATCATCCCAGAGAGGAAGTAGGAACACCACTACTTTTACTAAACAATTGACCCTCCAACAGTCCCTAGCGAGGAGGATGAAGTACGACAGCAGTCATCCTGAAGCAAAACGTATAACTGAGGCCTTGACTGCTATGTTGGTGTTAGACGTGCGTCCTGTATCCGCCATTAGTGCAGTGGGATTTAGACAATTGATGGAGGTAGTGTGTCCCCAGTTCCAAATCCCGTCTAGATTCCACCTGCATCCTCAAAGCAGCAGCGACAAGCGTGCGTCTCTCTGTTAAAGGCTGGTGTAACCCTCAAAGTGCGGTCCACAAACAATAAAAACATTTTTTTTTTCCTGTCTTTGTGAATTGTGTGGGCTGTAGCCGCACCTGCATCCTCAAAGCAGCAGCGACAAGCGTGCGTCTGTCTGTTAAAGGATTACATCGGTGACAGCATCCAAGTAGGCATGTCAGACAGTCCGTACATGTACTGGCAGGAAAAAGAGGCAATTTGGAGGCCCCTGTACAAACTGGCTCTATTTTACCTGAGTTGCCCCCCCTCCAGTGTGCACTCAGAAAGAGTGTTTAGTGCAGCTGGGAACCTTGTCAGCAAAAGGCGTAGGAGGTTGCTTCCACAAAATGTGGAGAAGATGATGTTCATAAAAATGAATTATCAACTGTTCCAGGGAGACCAGCCTCCAGAACGTACAGAGGGACCTGTGGTGGTGGATTCCAGTGGGGACGAATTAATACTCTGTGAGGATGAGGATGGACAAAACACTGAAGAGGGTGAGGAATCGGTGAATGAGGAGGATGAGGACGACATCTTGCCTCCATAGAGCCAGTTTGTGCAGGGACAGATTAATTGCCAGCTTGTTTTGTGGGGGCCCAAACGAACCAATCATTTCAGCCACAGTCGTGTGGCAGACCATGGCGCTGAAATGATTGGTTTGTTAAAGTGTGCATGTTTTGTTTATACAACATAAGGGTGGGTGGGAGGGCCCAAGGACAATTCCATCTTGCACCTCTTTTTTTTCTTTGCATTATGTACTGTTTGGGGCCTAGTTTTTCAAACTGCCATCCTGTCTGCCACTGCAGTGTCACTCCTAGATGGGCCACGTGTTTGTGCCGCCCACTCGTGTCGCTTAGCATAGTCATCCATCTACCTCGGTGCAACCTTTTGGACATAAAAACACTATTGTGAGGTGTTCAGAATAGACTGGAAATGAGTGGAAATTAAGGTTTTTGAGGTTAATAATAGCATAGGAGCAGAAAAATCAACACATTCTGTGATTTTAGCTGTTTTTATGCTTTTTTTTAAAAAAATACAGATCCAAAACACAAAACCCAGAACCCAAAACACCGAAGTGTGGTTTTGGCAAAACCAATCCAGATCCAAAACACGAAGAAAGATCCAGATCCAAAACCAAAACACAAAACACGAAAAGTGGCCGGTGCACACCCCTAACAAATACACAGTGAATACATACACACACACACTAACCTGTGGGAAGGTCGTTTGCTAGTGCATGCTGCTTTCTTCTCACGGCTGGTGACAGTTACCTTCCCTCTCAAGCAAGGCAGCTCAGCCTCTGTGCTTCTCATTATTTCTGTGCCCAGCCCCGAAACCAGCTATCAACTCAAGTTACCAAAAGGGCATGGGGTAGGGAGGATTGGGTGGGGCTTCAGATGGCACCGTGACCGAAACTTCCAGTGACCCAGGTGAGACAACTGAGGATGGCCGGAGGTGAGCTTAAGCATGCATTGGGGGCGGAGCTTCAGGCAGCACAGGAGCGGAGCTTCGGGCAGCAAGGGGGTGAATCTTCGGGTGGCAAGGGGGCGGAGCTTCGGGCGGCCGATGTGATACTGGGGGGTGGTGTGAATGGTCCGGCTCCAGTTCAGTCGTTGTCGTATTCAATACAGTGATGTTCGCAGTGAATATTTTTTTTTTTACCTGTCAAGTCAGTAGATGCTGAGGGCCTATTTTCATGGTGTGCTTGGAGCTGCAGCTCCACCTGTCCCATTATTAATCTGGCCCTGAGAGGTGGGGCATATCTAAAATGTGCTGTGTAAAAATAAAGCTGTCCAGCATTTGTGAGATACATGCAAAAGCAGCTTGTATTCACCCTGCATGCAAAACAATGTATATTCTATTACAACATGCACTGTGTAGGACAGGTGCAAAGTTGCTTGCTTTTTATTTCTTTACTCTCAACATCTGTCCAACAACTGAAAACAAGAGATATGGTAAGAACTTACCTTTGTTATCTCTGTTTCTACGAAGTCCATAGGGTCCACAGGGTTGACCTTGGGGTATAGCTGGATCTGGATCCACGGGCACCACGCAGTTAAAGCTTTGCTGCTCCCAGGATACACTTGGTCGTCCTCCTCTATACCCCGCCCCCGACCACAGGCACCTCAGTTGGTAAGCAGCTAAGGCCGGAGGAGGAGACTAAACAGAGAGAAGGAAGACTGGAACACACAAGAAACCATACTCACAGAAATGGGAGACGGAAAACTGGTGACCAGCCACACAGCCCATATGAAGCCAGGTGCATCAGGGCGGGCGCCCTGTGGACCCTATGGACTTCATAGAAACAGAGATAACAAAGGTAAGTTCTTACCATATCTCTTGTTTTCTACTTCAGGGTCCATAGGGGGTCCACAGGGTTGACCTTGGGGATGTCCCAAAGCAGTTCAACTAAGGGCGGGGACGCTCCAGTGCTGAAAGGAGTACCCGGCACCCAAAGGATGCATCCTGAGAGGCGAAGGTGTCAAACGCATAGAACCTCAAAAACGTTTGAATTGAAGACCAACTGGCCGTCTTACACAGCTGAACAGCGGAGGCACCACGTCTAGCAGCCCAAGAGGGACCCACAGAACGAGTGGAATGAGCCTTAACAGAGGCTGGCACAGGTAAACCCTCCTGTGCATAAGCCTCACAAATAACGGAACGAAGCCAACGGGCTAACGTTTGCTTGTTGGCAGGCCAACCCCTCTTGTGAAAACCGAAGAGGACAAACAAAGAATCCGACTTCCTAACCGAAGCAGTCCGGTCCACATAGATTCTAAGTGCCCGGACTACATCTAAGGAAGCCTCACCAGCTGAAAGATCAGGTGACTGAAAAGCTGGCACAACAAGTTCCTGATTAATGTGGAACTTTGAGACCACTTTGGGCAAAAACTCAGGACGAGTGCGGAGCACCGCTCTGTCCTGGTGAAAAATCAGAAAAGGAGGGCAACAGGAAAGCGCCCCCAATTCTGACACCCTCCTGGCAGAAGCAATTGCCAGGAGAAAAACGGTCTTAAACATCAGCCACTTGAGCTCCACCGACTCAAGCGGCTCAAATGGTGGACCCTGCAAGACCCGTAGTACCACCGCCAAGTCCCAAGGAGCCACCGGAGGCACGAAGGGAGGCTGGATCCTGAGAACACCTTGGAAAAAGGTGTGAACATCTGGCAGTGTAGCAATCCGTCGCCGAAACCCAACACGGACAAAGCAGACACATGAACCTTCAGAGAGGCCAGGCGTAAGCCGAGGTCCAAACCCGATTGAAGAAACTCCAAGATTCTGGAAACCCGGAACACCTGCGGATCATAGTTTCTGGATTCACACCACTGAAAATAAGTGTGCCACACCCTGTGGTAAATCCGCGCGGAAGCAGGCTTGCGTGCCCTAAGCATGGTACCAATGACCGAACTGGAGAAACACCTAAACCTCAAGCCGGCTGTCTCAAGAGCCACGCCGTCAAAGACAGCCGACCCAGATCCGGATAAAGGCAGGGCCCTTGAGACAACAGGTCTCGACGCTGAGGGAGAAGGTACGGAGCGTCGATGGAGAGGCACCTCAGATCGGAGTACCAAGGACGTCTGGGCCACGCCGGAGCTACCAGCACGAGCGTGCCGCTGTCCTGCTTGAATTTCTGCAGAACCCGAGGAAGCAGGGATATCAGAGGAAACAGATACGCCAGGTGAAACGTCCATTTCACCAACAGTGCGTCTACCAGACAGGCGCCTGCGTCTCTTGTCCTTGACCCGTAAACGGGCAACTTGTGATTGTGACGGGAGGCCATCAAGTCCAGCTCTGGCAGGCCCCACCTGTCCACGAGTAGCTGAAACACCTCTGGGTGAAGCTACCATTCCCCGGGATGCACGTCGTGACGGCTGAGGAAGTCCGCCTCCCAATTGAGGACTCCGAGAATGAAGACTGCCGAGATCGCTGGAATGTGACACTCCGCCCAAGCAAGAATGCGAGACACCTCCGACATCGCTGCCCGACTGCGAGTTCCCCCTTGGTGGTTGATGTACGCCACCGTGGTGGCGTTGTCGGACTGCACCTGAACCGCCCTTCCGTGAAGAGCGGGGCCGGACGACTGCAGGGCCCTGTATACTGCCCGCAGTTCCAGGATGTTGATGGGGAGAAGTGCTTCTTCCGCGAACCAACGACCCTGAAGCGATAATGAGCCGGTCACTGCCCCCCAACCCCGGAGACTGGCATCCGTCGTGAGCAGGACCCAGTCCGGGATCCAAAAGGGGCGACCCTCGACCAGATGCGCTGTCTGAAGCCACCAAGCCAAAGACTGCCGAACCTCTGGGGACAACACCAGCATTTGAGAGCGGATCCGGTGAGGTAACCCGTTCCATTCCGATAGAATCAGCCCCTGCAGGGGCCGGGAACGGAACTGGGCAAATTCCACCATGTCGAATGTCGACACCATGGACCCCAGAACTCTCATAGCCGAATGGACCGACAGGCGGCAACTGCTCAGGCAACTGTGTATCCGCAGCTGCAGGGAGGAGACCTTCTCCGGAGTCAGGAAAATCCGTTGCTGACGAGAATCCAGCAGGGCTCCCAAATGAACCATCCACTGTGATGGAATCAGGGAGGACTTTTTCCAATTTATCAGCCACCCGTGCGCTTGCAGGCAAGCGATCGTCAGGTGGAGATGTTGAAGCAGTACCTCCGGGGAGCTCGCCAGCAACAGGAGGTCGTCCAGATACGGCAGCAGCCGTACATTCTGGTTCCGAAGATGTGCGGCCATGACCGCCATAATCTTCGTGAACACCCTAGGTGCCGTGGAGAGGCCAAAGGGTAGCGCCCGGAACTGAAAATGATGTTGAAGAATAGCGAACCTCAGATACCGCTGGTGCGAAGGTGCTATCGGAACATGGAGGTATGCGTCCTGGATATCCAGGGACACCATGTAATCCCCCGGTTCCATCGCCAGAATGATGGAACGTAACGTTTCCATCCTGAACTTGGGAACTCTGAGGAATTTGTTCAGAGACTTCAAGATGAGGATAGGGCGATGAGAACCATTGGGTTTTTGCACCAGAAATAGAAGAATAGTACCCCATCCCTCGTTGTAATTGAGGAACGGGAACAATTTTCAACTTTCAGCAAGGACTCTATAGCTTCCTGAATCTGTAAAGTCTTGGTCGTATCCTGAGAAGGACTCGTGCAGAAAAACTGGTGGGGCGGTCTGTGCCGAAAAGACAGGGCGTACCCCTGGGAGACCACTTCTCGAACCCAGGTATCCGTGGTGGTATTGTGCCAGCACTGGGCAAATAGAAGAAGTCGGCCTCCCACTCTGGGGTCCCCCAGAGGGAGGCCCGTCCCATCAGGCAGAAGGTTTATCCTCCTGCTTGGAAGAAGGGCGCCTGGCACTCCAGGCCTGCTTCTTGGGCTTAGAAGCGGCCTTGGTCGCCGATTGCCTCGGGAAGGACTGACCTTTGGCCTTGCCCTGAACCCGAAAGGACCGAAAGGCAGAGCTCCGTACTTTGGTAGGTGCAGAAGCCGAAGGGAGGAAGGCTGATTTAGACTTAGCCAGAGTATCCACAATTTTGTCCAAGTCTGGACCAAAAAGCAACTCCCCATTAAAAGGTAAGGCCTCCAGTCCCTTTTTGGAGTCTGCGTCAGCTCTCCAAGACCTCAGCCACAAGGACCGACGCGCCGACACAGCTGCAGACGACACCCGAGAGGTCAGCAGGCTTGCATCTAACGATGCTTCCCCAATGTAGGAAGCCGCATCCCTCATTTGTCCTATCAACGCTCTCTGGATCTCCGGAGCATCTTCCGGAAAGGTATCCTCCAAAGCGTTGGCCCAGCTCTCGATGGCCTTAGCCACCCAAGAGATGGCCATGGACGGACGGGCAACCGCCCCCGAGAGAAAGTAGATAGACTTTAAACAAGTCTCCACTTTCCTGTCCGTGGGATCTTTCAGGGACAAGATCGACGGCAAAGGCAGCGTAGCGCTTTTAATTAAGCGGGTAACGTGGGAATCCACGGCAGGCGGAGTTTCCCACTTCCTGCAATGAGCCTCAGGAAAAGGATAGTTTGAAGCCAACCGTTTCTGCGGTTGGAACCTCTTGCTGGGCAACTGCCAGGCCCCTGCCATATTTTCCGTTAACTGGTCAGACAGGGGTAAAACCGTCAAAGCTACCTTGGCCTTCTTAAAATTAGGGTACTTCGACCTGGGAGCCGGCGCATCCTCCTCTATATGAAGGATGGCCCGCACCGCCCTAACCAATGCCGGTACATTAATGGAGGACTTGGCCTCCACCTCCTGGGCCCCAGCATCCGAGTCAGTCTTCATGGATCTCCCCGTCATCCGAAGACATGTCCGTGTCCGTAAACTGTGCCGCCAATGAAGCCGAAACGGTTCGCTTGGACATCCTTGGTGGCAAATCACTGTGCAACATAGTTTGAAAGGCCGATGACGAAGCCGCCAGGCTCTGAACAGAGCTGGAGAGGACATCCACCCAGGGAGGGGGTACCGTTTGAGGATACCCTTGAAATGGTACCATCGACTGCTGTGGTACCGTGGGAGATTGCACGTACACAGGCAAACCCGCATAAGGACCCACAGTCTGAGACCCGGGAGGAGACTGCACCAGACGCGTCACGCCTGGGGAACGGGGGATGGTAGGCTGGGGCAACGCCCTAGAAGGGACCGCAGTCGGGACTGCCAGCCGGTCCGCGATCGACGCCAGCACTTGTGTAAACATCGCCCACGGAGGATCCTGCGCCACTGGGGGTTTAGAGGGACCAGGCACCAGCTGGCAACGTCCGCACAGACCGTCCTGAGACAAATCCGCCCCGTCAACCCCTGCCGAACAGCGTCGGCAGGAAAACAACACAGGAGCCACGGAGCGCTCCTTCTCCTCATCAGACATGACACAAAACTTTTGCAATAAAAAATGTATCACCGAAAAGAGGTAAGGCGTATAACACCTGCAACACAAACAGCCCACAATCTGGTACTGAGTAGCACACCGCAGTATGTGACGGACCTCACAAATACGTAGATCTATATAAGTGAGGTATACAGAAAGAACACCCCTCCCCCACGCACCTGCGGGCCGTATGATAAGGAAAGGGATAGGTAAAAAGCTGACAGTAAGTAGAAAAAGCACAGACAGCAGCACTAGCAATAGTCACATACCATGCAGAGAAGTTATACTCACTGCACCTTCCGCTACAATCAACCTCCCAGATTCAGTGTCTGGGAGGGCTATAGCGTCTGGGAGGGCTATAGCGCTGCGAACACTGTCCTGATTCAGGGGAGAGGTACGCAGGGGGACTGGTCCACTGTATCCGCCTGGGAGCTCTGCGATGCTGCCTGGAAGATGGCCGCCGGAGAGCACTGCGGAGGAGTGGCCAGGAGATAACAGCCCAGCGACGCCAGCACACATGAGAGAAGACGCGCTGGGCTGAGGGGAGGAGCCACTAAAGCAGGGAAGGCTGCCTCCCCTGCTAGTACTAAACCCCCGGGGAAGCCGGTTCCCCGCCGGTACTTACACCCCGGGGGCCAGCGGTCACGCGGGGTATTCCTGAAGAGGGGGAGCCCGCCGCCGCTACTATCGCCGCCGGTCTGTCCCCAGAGACCGGCGGCTGAAAGACTGCATTTTCCCCCGCGGCTTACCTGGCCCCGTAGAATCCGGCAGCAGTCAGTGGGAGCTCCCGGAGCCACGCTAGTACTGACTCCGGGGTCCCGCTGCGATCCCCAGATCAGTACTGGCGTCGCAGCGCCAGCGGGGCTGTTGGAGCGCCAGCATGGACGTCCAGATGGACAGTCTTATGCTGCCGCTCTGAAGATAGTAAAAGATAAAATAATAAAATCTTCATTACAAAAAAATTAAATTAAAGCTTAGGGGCTGCTTATGCAGCCCCACTGCCCAGGGTGACCCGACTCCGGCCGGGCACCAACTAAACCTGAGGTGCCTGTGGTCAGGGGCGGGGTATAGAGGAGGACGGACCCAAGTGCATCCTGGGAGCAGCAAAGCTTTAACTGCGTGGTGCCCGTGGATCCAGATCCAGCTATACCCCAAGGTCAACCCTGTGGACCCTGAAGTAGAAAGACACTTTGAATAAGTCCAGTCACGTGGACGAAACGTTTCAGCGAGCTTCTTCTCCCTCCAGCTGATCCGACACACACCAGGGACCAGCGTGGATACACCGGCACCCAGTCCTTAGCTGCCGGCGTCCAGTTCTCTGCGCTCATTACTAAATCGGAGCACGGGTAGCAACCAACATGTTGACACTGATACCTAGCATCCCGACACTGCCAGTGCTCAGTTCCCGGTGCATGACTATATAGCAGTGAACAAGTACTGTATCACCACTGGACAATATACATCCGGAGTGACAGCACAGCGGCCGACTCAGCAGAAGCATCCCATTTGTCTGTGAACAGCTGGTGCTCTGCTCCCAAGACCTGGTACGGCACAGCCAGGTATTGTTGCTGAGGCACCAGACATTCTTTACTCATGAAGAGACTGCGTACACAAGTTACAAAGCCTGGAAACAAGCCAGACTAAAGAAGTGTTGATACGGGTTGCCTCCCCAATAACCGGTAATATTTTCCTTTTTCATACTAATATTTGATGTATGATTATCGGGTAATGAAGAGGTTCCCTGATATTTAACATTACAAGGTGGATATCACTTAAATTCTATGCACATGGATGACAGAGTTCTTATTAAGATTTTAAACAAAGTTGTTCTAATATTGGACACTGCTGTATCTAAAGAAAAGGCACATCTAAAAATACATCTTATCTCAATCTTTGTCCTACCCTACTAAATAAATAAGAGCATCTTTTTAGTCAGTGTAATTTATTTGTATGGTTTCATCAGGTGTTATTAAAATGTGACTTAAGGCGCACATCCACTAGGCGACTAGGGAAAGACTACGATTACGACATCGTAATCGTACCGTCGTTCCTCATTCCCTGCAGTGCCTGCACCTTCCCTCATCCCCGAACATCGCCAATTTGTGGTTATCGGCTGATTGATCAGCATGTTCAGGCGATGATTGATGTTGGAAACGACCAGCGGTAGCGTGCATCGCTGGTCGTTTCCGACATTATAGTGCACGATGAGCGATTGCACGATTACGATTTCGTAAACGTGCAATCGCTCATTAATATCGCCTAGTGGATGTGCGCCTTTACAGTTTGCATGTTCAATATTACCCATTAACATTACACTAACGTGCTAGTAATCCATTGTTTTGTGTTTGTACATGAGGATACAGTAAGTGCTACATATTGCATATTGGTCCAGCCAGATTGCGAAGGTAAAATATTTTTGGTGGGCTATATGATGCAGTGATCTAGCAAAGTTGGACTGAAATAAGATGGTGGTGAGGTCATTGTATATAATAGCTTATGGAGGTTATTGTGATTCAAGAATTTGATAAGCTTGTCTGAAGAAGTGAGTCTTCATAGAACAATTCAAGGTTTGGAGGCTATCAGAAAGTGTTGTGCCAAGGGAGGATATTCCACAGATATATATATAAGTCCTGTAACTGTGAATGGGAGCAGTTAATGACTGTGGATGACAGACGCAGTGCTGAGCAGAGGGGTCGAGTTGGGAGATATTTGGAGATAAGCGAAGCGATGTATGATGGTGTAGCTTTCTTGACAGCATTCTATTTAAGCAATTGTATTTTTATTTTTAATTTGGTAAAATACAGGCAACCAATGTTATTGACAGAGGGTGGTGCAGCAGAAGAACATTTTGTGGGGACAACTAGTCTAGCCGCTGAGTTCATAATATGGTTTAGGGGTGAAATTCTGTTGCAATAATCAATGTGGGAGATAGTGAGTGCTGTAATTAGTTTTTGCATTATTTTGGGTGAGATGTGTGTTTTCTGGATATGTTTCTTGCATGTATAGTAGCTTTATTCCCCACCAGTTTCTGTTTTTTTTTGTCTTGTTTTCTCCTACTTCTCTCTTTTATAGAGGTATTCAATATCGGAGAGAAAACATCGTTTTTGCATTAATATCGCACCTATGATGTCGTTATCGCAGGTTTTAGTTTTACACCGTATTCAATTTCAAAGACTTTTCGCAGGTTCGAAAAGTCTTTGAAAAAAAAGGGGATAACTTTTCACCATTGAATAGGTGTCGAAAAAAAGTGCAGAATTGGGGTTTAGGGGTGCAGGCTTAAAAAAAATAGCCTGCACCCCTGGGAATGACATTTAAAAAAGAACTGTGTCAAAAAAAGTTTTTTTAAAAAAATAGGGACACCCCAAAAAATTCATAAAAAAATTGGGGTGAAAAAAAAAAATGGGAAAAAATTGTTTAACAATAGGGAAATAGGTTCAGGGCTATTCTGCAGGTATGCGGCAGATGTTTTCTAGAATAGATTTATAGCGGCAGGTGCACAATTGCAGAATTTTTAGAAACTTACTTTAGGGACTTAAAAATATGCTAGTACCCATTTTCATGTACCCCAAATTTGATGGGACCACTTAGGTTATTTTTTTCATTTTTTTAAGTGCTCTTCTGCATCACTTCTTCAATGTCGGGAAAAAACACCTGCTGCGGCTATTTAAATCCCCGACTTTCATTTAAAGGCTATAACGGGGGTACCCATAGTGATCCCCCATGTTTTTACAACTTTAGGGGGGTCCTACAATTTTTTTAAGGAAAAATTCATAACTTTACGCAAATCCAACTTCGCAGGCTCCCGTTTTCATTAATTTCATATTGAATAAGGGGATAAGCGGGCGCGCGCCCGATACTTTAACGCAGGTAAAAGCTCCGATATGAAACGTAAACTTCGACAGCGAAGTTTACGTTTCATATTGAATACCCCTCTTAGTCTCCTCTCACCCCCTACTTGTTCTCCTCCTTTCTGTCCCCCTCTTATTCCATCTCTCTGTTCCCCAACTCTCTCTTTGCTTCTCTTTGTCTGTTTCTCATTCTCCCTCTGAAACTCTTTCTTTACTGATGCTGTATTTTTTAAATATCATTTTCTTAGGGATATCCTCCATTATTAATTAATATCTTTATTAATGGTTGCAAGGTCTTACCCAATTGTATAATAGCTGTGATAATTACTTTGACCTCTCTTAATCTACACATTAGTTCTCTATATAAGGGTTAAGGGTAGGTGTAATCAAAGTATAGTATCATAGACACGATTCATCTCAAGTAAAATATTTGTATCTTACCCTCTTCCAGCGCCGAAGAATCCTTCTTTTTATAACCGTTTACCAGTATAATAACAAATAAAAAGCTGTAAATAATTGAAAAGATGTTTTCGGCGCTAACCTTAATTAGAATAGAGGAAAGGAAAGTGGTAAAAGTAGATGTAATAGTGAAAAGAAAGTAGGGAAAAAAATATCCACTGTGTATGCTGTAGTAAAAAACAATTTTAATATACAATAGACATGTAAAAATATTTAAAACCATATGCCATACGTCATACATGAAAGGTCTGACAACATCAAAACATATATCATGGGTATCTATGTATAGGTAGCAATTGTTCATTCTTGACTGGTTTATCAATACACCAGTACCAATCAGTACAGACTAGGGATGTGCGCGGACCATTTTTGCTGGATTTGGATTTGGCTCTGATTCGTCATCCGGCTTTGGACTTGGATTTGGAATTGCCAAACCTGCCGTGACCGGATTTGGATTTGGATTTTTTACAAAAATTGCATAAAAAAGTTAAAATCACATAATTTGGGCTTTTTTAGTTCCTAGAATATTATTAACCTTAATAACATTAATTTGAAGTCATTTACAGTTAATTTAGACCACCTCACAGCTTACAATATTGTTTTCACCATTATTGGCCAAAGGCTGCAGTGAGCTGGCTGGTTTGTAAGCGACAGAGCAGCGGCACAGACACCACAGTTTAAAGCATATTTATGAAACATTGCCACACAGCAGTGGCAGAAATGAAAGGTAGTGCAAGATGGAAATGTTGTTGGGCCCTCCTACCCACCCAGTGGGGTACGACCAGCAGAGTCACAGTACTTGTATACACAGTGGCTGAGGCGGATTGGCCATTAAATTCATCGGTATGTTTCCCGTTGGGCCGACGGGACTGTGGGGCCGATGGTACCGTGAGGCCGCCTGTATCCCCTCCCCCAGTAACGCGTCACTGACTGTGGGCCTTGGATGATTGACAGCCCCGGCTTGTCAGCGATCCCGCCCCCTGTACCGCGTCTCTCGCGCTGGTCCTTCCTTGCATGACAGGCAGCCAACCCTGAATAGCCCGTCACTCACCCTAGGGGCTGTGCCTTTTTGATGATTGACAGCCTGTCAGCGCCTGTTAGCAGCCACGCCCCCAGTAGCGCATCCATCACTCTGGCGCTGGGTCATCCGTCCAGCGCATGATGCAATAGGGGCTGAGGGTAGGGCCATACAAGGGCTAACACACTTGTAGCTCCCACGCTCCGCCTCCCCTGCTTCTCTAATCAATAGGAATTTGGCTGGTAATGCACGTGACGTGATGTGATGACGTCACGCCACGCTTTGTGTGTGTGTGCAATGGCATGGCATCCCTGGGAGAAGAAGAGCCGAGGTGGAGAAACTGCATAATTAGCAGACCTTGGAGTACACCGATTTGGCTCAGTGATAGCTGCTGTCTGTTCCTGACAGAGGGGAAAGGTAAGCTGCTGCAGAGAAGGGTGAGAGTGGCTCTCTCTTTTACCATAGTCACAAATGAAGTATAATTGGCAAAACCCCAAATTTGTTGCATTCTCTTGCTCCAGTAAACTGCTTTGAAAAATATTTCCTTTAAGTCTCATAATAAAAAAGGGAATGTGTAGAATGTGTAGCTCCTCCTGTCCCCATCCCCTCTCTACTCCACCACCTCCTGTCCTGTTATACTTACTCCAAGCCTCCTGATCCCAGTGCTTTTCTCACCAATTACTGCGGTGTGCGCGTCACACCTAATGTGCATGGACGCTGGGGTGGGCACTGTGCACATTAGGTTTGAAATGACACAGCTACTACCTAATTTAGTTCAGGGTTAAGTTTTATAATGATATATATGTTTGTGTATATGTATTAGGGTGATTGTGTGCAATACACAGGATATTTACATACATTTAAGTACATGAACTCTTTCTACTTTCTATACCTTTTTAAAGTTTTAAATACTAAGACCCGTATTCAAATAGATGCGAAAAGCCGAGATCCGCGAAAAAGTTCGCCGATAATGGCTTTTCGCATGTCGGAAACTTATCTCCGTATTCAATTCCAACGACTTTCCGCGTAGCAAAATGACTTCTTGGGGGTCTGCAAGTATGGGTGAGGTGTTTTTAGGATTGCAGGTGTATGCAACAGGTGCGTTTTTCACATTTTTTAAAAACTCACTTTAGCGACTTTAAAATATGCTAGCACCCATTTTCAAGTACCCCAAATTTGACAGGACTACTTATTTCCACCAAAAAATACTGCTTATTGCCATTCTTCACCACTCTGTGTCGCACCTTAGAACATTACGTGATGGCTGTACTTTGGCATACCGTGGTATTCTACAACGAATGATACGATACGGCATGTAATACACCGCTTAACTGCTGGGTTGCGAGTTCTACACTGATGTAATACCATACTGTTAAATTGGATGGATATCAGATTCATGCAGTGTATTTGCATATTGCATGTTCGCACAACCAATTTTTTAATATCACATAAGCTCTCATAGTGTTCCCGCTAGGCTGTTTCAGCGGGGCGCCGCGCCCTGTCTTATTTCTGAAGGGAAGATAGCAGCCTGCCCTCCGGCGTGGAAGGTTCTGTCATCCACCCACGGGCCGCAGTGTCTCGCGGATGGGAAAAACGGCAGAGCGGAGGTCACTGCCGGTGAATGGAAGCCAGGCGCATGCGCCCGGCATCCATTCACAGTGACTGTAGCGCTTGGGGACTGCCCGGCATGTCTGTAAATGCCAGGCATGCCCCCAAGAGTGACGAAAAGGGGACGCGTCATAAAGACACGCCCCCTTTTCAGGTGAGCACACAAGTGCCCTAGCTCTAGGTCCGGCACCCTGCCCGCCGCTGGACCTAGAGTAAGCACTACTCTCAGAACAGGATGCAAATCAGTACACATACATAGCTGTACAGTAGTGTAATTGCCATGTTCTTATGACGGTATAACCGATACTATATATTAATGAGACGTACGCACACCTTTCAATGAGACGGGATGAATTATTCTCTAATGGTGGGGTTATGTGTTTACATGTACTAGTATAATATTTTGAAAGGAAGACACTTTTTTTATTATTAAAAACAGCAGCGGGTGGGTGGAGTGCACAAAGAATGAGCCCACTATTGACATTGTACACATTGTCTGCTGTAATTCGCAAACGTCACATCACATACACAACAGGTGCGGTTCTTGATATGGCTGGCGTGTGGGCTAGTGGTTTGGTGAATGCCTTGCAAAGTGCTTGTCCTGGGTTCGAGTTCTGGAAAAGGACAAATTTTATTTTTTAAATCTTCACTACAGGATTAAAAAAAAGATATTACTTGGTGGTGTGTGAGTGCTGTAATTTATACAGAAACCAAAAAGACACACTCCCAGCATTGCATAAACACCGGGCAATTGAAGTTCAGTATTTTTATCAAAGCCTACTGACCATAGTGGATTAAGACTTCATGGGCAGCATACTAATTTGGGCCATTTTCACACCCCTTTTTGTCAAAAAAGAAAATGCAAAAACAGGTTAGAGCATTAAGGAGCCCTCAATGGCCTCTGGGTCCTAAGCAAGTGCTTAAAGTACAATATGGATGATCCTATTATGGTTCTAACGAAATTGACTCTGATATGTGCATTTGTAAAAATTAAAAGGTAAGCTGTACTGGGGCAGAGACTGCTGTGTTTTATTGTATTGTTCTACATTATATGATGGGATAGTAAAAGAATAATATTAGTGCAAGGCTATCCAATTTGTGGCCCCGTATCGGAGTGGAGTGTTCCAGGCTTACTTGTTTTGCTTCTACGTGTCTGATAATGAATCTCTAACTGATTTATATTACATAGTGGGTCAGCATGAAAGGCTAACGCTGCACCATCTGTTGGGTCTGGCTTATCATTCTGGCATGGGATGGATTTCTCTCTGTATTAAGGGACTGATTCAGAGATAGGCACTATAGCACAGCCACTACGTCTTTGTGAAATTATGCTAGAACCACAGGAGGCATCTTAAGCAAGGAGACACCCACTGGAGGCTTCTCTGATCCGCTGCTGCATCTGAGGAGGCAGCATCAAAACAGCTGCATGACCATCTGACATCTGAGCCCCCCCCCCATTCTTTGGGACGCTTCCTGTCCCCGCCCCCAAGTGCCAGCAGCATGTCAATCATGATGCGGCTTTTGGGGCACAGTGAACAATCTTGCAGTAGAAGACCTGCACATGCACACATTTCTAATCCTGCTGTTGGCTCCACCTACAGTTGATTTGGTGCCGCCCACGTGGGCCACTTCCAGAGATTTTTCCAGGGCCACTTTTAGTCCCCAATCCGCCCCTGCACAGTGGGCTACGGCCCAAGGAGTCACAGTGCATGTGAACACATAGAGGTACTGCCCAAGCAGTCACGGTCCTTATACACACAAAGTCACGGTGCTTATAGTCTTTATACACACAGAGGGCTACTGCCCAAGGAGTCACGGTGCTTATACACACAGAGGGCTATTGCCCAAGGGAGTCATAGTGCTTATACACACAGAGGGCTATTGCCCAAGGAGTCATAGTGCTTATACACACAGAGGGCTATTGGCAAGAAGTTACAGTGCCTGTATACACAGTGGGGTACAGCACCAAAAAATAATTTTTGTTTTTTTATTTTTTAAACTTTTAACTTGAAAGGTTTTTTTTTACTTTTTTAAACATTTTTTTTTCTTTACACAGCCACTTGTGAGTCTCGACACAGCCACTTTAATCAGCAGAGTATAGCGCAGCATACTTCAGCGTGCAGTGTGCCCCCTATACAGTCACTTTACCAGCACAGCCACTTGTAAGTCTGGACATAGCCACTTTAATCAGCAGAGTATAGCGCAGCTTACATCAGCATGCAGTGTGTCCCCTTAAACAGTTACTTTGCCGGCACAGCCACTTGTGTGTTTCTGGACACTTTCAGCAGAGCAGTGCGCAGTGTGCGGTCTCGGCACCTTATATAGAGGCAAACTCTTGCGAGAATCCGACGTCAGGAGGATGACGTTCGGCCTCGCAGTGGGATCCGAGTCAGGCGGGATTTCACAGAATCCGAACCGCTCATCCCTAGTACAGACTACACGCAGTCCAAAACGTAAGTACCTTAGTGCTAATCACTGCCCATATGTGTACATATAGGTAATACTACAGCAGTGGCTCTTTTGTTGTTGTGATACGGCTCGGCAGTACAATGGCCTCCACTGCAATTGTAAATGCTGTCCTCTGAAGCGAACAGAGGCTAAAGAAACCCCTGATCGCTTCAGAGAGCAGCTTTCCTAGCGATGCAGTGTGCGGGTGATGTCATAACGTCATGAGCGATGTCAGGAGCCTGCTGGATCCAGTTAGTTCTAGTCAGCGACAGCAGGAGCCCTGGCAGCGTAGATCCGGCGATGAGGTAAGTACTGGGGGCACTACTTTTGGGGGCACTGCATATGGGGCACAGCTACAGTGGGCCCTGCATATGGGGCACAACTACAGGGAGAAATGTATATGGGGCAAAACTAGAGGGGGCACTGCATAAGGGGCACTACTACAGGGAGAATTGCATAAGGAGCATTACTATAGGGGGCATTGCATAAGGGGCACTACTACAAGGGCATTGCATAAGGGGCACTACTACAAGGGGCACTACATAATGGGCACTACTACAGGGGACACTGCATAAGGGGCACTACTACATGGGACACTGCATAAGGGGCACTACTACATGGGACACTGCATATGGGGCACTACTACTGGGGGCACTGCATAATGGGCACTACTACAGGGGACACTGTATAATGGGTACTACTACAGGGGACACTGCACAATGGGCACTACTACTGGGGGCACTGCATAATGGGCACTACTACAGGGGACACTGCATAAGGGGCACTACTACAGGGGACACTGCATAAGGGGCACTACTACTGGGGGCACTGCATAATGGGCACTACTACAGGGGACATTGCATAATGGGCACTACTACAGGAGACACTGCATAATGGGCACTACTACACGGAGCATTGCATAATTGGCACTACTACAGGGGACACTGCATAATGGGCACTACTACACGGAGCATTGCATAATTGGCACTACTACAGGGCACACTGCATAATGGGCACTACTACACGGAGCATTGCATAATTGGCACTACTACAGGGGACACTGCATAATTGGCACTACTACACGGAGCATTGCATAATTGGCACTACTACAGGGGACATTGCATAAGAGGCATTCAAAAATGATTGAAAACAAGGATTGTCAAAAGTAATAAAAAATTACAGCAAAGTAAAACGGTAAAAAAAAATGTATATTGGGAAGATTATGTAAATTGTGTGTTTTCAATGTGCTGGGCGTGACTTAAATCGAGGGTGTGACACAAGGTACTGCTATAGCAAATGTCATACCAAAGGCGTGCGCACAAAATGGGGTGTGTCCTAGTGACATGCTATCGACTAACTTGACTACAGTTATTTTTTGGCTCTTTGCCTCTGACTTGTTGGCCACCCCTGTAATACTATATACATAAGGGCAGTGATTAGCACTAAGGTACATATGTTTTGGACTATGGGCCTGATTCTGACCCGGTCGCAAGCGCTGTGCATTCGCAACCGGGTCGATGGTGGCCCAGAGCGCATGCGCACGATGGAGCTGGCTCCATCGTGCACATGCGCGAGACCCGGATAGTGACGGGCAATCCGTCGCTCCGGGTCTCGTACCAAAGGGGGCGTGCTGTCGATGTTGAGTGACAGCATGCCCTCTTTGGTGGGCGGGCCCATGGGAGTGGCTGCCCAAACGGAGGCGTTCCCATGTGAACGCCTCCGTTTGGGGGCGGCCCCACTGACATCACGAGTGTTTGGGGGCGGCCCCACTGACATCACGATGTTTCTCCCACTGACATCACGAGTCTGTTAGAGCCGAAATCTCTCTGGGGCTTGTGGCAACGAGACCCTAACACAAGGGTCTCGTCGCAAGCCCGATGGTCGCAATGGTTAGAGCGTCCGGCTCTGAATCAGGGCCTATGTGTAGTCCTTATTGATTTGCACTGGTGCATTGATAAACCTTGATAAACCATTCAACAACGAAGGGATGCTACCTATAGATACCCATGATATAGGTTTTGATGCCTTGTCGGACCTTTCATGTATGATGTATGGCATATGGTTTTAAATATTTTTACATGTCTGTCTATTGTATATTAAAATTGTTTTTTACTACACCTTACACAGTGGATAATTTTTCCTTACTTTCTTTTCACTATTACATCTACTTTTCTTACCACTTTCCTTTCCTCTATTCTAGTGAAGGTTTGCGCCGAAAACATCTTTTCGATTATTTCTATATATAAACTAGTAGAGGAATCTGGTTGGTTTTGTGGCTGCAACCGATTTATTTCTCCTATTTTTAGAAGTTGCGCAAATAATTCAATCCATTTCACATTGCAAATAAAAAGCTGTGTTTGGAAGCAATCCAGAATTAACCTATATATACTGCAAAAGCCTTTGTTTCAAAAGTGCGAAACTGCAGTTGCGTTGTAATATGTCCGGTAAAAATTAGTCTTCCGGATTTTCACACTTATCTAGTAATAATTTCTAAAAAAAAAATGCTGATCTAAAAAAGCTTAGCAATTACAGAATGTAACGCTGAAATGCCTAGCAATGTGTTAATCAGTTTAAATGCTTGCTGCTGAGAGCCTGGGAATATAAGCATGTGCAAGTCTTTTTTCTCTGTAGCATCCAGTAATTTTATTGTGTTTTTAACAGCCATGAGCCCGGTCAAAGAATGGTGTTTCTTAATATACTGTACTTGTATTTTATGCCCAGCATCTTGCCTTTGATATCTGCCCATTTCCTGAATTTGAACAATGTATTCCGAAATAGTAGATATAACAAGTTACTCTTCTAAAGCACCTATCAGTTAATAAAAAAATATGTGGGCACTATTTAAATAATTAGGGCATTTATTCTTTCTTTGTAATGGCATACCTCCCAACATGACCCATTCCAGGAGGAACAAAACGCTCAGTTCCTGGACTTACCCTCTTAATGTATGATTGCGTCACTTGTATTCAAACACCTTTCTTATCAATTAACTAGTTAAAAGGTGACAACAATGATAAATTCAGAGGGAAGTCCAGGAACATAACATTTTGTCCCTCCTGGAATGGGTCATGGTGGGAGGTACAGTATGTAAAGCATACTTGCCGACCTTTTTACTACCTCTTCCAGGAGGCAGCCAGATCGGCAGTGTGGGGGGCAGGGTTCGGCAGAGGTGGGCCTGTCTGGGGCAGAGCTCGGCTGAGGAGGGCGGGTCTGGAGATGTAAGGACTTCGTCATTGTAGCCCCCCCCCCCCCCCTGTTATGCAATGCAGAAATTACCGACATTGTGGAGTGTGGGGGAGAGCAAAATGTTGCAATTCAACAGGAATTGCGTCATAGGCCATCAGTGAGGTGGGCGGCCGGTTGACCCCAGCCCACAGTAGACTTGTCCACCTTTACGGGTGGCAGGGAGCGCCGCCCAATTTTCTGAGCCTCCCGGCCATTCCGGGAGGGTAGGTAAGTATGATGTTAAAGTAGAAAAATAAATTCAAGAGTATTGGTGCAAATGTAAAAGCAGAATAAAATCAGAATAATATAGCATGACAATCTTGGCTTTCCATTTACTTTTCAGCAGGCTGACTATTTAAGGGTAACTCCACCTAAAGTGTTATTAGTGCAGTATAATTGCTTATTTCTTTATGTTGATGAGTAGTTGAATATCAAACAGCGCTATATGAGTTATAGCTTGGATAAGAGACTTTGCAATGCTGGAGAGGACAGGTTCCGCTCAGCTATGTTGGAGCCTTAGCATTAACCCTTGCAGTATTGCTAGCTGGGGAAGGGTTGGTTAAAAATGTTGAAGAAATCTTTTACGTTATCAGCTCGTATAACTTGCATGATACTTTGAAATGTGGGATATTGTCTGTATTGCCCATTGATATCATAAAATGATCATGTACACATACCAATGTTATAGAGTTTTGCATAATTTAAGGTAGTGTATGAATTTTTTTTGCTACATAAAATGTTAATTTTTACAGGACTGTGGCGTACCTCCCAACATATACAATTCATGACTCTAAAGAGGGTGTGTGGCTGCATCACAGTGAGGGTGTGGCCATACCTGGATGTGTGCCTAGAAGTTTAAAAGCACTATACTGTTCTGTCATCCCCTCTAAATGCCCAATCATTGAGGCTGGCAGCAGTGTCAGGTGTGCGCATCACCCTTTAATCACTGCTCTGCTCCCAGTAATGAACCAGAGTGAAGTGCCCAACTTTCAAGCTCTATCAGAATAGTGGGAAAGTCTGGACTGTTTCTTCTAAATCAGTGAAGTAGGCATGTTTTACTGATTTGAGACACTTTTCTGGCAAACCAACTGTGAATAATTTATATTGTACACCATGGTACTGCCATTTCCACTGCTTTTCTTGTATTTTATTCGACCTTAGCAGACTGCAAATAGTAACTTGTAAAAGGAAACATCAGGCTCATGTATGTCACAAAAAGCATATGGAATAGGGGGCGTGGCTTAAACGCCAGGCAGAGAACACCATTGAGCTCTGTCTGAGGAGAAACTCTTTTCCAATACTGCCACCACTTTATTTGGCGACCCTGCCTACACATCGTACCTACCTTTCTTACTTACCTGCCATTCCCGGGAGACTGACTCCAGAGCTACTCAAGAGTGTCCTGAGCCGCTGCTCTCCGGAGGCCTGCTCCTTGCAGTCCGGACGCAGCCCCAGCATTGCTGCACCATCTCAGCAGGACCTTCCTGCAGAAGTCGCCTGTTAAGCTTCATAGCTGCTGTCCACCATTGTCCCCTTGCCACTGATCAAGCATACTCCCATCTGTGACACTAGCGTTGACAGCAGGTGACACTGCCCTTGTTGCCAACCGCCATAATGGAGATTCAGCGGCCGCAGCGGTATTACAGAAGATTGTAGCACAGCCTGTTACATTACCCACATGCAGCAGCAAGGTTTTTCTTCTGTTTATTCCAGGACCTGTTTTGCTCTCATTGCCCAAATTGCTTTACAATTATCTACACTACAGCACTATGTCTACATTTGGACATTATAAGTATTGAATCCTGCTGATGGGGTCTCACCCACCTGCTCATATATGTGACTATTTTTTTTTCTCTCCTCCATATACTATACTGTACATTTACTATATCTTGCTTCTGCAGTACATTTACTTTTTATTCCTATTACACTCTTCCCTGTCAGGAAATGGATACATTTGTTATGTCTCCTGCTCCTGCAAGAGGTCTACGGAACAACAAAAAAGGTCTGACCTTCCCCCACTATACTCTTGCTTGCCGGGTCATTTTTGCAATTAGAGCCATCCCTCCCTAGCGGCCGTGATTGGGGCACCATCACCTACACCCCAGGCTACTTCTGGGCTCCCAGCTTCCAGGCTGGCATTTGTTGATATGTACTGAGGACCTGATTCAGACCCGGTCGCTAAGTTGCGCTCGCTCGCTCTGAGCGATTTTGCGTGCGTTAGCCAGTCTTTGCGGTCTGATTTTGGTTGCTCGTAAGCCACTATCAGGTCACTACTTTGAGTGACAGTGCCGTTTGTGGGTGGTAACAGGGGAAGGTGCTTGTAAATGGGGGAGTGGTGTTGTGGATGCAGGCGTGTCAGGCCGCCAAAACGCTGTTTAAAGGACGTACATAATTAGCAAAGTAGCGTCATTGTACACGTCACCTGCATGTATTTCAGCCCGCACTGATCGCAGTGCTTGCAGCGGGGAAAGGCAACCTCAAGGGCTGTGTCGAAGCTGGATAATTGGCTGAGACAAGATCAGTTAAAAATTAGATCGGAGCGACGCCATTTTGCGAATGGCCGCCCAGCTCCATTTTAGCGAAACTCACACTTAAGTACATACGGCGATGCTATTATTAGCATTGTGCGATCGCATATCTCATCATACCCCATATAGACATTAAATACGCACAGTTGCGCTGTTAACACCATACGCACATTAGCGACTGCATAATACCTCGCGTACGAACGCTGTTTATTAGCTTAATGCGTACACAACTGCCCCAAGTTAAAAGTCCTTACTACATAAATACAGACAGTCACTAAAACATACAAAGGGATCAACCCTGCAAAACACGTACCATGGTGAACTGTAACTAGCGTCTTTTCCCAAACCCCTAATACTTACACACTGCACACTTACATAAAAGGTTCCATAGCTTCAAAGTGTAATATTCAAGGTTTATTCATTTATTACTAATGTTGTGAAATAAAGATTATTTGATATCTAAGGTTTAGTATATGATAAGCAGACCGTGTTTGGTGTTGTACTTATCTACTCTGTCTCAACAGCTTCCCGGTGTCATCGGTGAGAAGATCGCAACATGCGTCCGCAACTTATGGACTGTAGAGAGTTAAAACACTAAAATGTACTATGTAATATTAGCAGCTTAGATTTGCATGCAGCGGGAAAAAGGAGACAAAAGGCTGTCGGAGGCTGACCTGTGTCCATTTGAATTGACCTGTTAACTGTCCTGTAACAGAAGCATCGTGATGGAGAACCAATGGAATCATGCCAAACTTGCCTATTGTATTGCCTATCCCTGTAAGAGTATATATGTGCGCTCTCTGACCCCAATTGGGAGGTTTCTTGCTGATGCCGGTATCTGGTCCCAGAGCGCGTGCGTATGTAACAACTGTACCTTGGGTCTGTATGATTTATTTGCGCTAAATTGTCTTTACATCACAGCGTGTAACCTACTCTTTTTATGTTGAATAATAACCTTTTGTGCGTTGGAAACACATTCAAAATCTGAAGGCATTTATATACTATATGACTCATTATGCTAATAGCAATAATTTTAGAAGGTATAGGCAGGATCGTATAAAAGTGTAGAAGGTATAGGCAGGATCATACAGAGGTTTTCACTAGGTATCGATAGTTGGGTGCTCGACGTGTTAATCACGCAACCGGTCTGTAACACTCGGTATCAAACTCTCAGCAAAAGGGTGGAGGCGCCTAGCAGGAGAACGCATTGTGCGTTCTGAATCTGTTACCACCATTGTTGCTGAGAGTACGCTACCTGTCACTGTGAGCGCTGATTGAGAATCCAGGGACGAGGGAGGAAAAAGTTTGTTTTCCTTCGTCGATAGTTTTTTGTTATGTATTTTGTTTTGTGTGTTAAAAAGGGGAAATCGCATTATTGCGTACGCAGCTAACTCGCATTATTGCGTTCGCAGCTAAGTCGCAATATAGCATAAGAGTCATAATACGGTTGTGTAGTAGTTGCATTATTGTGTATGTGACTAGTCGCACAATAGCGTATACGTATTTCCGGTCTTGCTGCCACTTGTTTTAAACAAAGCCTGAGAGATTACATTATCAATTGTTGCCAATAACTGAGTTAATGTGTATTTTTCTGCGCAGGAAAAAAGTGTGTAACAGTGAGTATTTTTTTAGGGTGTAACACGGTTCCAAAATGTTAAGGGTATCGTAGGACCCTTAAGTGCTAGGCGTAACAAGCGGCCTAGTGACTCGGTAGCAGCTTACCATTTACTTTACACAAGGCAGTTGTATGGGTTGTTATTTT
The DNA here is from genome assembly GCA_031769625.1 of Taudactylus pleione. Lineage (NCBI taxonomy): Eukaryota > Metazoa > Chordata > Amphibia > Anura > Myobatrachidae > Taudactylus > Taudactylus pleione. The sequence goes on from JAUIMM010000006.1 coordinate 25,525,965, forward strand.
TGTTAGGGTTTGGCTCTCAGTGTGATTACAGTATTCAGTAATCGGTTAGGCTTATTTGAGCACTGTAATTGAACTGCATAGTTTTGGCTAAACTGTGATTGTGAACTGATGAGAGGGTGGACGAATTCAACTGGAAAACAAAGGGTATTTATTTTCCCCTAGCGGTTGAAAGGTAGTCAAAAAGGGATTTCTGCGTGGGAGCAGCTTTTCTTCCATAGGTGAGTGGAGGCGTCTAGAGGTCTTCCATAGGGTGTGTGGATACACCCTTTTTCAAAGACGTCCACAGGTAAGTGAAAGTATCTTTATTGTCTTTCACTAGTTTAAATCTTTATTGAAAAACATAGGGGTTGTGCCAGGATGGGAGCCACGCAAACAGTAGAGATGTTAGACAATGATGTGCTGCTAATGGAAGCGCCGCTTGGATCGGCACGCCGTTTTATGCATGCTAGGTACGGTGCTTATGCAATTCGGTACTGTGATGTATGGTTTAAGATGACGATAAATAGTGTAAGACCATTTCCCAGACTTGGTAGCTTTGATAAGGATGTATTGAACAATGTCCGAGATCACATCAGTCTGGTGCGTTCTCGAGTGAAAAAGGTAAAATACAACGAATGTTTAAAATTATGGTAGAATGAAGGGGATGTGTGGCTTAAAGGTGTGCAAGCGACGCAAAGCATCGCGAGCACGTTACCATAAAGTACATCCGCAGCGCTAACTTGCAATGTGTGTGAGCCGCGAAATGGCGCACACATGCAGCAATGTAGCATTGTGGAAGGTATTGCCAGTGGTTCATGCGCACCACCGCCGCCCTATGCTGACGGAGGTGCAGGTACAGTTGTTGAAAGAACTCAGAAAAATTTAACAAGTAATTTCTACCCTCTCTTAAGTAACCATAAGGAAAATGTTTATGATGTGGATGATGAGCCTATTGTTATGTATGCCATTTCCCATGCTGTACACATGTTAGATGCTCCACCACGGCAATCACAAGTGGTGCCGCCATCTCCATCAGTGATAGTACAGGAAATGTTAACATCCACTGCATCCGTAGAGGAATTTGTTAACCCTATACGTAGCAGTAATAGACTAAACCTCCAGCCAGGTAATAGGGTCAAAAGTAGCAGTGCGGCTGGTCTGCATCCTATCCGGACAATAACTGTTCCGAATGGGAATGCGGATGTGAACGGTGTAGTGCCCACAAGTAAAGTAGCAATGCATTGTCCTTGGACAAGAGCGGAGCTAAATTTCATAATGAATGATTTCCCCGATCCCAAAAAGAAATTAGCCAAATGTCAAAGATTTTTGAAAAACTTGGGTTGTTCTCACGAGCCAACCAATAAAGATTGGCGAGTGGTGTTAAGGGCCTGTCTTCCACGCAATACCGATGTGACAAAATTTATCACGGATTGTGTATTGGATGGAGATGTTCCTTTAACAGACGAAATTAACCAAGGTAACATTTTCCACATTGTAACTCAATTATGTGTATATTTTCCAATAGTAGTCAACTGGAGCAAAATTTTCACCATAAAACAAAAAGAGAGTGAATCTGCAGAAGATTATTGTAACCGGGCTCTGCAGGCTATCACCCAGTACACTGGGTTAGAAGATATTCAAGATAGCACTCACCACAGGGGAATAATTGTCAATGTACTCATGAACCTAAAGACCCGGGTTCAGACCTCACAGCCTGGTTGGAGGGGAGTCACTGTAGACACCCTCATAGAATCCGCAATTGAACATGACAAGAACATCTCTAAATAGAGAGAGACCCAGAGCGAGAAACTAATGGCTGTTAGTATCCAAGCTCTAGAAGGAATGACTGTAACATCACAGCCAGCAGACACACCTGCACCTGAACAGTTACACGTCCTCACTAACCCTACACCACCGCAAACACAGCCCTATCCCACTTATCACACACAACCACAATTCCCGTACTATCCACAAACCCCATATGTCCCTCAATATCCTCTCCCTCAATAACCTTACCCATACCCACCACCTTTCCCTCCTGCTCAACCCACACAACAATCCTTTCAACCAGCCAGGACATGTAAGTAAGAACTGTACAGCAAAGAGGGTAGGACCCCCAAACCAGGGAGTACCTGGATATCCCCATAAAGGATATACACAGAGACCAGCAAATGTCCCAAAGGCACCAGCTCCAATTGTGGCCATTAATGCTTTATTGGAGAGTGGGAGCCAACGCTAGGGGTCAGGTCATACCTGTAGTCTACAGATAGTCAGGTTAACGGGAAGTACTGGGGAACAACCGGTAATGATGGTTGATGTAGCTGGTACTAAATATCCTTTTCTTGTAGACACAGGGGCAACCAGGTCAGTGATAAAACCTTCTGTTAATTTGCAGGTAACCAACGAGACAGCACCAGCAATGGGCGTAATGGGTAAAGTGCAACATTATCCTTTAACAAAATCCACAGAGGTCACTATCGGGGCCATTTCATACCAGGCATTCATTTCTCCTGGCAGCGGCGACCCCTACTAACCTACTGGGAAGGGATTTGTTATGTAAAATCGGATGTGTCATATACTGTACCCCTGATGGTGTATTTTTTAGATATCCCAGAGAGAGTTGCGCATGAGGTGAGGGATATGTTGGACACTCCCCAAAGGATAATGTATCACTCTACCGGTTTAAGTGAAAATCCATCTCAGGTAGATCAAATGTTATCCCAAATTCCAGATTCACTTTGGACCAAGGATGGACAGGACACTGGATTAATGGCAAACGTAAGTCCCGTAATGGTAAATTTAAAAAGCGGTAGGCAAGCTCCAAAAATTCCCCAGTACTCATTAAAACAGGAGGTAGAATTAGGGGTTTATCCCATAATTGAGCAATTGTTACAACAGGGAATTTTAGTTTGTACAGCTAGTGTAGCCAACAGTCCCATCTTTCCGGTAAAGAAGAGTGGTGGGAGGGCTTATAGGCTGGTACAAGACCCTAGAGGTGTTAATAAGGTGGTAGAGAGCCAATTTCCCATAGTGCCAAATCCAGCAGTCATTCTCATGCAGATCCCACCAAATGCAACCTATTTCACTGTCATTGACCTCTATTCTGCTTTCTTCTCTGTGCCTCTTCATCCTGACTGTCAGTACCTATTCGCTTTCCCATACAGGGGTGTACAATATACATGGACACGATTTCCCCAGGGTTTCATAGACAGCCCCAGTATCTTCCCAGGCCTTTATTGTTATGTTCTGATTCGTTTATGTCATGTTTAAATGATTCTAATCTTTTGTTTCTTCATCTCTTGCAAACAGGACACAAGGTTGCCAAGGACAAGCTACAGCCATGCCAGTCCAGGGTTAAATATTTGGGACACTGCCTAACTCAAGGGTTACGACATCTCACAAATTACAGAATCCAGGCCATACAGAACATGACACTGCCGCAGAACCAACAGCAAATTCATACCTTCAAACCTGGATCCCAGGTTTTTCTATTTTGGCCTTGCCATTACAGGACTTAGCACCTCATTCAGAGTTGGTCGAAGCGCCCGCACAGTCGCACGGGAAAAGGGGCCGGATATGCAAATGATTCCCTCGCAAGTTGCATCCCTAAATTTGGATCGGTAGCTGGCCGACCAAGGGGAGGAAGCGGCCGGAATTCAAAAAAATACGCCCCTTCTCATACGCATTGCACGTCATCTCTGGGCATTTAAGGATTAATCGAGACCATCGGGAACCATCGGAACTGGTCGTAGAGCTTAAGGTTGACCATACCCTCTCTTAAGCTCTACGATCATGTCAGTGTAAAAACCTCCCATGTCACATGTGCCATGACGCTACTTTGTTAATTATGCACTACCATAAACCGTATGCACTCCCATAAAACGCCGTTCGCATAATTAGGCACGCCTGCGTTCGGATCTCCACTCCCCCGTTTTCAAGCACCTTCCCCTGTTACCACCCACAAACGCCTCAATCTGTCACTCAAACTACCGACCTGGCTGTGTTCAAGGAGAGAGAAATTTCTGATCGTAGCGGCTAGTTTGCGCACGCGCATTGCGAACTTTACGCATACGCAGTATAGCGAACATCGGTGGCGTACGACCGTGCGGCCGCTTCGACCGGCTCTGAATATTGTCAGAGCCCGACCGTGTCATAAACACAGAGAAGCAGAGCAGGCTTTCCTTAATCTTAAGGATAGTATGACAAAAGCACCTGCATTGGGAGTACCTGATTATGAAAAACCTTTTGATTTGTATTGTACGGAAGCCGATGATTGCACAGCAGGTGTCCTCACACAAAAACATGGTGATGCCTGTAGGCCCGTAGCATACTACAGTGCACAATTGGACACTGTGGCAAGATCACTCCCAATGTGTTTAAGAAGTGTAGCAGCAACTGCTCTATTGGTCAGTAAGAGTGAGGATGTGGTACTAGGCCATGATATGATTGTCTATACTCCCCATGCTGTATCTGCTCTGCTGAACTCTGCCCAAACCAGACACGGCTCTTTGCCTAGATTTACCAAGTGGGAACTAGCTCTAATAGCCCCTGCAAACATCACTGTTAAACGATGCAGTACGTTAAACCCAGCAATGTATTTACCATATGTGCAACGTGATGCGCAAAGGGTGGAGGGAGACAGGTTGTGGCACATGATTGTATGGAATATCTGAACCAGACCTTTACTGCAAGACCTGACATACGTGACACACCTTTAGAGAATGTGGATGTGACATTTTACACGGACGGGAGTTGTCATAGACAAACAGACACAGGTGAGTTGTGTACAGGTTATGCTGTTGTAATTAATGAAGACATCATAGAAGCTGAACCTTTAGGACCACCACACTCGGCACAAGTGGCAGAACTGGTGGCACTAATGAGACCGTGTGAGCTAGTGGAAGTTAAGTCTGCTAATATCTATACTAACTCTAGATACACCTTCAGAGTAGTACACGATTTCGGTGCCTTATGGCGTCTGAGAAAATTTATGACAGCAGCAGGCAAACCAATTGCACATTCCAAACATATAAAAGGACTATTAACAGCAATCCAATTGCCAAAGGCAGTGGCAGTAATTAAGTGTAAAGCCCATAAATCCCATGAGGATGATCCGGTGTCACTGGGCAACAACAGAGCAGACGAAGCTGCAAAATGGGCAGCAGGGTTAAAAATGAATGTACCAACGGAACAAATGATATCTTTTAAAACAATTGATATGCTGAAATTAAATGAGATGCAAAATTTGTGTTCTACCCAGGAAAAGTCAGTCTGGAAGTCCAAGAGATGTGGACAAGAGTCCTCTGGACTCTGGAGGGACGGACAAGGTAAGGCAGTACCTCCCAAGGCATATTACCCCAGCCTAGCTGAGGCAGCACACGGTCTGACTCATCTGGGAAGGCAAGGTATGTGCAAATGGTGAGAGCATACTGGTGTGCACCGGGTTTCTGTTCTCAAGCAGAAAAGAGAGCAATGTCCTGTCTGACCTGCTTGAGGAAAAACATTGGGAAAACGATCCCTACCAAACCATCCCACATTCCACCGACTGACGGACCTTTCCAGGTGATACAAATCGATTTCATCCAATTACGACCCTGCAGGAATCTCAAGTATGTATTAGTGTGCGCTGACATGTTTTCCAATTGGGTTGAGGCCTACCCAGCTGCCACTAATACTGCTGCGTTTACTGCCAAGAAAATTGTACAGGAGTTTGTATGCAGATATGGTATCCCTAAAATTATCGAGATTGATAGGGGTACTCATTTCACAGGTGATGTTTTCCAAAATATGTGTAAGCTGATGGGTATTAATAGTCGACTTCAAACCCCCTACCGACCGCAAGCCAGTGCCAAGGTAGAGAGGATGAACGGGACTATTAAAAATAAATTAAGTAAAGTCATGGCAGAGACTGGACTAGGATGGCCAGAAGCATTACCGTTGGTCCTTCATAGCATAAGGACCACTCCTAGACCCCTCTAAATCTGTCCCCCTTTGAAATACTGTTTGGTAGAAAACCTCATTTGATTATAAGTCCGCAGGAAGATTTGAAAGGCAACAACAAGGTAACTGTAAAGTATCTTATATCAATGACTAAACAGTTAAAACAGCAACAGCAGAAACTGAAATTGTTGTTCCATGATATGCCTGAAACTAACTGTCATGATGTTGAACCTGGAGAATATGTTATGATCAGAAATTTCTTGCGTTCAGGTTGTTTGACTGATCGTTGGGAAGGTCCGTATTAGGTGTTGCTGATGAGTGCCACATCTTTGAAGGTGGCTGAGTGAGATACCTGGGTCCATTCCACTCACTGCAAAAAGGTTCAACCAACCGGTGGAGAAACGAGGCGGAAACAAGGCCGATAACGTGGACCTGTCGATCGCGAGCTTGTTCCAGGAGGATTAAAAGGTTGAATTGAGATACCTGAGCTAAAGAAATTTGCAGGTCCTTGCTGCGGCGATGGACTGGTCTGCTGTGTTCATTTTTATATTCTCTTCCAGAGTTTCCATCATCCTGGTTTGCTCGGGGATTTCTGGTTTCTGTGATGGGGGACCGATAGAGGAGATGGGAGCTGATGGCAGTGCTGATGGAGTGGAGTCAAAAGGAGGAGTGCTATGCCAATCAGGGGAGTGTTTGACCAATCTTAGTACTGTAATTGTTAAGAGATCTGCTATTTTGGATACTCGGGGACAGTGTAAAGGTCTATCATCTGAGGATTATTGTATGTGTGAGTTCTGTGGGTCCGTAATTGATGAGAGATGCATCCAACGGTGTCAACCCAAGTATAATCAGTATTGGGGTGGGTATCCTTTAGAGGATTATCACACCTTGGTTGGCAAAATTTTGAACCAAGCCGACTGTTGAGTGTGCTCTCACGTGCCCCAAGGACAGTATAATGTAGGATTAGTGCCATTCCCTTTAAATATCTCTGAAATTTTAGAATTGCAAAAAGGGAAGACACTGGACGGGAAATTTCTTAATACCAAACCACCCCATTTTAAACTGCACCAGTACCAAGTAGATAAAACACTTTTATGTTTAAACATCACCAACTCCAATGAGTCCAGGAAGTCGGGAGGTGACTGGAAATAATCAGACGATGACCTTCTCACAAAGAGCTGACCGTGAGCCTATGAATTATGAACTATTACGCAAAATTAGATCAGGTGGAAGAAACTTCCGATATAAATATACACGAAGCAATACCAAAGAAATGGTTGGTAAATACCAGAAGGGTACTTTGCTAAGGTTATACAACCAGAAACATGTATTCGCCAGATGGGAGAACCTGAGATAGGGAAATGTGTTTAATGATAATGATGCATACTATTCCTTATGTTCTCCCCGACGATGCATACTTTATATGTGGAAGGAAAGCGTATAAGTGGCTCTCTCCGAGTTCCGAAGGTTGGTGTTACCTGGGAAGAGTAGCCCCAGAGGTTATGACCCTTACACATGTTGAAATGCTTGGTATTCATAAAAACACACCATCACCGTATCTTCCCACGCAGTTTGAACACAGAGGCAAAAGAAATATGATACCTGGTGATGTGTATAGAGCTACACAGTTAATTAGTGAGACAACTGGCTTCCAAGTTTTAGTAGCATTGGATCCCACCAGGTTCGCTCGGGGTACACTAAATTTTAGATATATCCAAGACCTTGCTAAATTGATAGATAATATCACCGAGATGTATGATGACACATTCAGGTACACAGTTAGGGAGTTGCAAGCGTACAAGAAAGAATTGGTGCAACACAGACTAGTGTTAAATTATTTAACAGCCGTCACTGGAGGGTATTGTGTAACTTTGGCCACCCAATTTGGAGTGAAGTGTTGCACTTATGTCACAAATGATACCAGCGACCCCAAGGAGGTGATAGACTGGAAAATGGATGAAATTCTGCAGTTAAAATGGGAATGTCAAAAGAACCATAATGCTTCAGTGGCTGAAGTAGAGGAGAAGGTAGAGGAATGGGTTTCATGGTTGAACCCAGTGAAATGGTTCTCAGGCTTAGGAGAGTGAGTCCAGGAAATGATCGCAAGCATAGGTAAACTCCTGATCCTCATACTGGTTGTCATCATAGTAATTGGCATATGTGTCAAGTGTGTTCCTACTGTGTTGAAGTGTGTAAAATGTAAAAATAAGGTAAACCGGAAGAACAAAATTATGATGGTGGTCAGTAGTGACAAAATTAATACTGAGGTAAATGTAGAACTGCATTACAACCCTGAACTAAGAAATACCATCGTATAATGTATTATGTTTAGACATGCATAAAATGTATTATTAAAATGTTATTTTAGAACAACTCAAATAATGGAAGTCCCTTTTCCCCCCAAGACTTACTTTATAGGATAGGTGCATCCCCACATCTTTCCCATGATCTCCCAGGATCCGCAGTGTGCGTTTAAGGGTAGTTTTATGTCCCCTTCTAGAGACCCATTATTGATGAGATTAAGAACCACCTTGTGCCATCTCATAATAACATTAAATAATATGTTGAAATGTAAGAAAAAAAAAAATTAAATGTAAGACCAGTGTATGATAGCATGTTGGTTGCTATCAAAGGATGGACTGTCGAAGCCGGATAATTGGCTGAGACAAGATCAGTTAAAAATTAGATCAGAGCCATCTTGCGAATGGCGACAAGACTCCATCTTAAAAAATGAGATCTGCACAACGCCATTTTGCGTATGGCCACCAGCACTATTTTAGCGAAACTCACACTTAAGTACATACGGTGATGCTATTATTAACATCGTGCGATCGCATATCTCATCATAGCCCATATACACATTAAATACGCACAGTTGCACTGTTAACACCATACGTACATTAGCGACTGCATAATATCTCGTGTACGAACGCTGTTTATTAGTTTAATGCATACGCAACTGCCCCAAGTTAAAAGTCCTTACTACATAAATACAGACAGTCACTAAAACATACAAAGGGATCAACCCTGCAAAACACGTACCATGGTGAACTCTAACTAGCGTCTTTTCCCAAACCCCTAATACTTACACACTGCACACTTACATAAAAGGTTCCATAGCTTCCTGTAACAGAAGCATCGTGATGGAGAACCAATGGAATCATTCCAAACTTGCCTATTGTATTGCCTATCCCTGTAAGAGTATATATGTGCGCTCTCTGACCCCAATCAGGAGTCTTCTTGCTGATGCAGTTGACGGAGGTTTCTTGCTGATGCCGGTATCTGGTCCCAGAACGCGCGCGTATGTAACAACTGTACCTTGGGTCTGTATGATTTATTTGCGCTAAATTGTCTTTACATCACAGCGTGTAACCTACTCTTTTTATGTTGAATAATAACCTTTTGTGCGTTGGAAACACATTCAAAATCTGAAGGCATTTATTTATGTATGACTCATTACGCTAATACCGATAATTTTAGAAGGTATAGGCAGGATCGTATAAAGGTGTAGAAGGTATAGGCAGGATCGTACAGAGGTTTTCACTAGGTATCGATAGTTTACGAGCAGCTCCGATGGCTCTCGATGTTACCGATTAATCCTACATTTCCCGGAGATGACATGTGTTGCGAGTAACAAGGAGGCGTCTTTATAAACTTGCGAGCGCACTTTGCCGTAGCTCGCTAAGACATAGAGAGCATCCTTACGTGATGCAGTGCGAGCGCTTCATTTAAATTTCTGGCTCCTTTTTCACGATGCAGTGCGAGCGACGCGACGCAGTGCGAGCGCTTCATTTAAATATCTGGCTCCTTTTTCCTAGCGAGCGGCCGCATCTTGCGATCAGATCTGAATGAGCTCCTGAATGCGGTCCGACCGCGAGAATTCTGGCGTTCAGAATGCTGGAATCCCGACACCTGTCAAAATCCTGACGCCGGCATCCCGAAGGTAAGTAGCAGGGTTAATGGGAGGGTTAGGGGAAGGGTTAGAGGAAGGGTGTGGTGAAGGGGAGGTTAGCTTTAGGCATCGGGGAGGGAGGGGTAGGGTTAGGAAAAGGGGGAAGGTTAGGATACCGACCGACAGCTATCCTAGTGAAGTGGGCAGAATTAGGAGAATTTCCGTGGTGATTGCGGGTGTCCGTGCAGGTGGCGGGACTTAATGATAAATTTTGCATCATTTGGCTCCGCCCCCTATTTCAATTTAAGCCAATTCCGGGCATTTTACTGCGAAGGGCGGGGCTTAATGACTCAAATTGTCAGGCTCCGCCCCCATCGCCACCCACCTGCCTCTCCTCCCAGGACTTCTCCCAGGGAAGAGACAGCAAAGGTAGGCAACTATGCTGTATGTGGTTAGATTTTTTTCCATTGGTTTTGTAAACAAGTATTGGAAAGCCCCCTTTCAAAATCCTGCGTTTGCCACTGGGGCCGATATATCGTGGAACGTATTAAGAGAGTCTACTGCTGCTGTCAGTTCGCTGATGGCAGCCGGGGAGAGAGTAGGGGGCCTCGGATGGGGAGTGAACACAAGTCACCTCCTCTCTCCCTGGCACGCACAGTTCACCGAGAAAATGGTGTGGCTGCCCATTGAAAGTTATCATTGCTAGTCGATTTAAGATTAGGGATAAGCAACTCATTCCTATCAACTTAAATAGCTTTCTTAAACCCTTGCTTAACCTTAGATTCCTTATACCCACAGGCTGGAAATGAACTGTCTATTATTGTGGCTTGTTTCTCAAACATCCTGATATCCATGCAATTTCTTCATAGCCCCTTAAATTGTCCCCCAGTAATGGAATCTAACCATTTCATATGGTGGCATCTGTCTTCGCAGATATACACCATGGAGCACGGGGGGTTCTGATAAGACCTAGTTTGCAAATTACCATCCTCAACATAGATAGTAAAATTTAAGGGGCTGCCCCTGTCATTGTTATTTTAAAAAACTGCAGAATTCCTCTAAAATCAATTTATCCCCTTCCAGATAAATATTATGTTGTCAACGCGACCAGGACAAAAGGATTGTTGTGCCACCCTACTTCCTCAGAAGCCCATAAAAATATTGGCATAACTCAAGGCAGTTATTTCGATTGTATTCTGTATTGGAAACTAAGTGGGTTTCCAGTGATCCTGTGGATAGGGGGACTGCTTTTTAGCGCACCTTGTAGATATCCGATTTGATTTCTTGTATTGTCTTATTTATTGTCGTGTATTTATTTATTTATTCCCTTTTCTCTGATGAGCCTCAATTTAGAGGAAAGAAGGAAGGATTTAAAAAAAAAAATTAGAAGATGAAATTGAAATGAATAAATTGCTTGTACTTCCATTTTCTGGGATGCCAGAGTTTATAGAAATGAATGAGAGAATAGAACATAATTTCATCAGAATGAAAAATGTACTTAAACAGAAGAAGTTGAAGAAGTTGAACAGGGATAGAAATGAGGGCACATCAAAAAATGTAATTAAGGTGAATCAGCCCCATCAAGAAGAAAATTTTAAGTCTGCATTCCAGGGTTCTAATTTTGAGAATACCTATAAGGACTATAGGGAGTCAACACAATCCTTTAAGAGAAGGAAAGAAAGTAAATGTAAGAATAATAAGCAATAATATAGTTTCTTACCTATTGGGAAATGGGAATTTAAGGGAAGAGGAGAGATAAGTTAAAAAACTGAGGGAGTAAGGATGAACTTTATAGTCCCTTTAAGCTTCCTTTATGCAATAAATTTGATCGATTGACAGACTCAATTAGAGATGATTCATCAAACACATATCGTTTTTACAGGGGTTGGAAGATATCCAGTCTAAGAATAACTAAAAGTGAAAGAAGGGGGAGGGGTAAAAGAGAATCTACTAAGGTCAGGCCTAGAATGAAGTCTAAGAAGTTAGTTGATAGGAATAGTACTTCTGCAAATAAAGCTGGTGTCGGTGAAGGGAGAGGAGTAAAAAGTTTTAATCTCAGCTCCCATCTCCTTAATAGTCAGGAAGAAGCTCTTTTGAGTAAGGACTTGAAATATACACCATTAAGGATACTTATTGATATGTATATCAATAATGGGACCTTAACTATACCAGAATCATGGTTTCTTTTAAATAATTATCATCTGCAACTCCTGGTACTTTTTAATAAGTCCCATTTGAAGGATACGAGAGACATTTTAAATAAGATATAATCTATCGAATGGGAAAGGGAATATTTTAGTTAGTGCTGATGTAAGTTCCCTGTATACAATAATTTAACACACACAAGGTATAGAGGCTGTATGAAATTACCTTAGGAGGTCAGATCTAATGTAGATGATCAACTACAAGAGTGTTTCATTAAGGGAATTGATTTTATCTTAAGTCAATTATTTTCTCTTCAAGGAAGATTTTTAATTGCAACAGGTTGGGACTGCAATGGGCATCAGGTTTGTCCCGAGTTATGCCAATATTTTTATGGGCTTCTGGGAAGAGGAAGTAGTGTGGCACAACAGTTCTTTTAGTGTAAACCTGGTGTCCTGTTCGCATTATATTCACAACATAATATTTATCTGGAAGGGAATAAAATTATTTTAGAGCAATTCTGCAGTTTTTTACATAGTAATGATAGGGGCATCCAATTAACTATTAATATTGATCATGAGATTAAGAATTTTCAGATATTAGTATCAAAATTGAGGATGGTAAGTTGCAAACTAGGTTATCAGAAACCTACCTACTCCATGGTGTATATCTGTGCAGACAGCTGCCACCATATAAACTGGCTAGACTCCATTCCTGGGGGACAACTTAAGAGGCTGCGAAGAAACTATTTAGAGTATAGAGCTGTCTGTATTGTACTGTAGGTTGTATTTATTCTTTGGTCTCTACTACATATTATATATGGTCACAGATGGGACTCTTGACCATATAATCTTTTATACAGGTCACAGGTTCCTGAGGTGACTTCTAAAACAATTTAAACATTATTGGCACCCTTGAATTTTAAGTACAACCTGTACAATATCTTCAGAAATAAAAGGAAATGTTTCAACTTTGTATCATCAGAATATTTGAATAGGATGTTGTGATAAACTGGGGTAATTTAGCTTGGTGGAGTGGTCAGTGATGCAGTATCTAGGTGCATAATAAGGTTCCACATGCAGCCTTCAGGTGAAATGAAACAAATGGTGCTTTACCGTCAACATATAGGACATGATAATAAATGACCAGACCCTATGTAGGGCACTACCTCACTTCCTTCAACCTTAACTATCATGGGCAGCTAGTCTGCAAATGTAAAAACAATCTCAGTCTCTAGCCTCCTGGCCTGGCTTGTCTGCCAAATAGTCTCTCTTGTGGTCATCCTTGCCTCCTTGCAAGTCCAGACACCAGCCTCCTTGTTATGAAACACCCCTGTATATGTACAAGACCCCTAGAGACTCCTTCTGACATCTTCTGCCTATAACAACCACCCATTGTTCCCATAGAGTTGAATACACTCACCAGTACTTAGGCTGCTGCCAGGACTTAAGCTCAGGCAGTAGGAGCTTATACAATACAAGGGTGATCACAGGATTTTGGCTGGAGTAGATACAGATACTTTACAAGGTCAGGGTAATTGCAGAATCAAAACCAGCATCCACAGGGTTAATTGCAGGACAGTTAGTCTGGATAGCAAACAGGTGATTTAGCAGACAGCAACATAATCCACACAGCAAGAAATGCAGGCGTAGCAGCAGCACAGAATCCAACACAGCATGGAACGTAGTAAACTGGGAACAGACATGGCTGGGCATATGCAGAGCAGGAGACCAGAACAATGGTACACATGGAATGAACCAGACAGCAACATAAGGTATAAGCTGTCACCCAAGGAATGCTGGGAGTGAATGCAAAATAACAGGAAGAGGAACCAATGCAACCATCTCCTAATTGCAGTACAGCTGAACTGCATACACACTGGGAGCTAGATTGCAGACTGGCAGCTGAATGCTTCCACAATACTGACAGCTTCCCTGCTGCCTAGCAACAGCCAGGACTAGAAACTGCTAAGGCTGTCAGAAATCCTGGTAGCGGATTGTAACACTACTGGTCTGCACCTTGGCTGCTACAACTTCACATAACAGTCTTAGAGATTTGTGGTCCCCCCTGCCTTGCAGATCTGGGCACACTGGGCTCTTTGGTTGCTTCAGTCCTTCTTGGACTGACTCCACTCGGCAGCCATTAGGTGTGGTCACACCACCTTTTTCTTTCCTGTGTGGGTGGGTCCCTCTAGCCCCATACAGAATCCATGACTCACTATCACCACCTAGTTTTATCTTGCCACACATCCCCTTCTCCAGCTCACAACCCCTGAGTTGAGTAAATTTGGACGAAGCATGTTTATGGGAAATCCCTCTTCACCTTGCACATCAGGGCCCTTCACCACATCCACAAATATCATCCAGACTTGTCTGTCATCTGGTGGTCTCATCATCCAGGTTCCTGGGTCTCTTCTTTTTACTCTGACCTTATGTAAATTTATATGTTTGCGTGAATCACTCAGCAGTTGTGTGACAATACTTTAAACTTTTGCAACAATATTCTTAATTTTAACACATTGCAGATAGAGCCTTTTATGCTTCTTTTTCCATTACAATACTTTTCTTTGAACAGCTCACCTGACATTCTGTATAACAGCCTTCATCTCTTTTTGGCTGTATTTAAGAATGTCACAAATTTCCTCACATCATACGGCAAGAAGCCAGGATTTCCATCCTGTACACTTCTGTTGTCAGAAGCAGACCTTTCCTTAGACCCTTCTGGTAAAGACAAAGAACAACTTTTTCTTGTTTTCTTCTTAACAGAGTCAAGGTTCCTCATGCTTACAACTCTTATTTGCACTTCAATTGGTAGACTTCTGTGTGAAACCTCTCCAACATTTAGCCTTGAGACAATGTATTAGCTACTGACATGCTTCACTGGTAACTCATATTATCATCCTGAGTGCCACCAGCATCATAAACTTCATACCTTGGCTTTATGTCAGAGGACATACTGGCACTGCCACTCTCAGATTCTGGACTCTCTTGTCAACGTAACATACTTAAATGTTTATTCCATTGACCCACAAATTTAATCTCATGGGTTTGATGGCTATCGATCACTTTAATAATCTTCCTATTTCTCAGATCTTCTTGGGCATTGAAAATATGGTGAACAATTTCAACATGTTTCATCAGCACAGATTCAGATTCATCCTCTACAGAGGTCTTTCATTTCAGCTTCTGTTTAGCTGTTTTATCTGCTTCAAGCCACTTCACTTCCTCACAAACAAATTCAGCTGCATTGCAAGTATCATCCTGGTTGCATAAATGAACTGTTTCAATACAGAAGTATTACTCATCACAAGACTGGCAATATTAGCTTTCTTTAAGGCTCTGCTTTTCACTGCAAAATTGTGTGACCTGGTCATATTCACATCACTCTTATCACATGGTGACACCATAGACTCATCCTTGGAAGTAATCAGTCATAATCTGTATTTGTTAGCTTCACAGCACAAACTTTAGACATAGCTTTATTATCTGGAACTGGAACCTTTTGGGAAGACTCCACTCTTTCAGACATTATGGAAAGCTGAATGTCACTTCATGGTTTCTCATCCACTTTTGCAACAAAGTCTTTTAGTTAGTTTCCCAACTTTGAGACTTCGGTCCCATCTTGCACACAAGTACATTTGATGAGGACAGCTCCATTGTCCCATTGCTGCTTGATTTTCTGGATTTCTATCCCACTAGGTTCAGTGAGGACATCAGAAGCCATTTTGGAACCAGACTCCAATTTCAGCATGTTATCCAACTTCTTTTCCTCTTATGATTTTCCCACTTCCAAATGGCATTTTTCTTTAGTTGCAGAGAGCTGTACTTCCAGCTAGGTAATTTTTCCAACTTGTTCTCAGTTTGCAGAAGATTACTTTTCATATGTTCATATTCAACAAGTCTCAAACTTTTCACAGCTATTTTATATTCTGCCACTTTTATTTTATACCGAAGCTCTTGTTATTTGGCACACATTTCCAGAGAAGATTGTGCAACTGGTCTGTGTAATTAAACATTTTTCAAGGCTCTTATTCTCTCCTTGATACTTCTCAACCATAGTATGTACATGGTAAAGTTATTTCTCCAAAGCTTCACTTAGTTCTACTGTATCATGAAGTCTTTCCTCCAGAAACACATTTTTTTCAGCCAGACACTTTGCACTTCCTCTGGCTGTAGCCAAGTTAAATTGGAGCATCTGTATTTGCTTCTCCAAACTCGCTTGAAGACAAACTACGTCCTTGTCTATTGCGTCATGATCTTTCTCCCACTGAGACTGTAGTATCTGGAGATATTTCTCTCTTTCTCCAAAGTATGCAAAGTTTCTCAGCCAGAGAATCTCTTGTTACCACCAGAGCTAAATCCACCATTTGTACTTACGTGTGCTCTGCGTCACTCTGATGTCCCTTCACACATTCTTTTGATTCTTCCACTTTCATCTGAAGTTCCAAACACCTTTGACGCAGTTCAACAATGTCTTGCTCTTGTTTTGCAAAAAGCACCTCATTCTCATGCTCTTTTCCCAACAATACTTCATTCTTTGCAAGAAGCACATCATTTTCACACTTTGTAATACATTTTAATGCTTCAGCCTCCTCAAGGCGCTCCGACATGACTGCTAATTTATGGTCTGTCTTTTTAAGAGCCTTAATCTCCAACTTTGTTTTTTATTCCTCCTGTTTAAAGGATATTTTTAAAGAGGAAAGTTCACTCAATAATAACTTTTCGGCTTGCTCATGCAAATTTCTCTCATCAGCCAAATGTTGCATTAAGTCACTGGTTCTCAAACTCGGTCCTCAGGACCCCAAAAAGTGCATGTTTTACATGTCTCCACACTGAATCAAGTGAAATAATTAACTCCACTTGTGGACATTTTAAAATGTGTAATTGAGTAATGATTACACCTGTGCACCTGCTGGGTGACCTGCAAAATCTGAACTGTCTGGGGTCCTGAGGACCGAGTTTGAGAACCACTCCATTAAGTCATCTATCTGCCCAGCATAATACATATTACTTTAATTCAAAACATTACGCATACGGTCAAATTCTTCCAGGCTGATATAGTCCTTTCCTGGTGGGCCTTGCACCATACACTGACCACACACTGCTAGTTTTACTCTGCTTTGGCAATTTAAATATCTCTCTTTAACATAATTTTGCAAATGCTTAGCCCATAAGGGTTTATATAATTTTATATAATCTTCAACTCTATTTCCTGACTGCACACTCCCGTCTTGGATTTTGCGACTTTCTAGCTTGAACCTTTGCAGGCATCTGGCTCCTTCTGGGAGCATATTTCTTTTTATTTCCCAAATTTAACGGCACACATCATTATTATGATAAGCTTTTGTTTTTCCTGTATCACACTTTGCTTTCAAAAGTATTCTTGGTACAGCAAAACATTTCACTTTATGTGGCACTACAATTACCAGCATGTATAAAGCCCTGGCCCTTTGCCAGAGGTATCTTTGCTTTGTCGGTACCATACCCTGCTTTAACGGGACAGAGAAAAAAAAACACTTTCTTTAGCAGCCACAAACTAGGTTTTTGCACTGTTATCCTCTTTTCTGCTGCACACTGTTGCAACAAATTTCATAATCACTTGCTTTTGTTTGCAGACATGTTTCAACAACTGTGTAAACACTTATTTCTCTTCCTTTCCAAGGACACTTTAATACTTGTGATTTCACACACTGGCACTTTTAGCAAACGTTGTGCCACGTTTTTGCACATTTGCAGATAATTTTTCTGTTCAAACAACTCTTCAAACAGGTTTTGTTTTCACTCACCGGTTCCGTGATTTCTGCAGGTGATTCAGTTTCAGACAGCATTCATGTTTCTCTTGCGTAGCTCTCATCATGCTTGCCTGCATTCTCCACCATATGTGATAGAATAGGGTAATTTAACTCGGTAGAGGGGTCAGTGGTGCAGTATGTAGGTGCATATTAAGGGTGCACATGCATCTTTCAGGTTAAATGAAATAAATGGTGCTTTACTGTCAGCATATAGGAACAAAATAATAAATGACCTAGCCCCCATGCAGGGCACTACATCACTTCTTCAACCCTAACTATCATGGGCAGCTAGTTTGCAAATGTAATACAGTCTCCTGGCCTGTATTGTCTTCCACAAAGTCACACTTGTGGTCCTCCTTGCCAACTTTCAAGTCTGGATACTGGCATCCTAGCCTGCAGCTTGGTTGCAACAACTTCACATACGCAGCCTTAGAGGTTTGTGGTCCTCCTAACCTCGCAGGTCTCTACATGGCATCCTGGCCTCCCACTGGCTCTTTGGCTGCCTCAGTCCTCCTTGGACTGACTGCACATTCAGTCTGACTGGTGTGCCTCAGTCCCCCTTGGACTGACTCCATTTAGCAGCCATTAGGTTTGGTCACACTCAGTTTTTTTCCCTGTGTGGGCCGGTCCCTCCAGCCCCACACAGATTCCATGGCTTACTGTCATCACCAAGCTTCATCTTGCCACAGTGTATATAGTAATTTCAAAGACAAAATAAAAAATATGACCTGGACACTGTGGCGTATCTATAATGGGTGCAGGGTGTGTGGTCTGGGGGGCCCATACCACACACCCTGCACCCATACAATTGGTATACATATTTCTCTGGAGTCCCGCATAGGCTAGTTCTGCAGACTTTAATCACTGAAAAAATAACGTGGTGGAAATTTTTCTAGTGATTTGCACAGTAGTGATGACCCCAGAAATAAAACGCGGGCTTCATGCTCCTGGAGACCTGCACAAAGTCAGTCTACTGCCTGCTGGAGAGGAGGGGGCCCACATGGAAGCTCCCTCCCCTCTTAAAATGCACCTGCCTGGACATTATTAAAGGCACCCTTCCTTAATATATGGTTGTAGACCCTTTGGCAACAATGGCTGTCTCCAAATGTTTTGTGCAGCAATCTATAAGTTTCTTGCACCTGTTTGCTGGTAGTTTCTCCCACTCTACCATTGCAATTTGTTGAAGCTCTTGAATGTTTGCAGGATTCCTCTTCCCAGTAATAGATTTCAGCTCTCTCCAATGATACTCATTTGGATTGAGATCAAGGGGTACATTTACTAAAGTGAGAGTTTTTAGAAGTGGAGATGTTGCCCATAGCAACCGATCAGATTATAGCTATTATCTTCTAGAAAGTGCTAGTTAAATGTTAAGTAGAATCTGATTGGTTACTATGCTATCTGATTGGTTGCTATGGGCAACATCTCCACTTCTAACAACTCTCAGGAACATTCCATTTTTTTTCCTTTCAACCATTGTTTTGTGTTTATTGGCTTTGTTTTTTTTTTTTTTTTTTTTGGGGGGGGGGCTTTATTGTGGTGGAGGACTCATGATCTTCTACCCAAAAATAGTTTTCTTACACAGGGTAGCACATTTCTCTCCAAAATGCCATGGTAATCCTCTGATTTTATGATTCCTTCAATATGGTGAAGGCCTCTAGTACCTAAGGGCAGCAAAGCCGCACCAAAACACTATGGTAGGTAGGTAGGTAGGTTCATTTTTATCTATAAACAAATCACTGGTCTGCATTGCCAAAGTGTTCTATTTTGGTTTTGTCTGTCCACAGAATATTTGCCCAGAAGAATTGTGGTTTGTCTTGGTATGTTTTAGAAAGATCAGTTGTTCCTTTTTATGTTTTTTCCAGCAGTGTGGTCCATCACTCCGGATTGTTCTAGGTCAGCTCTTTGGATGTTTTTCGTGGTGTTTTTTCCACAGTAAGTAACAACCTTCGAAGGCTAATCTTATCGATTTTCCTCTTTCCCCCACGTCCATGAAGATTCTTCATGGTTCCATGAGTAGCAAACTTTTTGGCCTTGTACCCTTTAGAGGTCTTGTGTTTGGTGGTAATAGCACTTCTGATGCTCTCAGATAGCTCTCTGGTAATAACCATTGTGACAAAGTAACATGGAATAAAGAGTGGTCTTTTTAAACATTAACACTAATATTAATTTTTTCAAGTCATGTTAGCACTGACAATTTATCACAGTTGACCCTAATTTCTAATTTATCACACTTGGATATAATATTTCTTTTTTTTTTTTTTTTCAAGTTTAGTTGAATTACTGAAATGGGTGCCAATAATTGTGTCATGAGAATCTTTTACATTTTATTGTTTTTCCTCCTATTGCTTTTTCAAATTGTTATTGTTTTATCCTTATTATAATAATTGTTATGGTCATTCTTATTGTGTTTCTGAACTTTATGAAATACTATTGAATATGTAATTTCTAAATTATTATAGTTTTGTAATTGTGTGTTGATGTAACCTTATTGCTTTCTACTTGATTATGATTATATCTTATTAAATTTAAATTTCATATTCACATGGCTGCCACTTTTTTTGAATGTTGCTATTTTTATTTTTTTAAGCCCTTTTTTGTGTTTTCCTTTTGTAAGTACTGTGCTAGTAAACTACTTACAAATGTGGTCTCACAGAATGAGTGTGGATATTAACAAAAGCTGAAAGTTAATTGAAGTAAATTCATATAATCATTACAACTATTTAAATCAACTCCCTGCACTATAGAGACCAAACCTTCTGAGGAAGCCGGGAGTGTTTTAACTCAGAGAAACACGTCAAGGATATAATATTGTATGGGCACAGATACTTCTCTATTCGGTCTAGACAACCGACAGGAGACGGAGCGCTAAGTATTGCTGCAATTACACACTTAGCGCTGCCTCTAGATGGAGCTGCCACCTCTCATGTACATCTGTCGGCAGGGACGGACTGGGGCTGTAGATCAGCCCTGGAAGTCCGCCCTGTGCATGCGCCGTAGGCGCGGGCTCTCGCAAAAGGGGTTTGGTTAAGTTTCAAGGGGACGTGGCGTGAGTCACGGGGGCCAGGCCTTGCATCACGCCCCTGTCTCTTCCTGGCCGAGCAAAGTGCAACTGCCCATCACTGCCGCCACCCCATCCCCCCTACTGAGCTCATATCATGTATCCAGCGGCGTGGAGGGCAGGGGCACTTCCGCATTCCTCGAGCTGGCCCTGAGGCTATAGGCCAGTGTTGGCTAACCTTGACACTCCAGCTGTTATGGAACTACATAACCCAGCATGCACTGCTACAGTTTTGCTATTAGGGCATGCTAAAACTGTGGCAGGGCATGCTGGGATATATAGTTCCACAACAGCTGGAGTGTCAAGGTTAGCCAACACTGTTATAGGCCATTCTGGCATTTGCCAGAAGTGCCAGATGGCCAATCCAGCCCTGATCTGATGGGATCACTGACTACTGCCGTCCAGACAGCCTGGTTCAGTTGCTGTAAGTGCCTCTGGGACTGACCGCTACTATTTGCAGAGCATCGGCAGGTGCAGATGATTTTCATGTTTCTCTGCTATTATCAAACCTGTTACATTATTTCTGATTACTACAGCTGTAGTTATGAAGGAAAGTTCCCAATGTCATATTCTGCATTGCAGTGATTATACAATGTTATCAAATGGACAGCGAGTAACTATTTTGTCTGTACACAGGGAGTGTGCAACACAGTGAGAGCTGCATTACTGTACCATCTTACATTGAGGACACTTAGAGGAGAGGGACTTTATAGGAGTTCTGTATTCTTTCCCGTTGTGTCCTAATTTGCTCTCATTATATTCTATACCAGTACCAAGGCTGCTGTCTGTGATTAATAGAGTGTTATCGTTTGCCCACCTAATTATTGCACCGATTTTATTTACATATTAATAAATATTTTAATTTATTTTTGTTGTGGTCACTTATTCAAACTAGAGCTCCACTTTTATTTATCTTCTGTGTTTTAGGATGTTGCAGAACCTGCTGTGGAGCAGCCTGTTTGTTTAGGATATATCACTTGGTTAATTAGCGCACCCAATATATTTTCACACCTATCTGTGCCCATACATATCTGCAGATGATGGTTGTTCATACACACTGGCCGCTGGTCCTGCTGGCCGGGGGACGTGTCACGCCCCCCTCCCTGCAGTCTCTACTGCAGATGTATTGGGCATCGGCCGTGCAGCACAGCCGATGCGATATGTCTGTGAACAATGTAGTTCACAGATATATCGCTGGTACACACTGGCTCAATTGATCGGCCAATTTATCTGCCAATGTGTACCCATGGGTACACACCTGAAAGATATATCTGCAGATCGACCGATCTGCAGATGATGGTTGTTCATACACACTGAACAACCGTCATTGCCATCAAAAGATATATCTGTTGTGAACTTGTGAGAATATTGTCCAATTAATTTTTTTGCTGGCAGATCATCTTTGTGAAATGTACCAAATCTTTCTGTAATTTACATAGTGGGCTGGCCTATTGAAGAGCACACATGGAGAGTAAATAGACACTCTATTCTCCTGTTATCCTCTGCTGCTGTATCAGCATCTGTGTTATAGTAGCTTGTGTCATAAGGCAAATAAAAATAAATACAATCTATGTTTAAATATACTTTAAAAGATGATTATATGGGTCAGGGGTGTGGCTAAGATGGCGGCCAGATTAGTGCAGCTCTACCTCACAATTTTTAAAATGTAATCTTCTGCTTCCTACTTCAAACTGCTAACAACATAGTAAAACTGTAAAGAAATAATTAGTGTATGTGCCTGCATTACACCAGGAGAGAGCAGTAGCATATATGCCCATGGGTTACACCAAGAGAGAACAGTAGTATATGTGCCTGGGCTACACTAGGAGAGAACAATAGTATATGTGATTGGGTTACACTAGGAGAGAACAGTAGTATATGCGCCTGGGTTACATCGGGAGAGAACAGTAGTATATGTGCCTGGGCTACACCAGGAGAGAACAGTAGTATATGTGCCTAGGCCATACATGCCTACTCTCCCGGGAATCGCGGGAGGCTCCCGATTTTTCGGGTAACCCCCCGCGATCCCGGAAGAGTAGGCATATCTCCCGCATCCCGCCCACTTCCTAGTGAAGTGGGCAGGATGTGGAGATTTTACCTGAAATTATCGGGTCCGTCGGGAAGGGGCGAGGCTAAATTAGGCAAATCGCGTCATTTAGCCCCGCCCCCTCATGGACCCGCGAATCACGGGGGGTTTCTGTAAAGGGGCGGGGCCTAATGCCATCTATCGTCTGGCCCCGCCCCCCGAAGAGGAGAGCAGCAGGTCCCCTCCTGCTGCTCCCGGAAAGCTGCCCAGCAATGTAGGTAAGTATGGCCTAGGCTACACCAGGAAAGAACAGTAGTATATGTGCCTCGGCTACACCAGGAAAGAACAGTAGTATATATGCCTGGGTTACACCATTAGAGAACAGTAGTATACAGTTTGTGCCTGGCCTACACCAGGAGAGAACAGTAGTGCATGTGCCTGGGCTACACCAGGAGAGAACAAGAGTATACAGTATGTGCCTGGGCTACACCAGGAGAGAACAGTAGTAAATGCCCATGGGTTACCACCGGGAGGGAGCAGCCAGGTCAGCAGAAGAAGGGGGGGGGCAGCCGAGAAAGTATGCCGTGCAGGGGGCATGGTGGCTCGATCGTGTCATCGTGGCCCTGTCCTTGCTAGAAAACAATCACTATATAGTGGCTACGATGTCGTTATTCACCGCAAATCGTCTCATCGTTCCCCCCGGACCACCACAGTATCTGCACAGAGACTGTGTGTGTGAATAATATTACTAAGTATTGATTACCTGCCTCCCCTGCTACAGCTATCATAGGGTATTCATCATTATCGGACAGACAGAACAATTCAAATCTACATAATATTTACATCTTATGCAAGGTGGTGAATAGTTCTCTGGCCAAATCACTTTGCTATGTGGTGAAAATGTATCTATCTCTCAGTATATGGTCCGCACACAACAGACAATATTGTACTAACTATCTGGAGTTTGTAGCTCTAACATCGTTGATTATCACTTCTGAAGTGCGCCTTATTATCATCTTAACAGGAAAAACATGACTGTGCTTGACTGCCTTGCAGGGACGGTACGGCAGCCATCCTGCTCAGTGGATATTCCCGCTGTAACAAGGCAACCGCGCCAGGCCTGGGGCATCTGAAAGAAACCATGCGTTCGCATGCTTGATTAAATTTTACATCTGGCAAAAAACTGAAGTTTTTTTGCCGGCCGGTCAAAACCGGTGGGTGTGAAATAGCTCTTAATGATATCTTGGCCATTCAATTGTTTGGCCAATATATCTGGCAGTGTGTACCCAGCATAGCTGTTCTGTGGCAAACATAAGTGTCTATCCTGCTACACTACTTCATGTGCTTAAAATTGAAGGGTTCCAATAATGTTGAGCATAACTGTTTAATAAGTGACAGTAAGTGCATTATTTGTTTATACATATATTAGCAACACTGTTATATGGTAATTTTGCTCTTTTTCAGATTTGGTTCAGAACAACCAGTGTATATCAACATAATTAGAGACCCCGTCAATCGATTTCTTTCAAATTATTTTTTTCGACGATTTGGAGATTGGAGAGGAGAACAGAATCACATGATCCGTACCCCAAGCATGAAAGAAGAGGAAAGGTATTTGGTAAGTGTTTCACATCCAATTCCTATAGGTTGTGTACGCCTATATTTGGAAAATAAACATGAGCAGACACTATAATGATAGAGAAAAAAAATCAGTAATTACCCAAAATTGGAATTTCTAATAACTGGTTGGAGCCTTGGCACTGTACCTGCTATGTTTCTTTTTAGATGGAATTTTTTAAATGTATTCTAAAATACAGTAGTAGCAATGAGCACCATAGATCATTAATAGATCATAAATATATATAGTAGGATACTATGATAAAGGAACAGAATGACAAGATATACAGTATGTGAACATTAATAAAGGCTGTACATACTATATTAAAAATGTAATTCAGTAATGCAGACATAGTTGAATCAGTACATTTCTCTATTAGCCTGATTCCGCCCCGGAAGCAGTCCCACTTTGGTCGCAATTTACCAATGTTTTTTTCCTGTGCACAGTAAGTGCCGGAGCCACAGAGAGCATGTTCAATGATGGTTCTGCCTCTCCGGTCATAGTGTGGAGATAGCCGCAGCTTGATTGACAGGCTGCAGGGGTTTGGGGGTGGAGACGGGAATTGGCTTAGGGAATGGTAGGAGTGTTGCTTTTGTTTTCCGGGTGTACTGCCTTAGTTTTCCGGGTGTACTGCCTTAGTTTTCCGGGTGTGCTGCCTTAGTTTTCCGGGTGTGCTGTAGCCAGCGACTGCGCACATTCTCTGGCCCCAGCAGCTTAGATGTGGTGGGCATTCTGAGCAACCTTATAGTTATTCCTAACCTCTGCAGTGGCAAACGCAGGATTTCTAGAGGGGGGTTTCCAAATGCTTGATTTTAGAGCGAGTATGGCCAGTCCATGAAGAGGGTAGAATTAGCACTTAACCAGATTTAATATGTGTCATACAAAGTGTATTGTGTGTCATAATTCCAGCATATACAGGACCAGAGATCACAGTAACCCATTATATGTGGCAGTAGGGCCATCCTGCCTGAGCTCAATGTAATTGTTTTAGATGTAGGCACCATTCCAGAGCATTAGAGCAAGTCCAGGAGTCTGGGGGAGCAGCAGAAGAACCTAGCACTGCCCTGGACATATATGTACATTTTGGGCTCTATAGCAGCACATTCCTAACAGTGAATGTTTTCCAGATCTCCTAGTTGGTGCACAGGTTATTTATTACTGTCTGATACATGGTAGAAGATCTACAGGTGGTGCTGATTATTTAATTTGTGATACTGTGAAGAATATGCAGCACTAGTAACAATCTATTATATTACTATTTCTATTGTGGTCATGGTGTGGGCTGGGGAGGGGGGTTTCCAGGCAGATGGAAACCCCCCCTGCGTTTGCCTATGCTCTGTCTGTATGTACTGTTGATGGTTGAACAGTATGCCACTGACTTCTCTGCTACCATGGACATTAGGATAACTAACAATGAATTACAATGAAGTGCAAGCAGTCATTTATAAATAAATGCTGACATATGCCAGCATACAAAGTGTATACACCTGTGCTATTTCTTTTTGTAAGTGATATGTACAGGGCCGCAACTAGGGGGGGGGGCTAGAGGTGCTAGAGGGGATTGCGGGGGGGTGAAAAAGCAGACTCTGGCATCTGAAAATGGCCGCCGCCGAAGAGGAGACTAATGCTAGAGGTCCTTACTGGACCTCTAGTGTCTGTCTCTTTCTTGGCGGCGGCCATTTTTGGATGGCCGTTTTCAGCAGATTCCATGCGGACTAGCCGCCCGCATGGTTTTTGCTGAAAACGGCCATCAAAAAATGGCCGCCGCCAAGGAAGAGACAGATGCTAGAGGGCCTACTGGACCTCTAGTGTCTGTTAGCAGAGTGCAATGCACACAGCGTTCCCGGAAGTGCCGGGAACGCTGGCGCTGCAGGGAGAGGATGCTGAGAGCTGCATCTTCTCCCTTCAAACCCCCCTGGCAACGAGCATAAACCCCCCTGGCTCAGCATAAACCCCCATGGCAACGAGCATGGAACCCCATGGCAACGAGCATGGAACCCCATGGCAACGAAGATGGAACCCCTGACAACAAGCATGAAACCCCCTGGCAATGAGCATAAATCCCCTGACAACAAGCATGAAACCCCATGGCAACGAGCAGGTAATTTTAAAGTAATTAGAAGCATTACTGTGGGGCATAAAATGGTGTTGGGCAAATATGTAAGTGGCACTTTGGTAATAGGCATTACAGTGTGTGGCATAATGTGTAATGGGCATTATGGTGTATGGAATAATGCAAGTCACTATACCAGGGACGTCTGAGTAATGCACTGCCTTATGGAGGAGCAAGGACAAAATCCAGGTACGGGAAGGGAGGGGGGCGCAAACTTTCTGCCGTGCACCGGGTGACAGATATCCTAGTTTCGGCCCTGATATGTACACCCTGTTGTGCCTATAAGATAAGT
Organism: Taudactylus pleione; assembly: GCA_031769625.1. Lineage (NCBI taxonomy): Eukaryota > Metazoa > Chordata > Amphibia > Anura > Myobatrachidae > Taudactylus > Taudactylus pleione. Next base: position 25,552,816 of record JAUIMM010000006.1, read on the forward strand.
GGCAGAATTCCCACAATCTGCCTAATATAATTTAAAGTGATACTCCTTGGGGCACAAGGGGTTAAGTGGTCAGTGAAAATGTATGAAATAATGATCAGGTGATTTTCAAATAATAAAAACTATTTATTTGTAGGATAGAATAAAATATATTGTCTATGCATAGAACAAAATATAAAACTTTTGTTTGTAGGTTGCTGCTCATTTACCACTCCAAACGTTGTCATAAACATGTTCATTGTTTAATTCCATTGAAATAAATAGTAAATAGTACATATAAAGAAATGTAACACATATAGCAATTGTAATACATATTGTTAACCGTTTTTACTGTTTTTGATGCTAAATCTAAAAATCACGTCTGGCCATTAAAGCAAAAGTAATCTTGAAACTGTGGGCCTGATTCAAACCCGGTCGCTAGATGCATATGCTCGCACTGTGACTGCATGGCATGCGATTGCACGGCAAGGCATAAGCACGCCCACTATGTCTTAACGTGTGATCGCTTAGTGTATGTAGACACCCACTGGCCTGTCTTAAGATGTCCACTTGTGGATGTCATCTCCAGAAAGTGTATACAACCATCGGTACATCGGGTACCATCGGAAGTGAATGCATCGCTTGAGGTTGACTATACCCTACCTCAAGCACTGCGATCACTTCAGTGTAAAAATCAGCCAGGTGACGTGTACAATGATGCTGCCACTCAATTATGCAGCCTCTGTAACGGCGTTGAGACGCTGAGACATGCCTGTGTTCACATCTCCACTCCCTCATTTTTAATGGCCAGCCACTGTCACCAGCCTCAAACTGCTTCTCCTGTCAATCACTCTGCTCGATAGTCTATGCGCAACGAGTGATCGCTTCCCGAACTCTATCACTGGTTCGCACACGCGCTCTGCGATGCATACGCATGCACAGATTTCAAACAATCGCTAGCTACGAGCAAACGCATCCTAGTGACCAGGTCTGAATCAGGTCCTGTGTTTGTAAAAGGAATATAGACATTATCTGGAAAAACTACATACAGATAAAATTGTGTCTCTGTACTTTCTAATAAAAAAACCTTCTGTTGCAAAAAGCCGATACATGATCAACAGAATGCTCACAGGGAAAAAATCCACAGCACAGAAGTCAATATTTTGGATGTAAAACATCAATATCCAGGGCTTGGGGGCGCGGCGCTGCAGCCGCGATTGGCGGGAGAGGCAGGGCTGGATTGGGCCACCAGGTGATAGGGAGAGTTCCCACTGGGCCGGCTGAGAGGTGCCCCAAGCCTCCTCCTCTCACAGATAGGACCGTAGAGAAGTCAGTCCGGCCGTTGTCACTGAACAGCTTCTGCATTGCTAGTCCGGGCTCACTGCTTAGCTGTTCCATGCTCCAAGTCTGGCTGTGGGTGGGGAACAAGTCGTCATGACGTCTCATCTCCAAGTAAGTGAAGAGCAGCGCATCGGATGCCCGAAGGGGCCTGTATGGAGCTGCAGAGAGCATTCCAGGGTAGAGTGGTGCAGGGGCACAGGCTCTACCACACAGAGGGCCTGATTCAGAGCCGAACGCTCTGACCAGAGTGCTCGCTCTGAATCAGTGCCCTTCTCCATGAAAATGGAGCAGCCTCCTGGCCGCTCGCATAGCTGTGGGTGACCACCCACAGCATATGCGAGTGTCCATGAGGTCGGGCTTGTGACGGAGACCCTGCGGTAGGGTCTCGCTGCCGCAAGCCCTGGAGTGATTTTGGCTCTATCAGAGCCAAAATCACTCCCACTAACATCACTAGTGATGTCAGTGGGGCCGGCTTCAGACGGTAGGTGTTCCCATGGGAACGCCTCCGTCTGGCAGACATGCCCCCGGCACGCCCACCGAAGGGGGTGTGCTGTCAATCAACATCGACAGCACGCCCCCTTTGGTGCGAGACCCGGAGCGATGGAGAGCCCGTCGCTCGCCGTGTCTCGCGCATGCGCACGACGGAGCTCCCTCCATCATGCGCATGCGCAGTGGGGGAACATCGACCCGCTTGCGAGCGTCCTGCGCTCGCGAGCAGGTCTGAATGACCCCCAGAGCACAGCCCGCGGGTGTACTTTACTGATATCGACCCAGAATAATCGGGACCACTGACAGCCACCTGCGAGGACAGACGGTCCTATCAGACAGTGGACGGCAGTGCAGGTTAGGCGCTGTGTCTTACAGTACAAGGCTATTTTACATATAAACAACCTGGGTTAAAGGTGTACATCCCCTTCAATATACAGTTATCCTCCAAATTCTACCTCATAAATGCACACGTGCAACAAATACAAAACCCCATATAAAGCTTTTCTTGCCTGAAACGGGTCATGTTAGTAATGAGAATGGATTTATAAACCTGTTATTTGCATTTACACTGGATTTCACAGCTGCCGTTATTGATGCCAAATGAATAGGGAATAAATTATAGAACAGTGACAACTCATAATACAGCCTGTCTTGTATTCCACTAACTTTATATCACTAACTTCCCTTACCACCAAGAAACATTGTGCGATAATTTATTATTAAATACTTCTCCCTCGTCCTAACAATGCAATTGTCCACCATCTGCTATCTGAACAGAGGTCTGTATACATGTGGCAATGTCACAGAGAGATTCTCCACATGACCCGTTTAGTCACTCACCGCTTCTATTCACATAATCTTTAGTTTGGATGTTCCTGGGACACTTCTTAACAAAATAATTAGGTGCCTATTTATCATTACATATTTGTGGGATATTCTCCAAAAACAGCCATTATCGGGGGTACCCACAAATATTAAGGATCCCCCAGATCTAGTATGGTGGGTTCACACACACACAAGATATCTCCGCGGCGCCTCCCTTTTCATCTGCAAATTCAGCCCCGATAGGTTTCTATAGGGGCTGCTGTGCTGCCAGATTTACGAAGTTCTGGAATTTGAAGCATTTTGGAACTTGGTCCCGATAGATAATACCTATGCTCCGGATCAGTCGACCCCCGGTGACAAATTCGCCGGCCCGACGACCTCACAAGGCGCACTGTGCTCCCAGGACCCGAACTAGGAAGCAGCGTAATGGCTTTACACTTATCACCTCCTGGCAAGAGCAGAATAGTAAATACAGAGCAATTTACACGAAAATTATCACATTCACCGTAAAAAAATGAAGATTGTAATAAATTTGCCTCTTAAACACTTTTTACAACACCTGCAAAGTGTGAAAAAGGAGAGAGGCTTACTCACAGGAGAGAGATCTTCCCATCTCTCTCCCGCAGCCTCTAGCTGGCGGTGGTAGCTGACACTGGGCCTGATTCAGACCCGCTCGCAAGCGCGTCGATGGTGCCCAAGTGCGCATGCGCACGACGGAGGCGGCTCCGTCGTGCGCATGCGCGAGACCCGAATAACGACGGCCAAGCCGTCGTTAAGGGTCTCGCACCAAAGGGGGCGTTTTGTCGATGGTGATTGACAGCACGCCCCCTTTGGTGGGCGTGCCTGGGGCGTGGCTGCCCAGACGGAGGCGTTCCCATGGGAACGCCTACTGTCTGGGTCCGGCCCCACTGACATCACTAGTGATGTCAGTGGGAGTGCTTTTTGCTCTGATAGAGCCAAAAGCACTCCCGGGCTTGCGGCAGCGAGACCCTACCGCAGGGTCTCGTCGTAAGCCCCATGGTCGCGATGGTCCTGACCATCGCGACCATCATTTTGGCCGCTCGCTATAGCTGTGGGTGGTCACCCACAGCTATGCGAGCGGCCAGGAAGCCGCTCCAAAGTGAAGGAGGGACGGCCCTGATTCAGAGCGAGCGCTCTGTCAGAGCATCCGACTCTGAATCAGGGCCACTGTGCGCATGTGCAGTGTCTGCTTCCTCAGGAGAAGTCTTACACAAACAAGAAAGACTTCTACATAATGCCAGGGATATAATATGCAGGGAGAGTGGTTATCGCTGTCTCTGGAAGTTTCCCTTAGTACATAGTGAAACGGATACTTAATAATCTCAGTAGTTCCGCATATTAATACATAGGCCCCTTAGTGTCAGTGCATGTGCTGAGCTTTTAAGCCTCAAGAAAGCTGCAAAAAATATGTTCAAGTCCTCAGTAACCGGTCTTTAAATGATAAAATATATATAAGGAAAGGGGTTAAGGGCCACAAAATTATATATTATATATGAGTGAATTCCTTTCTGGGTGGTTGAGACAAAATGGGCAGCATATACCCTATCACAGCATGTATACCTTATTGCTGTAACAGAGCAGCAGTTAAAGTGCGCTGCGTGCAGACCATGTTCCTGTGATATTAAATTGCCATGTGGAGCGCCAGAAACTTTTTTGGCAGGGAGGAGCAAAATTTATACTTACCCCACTGTCAATCCATACAGTACATTTGCAATTAAACCATTTTAAATGAGTATATTTTTTGCAAGTTTGGGTGGACTTGGAAGAGAAAGAAATAACTGTGAGATGTGGCTACAGTACCTCCAATAAGTCCCATAGAGCAGGGATGTAGTTGTACCTGCTATATGCTGCACCAAGTTCAGTCAAAAATCTAGGACTGTTTTGTTACATTTCCTGAGGCAAAGATTTCATCCAGTGTATTCTTCTCTGTGTCGTGCACAAATAAATCAAGATTTGCTTAAACACACCACATAACAACACACATATAATCAGGGTTGCCTACCTTTAACATTCTCTTCCCGGGAGAAGCCCGGGTAAGAGAAGCAGCAGGGGGCCGACGGGGGCGGGGCTTGATGATTTGCGTCATTAAGCCCCGCCCCCTCGCTGTAAAATTGCCGCAATTGGGGACAATTTACATAGGGGGCGGGGCCAAATGCTGTGATTCATGCAGAATCACAGCTTAAGCCCCGCCCCCTTCACGGAGACCCGCGATCGCTGCGGGTATTCTCCTAATTCTGCCCACTTCACTAGGAAATGGGCAGAATGCGGGAGAAATGCCTACCCTTCCGGGGGTGTGGGGGGTTACCCGAAATATCGGGAGCCTCCCGCGAAAACCGGGAGGGTAGGCATGTATGCATATAATATGTGGCCTGCGCGGCAATTATAAAAGCCAATCACAAGGGATACTCTAGTGCTGGTGACGGTCATCTGCATCAGCTATCTGCATCTGGCGTTGACCACCCACAAATAATACGGCCTTCTCAGGTGTCTATGTATCTGGTCTACATGTGTTCACAAGTGCACAAACACATATTTACTGCACTAGGCCTACATGAAAATGCCCCCTCCCATCTATATATACACAAACACCCACTTTTCTGGGCATGCACAGAGCAAAGTCACACATTTTCTGCTGTGCAAACTTGTGTACTGCTCAGCCCCTAATGCATTGTATAACATCTGTTTTATAGCTCCAGTTCTATACAGATCTCTGAGTGCAGGAGGGTTTGACATGCTAGACTTACCCTTATGTCCAGTGATCAATCCTTTGCTTTTTGATTGAAAGAGTGGATGGTCTTGCTGGCAGTTTATGTTATTGTATAGAAGTTAAGTCTTGTTATGGCATTTTGAATGGTTTCAAGAAGGGAATATAGGAGAGAGGAAAGACAGAGAGGAGAAAGTTGTAGTAATCTGTACAGGAGATGATGAGATTAAGGACAGAGTAGCTCTCGAAAATCGGGTGGTTCTCCAGGCCGACTGGAAGACTGGGCAAGCCTCCTGACCAGCTGCCACCCACCAGCACCCTCTGCCAGCGTCCACTCTCCCCCGAAGCCGCCCACTGGGTGCTCCGGGGAGAACCGATGATGCAATTCGCTCTGAATCACGTCATCGTGGCCCTGCCCCCTACTGGCAGTAATCTCAGCATTGTGTAGCGGGGACAGAGCCGCTATGACGCAAGCCCGCCCCCGCTCCGCCCCCAAACTCACGTCACCCCCCCCCCCTGCTGTGCTGACAATTATGGGCAAGTATGGTGTAGCTATTCATCAAATCCAGGCTTGGCTACATTACTTTATTTACTGCCACATTTTGGCACTGAAGAAAAATTATCTGGATGCATTTATGTATCCATCAGTATGCTATTAACATTTATTACCATACAAACTATTTATATACTTTTTAAGTCCAGTGTATGAAAATTTACTAACTTTACGAGATCCACCTATAAAATTTAGCTTAATTGAACAATTGAAGATATTTCCATGTGTTCTGTCTTGTGATGTTTTCTAGACTTGTAAATAGGCTGGTTGTGTAAGAGAATTAATTCAGATTCATGTTTATGGCAGTGAATATTTTGAAAGTCCAGTTAACAAGATGTTAAAGCAATTTTCTAAATTGGCGTATAATTGCCTGGCATCACAGACGAGGCAGCTGGTCTTGGGATGTTTGTAAACAGATGGCAAATTCTGATAAATGTTCCCAAAGTGCATTTTAAAATTACTAATGGATAACTACTCTTTTAGCAACCATGACTCTTGTAAATCACGAGAACACATGTGACAGAGAAATTATCACTTTTTTTTATATGGTTTAATGAACAAAATATGAAATGACCTTACCAAAAAGTAATGAAAAACATGAAGACGGCATAAAATACAAAAATGCTCATTCTAAAGCCAGCAAACCTAATTATTGGGGAGTTGAAAAGAAGTACATGAGACGGTATCTCACAAGTTCACAGCTAAAGTAGTGCTTTCAGGAAATTACATCTTACAGCGAGTGGCAGGGGTCCCAGATGTTGTTTTGATAGTATCAAAAACACCCCTTCTGGCTTTAAAAAGAATCTGTACTGTTGCTAAATATGAGGTTTTGTACATTGCTGAATAAAAACATATCCTATTATTACCTTGTAGTAACAGTAATGTTCGTGATTGGAAATCATTTCATGGAAAAACTGCTAAGAAATAATAGGTGTTTATCTCCGTAGTATGGGAATGTATCAAAATCATTGCAGATTTGTGTATATAGCTCACTTATGCTGGTTCTGTTCATGTACTACATAGAGTGTTATTATGCTTTATTGCAAGTTCCTTCTGTATAGTCAATCAGATGGTGCGTTTAATGTTGGGTAAATTGACATGAGTTCCTGACTGGGGCAGGTAAGTATCCTAACCCTCTTCTGTCCCCCCCAAACCTCTCTTAGTGGTGCCTAACCCTAACCTCCCCCCATAGTGCCTAACCCTCCCCCGGGAATGCCTAACCCCCTCTTACTGCTCCCTAAACCTAACTTTCCCGGGGGGGGGGGGTGTGCCTAACCCTAACCCTTCCCCCTAGAGGTGCCTAGACCCAATCTCCCCAACCCCCCCCCTCAAGCCTAACCCCACTAGACTCCCTAATTTTAACCCTTCGCCCCCCCCCCCGGTTTTAAATATAGGGGGGAATAAATTGCGTAGGGTACCCCATATATTTAAAACCAGCACTGGACCCAAAACGGCCGGGCTGTAATGTCACAGCCCGGAGACCCTTTCACCAAGGCTCCGGGGCCGAAGCATTATCAGCCCCAGCCAATCAGCGGCTGCTAACTGTAGAGCGGCCGCTGATTGGCTACGGCTACTGACAGTTCCCGAGGATATTCAACATCGCTTTGATTTAAATTCCCCCCAAAATATGGGCATTGTGAAAATATCGACATTCAAAATAAAGGCAGGTTTATATTTAACTAGGAATAAAATGAAAATAAATTAAATCAATTTAATTAAATGTAATTAATATATTTTTTATTTTACTTGTATTCCTAGTTATATATAAGTTCTTAGACCTATATTGTAAGAGCAGCTCATTTTCACTGCACTATAATTTTTTTTTTTTATCCTATAACACATCCTAGCATCCATTCTTGTTTTTACTATATTTTGACTAACGTTTTGATAATATCAAAATGTTGACAATCAAAATGTTGATTTTTAAAGTATAGGTAACTGCACATAGTCTGACCTGCATTCAGAATATAGGCAGGTCTACATGCTTTGCTTGTCATTTATATACAGTATTGGAACTGTAATGGGACTTATCGCTACTGTAATGGAGTTTAGCGCAACAGTCACAGCAATTATTTTATGGTGCAGCAAATAACGGCGTGCAGCAAATAACGGCGTGCAGCCTAGTCTGTGCACTGTTCTCTGGCAGGGGGGTGATAACGGGCATGCACTTAGTCAATGCACAGTTTTCTGGCAGGGGGTTACAATGATTTTTATTAGGTCACATTTATGTCAACATTTTGACTGTATATACTGTATAATGTACCTGTTGACATAAGGGGGTCTATATTATGATTGCTTATATTTTGAATGTCTACTGTATAATCTACAACATCCCACAGGGAACATCCTGGCAACATTTTGTTTACAATAATAGACCATTATGTTGGCGTATTCATGGTTATGACTATTACATCTGCTATAATCTGATACTGACTGTTAATATATTTCCTGTAAGCTGTGAGTCCAGGGCCCACACACGTTTCTAATGTGGAGTGGCACAGTCAGTTTTTACCCCTTACCAATTATTTTTACTGTTGCGATGTCAGGATCAGGCTATGTATATAAACTGTAAAAGTATCTAAATCTAACATTATTATGCTGTGTTTGAGTGACAGTAATACCAATGACAGTATACAGTAATGCTCAATGCGGAAACATTATGTGCTATGAGCAAGCTTAGGTTGTCTGCCATCTCTTGGCCTGCTTGCTCTCATAGTTTTGGACATCTGGCATGATAGCATACCTATATATTGCCAGAAGCCCCAGGTTAATGGATTGTAGCAGAATTATCACAGCTGAATAGCACACATACCTCCCAATAGCCTGAGATTCCCCAGAGCACCCATTTATATACAGCAGTTATCCTAGTTACTGTCCTCTCTGCTTGGCATCTCTTGATTTGTGTTCACTCTCCCCATTTCCTGCTGCAGAGTTTCTGTGTCATAATCCATCAGGGTTTTGAACACTATAGCATTTAAAACCACATTAAATATTAAACTGTCTATGTACAGATATGTTTTACAACAGTAACCTGTGTTAATTAATCAGATTATTTTTGTTAAGGGTTTCCATTATTTTCTCTGTGTCCTCATAAACCTAGCCTCAGCACACCATGCAAAGCGAGTCGCCTGACGTAAGTGAGCCATGCTGAGCAGTGTAGCATCCTTTTCTTTAAATTTGCATCTTATTTGCATCGCAGATGCAGCAAAACACCATAGACGCCAGGCTGTGGCTTTAGCTGCACCCGATTCATTCTAAATATGTAGAGATGAAGCACAATGGAAATTGGCAGTGACCGCTACATTGTAGCACTTCGTATACAGATTCAGGCTCATAAGAACACACATGTACAAGTGTCACATATGAAATGAATCAGTGCAGTCTTGTTAAACGGTCTTGTTGCATCACATTGCGACTAAGATGCACATTAGAGCGAAAACAGATGCTCGGCGCAAGCCACGTTGTACAAGACCTGGTGTGCTTAGAAGGGCTGTTTGGCGCGACTGCGGCAATAGCGTTTGAGAACACACTTGTTAGTCATACTTGCCTACTTTTGAAAGGAAGAGGAAATCCAGGTGGAAGGTATGTTGATGAAAGGGGGGACCGTGAATTGCATCTTAGTGATCATGTACCCCATGATGTAATGCAACAATTAATTCCAGTCTTGAATTTTTTTTTAAATACATTCTGTTGAGCCTCAATTATGTCCTAAATGAATCATAAGTACGAGGGGACATCAGGACTACCTTTACTGCATGTATACAGCATACATTCGAATATTGTTATTAAATTGATATAATTGTATTTGTAAATGTTCTGCCTGCAAAAGTGTTTCTGGATGGTGCAAGTAAGTGTAACTGACATATTGTACTCTCTATCACCACAAAAGCATGCCAAAAGTCATGGGGTAATCGGTATGTAATGCCGCCAGGAATCTATTCCCGGAGGACCAATTACCGACGCCAAAAGCCCGAACAGTGAAGATCCCGACTAGGGCTGCTTGTAAGTCAAGTCTGACCTGCCTCAAACACTTTGTCTCTCCTGACTCGCTGAGAGCTCTTATGCGGCAAAGGAGATAGCAGTAGCTAATTTATGCAATCCCATAAAATAGAGTTTAAATGGTCCTGACATGCCCGCTTTTACCTAGCCACCCCGTTACCTCCCCCAAACTCTGACTACCTGTCACTCACTTTGCGAGTGAATCCCCTGTGTGAGAGCGATCGCAGTACAATCACTGCTCATGAGCAGGATTCGCTCATGCACAATGCCAAAACAGTTGCTCGATGTGTGTAAATATCGGCATTTCGTAAATCTCGGAATCAGGCCCATATTGTGAAAGCCTAGTGTAATATGTATTTTGCTGGAACAAGGTTGAGGCAGAAATGACTTATGAGAGGCAATGTGGATAAAACACATGATCAAATGACTCCTTTTAGGTTTAAACTTTGGGCCCGATTCAGCTCGGATCACAGTGCTAATACGCACGCAATCGGGCGATTGTTGTGTTCTGCGCATTTATATGCATCTCAGTGCGCGAGCCGGCCACTGTGATCAGGACTGCGATCACAGTGATTATGCAGACCCATCGCATAATGATTGACAGGAGGTGCCGTTTGTGGGTGGTGACGGGGGGGTGGTTGGCGAAACGCAGGCGTGCCAGTGTGTTTGAACGCCGTTGCCGGGGATGTGCATAAATTAGCCACTGTGATGCCCTACACAGCTTGAGGACTCATAGCATGTGATGAAGTTAGCAATTTCTGAGTAAGGTCAGAGCTTGTGCAAGTGTGCGTGAGGCTGCGATGGTACTCGATTGTACCGATAGTTTCGCAATCTTGCTAAACATTATGGATGTGTGTAAAGTAAAGTGGGAATCCTTGTGTAGTGCTGCGGCGGCATAGCGATCTATCGCAGTTGACCTGCGTGCGTAATCGCTATTGTATTCGCAGTTGCGATCAGTAGTGAATCAGGCCCTTTATTTCTACTGGCAGAAATTTAGATTAATAACTAGAGGACAAGCTAAGACTGTTTTAGCTTCCTGCAAGCTGGGTTGTAACTATTCTAAGGTAATATGTAAACTGGGGCGCCATGATCTTGAGGGAATGTTTTTTTTTAACTTACATTATGAGTAAACTTTTAATAAAGGGGCTATGAATGCTTGTTGCTACTTGTGCCAACCCTGCCTAACTCAGCAGGTGGGAGCGGCATCCTCTCCATACTTTCCTACTTATGAAAACTAGTTTCATGGAGATTGTAGATAACAGTAGTACGGCGCGCTGTCAAGAGGGAGTGGTCAGCTTCGCCCAAAGAGCGTGTCTAGCTCTACCTATGTATATATTACCACTTGGGTGTGTCCTGGCCCAAATTAAATTATTTATGGCCAATGTTATAGGCAAAACCAGTGGTGGTGGCTGCCAGTCATAAAATATGCGCAGCCCTTTCCACCACCACATAACTGAACCTAAAAATTATATATAGGCAAAGTTTACTTAATTTAATAACTTTTGCTAAATTTCTCAAAAAGAACCTTTTGGCCAAAGGCTGCCGTGAAAAAAGTGCTGATACTCTAGGGTGCCGTGATTCAAGCAAGCCTGGGAACCACTAACTTAATGTAAACACTTGGGGCCTGATTCAGACCCGCTCGCGAGCACATAGCGCTCGCAAGCGGGTCGATGGTCGGCCAGTGCACATGCGCAGTGTGCGCAATGCACGTGAGTACTTCACTCGCTCCGGGGCTCGCTACAAAACGGGGCGGCTGTTGATGTTGATCGACAGCTCGCCCCGTTTTGTAGGTGGGGAGGGGGGGTGGCTGGACAAACTGAGGCGCTCGCGAGTGGGTCTGGATCAGGCCCACTGTATGAAAGGCATCACTCATTCAATGCTTTTGGACTTTGCTAACCATCAACAACATAGGCAACCACCTAATGCCTAATGGTAGTTGCCTAATGGTAGTTCCGGCTCTCAGGCTACATTCTGCTTTGGTCACCCAATAATATGGTACAAATGATGATGTTATTAACAAGATATAAAATTTTTCAAGGGCATGTCTCACGGAGAGTTGTGTCCAGGATCAGAAAGTGTTATAAGTGTTCACGAGTCTTATGAGTGGACCTGGCTTTTGCATACCGTAAGCCTTCCAGTTCTGCTACTTCCACTTACGCTTTTAGAATCTTGCAATTATATTATTTATAGTATAATATATACAATTATGCTTCAGTCTTCTTAGTTGTAATTAAAATAAAATGATTATTTTCCTGGAATATTTCATTATTCTTCATAAAAGGAAGAGATCAAATGTAACTGCTTCTGTTTATAAGCCAACTACAGATAGTAAATGGCTTTGAAATCACCAGAAACGAAGGCCCTGATTCAGACCCGTTCATTAGCAAGCGGCCGCTTGTTGCAGACAATGTTCGCTAATGTGCGCATGTGTGTAGTTCGCAGTGCGCGTACGCAAACTAGTACGAGCGATCGGATTTTGCACGCTCGCCCTGCAAAGACAGCCCAGTGGAATGAGTGACAGTAGAGGCCATTTGTAGGTGGTAACAGAGGCAGGGCAGTAGTAACGGGGAAGTGTAGTTGCGGACGCAGGCATGCCAGAGTGTTTTCACGCCGTTTCTGGGGCGTGCATATTTAACAGGCAGCGTCATAGTACACTTCACCTGATTGAATTATACACTGAAGTGCTCGATTTTCCGATGGTTGTATATACTTCCTGGAGATGATGTACGCTAGTGGGCGGCTAGAAACAGGCTGGTGGGCATCTATAAACACAAGGTGATCACTCGCCAAGACATAGTGGGCGTGCTTATGCCTTGCCGAGTGAGCGGCTGCCTTGACGTCACTTTCAAAATTTAAATACGCTGGGAGAGAGCGGCCGCATCTAGCGAACGTGTCTGAATCAGGTCCTAAGTTTGTTATGTGATCCTCTTAATCAACTAAAACTTGAAATAACAACTTGGATAACAATTTTGGCACAAATGAGGTCACATCTTTTATTTAGATAATGAAATCTTAATAATTTCACTGTGGCAAGATGCCGGCAATAACCAGACTATAATTAATGTACCACTAAGGATAGGTCAGAGCCCCATCCCTGATGCAACAAGGACCACCTAGGTACCATCTCTCTGTACTTGGACACTACTGGTCCCAATCTTAAATCAGAGACCACGCACACCTGAGATAATGGCAAATATCAAAGGGGAAATGCCCTACAGTAACTTTTGCACCCTATGTGGCCGCAGGTGAGCAGTGCCACGCTGCGCCTCCTCTGAAAGAAAAATGTTAGTGAACACACAAAAAAAACACAACTGACAACAACATAAATCGAAACAGAACACAACAAGAGAAGGATGGGTGGGGTAATCCAAAATTGTAAGAGGATTACTTCCTGTCAGAAGAGTAATGTTAACTAATCTAAAGCCCATCGTAGGGTTACCACCAGGTGGTAATCTCGGGCAGTACATGTCATGGAATCAGCAAAACATCTGGGCGCAGCAGTAGTGGCAATTGCACATGGATTGGCTCCTGCAGCAGTGGCCAGAGTCTCACGTACTGAAGAAGCTAATCAACGGACGTCACGCGTTGTGGCTCGGCTCTCCCTCTTCAGGCCATTCCTGAGAGAGTGAGACTAATCATACACGCTCGGACTTCCGACCAACCCCCCTATGGAGATGGCTGCTGGCTGAGCCAGCTCCGCTATAGCCACAGCTACATCCCTGATTTCGGGCCATTTAGGAGCCTGACCAAGGCCACCACCACCAAGGGGAATACCTCATGCACTTTATGGAGAGATATTTTTCCCCTCTAATGCCGAGCAAAAGCCAGCGTGGGGAGAGGGAGCGGCGCCAATCCAAGATGGCAGCCGCAACTCCCGCGATCGCATCTTCTGAGGCTGTGTCTCCAATGCCTGCATCATTACCAGCCTCCCTGCGGCTGCTACCCTCTCCTTCCTCACCCTCACTCCCTTCTTCTCAGTACAGCCGGGAATACTGGCCTCCTATACTGACATTGTCAGGGTCATTAAAGATACTATGGCCCCACTGATGAGGGAGCAAGCAGATTCTTTCAGACAAGCACTGCAGGAGGCTAATGCTAATATTATGTAGCTTTCTCAGCGTGTTCAAGCTAATGAGTCTCAGCTGGGGGCAACATTTCATGATGTCTCTGTTTTGCAGCAGCAATATGATTCTCTTTCCAAGCAGCATCTGCAAGTTTTAAACAAGGTGGATGACCTTGAAAACCGCTCTCGACGTAATAATCTGAGAATCGTAGACCTACCTGAATCTGTTAAAGGAGATGTCTTGTTTCACTTTATTACTACTACTCTCCCAGATTTATTCAAGTCCGTGACTCTTGTGCTGATATGGTCGTGCAAAGGGCTCATCGCATACTGTAGGTTCCCCTTGTGATACCTCTAACGCTCACCCTAGGGTAACCATATTCCGATGTCTCAACTTCCTGCACCATGAAGCACTTTGGCAAGCGTTCTATTGTCTGGAAGGGACAGAAGTTATTCTTGTTCCAGGACTATTCCGTGGAGGTAACTAGGGCACGAAAGGCTTTTTCCGGGATCTGTACCAGATTAGTGAAAGATAATTGACGATTTCCCTTGCTGTTCCCTGCTCGGTTACACCTTTTTACGGAAAACTCATCTGTGGACTTTTGTACTCCTGATGATGCTGCTTCCTATCTTCGCGAAGAGGCTATGGCTAAAACAGCAACTGCTTCTCCTTCACGAATGGACTCTCGGGACTGATATCTGGACACTCGTAACACCCTTTTCTAATATTCTATGGAAGTTCAAAAATTTCCTTTCCTAATGTTGTGGTATCGTATACTCATTTATACTGTTGATTTCACATAATTTTTTGTTCTATTTTTGTAATATCTTCATATTGCTGATTACTGTTTTTGTTCTTTGTATATGCCGCTGGTGGTGGTGTTGGTTTGACTACTTTATGTTTATATGCATTCCAATTGCATATTTTTATATGATTGTTTTAAATGCTAACTATGATGTGTGAAATGTCCATGGTATGCTGCGGCTCACTGGAGCCCTTCTCTCTCAGATATATTTTAGGGTTCTCTCACCCCCTCTCTTAGTGAGGTGAATCCTCTCTTCTAAACTTTTCTATTTGATTGGTTGTTTGAAGTATAAATCGATGATTGATAGGGACACTTTGTTCCTGATTCAAATTTGTTTAGTTTACATTTTTCTCTCCCCATTTTTTTTTTTTTTTACCCCTTTCCTCCCCATGATGTATTTTTTTCCCTTCCCCTTTTATGCCCGTTATTTGCCCGATACCATGGTGTATTACTGTGTCCCTACATTAGTCATTTGGTGGACTTGTGCAATTGATACGATTCAGTGGTTTAGTTTTTGCATATGATTGTGCTTATAGATGGCTATAAGTTACTATAGATCATTATTACCATTGGGAATTCCTGTCTTCCCTACTGTTTCTAATTTTACTATGATATAGCTCCTTTAAAAATATGTTCCTGGAATGTTGGGGGTATAAACTCCCCTATAAAGAGGAAAAAACTTTTAACATATAAACGTAGTGTTCACTCTAGGTCCGGCGGGAGGCAGGGCGCCGGACCCAGAGTTAGGGCACTTTTGCGTGTGCCGCAAAAGGGGGCGTGGCCAAAGAAAGGGGGGCATGTCTGTATGACACGTCCCCTTTTTGTAACTCCTGGGGGCGTGCCCAGCACTAACGGGCATGCCGGGCAACCCCCAAGCGCTGCTGTCACTGTGAATGGATGCCAGGCGCATGCGCTCGGCGTCCATTCACCGGCTGTGACCGCTGCGCCGCCGTTTTGACCACCCGTGGGACACAGCGACCTGCGGGTGGAGGCAGAACCCGCAGGCTGTCTCAGCGGGCCGCCGCGCTGGAGGGCAGGGCACGTTCTGCCTTTCAGAAATAGGGCAGGGCGCTTTCTGCATTTCAGATATCGGGTAGGGCGCCCCTCCTAAAACAGCCTAAAGGGAACACTATATACGTAAGTTAGACATAGATGTGGTAATGTTGCAAGAGATGCTTTTATTGCAAACTGAGGTCCTGAAGTTGAATATTATGGGTTACTCTGTTTTATAGTTTGCTGCTTATACCTCTAAGAAACGTGGGGTGGTCACGCTAGTTAAAACAGACAGAGGGCTCCACAATTACATAGATCCATCGTTGATACGGCTGGGAGGTATGTTATATCGGAGAACACTATCTAGGGGAATAAATTTACTTTTTGTAACTTATACGCACCTAATACTTATTCTAAATGTTTTTTTTCAATCCTTATTAGCTAATCTTAGCCCTTTTGTAGACTCACCCCTGATAGTGGGAGGTGATTTTAATTTGGTTGCCTCTAATTATATGGACCTCGCAGCCTCCCTTCATTTGGTATTCCTCGATTAGCCTCTTACCTACAGTTAGTTGATGTTTGGAGGACATTTCACCCTACAGACAGGGAATATACATGTTTATTTGCAGCTCACTCCACTTTGTCACGTATTGATTACCTATTAGTGGCAGACAAATTGGTATCTCGGGTTGATGACACACATATTGAACCTATAGGTTTATCTGATCATGCTCTGATATGGTTTTCTCTTATCCCAGTTATTGATGACGGTTCTTACAGGCCGTGGAGATTCCCCTCCTATTCAGTGAATTCGGTTAAATTCTGAATATGTTAGAGGCGAAATGGTGTTATTTTGCACAAAACAATGTTGATCATGTTAACTCCTCTCCACTGTACTGATAAATGGCTAAATATGTTATTAGAGGGGAAATAATTGCATATATTTCTAAGCATTAAAGGGAATGTGTGCAATTATATGTAAAGGCCCAAGCAGAACTTACTGCTTTTTTTCAAGATTTTAAATCCTGTCCTCCTCCCTCCACTCGTGAACATTATCAAAAGGCTAAATCTCATTTTGAAGGTATTCTAGGCCAGCTTGTTTCTCATCACACCTTTCGTAAAAATTGTCAGTTTTACAAACATGGTAATAAGTCTGGAAGGTTACTGTCTAATTTGCTACGTAGTCACACTCCCCTCTCATTTATTTCTGCCCTTCGGGCTCCCAATGGTGCCAAAATTCTGAAAGGTCAGGATATTACTGATCTCCCCAGAGATATCTATGGAGATCTATATTCCCAGCACTCGATAAATTTACAACAGAAATCTGCATTTTGGAATTCTATGTTGTTACCCTCAATTCTACGAAGCATATTGATATGTTGTTGGCTCCTATTTCTTCTAAGGAGGTTAGTGAGTCCATTAAAAAGTTGAAACCCTTGAAGGCCCCAGGCCCAGAGGCCTTTTTCGGGAGAATTCTTTAAGATATTTACTAAAGATATTTGTCCACCCCTTACTACCCTCTTTAATTTTATTTTATCTGATTTTACTGTACCACAATATTTTAATTCAGCTATAATTAAGGTATTGCCAAACCTGGCCGTGATCCAGAACTGCCAGCGTCCTATCGACATATATGTCTCCTAGACGTCGTTTATGAAAATACTTTGGTAACGGTTAAAATTGGTTCTACCCTCTATTATAGATCCGGACCAAACTGGTTTCATCTGGGGTTGCCACTCCACTGTCAATATCCCTAAGGTTATCTCGGTGATTCAGTTGTCTGCCATGTCTCCTGCTCCTTCTCCACAAGCCATTATATCCATGGACGCTGAGAAGGCTTTCAACTTGGTCACTTGAGATCACCTTTTTCATATATTGCTGCAATTTGGTTTCCCTGCCCGATTTGTTGCCCTTCTACAGGCGGTATATTTTTCTCCTTCTACCCAAGTGTCCAGCAATGGCTATTTGTCATCTTCTTTTGAGGTCCAAAGGGGCACTTATGTCTTCCCTACTATTTGCCATAGCACTTGAACCACTGGCAGTGGGCCCTACGATCCTCAGTTGAGGATCCGCAACTGCAAAACCAATTGATTCACACGGACAAAGTCTCCTCACCATCGGGTTAGTCGAGCGCGCAGAAGGACGCTGGGACTGGTGCCGTTTCGGGCTCATGACATCCGCCAATGCCACAAAGCCGGAAGTGACCCTGTGCTCCGGCGCACACTGCGGGGACTGAAGCCGGTGGCAGCGTGGCGTGCACTCACCGGTAATTAAGTCCGGACCAAACGCCAGAAGAAGGACTGAAGACCCAGGACACAGAAGACAGGTGAAGCCTCAACAGAACTTTTACATTTAACACAGAGTGACTGTTATTCTAAGGACACTGAGACTATTTCTAGGGGATAGGGATGCCTACCATCTAACCCTCTCTTACCCAATCACCACCTCATCTCATTTCCCCTTCTGCTAACCCACCGCATACCACCTGCACTCCTTTTTAAGTGGGGATATACACTATAAAAACTAACACTTTTTCTACCATCCAACACTAATAAGGTCTATAATACTGTGTATAGCATATTATATATAGAATATATATAGATCTATATTTTAATACCTATTTTTATTATCATAATAAAAATATTGTTTTCTCTTACCAACACCGTTTTGGGCTATCATTTCAGTGTAAAACACCCATTATCACTGTTAACCCAAAATCAATATATACAGGCGCAGTTCTATGGTGTATGTGAATTCATACAATCCTTTATTATCCACGGATATCTGTTGCTAAAATGCTGTTGTCCAGGGATAGAGGCGGGATGGGTCTCCCAGATATCAATTTATCTACTAAGGTAGTGTTTTTTAGATATATACATGACTGGTTATCAGATCAAAGTGCTGGGCACGATCGCTAGAAGTGATGTTTGGGCGCCCAAACATGTCACTTTTCGCACATTTCAGCTCTCATCCCCCAGGGGCTGCGAGCTGAAATGTAGCGCTGGCAGCTGATCGTGCCGACAGGAGCAAGAATTGAATAGCTCCGTCGGGCGCGATGGGGGCAGGAATCAATTGAATTCCGCCCTTAGTATCCTCCATGATAAATATCAAATACCACACAAACAATTTTTCATATATTTGCAGGTTTCCCATTATGCTAAATCTGTTATGCGGCAATTGTCAGAATTGGTTTCTCCTGACCCCATTCATTCTTTAATGTCCTTTATTATACTGCATCCTTATAAAACTAAATATCTCAGCTCAGAATTGGTGAAATGTAGCCGTGTCAAAGTCTGGAAGCCAACAGTCACTGCCTGGGAACGTGATATTCCTTCTTCATATGATCTGTTATTTCTTTATGATTCCACATAATGCTTACATTTCACAGGCACGTAGGAGCAAAACGGTACATGGGGAATCAGGAGATTGCGTCAAATGTAAATGCCCAAATGCAACCTTTTACCATAACTTCTAGCTGTGTCCTAAGATACGCAAGTTTTGGGGTAAGGTTGTGAATTATATTAATGTTATATTTCATTTGCGGATTCAAATGGATCCTGGAGCTCTGCTCTGTGCAAACGTTTCAGAATGGGATCTTGGGTTGAATAAAACTTTAATTATCCCCCTTTTGACCGTAATGTTACAATTGCCAAAAAGGTTATTCTTTGTACTTGGACTTCCTCTGCCCCCCCCCCTTCCCTTTTGGAAACGGTTAAATCTCTGTTGCTCAAGACACTTTATTATGACCGACAAGCTCTTTTCCCAGCTTTACAAACTGGAGTGGTTTCTTTTTATAAGAAATTGGGCCCATTCATTGAGTCACTCGATTCTTCCATCCAAACTAAAATTTTACAGGTATTCAACACTACCACCAGGTATCTATACCGTAATGTGTCTTATGTCGCCAAATTGTATCTTAATTATTATTTATTTGTGTTGGCACTCTAGTATTGTTCTTACTATTTTTTTTTTCTAAGTGCCTATGCTTTCTCCCCCACCCACCTCCTCCCCTTTTTTCCCTTATTCCTCCTTACCTTTTTCTTTTATTATTGTATATTAGGCAATTTATGTATTATTTTTTATGACCATTTGATGGTTTTGTACATATATTGCCTTGTCAATGTTAGATGCATTTATTGTCTATATTGGCTGATTATTTTTGTATGCTCTTTTTCTGCATTCAATAAAAAAGATTTAAAAAAAGAATCATACACGCTCTCAGAGACAGTGCCAGCCTGCTGCCTGGCACTGTGGGGGACAGGGAACGAGACCAGACGGATAATGTAAAGACGGAGTGAACGTATGGGGCCTGTCTGAGACGTGGTCACTGTGGTGCAGTACCTAAACAACAAGTTTAAATCTTACAATTTAGCAAGCTACACTGAGGGAGACAATAGGCCGTGTTCCTTTGAGTAAACTGATTTGATAAGAGGGGGGAAAAAATAATTATGTACAATGTAAATGATGTTATAGTGATACTGCTTACCTAGTATCCAATCACTGTTGTTGTAGCCAGGGGGAAGTGCAGGGGGAGCGACCACTCTGCCTGCTGAGAAAATACTGAAATGTCCATTAGTCATCTAATATAACATTTTTGACTGCATGTGCCATTGTTTTTTGTGCAACTGTTCTTTCAGTGTATACACTTTCATCCTGGTCTACAGTATGTTGCCTTTGTGTTAATGTTGCTATAATATATATGTATTTTTTTTAGTGGTACTGCTGATAAATAATAAAATACTATATACAGTATATTATAAATGAGAACATATGTTTGTCTGATTGCGATAAACTCCGGAACCACTGAACCGTTTGTGATGCGGTTTTCACCGTTGTGTAGGTAATTTTTGCAGGCAGGTTTTAGGCTAAGCTGGGTACACACCTAACAGATATATCTGCAGATCGATATATCTGCAGATAATGGTTGTTCATACACACTGAACAACCATCATCTGTCATCTGGCCGTTCACAGACATATCGCTGGTACACACTGGCAGACGGGCACACAATATATTGGCCAATCAATTGATCGCCCAATATATCTGCCAGTGTGTACCTGGCCCTTATAGGTGGTTACTGTGCAGGAGGTGTGGCTCAGTACAAGGGACCTGGGGCCAAATGTAATAGGGTGGGCGTTTAGAAAAAGTGAGAGTTTAGCAGTCGAGTTTTATCTTACAAATGGGAAAACATCTGGATGAGATTTTAAATTGTGAGAGTTTTTTGAGTCTGGAAAGCATGGAAGTTTGCTCTGTTGCTTTGTTCTCGGACTCTATTACATTGGGTAAGTTTAAAAAGTATTACATTTGGTCCCAGGGTTCCAAATGGCAGAGATCACCAGAGTGCAGCCCACTAAAGGAGGGAGTTGTCTACAGCCACCCAAAGCCGGGTACTGTATGTATGTATGTGTGTGTGTGTGTGTGTGTGTGTGTATATATATATATATATATATATATATATATATATGTAATATATACATCCCTACTAATATAAAATAATGGGCATACTTTTGAATCGGTTGACTTGACAATGCACATAAGAATAGTTTACTGGCCAGGTTAGAACATAGGGCCTGATTCAGTAAGGATCGCAACTGCAATTGCAATAGCGATTACACACGCAGTCTCACTGGAACAGAGAGAGGGCCGAACAAGGAACAGAAGGTGTGCTAACTGGTCCTCTCCATTGCTCTTCTGTATTCTGGGAGTAAGTGTGGCTGTGGTCTGAGGATGTCCCAGCAGGCTTAGCAGTGCACTGCCACGCCTCCTCCCAGCGTTAGTGAGGAGATTTGAATGTGTTATGTGTCTCAAACGTGACCACCAGCTACGTTATCACAAATAAAACAAATTCTTGTTATTGTTGAAAGAGGGTAGTTGTTAAAAAAGCAAAACGAAGTCGATTCTGTTAAGTAAAGCAGCCCTAGACTAGTAAGGTACTTCAAATGGAGAAAATAATAAAATTTTATAATTTTTAATTAATTTGAAAACTGGAACCAATTCAGCTATAGCGAAGATATAATGTGAAAATAGGACCTGCGAGTACTCTCAAACCGATCTTAAATCCTTGGAAAGAAAAAAATATATAATTTTTTGTTCCCCAGTGTAATAAAGGGGATTGCAATCTGCAGTTTGCTGTTGATTTCTGTGAAATCTCCTACATTGTACCATTAGTACATAGCTACAAAACATAAAATTATGCAGAAACTGCAGTTTCTGCATAATTTTATGTAAAAAAACAACTTGATACATAGGCCCCTAAATCTTTGTGTTGACATCAGGAGGTAAAAATACTAAAGACCTTGGTTAAATCAGACTTTCACCGTAACCCGTGTGAAGCCAGGACGGGTTGCTAGTATGTGTGTGTGTGTCCTCACTTACTGGTTGTCCAATGCAATATGGCTACAAATGTTGCACACCTAATTGATCAGTGTAAGCTAACAATATAGTTTTGTCGCACATTTTGAGCAAAAATTATGCTCGATGTTGCTGAATCGCCCGGGGCTTGGTGCGCCAAGAGGGACTATTTGGCATGACTGAAGCAAGAGGGACTATTTGGCATGTTTGTATGTGTAATTTTAAGGAAACAGGTGTTTGACTTATGTATAAGTAATGGGTACATCCATCAATGTGATGCCATGAAGCCATTTTTTCTGTCTTTATTAGAGTTTTAAGAAAACAGGCCAAGATCTAAAAATAAAAAGTTTGTGACCCTACAGCGGTTTTTGTCACGGTCCCTGATCACACACCCTTTCTGGAAACCTGAAAATAAAAAGGTGGTAACCCTAGCCCGCACCTTAACTTCTCTGATTGGACCTAAATTATTAATACCTGTTAATCACAAACCCTAACAGTTACCAGCCTTTAAAACCAACACACTAAGGGTCCAATTCAATTAGGAATGAGTTTGCGAAAGCGAGTTTGTTTCACGAAACTTGCATATATGGCACAAATGTGTGCACATGAGAAATGCAAGATCCAATTAGAAATGACAATTTGTGGTACACACGGCAAGGTTGTGTGACTTTTCCTCAAAAAGTGAACTGGGAGAAGTGCATGAAAAAATTATCCTCGACCCCAAAAAAGTGACAACTATGATAGCAGGACTATATAGAAGGTTGTTAGTGGTGATAAAGAAAGTACTGAAGGTTCTTAAAAGGCGTCAAATGGCTGATTGTTGCTTGTTTTATTAATGACCTTTTGACCCTGTCGACCATTTGTTCCTGTCGACCTTTTGTCCCTGTCGACCTATTGCTTGTCGACATTGTCAACTTTTTTACTGTAGATCTTTAGACGGATCCCGTTTGGAAATGGATTGCAACTGAAATTCGCTGTGCGGGTTCACAGTGAGAATGGCTCGCATCAGAGGCGTCCCTCCCCTCGGTGACACCTGGCGCAGGGAGGGATGGAGTGCAAAAAGGGGTGTGGCCACATGGGAAGGGGGCATGGCCGCGTGGGAAGGAGCGTGGCCTCGTTGGCCCAAACCCCCATTCTTGTCACTCGGGGTGGTGGGTGCCGGAGGTGCGGACTGCCCTGTGTGCAGTGCCGGCCCCCTCACTATGACAGGAGCCAAGTGCTGCACTTAATACTACAGTGCAGCACCCAGCTCCTGTCACTGAGAGGGAGTCGGCACCTTGGTGTCATCCCTTGGCGGGTGACACCCGGGTGTGCCGTACCCCCCCTTGTGATGCCACTGGCTCGCATGACCCAACTCCCACCTAATTGTATTGACCCATAAGGACACTTATTTTTGCTCATGCAGCCCTCACTCCTTTGAAAGAATAAAATAAACACAAACACGTTTTTTAATGGAAAGTAGAATTCGCTAACAGTTACATCTGTCTTACTCCCCTGTATTGTCGGAACTACTTTGTACATGTAAGTAAACACAAACTATCATCTACCTTTGCAGTGCAGTCAATGTTCCTTTTTATCTGTAAAATGAAGATTATTTGTCATCTGGTACTAAGCTTTCATTTAAATGCTTCATGTTGCAGCAAGTTATCAAATGAATAGAGAATTCTTCAGGAACTGCGTGTATTGAAACAGGGGAAATCCATTATCTGTCACATGTATCAATCTTTTAGTAAATTTGAAATAAAATGAAATGGATCTGCAGCTGACGTTTTTTGTATAGTATTGTCAGCTCTCTGCAGCATATAAATGAGTGAGCCAGGGAAGGTTCAGTGAAACAAAATGTTCTTCTATTTCATTACTGACCAAGCACATAATATAACATGATACCTATTTTCCATGTTACACACCATCTTACCATATACTCTTATTCTCTATGTATTGGAAGCTCATCTTTGTTAAAAAGTATTTCAGATGCAAAGAGAGTGCACAATTATCAAAATCAGTATGCATGTTCTAATAGGGAATGTATTATTCCTAGGTCTGCGGAGTCAGTATTGCATATAAGCGGAGTGGATGCACCAACTGTAGGTAGGACTATGAAGATAGAACAAAACAACTTCAATATTTACAAATGGCAACTTACTGACCTCTTGTGGTAGCTTGTAAGAATTAATTTGATACTGAAATTGGATATGTAACATCACAGGTCTGAATCATTTCAATAATCTAATAGAAGTATGAGGGGCTTGACAGTGTGATATGGATCAACATGGCATGGCCTCTACTGTGTAGCATTAACAAGACCATAACCACTTCATTAGGAAAGTGGGCAGGATTTGGGAGGGTGTGGAGTGCTTTGAGCCCTCACCAAAATTCATGAGTTTCCTGGATATTCCTGTGGAGTAGGCAAGTCTGCATTTCCTTACACCTAGAAGCAAGCAACGTTCTTCCACCACTGAGCTGCAAAATCAGGAATTTTACAAATGTGCAATCTCCACCTCTAATAGACCCATTAAAGCAACCTTAAAGCAAAATCTCATTTTTGCGCTTCAAGCACATAGTCGCATTACTCTGCCCCTTCTACAGTGGAGAAGAATGTGGTTATCCTTACATATATGCAAATCATTACCATAAAAAAATGGTAGGCCCATTTTACTGTATAATTCAGTTTGTCAGGGTCATCGCACTATCCACAGATAAATGTTATGATATCGCAAAAGGAAAATAATGGTTCCTTTTTGTACTCATAGGTGTGTGTATAGGTATAGATGTGTCCACATACATCTAGCCTCCTTGCACTTTAAACAGCCCTTCTAGTCGCACCATGCTGTGGTGTGACTCGGTAGCACCAAGCATTTTTTTGTGCGACATTTTTCCTTATAATGTGTCTTATTCGCAAAGCGATGCAAATCGGATGCACAAGCAGCTTATGTTGATTGAAACTATATGCTACATGCCTATAAGGGACAAAGTCGCATAAAAAGACGATCGGTGCTGCAAAGTAGCACGGTGCTCATGTTTTGTGTAACGCGACTTGTAGCGCAATTGAGGATAGGTGTATGTAGACACATCTGTAGCTGAAAAAAGGAAATTGAGGTATCTGCGCTGGTAATTATATAAATATATGACACCTTGATAATAAATATATAATTTATTCAATAGTGAACTGCAGTTCAATAAAACATACACACATATAACAAATGTTGGTAAAAATGATTACCATGAATGATGCAAACAACAAATTGATTTGGGTGGTTGTTGCAAAATGGTATCCAATTGTTCCCAAAGGCTAACCAGTATAAAAATCAAGCAAATGACAATATTTTAGATGTATAAAAGAACCCAAATTGAGGGATAGGTTAGTCAAGCTAAACAATGTCACAAATCGCTCACATCCCAATGTGTAAAGTCCAGTGACTATAACTCCTAACCCCAAGGGCTCACAGGAGAGAAATTGAGCGGCAGTGATGTATAGCTGAGTCACACCGTTCAGGTGACTCCTGCCCGCACTTGGAGGGATAACAAGAGTACGTGGATGGAAGGTGCAACGTTCCGGGTGCTGGTGTATAGCTGGATAGCACCACGGGACCGACTCACATGCACATCGCCGGCAGATGGACAACAGCCCGCAATGGACGGGGTACCACGGCCAAGAAGCCCCAGAGGACGATGGAGACCAGCGGCAACGAGTGCGCGTCTGTCCTGACCAGCATAAAAGCCCGGCGGCTGAGCGGGATGAAGTCAAATAGCCGCTAGGTAGGTATGGGCGGCTGCCGGGAGCTGAGCATACAGGGGCCCAGAGAGCTCAACCGGAAAGTACAAGTGGCAATCACTTCAGCAATTGGAGCCAAGAATGTATGAAGTTATCGGCAGTTCACTGATTCCTTGACGCGTCTCTCCCCTATGCAGGGGTTTTCTCAAAAGGCAAGCAGCATGTCAATCCTCTGTCAGGAGGGTCTTTTAAACTCAATCCAATTAAATCATTAGTGATCATTGTATCCATCTGTGTGGCAGACTTAATACATCCCTCTATTACTGATAGATGCATTCCACTCCCCACAGAACAATATATAACATTTTGCAGCGGAGACACCATTTTTTATTATTATTATTATTATTATGTAGACACAAAAGGAGACAATATAAAGACAATAAATATAAAAATAAATAAGAGATACAAAGACATCAATATCTAATAAATAATATAATAATTTATATAGAAATAATATATTAACTAACAGACCTAAAACTAGATATACCAACTAAAAATTACTATTAAATAAAAAATATGAAATGTAAATGATATGAAAAAAAATATAAAAAAATATATATATAAAATATGAAAATATAAATAAATGATATAAATGAAGGCATCTTAGATACAGAAATAGAGAGATTGTTCATAAATGACTCTCTCTCTCAGGGTCCCTCATTAAACCTGACCAATTATCTATACTCAAAATAATAATAATAATAATAATAAAAAATATCACTTAAAAACCCATATGGAACCAGACTAAATTCAGGACTGCAAATATATATATATATATATATATATGCATATACATACATATAAATATAACACCTATTTTAAACAATCAAGTAGAAAAAGCATATACCAAATATATATAAGATATGATATAATCCGAATATGTACTCAACCCACTCATTAATCGAAATCCATATCTATAGCTTCATTAAGACCATCTGGACTCATAGTCCGTAATGTGAGGATCCAAAAGGACTCTCACATGCAAAGTCTACGAAGTCGATCACCCCCTCTTGATGTGGGCGCTATATGTTCAATACCCACAATCGTGAGTGATCCTGGATCTTTAGCATGAACTGTACTAAAGTGTCTAGACACACTATGTTTCTCAAAGCCGTTAACAATATTCCTCCTGTATTCACAGAATCTGATCTTAAGGGATGTAGTAGTACGGCCTACATAATACAGTCGACAAGCACACTCCAACACGTAGATAATATAAGTACTATTGCAATTTATGAAAGATTTGACTGGGAAAACTTTACCGGAATCTTTAGCCATAAATGTAGAGATCCTATGTCTGATAGAATTACATGTGATACAGCGAGTGTGTCCACACTTGTAGCACCCAACTAATTTAGGTAGGGGATTCGATACATTGGAACAAACTGACATTTCTCTTCTGTTTTTATTTTGATTCAAATTACCATTCGAAAAGAAACTAGGGGCTAGTAAATTCTTTAAATTATTTGCTCTTTTAAAAATAACCTTTGGACCTAGTCCAACCTGTGATCTCAAAAGAGGATCCATCTGCAACATCTTGGAATTAAGCTTAACAATGCTCTTAATTTTGTGTGCACAACAGTTATACTTGGAAACAAAAATATTAGATTTATCTATAACATTTTCATCACTTGAGATACTTCTATTTCCTCTAACTCTATGAATTAATAAGTCATTGCGATTTATTTTGGATACTGACTCCACCGCATTTTTTAATAATCTATCAGGATAGTTCTTTTCTTTGAACACTTCCACTAATAAAGTGGATTGTTCATCATAGGACACATTCCCTGAGCAGTTGCGATGAATTTGTCGCAACTGTCCAAAAGGAATATTATCCAACCATCTCTTATTATGATTACTATGGTAATCTATATAATTATAAGAGTCGACCTCTTTCCGATAGGTACAAGTCTCAATCCGATCATCAATCACATCAAGCTTAACATCCAGGAAGGTAATAGTATTAGTATTAAAAGTGCTCGTGAATGTGAGATTAAAATTATTGGAATTTAAATACTTAATAAACTCAGAAACTGAATCATCATCACCATCCCAAATAAAAAATAAATCATCAATAAAACAACGATAGAGAACCAGGTTCGCACCGAATTCGCCACTCCACACATATGAGTCCTCAAACCGCCCCATATAGAGGTTGGCGAAACTCGGCGCGAACCGGGTCCCCATCGCAGTGACCGTGCATTGCAAATAAAATTGTGAATTAAACAAAAAATAATTATGTTTAAGTATAAATTAAATTGATGACAAAATAAACTCGCGCTGTCTCCCTGAGACGACACCATCACGCATTAGATAAAACTCTATAGCTTCCAATCCTCCCTCATGAGGAATATTGGTATAGAGTGAACTTACATCACAAGTCAGAAATCGATAGTTAGACTTCCATGTTATCTTAGACAAACAATTCAAAAAATCCGTAGTGTCTTTAAGGTGTGATCTCAGGGAAGCAGCGTGCGGTTGTAAAAAGTGATCAACATAAAATGATAAATTTGCTGTTAGTGACCCTACACCAGATATTATGGGACGACCCGATGGACAAATTACATCTGTAGCTGAGTTTATAATCATTTGTATACAAAAGTCTGTCGTGTGTACAACTGTATATTGGGATGTGGAAAAAAATAGCACCTAGTGCAAGAAAAAAGTTGACACTTGACCTCAACTGTAACAAAATGAATCTACAATTTCAATTTACTCCCCCTTCAATTTTGCATTCTGTTCGACCTACTCATATCCCTGGATACTGTGCTTGTTCTCTAAAAATGTTCATGACGCCCTGATGACATAATACATTGACACTTCACTGTTACAATACATTGACAGGGAAGTGGGTGGGAATCAGGGCTACGTTCCCAGAAGTGTTGTGTAACGCCCCAAAAATTTGAGAGTCTCCTGGATATTCTGCTAAAATGGGTAATATGCATTACTTACATCTAGATGGAAGAAAGGATCTCACTGAGTTGCAGAATCAGTTGTCACCTCTCTTTTTTTTTGTTCCATATAGCAATATCTAATTTTTTGTGCATGGGACACATTACTGTGCTCCTTCTGCAGTGGTGAAGAATGTGGTTATCTTTTGTTATGTAGACTGCAGGTAGGAGGTTGCAACAATATACTTTCAGAGATTGGATCCCTATGGCTGTAAATTATGGGGTTTAAAAGAGTCCAAAGCCAGAAGTTTGGTATACAGGTGAGCAGGGAGAAGCAGCTAGTAAATATAAGTCAGTTCGGTACACAGAAGTCTCAGACTGGCAGCAGGCAGAAATCCATTATAGGTAACAAAGCATAAACCAAAAGCCAGAGTCAGGAATGTAGCCATGGGGAACAGAGCAGGGAAAGTAGTCAGAACGAAGCCAAAAGGTCCAAAGCAAGCTATAGAAGCTACAGAAGCAATAGAAGATTCAAAGCAAGCTATAGAAGATTCATCTGGGCACCTTTTTTTTCGGTGTGGACATAGCTGTATGAAGTGTTTAGCATTGGCACAATAGAAACAGAGGTTCACAGTTCTACAGTGGCCTATCCTCCAACATGACTCGTTCCATTAGGTACAAAATGCTCTGCTCCTGGACTTCCCACCCAATGTATGATTGCATTCACCTGTGTTTAACTAGGTAATTGATGAGACAGGTGTTTCAGCACAGGTGTCTGCAATCATCAATTAAGAAGCACATCCAGGAACAGAGCATTTTGTACCTAATGGAAGGGATCATGTTGGAGGGTCTGCAGTGGCTAAATTCGTCCTATGAGTGAGGACTATGTGGTTGGGTATGGGATCCCGGCGCTCAGAATCCCGACTCTGTTACAATCCCGACACCACTACTGCAAGTATACTAAACCTAACCCTCCCTCCCCACAGCCTAAACCTAAGCCCCCCCTCAGCAGCCTAACCCTAATCCTCCCCCTAGTGCCTAACCCTCCCCCTAACCCCAATACTTATCCCCCCCACAGCAGCCTAACCCTAATCATCCCCCTAGTGCCTAACCCTCCCTCTAACCCCAATACTTACTGTTGGGATATCGGCGCCGGGATTCTGACTGCTGTCAAGATTCCGGAACCGGCATATCGACAGCCAGTATCATAACTACGTCCTGTGGAGAGTCCTTTAAGTCAGGGAGCAGGAACACAACTTAAAGCACATTTAAATTTGTGTACATGTGTAGACTGGAGCAATGTAATTTCTGAAAGAGCTTAAATGTATGTAGCCCCCAGAAGATCCAAAGTGGTGTTGAAACACCTTCGGAATGGTCGGAGCACCAACACCTTGCAGCCATCAAGTTCACTGTAGCACATCGTAAAGAACTGAATCACAAGAGTGAAAAAGCAATACAAATTATTATCACTGTTAAAAGAAGCTCACTGGTAGATGTGTATTAAGTTATAAAAAACTGGTATATAAATTCAATAATACCAGTGTATGTTACTTCCAATCCCTGTCTGGTATAAGATAGTATAATTGTATTTACATCTCCACTGGAATTATTTGTAATAATAGGGTCTATTCATGAAGATTTGCATTTTGGAATTGTTACTTTTCACTATATATCACATTATTATAATGCGATATATAACTTGTTTAAGTAGCAATTCATGTATACTTACCTATCCTGGTGATGCGATCCGGTATCCAGGGCTCCAGCGAGGCAGTCTTCTCCTGCGGTCCTCTGCTTTCAGTATGCTGTCCGTTCTGCACATGCAACGGCTGCCGGGTTACCTCGCTTCAGTGATGCTGCAGCATGTGGGGCAGTGCGAGGGGGGGAGAGGGCAGCGGGCAGTGGGGGGCAATGGGCACTGTAAGATAAGCAGTTTGATTTACCGTAACTGCTCATCACCAGTTAAGAGTTGGTGACCCGGCAGGTGCATATGTCGGGTCACACCTGACATAGCAGAGGGCACCGACCGTTAATAGGTGGTGACCCGGCATATGTATTTGTCAGGTCACCTCACTATAGCAGCGGCGGAGGTAGGGCAGAGGGAGGAGGCACTGTGGCAGCAGGCAGCCAGGAGGAGGTGACCAGTCCCTGGGTTCCTCTGGTTGGCTGCTGTAGCTGCAGGGGGCAAGGAGAGCATGGAGAAGGCAGGGAGACAGCTATCTTCACTGCTTTTCTCCACACAGGAGGCGAATCCTGAGATAGCGATTGTATTTGTAGAAGCAAAACTGAAAGCTGAGCTTTCCGTGCTTCTGTGAATTGCTCTCCCCATACTAGTGTATGGGGAACCGTTCCTGACAGCTGGGGCACCACTGGAGAAATCTTAGATTTCTCCACGGTAACCCCTTCTGTGAATAGGAGGAAGCAGTGAAAGGTTTTGTTATCACTGATAAAGGGCTTTTCACGACTTCATGAATAGACCCCAGTGTCTGGAAAAGGTACAGATTTGTAGAGTTATTAAGGACTGTAAGACAAGAATGAAAGTGACAAGTAAATTATTAGAACTTTAGAATAGTGGACTGTGTAACTCTAAATTACCTCAAAACACAAATATTAATGTAAAAAGAGGTTCTAAGGAGCAGTGATCATACCTTTTGTTGATGGTGATAGATGGGGGGAGGTTAGGGTTAGGCACCCCTAAGGGGAGGATTAGGGTTAGGGGGTAGAATAGGTTAGTGAATACTTACCTTTGGACGATCAGAATTTTCATCCTTGTCGGGCTGCCGCTGTTGGGATTTGAACCATGCGGCCGGCGGCAAATCATACTGAATCCAGTAAAAGATACATGAACATCATGAAATAGTAATGTGTTCCCTATTGAACAGGTGAAACATTTTAGGCCAGCTCAGGTTTCAGATAATTATTTTAGATCTATATTCCACATTCATGTTTTAGTGATAAAATAATTAAAGGGTGTACAGTAAGTACCACCTTGCATTAAAACCAATAATTGTATCTGACTGTCAGTGACCATCAGAATGCATGGATTAGGGCATTTTGGGCTGTAGAGGGCAGCACATGCCCAGTTAGCGAATAACTCCCATATAACCGCGTGTTGGTTTTTTTGGCTCCAGATACACCCCACCAATTTCACGTGTCAGCTGCATCATTCCCTGCAGTGATAAGCTTTAATGCCAGGGGCAGATCCAACCTCTTTAAATAAAAAAAACATTACTCTACGTTTTATTTTAGAGGAAATACAATGTGTAGTTCAATTATATAACATTTTAACCACGATATACCAAAATAGTTTTCATTGAAATTCTCTGTGTGTTTGCAATATTCATACATATTCACTCTTCCTCGACAAGATACATTTAAAAACAGTATTCTGACTTTGGAATAAGTTGAGTAATACAATATTGATTTTGTCACATTGAATCAGTCAAATGTACAATTTCTGATCTAGGATTATCAGCAATTTTCCCTTCATGGAGACTGAATTTTTGTTTTCACTTCCAATTAGTCAAGCAGATAACTTTTCCCATTACTGTGATGTCATGCACCATTAGTGCACCTGAATAGCTGATTATCATGAAGTATTAAACTGTTTTATATCTTTTTTTATAGGATATTAATGAGTGCATTCTTGAAAACTATGCAGAGTGTTCCAATCCCAGGTTATTTTACATTATACCATATTTTTGTGGACAACATCCAAAATGCAGGTAAGTATTATTGTGCATATTTACTATATT
This sequence comes from Taudactylus pleione, assembly GCA_031769625.1. Lineage (NCBI taxonomy): Eukaryota > Metazoa > Chordata > Amphibia > Anura > Myobatrachidae > Taudactylus > Taudactylus pleione. Next base: position 25,585,358 of record JAUIMM010000006.1, read on the forward strand.
GTCCTTATTCACTATAGAACCGATCAACAGTGCAAATAGTGATATCCAAATGAATTAAGAGACACACATTCTGTGAAAGAGCATATAATATGAAGTAAATCAAAATATAATGTAAATATTTGGGAGTGCACTATTCCATTTAATTGAGCACTGTAATACATTAAAGTGGTTCACCAGCCAAATAAAACATCTACTATCACCACTAACCCTTTATGTAAGGAATCACATTTTTTAATGCTACTTTTCTAATCAGCGATTCAAGCACTAAGCTCTTTGCAAACCTCCCTGTTATGGTGTCAATTTGAGTGTTCTGAAAACTATTTCTTCCATGCAGCTCTCCTGGCTCCATGTTACCCTGTAATGTTCTATATTGGAAATAACACTGTAGGGAAAACTAGTGCATAAAATGCCCTATGAAACAGATATTATATGCGTAACAAAAGACAATTTAAGATGCGTCTATTTAAATATGTCAGACAAAGGTGCCTGATGCTTCCAGTCAGTATTAACAGTATAGCAAGTTTTCAAAGGTGCTACTGGTAAACTATTATTGTTATTTGAAAAAGGTATCCACTGTAAAACCTATTTAATAGGTAAAACAGTTTGACCCTCTATTAATGTCTCATCCTAATTACCATTGCCTAGATGTAGAGCAACACAGATGTATAGACGCAAAGGTTAGTTTTTGTATAGTTTTGTCTGGTTAATTTCTTAATCATTATTGGTGATTTTTAATAAACTAATAACTAGGTAAAGTTAACCAAATATTCCCATGAAAAACTGACTTTTTTTTAATAATATAAATCAAATGTCAGGCTATAAGAAATACTTTGTAAAGATAAAAATTATTTAAAATTCTGAAATTTTTCCACATTGTACCACCATGGCAACCACAGTCACATGACACATTATATAGGGAGCAGAGATGCTTTGAAATGCTTCTCTGAGATCTGTGTGCACTGTACATTCCTACCTCTTATTTTGGAATTTCTGCCTTTGCATGACATGCTGAGAGCTGAGCTGATGGCAGCCATACTGTACTCCCCTATAGAATAATTACAGATGCAGGCTTAAAAGGTACTTAATTTGCTATTTAAATAAATATATGTGAGATTCCTGCTTCAAGAAGCAGTATTTCAATGTAACAGCATATAAAGGAGACACGGAGATTAGAGTTAAACAGGATGTTCAGCATTTGGAGAGGAATTAACACAGACATCCCACTTCCCCTATTAGACTAAACAAGTCCTGCGCACGCACAGATTTCTGACACTTGCGTACACTGTTGAATCAACCCCCTAGTCCTTTACCCCTCAGTAAGAAGGGAATGTAGCAAGTGAGGTAACTCTTTCAGAAGGGTAGGAAGGCTTCACCTTCATGAAAGTAAATCTTTAGCTCTTCAGCACATCATAAAGACATACCATCATCTAATACCCCTTTTCCACTGCCTAAAATACCCAGGTAATTGCCGTGTCTACCTGGGACTCAGCTCAGTGGAAACTGCTCCAGGGAAAAAAATCCTGGGTCTAATGAACCAGGATTTTTTTCTCGGGTATCAAGCTGGGTTTTTAGCGGGTAAAACCCAGTAACACTGCAGTGGAAACAGCTCTTTCTTTACCCAGGTAATTGCAAAAGCTGCTGATTGGTCCTTACAGGGTGCTGGCTGCTAATGTAATCACCCAGAGACCAGAGGAGATGTCTGAATAAATGTGTCATTAAAAAAAGAATGTCAATAAAAGTGTCATTAATTAAATAAATAAAATAATAATGGTCCTGATTCATTATGGATTGCAACTACGATCGCAGCTGCGATTACGCACGCAGACACGCTGCGAAAATATGCTTCTGTTTGGAATTGCATTGCCTTCGCGGCCCAACATAAAGACGCTCACTTCCCCTTACATCCATAATACTTTGAAAGTCTGCAAAAACATCGGTACCATCATGTATTATCGAGCTTCACGCACAATTGACCTTCAGACCTTACTCAGAATTGCTAGCCTTCCAGTACGCAGTGAGAGCTCAGGCTACGTATGCCATTGTAGTGGCTAATTTATGCAAGCTCTTGTAACGGCGTTCAAACGCACTGACATGCTTGCGTTTCACCAACCACCCCCCGTCACCACCCCCAGATGGTAATTCCCATCAATCACTCTGTGCTGGGTCTGGGTGGTGTCTTCGCGCAATGCATACGCATGCGCAGTACGCAACAATCGGCCAAGTGCGTTCATAATCGCAATTGCGATCCTTGCTGAATCAGGCCCAATAATGATATTAATAATAATTAAATTATATAATAAAGTATACCATTAAAATGTCATTAAATGTGGATGTCATTAAAAATGACCTGAATAAGGGCCATTTGTAATGACATACACAGGTTTTGCTGGGCTTACCTGGGTTAAGTGGAAACGGAGGCGACCCAGGAAAAACCCAGTACGAGGGTGCAGTGGAAACGGGGTCTTAGCTGAGTACGACATGGCAATTTGCTGGTAAAAAAATCCCAGGACAGACCCGGGATTTTGGTGTAAAAGGGGTTAGTTACATAATTGCTTTATCAGCTAGAAATATGATCATTATGTGTCTTTGTGATGTACAAACCGAAAGTTGATAAATAGACTGCCACCCTCTCTTATTCCATTTGCATATCAGACATGCATAGGTACCATTAGGTTGTCAAATGGCCTGCAACTCACACAATGGTATATAGTTACAAGTTGTTGGAGATCGCTTTGCGTTGTCTCCTATGTTGCCTCCGGGACTGTATACTGCCAGAGTAACCTCCAACCTGGCCAGCCTGAGTGCGCTACTACGTATGTGCGTCATGCCTGTTTCGTCTTCCAGTTCCGTCCTCCATTGAGGAAGGAAATGACCCAGAGTGCAGTCTCTCTCAGTCTCTGTTCTGCAGTGGTGTCCTCCCCGCGGTGTCACTCGGTGCTCGGAGGCATGCGAAAACGGGGCCTGGCCTAGCGGGCAGTGGCATGACCTCGCTGCTGAACCCCTGTGGTCCCGTCACCATGCTTATTACTGGGGGTGGAGAGGGGGAGCCGAAGATGTGGACTGCCCTGTGTTCAGTGCCGGCCTGCTCCCTCACAGTGTCAGGAGCCGAGTGCTGCACTTAATTGTACAGTGCAGCACCCGGCTCCTGTCACTGAGGGGGGGTCTGCGCCTTGGTGTCACCCCTCGGCGGGTGACACCGGGTGCGGCCTGCACCCCCTAGTGACACCATTGTGTGTGTGCAGGTGTGTGCTTTCCCTATGCTGCACACCACCTGCGTTATCCTCATACTGCATCTGTAATATCTGGGCAGCACAGATGGTGTAATGGTTAGCGTTACTGCCTCACAGCACTGAGGTCATGGGTTTGATTCCCACTACGGCCCTAACTATGTGGAGTTTGTATATTCGCCCTGTGCTTGCGTGGGTTTCCTCCGGGTACTCTGGTTTCTTCCCACGCTCCAAAAATATACTGGTAGGTTACTTGGCTCCATACAAAAAATTGACCATAGTGTGTCTGTAAAGTGCTGCGGAATATGTGTGCGCTATATAAATAACTGGTAATAAATAAATAATAGTACCTGCTACATTGTGTACTTACTGCATTAACCCTGTGTTACCCTGCAACTCATTCTGCCTGGTTAATGAATCAATCCTGTTTAAGTTATTCATCGTGTGGACTGACCTCCATTACACACCGCTGACATCTTTATTAATGCCTATAGGATCTGCCAATACAAGTAACACACTTTGATCTTTATTATAGCTATAATAGTGTGTTTGTTATGTAACTACCAGGATCTTCAAACTAGATAAAAAAATAATAATAATGTACCTCACTATGCAAGCTGTTCTTATTAGACCATGGCGCACATATTGTGTGGAGTTTATGACCAGAATTTTCAATAACTCCTTTTCCAAATCTTATGAGCCATAGATGTCTTGGTTCAATATTTTTGTATTAATTCTCAGAGTTCAAAAAGTCTACCAACGGGGCACTCGCCCCATGCACCACCACTCTTGAATCAATATTTTCCCCCTTCACAATGATTTACAACACCGCACTTTTTCTAAAAAAAAATTGGGATCCACTATATACATCACAAAGGATATTTACTTTATTGTACAGCATTTGACACTACCCTGTACCACAAACTTTGTGTTCTGTGCTTTCTATTTTTTTGTCTGCAAGTGTGGTGTAAAAATAAGGTCAGCCTGCAGTTCTGACAGGGTTTCTGACTATTACCAAATGTTTTTTCAATGGGTCAACTTTCTGTGTTTTATAATAGTATAAAACTGATCAAACTACAAGCAATTAATTGCTCTACGAACACCATTGTACCTGTATACAATTGGAATTAGAAAATATGGGATTGTTAACATGAAGAATTTCACCAATTCCCAGACGGATCGCCGATAATCAATGTTTGCCGAACAGCAGTTTTGACTGGCAAATCGGTGGTTCTAATCTGATCAGGGAAACGGACGGCAAATGTATAGGGCCCTTCTCCCTTATATCCAGTGGTAGCATAGAAGATTTAGTCTAGAACTGCACAATCAATTCTCTGTGCTCCTAGCAGGGCCGATGCAAGGCTTCTCTGCACCCTAAGCAAAACTTCTGCCTACTCCTCCCCCCCACCCCAATACCCACTTTTAGGTGAAAGTGTGGAGGTGGCATCGTAGAAATTCCACAGTCGCCACTGTTAAATAGAGATACACCCCCCAAAACAAAATATGTAAAAAACAACTATGCGTGACATTTGTGGGTACACCCAGGAAGACTGTAGTGTAGCTGGGGGACACAGGCAGGAGATGACCGCTCAAAAGTGCATCTTGTACCGCACCATGGCGTAATAGAGTCACAGCCGGTGGGCGTCAGTAGACAGCCCTTTGGCTGCAGCATTAGCATAAATTCATGCTACTGCATTACTGTACATCTCCGTATATACAGAGGTGCCCAATACAGAGATATAGGCAGATAGAACACACACACACACACATAAATATATATATATATATATATATATATATATATACATACAGTCAGGTCCATAAATATTGGGACATTGACAGAATTTTCATATTTTGGCCTCTATTCACCACCACAATGGCTTTGAAATGAAACAAACAAGATGTGCTTTAACTGCAGACTTTCAGTTTTAATTGGAGGGTAATTACATCCAAATCAGGTGAACGGTGTAGGAATTGCAACGGTTTCTATATGTGCCTCCCACTTTTTAAGGGGCCAAAAGTAATGGGACTATCAACTCCAAAGCTATTTCATGGACAGGTGTGGGCTATTCCCTCATTATTTCATTATCAATTAAGCAGGTAAAAGGTCTGGAGTTGATTCTAGGTGTGACATTTGCATTTGGAATCAGTTGCTGTCGACTCTCGATATGAGATCCAAAGAGCTGTCACTATCAGTGAAGCAAGCCATCATTAGGCTGAAAAATCATAACAAACCCATCAGAGAGATAGCAAAACCATTAGGTGTGACCAAATCAACTGTTTGGAACATTCTTAAAAAGAAAGAACGCACCGGAGAGCTCAGCAACACCAAAAGACCCGGAAGACCACGGAAAACAACTGTGGTGGATGACAGAAGAATTATTTCCCTGGTGAAGAAAAACCCCTTCACAACAGTTGGCCAAATCAAGAACACTCTCCAGGAGGTAGGTGTATATGTGTCAAAGTCAACAATCAAGAGAAGACTTCACAAGAGTGAATGTAGAGGGTTCACCACAAGATGTAAACCATTGGTGAGCCACAAAAACAGGAAGACCAGATTAGAGTTTGCCAAACAACATCTAAAAAAGCCATTACAGTTCTGGAACAACATCCAATGGACAGATGAGACAAAGATCAACTTGTACCAGAGTGGAGAAAGAAAGGAACTGCTCATGACCCAAAACATACCACCTCATCAGTGAAGCATTGTGGTGGTAGAGTCATGGCGTGGGCATGTATGGCTGCCAATGGAACTGGTCCCCTTGTATTTATTGATGATGTGACTGCTGACAAAAGCAGCAGAATGAATTCTGAAGTGTTTCGGGCAATATTATATGCTCATATTCAGTCAAATGCTTCAGAAGTCATTGGACGGCGCTTCACAGTGCAGATGGACAATGACCCGAAGCATACTGCAAAAGCAACCAAAGAGTTTTTTTAGGCTAAAAAGTGGAATGTTATGCAATGGCCAAGTCACTCCCCTGACCTGAATCCGATTGAGCATGCATTTCACTTGATGAAGACAAAACTGAAGGGAAAATGCCCGAAGACCAAGCAGGAACTGAAGACATTTGCAGTAGAGGCCTGGCAGAGCATCACCAGGGATGAAACCCAGCGTCTGGTGATGTCTATGCGTTCCAGACTTCAGGCTGTAATTGCCTGCAAAGGTTTTGCAACAAAGTATTAAAAAGTGAAAGTTAGATTTAGGATTGTTTAGTTTGTCCCATTACTTTTGGCCCCTTAAAAAGTGGGAGGCACATATAGAAACCGTTGTAATTCCTACACCGTTCACCTGATTTAGATATAATTACCCTCAAATTAAAACTGAAAGTCTGCAGTTAAAGCACATCTTGTTTGTTTCATTTCAAAGCCATTGTGGTGGTGAATAGAGGCCAAAATATGAAAATTCTGTCAATGTCCCAATATTAAGAATGTCCTTATTATGCATTAGAATATAAATTGCTGCACCTCAAGTTGAACCCCTGTTAGTGGGAACACTACGATCAAGACATGCAAAACAAAAACTTGGAGGGCGCAAATGTATCCAATGTCTTTCGTTACAACAATTAAAATACTGAACAAAAGTTCTTTTTGATGTTAAGAATTAAAAGTCAATTCAAATTGTCACCAAAGTGGAGGTTCTTTTAACAGATAATACAATTCACAGTCTATTCATCTGTTTTGAATCCAATATTGTTGATGGTAGATTCCATATGTTCTGAAACTTTTTGTCTAAAAAAGACCCGCTCACCAGAAAACACCCAAAAACATGGCACAAAGGCCAACCATTAGAATCGTTTGAACAATAAAATATTTTTATTATTATAAAATTTCTCTGTCAATCTGACATATAAAATGTATACACAAAAATGCTTACATAATCAATTTTTTGACATGCATAATCCTGATTATTCCTTTATAGCACTAGAATCCAATGTACAGATAATTCTTCTCTGTTTGATGGATTCACTCCACAACCCAACGCGTTTCATCCGTTAAGACTTCATCAGGGGTATACAATTTTGAAGAAAAGATTCAAAAATAGAGACCTGGTAAATTGATGTATGTAGATCAATAAAACTCTGGCAAATTGGGGTCACTATGGACAACTATTTGCTAGATTCACCTCCCAAAATGTGCTGTGCTCTGTCAGAGTCAAGGTGTGTCTAGCAAATAGTTGTCCATAGTGACTCCAATTTGCCAGAGTTCTATTGATCTACATACATTAATTTCCAGCTCTCTATTTTTGAATCTTTTCAAAATTGTAAACCCCTGATGAAGTCCTAACGGATGAAACGCATTGGGTTGTGGAGTGAATCCATCAAACAGAGAGGAATTATCTGTACATTGGATTCTAGTGCTATAAAGGAATAATCAGGATTATGCATGTCAAAAAATTGATTATGTAAGCATTTTCGTGTATACATTTTATATATCAGATTGACAGAGAAATGTTATAATAATAAAAATATTTTATTGTTCAAACAATTCTAATGGTTGGCCTTTGTGCCACGTTTTGGGGTGTTCTCTGGTGAGCGGGTCTTTTTTGGACAAATTGTTTCGGAACATATGGAATCTACCATCAACAATATTGGATTCTAAACAGATCTTCACTTGTATATTCCCCAGCCTACTTACCACTCACAGTGATGTCCTCAAGGAACAGCATGGAAAGCCCCCCCCCCTCCCCCTATCACCACAGTGGAGAAGCCATAAGGCTGGAATGTCTGTGGTTTGGGGTCAGCTCAGATTGGGAGGAGAGGTGCAAGTGTCAGCAGCCAGAAAACGTGGAAAAAAAATCAGCGTTACTTGCATTGAACCTGCTGCCCGCCGCGGGTAGACTGGAGGCAGAGTGGGCTCACTGGTGACACAGTGACATCACCGGTGCTGGACCCATGAAGCTGCATGCTGCCCAAGGGTAGACTGGAGGCGGAATGGTACAGTAGGTTGACCGGTGATACAGTGACATAATCGGCACTGGACCCATAAAGATGCAGCTTGTCTTGGGTCTAATGTGTGGGGGGAGGGGGCTGCAGATGGGTGCTTGCCGCTGGGGTAAGCTATAAATGGGTCTCTCAGCGGCCCAGCAATAGTGCCCCCTCTCAAAGGCAGTGTCAACGTGCTGCCCCTCAGGTCCCTGCACCCTTAGGCAGCTGCCTAATGGAAGCACCGGCCCTGGCTCCTGGAGTGCTACAGCTCATCTTTCAGTTGTTATTGCTCTCAGCTCTGTTGGATCCACAATTACATTTAGTTGCGTTCTGGAGCTTAGTGACTATGTGGTTCTGCAGCACTTGAAGTGTAAGCGTTGACTTAGATTACTAATCATTTCCTAGGAATTAATGAGTAGTGCTAAACTGCGCTTATATTAATTACTAACATACAGGTACCTTGAAGCCATAAAAAAAGTCTGAACAAAACAATGTCTTTATGGTCTACAAGCATGTGGGTCATTCATGTCAAGTGGACCAAGGGTCCCCATCTGACCATCTCCACTTTTGATAGTTGCACCCACCCCCACTTTGAGGGCCATAGTTTTGCCTCTATTGCATATTGTGAACTATGGGCCTGATTCAAAGATTTACACAATGCCAATATTTATGGAGATTGAGCGATATTTGTAGCCATTGCACATGCGTGCAACCTGTACTGCGCATACACAGCAATTGGTTTGCGATTATGCTCGCACAGATTGCGATTTCCTTTGCAGCATGAGAGCTCTGTGTGTGAGGACAGACGCTGTGTTTGAGACAGGTCAGGCTTCACTGAGAAGCTGCGTGCCTGCCCGATCTGCCTCAATGTTCCTGATGTTCATGCTGTTGTATGTCATCGGATGCATATGAGAAGGCATTTCAGGTAAGCTTTGGATACATTAGCATATTTTCGCACTTTAGCATTAACATTATCTCTGAATCAGACCCTAAAATTTTCCCAATGTTAGCCTGACATACATATGCCAACCTTCATGTAAAATGTTATCAAAATTGGTGATGGTCAGGTGGAAACGAACTTCAAAATTGGTTTACTTGACATAGAATGACCCATGCTGTTTAAAATTAAATATAAAAACAGTTTCCATCAATACCACTAAAAGAAGAACATATAAAATAAGTTTCTGTTTCTCTAATTTTAAAAGATGCTATTTTTACTCAGCTAGGACTATAATTAGACAATGCTAGGCCTTTAAAATATAAAAATATATCTCAAACACAATCAGCTGAACCATTACTTTATTTTGCAGCAAGTCTAAAAAAAAAGGTATTTTCTTTTGTGCATATTATATATATTGTGTACAGTATTAATGGTTTGCGATGTTCCTGAGAAAAGGGTTTATGTCTGGCATAAATTATGGTATTTAAAAAGGCAGTTCTGCAAATGATAGAAAGAAATGTGTGTTTTACTGTGGCACCAGACCTCATAACCACGGCCTAACTTGGGTAGTGCGACCTGTGCCATGGCACAGGGTAACGCAGGGCAGAGGGCACTGTTTGAGCCCAATTGTCCTGTTTATTATCATTCTTACTTGTATCTTCCTCTTATTTTATCCCCAGCATCTCCTGGCTGCCCCAGGAGTTCCCCTATCTCTTCCCTGGTCCTTCCCATGAAGCCATGGCTCTTTTTCATCTTATGTCCCTATTTCAAAAATGGACGAGAGGGGGTGGGGGTGCCAATGCTCTCTCTGCACAGGGCACCGAAAAGTCTAGTTACGGCTCTGCTCATAACGTTTGCAAGGGGTTGCTGTGGTTTATGGACACTGTGTGCATTAATTTCACTTATGAATTAGGCCTAGACCTTAATGATAAATACAACACTACCACACAGATAAAGAGAGTTGTCTTTTTAGATGCACAGTTAGTATTAAAATTTAACTTTTATTAGTATATTTAAAATATTATGCATATTTCTTTACAGTCTGTGAAATATTAAAAGAAAGAAGAATGTGATCAAAGAATTAGAGATGGTGTATTAAAATAATGAATATGACCAATACAAGTCTGTAGTATATCTATACTAACTGTATAGTATCACTGTCTTTAATATGACTGTATATCATATTAAACTGAAGGATATGGCTTTTATATAGCCTATATTAACGCTATACTGCCTCTTCAGTGTTGTAATCATAATCAGCTTTTGTTAGTCTGGACAGTGATACTATTAATTCATTATTATTTAGTGCTGCAATTGTGTTAACCATATGTTAGCTTATACATAATATAAAGCTTATGAGCACAGCGCTACACGGCAGCAGCAATAAATCTCTCCCTAGACAGAGTCTCAGTTTTACATACCTGTACCAGCGTTATATAACATAGTGTATGGGACACTCCCTCCTCACAACCACCTAACAATTGACCTCTGAGAACCCATCAACACTATTTATGATAATATGTGAGTGATAAACGCAAAAGAGAGTGTCAGTGTTTGGTACTAGCACAGCTCTGCATGGCATAATAACAGCGTGGTATAACTCAAAGTATGAGACATTTATTTTTCACAACCACTTAACAACTGACCTCTGAGAACCCATCAGCATTATCTATTTACGACAGTATGGGAGTGATAAATCTAAAAGAGAGTGTTAGTGTTAGCGTAGCTTCGCATGGCATAATAAATAGCAGGGATGAGAACTGTATGACTGCCATAGTCCATATACCAGCATTTAGCATTATACTTTATGTGAATATGGATGATATATCATTATAAGTTCCCACTGATCGTATAATGATTGGTCTGTAAGAATCTGTCTATACAATTCTGACTGTGTAACAGTGGGAAATATAATAGGAGAGATAACTCATAAGCTTTATATTATGTATAAGCTAACATATGGTTAACACAATTGCAGCACTAAATAACAATGAATTAATAGTATCACTGTCCAGACTAACAAAAGCTGATTATGATTACAACACTGAAGAGGCAGTATAGCGTTAATATAGGCTATATAAAAGCCATATCCTTCAGTTTATTATGATTGAATAATATGGACTTCATATAGAATTGCTGTATCTGCCACTATTAGTAGTCTTTTCACATCAGAATAATAAAAATTATAAGCCTAATACATAGAGAATAAGAAACCAATAATCTTAATATATTTGATATACCTGATGTATTGATTTTATACAGCTACTATATGGATTCTGTGCACTTATAAACAGGACATATGTGTGGATGTGATTGAATAACCAATATAGTATACACAGTGATGGAAAAGAGGAGAGTTGTCTGACTCCCTGGAATACATTCCTATTTGCAACATAGTTTGTGTTCAATCTGCCTCTTTGTGTCAAAAGCACAAGAATTACAAATGTATCCAGTATAACTGGAAATCTAAGTTTTACTAACTGTCTATGTATTACGATTACACACTGATACAATCTGACTGCGCAATAAATAACTTTGATGGGAAGAAATAAGTGGATTTAATTAATGAAATATATATATATATTTATATAAATAACAATATAAACCACTATTGTATATATATATATATATATATATATATATATATATATATATATATATATATATAAATATATATATAATTTTTCATGGAAAATAGATATACAGACTTGTATTGGTCCTATTATTTATTTTAATACACCATCTGTAATTCTTTGATCACATTCTTCTTTTAATATTTCACAGACTGTAAAGAAATATGCATAATATTTTAAATATACTAATAAAAGTTAAATTTTAATACTAGCTGTGCATCTAAAAAGACAACTCTTTCTTTATCTGTGTGGACTTTGCTATAACTGTTGTCAATGATAGCACCCCCTACTAAGAATAAATGAGAATACTCTATATGTAACATTAGGGGTTTATAGGAATACTCTCTATCTACGATTGACCTGTGCGGAATATATCTCCTCTATCCTTTTATAAATAAACACTACCATGTGCTAAACATTAGTAGAATCTCATTCCAGCACACAGGCCTCCATAGGCTAATGGCTATGACATAGAAATGTTACAAGTACATGCTTACACAATGACTCCTTGTATAAAATATTATGCTTTACAAAAGCTATAATGGAATGTTGGTGTCCCAGAAACTGTACAGAGGGCCACCACTGGTCGTCAGACCGATACTTGGACAATTAAAATATTGTTACTGTCACAAAGGGTCATTTAAGAAAATGCAAAGGTGGCCCACAGTAATGATCTGTTTTCCTTCCTGTCGCTGTAGAGCACTGTGGCTCCAAACATCAATAACAATGGCAGTAATATCTTTCTTCCATAGTAGTTTCATGTTTTTGGGGTGTCACAGTACCCATTTCTATGAACGTATGTGTTCATGGAGATGATTATAGTATCTCCAGGTTATTTGGAGGTTCCATATGAAAGAGTAGGCCACGAACAGCAAGGACTCTGACCACTCGGACTCCACTAACCTACAGCAGTAACTCAATTATGTCTGGAATGATAGGTAAAATGTTCAATCCCTTCCCTCAGTTTCTGCCACCTTTAGGCACAGGTCTCCTGCGGTTAAAACCAAAACTGGCTTTAGGCACATAAACATTCCTCTGCAACACTTGTCCCTTAAGCAAAAGCCTGAGACTTTCGTTATGAAATACTATCCTCTGGTATATGTAATTAGTTATCCATACATCTATTTCCTCAAGGGATCCTGGTGAGTGGGCCTTGGAACGTGCAAAGCAGAATGTGAATGAGAACTTTCTTCTTGTCGGAATTCTGGAGGAGCTGGAAGATGTGCTGCTTTTGCTGGAAAGATTTTTACCTCACTACTTCAAGGATGTCATGAGCATTTATAAAAATCCAGGTATATACAGCAGTTTAGCCTCATCTTATGTACTTAGGGCCTGATTCAGATATGTATGTAAACCTGTTGGTTTACATATATATCTGATGGTGTGGCGTCTGCACACGCACAGGACCCCTTCACGGTCACAGTGCTCACTGAGCCGCAGCTTGATTGACAGGCTGCAGCCGTTTGGGAGCGGGAAGTGGGCAGCAACCGGGTCTGTTCCACAAAACGGGGCCTGAGGTAGTCACTTTTCCTTATGGATTGTCCAGTTACTGGTCGGTATCCTCCATATAAACAGTATGTGGGTGGTCATTCCTAGTACAATACAACACCAGTCACTATCAAATAGCATTTTTTTGACAAACAGGTGTGGCCAAAAGCAATGGTGAATTACCAATTTCCAAAGCTTGATCGCAGTAATTTATGCCATTTGAAGATGGCATTAGTATATAGTAGTCTATGCAGTGTTCTCCCCAGAAATTTTTTGAAGCCGGGTGGGGGCCTTCACAATTATGTGCGCGCCGGGGGCCTTCACAATCCAGCCCGACAGGTCTCAGGCTGCTCCCCCACTGGCTCTCAGTCAAAAGTGCCTATTATACAGTGCCCCTGTAGTTTAACTTTGCCCTTATGCATTGCCCCCTGGCTGAAGTAGTGCCCCCAGACTGGTTCCTTATGTAGTGCCCCCAGGCTTAAATAGTGTCCCTTATGCAGTACCCCCAGGCTGGCCCCTTATGCAGTGCCCCAGGCTTAAATAGTGTCCCTTATGCAGTGCCCCCAGGTTTAATAGTGTCCCTTATGCAGTGCTCCCAGGCTGGCCCCTAATGCAGTGCCCCTAGGTTTAATAGTGTCCCTTATGCAGTGCCCCCAGGCTGGCCCCTTATGCAGTGCCCCCAGGTTTAATAGTGTCCCTTATGCAGTGCCCCCAGGTTTAATAGTGTCCCTTATGCAGTGCCCCCAGGCTGGCTCCTTATGCAGTGCCCCCAGGTTTAATAGTGCTCCCAGGCTTGCCCCTTATGCAGTGCCCCAGGCTTAAATAGTGTCCCTTATGCAGTGCCCCCAGGCTGGCCCCTTATGCAGTGTCCCCAGGTTTAATAGTGTCCCTTATGCAGTGCCCCCAGGCTGGCCCCTTATGCAGTACCCCCAGGCTGGCCCCTTATGCAGTGCCCCCAGGTTTAATAGTGTCCCTTATGCAGTGCCCCCAGGCTGGCCGCTTATGCAGTGCCCCCAGGTTTAATAGTGTCCCTTATGCAGTGCCCCCAGGCTGGCCCCTTATGCAGTGCCCCCAGGTTTAATAGTGTCCCTTATGCAGTGCTCCCAGGCTGGCCCCTAATGCAGTGCCCCTAGGTTTAATAGTGTCCCTTATGCAGTGCCCCCAGGCTGGCCCCTTATGCAGTACCCCCAGGTTTAATAGTGTCCCTTATGCAGTGCCCCCAGGTTTAATAGTGTCCCTTATGCAGTGCCCCCAGGCTGGCTCCTTATGCAGTGCCCCCAGGTTTAATAGTGCTCCCAGGCTGGCCCCTTATGCAGTGCCCCAGGCTTAAATTGTGTCCCTTATGCAGTGCCCCCAGGCTGGCCCCTTATGCAGTGTCCCCAGGTTTAATAGTGTCCCTTATGCAGTGCCCCCAGGCTGGCCCCTTATGCAGTACCCCCAGGCTGGCCCCTTATACAGTGCCCCCATATTTAATAGTGTCCCTTATGCAGTGCCCCCAGGCTGGCCCCTTATGCAGTGCCCCCAGGTTTAATAGTGTCCCTTATGCAGTGCCCCCAGGTTTAATAGTGTCCCTTAAGCAGTGCCCCCAGGCTGGCCCCTTATGCAGTGCCCCCAGGTTTAATAGTATCCCTTATGCAGTGCCCCCAGGCTGGCCCCTTATGCAGTACCCCCAGGCTGGCCCCTTATGCAGTGCCCCCAGGTTTAATAGTGTCCCTTATGCAGTGCTCCCAGGCTGGCCCCTAATGCAGTGCCCCTAGGTTTAATAGTGTCCCTTATGCAGTGCCCCCAGGCTGGCCCCTTATGCAGTGCCCCCAGGTTTAATAGTGTCCCTTATGCAGTGCCCCCAGGTTTAATAGTGTCCCTTATGCAGTGCCCCCAGGCTGGCTCCTTATGCAGTGCCCCCAGGTTTAATAGTGCTCCCAGGCTGGCCCCTTATGCAGTGCCCCAGGCTTAAATTGTGTCCCTTATGCAGTGCCCCCAGGCTGGCCCCTTATGCAGTGTCCCCAGGTTTAATAGTGTCCCTTATGCAGTGCCCCCAGGCTGGCCCCTTATGCAGTACCCCCAGGCTGGCCCCTTATACAGTGCCCCCATATTTAATAGTGTCCCTTATGCAGTGCCCCCAGGCTGGCCCCTTATGCAGTGCCCCCAGGTTTAATAGTGTCCCTTATGCAGTGCCCCCAGGTTTAATAGTGTCCCTTAAGCAGTGCCCCCAGGCTGGCCCCTTATGCAGTGCCCCCAGGTTTAATAGTGTCCCTTATGCAGTGCCCCCAGGCTGGCCGCTTATGCAGTGCCCCCAGGTTTAATAGTGTCCCTTATGCAGTGCCCCCAGGCTGGCCCCTTATGCAGTGCCCCCAGGTTTAATAGTGTCCCTTATGCAGTGCCCCCAGGTTTAATAGTGTCCCTTATGCAGTGCCCCCAGGCTGGCCCCTTATGCAGTACCCCCAGGTTTAATAGTGTCCCTTATGCAGTGCCCCAGGCTGACCCATTATGCAGTGCCCCCAGGTTTAATAGTGTCCCTTATGCAGTGCCCCCAGGCTGGCCCCTTATGCAGTGCCCCCAGGTTTAATAGTGTCCCTTATGCAGTGCCCCCAGGTTTAATAGTGTCCCTTATGCAGTGCCCCCAGGCTGGCCCCTTATGCAGTGCCCCCAGGTTTAATAGTGTCCCTTATGCAGTGCCCCAGGCTGACCCATTATGCAGTGCCCCCAGGTTTAATAGTGTCCCTTATGCAGTGCCCCCAGGCTGGCCCCTTATGCAGTGCCCCCAGGTTTAATAGTGTCCCTTATGCAGTGCCCTCAGGCTGGCCCCTTATACAGTGCCCCCAGGTTTAATAGTGTCCCTTATGCAGTGCCCCCAGGCTGGCCCCTTATGCAGTGCCCCAAGGTTTAATCGTGTCCCTTATGCAGTGCCCCCAGACTGGCCGCTTATGCAGTGCCCCCAGGTTTAATAGTGTCCCTTATGCAGTGCCCCCAGGCTGGCCCCTTATGCAGTGCCCCCATATTTAATAGTCTCCCTTATGCAGTGCCCCCAGACTTAAATAGTGCCCCCAGACTGGTCCTGGCCCCAGCCCAGCACTTACCATTATTTGCTGGCTGCTCCCGCTGCCTCGCGCTGACTGGATCTAACTAGATCCAGCAGGCGCACGAGGCAGGCTCCTCACGTCGCGGGTGACGTCATGACGTCACCCACGCAGTGCATCACTGGGAACGCTGGCCTCTGAAGCGATCGGAGGCTTCTTTAGCCTCCGGTCACTTCAGAGGCCAGCGTTCCACAGCAGGGGTTGGCGGGAAAAGTGCTGGGCGGCAGGCTGTTTCTGCCGGGCGATGCACCCGCAGAAAACAGCCTGGGGAGAACACTACTATGGGCTACTGTACTCCAAATTTGTCCAGAGAGGGATTTGATGCCCCCCAGTGATGTATGCAACGGCCAGAGTCTGCACATGCACAGTAAGTGCACAGATGCCCAACACGGAAGCAGAGTGATAGAATAAGCTATCACTCTGCTTTCAGCTCTTTGCCAGAATGGGCAAGAGATTCTTCACCAGAACAGGCAAGAGAACATTTCCACCTGCAATTGTAGAAATTAAGTTTTCGGGCCATCCATCAAGAAAGTAATTTCTCTCCTGGAATGGCCCGCTGTCCCCATACACTAGTATGGGGACAGAATTAATCAAGCTCTGAAAATACTATATTTCCGAAGCTTGACTGTGGTAGCATTCGCTATCTTCAGATGGTGTTTGCTCCTGCTCACGGCTCGCAACCCGATCCTTTCCTTATGGGAAGGAGTCCCGGGTTGCGATGCCGGACAGGGGCAGATCCCTCCGCCCCTGTCCGGCTCCTTCCACAGGACGCTGGGGCTTCTGTGTGCATGCATGACTTGTAGGTCATGCATGCGCTCTAGTGTCACTGCTCCAAAAGGAGCAGTGAAGCACTTTGGGGAGACAGCTGATTTTTGGATCAGCTGTCTCCGCACCAGAGCAATGATAAATTGCTCCGGCACTCACGTCAAGTTAGCATGTTAATTATCGAGATCTGTTTAGAGTCTGTTAATTAACATAATGAATAGACCCCT
The DNA here is from genome assembly GCA_031769625.1 of Taudactylus pleione. Taxonomy (NCBI): domain Eukaryota; kingdom Metazoa; phylum Chordata; class Amphibia; order Anura; family Myobatrachidae; genus Taudactylus; species Taudactylus pleione. The sequence continues at coordinate 25,602,643 of JAUIMM010000006.1, forward strand.
TATTCTGTATTTCTATCTCAAGTGTACAATTTGTAGTATTTTTGCAATGTGTTTTATTGACTTAATTTTTCATTTATTGTTTACTTCAGAACACAGAAAACTTGGAAACCTCACTGTTACCGTGAAGAAAACTTTCCCTACTCACAATGCTCTACAGGTTCTTTACCAGCGCATGAAATATGAATATGAATTTTATTCTTACGTCAAAGAACAATTCCATTTGCTGAAACGTAAATTTGGACTTAAATCTCATGTTAAAGCTACTGCCAATCAAGATATTTCAGCCCCAATTCCCATCCCTATGGAAACAGAGGAACCCATCGAAGATGAGGACGATCAAAATGATGAGAAGTGGTTAGAGGACATTTATAAGAGATGATGCCCCAGTTGCAGCATCACAGCTATGAGTCCAGATCCATTTCTTAAGCTTTTTTTTATTGTCAAAAAAATCCTTAAGGAACATGGTTAATGCTGAACTGCATTAACACTTTCCCACATGTTGGGTATTAGGGAAATACTTGTACCCGATTTTGCGGGTTGTGTTTACTTTTATTTTTGTATGTTCAGTGGGATTGATAGCAGAATTTAGAAATAAGAAATACAGGACATTGACTTGTGATTTTGCCAGTATTTACATATTTCAGGCAGCCTCCAGTACAGTGTAATCAGTGATTAGAAAATTTACCACGTGACATCATGAGAGGTACTTACAAAGACATGTCTGGGCTTGGCTCTTTTCTCCCCATGTGACGCTTTATTTTGCACTTAAGGTACATTTTGTATTTCTCTTCCTCAGAAACTCCCAAGACTTACATTCCCTTAACTTCTGCAAGTTACTGACTGCCACCAGCTGTATGAGCAGTCATCTCTTTTACCCCATGAGGTTTTTGGAAGTGTCCATCTCTTAGCACTTTAGGGAACAGGCCGATCCCATTACTTGACTGAGTACTGTCTTTTTTCTAATTTCTTGAAGACTAGAGATTATAGTGCAAAAACCTGCAACCAGCACTCCCAGAGTGATGATTTTGGGCTGTATTAATGGCGATACCCTTTTACTCATACTTGCCAACTTTTTAATTTACCTGAGGAGATGCAGGTGGGCGGTGATGAGGGGCGGGGCTAGAAGATATGCATCATTAAGCCCCGCCCCATCCTGGTCAAATAGCTGGAATCTCGCATATTTGACTAGGGGATGGGGCCAAATGAAGCCAGCCTCCTATTCTTCCCCGCCTCCTATTCACGGACCCACCAATCCCCGAGAAAATTCTCCCCATTCTGCCCGCTTCACTATTAAGTTGGTAGAATGCTGGAGAAGTGCCTACTTTTCCAGGGCTGTAGGGAGTTACCCAAAAAAATTGTGAGCCTCCCACAGGTCCCGGGAGGGTAGGCAAGAATGCTTTTACTATAACCATCTAATAAAAAATATATGTATGAAAACTTATATCATTATGAGTTTTAAGCATTTTCATTTTTCATACTGTATGTCATTTTGCAACAAACACAATCTTAAACAATATATAATGATGTGCTGCATTGATTGGTGAAATGTACTGTACCATACGAATACCGAATTGCACTGTCTTGGCTTTCCTGAGTGTTTACTTCCTAAATTATTTACTACTCCATTCAGACCTTGCCATAATTCTGTGGATGTTCATTTCAAATTTCTAGTTGCTGACTTTCATCAGTTGCAAACTCTTAGATTCATAATTATACATGTGCAGTGGCATGCACACAGATATGGGGCATGATCACGCCATTTTTGTGGTGTAGTCATGCTACATAGGGGTATGCCACATTCCTAGGGGGCATGACTCCAACGCCTCTTTCCCTGGAAACACCCTTGATTTGTTACACGCACATGCCGCTGGCTTTATTGTCAATATAAATAATTGTACCAGGTCTGTCTCCTGTTAAATATGCCAGTTTTGTTCCACCATAGTATACCTTCTAAATCACCTGGACGGCCCCCTGAAATCAGGACTGTTAAGAGGTAATAATGCAGGGTGTTAGCAAATTAGTATCATCTAATCAAAAATTGTTATAAAAAATGTGATTAAAAACAAATTAATTATAATGGATTTCTGATCATAGCTATTTGCTGTAATTCAGGATCAGACCAGTAAAGGAAGAGGAAGGAAGCAATTTCAGAAGATACAGTGAATCTGTATTACTATTAACTTTGGCATGTTGTTTCTGTCACATGTTGAGCATGAGAATAACAATACACACATCAGGACTTACTTAACAACATGATGCAGTGTACTTAAATGTGATGTCTCAAAAGAAACCAAATAGTACAGCCATGGCCAAAAGTTTTCAGAATGATACAAGTATTTGTTTTTACAAAGTTTGTTGCTTCAGTATTTATGATGGCAATTTGCATATAGTCCAGAATGTCATGAAGAGTGATCAGATGAATTGAAATTAATTGCATAGTCCCTCTTTGCCATGACAATGAACTTAATCCCCAAACAAAATTTCCACTGAATTTCAGCCCTGCCACAAAAGGACCAGCTGACATCATGTCAGTGATTCTCTCATTAACACAGGTGAGAATGTTGACGTGGACAAGGCTGGAGCTCACTCTGTCATGCTGATTGAGTTAGAATTACAGACTGGAAGCTTTAAAAGGAGGTTGGAGCTTGAAATCTTTGTTCTTCCTCTGTTAACCATGGTTACCTGCAAGGAAACGTGCAGTCATCATGCTTTGCACAAAAAGGGCTTCACAGGCAAGGATATTGTTGCTAGTAAGATTGCACCTAAATCAACCATTTATTGGATCATCAAGAACTTCAAGGAGAGAGGTTCAGTAGTTGTGAAGAAGGCTTCAGGGCTCCCAAGAACGTTCAGCAAGCGACGGGATTGTCTCCTAAAGTTGATTCAGCTGCGGGATCAGGACACCACCAGTGCAGAGCATGCTCAGGATTGGCAGCAGGCAGGTGTGAGTGCATCTTCACACACAGTGAGGTGAAGACTTTTGGAGGATGGCCTAGTGTCAAGAAGGGCAGCAGAGAAGCCACTTCTCTCCAGGAAAAACATCAGGGACAGACTGATATTCTGCAAAATGTATAGATATTGGACTGCTAAGGACTGGGGTAAAGTTATTTTCTCTGATGAATCCCCTTTCAGATTGTTTGGGGCATCTGGAAAAATGCTTGTCCGGAAAAGGAAAGGTGAGTGCTACCATCAGTCCTGTGTCATGCCAACAGTAAAGTATCCTGAGACCATTCAGGTGTAGGGTTGCTTCTCAGCCAAGGAAGTGGGCTCACTCACAATTTTGCCTAAGGACACAGCCATGAATAAAGAATGGTACCAAAACATCCTCCAAGAGCAACTTCTCCCAACCATCCAAGAACAGTTTGGTGACGAACAATGCCTTTTCCAGCATGATGGAGCACCTTGCCATAAGGCAAAAGTGACAACTAAGTGGCTCGGGGAACAAAACATCAAAATTTTGAGTCCATTGCCAGGAAACTCCCCAGACCTTGACTTGTGGTCAATCCTAAAGAGGCGGGTGGACAAACAAAAAAAACAAATTCTGACAAACTCCAAGCATTGATTATGCAAGAATGGGAGTCCATCGGTCAGTATGTGGCCTAGAAGTCGATTGACAGCATGCCAGGGCGAATTGCAGGGGTCTTGAAAAAGAAGGGTCAACACTGCAAATATTGACTCTTTGCATAAATTTAATGTAATTGTCAATAAAAGCCTTTGACACTTATGAAATGCTTGTAATTTTACTTCAGTAGACCGTAGTAACATCTGACAAAAAGGTCTAAAAACACTGAAGCAGCAAACTTTGTGAAAACCAATAATTGTGTCATTCTCAAAACTTTTGGTCATGGCTGTAGTTGTAATTTTTCAAGCACCATTTTGAAAATGAAAACTAACAAATGATTGGTTGGTATGGGTTGTAGCACATCTGCACACATAGGCCCAATTTCAATTAGCGGAAAATTCAGTCCGCAGAAGTTGCGGGCTACATTTCCACGTACTTCACAGGCTATTTTCATGAAGTGTGCTACCGCGAATCATGCAATTCAATTGTAAAAGCCTGTTCACAGTAATTCTACATGGTGCAACCTGGTCAAAGTGCTTGGGAAATTACTCTGAACCCCAAAAGTGTCAAATAAGGTTGTATAACATTACAGAGTGCTATTCATGTCCATAAGCACAGTATGTAAGGTCTTTAAAATTTGTAAAATAACAGATTTTTAACAGTGGAAAAATTATAGAAAGCAAGTGTTTTTTTTTTCACAAAATTAAAGCCACTAGGTTATTTTGGCGCACAGAATAAATCCCTGTAATGTAATTTTGAATTGTTTTTTTTAAGTTTCAAAAATATTTGGAAAAACACTTGGGGCCTGATTTATCAGTGAGTTTTATCACTCACAATGAGTGATAAAACCCGTTCCGTATGATGGTGCTCCAGTCAATTAGCTCCCAAATTTCAGTTTTCAAACAGATGACAGTTAGGAGCTGATTGGCTGGAGCACCATTATCACACACGACGAGTTTTATCACTCATTGTGAGTGATCAAACTCGTTGATAAATGAGACCTTTAAAAGTTCTAAAGCTCTTTCTTGAGCTTTTTACAGAAAATCACCCAAAAAATGACAAGTTGCTATTCAAATGCCTCTAAGTACATTATTATTCATTGTGATGGGAGGGAAGTACCAGAGGTGACATTTGTTCCTTTAAAATATTTTTTCCCAACTTTTCACCCTCTCAGGGGCTGCGATTTATAAGCCATAGTAACTGACATTGATAGCCACCCTACCTTAATGCGGATTTCTAATTGAATTTCAGCTGCATCAATAGATTTGCAGCAAAGTTGCGGCTAACTGAACCTGGCTCATTGTGTAGGGGTATACCAGCAGCTATATTTTCATGACTTTATTTGAAGGACAACTGCCATCATTATTTAAGTTTATAAAATTCTACAAGTATTTAACAGAATTGTCATTTTAATTCACAGAGATTAGCTACTTAAATAATGTTAGTCATCTTTCATTCACAAAAACTCATCCCTAAATATAAGTGAACAATTAAAATGGGTCCTATAAATTATAAATATTTAGGGCAGGGGACCTATTTCATACCAGCACCTGTTTTTAGTCTGCATATCACTGTTTTCTATTTATGCTGTTGCTCTACTATCCAATGCTATGCATGACATATAAAGCGTCATTGTACTTGGTATTTACATTCCCCTGCCTAATAACTCATATTATTACATTAAATATTTGCTGTTTTCCTGATAAAAGTTTCCCCAGTACTCACATATATGGGGGAGCTCTTGTGGAGGCTATGCTGCAATTATAACTATTATCCATTCTCATGATTTCTGCAACCTCTTTCTGTCTTGCAATCTTCTCTCCCATCAGTCCATGGCTCAATCCATCCTGAACGCTACATCAAGATTCATCATCCTCTCTTATTACTCCACAAATCCCTATACTGGCTACCCATATCCTTCAACATCACATTCTAATGACTCACCTGCTAAGCACTCAACAACATCACCCATTCATACATCTCAAAATCATCTTAAACTACTCGACCTCATGTCCTCTTAGATCTGCCTGTGACCAGTGCATAGACCCTCTCTGATAACCACTTATCAATCCTGCCTACAAGAATGTTTTTGTGCTGTTACTCACCTAAAACTCCCTACCATGCCTGACTGTCCATAGCTTTCAAATGTTTAAGATGTCTCTAAAACCCACATTTTCCTAGAGGCCATCCTATTCTACCTACATTACTGACACTGGTACCCTCCCATTTTCCACTCTAAACCACACTCGCTTGTCTTGCTTCCATCAGGATGTAAGCTCACATTCAGGAGCCTCCCTTCTATTTATTTTAATGTCTAAATTTATTTGTATAATTTGTATGTCCCTTTTTTATGTAATCTCTGTTTTCATTACTTTTCGGTGCTATGGAACCTCACAAATTATCATCAATGCTAATAATAATATAACCACTGCTGGAGAGGAAGATAATGAGTGCTTCAATATCAGTTCAGACAAGGAGATAGATCACAGCTGCCTCCTGACTGGATGTTGGTGATACTGTACTTGTCTAATTAGGAGCCAGCTGTCATTTCTCAATGAGTCTTTCTGGCTGCTCATCAGAGCCCAAGTTCCCAAGTACAAATTAATATTAGTCAAAATAACTGTAACTGGGAAACTATAGATTATTTTAAGTGAGCCAGTCAGAGTAGGGTCTGGTCCATGCTGTCAGCAGCAGTACATTTAATGCATTGTGCCAGCATTACCAAAACCCTTGACTTATGGGCCTTTATGCAATCAAAGCAATTACCTAGAATTCTTCTATATTTAAACTTTTAAGATAATTAAATGTTTAATATGTTCCAGAATATGGATCATCTGTTTATTCCATATATGCCCCAGAAATATAACAGAAAAATGTGAGGAATAATTACCTATTTTCTTTCATTCAAAATAATAAATATTATGTACACAAATCAGACATGCTAATAAGTAAACATTTACAGATCAAATCAGATTGTTAAGAAAAATATCAGGCAACTTTTGTAGAAGAAACTGAAATGTATTATCTTATAGATCATGCCTGATAAGCTTTGTCTACTGAAGATCATTGATAAAGGAAACTGCTGACTTGTACAATGTATTGTAAAATGCTCCACTCATTATAATCCAAATAGCATAAGTTTTAGTGAGTTTACTTAATTTGGACATTATGTCCTTACACATTTATGTTTATGCTTTTTTTTTAGTTGGTGGTTTACGTTTAGCCATTTAAATATATTGACTGGATGAATGCGGGACTGGGCGGTAAGCAAAGATTAGCAAACTCTCTCCCTAACATTACCCTGCGGGTTTCCTCCTGTGATCAGCAGCGTCTTGCGGCTTTCTATCAGGCTATATTTTTTCCTTGCAGTCGGCTTCTGTGTTCCACACTGTACTGGGAACCGAAAGAGAGAGCTATCCACAACGTTGGTGTGTAACTCCAGCGCGTTTCTTACAGTGCTGGTATTTTTTCAGCAGAAGCCGAAGCCCACAGCAAAGAAAAGAAGCTGCAGCATGAAAGAAAGCCGACTATCACCGGTGGTACACATCAGGGTGAGGTTAGGGACACAGTTTCTTCATCTGTGCTCACTGCCCAGTCCTGCATTCATCTGGTCAATATATCAAATAGGCTGACACTAAGCCACTAACTTAAAAAATAGCATACATATTTATGTTTATAAAGACTGAGGTCCAAATTGATTAAATTGTGTTTATTGCAATAATAGAATTTGTTTTTATTATGGCCAGATATGATGTTGTTACATAGCTACTAAATATATCGATAACTTCAGGTGCTGGTTAACATTACAAGGCAAAAAGTATGTGGGCACCCTGCTATTTTGGATGTATGCCTAGTTTAATCACACCCACAGGTTCAGTAAAACAAAGCTTAAGCTGGGTACACTCTAGGTCGACGGGTCGACCTATCTGACAATTGGTAAGCATATGCACGCATACCAATCGTCTGCCCAATGCGTTCCGGGCTTTACAGCTCAAATGGGCAGGCATTTAACTCTCCCACCCACTTGAGTTGTCAATTACCGCGGGCTCCCGCAGCACGTGTACGGGCGATCGGCAGGTCGCCCATACACACCAGCAGATGCCCGATATATCTGATATATTGACCATCTGCTGTAAAATAGAAAGGGCGATATATCTATCGGTGTGTACCCAGTTTAACTATCAGGTAATCTCCATAATGAAAAAGTGGAAGTAGAAGGGCTCATACTGAAGAGATTAATGAAGTTCATCATGGCACTGTCACAGTATGCCGCCTTGCCAATAAGTCAGTTTTTACATTTCTGACCTGCTAATTCTGCCACAGTCAACTGTAAGTGCTGTTATTGTGAAGTGGAAACATTTAGGAGCAACAGCAACTCAATCTCCAAACTGTCTCTTGAAGCAATGTCAGCACAAGAACATCAGGTGTGTTACGGATTGGACTTTCATTGCCAAGGTGCCATAAATTAGAGTTAGCTAGGGTGTTATAAAGCACAACACATTGGTTTCTGGAACAGTGGCAATGCACACTCTGAAGTGACAATTCTCACCGCACCATCTGGCAATCTGAAGGGGGAATCTGGGTTGGGTGGATGCCAGGACAACACTTCTTCCTTATATATATATATATATATATACTGTCATCTGCAAGTTCAGTGCAGGAGGACTAATGCTCTGTGGATGTATTTCATGGATTGGCCTGGACCCCTTAGTTGCAGTGAATGGATATTTTAATGCTACGGTATACAATGACAGTTTTTGAAAGGCCCTTTCCTGTTTCAGCATTGTAATGACCTTGTGCACAAAGCAAGATTCATCAATAGATGGTTTGGTGTTGGAGACCTTGATTGGCCTGCACAGACTCCAGACCTCGACCCCTTCAAGCATCTTTGGGATGAAATGGAACCCTGACTGCATGCCCAATCTTACTAATGCTCTTATAGTAGAATGGATGAAAATCATCACAGCCATAATTACATTTCTAGAAGAAAGCTTACCCAGTAGAGTGGAGGCTGTTAAAGCAGGGAAGGGAGGACAAAATCCAAATTAATGTGGATGGTTTTGGAATGAGATGCTCAACAAGCACATATAGTTGTGATGTTCAAATCTCCTCATACTTTTGGTGAATCTTCTGAAAATTACAGTTTTGAGCAGTTTCCGGCATCACTTTAGGACCCCAAATATGTATAACCATGGTCTGCAGCTGATACTGGGCATATAAGTTTATATGGGGACTGTGATCTGGTCGACTGTATTAAGCTGATAAAAGTGTTGCCGGCATTAGCCATTGTAGCCAATGGGCTACAATATTGCAAATTGGCCCGGAGAGGCAGTGTTCTCCCCGGAATATTTTGCGAGCAAGGTGGGGGTCTTCGCAATAATGTAATGTTAAAATCCTGATCTTATATTGATTTAAGCTCAAGATTAAATTTTATATATTCTCCTCTTCTTAGAGGCCCAGTTGTCTGCAGCTTTTTCATTATCAAAGTCTTTAGGATCTGGTCCCTGTAGTGAAATGAGCATGAGATTATTAATAGCTCTGTTACACTACCAGCAATAACCTGGGTTATTACACGAGAATGCGCAGCAACCTGGTTTACTGTGCAGTGTGAAAGGGCCCAGTTGAAATATCCCTAATCGGGCAATGAGCAGGGTTGAACATGTGTTCAACCTGGCTCGCAGGTCAGTGTGAACGGGTAACCTGGGTCCCATTCACAGCATAGGAAGAGCTGGCGCTTGGAGAGCACTGATGGCAGTACTGCCCAGTTACTTCCCCACTTACTATCTGGACTGATAGACAGCCCAGATTCTGCCCCACTTGCTGGCTACAAAGAAAGAAAAATAGCAGGTGGCACTTCTTACACACAACAGTGGAGTATTTCATTTTCACTTTATTAGTGCAATATAAATATAAAATTCTAAATACGATAACATGCATATAAAACTCCCGGGAGTGAGGTCATCAGTATACACAGTTAATCAATAATAAAACATAAGGACACAATATAATCAACTGGTATAAATAAAAACTAAAATATAGTAACAGTATAGTAAAATATTTAGTGACAAGCAAATATATATATAAAAAGTCTTTCATTGCAAAAGCTCACTGTCCCATGGAGCTTTTATAGTTCACTGGCACACCGCTTTCCACACCTCAAAATATATATATATATATGTTAAAGGTGTGCAGTCTGAGCCCATTTCCCATATACACCGCTTTCCACTGCCAGTTTATATCTCCACACAATTCACATGAATATCTTGTATCCAATAGTGGCAATAAAAGTGCAAATTTATAGCATTATGCAGTGGCATAAGGTATGACCATGGTGTGTTGACAGAAACACCCGGCTCTCACCGATACGGTGTCCAGGAGGTCAGCGTGACCAATACTTTGCTCCAAATACTGCTATATAGCAAGTCAGTTTAATCAACGGGACTATATAGAAACGATTCCTCCACCTACGGCAATTTAAAAGGCTCCACGGATGACAGTATAAGATCTGCGGCTATTCAGCAATATACTGCAGACGCTCATCGATGCCATGTGGGGATCTCAGTTATCCGGATATTAAGTCCAAATTTAAGGTAAGTCACTAGCTCTGAATACTCCATATCCTCCGTATTTGCATTGAAAGACTTTTTATATATATTTGCTTGCTACTAGCTATGTTACACTATTTTAGTTTTTATTTATACCAATTGATTATATTGTGTGCTTATGTTTTATTATTGATTAACTATGAATACTGATGACCTCACTCCCGGGAGTTTAATATGCATGTTATCGTATTTATATTTCAATTACACTAATAAAGTGATAATGAAATACTCCACTGTTGTGTGTAAGAAGCGCCACCTGCTATTTTTCTTTCTTTGTTTGTGTCCTTTTTGAGAGGATTGGCAATACCTCTCTGTGGGTGAGCAGCTGGTACAATCAATGGTGGATTGTGATCCACATACACATCTGCTGGCGCTAGGACTCATTTTTTGGTTGTCGTATTTCCACTTTCTTGGCTATACAGAAGCTCCCCAGTAACAAGCATGCTCCCACTGAAATGCAGAGAGTGGACGCAGGCAGTCCACACTCTTCACTGTTCATCGGTGACTGTTCCCGCCAGGCAAACGTGCCTTTCCTTTTACACTGGGGGAGGGATCTGCTCTGCCTTCCAGTCTGATGCCGCCCAGCATTGTGACACGGCCAATTAATCTCACTGCACTGAAGTTTCTATATGAAACACCAGTGCAGCGCAGTTTTCATTTTGGCCACATCACAGTGCCGGTTGGCAGGGGAATATGGAGATAAAGTGAACAGAGATAAAGTACCAACAAACCAGCTCCTAACTGTCATTTTTCAAACACAGCCTGTGACACAACAGTTAGGAGCTGATTGACTGGTACTTTGGGGTCTATTTACTAAGCCTTGGATAGAGATAAAGTGAATGGAGATAAAGTACCAGCCAATCAGCTCTTAACTGCCATCCAAGGTTTAGTAAATAGACCCCTAAATCTCCATTCACTTTATATCCATTCAAAGCTTAGTAAATAGACCCCCTTAATCATTGAGGGGTAGATGTTCTAAGCCTTAGAGAGAGAGAAAGTGGAGAGAGATAAAGTACCAACCAATCAACTCCTAACTGACATGTCACAGGCTGTGTTTGAAAAATGATGAGCTGATTGGTTGGTACTTTATCTCCGTACACTTTCTCTCCAAGGCTTAGTACATAGACCCCTTAATGTAAGAACAGATGTAAGCTTGTGCTTACCACAACTTTCACATAACTAAATAAATGCCTCTTACACATCAAAATCAAATCTGGTTCCTTAGTAACTCTGCAGGCTATGTCTTTGAGCATATCACTTTGCTCACATCCCTATGAGATAAGCAAGATATATGAGTGAAGTTCATTACCAAACAAAAATAATGTGAGATGCTACCACCAGGTCCTCTCTGCTTTTTGAATCGGCCCAAAGTGTTAAAATAACGGCCCTAATATTTCAAGTGAAGTTCCATTATGTAATGGCAGGCAATACCAAGCAGCAGAGATCTGTAATGTGTATAGGTGGACTGACATAAGCATGGATGTGTGCATTTTTGTTGTACAGTACTGTGACTGTTCTTCATGCAAGTCCCTGTGCATGGTGCAGCTTTTTCTGTTTATACTGTACTGTATATTTGTGTGTCATGCTTATGTCATCTACATTGTGTCGGTCATTGTAGATGCTGTAAGGCTGGGTACACATTAGGCGATATATATTGGATGATATCATTCAATCATGGATCCCCGTGTGTACTGTTGCCCGATATATCAGGCATCGGGTCAGCTGGGATACACGTCGTTCTGATCTGTACCTGCCTAAATCTTGTTCTAATGCAACAGATGGAGATGTAGTCACATTTTTATAGGTTAACCCAGTGGTTCCTAAACTGGGTGCTGTGGCACCCTGGGGTGCCTCAGGTTGATGGTCCAGTACCAAATAAAATAGTTTTTTTGTTAGTGTGAAAGCCGAGACCACTGCTGGTGGCTGCCAATCAAACAATATGTGGACAAAAAAAGTGCAGCACTGTCAACCACGAAATAACTGAACATAAGGGCGACATATAAGCATAATTTACTTAATTTCATTTTTGCTGATTTACTCAATAAGAAACTTTTGGCCCATGTGTGCCTTGGAAAAAATGCTGATACTCTAGGGCGCCGTGGTTCGAAAAAGTTTGGGAACCACTGGGTTAACTTTTTACTTCCCGTCTCTACTGCATGAGCTGAAACAAAGCACTTTATACTCTGCAGACAATATATGAGGACTTACCCTGTGACAGTGAGAGTATGCAGGAAAAAGAACAAATACATAACTGTAGGATGTATTCACTACCAATGGAATGGCTGTCCTTACTATATATTACATGCAAATAGTATAATGAGGTATTCCTTTTAGGTAGTAACCAACTATAAACCTTACATTGTGTCACCAAGCTTGCCTGCCTTTCCGGGTGGTCGGGAGCGGCACTCGATATTCGGAAGGCTCCTCACCAAATCGGGAGGGTAGGCAATCCTGGTTTTCTATGCATCCCTGTGGGGCACGAGCAGCACTTGTGCCGCAAATAACTGGCACCTAACTGGATTGAGCCCCTAGCATGAATACACAAGCAATGTCCCAACTTCTTGTTCACAGTATTCAATTAATTGCAAAATCTCAATTTTACCATGTGTTAGTACCTGTATTCAAATACCATGTGTTAGTACCTGTATTCAAATACCATGTGTTAGTACCTGTATTCAAATACCATGTGTTAGTACCTGTATTCAAATACCATGTGTTAGTACCTGTATTCAAATACCATGTGTTAGTACCTGTATTCAAATACCATGTGTTAGTACCTGTATTCAAATACCATGTGTTAGTACCTGTATTCAAATACCATGTGTTAGTACCTGTATTCAAATACCATGTGTTAGTACCTGTATTCAAATGTAACTGACTTTTGAATATCTAGACACTGATTTTATGAGTGTACAGTATTAAACCTTGGTATTCTATTCACAATGTTTGTCAGTCAGAACTCCCAGAGGCCTCTGCAATGCAGGGTGATACATTTCTGATACCTAAGACTGCTAGAGTTTTCATTCACAAATTCAAAAATGGGGTGGCTTTGTTTTTTTTTACTAGCCAAATGTAAGATAATATGAGAACTTTGTTTCCCCTAAAATAAGCACAGCTTGTAAGCTGCTCATATACTTTCAGGTAAATGAAGAAAGAGAGACAGTGTGAATGGTGATTGGTAATACTGTAAAATGAAAAAGAAAATCTGTATTTGAATGTAAATGACTATGTAGATGCCCTAATACTGCTTCTTCTTGTTTTGAGGAGTACAAGTTTTCACTCACCTGCATTTCAGACACTGTTCTTTAATGGTATGAAAAATATAAATGTTAACAGTCTTTGACATCTGCAAAGTACTTATCTTTACGTGGCACATATGCGTCCTTTAACTTGTTGACCCTCAGAGTTCTTTATCTTGATGTATTATATATTTCAATATAATTAAAAAATTATATATATAAAAATACATTTTAAACAAATTTGGATGTATTTATTGTAACTTTAAAGATGCAAGCAACTTGGTGTTTTCATTGAAACCTTATTCTATTCCATTAATGTCCCCATGGTCCTGGTTTCCTGTGATGTATGAATATGATTAAACTAACACCATTAGAAATACCGCTCACATCTCCTTTTATCTTGTAACTTGAAAATGATCACTGGTGTAATGACTGCGTCACACTAAAATTACGCTTCAGCTGGACTATTCACTTCTTAGAAGTAGTTCATTTTGGTAAATTTAATGATGCCTGTATCTAAAAAATAAAAAACATCAAACATCTGCCGGGATTAGACATTTGTGCAAATCCAGAACATTTCAAATGCTGTGAAGTTTCCCTAGGAACTATACATGCTGAGCTGGGAGGTCATGGAGGTTTTTCATTTCCATAGAAAGTGCAAAAGGTGTGAAAAGTTGAAATGTCTGAATATTACAGTGAAAATTTTGATATACAGTAAAAGAAAATGCCATACTGTATTTCACTTGCCTTTATTATCATATAGTGTAACATTGCTGGCTATTGGGTTGTGTATCTGCTACATGGCAAAAAATAAACATGATTTCCTGCCTACGCCAATGGCAGAACATTTTTTGCATATAATCATAGCTGGTGCACACTGTGCTGGGCCATGTGCATGTTACAATGTATAGGCCGCCTATGATTTACTTCCCAAACAAGTATTTGTCCAATTTCAATATTCTCTACTGCCCTGGTAATATTCAGTGTAGAAGATTCGATCACAGCTAGAATGTGATATTATCTGCACAATCCTATAGAATAGATGACTACTGAACTGATTAGCAGGAAATCTACAGTTAAACAATGACAGAACAAAGGACCATAATAAAGATGCCAAGTTAAAAAAAAATTAATATATATATATACACACACAGTCAGGTCCATAAATATTGGGACACTGACAGAATTTTCATATTTTTCCTCTATTCACCACCACAATGGCTTTGACATGAAACAAACAAGATGTGATTTAACTGCAGACTTTCAGATTTAATTTGAGGGTAATTACATCCAAATCAGGTGAACGGTGTAGGAATTACAACAGTTTCTATATGTGCCTCCCACTTTTTAAGGGGCCAAAAGTAATGGGACAAACTAAACAATCCTAAATCTAACTTTCACTTTTTAATACTTTGTAGCAAATCCTTTGCAGACAATTACAGCCTGAAGTCTGGAACGCATAGACATCACCAGACACTGGGTTTCATCCCTGGTGATGCTCTGCCAGGCCTCTACTGTCTTCAGTTCCTGCTTGTTCTTGGGGCATTTTCCCTTCAGTTTTGTCTTCATCAAGTGAAATGCATGCTCAATCGGATTCAGGTCAGGAGATTGACTTGGCCATTGCATAACATTCCACTTTTTAGCCTTACAAAACTCTTTGGTTGCTTTTGCAGTATGCTTCGGGTCATTGTCCATCTGCACTGTGAAGCGCTGTCCAATGAGTTCTGAAGCATTTGACTGAATATGAGCATATAATATTGCCCGAAACACTTCAGAATTCATTCTGCTGCTTTTGTCAGCAGTCACATCATCAATAAATACAAGGGAACCAGTTCCATTGGCAGCCATACATGCCCACGCCATGACACTACCACCACCATGCTTCACTGATGAGGTGGTATGTTTTGGATCATGAGCAGTTCCTTTCCTTCTCTTCTCCCCATCACTCTGGTACAAGTTGATCTTTGTCTCATCTGTCAATAGGATGTTGTTCCAGAACTGTAATGGCTTTTTTAAATGTTGTTTGGCAAACTCTAATCTGGTCTTCCTGTTTTTGTGGCTCACCAATGGTTTGCATCTTGTGGTGAACCCTCTATATTCACTCTTGTGAAGTCATCTCTTGATTGTTGACTTTGACACATATACACCTACCTCCTGGAGAGTGTTCTTGATTTGGCCAACTGTTGTGAAGGGGTTTTTCTTCACCAGGGAAATAATTCTTTTGTCATCCACCACAGTTGTTTTCCGTGGTCTTCCGGGTCTTTTGGTGTTGCTGAGCTCTCCGGTGCGTTCTTTCTTTTTAAGAATGTTCCAAATAGTTGATTTGGCCACACCTAATGTTTTTGCTATCTCTCTGATGGGTTTGTTTTGATTTTTCATCCTAATGATGGCTTGCTTCACTGGTAGTGACAGCTCTTTGGATCTCATATTGAGAGTTGACAGCAACTGATTCCAAATGCAAATGTCACACCTAGAATCAACTCCAGACCTTTTACCTGCTTAATTGATAATGAAATAATTAGGGAATAGCCCACACCTGTCCATGAAATAGCTTTTGAGTTGATAGTCCCATTACTTTTGGCCCCTTAAAAAGTGGGAGGCACATATTGAAACTGTTGTAATTCCTACACCGTTCACCCGATTTGGATGTAATTAACCTCAAATTAAATCTGAAAGTCTGCAGTTAAAGCACATCTTGTTTGTTTCATTTCAAAACCATTGTGGTGGTGAATAGAGGCCAAAATCTGAAAATTTTGTCAATGTCCCAATATTTATGGACCTGACTGTATATATATATATATATATATGTATATATATATATATATATATATATATATATATATATATTTATATATATATATGTAGCTGGTTCAGCCGGCACTCCATTGCTAGAAATAGCACTCTGCATCTGGTGCCCTCCAATTACCCTCCTATACAGGAAGGAATAGTAATAATCGCCAAAGAGGCGGCACTCTAGATGACTTAAATAATACTCAGGACCTCGGCTAGTGTAGATCAATGTTTCAGAAATTATATTCTTTCGTCAGGATAAAGACAAAGTGAAAATCGTTTTACCTTTATAAGATAAGATCACCAGTGAGACTACGCCAGGAACATGCCGCAGGCACTGGTCCAATGACGTCAAATAACGAGTGACTGCCCATCACCATAGCAACCAAACAAACAACAATACAAATGAGCTATGGAAAATTCTCGGGTACAAAACTAAGGGATTTCCTAGAAGTGGAATAATGACAAATAGATATACAAATATTAAATCTGCTGGTACATGACAAGCAACACCCAATAGCATTAAAATTGCTGTAAAAAAGGATATACTACAAGTAAACTGATGTCAGTAAATATTAGATCATGCTAAAGAAATGCATGGGTGATTCACATTGACATTAACCAATTGATAAAATAATAATGAAGTAAAAATAAAGTCAAAATAGAATACGGGTTTTTGGTCCAAAGTATGTGAGAAATGACTTAGACTAGAACAAACATGGCATAGAGATGGAAACACTTTCAATGATGCAAGAAATTTTTGCAAGAAAATTACAAGAAACATTGCAGTCCCAGTTGTTCATTTAACCCCTTCGGGGCGAGTGTGTCCAGCCAGAATATCCACCGAGATTCTAATTGTAATAAACGGCATGCTCTATCACCTCCGCGGTTTAAGGGTGGGACATGATCGATGGTTTTGTATCTTAAAGTGGCTAAGCTATGATGCGCATCCAAAAAAATGCTTAGCTACAGGTTGTTCTGAATTACCCTTATCAAGTGCAGTTCTGATGGCACTTCGATGAAGAGCCATGCGCTCTTTGAACATCCGTTCAGTTTTACCGATGTAGCATTTGCTACAAGGACACGTGATCATATAGATCACACATTTTGTTGTGCAGGAAACATAGTGTCTGATTTTGAACTGATTCCCTGTTTGAGGATGATAAAAGGCATCGCCGCTCATCATATAATGGTGAAACAGACTGTTTTTATTAAATTCTTAGTGTTTGTTGGGATGTTTTTGTCATAATGTCTGCTTTGACTAACAAGTCTTTTAAATTACTGCCCCGCAAATGACAGTGCATAATTGTTTGTTGATTCAGTCCTTTTAAATCTGTATCTGTGGAAATCAAGGGCCAAGTTTTGCGTGCTTGTTTTTTGACAGTAGCACTACCTGTGTTATATTTCGTGACCCAGGGGATGCGATGTCCTTATTTTTCTTGATGACCAAATTTAACAATGTAGCTCTAGGTTGCTTTAGAGCTTTCTCGTTTTGTAGTTTTAAGGTGTTAAGGTCATACTCCCTTAGTTGAAATTTTGTGATCATTTGGTCAATTTGTATTCAGACTTTTTCCGGATTACTGTTGATACGTAAACATCTCAGAAATTGTGAATATGGCAAACTGTGTTTAAGAGAAGACGGATGAAAGCTACTGTTATGTAAGATGTTATTGCGGTCAGTTGGCTTAAAGTAGACAGTTGTTTCAAGGTGTCCATTTGCTTTGGTAATGACCACATCGAGATAATGGATCTCTTTGTCACTAATTTTTACTGTTAATTTAATTGAATGCTCTGTTTTGTTATGCATCTCCAAATGGTTACTGAGGATGTGTTTAGGACCTGACCAAAATTTTCAAAAGGTCATCTGTGTAGCGTAGATAAAGGAGTATATGTTGGTAAATATTTGGATTACTGAAAAAAATATTTTTCTACTAAAAACATATAGCTATTGGCCAGAGATGGTGCCACTGCTGAGCCCATAGCGCAATCGGAGAGTTGCAAAAAATATTTGCCATTAAATTAAAAGTAGTTACTTGTTAATGTTAGCTCCAAAAGGGCTATGAATAAATTGACATCTGGTCCTGTGTATGCTAGATTGTTAGTGATAAGTTGGCGGATTGCCTGGGGACCTGCTTGATGAGGAATACACGTATATAAACTTTTTACGTCTGCTGTACACAGCAATAGGTCAGATGGAATAGTTGGCAAGGTATCCAATCTTTTTAACACCGTAGTCGTGTCCTTCAAATAAGTTTTTTCTTTTTGGACACATTTCTGTAGAAACAGTAATATTGGACCCTGCGCTAGCAGTGGTGTTTTGCAAAAAAGTGTCACAATGCTGCACACCTACACGAGAAACTATGCCAATCTTCTCTCAGTCAAAACAGAACAAAGAAATGGTATGAGGCGGTGTTTATCAGACACAAGGCAAAAAGGATTAACAGCCGTAACTAGACTTTTTGGTGCCCTGTGCCAAAGAGAGCATTGGCGCCCCTCCCCCTAATTTTTAAATAGGGACACAAGATAGTTCACCTGATAAAGGGCCATGTCCTCATGGGGAAGGGCCAGGGAAGAGATAGGGGAGGCCAGGAGATGCTGGGGATAAAAGAAGAGGAAGCTACAAGTGAGGATGATAATAAAAAGGAAAATTGACAGGCCCAAACAGCGCCCACTGCCCTGCAGTGCCCTGTGCCATGGCACTGGTCGCACTACCCCAGTTATGGCCCTGAGGATTAATAACCTATTTTAATCACAATAAAAATGCAAAATACACATATCCTATAAAAACCATTCACATGTACATATTAATAGGGGTATTCAATATGGGAGCGATAACATCGTTTTTGCGTTAATATCGCACTTATGACATCATTATCGCAGGTTTTAGTTTTACACCGTATTCAATTTCAAAGACTTATCGCAGTTTTGAAAAGTCTTTGATAAAAAGTGGTAATAACTTTTCATCATTGAATAGGTGTCAAAAAAAAGTGCAGAATTGGGGTTTAGGGGTGCAGGCTTAAAAAAAATAGCCTGCACCCCTGGGAATGACATTTAAAAAAGAACTGTCAAAAAAAGTTTTAAAAAAAAATAGGGACACCCCAAAAAATGTATTTAAAAATTGGGGTGAAAAAAAAAATGGGAAAAAAATGATTAACAATAGGGAAATAGGTTCAGGGCTATTCTGCAGGTATGCGGCAGATGTATTCTAGAATAGATTTATAGCGGCAGGTGCACAATTGCAGAATTTTTAAAAACTTACTTTAGGGACACCAAAATATGCTAGTACCCATTTTCATGTACCCCAAATTTGATGGGACCACTTAAAAAAATGAAAAAAAAACCCTAAGTGCTAACGCTAAGTAAAGTGCTAACGCAGTGCTAAGTGCTAACGCAGGTAAAAACTCCAATATGAAACGTTAACTTCGACAGTGAAGTTAACGTTTCATATTGAATACCCCTCTAAATATCCAAACAGTAAAATGAATCTCAGCAGGGGCCTAAAGATGGCCTATATAGCCTGATTCCACACGGTACTAAACAAATTGGTGCCTGTGTTGTTTCAAATAATTGAAAGTTGATATTTATGTAGCCACAATGGTTCTATAATGTAGCAGATAATGTTGCAGTAAAGTTAATACGTTACTGTATTAAAGTTTTAGTGACACATTTCTAAAAGATCCTTATTATAGAATGTCCTGAGTGGATTTCATATACTCACAATCCTGGATTAGTATAATGTGGGAAATGATCCAGCTCCTCACTAATTAGGCTGTATGTGTGAGTGAGCTGAAGTGTCCAGATCATCCGTATGCACCAGACACTGTGCGTCTCTCTGTCAGGAGACCCAGCGTATTCCAGCAGTTACCCAGCATCTCCAACAAAGTAATGAGAGCAGGGTCCATATTCGCAATAAATCGCAGTGGAACAACAGTGTTCTTAATACAGTGACTGGGTATTCGCTCTCAGTTAAAGCAGCATACACCCTCTAATAACGGCTTCCATAATAATTGTTATCAGGTAAGGGGCAAACAGAGCAGCAGAGTCCCAAGTCTGGCACTTGTATTCTCACCCTCAAATGTAATGTCTGCACTTTCTGTGGTTTAAATCCAAGGTGCAATAAGAAATAGGTTGATTCTCAGGTCCAGTGAGTATATCTTAGACAAACTCCTTCTGTATCCTTAACATGTTTCTCCTCACATGGAGGCTTTCTCAAAGAGGCAGAGGACTTTCTGCAGAAAGTCATCCAAATACACTGCCACTGGTTGTAGTAATGAACCCCGGGCAAATATGATGGTTCTACCCGGGGGCTTCACTAAAGACTTATGTACTTTGGCTACAGTATATAAAAGTGGAATTATTGGGTAATCTATAGTTAACGCTTTCTTAATTTCTGTTTCATCTGCTGCCTGTGATAACAAGGTATCTAGTTCTTTTTTAAACATTATGGTCGGATCCCCTGGCAGCTTGCGGGGGATGTAGTAGAATCGGAAAGTTTGTGATAAATTTCCTCAATGTAATCAGATGTGTTCATAACCGTAATGGAACCCCCCTAGTCTGAAGGGCAAATCAGTCAGGACTTGCTTTTCCTCTCTTGATAAGTTCATATACTGTATGGTTTAGATGATTTCAGCATGTCCCGTTGTACCGAGTCCTTAAGAACTCTGGAAAAGATTGTAATTGAATGATTATTTAAATAGGGAATTGCACCATGAACTAGGTTGTAAGTCTAGCAGTTTCTTGGGTATTGGATCCGTTGTTTGTATATTTGTATTGTTTGTATATTTAGAGGCGACTTATTTTGAAATAATTCTTTAATTCGAAGGGATCTATTTAACCTGTTGGTTTCCATTTGCCATTGAAAACTATCGAAATGTACTGTAGTAATAAATGAAAGACCTCAGTTTAATACTCATGTTTCTGCTGTTGTTAAACTTCTATCAGAAAGGTTGAAGACTAGGGGCCTGATTCAGAGCCGCTCGCAACCGCACAGTGCTAGCAAATGGCTCAATGGTCCCCCACTGCGCACGCACCGCGTCAGTCGCTATGGGACTCGCTACAAGACGGGGCGGCTGTTGATGGTGAGTGACAGCTTGCCCCGTTTTGTAGGTGAGGAGGGGGGTGGCATCACAAATGCAGGCATTCCCTTAGGAATGCCTGGCATTTGTGGGAGGCAATACTGACATAATTTCTGATGTCAGTAGTGGACTTCCTGCTCTAATAGAGCAGGAAGTCCACTCAGCATTGCGGTAGCCGAGACCCTACTACAGGGTCTCGTTGCAAGGCCGATGGTCGCGATAATCGTGACGGCCTCCTGGCTGCTCGCACAAGCTGTGGGAGGTCTCCCACAGCTTAGCGAGTGGCCAGAGAAAAAAAAAATACACCCTTCAGACCTGCAAGGTGCCTCCTGCAGCGAGTGGTCTGAATCAGGCCCTAGGTCCTCTGCAGGAGGGGTGTTTTTTTTCCCCCCTCTGCCTCAGGTTTTGTCCCACGTGCCACGTACGATTTCTCTTGTACCCAATGTCAGGGCCCTTGTTGCCACCCCTTAAGGATAATTATATGATGATACAGCTGAAGATGGGCCACCTTGGTCTCTTAGTGTAGTAATTGATTCTGTACATGTAAATGTTCTGCCAAGGATCCTGTTTGTGACATATATTGACGGAACCTTTTAGGTTATTCCATCTTTTTTCTCTACCGTAAGTACCTGTTAGCCACCCATATTCAAATTGTTTGTCATAGTCATTTTCGACTTTAGACAATTTATTATTTTTGAACTTGATCAGTTCTTTTGTATATTGGTCCATTTGGACTTATAATTTGTCTGTCCAGTTGACTGATCGGTCTTTGGCCCCGATTCAGAGCCGGACGCTCTGACCAGAGCGCTCGCTCTGAATCAGGGCCCACCTCCATAAATATGGAGCGTCCTCCTGGACGCTCGTATAGCTGTGGGTCACCACCCACAGCCTATACGAGCGTGCAGGATGATGGTCGCGATGGTCTCGACCATCACGACCATCGCCAGTGCGAGCAGAAGCCTGCGGTTGAGTTTCTCAACCGCAAGGCCAGGAGTGATTTTGGCTCTATCAGAGCAAAAATCACTCCCACTGACATCACTAGTGATGTCAGTGGTGCCGGCTTCTGACGGTAGGCGTTCCCTTGGGAACGCCTCCGTCTGGCAGGCACGCCCCCGGCATGCCCACCAAAGGGGGCGTGCTGTCAATCAACATCGACAGCACGCCCCCTTTGATCAGACACTACGAGCGAAGGAAAGTCCTCCGTCAGCTCCCTCCGTCGTGGGAGCTCCCTCCGTCGTGCGCATGCGCAGTGCACACCATCGACCCACTTGTGAGCGGACAGCTGCTCGCGAGTGGGTCTGAATCAGGCCCTATATCCAGTCCCTTTTTAAGATTTGATGTTTCAAATGTTTTTAAGGCAATACAGTATATGGGCAGCACAGATGGTGTAATGGTAGCATTACTGCCTCACAGCACTGAGGTCGTTGGTTCGATACCCACTACGGCCCTAACTGTGTGGAGTTTGTATATTCTCCCTGTGCTTGCGTGGGTTTCCTCTGGGTTCTCCGGTTTCCTCCCACACTCCAAAAATATACTGGTAGGTTAATTGGCTCCTAACAAAATTACCCCTATTGTGTGTATGTGCGTGTGCATGTGGTAGGGAATATAGATTGTAAGCTCCACTGGGGCAGGGACTGATGTGAATGGCCGAATATTCTCTGTAAAAGCGCTGCGGAATATGTGTGCGCTATATAAATAACTGGTAATAAATAAATAAATATATATAGATGAAGTTGAAGAATGAGTGACAATAGTGCCACTTCATATATATATATATATATATATTTATGCCAAAATATAGTGCAAAAAACAATCAATAGAAAGTGTCTAGTGCATATGTGAATTTAGTAACGATAAAACTTAATAATGAATTAGTGCCCTATGCAATGTATTCAACAGTTATATAAGTGTTTTAGTATAATAAATAGTAACAGTGCAATGAAATGTATTAAATATCTAAAAAATCGTTGAATATACATATATAAAACACAGACAAGATATTTAGAATAAATTGTGGCACAAATGCCTTAAGCCATAAAAGTACGTATACATAAAAACAGGAAAAGAGAAAAATATATATAGATAAAAATGATACTTCATAAAACAAGAAAAAGGTGGATCATGTGCTTACTTTAATAGGGTAATCAGACCCAGTTCATGGAGGCAAGAATAGTGCAAACCAAACGCGTTTCGTCAGTAATCAGACTTCATCAAGGGGATATATATATATATATATATATATATATATATAAATATCTGTGTCCACACTCAAAACTCATGGACAGATATTGCAGCAGTGCTCCTTAGGGATCTGAAATCATCCAAATATAAATAGAATAAAGGGCACTCACCAGGTAGTAGAAAAAATAAAATCACATCTTTATTAGAACTCACTAAAATTGCATCAATTGCAATCCACACATGCAAAGAAATCAAACCATAGATGTCCATAAATTAAGTTATGTGTAATAATGTGAAAAGACACAGGGAAAAAGTATTGAACACATGCAGAAAGGGAGGTGCAAAAAGGCATGGAAAGCCAAGACACCAGGTGAAATCTAACAGTAATTAGAAAGCAATCCTGCCCCTTGTCAGTGCAAATTAATATAAGATGGTTCAGTCCATACTGATGGCCTATAAAAAGGTGTCTCATTACCAAGGTGTCACACAAGAAACATCTCATGATGGGTAAAAGCAAACAGCTCTCTCAAGACCTTCACAACCTTATAGTTGCAAAGCATATTGATGGCATGGTTACAGAAGAATTTCTAAACTTCTGAATGTTCCAGTGAGCACTGTTGGGGCCATAATCTGAAAGCGGAAAGATGATCATTTCACCATAAACCGGCCATGACCAGGTGCTCCTCGCAAGATTTCTGACAGAGGAGTGAAAAGAATCATCAGAAGAGCTTGTGTTCCACGGAGCCATGCCATCTCATGCCGCCGAAGTTACCTCTGATGTGGGACATGTCAGGTCCCTTCACTGTCTCACCCTTAGCCTCACAACCAGCATCCGGAGATAAGCATCTGTAAGAGGCACATCCAACATAAAATAAAAACAAACACTACATATAAACAAAGCAATTATGGCCAGATGTGAAAAAAAGAACTATAACACATAACTCATGCATAATATTATAGTAGAACATTTGGCAATTAGAATAATGTGCTCCACTTAATTTTATCATTCAGTCCTTTAGGATGGACTGTTTCTAGTTTAAAAATCCATCTCGTTTCTTTATTCAGAAGAATCTTGGCTCTGCTTCCTCCTCATAGGGATTCTCTCACATGATCAATTATAATGTATTTCAGAGAGATGTTAGGCTGGGACCTGCGGCTTTAAAATTACATGCAACAGGTTGTTTACACTCTTTACCAGAGAGTGCTTGTTTGATGGCCGAGTGGTGAAGAGCCATACGCTAATTGAATTTCCGAATGGTCTGGCCGACATAGTAAAGTCTGCAAGGGCATATAGTGACATAAACCACAGGTGATTCGGTACATGTTCCTACATATCGGATGTTAAAGCTTTTACCATCTAATAGAAATTGACATGTTTAGTGTAAATGTTAGAAGTAGAGGGTACATTCATACCAGTGATATATGTGCATACCAGGATGCTTCTGGGATTCCTCCCACATTTGAATGCC
This sequence comes from Taudactylus pleione, assembly GCA_031769625.1. Taxonomy (NCBI): domain Eukaryota; kingdom Metazoa; phylum Chordata; class Amphibia; order Anura; family Myobatrachidae; genus Taudactylus; species Taudactylus pleione. The sequence goes on from JAUIMM010000006.1 coordinate 25,627,564, forward strand.
ACAGTAGGTCTGACATCTTTCAGTCCCAGCAACTCTTTATCAGAAGAGACAATCGGCCAAAGTGCTTGAGTAGCCCTATGGATAACAGGGCTAGCTGTCGTACACTCACTGGTCCATGGCAAAATTTTACCTTAGTCTTTATTCTTCTATTTCAATAGATCATCTCTGTGCACATTTAGCACTTGCTGTTTTTGATTCAATAGCATGGCCTTATTATATCCTCTGGATAAGAAGTTTACTAACCGGGTAGCCAGATGTGCGGGCAAATTCTGGGAATTACTGGTGATATGTGCCACCTTTAACATCTGGATAGTGGAAGACCTATCTTTAAAGCTGGTTAGGAATTAGGAAAGTATTTAGATTTGTCTCCTTGTGATATACATCCGTCTGGATACTGCCATCCAGGATTTTGATGCTCACAACCAGGAAGTGGGTCTCTTCCTCACTATACATGTATCTAAATTTGATGGTTTTATCCATATTGTTGATTTCATCCATCAGTATTTGCAGACATTCCACACCCCCGGTCCACAGCATGAATATGTCATCTTTGTATCATCTATACGAAAATGTGCTGCTTCATGTCTTCATTGCACAAAAACGTCCTTTTTTCTTGATAAAACATAAAAATATAAACATAAAAATATTTGCATTCGATGACGCGACTGCTGATCCAATAGCGCAGCCGCGTCTCTGCACATAGAATTCTCCATCATACAGAAAATTATTTCTGTAGAGAGTCAGCTCTAGTAATGTCAAAAATAATTCCTGATCAAATACAGTGGGTGCCAGATACTCTACGAGAAAGGTTTTCATTGCTACCATTCCCTCAGAATAAGGTATTGACATATAGAGACTGTATACATCCAAGCAGCAAAGGAGAGTTTTAATAGGAACTATTTTAATGTTGATGAGTAATTTAAAAAAACTCGTAGCGTCTTTTAGAAAGGAATCCTCAAGTGGCAATAGTGGTTGTAGTATAGAATCAAGTATTTTAGCCACCGGTTGATTGAGGGAGTCTCTAGCTGATATGATCGGTCTCCCCAGTGGTCTAGTGGCATTTTTGTGCAATTTCAGTAGTGTGTATAATACAGGAGCTCTTGGATGTTCAGGATACATGGCTTTAAATAGTTGATCAGATATTTTCCCTTCGTGTCTAGCCTGTGTATCTAACATTTTTTTATATATAGGTGTGTATATATATATATATATATATATATATATATATATATTGTGATAGGATCACTGGTAAAGTGGTCTGTGGCAGGTACATTTGTCCCAGATTCCTGTCTTTTGTGTTTTAAACCCCCAGGAGAAAGTCTGCAGTGTAGCAGGCTTGAGTTTCGGCTTTTTGAAAAGCCGGTTTGGGACCTGGGGGTTGTGGGTGAGAGGAGAGGGAGGGCTCCACCCACGGCCACTCCAGGTTTTGGTTCTCGCAGCCTGGTAACAGGCTTGATTGGGTTCCCACCTGAGGGTGGCCAATATAAGCCTAGTGTGTTGAGGGCTGATTGTCTCACCTGGGAGAGCAGGCAGGGAGTTTGCTCAGAGACACTTGAAAAACCTATCTGTGAGTACTGTGCTGTGTTGCTGGCGAGGGCATTAGGCACTGCCAGGTTCTGGTAGTGAGGGAACTACCTGTGAAGTTAGTGCCCCGACAGGGCTAGGATTTATATTTATGTTTTCTTTATATTTCTGTCATTGTACAATCAATAAAGACTGGCGCCGACCAGCTTGTACTTGGATCCAGACTGGTGTGCTGCTTCCCTGCTGCTGTGTGTGTGTGTAAGGAAGGAGTCCTCTACCCAGGAGAGGGACCCCCTAACCTAACTGTGTCACAATATATATATATATATATATATATATATATATATACCCTTGATAATTGAAGCAAAAATATATCCTCAAAGTTGCAACAACAAATTATTTGCAAACCATATAATTTCAAGATCAAATAACATCAAATATATATCATAAATGCAGCAGAAGTTTATTTGGCCATCAGGTTCAGAGAACAAGTATTAGGCACTCAGCACAAAATAACTATGGTGCTTTATACAAATATCGTTGATATCAGTTTGTATCATCCGCTATATGTTTGGTAGGTAAATAAACAGAGTAACACTCCGTCCTGAGCAGTGAAATCTGGCTGCTGCCAGGTGTGTGAGCGAACATCAGAAGTATTTCCTAATGGGGCTCACACATCAACAGTATGGGTCAATTCTGCATTTTTCTGGATTTTGTACAGTAAAAGGAAATCGGCAATGTATGGAGTTCACCGATCACTGATTATTGGAATTGATGAATTAGAATTTCCAGCATGTTGGATTTTACCAGTTTTCTTGCAAAAATATTCATAAAAATGCAGGATTGGGCTGATTGATTGTTGATGTATGTGCCTCATAAGTTATAAAGTAGGTAAGTAATGCTGGGCATACACTCCTATTGGAAATGGGAGGGGCTGGGTTGCACATCCTAATATTAAACATGATAATAGGTGCTACCATGCTGAGACCAGTAGTTCTACAGCAAAAAGGAGAGGGGGGGGGGAGGAGCAGGTGCACACTATAAGCACTAAGAATACAAATGATCAAAATATCTATAATAGACTGCAATAATTAACATGGTTTTAAATGTAAGGTTTCTTAGTACATGTTTGGCCAAAGATGTTTGCCCACCTACCACGTCACGGTGAACCTTATACAGGTGGGTCCCTAACATCTCTAATACTGACACACTAATTAATTTATCTAGGACTTACCTATCATAGAGCCCATTAGATGTGTGTACTGCAATGCAAGGACCCATACCAGTTAAAATCACCTGGGGCAGGCAGGAAGAGTGCTAGCCCAAAGAAGGAGTCTCACCTTCAGAATGTACCTTAAATACACACACACAGGAAATGGGAGGGGCTGGGCTGCACATCCTAATATTAAACATGATAATAGGTGCTACCATGCTGAGACCACTAGTTCTACAGCAAAAAGGAGAGGTGGGGGGGGGGAGGAGCAGGTGCACACTATAAGCACTAAGAATACAAATGATCAAAATATCTATAATAGACTGCAATAATTAACATGGTTTTAAATGTAAGGTTTCTTATTATCTCCTATTATCAGCTTGATCAACCAATAATCATCTGACTGGACCGATAATTTAACAGTGTATTGCTATGATTGATTGGTAACTAATTATCCATCTGTCGGACATGCAAAATATGATCCTGCATGTCTGATAGATCCGATTGGTCAGCCGCATCTGGCAGTGTATACATTGCCACTGCCGACTGCCCAACATTTGCCTTGTTCCTTCACAGGGGAGGAACACAGATGTCATAGCCGTACACTGTGATAGATCTCAGTGTATGGTCACAAAATATGATGGGTTGCAGCTTGTCGGATAAATGTCTGTCGGTCTGACAGAGATTTTATCTGACAGTGTATACCCAGCATAAGTGTCTGCTGTTTGGCAAGAGAAATACCCAAGGACCTTATGTTACATGGGACATCCCTTTAAATCCCGAACAATTGCTAAGATTGGTGCCTATAATATATTTTGAAGAGGAGATTAAGGTTCCATTCTGAGGAAACAAAACGTAATCTTGCTACTGTACAATCCTGCTGGCAATTCATTTTATTGGGGCACATTAAGCAAGAGATTCAAGACCAACTACTGGTGTTTAATGTGCTATGGCAGAGGTTCCCAGACTCTGTCCTCAAGGCACAATAACATTCCAGGTTTTAAGGCTATACATGCTTGACCAGAGATGACTTACTTAGTGCCTCAGTCAATTTGATTTACTCACCTGTACTAACCCATGGACATCTCTGAAACCTGAACTCTTAGGGTGCCTTGAGGACCGCATTTGGGAACCTCTGTGTTATGGGTATTAATAATATCATAAGCAGGGTGGGGTATGAGATCCCGGCGGTCGCAGTGCCGCTGGTCAGAATAGCAGCATCCCGGCAGTCAGGATCCCGACACCCATAAGGAAAGAAGGCAAGACTAACCCTAACCCTTACACTTAATCCTAACCCTCCCTCCCCGGTGCCTAACCCCACCCCCCCCCTAGTGCCTAAACTAAAACACTCCCTCCCCAGTGCATAAACCTAACCTCCCCCTAGTGCCTAACCTTAATACTCCCCCTAATGCCTAAGCCCCGCACCCTAACCCTCCTAATGCCCGATACTTACCTTCAGGATGCCGGCGGTCGAGATTCTGGTGCCGGGATCCAGAGGCTGTCAGGATGTCGGCGCCGGTATTTCGCAAGTCGGAATGGTGACTACATCCCAATAAGCATAGATAAGCATAGATAAAGATGTCAGCAGCAACTAACTGCATATATCATACACACCTTCCAGTATCCATATGCATGGCAAGTTCTGCATTATCTAAAATAATCCGTATATCAAGTGAAATGATGCAAGTTTATTATGGTACATGGAAGACACATCTTTGTGTATGTACTTGCTCTTTCTGTCTGATTTTTTTATGCCTTATTAATTGTTGATGAGTTGGTAGAAAATGTGGTAATAAAATAATTTTAATGGGAATTTTTATTATCAATATTCTGCTGACAAATCTCTATCTGAGTGTGCAATGAGCCTTGTACGGTTCCCTTGCATCTAGCTATAAATCCTGAACTTTTCAGTTTTATCACCATATATACATATATCCTTAAGGCCTCTAACCTTAATTCACATGTAGGAATTGCAATTGCTTGTGCATCTAATGGCATATACAGTATTTAACCATTTATATCTGACTTGTAAGAGGAAGCACTGGTATGGCAATAACCTATGCTGAGAGCACACAAACCATATTAGTTGTGGGACATTCCTATTGCTCCCAACTTCCTAAAACCAGAACATTGGTGTGGCCATGTTAAATTATTGATAGAATATATGTATTTATTTACATAAAGATGGAATGTGGTGGTTTTAGACTGTAGAGCAGCGATTCCCAACCTCGGTCCTCAAGGCACACTAACTGTCCTGGTTTTAGTGATCTCCATAATTGTGTACAGATGGTTAAATCAAAATAACCGAAGTACCAATTAAGTCACTTGTGCTCAAGTATGGCTATCCCTAAAACCTGGACTGTTAGTGTGCCTTGACGACCGTGGTTGGGAACCCCTGCAGTAGAGTATAGTGCTGCAAAGAAAGGCGTTCACTGCAACACCGTTTCATGGGTGCAAATAATGTAAATAAGGTCCTGCCTTCACTCACCCCTGCAGCATACAAGCTCTCTCTCCCTGCTATGTATGTCTAACCTGCCGGATCCCTTATGGTGCTGTACTGTAGTGGTGACCCTACAAAAAGCACTGAGCTGAGTTGGTATTACACTGTCCCCACCCCTTGCTGCAGCGCTGGGGAGCTTTGTGCAGCTGGGGACTGTGCCTGTTGCCACATGGACTGGGCCCAGCACAAGAGGATATGAGGTACAGATGGCTACTGAGTGAATGTCTTGTCACATTGACTCGAATCTTGTAGTTGTTCGAATGATTTGAGTCATGAAAAGTTGGTGAGGCGAAACATGATACTGCAGCAGCCTCTCTCCCCAGTTCAACACGCTGGCGCTGCACTCACTGACTGCACTAAGCTGGGGATGACAAGCAGTAGAGCCGTGCGCCGAGACACTGTCTTGAGCCACTCCACTAAGCTGAATCACATAGCTAAACTCAGTTCAATGTGTTGATTTGCCCATCGCTAATAAGAGGGACTGTTGTACAGAGCATGTCTTGGGACGGGAAGGAGGAGGTAGGCGCCGGCCACTTTTTAAGGGCCAAGCGACTGTTCCTGAGGCGTAAAGTCAGCACAGAAGAGTGGAAGCAGCAGCTCAGTGAAAGCATGAGGGGAAGCAACATGGTCCTGGCTGAGAGGGACCCTGAGCATCAGCAGCCCTTGTGAGCTGAGCTCTTTAACCCTACAGGAGGTGGGGATCCCGGCATTGACCCCGCGCCGCATTCAAGGTGTCTGGCCACAGTCTTTAGTGGTGAGATAGAGGACTTGCAGTACCTGACAGCAGGGGTATATCTAGGGGTCAGAGAGCCCCTGGCAAAGTAAGGGACTGGCGCCCTCCCCATAATTTACATAATAAGGGGCAGAGCTACACTGCACAATACAATCTTTGCAGGCCACAGACAAGGTTAATATTAAAAAAAAAAAAAAAATGTATAGGGCTCAGACCCTCCAATATGACCATCAGGTACACAGTGATCTGCTCCTGGACTTCCTTCTTAATTTCTGCTTGCTGTCACCTGTGGTGAAACACCTTTCTTACCAATTAACTAGTACTATACAGGTGACAGCAATCATAAGTTAAGAGGAAAGTCCAGGAGCAGAGCATTTTGTACCTGATGGAATGGGTCATGTTGGAGGGTCTGAGGGTTCTCTTCCAAATCAGTAACCAGCCCTGGACCTCTGAGCCTGATCCGGTATTGGAAAATAGGGGAGAAAAACTGTGTGGGGCTCCCCCTATATTCTAATAACCTGTGTCAGGCTGAACCAGCCAGGAAGATAATGCCATAGCAGGGGGACACATAGCGTAGGGTTCCCCTGTCATCACATTAACTAGCCCCAAATTGGTCAGTCCATGGCTGGAACTCCTCACAAAGTGGGGACTCCATTATATTTAAATATTTTATTATTTAAAATAAAGAGGGGTCCCCCCTCCTGAGCAACAACCAGCCCTGAGCTGAAAGCCTAGGGAACTTCCCTGCACCACTGGTGGCGGTGTGTGCGAGTATAATTGTTTAAAAGACAGAAAGAATGTTGTTCTTTACAGAGGGGCACCCAGCTGCCCCAGCATGCTAGCACTTGTGGAACAACCAGTGCCAGAATGCCAGGACATTAAGGGTCAGCCTTTAGTCTGTCTGTAAAGAAAATATTTAAATAAATACAGAACACCTTTTGTTTTAGTAATTTATTGACCTGGAGAGTGATGGCCTTTAACCTCTTTTGCATGGCTGCTGCTCCCCAGGACTTCTGGCGTCTTCACCTGAAAGCGGAAGACCTTTCAGCTCTTTTTCATGGCCACCACCCCACAGGACTTCCAGCGTCTTCTATCTTCAGGAGCTCTTGCCTGCTCGTTCCCCTCTTTCAGCCTGCCATTCATTACCTTGTGCTGGCTGATATCAGCCAGCCCAAAGGGGCAGGACGATGGCGCAGCAAGCTGTGATTGGCTCACAAAGGCCATTTTAAATGAAAAAGATATAGCCGCGTGGCCACCTTTGAAATGGAATACGCCATCATTGTGCCCGTAGTGCAGCGGTGAAAAACCACTTCAGCTGCTCTACGCCCGCTCCTATACTCTGCAGTAATGGCTAACAGGGACTGGATACTCCAGGGTCCAATATAGAATGGTGATTGCTCATGATCAACTTAATAGTTTTTCACAGGTGCTTGTAAATGGATGGTGCTTACTCTAGGCTAAAAAAAAAATTCCCTCAAGCACTCTGCAAAAAAAAACAGCAAAGAGACTTGAATACTACATAATAGAAATTCAGAGATCTTTGTTGCATATATTTGCAAATACATGGTTAAGCGCCGGGCCACGTCAAGACTTCTCTGTACCGGAATCAGTATTTAATAACGCCGGCCGACAGCGGAAGCTCAGCAGGGGTGAAGATCCAGACAGCTAAAAAGGTGTGCAACTAACCCTATTCTTCCCCCTAACCCTAACCCTCCTTTAGGAGTGCCTAAACCTAACCCCTCCCCCGTTCCCACAGCCTATACCTGTCTCCCGGGGAGGGGGGGTGCCTAACCCCCCTTCCCCTAGCCTAAACTTAACCCTCCCGGGGGGGTGCCTATCCCTAAGTCCCCCTGGGAGCCCTAAAACCTAACCCTCGCCCCCACTGCTGTCCGCGCCCAGCGCCTGGCTTACCTTCGTTCGGCATGCCGGCCGTCGGCCTCACGGCATAGGTCTGACAGGCGTCAGGATTTCGACGCCTGTCATTAGTACCTTGCCAGGATTTGACAGTCGGGAATCCCTCTGTACTGGCATCCCTAATGCTACAAGATAATAGCTCCCACTCTGGGTTCTATAATTGCATATACATAGATATATTTAAGTTGAGAGCCAACTCACCTGAAGGTACTCCAGAGACCTCTAAATAGCACTACATCAACCAGCACACCCTCCCAATGCTGGTCCAATCCATGCCTCTCAGAACAGATATACAAAATAGTGGTTGCTCATGATCAACTTAATATCCTCCAGGATCCAGGCCTGCCGCCATGCCCACAGCCTCCGCCAAGTACCGCCGCAATGGCTGACGGTGCCGGAATCCATCTAGTCCTCATCGCCACGCCCGGCTGCAGCAACTATTAAGCCAGGCAGTGCCACTGATGCTCGGCTGACAGCTGCTGCAGATGGTGTGCTGAACTGCCGAGACCAGAGGTCAGTTGCCAGCTTCGGTCTTAGTAGCCTACAAACTTTAGCATTGGTCACTGGCCACAGGTGTCACCGCCACACAGAACCCTGTAGTGAGTGCCATCCTGGCAGGGAAAGGGGTAGTAAGGTAGCTGGTTGACTGCTTAAGTCACCAGAGAGGTGGCTGTCTTTATCATTGTTTGCCCAAAGTCCTTAATCAACATTCAGTCTGCCTTCACTGTAGATGTAGTGTATATTATAGAGACTGCTTTTACCTCAGAGTCAGCATCAGCCAGCCTTCAATACTAGTTAAGTATTGTGCATTTCAGCAACTGCTTTTACATCAGAGTCAGCATCAACATACAATCAGCTTTTATCACAGGAACTCCTCTAAACAAAGCAACATTAACCTCCTTAATTTATATTAAAGAAATAACTTAAGTAGAGGAAAAGTTTCAGTAACTCTCAAAGCTAGAAGGGGATCTGTTGACGGTTTTGACCCTAAATTTGCAGTGGTTAGTTCAGCAATTAGTTAAGTTCAGTGGTTTACCAAACCCTGAACCTTTGCTACAAACTTACGGTCCTTCTGAAATAGTGGAACCTTTCCACACATCTGTTATCACACCAGAGTCTGAAAGAATGTGCACCAACACAGCTGCAACATAATCACCTATTCTTTTAAGTGAGAGAAAGAGCATTCTTTAATTATATTGTTGGTTATTTTTTATAATATCTGCAACAAGTTGTATTGTTGTTAACTACAATGTACTAAGGGCCTGATTCAGCAAGGAACGCAAAGGAGAGAACGCACGCACTCGGTTGATGGTTTTGCAAAGCGTACAGTATGCATCGCACTGAACGTGCGTGAACTAGCCAGTGCGATCGGGTAATGGTATGCAGACCACACACAGCGTGTGCACAGACCCTTCCAATATTGATTGACAGGAAGTGGTGTTTGTGGGTGGTGACAGGCGTGCCTGTGTGTTGGGACGCCATTATAGGGGCGTGCATAATTGAGACATTGCGGCGGCATATACAGCCTGACGACTCGATGTACGTAGAAAGTGGTCAAAATCCTGCATGACATCAGGTCTACCTCTATTATGCGTATTGTTTCGATGGTTCTCAATGTTACCGATGTTTCTGCTGTCTTCCGGACTACTCAGGCATTGAGTAAAGGGAAATGGGCGGCTTTGTGTAGTGCTGGGTGTCTGCATCTTATGCTGCGGTTGCCGTGCATATGCATTGACTAGCATATACACGCAGCGGCCTAGTGCGTGCGTTCTCTCCTTTCGTTCCTTGCTGGATCAGGCCCTAAGTTCTAAGGTAGCCATACTTAGGCATAATGACCGTAACACTTAGGGGCATATTCACTTAGCCGCGGGATTTCACCCGCGGCTAATTGACAGGCTAAAGCCCCGCAACGCGGGGTTTAGCTATTCAATTAAATAGCTATTTCCCCGCGTCATTAGACCGGGACTCCCGCATGAGAACACACTGATTCCGCGAGAACTGCGGAATCAGAGTGTAATACCCTCTCGCGCAAGGCCGAATAGGGCGGCCTCACGCTGATTTTACCTCGCACCTACATGAGGTGCGAGGTAAAGTCAAACAGCGGGGACTCGCGTGCGGGGTCTTAGGGACACCCGCGCGTGGAATCCCCGCTAATTGAATCCCGTCCAGCACGACAATTAGCCGCGGGGTTTAATTGGATATGCCCCTTAGAATTTAGTGATAGACTATAATATAAGACAGCTTTCTGTCTGCCGTGTGTTCCTAGTGACACTGCTGTTGTTAGAAAAATATATTTGGATATGTTTTGTATTAATTGTTATTCCAGCATGCAGTGACTTGTATTGGAGATTATAACCATTACCATATGACTAACAGCAGTTTGCTTCTGAGAAATAAAAATAGATTTTTGCCTAGGTAAAGATTCAGCCCTGTCCAAGGTTAAGCCTCTACTGGACGAGGAATGAAACCACAGCAACTTCCATACTTCCCTAACATGGTGTTACAATCTGCACAGCCCCCTAACAATATGTAGACAAAAAGCAATTCACAGGAAATAAATACAGTAAACAGAGTGATCTACAAGACCTGGCCTACAATTCACTACCTGATGATTAAGCAGTATATTTATCATTGGTGGCAGTGGGGCCCTGAAAAGTGTCATCCCATATGGCAAAGATAAGAAATGATTTTAGGGGAGATATTTTGAGACACAAACTTGATGCCACTGATAGGAGCCTATCCCGAGGAAGAGGTTGTTAGGCAAGTGATAGTGTGCACATCTGCATAACAACAATGTGATCACTTGGAGGTGAGGAGACAGGAGGCTGCCAGAAAAGGCTCAGAAGATCCCTCTCTAGATATGTTATCCCCATAGGTGAGCCAACGGGAAAAACCTCTGCAAAAGTAAGATTTTCTGAGTTTGGTAAATTGAGGCAGGCAGAGGCCCTGATTCAGAACCAGACGCTCTGACAGAGCGCTTGCTCTGAATCAGGGCCGTCCCTGCTCCTTTTTGGAGTGGCCTCCTGGCTGCTCGCATAGCTGTGGGTGACCACCCACAGCTATAGCGAGCAGCCAAAATGATGGTCGCGATGCTCAAGACCATCGCGACCATCGGGCTTGCGATGAGACCCTGCGGTAGGGTCCTGCTGCCGCAAGCCCTGGAGTGCTTTTAGCTCTATCAGAGCCAAAAGCACTCCCACTGACATCCATGGGAATGCCTCCGTCTGGGCAGCCACGCCCCCAGCACGCCCACCAAAGGGGGCGTGCTGTCAATCACAATCGACAGCACGCCCCCTTTGGTGCGAGACCCATAATGACGGCTTGGCCGTCGCTATTCGGGTCTCACGCATGCGCACGACGGAGCCGCCTCTAGTAACTTAGTACTCTAGTAACTTAGCTGAACACGATATCTCTGCTATCTCAGCCTTTGGTAAATTGCAGGGATACTTATACCAAACGGAATCTTCCATTTACACATTGTTTTACACTTAGCCAAAAATAAGGGATATAGGGATCTTTTACTATCTCCTTTGTTTTCTTGAGTGCTGCCTATTATTGCTCACTCATCTCATTATCCAGGGATGTAGCTAGGCTTTATTTTACCCAGGACAAAGACTCAGCTCATTTTCTCCCTCACACACATATCTAGTGGTCTAAGTAGAAATGTAGGCGTGTTATAAAGCTAGAAAGGGCAGAAGAATTCAGCATATCATGTGACAGAACATACAAAGAGGACAGAAATGAGAATGGGGGTAGATGATCCTGCATTTTAGAAGGAGGGGTAAGAGATGTTAAGGGGAGGTGTGACAGAGGACTTAGCAGCAGGGGCATATGAAGAGAGGAGGGGGCCCACGAACTGCCTCCGTGAGGGCCACGCAGGTGAGTAGACTTTGGCACTGTGCATGCGTGGGTCTCCAGGAACATGGCGTCTGTAGTATGTTCCCGGTGATTTTTCTACTGCACATACGCAAATCACCGGGAAAATACCCATTGCACCATTTACTCAGTAATTTGTGCAGTGCCGCCAACACGGAACTCTGGAGAGGTGTGCATTAAACATAGGTGCGGTGTAGGCCCAGCACACCGTGCACCCAATATAAATACGCCACTGCTCACCGGTTCATGTGGGATATTCAGAAGGAAGAAGCAAAACAGAGTAGCTGGAGTGTAGGTGACCCGAGAAATACAAAGCGTCTTTTACAGTACATCAGTGATTCGGTAGGTGGCATCTTTACAGCTACTATTGTTATTTTTATCTGTTTTGTGTATTGTTAAACAAACTAATATATCTACAGAATTCCTTTTTTTACCAATAATTTAGAGGTCCCATTTATTTACGGATTGATAGAGATTGACTAATAAGGCCATTTATCACCTCCTTGTGAGTGTAATACCAGAAGGGCGTCATAACACCTTCTTTATTATAGCTCTACTTTTATCCTCGAAAGAGTTGGCTCCATAAGATGCATTGAGTTACTGCACTAAACCAATCCATTCATTTTTTGCATGTTATATGGAGACTATAAGAAGACGACTACTTATGAGGATTCCTCCTACTTACACCTGAATGCACTTACTTGATCCAAGTATCATTTGGAATTTTTCGTATTTGTGGCACCAGGATTGGTCACCTTATTGCATGTTTTCTTGTTGATACTTTTGAGTATGTTGATAGTTGGTTGATTTTAGCCTAGGCAACCTACTAAAGGGTATAATCTGTATACGCTATAGTGTATATAGAGGGTATAATCTGCACATTTGGCATATTTTCTGATATATGCCTTCTTTCTCCTGGCTCATTAATTGCATTTATTAGCTACACTGTAATACACAGATACATGTAGCATTTTGTGCACACAGTGGAGTGAATGCAGAGTGAGTACTATTCCAATTTGGGTAGCGTTTTTGGCGTGAGTTTTTTCTCTGCATGCTCATAGAGCAAACACATATGCGCCTATGCAGAATCTAGATGGGAAGGTGCGAAAGTACAGAAAGGGCGTGTTTATGCAAATGTAGCTCATGCAGTTAATTAACTATGCACATATTTGTCTGTTAGCAGGCGTATATTTTACACCTGTTACAGGGTAGGTGCAAGTACATATGCGGGATGCAGTTATCATGCCGGCGGACGGGATGCCGGCAGTCGAAATACCGACGCCGCTATCCCGCCGCGCGGGCAAAATGCCGTCGGCGATATTCCGATGGACATCAGGATACCGACAGAATCCTGAATAGGCACCCCCCCAGGAGACTTAGGTTTAGGGTGCCGGCAGGGGGGTTAGAGTTAAGCAACCCCTGGGGAGGTTAAGCACCACTAAGGGTGGGTTAGGGGGGCAGTACAGAGAACTGATCTTTGGACCCATCTGTAGTGTCAATTATTTGTTTCTATCAACCCTTCATGGGCACGTGAGATTCGGGGTTTCGCTGGATAACAGCCGGTTACCAGGAGCTTGAGGCAGGATCGAGACGCGGCCGGACGGACATTGGTACATTGAGGAGACGCTTACAGCTCGTCTCTCCGGAGCCTCCTCCGATGCTCACAGCTATCTAATTACGTACACAGGATTGTGAATCGTGTAGGTGATATGCTTATTTAAGCAAGGATACAAGTTTCCTATGATTCCTATTATACAATTGATCTCGCTGGGTGAGACTGAAGATTTCTAACATTGCTTATATGTGGACACTATGGAATAACATTTATATTTTTTAAAAATAAATTCTTTTTACATATATATATATTTTTTTATTATTTTTTGATCCACCTCCTCCAGCCGATTTTTTCAGATCTGTTTAATTCCATTTAGACTATGTTGCTAGCTACAACTTTACTATAAAATAGCATGTATTAATATTTGGGATTAATTTATAATCCTATAAATGTCTGATTCATGAAGTCTAAATCACTGTAGGTTATTATTATTGTATGTATTATATTTTGTTTGCTGATATTTTGACCGGTCAAATAATTTTATTCACTGTATTAAATTGTTTGTATTCTTTATAATTTAGTCTTGGTGGTGATCTGCTTGTATCAATTCTCCTTATTATCTATTAGCGCAGATATTTCAGTTTATTATATGTGTGGAAAGGAATCGGTATGATGTACCGCTGGACGGCATGCCGGTGGTCAGAAGACCGACAGCGGCATTCCGATCTTCAATGTCCCAACAGGGGCTGGTAAGTACCTTAGCCCTCTCCCCCTGGTGGTGCCTAACCCTAAACCCCAATTCTCGCACCCTAAACCTAACCCTCCCGGGGTGGTGCCTTACCCCATCTGCTGGCATCTTAACCACATTCCTGTGGAAATACACATAAGTACACAAGTATTTCTGTGTGCACATTTGAGTAATTTACACACGTTTTGCTGCCAACTGTATTAGCACCATTGTATTTATTATTTATCTATTATTTAGAAAAATCTTCTTTTGTTATTTAGTGTTTATTTTTCTGGCTGCCCATTGTTATTCCATATCTTCTATGTTAGTTTATTACAATATTACCAAGTTTTTTGTCTTGCCTGTTTGCGGTTATATTGGACCCTTATGGGCATATTATTAAAATATGCAGTCTGCCCCCGAAAATTAAGAATCCTTATTGTAGCAATTTGTGGTAATAAGGAGTATTCTTTTGTTCAATTGTACCAATTTTAACCACTGGGATAAGGGTTCCTACAAACTCATCCTGACGATTAGGAAGAAGCGATTGTGTCCGCGATCATTTTACTTATACTTACAGATCCCCGAGCCGCTTGTGAGTATGTGTGGTTTTCCATTTACACATGCACGCTATGGCAAAAGCCACGTCATGCTTCGTGACATCTGCCAGCCCAACAGAGAGAGATCGCAAGATCCTTCTCTGGCAGTGCAGCCCCATTACACATAAGGGGCTATCGCTATCTGAAGCGGTCATTAGCCCATGCAGGCAACTCTGCAAAGCTTCTGTTTGCGGATATTATTAAATACTGTCCCCATATAAAACTATGTGGGATGGCTGCTGAGTGAGCCAACAGATGCCTCATTGGTATCTGTTGGCCCATTCTAAGGGATACTTAATTATGCCCTTAAATATGATAAAACAGCTGTTTCCGCATGTTTTAAGGCCAGAATTGATTAATAAATGGAACCCTTATAACTTTTGTTTACACAGTAGCAGTTTGTGTTATCATTTTTCCCACATTATTTATGTACTCCCAAAGGTCAATAGAATGGTATTTAAACTGTAAAATTTCAATTGTCCAGCTGTGTAAGACATGTTACACAAATGTTTCTGCTAAGTGTGTGCTCATCTTGGGTCAAAATGACCGTGGAAAAAAACATAGATTATGTCATTAATATACTTTCAGAAAACTGACAGATCAATAAATAGCTATATGCATGTTTTACTAAATAATTTTCTATAGATCATACACTATACAATAACAAGCATAACAAATAATCTTCTCATTAAATAATATAATGAAACTCTGCTTATTAAATAATTTAAAACAATATAAGAAGAATATAAGAACTATAAAGTTGTATTTTTGTAAATATTGTTGTACCGCTGTAGAGTGTCTATAGGCAACAGTGAAGCATGGTGGAGTTTCCTTGAAAGTTTGGGGCTGCATTTCAGCAAATGGAGTTGGGGATTTGGTCAGGATTAATGGTGCCCTCAATGCTGAGAAATACAGGCAGGTACTTATCCATCATGCAATACTATCAGGAAGGCATCTGATTGGCTCCAAATTTATTCTGAAACAATGACACCAAACATACAGCCAATGTCATTAAGAATGATCTTCAGCGTAAAAAAGAACAAGGAGTCCTGGAAGTGATGATATGGCCGACACACAGCCCTAATCTCAACATCATCGAGTCGGTCTGGGATTACATGAAGATACAGAAGGATTTGAGAAAGCCCACATCTACAGAACATCTCTGGTTAGTTCTCCAAGATGTTTGGAACAACCTCCCTGCCGAGTTCCTTCAAAAACTGTTTGAAGAATTGAAGTATAGATGCAGTTTTGAAGGTAAAGGATGGTCACACCAAATATTGATTTGATTTAGATTCTCTTCTGTTCATGCACTTTGGATTTTGTTAATTGATAAAAATAAACTATTAACAATTCTATTTTTGAAACATTCTTACTTTGCAGCAATTTTTCCACACCTGCCTAAGACTTTTGCACAGAAGTGTATGATCTATTAAATGTTTTTTTTGTATGTTTGATTTATTTGTATTATTACATTTTTTATTATTTATATTAAAATGTGAATAGCATTTCAAATGACTTCCTTTTACAGTGATCGCAAAATAAAATGCTATAGCGCTTTTTTACATGCTACAGGCACTGTGGGAGTTTTTAAAAATGAGCGGGTCCCACAGGATGTGCTGCCGCTGTCAGTCAATAACAGTCCTCAAAGTCTCCCCAACCAATCACAGCCGCCACAGTTTTCTTATCCAATCGCCGCTATAGCCCTTCCGACCACCTCCCTCCGCCTCCTCCCCCTCCCCCGGTGGCTAAGATGTTAATGCGGGCTGCCGCTTGTGACTGCTGCCTCTCTCCTCTCCGGAAAGCTAACTCTGGGAGGGGACTGTCTGTATGATCTGCGGCTGCATTGTGATCGGCCTTGCAGTGTCTGGTCACGCAGGGCGGTTCGAGAACTGTTCCAGTGTGGCTGCACCTGGGAACTTGATTTGTGATGACCCCCCCAGCTACCGGCAGCAGCCCCGGGGTCCAGGGCAGGTGACACTGTCAGTGTGCCACTGGCCAGCCTACTCTGCTTCCAGTCTGCCCGACCCCCCTCCCACCCCGGTGGCCGCTAGGATATTATTGCAGGCTGCCGCTTGAGATTGTTGCTACTGCTGCCTCTCTCCAGTAAGCAGTCTTCCTGAGGGGACTGCCTATTTGATCCGCGGCTGCAATATAATCGGCCCGGCATTGTCTGGTCAAAAAGGGCAGCCGCCACTGAGACCTTGACTTGTGCTGAACCCCAGCTGTCAACAACAACACGGGGGTCCAGGGCAGGTGACACTGTCAGTGCACCACTGACCAACCCACTTTACCTACATCTGCCCCGTAGCTTTAAGTTCCTCTGTCTGGCTGTCAGCATTTGTGCCCTTCCACCCATTATGTGATGACTCCCAGGCTACAGACTTTTCAGTATGACGGCCTCTCCCCACAGTCCATGGGACATCACTCAAAGGTAAGCAGCTAACCCCCCCTTGCCCTTCAGTACTGCCATCCTTACCTCCCCCTCCCTACCCCCAGTACTGCCTGCCCTCAACCCCCATTACTGCCCCAGCTGCTATCTATCCTTACCTCCTCCCTACCCCCAGTACTGCCTTCCGCTAACCCCCTCCTTGCCCCCAGTACTGTCCTAGCTGCTATCTACCCTTACCCCCTCCCTAACCCCAGTACTATCTGCACTTAACCCTCCTCCTTGCCCTCATCCCCCATAATATGTGATGGGACCCAGAAACCATGAAGTAGGACCCCAATTTCTTAAAGTGATGGGTCCCTGGGACCCACAAATGTTTGCGCTCAGTAGTTGCAATTTTTAAAGCCTAATTCCACTAGCGCCTTCGAGAGATGCTTTTTGTTAGTACTTGTATACAAAAAAGGCCGCCTCATGGGCATATTATGAGAGTGTCATGGGAGTGTCAGTGACCAGGGCTGCGTTCTACAACCAGAAAGGATTTATCAAATAATAATACAAAATTTTAAGCCAAACAGGGCTTTTAATCAGGAAAGATTTAAGATTTAAATTGTGCCTGTGGAGCCTAAAGAGATTAGATGCTCTAAAAGTAGAGTGTTTCAGGGGTTCATTAAGCTGCCAAATTTGGATTATTACTTATTTATTTTATCAGTTTTATGCCCTGTGGTTATCCCTCTTCCACAAATCCAGGAAGGTCATACAGTGTTAGAACACATGAAATCAGTGAAGGAAGGTTGTGCTGGCTCCACCACATGGTATCCACCAAGGAAGCCAATCCTGGGAGCGGGATCCCAGGACTTATTGTAAAATACACCAGGATTTGAATCCCGGGGTTCTTGCTTCCAATTCCGGTATTTTCATGACTAAGCTGCGGCAGGCTGCGCATCTTTCTTCAGCCCGAGCATCGCTGAGCCTCCAATGGCTGTGCAGCTGTGTGTGACGTCATAGGGGTCACACTGCGCAGCCGCATGCTAGCCTTCCCCCTTTATACAGCCACGGCCGCCCGCAGTGTGGAGTGTGCTTGGGCAGAAGGCTTTTGCTAAGCAGAGGCTGACTGCTGACACTCACTCATTCTTTCTGAGTGGCGCCTGCAGCCTGAGGAGGACAGGAGTTGATTGATTGGCTGCTGTGAGAGGACCACGGTGGGAATAGGGACTCGGGAGGGAAAAGCTGGTGCCTGCTGCTGTCTGCCAAATAAAAAAAAAAAGTATTTTTCACACTTTTATTTGTACTAGTCACTCATTTTTATCTTAGAAAAAGTACAGAATAATAATATTTTCATTGATTAACTCAATCCCGGGTATCCACGGATTGAGATTTTTTTTCAATCCCAGGATTGAAAACATGAGGCAGATTTGCAGGGCGTTTTAAGAGAGGAGGGGGCCTGTGTGCACTCCCCGTGTTGGACCCCCACCTCTCTCCCCGGTGGCCGTCAACAGACTGATGCGGCTGGCCAGCCACCGGAACATTAGTAGACTCCGGACACTAGAGTGTGCCCGGAGTCTACTGCGCATGCGCAGAACACCGGAAAATGGCTGCGGGGCTCATTTTCCGGTGTTCTGAGCAGCGATGACAGCCACCGCGGGACCACGGACATGTAAGTTTAAAATAATATGGGTGCAGGGTGTGCGGTGTGGGGCCCCCCTTGACCCATGAGCCCGTGTGCCCCGCACACACTGCACCCATTATAGATACGCCACTGCAGATTTGGCTTCTCTAGTATCCACACGTTCTCTGGATAAAAGAGATGCCTGATTCCTACTTTATTCAATAGGCATGGCGAGAAACATTTAAGCAATGCCAGTTATACAGTACACAGGTGTGTTGCAAAGTTCTTGTAAAGTTTGCTCTATGACGAGGCTCATTACAACATATGCCACAGGTTGATGTATGGAAACCTCTTTGCAGAATTACGTTGTGTCTGTTCCATCCTAGTACTTAATTTTTTAAAGATGGCTGAAAAGATGGTCACCTAACAAAGTCACATTAACATAAAATAATGCTATTTGTAGCCCTAGAAAGTGTGGGATAGATTTACTAAAGCTTCTAAAACAGACAAGTGGAGGTGTTTGCTATAGCAACCAATAAGAATCTGTCTGTCATTTTCTAGAATGCAATAGAGAAATGATAAACAGAATCTGATTGGTTGTGACAGGCAACACCTGCAGTTTTCATTTATTTAAAAAAAAAAACTTTAGTAAATCTACCCCTATATACTAATTTACACTCAATTACTGGTAATGTAATTGAATGCAATTATATCATATGCAAAAGGATCCAAAAGCCTGATATGTCAAATGAATATATAACTCAATTTCATACAGTGACTTTACTTGAAAAAAAAAAAATATATTTTTATCCAGAAGTTGCTTTTCTCAACAAACCATTGTTGCTCTAATGATTGGCCTTGTAAATATTCACATACATCTCCAATGCAAACATACAGCGTTAAGAAGAGGGAGGGCAGCATTGCCACTGCTAGGGCAAACTTAATTTTAGTTTATATTGAGTTGCATGCAAAACACTAGAGGGAGCTATAATAACATGCATTAATGAGGATTATGGAAAAAGCAGCCTACAAAATATACATTTAATTAATACTAATACAATTTTTACTGCATTTTTCCCCAGTGTTTTATGCGATTCTTTGCATAACAGAGATTTTAAATCATTTTGTTAATAAGGATATCATGCTTGCTGCAATATATCAAATGCACAATATATCAACTATATACAGTATTTGAGACAATTCCACTTCTGTTCTTATCTTTCTCCACATGTATGCAAATACTGCATGTCATTAAACTGTAACCGGCCTGGACAACCTGTGAGACTCATGGTGTTGTGAAGTTACAAGTATCAGCATACCCTGTTGGCCAGAGGCTTATTAAGAAGGGAAGGGGCCTGTGTGCAGACATTCGTAGGCCCTCTCTCCTAGGGAAAAAAGCCAGGTGACCAGCACATGAGCAGACTATGAGAGGCTTTGGCACTGTGCCAGAGGTCTTGTACGCACATCTCCGGCATAGTCTCCGACAACATGGCGGCATATTTCTGTTGATTACTCCAGATATATGGTGTTGATGCCATATTTCCAAAGCTAGAACTAGAGATCTGCACAAGCACTGACCAGGAGGTAGTTAAAATGATGGGTGCTGGGTGTGCGCCATGGGCCATCTGCACTGCATACCCTGTACCCATTATAGATACACTTATGCTGTTGGCTTTATATACCTGCAAAAGCATTCTCTGACTTGTAGTTCCACAACCCCTGAAGAGCCACATGTAGGCCAGGCCTGAACTATACAGTGATTTTATCCATATGTTAAAAGCACAACTGCAGAGTTGTGACTGGGTCTGTGTGAATGTTGTACCGATGTTGCTGATAATATATTACAAGAGAGTCAAACCTAATGCCTTAAGCACATGACACCAAACTAGACTGTACATGCTGCATATGATATTAGCATTAAGTATTTTCCCTCACATATACAGCATTTTAAAATATACTTTTATCATCTTAAAACAGCAAGTTATAGACATTTCAAGCCAACACAAATTAATCTAATAATAGAAATGAATACGTACTGGGGTTACAGAAATATAAACAAACGAAAAAGAAACATGATGAGTTTGATGATCAAGTTCTATGTATCAAGTCAAATATGTGGCGTTCTCATGCAAACACATTGCTCTGTCTCAATAACTCAATGCAAACAAAAATATATACAAATGACGGGGTCACCGTAATTAAAAAATGTAAAATCACAAAGTTGCCAGTTTTACATAAATCAGGAAAACCTCATATTCAATAACAATTTGAATTTTAAACTACCTTAATAGTTCATATTCTGATGTGATTAGGGATTCCAATTCCAAAATCCTTTTGTAATCATGGGCTCCCAGGCTTATTCTTAGGTTTGGGATAAAGGGAGGGAAGGCATTACATTTCCTCCCCACTGTCCATCTCATCCTTATGTCCTCCCGACTCTCATTCCCCCCCCTCCCCCATGTCCTCCCCATTCAGTTAGTCACACAGCGATGGTTAGAAGAGGCATGTACTCCCCTTAGGCAGCTCCAGCTCCTACCTAAAGCATCTCCTTCCTGCATCTCAGCCACCTTCCAGGGAAGAAGCAGCCTCTTATTGAATCCAAGATGGCCGATGTGAAATTGCTGTATCCACATAGGGCAGTTTCACATTGTCAAGCTTGTATTCAAAACGAGTCCACCGCTTCCTTTGGGAGCAGGCCGAGATGCCAGGAAAGAGACAACAGCAATGACCGCACCCAGGTGGTGACAGTCTATTTTCCAAGGGATGGGATGGCAAGTAGTATATGTTATAGGGAGGGGTTTCTGGAGGAGTTGGTAGGTTGGGTAGACTATGTCTCGCATGGTGGTTAGGCCAGGAAGTCTATGTCCACGAGTAGCCTGTATACCTGGGGAGTGTTGTGACACACCCCTTGCTCTGAGCTTGGGCACACACACCATATGTTATAATGGATATAGCTCACTTGGTATTAAAAGTGATTAATCTATGTGTGTGCTTATGTGTCTAGAACTGCACACATTTTTTTTTACTGAGGAAAGCAACTGGTAGCCACTATACACCATCTCTGAAATTACAGGTTATTACATTACATTATTAGTTATGAACAGGCATATTATTGGTGCTGAATTACTCAGTGGTATGCAGTAGTGGTAGTGGTGTAACCAATGACAGTACATAACTGGGGCCCGGGGTGATGAAGGGACCCATAGCCGGGTGGCCATGAGCTCATTGTGAGTCCAAGGCCGTCAGGCTTCAGACCCCTTCATCACAACTGTCAGTAGTAGTAGTAGTATACTAATGAGACTCACAGGGGAAAATTTACTAAGCGTTGGTTTTTCTGTCAATTCCAAACTGATGGGCATTGATGGTGGATTAATGTCTAAAAAGATCTGCATTGACTAATCATGGGATTTCAGCATCAAGTCCATCGGGGTTTGCAGACTAAAATGTGTCGGATTTGCCATTTCCAATAAAATCCGATGTCAAATGGACCATTTAATAGTGCTTTTCTATTGGTTTAAACAGAGCACATGCTATTTTGACATAACAAACCCCTTATAAAAATGCCCCAAACCTCACCAACACATTGTGTGGGTGTAGTTAAGTGGCTGGTGGAGAGGTAGGAGTTATTCAAGTGATTGTTGTAAGTTGTTTGTGTTTTTTTTTCGCTGTAGTCTTGTGTTCTTTTTAAGTTTGTCTTATTTATTGTATGGTGTCTCATTATTTCTATCTTGTTTATTTGTGTTTGCCTGTGATGTACTTATGTAGAGTGTAGTGTAGGTTTTATTTTTCAGTTTTTGACTTGTCTGTCTTTTTGTTATTTGTTAACATGGAGGGTGAGAGAAGGAGCAGATAGGAGGATAAGACCTCAGAGTTTAGCCGCATATCCACCACACAATTTAAATTAACGATTATGACATCGTTATAGTTCATCAATCGTGCAGTGAATATGCCAGGAATGAACAGTGATGCCTGCTACCGCTGGTCGTTGTCGGCATCTGTCATCGCCTGAACCTGCTGTCCAACTTAACGATATAGTCAAGTTGTGCAGGTTAGGGTATGAGGGAGAGTGCCCACACTGAACGATATATCGTTCAGTGTGGGCTCGTACACTACACAATATAATGAACGATGTCGGCTATAGGGGAGGAAGTGCAGGAGGTAGAGTCTGAGTCACATGAGGAACGAGTGTCAGGGAAAACAAAATCTGGATAGGATGCCCACTTCTCATTTGAATGTACAGTAGCCCTAGCCAATTTGCTTGTCCCAAATTGTGAAGTGCCTTTTGTTAGGCAGGCAGCAGGTACCTCATTGACTAGGGGCACAAGGTGGCTCTCAGGACTGGAGGTGGTACAGCTCATTCACTACTATTAAAGTGTTACAGATATATGTAATTTTTCAATTATTAACACACTTTCTTTAAAGGCAAGAAGGAGGAGGAAGGGAGAAGGAGAAAGGAGGAAAGAAGAAGAGAAGGAGGAGCATACCTATGTTGTAAGAGGGGTGGATGGAGAAGCAGATATGAAGAAATATGAAAAATAAATAGTACATTCCAGCGTGCGGGGGATGGTAAGGAACCAAGAGACAAATAAATCAAAGGTCTGTACCTTGCAGATCCCAAAGAGCAGCTCAGGAGAATAAGGCAGCATGGTCAATATAAGTCAAGAGGAGTAGCTATGTTAAGTATTCTGCTGCAACATGAAACATTCTGTATGATCAAATACCTTCCAAATATTAACCTAAGTTTGGGCTGGTAAACATTCAACATACGCACCCCATTTTCTTGAAAACTCCTTTTTCTATATTAAAAGAGACCATTTGTCTTTCAAGATAGAGTATTTCCAACACTAAAGTCTTCAACTCACCCAAAGTGGGGGAAGACCAGGAGATTCAGCGCTGAAGGATGAATTGTTTTTGTTCAAGATTTTTAACATAACTTTCTGTATGTTTTCTGAGTTTTGAAAACTATTCAAGGGCATATCCCCAACAGTGCAGATTTTAGAGATATCCATGGCTGAGCACAGGTGACTTAAGTAGTACCTCATACATGGTTGATCGCAGGTGGTTAAATCAAATTGACTATCTCTAAAACCTGAACTGTTGGGGTGCCTTGAGGACAGCGTTTGGGAACCTCTGGCATATAAAAAAAAACAAGCCCAAGAATATGTATACACTACTTATCCTCTAAGGTTGTGAATGCTGTTGATACATCTAAAGGAAGATATTCTGGCTTGAACAACTCCATTATGGAAGTCAGAAGAACCAATTAGTAATTTCTTTCCCTTCTTTTATATATTATTTTGAAGCAGTTTTAGATAGACCATATTGTTGTGCTACAGTCGAAGCCACCTTAACCCACTTATGTAACGTTCCAGATGCATGACGGAATACCAGAAGAAATACGGATATGTGTGTGACTCAAGCTGGGCACACACCTTTCCAATTCTTGGCCTGATCGCCCGATATCAGGTGATTGGGCTGATGATTGTATAGGTGTGTATGCAGTACCGTTGCAGGAGCATTGACCGACTAATGGCTTATAACGTTGCTGCAACAGTCAGGAACGGGAGGTCGCATCCTATGTGCAGTTTAATATTTATTGGCCCGACCTCCTGATCCCCTAGAAGCCTATACACACTATGCTATTTTTGCAGAGTGTGTATGGTGGTTGCAGGCAGCTGACAGGGGCTCACGCTGGGGACACATTGTACGGCTGATCGAAAAGGTGTGTACCCAGCTTCATACTGGAATACTGCAGCCAGCCATCGATGATGTTATCAATAATGAACTGGGGTACATAAAGATTTAGAGGAGCTATTGATAGTGTATTTCCCTAGAATATTAATAGCAAACTTGCTAAATTGCGGGACAGTACTTTCTGGGAGAACTCCAGGGATGAGGGGGTGGGACATCTCTATGTGGGAGGTATCACCTCAGGGGGTGGGGGGGCGGCAGGTGGGGTTGGGGTTGATGGACCCTTCATTACATAAGCGGAGTCTGGGCTACTCTTCAGAGTAATTCATTGACTGACAATATTACTACTGCTTCCTCAAAAAGTTTCCAAGATCGTGGCTTCCATTGCCGTTTTAGCCCACATAGCTTGCATCTGCCAATGGTCTACAAATGGTCTCTCAATATTTTATCATTACTCTGATTTTTTTTTTTTACCACAACTTCAACCCAAACTCACCCAGTCCTTGCACATTCATATGCTCGAATGTACACAAGGGATGGGTTATTAGCAGTATTAGAATAAAGTCACAGATGTTCACACGATCACGGCTGCGTCGGACTCAAAGTCAAACCCAAGATTCTTCTAAATATTCATAGCAATTCTACCAAGTTGTGCATAATTACAGAATCAGAGGCAAGGAGCTTAGTGTCATGACAGCAGGTCTCAAACCGTGTCCGCATCGGGCGGAAGGTTTCCTAATTCCTGTTATTTATTTTAATTAAGAAACAGAAAAATCTAGAGTACCTAAAGGCTGGTAAGAAGCTTCACTCCCATCAGGCATTCTGCTGTATATAAGTGTATATGCATTTATTGTCCAGGCATAATTCTAAAAACAAACTCAAGAAACACTTCACCAAGCAACTTACAGAGGAGGGGGGTGGGGGATAGATGTTCCATAGTGACCATGCATTCGTCACTGTAATAGAGATACCTAGGTCACTCTGAACACATTAGTTCTGCACTAACATCCAAAACATCTGCACCTTAGCACAAGACCATATTCAATGTATAAGATCAGCGTCTGGGATCTGTAGCAAATATGTAGAAGGAGAAAGGGTGTGGGGGGTCTAGTAATTGATGGTCATAGCACAGGCCCTGTAGGAAACAATTGTAAACTATCCCAGGGGTACATCCATCTTGAAAATCTGGATTACCTATCAACGAGGGGGGAAGAGAGGCTTTGACAGACAGCATTAACCTCTACCATGATCTAAGCATTCACCAAGCATCCCAAGTGGCATGAAGCAATAAATCATGGAGATGAGGCAGGGTGGTTATGTAGGTGTGAGGTTCTGAATTTGTTGTGGACCCGGGGTGGTGATAGGAGCAGACACAGAAGCAGACTTAAATGAAAAAGTGGGGTTTTTAATAAGTGACTTAGAAGACATGGGAATGGCAAATAAAAAGTCCAGGTATAGCACTAAAGTGCACTTGATAACTGTAGTGGGGGTTAATGGGAAATGCCCAGATAGTGACAGGCAGAAACAGTCCTGTAAACAAATATGGTGAGCTGTAACTGAATGCAGGAATGATGAGCTGTAATGAGTGCAGGTATGGTGAGCTGTAACAAATGCAGGCTGAGGTAATGAAGTCCAGCTGGGAGTGAAGGGAGGCAAGGTGCAGGGAACAGCAGGTTCAGGTGCTCAGGCAGGTGGAAAGGTATGTGGAGGGTGCAGGGTAAGTCCAGCAGGTTGGAGCAGGCAAGGTTCAGGCTAGAAGCGTATAACAAGCAGGCAGGTAAGGCACAGGTACTCTCTCTCAGCCGCAGCTGAGAAACACGTTGCACTGGCAAAGGAAGGAAGGCTCTGGACCTTCCTAAATACTCAGTGCCGCGCTGTGACTGGCTGGAATGAGCACATGACCTACCAGGATTGGACAGCCGGAATCACATGGCCGCAGGCAAGATGGTGGTGCCCATGCCAACGGAACGGAAACACCGCCAGACCTCACCAGGCCTAGTGACAATGTGCCCGTGCAGCCAATGCCCCACGCCAAACACCAACACCGCTGCCAGAGGCCCCCCACCATAACGACCTCACAGGTAATACCCGGTGACTACCATGCCGAGAAACCCTGGCTGTGACAGTAGGAGACTATAGTATTTATATCAGGACTATAAGCTTGGTCCATGGCATAATCAGTATAAATGGCTGTACCCCCAATTCTGTCCAATGCATATCTGTAAACAGCCGCAAGGGCATAATCCCTGAAGCAGGGGAGATTCACTCCTCCAGAAGCAGGTGGTTGTTGAAGCTTAAACAGAGATGTGTGGCTGCTTGTTTGCCAAAATAAAATTTCTCATGGAAGCATTTAATAAAAACAGGGTTTTTTTTTTTTTTTTTTTTAATACTAGGGGGAAGCATCTGGAGGGCATATAGTAGCCTAGGAAAACTGACCATCTTTAGTATATAATAATTTTACTGCCCTGCCCGCCGAACATCTGGCACATATAAATGAAAACTTATTGTCCCCCCACCAAACGTAACTCTGGCGGCCCCGTTAATGGAAGTGAATGTGGCCGTGGCGCTGGCGCATACCGCGTCATGACATCACTGCACATGACTCTGCGCGGCTGCGCCCTCCTCCCTGAATCTCTGGCCTGCGCCGGCCCTCCTCCCTGTATCCCTGGCCTTCCGCTGCAAAATCTATCTACTGAGAAGCAGCTCAGCAGGAAGGCCAGGAAGTCAAACCGACAACTGCCGCCGGTCACACAGGGCAGCTGCGTTCAAGCTGTGTGCCTGCACCTCCACTGCCTGTCACATCAATGTTTATGTGGGTAAATTACAACCATGTAGAGTGTGGTTTTATTTTATTAAGACTAATATTAACAAAGTGTCCCTTTGCCTAAATCACATATAGGCAGCTCTTGTTTTCTTTTTATGTATTACACACACACAAAGACGTGATGGAAGACTGCAGCACTCAGACTTTTAGTGAAGTCCATATATTTGTTTCAAACACACCAACGTTTCAGGGCCTGCAAGCCCTTTTGTCAAGGTAACCTCATATATTCCTCTCTCTGAGTGCAGTCGTCTTCATTCACATCTTTGGTTATTGTTTTGGGAGGGACAAGTGGAGGAGGGGGTGGGGGGGGCATAGATATCTGTGTAACGGGCCCCAAGATTTCTGTTGCCGGCCATCTCAGCACCTATAGTGATGCCCTGCCAGATGGAAGTTTTGAGTAAATGCCTGATTTAGGGATTCAATGCGAGATCAAGAAGAGGGGGAAAAGGGGCAGCTCAGTCTCGTCCCATGCAAAGAGAAAAATGCAGAGTGTAGAGTCCATTTATTGTGAGAAAAGCTAAGGGGTCACAATGCAGGGTCCGGAAGACCTGAACAAAATCATCCCCCAAAACACTGTATATGAAATATCCGTAACAAGTGGTACCACAATACTCTGTCAAGCTTTGCAGCTACTACTATGTATTCAATTACAAGCGAAAAGCCGAGATCCGTGAAAAAGTCTCGCCGATTGCGACTTTTCACCAGGTGGAAACTTATCTCCGTATTCAATACCATCTGCTTTCTGCGTACACGAAAAAGCAATGCAATGTAATAGGCGAAAGAAATTAGTCATGAATAGGTGGAGAAAAAAGTGTAAAATCGCTATTTAGGGGTGCAAAGGTGGGGAAACCACTCAGCACCCTTGGGATAGCCCACCAAAGGATAACCATCAACAAGACACAAAAAAATAAAGTGAGGAACATCCCAAAAAAGCACTTTGAAAAAGGGGGCAAAAAAGCGCAAAGTGGAGGTACAAACTTAAAAACTAGCGAAATAGACTTTTGGGGGGCTGCATGTATGGGAGGTGTTTTTTTTTATTGCAGGTGTTTTTTACGTTTCTTATAACTTCACTTTAGCAAATTTTTAATATGCTTGCACCCATTTTCAAGTTCCCCAAATGAGACAGGAATACTTATTTACTCCAAAAAATACTGCTTTATGCCATTCTTCACCACTTCTGCAAATTTGCTAATTAGTGGCAATTGTGCGAACTTAAGTACCCCAAACTGTTTCATTAGGGCTAATCGGGCACTACTACATTGATCCCCAAAGTTTACGCATCTTTTGGGGGGGTTCAGGCTGATTTCCCCAATTCTGACACCACTTTTAGCCTGTTCTGACTTCGCGTATCTGTTTTCGCGTCTCTTGGAATTGCATAGGGCAAATCACGGGTACGTGCACGATAAGTTTCCGAAGATAAATTATGCGATGCAGGCGAAAAAGTATCGCGGGTGCAAAACTAATTTAATACGGGCCTATGTTGCTATGTGCTTCAGTCTTATGAGTGTGTCAATGCTGCAATCAGATGATGTACATTGTGCACAGAGGAGTGGATCCTCACAAAACCTGTCTGAGAAGGATGGAGTAATTTGGGAAGCGTGGCATGATCAGAGATCACTATGTTACCAATCCCTGAATCAATTAACCTATTTAGTAAGGTAGAATGGACCAGCCAAAAATCGATCCTAAAAGAACCATGATGGGGGTTGGAATAAAAAGGAGCCCCTCACAGTAGGGTGTTGTTACCTCCAAGGATCTATAAGGTGGACAGAGTTCAGCAATAGTGTTAGTGTTGAAAATACACTGCCCCGCCACTCATCCAGAGGACCCGACCGGTCTAGCGCAGGAGATAGCATAATGTTAAAATCACCACCAATAATCGGCCCAATCCTGGTGTCTGACAAACCATAGGAACCATTCTTATATTTTTAGATATTAAATGAACCCAGTGGCACAATCAGAATGGTCGTGAATTCTGTGAAAAAAGAAAATACCATCTAACCAGTACTTCACAAATACTGTAAGTATCAAAAACAACTATTTGGATCAAAAAGAACCAAGGCACTAGATAATCAGTCATAAGAAATGTAAACTTGGCACTATAGCAAACTATTCAAACTGGTTTAGTACCTGTCAGCCCACGTCTTCCATTTCAGAATTTGAGTTGAGGAAGATTGGAGGGAGTCCAAGAAATTTCGTGCAGCAGTGGGAGAGTGGAAGTAGTGGGGTTTGCCATTGCAAGAAATCTGAAGTTTTGCAAGGTAAAGTAAAGCAAAGCGGACACCAGCTTCATAGAAAGAACTACACATTGAGAAGTGACGTTTTGATGACACTTTATACGAAAAATCTTGAAAAAGGAGAAGCTTATCGCCATTGTGGGTTAAGCAAGGATGTTTCCAATAGGCCTCTAAAAGGCACACTTTTTCTTCATAATTCAGAATGCGCATTATCACAGGTTTTGGGGCGACGCCGATTAGGAGAACGATCTGGGACTATGCAATAAACACATTCAACCACCAGAGGCTGAAGAGACTGTGGGCAGCCCAATTCCTTGGGAATCCATTTTGTGACAAAGTGATCCAAGTCCCTTGGCTTTACCTCCTCAGATAAGCCAATGATTGTAACATTGTTTCTCTGGTTACGGTTTTCTAAATCCTCCATTTTAACCCTTATGGAAGAGATGAGGTATTCCTGAGTAGAGTTGGGTCTGGGCTTCCGCCAGGTCGTCTTCTATGGTTGATATGTGGTGTTTTCTCATATAGCCAATGGGTATGATTAGTGAGTTTCGACATAGCAGAGGCTATGGACTCCTTGAGGCCCGCCAGTTTAGTGTCTAATAAGGGGGAAAGCAAATCGTACAGTTATTGGGTCTTGTATGTGTATGGTGGTGTAGACCCAGGGTGGTCAAGGCATCTCTCCAGGAATCCTGGCCCAGAAGGATAGTATGGGGGGCTAGCAGCAGGAACTGCCAGCACAGCCTTGTCTTTCACCTTTTTGGTCTTGCTCCCCCCTAAGACCACGGGCTGTTTGGCTACAAACGTCTCCATTGTGCCAAAACAGGGACGAGGGTCCTCACAAGTGTATACAAGAGTACACTCAGGATAGGCATACCCGAGTAATAAGAAAGTCACTTCGTCAGGTAACACAACTAAGTTGCCAGGCCAGCAGACCCCTCATCTCCATGTGACCAGCGACACCTGAGAATCTAATAGAAAACTGTAGAGAAGTGAAGTGGTAGAATTACTGGGGGCCCAGGTTCTAGGCTGAAGTGTGGTATACACTTATACAGAGGCAGATTAGCAGCTGTAGGCTATAGCTAAAAACAACTGACTGCCAAAGTAAACTAACTAGTAGCACATGGCAGAATTCACACCAGCAAGGCTGTTGTCTAGCAGCTAGGAAGGAGAGGCTGTACTGGCAGTTTCAAAATGGCAGTTGTTGGTATGCAAGGGGCAGCAGGGAGCAAACAATGGTGAGTAATTGTTGCTCACCTCTCACGTCACCCACAGCCAGCACCCAGGAACATACAGAGTGCCTGGGGCATCCAGGAAGTCTTCCAGGAGGCCCTGCAGGAAGAGGGAGCGGTTGCCGAACCTCCAAGATGGCGGCAGCTTGCATGCAGAGTGCGGCTGGAAATGGCTGTGAAGCAGGGAGCGGCAATCACCTCCCTGAGCTCAGCGGAACGATAGCTGTGAGTGGTTGGTATGCCTGTACACCCAGAGAGCCTGCCCAGTGGTCCCAAATGCAGGACATGCGGCCGCACTTAAGATGGCGGCCAGGCATATCACCTGACAGCCGCAAGGCTGGATTCCACGGCACCTGGAACCAGAAAAGTGCCCCAGCAGTACCGTAGGCTATCCCCCACAAGATCAGTTTGTGCTTATACATGGTAGAGAGAGCGCCGGACAGGAGCCTGTTTTAAAAAGTGGCCACACAGCAGGACCACCATCTAGAAGTCCAGCTGTCTATTAGTTTATTGGTTAGATTAATTACCTTGATAAATATTTTTCATATGGCTGTCAACACATTCATTCATTCGATTTTAATTACAGTAGGCCATTTAGAAATGTTAATTTAAACCAAAGTTGCTATAATTTCTTTATTCTGGTGTAGACAACTGTGATACTCAAACCCTTCAAGTGTACCACAGACAATTGTACTGTAATTTACTGAGTACTGTTTTAATTAATAAATATGGAAATAATGGATGTATGTATTATTTCTAATGTATGTTCCAAATACAATCAATACGTTCTAATAATTTCATGTGCGCAATTAATTTTTTATTACAATATTTTACATTTTTCAACTGAATAACATTTTACTCAATTATTCATTATACAGCTGAACAATAATTTTTTTTTCATTCATTGATATCAGATTCACTTGTGCCCACAAGAAACCATATTCTTGCTACTCTATCCTGACCGGATACTGGATGCCCCTTATATCTAACTAAGGGGTAAACGTAAGACCCTGCGGACTGCAGGCATTGGCTAGTTCCTTGCAAGACTGTTTGTTGTTTTAAAGTAGCAGTCATTTAAAAGGCAAAACCAGGTTGATTTTACCCCTAAGGCTGCAAACGTTTACCGGGAACCTCTATATTGAGGAGTGGTGCGACTCCCACTTTCAACATTGACAGTATTGTATATTGTGTGAGGTAGTCGTTATGCTTTCTCACATTCTTAAATATCTCCAAGAGGATCTTATATGCACTGCTAGACACTAACATTTCCTACAAATGCAGTTTCTAGAGCACACATATGACCAAAGACACCCTTCGGGGTAATGTGCTGACCACTCTGACTTTGCGAGATGTTGCCACACAACACAGCCACTGTTGGGCAGAAAGACCCTGTCTATCCAGAACACAAACACACTGGCAAAACCTACATAGGACTGGACTGGGGTATACGCTTCCTTTGATAGTTGAGGATGGGGTTCCTTTTGCTCACATTTCTATCACGCTAGACTGCTCAGAGCCACTGACTTTATGGTGCCCGCTGTTACCAGAGGATGGCTAACGGAGATTACCTTGGATAATCAGGTACCAATCAGAGGCTGAAGAGTGATCTAAAAACTGGAGATTGCTGCATCCCCGATGGATCATGCTTGGACAGTTCGGAATGGTTTCAGAACTGAACATTGGATTGCACCAATTTCAAGATTGTGGAAGTCTCTGTAGATTTGGTCTTGGTTAGCCTGTCAAAATTGTGCAGACAATGGACTCGTGTCTACAAAGCAGGTATTGGAGTGAAAGACCATAGCCCAGAAACCAGGACAGCGACCCTGATAAGCTGAAACTACTGTATGTGTCTCTCTAAGTAGGATTGTAATCAAGGCTTTCTTCTTCGGGGTCCATAAGGAGCCACAGGGATACCATGGGGATATTATGGTTGGAAGACCAGGCACCAAACAGTTAAAGCTTCTGCTCCCAGTCCTTCCCCATATATACCCCATCCCTAGCCATAGGACTTCAGTTGTTCGTTTGGTGTGGCAGGATCAAGACGCACCTTTGTAACAGGATTGCTTACAGTAGGCCTAAGCTTTTATTTTACAATTTATTTTTATTTTATGATTTTTCTGAGTAGGTAGTACCAAGCGTCTGAATTAAGACGCACGTACTGCGACTCCATCTACCTCTGCCAGGCCGCAACATCAGTAATTGCGCTGGTGCTTTCGGCGGTTCGCTGCTAAGCTTAGCTAGCAGCAATGCTGCGAACTGGACTGCACCGGATGTTCGGAGATGTCAGCTAAGGAGATAACTTGCTTACAAGGAATCACTCACGGCAGTTCTTTTTTGGTGTTAGAGACGAACCAGAAGAGACGTACCCTAAATCTAACCCCCCCCCCCGCGGCACCCAGCATCCGCTCGATCGGGATGCCGGGTGCCAGTCTCCCGGCGTCTGGGATCAGTAACCCATGCCGGGAGAAAACAGTCGGGAAGACGGCTGTCGGGATCACGTCAATTGGTTTCCCGATTGCATACCAAATGCTACCAGAGAACAGATGATGAATATCTCCCACATATGGGAAGCAGCTTCCTATCTGGGAGGGGCTGCAGTGCATGCTGGAATTTTAGCTTCTAGGGCATCAGAAGCATCAATAGTGGCACGCAGGACCTTTTGAT
This sequence comes from Taudactylus pleione, assembly GCA_031769625.1. Taxonomy (NCBI): domain Eukaryota; kingdom Metazoa; phylum Chordata; class Amphibia; order Anura; family Myobatrachidae; genus Taudactylus; species Taudactylus pleione. The sequence goes on from JAUIMM010000006.1 coordinate 25,660,842, forward strand.
CCTGTATCAGCTTTCCAAGCTCTTAACCAAAGAGGGCCCTGGAAGTCTTACCTTTCTATGGATAATATAATCACTACTCTGGTGGCTTCAAAATCTGCAGGTCTGCTATCTAAGTCAAATACTAAATCTAGGCAGTTTTCCTTTCAGTCTTTCCGTCCTTCGGGATGAGCAAAGAACAGTCTTCCTCTAAGCAAACTAGTTTTCGCAAGTCTAAGCATCAAACAAAAGTGGTCTGGCCTGGCAAGACGTCCAGCTTCGAATTGGGACAACAAGCCCTCAGCCTGATGGAGCGGGCCTCCTAATGGGAGATCCCAGGGTGGGAGGCAGACTTCTTCAGTTTGCGGACAGTTGGCGTCAAACAACAGATGTTTGGGTCTGAGAAGTGGTCTCTCAGGGGTATGCCCTCACTTTCAGGAGGCATCCCCATCAGAAGTTTCTTTGCACAGATCCTCCATAAGATGCAGACAAGGCCTTAGCGTTTCAGGGAGTCATTCACTCCCACAGGCAGTGGTAATAGTCCCAGTTCCTGTGTCTCAACAAGGAAGGGGGTTATTATTCCAATCGGTTTCTGATTCAGAATCTGAATGGGGTTTATTTATCTATACTAAATCTAAAGACCCTTGTACCCAAGTTTCGATTGGAAACTCTCCGGGCAATTATTAATTATTTTAGCAATGGAGCCGGGGGATTACATGGTTTCCCTGGACATACAGGATGCATATCTGCATGTTCCTATACCATCCTACCAACAATTCTTAGTTTGCTGTCCTTCAGCAACATTACCAATTTCAGGTCTTTGGCCTATCTACGGCTCCCCAGGTATTTACCAAAATAATGGCAGTCATGATGGCCCATCTCAGGCGTCAGGGAGTCAGAATTCTGCCATAGCTGAATGGCCTTCTGATATTGGTGCAGACTCCGGTTATGTTACAAAACCATCTTCAAATTCCCATAGCCTGCCTACAAAAAGGCACAGCTGAATAATAAATTGGAAGAAATCATCACTTTATCGAACACAGCAGATGGTACATCTGGGAGCGTTCTGGATTCTCGGGCACAAAGGGTATTACTGCCAGAGGACAAGATTGTGGATCTATCATTGCGAATATGCAAGCTGCTACACTAGCAAAGGGTATCCATTCTGTTAGCAAAGCAGGTCCTGGGATCAATGGTATCCACCTTCAACATGGTGGGTTATTGTTCAGTTCCATTCCAGGTCTCTACAAAGATTGATTCTCTCCAGGTGGAATGGACAGCATCATCTGATAAGGTCTCAGAAGTTCGTCACTCCCTCCTGGGTTGGTGGAGAAAGGATCATCTAAACAAAGGGCAACTGTTCAGGATTCCAAATTGGGCGTTTCTCACCACAGACGCCAGCCTTAGTGGATGGGGGGCAGCGACAGGTCGTCGCACCTTTCAGGGAAGATTGACAAATCAAGAAAGTCATCTGCCAATAAACATTCTGGAACTGCAAGGAGTATGCAGAGCTCTTGTCATGGCACAGGATCTGCTCCAGCGCAGGCCGGTCCAGATCCAGTCTAACAATGCGACTACAATGGCCTACTTCAATCACCAAAGAGGCACAAGTTGTTATGCAACCCATGAAAGAAGTGACAAAGATTCCAATTTAGGCAGAACGTCATCTTCTGGCCATCTCTGTAATATTCATACCGGGAGTACTCAATTGGGAAGCATACTTCCTAAGTCGCTAGGGCATACACGCCGCAGAGTGGTCTCTCCATCCAGGAGTGTTTCAGCTCCTGGTAAGCAAATGGGGTCTACCAGAGATAAATCTCATGGTGTCACGCCACAACCACAAGAACCCCAGGTACGGGTCCTGATTCCCATCAGCAGCCTTTGTGGACACATAAAATGGGACTTCAAGCTGGCGTATCTCGTCTGATTTCTCTACTTCCAAGAGTGCTCAGGAAATCCAAGTAGGAAAGCAGAACGGTAATACTGGTGGCTCCGGCTTGGCTCAGATGTCATTGGTTCATCGACATACAGAATCTGTCTGCAGACCATCCATATCCTATTCCTCTATGGCAGTATCTGGTAACGCAGGGTCCCTGCCAACATCCGGACTTGCGTCGTCTGGCTTTTCAATCTTCCATCCTAACAGTGATAGAGCATGGAAGCCTTCTGCCCGCATATATTACAGAGTTTGGTATTCTTTTGGTCAATGGTGTTCCCATAGGAAGTATGATCCTAAGCTATTCAGGATTTCCAGGGTACTGGCTTTTCTTCAGGCAGGATTAGACAAAGGTCTACGCCTGGAGAGTGCAGGTTTCTGCACTTTCAGTCTGGTTCCAGAAGATTTCTTCATTACCAGATGTTAGAATTTTTCTCCCAGGAGTTTTGAGAGTTCAGCCTCCTTTTGTTCCACCGGTAGCACTATGGGGATCGTCTTTTTGGTTCTTAAGGGACTACAAACTTCCCCATTTGAACCTTTGGACTCTGCAGATTTGAAGTGGTTAAGAGCAAAGACACTTTCTTCTTGCTATTTCTTCTGCTCGCATTTTCTGATTTGGCAGCACTCTCGTCACTCTCCATTTTTGATTTTTCACCAGGATAAAGCTGTTCTTCGTACAAGGGAGGGTTACCTTCCTAAGGTAGTGTCCCGTTTTCATGTGAATGAAGAAATTGTTGTTCCAGCTTTTCAGGCTCCAGACCTTTTTGTAGGTGAAGCCTCCCTGGATGTAGTTCAAGCTCTCCGTATCTATGTGGAGCGTACAAACTCTTAGAAAATCAGATTCTCTTTTTGTATTATATGGTTTTCGCAAATGCGGATGGCTAGCTAATAAGCAGACACTGGCGAGATGGCTACGCATGAGATATATATATATATATATATATATATGTCAGGTCCATAAATATTGGGGCATTAACAGAATTTTCAGATTTTGGCCTCTATTCACCACCACAATGGTTTTGAAATTAAACAAACAAGATGTGCTTTAACTGCAGACTTTCAGATTTAATTTGAGGGTAATTACATCCAAATCGGGTGAACGGTGTAGGAATTGCAACAGTTTCAATATGTGCCTCCCAATTTTTGAGGGGCCAAAAGTAATGGGACTATCAACTCAAAAGCTATTTCATGGACAGGTGTGGGCTATTCCCTTGTAATTTCATTATCAATTAAGCAGGTAAAAGGTCTGGAGTTGATTCTAGGTGTGACATTTGCATTTGGAATCAGTTGCTGTCAACTCTCAATATGAGATTCAAAGAGTTGTCAGTGAAGCAAGCCATCATTAGGCTGAAAAATCAAAACAAACCCATCAGAGAGATAGCAAAAACATTAGGTGCGGCCAAATCAACTGTTTGGAACATTCTTAAAAAGAAAGAACGCACCGGAGAGCTCAGCAACACCAAAAGACCTGGATGACCACGGAAAACAACTGTGGTGGATGACAAAAGAATTATTTCCCTGGTGAAGAAAAACCCCTTCACAACAGTTGGCCAAATCAAGAACACTCTCCAGGAGGTAGATGTATATGTGTCAAAGTCAACAATCAAGAGAAGACTTCACAAGAGTGAATACAGAGGGTTTAACCACAAGATGCAAACCATTGGTGAGTCACAAAAACAGGAAGACTAGATTAGAGTTTGCCATTACAGTTCTGGAACAACATCCTATGGACAGATGAGACAAAGATCAACTTGTACCAGAGTGATGGGAAGAGAAGAGAAGGAAAGGAACTGCTTATGATCCAAAACATACCACCTCATCATTGAAGCATGGTGGTGGTAGTGTCATGGGGTGGGCGTGTATGGCTGCCAATGGAACTGGTTCCCTTGTATTTATTGATGATGTGAATTCTGAAGTGTTTCGGGCAATATTATAAGCTCATATTCAGTCAAATGCTTCAGAACTCATTGGACGGCGCTTCACAGTGCAGATGGACAATGACCCGAAGCATACTGCAAAAGCAACCAAAGAGTTTTTTAAGGCTAAAAAGTGGAATGTTATGCAATGGCCAAGTCAATCCCCTGACCTGAATCCGATTGAGCATGCATTTCACTTGATGAAGACAAAACTGAAGGGAAAATGCCCCAAGAACAAGCAGGAACTGAAGACATTTGCTGTAGAGGCCTGGCAGAGCATCACCAGGGCTGAAACCCAGCGTCTGGTGATGTCTATGCGTTCCAGACTTCAGGCTGTAATTGCCTGCAAAGGATTTGCAACAAAGTATTAAAAAGTGAAAGTTAGATTTAGGATTGTTTAGTTTGTCCCATTACTTTTGGCCCCTTAAAAAGTGGGAGGCACATATAGAAACCGTTGTAATTCCTACACCGTTCACCTGATTTGGATGTAATTACCCTCAAATTAAATCTGAAAGTCTGCAGTTAAATCACATCTTGTTTGTTTCATTTCAAAGTCATTGTGGTGGTGAATAGAGGCCAAAATATGAAAATTCTGTCAATGTCCCAATATTTATGGACCTGACTGTAATATATATATATATATATATATATATATATATATATATATATTCATGATTCTTTTGCATACTTGCTTACTCTCCTGGAACGTCCAGGAACTCCGGAATTTTTTAACAGTTATGTGGACTCCTGGAAGAGAAGGTGACCCCACTGCATCCTGTCCACTTCATACTGAAAGGCGCAGGGTGGGGAGCATAATGCTGTGAGAATTAATGGTCTGTCATTTTGGCTCTACTTCCTTCTCATAGACTTGCGATTCATGGCACTATGCTCTGTGGAGGCAGGGCAAAATGATAAGCGTCCTGGTCTCCATCAGCTGCCTCTCTCCTCGGGGCACACTCACCCGGAGAGAAGAAAATAAATTTCCGCAAGTATGTTATGTGCCAACAAACATGACGTATAGATTTGAAGCCTACATTTGCAAGCCTTAAAAAGGCAGTGGATAGTTGTTCAGTTAATGGTGAAACAATCTCACCAGTTCTGCTGTAGAGCACAACAGTCTCTCATCCGGTTAGGCAATGGGTGGCACTGTAGCTGCTGTGGAACTACACATCCCAGCATGCCCTGCCAGTTTTGTGGTCAGAAATGTCCAAAATGGTGACAAGGCATGCTGGAATGTGTAGTCCCACAGCAGCTGAGTCTCACATTTACTACACTGCTGTCAGACTTCTACAAAACTCACAACACATTTTTGTTTTAGGTTTTTGATCGATTCCATAAATGTCTGTCTGACCCATTTGAACTATAATTTGCTCCTAAACAAATTACTTTGACGACTGACTTGGGCTTGATTTACATAATTTTCTTGAGTAAATGTTAGCAGAGACAGATTAAGATTAAAGCTGCAGAGCAGAACTGTACCGCAGAGTTGAAGTGGTGAGTCCGAGCAGGGGAGAGGCTACACGACAAAAAGTCTGTGCAAGCTGCATGGGAAAGAGGAGCAGACCGGATGTAGTTTGAATCCCGGCTGTGGGAATCCCGACGCCAGCATCCTGACGGAAAGTAGTGGGATTAGGTGGAGGGTTAGGGATTAGGGACTAGGTGGAGGTTAGGTTTAGGCTGCAGAGGGGTCTAGATGCCGGCATCCGGACTCTGATCGCCGGGATCGGGAGCCTTGGCATCCCGTACTCAGTGTGTACTCCGAGTGATGTGTGTGTGAAAATGTGTGTATTTGTGCATGGCTGTATATGTATACGTGCGTGACTGTTTGTATGCATACACCACCAATTTTGGGAACAGTTAATTCAACTAAAAGGTATACAGTAGATGCAATTTTAAAACGTGGTTGTCTACTTGTGCCGCCTATACATGACGTTAAAGGACATGTTGTACAAGTGTAAATCTTGCATAAACTACTTATTTATAATTAAGAGATTATACCTGCTTAATAACAATTTTAAAGAGGACAGAGTATTATGCTTTGATTGTTGTTCAATGAAAAACAAATCCACAAACCAGGACTAGTTAGAATATATATTTTTTTAATTTTTATAAATAACTTATCTGTTACAAAGACTGTTTACCCAGCTAAATCACAAAACCATGAACTCAAGATATCCAAATTAAGTTTTATTAATAAAACAAGTAAAAATTGATTTGTCAATCTTCACAGAAAACTGCAGATGAAGCTGAAAAATGGTCTTTTTAACAAAAAGTATTGCTTGTAAGTGCTTTGGTTCTGCTGTCTAGCCCCATTACAGTGCTGGAAGGCCTAAAAACATCACAAGCCTTTGCAGCACGGGTTACCTAGAAATGTATTCTGCAACACAAGGAAGAGTCGTAGAAGTAAAGCTTATCACATTTTAGTTTACTTGTACAAAACCATAAAAACAATGAATTTAAGATGTTGAATAATTTACAGTGGATGACTTCAGTTATCTAATGGCTATTTCAATATAAAAAGTTTGATAGGAAATGGTAGCCACTGATTATTGCTTTTTTATCTCAATATTTAAATAAAGCAGCAAATATGCACATTATCTGAGATGCCAAGCAGTGTATTTGTTCATTTCAACAACTGAGAGTTACTTGCAAAATGCGTGATATTCCGCAAGCTTTATCCTTTAAAAATAAAAAAAATAAAAAAAAATAAATAGGCCATGCCTTTTCGCAACCATTACTAAGTACTTTGCTGGGGATGAAATAATTAGAATGACCTAGCTGTATGGTAGATTTGGAACTTCTGTTTCAAAAGCCAGCAATCCTCTTGAAGAGGAATGTTACAGATTTCAGACCATTATAACATGGACCCATGTGTATCGGACAAGTAGGCCCTGTACTATAAAACTTAGTTAAATATACACAGAGCCTCTATAATAATATTCAGCAAAATAGTTACGTTGATAATGAGATTACAGTACTTTTAAGTGCACTTTGAAAAGTGGGCAATACAGATTTCCATATTAAAACCTGCATAATTACAGACATCAGCAATGGGGGTTTATTGCGTTCAAATAATCAATTTGGTCTAAGATATGTGATTATTAAATGTACTACGCCTTCGCTACTATTGCATAACAATTGGCATTCACTGCTTACAAAATAAAACAAAAACACATCGACGTGAGGTTTAGGAGATAAACATTTTTTGCTTGAGAGCCACCCACTGTAAAATTCAATGTGTACAGAAAATGATTGGTATACTCTCTCAAAAGACACATTGTGTCGTTTCATAGACATCAGCATATACAAGAGAAAAGTTCTGTTGGGAGAGATAACTACAATACGAAACTATGCACAATGCTTTAGTCCCTCCCACCACCCACTTAAGGCACCATTGTTTTGAGAAAATCTTTAAAAAGGACATTGATTGTGCCAAAAATTTAAAAAGGAGAAAAAAAAAAAAAAAAAGCTAACAAAGAACCCTATTACACTATACATACAGAAATACAGAGAATTAATAAAGGCCAGAACAATTTAAAAAAAAAAAAAAAAAAAAAATCAAGCCGGCTTTAGAGCTATGTACAAAATGGAAACAAACAAAAAAGCTGTGGGTAATTTCGCTGTATCGTACAGACAATGCATGCAGTTTTTCTTTAGTTTTCTTCGTTAAACTTGATTGTACTGATACTGGTTTCACAAGCCAAGGGAGGTTCCAGAGAGGCACTTAAGCCAATGAACTGTGAAGTCCTTCCTCTGTTCATGTGGCGGCAACAGGTCACAGCAAGTTGCAGTTCCTCTGTACTGTTTTGTTTTTGGTGTTGTTGGTTAGTCTTACGGACAAATAAAAAGCTGACCAAACTCTCACTTCTCTTCTCCACTGAATATATTCAAAACACTCCAGTAACTTTTGCAGAGAGATTAGCAAGAGCCCAAAACACTGGGCACAGTGAGAATTCTTCTTAAAAAGGTTAATACTGTACATGGTACAGGTGGCAGTTGGGAACCAGGTGTCTCAGTTTTAGACTGATCAGAGAATTTAAGAGAGGCAAAAGCCCAACTGCACACAATACAACACTGAGGTATTATTCTGTGGGCTGAAGTTTACCATAAGTAAACAACCAGAAGCCACACATTCAGACTTAATTACTCCTATCATTTAGAATAGTTGCGTTTGATTTTTTTCCCTTGAATTTCCAATGACACAAAAGGTATAAGGGACCTACTGGCTCAGTAATGCCTGGGCATGTCACACTGTTCACAACGGTTTAAGGCAGGGTGGTTTAGAAAAGTACATGCAGTGCAATTCCACTGAGACCCCTCATCTTCTTCCATGTCTGGAACATTCTTTGGTGTTTTGACAGTGGACCTTTGTTCTGTAAGGGAATAAAAATTGAGATGAGAAAACAATGACAGTTTGCGGGTATCTACTGTACCTATTTGAATCTACCACAAAGCAAAAGAATGGAGACAGGCCTCATCACAGAATATATTACTTAATTGTAAGGTCTTATAATTACTTCTTGTGTTAAAAATGTATTTAAGCACAAATCTAATATTTAAGTATGGAATATTTCATGTGATTTGTAGAGATAAACTTTTCCATACGTGTCTCTCACTGTTTTGGCAGTTAGTTTGGATAATTTAGTGTTTGTAATGTAAAAAAACATCCATAGCATAATTATTATTCTATGCCAGGGGTCTTCAACCTTGGCCCTCCAGCTGCTGTGGAACTACACATCCCAGCATGCACTGCCATAGTTGTAGCATGCTGTTATATCAAAAAGGTGGCAGTGCATGCTGAGATGTGTAGTTCCACAGCAGCTGGAGGGCCAAGGTTGAAGACCCCTGTTCTATGCTGTCTACAAAATGCAAATATGCTGGATCAGCTTGGGGGCCATCTTACATGATGCTCTACATTCACATGCGGCCGCTCCCTACAACCCCTCTGCCTTGTGATCACTGGTGAGGCAGGCAGGCTGACGTAGAAAGCAAGGAGTGAATATATGTGGCAAAACAGACTGACCCAAACACTACATTGACATGCAACACGAAAGAAGCAAAGACAAAACATTTTTTGCACTAATTTACAGAGTACAGGAGGCACTATGCAAACCAGAGGTGGGCAATAAGCACCCCTCCAGCTGCTGTTGAACTACACATCCCAGCCTTCCCTGATAGCAAAACTGGCACAGAGCTTGCTGGGATGTGAAGTCCCACAGCCCCTGGATTGCCACTTATTGCCCATCATTGCTGTAAACAATGAATTATATAAAAAAAATAATTTGAAGATTAATGGTCATGTGTATATGAAATGTCTTTCTAAAAATAAAACTACAGTAACAGGGAAAAGAAGGGAAAAAACATTTTGGCTCCACATTTAGTTGTGTGTGCCAGAAGTCTTCCATAAGGCACTAAATGGAAAGCAGTATATCAAGTATCTGGGTTTCGGCTGTGCTCTGTTTTAGGACTTTGGAAACTGCAGAGAACTAAAAACTAATGTGTGAACATTTCCTGGTGAGTGGGGTTGGAAACAGAGTAAAATGTAACTTGCAGAGTGACACTAGAAAATGTAACAGGTACTGTACGTTACACGTAACAAATACCCTTTATTAATCAGTAGGTCTTCATTTTAAACTTTAGAGTCTAACAATTTGGAAACAATTATTTCAGCCACAAATTGTCTTGTGGAAGATTAGTCACACTTTCAATGTTACAGGTTGCAATCCTGTCACTTGCTAGATAATTCAACTGTAATTGTAACACTATAAGATCTTGTTTGGGTCTCAGTTATGTATGTATATTTTTTACACAGAAAATGCAGTACACACTTCATTTCTATTACAGGGGAGGATAATGCATAATGTGTACCTGCATGAAAAATGCTATATGTACCTTTAGAAAAGTAAAAACCTTTATTGACTTCAATCAAGTCTCCTTGTGAACTCAAAGTGGCCGACTTGAAAATGTTAGTGAGCTTTAATGTTGCTCATTTGCACTGTGGGCACGAAGCACAATTATTTTGGAAAATATTGCCTTCTATGGTTATACATTCGTTGGAAGACAATAGATAATGTATAGGTGTGTGAGAATGTATCTATGTTCATAAATGCTAACATGATTGATGTATGTATGATTGCACTGCTAGATATTTACAATATACCATTTCCAGCCAACTGCTAACATTTCTGGGTTGTGTAGGTCAGATTATAATATACAAGTAAATATATATATGCCATGCCAGTTACCCACAAACTAAAGAAACCACATACATGTGTACAGGTGTGCTAGTTTACTGCATATACAGATGTTGTGCAGGCACAATGCATTACATCTAAGAGTGAACCAAAAACTTATTTACATCTTTACTCTAAATACAAAGTAGAAAATGAGGGTGTGCCTGGGTCTGATCAGATCATAGGTCTCAAACAGGAGTTCTTTGTTACCATCCAAAATCAGTTTTATCTGGTAAAACACTAGATCATTAAATACTTATGTTGAACTTACCAACAGATGCTGTACCTTTAGGTTTGGGCGGCACAGGGCCAAGAAATCCAATGTTATCATAAAAATTATGAATGGCACTGGGATCAAAGTGTGGCCCTAAAACGGAAACAAATAAAACAGATAATCAAAAAACTTGTGGAAAGATATAAAATGCAATCTGAAATATCTTTACAAGCAGAATGATAGCTAAAAAGATTTATTGACAAGTGAATGTTCTTATAACAAGTGTTCTAAATTGTAATAAAAAAGAATTGCAGCCAAAACGTAGATCTATATATGAGCTAAAAGCCAGACAGTGGGACAATACAACCATGGTACTGCCAGCATTACTAGCAGGTGTCCCTAACAGAACAACAAACATCTACAATGTGGTATATTTCCAACTAATAACATGGTGTATTTCCAACTCTTCTACTGCCAATTGCTTCTTCTTTTCCAGTTCAATATTCTTACTAGCATAAAATATTAAGTGAACTAAAGTTCAAACCTCTTATGAATTTGGGTTAATGCAGCAGAAAAAATAGCCCCCAAAACTACAATCTGGAGACCTAAATGGGGCATTGGATTTTCAACATGATTAAATGGAGGCTTTGGTTTCCTCTTACTTCATCCCATGTTGGGAGAAAGTGTAGTGTAAAATATAGCCAATAAAAAATGATATTTTAATTGTTACTTTTATTTTGTTATTAAGGACTTAATGGCACACATATATACGTGTGTACATGCACACACATACTATCTCTATATTCATAGATACACACAATATATGGGTTGGTTTTGTGATGCAGTCATGGACTTAGTTATGTCAGTGTATTTTGTCAGTTACCTAGATGTATACCTGTATAAATGGCTTGTTGTATTGGCAAAATATTAACATATGAATTCTTTATATAGAGAATTTGGCCAGAATTAAATAAATAGATCTGTGTACATCTCCCTCTCTAGGGGATACGTGTGCTCCCCAGAATTATTTTTACAGATGGGGGCATTATGAGGTACCCGGAGGACGAGTGAAAACTCAGGGCAGAGCAACCCGATCACAAGAGGTGAAGACCAATGTATTGGTTCTTCAAAATTGAGTTTTGATATTAATAAAATTAATTAACATATTCAATAGTTGAGTATTTTAATAGAGGCGATATGAAGTGGTTTCAAATCAATCATCACACTAGTGTCTTAATACAGCACTGTTCCTTTATTTCAGTTCTTATGAGAAGAAATAAGAAATATATGCAACAGAATTGCTGGCAAAAATCATATTCTCAAGAGCCCTAGACAGTGTATAAGAAGAGCAGGCTTCTCTTTACCCAAATGCCAGGAACTCACCTCGTGCCTGAAAAAGATCTATTTCTTTGGTGAGACAGTCTATATCAATCTGCAGCTGTCTGTTACAACTCCTTAACTGTTGCATTTCTTCCAGCTTAAAAGAGAAAGTTCAAAATATTACACAGCTGAGCTAGAAACATTTTAAAAATGAGGCAATTGTGACAGGGTATGTTAGTAGTCCCACCAGGGTACTCGCAGGCAGAAAGGAACGGGCTCAACCTTTTAGGGACTAATTCAACCAGCCGCAGAACCCACCAGTTCCACACGTTACCTGCAGAAGGGAGATTCAGATGGCAGCCTATGGAGGTGCAAGCAGAATCTGCCTACCGTAATAGGCGGATAAATGTGCGATGTGAGTTGCCGATGGCAGCTTGCGGCTAACGGAATTGGCTCTTAAAAGTTAATGCAGCCTGTTTCCTGAGAACAGAACATTATCCTGCATAGAAGTTCATAAAACATCCGATACAAACTTACTTTGGCCAGAAATTAAAACAATTCAGTGGTAAAGAATTTTGTTTATATATCTTTCTACACACAACCCCCCCACACACTAATATGTTATTTTACTGGAATAAAACTCAACACTTGGGTTACTACTGTTAAATCTTACAAATTTAACTGGAATTTTAAACAAAGTAATTAAAACTTACTGATGGAATTTGGGAAACCGAATTAGACCTATTTAGGCGTCTCCGAGTGAGATTATTTTCCATTTCATTGACCTCAGTTTTAAGTTTGTTCAGCTTTTTCTTCTGCACTTCAAGTTCTCGATGAAGTCGCTCCATTCTCGCCTTCTGATGTACCAGTAAAGCTGCAAAATAAAGTAGGCTTATAAAAGTAGGTAGAAAAGGGTAACATATACAGAATTTGTTTTCAATATTTTTTTTTTTTTTGCTAAAACATAAATGATCAATGTAATAGCCATGCATGTTACAATGTCATCTGAAATTAGTCAAAGAACAAATGTCAAATATCGAAATTAATTCGTAGTAAACCGTTCAGGAAAAGTGCAGATTTGGAAAATAGGTCCACATTATTTATTTATACTCACCATGATTACGGTTTTCTCATTAAAGTCTATGTTAGATGTAACTAGTGATTACGACATCAGTTACTCAGAGTGCAGCACCCTATTCAATGCAGGTCTAAAGGACAAAACCTTTAGGCAAATGTCGACAGCTCACTAACAGAAATTGCTTTCACAAATGAACATTTTTAATCATATATTACAATAAAAAAAAAATTCTTCAGACTGCAGGTGCCAATCAGGTGCGTACTAAAAGCAAAAAATGTCTGTTTATCTGTGTATAGTCTCCGGTAAGTGCTTTAACATGTGTTTGATCAAATATCCAAAGGATGTCCTGGTTCCTTGTTATTACTTAATCAACTCATGAAAACAAAATATGATATACATAGCTTAATATATTTAAAGAAGAGGTACATTTACTACACAGACAAAAACATATACAATAGATAAAAGTAAAAACAGCTCATCTGTAGGGGTAGATACCCCTTCCAAAGTGTAAAGGTGGGTACACAATAGACCACAGGTTCTCAAACTCAGTCCTCAGGACCACAAACAGTGCATGTTTTCCAGGTCTCCTCTCTGAATCACAAGTGAAATAATTATCTCCACCTGTGGATCTTTCAAAATGTGTCAATCAGTAATGAATACACCTGGGCAGCTGCGATTAACGCACGCAGTCTCACTGCGATAGCATGCTAATCCACTGAGATCACTGAGCCACTGTACCTACCCGCTCACTATCATTCAATACTGAGTAAAACTATGGCAGCAGAAGTCAGCGACTTGTAAATGCACAGTCTTCTCTCCCTTTTCTGCTTGCTTTCACACACGTGGTTAAGCCTCTTCATATACTTGAATTTCAGAGACTATGCAATACCAGTGATGTTTGTTTTCAGTCATTATTATTCATTCTCATCTATGTGGCTATGCTAGTCCTTTATATATGTATACAGCTTTACATGTGTACTAGCATTTATTTACCTTGTTTGAGCCGTAAAATATGAGATATGGTAAGAACTTACCCTTGTTATCTCTATTTCTACGAAGTCCATAGGGTTCCACAGGATACCTTGGGGTATAGGTGATGACGTCAGGCACGGACACCACAGAGTAAAATTTTCAGCCTCCCAGGATGCACCAGGGTCCCTCTCCTATACCCCACCCCCAAGCCAAGGCAATTCAGTTTCGTAACAAGCCACAGGCCGGAGGAGGAGAGCAAAGAGAGAAGAAAGTCTGGAACACAGAAGAATCACATTCTCACCAGAAGGAGACGGAGAAACCGGTGACCAGATCAAAGCCCATCTGCAGTACAGGTGCGACAGGGTGGGAGTCCTGGGGAACCTTATGGACTTCGTAGAAATAGAGATAACAAGGGTAAGTTCTTACTATATCTCATTTTCTACATCAGGGTCCATAGGGTACCCACAGGATACCTTGGGGATGTCCCAAAGCAGTATCCTCTAAGGGTGGGGACGCTCCTGTGCTGTAAGGAGAATCCGCCGCCCGAAGGAAGCATCCTGAGAGGCGAAGGTATCAAAAGTATAATACCTTACAAAAATATGGATAGATGACCACGTGGCTGCCAATCACCGCTGAACCGCTGAGGCGCCACGTCGAGCTGCCCACGAAGGACCCACAGACCTAGTGGAAGAGCTTCAACAGAGGATGGAACAGGAAGACCTGTGAATCCATCCTGCCAAAGTTAGCGTAGTGGCAGGCCAACCCTTTTTATGGAAACCAGAAAGGACAAAACCGAGAGTCTGATTTCCGAAATGGATTGGTACGGTCAACTTAAATTCTTAGAGCCCGAACCACATCCAAGGAGGCCTCACCAGCAGACAGGACTGGGGAAGTAAAGGCTGGTACTATAATTTCCTCATTGAATTGGAAACTAGACACCACCGTAGATAAAAAACCAGGGCAAGTGCGAAGCACTGCCTTGTTCCTAGGAAAGATGAGATAAAGGGAGGTCTACATGACAGAGCCCCCCATTCTGAGATCCTACTAGCCAAATCAGTGGCCAGAAGGAATACAGTCCTAGCCGTAAGCCATTTGAAATCCACTGAGCCCAGTGGATCAAATGGCGGTCCTCGGAGAGCCTTAAGGACCACAGCCAAATCCCAAGGAGCCACAGGTGGAACAAAGGGATGCTGAATATAACGTACACCCTGCACAAAGGTGCGGACATCAGGAAGAGTAGCAATCCTACGATGAAACCATACTAACAGGGCAGAAACCTGCACCCTCAGGTAAGCAAGGCGAAGACAGTTATCTAAGCCCACCTGTAGGAAAGCCAACACTCTGGATATCCGGAATACCCGAGGAGCATAGCCTCTAGGGCGACACAACAAAGAAAGTATGCCATACCCGATAATAAATTCTTGCAGATAAAAGCTTCTGAGCTCTTAGCAAGAACAGAGCCCCTGTTAACTATAGAGCTGGAAAAACTCCTAGACCTTAAGAGGGCAGTCTCCACCGCCACACCCTCAAGGGCAGACAACCCAGGTCTGGGTATCAGCCAGGACCCAGAGACAACAGGTCCGGGCGTAGAGGCAACAGCTTCGGAGTGTTAACTGAGAGGCTCCGAAGATCTGAGTAATAGTGCAGTCAGGCCCACGCTGGAGCTATCAGCAGGAGCGTGCCTCCTTCTTGCTATTACTGGAGGAAGAACGGATAATGGAGGGACGAGCTACACAACTTGGAAGGCCCACCGAACCTACATACGTCTACCAGAAGAGTCATCTCTGAAAGGCTCCACTTGTTCACCAGAAGATTGAACACCTCCTGATGAAGAGGACATTTCCCTGAATGCAAGTCTTGACGGCTGAGAAAGCCTGCTTTCCATCTGACGATTCCTGAATGAACCCTGCCGATTATGGCAGGGATATAGCCTTCCACCCAAGCCAGAATTCGGGACACCACTCAGTGTCGTCTGACTTCGGGAACATCCTAGGTGGTTTACATAAGCCATCATGATGGCGTTGTCAGACTGTACCTGCACGGTATTTCCGTGGAGGACCTGTCCTGCATGCTGAAGAACCTTGAATACTGCTCAGAATTCTCAGATATATATGGGAAGCGCATAATCTGCTGGTGTCCACCTGCCCTGGAACAAGTGTGGACCGGTCACTGCTTCCCAGCCACAGATACTGGCGTCCATCAACAGAAGGACCCTGTCCGCAATCCCAAAGGGGGTAACCCTTGTTTAGGTGAGCTTTCCGCAGCCACCAGGCCAGAGAGAGACAAACCTCCGGGGAAAGCACTAATAACTTTATCCTATGGGGCAACCCATCCCATCTGGAGAGGATCAATTGTTTCCAGAGGTTTAGAGTGAAACTGGGTACTCTCCACCATGTCGAACAGTGACACCCTGGAACCCAGGAACCACATTGCCGAGTGAATAGACACTCGGCGACTCTGCAGGCAACTGCGTAACTTTGCCTGTAATAGAGATCTTTTCCTCAATCACAAAGATCCTCAGATGTTGGGATATGGAGTATCCTCTGTGAGGAATCAGAGAGGACCATTTCCAGTATATCAGTCAGCCGTAACGTAGCAACATAGATATTGTCCGTTGCAGATGGCACCGAAGTATCTCTGGAGACCCTGGTAACAAAAGGGGGTCACCCGGATAGGGTAACAAGCGAACCCCCTACATCCGCAGGTGGGCTGCCATACCTGCCATGACCCTAGTAAACCGTGAGGCGCAGAGGCCAGACCAAGGGGCAATGCCAGAAACTGAAAATGCTTATCGACCACTGCAAACCTGAGGAAAACACTGGTGTGCTAAGAAAATAGGGATATTCAGGTAGTCACCCTGAATATATCCAACAACACCACAAAATTCCCAGGCTCCTTTGAATGATGGAATGCAGGGTCCCCCTCCTGAACCGAGGAACCCTTAAGAATTTGTTGAAGGATTTGAGGTTGAGGATGTCCTGGTAAGACCCACTGGGTTTCTGTACCAGAAAGAGGATGGAGTAATACCCCGTTCCCCTTTGGGGCAACGGAATAGGTACTATAACTCCTGCCTGGAGCAGAGAGTGTAACACCCTCAAAAATTACAGGGCCTTGTCTTGAATTAACAGAAGACCTGTAACAAAAAACCGTCTGGGAGGCCTTTACCGGGAGGAGAGGACATACCTTCAAGAAAATACTTCTTACCCCAGTGTCTGTGGTGGTCAGACACCAGCACTGGGCGAACTGGAGAAGCCGGGCTCCAACTCTGGGGTCCCCCGAGAGGAGGCCCGTCCCGTGAGGCTGAAGGCTTATAGTCCAACTTGGGAGTAGGACGTCTTGTACTCCAAAAGCCTGTTCTTATGGCTGAGCAGATTTCCTGGCTACTGACTGTCTTGGAAAGCTGTATTTTAGACTTACCCTGGCCTCACAGGGCCGAAAAGACGAAGCCCCAGACCCCGATGGGACTGTAGCCGATGGCAGACACGCAGACGTAGCTGCTGCCTGAGGGGCCACAATTGTGTCCAGATGAGGGACAAACAGGACCTGTCCCGCAAAAGGCAAAGCATTCCAAATGGAAACTGCATCCGCTTTCCAAGAGCGCAACCACAGGGAGCGGCGAGCCGCTACTGCTGCAGAGCCACTACTGCTGCCAAGGAGATTCTGGAAAGGAGTATGGCTATATGTAAGACTGTCTCATGATGAACGTGGCTCTGAGAATTTGCCACTATCCACCTGCTCTGCTGGAGTCAGTGTGCAGAGATCCAGTTACCGACCCAGCGCTCCATGTCTCTGGCCCCTCAGAACTCGGCCATAACCGGCCTGGAAGGGAATAATCGGATTTTAGATATATTTGCACCTTGCAATCTGTAACCTCCTTCAAGGAGGACCTGGAGGGCATGGGCAACGTAGCACTCCTCACTAGGCGTGTAACATGAGAATCTACCCGTAAAGGTAACGCCCATTCGGAAAAGTAATTATCCGCAAAGGGGTATGCAAAAAGGTCAACCGTTTTTGAGGCTGGAACCGCTTACACGGATTTTCCACGCCTCATCTAAATGATC
Organism: Taudactylus pleione; assembly: GCA_031769625.1. Lineage (NCBI taxonomy): Eukaryota > Metazoa > Chordata > Amphibia > Anura > Myobatrachidae > Taudactylus > Taudactylus pleione. The sequence continues at coordinate 25,678,548 of JAUIMM010000006.1, forward strand.
CACCTGACCAGATAGAGGAATTACAGTGGCAACACCCTTATCCTTAAAGAAGGCATATTTGGATTTAGGTTGGGGGATATGTAATAACCAAAGCCGCACGGACTGCCCGTATAAGGCCAGGTATATAAACTTTAGACCCAGACTACGCCTCCGCTGCACTAAGGGGCTAGAGTCTGAAAAAGCCAATAATGTCACCGTCATCAGACGTCATGTCCTAATTGTCCTTAGCCGTCTAAGACCCGAAAGGCCGTTTAGAAGGCCAAAATGGTGACTCCCCCTGTAAAACGTCCATCAGGTGCAATACCATTTGGACAATAAATTCACCCACACAGGCTCCTGCGAGACCTGGGGGGGGCGAAAAACAGGATACACTGGGGTACCATCAACTGCCCAGGGACCCCTGCATGTGATGAGACAACCACTTGCTGCGATAACCCCTATGGGGAAACGCAGGGGGCGTTGCCCACAAGGGCTGTAAGCATCTTAGCCAGCCGAGGGCGGACCCTTTTTGTGCAGGCACAGTGACAGAAATGGGGCGTGATATATAATACAACATGCCCTCCATAAACCCTCAGCATCTACATATCCCTCCGCTAACTGCACATTATATCAGTACATTATAGCTGGAAGAGGACATCCTCGTTCACTTTCCGACATGAGGAGTGTGAACGGAGCATATGTGACGTCCCACACAGAAAAAAAACACGTTTACTGTGAGGTAATAAACACCCTGCAACACCGCACCGCAAGGGCTATAGCAGAAGAAGAACAGGGATAGGAAAATGGCTGACAGTCAGAAATGAAAGTACAGGCAAACAGCGCTAGCATTTAAGTCACATACAATGCAAAGATAACATCCTGCATTACAAGCACCGGACCGCAATGGCACCTGTATCAGCTTCCAGCAGCGTTTGCCATTCCCAGCACATGCAGAGAGAAAATGGCCACCGAGGAGCAGAGAGGAGGCGGGCCCGGGGGAGGAGTGCTGACACAGCCCGCTCAGACCGCTGTGGAATGGCACTGTGCAGCGGGGGGGGGACGCCGGCTGTGAGACAGGGAAGGCATTCTCCCCTGGCCTGCTATTAACCCCTGGGACGCCGCGCTTTACCGCACATGCTGCGGTCCGCTGTCCCTGGTGGTCTAGTGGAAGGCGCAGGATCAGCGCAGCCGGTTCCCAGATAGCCCCCCTGCCTGGGGACCAATAAGGACTGTTACCGGCGGGTGCCCACCGCGGGACCCCTCCGCTTACCTTGTCCCCCATACATCCGGCCACAGTCCAGGTAGCCGGGGTCACCGCTAGCTGTGACCCCAGCTACCTAACAGTATCCCCGGATCGGTACCGGCGGGGTGTAGGAGCGACAGCATGGACGTCAGTACTGACTGTCCATGCTGTAAGGCTCATCTTGTGAAGCCACAGCTGCACTCTGAAGAAATCTTCTGGGGCTATTACAGCCCCCTCTGTGAATGTGATCCGACCTCTGGCCGGACACCCACGAAACTGAATTGCCTTGGCTTGGGGGTGGGGTATAGGAGAGGGACCCTGGTGCATCCTGGGAGGCTGAAAATTTAACACTGTGGTGTCCGTGCCTGACGTCATCACCTATAACCCAAGGTATCCTGTGGATACCCTATGGACCCTGATGTAGAAATAACAGCTCATAAACAATATATGGGAGAGCCATTGATGTGATTCTACACATTTATATAGGCTCTGCTATATTGAGGTATCTACAATCCCACACGCTACTGAGTTACCACAAGAGTGAGATTTACTATGATGGTTTAATACACACACACACACACACACACACACACACACACACACACACACACAGTACCAGTCAAAAGTTTGGACACCTTCTCATTCAATGGTTTTTGTTTATTTAAATTATTTTCAACATAGTAGATTAATACTGAAGACATCAAAACTATGAAAGAACACATATGGAATTATGTTGTGAATAAAAAAAGTGTTAAACAAATCAAAATGTGTTATATTTTAAATTCCTCAAAGTAGCCCCCTTTTGCTTGGATGACAGCTTTGCACACACTTGGCATTCTCTCAATCAGCTTCATGAGGTAGTCTCCTGGAATGCTTTTGAATTAACAGATGCGCCTTGTCAAGAGTCAATCTGTGGAATTACTTGCCTTCTAAAGGTGCGTACACACGTAACGATTTTTTTAACGATTTAGCTATAACGACGTCATTATCGTTCAGTTCCTGAGTTATAACAATCAATGAAAATCGTTCAAGCGTGCAATGACCAACATAACAATTTTCATTAAGGGAAGGAACATTTTTAGTTCATAGTTGTAAAAATCGATCATTACACTTAAAATCGTTCACTTTTCAAGGGAAAATCTGACAGAAAAACGTTGGTTACAAAATCGTTACGTGTGTATGCACCTTTAATGTGTTTGAGACCATCAGTTGTGTTGTGCAGAGGTAGGGTTAGTATACAGTGGATACCACTATTTGACTACTGTTGTAATCCATATTATGACACCAGCCACTCAAATCAGTAAAGAGAAACGACAATCCATCATTACTTTAAGACATGAAGGTCAGTCGATATGGAAAATTTCAAGAACTTTGAATACATCCTCAAGTGCAGTTGCAAAAACCATCAAACGCTATGATGAAACTGGCTCTCATGAGGACCGCCCCAGGAAAGGAAGACCAAGAGTAACCTCTGCTGCAGAGGATAAGTTCATTAGAGTTACCAGCCTCAGAAACCTCAGATTAGAGACCACAGAGTTCAAGTAGCAAACAAATCAGGCCTTCATGGTCGTATTGCTGCGAAGAAGCCACTACTGAGGATGAACAACAATAAAAAAATAGTTTGGGCCAGAAACACAAGGAATGGACAGTGGAAATCTGTACTTTGGTTTGATGACTCGAAATTTGAGATTTTTGGTTCCAACCGCCGTGTCTTTGTGAGACGCAGAGAAGTTGAGCGGATGGTTTCTGCATGTGTGGTTGCCAATGTGAAGCATGAAGGAGGAGGTGTGATGGTGTGGGGGTGCTTTGCTGGTGACACTGTTGGCGATTTATTCAAAATTCAAGGCACACTTAACCAGCATGGCTACCACAGCATTCTGCAGCGCCATGCCATCCCATCTGGTTTGCGCTTATTGGGACCATCATTTGTTTATCAACAAGACAATGACCCCAAACACACCTCCAGGCTATCTAAGGGCTACTTGACCAAGGAGGAAAGGGATGGAGTGCTGCGTCAGATGACCTGTCCTCCACAATCACCCGACCTAAACCCAATTGAGCTGGTTTAGGATGAGTTGGACCGCAGAGTGAAGGAAAAACAGCCAACAAGTGCTCAGCACCTCTGGGAACTCCTTCAAGACTGTTGTAAAACCATTCCAGGAGACTACCTCATGAAGCTGATTGAGAGAATGCTAAGAGTGTGCAAAGCTGGCATCCAAGCAAAAGGGGGCTACTTTGAGGAATCTAAAATATAAAACATTTTGATTTAACAGTTTTTTGTTTACAACATAATTCCATGTGTGTTCTTTCATATTTTGATGTCTTCAGCATTAATCTATGTTGAAAATAATTTAAACAAAAACCATTGAATGAGATAAGAGTTATGGTAAAACCTCCCCCAGAACTACAGGTGCGTCTGGGTGGGTGTCCTGTGGACCCCATGGACCTCGAAGAAAAAGAGTTAAAGGAATGTCATACCATAACTCTTTCTTCTTCGGGGTCCATGGGGTCCACAGCCATTACGTTGGGGATATCCCAAAGCACTAACCCTACGGGCGGGGCGCTCCTGGCTCTCGGAAGAGAGGAGAATCCTACGCCCGAAGGAGGCATCCTGAGAGGCAAAGATGTCAAAGGAATACAATTTGACAAAGGTATGGATGGAAGATCATGTGGCTGCTTTGCATAATTGTTCAGCAGAAGCACTCCAGCGGGCCGCCCATGATGGACCTACCGCCCTAGTAGAATATGCAGTCACTGAATCCGGCACCCGCATACCAACCTGTGTATAAGCCAATGAAATTGCCATGCAAATCCACCTGGCCAGTGTCTGTTTACTGGCTGGCCAGCCACGCTTATGACAACCATAAAGCACAAAAAGTGAATCGGACTTCCTCCATTTGCTCGTGCGTTTAATATAAATTCTCAAAGCACGGGCCACATCCGGGGAAGCCTCACCTTGTGAGAGACTTGTGCCCTGAAATGCTGGAACTACCATTTCTTCATTAATATGAAATTTAGACACCACTTTCGGAAGGTAACCCTCCCTAGTACGTAGCACTGCTCTATCTTGATGAAATACCAAGAACGGCTCCCGGAAAGAAAGCGCAGCTAAATCAGACACTCTACGTGCAGATGCCATAACAAGGAGGAATACCGTCTTTGCTGTTAGCCACTTGATGTCTATTGAATTTAAAGGCTCGAACGGAGGAGCCTGTAAAACCTTCAGAACTAGAGTCAAAGTCCCACGGAACAACCGGGGAAACGAAGGGAGGCTGAATCCTCAACACCCCCTGAAAAGAGGTCTTTATATCTGGTCTCAGAGCAATTTTATGTTGGAACCAGACTGAAAGAGCTGACACCTGTACCCTTAAAGAGGCCAGGCGGAGCCCTTTTTCCAGACCACTTTGAAGAAAATCAAGCACTCTGGATATCAGGAATTTCTGTGAATCATACCCTTTCAGTTCACACCACTGAAAGAAAATATGCCAAACCCTATAGTATATACGGGCCGAGGATGGTTTCCGTGCCTTCACCATCGTCCGTATAACAGACTTGGAAAACCCTTTCTTCCTCAAGACGGAGGCCTCAAGAGCCATGCAGTCAGCGATAGCCGATGAAGATCCGGGTACCAGCAGGGACCCTGTAGCAACAGATCCGGTCTCAATGGCAGAAGCCATGGAGTGTCTATGGAGAGAGACCATAGATCTGTGAACCAGTGCAGTCTCGGCCATGCCGGAGCTATTAATATGACGAATATCTGCCTGTTGCGAAGCAACCTGCATATTCGTGATTGTAGGGCAAGGATCTTCTCCTCCGGCAGATATATTTTCTGCACCACGGAGTCCAATCTCGCTCCCAAATGACACATCAGTTGTACCGGACAGGGTGACGACTTTTCCAGTTTATGATCCAGCCGTGACTGTACAGACATGATACTATCAGCCTCAAATGATCCTGTACCTGCTGTGGGGACTGCCCCAGCTACAGTAGGTCGTCCAAGTAAGGCAAAATCCTGACGCCTTGGCGTCTGAGGCATGCCAGCATCACCGCCATCACCTTGGTGAATACCCTAGGGGCTGTGGACAGGCCAAACGGCAGGGCCTGGAACTGAAAATGTTCCTCCCCTACCGCAAAACGAAGACATTTTTGATGAGCCTGTGTGATTGGGATGTGAAGGTAGGCATCCTGTATATCTAGGGATACCATATAGTCTCCCTGTTCCATTGCCAACACAATCGATCGCAATGTTTCCATCCTGAACCCGGGGGCTCGAACAAATTTGTTGAGCTCTCTCAGATTCAGAATAGGCCGGTATGACCCATTCGGATTCTGAACCAAGAACAGATTGGAGTAAAACCCCTCTCGGAACTGATTCTCTGGCACCGGAATCACTACTTCTGATGCTAGCAAGGCAAGAATAGCCTTCTGAAGGGCAAAAGCTCTTTCTAAACCCACCTGCGGGTTTACACAAAAGAACCTTTGCGGAGGAGTCCTCCAAAACGTCAGGGCGTACCCTCGGGAAATAACTCCTCGAACCCAGGCATCCTCCGTCGTGAGGTGCCAGGGCTCTGAGAACCGAAGTAGTCGGCCCCCCACCCTGGGATCCCCCAGGGGCAGGCCCTTCCCATCAGGCCACTGGTTTATCCTGGACCCTAGATCCTGGACGTTTGTTCTGCCAGGGCTTCCTGGGTCCTACCTTTTTTGGTGGAAATCTCGCTCAGGGCTGACCTTTGGCCTTGCCCTGCGGCCGAAACCCCCGAAAGGACACCCTCCTCAATTTAGACGAGGTTGCTGGTGGCAAACCTGCCATCTTTGAGGCTGCCATGGAGGATACATTTTGTCCAATTCTGGACCAAAGAGAACACCTCCTGTGAATGGAAGGAATTCTAGGGCCTTTTTGGACCCGGCATCTGCCTTCCAATCCTTCAACCAGAGGATCCTACGTGCCACCACGGACTCTGCTGAAATCTTAGAGGAAAGTATCCCTGCATCCAAGGCGGCATCTCCCAAATAAGAAGCCCCTTCTCTAATAAAGGAGATCATACCCAGTTGCTCCTTAGAGGCATCTAGTAAAGACTCCGTTAGAGTTTTGGCCCACTCCTCAATAGCTCTTGCTACCCAGGCAGTGGCCATAGCTGGGCGGGTGGCCGTTCCTGCCAGCGAAATAATTGATTTGAGACAAGTCTCCAGTCTCCTATCCGTGGTTTCCTTCAGCGAAACTGCTGGGATTAGCAGAGTGGTACGTTTAATCAGCTGTGCCACATGTGCATCAACTGACAGTGGATTCTCCCACTTGGCACAGTCCTCTGCTGGAAAAGGATATAGAAGCACCATTCTTTTAGAAGAATGGCTTATCTTATCCGGACGGACCCAGGCTTCCTCCATAAGTTCTGATAAATGTTCAGACTTTGGGAATTCTGCCTTAACCACTTTCTGGCGCTTAAACAGGGGGGCTTTCCTAGGCGGAAGATCCCCTTCCTCGATATTTAACACCGATTTTACAGCCCTTATCAGAAAGGGGACATCGGCTACTAGGAAATGATCATCACCCTCCTCGGAGCTAGACTCCTGTGAAAAGTCCTGTGCCTGTTTCTCGGAGGAGGAGGCACTGGAGTACTCACCCATATGAGGCGATACATGGCGCCTAGATTTAGGCTGCTCTGGTTTGACAGCCTGAGGCTGAAAAACCCCTGAGGATGATGCCATAACCTTACCAGCACCAGAGTCCATCCAAGGCGGCCACATCATGGGCATAGGATGCATCTGCTGAGGCAAACCCCAAACCGGTGGTACCGGGGCAGCCAGCCGTTCCGCCACCTGAGCCATAACCTGATAAAATGATGCCCAAGGGGGCTCAGGGCCTGAAACAGGCAAACTTAATTGGTGTGGTGGCTGTCTGAAACAGTTCCCACAAAGCCCATTTTGTAGAAAGTCCTGTGGAGACAATCCTGCCTTGCAGGCTATACAGGATATCAGCAACGGGGCTCCCGCCATCTGACCCTCAGACTCCTTAGACATATCACTGCGCCACTGGTTCTGAGTTTCTATGTGCTGCTTTCTACGCTCAACCCACACACCTGTAGCAAGGGAAGGGGAGAGACAGTGACAGTATACAGGAATTACAGTTTTTTTTACAGAAGAAATAGTATCCATAAACAATCACATGTCATGCATAAATACTCCGCGAGCCATATGCATATAAGCTCTCACTACCACAATCAGCCTAAGCTTAGGTAGGATAGAGCCCTGTAAACACCTAAACCAGCAGTAGGCAAGGTATACAGGGAGACTGCCCAGCGTCCTGTAGGAGCAGCATTCAGAGAGCAACTGACATACACTCTGGCTGCCCTATATGGAGGTTGGGAGGAGCAATCCACAATCACTGCACCAGAGGACTGAACTAGCATGTGGATTGGGGGAGGGGCCGCCGGGGAAGCGTACCTCCCCTATGCTGCTTGGACCAGCCCGGTAAACTGACCTGGCCGCCGCCACAAGCCCCGGCTGGTCAGGAACATCATATCACGGCGGTCTAGGCTAGGAGACAAGCCATATGCCTCCTGACTGCAGCGCGCCTCCGGCCAGTCTCACCGACGGAGGCCGAACCGCCACGTGGTCCCGGGGGTCAGCGGCCGCCGCAACCATCTGCTTACCTGCCATCCCCTTGATCTGGCTGCGGTCCAGGGCCTGAGAGCCCCTGCCGAATCCCCTGCCATGGCTAGCGGTGCGGCGCCGGAGGAGGTAGTTGCAGCGCGTGGCTGGTGCGCCTCCAATCAGGCGCGAGGCTGCTTCCAGGACAGCTCAGACCACCCGCTGAGATAGAGAGTAAAACTTTTTTTTTTTTTGTTACACGTCTGCAGGACTGCCCACTGTCTATGTGGTGAACACACCAAACAGGAAGAACTGGATACCTGAGGCAGGGGGTGGGGTATATGAGGAGGAACCCAGATGCATCCTGGGAGCACAGAACTCGTTTGCGTTAACTGTTTGGTGACCGGGATTCATACCCCAACGGGCTGTGGACCCCATGGACCCCGAAGAAGAAAGTTGGCTAACGTAATACATGTAATGTGTGCAGCTGGACATAGGGCCGGATTCAGCAAGGATCGCAACTGCGATTGCAGTAGCGATTATGCACGCAGTCTCACTGCGATAGTATGCTGATCCACAGATCGCTAAGCCGTCGCAGCACAACATAAGGACGCCCACTTTACCTTACACACATCCGTAATACTTAGCAAGACTGGGAAAACCATCAGTAACAACAAGAAACATCGCAGCCTCACGCACACTTGCACAAGTTCTGACCATATTCAGAAATTGCTAACCTTGCGGTACGCAGTGAGAACTCAGGCTGCATATGGCATTGCAGTGGATAATTTACGACCACCCCCAGCACGGTACTTCCTGTCAATCACTCTGCGATGGGTCCAAGTTGCCACTGCAATCGCAGCCCCGATCGCATTGGCTGGTTCGTGCATGCGCAGTACACAACTACCAGCTGATTGTGCATGTATTAGCAGTTGCGATCCTTTTTGAATCAGGCCCATAGTGTTGAATTGAGTCTTCCCTACACATTCTCACCATCGATATGCAAAGAAGTTTTCTCCTAAACTTATAGAACAAAGGCGAATTATCTATTCCAGTGCTGTATTTTACAAAAGGGGTGCTCACATTATGCCCTCCGCAAGCCATGTATGGACCCTAGCTCCATCAGTCATATAGACCCACTTTACCTGATGGACTTTTTTTTAGCTAAAAATGATTCCATGGTTACAAGAGAGTCTTGTTATCCCCAAAAGCAGTAATGGTTTTTAACACAGATGAATGGCCTTTCCTGATGGAAATGTTGTAAATTTTGGTGTATTAATACATTTTTTAAATGGGTTAAAATTACTCCACTAGTCTCTGATGGGAGTTGTAGCGCACAAATGCTGGAGTTTGGACCCTTACCAATGTAAAATCGATCTGCACACATAGGAGGCAGTTTGACAATTGGGCCAAGTGTCAGGTCATTCCCAGGCCACACATATAGAATGTTCATGCAGTTTGATAAAGGTCACCTTCCAATAAAATTTAGGAACACAGCTGTGTTTTGTATTGGCTCATTCAGAATGTATTGTTTGTTGAGCAATTTATTCCCACTTGCTGCTGGACATTGGGGAAGTCTTGAACAACGTTGATCAATGACACTATTTTTATAGGGTCTATGAAAAAACCCACAGGAAAATTGCACATGGAAAAAACTCCAGTGTCATAAATGCTCACACGGGAATAGTGCTTACACAGAAACATTGCTCACGCAAGATAAGTATGCTTACTATATTAGGGATCGGTATGAAGGACCTACGGCCAGCGAATCAACTCCCGACGCCAGAGGACCGGCACCACTGATAATCCCGATAGATAAGTACACTAACTATACCTAACCTCCTCCCCCCCCCCTCCCTTAGGGTTGCATAAACTTAACCTCCCCCCCTAGTGCCTATCCCTAATCCCCCCGTTTCCGCAGCCTAAAGCTAATCCTCCTGTGGGATGCCTAAACTTAACCTCCCCCCCCTTCGGCGCTTAACTCTAACCCCCCCCCCTTCCCTTGGCAGAACCCCAACCTTCCCAGGGGTGGGTGCCTAACCCCAAGTCCTTCCCCCCGGGAGCCCCTAACCTGAACACGGCGGCTGTCCGTGCCCGCTGCCCGGCTTATCTTCGTTCGATATGCTGGGCGTCGGGCTCCTGGCGTAGGGATAATGATAGGCATCAGAGTTTCGAACCCTATAATTTGTCCCGTCAGGATTGCACAGTTTGGAAGCCGGCGGTTGGCATTTTCGACAGTCTGCTTCCTGACTGCATACCCTATATTATTGCAGAAACCGTATTATAGCAGATAAACAGTATTGAGTTAAATTAGTAAGTTATACATAATTTTTATACTATATCTGTTACATTTGGAATATGTAGTTTGTGTGTGTGTTATAGTGAAATATTTAACGTGTAGTTTATTCAGTTATACGGTGTTCAATGTAGTGTAATTTTAAATAGGAATAAATCTAGGCCACAGACTTATTTGTTTAAATTGTTGTTTTTAATATGTTTAAAGTAGCCTATTATAAGTCCCCTGTCTGTATAATCATTATTAGATTATTTAATGTCGGACCCCCATTTAATCATGGGATCCCGATTCATTCCCGGGTTTGTTTTCAACAGCTAGAAGATTTAAATATGGATAATTACCAGTTTGGTGTAGTTTATTTTTCTCTGCTATTGCAGGGCTCCTCTCTTATTATGGGTTAAAAAAAATATATATATATATATTTATATTAAATAATTGTTATTTCTATTATAGTTTTTCCTTCTGAATAAAGTTTGTTGATAAACAATTCACTTTTATTTCCTGTATTTCCCTTACAAACATTTACACTCAGGAGCATTAAAGCACTCTTCATACACAGGCCACTTTTGTATAGCAATGATTTAATAGATTTATAACTGGTCACGGTCACCGCTGCGGGTTAGCGGCTTGCTCGGCATTCTGAATGCTGACATTGGTAAGGCCGACATAACAGCTGTCGGCCTTACTATAGTCGGCATACACTGTTGACATGGTTTTCGTCAACTTAATAGTATCAAGAACAGTTGTCGACCTGTGGGCTTTTTTCATGTGCGTTTTTTTTCTGGTTATCATTTTTGTAAACTACTATATGTGGTAAATAAATATGTATTTTGTCCAACATGAAGACCCCCTTTCTAACTTTTGGACAAATTGCAATTGAGACTGTTTCTTTTTAGATGCTTGCTGCAAATGAAAGGTGTATGTGGTCAGTGCTGACTAATGGACAGATACACACACACACACACACACACACACACCTATCCTCAATATCAAATAGTCCTGTTTGCCGCACCACAGACTTAGTGACTTGGCCAAGCCTAGTGGCCAGCTATGTGCTTTTTGACAAAATAAGCAACTAATTGGCATCGCTAATGACAAAAGTACAGTGTACAAGTACCCTGAATATGAGGATACAAGTGTATGTATGTGTATATTAAATGATTGGTGAAGTGTTGCCCTCCAAGTTTACACCTGCAGTATTTAATGAAACCTCTAAAAATAAAACATTGAGGTGTTGCCTATAGTACAGTCTAGATGAGTGAAAGCTATAATCTGATTAGTTGCTAAAGGCAGCACTTTACCCCTAGGTGTCAGAAGTTTAAAAGCAGCCACTTGAATTTTAGGTACTACTATATATCTTAAAAGGGAGCATAACACAAGTTTCCTTAATCAAATATGGGACTAAAAATGTGCTTTGGTCTTACAAGTGGATTAAATTGTTTTATGGCACTGTACCTCCTGTCTAAAGTGACGGGAGATCGGTGTACAATATTAAATGGTTTTTAGGTGCCCATGTATATCGCGCCCAAATAGACAGGATTTAGCTGTGTAAATCGGATAAACCAGTCTTAAGTCCTGCTTTGCTTAATTATCGCACATCCCTGCTCGCCTGCCCAGGGGGCTGTAGGCAGAAAGGAGTACTCTCCCAGCTGAATGTGACAGGACGGAGCAACAATTGAATTGCTCTGTTGGGCGCCCGCCACCATCAGCCTCGGGCGAAAACAATTGAATTCCTCCCTATTAGTCTTATGCATTACCATTGCAATTTAAGCATCACAGTAGACCCAGTGGTTCTCAAACTCAGTCCTCAGGACCCCACACAGGTCCCGTTTTCCAGGTCACCCAGCAGGTGCACAGGTGCAGTCATTACTCACTGACACATTTTAAAACATCCACAGGTGGAGCTAATTATTTCACTTGTGATTCTGTGAGGAGACCTGGTAAACAAGACCTGTTTGGGGTCCTGAGGACTGAGTTTGAGAACCTGTGCAGTAGACCTAGCCTTATGTTCTCTTAGCTGTAATGTATACACTATGGGCCTGAGTCAGAGTTGTACACTAATGCCCCACATCTGCATTCATGTACGCAGCTACTGTGCGAAATGCTGCAGATGCTGAAGAATGTATGTGAAGGCCACCTGCGACTTTGCAAATCCAAGCATCTGCATAAAAAGACGCAACATCAGTTGCTGTTCCTTCAATAATCGGACTTCTGAGTAGCCCTATGATCGCGCAGAATAGCCACATGGACTAAGACGCCGGAGCCACTTTCACTGCATATGGGATCGCAGACGCAGGCTACAACACACCCCAAAAAAAATGTTGACACACCTGTGTTCTTTGCCGCTACTACCTGTTACCTCCCCCAAACACTCCCTGACTGCCAATCACACTGCAAGTAAATAGTCGCTGTGAGCGACTATGGTAACGTACCTTGACGCATGCACCGTGCGACTTAGACAAATGCACAGATTGTCGATAATTGCTCAACTGTGTAGACATAGAAATAGCGTACATCTCTGAAGCAGGTCCTTTGTGAAATAGAAGTGCCTAGCTTCAGAGGTGCACATTCTGTGCAATCTAGGGTTTAACAACCAGTAAAAAATAAAAACCATTCAAGATAATTGAGACTAACAAAGACCTGCATCTCTGTTATGCAAAGTGCTAATACTAAAGTGGGATAAATGTGGCTTCTATCTGGACAGCCTGAAACACAAAACAAGATATTCAAAAGGCAATCTCATACAGGAGTTGCTTTAGGCGAACTGGTCTGTGAAGATCACGCTGTGAATGTAGTCATTCTGCAGATTTTTTTTTTTTTTTTTTCAATTAAACACATTCTTCTTGTACAAATAAAAGAGAAAGTAAAGAATTTTACCTTGTGTATATGCTGCATCATCTGATCCAATGCTCGTTTTCCTTGAGTCATTAACTCGATCGTGTGCTAAAACAGGGTCCGTTAAACCAATACCTTCCGACTCTGCAAATGGTAGGAGATTTGTAGGCTCAAAGGTTGGGGATACAACCCCAGGGGAAACTGCAGGAGGTTTATTTGGGGACACTGTTATTTTAAATGTATACTTTGTGTTTGGCTGAGTCACAACAACACGAGGAGAAGTTGCGTTGTTTCCAAGTGCTCGGCTTTTAGGTGGATGATGGTGAATAAAAGCAGGACCCATGCTTACTTGCCCAGAGACATTCCTGGCTGTGGCTGCAGCACCAGGATTGGCTGAAATGAAGAGAGTAGGCTGATTCCTAAGAACCTGGTCATCACCACCAGGAGCTGAAATGTAGACCTTAGGTTGGCTGCGGCCAATCATCTCATCTGTGTTTGGTGGACTTGCAAAGTAAACAGTGGGCTGGTTCCTTGTATGACTGTTTAAAGAAGATGGGTTAGTGGAACTTCGGGAATTTGTGGAACGCAACATTGTTGAATTACTTCTTTGTGGTGGCTCAAGTTTAATTTCAATTTGGTTTTTCCTGGGACCAGTTGAGATATTTTGAATGTTGTACTGGGTGGAGGGTTGGGTGTTACCACCTGATGAATGAAGCACTGGCGCTTGAGGCGTAGTAGGTGAACTAATGGGCATGTACACGTGAGAGGTCTGGTGACCCTGCTGGTTAGATTGGGATGAGGTATGTGACGGAGTATATGAAGAAGGCAGAGTTGCCCAGGGATTGGGCTGTGACGGCTGATAAACTTGTGTGGGAATCTGAGACATCCATCCAGGCTGATGTGGTGTTTGCCGTGGTGTGCCACTTTGAGAAGTAATATAAGGTCTAATATAGATAGAATTTCCATGCGGACTGTTAAGTACAGGCGGTGGTCCACCATGTATGTGCAAAGAAGTAGGGGTATTGCGGTTAGATTGGAGATTTGGACCCAAGGTAACCATGATAGGATTGAACCTGGGTGTTTGTAAGCCTGAAGAGCTTTTGCTGCCTAAATGAAGTCCAAACTGATGGCTGGGGTTTGAAGCATGAATAGCATTCGCCATTCCAAAGACATTAAAATTGGAAGGCACATTAGCGGGTGCAGTCTGCGGCTCTTGTTGATATAGTTCATTGGACTGCCCTCCCTGAAGATGCCCATCACTTATGCTGTGAGTTAAAGTCCTACTGCTTCCATTCATTCTGCTTCCGTCCCTGCCATCATGGTATTGCGACTGCAAATCCAAATTAAGGGACGTCATGTGATTTCTTAAACCAATGGCAGATTCCTCCGAAAGAGACAAGTCCCCTTCACCATACAGGTATTTTGTACTTTCTTGTGATAGGACTGCACAGCAAGCATCCAGATTGTTGTTATTCTAGAAAACAGAATTCGTGATATAGGCATGTTAAAATTTAAATGTATTCCTTCATTACTTTCAACTGCAGGTAACGACGACAAAACAAAACACACAAAAGAATGCACATAAACAGCCACATCCAAAAACGACTGGGCAACCTCCAATCATAACTCATCTCTCTACACAGCTGCCTCAACAGTTCCAGCCTCATACCACTGACAAAGAATATAATAAGCAATATTATCATATTTTCATTTTAATTTATAATTGACAACTATACCCCTTTCGACATACAGCAAAAACCTGGGGCTTTGGCAGTGAACGCGCATCAACCCGGGTATTTGCTATGTTTGAAAAGAAACGACCCAGGTCGAAGTCCAGTGTCCATGAACCTTCGCTGTACCAGGGTTTTCCCTGGGTGGGACCCGGGTCGTCTCTAGTGTGAAAGCATCCAACCTGGGTTTTAAGAAAACTTTGTCAGTGGCTGTTCTGTGCACCTGCAGATGACAACTGCAGGCACCTGGATCATGTGACTGACGAGCAACCAGAGATAGTGGCAGCAGCAACGGACCAGCACCTTAGTATAGGCTGAATTTTTCTAAAGACTATACTCATAATTATCTTCTATTGTAATGTAAAAAATTTATTGGTTTTCAATTAAAAAAAAAAAAAAAAACTGGAAACAAAAACTTTGTAGTCTTTACTCCAAAAATGCAATTTTTATATTAGGTCGTTACTGTGGAAAAAAAAAAAAAAGCGTCTCCTTTAAATCCAGGGCAGACCCGGGTTCAGTGTGAATGCATCCGATCCGGAAATTTCTCGGGTTTTTAGTGTGTTAATGGGGGTCTCAGACTGATTACCCATGTATTTCCCAGGTCTCATGCCTGAAAGGGGTATCATTAACCTTAAATACTGAGAACAGTGTGTGAAGTGACAGGCAACCAACTCCCTACAAAAGAGATACATGGCATTGGCATCTTTCTAAACAAGTTAACCACGCCAACATGCCAAAATATGGGTAGAATATGGAGAATTTTTATCTGTATAATATTGTGGAAACCTCTTCTGTTTTATTTTCATCTTATAAAATGAGAGGCCTTGCAATGATGTTTCCCCTTTGCCCTTGTTTAATATTAAACCACATCCATGTGTCCTCTTGAGAGTTTGACAAAATGATTTCCAAAAGGGTTTTTTTTTTTTTAATGGGAATTGTTATTTGCAGGTATCCGGATGTGCAATGGGGTCAAACATGGTTCCATCATACGCAAATGCTTACATGTATAAGGTGGAGATATTTGCTTTACAGATCCTTATATATATTTTCTAATATTTTAATCTACACAAGGTTCACAGTTGACCTTTATCCTCATATAGAAAGGCACTCAAGGAGGTTTTAGAACTATAATAGCGAATCATAACCGTACCTGAAGTCTGGATAAATTTACGTTTAACATAGATCCATGTCAAATTAACTTCTAGATGTTGTTGTTACTAAATGTACATCTATTTACACATCAGTCTATACTGAGACCTCACATAGAAACACGCTGCTCTACCAGAATAATGGTCATCCAAATCCCTCAGAATGGGACTACCTTATTCCCAGTTGATTACAGTATAAATAATCTGTAGTGACACCAATATGGCCCATGATATGTTATATAATATATTGCTACATTTTATCATCGGGTTTCTTATTGAATTAAAGATTCGGACGCTGACCTTAACCTTCAAAATATTACCATAATGTCCAGTTACACCAGGAGTAAAAATCAGAGAGATAATCGTTTACCTCATTTGTTGTGTACGTCCTTGCGGACTTCGTTATGCAAGCAGAACGGAAAGTCAATTCAAGGAACGTACTGATTTACAGCGGTCAGCCATACGTGCTGCTCTGACCAATGGATTTAGCAGCCAATCAGTTGCACACCATTTTTTTTTCACTGCTGGCCATAACATCTATTCTTAAGTATCATATAAATGATTATATCTCCATACATTTTAGAGGACGTCACAGGTCCATGTCATTTACGCAATATAAAAGAAAATGGATCCATCGCTTAGGAACTAAGGAGTTAAAGAGTCTTTAGGACTCAGCTGCTGCGTGTACTGCCCTTGCATTATGCAATTTGTTTTTTTTATAATTTTTTTTTTCATTTGCATATTTTTTTTGTATATATCTTTTCTTTTACAATGTTTGATTCATTCAGTATGCTAATTAACATTACTTTGTCAATTGGAGAACTGCTTGTATTAAGATTACCTAGCACCACAGCATATTTCTACATTACCATGGTAATGAATGTGAAAGCATGACTACTACATAGCAGCGTGGTAAAAATGTCAGTCATACTTTTGAAGATGGTTTGCTTTCAGCCAATAAAGCGATCTGATTAATTCATGTCTTTAATGTGATGTTAATTGTATTTTTAGCCACTGAGTGTAACGAGACTGGTGGGGTTTCACATGGTGGGGAGCCAGGTGTCAGCATTGTTGCACAAGGTGAAGGGACTATAAGGGGACTCTGTTTCACAAAATTTTGAATACTTGAGAAAAATGTATTAAATATCAAAACATCAGAATAAACTCCTGCACTGCATAGCCTGTTATTTGGAATCAAGTGCTACCTCTCTGCCATGTATGGGTGCACCCTGCCGGGGTACTGTGGAAGGCACAGTAATAGATAAGAAAACACGCCTATACATACAAATAAAAAGGTTTGATAAGAAGCACTAACCTGTTGCATGCACCGAGAAACAACAACTTCAGGCACCTCAGGGAATTTCTGCCGCAGGTCATTTAAAACCTGAAAATCCACTTGCGAGCTTCCTTGGGCCATTCGTATATTGCCTGTGCAGAACTGTTCTTAATAGGACAGTTCTAGGCCTTGGTTGAACCCGACCTCATTTTGTCTTTGCAAGCATTTTCTGTAGAAGAGAATGCAAAATTAATAAGTAAATGGTGCAAGACCGAAGAAAAAAATAAAAATAAAGTTTCACATGCAATGAAACGTGTTATTAAATAATGATACATATGCAACAGTAACTTTACTAAAGTACAGTTATTAAATGTGAAAGGTGACTAAATTTCACAATCAACATACATACTGTATTGGAAGCCCTTAAAATTGTGCCTAAAAGTGACATTATGTGCATATTCTTTTTGGATACTGTCTTCTAGAATCTGGAGGCTGCAGAGTGTACTAGTACCGGGAACTCCTCCCCCAGAAAAACCTGAATGTTTCGTGGCATGGATTTATCAAGGTGGTTGGTTAGTGTCTGACCTTAGGATTCAAGATGCAGCATAAGCTATGGGACTACTGCACTCCAAATTGTGATTCATACACCAAAGTGTTTATTTACAGCATTTGAAATATACAGCAATGTTTTGGGCAGCAAATGCCCTTTCACAAGCAAAACGGCACTTGGCTGCCCAAAACATTGTAGTATATTTTAAATGCGGTTTAATAAACACTTTGGTGTTTGAATCACAACTTGGAGTGCAGTATTCCATAGCTTATTCTGCATCTACTATATCCTGGCACCCTTGATAAAACACTGGAGTGCCCATATCCTCAAGTTATTCATGAAGTAATAACATTGATTGGTGCCAGATAGCACAGGACACCTTCAGAGGTCTTGTGGCGTCCATGCCTCGAGGGGTTAGAGCTGTTCTGGGGGCACAAGGTGTACCTACACAGTATTAGGCAGGTGGTTTTAATGTTATGGCTGATCTCTCTGTCTATATATGTATGTATCTATATATCGCGTTGGAAGTTTAATGGTTCCTGATCACCTGCTGTTACTGCATGGATTAACATCTCTTTAAAAAATGGGATTTTGGTACCTACCGGTAAATCCTTTTCTCTGATTCCACAGGGGACACTGGAGGTGCTTACGCTGGGGTATAGAGGCGTGGATAGCTGGAGCCGGCACTTTAAATAATTTAGAAGTGTGAAGCTCCTCCCCCTCTATTCCCCACAATCCCTTAGTTTAGAAAATGAAGACCGAGAGGAGATGGGAGAACAGCAGGAGTGAAAAGGAGAGAAGATCACACAACAACAAAACCATACAACATATGAAACAAACTGAACAGGCAGGCGAAGAGTGCTGAGGTGGGCGTCCAGTGTCCCCTGTGGAATCAGAGAAAAGGATTTACCAGTAAGTACCAAAATCCCATTTTCTATTTCATCCACTAGGGGACACCCCAAAGTTTTCCCCACGGGCGGGAGCGCTCTGAGGAACCTGCAGAACAAGGCGGCCAAAAACTTGATGCAGAGGCCGCAAATGCATCATACCAGTAAAACATTATAAAAAAAGGTGTACCGATGACCAATTGGCCATACGGCACAATTGTAAGAGGAGGCACACCTCCTAGGTGCCCACGACGCACCCACAGAATGCGTGGAATGAGTCAAAGGATAAAGGAGGCTGACTATCAACATTGAAATAAGCCATCCGTCAGGCTTATTTCAACGATGATAGTCAGCCTCCTTTATCCTTTGTCAGTGTAATCCAATAAGCCAACGGCTGCGTGGATTCTGTTCAACCCTTCCGAACAGCAGCATAGATGAGAAAAAATTACTCCGACTTGTGGAAGGACGCCGTCCGAGTAACAAATGCGGAAAGCTTGAACCACATCAAGAGTAGGAGAAACACCCGAGGCCTCTACCAATAAGGCACCACAATAGGTTGGTTTATGTTGAAAACAGACACCACCTTAGGAAGGAAAGCGGCTACCGTACTGAGTTTCATCCCATCATCATGAAATACAAGGTAAGGCAGCTTATAGGACAGAGCCCCCCATTCCGAAACTCTGCTAGCCGAAGCCAAAGTCAGGAGGAGGACTGTTTCCCAAGGTAATTAACTCAATACCAACCTCCTCAAGAGGTTCAAACATGAAAGACTGAAGAAATAAAAATACCAATTTTAAGTCCCAGGAAGTGTACCGTAGGTGGTACAAAAAGGTGGCTGCACCGTCAAAACCTCTTGAAGAACCGTCTGCACTTCAGGTATGAGGGCCAACTTGCACTGAAAGAAATTGGGAAGAGCAGAAATTCCCAAGCGCAGGCCCGACTCTTATCCGGTTAGGAGAAAAAACAAAAAACAGGAAAACCGAAAAGTCGTAGACAGAAGTCCCCGACCTATACACCAAGTATTAAGAACGCCAGAGGTGATGATAATGCGCAGCCGAAACCAGGTTCCTGGTGCGAAGCATAGAGAGGATAACCAAGTATGGGAAGCCTCTGCGTCTTAAGATATTGCACAAGAGCCACCCCGTTAACACAGCTGCACTAAGTTAGGATGTATGAAAAGATCCTGAAGCAGAAGGCCCGGGCGAAGAGGAAGAGGCCTGGAAAGTCTGTTAGGAGGGACCGAAGGTTTGAGAACCAACTTCACCGAGGCCAGTTCGGAGCCACGAGAAGACAAGACCGACTCGTGATGTATTCTAGAAGACGAGGAATTAAAGAAATCGGCGGAAACAGGTGAACCAGGTTGTAGTTCCACTGAACTGAGAGTGCGTTGACAGCCTCAGACTGTGGGTCCCGGGTTCTTGACACGTATATGCTGGGAGTTGCTGATTCAATCAAGGCGCCATCAAGTCCACCTGAAAACGATCTCATTGATGTACTAATGCGTGGAACACATCTGGATGAAACTTCCCTGCTCCAGGATGGATATTCTGGCACCCTAGGAAATCTGCTTCCACTCCCGAGATGAGTACTGTCAACAGAATTACTGACTCTTGGCCCGCCGGAGAATCTGAGATACTGCCCACATGGCCATGCGACTCGAGTTCCTCCCTGGCAGTTGATGTAAGTGACAGTCGTCGCGTTGTCTGACTGAAATCTTACCGGAAGAGACCTTAGCCACTTGTGCTGCTTCTAACAGAGCATTGTAAAATACTCTAGTACTAACACATTTAAGACCCACCGTCGCTCCTGTGGGGACCAATGACCCTGAAAATGATAGTTGATGACCACTGCTCCCCATACTCGGAGACTGGCGTACATTGTCACTATTAACCAATTCCACACTCCAAATGGGATTGTTCCCACCAGAGGAGAGGAGAGCTACCCTGGTGGTCGGAGCTATCCCCTGTGATAGCTAGCAGGTCTAGCTGGAAACATCGCAAGTGTAATCGTCTGAATTGCAGTGCCTCGAAAGCAGCCACCATCTTCCCCAAGAGATGCAGACAACGAGGCAAGGACACACTCTTCAGTTTGAGGACTAGCTGAACCAGCAACCAGATATCCCGGCCTTGTCCTGCGGAAGGCAAATCCTCTGTATTGCTGTATCCAGAATCATCCCCAGAAACTGGAGTCTCTGGGCCGGACTGATATTAGATTTCTTGAAATTGATTTTCCAACCGTCAGTATTAAAGTCTAATATGTCAGAGAGGTTAACAGGTCATCCAAATAAGGAATTATGTTCACTCCTGACAACCGAAGGTGTGCAATCAGGACATAATCCTTATGAAAATGAGGGAGCTGAAGATAACCCGAACAGCAATGCCCGAAACTGATACTGCATTTTGCAATCTTGCAAAATCACTAAGGCCTAATGCGGTTCCCAAATGGGGACATGGAGATAGGCATCTTTTATATCCAGGTAAATTAGGAACTCCTCTGGTTCAAAATTCGCAAAGACAGAGCAAATTGACTCCATATTGAAATGATACATCTTCAGATACAGGTTTAAGGATTTCAGGTTTAAGATGGACCTGTCTGAACCATCCAGATAGGGCACCACAGAGAGGTTTGAATAAAACCCCATACCTCAAAGATGCACTGGAAACGGAACTAGCACTGCCGATTCTTGCAAAGACTGGATAGCTTCCAGCAGAATCCTGGCCCTGTGTGTATGTATTGGCAGGCTCGTGGTGAAGAACCGATTTGGTTCCAAACTTGTTGAACAGTCTGTAAGCGAGCTCCCACTGCAGAAGATCCCAGGTGGGATGGAAGATTGGCATGCCACCTTGTCTTGCAGCTGTATCAGAGCGACCCTACCTCTGCTGCCTCTTGTGGGAGCACCTCTGGGCCTACCACAAAAGGGCTGTGGTGTACGAACTAAAAGGAAATAGGAACCCGTGTAAGTACTTGTGGGAGCCAATGGCCTGGGATATTCCTTTGTCCAATTCTAGGCCAAAAAGCATATCACCAGTGAACTGTAAACCCTCAACAGCACTTGTGAATACTGCGTCCCCCTGCCACGAACATACCAGAGAACTCTGTGGCCAGAAATGGCAGAAGCGGATATGCGAGCACTGATGTGACCGATATCCCTGAAAGCCTCGCCCAGATAAACTGCTGACTCACGGATGTGTTCTGCTAGAGGACGTAATTCCGCTCTGGAAGCCAGAGTCCAAGCCTCAACTTATACTGTCTGGAAAACAGACATTTTGCCATTGATGGAGTTCTTAAGAACTGAATGTGTATAAATGGTTCATATTACCGTGAACATGAATGAGTAATTTTGTAGTATGCACTCAACCCCCACATGGTCTAATCTCTCTGTGCGTAATCAACTGGACTGCCCAGCATGTAACAGCTTTGGTAACCCAAGTGCTAACAAGTGTAGGTCTAAGTTGAGCTCCCGCTGCAGTATAAATAGATTGCAGTGTTGTCTCCAACTTAAGATCAGAAGGGTTCTTAAGCAACATTGCACCCAGCATAGGAAGCGTTGTATTCTTAGACGAGAAACAGACGCATCAACAGGAGGTGGTGTTTTCTACTTTTCCATCATGGATGACGGCAATGGATAAGGATGGGAAACGAAGGGGAATCTCTTATCTGGTTGTTTCCCGGTCACTGACAGCTGTTGTGAGAAAGGAAAAACAGCCAACCCTTTTATGGCTGGCAATTAATTCATTCAATAGGGTTGCAGGAACTATGTCCTCAGGTAGATTAAGAATCTGCCTGACAGACACAATTAAGGACTCCTTCCCTGTAGAGGTGGATTCCAAATCTTGGTGCGCATTATCGAAAACCTCCTTCAATTCCCCTTCCTCAGTATCCTCATGTGCGAGGAGCTCATAGTCTGACTCCTCTGACTGGAGGTATGTCGTGAGAGGCCGCTTATGAGAAGGCTTTGATAGGAAGCTGTGAATAGCAGTAGCCCCATAACCTATACCAGGCCGTCTAGAGACTCAGCCCTGCCACCCAGGGGGGTTGAGACTTACATGTCCAAGTCTGCTATAACCCCTATGTCAACAGCCCCTGGCGGGGTGGGTGCTGCAGTAATAGAATTATGTAAACAAGCATCCCATAACGTGGAGCCAATTGCATGTGGCTAAGTTTGTTTGTTGTTACACTTGTAACAAACATCTTTAGAAAAGCCTTTGCTTGTCATTTATACAATCCAGCCACACAGACAACTTTATGCAGAAAAGGAGAGACGGTATACATATACAGATATTGATAGTATACAGAAAAAACAGAAAGCTGATGTTGGGAAACAGAGGAGGACAATAACACCACACTTTCCCCACAAATTAAAATTCCCTGCTCACTGTATATACACCCTAGTTGTCTCACAGCCCTCTTTGCCAAGGATTCTGCAGTATAGGGATGGGAGCAGTAAAATTCAGCCTTCTGTAAGTATGCTGCACTCTTCCCGCACAAAGGAGAGATGCAGGCTTGTATTATCAACAAAAAACGGCAGCCCCGCTGTTTTACACAGCCGCTTGCCGCGTAGAGGAGAGAGCCCGCACTGTCTAGGCTCCGCCCCCTTCAAGGGCTGAAAAGATGGCTGCGTCTGTGGTCATTACCTCCCCCTCCGTGCTACACCGCCTGTATCAGCGGGGAAAGGGAGAAGGAGGAAGTCGCTCCAGCGCTCTGCACTACTAGTTAGCCAGTGCAGACATGTGTTAGCGCTGGACAGCGGGCGGGAGCCGGGGGATGCGCAGCTAAGTATTCACTGCGTGTCCCTTTGAAGTCTCTCTCGGCAGTGCAGCCTGTCGGCTTCAGCACACTCTTCTGTGTGTTAGAGATGTGCTGTGGCGATAAGGAGCTGTCAGTGCTTTTAGGATAAGCGCTGTGCACTCCTTCCTGATCCTAGCGATTCAGGGCGCCAGGTACCCAGACCCCACCTTTAGAGAGGTGGCGAAGGGTACCCAATAAGTGTAAAAAGATGCTTTAAAAAAATTTTTACTAAATAAAATAAATTTCAATGTATTGCTGGAGCACAGCAGATTGTGACCAGCTCCAAAGGGCACATTTTCTAAACTGAGGGATTGTGGGGAATAGAGGGGGAGGAGCTTCACACTTCTAAATTATTTAAAGTGCCGGCTCCAGCTATCCACGCCTCTATACCCCAGCGTAAGCACCTCCAGTGTCCCCTAGTGGATGAAAGAGAAACAATGTATTTGCAATCATAGGAATTCTAAACACCGTTACTATCAGACAAGTGCTATTACGTAACTGTAAAAAATATTTCACTATGGGCCATTCTCTTTTTCTCAATTTATGAACAATTATCTGAGAACATTCATTCCCAGAAGCGGTGCACCGCGATGAAAAAAAGTGAGCAGATTTTGCATGAATTGGGTAGAAATGTTATGGTACAAGGGGAAGGTATTTCTCTGAAGTGTGGGAAAGTTAAAGCTCCCCATCGACACCCAAAATCAGAGATGGCTGCATCACACCAGTCGATGACACTTCCATCTTCCATGATTAACCACCATAAGAGAGGGATTGTATTTCTGTTTTATTACTTGTCACTAACTGAATCTTGTAGGATTTGTTCTGGAATAACTGTAGATCTGTAGTGATAAATTAATGTAATCGTGTAAAGTTGATCGCTGAACTTTTATGAAGCAAATGTACTGTAAAAACAAAATTAAAGAAAACAAAAAAGGGGAGTAAAAGAACAAAAAAGAAACTGGGAGAATTCAAGTAATCGTATCAGATTGGACTTCTAATTAACAGTCATTCTAATTATTTGTAGTAGAACACAGGTTCTCTGACTCGGCCCTCAGGACCCCAAACAGTCCATGTTTTCCAGGTCTCCTCACAATCACAAGTGAAATAATTGGCTCCACCTGTGGATCTTTTAAAATGTGTCAGTGAGTAATGACTACACCTGTGCACCTTCTAGGTGACCTGGAAAACGTGAACTGTTTGAGGCCCTTAGGACAGAGTTTGAGAACCACTGTAGTAGAGGATAGTTTTTTCTCTTTGTTTTTCTAGGTTTAACATGGATCACAACAAGATTTTATTGTCTGCCACCAAGAGACTGATGGAAGCGCACTTAAAATTAAAATAAAACTGATTATTATTTCACAAGTCATTTTAATTCTATCTAATAAAGCTTCATAAGTATTTTTGAGGCCAGGAGAAAGATTTGACATTACTTCCTGTATGAGGACCCTCCATGGGACTTTCAGCTCAGAATAACCTAGGTATTGTTGGGCTTTTGTTTCACTGATCTCACCACACTATTAGACAGAAGGTGCTCTTGACAAGTCTTGGGGTGACAAAACGCCAATTTATATGAATCTATACTTATAATTAAATGGTTGTGTCTATATATCATTTATAGTGTTCACTCTAGCTCCGGCGGCAGGCAGGGCGCCGAAGCTAGAGAGGGCAACCTTGTGCGCGCGCCCAAAAAGGGGGCGTGGTCATGAAAAGGGGGCGTGTCTATAAGACGTGTCCCCTTTTCGTCATACTTGGGGGCGTGCCCGGCGCTTACGGACATGCCGGGCAGCCCCCAAGCGCTGCAGAAAGGGAGAATAGACGCCGGGCGTCTATTCTCCGGCGGTGATCGGGTCACCGCATGTTTGTCCACCCGCGGGACACTGCGTCCCGCGGGTGAGAACGGCACCCGCAGGCTGTGAGGGCAGGGCGCTTTTTGCCCTCCTCCTGGAGGGCAGGGTGCTCTTTGCCCTCCAGAAGGAGGGCAGGCGCCGCGCCCCGCTAAAACAGCCTAGCGGGAACGCTAATTTATTTTTGGAGAAATGTACTGCTTGGGACTGTGTATAAATGACAGAAGTTTTTTTTCAGAATTTTTGTTTGTTCGTTCCAGCATCAAGCAAAAACTACAGGATGATTTTGGATTGTGTTTTCAATATTGTATAGCTTAATCACCTAGACAGAATCTGAGGTATGTATCAATACATGACATCAGGGAGAGGAGAAAAAGGAAAAACCAGAGGTTTGACACGTGGATCTCAAGCCAAAAATGACTAGATGTATATAAATATTTTTTTGGGGGACAAATATACTTTTAGGGACTGTTAATGAACTATGGAGACAAAAGTCCAAATGGATATGATAGAGAAAATATACATATACACAAATACACACAGCGCAGGTAACATAAGTATTGAAGACATCAACATATTTACATCAAATGTCATCATCAACCCATACAATACATACATGCAAAGAAATCAAACCAAAGATATCCATAAAGTTATGTGTAATAATGTAAAATGACACAGGGAAAAAGTATTGAACACATGAAGAAAGGGAGGTGCAAAAAGGCATGGAAAGCCAAGACACCTGCTGAAATCTATCAGTAATTAGAAAGCAATCCTGCCCCTTGTCAGTGCAAAATAATATAAGCTGGTGAGCACTGTTGGGGACATAACCCGGAAGTGAAAAGATCATCATTTCACCATAAATCATCCACGCCTAGGTGCTCCACGCAAGATTTCTGACAGAGGAGTGAAAAGAATCACCACAAGAGTTGTCCTGGAGCCAAGAACCACTTGTGGAGAGATTCAGAGAGACCAGAAATTAGCAAGTACAATTGGTTCAAGAAAACAATAAGTAATGCACTCAAGCGCTATGGCCTGTATGCACTCTCACCATGCAAGACAACTGCTGAAGAAAAAGCATGC
The DNA here is from genome assembly GCA_031769625.1 of Taudactylus pleione. NCBI lineage: Eukaryota > Metazoa > Chordata > Amphibia > Anura > Myobatrachidae > Taudactylus > Taudactylus pleione. The sequence continues at coordinate 25,704,792 of JAUIMM010000006.1, forward strand.
TGAAGCTTGTTTAAAGTTTGCTGCACAACATTTGGACAAGCCTGTGAAATACTGGGAGAATATAGCCTGGTCAGATGAGACCAAAATCGAACTCTTTGGATGCCATAATACACACCACGTTTGGAGGAGAAATGGCACTGCACATCACCCCAAAAACACCATACCAGTGGTTCCCAAACCTTTTTGAATCACGGCACCCCAGTGTATCAGCATTGTTTTCACAGCACCCCTAAGCCGAATTTTTGTTATTGAGAGATTCAGAATAAATATGTAGTTAAGTGAAGTAAATTGTGTTTACCTGTCATCCTTAGGTTCAGTTATGTGGTGGTGGACAGGTTTGCGCTTCTATTTGTCCACATATTTACATTACATTGACTATAAATAATTTGATTTGGTGCTGGACCACCAACCTGAGGCATCCCTGCAAGTGTCCCGAGGCATCCCAGGGTGCTGCAGCGCACAGTTTGGGAACCACTGCACCATACCAACAGTGAAGTTGGAGGTGGGGACATCATGGTGTGGGGCTGTTTTTCAGCATACTTCATATGATTGAAGGATGAATGGATGAATATTCTTGATAAAAATCTGCTCCCATCTACCAGGATGCTGGAGATGAAATGAGGGTGGACATTTCAGCACTACAATGATCCCAAACACACAGCCAAGGACACCTTTCAATTGGTTTCAGGGAAAGAAAATAAAGCTGCTAGAATTGCCCAGCCAATCACCTGACTTGATTCAAATTGAAAATCTATGGAAAGAACTAAAGATCTGAGTTCACAGAAGAGGCCCACAGAACCTTCAAGATTTGATGACGGTGTTGAAGAATGGGCCAAAATCACACCTGAGCAATGCATGCGACTAGTTTATCCATACAGGAGGTGACTTGAAGCTATCATTACCAACAAAAGGCTTTTGTACGAACTATGAAATACATTTCAGTAAGCGTGTTCAATACTTTTTCCCTATGCCATTTCACATTATTACACATAACTTGATTTATGGACATCTATGGTTTGATTTCTTTGCATGCGTGGATTGCACGGGTTGTTGCTGACATTTGGTGAAAATTTGATTACAATAGCCCAATTACAAAGATATTTAAATAGAAAAAAGAAAAATGTTGATGTGTTCAATACTTATTTTAGTGTGTGTGTGTGTGTGTGTGTGTGTGTCAAGACAAATACTACATTTCATAGTCACTGCTCATGTTACTTGCAACCTTTCAGTAGCCCCAAGCATTTTTGTGTGATAATCCCTGAAGTAAAAACTGCAAATATTGTTTCCAAAGACATTTTGTGATCAATGTCTGCAATATAAAATATACATCACAATATTAGATGCCACTAATGTCTTAATAAAATTAATTCTGCTGAGCAATAACAGACATCCACGCGAGTGAAGCTGCGGGCAAACGCTAGTAACACATAATCCTTTCTTCTGAAGAAAAGCCTGGAAAGTGCCCTCTATTTATTCTGAATAGTCCACAATTCATACATTTAGGCAGACAAGCAAAGTGAACAAAAATTTAAAACAAAATAGACTAAAAATTATAGAGTATGAATAAACAAACCCTAAAATTAAAAGTATTACTTGTACATGCATGTCAATCATTGCTTTTAGACTTGTATAATAACGTGACTTGTATAAACATTTTTCTTAATGTACAACAAATAAATACACACACACCTAAAATTAGAAGTTAAAGCACTAGAACGGAAATCTGCAATTCAGCTTAGTTGCCAAAGAACAGACATCGCTTAAACTCCTCTGAAACTGTACGGGTAGTTTGAGATGTACAAGTAGTTTGGGAATGAAGCCAAGCACATAACAAATGAGCATTTCACACCAACAATATTTAGGTTACAGAAGTTACCTCAAGTGCCCTTGCAGTCTTTCAGAACTGTGCCCTCACCGCATCTTCTGTAGAAAAAAACCAAACACAAATTAAAGCTTTATCATCTGCATTCCAAGCAAATATATTAACAGTAGTAATTCCACAACACACAGTCACATAGTGTACCTTAATTCAGCCGCACAAGGGTGTAAAAAAAAAAAAAAAAAAAAAAGGTCTTATCCAATTTGAAAAACCCACCCCTAACAGATTTATATCTTACTAGCTATTGCCCACAGCTTCGCCCACAATGAAAACAGCTTCTAACATGTTTTTATTTACTTAGAGGTGTTCTAGTTGCATTGCTTTGCATAGGGGTCCCTTTCGGGGAGTGGCCCAAGTGACCTGCAGTGCTATACAGACTGGTGGCAGCAGCAGCACCTTCACCCACCACTCACACCAATATCACTGTGTGTCCTGTGCACAGACTGCTATGTACCCTATCCTATTCACTTACCACTCACACCAATGTCACTGTGTGTCCTGTGCACAGACTGCTATGTACCCTATCCTATTCACTTACCACTCACACCAATGTCACTGTGTGTCCTATGCACAGACTGCTATGTAGCCTATCCTATTCACCTACCACTCACACCAATGTCACTGTGTGTCCTGTGCACAGACTGCTATGTAGCCTGTCCTATTCACCTACCACTCACACCAATGTCACTGTGTGTAATGTGCACAGACTGCTATGTAGCCTATCCTATTCACCTACCACTCACACCAATGTCACTGTGTGTCCTGTGTACAGACTGCTATGTACCCTATCCTATTCACCTACCAGTCACACCAATGTCACTGTGTGTCCTGTGTACAAACTGCTATGTAGCCTATCCTATTCACCTACCACTCACACCAATGTCACTGTGTGTCCTGTGTACAAACTGCTATGTAGCCTATCCTATTCACCCACCACTCACACCAATGTCACTGTGTGTCCTGTGTCCTAGACTGCTATGTAGCCTATCCTATTCACCTACCACTCACACCAATGTCACTGTGTGTCCTGTGCACAGACTGCTATGGAGCCTGTCCTATTCACCTACCACTCACACCAATGTCACTGTGTGTCCTGTGCACAGACTGCTATGGAGCCTGTCCTATTCACCTACCACTCACACCAATGTCACTGTGTGTCCTGTGCACAGACTGCTATGTACCCTATCCTATTCACCTACCACTCACACCAATCTCACTGTGTGTCCTGTGCACAGACTGCTATGGAGCCTATCCTATTCCAGTGAACGTGTGCCCAAAGAACCTCCCCCCACCCTTTACCAGCCACGTAAATGGCACACCTATGTCTTGCATTGATAATATCAATTTTATTTTTGTTATAGCTCAGCTTTAACCACTTAACTGATTATTTTATTCCCCAGTAAGACGCTCAGATTTTTTAATTATTTAATTAGGTTTAAAAATTATGTTTAATAGGTTTAAAAATAAAATCAAATCATATATTTATCTAGGGGATTTTACAACCCCCATCCCTATCTATAGGCCTCCATTATAAAAACTTCCCACCCCCTATAGGCAATATACTGCCCAGGGATCATAAATCCTAATAATAATACTCCCCACACCCACTAGTTATGAAAACAAATACCTGTTTTCTAAACCAACCATCCCCCCTGTAAAAAGACCATATTTCTTTGCCTCCCCTCCACCTACCCTGCGACTCATTTTTTAAAATTATTTTTCCCCTCCCCCACTGCTGCTAGATACACCCCCCTTGCTTATCCCACCAAGCCCATGGGCATACACCACCCCTCCCCCATATGTAGAGAGCAGCCGCGTGTCAGGGTGGACGGATGATCAGTCCCCCTTGCTGAAGCTGATCTCTGCACTTGTAGAGATCAGCCAAATAGTGCTTGGAGGGGAACCAAGTTCCCCTCCTCGCACTGTGCACGGTATTCCGCCCCACGTTTCCAGAAGGAATGTAGGGGGGTCCGGGGAGTCAGAGGAGATCCGTTCTGCACAAGTGCAGAACAGATCTCCTCTGCAAAAGCTGGAGGAAACAGCAGGGTGGCGTGGTCGCATGTGATGCGATGTTGCCAGCTGAAGCACTGCGGGCTAAGGTCGCATCACATGCGACGCCGCCAGTTAAACTTGATGGATGGAGATGAAACAAAGTGCAGGTTATTTTTAGGAATTTCCACTACAAAATGATGCAGTTTTTATGAAAATCAGTTCAGTAGCTTCTGCGCCAATTAAATTGTCCTGAAAGAAAGCCATGTATGTATTAAATTGAAGTTATATCTATAAGAAGCATTTGTAACATCACATTTATATGACAAAAAAAAGGACACGAAGCAATGTATAATCATGTAAATGAGGCAGATAAAAAAAAAAAAAGAACACACAGGCACACAGAAAATGAGTAGAACAACAACCAGAATCTAGAAACTGAAACAGCAGGCACCAAGAATATTACAATGATACAATCCACCCATATTATGTGAAAGCAAATGTAAGGGAGATAAACCTATTGAAGTGTGTAAACCTCCTATATCCCCTAATATTGGAAATCAAAAAAGTGTTGCAAGCAATAATACAAAAACCCAAAGGCACCAATCAATCCCGCACCAAGCGAGCTGGGGCCAACATTGTGTCTAAAGTACAAATGAGGATCACACAGAGATATGAGTTACACCCCAGAACAACACTAGATAGACTAAATAACAATTGGAGTGGATTAACTATCCCGATTCCAACGGATAGACAACAGCCAACATCAGGCAAAACTACAGTTAGATACTTAAAATCTGATATAAGCAATACAACTAGTGTTCATTTTAGCACCTTGCACCTGTCACAACCTGTGCAGTTACTTTTTCCTGCCTGGGGTGTCGCTCCCTGCTCTGGTCTTCTAGCACACTCTAGTCTGTATCTTAGCAGGTTGTTGCATCAGCCGAGTGCGCAAGAAGCACCAGAGCAGAGATCGATACCCCAGGCAGGAAAGAGGAACTGCATGGGTTGTGACAGGTGCAGGGTGCTAGAATGAACACTACAAGTGTTATGCTATGGACGGATGAATAAAAAACAAAGGAGATGTGCAACAACCCTACACTAAAGAGAAACTCGCCCTCCACCCTGTATACCAAACCCCAACCTCGGCATATCTTAAGCTGGGTAAACACTGGAGCAACCAGCAATCGGTTCAATGTTCAAAAGCGATATGCCTCCACCCTGGACTTAGCATGACTGCCAGTACACATTACTTGATTTACTGAATGATCACTTTTTTCATCCTTCATTAGTATGTATGGCGCTTCATGCAACATCATGTGATTGGCCATGCAGCACGGCCGATCACACGATATTGCACACGACTAGAGGAGTGGACAAATTGGGCATACATGCTGCACTAATGTTCCCACTAGTCTGTTTTAGCGGGGCTCTGCGATCTGCACTATTTTAATAGGGCAAAATGCGCCCTGCCCTTTTAGCGGCGCCCTGCTGTGTATTACCCACCCGCGAGTCACAGTGTCCCGCGGGTTGGGGAAGATGCGGTAACCGATCACCACCGAGTGAATAGACGCCATGCGCATGACATCTATTGACCGTCAGGGGAGAGCTTGGGGGAAGCCCAGCACCTCCGTAATGCTGGGCATTACCCCCTGGTAACATGACCTGGAGGCGTGTCACAGGTACACGCGCCTCATTGCTCAGCCACAACCCCCTTCTCGAGCAAGTGCACTTTCGGGGGGCGCAGAGGATACCCTACCCGCGAGTTTGCATCCTGCTCGCATTCTAGCAAAAACACTATGCACAATATGCCCAATTTTTCATTATGATTTTGCCAATACCGCTCCAGCCTGTACCCAGCTCCCAAACAAGCAACAATCTCCCTACTCTACCTAGTCAAAACCTCCCCCAACCTCCTCTAAACATGCTAAAAAAAATAAATAAAAAACAGAAGACAGAAAACACACACACACTGGCTGATACTTGATAGAGCTGTTCGATTATAGTTATCGAACACAAAAAAAAAAAAAAAAAAAAGGTACAGATAAAACATCAGAAGGTTACACAGTCCAGGCCCCTTAGCAAGCTCCACCAGGCTCTCAAGGGATAACAAAATAAAAAACAGAAATGAAAAATAAAATAACAGACCAGCAAGACTAGGGAAACACTCAGGAATAAACCAACAGAGCAAACACATAATGGCTGTGCAAATATCAAATATATAAGTACAATTACATTATGTAGAGAGGGGGGGTTTGGGTGGAGAAGGTACCAGGCAGGCTGGGTGGGCTACACACACACACACACGATGCATTTTGTCATATTAACTAGTTATACAATCTTGATCTTCAATTCCAATTTGCCCTCATATTTAGATAGACTGAACCGGTTGTGCTTCTGCAGAATTGCTTCCAAAAATCATTGATGTTAGCAGGAAGATGCCAAAAATGCACTACACTGGATATTTCACTTGTTCTAACTATTGAAGTTCAGACACACATCAGTTATGTAGAGTTCACTCATAAAAAGGTCTGTAACTGTGCAACACTGAAACCAGCCGCAAATAATATATTTATTTTCTTTCTTCCATTCTGTAACGAGATGGGTGTGTAAGGGGTGTAGCCTACCCTTCGCATTCAAACTGAGCTTAGCATTGCTTGCGTGGTATTATTTCAGCATGCACGTATTTTCTCCTTCATCCACCAGGGGACACTGGAGCCTCAGTACAATGGGGTATAGAAGTGTGTTAACTGGGAGCTGGCACCTTTAAATAAAAAACTACTGGTAGCTAGCTCCCCCCCCTCTATACACCCCCAGGTCAGTCTAAAAAATGTGCCCTGGGAGCTGGACGTAAGCCTCCTTAGGGCTCCGGAAATATACTGTACAGCATTGAGGACAGACAGGCAGCCTACTGCCCCTGCCTGTCTGCGCCGAGGGAGCTGCCGGGGAGATCCTCACCGCTGCTGCATGCGGTTTGCGCTGAGGTCTCCTGCTACAGAGACCTCAATCTCTAGGGTACCCAAAGACGCGCTGCATGCAGTGCAAGTCACGGGACCCAGTAGCATATGCCTGCCGCCGGCAGCACAGGCAGGGTGAAGGTTAGTGTTCCCTGGCTCCCTGGTTAGCAGAGGAGCCAGGACATTATTTAGGCGGGCATTCACAGTGCGCTCCGCTAGCGCTGAGAGCGCCATATACGGGGGGGGTGGAGCCTAAGTTTCCCTTCTGCTCCTGCCTCCCAGCAGCCTCAGCGCTTCCAGAAGGACGCTGGTGGCCATTTTATACACGCACTACAGGGTGGAGAGAGAGCTGTGCAGGAGTCAAGCTAGTACTCTGTATCAGCACTTGCATTTTTTATTCTTGTTATCAGCACTATTCGGTTAGCACTGCAAACATTATAGTTCATCTCCCTCTGTGCCCCTTTCAGATCTCTGTGTGGTATGATTGAAAAATCTGTTATTGCATTACTGTCCTTTTCTCTGTGTGTGTGGGTGTGGCGTCTGTACTAGAGACATGTCTACCAAGGGGTCTAAAGCTGCACAGAAGTCTTTCATGCAAGACTTGTGGTGAAAAATTCACACAGGGACAATCTAATGCTTCCTTACTCTGTGATAAATGTGTGTCTTTACCTCAAGATACTAATATTGAAGTCCAGCCTAGGTGGTTTGAACAATTGACTGCAGTTATATCAAATCTGTCATCAGAGCTGGGATCAGCTCGTAAGGACAGGGAGAGGCTGAGACAAACAGCAGCTGAACCAGATTGGGCTCGCTCTCTGGCCAGATCTGTTGAGGGACTTACAAAAGCAATGTCCCAGGCCCCATCTGCTGCTTCTTCTACTGGTCAAGTCCTTAGTAAGGGATTGATTCATAATCCCTTACACTGGGATGAGTCAGATGAGGAGTTGCAGGACAGTGAAGAGGGCGAGGTTCAGGAAGAGGAAACTTACATTCCTGAAGACCCCAAACCTGCATCTCAGGGCGTGGATGCTTTAATTTCAGCAGTACACCAGATGTTGCATGTAGAGGATTTAGAGGTTACTGAAAAACCATCTATTTTTGGTAAAAGATTTAAACAGTCTGTTACCTTTCCAGCATCAGAAGAGCTGGATGAGATTCTTTTTTCCGCATGGAAACACCCAGACAAAAAATTTCAAATTTCTAAGAAATATCTGTCTTATTACCCTTTCCCACCTGACAGTAGGAGATTATGTGAAACTCCTCCAGCAGTGGACCCGTCAGTAGCCCGTCTTTCCAAGAAAAAGGTGCTTCCGGTGCCTGGCGCGGTTTCCCTAAAGGAAACCTCGGATAGGAAGATGGAACACACTGAAATACTTGTATACAGTTGCAGGGGTTTTGATGCGTCCAGCGTCAAGGGTTTTATTCCAGCCTATTTGTGGTGCCCAAGCCAGACGGCTCCATGAGACCCATACTCAATCTCAAGGATTTAAACCCTCATCTTCGAGTTTTCAAATTCAAGATGGAATCTCTCCAAACCGTTATAGCGGGTGTCGACAGGAACGAGTTTCTGGTGTCCTTAGACATAAAGGACGCTTATCTCCACATCCCAATCTGGCCCCCCCATCAGGCCTTTCTTCGCTTTGCGGTCCTAGATTCGCATTTTCAATTCCAGGCCCTACCTTTCGGACTTTCGTCAGCTCCAAGAGTCTTCACAAAAGTTATGGCGGCAATGATGGCCCTACTGCATGGTCAGGTAGTCGTCATTGTTCCATACTTAGACAATCTATTGATAAAGGCCTCTTCGGAAGCTCGGCTGTTAAGGGACATTCGCTTAACTCAGAGCACCACCCTGCAACATGGTTGGATACTAAATTTCAAAAAGTCCTCCCTGATCCCCACACAGCGTTTACTATTCCTGGGAATGATACTGGACACAGTGCAGCAAAGAGCAAAGAATTTTCCTGCCTCAAGACAAAGCTGCCTCCATTCAGTATATGGTGCGCCTGGTCTTACAGCGCCGAGTAGATGGTGGCGGCCTTCGAGGCGATTCAGTATGGAAGATTTCATGCCCATCCTTTTCAACTGGATCTCCTCTCCCAGTGGTCAGGATCCCACCTTTTTCTCCATCAGAGAGTTCTCCTGGCGCCTCAGACTCGAACATCTCTCTTTTGGTGGCTGAACCTTTCCCACCTGTTGGCGGGGAAAAGGTTTGCAGTGTGGGATTGGACCCTCCTCACCACGGACACAAGTCTGGGGGGCTGGGGAGCAGTGATTCTGGGAAAGCATTTTCAGGGGCACTGGACGCAGCAGGAAGCCAGATTGCCCATAAATATCCTAGAGTTGAGAGCGGTATTTTATGCTCTCCAGCTGGTGCATCCGCTGCTGGAGGGGCAGGCAATCAGAGTCCTGCAGTGGCGTATATAAACAGGCAGGGCGGCACAAAAAGCAGAGCCGCCATGAGGGAGGTAACAAGGATTCTGCTTTGGGCAGAGGAATTCGCAGTAGCGATTTCTGCGATCTTCATCACAGGAGTAGAAAACTGGGAGGCCGACTACCTCAGTCGGCAGGACGTTCATCCAGGGGAATGGTCACTCAATCCTCAGGTGTTCCAGCAACTAACTCTGAGGTGGGGCTGTCCTCAAGCCGACCTTATGGCGTCAAGGTTAATCCACCAACTACCAGTTTACTACTCCAGAACAAGGGATCTATGGGCTGCTGCAGTGGACGCACTGATGGCTCCGTGGAAGTTTCATTACATTTATCTATTCCCTCCGTTTCCGCTCATTCCGCGTCTGCTTCAAAGAATCAAGCGGGAAGGGATCAAGGTGCTTCTGATAGCACCAGATTGGCCCAGACGAGCGTGGTACTCCCAGATACAGAATCTGTTAATAGACGAGCCGTAGCCACTGCCTCTTCAGGACGACCTCCTTCGTCAGGGCCCATTTGTTTATCGCGACTTAAGGCGGCTTCGTTTAACGGCCTGGCTATCGAAAGGGCCATCCTCAGAAAGAAGGGTATTCAGTCTAGTGTCATTCCCACAATGATTCGGGCTAGGAAAGAAGTCACTTCTCAACATTACTACTGCATATGGAAGACATATGTGGCTTGGTGTGAGAGACGTAATTCTCCTTCAATCTTTAAGGTATAACGTCTCCTTCTTTTTCTTCAGGCTGGTCTCACAGCAGGCCTTCGTCTGGGTTCATTAAAGGTACAGGTATCCGCGTTGTCCATTTTCTTTCAGAGGAAATTGGCTTTGCTTCCGGATATACAGACTTTTCTCCAGGGAGTTGTGAGGATTCAACCCCCCCTTTGTGCCTCCCACAGCACCATGGGATTTGGATTTGGTGTTGGCCTTCCTCCAGTCTGATACCTTTGAGCCATTACAGAGAGTGGAGATAAAGTACTTAACCTGGAAGGTGGTTCTGTTGTTGGCTCTCGCTTCCGCAAGGCGTGTGTCAGAACTCAGTGCTTTATCCTGCCATCCTCCTTATCTTATTTTCCATGAGGATAGGGCGGAGCTGCGTACTCAAAGGGCTTTTCTTCCCAAAGTGGTGACAGCTTTTCATATAAACCAGCCTATCGTGGTTCCGGTGTTTAAGGCTGACTCTTCTAATTGAAACTCCTTGGATGTAGTCAGAGCACTTCGGATTTACGTTGACAGGACTGCCTCCCTCCGTAAATCGGAAGCTTTGTTTATTCGGTTTGATGTGGCCCGTTCAGGTTGGCCGGCCTCCAAACAGACCATTTCTAGATGGATTCGCTTCACTATCAGACAAGCATACGTGGCGGCTTCCAAACAACCACCGGGTCCTATTACGGCGCATTCTACGCGCTCGGTAGATCCTTCATGGGCGGCTGCTCGCGGGGTTTCCTTAAACCAGCTTTGTACAGCAGCCACTTGGTCAGGCACGCATACCTTCCTACGATTCTATCGTTTTGATACTTTTGCGGCCTCCGCTTCGGAGTTTGGCCATGCGGTCTTGCAGGGCACTCAGCGCTCTCCCACCCGGGATGTAAGCTCTGGGACTTCCCCATTGTACTGAGGCTCCAGTGTCCCCTGGTGGATGAAGGAGAAAATAGGATTTTGGTCCTTACCAATAAATCCCTTTCTCCGATTCCACAGGGGACACTGGACACCCACCCTACGTTGTTCTGCCTGCATTGTTACTGTTTTTACAGGTTCAGACGCTAGTTTGCGTTTAATGTTGTCTGACTGACCTCTTCTTGTTTTCATGTATATGTGGTTTTCTTATGTATATGTTATTAATGTAGCTTTTCTATCACCTTCTCCTTACTTTCCAGCTCCCCTCGGGCACAGTTGTTTTTAGACTGACCTGGGGGTGGGGGGTGGGGGGGAGGTTATTCCGCAAATGGATTGTGAAGTCTCTTTGCTAGTTTATGTACCACTACCTGCCAAAAGCAGGAAGACATGGAGCTCAGTCACTACCTCCTGGGTAAAGGAATGAAGCATAGCCAATAATTAAAGAGTGAAATGAAAGTGACTTATAGGAGCCTGTCATTTGCAAAGTTGTGAATCCCTTGTTTGCACAGTTGCAAAATTTTTGTGTTGTGCATTTTTAATCTACTGTAATTGCTTAGGTGATTTAATGAACCTACATTCAGATACAAAGGCTGCCATGGGTGATGCTTAAGGCAGACCAGTTGGTTAAACAATAACTATCCCTTTAAATGGAATCAGTATGATTTACCGCCAGCCAGTTCAAATCCCGACAGCGGCAGCCCGACAGGGGTGAAAATCCTGATCGTCAAAGGTAAGTATTCACTAACCTAATTCTACCCTCTAACCCTCCCTTAGGGGTACCTAATCCTAACCCCTCTTCCCCGCAGCCTAAACCTAAGTCCCCCGGGGGGGTGCCTAACCCTAACCTCCGCCGGGGATGCCTAAGCCTAACCGCCCGTCCCCTAGCCTAACTCTAACCTCCCGGAGGGGGAGGTTAGGTTTAGGCTAGCTCTGATGAGACTATGCATATTTGCACCAAATCTAAACACTTAACTTCATGAAGTTCAAGATCTTCAGGCCAAGCAACATTAACTAGAGAGCAAAAGGAACGATGAATAAAAAAAAAAAAAACCCTGGCTGTTTGTAAGCTTACAAACCATAATTAATTGCTCAGAGTTTAATGGTGCATACACACTGTCAGATTTTTCCTTCAGATCTGAACGATAACGATTTAAAAATCGTTCAGTCGTTCATATGTGAAGGAAAATCTGAACGATGAACGATGCGCGTTCCAGTTTGTCATATAACGATATCGGACATCTGATGTGTTTGCAGTCAGACTTGGACGATTCCATTCATTTTAATGCAGTCAAAAATCGTTCAAAACTTTGGTAAAATCGTTCATCTGACAAATCTGACCGTGTGTATGCTCCATAAGCTACAAATATTGCCAGTGACACAAGGAGCAGTATTTTGTAAAATAGGTAATATTTTCGCTTGCAGGAAAGCCATGAGACTTTTAAACAAAAGGTATTAAGAAGTTAAGAATGCAATGGACTTGCGTCATTATTTCATACATCTTTACAAACTATCTGCTGATTACCTGAACTGTGAAGTGAATGACAGCTAGAGTTCCCTCAACAGGACAAGTGACAACTTCCTTCCCATAAGCTTAAAATTTCACAGACACCCATCTGCCAGTGAGAACCCGTCGGTATACTTACTACTGCAACCAATCAGATTCTACTTATTTATCTAGCACCTTCAAGAAAATAGTAGCGAGAATCGGATTGTTTGCTATGGGCAACAACTCCACTTTTAAAAGCCTGCACTAGTAAATATACCCCCAGATCTTTCATGTAAAATCCAGACTCCCACAAACGCACACTTTTTAAAAATATGAAAACAAATCGAAGAAATAAATATTTTAACATTTTATTTTTGTGTTGGCAAGAACACAACTGCTCACAGAAAGCAAGCAGAAAGGTCTGAACAGTTGCAACTGGCTCTGCACTACAGAAGCTCAAACTACAGCTAGGATAACCAACTATGCCCTACTGCAGTGGTGGCCAACCTGTGGCTCTTCTGTTCTGATGTGGTTCCCATGCCAGCTCTCCTGACTGACAATGACTGCCTCCTATGATATGCGTGAAGCTGTTCAGAGGCTCGTCCTTTGTTGCAGCAGTCTGCTCCACTCCAAAGGCATGGGCAATGTGGTGATGTCACGCCACAAACAGGTGGCGGAACTCAACTTGTGACAGGGTAAGAGCTGTGGGGTTTTTTATTTTAATTTAGTGAAATGTGGGGTTGCTGGAGTGGCCCGTGAAGTGGGATGGAGTGTGGGGGAAAGTGGCTGGAATGTAGTGGCCTGTAAAAGGTTCAAAAAAGGGAATACTGGAGAAGAGAGGACCAAATCCAAATCCCATGGGGCCGTTGGAGGTACAAACGGAGGTTGTAACCCGACAACCCCTTGAAGAAATGTTTGGACATCCGGCAATAATTCTAGTTTCTTCTGAAAGAAAATTGACAGAGCCGATATTTGAACCTTCAAAGATCCCAGACGAAAACCTGCTGATAAACCAGCCTGTAAAAAAAGCAGCAGCCTGGCTAAGTTGAATTCTGACGGTGGCGCACCCTTGCGTTCACACCAAGAGACATACGCCTTCCATATACGAGGATAGTGCTTTGAGGTAACTTCCTTTCTAGCCCTTAACATAGTAGGAATCACCCTGGAAGGGATACCCTTTCTTCTTAAGATAGCCCTTTCAACAGCCACGCCATCAAACGAAGCCACTTTAAGTCCCAAGGAGTTGTTAGAGCATCCACTGCCACCGCCTGTGAATCTCTTGTCCGTGAGCAGTAAAGTGGCAGTTGATGGTTCAACCTCGACGCCATGAGATCTACCTGAGGGAGACCCCAACGCTGAATCAGTTGTTGTAAGACCTGTGGATTGAGCATCCATTCTCCCGGATGAATGTTGTCGAATCAGGTAGTTAGCCTCCCAATTTTCTATGCCTGGGATGAAAATTGCTGAAATCGCTACAGCAAATTCCTCTGCCCAGAGAAGAATGCAGCTTACCTCCCTCATGGCGGACCGACTCTTGGTGCCGCCTTGTCTGTTGATGTACGCCACAGGCGTGGCGTTGTTGGAATGCACTCGGATGGGACAGCCCTTCAACAGAGGATGTGCTACCTGAAGAGCATAGAACACGGCGCTTAGCTCCAGAATGTTTATGGGGAGTACCGCCTCCAGTCGAGTACAGCGGCCCTGAAAGTGTCTTCCCCGAGTCACTGCTCCCCATCCTCTCAGGCTGGCGTCTGTGGTGAGGAGAATCCATTCCCACACTGCAAACCGCTTGACTGCCAATAGGTGAGAGGAGTTCAGCCACCAAAGGAGAGATGTTCGAGTCCTGGGTGACAGTTGAACTCGCTGGTGAAGAAAAAGGTGGGACCCTGACCACAGAGAGGAGGTCCAGTTGGAATGGACGGGCATGGAACCTCCCGTATTGGATGGACTCAAAGGTCGCAACCATCTTCCCCAGAAGGCGAATACACAGGTGAACTGACACCCTGCGATGACGCAGTATCAATCGCACCATGTGTTGGATGAAGGTGGCCTTTTCCCGAGTAAGAAATACCTTCTGCTCCACCGTGTCCAAAATCATTCCTAGGAAAGGCAGAGGCTGAGTAGGCTGTAGATGAGATTGTTGGTAACTCAGGATCCATCCGTGTTGTAACAGAAGACTCTGTGTTACCCTGATGTCCTGCAGTAATTGAGTGACTGACGGAGCCTTGAGAAGCAGGTCATCCAAGTACGGGACGCTAGTAACCCCTTGAATCCGAAGAAGGGCCATCATTACTGCCATGGCCTTCGTGAACACTCTTGGTGCTGATGAAAGACCGAAAAGTAAGGCCTGAAATTGAAAATGAGAGCCCCGCACTGCGAACTGAAGGAATGCCGGATGAGGAGGCCAAATGGGAATGTGGAGATAGGCATCCTTTATGTCCAAGGATACGAGAAACTCGTCCCGCTCGAGCCCTGCAATGACAGACTCCATTTTGAACTTGAAGGTCCGCAAATAAGGATTGAGATGTTTCAAGTTCAGAATGGGCCTCACTGAGCCATCCGGCTTGGGAACTACAAACAAGCTGGTATTAAAGCCTTGACCCTGCTGATGGATAGGGATATGCACTATTACTCAAGAAGACATTAGCTTTTCTATTGCTGCCTGTATTACAACCCGTTTGTCCGCTGATGCCGTCAAACCGGTTGTGAAAAAACGAGGAGGTGGTTGGATCTGAAAATCCAACTTCAACCCCTGAATAATGATGTCCCGGACCCACGCGTCGTGGCAAGACTTGATCCAAACAGGAGAGAAGGGAGCACGTCATGCCGGAGGCTTAACTGAAGACTTATCCTGCTGGGAGGAGGATGTAGTGGGTCTACCCCTGCCTCTGGAACCACGGGAAAAAGCGGGAGCTCCTCTGCCACGACCCCTGAATCTCCCTGGGATACGAAAGGACCGAAAGGACGGTCCAGCAAAGGGTTTCCTAGGAGGAGGAGAAGCAGATGGAAGATAAGTGGACTTACCACCTGTGGCTTGAGATATCCACTTATCCAGTTCCGTTCCAAACAGAGCTTCCCCTGTGAATGGAAGCACTTCCACGGCTCTTAGATTCCGCATCCGCCTGCCATTGTCTCATCCACATGGCTCTGCAGGCCGAGACAGCCAAAGCCGGGGATCTAGAGGAAAGACTACAAATATCTTTTGAAGCCTCTCCAAGAAAAGAAGCAGACTCTGCACAAGCAGCGGCGGTGAGGTCTCCCCAGCAGCTCCAACGAAGCAGACAGGCAGGGGCAGTGAGCTGCCTGTCTGATCCACTTGCTGATCGAGGATCCTTCATTTTTAGCAGAGAGCTCTTTGTATGTGACCAGCTCCCTTGGTACAAAATTAAGACTGACCTGTAGGTGGGTATAGAGGGGGAGGCGCTAGCTACTATTCAGATTTATTAAAAGTGCCAGCTCCTGGTTTACCAACATCTATACCCCACTGTACTGAGAATCCAGTGTCCCCTAGTGGATGAAGGAGAAAAATCAGTTATAAAGTGCTACTCCATAGGTGGTTACAGGAGCAGGCGGGACGCTGCGCTTCTGTCACGAGGAGGAATGTGTGCCCGCCACATTCAATCACTATGACTCCTCCGTTCTGCCCATAAGAATTGCACTCCTTCTCCCTGCTACTACAGCACTACCGGTGGGGGAGAAGGAGCGTGACCTCCAGAAAAGGAGAGTCGCCTCCGAGGGAGTTGTACTGACACAGGAGGAGTGACCTCAGGGTAGCTGCAGCATTGCTGACAGCAGAGGAAGTGTATGACCTTCGCTGTGCTGTACACATGTGGTGAGTGACTGTATGGTAGTGTGGAAGATAAGGCTGAGGTTCAAGTTGTGAGATTAATTCCTGATAGGAGCAAAAAGAAAGATGCACAAATCCCAGTACCTCAAGGAAAAACTAAGTTCACATTTACACCCCTTTCAAATTGCTAATGGTGGGTCGCAACCCGGGATTTCTGCATGCATTGATGTCCGGTGCGACCCACCTGAGACCCCTTTCAGACTGGCGGCCAGACCCGGCTCGATGACGTCCCCCGCCATCGCTGCTGAGCCGGCTCTTGGAGATGATCTCATCTCCAAGTGCCAGCTCTCCCTATGCAGTGAACGGGACCCGAGTCGCCTCAACCCGGGTTACCTGTTCACACCTCACCGCAAGCAGTGTTTAACTCTTGTTCAACCCTGCTCGCTACCAGAGTTGAAATGCCGGTAGTTCAACCCGGGTTATTTCAAGTGGTCCTTTTCACACTGTGCAGTAAGTCGGGTTAGTTGATGGCAGTGTGAAAGGGGTATAAGTAAAAACCAGAAACCATGGGCCAAATGTGATAGAGTGAGAGTTTGGAAAATGTGAATTTAGCAGTAAACTGACACTTTTTAAACTCCCCGAATGTAATAGTCCAAGAACATGCAAGCTTGCATGTTTGTAGACTCAAAAAAAACCTCTCATCCAGATGTTTTCCCATTTTGAAAATAAAACTCGACCAATGTGAGAATTTACTGCTAAACTCTCACCCTATTACATTTGGCCCCAAATATCAGTTTTAAGCATGTAGGTACCAATTTTTCCATGCTTTTAGCTGAATTCTCCCATTTCCATGCCCTATCACATGACCAAATCTAACAGTTCTTTACCTCCTTCTCTGCTGAGCCTATTTTAAAAGATTTTGGTTTGGTCACATTCAAACAATAATTACAAGGTACCCACACAAATTATAGCTAGATTTTTTTTTCCAGAAGACATGTGAATTCCTGAAATTAGCAATAATTTGCTTATTTTCACCCAAAATGGGAAAAAAAGTTTTTAATGAAATTGCAAGAGAGTGAACAAATTGAATTGTGTTGAGCGCCCATTATCGCACCCAAAATCACCTGGTTTAGCCACGTAAAGTGACTAAACCAGTCTAAAGTCCTGGTTAGGTCCCAAAACAAGGCCTTTTTGCACATGTCTGCTCGCCACAACAGGAGGCTGTGAGCAGAAAAGCCGGCGCCCGCGGCATTCATGCTCATTGCTCCATCGGGCACTCATTACTAATGGGCGCCCAAACAAACAATTGAATTCCCCCCCCACCTAAAAGTGAATGTGTATTTTTTCCTAACCACCAAGAAATAATACTGTGCGATTCTTGCATTGGCATTAATCCAGCTTTCCAACATATCAAAGCCATATTCTACATGTATTGTGCTTGTAAATTATGATAATTTTTTTTTTTATTTATTTCAATGAAACATAAAATGTGTAGCTATAATATGGTTGGCCAACAAGGTATACCATATTAGGGGGCAATTCAAATCAACGGGATTTGAATAGTGCTGGGAAGGGGCTCCCACAGCTATTCAATTAAACGCGCGGTTTAGTCCGACTAATGATTTGATGAAATCAGACTAAAGTGTCAGCCAAAAGGCTGTTTACCAGCTAAGCGCGGCGCTAACAACCTCGTGGCCGGCACTTTAGTCGGAGAATGACGGTTTTCGCGACTAAAGACCCAGGTTAAGTCGTTAGAATAAGCGTTCTCTGACTTTACTTCCTGTAGGTGTAAACATCGCAGTGAATTGAAGAGCTCCCTTCTGGCGCTATTAAACACCCGTTGAATTGAATCGCCCCCTTAGAATGTAGACATCCTACCGCATCAAATGGACCCTGGTATTTATGGGGAAATCTCTGGACTTCTTAATGCTTACTGTAGGGTCTTATGGTCTAATGATCAACATACAGAAATTACAAAGGGGGAACACCGTTTAAAAAAAAAAAAAAAAGAATCTCCTCTTTCAAATGAGAGTGCCCCTGTGTAAGTGCCAGGATGGGCATGAGTTGTGCCTCTGACAGCTCCACTAGTATTTCTGCAATACAGGTTAATATTGTCTGGTGATCTCAATACAATAACCACTATGAGGCCACATCATTTGAAAGTAGGGAATTTCCTCTTTTGAATAGGTGTACCACCTGATTTTATTCCACCTAGGATGGGGGAATTATTATAATACAAATAATTTCTGCAGTGCAGGAACTCTCTGGTGATTAAACATGATAACCAGGGAATATCTTCTCATGAATCGCATACAATTAAAAGGAGGGGGCTCTCTTAATGAGGGTCTCTCTCAATTTCCTTAGCAGCAAAGGGTTTAATGTGCACTATAACTAGGTGCCATTTCATACTTCTCGGAACCTACATTGTTACGATTGGGGTTTTGGAGGGCTGTTGGGACACCTGCCTAATGGTGGTTGTGGTGGGCTTTTAAGGTCTATGCAATATTTAGTTTGCAATATAGGATTTATATTGATCTGCTAAACAAGGAATATTGTGTGCTATATATGGGGATTTTTCTACACCATTTGGCGGCTGGCAAAGAATTATTAATTTGCAATAAATGTCTGGTGGTAGTGTGTAAGCCTAGCCACTTTGAAGATTATCTGCATGATGTGTTATATTATGCTGTATCATAAAGGTTTCTGAATATTTGTAAAGAAGTGTATTCAATCATTTACATTTTATCTTTACTTTTACAAGCATGTTTAGGTATTTAATTGTTAATAAGAATGTGCAGTAATAAATGTAAAATAGAAATCACTCATAAAATGCATTATTCACAGGAGCAAAACAAGCTGCATTAATTCAGACAGTGTAAGGGGAGAACAAGGATGCTTTAGATACACCAGTGTTCAAGAAACTGCAAAAGACATGTTGCTAGCAGCTTTTTGTGCAAGTTGAAAACTGCTCAGCATAAATAAGTGAAATTTGATATCTGCTTGCTTTGAAATAAAAGAGGGTTACATATTTTCCATCTCATTCATGTGAAAGACTGGCCACATGGTCTTCTCTCCAGTACCACAACATTATAAAAAGCAACCTACTTCTCACTTTAGCAGTGTAAAAGGTGCTGTCACACCACATACAGATGTGCCCAGCTAGCTTGTTGTTCCATACGCTATGTAGCGCGCCACGCAAGAAGAGCCACACACCACGCCATGAGTCGCACCACACAGAAAGTTTCGTAATGTAGCGTAGTGTATTTCTGAGAAAAAAAAGTCATAACGTGTAGTACAACTTTTTGCCCACCAGGTGTCACTTTTCCTAAACTACACAGCGCATGCGTCTGATTTCCAATGCATGTTCAGTATCACCGCCCAATGATTGGCTGACATAAGTAGTGATTCGGTACACCTTACAGTAGTACAGCGTTTTCCACATGGAATCAGGAATGTATAATAAAGCTGTAGAAGAATGTCTAATAAAGTTTGAAATCATTAACTTCTGTATTATACACACTGACTGTGCGGTTGAAATTGCACACTTGCTCCAAAGTACTGTCGGCACTGTCCCAAACTTAGACATTGTAGTGATTTCATTACTGTAGTAATGGGATGAGGCGTGTGGCCTAGGGGGCTCAATGCCTAGTCTCACTGCTTCTCCCATCTTCTTGTCCTGACAGGAGTGAGTATTTCAACAACACTCAAGCTGGGTACACACTTTTTCGATTGCAGGCTTATCGAGTAAAAAACTGTCCCCAGCCATGCAGTCTGTCCCCAGTGTGACCCCCCCGTCAGCTGCCTGTGAGCAGCATACACACTGTGCAGCCACAGTGTGTACGGGCTTCTATGGGATCGGGAGGACGAACCGATAAATATTTAACAGTACATAAGATGCAACCTCACCGATCCCAACTTTTGCAAGAGCGTTAGAAGAGGTGTATCGGCTAACGATCCTGCACCAGGACAGCGTACACACCTATACAAACCAACGTCCGTTCTCCCGATATTGAAAGAACAGGCCGACGATTGTATACAGTAGGTGTGTACATAGCTTTAAAAACAACAACCACCTCTGATTTCCATGAATCCAGTTTAAAAAAAAAATTAAAGTGTGAGAGAAGGGGGGTTGGGGGGAGAAGAATGAGCACCATCATAATTCATCTTGGTCTGCAAAAATATATTACACACACACATATTACACACACACACATATTTATTAATCTCTGCTCGGTGTGATTGCAAAATCAGATAACTGTAGAAATTTGGCTATGTGTATTGACACAAGCAATCAATAATGACAGTCTCATTTAAATGATTAGTGCAATTGTCTTCTACCTCTTCAGCACCAAAATTAAATAAGTAATTTTGGAAAACACACCCTTCTCACAAACCTATCAAAAATAGAAACACAAACGCGCTGCCAGAAGTAACCAGTTGGAACCACTGACCATTATGGTCCGAATGACAGTTTCATCCAGTCAATAAAGCAGTCTCATAATGCCCTCAGCATTAGAGACCACAACCACTGGATTCAACATTGAAACTACTACTGATGCCTCATTAAAATAACTGAAGGGATGTAGGAAATATTTCACTGGCTGCGCTGTTGGTTTGAAAGCCAAGTAGAGTGAACAGAGGTTTGAAAAAATTCAAATTACTGTCACTACTTCTTCAGGAAGCCAAATTGTTCTGAGTAACCTTGGGGCTTCACTAAATGAAATCATCGTTTTATTGGCTGAAACCACAGCAGTTTCACTAGAGGAAGCCCTATGACTTCATTGAGCAAAAGTATGGTTCAGTTTTTTCACAGGCCTTACGTATCTGCAGGAATAGTAAATGCTCACAAGGCCATTACATATCCAAGCAATGTGCACAGACATTACTTTCCTTATGGTATGGAACAAAACTGTGGACACTGCAAATGTGCACTTAATTATTGTGCAATATGTCAACAAATATCTGTTTTCTGTTTCAGTACATTTCGATATAAACAAAGGCTGTGGGATTTAATTAATTAATTTATTTTTTAAGAGGGATAAAAGGTCTCAATCAAAAGTGAGAACGAGGTAGATGCACACACACAGTTTTGTTTATGTTGTGGTTGTGACAGGATCGGGGGTATAACATATAAAGGAGCATATTCAATTAGGTGCAGGATTTTGCTTGCAAAGATTTTCGCCTGATTTTGAACTACAGCGGGTATGCATGTTCCAGTTACCTACGGCATTCAAGACAAAAAAAAAAGGGATTGCAGAATGTTATGCTGTAAATATCCTGCAGGGGAAAAAAAAAAATAATAATTTTGGCCTTGGAACACAGCGCATTCATCTATGTGTTCCAGCCGCTCCTTTGCCCAGCTGCCCACACTGCCAACTGACTGTGTGTGTGATGCTGTCAGGTGTGTATTTGTACCAGACACCAGCACACACACGCTGAGAAAACATAGGAAAACTTCCAGCATGTCGGGGAAGTGGAGGAGGATAGCGCTGCCAGAAAGTAATTATGGACTAATTAATCTAATTGGAAACTTCCAATTGCTTAGTCATTAGGGGGTACCTAAGGTGTTCAGAAGCAAGTCCATTTACAATTATTCCTAATAACTAAGGTGCTCAAAAATAAATAAATAAATAAATAATTGAGCACCCCCAAAAAATGTCTCTCTCCCCCAACAGAATACAAAAAAAAAAAAATCTCACACCGGCAGGAAAAACTCTGCAGGCCAAGATTTTTGGTGAATTGGCACCACATTGAATATGCCCCAAATGATAATGTAACTGCCCACATATTATGTGCGTCCCGTCATAAAAGTTGCTTACACGTTTCCTCCAGCTAAGGACAGATTGTAAGTCAAAGTTTTATGGCTCACAATTGTGCGGCATATGTGAAGTACATGAGAGAGTGGTGAAATCATTGGAGGCAGTTAAATGGCGACAAATGGTTGATTTTTGCATCTTTTATAAATTATGGAAAAAAGTATAGCCAGCAAGTGTATATCAGTAAATAAATGGGGTAAGGTGTATTTCGCATCAATCCAAAGCCACTACATACATGTCCCACATCATTCAAACCATTTTTCTGCTTTTTAGAGAACATGACATGTTATATACGTTATTATTCATTGGGAGGGGTGGCCTTGGGGTACTGCCTGTAATTTTTATATTAAAATAAGAAATTTACCCATGTCTGCTGCTGAGAACTAAAATCAGTGTTAACTCTATTGAGACCTGAGTTAACTAATTTCTAACTGAAAAGCAAAAATCACGCCCGCAGGTTTTTAACCCGTTCTAAGCACTTTTCGGCCAAGTCGTGTCTAATTGTATCTGCCCCATAGTGTGGTCACTCCAGGTGTAGTATATATTCATACAGGCGATGTAGATGTCAAAGCAAAACATTCATATTGCGTTTAAGAGACTCCAGTACCAATCTAAAATCAGTGACATGAGCAACATCAGACGTGTGATATATAGAACACAGAAATCATCAATAATAATTATTATTGTAGAGTGATGTCTACTATATACCAGTGATTCCTAAACTTTCTTGAATCATGGTGCCCTAGAGCAGTGTTGGCTAACCTTGACACTCCAGCTGTGGTGGAACTATATATCCCAGCATGCCCTGCCACAGTTTTAGCATGCCCTAATAGCAAAACTGTAGCAGTGCATGCTGGGTTATGTAGTTCCATAACAGCTGGAGTGTCAAGGTTAGCCAACACTGCCCTAGAGTATCAGCATTTTATGGGAACCAATGCTATATGCACAAACTTTGACAAGTGATGCTCTGTTGAATGCATTAGGTTTGAGAGAATGTTTCAGGTAAAAATTACTTGGGGGAGAAAAAAAAAATAAAATAGTATACTGGAACAAGTCTATATTCCCCCTATTAGCATATACTGAGGGAAGGGAGGCAAATGGAACATGTTTAAAAGCTCAATGTATAGGAATGAATAATTGCATTTTTATTGGAAGGCAATCAGCTAATGATATATGATCCATATTTCTGATTCTTCTGGCAATAGATTACAATTTTGACACTTTTTTGCTTTTTTTCCATTATATTTTAAGATTTTTTTTTACATATTTTAATTTTCTTGACATATTAAAAATACAGTGTGTTCTTGAAAAGAAAGACCTCCAGATACCTTAATTATAAACTCTACATTAATGATTACTTTGGTTTACAATAATTCTAGTTAATTTAAGTTTTGATTGTAGTGGAATAAGGGCCTGATTTAGCAAGGATCGCTATTCTGCTTTTAGACACGCAACACAGTTGCTAATATCAGTGGTGATATGCAAATGTTTGCATTCGCATTGAGATCGCAGACTAACATAAGGAAGCCCATTTCCCCCTACTCACATCTGCATACTTTGGCAACATAGCAAAATAATTGGTAACAGAGTAACATCGGACCCATACACACAGTTGAGGCAGGTCAGACCTCACTCAGGAATTGCTTACTTCAGCGCACGCTATGAGAGCTCAGGCTGCGTCTGGTATCGCAGTTGCTAATATATGCACGTCCATTCAACGCCGTTGAAACGCACTGGCACGCTTGTAGTAGCCCGACCACCCCCCCCCCCTCCCCGTCACCACCCACAAAAGGCACTTTCTGTCAATCACTCTGCAATCGCAGTCCCGATCACGTCTGGTTTGCAAGCACGCACTTCGATGCGTACAAAATAATTTACAAAATAAAGAGGTAAATCATCACATGGTTCACCTCTTAGGGAGCGCTTAAGCGTAGACTTCAAGATCTGATGTATATATATATATATTCAAGTAACAAAAAAATAAAAAAAATCAGCAATTATAAAACTATATTATGTATCCCACGCAATTAGTTGCATTCATAACATACGATCAAAAGATGGTTCACTTCAATGAAATGTCAGCTCAGAGTAATATTGTATCCAAATGGATTGAATGCCCCTAGTTCAATAAACCAATAACTATATTATAAAGTCATGATAGCTCCTTCTGAGAGTACAGATTATATTTCAAAGTTCCACTCCAGTGGTAATTTGCTATATCGGTACAGACTGTGGCTCATAAAACTGTCAGCAGCAGCCAGTTGAATTTTATTATTATAGCAACCAATAGGTCCCAGTATAGTTACCCAGCTCTCTCTTTGCTTGAAGATGTTTAAGGAGAGCTGCCGGTCCGGAGGTAGCGTTGGTCACACTCGTGGCACACCTCCTTGTAAGCTTGTGTGTTTCCAAAGAAGACAGTGTTGTTCAGTGCAGTCTCACTGCGTTCTGAAAGAAGCTCTTATGTCTGAAACCAGAGTGGTCTCGCTACACACTGCAGTGGCTCAACATCAGAGCCGGAGGTTTAGAATTCAATGGGCTCGACTCAATTGAGCGCGATGTAAATAGCGCCGGGAGATAGCTCCCGGAGCTATTCAATCCATCGCGATGTTAGGTCGGGGAAGGCTCGTTCTCGCGCCTTAAAATAGGATTTTGGTACTTACCGATAAATCCCTTTCTCCGATTCCACAGGGGACACTGGAGCCTCAGTAAAATGGGGTATAGGAGTGTGTTAACCGGGAGCTGGAACCTTTAAATAAAAAACTACTGGTAGCTAGCTCCTCCCCCTCTATCTCTCTCCCCCCCCCAACTGTGCCCGAGGGGAGCTGGAAAGTAAGGAGAAGGAGATAGAAAAGCTACATTAATAATATATACATAAGAAAACCACATATACATGAAAACAAGAACAGGTCAGTCAGACAACATTAAACGCAAACTAGCGTCTGAACCTGTAAAACAGTAACAATGCAGGCAGAACAGCGTAGGGAGGGTGTCCAGTGTCCCCTGTGGAATCGGAGAAAGGGATTTATTGGTAAGGACCAAAATCCTATTTTCTCCTTCATCCACCAGGGGACACTGGAGCCTCAATACAATGGGGACGTGCCAGAGCTTACATTCCGGGTGGGAGAGCGCTGAGAGCCTTGCAAGACCGCACGGCCAAACTCCGAAGCGGAGGCCGCAAAAGTATCAAAACGATAGATGCGTGCCTAACCAAGTTGCTGCTCTACAAAGCTAATTTAAGGAAACCCCGCGAGCAGCTGCCCATGAAGGACCTACCGAGCGCGTAGAATGCGCCGTAATAGGACCCGGTGGTTGTTTGGAAGCCGCCACGTATGCTTGCCTTATAGTGAAGCGAATCCATCTAAAAATGGTCTGTTTGGAGGCCGGCCAACCTGGACGGGCCACATCAAACCGAATGAACAAAGCATCTGATTTACGGATGGAGGCAGTCCTGTCAACGTAAATCCGGAGTGCTCTGACTACATCCAAGGATCTTGAATTGGAAGAGTCATCCAAAAACACCGGAACCACGATAGGCTGGTTTATATGAAAAGCTGTCACCACTTTGGGAAGAAAAGCCCTTTGAGTACGCAGCTCCGCCCTATCTTCCTAGAAAATAAGATAAGGAGGATGGCAGGATAAAGCACTGAGTTCTGACACACGCCTTGCCGAAGCGAGTGCCAACAGCAGAACCACCTTCCAGGTTAAGTACTTCATCTCCACTCTCTGTAATGGCTCAAAGGTATCAGACTGGAGGAAGGCCAACACCAAATTCAAATCCCATGGTGCCATGGGAGGCACAAAAGGAGGTTGAATGCTCACAACTCCTTGGAGAAAAGTCTGTATATCCGGGAGCAAAGCCAATTTTTTCTGAAAGAAAATGGACAACGCGGATACCTGTACCTTTAATGAACCCAGACGAAGGCCTGCTGTGAGACCAGCCTGAAGAAAAAGAAGGAGACGTTATACCTTAAAGACTGACGGAGAGAATTACGTCTCTCACTCCAAGCCACATATGTCTTCCATACGCGGTAGTAATGTTGAGAAGTGACTTCTTTCCTAGCCCGAATCATTGTGGGAATCACACTAGACGGAATACCATTTTTTCGGAGGACGGCACGTTCAGTAGCCAGGCCGTCAAAAGAAAGCCTTAAGTCGCGATAAACAAATGGGCCATGAAGAAGGAGGTCGTCCTGAAGAGGCAGTGGCCACGGCTCGTCTATTAACAGATTCTGTATCTGGGAGTACCACGCTCGTCTGGGCCAATCTGGTGGTGCTATCAGAAGCACCTTGATCCCTTCTCGCTTGATTCTTTGAAGCAGACGCGGAATGAGCGGAAACGGAGGGAATAGGTAGACGTAATGAAACTTCCACGGAGCCATCAGTGCGTCCACTGCAGCTGCTCGTGGTTCCCTTGTTCTGGAGTAGTAAACTGGTAGTTGGTGGTTTAACCTTGATGCCATAAGGTCGGCTTGAGGATCGCCCCACCTCGTTGCTGGAACACCTGTGGATTGAGTGACCATTCCCCTGGATGAACATCCTGCCGACTGAGGTAGTCGGCCTCCCAGTTTTCTACTCCTGGGATGAAGATTGCAGAAATCGATACTGCAAATTCCTCTGCCCAAAGCAGAATCCTTGTTACCTCCCTCATGGTGGCTCTGCTTTTTGTGCCGCCCTGCCTGTTTATATATGCCACTGCAGCGGCGTTGTTTGACTGGACTCTGATTGCCTGCCCCTCCAGCAGCGGATGCGCCAGCTGGAGAGCATAAAATACCGCTCTCAACTCTAGGATATTTATTTGTAATCTGGCTTCCTGCTGCATCCAGTGCCCCTGAAAATGCTTTCCCAGAGTCACTGCTCCCGAGCCAATCAGGCTTGCGTCCGTGGTGAGGAGGGTCCAATCCCACACCGCAAACCTTTTCCCCGCCAGCAGGTGGGGAAGGCTCAGCCACCATATGAGAGATGTTCGAGTCTGAGGCGCCAGGAGAACTCTCTGATGGAGAAAGAGGTGGGATCCTGACCACTGGGAGAGGAGATCCAGTTGAATAGGCCGGGCGTGAAATCTTCCATACTGAATCGCCTCGAAAGCCGCTACCATCTTCCCAAGAATGCGGATACAGAGATGTACAGACACTCGGCGATGTTTTAAGACCAGGCGCACCATATGCTGAATGGAGGCAGCTTTGTCTTGAGGCAGGAAAACTCTTTGCTGCACTGTGTCCAGTATCATTCCCAGGAATAGTAAACACTGTGTAGGGATCAGGGAGGACTTTTTGAAATTTAGTATCCAACCGTGTTGCAGGAGGATGCTCTGAGTTAAGCGAATGTCCCTTAACAGCCGAGCTCCCGAAGAGGCCTTTATCAATAGATTGTCTAAGTATGGAACAATGACGACTACCTGACCATGCAGTAGGGCCATCATTGCCGCCATAACTTTTGTGACTCTTGGGGCCGACGAAAGTCTGAAAGATAGGGCCTGGAATTGAAAATGCGACTCTAGGACCGCAAAACGAAGAAAGGCCTGATGGGGGGGCCAGATTGGGATGTGGAGATAAGCGTCCTTTATGTCTAAGGACACCAGAAACTTGTTCCTGTCGAGACCCGCTATAACGGATTGGAGATATTCCATCTTGAATTTGAAAACTCGAAGATGAGGGTTTAAATCCTTGAGATTGAGTATGGGTCTCATGGAGCCGTCCGGCTTGGGCACCATAAACAGGCTGGAATAAAACAGTTGACCTCTCTAGTGGGTCGGAACATTCACTATTACCTGAGACAATAAAATTTTTTGTATTGTCTCCTGAAATTCTCGTTTTTCTGCAACCAGAGGTAAACCGGTTCAGAAAAAACGAGAAGGAAGTTGGACCCTGAAGTCCAATTTCAGGCTGTGAATAATGATGTCCCTGACCCAGGCATCCTGGCAAGACTGGAACCAAATGTCCTTGAAGCGTAAAAGGCGCGCCCCAACCCTGGGATCCCCCAAATGAGAAGGAAGGGCGTCATGCGGCAGGCTTGGCAGCTGCCTTGTCCTGCTGAGTGTTGGAGGCGGCTGATGCTGAAGCTCTAACTCGGCCTCTGGAACCTCTTGAGAAGGCTGGACCTCCTCTGGAACGCCCTCTAAATCTTCCAGAGGCACTAAAGGATCGAAAGGAGGGACCTGTCAAAAGGTCTTCTAGTAGCAGGAGGAGCTGCAGATGGTAGGTAAGTGGATTTCCCACCTGTAGCTTGTGAGATACACTTATCTAACTCCGATCCGAAAAGTACCTCCCCAGTAAAGGGAAGGGCCTCTACCGCTCTCTTGGACTCTGCATCTGCCTGCCATTGACGCAGCCACAGAGCCCTTCTAGCAGATATAGCTAATGCTGAAGATCTGGCAGATAGATTACAAATGTCCTTAGACGCTTCCCCGAGGAAAGCAGCCGACTCTGCAATCTGTTCGGCTAACTGAATTAAGTCGTCAGTTTGCGTACCGGTCTTAATCCCATCAGCCAGCTGCAGCGCCCAGGCTTCAATGGCCTTATTTACCCAGCAACTAACTAGTGCTGGACGCATCAAAACCCCTGCAACTGTATACAAGGATTTCAATGTATGTTCCATCTTCCTATCTGAGGTTTCCTTTAGGGAAACCGCGCCAGGCACCGGAAGCACAGTTTTCTTAGAAAGACAGGCTACTGACGGGTCCACTGCTGGAGGAGTTTCACATAATCTCCTACTGTCAGGTGGGAAAGGGTAATAAGACAGATATTTCTTAGAAATGTGAAATTTTTTGTCTGGGTGTTTCCATGAGTTAGAAAGAATCTCATCCAGCTCTTCTGATGCTGGAAAGGTAACAGACTGTTTAAATCTTTTACCGAACATAGATGGTTTTTCAGTAACCTCTAAATCCTCTACATGCAACACCTGGCGTACTGCTGAAATTAAAGCATCCACGCCCTGAGATACATTCCTGAGGACCCCCAACCTGCAAGTTTCCTCTTCCTGAACCTCGCCCTCTTCACTGTCCTGCAACTGCTCATCTGATTCATAATCCCTTGCACTGGGATGAGTAAATCTCCTACTAAGGACCTGAGCAGGTGGGGCCTGGGACATTGCTTTTGTAAGTCCCTCAACAGATCTTAGCGTTCCCGCTAGGCTGTTTTAGCTGGGCGCGGCGCCCTGCCCTCTTTCTGGAAGGCAAAAAGCGCCCTGCCCTAACAGCCTGCGGGAACTGTCTTCACCCGCGGGTTGCAGTGTCCCGCGGGTGAAGAAATGTGCGGTGACTCGGTCACCGCCGGAGAATAGACGCCGGGCGCATGCGCCCGGCATCTATTCTCCCTGTCTGCAGGGCTTGGGGGCTGCCCGGCGTGTCCGTAAGTGCCGGGCACGCCCCCAAGAGGGACGAAAAGGGGATGCATCTTAAAGACACGCCCCCTTTTCGATTACCACGCCCCCTTCTTGGCCGCGCGCGCACGAACATGCCCTCTCTAGCTCCGGTGCCCTGCCTCGCGCCGGAGCTAGAGTGAACACGAAGATCTGGCCAGAGAGCGAGCCCAATCTGGTTCAGCTGTTTGTCTCAGCCTCTCCCTGTCCTTACGAGCTGCTTCCAGCTCTGATGAGATTTGATATAACTGCAGTCAATTGATCAGACCACATAGGCTGGACTACAAGATCAGTATCTTGAGGTAAAGACACACATTTATCACAGAGTAAGGAAGCATTAACTTGTCCCTTTGTGAATTTTTCACCACAAGTCTTGCATGAAAAAGACTTCTGTGCAACTTTAGACCCCTTGGTAGACATGTCTCTAGTACAGACACCACACCGAGAAAAGGACAGTAATGCAATAACAGATTTTTCAATCACACTACAGAGACCCTGCTGAAAGGGGCACAGAGGGAGATAAACTATAATGTTTGCAGCGCTAACAGAATAGTGCTGATAACAAGAATAAAAATGCAAGTGCTGATACACAGAGCTTGACTCCTGACACAGCTCTCTCTCCATCCTGTAGTGCGTGTAAAATGGCCACCAGCGTCCTTCTGGAAGCACTGAGGCTGCTGGGAGGCAGGAGCAGAAGGAAAACTTAGGCTCCGCCCCCCCCTCTATGGCGCTCTCAGCGCTAGCAGAGCGCACTGTGAATGCCCGCCTAAATACTTGTCCTGGCTCCTCTGCTAACCAGGGAGCCAGGGAACACTAACCTTATCCCTGCCTGTGCTGCCGGTGGCGGGCATATGCTACTGGGTCCCTCGACGTGCACTGCATGCAGCGCGTCTTTGGGTACCCTAGAGACTGAGGTCTCTGTAGCAGGAGACCTCAGCGCAAACCGCATGCAGCAGCGGTGAGGATCTCCCCGGCAGCTCCCTCGTCGCAGACAGGCAGGGGCAGTAGGCTGCCCGTCTGTCCTCATGCTGATAGAGATCATATTTTCAGAGCCCTAAGGAAGCTTACGTCCAGCTCCCAGGGCACATTTTTTAGACTGACCTGGGGGGGCATAGAGGGGGAGGAGCTAGCTACCAGTAGTTTTTTATTTAAAGGTGCCAGCTCCCAGTTAACACACTCCTATACCCCATTGTACTGAAGCTCCAGTGTCCCCTGGTGGATGAAGGAGAAACAGGGTTTTTAGGTGCGAGAACGGGCATTCCCCGACCTAACTTTCCGGCACGATGCTGTTTTCCAGGCGCGAAGGGCAGAAAACAGCCTCGCGCCGGGACTTTTATCGGATTTCTGCTCGCATCCCCGGAGGGATGTGAGAAGAAATCCTTAGTCGGGGTTAGCTGTGCAGTGTATTGAATAGCTCCGGGAGCTGATTCCCAGCGCTATTCACATCGCATAGAATAGAATTGTGCCCAATTGCGTGGTCTGGATACAAAGTGTCAGTATTCCCTTGACGTGTTTCTCTGTCATGTGAATGTTTCCTCAAAAGGACAGTATAACAGAGTTTCTATTGTGGTGCGTTATATACCACTTTCTTTTTAGCCAATAATACTGCTGATTATTTAATGAAAACAGATGTATCTTAAAGCCATTCAACGCTTGTTTAAAGCAGTTCATTTATATATGTCATACACTTGTTAAAAACAAGAAAAAACATTCAATAGATTAAAATAGTACTAAATATATCACTTATCGCTCATTAAGAAGTTTATCAATTCACATAATTATTTCAGAGACAGATGTGTCACCACTTAATCAGGTTCATACAAAACATATATATCACAAATTAAACATTAGTTCATATATTGGGTTATTCGTAGATGGTACATTGTGTCACAATCGTATTATCAAAGAGCCTTTATAAATGTTCTAATATACATGTGACCTATTTTGCATTATGGTAATAGTATATGCAATTGTGTTATAATGGTAATGAAAATGTACTTTAGCAATAACAAAAATAAAAAAATAAAAAGGATCAAGATAGCATGTATATTATATACATGCTCTCTATACGATATATCAAATTAAGGAAAACCTTTTCTCCTTAATAAATTTAAAATAAAAAATACTATTCTCTACCCGGGTGGGATTTGAACCCAGGACGCCTCCATGTTAAACATGATGCTTTAGTCCAGGGGTCTTCAACCTTTGGCCCTCCAGCTGTTGTTGAACTACAGATCCCAGGATGCCTTGCGACAGTTTAGCATGCTGTTATATCAAAATGGTGGCAGGGCATGCTGGGATGTGTAGTTCCACAGCAGCTGGAGGTCCAAAGGTTGAAGACCCCTGCTTTAGTCTGTTGAGCCATAGGGCTCTTACATATTCCAATTGAATTTTGTGATATATTTGTTTTGTATGAACCTGATTAAGTGGTGACACATCTGTCTCTGAAATCGTTAATATGTGAATTGATAAACTTCTTAATGAGCGATAAGTGATATTTAGTACTATTTTAATCTATTGAATGTTTTTCTTATTTTTAACAAGTGTATGAAATATAAATGAATTGGTTTAAAGAAGCGTTGAAAGCATGGCTTTAAGATACATTTGTTTTCATTTAAATAATCAGCAGTATTATTGGCTAAAAAGGAGTGGTATATAAGGCACCACAAAAGAAACTATTATACTGCCCTTTTGAGGACACTGTCACATGACAGAGAAACGCATCAAGGGAATACTGACACTTTGTATCCAGTCCGCGCAACTACCTTCATTGAATGCTAAACCTCCGGCTCTGATGTTGAGCCACTGAAGCGTGCAGAGAGACCACTCTGGCTTCAGACATAAGAGCTTCTTTCAGCGCGCAGTGAGACTGCACTGAACAACAGTCTTCTTTGGAAACACACAAGCTTACAAGGAGGTGTGCCACGAGTGTGACCAATGCTACCTCCGGACCAGCAGCTCTCCTTAAACATCTTCAAGCAAAGAGAGAGCTGGGTAACTATACCGGGACCTATTGGTTGCTATAATAATAATAATTTTTAACTGGCTGCTTCTGACTGCTATATCGGTACAGACTGTGGCACATAAAACTAATGACCACTGGAGTGGAACTTGGAAATATAATCTGTACTCTCAGAAGGAGCTATCATGACTTTTTAATATCGTTATTGGCTTATTGAACCAGAGGCATTCAATTCATTTGGATACAATGCTACTCTGAGCTGACATTTCATTGAAGTGAACCTTTTGATCATATGTTATGAATGCACCTAATTGCGTGAGATACTTAATATAGTTTTATAATTGCTGATTTTTTTACTTGATCATAATAAATTGTGATATTATACATATCTGATCTTGAAGTCTACACTTAAGCACTCCCTAAGAGGTGAACTATGTGTTTATTTACCTCTTTTTATTTTGTATGTTTAATCCTATCAGCTTAATTAATCAGAGGCTGAAAATTGGGTAGCAGCTTTGATGTATATTTCATACAGATAAACTGGTATTTATTGATATTCTAATTTAGCGCCCGGTTGTGTTATTTTAGTGCAAAATAATTGGGCGATTGCGTGCGTATAAGCAACTGCGATCCTTACTGAATCAGGCCCCAAGTCAGGAAGAGCTTCCACAAAAAAAAAATCTTGTTCGCTTTGGCATCAATGGCAGTGGTAGTATTGCATGATTAATAATGAGTGCGAAGTATAATTAAAAAGGTGGTGGGGAGATGTTAATTTTTAGTCATATAATATGGTTTTGATACAATTAACTCTCGCAAGCGTCATTACAAACCAAGGCAGTGGAGATTCCAAGAGGTGCATCTAATGGGGGGCATCCACTAGACGATTTTATCCCTGTCCAACCTCTTAACGATTTTCCCTTGAAGTTTCCCTTGAAATATGATCTTCCACTCTGAACAATTTGCAAAGGATTTGCAAAAGATTTGCAAACGATTTGCAAAAGATCTAACAATAAACTATGTTGTTTTAATCTGTGATTGAGAGCTTTCAGCTATAGTGGGCAGACAGTGGTTCATCGTTTGATCGTTCAGCATGAACGATGTGTAAACGATGTGTAAACGATTTGTAAGCAATCAAGTGAAATTGACCTGCATGTTCAGTCGATGGAGGAGACGATCAAACGACCAGCGGGAGCGCGCATCGTACATCGTTAGAAACAATTACTGCACGATTTGCAAACGATGTTCAAACGATGTTTGAACGATTATCGAACGATTTTATCATTATCGTTCAACTTTATCGTCTAGTGGATACCCCCCTTAAGAAAGATTCCTTGTGGGTATACTCAATTTAGTATCATAAATAAAACATAACTCTTCATATTTTTTTTAGGGTAAGACTAATAAAACAAACATTTTATATAATAACATTTGGGAAAGGGATATATTATATTATACAAAGATCTCATTATGGAACTTGTTAAGTGCTCCTTAAGGTGAGATGAACTGTGGAGTGGCATGTTAATACAGTTAAGGGTTAATTACCAGAAAACTTGACAGGCTAGATCTCAATATCGTATGCCGGGTATCCACTACCCGATTACATGGAGCGATTGCACAATTACGACTTTGTAATCGTGCAATCGTTCATTAGTCGGGCACACATCGGGGATGTAAATGTCGGAAACGACCAGCGATGCAAGCTCCCACTTGTCGTTTCCAACTTCAATCATCGCCTGAACATGCTGGTCAACCTGACGATAATGCCAGGTTGAGCATGTTAGGCAGTATAGGCACAGCACCAGACAGACGACTGCATGATTACAATGTCGTAATCGTGCAGTAGTTTCTGTGTCTGCTAGTGGATGTGCCCCATTAGCCTTATATTATGCCAATACTTGTTGAACACCGTGTTACTGTAGGTTCAATAATTATTCCTGTATAGGAAAACACCGCCACTATCTTTATAAGTGTTAAGGGTAGTAGCTGGTACTATAAAGAAAAGATAAAAGGGAGGTCAGAACAGTTATAGAAAGTAGTAGTAGATAATAGACAAAAATGACCACTTCTCTCTAAGGAGATTAACAGTTACACATAAGCACAGTGTTTCACTCAGTAAATTTGCACATTATGATGGCACCTTTATAGTGGCTGATCGAAGTTTCATAATCCGTTACTAAATGCAGTTTTAAATTCAGTTTAGCAGCCGATTGTTTCAAAATATTGGTAACCCTTAACACATTCAAAATGCCAGAGATCGCAATTGCTGTATTGTGGCATTAAGTAAATTATCAAGGAACATCCTAGGTCATCACATCAGGTAAACCAGAATTACTAAGTTTGCCACCAGTGATTCACCTATGATTCATCACATAGTAGTGATTTATGAATTGGCACCTGTGATCGTTCCCTTGTAATAATTGTGTGTCAGACAACACAGAATACGACAGGTTACTGGTGTACTTAATATCGGTTTACAGTTGCTGTGATTTATAAACTTTTAGGTAAATTGCTTTCTACATGATAGTGTTAGCACTGACGTTTCATAGTACTTATTGGCCACGTCACTGGGCAGCTCACTGCTCGGCCTCATCCCAACTCTGGAAGGAGGGAATGCCAGATGAGAGTGTGCACAATGTGCTGCTGCTTACCTCCTGTGATAGTGTTCCATCATGCCCGTAACAAAATGCCCCATCACTTACAAATGCTGATTGTGACTGGATAAAGTAGGAGAAAGTACATAGATGGGGATAATTTACCCCATCGCCAGAAGGTGGTTCACTCCTCGCATCGCCATTCTGTGTGCCAATCACATTTCATTGACGTGATTGAATCTCACAACACAGTACCATTGCAAAGCTGATTATAGTGTGCAGAATCAATAAGTATAGAGTCAGAAGAAGGTAGTAAACGGGACGAGACGACAGCCGGATATTATCAGAACAAAGCAATACATTGGAAGACAAACATATAGGAAAAAAAACAGTAGACGATATGTCGTCCGGTCGGACGGCATATCGGGCGCATCGGCCAGCGTGTACCTGCTAAGTCACTGGCGATGTTCTCGCCCAACATCGCCCATCAGACCTGCTGTCAGCATTAGTGTGTATGCGCTTGCCGATGCCGGTACTCCCGTCTAGTCCCGCCACTCCAGATATCGTGCTGGGTACACATCATTTAGTGTACCCCCACTTAAAACCATAAAAAACAGCATTAAGAGTTTAGAACGCAGCAGGTTTTATTTCTCATAGGTTAAGACGCACTACAAGTACTATAGATCGCATTGGTAAAGGCCTCACTAGGTCAACAAAGCGGACATTTGTTTTTATGTATTTTTGCAGCAACAGGCTTTTAAAGCACGGTGGCATGATTTTCTCTTTAAAAAACAGAATATAGGAACATATCTTTAAAATGACATCCAGCATATAGAGACCAAAACTCACTGGTTAATTTAATACACTTTTGTATCTGTGCTAGATGAATTAAACAGAGTCCTAAGGTTTTAAAAATGTTTTCCGAAAATATACTTATATTCCAGTACTGACCAATTTAACAATACCATTCTTTTACTGCACATTGAATGCAATTCATACTACGCATCTATACATAGTATAAAGAAAGTCCCTGGTAGGAATCTGTCTGTTCGGGCTAATCTCGGGAAATCCTGGACGGATTTTGATATTTTGATGCAGTTTTCACTAGAGCATTTGACGAGGAAGGTTTCATGTATATGAAACACTAATGTATGACAAAAGGAGCCGAGCAGTGACGATTTTAGTGAAGCAAGTCAATGAAAAAAAACAAACAAACAAAAAAAAACGACATCCGAGCACTTTATTGGCTTACGCTGCCTAAACCATTAAATATATAAAGATGGACTTTATTTTATACCATGTAGAGATTGATATGCATTATATTGTTTCTACAGAAAAATTTATGTAAGCCCTGTTTACGGATACAAAATGTCAGATTTTTCCCTTTTTTTACTGTTCCTATTTCATTTATGTGAAAAACTATTCTTTATTTTCAAACGAGTCCAACCCCGGTAAACATACATACATTTTTAAGATGAGCATATTATATTTATGAAGAAATTCTAAAACACTTTCACTTTTCTAGAGTGTGCACAACTGTTTCACATTGTTTCCCGTTATTTAGTGAACATGTGGCGCAAAAGGAAGGAAGGAGGAAGTTGTTTTATTTTGCATTTGATTTTAATAGGGATTGGAAGGGATTTCATAAGCTGAACACAAAATCCATTCTTAAAATCTACCAAAATCAAATGCAAAATAGATTAGTAAATGAGGGATTTGTTAAGGCATTTTCTAGTTAGACTGTAGGTGCCCACACACATACCGATCTGCACACGATCCCACGATGTGTGCGATTTCCCCTGAACTCTCCCCCGGCAGCTCCTACACACGATTTGGAGTAAAAAGCATAAGATCTATCGTGCTTCTTAACTTTTTTTATTTTTCCCCAGTGCATTATGTCCCAGATTGTCAGATCTGCCCTACTGCACGGCAGATCTGACGATGCGATGTGCGACCAGTGGGGACGCGCATCGCATCGTGATTGAGAGTTAGGACTCACGATTTCGCCATATTTTACACGATCTGTCGGAATCGGCCGGATCGTGTAAAATATCGCTGTGTGTGGGCACCTTTACATTCGATTTCAATCGATTCATAAAATTGAATACCAAATCGATATTTAGTAAATTTACCCCCAGGTAAGGAAAACCATACTTGGAGCCAGGGCCGTAACTAGGGTAGTGCGATCTGTGCCATGGCACAGGGCACCGCATGGCAGTGGGCGCTGTTCAGGCCAGTCAATTTTGTGTTATTGTCATTCTCACTTGTAGCTTCCTCTTATTTTATCCTCAGCATCTCCTGGCCTCTCCTATCTCTTCCCTGGCCCTTCTCCATGAGGCCATGGCCCTTTTTCAGGTGTGTTATCTACCTATTTAAAAAATAGGGGGGCACCAAAAAGTCTAGTTAAGGCTCTCCTTGGAGCACAGGTGTCTTAATTAGTACCTTAGCTATTTTGATTTAACCATCTGTGCTCAAGCATGGATATCACCAATACCTGGATTGTTTTTGTGCCTTGAGGACCGAGGTTGGGAAACACTGTCCTAGAGACTTACCATATACATGCTTGTATCAGCCAATGAGATACATTGGAAAACCAAACCAAAGACTTCTGATTGTTTGGCTACTACATCCATTTAAGCTAGGTAAACACTGGAGGAGGTGTAAGAAGAGGTTGTAAGTGTAGAATGTGCTGTAACCAGCGCTATTTGACACTTGCAGGGCACCTTAGTATGTATATAGCAGATAACGTAGAGAGTTGATTTTCTCTGTTATCTGCAACATAACGATTTTGCAATGGAAAACCATTCAGCTGTTACTAAAAAAAAAATAAGCACTCTGTTGTGACACATTGTTATTTCACGAATAGTCAGGATTACCTGGTATGTGTATAAACCTGCAGCGGTTTCTGTCGGGTCTGGCTGCGCACGCAATCTTGCGATGTTTGCGAGATCCTGCACATGCACAGTGGGGTCGGCCAGGAGGTAAGACTCAGCACTAGGCTGATGAACTGTGGGTCTTGCACAGATCGCCGAAAGGGGTAGTTTTCGCTCTCCCATTCCAGAGGCAGAGATGTTAATACATCTCAGCGTTAGTGCTTCACCCCGATAAGAGGTGAAGCAGGAAGAGTTATAGCGACACGTTGGTCTTGGTGAAACAATATCATGCAACATCGTCTGACAAACTGAACGTAAAAGCATCACATCAACGATCGTTAGAGAAATTTATCATTCATACAGAAACGATAATTATATAGGGTGTATACAGGAAATCGGATGTTTTCTGGATCATTTCACCTGTCATGTCAATATGAATACCAATATTACGCATTGAGAATTCATTAAAGATGGAGGGTTTCATGCTGTGTTTTTGTCTCTTAAATCATAGGTGCTGGTCTCCTCTTTAGAAAGCCCAGTGATGGTTCAATAAGAGGTCCTGTTACGGACAAAAAAAAAAAGCCTCTACTGTACTAAACAGTACCTCCTTTATAAATATGAGCTTTATAAGCATGAACACCAGTAGCATGGTGTCTCCATCTTAACAATGACTAGTCTGGGAGCTGGTTAAGTAAAATAAATAAATGCATGACCCCCATTCTCC
Source organism: Taudactylus pleione (assembly GCA_031769625.1). Lineage (NCBI taxonomy): Eukaryota > Metazoa > Chordata > Amphibia > Anura > Myobatrachidae > Taudactylus > Taudactylus pleione. The sequence goes on from JAUIMM010000006.1 coordinate 25,743,254, forward strand.
CAGAACATTGCACTACCTAGACCAGTTTCTTGTTTTGTATTATTGCTATGGACAAGTATTGCTTACGGCTTTAGCATATAAAGGAGATATATTTCTTATGCCCTATGTTATTCTTTGAATGCTGTCAGGCTTTCCCCATTGCATTAAACAAGGATCATTTACAGGGTGGAATTTAATTCTTGTTGCCCGCTGATGATAGTGCTGGCTGCCCGACAGAGCAATTCAATTGCACGTACAGCCGTGGGAGCACACATTTCTGCCAGCAGCCCCTGGGCAGATGAGCAGGAATGTGCATTTAGGCACCCAAACAGGAGCCCGAAGCCAGGGTAGGCCCACAAGTAGAATTAGGACCTGGGTTAAGTGTCAGAAGTATTCAAATACTGCCTGGTAAGCCCGTAACTAGCCCCTACGGTGCACTAAACGCACATTTTTCCTCGCAGCCTCCGTACCTGTAAGGCAAAATGTAGTACGTGCACCTGCAATGCTTGTCGCGAGCAGTAATTGAATAGCTCCGGGCAATTAACCCAATAGCTAAATCTGTGCAGTAGAGCCCACAGCTAATTGGATCTGACCCTTTGCTATAGGGCAGAAATAAAAAAATGACTTACTTCATTAACGTGTGCAAAAATACAATGGTAAATACAACAAATAAGTTGTGGTGCTGTTCAATTAGAAAATCCATGTTCATTAAATGCAGGTTTCAGTAGGAGTTGTCACTGCTTTAAATTCACAGCCCGTGAGTATGTGAAAGTTATGGAAATATCTGGATTTTATGGCAAAAAATGGGATTTTGGTACCTACCGGTAAATCCTTTTCTCTGATTCAACAGGGGACACTGGAGGTGCTTACGCTGGGGTATAGAGGCGTGGATAGCTGGAGCCGGCACTTTAAATAATTTAGAAGTGTGAAGCTCCTCCCCCTCTATGCCCCATCAGCCCTCAGTTTAGAAAATGAAGACCGAGAGGAGATGGAGAACAAGCGGAGTAAGAAAAGGAGAGAAGAACACACAATAACTATCATACAACATATAGAACAAGACGAACAGGCAGGCAATGAGCGCAGAGGTGGGCGTCCAGTGTCCCCTGTGGAATCAGAGAAAAAGGATTTACCGGTAGGATTTTTCAAAATCCCATTTTCTCTTTCATTCACTAGGGGACACTGGAGGTGCTTACGCTGGGGACGTCCCCAAAGTTTTTTCCCCACGGGCGGGAGAACTCTGAGGCGCCTGCAGAACTAGGCGGCCAAACCGGGATGTCGAAGAAGGAAACATATCCACTTTGTAAAACTTGACAAACGTGTGAACTGAAGACCAAGAGGCCGCACGGCACACTTGTGACGAGGAGGCTCCTCTACCGGCCGCCCATGATGCACCCACAGAACGTGTGGAATGAGCCGAAATGGACGAAGGAGGCAGATGGTCGGCACTAACATAAGCCAGATGAATAGTCAGCCGAATCCAATGTGCCAAAGTCTGCTTAGACGATGGACAACCCCTCCGAACAGCATCATAGAGGACAAAAAACGACTCAGACTTAAGGAGGGACGCTGTCCTGGCAACATAGGTGCGGAGAGCTGTAACCACATCCAAGGCAGAAGAACCACCAGAGTCCTCCACCAACAACGGTACCACAATAGGCTGATAGATATGAAAAGCCGACACAATATTGGGAAGGAAAGCAGCTACCGTCCGGAGTTCCGCCCTATCAGCATGAAACACAAGGTAAGGTGCTTATCAGACATAGCCCCCCATTCTGAAACTCTACGAGTCGAAGCAAGAGCCAGGAGGAGGACAGTCTTCCAAGACAGGTACTTAAGATCAACATCCTCCAAAGGTTCAAACATGGGCGACTGAAGAAACAGAAGCACTAAGTTTAGATCCCAGGGAGCTATTGAAGGTACGAAAGGGTGCTGCGTTCGCAAGACCCCTTACAGAATGTCAGCATCTGAGGAAAGAAGGCCAATTTCCTTTGAAAGGAAAATGGAAAGGTCAGAGACTTGCACCTTTAAGGTTCCTAGACGAAGGTCAGAATCCAGACCTGTCTAAAGGAAAAGCAGAAACCGTGAATAAACGAAAAGTCCTAGACAGAAGACCCCGACCGGAATACCATGAGATATAAGCATGCCAGAAGCGATGATCATGCGCAGCCGAAACTGGCTTCCTGGCACTTATCATGGTGGGAACAACCGCGTCTGGGATGCCACTGCGTCTTAGGATATCGGTTTATAGAGCCACCCCGTTAAAACGCAGTTGCGCTAAGTTGGGGTGTTCGAAAAAAAAACCTGCTGTAGAGGATCCGGGCGCATAGGAAAGGACCACGGATCTTCTGTCAATAGGGACCGCAGGTCCGAGAACCAACTTCTCCGAGTCCAGTTCTGAGCCACGAGAATTACAGAGGCTGTCTCTTGTTTATTCCCTTTTTAGAAGACAAGGAAGACGCGGAATCGGAGGAAAAAGATAAACAAAGTCGTAGATCCACTGACTTGTCAGAGCGGCTACTGCTTCCGCCTGCGGATCTCGAGTTCTTGACACGTATACTGGGAGCTGACAATTCAGTCGTGACACCATGAGGTTCACCTGAGGACATCCCCATCGACGTATCAGCGCACTGAACACGTCTGGATGAAGCTTCCATTCTGGACATCCTGTCGATTTAGGTAATCTGCTTCCCAGTTATCCACACCCGGGATGAATACCGCCGAAAGGATTACTTACTTTTTCTCGGCCCACCGGACGATCTCAGTTACTTCTCGCATAGCCATGCGACTCAGGCAGTTGATGAAAACGACTGCCGTCGCGCTGTCGGACTGAACTCTTACCGGATGAGCCCTTTAGAGACTCTGTTGCCTCTATCAGAGCATTGTTCTCTCTGAGTTCCAACGCCTTTATGGCCCACTTCCGTTCTAGAGGGAACCCTTGAACCTGAAAGTGGTAATCGTGGACTACTGCTCTCCATCCACGGAGGCCGGCATCCGTAGTTACGATGATCCAGTTCCACACTCCGAATCTCCGACCCGCTAAAAGATTGGTGGATTGCGTCCACCAGAGAAGGCCACTCTGGTAACCGGGCTCAGACGGATCTGTCGTTGTAGAAGCAGATGAGACCCTGACCCCTGGAGTGAAAACCAGCCGAACTGTAGTGCCTCGAAAGCAGCTACCATCTTTCCTAAGAGACGCAGACAAAGAAGCTTTGACACCTTCTTTGGTCTGAGGACCAGTTGGACTAACCTCTGTGATTGATCTGATAGAAGAGATACTGATGGAGCCTTGAGCAACAGATCGTCCAAATAATGGATTATGTTCACTCCTGATGACTGAAGGAGAGTGATCATGACTGCTATGAGTTTGTTGAACATGCGGGGAGCCGAGGATATGATCTTTCAATATGGCAAAATGCAGAAAAGCTTGGTGTGGTTCCCATGGGAAAAATGGAGATAAGTATCCCTGATATCCAGGGATAATAGGAACTCCCCTGGTTCAAAGCACGTAACAACGGACTGCAGAGATTCCATTTTGAAACGATACATCTTTAGATACAGGTTTAAGGACTTGAGGTTCAAGATGGCCATGACCGCACCCTCCGGTCTGGGCACTACAAACAGGCTTGAGTAAAACCCCATACCTCGCTGATGCTCCAGAACCGGAACTAACACAGATGACACTACTAAAGACCTGATAGCCTCCTGTAGAACTTGAAATTCTTGCAAGTGGGCTTCCACCGCAGGAGACCCCAGGTGGGACGGAAAACAGTCATGCCACCTGTTTCTCAGCTGGTTTAGACTCTGGTCTACGTGCAACCGTGTGTGGACGACCTCTACCTCCTCTCGGTTCCGTAGGAGCATCTCTGGCTCTACCATGAAAGGAATGAGGGGCTCAAAAGGAATGAAACGAAGGTCCAGTATAAGGTCTTCTGGGATCTGGAGCAGTAGACGGGAGGAAAGAGAACTTACCGCCCCGTGGCTTGGGATATCCACTTGTCCAATTCCGGGCCAAAAAGTATGTCACCCGTGAATGGTAAACCCTCAACCGCACGCTGGGACTCTGCGTCCGCCTGCCAAGCGCGCAACCACAGAGCTCTGCGGCCTGAAATAGCAGATGCAGATATGCGAGCACTAATCTGACTAATATCCTTTGAAGCTTCTCCCAAGTAAACTGCAGACTCACGGAAGGTTTCTGCTAATAGACGTAATTCGGCTCTGGAAGTACCAGAGTCCAAACCTGAAATCAGCTGGTAAGCCCAGCAAACCACAGCCTTGTTAACCCCGGCGGTAACAAGGTTAGAACTAAGTTGAGCTCCCGTTGCGGTATATATAGATCTTAGTGTTGTCTCCAACTTACGATCCGAAGTGTCCTTTAAAACAGTAGCTCCCGGCACCGGAAGTGCTGTTTTCTTAGTGAGACGAGAAACACACATCTACAGGAGGAGGAGTTTCCCACTTCATCATGGATGATGGAAAAGGGAAGCTAGACGGAAAACTACGCCCAGATGCAGAACAGGTGCTTTACCCTCTGCACCATCTCTGGATACACATTAAATAGTCAGTGGACGTGGGATCTTGTTAATTTCTTTTAAAACTTCCTCCAATTCACCCTCTACGGTATCCTCTGTGGCGAGGAAATCTTCGTCCGACTCTTCTGACTGGAGAACAGTCATTAGAGTACGCTTTTGAGACGGGCTTTGGTAGGAAGTGGAGTGTGTAGGCACCGCTGTACCCATCATCTGAACCAGGGTGTCTAGAGACCTGGTTAAGTCAGCTACCCAGGGAGGTTGAGACCTGCGCGCCTCAGCCAACTCCGATGTTAAATTTGACATAACTCCTACCATGTCAGTGACCCATGGCGGAGCAGGAGAGCTAGTAATCGCCATCTGTGAATCCCAGTTACTTACAGCCTCTTTACCAGGGATGTAATCAGGGGATGTTGTCCTGCAGCACAGGAATCCAGCCTTCTGTGTCTTACACTGCAATCTCCTATATAGAGATGCAGTATGAGCTGCTGTGTAATGAAGAGTGACAGCCCTGCTGTATGCAGCCGCTTGCCGCGTAGAGGAGAGAGACCAGCGCTGCTTTTAAGCTCCACCCCCCCTTTATGCCCTAAAGGGCTTTACAAGATGGCTTCTGTTGCCATTAACCGCCACACCGCGTGTACAGCGGACCGCTTACCGCCTCTCTGCCCCGTGTGTAACAGCGGGGAGAGGGAGAGCCGGGCGGAAGGAGGGAGAGCAGGCGCCAGGTCGCGCTTGTAGCGCACTTATCCCCTGCCCCGCGCTACTGAAACAGTGGAGAGAGGGAGAGCCGGGCGGGAGGAGGGAGAGCAGGCGCCTGGTCGCGCTTGTAGCGCACTTATCCCCTGCCCCGCGCTACTGAAACAGCGGGGAGAGGGAGAGCCGGGCAGGAGGAGGGAGAGCAGGTGGTCGCGCTTGTAGCACACTTTATCAGCTGCCCCACACCAGGCTGAGCCGGGTGCCGCGCTTACTAGCGGGAGGTGGGAGAGCATAGTGCTCTGCATTAGCTGCCCAGCATTCTAATTATGTAAAACCGCTGGGCAGCGGCGGGGCTGGGAGCCGGGGGATGCACAGGTGGTTACTCACTGCGTGGTCCCCGATGGAGTCTCTCTGCAGCTTCAGCACTTCTCTTGTTCCTGTTGAGAATGTGCTGTGGTGGTAAGGAGCTGTCAGTGCTTTTCATATAAGCGCTGTGCCCTATAAAGGACAGGTCGCCAGGTACCCGGAGCCCACCTTTAGAGAGGTGGCGAACGGTACCTAATATAGTGTAAAAAGTGTACAAAATAAATAAACCTAAATAAAAGAAAATAAACATATGTGCTGCTGGATCACAGCAGATTGTGACCAGCTCCATGAGGCACATTTTCTAAACTGAGGGCTGATGGGGCATAGAGGGGGGAGGAGCTTCACACTTCTAAATTATTTAAAGTGCTGGCTCCAGTTATCCACGCCTCTATACCCCAGCGTAAGCACCTCCAGTGTCCCCTAGTGGATGAAAGAGAAATGTTGTGAAAGTGAGAACCTCTTATACATCCCTTTCAAGGAGTAACCATGCACATAGAGGCATTTAAAAAGCATAATTTGGACAATAATGAGTGAATTTCTGCAAAAAGCTCAAAAATGGGTTTAATTATGTGGGACATGTATTTATAGGTGTTGTAAAGACAGAACTTACAAAGTTTTTCCTCCAATTGTTGGGATTTAATTGTTTTGAAGCACTACATATTTTTGTCTGTATCCCAAAATATTGAAGATTTTATTCACCAAATGAAACTTCAACCATTTTCCCACCTTTAATTAAAAAAAAAAAAAAAAAAAAAAAGGGAAGAAGAAGTGGTAAGATACTTTTAAAAGCCTCAAATACTTTGCTTATGGCCTCTAATACTCATATCCTTCTATACGGTTGTCCAAGGTTATTTGCCTTTTAATGGGGTCCAGTGCACTTTACACACTTTTTCATGCACCAGCAATCAAATAATAGGTGCTGTTGTGGGGAGTTTGGAGTAAATGATCGTATAAGTAATGGAAGGAGAAGGCCCACATTCTAAAGAGGTGGGGCAGACAGACAGGGGTGACAAAGAGAGGGTAGACAGTGAGGAAGGAGCATGGAGCAATGGGTTAGAAAGTATACAAAAATAACCTTTCATGAATAATTTCCTTTGTATGACTTTTTAGAAATGCCTTATCTATTAATCAATTAAAGACTTGACTGTGAGGTGGAGTTAATTAGATTCCAGAAACAATTAAAGCTAAGAGACTTCGTTTGTAAACACCTTAGTGGGGCTTTTAACCAAATGCCATTTCACATTATGAGTACCTTTGATTCTCCTCTCCCCCCCCCCCCTCCCCCCTTCAAATGACACTTTCATGAGCATGGTCAAACAGAACACTATCGATTTTATGACAAAAACAAGAGCTATCTTATTCTAATGTAACCTAACATGAGTAAAGGGCCATTAAAGGGATTGATAGACAAGTCCATTATCATACGCCTCAATGATAAAGGCAGAGGCATTGTACTTATGAACAGTGCCTACATAGCTGAGGTTCATAGACAGCTTATGGATCCCACATGCTACAAGGAATTAAGGTATGATCCCATGTATGGTTATAAAAAGGAAATTGATGCCATAATTGCCCATGGCTTCTTCTTTGGTTGGTTAGATGAGAACACTGTCAAATTTCTAATACAGGAGTACCCCATTGTTGTATATTCTCCCAAAAGTGCATAAGTCTCTGACCAAACCCCCAGGCAAAACGATTATTTTTTTCTCGGGGGTCGTACTCTCTTGCAATTTATTGATTTTTTTTCCTTCAGCCTGCAGAACAGAACACCAGGACAGTGCTCAAGGATACAACTGATTTTTTTGTTAAGATTAGAAAATTTTGGATGTCCACTGCCAAAGTCCCTATTGCTCACAATGGACAGTTTATACACTAGTATTAATCATAAGGATGGGCTACGTGAAAAAAAGAAAGCCATTTCTGAAAATGTGTATTATACTGGTCCACCTGCGGAATATCTGTTACTCTTGATTGATGTCATCTTACATAAAAATAATTTTTTTGCAACTACAGGGTATGGCGATGGGGTTCTAATATGGCCCAGTCATGCCAATTTATACATGCATGACTACGAAACAACCTACATTTTGAACTATAGGGATCTCTCATTGAATTTCGCATTTTAGCAACAAAATTTTGCTTTTGTAGATTGGCGATGATACAAGTTTACAGGATTTTGTAGTCATTTACCTTAATTCCCTGAGCAGCACCATTAGGGTAACTTGCACAAGAAGCCCCGTTAAAAAAAAAAAAAATGTTCCCGATGTTTCTGTTATAATTGTGTACAGTGAATTTGAAAGCAGTGTTTTTAAAAAATATACAGATAAAACACACTTTTGCTAGCTGACAGTCCATCCTAATCCCCTCAAAAAGGGTTAGCCCTTTTCTCAACTTGTAAGAGTTGCAAGTATAACATCTGAAAAATCTGCTCTTCCTGGAGCGTTGAGAAAGATGGGGGAATAACTTTCTTTCACGCGGCTAGAAATACGGTGAGATTGAAGAAGCCATAGAAAAAGGTCTTAATTTAGACAGAGAGGATTTGTTACGACCCAGATCTAGGGATACGAATATCAATCTATTGATATTCCTTACTACGTAGTCTATTTCATCACGGCGGATGCGGGAAACAATCTTGAGGCACTGGCACATCTTGAAAACCAATCCGATATTGGGTAGTGTATGCCAGGAAAATATTGTTCGCATACAAACGCAGCTGCAATTTGAAAGATATAATCACCTACTCTAATGTAAGTCCATGAGTGAACAATGACAATTGGCTATCATTGAGGAATGGCTCCTTCCAGTGCATTGGCAGGCATCAATTGTCATCACATCTTGATTGGTGAATACTTTACGCATCCAACAGCCATGATACATTATTTAAAGCCTTGTATGACTTGCAAAAGTTAATAATTTGTGGTTTACCTTATTGTCTGCCCTTGTAAACTCATCTATATAGGCAAAAAGGACACTTAAGGAGCGAATATCGATGCATCGTTCCTCTATTAAAAAAGCAGCTATTAAAATAGACCAAAGCACACAACCTGTTGAGACATTTTTTTTTTTTTAGAGAGGGTCCCATTCCCTAAAGGACTTTCGCTTCATGTCCATTGATCAAATTAAACCGATGAGAAGGGGTGAAGATCATCAAGAAAAAACTACTATAAAGAAAGAAAATATATATATATATCTATATAATTCAAGACCATGATTGCATACGGACAAAATTATAAAATTAAACGTTCATGTATTTTATTACTTTGAACAAGCTCTTTTTTAACTATGAGATCCAGACTTTATACACTGATCAAATGCAGTTCACTATTAGTCAATTAATTAAGGGGCTGCTCTATTTTTGATAATATTATACTATTTTAGTATTAAGGTTTGTTTTTTTGATTGTGGGGGGTTTTAGCATGCAATTTTTTCCTTTTTTGATTATTCATGTTCAAGTTTATTGTGGGTGTCTGAGTTGGCGCCTGTCAGGCTATTTCAGCAGCTCTGTCTGTGTAACATTGCCTCTGGTTGTTTATTTGGTCTCTAATACCCCTTTCAGACATACGACCCGAGAAATTTCCTGCTCAGACCCGGGAATTTCTCCTGTGTAAATTCCCAGGTATTTGGTAAAGACTCCCCTTTCACACTACAGCGTCTACCCGGGAAATTCCCAGGTAGACCCCTTTCAGACATAAGCTGGGTTTTTTAGGTTTAAATATTACTTGCCTCTCCTCTGCCCTTCCTAGCCTATCCCCTCTCTGGCTGCCGCGGATTATGTCATCATCATCATGCAGCAGTCCAATCAAAATGCAGCCATTATAAAAAATAAAATAAAATAAATTATTTCCTATCTGCTCTGGTAGTCCCGCAGGAGTGCGGGCAGCCCGCTGAGGCAGAGAATCGCCAGCGGTCTCCAGCGCCGGTGGGTGTTCCCGGGTGTCTGGTTGGGGTTCACTGTGCCTGAGGACCCGGCGCGGAGGGTGGTGAGCAGCAGCGCTGAGCTCTGCACTGCCAATGTAAAAGCTGCTTGGTGCAGCCCGGGAGAGAAATTCCCGGGTGGCACCTTTCAGACATAAACAGGGTAATTTCCTGGGACTTAAGTCCCGGGAAATACCCTGGTCGATTGAAGGGTCGGCTACCCGGGAACGTACCTTTCAGAAATACGCAGCAACCCGGGAAATTGGCTGAGGCAGGCCAAATTCCCGGGATTCTCTGTATGTCTGAAAGGGGTATAACAGAGGCTGAGTGGGCGGTTATTTGCTGTACATTTTCCTATGCTGCGGGTACGGACGCGATTGCCGCACTGTACTTTGGGTTTGGTGTCCGCACTGGAAGCTCCTTCTGTGATAGTTTTCCGGCCAGCACGTGTGCAAGGTCTGCTACCACAGCTGGACAGGATTGACAGCAATTATGTATTATACCATGTTTAATGGATTCCAGGCACCTGAATAGTACTTTCCATTTATTCCTGGGTGCATCATGAGGCTACAGATGAAGTTATGCTGCTTATTCTGTTGGGCGCCATCTTTACCTTTATATAGTGGCTTATGTGCAGTAGAAGTTGGCTCCTTGAGAAAGATGGTTGTTCCCACCGAAACAGCCTCGGGCCATTGCTGTGATCTGTATTGGCAGTATGGATCTTGATAAGTATTTATTTTCTGCTATACATGATGAGTATTTTTTCCATGTGAATATAAGGTTTTGTGCAATATACTGGTGGTGTGCTAATCTCTTTTTAACCCTGCTTGGATAGAACACTGAACTTTGAAGATTATTAATGTGACTACAACACCCTGATTGTGAAATGGGAAATGTGTGTTTATAATATACACACACACACACACTCTGGCAGGCTGTAGCTGAACACTCCCACTCCACAATTATAATGAAGTTAAATATTAAGATACACTATTTTGCAGTGTGAAATAGGAAAACATAATTCATTGGAATACATATCTGCCTTGTGTCCTACATCTTCATAAGACCCTTCATGAATGGTTTCCTTTGTATGACTTTTTACAAATGCCGTATTTCTTAAACAATTATAGAAAAAAAAAAAATCTACATAACTACACCAACATTCGGTTGCATAAGCTACATAAAAAAAAAAAATTTTTTTTTTGTTAACTTAAAGTATGTATGAGCAGCGTGCATGGAAAAACTCATCTCACAAATGTCATTATGGGACCTGGTAATAAGGACTATTTGTCTTGACTGCCAGCAGCGGCTATGAGCAGTTGATGGTTGCATGATGGATGTTATCATATTAATGGTACAAAGGGACTATAGCACAACTTATGGGAAGACAGGGTATACTGTGGCGATGCCAATCTGCATAAGCATAAGATAAAGCTCCCACTAACAACCCCGCACCCTGACCGTGGCTATATTTTTTTTTTTTATGCAATTTCTATTGAGGTCAATGATTGAATAGCTCTCTTGGTGCATTATAAAGTTTCTGCTGGCTAATAGATCCACTCCTAACTACTACAATATTCTTTTCCACCCCCAACACAGCATGACATTACTTTATCACCGACAGTATACAAGTACCCCAAATAATAAATATCACATATTGTGCAATCACATATCTACATAAAAATGGGTAAAAAGGAGCAGAGATTGGCGCTCCTGGGGAGAGAAAGACAGCCTAAAAAATAAAAAACACCAAATGAAACAAACAATGGGTATTGTAGGTTTTCTTTGGACGCTAACCCCTAGATGTAGCAAAGGTTCCCTTATATACAGTCAGTAATTACCTTGTGCACAGGTTCTCAAAATCGGTCCTCAGGACCCCAAACAGTGCATGTTTTCCAGGTCTCCTCACAGAAACGCAAGTGAAATAATTATCTCCACCTGTGGATCTTTTAATATGTGTCAGTGAGTAATGACTGCACCTGGAAAACGTGATCGGTGTTGAGTGCTGAGGACAGAGCTTGAGAACCACTGACCTAGTGAATAGAAATGGAAGTCGATGGTAAGAAGAGAGAATTTATTAAACAATAAGAAGAATATCACCCTTATATAAAAGGGAAATTCCCCGCAGGAACATATATCTGGCACTTATTCCCCCCACAAAATGATATTTCCCAGAAAATTACAGCTCATTAGCATGAGCCACGTTTATGAAATGCAAAGTTCCTCATGTACATTAATCCATCCTTGGAAAAGCGGTACACCTCAATATTCTAATGAATGTTTCTCAGCAGTGGCAAACATAGTGCTCAAGTATTCATATAAATATACCTAAGGAATGCCAAATTCACAAAGCAAGACAGCATAGTTTGCACTGGTAAATATGAGGACTTGGGCAGCCTATGTACATGTGTCCCCATATGGCAAAGTAGTACGTTTTGTGTACGCTTTCCTCTAGGGCAGTACCCAATTAGCCCAGATATTTTTCCTGGACTGAAAAACAGGTATTTTTTTCCGATAATACCCTTTTTTTAAATTATTTTTTCTCACCCTATCCTATTTGTTCGGACGAACAAATAGGATAATTTGCACGAAACACATTGATAAGTTCACGGACCTATGTGTTTTTGCCATTGCGCTGACCAAAAAAAAATAATTAAAAACACAGTGCTTTACAAGGATAGTTCTTTGGGACACATCAGGTCCCGAATAAAAATGCCCGATTAGTGCGGGCGTCGGGCCGGACTTGGGTCTAATTGGACAGCCCCGGGGGATCCATTAGCGCACAAACAATGTTTGGGGTGTACCTAGATTTTGTGTTGCAAATAATTTGGTATAAAGTTGTAGATTGAGCATAATTATTCATGGTGAAGGTAATCCATATCTGACCTGCCTTGTGTACTTTTTCCTCAACTTTGCTACCATTTCCTGCTACTTTTTCCTTCATTATGAAAATTTTCCCTCAATCTTGCACCTTAGTTCGCAAACAGTGTAATAGGTACTTAGCTGTGCCAAAACACTAATCCTAAAGAGCAGGGATTTGAGGATATGTGTATGTGAACACATATGTAGGAGCACTGGTGCACCTAATCTTGTAGGGCTGTGCAAGTACAAGATTAAAATTTTGGAGCAAAAATCATCATCTTTTATTTACAAGGGTTCTGTAGCGCTGTACAAGGGGACAAAAATAACATTATACAGACTGTATATAAATGAAAAATGTATACATAATTACATTGAGCAGTTTACATAATTATGCTAAGAATATAAGGACTCTGTAGAGGACTCTGCTTGTTGTGAGCTCACCATCTATAGAGGATATGAGTGGACTCAATTGAAGAAGAGGGCAGGGGAGGACAAAAACTGCAGAGTTAAGTGGAAGGGTGATGAAAATATAGTTTTAAGGGAATGCTTGAGGGCGGGATGAAATTCCTGTGGAGCAAAAGAGGGAATTCCAGAGGTTAGATGCAACCCATGATAGAAATCACAGAAAGGATAGATGCGGCAAATACCAGAGCACATATTAGTCACTGTGATTATGAACAGATTTGTCAAGGTCTCACCCAAAAGATGGTAAAATGAAAACAGGGAAAAATAAAAATAAAAAAAACAAACACTCATGATAGGAGGCAATTAAAGATAAACAGCAAAATATAAATATATATATATATATATATATATATATATATATATATATATATATATATATACACACACACACACACACACACTCTCTGGTGCCACCTTGATATTAATGAAAATATAAGAATACACACAATATGAGGCGGCACCTGGGATAAATAACAGCAAAGAGCACACATTTTTTTTTTTTTCAATTGGGAGTTAATGTTGCCCTTTATTTGGAGTGCTGCTTTCTATCGTGCGTATATACTCTTCCTGCAAGATCCTGGTACACCCCTAAAGATTTATCTGTCTGGTCGGATTGTAAATCTGACAATATGGGAGCAAATGACAATTGGCCAGTTGCTCCCAAACACTGAAAAAAAACAGAATTTTGGTACTTACCGATAAATCCCTTTCTCCGATTCCACAGGGGACACCTGAGCCTCAGTACAGTGGGGTATAGATGTGGGATAACGAGGATCTGGCACTTTAATAAATCTGAATAGGAGCTAGCTCCTCACCCTCTATACCCCCCTACAGGTCAGTCTTAAACTGTGCCTGAGGAGAGATGGAAAATAGAATAATAGAGGAGAAGAGAAGCTAGAACATACATGAACAAATATGCAAACAAATCAAGCAGACCTTGAAGAAAAATGACTGTCCAAACCAGGAAGAACAATAACCAATGTTGGTGAAACAGCGCCAGGTGGGCGTCCAGTGTCCCCTGTGGAATCGGAGAAAGTGATTTATCGGTAAGTACCAAAATCCTGTTTTCTCCTTCATCCAGTAGGGGACACTGGAGTCTCAGTACAGTGGGGACGTCCCAGAGTTCCCATCCTGGGCGGGAAAGCGCTGAGAACCCTGCAAAACAGCACGGCTATACTGTGAAGCAGATGCCGCAAACATGTCAAAACGGTAAAACTTTGCAAAAGTATGCCAGCCTGCCCAAGTGGCCGTCCCGACAAAGCTGGGTTAGGGAAATACCACGGGCAGCCGCCCATGAAGGACCCACCAAGCGCGTAGAATGCGCTGTGATTGAAGTAGGAGGTTGTTTTGATGCAGCCAGATGTATTCGTCTGACAATCAGACAAGCCTATCTAGAAATATTTGCCTTAGAAGCCGGCCAGCACGGACGCGCCATATCAAATCGAACAAAGAGTATCCGACTTCCGGAGGGATGCAGTACTATCAACATAAATTCGAAGAGCCCGGACAACGTCTAGGGATCTGGAAGCTGAAGAATAGTCTTTAAACACCGGAACCACAATCGATTGGTTGATGTGAAACGCAGACACTACCTTACGCAAAAAAGATAACTGTGTACGTAGCTCAGCCATATCCTCATGAAAAATTAGGTAAGGCGGACGACAAGAAAGTGCCCCTAGCTCAGACAATCGCCAAACAGAGGCAAGCGCCATAAGGAGAACCACTTTCCATGATAAAAAATTTAATTCCACAGTCTGTAAAGGTTAAAATAGGGAAGACTGGAGAAAAGAGGACCAAATCCCATGGGGCCGTTGGAGGTACAAACGGAGGTTGTAACCCGACAACCCCTTGTAGAAATGTTTGGACATCCAGCAATGCTGTTAGTTTTTCTGAAAGAAAATCGACAGAGCCGATATTTGAACCTTCAAAGATCCCAGACGAAGACCTGCTGATAAACCAGCCTGTAGAAAAAGAAACAGCCTGGCTAAGTTGAATTCCGACGGTGGCGCACCCTTGCGTTCACACCAAGAGACATACACCTTCCATATACGATGATAGTGCTTTGAGGTAACTTCCTTTCTAGCCCTTATCATAGTAGGAATTACCCTGGAAGGGATTCCCTTTCTTCTTAAGATAGACCTTTCAACAGCCACGCCATCAAACAATGTCGCTTTAAGTCCCGATAAACGGACCCTGTTACAGTAGATCTTCTTGCAGAGGAAGAGGCCACGGGTCGTCTTATCAGTAGAAGATGTAGGTTGGAATACTACGCCCATCTGGGCCAGTCTGGAGCCACCAACAGAACCTTTACCCTTTCTCGTTTGATTCTTTGAAGCAGACGAGGAAGAAGTGGGAGTGGTGGAAACAGGTAAACAAACTGCCAAGGAGTTGTTAAGTTGTTAAGGAGTTGCCACCGCCTGTGGATCTCTTGTCCGTGAGCAGTAAAGTGGCAGTTGATGGTCCAACCTTGACGCCATGAGAGAGACCCCAACGCTGAATCAGTTGTTGAAAGACCTGTGGATTGAGCATCCATTCTACCGGATGAATGTCTTGTCGACTGAGGTATTCGGCCTCCCAATTTTCTACCCCTGGGATGAAAATTGCTGATATCGCTACAGCAAATTCCCCTGCCCAGAGAAGAATGCGGCTTACCTCCCTCATGGGTGCCGCCTTGTCTGTTAAAGTACGCCACAGCCGTGGCATTGTTGGACTGCACTCTGTTGGCATGGCCCTTCAACAGAGAATGTGCTACCTGAAGAGCATAGAACACGGCCATTAGCTCCAGAATGATTATGGGCAGTACCGCCTCCAGTCCAGTCCAGCGGCCCTGAAAGTGTCTTCCCCAAGTCACTGCCCCCCATCCTCTCAGACAGGCGTCTATTGCGAGGAGAATCCATTCCCACATTGCAAACCACTTGCCTGCCAATAGGGGAGAGGAATTCAGCCACCAAAGGAGAAATGTTCGAGTCCTGGGTGACAGTTGAACTTGCTGGTGAAGGTAGAGGTGGGACCCTGAGCACTGATGAGGAGGTCCAGTTGGAATGGATGGGCATGGAACCTCCCGTATTGGATGGACTCGAAGGTCGCAACCATCTTCCCCAGAAGGCAAATATACAGGTGTACTGACACCCCGCGACGACGCAGTATCAATCACACCATGTGTTGGATGGAGGTGACTTTTTCCTGCGGAAGAAATACCTTCAGCTCCACCGTGTCCGAAATCATCCCTAGGAAAGGCAGTCGCTGAGTAGGCTGCAGATGAAATTTTTGGTAATTAAGGATCCATTCGTGTTGTAACAGAAGACTCTGTTACCTGGATGTCCTGCAGTAATTGAGTGACTGACGGTGCCTTGACAAGCAGGTCATTCAAGTACGAGACGATAGTAACCCCTTGAATCCGAAGAAGGGCCATCATTACAGCCATGACCTTCGTGAACACTCGGTGCTGATGAAAGACCGAAAGGCCTGAAATTGATGAGAGGCCCGCACTACGAACCGAAGGAATGCCTGAAGAGGACGCCAAATGGGAATGTGGAGATGGACATAAAGGATGCTTAAGGATACGAGAAACTCGTCCCTCTCGAGCCCTGCAATGACAGGCTGCAGGGACTCCATTTTGAACATGAAGGTCCGCAATTAAGGATTGAGATGTTTTAAGTTCAGGATGGGTCTCACTGAGCCGTCCGGCTTGGGAACTACAAACAAGCTGGAATAAAAGCCTTGACCCTTCTGAAGGATAGGGACATGCACTATTACTCAAGAAGACAGTAGCTTTTATATTGCTTCCTGTATTACAACCTGTTTGTCCGCTGATGCCGGCAAACCGGTTGTGAAAAAAACGTGGAGGTTGGATCTGAAAATCCAACTTCAACCCCTGAATAATGATGTCCCGGACCCACGCGTCGTGGCAAGACTTGATCCAAACAGGAGAGAAGGGAGCACGTCATGCCGGAGGCTTAACTGAAGACTTATCCTGCTGGGAGGAGGATGCAGTGGCTCTACCCCTGCCTCTGGAACCACGGGAGATAGCGGGAGCTCCTCTGCCACGACCCCAGAATCTCCCTGGCATACAAAAGGACGGTCCAGCAAAGGGTTTCCTAGGAGGAGGAGCAGCAGATGGGAGATAAGTGGACTTACCACCTGTGGCTTGAGATATCCACTTATCCAGTTCCGTTCCAAACAGAGCTTCCCCTGTGAAAGGAAGCGCTTCCACAGCTCTTAGATTCCACATCCGCCTGCCATTGTCTCATCCACAGGGCTCTGTGGGCTGAGACAGCCAAAGCCGAGGATCTAGAGGAAAGACTATAAATTACATTTGAAGCCTCTTCAAGAAAAGAAGCAGACACTGCAATCTGTTCCACTGGAGGAACCAGATCCTCCGCCGGAACACCAGTCTTAAGGACCTCAGCAAGCTGCGTAGCCCATGCTTCCACCGCCTTGTTGACCCAACAGCTGACTAATGCGGGTCGAAGGGACACCGACGCTACAGTGTACATAGACTTTAAAGTTAGTTTCTAACTTTCTGTCAGAAGACTCCTTTAAAGAAACTGCTCCTGGAACAGGGAGCACAGTCTTTTTAGACTGACAGGACATTGAAGGGTCCACTGAAGAAGGTGTTTCGCATAATTTCCTGCTCTCTGCAGGAAAGGGATAGTAGGATAAAAGTTTACGTGAGATCTGAAACTTTTTATCTGGGTGTTTCCACACTGAGGTAAGGATCTCGTCCAATTCCTCAGACACTGGAAAGGAGGCTGCTAGTCTTTGTTTCTTATTAAAGATAGACGGCCTAACTTCTACAGGGTCCATTTCCTCAACACGTAACACCTGGCATATAGCTGCAATCAGCACCCTGAGATACAGGCTCCGCTTCCTCTGGCACCTGTTCCTGTATAGAGGTCTATAAAGACCTGGCTAAAGACCGCACCCAGTCTGATCCAGAGAAGGCAGACCTCTGAGATCTTTAAACCTCTCTCTCCCTGCGAGAATCTTACAGCTCTGTGGACATTTAAAACATGACTGATTTAATTTGATCAGCCCAAATAGGGTGTTGTGGGGTTGCTGCAGTCGTTTCTGAAACACACTTCCCACACAACAGGGAACTGGATGATAGTCCCTGTGTAAACTTCTTTGCACAATTCTTACAGGAGAAAGCCTTTTGTGCAGCCTTAGACCCATTTGAAGTCATGTTACCAATTCATTGTTCACACGCACACACAGAGAGAGACTGTTTAGAAAGAAGGGCATAGAGGGAGATTATGCTATCAACCCAGCCCAACCAGCACTGATGCAGAGACCAGCGCTGTGTAACACAATATAAAGTGCTGCAATCGCTGTGTAAACACAGTCTACCTGCTCTTCAATCACAATCTGGGCAGACAGGTCTCTCTTCAGCGTATGTCAGCAGCCTGTGTCTTCTAAATAGGCCACCAGCCTCCTTCTGGGTGCGCTGGGAGGCAGGAGCAGAACTGTGTTTTAGGCTACACCCCCTCCGTTCTGGCACCTTTCAGTGCTGTATCAGTTGCTGCTTTTTAATGCCCGTCTGTCATTTTCTCCTGGCCAGCCTGCTACTCAGGGTGCCAGGAGTCACTAACCTTCTTGCTGCCAAATGCTGTCGGCGGCGGGCTGAGTTAATGTGTGACCGCGACGAGCACCGCATGCAGCGCATCTGGGTTCCCCCCAGAGACAGTGGTCTCTGTAGCTGAAGACTCCAGTGCACTGCACAAGCAGCGGCGGTGATGTCTCCCCAGCAGCTCCAACGAACCAGACAGGCAGGGGCAGTGAGCTGCCTGTCTGATCCTCTTGCTGATCGAGGATCCTTGATTTTTAGCAGAGAGCTCTTTGTATGTGACCAGCTCCCTTGGCATAAAATTAAGACTGACCTGTAGGGGGGGGGGGTATAGAGGGGGAGGAGCTATCTACTATTCAGATTTATTAAAATGCCAGCTCTCGGTTATCCCACATCTATACCCCACTGTACTGAGACTCCAGTGTCCCCTACTGGATGAAGGAGAAATAGCCAGATTTTTATCCAACCAGACATATTGGACAGATAAATCTTTAGCTATGTACCCAGCTGCCAGTAGTGGATGTAGACAATGATAAAAACATGAAACACAGGAAAAAAACACTTAAAGGTCGCGATTCAACTCAATGCGATGTTGAATAGCCCCAGGAGGGAGCTCCAAAAGCTATTCAATGCAACGCGATGTTTGGGCGCACTAAAGGATTTCTTCCTGCATCCTCCAGGGGATGAGAGGAGAAATCAGAAGAAAAGTGCTTGACGGGTGGTTGTTTTCCGGCTTAGCACGACGCTAATAGCCTCACGGCCGGCACTTTAGTCGGAGAATGCCAGTTCTTGTGAATAAACACCCAGGTTAATTCGCGAGTACCGGCATTCTGTGACTTAACAGCGCACTGAATTGAATAGCTCTGGGTGCTCCCCTCCCGGGGCTAATCAACAAAGCATTGAATTGAATTGCGGCTAAAGTGTAATAGTCAATACGATACAGGGCCCAAAATAAAAAGGTAGTCTCTGCACAAAGTCTTTAAAGCTTATCGGAAATTGCTTTTGGGACCAGCAGCAATTCCATTCTTTTTAAGCATCACACTTCCATCTAAAAGTGGAACCCAGCGCTTAAACACCACCTCAAAAAAGCCTGTGGCCAATCATTGTGTTGTGTTGTGTTTAAGAATTTAATAATGGACACAATTAAAAACTCGTACATGAAAGCATTCCAATACAAGCTTATCAAAATCAATATAAGACATAGCAGCAAAAAAAGGTCAATACTGTGATAAATTGAATAGATTTCCAGTCCGCTTCTTCTCCCCTAGAAGATATTCCAAATGGTAACGGAAAAAGGAACCATCCAACATGCTTCATTTAAACACACACACACACACACACACACACTAGAGGTAAGCAGTTTTGTTATTACTAAATGAAACTCCTTCTCAAGGTCAATAACTACTTTGTTTCTACAATACAAAGACATATTGCACAGAATAAATACTCTAATCACAGGTGTGTACTCTTCAGAGAAGAATATTAGTGTATTGTTTGTGTGTTGCTAGGTTAGAAATAATTTTTCGTGAACAGTTTTATTTTGCCTTAAATCAAGGTCAGTTAACATGGCATTTTCCTCCATAACAAAAAAAAAAAAAAAAGAATATAGTAGTAGAACATGAAAAGAAAAGGTAATCTAGCTGGACCACTACATAGCAAACTAATGTCAGGCAGCTGGAACATAAAATGCTATGAAATTTGAGGTCTAACGACCATCAGCGATAACGATATCGCTGAACGATCTCCCGTGTGTGCTGGATGATCTATATATCGATATATCGATCATCCAGCACACTACCAACGACGGCCAACGATCGCGGGACCCTATAGTAACCTGGTCGATATCGACCAGATTGGCCTGCATGCACGGGCAATGGATTATATCATTATCGTCCATGCGTGCCCGCGCATCGCAGGTCGTTGGTGGGTTGGAAGGGACCAAAAAATGCACGATATGATCGCTATCGTTCATATTGAGCATTTTAATCGTCCCGGGTATACGCACCATTACTTTCTTTTAGCAGATAGATTAACCAAGCTAAACCCCTTTAAATTATCTACTTCAATTTTAAAGTGCAGGGACTCCCAAATGCCCTGTGAAACCAAATCACATTAGATTAAGTAGTTACTAAACACACAAGTAGGGATAGTCACTAAAGAGCATTATCCATGGTTGCTGAACTGAGTGAATTCATGGATCAAATATTTAAATCTGATCAATTCATTGTAACACTTCAAAGTTTTGTTTTTATGTACGAGCGTGATAATCGCCATTGCTGGCATTTCTGCTCGCGCCCTCCTGAGGTGGCAAGCAGAAATGTGTGAAAAGTCCTGGTTTTGAGCACCCAAGCTACTGTTTGGTCACTCTAACGAGGACATTAGAAAGATTAAGCTGCTTTAGGAGTCTAAAACCTGTCTCTTTGGGCTTAACATGAGCGATAAAGCATGGGTGCCCAAAAACAACTAAATATTGCACAGTGAGCCCCCATCACATTAGATGGGAGATCTGGTGCAATAAAATAATTGAATCGCCCCCTTGGTAGGGGGTGAGAAAAAAAAATTTAAATCTTCTTTGGGATCCAATACCTGAAAAAAGACAACAGACAAGTTACCCTACAGCCTGTTTTGAGCAACCGTCATAGAGGCTGCACCTATCAAGGCTTTCTGCTCACACTATCCTGAGGTGCGAGCAGAACTTTGCGTAAAGTAGGGCTTTGGAGCTGGTCACAAGTACTGAGCATGGCAGAAGACATTTAAAGTGGCTAATCCCATGTATTAGGGTGCAAGGAGCGCCCGTCACAACCAGTGCAGGGCTGGTCGCACAACCAACTAATTAGCTCATGGCCACTTTAGACGAGAGCTAATTCGCTCAAGCTATTAAAATCGCCCCCATGAATAGAACATTTGCATTTACACAGACATTGCAATTTCAGGCACCAATTCCAAATCCAAGGGGCAGAATTCATTACTACCAGCACCATAACAAAATTTGGGGAAAAGCCTAGCTGTCCACTCTTCTAATCATGCATGTTGGCTAGCATATATACAATCAAGCCGGACAGGAGGCTTACTGTACATATATCAGTGTGTGCGGTAGCAAAATAAACATTTCATGGCATAAAGATTAATTTCAACTACACTTTAACTGGGATTAGGTCAATAGGCAGTGTTCTCCCCAGAAATTTTTCCAGCCGGGTGGCATCAAGAAGTAGCCGGGAGGGGGCCTTCGCAAATTATGCGCGCATCGGGAAAAAGAGTATCTCCCTTACCATTCCAGCCCGACAGGTCTTGGCTGCTCCCACATTGGCTCTCAGTCAAAAGTGCCCCCTGTAGTTTTCCCCTTTATACATTGCCCCCTGTAGCTTTGCTTTGCCCTTATGCAGTGCCCCCAGGCTGAAGCAGTGCCCCCAGAGTGGCCCCTTATCCAGTGCCCCCAGATAACACGAAACTGAAATTCCAGAGGAAAGGGAAACCCATTCTCAGTTTGCAAAAAATAGGCAACCCAAAACTTAGGTTTTGTTTTTAACCATTTGCTGAATAATTTCTTACAAAAAAAAACAAAAAAAAGTCTCTGAAAATGTTTTTTTTTAATAAAATTAGGTAATACCTATTAAATACATATTTAATAAATAACAAAACAACACACCTAATGGATGCTGAACGCCACCCTGTAGGCATGTCTAGAAGACATTTGTAGCATTATCACAATCAATACTTCAGCATTTTTCATTTAATTTTCTAGATTTCCCTATAACACCACCATCCCCTGATGTGATGCTGATGGCCCCAGAAATAATACCCCCAACCCTGTGGCATATTCCTATCACCCATGTAGGCTTTGACCCCCCAGTAGCATTGCTCCACCCCCACTAGCCATATATGCCTATGTGACCACATCTATCCCAGCACACTGATCTATATCCCCCTATTTGCTCCTCCCCTTTCTAATGTTCACTCTAGGGTGAACAGCCGGCAGGGCGTCATCTGGGAGAAGAGGCATTTCTCTACTTGTACTCCCAAAAAGGGGGCGTGACTACATGTTATGCCTCTTTGTTTGTTACTATAGGGGCATGCCCAGCACTTACGGAGATGCTGGGCTGCTGCCAAGCTCTCCCATCACTGTGTATAGATGCGCACAGCATCTATGCACCGGCCATGGTTGCTAAACTGCGACTTTTCTCACTCACCATAAGGGCAGGGCTCATTTTGTCATTTTAAAATCTGTCAGGCCGTGGCGCCCCGCTGCAACAGCCTAGAGGGAACACTAATTGTGTGCGTGAGTATATATATATATATATATATATATATATATATTTATACACACACACACACACACACACACACGCAGTTTAGAGTGGACCTAGCACTCCGAGTTTCCAGCGATCACACATCAGCCAACTCTAAGTGCCATGGGGCGTTCTTCATTCCCCTTCAAGGACTTTTGCAGTATTCGTCTCCACGACTTTACCAGGCAAGTGGTTAAAGACCAGGAAAAATGTGTTAGATGGAAAAGCCTTGAGAAACACAGGAACATTGGGATTCCCACTATTTAATGAATTTAGCAGTCTAATAATTTACATACAGGGGTCTATTTATCTGCTTATTTATCAAAGCCCTGCCCCGGTAAGGCCTATGCAGAAGCCAGTAAGCCAACTCATGCATGCACCAATAAACTTAGTGGACTGGCAAGCAGTAAAGCTGGGTACACACTAAACGATGTGTACCCAGCGTGATGTCACTAGCGACGGGACCCAGCATCTGCAAGTGCATACACACTTGCAGGTAGCGACGGAAAAACGGCAGACACCATGCTGCATTTGGCAGCATGACCCCCGCTAACGATATCGCCCGTCGGACCTGAATGCAAGTCCGTCGGACGATGTCATCGACGGTGCGCGGGAGTGAGCATAGTCAGTGACATAGTGGATACACACTGGATGATATGAACAATTTGTCGTTCCGATGCTTTGGAATTGGCCAAATCGTTCATAAAATCATCCAGTTCGTAACCAGCATAAAACTTCTCATCACAGTGGCCAGTGTCTCTGAGGAAATGAGCACCAGCTGCTCTGGTCACTTTTTTGATAAATAGACGGAATGATGATTTTTTTTCTTTCTTCCCCTCGCACATGAGCAGCAATAGAAAATCTGTATTTGAGGAGTTTTTATAAACAGGCCCCTTAGCCAGTATCTCTAAGATTTATCGTCTGTTTTGCTAATATTTCACAGGAAAGGGTCCCTAAATTACTTTTAAAAAGGTAGATTTAAACTCCTGTATGCAGATCTGGCCTGCCAATTGTTTCTTCCAAAAACATATTGTAACGCAGTGGTCAGGGAACAGGGGTAAATTACCCCACATGGGGTAAAAATGTAATTCCTGGGGGTAATGGACGGACAGCCAGGCATGCATATGAATCATTCTATAATATAGAATGAGAGATATGCATGCCCGGCTGTGCTGCAGGGAGGCTCTAAGCCGGACGCCCGCTGAGAAGTTATTACCAGCGGGCGCCCGGCTCCTTCCCTGCAGCGCCGTGTTAGCCAGAGGCTGGAGTTCTCTTCTGAACTCCAGCTTCCGCCTCTATCCATGAGCACTATGGGAGAAACGTCATGACGTCTCTCCCATAGTTCCGAGGAGCAGCCGGGCGGCCAGGACGGCGGCGGATGCAGGAGCGGGGATTAAGGCAAGTAGTTTTTTTGTACAAGTGGCACTACAGGGGCATTATATGGGGGCACTACCATATGACTTCCTTCCTTTCAAATCAAGGGGGCAATGTCGGCGTATCTCAATATATTTTGGGGTAAAACAGTTCCCTGACCCCTGTTGTAACGTGATCCCCAAGTAAACTATATCTGTAGGTCAAATGGCCGATTTTAAAAATGCCCAAAAAACTATCACTTTGTAATCTTTCCATTCACTTCGATCACTTAATAAAAATATATAAAGTGGTCACATATTTGATTAATTGGTAATTAGGTTGAAGTACCAGATTCGCAAATGTGTGGTAAGCTTAACACCCTCATGCAATATAAAGTTTATATTTTTATGTTATGATTTGCAGTACCACTCTACGACAGCAATTCAATTGTTTGCAGCAGTGGCTGTCAGTGATGGGCGCCTGATTGAGCAATTCAGCTGTTGCTATACATCTACTCACACCAACCAGAAATGTGTGATAAGTCCTAGTTATGGGCACCCAAACTGCTGTTTAGGCACCCTAACCAGGACTTTAAAAAGGGTTTAGTCGTTCTATGTGGCTAAAGCAGATTTAATAGGGCTGAACAAGCGCGATAATTAACGGGCACCCAAAACCAACTGAATGGCAACACTGGGAGACCATTAATTAGCATGCCTTAAAAAACAATTGAATCGCCCCCCCCACAAATTGAACTGTACAAAATAATCAAAGGAATAGCTGTCGCTGATCACTCTAAGGTAGGGGTGGGCAATAAGCACCCCCCCAGTTGTTGTAAAACTATACATCCCAGCATGCCTTGCCACAGTTTTGCTATTTGGCCATGCTAAAAATTTTGCAATGCATGCTGGGATTTATAGTTCACCAACAGCTGGAGGGCCGCTTATTGCCCATCCCAAGCTCTAAGGCATACTTACATAAATAGTGTTCACTCTAGGGGGTATGATTACTAAAGCAGGGCTCGACAAATCCCGGGCACCAGGTCGCCATGGTGACTAAGATTTTAGCCCTGGTGACCGGGATTTCCAAGACCCCCCACCCCCGGCGCAGGGAAGCTCCATTTGCCGGGCGCCCGCCCCCTGAAATTTTACCAGCGGGCACCCGACTCCCCGCAGCGGGAGCCAGAGCTCACTCCTGAGCTCCAGCGTCCGGCTTCCCCCACGGGTACTATGGGAGACACATCATGAAGTCTCTCCCATAGTTCTGAAGAGCGGCAGATGGCAGCGGACGCAGGATCGTAGCCTAAGGTAAGTATTCTGGGGGGGTTTTTGTGTGTGTGCGCGGCACACTTAGAGGGGGCTTAGTACTGGGGGCTTACTACTGGGGGCACTATTACAGGGGATTTATTATTAGCTTGAGGGGCACTGAAATGGCATGTGTGGTGGTCTATACAAGCTTTCATATATTTTGGTAATGGATGATGGTCTGGCTCCTAAACTTTTAAGATGGCTCCTAGATTGTACAAAAATTTGTCGAACCCTGTACTAAAGTGAGTTTTTAGAAGAGGAGATGTTGTCCATAGCAACCAATCAGTAACTAATAAGTCACCAATTACGTGTTAGCAGAAGTGGTCACTACACATTTGCCATTTATGAAGGAGTGGAAAGTTTGGCGTACAGACTCTGCAGCCCTGGTTTTAATGACAACATAATTACTTGCACTTGCAGCCAGAAGCGTTTGTGATGCTGCAGCGTTTTATCTGGACACTGCCTACAAGTGATATTGAGCACCACAAAACTTGCTTTTTTTTCCCTATTTTAAATTGTTTCTAATTAGTACGGCAACTACATTTGACATGGCAGTCCCTTTCCATAACCTGCTTGCAGTCAGAGTAGTGAATCTAACAAAGCAATTGATAAATATATAAAACTTTTAATTTTCATGTGTTATTTGCAAACATGCTTTGATATCATATGTCAAAATATTGCAAGAATTGCTACTTTACCACAACCCCCATTTGACATTCCATAAATAAACCCTTTTCATAGGGGCACATTCAATTGTTTCTCATGCCCGTAGCTACTGTCTAAAGTGACCAGGAGCTATTCAATTGTTTTGGGAGTCCAATACTTATCACAAATTTCTGCTTGCACCCTCCAATTATTGAGCGCCTTAAATGTAGAACATGCGTCTTTTGGGCGCCTTAACTGACACTTAGCATGGGAGAAGCCACTTTATGCGGCTAACCTCGTGCATTTTGGGCAAGAGAGCATGGCAGTCGTGACCAGCGCATTGCTGGCCGCCCAAACAATTGAATATCTCCCTCAACTTTAGACAGGAGCTACGGCTGCCCAAAACAATTGAATCGCCCCGTTTTCTTATTTCCTAATTTTCCATATTTGACACCACTCAAACTTCTCTAGAGGGATAAGTGAACTTCGCAGAGATATGGTTAATCGGTGGGCTGGTATACTTTTATGAACAGGAGGGTTTTCAGTGCCGTTTAAAGTTATGCAGGCTAGGGGATAGTCTGATAGAATGAGGGAAATCATTTCAGAAGTTCGGGGAGACACAGGAGAAATCTTGGATCAGGAAGTGGGAGGTTGTAACCAGAGGGGAGGAAAGGTAGCAGTCGCTGACCAAACGGGCAGGGCAGGAGGGAGTATGTATGGAGATGACGCTTGAGATGTAGAGAGCAGTGGGATTGCAGAAGGCCTTATATGCAAGGTTGAGGAGTTTGAAGAGGGTTCTGTACGGGAGAGAATGTCGGTGAAGAGCTTGGCAGAGAGTGGAGGCAGATGTGAAGGGCAGGAGAGAAAGATGAGCCTAGCTACAGCATTAAGTACAGATTGGAGAGGAGCGAGATCGGAGTAGGGTAGGACAGTAATGAGAAGGTTGCAGTATTCGAGACAAGAAATAATCAGTGAGTGAATAGCTTTGGTGGCATCCTGGAAGTGGTTGGGTCTGATGTGAACAATGTTCCACAGAAACTACAGGATTGGGCGAGATATTGACTGTGGGTGGCAAAGGAGAGGGAGGAGTTAAGAATGACTCCCAGGCATCGGAGTTGGGGAACAAAAGAGATAGTGGTGTTGTCAACAGTGAGTTAGGTAGGGAGGGAGGGGAGGAAGCTCTTGGCCATGTTAAGTTTAAGAATGTGCACGGACATCCAGGAGATGGCAGAGAGGCAACTGGACATTTGATAGAGGAATGGAGAGAGAGATCAGGAGAGGGGAGGTAGAGTTGAGTGTCATCGGTGATACAGGGGGCCAAAGAAACTGATAAGTTCACTCAGGGAGGAGTACAGTGAAAAGAGCAGAGGGCCAAAGACAGAACCATGCAGAATGACCACGGGGAATTAACACCACAGAAAGAAATAGAGGAGGGGTAAGAGGTGACCCAAGAGAGAATGGTGTCAGATAGGCCATTGGACTGGAGGATGAGCAGCAGGAGAGGGTGATTCATGGTGTCAAAAGCTGCAGTGAGATCCTGGACAATGAGCAAGTGGCTCTTAGGTTTGGTGGAGAGAACGTCTTTGTGACTTTAGCCAGGGCAGTTTCAGTGGAGTGGATGGAGTAGATGCCAGATTATAGAGGATCAAGGATAGTTGTCAGATAGCAGGTGAGGTGGTTTTAGGCAAACTGTTCAAATATTTTGGTGGCAAATGGGAAAAAATAAATTGGTCAGTAGTTAGATAGTGAGGGGGTGTCAAGGTTGTTTTTTTCTCTATGAATGGATGAGGCATGAGCATGTTTGAACGATGAGGGGAAGATGCCAGTGGAGAGAGACTGTAGAGGTGAGCAAGGAGGGAGCAGGCAGTGGGGGGAAAGGACAAAATGAATGGACTGTCACCCATGGTGGGGTGGAAGGAGCACAAGGGTTGGTGACTGGGCTGGGGGTAGAGGTAGGGTGGCAGAAGAGTGATGGGTGAAGGAGATTTTGTGATGGATGGCCTCAATTTTGGAAGTGAAAAAGGAGGCAAAGATAGTGGCAGTGAGGGAGGATGTGTAGATATTTCATAGCAAGTCCACACTATGTGTTAAATAGTTATTTATGTTTCAGTACTGTAAAACACAATGCACATGCTGTCTACATGAGACAATAAGCGGGCGATTCAATTAATTGTGAATTGAATAGCGCCGGGATGGAGCTCCTGGAGTTATTTAATTCAGCGCGCCGTTGAGTCTGGCTAAAGATTTCTTCTCACACCCTCCTGAGAGTGCAAGGAGAAATCTGACTAAAGTGCGGACAGTGAGGCTGATTTTCGGTTTGGCGCGGAGCTAACACCCTTGCGGAACTTTAGTCGGGGAATGCCGGTTCGGCACTATTCAACTCCCGTTGAATTGAATCACCCCCAATGTTTGCAAAGACTAGAATTAACTAAATTCTCCCCTCAAGACAGCATTTTTACTGTGAAGATATATCATAGAAAGTACTCTACATGTACACATTTTGAATTATGTAAGTGTTTAACACAGTAAGCCACTGTGGCTCACTACAAAGTTAGGTTTGTTCTTGATTTTATAATCATTTTGGATGGTTACAGACTTTTTCCAGATTATGTGAAAAACACAAAAACAGGTGTTATGACAACTACAGCATTTTGTGTACATACCCCTTTTTAGATTTACTATTAAAATTACCTATAATCACTGATATTTGATGGCATTAATACATTTAAACCACAGAACAACTTACAAAAGAACATTTTAAAGGTATCTTTGGTCAAATGTAAATAACTAAAAGGTTATACAGGACCAGTATATTTAAGTTAGACAGACTGATACATTCACAGTATGTCACAAACACTGCGTGCAATGAAAATGTATAAATATAGACAAGATTAAGGATCTAAACAACAGCCATAGTAATGCAACTTGTCAGTAATACCCATTTCACACTGCCAGCAATAAACCGGGTTACTTCACGTAAACACACAGTAACCTGGGTTAATGTGCAGTGTGAAAGAGCACAGAAAATAACCCGTATCCCGTTAACTGCATAGGAAGAGCCGGCGATTGGAGAGGATTTCATCTCCAACTCCAGCTCGGCACGTTATATCGGTGTAGTCATCGAACCGGCAATAAGCCAGGTTGGCCCGCCAGTCTGAAAGGTGTCTCACCCGGGAGTGTGAAAGGGGTATAATATTAATAACAAATGTGACAATATGGCTGCAGTGTAAATAAACTGAAAGAGCTGGTGGATAAAACACCCTGTATGAATGACATTACTGTACCCAGAAGATGCTGATAATTAAAAAAAAACATATACTATAAATATTACCGATACATTGTCTACACCACAAGTGTTATACAAGAAAAGAGAATAAGCCCTGGAATAGCATGAAGTCACAGCCATGTGTTGCATTTTGGATTTATATATCATAGAACGAAAGAAACAATATTTGAAATACTAAGTAAAATTCATACAACAGGAGACAGATAATGGTTGAATGAATAAAAACACGAGCAATAAAAACCAAGAGCCATGCACACCTAAACCACAGCATCATGTGGGCCCAGTGTAACCTCACATACTACGGATACACAAGGAAAACAAACATTTGGATGGAATATAATAATATACAGAATTAAACTCACATTTACTATTGAACTGATGTATTATCTACTCAGCTACATGTGGGAAATACACGCACTCACACCCCCCCTCCTCACCCCGGCAGCGGACATGACAGTCACACCTGCACTCAGGTGAGGGGGAACTACACCGAGCCCGGACTGACAGCACCAGGCCTGGAGCCGGAGCCTGCAGTGATATCACCACCCACCTCCCCCTCCCCCCAACCAGGCCTTGGCCCATCTCCCCGGGCACCAGGCCCCGCTCTCCCGTACTGCCTTACCTCTCAGCCTCCGCCTCCTCCGCCGCCAGCTCTGGCTAGGGGCCGGCGTGATGGCCGCGACTCCCCTCCGTCAGTCCCCCCGATATAGCCAACTTTGTCCGGCAGGAGGGGGAGGGGGACGAGCGCTGCTTCTGCTGCCCCGGCCAGGCAGTCCCACCGTCACCTCCCCCTCTCTGCGGCAGCAGCAGCGCCCCGGCCTCACGGACGTGCCCGGCCCAGTCCAGTGGGCTCCGCCGGCGGAACCAAGCGCCCCTGACGTCAGAGCAGGACCCGGAACGCAGCGGTCCCTCCTCTCCCAGCAGCGCTGCTGGCTATGGGGCGCTGACTCCTCCGCTTCCAGGCAGGAGGCGAAACCAAAATACTGGCAGCAGTAGTAGCAGCAGGGCGAATATGGCGGCGAGATCCCGCGAGAGGATGATGGTGGCGGCGGAGTCTCGCTGTGGTGGTGACGCTGCGCTACTGGGAGACTGCGCTCTGCTCCCCCTTCCCCCTTCCTGCTGCGCTGTTGCGGTGCGGCCGCTGCAGCCGTCTGGGTACACACGGGGACATTGGTCTCATGCAGTCACTGCAGCTACCTGGCGGAGTCCCCCACACAGGGGGCATATGCAGGAACAGTCAGACCCATAGGAAGCGTACAGACTTCCTGCTGTAGCTACACGCCGATGTTACACTCATTGGGACTAGGTACAGTGCAGTCATTTGTAGGAGCTGTTATGCGCCCTGGATTCCAACCAAGACATGAAATCTACTTTTCACATAGCTACACTGTAATTTCCCCCCCCCCCCCTAAGAAAAAAAAAAAACATGCATGCTTCGGTCACCAGTGATCACGCCAAGCCCCCAAAAATGTGGGTTCCAGGTACCCTTCATTTTAAAATATTGGGGTCCTACCTGACTTTTTGGGTCCCATCTAAATTGAGGTTGTCTGCGGTGGTCGAAGTGGGAATTTTATAGTGGGGGTATGGAAAATCTAAGGTTGCACTTATGTGCGCACCAAAGGCGCGCATGCACCGGAAAAGGGTGCGTGTTCTTACGACGCTCTCTTTTTCAGTAGTATAGTGTACCACACCGTAGTACCACTTATACACATTATGCCACACAATAGTAGTGCCGCCTATGCAATGCCCACAGTAGTAGTGCCCTTTATGCAATGCCCACAGTAGTAGTGCCCTTTATGCAATGCCCACAGTAGTTGTGACCTTATACAATGCCCACAGTTGTAGTGCCCTTATACAATGCCCACAGTACTAGTGCTCTCTATACAATGCCCACAGTAGTAGTGCCACTATACATTGCCCACAATAGTAATAGTGCCCACTATACATTGCCAACAGTAGTAGTGCCCTTTGCAGTAGTGCCCCCTATTCATTGCCCACAAGAGTAACAGTGCCCCAAATACATTGGCCACAATAATAGTGCCCCTTGTATTAGTGCCCACAGTATATAGTAGTAGTGCCCCTTGCAGTAGTGCTCAGAGCAATAGTGCCCATATTAGTGCCCCTTGTAGTAGTGACCCTTTGTAGTAGTGCCCATAGTACTGGTAGTGCCCCTTGTAGGAGCGCCCACAGTAGCAGTAGTGCCCATAGTAGTAGCAGTAGTGCCCCTTGAAGTAGTGCCCATAGTAGTAGTTCCCCTCGAAGTAGAGCCCCCTTACACATAAACACACAGACAAACTCACATAAAAACATACTTACGTGAAGCCCCGCTCCGGTGCCCGCCGCCGTCCACCAGCTCCTCGCTATGCACTGTGGGAGAGGACTCCCAGAGTACACAGTGCATAGTCCTCTCCCATCAGCTTCGCGCTCTGCACTGTGGGAGAGGGAGAGACGTCATGATGTCTCTCCCCAACATGTACTACAGGAGGCGGAGCTCAGGAGTGAGCTCTGGCTGCTGGGAAGGAGTCGCCGGGCGCCTGCTGGTAACACAAACTCAGCAGGTGCCCGGCTTATGGAGAAAGCAACATCGGCGCCTTATCCATATGCCTCTCGGCAGCTGGCGGGTCAGTGCTGGAAGTGCCGGTATACCATACCATAGTATACCGGCTCACTTCGAGCACTTGTTGTCTGGAAATCGATTTAGCAGCTACAGCTCATGAAGTATGTAGCAGATGACATTGGCCCCGATAGGAAAAAATAGAAACACATTGGCAGCAACACATTAATTCAAATTCATTGCACTGCAGCCTGAGTCAGCACTGCAGTCTGCTCTGCTGTGTCAATGCATCACTGTAGCGGGAGGTGGCATGCAGCTACATGACGTCATGGCAACGCAACACCGTCTCTGGGTAGCACCAGGATCGGGCTGCATCTGAGTCACCTGGAAAAGTCCAGTGCTGCCAGACTACAAGGATGCAGCATGGTGGGTGCAGGCAGACTCACCTCAGAATTTGTGGGGCCCAGTATAAGTTAAACAAGTAGGGCTCTCCAATCAGCTGCACATGGGGATGCAGGCAGTTGCCTACAAAGGCTGGGTGGGCAGAGGCATATATGGGGAGGGTAGGTAGAGGGACAGAAGGGTGATGGGCAAAGTTCACAGATGGGGGTTGGAGCAGAGGCACAGAGGGGTCAGGCAGAGAGGCATACATGGGCAGGCAGAGAGAGGCATACATGGGGGATGGGACAGAGGCACACATGGGAGTTGGGGCAGGGGTACAAATGGGGGTTGGGGAAAAGCCACACATGGGGAAAGGGGTTGAGAGAAAGCAGCAAATATATATAAAATAGTGTGCTGGGGCCCGCTCTGTATACGCACCAGGGCCCAGCAGCAGCAACATCAGATTGGCTGCCGATCATTACAGTGCACCAGCTGCAGGCAGCTCAGTCGGCTCTGCAGTACATCGGTGTGGTGAGCAGTCTCGGGATCTTCCCTACTCACCACACTGAGCTCCGCATGGCAGCTGCACTCTATTGACAGGCAGCCAATCTGATTCTTTGCTAGGCTGCTTGTCACAAATGTAACTGCGTGCTGCCGGGTCCGCGAGTATGGACATAATGTGGTGGCACCCTACTGCAGCCACTCTGCCTCGACCCGTCCCGGAGCACCAGTCACCTGCTCACCATTAATCCCCCACCCGATACCCGCCTAAACTTACTAGAGGTTGTCTTCACTCTAAGTGCAGGGTCCGTTGTCATGCCAGGATCGGGTCATGTCCCTGTAGTGCCGCAGCATAACATCCAGTAAAGGCGCCAAAGAGGTCTCTGGCCGGCCTGACTCCACCTCTGATTTGTATTGCCTGCAGCCAGGCGAGGGTCATCAATCATTTAATGAGGAGCCAGGGATTGGCCGTGGTGGAGCCGCGTCCCCGGGGACCCACCCATGCTGAAAAAGTGAGTCCCCGGACCTCCTTATCGGGTAAAATATGCGATATAGCGCATATTTGCAATTACTGGTCACAAAGTGCAGTCTGTGCAGGTTGTATTTGTGCTTTAATTCACCATTTACATGGCTAAAGGTGCCTACACACTTGGCGATGTGCTCACAATCCAACAATGTGTCCGATTTCTCCTTGAACTCTCCCCAGCATCTCCCCAGCAGTCGTGGGCACGATTTGGTGTTAAAAAACTGTCCAATGTGACAAACTATCTATCGTGCCTCCTAACTATTCCAGTGCATCGTGACTGAGATTGTCAGATCTGCCCTACAGCACGTCAGATCTGAAGATGTGATGTATGACCTGCGGGGGCGCGTATCGGCATTGTGAGTGAAAACTCACAATATGGGCATATTTAACACGATTTGTCGTCACGATACATCAGAATCGGGCAAATCGTGTAAAAAATCGCCAACTGTGTAGGCACCTTAAGCCAGTAACTGTAGAAGGGCTCACTTGCATGGGCGTATCTATAATGGATGCAGGGTGTAGACCATGGGTAAAAGGGGGGCCTGCACCCCATACAATGCACCTGTTCACAATACCTTTCCTTTGGCCCTGCAGATATCACCAGGAACATGGGAAAAGTGCCATGTTTCCAGAGATCTGTGCCACAAACCTCACCAGGAACATGTAGCAGGCGCCATATATCCGGAGATCAGTGCATGCGCACTACAGATATTACTGGTAAAATGGCAACACAAAGGCTGCACAGTGCTCACTTGCATCTGCATTTGTCACCTAGGTTTAATGGATTTTAGACCAAGGAGAATACATAAAAAGCTAATTGTTTTCATGGGGGGTGGGGGGCATTTTAAGAGTAGAACCTGATAAAAATGCTGCCTGAAGCCCCCACTATGTATCACACGTGTAGGGTTAGTATAGGAGTAATACAGAGCACAGGCGTAGTTTTTGCGTGATGTCATAACGAACAGACAAGAAAATTCTGAAAAACTTTTTTTGTTTTTTTTGTCTCCATAGTTCATATACAGTCCCAATGAGTACATTTCTCCAAAATAATTGTATGTACTGATGCAACCATTACAACTTTATTATAAGTATAGATTAGATTACTCTATGGGAGCACAACCAACAATGTTTCTTTCAAAATAGGGAGCTTTCTTCCTTGTGATACAAACAGAATAGGGTTGTTTTTTTTTGCATACAATTTTTAATGATGTGCTAGTCTTGTGTGGAATCACCCTTGTTTCTATTACAAACATGCTCACCCTCAAGCAATTGCAATATTCTCTGTCACAAAATGTACCCACTGCAACCATTAGTTCTGCTTGTGTAATACCCTTGGGGTATTTCTTAGATATTGTAATTTCTCGTTTTCCACGTCACAGCAGAGAGGCAGATTGTCCCCAATCCCAACACAGTAAAGTGACACAATAAATAAAATTATGTTCTCTTTATTAAGCAGGAACTCTATGAGAACCAGGAAGGAATCACTTATGCAATGGTAAAACAAATTATGCACAGTAACACAGTTTTATAAATGTTATACAACAATCACAGCGAAATGCCTGTTCCAATTCTGCAACATTTTACATAAACTCATTGTAACATTTCAAATACCTTTCTCATTACACTTTTTCAGAAGAATTCAGTATGCAACTATCTATTCCTATGCGTAACAATAAATATACATACACTACACCACTAATAAATATATATAAATATACATACACTACTGTACACTACTAATAAATAAATAAATATATATATATATATATATATACACACACACACACACTATACTACTAATAAATATCCATACTGTTCAAAAGTGTTTGTCAGGTGTGAAAGAAATGCTGCAAAGTAAGAATGCTTTCAAGTAAAGCAGTGCTAATAGTTTATTTTCATCAATTAACAAAATGCACAGTGAATGAACAGAACAGAAATCTAAATCAAATCAATATTTGGTGTGACCACCCTTTGCTTTCAAAACAGAATGAATTCTTCTAGGTACACTTGCACACAGTTTTTGAAGGAACTTGGCAGAGAGGTTGTTCCAAACATCTTGGAGAACTAACCTTAGATCTTCTGTGGATTTAGGCTTGCTCAAATCCTTCTGTCTCTTCATTGTAATCCCAGACAGACTCGATGATGTTGAGATCAAGGCTGTGTGAGGCCATTTCATCACTTCCAGGACTCCTTTTTCTTCTTTACGCTGAAGATAGTTCTTAATGACATTGGCTGTATGTTTGGGGTTGTTGTCCTGCTGCAGAATAAATTTGGAGCCAATCAGACGCCTCCTTGATTGTATTTCATGATGGATAAGTACCTGCCTGTATTTCTCAGCATTGAGGACACCAAATAATCCTGGCAAAATAGCCAAATCCATTTTCTGAAATGCAGCCCCAAACTTGCAAGGAAGCTCCACCATGCTTCACTGTTGCCTGCAGACACCGCTTTCCAGCCCTTCGGAAAACAAACTGCCTTCTATATACAGCCAAATATTTCCCATTTTGTCTCATCAGTCCAGAGCACTTGCTGCCATTTTTCTGCACCCCAGTTGCTATGTTTTGTGCATAGATGAGTTGTTTGGCCTTGTTTCCATGTCGAAGGTACCGTATGGCTTTTTGGCCACAATTTTTCCATGCCGACCTGGGTTCCACTGCTTTCTGACAGTTCTGAGCTGATGGCACTGCTGGACATCTTCCGATTTTGAAGGGAAGTAAGCATGATGTGTCTTTCATTTGATGCACTAAGGGCCTGATTCAGACCCGCTCGCAAGTGGGTCGATGGTCGGGCAGTGCGCACGCGCGTGAGCCCCGAAGTGAGCGAGAAATCACTTGCTCCGGCGCTCGCATCCAAAAGGGGCAGCTGTCGATGTTGATCGACAGCTCGCCCCCTTTGGTATGCGGTTCAGGGGGGGTGGCTGGCCAAACAGGTGTTCCCGATAATAGAGCTTCCTAAGTTTCTTTGGCTGGCCACTGCATCTACGGTCCTCAACGTTGCCCATTTCTTTGCGCTTCTTCAAAAGAGCTTGAACAGTACATCTTGAAACCCCAGTCTGCTTTGACATATTTGCCTAGGAGAAACATTGCTGATACAGTATAACTACATTGTGTCTTGTTGCTGTGCCCAGTCTTACCATGGTGTATGACCTGTGACATGAAACTGTCTTCCACAACATCACCTCTGTAGCAGAGTTTGGCTGTTCCTCACCCAGTTTTAAGCCTCCTACGCAGCTATTTCTGTTTCAGTTAATGACTGTGTTTCAAACTACATATGAAAATGATCATTATCACCTGTATGGTAATCATACACCTGACTCTAGTCTTACAAAATCCCTGACTTTGTACAAGTGCACCTAGAAGAATTGATGCTGTTTTGAAGACAAAGGGTGGTCACACCAAATATTGATTTGATTTAGATTTCTCTTCTGTTCATTCACTTTGTATTTTGTTAATTGATAAAAATAAACTATTAACACTTCTATTTTTTAAATCATAGGGTCTACAGGGAGACCTTGGGGTGTAGGTGATGGGAACCAACCCAGGCACTTCACAGTTAAAGCTTTAGCTCCCAGGATGCACTGGGTCCACTCTCCCTATACCCCGCCCCTGAGCCAGAGGCACCTCAGTTGGTAATAAGCCAAAGGCCGGAGGAGGATAAGAGAAAAGGAAGACTGGTACACTCCAGAAACACTCTCACAGAGAAGGAGATGGAAACCGGTGACCAGCAATAACGCCCATATGAAGCCAGGTGCATCAGGGCAGGTGCCCTGTGGACCCTATGGACTTTGAAGAAAGAGAGTTAACAAAGGTAAGTTCTTATCATAACTCTCATTTTCTTCTTCAGGGTCCATAGGCTCCACAGGGAGACCTTGAAGATGTCCCAAAGCAGTTCTTTTAATGGTGGGGAAGCTTCTGTGCTGAGAGGAGAATCCGGTGCCCAAAGGAAGCATCCTGAGAGGTAAAGGTATCAAATGCATAGAACCGTAGAAAGATCTGGATAGAAGACCACGTGGCTGCCTTACAAAGATGAATAGCCAAGGCACCACGGCGAGCTGCCCACGAGGGACCCACAGACAGAGTAGAATGAGCCTTAACAGAAGACAGAACAGGCTGGCCTGCCTACATGTAAGCTTCTGAGATAGTCATACTAAGCCATCTAGTCAATGTTTGCTTATTCTGAGGGTGTGGACCACATCCAATGAGGCCTCTCCTGCCGAGAGGTCTGGAGACAGAAAGGCCGGTACTATAATTTCCTGATTAATATGGAAACTAGAACCAATTTTAGAAAGGAACTCAGGGTGAGTACGAAGCACCGTCCTGTCCTGGTGATATATCAGAAAAGGAGGATGACAGGAAAGAGCTCCCAATTCTGACACCCTTCTGGCAGATGCAAAGGCCAGAAGAAAAAGAGTCTTAGCTGTTAACCACTTAAGATCCACTGAATCTAGTGATTCAAATGGAGGGCCCAAAGAACTACTGCCAAATCTCAAGGAGCCACTGGTGGGTCAAAGGGAGGTTAAACCCAGAGGACAACCTGGAGGAAGGTGCGGATATCCGGAAGCGGAGCAATTCTACGCTGGAATCACCCTGACAGTGCAAAGACATGCACTTTCAACGAGGCCAAGTGCAGGCCAAGGTCCAAACCAGCTTAAAGGAATGCCAGTATTCTGGAAATTCGAAACACCTGAGGGTTGTAAGCCTTTGTACGACACCACTGGAAGTATGTTTGCCACACTCTGTGGTAGATTCTGGCGGAGGAAGGTTTATGCGCTCTAAGCATCATGTTGATGACCGATCGAGAGAATCCTTGTCTCAAGAGCCATACTGTCAAAGACAGACGATCCAGGTAAAGGCAAGGACCCTGAGACAACAAGTCCGGACGATGAGACAGCAGGAATGGAGTGTCGATGGGGAGACTCTGAAGATCTGAGTACCAATTACGTCTGGGCCAAGCTGGAGCCACCAGCAGAACAGTGCCTCCGTCTTGCTTGAACTTCCGAAGAACTCGAGGAAGCAGGGAGACAGGAGGAAATAGGTACGCAAACTGGAAGGTCCATTTTACTGACAGAGCATCCACCAGGCTTGCTTTGGCATCTCTTGTTCTGGATTCGTACACTGGTAACTTGTGATTTGTGTTGGGAGGCCATGAGGTCTAACTCTGGAAGACCCCATTTGTCCACTAGGAGTTGAAACACCTCTTGGTTAAGAGATCATTCCCCTGGATGCATGTCGTGATGGCTGAGGAAGTCCGCTTCCCAATTGAGAACTCCTGGAATGAACACTGCCAAAATGGCTGTGAGAAGAGATTCTGCCCATGTCAAAATGCGTGACACTTCTTTCATTGCTGCCTGACTTCGAGTGCCTCCTTGATGGTTGATGTACGCCACTGTGGTGGCGTTGTTGGACTGAACCTGCACAGGCTTTCTGTGAAGAATGTGCATTGCCCTGTACACACCAAGAGAGGGACAGACGCACCTCTGGAGAGAATACCATCGTCTGAGCTCTGATCCAGTGGGGCAATCCGTCCCATCTGGAGAGGATCAGCCCCTGCAGGGGCCTGGAATAGAACTGAGCATATGCCACTATGTTGAATGTGGACACCATGGATCCCAGAACCTGCATTGCCGAGTGAACTGACACCCGGCGATTGTGGAGACATCTGCGTACTCGCAGCTGCAGCGTAGAGATCTTTTCTGGAGTCAGAAAGATTCTCTTCTGGTGAGAATCCAAAAGGGCTCCCAAATGAACCATCCTCAGTGAGGGAATTAGGGAATTAATCAACCACCCGTGTGTTTGTAGACAAGCA
Source organism: Taudactylus pleione (assembly GCA_031769625.1). NCBI lineage: Eukaryota > Metazoa > Chordata > Amphibia > Anura > Myobatrachidae > Taudactylus > Taudactylus pleione. Next base: position 25,782,270 of record JAUIMM010000006.1, read on the forward strand.
ACTGTTAGTTGCAGGTGGCGGTGAAGCACTTCTGGAGAACTCGCCAACAAGAGGAGGTCAACCACCCGTGTGTTTTGTAGACAAGCAACTGTTAGTTGCAGGTGGCGGTGAAGCACTTCTGGAGAACTCGCCAACAAGAGGAGGTCAACCACCCGTGTGTTTTGTAGACAAGCAACTGTTAGTTGCAGGTGGTGGTGAAGCACTTCTGGAGAACTCGCCAACAAGAGGAGGTCATCCAGATATGGTAGGTGTCGGATACCCTGACTCCGCAGGTGGGCAGCCATCATTTTGGTAAATACCCTTGGAGCTGTGGATAGGCCAAAGGGCAATGCCTGAAACTGGAATTGTTGTTGCAGTATAGCAAACCGCAGATAACGCTGGTGAGAAGGCGCTGACTTCCGGAACGCCCGCCGAGATCCCAAGATCAGTACTGGCATCGCGGCACCAGAGGGGTGGCGGAGCGGACAGTCTGCTGCTGTGCGCTCAAGTTGCTTTTGAAGAAGTAACTAAATAAAATAAAGAAAAAAACTTTAGGGCTGATGAACAGCCGCCCTGCAAAATGGTGACCGACTCCAACTCCGGGCACCAACGAAACTGAGGTGCTGCTGGCTCGGGGGCGGGGTATAGGGAGAGTGGACCCAGTGCATCCAGGGAGCTAAAACTTTAACTGTGTGGTGCCCAGATTGGTTGCCATCACCTACACCCCAAGGTCTCCCTGTGGAGCCTATGGACCTTGAAGAAAAAACTGTATATATCTATAGATCTGGAAATGAGTGTTTAACTAGTTGCTTCCCTGGGCTCCTTTATTTAAATAATTCACCTTGAGGGGACCTATCTGCGCAGTACTGGGTATTCCTTGCTATGGACAATACTGATAACCCGATTTACATATAGGAGGAGGTTTTATCTAAGTCCTTTTCTCTGCAATCTATGTTGGTATAGGAGTCAGCACATCCCTGAGCTATCAGGTAACTAGCAGTACCTCCCTTCTGATTTTGAAGTAAATGTTTATCCTGTCAGCCTGGGTTGACACTGCGACCACCCTCTGACAGGAGTACTGGGAGACACAGATCCTCCACTTCAGGTGCCTCACCAGGAAAAAGCCACTCTCAGCACCTGCTCTCCAGGTCAGTTACCTTAGCTCTGCCCTCATCAACTGCCACATGTCTGACCACCTAACACTGGTCATATGACCTGCTCCTGACCTCTTCAGCAGCTGCAGAGCTGCTGGAAATAGTGCTCTGCCCATGAAATGGCATCCATATGTGCTGTAGTATGATGCACAGTGTCAGACATAATGCCTCGTCTAGCTGGGTATTACACTTTCACAAGCTAACCTGAAACACCCACAACATCCACAAACAGCACACCAACCAAACAGTGTGTGGACAAGAGGAGGATGCAGAAGAGGAATGTCCAGAGAAGGCAAGCCTGAGGGTACATTTATCTAAGCGTGTACTATGTTTAAAAAAATGCCAAGTAAAGGTTTGTGTTCATGCAAAACATCTACTTTGTATTTACATTAATTATCCTACAAATGTGCACTTGTGATGATCATGGGAAATGTAATGTTACCTCGCCATCACATCTTCCAGAAGATGTCTGTTTGTGTAGGAATATTAACAATGAACAAAAACAACACTGTTTTTAGCTAGCTTGCACCTTGTTAAAACAAATATTGGTTAAAGGTTTTTAAGATAACAAAAGAACAGTTCCTATTAGGAATAGGTTAGAAGGTTTGGCTGCATACTCCACCAAAGGCTCATGAACTAATGGTATTAAGAAAAAGAAATGTAGAAATATATTGTGACTTTTATAATATAAAGACTAAAAATACTATTCCCCCAAAAAGAATTATAGGCATCAATAAAATGATCTTAATTTGATATCCCTTAATTGAGAGATGTCAAAGTATATGTTTATTGTGGCTCTTCTTATGTTCTGAGCAGAGATTTTGCATAAAATGAATGCAATTTGAGCAATCTCGCCAGCCAGAGTACATCTGACGACTTGTATGTTTCCCATGAAAAAAAATGGGGATGACGACTTCTATCCTGTCGAGAGTAATCAGGCGATTACAATCTCAATGAGAACTCTACAGAGAATTTGCACTTCTCAAAATTTGGAGTCTATTACATTCCCTCCTCTTGTTGCATCATAATCACAGGAGTACTCTCAATGGAAGGGAAATGATTAATAATGAGTAGTTTGAGTAAAGATATATAGAATTTATTAACTGACTTGTAAGTTGGAATGAAGCTTCAGCGTGTACAGTATGCTACTGAGCTAATTACTTGTAATATTTCTAACGGTCCAATGAAACAAGGGTTAGATTTCATAGGGTGGACTACTACTGGGGCACTATTATTATCCTTTATTTATATGGCGCCACATAGGTTCCGCAGCGCCTTACACAGTACATAAATGAGCACACAAGAAAAACAGTTAATAGTAATACAAAACAATGTAGCACAAGGACAAGGTTATAAACTCAAACTGCAAAACATAAGCAGCAGGACATGAGCAACCAGGTGTTAGGTGCCGTTGTGGGGAGTTAGGAGTAAATGATACTATAAGTAGGGGGAGGAGAAGCACATGAGGGATGAGGGCCCTGCTCGTGAGAGCTTACATTCTAAAAGGGAAGGGCAGACAGACAGGGGTGACACAGAGGGGAAGATAGTGAGGAAGGAGCATGGAGCAGTGGGTTAGGATATGTGCTGCGGAATGTGTGTGTATAAGATGACCTGATGTTATGCAGTGGGGTAACGTGGGAGGGTTGAGCAGGGCACGTCCCCGGGGGGGGTGGGGGTTAAAGGTGGGGATGTGGGGGGGGGGGAGCGGGTACATATTACATGGGCCCAGGCTTCCTGATGGGCCCAGCAGGGGCCCGGGTCTGATGTCGCCCCCCCTCCCTCACAGCAGCCCAGCACACAGCGTGTGCTGAACTGCAGTGGGAGACTGCTCGTGACTGCTGAGCAGCAGCCACAGCAGTCTCTTATGCCCCCTGGCTTTGCGCCGGGCTGAGGGGGCTCAGAGCGCTGAAATTTTTTTTCCCCGCGGCTCTTGGCGGGCCTGCACATGTCCTGTGCACTGTTGGACCGGCGTTGCGCGGGGGGCTGCAGTCCATGACACTGGTTGTGGCGGTTCGCACTACACAGTGACAAACACCACCGCCAGTTCCGGGGGCACTGTATAAGGGGCACTCCATAGGGGGACCACTATTGGGGGCACTGTATAAAGAGCACTGCATAGGGGGAACCACTAATGGGGGCACTGTATAAGGGGCCCTACTAGGGAGCACATCATAGGGAGACCACTACTAGCGACACTGTATAAGGGGCATTACTGGGGGCACTGTATAATTGGCACTACTGGGGGCACTGTATAAGGGGCACTACTGGGGGCACTGTATAAGTGGCACTACTGGGGGCACTGCATAAGGGGCACTACTGGTAGCACTGTATAATGGTGCACTCATGAGCTCCACCTTCCGGCTCCCACAGTGGGTGATGGGAGAGATGTCATGACATCTCTCACTTAGTGCAGAGCGGGCTGGGAGGACGGAGGACCGGAGAACGACAGGTGTGGCAGGAGTGAGGATTCAGGTAAGTGTTGTGGTTTTTTGTGTGTGCCCTATATATGCAAGGGGCACTGGTACTGCATAGGGGGGGGCACTGCATAGGGTGGACTACTACTGGGGGCACTATATAAGGAGCACTACTGGGGGCACTGCATAGGGGGGCCCACTACTGGGGCCACTGCATAGGGGGGACCTCTACTGGGGGCACTGCATAGGGGGGACCACTACTGGGGGCACTGTATAAGGGGGACCTCTACTGGGGGCACTGCATAGGGGGGGACCACTACTGGGGGCTCTGCATAGGGAGGACCACTACTGGGGGCACTGTATAAGGGGGACCACTACTGGGGGCACTGCATAGGGGGGACCACTACTGGGGGCACTGTATAAGGGGCAATACTGAGAGCACTTCATAGGGGGAACCACAACTGGGGGTGCTGCATAAGGGGGACCAGTACTGGGGGCACTGCATAGGGGGGACCACTACTGGGGGCACTGCATAGGTGGACCACTATTAGCAGCACTGTATAAAGCCATTACTGGGGGCACTGTATAGTGGCAGTACTGGGGGCACTGTATAAGGCTGCATTACTGGGGCACTGTATAAGGGTGCATTATTGGGGGCACTTTGTAAAGGGCACTGCTACTGCATTGCATAAGGGACAATATTACTGGGGGCATTAAGGTGCATATGGAATGGAAAGCAATGTTCCCAGAGTGACTTGAAACAGTGGTGTGACATGTTGACACGCCTCCATTTTCCATTGGCCATGGCCCTTGTTGCATGTGACCACGCCCACTTTTTTGACGCGTGCCATCGGCTTGCGCACATACTTTGAGGGGATGGGTGCTTCGTTTTTCATCTAGCCCTGGGCTCCAAATACCGTAGTTATGATACTGCTTTAAAGTAAATGTGTAATTGAAAGCCAGACTGTCCCTAGTAGATAGTTTTGAACAATCAGTCTTTTCCTGTCAACAGAGTTCTTCTAGTGCTTGGAGGAAGCTTGAAGTTTCTTCCTGACCATGTTCTAGACTTTACACAGCAGGAACAGTATCAGTCAGTAAAGAGGACAATTTAGGTAGAATAGAATGACACCCATAATGGATAAAGAAGTGAAGATAAGAAGTAGACTCAAGTAGGTAAATTTACTAAGCGGCGGTTTGAAGTAATTTCAAACCCACTGGAATACACTGTGGATTGACAGCAGGTTCTATTCACGATAGGTGGTATTCACTAAAGATCGTTTTGACCTTTTTCATAGAACCTGTCATATATCCCCGAAGATTTATATAGCCCTATCCCACTGCTATCCTGCCGCTATTCTGCCATGGTTACAAGCCTGCACAGATCCCACACTGTGTGATTTGATAGGCCGGTGTCTGAGCGTTCATTGGCGGAGAGAGGTCAGCCGCCGCCTCTCAGCCAATGAACGGCTCCCTCCATTGAACTCAATGATGGGAACCGCAGTATAAATGCTTTTGGTATGATTCACCGGGTTCAAATCCCGGCAATGTCAGCCCTACAGGGGAGGAAATCCCGATCGTCCTAAAGGTAAGTATAAACTAATCTAATTCTACACCCTAACCCTCCTTTAGGGTGCCTAACCTCCCCTCCTGTGCCTAACCCTAATCCCCCCTCTAAGTGCCTAAACCTAACCCCCCCTTCCCTGCCGCCTAAACCTAAGTCCCCCGGGGGGGTGCCTATCCCTAAGTCCCCCCCGGGAGCCCCTAACCAAACCCTCCCCCCCCCTGGCGCCCAGCATCACTTCGATCGGTCTCCCGGCGTCGGTAAAATGACAGGCATCTAGATTTAGATGCCTGTCATTTAACCCTCACTGGGATTAACTAGTTGGGAAGCCGGCTGTCGGCATTGCAACGGCAAACTTCCTAAACGTATACTGTATAAATTTTAGTTACCCTGTGGCTCTCCATTGAGTTCAATGGAGGGAGCCATTCATTGGCTGAGAGAGGCGGGGGCTGACCTACCTCAGCCAATGAACGCTCAAACATGGACCTTCAAAGGAGGAAGCCGCGTCTGAGCTCTTCATTCAGGAAGTAATAACCATCCTAACCAGGATGGTTATTACTTAGTACAAGGGTCGCGTTTTTCGGTATAGGAGATGGTGAGTATGTTTTTTTCCCACAGGTACCCTATGGATTTTCTACTGGCGAAGGGGACCAATGCTACAGTTTTACATAGGCGAGTATGTGTACATGTTTGTGTACATGTGTGAGTGCATGTATGTTTATTAAACTTATACTGTGCACGGTGTGTGTGTGTTTCCACATTTCTTTACAGGTGAACTACAGGTCCCAGTGGGCCCTTAATGCATTGCATGCTGGTACTTGTGGTTCTCCAAGTACCAGCATGCAGGGGAGGCTTGCTGGAACCTGCAGTTGTACTGTAAAGACAATGTTAAACATATTATTCTTTTACACTACATTGACACAATCAACCCGCCACCCACCGCCCAGAGATGGCGAGGATAGCTCCGGGCTATCAACTTAGGCTAGGCTGCCCTGGAGAGGGGGACCCTATTATTGGAGCGGTCCCCAACTCCCCAGGGATCCCTGGCCTGGGCTGACTAGCGGTCAGGGCTGATGCTGCGGCTGGGGGGCTCGGTGATAGGGCTCCCCTGGCTGTGGCATCAGTCCCCCACTAGAAAGGGTCCAGGGCTGGTTCTGTGAATTACAGGGAGACCCTACGCAAATTTTTCCCTGTAATGCCAGCAACAGAACTGGTTCCCATAGCCCAGTGCTGGTTGAATTAAGTATAGGGAGACCCTATGCAATTTTGTCCCTGTACGTAGTCAACCAGGATTGGGTTTGAAAAGTCTGGGGCTGGTTGTGTTTTGGGGGTGGACCTCATGTCAATTTTTTTTAACTTTTAACTATTTGCTTGTTACAGTCAGATACATGCAGGCATCTCACTGATGTCTGCATGTATCTGTGTGAAAACAAACTGCTCACGCTGAAAGTGAAAGCATGAAGCAGTTCTATGCAGTCGGGGATTTGCAGTTCGGTTTGAAGTGGGATTTGCTGTTCGATTTGTACATGAACATGTCAAATCGAACAGCAAATCACTCTTCAAAACCGAATCAAATCGAATTTGTTTTGCAAATCGCAAAACAAATCGACCATTAGTAAATCTGGTAAAATAAATGGGGTTGTAACAATGCGATTTGAGTCGGTTTCAGGTGAGCTAAATCACACTTCAAATTGACCGTTAGTAAATTTACCCCCTAGTGATAAAAACGGACAAATTTGCGGCATTATCTCATGCGATTTCAACCCCAAAAGATTAAAAAAAATCACCCGAGTTTAATGATAGTAAATTCCCGATTAGCATAAAAGTTATATTTTCACCCGAGATAGCAATCTTGGATCAACACGAATCTTAGTAAATTTACCCCCATGTGTCTCCCTGTTATACTTTCACCAGCCCTAGATGTTCAGCCTAGTGCTTGTTGGTGAAAAATGTGGGGGTCTCCTTGTTATTTTTCATTACCAGCCTAATGTTGGATAAATTGATTTAAAAGCATCACATTCTGTGAGCAATTAGATTTATCATTATCCATTAATATATGATATTTCAATTTGAACAAAATAAATAAACAAACAGTAAGTAATAAGTTTGATATAAAATAAAGAAAAGTCCAATCCAAAACGACTCAAATTATACCTTTTTCCAAAATATAATTTAATTTTCATAACATAGGCCCTCATTCAGAGCCGTTCGCTATTTGCGGTCGTTCGTTTAAAAACAAGGGGTGGCTATTCAAATGATCCGTACGCACATTGCAGTCTGTTCACACCTCTAAGTCTGAACGAACGAGCAAAACATACGCTCGTTTATTTGTTAAAAACGCCCCCTGGCCGCTCGCACCATACGTCATGTCCGCTATTTATTAGATTAATCGAGTACATCGACCAGCGTATGAACTGCTCGCTATTCTTGTGGTTGGTGTTTGCTACCACAAATTTGCGAGCAGTTCTGGCTCTAAAATAACCCAGTGACGTGGTCATTGACGCTGCTGTTTTAAATATACACACCCATAAAACGCCCGTTTTGACCTTTAAGCACGCCTGCGTTCGGATCTCCACTCCCCATTTTCAAGCACCTTCCCCTGTTACCACCCACATACGCCTCATTCTGTCACTCAAAATAGCAGGCACTCGCTATATAGCGTACAAACGATTTTCGGCCGCACTGACTGGTTCGCGCATGCGTACTAAAAAGCGTACGCATGCGCAGATGTGCAAACATCGCTCGGAACGAGCGTACTGCCGCTAACGAGCGGCTCTGAATGAGGGCCATAGTCTCACAAGAGGAAAATGATATATTGTTTAAAATGAATTGCTTAATGAAGTTTAAAGTCCACCTAACCCAGAAATCATTTAAAAAAAATCTTCTTTTCCAATGCACAATATTCTTTTAATAAATGATCTCAATATAATGAAAATCAAATGCATAGTGTAGACCATTATACTATCATACTATAGTGTATACCATTTTTTATCGTACAGAGCAGTTTTATATCGCACAGTAGGTTATATTATCCTGAGAGTAATTTGGGACAATGTGTGCTAGCACAGTAGCACAATTCAGTGGGTTAGAATCATTTATCACCTAGCTACGCATCAGCTTAAAACTACACTAATTAACTCACATAAAAACGTTTTGAGGTGGTTACTCTCCTTACCTCGCCTCTCCTTTCCTATTTATTATTTTGTTCTCATGGTGGTTCTGCAACCTGTCACTAAATATTATTCTTGTTTATTTTTACACCAGAAATGATACCTTTGTTTCAATAAAAAAAATAAAACATTAACATGCTAAGATGCATAAGGGAGTATAGTGGCAAAAAAGACCCAGAAAATCAATAAATTGCTATGTCACTTAAGCCGGGTTCACCAGTGACGACCGACAATCGTAACGATTTGCCTTCACTCTGGACATCGCATGATTGCCGGTACACACTGTAGTGATTAATGAATGACAGAATGATCACTCGTGTGCAGCATACTGCATACACGCTGCCTGATATGCACAATTTGTCGTTCCAATTTGCCCAAATCAACCAATTCAGAACATTATCACTCCAGCAATAGAAACTATGGCCCTCATTCAGAGCCGTACGCTCTGAGCAGAGCGCACGCTCTGAATGAGGGCCGGGCTCCATTTTCATGGAGCGTCCTCCAGGACGCTCGTATAGCTGTGGGTCACCACCCACAGGCTATACGAGCGTGCATTGTGATGGTCGCGATGGTCGAGACCATCGCGACCATCGAATTTGCGAGCCGGAGCCTGCGGTTGAGGTTTTCAACCGCAAGCTCCGGAGTGATTTTGGCTCTATCAGAGCCAAAATCACTCCCACTGACATCACTAGTGATGTCAGTGGGCCGGCTTCTGACGGGAGGCGTTCCCGTGGGAACGCCCCCGTCAGGGAGGCACGCCCCCGGCACGCCCACCAAAGGGGGCGTGCTGTCAATCAACATTGACAGCACGCCCCCTTTGATCGGACACAACGAGCGAAGGACTTTCCTTCGCTCGTCGCGTCTGGCGCATGCGCACGACGGAGCTCCCTCCGTCGTGCGCATGCTCAGTCCATAACATCGACCCACTTGCGAGCGGACAGCCGCTCGCGAGTGGGTCTGAATCAGGCCCTATATTTGGAGCTCCTTCTACCCTTCTTCTAGTTTAAACAAATGTTGCATGAACATAATATATATATATATATATATATATATATATATATATATACCTATTGACTACATGCTGTGCAGATGCCTTTCTGGACTGTCTTGACAATGACCCTCGGGTTGAAACGTCGAGTTGTGATACTTACCCTGTGGAATTAATAAAGCCTTCATTTTACTTATACTGGTGGGTGCCCTCTTTGGCCCATGACCATAACTTTATATATACAGACAACCCCACAAGTGCGGCACTCAGGCAGAAGGTGAATGATCAATGTTTCAGTTTACCACATCAAACTGTCTGGTTGTTTTTACGGAGTCTGAGTGCCGCACTTGTGGGGTTGTCTGTGAGTACTATTACTGTGAAGGCACTGGATCAAGCTATATCCTATTACACTGTGAGTGCCAGATAAATGAACAATATATAAATATATATAGAGAGAGAGAGAGAGCCACTGACAGTTGATAAAGGTGAAAATCAAATGTTGTGACGAGTTAACAGTAACATAATATTAAATAAAAATATGTATTTAAAATGAAATAATGAAATAATAATGGATTAATTATGAGCTATACAAGATACTATATAAAAATGTAGATACTTAATAATAATAATGTGTAAACATATAATAAATAAAAGATGTACATGGAATATACAATTGAAAAATAATAACATTAATAAAATAATTAGGGTTAAAAGGATCCCATTAAGCATTGTATTAAAGAAAATCATTAAAAGCCATTAAAAGACAACGAAAGAACCCAAATAATTTGTCCACATTGTTCAATGAAAGGAATCATATTATATCTTAGGAATATAAGATCATTAGTCTGTTTATGCAAGTTTTTTTTTGTCAAAGAATTCTTCTATATTATGAACTGCTTTTAAACTTTTATGTAAAGTACATCTTGAGCAAAAGCTATACTTTACCATAACATTTTTAATAACTTTAAACTGGTATTTACATTTTTGGATCCTAGTCCTTAAATTGATGACTCATGCCTCAGAGTATAAGGATATATTCCGACATTTAAAAAAATAAATAAAGTAAATGATATACAAGATGACAGTACAAAGGTTTTAAAAATAAATAAATAGATAAAATATGCTAATGTTGAAGTATTTGGGCTAGGAATAGGTCCTCCAAATTAAAGCTGCTATTTTTGTTACAAATACATAGTGATGTTTAATTCGAATTGTGAAAAGAATATTAGGGTGATTACATATCAGCAAGTGCTGACAGAGCTGTAATATAAAGAGAGGCAAGTGTGTGTGAGACTCTAAGGTTATGGTTACCATGTCAGTCATGTAAGTCAAACTATTTATATAGATAGATTGTAAACTCTCTCATGAGCAGGGCCCTCTTTACCCATTGTTTTCACAGCTGCATTTATTTTGTCTACTTTATATCTCCCTTTTCCATGTATGTCAAGTTTTCCCTACTATCCAGCAGTGACAAGGGTATAAGTTCAACATGTTGACATTCAGAATATCGACATGGACAAAATATCAACATTCAACATGTCGTCATGGATAGAATGTGAACATTGTCATAATATCAACATTGTGAATCATGTTTGGTTGTGAAAAAACAGTCAGCATTGCTCAGACTCGTGTGTTTTTCAAGCTCAAAAATATGGATTGACTAACATTCGTGTTTGCCCGTCTGTTTTCTTCCAGTGGTCTAACCCATTATGGTTGATAGTGATGCGTGTCACAATTGGTGTCTGCGAGTTACCTGTCTCAGGTGGTGATCGGATTTCAACGGAGGCCGGCATGACTGGAACCACAGATGATGTAGATGAACAGCTCTTTTATAATAAGAAGTGGGTAGCAGTGAGAACTGCCTTTGATGATGAGTGACTGGAACTGGAAACTTGAGACGTTGGAAGCTGGGTGGCTACATGGAGCGGCTGGATAGCCGTGGGTAAACGCTGGTATCTGGGTAGCTATGTGGAGCGGCAGGATCGCCGTGGGTGGACGCTGGTATCTGGGTGGCTACGTGGAGCGGCCGGTTAGCCGTGGGTAGATGCTGGTAGCTGGGTGGCTACGTGGAGCGGCTGGATAGCCGTGGGTAGACGCTGGTAGCTGGGTAGCTACGTGGAGAACTGATGAGCTTGGAACTTCACTCTAGACTGGAACAACGTGGACAGAACTTATGAGCTTGGAACTTGACTCTGGACTGGAACAATGTGACAATGGCAAAGGGAAATCAGGTAATGCTGAGACGAGGGTTAAACAGGGTGATCCGGAAATGCTGTGACAAGGTTGGAACTCAGGTGCAGGCTGGATAGGATAATTGGGAATAACAGGTTTCAGGAAGGAATGGGTAGGTTTGGGAATTTTAGGTTCAGAGAGGGAGTAGGTAGGTAAAAGGAGCAGGAGTTGATCCACAGCAGTAAGCAAGGCAGGGTGACACGATGCAGGTTACAGAGTGCCAGGGACCAACCAGGAGTAGGACTAGCAGCAGAGCACAGGCCAGGTATTGCTGTAACAGGACGTCTGGATGCCAGGTATTACTGTAGCAGGTTTTCGGGATGCACCAGGGGTTGCTGTCAGCAGGCTTACTGGATTGCCAGGTTTGGCTGTAACAGGTTTTCTGGAAGCACCGGGGGTTGCTGCCAGCAGATTTACTGAATTGCCAGGTTTGGCTGTAACAGGTTTTCTGGAAGCACCGGGGGTTGCTGCCAGCAGATTTACTGGATTGCCAGGTACAGCTGTAACAGGTTTCAGGGATATACTTGAATGCAGAAACACCATGAACCATACACCACGGGAAGACGAGATGTTCAGGCCCAGAATGCTATCAGGGGAGGAAACATATACCCTGGGTCTGGCAGCAATTGGTGGATACGGACAGGTGATCTGGCAGTAGCATTCTGAGTGGTGGAAGGCACAACATGCAGAGGGAGTATTCATCTCTGCAGCTCTGAGAATCAGAACCACACCTGCGATTCCAATCAGGGCTAGCAATGCTCACAGACAGAGGAGAGGCCAGGTGCAATAATCAGAGCAAATCCTCCAGGCAAATTATACACACAGATCCATGGGGGAGCTGACAGGGGTAAGTCCCAAGGCAAAAAGGTGACAACTAGACAGGGTCGTGACAGTACCCCCCTCTTTATGGGTGGACTCCAGACACCAAAACAAAAACTTTCTTCAGACATCTTACCAATTCTCAATTTCTTGGGATACTTGGAGTGGAAAGTCTACAAAGGAGATAGTTCAAGACCTTCGCCGATTCTTCTTTTTGCTGCGAGAACGTTTTGTGCCAACCAACGGACCAGGAATCTTTGGTAACTCCTGTGGAAATATGTGGCTGGGAAGGACAGGAACAGAATTTTGGGAGGAACAGTAGCAGAAAGGGGACAAGGAGGTGTGTGCACAAGTCATGTTCTGGGTTACAGATTCAAAAGTGCTACTCTCTTGGGATGCCTGGAATTTGGCACACTGGCCCTTGAAAACTTGACCTTGTTCGGATTTCAGAGGAGTGGAGGACGAATTCTTGGTAGCACAAACAGAGTGCTTGGACAATATTTTGGAACTGAGAACTTCGCTAGAATTTTGGTTTACAGGGTAAGGACCAAATTCTTTGACAACAGCTTCACTGAAAGTCTTTATATTTTGAAGCATTGGATCTTTGGAGTTGTAAATAGGCTCAACCCAGTCCCAAGCTTTACCTTGAAAAGATGAGATAACAAACTCTACAATATTAGTAGACTTGACTCCACATGGCAGAGAAGAATTCATCATACCGAAGAATTGTTTCAATAAAGCATAGTATTGAGATAAGTCCCCATCAAAATAAATGCATGGTGAAGTATCTGACGAATCCTGTGTGTTCAAGGATTGTGGAGCACTTTCAGGTGCCAGGCAGGAGGAAATTTGAGGATGCTCCGATTGATGAGGAGTCGAAATAACTGAAGCTGACCGATGTTCGGAATTCGGACCAATTGATGGAACTGGAAGGAGTCCTGGGGAGCTAGAGACAGTAGCATCAACAATCAAAGCTGAGAACAGGCTACAGAGATTATCATCTTCTGAAACGATATTTGCAGGAGACACTGACCAGGAATCATGATCAGATTTTGTAGCACAAGACACTTATCCCTGATAACAGGAACTTGAAACCCCCTCCTGAGGCATGAGACTTGAGACCACCTCCTGGGGCGCGAGACTTGAGACCCCCTCCTGGGGCGTGAGGCTTGAGACCCCCTCCTGGGGTGCGAGACTTGAGACCCCCTCCTGGGGCGCGAGACTTGAGACCCCCTTTTGGGGCGTGAGACTTGAGACCCCTTCCTGGGGCACGAGACTTGAAACCCCTTCCTGGGGTACGAGACTTGAAACCCCTTCCTGGGGTACCAGACTTGAGACCCCCTCCTGGGGTACCAGACTTGAGACCCCCTCCTGGGGTACCAGACTTGAGACCCCCTCCTGGGGAATGGGAGTTGAAACCCCTTGCTGGGGTGCAAGACTTGAAACCCTCTCCTGGGGTACAAGACTTGAAACCCCCTCCTGGGGTACGAGACTTGAGGCCCCTTGCTGGGGTGCCAGACTTGAGACCCCCTCCTGGGGTACCAGACTTGAGACCCCCTCCTGGGGAATGGGAGTTGAAACCCCTTGCTGGGGTGCAAGACTTGAAACCCTCTCCTGGGGTACAAGACTTGAAACCCCCTCCTGGGGTACGAGACTTGAGGCCCCTTGCTGGGGTGCCAGACTTGAGATCCCCTTCTGGGGTACGAGACTTGAAACCCCCTCCTGGGGTTCGAGATTTGAGACCCCTCCTGGGGCTGCTGACTGGAGTCCCCTACTGGGACAAGCAGAATCCAGGCTGGGACCGGAACAGGCAGAATCCGGGCTGGGACCGGAACGGGCAGAATCCGGGCTGGGACCGGAACGGGCAGAATCCGGGCTGGGACCGGAACGGGCAGAATCCGGGCAGGGACCGGAACGGGCAGAATCCGGGCAGGGACCGGAACGGGCAGAATCCGGGCTGGGACCGGAACGGGCAGAATCCGGGCTGGGACCGGAACGGGCAGAATCCGGGCTGGGACCGGAACGGGCAGAATCCGGGCTGGGACCGGAACGGGCACTGAGACGTTGATACTTGTAACCACTGCTGGAGTTGCAAAGGAAACAGTCTTTAATGAAGTGGTCAGAACTCCCACAATAGAGGCAGAGCTGTAAATCTTTGCGCCGCTGGCGTTCGGCCACAGAGAGCTTGGGGCGTGGGTAACTACGATGTCTGACATTACTTGGTTCGGAAGAATCCTTGTTTCTTAGGGATTCCAAGGCAGAGGTTTTAGTCGAGACAGAGGCAGCTCTAAGAAATTCAGGAATGATCTGAAAAATTTTGGTGAGTAGAGCCTGAAGCTGTTCCAGCAGTCGATGGAAGGTAGTTAGGGGTTCAGGTAAGGTTTGGGTAACATCTAGCCGGTTATTCAGGATTTTCAAAAGCTGTAGCACTTGATGCTGTACGGCCTCCTGTGAATCCAAGCGGGTGACCAGGTTACGGAAAGCATCTAGTCCCTTAATAGGTGCTTGATCCGCCACCATCGTTGGGCCTGAACATTCTGTCACAATTGGTGTCTGCGAGTTACCTGTCTCAGGTGGTGATCGGATTTCAACGGAGGCCGGCATGACTGGAACCACAGATGATGTAGATGAACAGCTCTTTTATAATAAGAAGTGGGTAGCAGTGAGAACTGCCTTTGATGATGAGTGACTGGAACTGGAAACTTGAGACGTTGGAAGCTGGGTGGCTACATGGAGCGGCTGGATAGCCGTGGGTAAACGCTGGTATCTGGGTAGCTATGTGGAGCGGCAGGATCGCCGTGGGTGGACGCTGGTATCTGGGTGGCTACGTGGAGCGGCCGGTTAGCCGTGGGTAGATACTGGTAGCTGGGTGGCTATGTGGAGCGGCTGGATAGCCGTGGGTAGACGCTGGTAGCTGGGTAGCTACGTGGAGAACTGATGAGCTTGGAACTTGACTCTAGACTGAAACAACGTGGACAGAACTTATGAGCTTGGAACTTGACTCTGGACTGGAACAATGTGACAATGGCAAAGGGGAATCAGGTAATGCTGAGACGAGGGTTAAACAGGGTGATCCGGAAATGCTGTGACAAGGTTGGAACTCAGGTGCAGGCTGGATAGGATAATTGGGAATAACAGGTTTCAGGAAGGAATGGGTAGGTTTGGGAATTTTAGGTTCAGGGAGGGAGTAGGTAGGTAAAAGGAGCAGGAGTTGATCCACAGCAGTAAGCAAGGCAGGGTGACACGATGCAAGTTACAGAGTGCCAGGGACCAACCAGGAGTAGGACTAGCAGCAGAGCACAGGCCAGGTATTGCTGTAACAGGACGTCTGGATGCCAGGTATTACTGTAGCAGGTTTTCGGGATGCACCAGGGGTTGCTGTCAGCAGGCTTACTGGATTGCCAGGTTTGGCTGTAACAGGTTTTCTGGAAGCACCGGGGTTGCTGCCAGCAGATTTACTGAATTGCCAGGTTTGGCTGTAACAGGTTTTCTGGAAGCACCGGGGGTTGCTGCCAGCAGATTTACTGGATTGCCAGGTTTGGCTGTAACAGGTTTTCTGGAAGCATCGGGGGTTGCTGCCAGCAGATTTACTGGATTGCCAGGTACAGCTGTAACAGGTTTCAGGGATATACTTGAATGCAGAAACACCATGAACCATACACCACGGGAAGACGAGATGTTCAGGCCCAGAATGCTATCAGGGGAGGAAACATATACCCTGGGTCTGGCAGCAATTGGTGGATATGGACAGGTGATCTGGCAGTAGCATTCTGAGTGGTGGAAGGCACAACATGCAGAGGGAGTATTCATCTCTGCAGCTCTGAGAATCAGAACCACACCTGCGATTCCAATCAGGGCTAGCAATGCTCACAGACAGAGGAGAGGCCAGGTGCAATAATCAGAGCAAATCCTCCAGGCAAATTATACACACAGATCCATGGGGGAGCTGACAGGGGTAAGTCCCAAGGCAAAAAGGTGACAACTAGACAGGGTCGTGACAATGCGATCACATGCGACCCGTGTTTGTACGATACACTCCGCAACACAATTAAACACGAATGAACTCGGAAACAGGATAAACACGAATGAGCTTGGAAACACTCCCTTTCATTTCTCATTGGTTGAAGTCAGCACATGCTACTGTGTCATCCACAAACTCATACAAATACGCCCCAAACTGATCAGAACAAGTGCATTGTACTGGGTTGTTGTGTTAGGAGTTTGCACTGGTGGAGTTAGGAGAGTTTATTGTGATTTTGCTGCAGGGATTTGGTGTTGGATTTTAGAGGTGTTGGTTTGTGAGTATAATTTTGTGTTCTTCATTGTTGTCTTTTTTTTGTGTGTCTCATATTTATTTCTGCATTGTTTATTTCATTTTGTCTTGTCACTGTTTGTGTGTACCTGGGGTGTGTGTTAAGTGTTTAGCGTTAGTGTAAATTTGTGTATTTTCTTTGTTTGTTTGTTAAGTGGTCTGTGTTTTGGCATGAAAGGTGAGATGAGCAGGGCAACGGCTCAGGAGGTGTAGGGAGCAAGTGATGTTAAGGAGGAGGTTCCTCAGGAGCCCAAGTTAGATTCAGAAGTGAAGACTGATGAGGCATCCGTCCAGCCCAGTAAGACCAAAACCGGGCGGATCATCAAATTCACTTTTGGAGAGAATATGGCATTGGTCATTGAAATCATGAGACATCATGACACATTATTTGGCTGCCCGTACTACAGTGCAGCATAAAACATACATCTGGAATGGGGTTGTGAGGTCTGTCAATGCTGTGGGCCATTTCCGTCGCAACACTGAACATTGCAATAAGTGCTTCAGTGACATTAAAAGACGGGTTAAAGATAAGATGGCCAAGGAGAATAGGGCAGCAAGGCAGATAGGTGTTGGCTCTCCTTACCAAGCTGACTATCTGGACTATGAGGATATGTTGAAGGTTGTTGCCCGAATGCATATGCGTGACACCGATGCCCCCCAGGCGCACTGGTGAGTCTACATGTGTTTCTAAAAAATGTTTGTAATGTGTATTTTGTGTTTGAACTTCTGGTCCCAAAAAAACAACCATATTCACCCTAAAAGTGACATTACACTGCTGCCTGTTTGTTGCTTCTTGATTATGGATTGCACACTTCTAAATACTGCTGTTGCATTATCATGGCCCTGACATGTAGGACCTACATGTAGGACACACTTTTGGAACTTTGCAGTCCTTCTAGGTGACTGACTTTTTTTGTAAAGTGATCCCTTGCACACATTACCAAGATCAGCCTTTCATATTCTACCATACAGGTTTTTAAATGTTCTGTTATATGACCCACAATATATATTGTTTAAAAATGACATGGCTCTCTTTACATTTCATTAAATCATGGTATGCATACTGAGAAAACAAATGTATTTATTAAGATTTGACATTTTGTTTCATATTCACAGCACAACTCCCATTGCCCCAAAGATGGACCAGTAGCAGGCTTCAGGATGAGGAGGAGGCAGGTAAAAATTTGTCTTTGGCCTTCAAAATAAATTCAGAAGCTTATTTGTGGATTGCTGCAATGTTTCTGGTCTAGGTACATCATCTATGCCACATCCAAGAGTCTATCCACCATGGCAAGCAGCTGAGTCACCAAGGTGGTCCCTGTCGGTCTCATCAGGGGAAACTTTAGGTCCTAGTTTGCAACATGCTGATGGTAAATTTGTGAACATAAATTTATACACATTAACATTGCACACTACAATATTAGCTCCATTACTACCACACTTGCAAGTGTTCTGCTGGCTAAGGCCCGTATTCAATTAGAGGCGAAAAGTCAGAAAAGTTTCGCCTGTCTGACTTTCCGCCTCCTTCGCCTGTTTCAGAGGTGAAAACTTTACGGGTTCATCCCCACTGTTCGCACTATTAAATTCCTAAAAAGGCGAAAACAGAAAGCGGCAGAAGCGGACCAGGCGGAAAATACTGTCAGAATTTGGGAAATCACTCTGTACCCCCAAAAAAGATGCACTAACATAGGGAATCGAGATGTGTACTAATAGCCCAAATAAAAGTGTTTGGTGTATTTAAGTTGTTTAAATTGCTTCTTATTAGCGTCTTTGCATAAGTGGTGAAGAATGGCATAAAGCAGTATTTCTTGGTGAGCCAGGACAACCCACCACAACTCATGATTTTTTGTTTCGCCTTACACACAACCTGTACATTGTGGAATGGGAATCATGGCGATTAAGAAAGATCTGGGCCCTATCCAGAGGTGGTCTCAGCTCAATGTGTACACAGTCAATAGCACCCAGAACATTTCTGAGATACTATAAAAAGCTACCCTGACATCATGCAACTATGACTCCTGCCTAGGGGAGCAGATACAGGTGTTGCTCCGAGCAGTCAGTGCAGCCAGGACCTGGGTCAAATAACACAAAAATTGCTGTGATATTCTAAGGATTGTACCAGTGAATGATTGAAAGGAGCCAGTAGCAAAGAAATGCAATTCAGCAAACAGTTTGTGCAGCCCAGATACCGCGTGTTACCGCCCAGTGTCTGGGTCAAGATGACTCTTGACGAGGTCATACAGATGCATTAAGTTGGTACGATTGAGGTGGAACACCTCCATGACCTCACCATCAGATACTGCATTCAGGTTTAAATGGCCACGGAAAAATCTAGGTCTACTTAAAATGTGTGGTACCTTAATATGCTGCACATCCTGCTCTGGTAGCTTCTCTTGGGTTCCTTCCAATTAGGTGATAAGGGAATGCACATAGCTGCAAGACCCAGCTAGAGACAAAATGGTCTATTTACTAAGCCTGGATGGAGATAAAGTCAACAGAAATAAGGCACCAGCCAATCAGCTCCTAACTGCCATGTCACAGTGTTTGAAAAATGGGAAAGAAAAAAGAAAGCAAGTACTCTTTCAGTTAGGGGCACTAGTTCTACTTAATTTTTTAAAATAAAACATAACTTTTAATGATGATGGTTAAAAACCTCCGCAGAAGAAAATATAGGACAACATATAAATACAATTACAAACATATAAGTATGAATATAGGCCTGAAATTGGCCACAATAATAGATAAAGTCAGTGATCCACGTATGTATGTATGGTTATACACACTACTCAATGAATACGTGAAAATCAATAGGACCACTGAGTCATATCACTGGATATTATTAGTAATCAAATACCATGGTGAAAATATAACAATAATATACATATAATTCTGAGGATAATTCCTTTGTATTATGTGTGAGCATACGCCAGTCGCCTGCAAGTGCCTTCTAAATCATCCGTCTCATAATTGAAACAATGCACATAAACCTTGGTTCAAATAGGATGGTATATAATCTTGTGTGCATAATATATAAGTTCATAAGTAACATAATCTCATGATAGCATACCACCAAAAAGTGATCAAGTGCAAAAAATTGTAATATAATCTGTTAACATACATGAAGGCAATACACATGAAGAAATGTAGTGTGCCACTCATATATCAGATTGTCATTATATCATGGTTGAAAGCAGATATAGGCACAGATATCAATAATTCACAAGATTTCTTCCACTAACTGTCGCTATGAACAGCGTGGTGTACTTGTATGTATAGAGCAATATAACGTGATCATAGGGTTGGTATGTACTAAAGTTCAGGCACAGTTAAATTAAAGGAAGTAGTATAGTCAAAATACCACTCACTAACAGCAAGGGGAAAGGTGGCTACTGTGTCCCATGCACTGGAAGTATAGAATGGGACATGAGCGGACCCTCCACATATACTATGAGGGTATGAGATAGATGGCACCTACTATTCTCCCAAAGTACACGTCCATTGCTAAATAGTCACCATGGTAACGCGTTATACTGCGTTCCACAGTACCGGAAATAGAGGCTGGTGGCACGCATACCAGCGCTGAGCAGTCAGCGCTGCTATTCTCTGATCTAACAGGAAATGCCTCCTGGTTACCATAGTAACGCGCTACACAGCGCTCCAGGGCAAGGGAAGCAGATGCTGGTGGAACGCACGCCAGCAGTCAGCGTGGGTCCTGTGATACGTTTGATCCCTTGGTCTGCCTAAAGGTGATATACTGTGACTACTTATCATCATGTGTGCATACTAATGTCTGTATTTGATTATTAATGTTGTTCTTGACATTGGAGGGTGGGATTTGACTGATTGGGGTGGGTATATATATGTTCCATGTATCAATTGCACTTTGATTCTTGACAAAGGTCCATGCTATAGGACCGCAACGTCAGATTACATGCTGTTTTTGTAACTTTGTGTAAGGATATATTAAAGAAAACTTTTATGAACTCTGGTGAGTGCACCCCAGAGTTTTTGTTCTCCAATCTATCTGGATTAATGGGACGGAGTCCTGTATGGGTTGGTCACCCTAGCAAGCTGTTCTAAAACAAGTCGTAAGTGCAGACCTTTTTTTTGGTTTTATATATATATATATATATATATATATATATATAATATATATATATATATATTTATTATAATGCAAGACAGAACAATTTAAATATCCGAAAACATGGTTATTATCTTTTCATTATTGTTATCACGATTTACAATATACAGTTATCTATTTGTACAAGTGTTTTAATAGGTTTGACTACCTAATAAATGAGCTAAGTAAATTCCTAGCAAATTAATAGAAAGCTTCTAAGAGAATCCCTCAGCAAGGGTTACTGCCAAACAGTATTCAGCCTTAGGCAGAACCGCTGCTTACTCAGCAATATTTAGTTACAGCAGTAGGTCATGTTCCAGATGTAAATGTCCCCCCGCCTACAAATAATATACAGCATTCTTTAGTGACACAGGGCCTGATTCAGCAAGGATCGCTATTTTGCTTATACGCACGCAACGCAGTTGCTAATATCAGCATTGATATGCAAATGATTGCGTCCGCATTGCGATCGCAGCCTATCATAAGGACGCCCACTTCCCCTTACTCACATCCGTATACTTTATCAACATAGTGAAATAATAATAATATCGAGTAACATCGGACCTATACGCACACTTGCACAAACCCGGATCTTACTCCGAAATTGCTAACTTCCACGTACGCTATGAGACCTCAGACTGTGTACGGCATTGCAGTGGCTAATTTGTGTACGGCCCTGTAACGGCTCTATTTTTTCCGAACACCCACCCCGTCACCACCCACAAACGGCACTTCCTGTCAATCACTCTGCGATGGGTCTGCGTAGCCGCTGCGATCGCAGTGCCCATCGCAGCAGCCAATTCGCGCACGTGCACTGCGAAGCATACGCATGCGCAGTGCGAAACAATCGTCAAATTGCGTGCGTCTTCGCAATTGTGTACAGTAGTGAATCAGGCCCACTGATTGCAACGCATGATAGACCTCTACTGCTCATTGCCTTTCAAGAAAATGTAATTTAAAGAGTTTTACTTCAAGTAGTACAAGAGCAGCTTATATAATCAAACTTGAAGCTTGTATGGCAGGAACTTCACACTTCTGCAATATGATCTGTTCCGCTGTGCTGTTCCATTCATATAAATATCACATCATCATGATTTCTGCTGCAGACTTTCATTACTATTAACTAATTACTGACAATAGTCTATTCAGTGCTATGGGCCTGATTCAGACTGGGACGCTCTGAATTAGGGCGTTTTTTTTTTTTTTTGGTGCGGCCTCCGGGCCGTTCGCATAGCTGTGGGTGGCCACCCACAGCTATTGCGAGCGGCCAGGTGATGGTCGCGGTGGTCTCGACCATCAGGGCTTATGACGAGACCCTTGTGGTAGGGTCTCATTCCCGCAAGCCCCAGTGAGTTCTGGCTCTTAATAGAGCCAGAAGCTCACCACTGACATCACTCGGGAACACCTCCGTTTGGCCAGCCACCCTCCCTGCCCGCCTCCAAAACAGTGCGAGCTGTCGACAGCTGCCCCCTTTTGGAGCGAGACCCGGAGTGACGGAGCGCCCGTTGCTAGCCGGGTCTCGCGCAAGCGCACGTCGGAACCGGCTCTGGCGTGCTCATGCGCAGTGGTCAAACATCGACTGGCTTGCGAGCGCATAGCGCTTGCGAGCGGGTCTGAATCAGGCCCAATGTTTCTAGGAGCAAAAGTACAGGGTATTTTCAAAATAGGTTATGCTTAATTATAAAACCCAGGTAATAAACATAAATAGTAAAAATTGGATATATTTAAGCAATGCGTGAAACAGGTACTGTAGTGTAGTCAGTATAAAATTATAGAACCAATTTCGTGTACAGATGTTTGAAACTAAGGGCTGGGCACAATGGGCCTGATTCAGACCCGCTCGCGAGCGCATAGTGCTCGCAAGCGGGTCGATGTTTGGTCCCTGCACATGCGCCGCCTCCGGCGTACGCATGCGCGAGCACCAGCGAGTGACTGAAGTTCAGTCCCTCCAGGACTCGCTACAAGACGGGGCGGCTGTCGATGGTGAGTGACAGCTCTCCCCGTTTTGTAGGCGGGGAGGGGGCTGGCTGCACAAACACAGGCGTTCCCTTAGAAACGCTTGCCGTTTGTGGGCGGCCTTACTGACATCACTCGTGTTGTCAGTAGTGGACTTCCTGCTCTATTAGAGCAGGAAGTCCACTCGGGCTTGCGGGAGCCGAGACCCTCCCGCAGGGTCTCGACGCAGGTCCGATGGTCACGATAATCGCAACCATCACCAGGCCGCTCGCACTAGCTGTGGGTGGAAGTGAGCTTCCTGCTCTATTAGAGCAGGAAGCTCTCTGGGGCTTGCGGGATCGAGACCCTACCACAAGTCTCGTCGCAAGCCCGATGGTATCGATGGTCGCGACCATCACATGGCCGCTCGCAAAAGCTGTGCGTGGTCACCCACAGCTTAGCAAGTGGCCAAGAGGCCGAAACCCAAAAAAACCCCACCCTGATTCAGAGCGAGCGCTCGCAAACAGTGAGTGCCTCTGAATCAGGCCCAATATTAGCTTTGCCTCATCCCTTTGCAGTCACTATGTTTGGAGACAGACAGTGACATGCACTTTATCCTGTACTCAGTGTCCTATCCTCCTGTCCTGAAGATAGTACTAGTACAGGTTGAGTCTCCCATATCCAAATATTCCGAAATACGACTGAGAAAGTGAAACCTTTGCTTTCTGATGGTTCAATGTTCACAAACTGTGTTTAAAGCACAAAATTATTAAAATACAGTATAAAATAACCTTCAGGCTCTGTGTATAAGGTGTATATGAAATATAAATGAATTTCATGTATGTACACAAACTTTTATGCACAAAATTATTAAAATACAGTATAAATTAACCTTCAGGCTCTGTGTATAAGGTGTATATGAAATATAAATGAATTTCATGTATGTACACAAACTTTTATGCACAAAATTATTTAAAATATTGTATAACATGACTTGCAGGCTGTGTATAAGGTGTATATAACACATAAATGCATTCTGTGTTTAGATTTGGGTCCCATTCTCAAGATATTTCATTATGATATGCAAATATTCTAAAAGACGGAATATTCCGATATCCAAAATATCCCTGGTCCCAAGCATTTTGGATATGGGAGACTCAACCTGTAGTCGTAATCCTGGCCTTTTTCAAACCAGTGATCAGGCACTCATGAAGTTGTGCACAAAAAAATTATTTGTTTAATATATACCAATACTACAATTTGCAGTAAGCATTATTGAACATATTTGTAGCTACTCCGTCAAGACATATACCCCACATGTGTCTCAGCATCTAGAAGAATCCTATTATCAGATTTAGACCTTGCTTGCAACATTGTAGATTTATATTTCTCACCACTAAGGAGAATCCTAAACTCTATATATAAAATAAAGTCCCCGGTTTAGCGGTCTGTCTGTTCATTTGAGCTAATCTCTTGAACCACTGGGCAGTTTTTGATGGGATTTTTACTATTCTATACAGCATTGGTCGAAGAAGGTTTAGGTGTATGAATGGGAGATAGTCAGCATCCTGGTGGTTGGGATGCCGATGGTCAGAATCCCGGCACCGGAATCCCGGCAGCAGTCGGAATACTGGCTCCAGAACACCGAGCGCTGACATCCCGATGGTAAGTATTAAGGTTAGGGTTAGGTTTAAGGGTCAGCCACTAGTGGGAGGTTTAGGGATAGGCTGCAGATGGGAGGGTTATGCTGTGGGAGGGTAGCTTAGGGTTAGGCTGCGGGAAATATGGGTCAGGGGTAGGGGGAAGGTTAGGGGTTAGGGTTTCTGTTGAGATTCTGACTGTCGGGATGCCAATGACGATATTGGACTGCCAACATCCCGATCACCGGGAACCTGTAACCAAACCGTATGAAACATTTATCTATGACAAAAGGGAGTTGAACGATGACGATTTTAATGAAACAAGTCACAGAAAAAAAACAAGCACCAGCTGATAGCCAGGAGCTGGCCAGGGTGCTGAAACAGCAAGAGAGCATCTGAAACTGAAAATAGTCCCTGCTATAATGTAATTTAATCCTCACAGTTGTTTTTGCTGTTATTAGTGTAGCGAAAAAGCAGATTTTGCGTCCGCATGGGCATAACTGCACATGATTGCGTCAGCAAACTCCGTAACTTTCCCTTATAAATGTACTGTTATTTGTGTAAAGGAAATTACAAACCTTTGAAGATGGACAGAAAGGTTTAACCAGAAGTTATAGGATGATTGTTTGCCTGCCAGCCATAATTGTGTCAACATGTATATCTCACATAAGATAGATGACCCTGGAAAGTACCAGCCATTTGACCAGGCTCTGCTAGGAGAAGTCATTAAGAGCTTTGTGTATTGTTCCTGAACAGAGATCAAACCAGTGTTGCTTATACCAGAGACACACTGTCTTCCAAGGGTGTGTATTTCCTTACCTAAGACCAGGGGTATGTTTATTGACATAAGCCTTGGAGCTAAACTTCAGAAAGGGCTGAAAGGTAATTAAGAACCCCTGCCCAAATGATAGAGAAACCCTGTAGTCCAGCTAGAGGGACAATACACTCTGAGCTGACAAGGGTTAAAATTACCCCAGGGACGGGGTTGAGGAGGGGTGCTGGAAAAGTAGGATAAAATACAGGCTCACTGGTCAGAAGGGGTGATTCTCTGCTTGAGGCTGTCAACAAGACACAGGGCACCTGAACTCATTGGGGAGGCCTCACCTCAAAGCTGTTCTATCCGTCGCGATCTGCATGGTTTGTTTTCTACCATTTTATTATTTTCTTTGGTTTACTGGAAATTGCGATTAACTGTGTTTGCGACTTTTTGTCCTTTGTCATTTTTGTGCATAAGCTTTGAAGATATTTCTTGAATTAAACTAAACTAATTTTAGTTCTTGGAATCTGTGTTTTTATGACCCAAATGCCTCATGTTTGGCATGTTACCTATGTTTAAATATTGATAAATTTTGTGCACAGGTGAGAGCAGAAGCTTGCCTTACGCTTTAGCGTTAAATTGGTCTTCTGCTGGTGGCAGATACCGGAATTAATAACCACACACGCTGAGCTAACTGGTATAAGTCATGGGCGGCGATTCTCAGATTGACGTATCTGGAGAGATTGGCCGGAGGTCCGTGACAATTAGTATGAAAAATATACTGCGGAACCCATGAAGAGTGTTAAAATCAATATCTTTTTGGGAAATACAAAGCCCATTAGGTCACGTTTTCATATTAGTTTGCTGGTTAGATTGTACTATCAAATATTAGATAAAGAGATTTACCTCTATTTTTGGTCACCTGACTTTGGGCCTGATACATTAACAATCGCAATTGCCATTATGCACG
Source organism: Taudactylus pleione (assembly GCA_031769625.1). Taxonomy (NCBI): domain Eukaryota; kingdom Metazoa; phylum Chordata; class Amphibia; order Anura; family Myobatrachidae; genus Taudactylus; species Taudactylus pleione. Next base: position 25,808,324 of record JAUIMM010000006.1, read on the forward strand.
TGATTGACAGGAAGTGCCGTTTGTGGGCGGTGACGGGGGTGGTTGGCGAAACACAGGTGTTCCAGTGCATTTGAACACTGTTGCATGGGCGTGCATAAATTATCCACTGCGATGACGTATGCAGCTTGAGCCTGGTTCAGCAAGGAATGCAGCTGCTAATACGCATGCAATCGGTCAATTGTTGCGTACTGCGCATGCGTATGCATCGCAGTGGGCGTGCGCAAACTAGCAATTGCGATCTGAACTGCGATTGCAGAGTCTACACAGACCCAGAGCACAGTGATTGACAGAAAATGCCATTTGTGGGTGGTGACGAGGGGTGGTCGGGCGAACGCAGACGTGCTAGTGAGTTGCAACGTCGTTGCAGGGACGTGCATAAATTATCCACTTCATGGCCATACGCAGCCTGAGGCCTCATAGCGTGCACTGAAGTGAGCAATTCCTGAGTGAGGTCTGAGCTGCCTTAACTGTGCATATGGGTCCGATGTTTCTCGATGTTACCGATTATTTTGCTATGTTGCCCAAGTATACGGATGTGAGTAAGGGGAAGTGGGCGTCCTTATGTTAGGCTGGATTCGCAATGTGATTGCAAACATTTGCATTTCACCGTTGATATTAGCAACTGCGTAGCGTGCTTATTAGCAGAATAGCGATCCTTGCTAAATCAGGCCCCTTGAGTACTCATAGCGTGCAATGAAGTTAGCAATTCCTGAGTAAGATCAGAGCTTGTGCAAGTGTGCGTGAGGCTGCGATGGTACTTGATAGTACTGATGGTTTCGCAGTCTTGCTAAACATTACTGATGTGTGTAAGATGAAGTGGGCATCCTTATGGTATGCTGAGACGGCATAGCGATAGCAATGGATTAGCATACTATCGCAATGAGACTGCGTCCGTAATTGCTTTTGCAATCGCAGTTGCGATCCATAATGAATCAGGCCCTTTGTTAACGGATACGAGAAGATTCCTGACTTTGAAGTTGACAGGATCCAAAAGTGTGGGGTATTTCCTGACTTGACATGTCTTTCTTTAATACACCTATTGTAGCTGCTGATAGTTTTGTTGAAGATTTTGCAGCAAGAAGGGAAGAAATTGACATTTCATTAGTACATTTTTTGTAATATAATTTTATAACACTCACATATCATAAGAAGTTTGTGGTCTTTCAACAAGTTGGAGGATCTGTGATGATGGTCTTTATAATTCTATTTTTTATTTAAAAAGAAATGACAAAAATTCAGTTTTGACTCTCTAATCAAGGGCCATATCCTATTAGCTGTGATAAACTCTTTTTTCCCTGATAAGTATTTGTTTGAGGAAATGTTTCAACAAATATGGTTATCAAGAAATCCAATTAAATGCTGTTTTCGCATATGTGAAAACCTTCAGATAGGGATTATTGCAAATCTGCATTTGAGACTCCTGAGCAGGTGACAAACTGTGCTAAACCCCTATTGTTGGTTAAAAATGGACACCCCCCCCCTTGGACACCCCCCTTAATGATTAATTACAGTAGGTAAAAAAAAAATTAATTATCAAAAGTTGTCCAACAATGACGTCATTTTTTGGGGGAAATATTAAACAATGATTGAAAATTGAACTTAAAGTAGTGGGATCAGTTTTATGGGGGTGCTGTATGGATGGGACATGGGTTTTCAGGATTGCAGTTGCAAGTGACAGGTCAATTTTTCACATTTTTAAAAAATGCCCTATTAAGACACAAGAATATAACAACACCCATTTCAATTTACCCCAAATTTAATTACAGCATTTTATTTGGCCAAAATAACTTTTAAACAGTTACAGAAAAATGCTTATAACAGCCATTTGACAAAATTTACAAAACCCAAACCCTTTTATTATTGCCATTAACAGACCTCTATATTGTTACCTAATTTTTTACCTTTTTTTTGGTGTACATACTGTTTGCCCAGTTTGGTGTACATGCTGTTTGCCCAGTTTGGTGTACATGCTGTTTGCCCAGTTTGGTGTACATGCTGTTTGTCCAGTTTGGTGTACATGCTGTTTGCCCAGTTTGGTGTACATGCTTTTTGCCCAGTTTGGTGTACATGCTGTTTGCCCAGTTTGGTGTACATGCTGTTTGCCCAGTTTGGTGTACATGCTTTTTGCCCAGTTTGGTGTACATGCTTTTTGCCCAGTTTGGTGTACATGCTTTTTGCCCAGTTTGGTGTACATGCTGTTTGTCCAGTTTGGTGTACATGCTGTTTGCCCAGTTTGGTGTACATGCTGTTTGCCCAGTTTGGTGTACATGCTGTTTGCCCAGTTTGGTGTACATGCTGTTTGCCCAGTTTTCACGCCTGTCATCCCTGCAAGCTTTTATCCCCAGATGCGTAAACACCGATTTTATAAAAGTATTGCACAGTAAAAAGAGCTGAAATACATGCGCTAAGTGACATATTACAGCATCTTGATTATTGTATTGCCGCTTATTCACACATATTCAGATTTTCTATTTACACATCACATACCACTCATTACATTGAGCGCTACTTTGTTCATATATTAAGTACTTTTTATGTGTTAAAAAGTAAGGAAGCAGCTATAATCACGAAGTGTGCACTGTTATATATATATCCAAAATTGCCATACATGTATGTATGTATTCTATAACCATTTTTTTGGTAAAATTCTTTTTAATGAAACATTGTACCCCTTTTGTAATACCCAGTCTTTGAAGTGATTATTAGATTGCTAAGGTTATGCTATAACTGTTGATAATTGCTAGAAGCAGGGGACGACAGATTAACGGAGTGGGAATCCTGTTACCGAGCCTGCGCAATTGTTAGTTAGATACAGGATTGATATTATCAACATAGTCCCCCTTCACCTACTGACTATTAGTGTTCTTAAACACTGCATCACAGCCTGCATGAAGTTTTGTGAACACATAAAAATGTTTTATTTTTATAAAACAAACAACTGCCCACCAACTGTGTTAAGGTGGTGGCCCTTGAATTACTGACTGTTATGGTGCATACACACGTAGCAATTAGCCATCGGTACGATATCGCTGGCTGATCGTCCTGCACCCTCCCTGGTGTGCTGGATGATCGATATCTATGCCGAGTTGATATTGTAAATGTGGTGTAAAAGATAAAAGTGAAAATATTGTCGTTTGCAATAGAACTACAGACATACTCACCTAGTATCCCTGTAGCCAATCACGTCTCTTTCTCCAAGTAGCATCCACGGATATCTGAAAAAAAAACATACTCACCTTATCCTACGCGTTAATCCGCGTGAATTACCGTGACCCACGTGTGCCCAGTCATTGCAGGAGCTGCCAACCAATTAGCGGGCGGCTCCGTAGGAGCCTGTTTCTCCCATAGACTTCAATTTTTGGGCAATCTCCATTGAAGTCTATGGTGGGAACTGCTACATTGTAGCCTTTGATAGTAACCGCAAGGTTAATTGAGGGGAACCTTGCAGGTTACCATCAAAGGATACAATGTAGCTGTTCCCTCCATAGACTTCAATGGAGATTTCCCACCATTGAAGTCTATGGGGGAGACAGGCTGATCGTGCACAGCCTAGCAGCGGGCAGCTCCTAAGAAGGCACCTGCTAATTGTCTGGTGGCTCCTGCAATGATTGGGCACACATGGGCCCCAGTCATTTGTAAACACATACCATTCCGCCTATCGTACTGGATCGGGAGTTTTTGGTTTGTTATCAACGCATAGGAAGAGGCGAGCATGTTTTTTTTTCCAGGTATCCGTGGATGCTACTTGGAGAAGAGGGCGCAATTGGCTACAGGGATACTAGGTGAATATGTGTGATAGTGAGTGTGAGTGTGCACGTGAGTGTGCATGTATATTAAAGAAAATTGTACTATCACGGTGTGTGTACTGTGTTTATTTTAATATTCCTTTTGCAGGTGAACTACAGGTACCAGCGGGCCTGTAATGCCCCACATGCTGGTACTTGTGGTTCTCCAAGTACCAGCATGCAAGGGAGGCTTGCTGGGACCTGTAGTTTTATTGCAAATGAAACATTTGTCCGCTGTATTTTAAAAACCAGCGCAGGCTCTACAGAGCCACTTGGCTAATTATGTTTTTTGGGAGGGGGTGCACATTATTTTTTATTTTAAAAAAGTAGTTTTATATGTACACACAGAAACATGCACGTATCTCATGGATATGTGCTTGTTTCTGTGTTACTCTGACCTGCTCAGGATAAACTCGCTATTCTCTCTGGAACATTTTCTTATTGCACATGTGGAGCAGAGCTACTGCATAGATACATTTTCTCCAGTGGCGTAACTAGGGTATTTGGAGCCCAGGGCAAATTTGAAAACGGAGTCCCCACCCCCCCAATGTGTGCGCACCGAAGGCGCGTGCGGCAAAAAATGGGCGTGGTCACTTAAAAATGGGGCGTGTCAACATGACACACCCCTTTATTTTCACACTGAACATTCCTATCCATATGCACATTAACACCAGTAGTACCCCTTATACAGTACCCCCAGTATGCAGTTGTGGTCCCTCTTATGCAGGCCCATAGTAGTGCCCCTTATACAGTATCCCCAGTAGTGATCCCCCTTATACAGCCCCCAATTAGTTCCCCTTACTCAGTACCCCCAGTAGTGGCCCCCCCAAATGCAGTGCCCCACGTAGTGTTCCCCCTTATGCAGTGCCCCCAGTAGCAGTCCCCACAATGCAGTGCGCCCAGTAGCGGTATCCCCTTATGCAGCGCCCTTTATATGGTTCCCCCAGTAGTAGCCCTGCTGCCCTATGCAGTGCCCTTTATATAGTGCCCCCAGCAGTAGCCCCCCCATGCAGTTTTCCCAGTAGTGGCCCCCTTATGCAGGCACCCAGTAGTAATCCCCCCTATCCAGTGCCCCCTGTAGTGGCCTTTCCTATTATTGCCCTCAGTAGTGGTCCCCCGAGTGCAGTGCTTCTAGTAGTAGGCCACTTTTATAATGCCCCCAGTGGTAGTTCCCCCCCCAAGTAGTAGTCCTCAGTAGAGGTTCCCCCTCCTGATTAAGTGCCCCCAGTAGTAGCCCCCCCAGTAGAGGTCCTCCCAATAATGGTGCCCCCAGTAGTAGCCACCCCTCCCCCGTTGTACCCCCACCCCCAGTAGAGGTCCCCCAGTAGTAGGCACCCCCCTCCCCCATTGTGCCCACACCTCCAGTTGAGGTCCCCCAGTAGTAGCCACCCCCCCTCCCCCGTTATTCCCCCAGTAGTGCAGATAGGTTAAAAAAATATATATATATAAAAATATACTTACCTGAATCCACGCTGCTGCTGCTCCTGTCCACGACGCCGCTGCCGCCCGCCAGTCCTCCCGGGCTGGCGCGCTCAGCATTATGGGACAGACGTCATGACGTCATGTCGTCTGTCCCATTACCCACTGCAGGAGCCGGACGGAAGCCCGGCTTTTGCAGTGGGTGCTGCAGCAGTCAATGAGAGTCTATCTGACTCTCATTGGCTGCGGTTTAACACACGCATCGCCGCCAGCGCTGGCGGAGATGCGTGTGTTATGCACAGCCTGAGCCCACCTCCTAGTGCTATTGGGCAAGCGCTTAGGGGGAGGGAACGGGCTCAGGTGTGCAGCACAGGACCGGCGCTGGAAGCCTAGCGCCGGTCCTGTGTAAATGTGTAGCACTGACCGCACTCATTACGGTCGGCGCTACACTGGCTAACTAGGGCGGGCCGGTACTGTGGCCGGCGGCACCCCCCCGCGCCGCTGGTCCAACGGCGCCCAGGGCAGGCACCCCGCTCGCCCTGCCCTAGTTACGCCACTGATTTTCTCACACTCTTTGCCTGACTCAGACCTGGCTGCTAAGCCGCGATTGCTCGCACCCGCTTGAATCGATCATATACAAAACCAGCATACGCTCGCAAAACACAATGCAAAGAGATATACGCCCAGCCAGAATTTAAAACCACCCACCGTAAGCTGCTAACGCACATCACATCTCTGCTCGCGATGCATTCACTTCTGACGTCTGCGGACTCTTCATTCCACATCCAATATATCGAAACCAGGCACAGGACATTTGCTACCATACGATGTACTTGCCTGAGCAAACGATGTGCGTCTGCTAATAGCTTGTAGTTATGTATGTAATTATAGTTTAATGGCATCTTTGATCTTCTTTAGCTATTGTTTTGTTTTTATCTTAAACTTGCTTTGACTATTTTGGTGTTTTGTTTTTAATTAAAGAAACACACACACGTCTCTTTTTTTTCCTTTTAGTTTCTTATTAATATGCAATATATGTATATCTGAAACATATATACACAGAATTTGTAAAAAATCTCTCTCTCTCTGTATATATATATCTATATATATATCTATATATCTTCTATATATCTATATCTAGAGATATAGATATAAAGATACTGTATATAGATAGATATATATATAATGTGTCCTAATTCAGCTTCAGCTCTTAGCTGTCACTATATAGGCTTGGTTTTCAAAATTTAATTTCGGTTTACAATGTTTGGCTGTTTTTTTGTATTTTTTAACATTTTTTTTTTTTTTTTAAAAACTGTATGTAACAATATATATATTGTGACACAGTCAGGTTAGGGGGGTCCCTCTCCTGGGTAGAGGACTCCTTCCTTACACACACAGCAGCTGGGAAACAGTACGCCAGACTGGATTCGAGTACAAGCTGGTCGGCGCCAGTCTTTATTGTGCAATGTCAGAAATAACATAAAGGAAACAAAACATAACTCCTAGCCCTGTCGGGGCACTAACTTCACAGGTGGTTCCTTCACTACCAGAACCTGGCAGGGCCTAATGCCCTCACCAACAACCAAGGCACAGCACAACACTTACAGATAGGTTTTCAAGTGTCTCTGAGCAAACTCCCTATCTGCTCTCCCAGGTGAGACACTCAGCCCTAAACATACTAGGTTTATATTGGCCACTCTCAGGTGGAAACCTTAACAAGCCTGTTACCAGGTTGCAAGGCCCAAAACCTGGAGTGGCCATGGGTGGAGCCCTCCCTCTCCTCTCACCCACAACCCCCAGGTCCCAAACCGGCTTTTCAAAAAGCCGAGACTCAAGCCTGCTACACTGCAGACTTTCTCCTGGGGGTTTAAAACACATAAGACAGGAATCTGGGACAAATGTACCTGCCACAGACCACTTTACCAGTGATCCTATCACATATCCCCCCAGTTGTTTCGACCTGTGGGGCGGAACAACTGAAGCCGCCAAACAATGAATGCGTGACAATGCGTCAGCATTGGCCAGCTGGCTTCCTGGCATGTGTTCCACTGAAAACTTAAAAGTTTGTAACGCCAAGAACCATCTCGTAATTCTCGCATTACTGTCCTTATTTTCGGACATCCACTTCAAAGGGGCATGATCAGTGATCAATTTGAACTTTCTTCCAACCAAGTAGTACCTGAGAGCCACTAACGCCCACTTTATGGCCAACGCCTCCTTCTCCACTGTGGCATAGTTTCTCTCATGCACATTCAACTTTCTACTTAGATAGAAAATAGGGTGTTCCTCACCCTCCTTGTTCTGGGACAGGACCGCTCCTATACCTACTTCTGATGCATCGGTTTGTACTATGAATTCCCTGTCAAAATTAGGAGTCATCAGGACTGGTTGGGAACACAACGCTACCTTCAACTCCTGAAAAGCTTTTTCTGCCTCAGGACTCCATTCTACCATGACTTTTTGTTTGCCTTTAGTCAGGTCAGTCAGTGGGACTGCCATGGTGGCAAAGTTGGGTATAAACCTCCTGTAGTACCCCGTAATTCCCAAGAAGGCTCTCACCTGCTTCTTATTCAGAGGCCGTGGCCAGTTTTGTATGGCATCAACCTTATTGACCTGAGGCTTTATCAGGCCTCTGCCAATGGTGTATCCCAGATATTTTACTTCCTCCATGCCTAGACATCACTTTTTTGGGTTAGCTGTCAAACCTGCCTTATCGATGGAGTCCAACACTGCTTGTACCCTGGGTAAGTGAGACTGCCAATCAGGACTATGAATGACCACGTCATCCAGATAAGCAGCCGCATACCGTCTATGGGGCCTTAGAATCCTGTCCATCATTCTTTGGAAGGTAGCAGGTGCCCCATGTAGCCCGAAGGGCAACATCTTATACTGAAACAAGCCTTCTGGCGCTGAAAAAGCTGTCTTTTGTTTGGCGCTCTCGGTTAACGGTACTTGCCAATACCCTTTGGTTAGGTCAAGAGTGGTTAAATACCTTGCCGTCCCTAGTCTCTCAATCAGTTCATCCACTCTTGGCATCGGGTAGGCATCGAATTTTGAAACACTGTTCAACTTTCGGAAGTCATTGCAGAAACGCACACTCCCGTCGGGCTTTGGAATCAACACAATGGGACTTGACCATTCACTATGTGATTCTTCAATAACCCCTAACTCTAGCATATTTTTTATTTCTTTCGACACCGATTCTCTTTGTGCTTCTGGTAACCTATAGGGCTTTAGATTAACTTTGACCCCTGGGTCAGTGATTATGTCATGTTTAATGACCGAGGTTTTCCCAGGTACGTCAGAGAACAGCACCCTATTTCTGATCAGAAACTCCTTGACCTCTTGTTGAATTGCCGACAGGGTTTTTGCCACTGTCACTTCGGGAACTAAGGGCCCTGGATTTACTGGAGGGGCTCGGACGGCCGACAGTACCGTTCTATCTTTCCAGGGCTTTAACAGATTTATATGGTATATCTGTTCCGGCTTTCTTTTCCCCGGCTGGTAAACTTTGTAATTGACCTGTCCCACTCTTTCTAAGATTTCAAAGGGCCCTTGCCATTTAGCCAAAAGTTTATTTTCCACAGTGGGAACCAACACTAACACTCTGTCCCCAGGAGCAAAGCTGCGTAACCGGGCATTGCGGTTGTATACCCTCTGCTGTGCCTGTTGAGCCTGTTCCAGGTGCTCTCTCACTATCGGCACTACCGCAGCAATTCTCTCCTGCATTTGAGAAACATACTCAATCACCGTTTTGTAAGGACTAGACTGCCCCTCCCATGTCTCTTTGGCAATGTCTAGTAACCCCCTTGGGTGTCTCCCATACAACAAGTCGAAGGGTGAAAACCCGGTGGAGGACTGGGGAACCTCTCTTATTGCCAACAATAAATACGGCAATAAGTAATCCCAATCCCTACCATCCTTGTCGACCACTTTCCTAAGCATGTGTTTTAACGTCTTGTTAAACCTCTTGACCAGCTCATCGGTTTGGGGGTGATAAACCGAAGTTCTTAACTGTTCAATTTTGAACAGGCGGCATAACTCTTTCATGACTTTTGACTTAAACGGTGTACCCTGGTCAGTTAGTATCTCCTTGGGTATACCCAGCCTGCTAAAGACATGAACTAGCTCTCTGGCAATGGTCTTGGTTGACGTATTGTGCAACGGGATCGCTTCCGGGTACCTGGTAGCGTAATCCATTATGACCAGAATATACTGGTGTCCCCTGGCAGACTTCATTAAGGGTCCAACCAAATCCATCGCTATTCTTTCAAACGGCACCTCTATAATAGGCAATGGAACTAGTGGACCCTTAAAATGTGGCCTGGGAGCATGATACTGACACTCAGGGCAGGATGTGCAAAAATCAGACACCTCTTTATGAAGCCCGGGCCAGAAAAACCTCTGCATTATTTGCTCAGTGGTTTTCTCTACCCCTAGATGGCCTGCCGTTATATGACCATGGGCCAGATCCAACACTGTTCTTCTGTAGGCTTTGGGAACTATTAGTTGTATCTTCCCCCTTCTTAGTCACCTGATATAACAAATCCTGACACATTGCCATGTGGGGATAGGACAAAGGACTATCAGGGTCTACGGGTTTACCATCAACTACTTTTACATTCTCCCTGGCTTTTACCAAAGTAGGGTCATTCAACTGCTCCACGGCAAAGACCTCTCTTCTGACCTCTAATTCAGGCAGACGATCACCTGGCCCAACAACACTTCCCACCTCAATGGGAGGCACATCAGTTGGCGGGCCACCGTCACGCTCCGCATTCTCTAGTTCGCCAATCATAGTAGAAAAAGGGAATAACTCTGACTCAGAAGAAACTCCCTCCTCCACTACATCGACAACCTTCTCAAATGGATCGGGGTTGTTCACCTCTGGAACAAAACGTCTTTCCCACAACTTCCAGAAGTGAGCAAAGTCTCTCCCCAATATTGCATCGTACACCAGACCATGCACCAAACCCACAGAAACTATAGCAGAGCCACAGGGTGTCTCCATGTTCACCTCGGCAGTAACATAATATCGAGTATCCCCATGTATGCAGGTCACACCAACAGTTTTCCCCTTACACCTCAAGGGGTTCACCAGCTCAGCTTTTATAAGTGTCACCAAGCTACCAGAGTCTAACAGTGCCTCTACTCGGTTGCCATCTACTGTGAGTACACACATGTGCTTATCAGTCTCAGCCTGCCGGTCAGCCGTACAGGCTGTCTGTGCAAAGAAAGACCCCCTGTGGTAGACATGAGCAGTATCACATTGCATAGGTTCAGTTGTAAGTGAACAATTAGCGGCAATATGGCCGAAGCCACCACATCGGAAACACTGAGTCATATTAATGTCTAGTCGTTTACGGGGCAAGAACCTTCCTGGCCTGGCAGGCCTGTCTCCAGGTTCTACACCCTCAGTCTTAGGTACATTCCACCGCCCTACACCCTTCTCCCCTGGAACAGTCTTACCAGTGTCTGTGGGAGTTCGCCGGTGCGCCATCGGGGCTCGGTGGGGCATACTCATCAGCTCCTCAGCCGCCACGTACCTCTCCACCAGCTCGACCAACTGGTCCGCGGACTTAGGGTCTGCATGGCTCACCCACTTGCGCAGAGTCGCAGGTAACGATCGCAGGTACCGGTCCATCACGACCCTTTCCACGATCTGTGGTCCCGTCAGCATCTCGGGCTGTAGCCATTTTGAGGACAGATGGACGAGGTCATGCATCTGTGAACGTGGAGGCTTGTCCCTATGGAACTCCCAGCGGTGGACCCGTTGGGCACGAACAAAGGAGGTGACTCCCAAGCGAGTTAGGATCTCCTGTTTTCATTTTTTATAGTCCTTGGCATCAGCCAGGCATAAGTCAAAATAGGCCTTTTGTGGCTCCCCAGACAAAAAAGGTGCCACCAGACTTGCCCACTGCTTCTGGGGCCAACTCTCCCTTTCGGCCGTTCTTTCAAATGCGGCGAGATAGGCCTCCACATCATCGCCCGAAGTCATCTTTTGGAGGAAGTGACTGGCTCATACTGAGTGAGTGGGGGTGGGAGGACCAGCATTAACCTCTCTGGGCCGGGCGACCAGGTGCTGTACCACCTCTCTTATGGCCTGGCTGTTTTCCGCTAAGGCCTGGCGGGTTTCCTCAATGGCGACCTGTTGAAGTCTGTTAGTCTCCTGCTGAGCTCTGGTAGATTCCTGCTGAAGTTTGTTTGTCTCCTGCTGAGCTGCTGTAGCTTGGAGCAAGGCCTTAATAATGTCCTCCATTTTGTCCTGGGGTGTAGGTTGGAAGCTGAACCTTGCCTTTCTGAGCATTGGCTGACGCCTCCTCTATGGGACTCCAAGAACACAGTGTTATTTCCACACTCACCAATTGGGTGTCTGTCCCTTTAATTTTTAAATGGAAAGTTTTCCTCTTGCTGCAACTTCAGTGTGTGTGGGTGCCCGCATTCTCCACCATATTGTGACACAGTCAGGTTAGGGGGGTCCCTCTCCTGGGTAGAGGACTCCTTCCTTACACACACAGCAGCTGGGAAACAGTACGCCAGACTGGATTCGAGTACAAGCTGGTCGGCGCCAGTCTTTATTGTGCAATGTCAGAAATAACATAAAGGAAACAAAACATAACTCCTAGCCCTGTCGGGGCACTAACTTCACAGGTGGTTCCTTCACTACCAGAACCTGGCAGGGCCTAATGCCCTCACCAGCAACCAAGGCACAGCACAACACTTACAGATAGGTTTTCAAGTGTCTCTGAGCAAACTCCCTATCTGCTCTCCCAGGTGAGACACTCAGCCCTCAACACACTAGGCTTATATTGGCCACTCTCAGGTGGAAACTTTAACAAGCCTGTTACCAGGTTGCAAGGCCCAAAACCTGGAGTGGCCGTGGGTGGAGCCCTCCCTCTCCTCTCACCCACAACCCCCAGGTCCCAAACCGGCTTTTCAAAAAGCCGAGACTCAAGCCTGCTACACTGCAGACTTTCTCCTGGGGGTTTAAAACACATAAGACAGGAATCTGGGACAAATGTACCTTCCACAGACCACTTTACCAGTGATCCTATCACAATATATATATGTATATATATATATATATATATATATATATACACATTTATCAATGTTTGGTTTCGCTATGCATTCAGGGCCTGGCACAAAGGTCCCAGGTATGGGAATTACCTGCTGCATTCCCTTTTTTTATAAGAATTTGGAATATGACAGACATACATCCACAAACTGTGTTTGTGGTACATTTTTTTTAAATTATTCATTGATAAATGTGCAGCTTAATCATTAACAATAGCTATTTTGATATAATAAAAAAAAAATTTTCCCCAAAATTAAAGTTTTATTTTTTAATTTTTTAACACATAACAAAAATAAAATCTTAATGCCCTCCTTATCCTTATGCGGGCTAGACACTCCCCCAAAATGGCCACACACTGGGCCATCACCTCCAGCTCCCTCCGTATGATATCGGCCAAGTATTCATGTGGCACATCTGAAAATAAAACCAAAAAATTAATTTTAATTTTATTTTAAAAATAAATGTATACTCAATCACCCATGCATGCTTCCTATGATAAACCCAGCACTGCAAGCTATGTGTCAGTGCTGGCTTTTTTTTTCAGGGGGGGGGGGGGTAGGGGAACACCATCTGCACAATTAACCTGATAGCAATAATCACATTTGAAAAGTGGCCTGTAGCCTGTCTTTATTTTACGCTACAATTTAATACACAAACAAGCTTGTACAGTGAAATTACTCCCTTCAACCTAAATGTTGTAAAGTTTTTATGCAAATACAAATGTGCTTTGAATGTGTGTGTCAAAGTTTTTTATGTCTTGCATGTACCTTCAGCCGCAGGTCCTTTCAGGGCTGGCTCCTGTGATGAGGCTGCCCTATTAGAGCCACCAGAGCTTTCTGGAGAAGAAGCTGTTCCGGGGCTGAATTTGTAGAATGGGATGGTTCTGGGGTGGCAGGGGAGGGAGGGGAGGACTGGTGGGAAGAGTGAGCAGGGTAGGGAGGGAAGGGAGGGGATGGACGGGAGGACTGATGGGAAGAGTGAGCAGGGGAGGGAGGGGAGGACTGATGGGAAGAGTGAGCAGGGGAGGGAGGGGAGGACTGATGGGTAGAGTAAGCAGGTGAGGGGTTTTAACGTCCATGCAGTCTTCTGGCTCATCTGCTTTGGCCTACAAGATAATGGTTTTGAAATATGAAAAGTGTTAGGAGTTGCATGACCCATAATAAATGTTTTAAACATTCACTTTAAATGCGTGTGTGTTTCTATGTTTTTTGTGGTTATCCAAATCTGTATCTCAAAACATATATATAAAAACACATTCTAAATGAGAGAGAGAAAGAGAGATTTTGTGCTGTTGCATTTTTAAAAAATAAATCTAAAATTTTAATAATTTATAAAACACTTGAGGAATGTAAAAACTAGGGGTGTGCACCGGCCACTTTTCGTGTTTCGTGTTTTGGTTTTGGATCTGGATCTTTCTTCGTGTTTTGGATCTGGATTGGTTTTGCCAAAACCACCCTTCCGTGTTTTGGGTTCTGGGTTTTGTGTTTTGGATCTGTATTTTTTTGAAAAAAAGCATAAAAACAGCTAAAATCACAGAATTTGTGGGTTTTTCTGCTCCTATGCTATTATTAACCTCAATAACCTTAATTTCCACTCATTTCCAGTCTATTCTGAACACCTCACACCTCACAATAGTGTTTTTATGTCCAAAAGGTTGCACCGAGGTAGCTGGGTGACTATGCTAAGAGATACAAGTGGGCGGCACAAACACGTGGTCCATCTAGGAGTGGCACTGCAGTGGCAGACAGGATGGCAGTTTGAAAAACTAGGCCCCAAACTATACATAATGCAAAGAAAAAAAAGAGGTGCAAGATGGAATTGTCCTTGGGCCCTCCCACCCACCCTTATGTTGTATAAACAGGACATGCACACTTTAACAAACCAAACATTTCAGCGCCAGGGTCTGCCACACGACTGTGGCTGAAATGATTGGTTCGTTTGGGCCCCCACAAAACAAGCTGGCAATTAATCTGTCCCTGCACAAACTGGCTCTACGGAGGCAAGATGTCGTCCTCATCCTCCTCATCCACCGATTCCTCACCCTCTTCAGTGTTGTGTACATCCTCATCCTCACAGAGTATTAATTCGTCCCCGCTGGAATCCACAACCACAGGTCCCTCTGTACGTTCTGGAGGCTGGTCTCCCTGGAAGAGTTGATAATTCATTTTATGAACATCATCTTCTCCACATTTTGTGGAAGCAACCTCCTACGCCTTTTGCTGACAAGGTTCCCGGCTGCACTAAACACTCTTTCGGAGTACACACTGGAGGGGGGGCAACTCAGGTAAAATAGAGCCAGTTTGTACAGGGACCTCTAAATTGCTTCTTTTTCCTGCCAGTACAGGTACGGACTGTCTGACATGCCTACTTGGATGCTGTCACCGATGTAATCCTTTAACAGACAGACGCACGCTTGTCGCTGCTGCTTTGAGGATGCAAGTGCGGCTACAGCCCACACAATTCACAAAGACAGAAAAAAAAAGAAGAATATTTTTATTGTTTGTGGAGCGCACTTTGAGGGTTACACCACCCTTTAACAGACAGACGCACGCTTGTCACTGCTGCTTTGAGGATGCAAGTGCGGCTACAGCCCACACAATTCACAAAGACAGAAAAAAGAAGAAGAATATTTTTATTGTTTGTGTAGCACACTTTGAGGGTGTCACCACCCTTTAACAGACAGACGCACGCTTGTCACTGCTGCTTTGAGGATGCAAGTGCAGCTACAGCCCACACAATTCACAAAGACAGAAAAAAAAAGAAGAATATTTTTATTGTTTGTGTATCACACTTTGAGGGTGTCACCACCCTTTAACAGACAGACGCACGCTTGTTGCTGCTGCTTTGAGGATGCAAGTGCAGCTACATCGCACACAAGTCACAAACACATTAAAAAAATAGTTTTTTATTTTTTGGAGCACTTTGAGAGTTACACCATCCTTTAACAGACAGACGCACGCTTGTCGCTGCTGCTTTGAGGATGCAAGTGCGGCTACAGCCCACACAATTCACAAAGACAGAAAAAAAAAGAATATTTTTATTGTTTGTGTAGCACACTTTGAGGGTGTCACCACCCTTTAACAGACAGACGCACGCTTGTCGCTGCTGCTTTGAGGATGCAAGTGCGGCTACATTGCACACAAGTCACAAACACATTAAAAAAATTGTTTTTTATTTTTTGGAGCACTTTGAGAGTTACACCACCCTTTAACAGACAGACGCACGCTTGTCGCTGCTGCTTTGAGGATGCAAGTGCGGCTACAGCCCACACAATTCACAAAGACAGAAAAAAAAAGAACAATATTTTTATTGTTTGTGTAGCACACTTTGAGGGTGTCACCACCCTTTAACAGACAGACGCACGCTTGTCGCTGCTGCTTGAGGATGCAAGTGCGGCTACAGCCCACACAATTCACAAAGACAGAAAAAAGAAGAATATTTTTATTGTTTGTGTAGCACAATTTGAGGGTGTCACCACCCTTTAACAGACAGACGCACGCTTGTCGCTGCTGCTTTGAGGATGCAAGTGCAGCTACAGCCCACACAATTCACAAAGACAGAAAAAAGAAGAATATTTTTATTGTTTGTGTAGCACACTTTGAGGGTGTCACCACCCTTTAACAGACAGACGCACGCTTGTCGCTGCTGCTTTGAGGATGCAAGTGCGGCTACAGCCCACACAATTCACAAAGACAGAAAAAAAAAGAACAATATTTTTATTGTTTGTGTAGCACACTTTGAGGGTGTCACCATCCTTTAACAGACAGACGCACGCTTGTCGCTGCTGCTTTGAGGATGCAAGTGCGGCTACAGCCAAACAATTCACAAAGACAGAAAAAAAAAGAAGAATATTTTTATTGTTTGTGTAGCACACTTTGAGGGTGTCACCACCCTTTAACAGACAGACGCACGCTTGTCGCTGCTGCTTTAAGGATGCAGGTGCGGCTACAGCCCACACATTTCACAAAGACAGAAAAAAAAAGAAGAATATTTTTATTGTTTGTGGAGCGCACTTTGAGGGTTACACCACCCTTTAACAGACAGACGCACGCTTGTCGCTGCTGCTTTGAGGATGCAAGTGCGGCTACAGCCCACACAATTCACAAAGACAGAAAAAAGAAGAAGAATATTTTTATTGTTTGTGGAGCGCACTTTGAGGGTTACACCATCCTTTAACAGACAGACGCACGCTTGTCGCTGCTGCTTTGAGGATGCAGGTGGAATCTAGACGGGATTTGGAACCGGGGACACACTACCTCCATCAATTGTCTAAATCCCACTGCACTAATGACGGATACCGGACGCACGTCTAACACCAACATAGCAGTCAAGGCCTCAGTTATACGTTTTGCTTCAGGATGACTGCTGTCGTACTTCATCCTCATCGCTAGGGACTGTTGGAGGGTCAATTTTTTAGTAAAAGTAGTGATGTTCCTACTTCCTCTCTGGGATGATGAACAACTCCCAGCAGCAGCAACAGCACTAGGAGGAAGTGGTTCTTGATCTTTCCCTATTTTATTTTTATCGGAGAAAGTTTGGTCCTCCATTTATGTTATATTGATATATACGTGCGGCTAAAGCGCACACAAACACAGAAAATATTTTTTTATTTTTGCTGGAGAGTAGTGCACTTTGTGGGTTACACTACCCTTTAAGAAATGAGCCAGCCGGCTCTTTACTTATGGGACACAGGCGCAAGCTTGGCGCTGCTCCTTTGTTGATGCACGTGCAGCCACAGCGCACACAATTCACAAACACAGAAAATAATTTTTTTTTTGGTTTGGACTGGAGTGTACTTTGGGGGTTACAGCACCCTTTAACGGTCAAGCCAGCCGGCCCTTTACTTATGACACAGGCGCACGCTTGGCACTACTTTGTTGATGCACGTGCGGCTACTGCGCACACAATTCACAAACACAGAAAATAATTTTTTTTTTGGTTTGGACTGGAGTGTACTTTGGGGGTTACAGCACCCTTTAACGGTCAAGCCAGCCGGCCCTTTACTTATGACACAGGCGCACGCTTGGCACTACTTTGTTGATGCACGTGCGGCTACTGCGCACACAATTCACAAACACAGAAAATAATTTTTTTTTTGGTTTGGAGTGTACTTTGGGGGTTACAGCACCCTTTAATGGTCAAGCCAGCCGGCCCTTTACTTATGACACAGGCGCACGCTTGGCACTACTTTGTTGATGCATGTACGGCTACTGCGCACACAATTCACAAACACAGCAAATAATTTTTTTTTTGGTTTGGACTGGAGTGTACTTTGGGGGTTACAGCACCCTTTAACGGTCAAGCCAGCCCCCCCTTTACTTATGACACAGGCGCTTGCTTGGCACTACTTTGTTGATGCACGTGCGGCTACTGCGCACACAATTCACAAACACAGAAAATCATTTTTTTTTTGGTTTGGACTGGAGTGTACTTTGGGGGTTACAGCACCCTTTAACGGTCAAGCCAGCCGGCCCTTTACTAATGACACAGGCGCACGCTTGGCACTACTTTGTTGATGCACGTGCGGCTACTGCGCACACAATTCACAAACACAGAAAATATTATTTTTTTGGTTTGGAGTGTACTTTGGGGGTTACAGCACCCTTTAATGGTCAAGCCAGCCGGCCCTTTACTTATGACACAGGCGCACGCTTGGCACTACTTTGTTGATGCACGTGCGGCTACTGCGCACACAATTCACAAACACAGAAAATATTATTTTTTTGGTTTGGAGTGTACTTTGGGGGTTACAGCACCCTTTAACGGTCAAGCCAGCCGGCCCTTTACTTATGACACAGGCGCACGCTTGGCACTACTTTGTTGATGCACGTGCGGCTACTGAGCACACAATTCACAAACACAGAAAATCATTTTTTTTTTGGTTTGGACTGGAGTGTACTTTGGGGGTTACAGCACCCTTTAACGGTCAAGCCAGCCGGCCCTTTACTTATGACACAGGCGCTTGCTTGGCACTACTTTGTTGATGCACGTGCGGCTACTGCGCACACAATTCACAAACACAGAAAATTATTTTTTTTCTGGTTTGGACTGGAGTGTACTTTGGGGGTTACAGCACCCTTTAACGGTCAAGCCAGCCGGCCCTTTACTTATGACACAGGCGCACGCTTGGCACTACTTTGTTGATGCACGTCCGGCTACTGCGCACACAATTCACAAACACAGAAAATAATTTTTTTTTTGGTTTGGAGTGTACTTTGGGGGTTACAGCACCCTTTAACGGTCAAGCCAGCCGGCCCTTTACTTATGACACAGGTGCTCGCTTGGCACTAATTTGTTGATGCACGTGCGGCTACTGCGCACACAATTCACAAACACAGAAAATATTTTTTTTTTTGGTTTGGACTGGAGTGTACTTTGGGGGTTACAGCACCCTTTAACGGTCAAGCCAGCCGGCCCTTTACTTATGACACAGGTGCTCGCTTGGCACTACTTTGTTGATGCACGTGCGGCTACTGCGCACACAATTCACAAACACAGAAAATAATTTTTTTTTGGTTTGGACTGGAGTGTACTTTGGGGGTTACAGCACCCTTTAACGGTCAAGCCAGCCGGCCCTTTACTTATGACACAGGCGCACGCTTGGCACTACTTTGTTGATGCACGTGCGGCTACTGCGCACACAATTCACAAACACAGAAAATAATTTTTTTTTTGGTTTGGAGTGTACTTTGGGGGTTACAGCACCCTTTAACGGTCAAGCCAGCCGGCCCTTTACTTATGACACAGGCGCACGCTTGGCACTACTTTGTTGATGCACGTGCGGCTACTGCGCACACAATTCACAAACACAGAAAATAATTTTTTTTTTGGTTTGGACTGGAGTGTACTTTGGGGGTTACAGCACCCTTTAACGGTCAAGCCAGCCGGCCCTTTACTTATGACACAGGCGCACGCTTGGCACTACTTTGTTGATGCACGTCCGGCTACTGCGCACACAATTCACAAACACAGAAAATAATTTTTTTTTTGGTTTGGACTGGAGTGTACTTTGGGGGTTACAGCACCCTTTAACGGTCAAGCCAGCTGGCCCTTTACTTATGACACAGGCGCACGCTTGGCACTACTTTGTTAATGCACGTGCGGCTACTGCGCACACAATTCACAAACACACAAAAAATATTATTTTTTTAGCACTTGGGGGGAGCACCCCTGATGGACAGAGCACCCCCTGGACAACACTACAGCACCCCTTTAGGACTGGGACACTGCACAGGACTTTGGAGTGGACACAGCCCCTATGGAGAACTGACTGCACAACACAGTCCAGCCAGCCCCTATGGACTTTGAAGTAGTGGGCACAGCCCCTATTAACAACAGCAGCACAGCACAACACAGCCAGCCCCTATGGACTTTGAAGTAGTGGACAACAGCAGCACAGCGCAGCACAGCACAGCACAACACTACTCTGCACTACACTACACTACACTACACAGCCCAGCCAGCCCTTTATCCCACCTTCCCTCTTCACTGTCCACAGCCGAGTGAGAAAATGGCGCCGACGCGGGTACCTGATATATGATCCAAAACCCGCGAGACTCGGAAGGCGGGATGATGACGTTTTGCCTCGATTTCAGATCCGAGTCAGGCGGGAAAAGTCGAGCCTGACTCGGATCTGCCTCGGATCGGGGGGGTTCGGGGGGGTTCAGATTTCAGAAATCCGAACCCGCTCACCCCTAGTAAAAACACACTCACACACACTTGTAATTTAAAATAAACAAGTAGATAAACAAGATGGCTGCTCCCTGAAGAAAAAAAAAACATGCAAAGCCTTTAAAATTACAACATAAACAGTAATATATATTGATGTTTTAATTTGAAAATAGCACTGCAAGTGCATGCATTCACAGTGCGGTTGGTGGTTGCGGTTGGTGACGAACGGCACTGCAGGCCTCAGGCACCGGTCCATAACATTAGTTAGTATTTGCAGCTCCCTGCGGGTGAAGCTTTCGGCTCTCATGATGGCAATGACAAATATTACAGTGTGCAAACTTTATATAAACTATGGTGCATAGTAATTTACTACATCTATATCAACATAACACCATCCATACAGCATATGTCTCACCTAATCCCACAGCTGGCATATGCCTGTGCAGCATTTTGTACACTCCCAACACTCCGCAGTTCCTTGTAAAAGTGAGTGTAACTTGGAGGTGCGGTTTTATAGGCGTGTGTTTGTGTGTTTGTGTCGGTTGGTCGCATGTGCACTGCGTAAGCGGAAGCGCAAAGATTGATGATCTTGGATTTTTACCACCCAGATTTCTCCACCAACTTTATGGAAGTTTATGGCCAAAAATTAGACCTGGTTAGTGCCCCTGGAACCCATACAAATAATAATTTGAGCTTGTATCTTGCCATCATATGTGCCAGACATATTTGGAGGTGAATTATGATTTGTAGGAAGTGAAGGAGGGACATTTGGTGAAGGCACAAAATTCACAACCCACATTTGCAAGTGTGTACCCATTCCAAATTCGTCCAGAAAATCGTGTATCTATTCATTTCATTTTATTCTGTTTATTTTGTTTTTTTTATTTTTTTTAATTTAAAAACCATATTTAAAAAAAAAAATTGTTTGTATGAACAAATAAAAATGTACTGTTTAAAATTCAATCAAAGTCAGTGAATTGTCTTTTTTTATGCATTTATACCTTCTAAAAATGACAACAAAACCTCTATAGCTGCTATGGAACTACAAATCCAAGCCTGGCCTGGCACAGTATTGCTATTAAGGCATGTATATACTCTGGAATGGCATGCTGGGATGTGCAGTTCCACACCAGCTTGAAGGGAGCATAAAAAAACAACTATTCCACAGTTTTCCCTATTACACTTTAAACACAAAAAAACATAATTTTGATTGTATTTGAATATGATAAAATATGGGGACAATTATTAGGGCAGTTAAATGTATTTGGTATCAAGGAAATGGTGGAGACCTGCGCTAGGATAATTATGTGGCTGTATATGTTGCAGTGCTTGCTGCGGACCTCTCTGGGGATACCCACCCCAAATTTTATAGGATAAACAATTGTGGATAGGAGGTCGGCGCTACACTTGGTGTAATACGTAAAACTGACACAGTAGATGAAAGTGTAAAAGGGATTATTTTATTAATTAATAAGATAGGGGGTCACAATGCCCCTTGCGTGTGTAACTTATTGCAGAGTGGTGAATCTCAGTGGGAGAACTGGATTCGGGGCAGGGTATATGCAAGATGGCGATGAATCTCAGTATAGGAACTGGAATTCGGGGCAGGATATATATAGGATGGTGGGGGTATGTATCAACTGGGATACAGGGCAGTCAGTGATACTACCTAGGGTAGTATACCATGGAAGGTGTAACTGTGAGTCAATTCGGAGTCCTAAACGCGGGGTATCCAAGTCTGTGTCTGGCGGGGCGGCGTCCCGTTCCCCCAGGTGCACAAAACTTACCCTCGATGTGCTTGTCTCTTCACCTCCGGGGTTAGTGAAATCCTCTTCTCCCGTCTGTGGTCCTCCGGTCCTTGGCTCCGCTGTGTAGAGCAGCGCGTGTCAGGACGCGCTGCTGGACGAGCTGTGTCCCTACCGGCGGTCTGCGAGACTTCCGGGTGTATGCACTCTCGCGAGATTGTGCAACTCCTGGGCTCAGCAGGCACTGCACAGCGGCTCGACTCGTCGCTGCGAGGAGACTAAGGAGTGGGACTCCGCTGTGATGATGAGTCTCTGATAGAATCGGAGTGATCGGTGTGTAGTTCCCAACGCGTATCGGCTTGTGCCTTCCTCAGGGGTTAATGATTGACCTCTTAGTTGTGGTTTATATAGTCTGTTGCGGCCGCCATCTTTGTTATGGTATAATTAGTCATGTATGGGCAGCGGCCATCTTATTTGTGGGCATATAGATATGTATGGCATCAACGTTAGTTATCCCATACTCTCCGTACGTAGGTGAGTGGTCAAAACTATACTGTGCCTAAAACTCTATGCACGTGTATTTATACATCTAATTGCATGTATAAATACATGTCACCATATACTTATTCGTGGTACCAAACTCTATATGTACCCTGTTTATACGTACATGTAAATATTGATGGTACCAATCTATTGGTGTGGTAATTTACACCATGTTGGTATACAATCTCCGTGTTCAATATAAAAATAAAGGATGGGGGGAAAGGGGAAGGGGGGAAAAGTGTATTTTTTGATGGTGGTTTATTGTGTTATAACGGACTTCACTTCATTATCTGCATTGAGGCCATATGGTGTCAGGGTTTCAAGTGTGTATATCCACTTTAGCTCTTCTCTATTGAGTGTACCCTCAAAGTTTCCTCCTCTCCAATTCTTTTCTATGTGGACAATACCCATATATCTCATTCCTTTAGGATCCTGTCCATGTACTTCTTTGAAATGTAGGGACAGGCAGTGTGTTTCTAGTCCTTTCTTTATGTTGCAGCGGTGTTCTGATATACGTGTTTTCAGGAATCTTTTAGTCCGTCCAACATATTGGAGGCCGCAGGGACATTGAATCAAGTAAATGACCCCAGTACTGTTACAGCTGATATGCTGCCGTACTTTGTATGTTGTATTTGTGACATTAGACTTAAAATGATCAATTCTCTTCGTTGTGCTGTGTCCCTCTCTACAGTTCTTACATGCACCGCAAAAATAAAATCCTTCCATGATGTTCGTATTATCTAGAGTAGTTTGTCTTGCAGGTTTAGTCCTAATTAGGGATGTGCAGGCTCGGATAGGTTCGAGTTTGCACGTGGAGTTCGGATTTTTCCCTCCAAAAAAACGGAACTCAGAACGAGGCAAAACGTCATCTTACATGGACGAACATCATCATTCCTGGTCTTTTGTCCAGGAATGATGATGTTCGTCCATGTAAGATGACGTTTTGCCTCGTTCTGAGTTCCGTTTTTTTGGAGGGAAAAATCCGAACTCCACGTGCAAACTCGAACCTATCCGAGCCTGCACATCCCTAGTCCTAATGTGATTCCTAACTAATTTTTGTTTTAGATCTGGGGCTTTTCTAAAAATTAGTTGTGGTCTGTCTGGTAGAAGATCCGAAAGGATATCATCTTCTTTCAGAATATGCCAGTGTTTAGTTAAAATTTTCCTAAGATGTTGGGTGTCTCTGCTGAACCTGGTGATACTCATCACAGCGGAGTCCCACTCCTTAGTCTCCTCGCGGCGACGAGTCGAGCCGCCGTGCAGTGCCTGCTGAGCCCAGGAGTTGCACAATCTCGCGAGAGTGCATACACCCGGAAGTCTCGCAGACCGCCGGTGGGGACACAGCTCGTCCAGCAGCGCGTCCTGACACGCGCTGCTCTACACAGCGGAGCCAAGGACCGGAGGACCACAGACGGGAGAAGAGGATTTCACTAACCCCGGAGGTGAAGAGACAAGCACGTCGAGGGTAAGTTTTGTGCACCTGGGGGAACGGGACGCCGCCCCGCCAGACACAGACTTGGATACCCCGCATTTAGGACTCTGAATTGACTCACAGCTACACCTTCCATGGTATACTACCCTAGGTAGTATCACTGACTGCCCTGTATCCCAGTTGATACATACCCCCACCATCCTATATATATCCTGCCCCGAATTCCAGTTCCTATACTGAGATTCATCGCCATCTTGCATATACCCTGCCCCGAATCCAGTTCTCCCACTGAGATTCACCACTCTGCAATAAGTTACACACGCAAGGGGCATTGTGACCCCCTATCTTATTAATTAATAAAATAATCCCTTTTACACTTTCATCTACTGTGTCAGTTTTACGTATTACACCAAGTGTAGCGCCGACCTCCTTTCCACAATTGTTTAAATGTATTTGGTAGCTGTGAACAAATCACAATCATAAACAAAAGAGTAACCTGAAAAATAATTGAATTAGACTTAACAACGCATCTACATAGGAATTATACAATGCAATGAGTTGCCCCTGCTACTCTATTATTTGTGACAGCAAACAGCAGCAAAGAGAACCATCAACTGCAAACGCAGCACTTGTGGTAGGCCCTAGGCTAACGTAGGCACTGCGAGTGCTGCAGAGAAAAACACAGCCAGGTGACGTGTGCAGTGACAATGAAATTTAATCATGTATTCCCATATGCTGGTGTAAAAACACCCAGCGACGCCTGTTATAGTGTAAGCACACCCTGTTTACACAGAACTGTCCCGGTCACTACTTACAGACGTCCCTTTCTGTCACTCAAACTAGTGCACTGGTAATTTGCACAGAGCGATCATTTGGCGATCACAGTGGCTGACTCGCACACCTGCACTGCGATGCATACGCATGCGCAGACGAGTAATAATCGCCCATAGCGAGCAATCAGAATTGCAGTGTCTTCAATAATACTACACATTGGTTCCTTTATTCTTTTTGATATCTCTCTATGGGCTCTACTACAATCCACTGTCCTCCCTCACTGTAATGCAGGGCTTGACAAATCCCGGGGGGCCAGGTCGCCATGGTTACCAGATTTTGCTACCTGGCAACCAGATAATCCGGGGTGGGAGGAAACAGATCCTCATCAGCCCCAGCGGAGATTCGGGGGCTTGACTGTACAGCAGCAGCAATTTTCATGTAGACTGCAGGAAGTGAACGTCGCCAATACTGTAGATGCTAACTCACCGTTCTCCTACTCCAGCTGTATAGGGCTCTCCAGTAAGAGTGTCTATGTGTGGCCCAGGGCTTCAGAGGGGGTAGCTGTGAAGTAACATGGGCATGCGGGGGTTTGTTTGCCGAGGGTAGCTGCGCAATGGTGTGGTAGTGGGAGGTGGTTTGCCTAGGGGTAGCCGAGAAGTGGCATGACTGCGGGAATTGTTTGCCTGGGGTTAGCCATGCAGTGGGATGGCCGCCGCAGGGAGGGGGTGGTATACCTAGAGGTAGCAGAGCAGTGTTATTGTTGCAGGGGGTAGTTTGTACAGGCGTAGCTGAGCAATGGTGTAGGCACGGGGGTTGTTGGCCCAGGGGTAGTACTTGTGACACCCTTTTTTTATGTTAATTTGGTCTGTTATTACTGGGGGTGGGAGCTGTGCACAACTAGGTGAGGGGGCCAACCATTTTACATCAGAGTTCAGACATACTACTGCCATTTTGTTGACTATAGTGTGTGTAGCTGCAGCAGCTGAGTAGCACACAAAGAGAAGCGCTCCTCACTGCTCTGTAATTTAATTAATAAGACTTCTGCACCTTTATCCTGCGCTATATACTTTTGTCCAAATGCTATTTATTTAAATATTAAATTACTGTACATCTGGGACCTACTGTGGCATAACGTGAACTTGGGTTTTAATGTGTGGCATTATATGTATTTGATCCTAATGTGTGGTATAAAATGCATTTGGGCCCTACTGTGTGGCTTAATGTGCATTTGTGCCCTACTGTGTGGCATAATGTTAATTTGGGTTCTACTGTGTGGCATAATGTGCATTTGTGCCCTACTGTGTGGTATAATGTGCATTTGGGCCCTACCATGTGGCATAATGTGCATTTGGGCCCTACTGTGTGGTATAGTGTGCATTTGGGCACTACCATGTGGCATAATGTGCATTTGTGCCCTACTGTGTGACATAATGTTCATTTTGGTTCTACTGTGTGGCATAATGAGCATTTGGGCCCTACTGTGTGACATAATGAGCATTCGGAAACCAACTATGAGGCATAATGTGCATTTGGGCTCTAGTGTGTTTCCTAATATGAATGTAGTCCCTACTGCATGGCATATTTTGAATTTGGGGCAGGTATGGGCATGTGGCAGAATCTGATGACCATTGAAGAGGCATGTGTCGCAATCTAATGGCATATGGGGAGGTTGAGGGACACTGATGGAGCATGTGTGGTGGGCTATACAAGTTTTCATATATTTTGGTCACTGACGGTCTCGCTCCTAAACTTTTAAGATGGCTCTTAGATTTTACAAAGAATTGTCAATCCCTGCTGTAATGTGTGTACCCCACCACCCCTGTGTCTTTCACCTTCTCTGTGTACCCCACCTCCCCTGTGTCCCTCACCTCCACTGTGTACCCCACCACCCCTGTGTCCCTCACCTCCTCTGTGTACCCCACCACCTCTGTGTGCTTCAATTCCTCTGTGTACCCCACCACCCCTGTGTCCCTCACCTCCTCTGTTTACCCTACCTCCTCTGTGTGCCTCACCTCCTCTGTGTACCCCAGCACCTCTGTATGCCTCACCTCTTCTGTGTACCCCACCACCTCTGTGTGCCTCACCAGAAGCAGGGAGTGAAAAGTGCAAGGTTAAATAGGGATATAGAGTATGAGTGGTGCAGGGGGTAAGTAAGGGAAGGCGAAAGAGGAGGAGGGGTGGCGCGAGGCATTAGGGAAATGCTGACACAACCCTGTTCTTTTGTTTCAGTCTAAAAGAGACATTACCAACAAAGTCTTAGACAAATACATATATGAATAGACAGACCACACAAACAAAGACTTATACCTAAGTAATATAGTGCAAGTTGTCAGAAAAATCAACCTACTCCAGTAAGTTTACAAGCATAACAAGAAACTCACATAATTGTGCCGCGTGCGTGCCACAGCAGGACGCAAACAAAACGGTTGCTATGTAACTGAGCTACAGGGTGCCATAGCGGACAAAAAGAGTCATCCTGTAAAGGCATATAACAATGTGAAACCACATAAACACTCACATCACATCATAAAAAAAGTTGCCATATGTCATATGAGTCTGGTGGTCTGTCTATAAATAACAGCATTATCAGATATCCATTATCCACACAATATCTAATCTAGATAAATCACAGATTACATTGGATTAAAAGAACACCAATATAAAATGATACCGTCCCCAAATATGGCCATAGACTGTATATTGAGCGAAGAAAAAAACGTATTGATAAAAATAAAAAAATGTAAAAAATCATCCAAGGAAGCATTCCCTCAATCGTGTATAGAGATGTACTAGAAGGTCAGTCTCGAACAGTTCAATCCAGAAAAATCCCCAAATTAACTGAGTCATTAAGTCCTCGTGGCCACACTGTATCCAAATCATGGATCCATCTAACTTCTTAGCGGAGCAATAACTTCGCTCTATTCCCACCTCTAGTGGGTGGTGGAACCCCATCTATTATCATACACTTAAGAGTAGCAAGTGAGTGTTGTAATTCTAAAAAATGTTTGGCTACAGGCTTATCCGTCATGCCTGATGACAAACCAGATCTAATTGACGACCTGTGGTTCGCCATTCTATCACGAATACAACGTATTGTCTTTCCCACATATATAAGGGAACATGGACAACTTAGTATATAAATGACGTGATCAGAAGTGCATGTCAAACGATGGTTTATTTTTATTTTTTCGACCAGTGTGTGGATGATGGAAATAGCTACCAGCAGTCATGCTTCTACATGTAGTACAGTTCGTACAACGGAAACATTCCATCTTGATGGTATTCAACCATGTTGCAGTGCTCTGTAATTGTATTCCCTCAGGTCGCAACAAGAGGTCTTTAAGGTTCGGACCTCTCTTGTAGCTCTTCACTGGTGTTTGTGGAAGACAGTTCTCGAACGTCGGATCCGAGGCTATTATTGGCCATTGAAGCTTGATGGCTTTCCTAATCAAGGGACCTGCTGTATCGAATGTAGTTGTAATAACAAAAGGATCTAAAGATAAATTCCTCCTTCTTCCACTGTTTCCATAAAGATAGATCAAGGGCTTTAGTGTGGCATTTGTTAATCGTATCAAGCGTGTAACCCCTCTCACTGAAGCGTAGTTTCATCTCTGTCAGTTGTAATTCAGCAATATCAGTGTCAGAATTATTACGCAATACCCTAAGAAATTGTGATATAGGTAAATTCTGTTTCAAAGATTGAGGGTGATGACTATTAAAAGAAAGCAATGTATTGTGATCTGTATCTTTCCTATACAGTCTATGACCATATCCACTATCGGTGGCAAAAATCGTCACATCAAAAAAATTAATACACTGAGCATCTGAAGTTAGTGTAAATCTAATAGGGGTATCCAATTTGTTGAGATAGGATACCATATCCTGTAGAGTATCCTCTGACCCACACCAAATAAAGAAGATGTCATCGATAAATCCACGATAATGTGTAATATTACCTCCAAACCACGGGACAATGTATGTATTCTCATAGGCATCCATATACAAATTTGCATACAATGGCACGATGTTACTGCCCATCACAGTTCCCGCGGTCTGGAGGTAATAACATCCTCCATATTTAATGAAGTTACATGTCAAGTTAGCTCTAAGAGCTCCATCAGAAATTCTATCGGTGGACCTAGAGTATCCATACTTAGCAGTGCCTTTCTGACAGGTCTATCCCTTCCCGGTGAGGTATCACCGTGTAAAGGGATGACACATCCATCGTGACCAATAATGTATTCTGTTGTCTAGGTATTTTGACAACATCCTTAATGAAGTCATTAGTATTTCAGATAACTAGCTATGTTTTTTACACACGGTTGTAAGAAACTGTCCAGGTATTGTGCTATTGGTTCAAAAAGTGAATTGCAAGCCGATATTATCGGCCTACCAGGGGGATTCACTAAAGACTTATGTATCTTCAGTAGAAGATATAGTATAGGACAAATCGGAAAATCATTTCTCAAAAAATCATTTGTCATCTCATCAATCCAATTATTATCCAAAGCTAAGTCTAAAAGTGAATCCAACTTGTTTTTAAACCTTACAGTAGGGTCTCCCTGCAATTTACAGTAGGTAGTAACATCGGACAATTGTTTCTGGGCCTCATTGTCATAGTCACAGGTGTCAAGCAGGATCACTGCACCACCTTTATCCGCAGGTCTTATGGTTACAGACATATTTTTACGTAAGTTATGCAATGCAATCTTCTCAACTGGAGACAAGTTATATCTAATTCTCTTCTGTTGTTTAAGTGATTTCTGTAAATCCTGATCAAGAAGCCGTGAGAATGTCTTGATACTAGGATTCACAGAGGGTGGGTCGTATGTACTCTTTTTTTTAAACATCTGTAATCGCGGATTTTCTCTAGTATCTTTACATTTTTCTTTAAGTCTTAATTTACGCATAAGTTTATATCTATCAATTGACCATCTAAAGTTATCAAAAAGTACCGTAGGTACAAACGATAAACCTGTGGTCTGTCTATTCATATATGTATTTGTGTAAGACTTTGTTAGTAATGTCTCTTTTAGACTCATGTGGTTAATGATTAGTCTGGGATGATTTGGATTGATTGGATACAGGGGTATTTAAGGGGGGTGGGGGAACTTGGTTATGAGATCTTGACAAAAGTCCCAGGGAGGAATTAAACATCGATAAACACTGATGGCTTTCCTATGAATTAAATGATCTATTTTCTACGTCTTCTAAGTCTGGTGAGTGCTCTCATTATTGCTGTATGGATTTGGAGCAGCTATGCTTGAACGAGACTGCGACCCCAGCATGATCTAACATGAATACGTGAGTGTGGACCTTCTAATACTACATATTTGGACATATTGTTCTGATGTCCTGCACCCGTTGGAATTGTTTCTTGAGCTAAGTGGATTTTTCTGTTACTCTATGTCTTGCTGTAGAGACTGGCTTCCTCACCAAAGTTTTTCTGGAGGACTATATTTGAATACAGATTGCTTTGTTGAGTGATAATTTATTTTTCATTTTTTTAATTATTTTTTCATATTTTTTTATTATTATTTTGTTGTCTTTCTTCTGAGCCGATTTGAAAAATATATATATACATTTACTTGTCTTGAAACTATCGGTGGCATAATTGTTAGTGATTCATGGAGAATCTAGTAATGGCTGAACTTTTGTTTAGTGCAGAAAATGACCAATTAGTGCTCACAGATGATGATGCAACACGTGTGTTGTTTGAAACAAATGATTTTGATATCTTGCCAGTTGAAAGTCCCTTAGATCTTTACCACAAGTTACTACATTTGGAGAAGAGGGAGATTGATCTATTATTACATGGGCAATTTTTGTCTGATTATTTTCGTAACAAACAATTACCTAGAGGTTTCAGGTTGAAAAGTATTCCGATTTTTTGTAGTAAATGGTGCTCAATATTAAATAAGTGTTCTTTCGACCTCTTACTATTGGTCATAGAGGAGGTGGGTGTTGACCTTAAAAAAATACGTTCTGAGATTGCTACCTTCTGCCCGGGTGCCATAACCCAATTGAAAAGTGATACATCAGATACCTGGATAGAAAAACTGAATAGTCAGATTGAGTAACATCGCAAAGATTTAATAGCTTTTAAAAGGGCTAAATTGGAGAAGGTTAGGAGGGAATATCAAGACCATCGAGTTTATATATGGTTAACAGGGAGCGATACTCAGACACCTAGATATAGGAATAGTAGATTTCGTTCTGAACACCGTTACCTTGATAATTATTCCACAGCATCCTCCTCAGATTGGGAGTTTTCTGACACTCAGTGGAACTCTAAACCACTAATACCTCGAGCATACACTCGCTCACAAGCATCTAGTGTGCCTTTAAACGTAGAAGGCCCCACCGGCAGGGCAAACACAAAAATCAAAAAGAAAGAACAGATAAGTTATAAATTGGATGAGGCAGAAATGAGGGTACTTTCATAAGGTTTATCGTTTGTACCGACAGTACGTTTTGATAACTTTAGATGGTCAATTGATAGATATAAACTTATGCGTAAATTAAGACTTAAAGAAAAATGTAAAGATACTAGAGAAAATCCGCGATTACAGATGTTTAAAAAAAAGAGTACATACGACCCACCCTCTGTGAATCCTAGTATCAAGACATTCTCAAGGCTTCTTGATCAGGATTTACAGAAATCACTTAAACAACAGAAGAGAATTAGATATAACTTGTCTCCAGTTGAGAAGATTGCATTGAATAACTTACGTAAAAATATGTCTGTAACCATAAGACTTGGGGATAAATGTGGTGCAGTGGTCCTGCTTGACACCTGTGACTATGACAATGAGGCCCAGAAACAATTGTCTGATGGTACTACCTACTGTAAATTGCAGGGAGACCCTACTGTAAGGTTTAAAAACAAGTTGGATTCACTTTTAGACTTAGCTTTGGATAATAATTGGATTGATGAGATGACAAATGATTTTTTGAGAAATGATTTTCCGATTTGTCCTATACTATATCTTCTACCGAAGATACATGTCTTTAATGAATATCCCTGGTAGGCCGATAATATCAGCTTGCAATTCACTTTTTGCACCGATAGCACAATACCTGGACAGTTTCTTACAACCGTGTGTAAAAAACATAGCTAGTTATCTGAAATACTAATGACTTCATTAAGGATGTTGTCAAAATACCTAGACAACAGAATACATTATTGGTCACGATGGATGTGTCATCCCTTTACACGGTGATACCTCACCGGGAAGGGATAGACACTGTCAGAAAGGCACTGCTAAGTATGGATACTCTAGGTCCACGGATAGAATTTCTGATGGAGTTCTTAGAGCTAACTTGACATGTAACTTCTTTAAATATGGAGGATGTTATTACCTCCAGACTGCGGGAACTGTGATGGGCAGTAACATCGTGCCATCATAAGCAAATTTGTATATGGATGCCTATGAGAATACATACATTGACCCGCGGTTTGGAGGTAATATTACACATTATCGTGGATTTATCAATGACATCTTCTTTATTTGGTGTGAGTCAGAGGATACTCTACAGGATATGGTATCCTATCTCAACAAATTGGATACCCCTATTAGATTTACACTAACTTCAGATGCTCAATGTATTAATTTTTTGGATGTGACGATTTTTGCCACCGATAGTGGATATGGTCATAGACTGTATAGGAAAGATACAGATCACAATACATTGCTTTCTTTTAATAGTCATCACCCTCAATCTTTGAAACAGAATTTACCTATATCACAATTTCTTAGGGTATTGCGTAATAATTCTGACCCTGATATTGCTGGATTACAACTGACAGAGATGAAACTACACTTCAGTGAGAGGGCTAACACGCTTGATACGATTAACAAATGCCACAATAAAGCCCTTGAGATCTATCTTTATGGAAACAGTGGAAGAAGGAGGAATTTATCTTTAGATCCGTTTGTTATTACAACTACATTCGATACAGCAGGTCCCTTGATTAGGAAAGCCATCAAGCATCAATGGCCAATAATAGCCTCGGATCTGATGTTCGAGAACTGTCTTCCAAAAACACCAGTGATGAGCTACAAGAGAGGTCCGAACCTTAAAGACCTCTTGTTGCGACCTGAAGGAATACAGTTACAGAGCACTGCAACATGGTTGAATACCATCAAGATGGGATGCTTCCATTGTACGAACTGTACTACATGTAGAAGCATGACTGCTGGTAGCTATTTCCATCATCCACACACTGGTCAAAAAATAAAAATAAACCATCGTTTGACATGCACTTCTGATCACATCATTTATATACTAAGTTATCCATGTTCCCTTATATATGTGGGAAAGACAATACGTTGTTTTCATGCTAGAATGGCGAACCACAGGTCATCAAATAGATCTGGTTTGTCATCAGGCATGACGGATAAGCCTGTAGCCAAACATTTTTTGGAATTACAACACTCACTTGCTAATCTTAAGTGTATGATAATAGATGGGGTTCCACCACCCACTAGAGGTGGGAATAGAGCGAAGTTATTGCTCCGCAAAGAAGCTAGATGGATCCATGATTTGGATACAGTGTGGCCACGAGTACTTAATGACTCAATTAATTTGGGGATTTTTCTGGATTGAACTGTTCGAGATTGACCTTCTAGTACATGTCTATACACGATTGAGGGAATGCTTCCTTGGATGATTTTTTTTAATTTTTTAAATTTTTTTATCTTTATCAATACATTTTTTTCTTCGCTCAATATACAGTCTATGGCCATATTTGGGGACGGTATCATTTTATATAGGTGTTCTTTTAATGCAATGTAATCTGTGATTTATCTAGATTAGATATTGTGTGGATAATGGATATCTGATAATGCTGTTATTTATAGACAGACCACCAGACTCATATGACATATGGCAACTTTTCTTATGATGTGATGTGAGTGTTTAGGTGGTTTCACATTGTTATATGCCTTTACAGGATGACTCTTTTTGTCCGCTATGGCACCCTGTAGCTCGGTTACATAGCAACCGTTTTGTTTGCGTCCCGCTGTGGCACGCACGCGGCACAATTATGTGAGTTTCTTGTTATGCTTGTAAACTTACTGGAGTAGGTTGATTTTTCTGACAACTTGCACTATATTACTTAGGTATAAGTCTTTGTTTGTGTTGTCTGTCTATTCATATATGTATTTGTCTAAGACTTTGTTGGTAATGTCTCTTTTAGACTCATGTGTTTAATGATTAGTCTGGGATGATTTGGATTGATTGGATACAGGGGTATTTAAGGGGGGTGGGGGAACTTGGTTATGAGATCTTGACAAAAGTCCCAGGGAGGACTGAAACATCGATAAACACTGATGGCTTTCCTATGAATTAAATGATCTATTTTCTATGTCTTCTAAGTCTGGTGTGTGCTTTCATTATTGCTGTATGGATTTGGAGCAGCTATGCTCGAACGAGACTGCGACCCCAGCATAATCTAACATGAATACGTGAGTGTGGACCTTCTAATACTATATATATATATATATATATATATATATACATACTATAAAATAAAGTCCCTGGTAAGCATCTTATCTGTTTGTCCGGGCTAATCTCCAGAACCACTGGACGGATTTTAATGCAGTGGTCACTATTCTATAGAGCATTTGTGGAGGGAGGTTTAGGTGTATGACACATTAATGTATGACAAAAGGAAGCCGAGCGGTGATCATTTTATATATATCATTTTACATATAATAAGAAGTGGTCAGCAACTTATAAACAAAGGAAAATGTAAACCGTGTATCAGATCAGAGTGCCTTAAAGTGCCATAAAAAAGACAAAGTACTAAGTGCTATATGTGCAAAAGTACATATGTGGTTAGAACATCGCATAATTAAAAGATAGTAAAAAATGAAACATTTATTTTTGGCCCAATAGTTAATAAAGTATATAAACGAGCACATAAATTGAGAAAAGTACACATTTATTTAATTACAGTTGTATGTATAGATTAAAAAAATATAATAAATAAAACAAGAGACATAAATACAAAGATAAAAGACAATGGTTCTGGATGAGGTAAACATAAGTGCATAAATAATCTAACAACAGATGCAAAGCTTATCTTGTTTTTAGAAGGAGAGGTTCAATTTGTCAATGAGGTGCAGGCTACCAACGCGTTTCATCACTGGTTGACTTCTTCAAAAGAAAGTGGAATTATGGCGCTGCCTCTTGTAACTTGTTAAGTGTATCTTATGTTAGTTCTCAAATCTTAGATTTTGTATTCAGTTCACACCATGTTCCTCCTTAAGTCAGATGGCTGCTGTGTCCTTGTACTTTGGCCACTTGGTTCAACTGTAGATTTCTAAGTTAAAACAAGGGGGGCGGAAAGGACAAGCGTCTGATAGTGTGGTATCTATGATAATAATTTTTTAGATGATATGTGCTCAATTTATATGCATACTGCATGTACGCTTGTCATTTTAGCATATCAAATGTCTTTCAACATCAATCTGGACTCCCCACTGGAAGATCCTTCCTCCACACCTCTTTCAGAGTTCAGGAAATCACTGGATAGTTTGCAGCAACCTTTTCTAAGCAAATAAATTCCCTCCATAGTATAGTATATTGTCAATAATAACCAAATTTATTATGTATATACAAAAAGGAACAGAGTTTTAAAACGGTGCTTATATTATTTTCCTGTAGTAATACTCCAACTTACTACAGGAAATTAAGATAAGCACCTTTTTAAACTCTGTTTCTTTTTGTGTATACTGTGTAAATAAATTTGGTTACTATTCACAATATACTATGCTATGGAGGCAAAACTACAGCAAGTTAAGAAATCGTTACTCTGGAATGAAGGCAAAAATGAAAAGACTAAGAAGAGGATATCAGAATCTATAAAAAAGAAAGTAGCCAAAATATTGTCGAGTTCTGAAGACGATTGTTTCTGTATAATGTGTGCAAAGAGTTACAATCTGTGGAAACCTGGCCAGGAGTGGGTCCAGTGTATTGCTTGTAAATGGTGGGCTCATATTGCTTGCGTAAGAGGTGATACAGTAGCATTTACTTGCACTAATTGTGAATTAGAAATTGTCAGTGAAGACAATGAATGATGTCTGTCATTGTCATCAGACTGTCAGTGTTCAGCCTAGGTTGTCCGTTAGTCACCACTGCGCCGGCTTCCCCTGACTTCTCGGGTGGTCAGAGATTGGACTACTGTAACCTTCTCCTATCTGGCCTCCCCAAATCCCATCTCTCTCCTCTCCAGTCTATCCTTAATGCTGCTGCTCGGCTCATCTTCCTCTCAAAACGCTCTGCATCTGCCTCCCCTCTCCTACAAGCCCTCCACTGGCTCCCCTTCCCCTTTAGAACCCAATTTAAGGTTCTCACACTCACTTACAAAGCCCTCAGCCATTCCTCTGCCACTTACATCTCTGATCTCATCTCCCTTCACTCTCCTGTCTTCCCTCTTCGTTCAACAAATGCACGCCGCCTTTCATGCCAGCTGATTACTTCCTCCCACTCCCGCCTCCAAGATTTTGCCCGTGCTGCTCCCCACCTTTGGAACTCTCTCCCGCTTCCCATAAGACTCTCCACCTCTCTACAATCCTTCAAATGGGCTCTCAAGACCCACTATTTCATCAAAGCCTTCCAGCTCTCATCTTAACTTGCTGCTACATACTCCTTCCTCCCTGCCTACCCCATATGTGTCATCCCTGTTTGTCTGTCCCTCCCCCTTAGAATGTAAGCTCCTATGAGCAGGGCCCTCTACCCTCTTGTGCATCTCCTTACTATACCTTCATCTACTTCTTACTCTCTACCAGGGCAACTAACACTTGGTT
Organism: Taudactylus pleione; assembly: GCA_031769625.1. NCBI lineage: Eukaryota > Metazoa > Chordata > Amphibia > Anura > Myobatrachidae > Taudactylus > Taudactylus pleione. Next base: position 25,844,587 of record JAUIMM010000006.1, read on the forward strand.
GCTTTGCATTGTTGCTTATCTGGGTGTTATGGTAGTGAATGTAGCAATGTATATTATCCATGTCCTGTAATGTATTGTATTGTACTGTACTGTAAGTCACTGTAAATCAATCTATTTGTTTATGTACTTTGTAAGGCGCTGCGGAAAACTTGAGGCGCCATATAAATAAACGATAATAATAATAATAATTAGGTGCGGCGGCGGGTAACGCGCTGAGGATTCTGCCTTAGGTGCTAATGGATTCCATGGGTGACCCTTTGTCTTGGATATTGTGGTTTCCATCATGGGCACCACCATGACCGTCCTTCTCATGTGACAGTATCTCCACCAATGGTAGATATGGTGTCTTGGTGTCTTGGTCAGCTGACGCTGTCTTCCTATCAACTGCTACCTATGGGTATATATCCAGCCCCAGAACTCCAGGAAGTTGCCTGAACAACATTTGTCATCTCTAGTGTATACTAGTTGTGTCCTCGTTCCAGGTTCCCTTGTTACTACCCTCGAGTATTTCAAGTGCTACTACTCAGTGCAATAGTGCATCCGAACATCTCTGCCTGTGTGGTACTTCAAGTGCCATCTCTCAGTGCAACAGTTCGTCTGTTAGGTGTCATGGCTGCCGACACTTGAGACTCCTGGAGGGAGGCAGGCCTACTAGGCACAATAAACTGGGGTGGGCTTAGGAATGACCTTTCCATGAAACTCAGTAGCACAGGATAAAAGTAAAATATAATTTATTCACAAAAGAATTATAATCAGTAAGGTCTCATATAAAGTCTCAAGCAGCACAGAGATTCATATATGCAATAATAAGTATAGGAGAGAATCCAAAAATATATATGCAGTCTTTAACATATAAGAACTAACATGGCAGGGAACCCAGACTTCAGTATGAGGCTAACACCTCAGGATGGCATTGAGGACCTTGGGCAGGGTAGAACCCTGTAGTAATGGAAATCCGGAGCAAAGTGAGGCCTGCAGAATAATATAGTTCCGGGACAGGGCCGAGACTGCGGTGCAGTGAGGGATGAAGCAAACTTGAGCCTTCTGGTATAATGAAGACGAAGCAAGGTTGAACCCTGTAACATAACTAGAGTACCGAGCGGGGTTGAGCCCCGTGATGCAGAGAAGATTATAGCAGGGTTGAGCCCTGTAATGTAGCAAGGGTTCGGAGCGGGGTTGAGCCCCATGATGCAGAGAAGATTGTAGCAGGGTTGAGCCCTGTGGTGTGGCTTGGGTTCGGAGCAGGGTTGAGCCCCGTAATGCAGAGATGACACTGTAATGGTGCAGTTGACAACTGTAACAAGGATGAATTCAATATCCACAGGAACTAAAAGACAACAGGTAAAGTGCAGCAAAATGATGAAAGCGCAATGATGGAGCAAAAAGCAATACTTAGACAATAGGAATGCTGGGCTCTGTAGTGCAGCAGATAACTGGCATCAGAAGTTCATCTGGAATATAACAAAGTCCACAGAAATCCACAGGCACAGCTGGGATCTGGCAGGAGTCCAAGAAAAGTCCTGAAAGCAATGTTGCACAGACACTGAGACACAGTTAGTATCAAGCTTTACACTAGAGGTCTGTGATTCATAGGACGTTTCAGAACATGTGACCCAAATGGAATCAGATTTGAAATAATGAGCAATATAGGAATCCCACAACCTGACAACACCTGGGAAACAGATGATCACTTTAACACTCTATCCCCTGAATGAGAAGCATGCCAGCAAGCAGGATAGCTCCTCCAACGACCACAATGGAACTTTGGCAAAAGTAGTCTATCTTTATGTACTGAAATAGTCGCAGTCCTGTCATTAGGATCTGTGGTTAGCAGATCATTTTGGTTGCAGTTCCCAGTCTTAGTTGCTACCAGGATAGTGTATTTAATCCTGTCTTGTCTGTGTTAGCTCATAGCCTGTCTTTCCTGTCTGTCTGTGTGCTGATCTCATGTGTTCATTAATTACTGTCTGTCTGTGTGCAGTATCATCTGCACACTAGTTAACTGTCTTGTCTGTGTGCACAGGCCAGCTGCACACTGGTCGGTCATTAGGAAGGCTGCAGTGCTTGCTCTGATTGGACCCTGTATCTGTTAAATTACAGCCAGCCCTTCACTCCATGCTGGTGATTGAGTTTCACGTGTTTCTGGTTCTGGCATTGTCTCCTGTATCCAGTCGAGTATCCAGCCCTCTTGTTATCTTGTATACCTGCCGTGTGTGTCATCTTGGCGGCATGGTTCGCTTACCATCTATCTGCCATTTGTGTCTTCCAGGCAGCACAACTCACACTCCTGCGTCCTTGGTACACAAGCCAGTGTACTCACACTTGTGTCAACCCAGCAGCAAATGCACCAATCCAGCCCCCTCAGTGCGCAAGTCAGTGTACTCGCGCTTGTGTCAACCCGGCTGCACAGGCCATAATCCAGCATCATCAGCGCACAAGCCAGTGTACTCGCACTTGTGTCAACTCAGTGGCACAAGTCATAATCCAGCATACTTCCTCCAGTCATCTGTTACAGCAGCCAGCCAAGACACTTCCAGCCCTCAAGTCTGCTACCAGCCCAAAGGCCGCATCTTATCTTCAGACCTACAGGCCACAGCCAGCCAAGGCACTTCCAGCCCTCAAAGCTGCTACAGGCCCAAAGGCTGCATCTCATCCCACTGGTCCAGGCTTCAACCACTCTAGCCATATCAGCAGTTTATGCTACTACATGGCCGCATCAAGCCAAGGTTATACTAGCCCTCAAGGCGGTTGCAGGACAATACACTACGAAGTCTTACCCCAGGCTTAGCAGTATCCTACCATCACTGATGTGTGCAACACCAAGTGTCACTTCTTGGTGCAACAGTGTGTCCTACCACCTCTGCCTTTGTGCAACTCCATGCCACCTCTCAGAGCAACAGTGCATCCTAACACCTCTGCCTGTGTGCATCTACAAGTGCCACCTCTCGGTGCAACTGTGCATCCTAACACCTCTGCCTGTGTACAACTCCAGGTGCCACCTCTCAGTGCAACTGTGTGTCAGAATGCTTCTGCCTGTGTGCAACACTAAGTGCCACTTCCTGGCGCAGCAGTGCATCTTAACACCTCTGCCGGTGTGCAACTCCAAGTGCCACCTCTCAGCGCAACAGTGCATCAGAACACCTCTGCCAGTGTGTATAATACCACCTCCTAGTGCAACAGTGTATTTAACATTTCAACCTTTGGGTACATCAAGTATCATCTCCTGTCACAGTAGTGCCCCTTTAGAGGCATATCACTAGGGCCACCATCTGTGTGAGTCTCTATACCCAAGGGTTTTGGATACCTGATCAAAGGACTGTGACCTGCCTGCTGGGTGCAGCTAAAACCCATATCCTGATTGGTGGGGTCACTGGTGAACACCTCCCAGCAGGTTAGACTCTGCACCTATGATTCTGTGGATGAGGAGATCATATATTCAGGCCCCTATTGATACCTCATTTAAACCTCTATGCAATCCTACCTTTACCTTCTAAAATCCTGCCTATACCTTCTAAAATTGTTGCAATTTAGCGTAATGAGTCGCACAGAAAATACATGCCTTCAGACTTTGAATGTTCCAAAGCACAAAAAGTTATTATTCAACATAAAAAAACAGATGATTACACGCTGTGATCTAAAGACAATTAGCGCCAATAAATCATACAGACCCAAGGTACAGTTGTTATATACACACGCGCTCCAGGCCCAGATACCAGCATCAGCATTAGAAACCTCTGTCAACAGCACAGCAAGAAGACTCCAGACTAGGGTCAGAGAGTGCACATATATACTCTTGCAGGGATAGGCAATACAATAGACAAGTTTGGCATGATTCCATTGGCTCTTCTGAAAGGTGTTTCTGTTACAGGATAGTTTATAGGACAATTTCAAATGGACACAAACAGCCTCCAACCGACCTTTGTGTCCTTTTTCCCGCTGCATGCTAATCTAAGCTGCTAACATAACAGAGTACATTTTAATGTTTTAACTCTCTATAGTCCATAGTTTGCAGATGCAGGTTCCGATCTTCTCACCGATGGTAAGGGAAATCTGTGGAGACACAGTGGATCAGTACAACACCAGAGAACGGTCTGCTTACCATGTACTAAATCTTAGATATCAAATAACCTTTATTACACAACATTTATAATCACTGAATAAACCTTGAATATTACACTTTAATACTAGGGAACCTTTCATGTAACTGTGCAGTGTGTAAGTATTGGGGAATTGGGAAAAGACGCTAGTTAGCGTTGTGCGACTATATTTTTTGTGGAGTACACTATGGTGCGTGTTTTGCAGTTAATTATTTTATATGTTTTAGTGACTGTCTATATTTACATGGTGAGGACTTTTTAACTTCTTTCTATTGCGTGGGAATCTCACGACGCTAAATAATAGCATCGCCGTATGTACTTATAGTGGCGAGTTTCACTAAAATGGTGCTGGGTGGCCAGTTGCAAAATATCGTCTCATTACCATTCGCAAAATGGCGTCATGCAGATCTGATTTTAAACCGATCTCAGCCAATTATCCGGCTTCGACAGTCCACCCTTTGATAGCAAACAACATGCTATCATACTCTTAGACTTTTATAATTAATTTTAGGCTTACGTTATGACATATCATTTAATGTTATATTATGGGATGGCACAAGGTGATTCTTAATCCATGAATAATGTGTCTCTAGGAGGGGACATAAAACTACCATTATACGCACACCGCGGATCTTGGGAGATCATGGGGAAGATGTGGGGATGCACCAATCCTATAAAGGAAGTCTTGAGGGGGAATAGGGACTTACATTATTTGAGATGTTTTAAAATACCATTTTAATAATACATTTTATGCATGTCTAAATATAATACATTATACAATGGTATTTCCTAGTTCAGGGTTGTAATACAGTTCTACATTTACTTCAGTATTCATATTGTCACTACTGACCACCAACATAATTTCGTTCTTCCAGTTTATCTTATCTTTACATTTTCCACACTTCAACACAGTAGCAACACACATGACTCATATGCCAATTACTATGATGACAACCAGTATGAGGATCAGGAGTTTACCTATGCTTGCAATCATTTCCTGGACCCACTCTCCTAGACTTGAGAACCATTTCACTGGGTACAACCATGAAACCCATTCCTCTACCTTCTCCTCTACTTCAGCCACTGAAGCATTATGGTTCTTTCGAAATTCCCATTTTAGCTGCAGAATTTCATCCATCTTGCGGTCTATCACCTCCTTGGGATCGCTGGTATCATTTGTAATGTAAGTGCAACATTTTACTCCAAATTGGGTGGCCAAAGTTACGCAATACCCTCCAGTGACAGCTGTTAGATAATTTAACACTAGTCTGTGTTGCACCAGTTCTTTCTTGTATGCTTGCAACTCCCTACCTGTATACCTGAATGTGTCATCATACATCGCAGTGATATTATCTATTAATTTAGCAAGATCTTGGATATATCTAAAATTTAGCGATCCTGGTGGGATCCAGTGCTACCAAAACTTGAAAGCCAGTTGTCTCCCTAATTAACTGTGTGGCTTTATGCACATCACCAGGTATCATATTTCTTTTGCCTCTGTATTCATACTGTGTGTGAAGATACGGTGATGGTGTGTTTTTATGAATACCAAGCATTTCAACATGTGTAACTACTCTTCCCAGATAACATAAACCTTTGGAACTCAGAGAGAGCCACTTATGCGCTTTCTTTCCACATATAAAATATACATCATTGGGGAGAACATAAGGAATAGTATGCATCATGATCATTAGACACATTTCCCTCACAAATAATCCTATCTCAGGTTCTCCCATCTGGCAAATATATGTTTCTGGTTGTATAACCTTAGCACAGTACCCTTCTGGTATTCTACCAACCATTTCTGTGGTGGAACTCAGGGCCTGATTCAGACCCGCTTGCGAGCAAGCAGGTCGATGGTGGCCCAGTGCGCATGCGCACGACGGAGCCGGCTCCGTCGTCCGCATGCGAGAGACCTGGATAGCGACGGGCAAACCTCGTACCAAAAGGGGTGTGCTGTCGATGTTGAGTGACAGCACGCCCCCTTTGGTGGGCGGGCCGGGGGAGTGGCTGCCCAGATGGAGGCGTTCCCATGTGAACGCCTCCATTTGGGGGCGGCTCCACTGACATCACGGGTGATGTCAGAGGGAGAGATTTCGGCTCTGTCAGAGCCATAATTTATCTGGAGCTTGCGGCAACGAGACCCTACCATAAGGGTCTCATCGCAAGCCCTATGTCGTGATGGTCACCCACAGCTATGCGAGCGGCCAGGAGGCCGCTCTAAAAAACAAGAACACTGGCCCTGATACAGAGCGAGTGCTCTGTCAGAGCGTCCGGCTCTGAATCAGGGCCTCAGTGTATATTTATACAGGAAGTGTCTTCCACCTGACCTAATTTTGCGTAACAGTTCATAATTCATAGGCTCACGGTCAGTTCTTTGTGATAAGGTCATTGTCTGATTATTCCCAGTCACCTCCCAACTCCCTGGTTCATTGGAGTTGGTAATGTTTAAACATAAAAGTGATTTATCTACTTGGTACTGGTGGAGTTTAAAATAGGGTGGTTTGGTATTAAGAAATTTTCCGTCCAGTTCTTCCCTTTTTGTAATTTTAGAATTTCAGAGATATTTAATGGGAAGGGCACTAATCCTACATTATGCTGTCCTTGGCACGTGAGAGCACACCCAACAGTCGGTTTGGTTCAAAATTTGGCCCACCATGGTGTGATAATCCTCTAAAGGATACCCACCCCAATACTGATTATACTTGGATTGACACCGTTGGATGCATCTCTCATCAATTAAGGACCCATAGAACTCACACATACAATAATCCTCAGACGATAGACCTTTACACTGTCTCTGAGTATCCAAAATAGCAGATCTCCTCCTTTCGACTCTACTCCATCAATACTGCCATCAGCTCCCATCTCCTCTATCGGTCCCCCATCACAGAAACCTGAAATCCCCAAACAAACCAGGATGATGGAACCTCTGGAAGAGAATATAAAAATGAACACAGCAGACCAGTCCATTGCTGCAGCAAGGACCTGCAAATTTCTTTAGCTCAGATATCTCACTGCAATCTTTTAACCCTCCTGGAACAAGCTAACGATCGACAGGTCCATGTTATCAGCCTCGTCTCCGCCTCATTTCTCCACCGGTGGTTGACCCTCTTGCAGTGAGTGGAATGGACCCAGGTATCTTTGTCGGCTACCTCAAAGATGTGGTACTCGTCAGCAACACCTGATACGGACCTTCCCAACGATCAGTCAAACAACCTGAACGCAAAAAATTTCTGATCATAACATATTCTCCAGGTTCAACATCATGACAGTTTGTTTCAGGCATATCATGGGACAACAATTTCAGTTTCTGCTGTTGCTGTTTTAACTGTTTACTCATTGTTATAAGATACATTACAGTTACCTCGTTGTTACCTTTCAAATCTTCCTGCAGACTTATAATCAAATGAGGTTGTCTACCAAACAGTATTTCAAAGGGGCACAGATTTAGAGGGGGTCTTGGAGTGGTCTTTTTGCTATGTAGGACCAACGGTAATGCTTCTGGCCATCCTAGTCCAGTTTCTGCCATGATTTTACGTAGTTTGTTTTTAATAGTTCCGTTCATCCTCTCCACCTTGGCACTGGCTTGTGGTCGGTAGGGGGTGTGAAGTCGACTATTCATACCCATCAGCTTACACATATTTTGAAAAACATCACCTGTGAAATGAGTACCCCTATCACTCTCGATCATTTTAGGGATACTGTTTCTGCACACAAACTCCTGAACAATTTTCTTGGCAGTAAACGCAGTAGTATTAGTGGCAGCTGGGTATGCCTCAACCCAATTGGAAAACACATCACTGCACACTAATACATGCTTCAGATTCCTGCAGGGTGGTAATTGGATGAAATAATTTTGTATTACCTGGAAAGGTCCGTCAATCGGGGGAATGTGGGATGGTTCGGTAGGGATCGTTTTCCTAATGTTTTTCCTCAAGCAAGACATTGCTCTCTTTTCCACTTGAGAAGAAAAACCCAGTGCACACCGGTATGCTCTCACCAATTTGCACATACCTTGCTTTCCCAAATGAGTCAGACCGTGCGCTGCCTCAGCCAGCCTGTGGTAGTATGCCTTGGGAGCCACTGGCTTACCTTGTCCATCCCTCCAGAGTCCAGAGGACTCTTGCCCACATCCCTTGGACCTCCAGACTGACTTTTCCTAGATAGAACACAAATTTTGCAGCTCAATTAATTTCAGCCTATCAATTGTTTGGAAAGTCATGATTTGTTCAGTTGGTACATTCATTTTTAACCCTGCTGCCCATTTTGCAGCTTCGTCTGCCCTGTTGTTGCTCAGTGATACCGGATCATCTTCACATGTATGGGCTTTACACTTAATTACTGCCACTGCCTTTGGCAATTGAATTGCTGTTAGTGTTCCTTTTATATGTTTGGAATGTGCAATTGGTGTGTCTTCTGCTGTCATAAATTTTCTCAGATGCCATAAGGCACTGAAATCATGTACTACCCCGAAGGCATACCTAGAGTCAGTGTAGATATTAGCAGATTTAAATTCCGCTAATTCACATGCTCTCTTTAGTGCCACCAGTTCCGCCACTTGGGCCGAGTGTGGTGGTCCTAAAGGTATGGCTTCTATGATGTCTTCGTCATTTACAACAGCATAACCTGTACATAACTCTCCAGTGTCAGTCTGTCTATGACAACTCCCATCCATGTAAAATGTCACATCTACATTTTCTAAAGGTGTATCCCATATGTCAGGTCTAGCAGCAAAGGTTTGATTCAGATACTCCATACAATCATGTGCATCAATATACCTGCTGCTGCCAGCAGCTCACCTCTCTCCACCCTTTGTGAATCATGTTGCACATATGGTAAATACGTAGCTGGGTTTAACGTACTGCACCTTTTGATGGTGATGTTTGTAGGTGCTATTAAGGCTAGTTCCCATTTTGTGAATCTAGCTGAGGAGACATGTCTGGTTTGGGCAGAGTTTAGCAAAGCAGATACAGCATGGGGAGTATAGACAATCATATCATGGCCTAGTACTACATCCTCACTCTTACTGACCAATAGAGCAGTTGCTGCTACACTTCTTAAACACGATGGCAGTGATCTTGCCACAGTGTCAAATTGTGCACTGTAGTATGCTACGGGCCTACTTGCATCACCATGTTTTTGTGTGAGGACACCTGCTGCACAACCATCGGCTTCCGTACAATACAAATCAAAAGGTTTTTCATAATCAGGTATTCCCAATGCAGGTGCTCTTGCCAGACTATCCTTAAGATTAAGGAAAGCCTACTCTGATTCCTCTGTGTGTATGACACGATCGGGCTTTGAGGAAGAGACTAAGGGCCTGATTCAGAGCCGCTTGTAAGCAGCTGCTCGTTCGCTCCGAGCGATGTTCGCACAACTGCGCATGCGTATGGGTTGTAATACGCATGCGCGAACCAGTCATTGCGGTCGGAAATTGTGTGCTCGCAAAATAGCGAATGCCTGCTAATTTGAGTGACAGAATGAGGCGTTTGTGGGTGGTAACAGGGGAAGGTGCTTGAAAACGGGGAGTGGAGCTCCGAATGCAGGCGTGCCAAACAGTCAAAACGGGCGTTTTAAGGGTGTGCATAATTAACAAAGCAGCGTCATCGACCATGTCACTTGGTTCTCTTTTAGCCTGAACTGCTCGCATGATTGCGGTAGGAAAATCCAACCACAAGCACTGCGAGCAGTTCATACGCCTTTCGATGTACTCGATTAATCTAATAAATAACGGAGATGACGTAGGATGCGAGCGGCCAGGAGACGTTTTTTACAAAATAGCGAGCGAATGTTTCGTTCGCTCGTTCAGACATAGAGGCGTCAACAGACCACAAAGAACGAGCGCTCTATTTAAATATCCGGCCCCTTTTTCTGAACGAGCGAGCGCAAATAGCGTCCGGCTCTGAATCAGGCCCTAAGTTCTGTAATGGCAAGGCCAAAATAGAAAAACCTGGGATCCACATTCTGCAGTATCCACACATTCCCAAGAAGGTATGAATTTGCTGTTGATTCTGCGGCAGTGTCATGTTCTGTATGGCCTGGATTCTGTCATTTGTGAGATGTTGTAAACCCCTGAGTTAGGCAGTGTCCCAAATACTTAACCCTGGACTGGCATGGCTGTAGTTTGTCCTTGGCAACCTTGTGTCCTGTTTGCGAGAGATGAAGCAAAAAAAGTTTAGTATCATTTAAACATGACATAAACGAATCAGAACATAACAATAAATCGTACACATATTTTATTAGAACAGATCCATTGGCAGTTTGAAAAGATTGTAAACAGTCGTGTAAGGCCTGGGAAAAGATACTGGGGCTGTCTATGAAACCTTGGGGCAATTGTGTCCATGTGTATTGTACACCCCTGTATGTAAAGGTGAATAGGTACTGACAGTCAGGATGAAGAGGCACAGCAGAACAGAGGTCAATGACAGTGAAATGGGTTGCATTTGGTGGGATCTGCATGAGAATGAAAGCTGGATTTGGCACTATGGGAAATTGGCTCTCTACCACCTTATTAAAACCTCTAAGGTCTTGTACCAGCCTATAACCCCTCCCACCACTCTTCTTTACAGGAAAGATGGGACTGTTCTCTACACTAGCTGTACGAACTAAAATTCCCTGCTGTAACAATCGCTCAATTATGGGATAAACCCCTAACTCTACCTTGTGTTTTAATGGGTACTGGGGAATTTTTGGAGGTTGCCTACCGCTTTTTAAATTTACCATTACAGGACTTACATTTGCCATTAATCCAGTGTCCTGTCCATTCTTGGTCCAAAGTGAATCTGGAATTTGGGATAGCATTTGATCTACCTGAGATGGATTTTCACTTAAACCAGTAGAGTGATACATTATCCTTTTGGGAGTGTCCAACATATCCCTCACCTCGTGCGCAACTCTCTCTGGAATATCTAAAAATACACCATCAGGGGTACAATATATGACACATCCCATCTTACATAACAAATTCCTTCCCAGTAGGTTAGTAGGAGCCGCTGCTGCCAGGAGAAAAGAATGCCTGGTATGCAATGGCCCAATAGTGACCTCTGTGGATTTTGTTAAAGGATAATGTTGCACTTTACCAGTTACACCCATTGCTGGTACTGTCTCGTTGGCTACCTGTAAATTAACGGGAGATTTTATCACTGACCTGGTCGCGCCTGTGTCTACAAGAAAAGGATATTTAGTACCAGCTACATCAACCATCATTACCGGTTCTTCCCTAGCCTAGTACTTCCCGTTAACCTGACTATCTGTAGACTACAGGTATGACCTGACCCCTAGCGTTGACTCCCACTCTCCAATAAAGCATTTACGGCCACAATTGGAGCTGGTGTCTGTTGGACATTTACTGTTCCCTGTGTATATCCCTTAGGGGGATATCCAGGTACTTCCTGATTAGGGGGTCCTACCCTCTTCACGGTACAGTTCCTACTTACATGCCCCAGTTGGTTGCAATTAAAGCACTTTTGTGAGTGGGGTGGATGAAGGTATTTCTGTGTGGGTTGAGCGGAAGGGAAAGATGGTGGGTGTGGGTAAGGATATTGAGGGAAATATGGTGGTTGTGGATAGTATGGGTCTTGTGGTTGTATGTAATAAGTGGGATAGGGCTGTGTTAGCGGTGGTGCAGGATTTGTGAGGATGCGTAGCTGTGAAGGTGCAGGTGCAGGTGTGTCTGCTGGCTGTGGTGTTACAGTAATTCTTTCTAGAGCTTGAATAATTAAAGCCATTAATTTCTCGCTCTGGGTCTCTCTCTTTTTAGAGATGTTCTTATCATGTTCAATAGCGGATTCTATGAGGGTGTCTACAGTGACTCCCCTCCAGCCAGGCTGTGAGGTCTGAACTCGGTTCTTTAGGTTCTCTTTTAGACCATCCATAAGTACAGTGACAATCATTCCCCTGTGGTGAGTGCTATCTTTAATATCTTCTAACCCAGTGTACTGGGTGATAGCCTGCAGACCTCGGTTACAATAATCCTCTGCAGATTCACTCTCTTTTTGTTTTATGGTGAAAATATTGCTCCAGTTAACTACTGAAAATATACACCCAATTGAGTTACAATGCTGGAAATGTTACCTTGGTTAACTTTGTCTGTTAAGGGAACATCTCCATCCAATACACAATCCATGATAAATTTTGTCATGTCGGTATTGCGTGGAAGACAAGCCGTTAACACCACTCGCCAATCTTTATTGGTTGGCTCGTGAGAACTATCCAAATTTTTAAAAAATCTTTGACATTTGGCTAATTCCATTTTAGGATCGGGGAAATCATTCATTATGGAATTTAGCTCCGCTCTTGTCCAAGGACAATGCATTGCTACCTCCCTTGTGGGCACTACACCGTTCGCATCCGCATTCCCATTCGGAACAGTTATTGTGTGGATAGGATGCAGACCGGTTGCACTGCTACTTTTGACCTTATTAGCTGGCTGGGGGTTTAGTCTATTACTGCTACGTATAGGGTTAACAACTTCCTCTACGGGTGCAGCGGATGTTAACACTTCCTGTACTATCACTGATGAAGATGGCGGCACCACTTGTGCTTCTTGTGGTGGAGCATCTAACATGTGTACAGCATGGGAAATGACAGACATAACAATAGGCTCATCATCCGCATCATAAACATTTTCCTTATGATTACTTAAGAGAGGGTACAAATTACTGCCGTAATTTTAAACACTCGTTATATTTTACCTTTTTCACTCGAGAACGCACCATACTGATGCTATCTCGGACATTGTTCAATACATCCTTATCAAAGTTATCAATTCTGGGAAACAGTCTAACACTTCATTGTCATCTTAAACCATACATCATAGTACCGAATTGCATAAGCACTGTACTTAGTATTTATAATACGGCATGCCGACCCAAGTGGCGCCTCCCACAGCAGCACATCATCATCTAACATCTCTACTGTTTGCGTGGCTCCCATCTTGGGAAAACCCCTACGTTTTTCAAAAAAGATTTAAACCGGTGTTGAAGCCAGATAATTGGCTAAGACAGAATCTGTTTACAATCGGAGTCTGCATGACACCATCTTGCGAATGGCAAACTAGACACCATTTTACAACTAGTCGCAAAACGCCATTTTTTAGCTATAACTAAAATAAAATCCTTACATTAAACATTCAGGGTTGACAAGACGGGTTTTGTGGATTTGTCTGTGACAAATGATTGAAGAATAAACAAAGATACAGTGAGCCTTTGCTCTGCACACAGAACAGTATGCCTATGAAAATTGAACCACAATACAGACATTGATATATTCAGACAGAATGAATTAGGAAACCATTGTTAGGCATTTAAGCTATCGATAGCCATTGTATGCCATTAGTATCTGATGTGGTTTAAGCTAAATAAACCAGTGTATTTATGTCTGAGGCTTAAACGAATTAGCCTTGCCTTTGTGATTTCATTAGACATCGTTTGATTATCTGTGTAAACCCCATTGCCTGTCATTTTTGTAAATCCAGACAAATAATGTCAAAACCAAGAAATTCATAGATATATATATATATATATATATATATATATACAGTTGCTATTTCATACACACGAACGCATACCCGCACAGCGCTAACTAGCGTCCTTTCCTCATATTCCTAATGCTCACATATTACACAATTACATAAAAAAGGTTCTGCATTAATAAAGGTTATTTACCAAAGTGTTATTTATATTTGCAATGATGTGAAGTGCATGTTATATGATATTTATGGTTTAGTACATAATAAATAGATCATGTTTGGTGCCATTCTGATTCCGCTGTGTATTTGCAGATCTCCAGTACTATCGGTGGGGAAATCGCTACAAGCATCTGCAAGTTATGAACTATAGTGAATTAGGTGATAGAATGTACAATGTATGAAGTGTTCATTGCTTAGTTATGCAGCAGGAAAAAGTGTACAAAGAGCCACTGGGAGGCTGAACTTCTAAAGTACAAACAGACCAATGAACTATGTCGTAACAGAAGACCAAAGAAGAAGAACCAATGAAATAATACCAGCTCATGTCCATTGTATTGCCAATTCCTGAAAGAGTATTTATGTGCGCTCTCTGACCCCAGTCTTGAGTCTTCTTGCTGTGCTGTTGATGGAGGTTTCTAATGCTGATGCTGGTATCTGGGCCCAGAGCGCGTGCGTATATAACAACTGTACCTTGGGTCTGTATGATTTATTTGCACTTATTATATTAGATCACAGCGTGTAACTATCTGTATTTTTCTTTTTTCTTGAATAATAACTTTTGTGTGTTGGACCACAAGTGCCAAAGTCTGAGGGGATTTATTGGGGTGTGCGACTGGTCATAGCGCTACTTAGCGCCATCTATGTTTAGAGGTTTATAGGCACGATTGTCCAGAGGTTCATAGGCAGGATTGTACCAAGGTTTAATCAGGTTATAACACCGGTGAAAGACACTCAAGACACTTTCACTTACCTGTGGACGTCTTGGAAACAGGGCGTATCCACAAACCCTATGGAAGAATATCTAGATGCTTCCACGCACCTATGGAAGAAGCTGCTTCCACGCAGAATCCCTTTTTGACTACCTTTCAACTGCTAGGGGGTAATACTTACCCTTTTTTTCCAGTTGATTTCGTCCACCCTCTCTTCAGTTCACAATCACAGTTTAGCCAAAACTATGCGGTTCAATTACAGTGCTCAAATAAGCCTAACTGATTACTGAATACTGTAATCACACTGAGAGCCGAACCCTGACAAAAATGACAACCCATATACCTGCTATGTGTATAGTAAATGGTAAGCTACTACCGAGTCACTAGGCCGTCTCCTACGCCTAACACTACGATACCCTTAACATTTTAGGAACCGTGTTACACCCTAAACCAACAAATGCTCACTGGTACACACTTTTTTCCTGCACAGAAAAAGAATACACGTTCACCCAGCTATTGGCAACACTGATAATGCAATCTCAACAGCTTTGTTTAAAACACGTGGCAGCCATACATGAAATATATATACGCTATTTTACGGCTAGTCGCATACACAATAATGCGACTACTACACAACACGTATTATGACTTTTACACTATAGTGCAACTTAGTCGCATACACAATAATGCGACTTCCTCTTTTTAACACACAAAACAACAAAAAAAAACTATTGATGATGGAAAACAAACTTTTTCCTCCCTCGTCCCTGGATTCTCAATCAGCGCTCCTAAAGTCACAATAACAGGTAGTGGGCTCTCAGCATCAACAGTGGTAACAGATTTCGAAGGCACAATGCGTTCTCCTGTTAGGCGCCTCCACCCTTTTGCTGAGAGATCGCTACTGAGCGTTACCGAGTGACCGGTGGCATGATAACACTGTGAGCCCCCAACTATTGATACCTCATTTAAACCTCTATGCAATCCTGCCTATACCTTCTAAAATTGTCGCAATTTAGCATAATGAGTCACACAGTAAATAAATGCCTTCAGACTTTGAATGTGGTTCCAAAGCACAAAGTTATTATTCAAAATAAAAAAACAGATGGTTACACGCTGTGATCTAAAGAATATTAGCGCAAATAAATCATACATACCCAAGGTACAGTTGTTATATACGCACGCGTTCCAGGCCCAGATACCGGCATCAGCATTAGAAACCTCCGTCAGCAGTACAGCAAGAAGACTCCAGACTGGGGTCAGAGAATGCACATATATACTCTTGCAGGGATAGGCAATACAATAGACAAGTTTGGCATGATTCCATTGGCCCTTTTTAAAGGTGTTTCTGTTACAGGATAGTTTATAGGACAATTTCAAATGGACACAAACAGCCTCCAACCGCCCATTGTGTCCTTTTTCCCGCTGCATGCTAATCTAAGCTGCTAACATTACAGAGTACATTTTAATGTTTTAACTCTCTATAGTCCATAGTTTGCAGGCGCAGGTTCTGATCTTCTCACCGATGGTACCGGAAATCTGTGGAGATACAGTCGATCAGTACAACACCAGACATGGTCTGCTTACCATGTACTAAACCTTAGATATCAAATAACCTTTATTACACAACATTAATAATCACTGAATAAACCTTGAATATTACACTTTAATACTAGGGAACATTTCATGTAAGTGTGCAGTGTGTAAGTATTGGGGAATTGGGAAAAGACGCTAGTTAGCATTATGCGACTATATGTTTTGTGGAGTTCACTATGGTGCGTGTTTTGCAGGGAATTATTTTATATGTTTTAGTGACTGTCTGTATTTATATGGTGAGGACTTTTTAACTTCTTTCTATTGCGTGGGAATCGCACAACGCTAAATAATAGCATCGCCGTATGTAGTGGCGAGTTTCACTAAAATGGCGCTGGGCGGCCAGTCGCGAAATGGCATCTCATTGCCATTCGCAAAATGGCGTCACGCAGATCTGATTTTAAACCGATCCTGTCTCAGCCAATTATCCGGCATCAAACACCCCTCACCTCCAATTTCTTCCACAACCATGGACCTCTGCTTTCAATACTCCAGTGTCAAGCATGACAGTTTGTTCAGGCCAAATTGAAGCTTCTGGGTCCCAGGGAAGAGAGGCATTACAGGATCTCACCTCATGTATGGAAAATCAGGAGGCAGCGCAGCATCAAGTGGCCCACTATTTCCAGGAGCTCTCAGGACAACTACTTTCGATACAGGCTACTGTAGCTACTATACTTCCTCCTCCTGCCATCTTTGCTCCTTCGGATCCTCCGGTTCATTCTCAAGTTGCAATGCATCTGAACTCTATTCTCCAATTGGCATCTCCGGAATGCTTTGATGGTAATCCTTGATGGTGCTGGGGGTTTATTATTCAATGTGAGATACAATTTGAGTGTCTGCCACAGAATTTTCTTACATCTATGTCAAAAGTGGCATACTGTATGTTATTTCTTTGTTGAGAGGAACTGCATTGGACTGGGTTTCCCCTCTATGGGAGTGAGCTGATCCTCTGGTGTCCAATTATGAAAACTTAACTTCTTTGTTTAAAATAATTTTTTATGAACCTGGCTATTCTGCCTCAGCCTCTTCAGACCTCCTTTGTGTCTGTCTGGGGACTCGCACTGTATGACAATATGTAGTCCAATTCCAAACCATCACCTCAGAACTCAAGTGGAACCAGGAAGCTCTCAAGGCAACTTTCCCCTATCGGCTTTCTGAATATATTGAGGATGAACTGGCCTCTCGGGATCTTCCAGAGTCCTTTGCCAATGTAATATCGTTATGTATCAAGATTGACCTACGTCATAGAGAATGATTAGCGAGTAGATGATAAGGTTATCGCTTTCAGGATTGGCCATTCCCGTGTACCCAGTATTCTTCTCCTGTTTCCAACAAAGACAAGCTCATGCAAGTTAATAAAGCTCTGTTGATCTCAGCTGAACGGAATCAGCGCTTCTAGAATAAGCGTTGCCTATATTGTGCTGCTCCAGAGCACATATTCATGAATTGTCCTCTTCTTGCGGGAAACGCGAGACCTTAACTGAAGTCGGGAGCGTTCAGTTAGGGGTTGTGATCAAGCCTTCCCAGTTAATGGATAGTCATTTACGTGTGTCCCTTTCCCACAAGTCCTGAACAAAGAATCTTAAAGCCTTGTGGATTCCGGTGCAGCTGAAAATTTTATTTTCGAATCTTTAGTACGAGCTTTGTGTATCCCAGTTACCCTGTTACCCAAAAAGTTGTCTCTTTCTGGAGTAGATGGCAACACCATCCTGGGAGAGTTTATATAATCTATTTCTCATCCAGTATTACTCAAGGTAGGATGTCTTCATCAAGAAATGCTGGAATTTTTTGTCCTCCCAAGACCTCATATAATCTAGCTTTGGGGCTACCTTGGTCAAGGAAACATAATCCTACATTGGATTGGTCCAATATGCAAATTCTGACCTGGGGACCAAGGGTCTGATTCAGAGGCGCTCGCTGTTTGCGAGCGCTCGCTCTGAATAAAGGCTTTTTTTGTTTTTGTTTTTTTGTGTGACAACCCACAGCTAGTGCGAGCGGCCTGGTGATGGTCGCGATTATCGCGACCATCAGGCTTGCATCAAGACCCTGCGGGAGGGTCTCGGCTCCCCCAAGCCCGAGTTGACTTCCTGCTCTAATAGAGCAGGAAGTCCACTACTGACATCACGAGTGATGTCAGTAGGGCCACCCACAAACTGCAGGCATTCCTAAGGGAACGCCTGCATTTGTGCAGCCACCCCCTCTCCCCTCCTACAAAACGGGGCGAGCTGTCAATCAACATCGACAGCTGCCCCATCTTGTAATGAGCTCTGGAGCAGCAGAGCTGCCGTCGCTCGCTGGGGCTCAGGCATGCACATGCCGGAGGCAGCGCATGTGCAGTGGGAAAACATCGACCCGCTTGCGAGCACTATGTACTCGAAAGCGGGTCTGAATCAGGCCCCAAGTTCTTTTCAAGGATAGTTATCTTGTATGATTCCGGTCCATACCCATTCAGTTGATGTCAGCTCTGTTGTCAAATTTCCTGTTCCTGGAAATTCGGGAGCTTCCCGTTTACCAGTCGCATCGCGATTTTGCCGATGTGTTCTGTGAACAAGCTGACGACAAGTTGCCTCCTCATCGTGATTGGGATTGTGGTATAGAACTCTATCCAAGTAAAAAGGCTCCTAGAGGTCGTATTTATCCTCTATTGGTGCAAGAGACAGCCAAAGGGTTTATCCGGCCATCTACCTCTCTTGCTGGAGCAGGGTTCTTCGTTGTAGGCAAGAAGGATGGAGGGCTCAGGCCTTGAATCGACTCAATCAAATTACTGTTAAAAATCGGTATCCCTTGCCACTCATCTCCGAACTCTTTGATAAAGTCCATGGGGCTCAAGTCTTTACTAAACTAGACCTCTGCAGAGCCTACAACCTAATTCGCATCAAGACAGGAGATGAATGGAAAACTGCATTTAATACGAGGGATGGTCACTTTGGATAACTTGTGATGCCTTTCGGATTAAGAAATGCACCGGCAATATCCCAGGGTTATGTAAATGAGATTTTCAGGGACATTCTCTATAAGTTCGTAGTAGTCTACTTAGACAACATTTAAATTTTTTCTGAAAACCTACAAATGCATCGACTTCATGTGTGAGAGGTTTTATCACGCCTCTGAAATCATTGTCTTTTCAGGAAGATTTCTAAGTGTTTGTTTGAACAATCTTTGGTACCTTTCTTAGGTCATATTATTTCTGGGAATTTCCTTCAGATGGATCCTGACAAACTAAGAGCCATTTCAGAATGGCCCCAACCTTGTTCATTAAAAGTAACTCAGCGATTCCTAGGATTCTCAAACTACTACAGAAGGTTCATTTCAAATTTTTCCACTCTGGTGTCTCCAATCACAGCCTTCACCAAGAAAGGGGTTAATCCTCTCCGTTGGCCTGCTGAGGCTGTGTTGGCATTTCAGAAATTGAAAACAGCATTCTCTACAGCACCAATCCTCCGTCAACCATAGCTTGATCAACCCTTTACTCTGGAGGTTGATGCCTCCTCAGTTGGAGTAGGAGCAGTACTGTCTGAAACCGCCAAAGATGGAAGAATGCATCTGTGTGGGTTCTTCTCACGGAAATTCTCTCCTGCTGAGAAAAACTATACCATCGGAGATCAAAAATTACTGGCGATGCGCCTGGCACTGGAGGAATGGCGAAACCTTCTTGAGGGAGCTAAATTTCCAGTCACCATCATCATAGATCATAAAAATCTATTGTACCTTCAAATGGCTCGTCGATTAAATGTCAGACAGGCTCGCTGGTCACTTTACTTTTTGAGATTCGATTTCAAGCTACAATTTCATCCTGGCACTTTGCACAAAAAGGCTGATTCACTATCTCGGTCATTTATATCCACCCAGATGCAGGAAGATAAACCTCAGATTCATTCAGTCTTAGATCCTATTGTCTTTGCTCCTAATCAAATCCTGTCTCCTCCACCTGGAAATTTTTTTGTGGTTTCTCATCTGTGGAAATAACTGCTAACATGGGATCATGCATCCCTCTTTGCTGGTCATTCTGGAATCCACAAAACTTTCAAATTTCTTCAAACATCATATTGGTGGCCTACTATCAAGGAAGACATTCGGAGCTTTGTTTCATCCTGTGTGAAATGTGCTCTACATAAAGTCTCTCATAAAAATGTGTCGAAGCCAGATGGTTGGCTAAGATCTTAATTGTAACAATAATATCTGCACGACACCATTTTGCGTTGTCCGCATGCCGCCATTTTGCGTTGCCTACACGATACCCCGTGTACAGCGCTATATTATGATTATTAGTGTTGTGCGTCTGCCACTGACCTAGGTTAAAAGTCCTCATTATATAAATACGTACATTTATTAATACATATAATATGAACAACCCCGCAAAGCACATACCATGGTGTACTCCACAAACATGTAGATGCACAAGGCATATGAGTGTCTTTTCTTAATATCCCTACACCGACACATTGCATACTTACACAGAAAGGTTCCCTAGCATTAAGGTTAATATTAGAGGTGTTACTTGTTATCAATTATGTTGTGAAATACAGGTATTTGATATCTAGGGTTTAGTACATGATTAGCAAACCGTGTTTGGTGCCATTCTAAACCACTGTTTATTTGCAGATCTCTGGTTCCATCGGCAAGGAGATCGCAACGTGCATCTGCAAATTATGAATTATAGAGAGTTAGGTATTGAAATGTACTCTGTAATGTAATGTTTATTAGCAAGTTTAGACTTGTTCCTCGGTGGGAAAACACACACAAAGAGCCGTTGGAGAGCTGAACCATTACTGTACAAATTGACCTATGTACTACATCGTAACAGAAAAGCCAAGAAGAAAAACCAATGGGATTATGCCAACTCATTTCCATTGTATTGCCACTCTCTGTAAGGGTATATATTCAGGCACTCTATTTCTAGTAGTCAGTCATCTTATTCTTTCTTTTGACGGAGGCTTCACCTTTGATGCCAGGAAATCTGGATCCAGAGTGCCTGCGTATGTATTGACTGTACCTTGTGATTGTATAACCTTTGCGCTAATTGTATTATAGATCAAGGCGTGTAACTATATGCTTTTATGTGAATAATATCTTTTTGTGCTTTGGAACCACAATCAAAGTCTGGAAAGCAATTATTTCTTGTGCGACTTACAATGCTAAATTGCGACATTTGGGTATACAGATCATTAGGTATTCATAGTTGGGGGCTCAGAGAGTGATGTCATGCTACCAATTTACATGGTAACACATGGTTATAGATCTCTCACCAAAGGGTGGACGGCGCCATACGCAGGAAAGGACGCACTGTGTCCAAAAACCTGCTACCACTTGATGTTGAGAGACCGATATCCGTTATTGTGTGAGTTCAAGGAGTGCTCATTAGAATCCAGGGACAAGGAAGGAAAAGTTTGTTTTCTTTGATTGATAAAGTTTTGTGTTAAAAGGGTAAGTCGCACAATAGCATATGCACATTTCCTGTATTGCTGCCACATGTTCAAACGGTCATTGTATGCATAGCATCATTGCTTGTTAAACCCCTGAATTATACTGCTATATTAAGGGAAAAGGTTTTATTTGTTTTCTGAACAGAAAAGGTGTGTGAAATTAATACGTGTGATTGTAATGCAGAGGCTACTGTCTGGTTAAGCCTAATTGTAAAGTGAAGGCTACTGTCTGGTTAAGCCTAGGTTGAAACTCAGTAGGTGCCCGACGGGGCCATACAAACTACTGGGCCAGTGTACAAAGCAGGAACATTGTGGCTATCGAGAAACTAAGGGGTTTCTTGGTTCGACACCCATTAATCGCAAAGTCCATTGATCAGTTAGATTCTTTGGGCAATGCGATCAGACCTCATAGTTATATAAACTGTGATTGTGAAGTGGGTTGTTGTGGGAGTGAAACTGCTGGCAAGGTTAGGAGTTATTGGAACTTCTAGATGCTACCAGCTGGGAATAACTCAAAGTAGGAATCCAAGTGGTGAAGCTTGAGGTGAATTCATCGCAACTAAAATAATTTGCTAGGCGGTTATTTTACGTTTATGCGCACGGACCATATTGCTTATTGGGAAAGTGGTGCATAATGGGATGAAGCGAGCGGCTGAAGCTTGTTTAAATTCACTGCAGGTAGAATAATTTACAATAGGTGATTATTCTGCTCCTCGTTGTGAAAGATGACTGTAACACCCTGCGGGCCAACTGTGCATAACGGGAGGGAGTGCGTGAACGTACTGTAGCGCACTGAAAATCGTTCACCAATCGAAATTCTCTAGAAATTGCTAAGCGTTTTCTCAGATGGGTGCTAAGCAATCTCTGGAAATGGTCGATGATGTGCTGCTAGTGGAAGGGCCGGTTGGTTCGGCCAGGTATGTTATGATTACAAAGTATGGTGCGTACACTACAGCATACTGCGACATATGGGTCAAAATGACCAAGAAATGTAGAAAAGCTTTTCCTAAAATTGGTAGCTTTGATTCAGAGGTACTGAATAATGTTAGAGAAAGTATATGTTTAGGGAAATCTCTAAAGAATAAGAAAAAGTTTAATGATTGTTTGAAGTTGTGGTAGCACGAGGGGAGCATGTGGCTTAGTGGTGTGCACGCGACACAAACTAGCATCACATGCACGACGCAAGGGAGCGCGCATGCAATGCTAAATAGCGTTGTGTGTACACCACAAGGGTGCGCGCACGCACAGCAAGGTAGCGTTACCAAAGGTAATGTTAGTAGCACATGCCACCACCACCCTATGCAGATGGGGGTGAAGGTACAGTCGATCTCAAAAATCATAAAAATATAACAAGTAACTTGTACCCTCTCCTAAGTGACTATAAGGAACATGTTTATGATGCAGATGATGAACCTGTTGTAATGGCAGCTCTTTCCCATGTTGCCCAAATGTTAAATGTACCATCACAGCAAGCACAGGTAGCTGCCCCGCTAGTACCAGAAATGGAGGTAGCCCCACCAGTGCAGGAAGTATTAACACCTGCTGTAACAGTAGCGGAGGTTGTTAATACCATACGTAGTAGTAGTAGTAGGCTGATCTCTCAAAGAGGCAGCAAGGCCAAAGGTAGCAGTGTGGCAGGCATCCATCCCATCTGGACAATAACTGTTCCCAATGGTAATCCGGATGCAAATGGAATAGTGACCACCAGGGATGTTGCGATGCATTGTCCATGGACGAGAGCGAAGTTACATTCCATAATGATAGATTTCCCTGACCCTAGGAAAGAACTAGCAAAGTGCCAGAGATTTGTAAAGGATTTAGGTCATGCTCATGAGCCAACCAACAAAGATTGGCGAGTGGTATTACGGGCATGTCTTCCACACAATACTGAAATGAGACAGTTTATCACAGCCTGTGTATTGGATGGAGATAGTCCCATAACTGATGAAGGCAATCAGGACAACATAACCCGCATTGTCACCCAATTGGCCGTATTTATCCCATTAATAGTTAACTGGAGTAAAATTTTCACAATTAAGCAGAAAGAGAGTGAGATTGCAGCAGACTATTTTACTAGAGCGCTGCAGACTATTACCCAATACACAGGTATAGAAGATATAAAAGACAACACACATTACAGGGAAATGACCATAACTGTGCTTATGGATGGTCTTAAAGACCCTCTAAAAGCCAGGGTTCAGACCTCACTTCCTGGGTGGAGGGGAATTACAGTAGACACACTCAGGGAATCTGCAATTGAGCATGATAAAAACATCTTTAGGAAGAGAGAAATGCAGAGCGAGAAACTAATGGCTGTTAGTATTCGAGCTCTGGAAGGAATGCAAATATCACTGCAGCATTCTTATCACACACAGCCACAATACACCCGTTCCACACAACCTCCAAACCAATATCCCTTCATACAACCACAATCTTTCTACACTCCCCAACCCACACAACAACAACCTTTCAATACACGTCAACCACGAAGGTGTTATATTTGTAACAAGGTGGGACAGATAAGTAGGTTTTGTAAAGCTAGAAATTGGGGACCGCCAAACCAGGGAACACCAGGATACCCACAAGGGAGGCACCCACCACAGTTAGGACAGTTCCATTAATCACCTGCTCACATTGTCGCAGTAAATGCTTTATTGGAGGAAGACAGCCAGCTCTAGGGGTCAGGTCACACCTGTAGTCTACAGCCAGTCAGGTTAACTGGGAGTACTAGGGAAGAACCTGTAATGATGGTTGATGTAAAACATTCCTTTCTTGTAGACACAGGGGTGACCAGATCAGTGATAAAATCTCCATCTGATTTACAGGTGACCTGCAAGACAGTACCAGCAATGGGTGTAACGGGTAAAGTGCAACATTATCCTTTAACCAAATCTGCAGAGGTTGCTATTGGTCCATTGCATACCAGGCATTCCTTTCTCCTGGCAGGAGCGGCCCCTACTAACCTACTGGGAAGGGAGTTATGTAAAATGGGACGTGTCATTTATTGTACCCCTAATGGTATGTTTTTAGATATCCCAGAGAGAATTGCGTACGAGGTGAGGGATATACTGGACACTCCCCAAAGGTTAATGTTTCACTCTGCTGTTTCAGATAAAAATCCATCTCAGGTAGAGCATATGTTATCTCAGATATCAGGGTCCCTCTGGACCAAAGATGGACAGGACACTGGATTGATGGCAAATGTAGCTCCCGTAATGGTAAACCTAAAAAGTGGTAGGCAAGCTCCAAATATTCCCCAGTACCCTTAAAAACCAGAGGTAGAGTTAGGGGTGTATCCCATAATTGAGAGATTGCTCCAGCAGTGGATTTTAGTCTGTACAGCTAGTGTAGCCAACAGTCCCATCTTTCCTGTGAAGAAGAGCGGTGGGAGGGGTTAAAGGCTAGTACAGGACCTCAGAGTGGTTACTAAGGTAGTTGAGAGCCAATTCCATGTAGTGCAGAATCTAACTGTCATCCTTATGCAGATTCCACCATCCGCAACCCATTTACTGTCTTTGACCTCTGTTCTCCCTTCTTCTCTGTCCCTCTTCATCCTGACTGTCAGTAACTATTTGCATTTACATACAGGGGGGTACAATACACATGGACATGATTGCCCCAGGGCTTCATAGACTGCCCCAGTATCTTCTCCCAGGCCTTACACAAATGTTTCCAATCTTTTCAACCTGCCAATGGATCTGTTCTAATACAATATGTAGATGATTTATTGTTGTGTTCTGATTCATTTATGTCATTTTTAAATGATACTAAACTACTGTTGCTTCATCTCTCACAGACAAGACACAAGGGGCCTGATTCAGACCCACTCGCGAGCGGCTGTCCGCTCGCAAGTGGGTCGATGGTCTGCACTGAGCATGCGCACGATGGAGGGAGCTCCGTCGTGCGCATGCGCCAGACACGACGAGCGAAGGACTTTCCTTCGCTCGTTGTGTCCGATCAAAGGGGGCGTGCTGTCAATGTTGATTGACAGCACGCCCCCTTTGGTGGGCGTGCCGGGGGCGTGCCTCCCTGACGGGGGCGTTCCCATGGGAACGCCTCCCGTCAGAAGCCGGCCCACTGACATCACTAGTGATGTCAGTGGGAGTGATTTTGGCTCTGATAGAGCCAAAATCACTCCGGAGCTTGCGGTTGAAAACCTCAACCGCAGGCTCCGGCTCGCAATTTCGATGGTCGCGATGGTCACGACCATCGCGGCCATCAAAATGCACGCTCGTATAGCCTGTGGGTGGTGACCCACAGCTATACGAGCGTCCAGGAGGACGCTCCATGAAAATGGAGCCCGGCCCTCATTCAGAGCGTGCGCTCTGCTCAGAGCGTACGGCTCTGAATGAGGGCCAAGGTTGCTAAGGACAAATTACAGCCATGCCAGTTCAGGGTTAAATACTTGGGACACTGTCTAACCCAGGGATTATGACATCTGACTACTGACAGAATCCAGGCCATACAGACCATGACACTGCCGCCGAACCAACAGCAAATCCGTACCTTCTTGGGAATGTGTGGATACTGCAGAATGTGGATCCCAGGTTTTTCTATTTTGGCTTTACCATTACAGGACTTAGACCCTCATTCAGAGGTGGTCGCAAGAAGCGAGCGTTCTCTCTAAATGAGGGCGGCCGCTTCACGTTTCAAGTGCGGCGTCCTGGTCGCTAGCTAAACTGTGGGTTAACACCCACAGCTTTAGCAACTGACCAGGTTGAAGGTCGTGATGGTCAAGACCATCGCGACCATTGGGGCTTGTGATGAGACCCTAAGGTTGGGTCTCGGCAACCACAAGCCCCAGGGAGCTACCTGCTCTCATCAAGCAGGAAGCTCCCCACTGAAATCACTGCTGATGTCAGTGTGGCTGCCCACAAAACAGCAGGTGTTCCATCAGGAATGCCTCCATTCATGTAAGCCTACAAAACGGGGCGAGCTGTTAATCAACATCGACAGCCGCCCCTTTTGTAGTGAGCTCCGGAGCAAGAGAATTTCTCTCTCACTCCGGGGCTTGCGCAAGTACAGTGTGGCCGCTGCACATGCACAGGGCTTTAACATTGACCTGGTTGCGAGCGCTCAGCGCTTGCGACCGGGTCTGAATGAGGTCCATAGTCTCTTCCTCAAAGTCTGATTGTGTCATACACACAGACGAAACAGAGCAGGCTTTCCTTAACCTTAAGGGTAGTCTGACAAGAGCACCTGCATTGGGAATACCTGATTATGAAAAACCTTTTGATTTGTATTGTACGGAACCTGATGGTTGTGCAGCAGGTGTCCTCACACAAAGACATGGTGATGCCAATAGACCCGTAGCATACTATAGTGCACAACTGGACACTGTGGCAAGATCACTCCCAACATGTTTAAGAAGTGTAACAGCAACTGCTCTATTGGTCAGTAAAAGTGAGGATGTAGTAGTAGGCCATGATATGATTGTTTATACACCACATGCTGTATCTGATTGCTGAATTCTGCCCAAACCAGACATGTCTCGTCAGCTAGGTTCATTAAATGGGATCTAGCTCTAATAGCACCTTCAAACATCACCATTAAACGGTGCAGTATGTTAAACCCAGCAACATATTTACCATATGTGCCTCAGGATGCACAAAGGTTGGAGAGAGGGGAGTCATTGGCGGAAGGTGAGTTCTGCGGGTATATTGATGCACCTGATTGTATGGAATATTTGAATCAGACCTTTACTGCAAGACCTGACATACATGGTACACCTTTAGAAAATGTAGATGTGACATTTTACACGGATGGGAGTTGTCATAGACAAACTGACACTGGAGAGTTATGTACAGGTTATGCTGTTGTAGATGATGAAAACATCATAGAAGCCGAACCTCTTGGTCCACCTCACTCGACCCAAGTGGCGGAGCTGTTGGCACTAAGAAGAGCATGTGAATTAGGAAAAGGCAAATCTGCTAATATCTACACTGACTCTAGGTACGCCTTCGGGGTGGTACATGATCTTGGTGCTTTATGGCGTCTAATAAATTTTATGACAGCTGCAGGCACACCAGTCGCACATTCAAAACATATAAAAGGACTATTGACAGCGATTCAAATGCCTAAGGCAGTGGCCGTCATTAAGTGTAAAGCCCATACATGTGAGGACGATCCGGTGTCACTGGGCAATAACAGGGCAGATGAAGCTGCCAAATGGGCAGCAGGTTTAAGATTTAATTACCAGTTGATAAAATGATGATGTTTCCAATGATTGATTTGCAGAAATTAATTGAGATGAAAAATTTGTGTTCCATTCAGGAAAAGGCAGTCTGGAGATCCAAGGGATGTGAGCAAGAGTCCTCTGGACTCTGGAGAGATGGACAAGGTAAGCCGGTGGCACCCAAGGCATACTACCCAAGCTTGGCTGAGGCAGCGCATGGTCTGACTAACCTGGGAAAGCAAGGTATGTGCAAGTTGGTAAGGGCATATTGGCGTGCACCAGGTTTCTCTTCCCAAGCCAAAAAGAGGGCAGTGTCCTGCTTGACATGCTTGAGGAAGAATGTTGGAAAAACAATACCAACTAAGCCATCCCACATCCCTCCAACAGGCAGACCTTTTCAGGTAATAAAAATTGATTTCATCCAATTACCACCCTGCAGGAATCTCAAGTATGTATTAGTTTGTACAGATGTGTTTTTCTAATTAGGTTGAGGCATATCCAGCTGCGACTAATACTGCTGCGTTTACTGCTAAAAAGATTGTTCAGGAATTTGCATGCAGGTACAGTATCCCTAGAATTATTGAAAGTGATAGGGGTACTCATTTCACAGGTGATGTCTTCCAGAACATGTGTAAGTTGATGGGTATTAATAGTATACTTCACACCCCTTACCGACCACAAGCCAGCACCAAGGTGGAGAGGATGAACGGTACTATTAAAAATAAACTGAGTAAGATCATGGCAGAAACTGGACTAGGATGGCTAGAAGCCCTACCACTAGTCCTTCATAGCATCAGGACAACTCACAGACCCCCTCTCAACTCGTCCCCCTTTGAAGTACTGTTTGGTAGATAACCTCATTTGATTGTAAATCCACAGGAAAATTTGAAGAGTAACAACAAGGTTACTGTAACATCCTTGAAAGTGGCAGAGAGAGTTACCTGGGTCCACTCCACTCACTGCAAAAAGGTCAACCAACCGGTGGATATATAAGGCGGAGTTGAAGCAGATAACGTAGACCTGTCAATTGCGAGAATGTTCTGTGAGGGTTAAGAGTTGCAGTGAGACACCTGAGCTAAAGAAATTTGTAGATTACTGTTCCAGCAATGGAGTGGTGTGCTGGGGTTACCTCTGTGTCTTCCAGAATTTTCATCATCCTAGTTTGTTTTTTTGATTTCTGGTTCCTATGACGGAGGACAGATGACAGAGAGGTGAGCTGATGGTGATATCGATGGAGTGGAGTTAGGAGAAGGAGTGCTAAACCAATCGGGGGAGTATCTGACCAAACTCAGTACAGTAATTGTTAAGAGATCTATTAGCCTGGAAACACGGAGACAGTGTGAAGATTTATCATCTGAGGAATATTGTATTTGTGAGTTTTGTGGGTCCCTAATTGATGAGAGATGCACCCAATGGTGCCAACCTAAGTATAACCACTATTGGGGTGGGTATCCTTTAGAGGATTATCATACCATGGTGGGCAAAGTTTTAAACCAGACTGACTGTTGGGTGTGCTCTCACCTACCTCAGGGACAACATAATGTAGGGTTAGTGCCATTCCCATTAAATGTTTCTGAGGTTTTAGAATTACAACAAGGGAAGACACTGGATGGAACATTTCTTATGTCCAAACTACCTCATTTTAAACTCCACCAGTACCAAGTAGATAAATCACTTTTGTGTTTGAACATCACCAACTTCAACAAACCAGGAAGTTGGGAGGTGACTGGGAATAACCAGACGATGACCTTCTCACTAAGAGCTGATAATGAACCTATACATTTTTAACTTTTACGCTCAATTAGACTAGGTGGGAGACACTTCCGGTATCGGTATACACTTAGTGACACCAAAGAAATGGTTGGTAGGGTACCAGAAGGGTACTGTGCCAGGGTTATACAACCAGAAACGTGTGTTAACCAGATGGGAGAACCCGAGAGAGAAACATTTGCTAGGGAAATGTGTTTAATGATTATGATGCATTCTATCCCTTATGTTCTCCCTGATGATGTGTATTTTATATGTGGAAGGAAAGCGTATATGTGGCTCTCTCTGAGTTCCAAAGGTTTATGTTACCTGGGAAGGGTACTCCCAGAGGTTATGACCCTTACACATGGTGAAATGATTGGTATTCATAAAAACACACCATCACCATATCTTCACACACAGTATGAACACAGAGACAAAGAAACATGATACCTGGTGATGTACATAAAGCCACACAGTTGATTAATGAAACAACTGGCTTTCAAATTTTAGTAGCATTGGATCCCACCAGGATCACTCGGGGTACTTTAAATTTTAGGTATGTTCAAGAACTTGCTAAATTAATAGACAATATCACCGAAATGTATGATGACACATTCAGATATACAGGTAAAGAGTTACAGGCCTATAAGAAAGAACTTGTGCAACATAGACTAGTGTTAAATTGTTTAACAGCTGTCACTGGAGGGTACTGTGTGACTTTAGCCACCCAATTTGGTGTAAAGTGTTGCACATACATCACAAACAATACTAGTGACCCCCAAGAAGGTGATAGACCGGAAGATGGACGAAATTCTGCAGCTGAAGTGGGAATATCGGGAGAACCATAATGCTTCAATGGCTGAAGTAGAGGAACAGGTAGAAGAGTGGTTCTGTTGGTTGAACCCTGTAAAATGGTTCTCTGCTATAGGAGAATGGCTCCAGGAAATGGTTGCTAGTGTAGGTAAACTCCTGATCCTCATATTGGTTGTCATCTTAGTAATTGGCTTATGTGTCAGGTGTGTTCCTTCTGTGTTGAAATGTGGAAAATGTAATGCTAAAGTAAGCCATGAGAATGAAATCATGATGGTGGTAAGCAAGGATAGCATGAATACCAATGTAAATGAAGAACTGCATTACAATCCTGAACTAGAATGTACCATCAGATGATGTATAGATTTAGCCATGCATGAAATGTATTATTAAATGTTATCTTAAACATCCTAAATAATGTAAGTCCCTATGCCCTTCAAGACTTCCTTTATAGGTTAGGTGCATCCCCACATCTTTCCGACGATCTTCCTATCTGCGGTGTGCATATAAGGGTAGTTTATGTCCTTCCCAGAGACACGTTATTGGTGGTTTAATGACCACTTGTGCCATGCCATAATATAACATTAAATAATATGTCATAGAGTAAAAAAAAAAGAAAAAGTAAGATCAGAGTGTGATAACGTATTGTCTGCGGTCAAAGGGTGGACTGTCAAAGCCGGGTGGTTGGCTAAGACCTAAATTGTAACAATAATATCTTTACAACGCCATTTTGCATTGTCCGCATGACACCATTTTGCATCGCCTACACGATACCCTGTGTACAGCACTATATTATGATTATTAGCGCCCTGCGGCTGCCACTGACCTAGGTTAAAAGTCCTCATTATATAAATACGTACATTTATTAATACATATAATATGAACAACCCCACAAAGCACGTACCATGGTGTACTCCAGAAAAAACACATAGATGCACAACGCATACGAGCATCTTTTCTTAATATCCTTACACCGACACATTGCATACTCACACAGAATTAAGGTTAATATTAGAGGTGTTACTTGTTATCAATTATGTTGTGAAATACAGGTATTTTATATCTAGGGTTTAGTACATGATAAACAGACCGTGTTTGGTGCCATTCTAAACCACTATTTATTTGCAGATCTCCAGTTCCATCGGCAAGGAGATCACAACATGCATCTGCAAATTATGAATTATAGAGAGTTAGGTATTGAAATGTACTCTGTAATGTAATGTTTATTAGCCAGTTTAGACTTGTTCCTCGGCGGGAAAACACACACAATGAGCCGTTGGAGGGCTGAACCATTACTGTACAAATTGACCTATGAACTACATCGTAACAGAAGAACCAAGAAGAAGAACGAATGGGATTATGCCAACTCGTTTCCATTGTATTGCCACTCTCTGTAAGGGTATATATTCAGACGCTCTATTTCTAGTAGTCAGTCATCTTATTCTTTCTTTTGACGGAGGCTTCACCTTTGATGCCGGGAAAGCTGGATCCAGAGCACCTGCATATGTATCGACTGTACCTTGTGATTGTATAACCTTTGCGCTAATTTTATTATAGTTCAAGACGTGTAACTATATGCTTTTATGTGAATAATATCTTTTTGTGCTTTGGAACCACAATCAAAGTCTGGAAAGCAGTTATTTCTTGTGCGACTTACAACACTAAATTACGACATTTGGGTATAAAGATCATTAGGTATTCATAAATGGTTGGTCCACTTTGTCCTCTACCAGTTCCAGTGGCTCCATGGACTCATCTCTCCATGGACTTTATTTCAGAGTTGCCACGGTCTAAGGGTCATAATACAGTGTGGGTAGTAGTGGATCGAGTTTCTAAAATGACAATTTTTTTTCCTTTGGTGGGGCTTCCATCTGCCCCTCAACTGGCAAAAATTTTTGTTCGAGACATCTTCTAACTATATGGTCTACCTAAGGAGATAGTATCTGATCGGGGTGTACAGGTTGTGGCCAAATATTGGAAACCACTGTGCTCTACGTGTGGAATAAAATTAACATTTTCCTCCGCCTACCACCCACAAACTAATGGTCAAAGGGTAAACTAGGAACTGGAGACTCTTATTAGGCTTTTTGTTTCTTTTTCTCAAGATGACTGGGTAGACCTCTTACCTTGGCTGAGTTTTCACACAACTACAGATATCACTTCTCTTCCAATTCTACTCCATTCTTCACCATTTTTGGAAGGCATCCTCGAGTTCCAGATTTGCAAGGTTTATCTTCTGTAGAGGTACCAGCTGTAGACAGTCTGGTAGATTAATTTTCAGTGTTATGGAAGAAAATTCACTGCTTCTTGAAGAAAACATCCAAAAACTACAGACGCTTTGCTGTTCCTCTCTTGAAAGTTGGTGATAGAGTTTGGTTATCCTCCTGGAACATGCGGTTAAGGGTACCTAGCATGAAGTTTGCTCCATGCTTTATTGGGCCTTACCATATTCTCAAAATAATGAATCTTGTGGTGTACAATTTTAGGGTTTCCTCCACAAATGAAGATTTCCAATACTTTTCATGTTTCTCTTTTATGTCCTTTGATCCTCAACCGTTTTCAACATTTTTCTCCTAAGTTACCTCAAGTACAGACTCAACAGCGTACCGAATTTGAAGTTAAAAAAATCCTAGATTCTCGTCATCAGTTCAACTGTCTTTAGTACCTCATTGATTGGAAGGGGAACGGGTCTGAAGAAAGAGCTTGGATTAAAGCCTCCAATGTTCACGCTCCTCAACTTGTTCAAACTTTCCATAGGAGGTTTCCTGATAAACCTAGTGGGTGTCCGGAGTCCACCCTGAAAAGGGGGGAATATTGTCAGGGTTCAGCCTAGGATCGGCTGTTACTCACCACTGTGCCGACTTCCCCTGATTTCTCGGTCTGTCAGACATCAGATGCGGCGGTGAATTACACGCTGTGGATTCTGCCTTAGGTGCTAGTGGATTCCATGGGCGGCCCTGTGTCTTGGATATTGTTTTTTCCGTCATTGGCGCTGCCATGACAGTCCTTCTCATGTGACAGTTTCTCCACCAATAGTAGCATGGTCTTGGTCAGCTGATGCTGTCTTCCTATCAACTGCTACCTATCAATATATATCCGGCCCCAGAACTCCAGGAAGTTGCCTGAACGTTTGTCATTTCTATTGTATACTAGTTGTGTCCTCGTTCCAGGTTCCCTTGTTACTACCCTTGAGTATTTCAAGTGCTACTACATCTCTGCCTGTGTGCTACTTCAAGTGCCATCTCTCAGTGCAACAGTGCGTCTGAACATCTCTGTCTGTGTGCTACTTCAAGTGCCATCTCTCAGTGCAACAGTGCATCCTACTATCTCTGCCTTTGTGCAACACCAAGTGCCACTTCTTGGTGCAACAGTGCATCCTACCACCTCTGCCTGTGTGCAACTACAAGTGCCACCTCAAAGTGCAACTGTGCGTCAGAATGCCTCTGCCTGTGTGCAACACCAAGTGCCACTTCCTGGTGCAGCAGTGCGTCTTAACACCTCTGCCGGTGTGCAACTCCGAGTGCCACCTCTCAGTGCAACAGTGCATCAGAACACCTCTGCCAGTGTGTATAATACCATCTCCTAGTGCAACAGTGTGTTTAACATCTCAACCTGTGGGTGCATCAAGTATCATCTCTTGTCACAGTAGTGCCTCTTTAGAGGCATATCCTTCAGGCCACCATCTGTTTAATCTCTATTCCCAAGGGGTTTGGATACCCGATCAAAGGACCGCGACCTGCCTCCTGGGTGCAGCTAAAACCCATATCCCATTTGGTGGGGTCACTGATGAACACCTCCCAGCATGGTAGATTCTACACCTTTGATCAGGTCTCGTCAACGTCCAATTTCTGTGGATGAGGAGATCATATATTCAGGCCCTTCACCTCCGATTTCTTCCACAACCTCGGACCTCTGTTTTCAATACTCCAGTGTCAAGTGTGACACAGACTTTATACCAAATGTATGCCAAATGTGATTTTGTCATAAATGTACAAAGTTTTCTAATGAACGCTTTTTATATTAAGACTTGGTATAGATTATTTTATGTGGTTGTGGAAAACAATTTTC
This sequence comes from Taudactylus pleione, assembly GCA_031769625.1. NCBI lineage: Eukaryota > Metazoa > Chordata > Amphibia > Anura > Myobatrachidae > Taudactylus > Taudactylus pleione. The sequence continues at coordinate 25,878,900 of JAUIMM010000006.1, forward strand.
CGCAACCACATAACAACTTACCTCAGTTGGGGGCAGGTTGTTACAATTATTTTTGTTCCGAAAAACATGTTAATATTATTGGATGTAACTTACAGCCAATAAAAATAGAAGAACACTGTTTTGTTTGTAAATTTTTCTGTTTGGTTGTGATTAAAGATTTTTTTTAAAACATGTTTTTATTAAACACATCCAAATTTTACAGAGTACAGAGAGTGTTAATAAAGAGAATGTCCACATAGAACAATAAAAATAAAGTATGACATGGGGGATTAAAGATTTTTGAGATACTATATGAATGTCTGTATTTTGTAACAACTAGCCCTACCTTCCCCTACGCAAAGGCCCTGGATTCACATTTAAATGGATTGATTACAGATATTCTCACTTCTAAGGGTAACACTTGGTTGTTATGGAATGTTTTACAAAAAGTCCAATCTGCAACCCTTGCTATTCATTGTATATTATATTATATAAAAACACTAAATGGTTCTCCCAAACATATATTCTCTAGTTTAAATGTGAAATTTTATTTCACATTGTGGGGAAATATCTACACTAAGGGGAGTATTTATCAAAGTCCCCTAAAACTGCAATCATACTAAACATTACTCCTGCTTTTAATGTGCAGGGGACAGACTGAGCAAATATGTTTCTTTACATTGTGATAATTGGGTGGATCTACTTCTATGATCGGAATTCTTCTATAACATCCAACTTCATGTCCTAACCAATAAAACACCCTTCTTTGTTGGAACTGGAATGCTTCCAATATAGCAAGTACCACTGCTCTTTCATCTGGAATACCAGCTATATATTTTCAAATTACGAAGCTACAAAGCAGACTGAACTGAAACGCATACTTTTCTCATAAAAACACACTTTTCTTCAAACAATTTATTATTATAAATGTCATAGATTCTCTCTAAATGTGCAAACCGGTAACAAAGTCTGACTAAAAAAAAACCCATCAAGTTCATTCTCTTAATTCATCCATCATTTACTCAGGACCTTTTAAAAGCATTAGATTTTTGGCTGATCTTGACACCATTTCTTCATATTTCCAATGCCGATTGGTTTCCCTTTGGAAACCAATACAAATACTGGCCAGTCGTGCCCCATTGTTGGGTACTTCCACATTCTAGTAAACTATCAGGAGTTGTGTGTGCAAGTGTATGTGCATGGCTTCATGCATCTTCCCCCTGCTGGTGATTTGGGTACTGCTGTGGATATTCCAGATCACCTGGGCAGGTAGCTTAAGTATGGTTGCATAACCACACCTCAGTCATATTGGTTGCAGTGGTCCTGGCTCTTAGGGAAAAGACTGATTGGCTTTTATAGTACCGGCAACTGTAGTTTCCATTGCCTTTGCAGTTTCTTTACTGTAGATCTATATGGTGCCTGGTTCTATTTTCAACATTGCTTAAACTTCTAAGTGTTTTCTGGATTTCCACCTGCTCTAACCTATTGCTTGAACTTTAATTTTTTATTCTGAACTTGTTGTGTTTTAACTTTGACCATTGCTACCTATTGTTACAAATCGCCAGTGCAACTTGTCACTCTCCAGCACTTCGCTGATCACTCCTACCACTTCGAACGGCACCATCGATTGCTAGGCGATCTGGACACCGGAAGATGCCGGAAGACGCCAGGTGTTCCTGGGAACACGGGATGACCTTCCGTGGCTCCTGTTTCTGGACTCTGTTCCTGCATTTCTCCTAGTTTCACCATGGCCTCCCCAAGGCCGCATCAACTCAACAATTCCTCCAGCTGTTATAACCGCATCACGGCGAACCAAGCCACACCATGGTCTCCCCAAGGCCACATCAACTCATCAATTCCTCCAGCTGTTATAGCCACATTACGGAAAACCAAGCCGCACTGCTGTCACCCCAAGGCTGCATAAACTCATCTTCCTCCGGCTGTTATAGCCGCATCATGGCGAACCAAGCCACACCACGGTCTCTCCAAGGCTGCATCAACTCATCAATTCCTCTAGCTGTTATAGCCACATCACGGCAAGCCAAGCCACACCACGGTCACCCCAAGGCCGCATAAACTCATCAATTCCTCCGGCTATTATAGCTGCATCACGGCGAACCAAGCCACACCACAGTCTCCCCAAGGCCACATCAACTCATCAATTCCTCCAGCTGTTATAGCCGCATCACAGCGAACCAAGCCACACCACGGTCTCCCCAAGGACGCATAAATTCATCAATTCCTCCTGCTGTTATAGCCACATCACAGAAAACCAAGCTGCACCATGGTCTCCCCAAGGCCTCCTCAACTCATCAATTCCTCCAGCTGTTATAGCCGCATCACAGAAAACTTAGCCGCACCACTGTCACCCCAAGGCTGCATAAACTCATCAATTCCTCCAGCTGTTATAGCCGTATCATGGCGAACCAAGCTGCACCACTGTCACCCCAAGGCCGCATAAACTGATCAATTCCTCCAGCTGTTATAGCCGCATCACGGCGAACCAAGCCACACCACGGTCTCCCCAAGACCACATCAACTCATCAATTCCTCTGGTTGTTATAGCCGCATCACGGTGAGCCAAGCCACATCATGGTCTCCCTAATGCCACATCAACTCATCAATTCCTTCAGCTGTTATAGCCACATCACGGCAAACTAAGCCGCACCACGGTCTCTCCAAGGCCGCATCAACTCATCAATTCCTCCTGTTGTTATAGCTTCACCAAACTAAGTCGCACCTCGGTCTTCACTAGGCTGGAGAAGGGATACATTTGGCTGAATGGTGGAAGAATACTGTGACTGGACTGGCTGGCGGGTTCTTGCTGATGGGCAGTTATATGGAGGCAGTGGGCTGGTTGGGAAGGAAGGGGGTAGACACTGGGATGGGGTAGTAAGTGAGATGGTGGAGAACACTGGGCTGGATGGGGGGCACTGAAAAGGATGAGAAGGGGGCAGTGATAAAGGGATGGGAAGGGGGATCACTGTGACTGGAATGTTTTCCATAATACCTGTGCCAAATACAATTGCACATAGTACATGTGCTGGGGTTTTGGAATTGTAGGGTCTTTCCAGCCTCCTGCCCCTTGTCTATCCAGCCTCCTTCTGCCCCCTTGTCTTTCCAGCCACCTGTCCCCCTCTTTCCAGCCTCCTGCCCTTCTATCTTTACAGACTATAGCTGGCCATACACGGTAAGATTTTCTGTCCAACCATCCAACTAGTTGGTTGGTTGGAATGAAAATCTGGTAAGGTATGAAAGCAAATGACAATCAGCAATTTGCTCCCAAATGCAGGAAAATGGACAAAAACTGTTGTTTGAACAAATTGTTAGAACAAACATTTAACAAACTTGTCTGAACGACCATTTTAATCTATTTTAGGGCATTTAGGAGCAAATTGCTGATCATCATTTACTCCCATATGTTACCAGATTTTCATTCCAACCAACCAACTAGTTGGATGGTTGGACAGAAAATCTTACCGTGTATGGCCAGCATTTGACTATGTCCCCCTCTCTTACCATGTGCATGGTCCTCTCCCACACAGCTGGCGGCTCCTCTTTGCAGCAGCAGGGAGTGTAACATGATATCACAAGGTCAGCATCACGCTCCCAGCAGTCCTGCAGGTAGGAGGAACTGTCACGCAGAGGAGCATGATCTTGCTCGGTGGCGCAGTTCCTGCATAATGGTGGCGGGTGGTATGATGTTCCGGCTGCAAAGTTAACTGTACACCGTACTGTTAAAATAAAATAAAAAGCTCCTAATCGACAGGGAGGGGCACGTGCCTTGGTGCCCTCCCTGAATCCGCTAATGTATTAATTTATAAAGTACTAATAAAACTACAGAAATGCTTAAAAACTGCATAAACTAAACTTTAAAAGCTCTTAATCAAAATTAGCTGTAATATTGTTAATATAAGATAAAATATACAGTCTCTTAGGGAAATAGGATGTTGATGCTCTCTGTTTGTACAGTGCCTCATGGTCTCCCTAAAGAGGAACCAGTCATAGTCCCTCATCATTGCAGGGTCCCAGATAACTGAAAGCCTGGCTTTCTTTATCCAGAGGTTTCACGTAATTCTTCATTAGGCCCAACTTAATGTGAAGTGGAGGTAATATGATTGTATGATGCTCAATCAATGGAGTGTACTTGACGTTTTTCTCTCCAGCAACCCAGGTTTCTCTCTCTGGCCACTTTCTTGTGGTATACTGTAGTGAATTTAGTGCCTCTGCTGTCCCATAAACACAGAAAACAGTAGTATCTTGGGAATCCACCTTGGAAACCTAACAGCAGTGCAGCTACCTTTAAGTCACAACAAAGATTCCATCCATGATTCTTAGGGGTAAATTGTGAGAGTTTTTAGAAGTGAGTTTTAGAAGAGATGTTGCCCATATCAACCAATCAGATTCTAGCTATTATCTTCTAGAAGGTGCTAGCTAAATGTTAAGTAGAATCTGATTGGTTGCTATGGACAACATCTCTTCAAAAATTCACTTCTAAAAACTCTCACTTTAGTAAATTTAGGTTTAGGGGCAGTCCATTGGCAGAATGTGCAAGCTTGGCTGTATATCTTGACTGCCATTCGGATGCCCTGCCAGTAAAACCTCTGGAGCACCCTATTGATAATTTTCTCTTCTCCAAAATGTCCTCCCTTCAGGCGTATATATGAGCCGCTGCTAATACCAAAGGAACATGTACCCATGGCACCAAGAGCTGATTAATTATTTTCTCTAATACCACTGCTACCCTATATAGCAGGTTCCTTTCTATTACAAAGTATGGTTCTTTCTCAGCCAGTCTCTCAGCCTTACATACTCCATTCACTCTCACAATATTCTTGTGCGCCCACCCTAATGCACAGTCTTTTAATTGATCTCCAGAAAAGTCAGTTCTGAACACAGGAGACCAATCTTATCCATCGAACTGGCCACGTTCTTGTTTTCATCCAACCTTCTTTGACCAGACCTTCTTCCTCATGTCTACTAGAATGTGACACTGGTCTGTTTGCAGCAAAAGCCTGGTACCCAGACTCCAGATATTGCTGTTTCTCGGCTTTGTCCTCTGGTTCCGGAATGTGAGTAACAGGATCATGTAGGGTTGGACGTCTGGCCAGTGATTCAGTTGCCGACATGTCCGGACTGATCCGGTCAAGTAATATTTCCCAGAACAGGGAAAAGACTCACCCTAGAATAAGGGGGTATGGCAGCCTTGGCGCTATTGCTGCCACTTCTTCCACCGTTTGTCCCCTCATTGTAACAGGAAGATAAACATGGTAATATTCCTCGGTGCCCCATGGACACACAGTACTTTTACTGGCGGTAGCCAGACCGTTAGGTTCTCCGGAACTAGAATGCTGGACACCAAGGTGACTTCACTGCCTGAATCTATCACCGCCATCATCTCCTGTTGCTATATCATCACAGGCACCCAGAACCACAGTTGGCTACCCACATATGAGGACATGGTCAAATAAACAGGGTACACAGGGCCTAGTTGCCTGATGATTTAGACAATTCCGCTGAAAGTGCTCCACTTCGCCACACTCAAAGCACCCTTCTGAGGTCACCTGGCGGTCTGTGCCAACATCTTTTGCTTGTTTTAGCCTGATGATGGCCTGACAACTTTTTCTGCTGTCTAGCCCATATTTCCCAGGGCGTAATAACGGTCACCCAGCCAAAGCTGACAGACCTATACATCAGCAATCAATTGGGGTAATTCCTGTTTTGCAGAGGATTGTGTAAACATAGCTGAAATTTATTGGGGTTCACAGATTGCCAACATGTTGAAATTCACCGACCAATTGGGGATGTAGATTGCTAGTGTATAGTAATCAGCCTATTTGACAACTGTTACTAATAAAATGATGAGCCTTTCATGTTTGGCAGATCTGTTATTTGTTGAAAATGATCAGCAAATCACTTAAATCACTTAAAATATCTGTAATGTATGTTTGTATATTGGTGGATTAGAGAAATGTGACATCACAGGAACAAAATGCATAATAATTGAATCGTTGTTTTCTGAATGCTGATGTATGGGCCCCATTGCTCCCAACTTCTAACCACACGCTCCCCTTTCTCAGCGAATATGAAGACTGCTAAGTTTGTTCAGTATTTACCATTTTTGAGGGCCGAGGATCCCTTAATCAGTTTCCATGTATTGATTTAAGTAATATCAAGGCCTTTACTAGGGGTGTGCAAGTAGTGCATCACACAGAACGCAGTGCCCTATGGGCGGCACTGATGCTCACCCACAGTTCCTGCATCTGGCTAGCAGGGAGTCTGGGCAGCACCCTACAGCCAGAATCTCTGCAGCAGTGCCGCCTGGCACTTCATACGTGCACACTGCTGCCCTTACAGCCTACCAAGCATCCTGAAGATGCTCTGTGCATTGCTGTAATACTCAGTGTTTGTAGCCCCACCCTATGTGTGATGTCTTAGAGGGGACGCGGCCTGCACCGGGTACCATGAGCTATAGATATGGCTCTGAGTACTACAAAACATAAATAAATGCAATCAGCTTTTCTAGTTAATATTTCCTTAATTATTTATTATATTCTCATTGTTTTCAGTTGGACAGATCATACATTTCATTATAAAATGGCTTGATTAAATCAAATCAAAATTGATAATTTATAAGGAAAGATAATATGTCCTGCACTATATTGTTATTACAGTTACTTTAAGTAATATAAGTTACAAAGAAAAACACAGATTTTGACATTTTAAATCTACCATTATGGGGGAGATCTCTATTCCTCTATGTGAGCCAAATTTCCCCTTTGTTTACTAATCATTAAAAAAGTGTATTCTAATAATTAGAACTATCCTTATTCCACTGCAATGTTTTCTGTGGATAACAGTCAAATTCCTGTTTGTCTAAGTACTGCAGCTGCGTTAAGGTACATTACTGTAGTCCAGGGGCGGATTGAGATGGGAAACCAGCCTGGGAAATTTCTGGAAGCAGCCGTAATGGGGGAGGGTGTGTGTAGGGGGCAAGGTTTGTGTAGGGGCGGGATCCCTCCTCATAGGGTACGACTCTTAGTCAGTGGCAGTTACGGTCTTCCTCACATCTTTTGCTGCAGTTGTGTCCGACTCTGTGCTAATGCTGCTACAAAACCCTTCCGTGGTGTCCATGCATCCAAATGTGCAAGTACTGAGACGCCCACTGTCAGTGTGTACAGACGCTGCAATCATGCTTTGTGTGTCTTTACACACAACTATCAGTCACACCACTGCAACTTTCACCACCAGCCCTATGCTAGGTTTAGATCATCCATCTGTGTATGGCCTCCAATGTGGGCAATTCAGCATCTCTATTCATATCCACTTTCATCAACACTTCCATGTCACTGCATTAACACACCCATGTCACTCCAATAACACGTCCATGTCACTCCAATAACACTCCCATGTCACTCCAATAACACGCCCATGTCACTCCAATAACACGCCCATGTCACTCCAATAATACGTCCATGTCACTCCAATAACACGCCCATGTCACTCCAATAACACGTCCATGTCACTCCAATAACACTCCCATGTCACTCCAATAACACGCCCATGTCACTCCAATAACACGTCCATGTCACTCCAATAACACGTCCATGTCACTCCAATAACACGCCTATGTCACTCCAATAAAACGTCCATATCACTCCAATAACACTCCCATGTCACTCCAATGACACGGCCATGTCACTCCAATAACACTCCCATGTCACTCCAATAACACGCCCATGTCACTCCAATAACACACCCATGTCACTCCAATAACACGCCCATGCCACTCCAATAACATGTCCATGTCACTCCAATAACACGTCCATGTCATTCCAATAACACGCCCATGTCACTCCAATAACACGTCCATGTCACTCCAATAACACTCCCATGTCACTCCAATAACATGGCCATGTCACTCCAATAACACGCCCATGTCACTCCAATAACACTCCCATGTCACTCCAATAACACGCCCATGTCACTCCAATAACACGTCCATGTCACTCCAATAACACGCTAACACATCCATGTCACTCCAATAAAACTCCCATGTCACTCCAATAACACTACCATGTCACTGCATTAACACGCCCATGTTACTCCAATAACACACCCATGTCACTCCAATAACACGCCATGTCACTCCAATAACACGCCCATGTCACTCCAATAACACGCCCATGTCACTCCAATAACACGCCCATGTCACTCCAATAACACGCCCATGTCACTCCAATAACACGCCCATGTCACTCCAATAACACGCCCATGTCACTCCAATAACACATCCATGTCACTCCAATAAAACTCCCATGTCACTCCAATAACACGCCCATATCACTCCAATAACACGCCCATGTCACTCCAATAACACGCCCATGTCACTCCAATAACACGTCCATGTCACTCCAATAACACGTCCATGTCACTCCAATAACACTACCATGTCACTGCATTAACACGCCCATGTCACTGCATTAACACGCCCATGTCACTCCAATAACACGCCCATGTCACTCCAATAACACGTCCATGTCACTCCAATAACACGCCCATGTCACTCCAATAACACGCCCATGTCACTCCAATAACACTCCCATGTCACTCCAATAACAAGCCCATGTCACTCCAATAAAACTCCCATGTCACTCCAATAACACACCCATGTCACTCCAATAACACGCCATGTCACTGCATTAACACGCCCATGTCACTCCAATAACACGCCCATGTCACTCCAATAACACTCCCATGTCACTCCAAAGCAAGCCCATGTCACTCCAATAAAACTCCCATGTTACTCCAATAACACTACCATGTCACTGCATTAACACGCCCATGTTACTCCAATAACACACCCATGTCACTCCAATAACACGCCATGTCACTCCAATAACATGCCCATATCACTCCAATAACACGCCCATGTCACTCCAATAACACGCCCATGTCACTCCAATAACACGTCCATGTCACTGCAATAACACTACCATGTCACTACATTAACACGCCCATGTCACTCCAATAACACACCCATGTCACTCCAATAACATGCCCATGTCACTCCAAAAACATGTCCATGTCACTGCATTAACACGCCCATGTCACTCCAATAACACGCCCATGTCACTCCAATAACACTCCCATGTCACTCCAATAACAAGCCCATGTCACTCCAATAACACGTCCATGTCATTCCAATAACACGCCCATGTCACTCCAATAACACGTCCATGTCACTCCAATAACACTCCCATGTCACTCCAATAACACGCCCATGTCACTCCAATAACACGCCCATGTCACTCCAATAACACGTCCATGTCACTCCAATAACACGCCCATGTCACTCCAATAACACGTCCATGTCACTCCAATAACACTCCCATGTCACTCCAATAACACGCCCATGTCACTCCAATAACACGTCCATGTCACTCCAATAACACGCCCATGTCACTCCAATAACACGCCCATGTCACTCCAATAACACACCCATGTCACTCCAATAACACGCCATGTCACTCCAATAACACGCCCATATCACTCCAATAACACGCCCATGTCAATCCAATAACACGCCCATGTCACTCCAATAACACGTCCATGTCACTCCAATAACACTACCATGTCACTGCATTAACACGCCCATGTCACTCCAATAACACGCCCATGTCACTCCAATAACATGCCCATGTCACTCCAAAAACATGTCCATGTCACTGCATTAACACGCCCATGTCACTCCAATAACACGCCCATGTCACTCCAATAACACTCCCATGTCACTCCAATAACAAGCCCATGTCACTCCAATAACACGTCCATGTCATTCCAATAACACGCCCATGTCACTCCAATAACACGTCCATGTCACTCCAATAACACTCCCATGTCACTCCAATAACACGCCCATGTCACTCCAATAACACGCCCATGTCACTCCAATAATACGTCCATGTCACTCCAATAACACGCCCATGTCACTCCAATAACACGTCCATGTCACTCCAATAACACTCCCATGTCACTCCAATAACACGCCCATGTCACTCCAATAACACGCCCATGTCACTCCAATAACACATCCATGTCACTCCAATAAAACTCCCATGTCACTCCAATAACACTACCATGTCACTGCATTAACACGCCCATGTTACTCCAATAACACACCCATGTCACTCCAATAACACGCCCATATCACTCCAATAACACGCCCATGTCACTCCAATAACACGTCCATGTCACTCCAATAACACTACCATGTCACTGCATTAACACGCCCATGTCACTCCAATAACACACCGATGTCACTCCAATAACATGCCCATGTCACTCCAATAACACGTCCATGTCACTGCATTAACACGCCCATGTCACTCCAATAACACTCCCATGTCACTCCAATAACAAGCCCATGTCACTCCAATAAAACTCCCATGTCACTCTAATAACACACCCATGTCACTCCAAAGCAAGCCCATGTCACTCCAATAAAACTCCCATGTTACTCCAATAACACGCCATGTCACTGCATTAACACGCCCATGTCACTCCAATAACACGCCCATGTCACTCCAATAACACTCCCATGTCACTCCAAAGCAAGCCCATGTCACTCCAATAAAACTCCCATGTTACTCCAATAACACTACCATGTCACTGCATTAACACGCCCATGTTACTCCAATAACACACCCATGTCACTCCAATAACACGCCGTGTCACTCCAATAACACGCCCATATCACTCCAATAACACGCCCATGTCACTCCAATAACACGCCCATGTCACTCCAATAACACGTCCATGTCACTCCAATAACACTACCATGTCACTGCATTAACACGCCCATGTCACTCCAATAACACGCCCATGTCACTCCAATAACATGCCCATGTCACTCCAATAACATGTCCATGTCACTGCATTAACATGCCCATGTCACTCCAATAACACGCCCATGTCACTCCAATAACACTCCCATGTCACTCCAATAACAAGCCCATGTCATTCCAATAACACGCCCATGTCACTCCAATAACACGCCCATGTCACTCCAATAACACGCCCATAGTAAGTTAAATCTGCGTCTAATTAGCCAACCCCCTGTAACCACCCAGGAATGTCCAACACATTTCCATTTCTAATACACTTCTTCGTACATGCGGCTGAATCTGCACTGCAACTCTGGGCCTGATTCAGAGCCTGATGCTATTTGCGCTCGCTCGGGGCCGGATATTTTAATAGAGCGCTAGCTCTTTGCGGTCTGTTGACGCCTCTATGTCTGAACGAGCGAACGAAATATGCGCTAGCTATTTTGTATAGACGCCCCCTGGCCGTTCGCATCATACGTCATCTCCGCTATTTATTAGATTAATTGAGTACATCAAAAGGCGTCTGAACTGCTCGCAGTGCTTGTGGTTGGATTTTCCTACCGCAATCATGCGAACAGTTCAGGCTAAGAGACAACCAAGTGACGTGGCCGATGATGCTGCTTTGTTAATTATGCACACCCTTAAAACGCCCGTTTTGACCGTTTGGCACGCCTGCGTTCGGATCTCCACTCCCCGTTTTCAAGCACTTTCCCCTGTTACCACCCACAAACGCCTCATCCTGTCACTCAAATTAGCAGGCACTCGCTATTTTGAGAACACACGATTTCCGACCGCACTGACTGGTTGGCGCATGCGCATTACAACCCATACGCATGCGCAGATGTGCGAACATCGCTCGGAGTGAACGAGCGGCCGCTTACGAGCGGCTCTGAATCAGGCCCTCTGTACAAACACCATTGTGATACATGCACAGTGCAACTCAGACATAAGAGTAGACAAAAACATAACTCCTCTGCATCCAACATCGCCAGTGCAAACCAGCCTGTTAGTAGAAAGCGTGTCCAGAGGGTATCAGAAGCTGGTTCCTGGTTTGAATACAGACGCACAGCGCTTTCTAATAACACGCTTGTTTGCCCCTGATGTGCCAATATGTAACCTTTCTGATGTACGTGTGAATAATCCTAAGTAAACCAATGTGCATTTAACATATTACACTATCTGCGCCCCTTATTTATTTTTACCTTTGAGATTATATATATATATATATATATATATATATACATACACAGAAAGTAGACGCAGACGGCACTCCGCATCCACTTTGTATATCCCCATATATTGAAAAGGCACCAGACGATGCTGTTAGATACTTACAGAAGTGCCAGGTATTCAGTCTCCTATAAATAAATATATACTGTATATACTATCATAAACGGTCACAACATGCCTGCATCATTCTGCGTCCAAGTCCTCACTGCAACCTCCGTCAGTAACCTAATTTGGCGCGTGTGCAGTACGACTGACGCATGCTCAGTCCAAAATAATTTGCTCAACTGTGCAAAACATCAGAATGCATCCACCTCTGAATCAGGAGCTGATTTCCTCAGCAGTTGTTCATTTTATTCCCCCGGGCCCAATTATAGTTAATAATACGCTTGTGGTTGGTCTAGCTTCATGTTGCCTAAAACCCTCTCATTTGCCCTCTTATAGCTTCATCTCTTAATTATACATATCTCCCTTTAATTACGCTGCAGTGTACACAGTGCTTCAATAGTCCACCTTAGTATTACACACAGCAGCCTCCAATTTACCACTCAGTATATACAACAACCCTATAATACCTTTCAGTATACACAGTGACCTCCACCATAATAATCGCCAGTACACACAGACCCCCATATTACCCCCCAGGACACAGGGCACCTCCATATTACCCCCCAGTACACAGTGCCACATATTACCTCTCAGAACACTGAGCACCTCCATATTAGCTCACAGTACCCACAATGCCCTCATATTACCCCCCAGTACATACCATGCCTACATATTATCTCAGTACACACAATGCCCCCATATTACCCCAGTACACATAGCACTTCCATATTACCCCCCAGTACACACAGCACCCATTTATTAACCATCAGTACACAAAGTGCCCCCATATTACCCCCCAATACACACAGTGCCCCCATAGTACCTGTTATTTTTCCTCCTGTAAAAACTGAGCAGGGAGCCGGGGCAGTGTTGTGAGGGAAGGTAGCACAGGCAGTGATTCAGTCGAGGAGCAGGCCAGCAGGAAGAAGATGGCTGATATGTGCAGCCCACTTTGAGCCCTGTGGTAGGTTGGCTGGCCCCTTGGGAGAGGCCAGCCACTGTGAAGCAATGTCGTGCAGCCAGCAGCCAGCCCTGATATGTGTGGTGCTCTGTGCTGGCTGGGTCGTTTGCTTCATTCTGCGAGGGCACAAGCTCACAGCCGTGTGGCTACCATGGAGGAGGAGTGGTCAGCGTGTCCGGCAGCACTAAGTTCTGCTGACCTGCGAGAAACCCCAGGGAGGAAAGGTAGGGAGCTGGGCCATGCACTTTATTCCATAGAGAGACTGCGCTGCATGTTGCATGGGCCGGCCCAGTCACCAGACTAAGGGCCTATTCATCATACCTAAAAATTCGATGGAGGTAATTAGGTTTAGAACTCACATGGAATTCTACCTAATTTCCGGAGGAATTCAGCATTCCTCCTCTCCATAATTATCTATTCCGAAAAGCTGTCATTTTTGCGATGACAGCTTTTCGGGAAATAGATAGTTTTCCCTCTCTACACTAACTTACCACAGCTTTAATCCGTGCTGCGCATGCACTGTTACATCTGTAAAACCAGCGAACGCGCAGCACTACCTACAGCTGTGGTAATTTTGTGTCTGTCCCTCAGGGGTGCAAGGGAAATCCCTGGTGGGCACCACTGCCTGAGAGCCCCACCCCTTCCTCTAATGTCAGATTCCAGACTGTGCACTCATATTATACATTGTTAAACTATTAGAGGGTTTATTACATGGTCTCTAATGATGCTAGTACAGTGTTTCATAATACGAACTATGAAAGGGTAACACGTTGTTAATTATGGCATTTCTCAGGAACCACTTGTGCCAAAGAACCCTTTTAAAGTATCATCCCCTACACCCTTAAAAATATAGCATTACAAGGCTTTCATGTTCTATCTGGTTAGTTACTTTAGTTCATTTCTGTAATAAACTAATGTACTGACAAGCAATGTGGGACTCTGGGCCTGATTCAGCAAGGAACGCAAAGGAGAGAACGCACGTACTCGGCCGATGTTTTTGAACTGCTCATGCATATGCATCACACTGCGCATGCGCGAAGTAGTCAGTGCGATCGGGTTATGGCACGCAGACTACACTCAGTGTGTATGCAGACCCTTCAGAAATTGATTGACAGGAAATGGCGTTTGTGAGTGGTGACGGGGGAAGGGGGGGTGGTCAGGTGAACGCAGGCATTATAACGTCATCATAGGGGTGTGCATAATTAAGGCAGTGCTGCGGCATACGCAGCCATACCGTAAGCTGTACACAGGAAGCGGGCAAAATCGTGCGGCAGGTCAGGCCAACCACTATTGTGCGTATGGGTCTTATGGTTCTCGAAGTTACCAATGCTTACGCTACCTTGCGTACTGATCAGGCTGGGAGTAAAGGGAGATGGGCGGCTTAGTATGGGGCTGGGCGTCTGCAACTTGTGCTGCGGTATGCATTGATTAGCATATTCTCGCAGCGGACGGGTGCGCACATCTGCACCCGTGCATTCCTTGCTGAATCAGACCCTCTGTACAGAACCGTTCAATGTATAACAATGGCTTCTACCATTGCAATATTCTATATTTAGCACTCGAAGAATGTAATGTACATGGTTGTAATGAGGGGGGGGTGCTGCTAACCCATACTTGCCTACCCTGCCGATTTGGTCGGGAGCCAAAATGACACGATCAAGTGGCCCCGCCCGGCCACTCCCCCTTGTCCCGGCCATGCACCCCCGCCCTGCCGATCTGCTCCCTCCCGGAAGGAGCAGCCAGAAAGTCGGCAGGTATGCTAACCTGAATAATGTGGCAGCGTGGACTGCATCTATTTTAAATGTGGGTGAGATCAGATCAAGTGACACATTTTATCTCCTTCAAACACAAGATGCTTCTGGACTTTTATTTAGAAGGTGGATACCATTAATCTATGTTTTGTTTTCTTCATTTTCCAGTAACCAGTGAACAACACTCGGATGAGCAACAATGTGAGTTCCAGCACATTTACACCAAAATATGTATGTGAGACTTGTGAGATATTTGTGTCAGCGCCTTTCTGGAGTAATATGACACACTTAGGAATAATACCAGAAGCCAGGATTCATAATTAGTAGCAGAAAGAAAGCTAACAGTTGTGCCAATATTTCATTTTTTTTCAAAGAATCAGCAAGACTATTAAATCCTAAAAAGTTTTTATTATTTTAAGGGTTTAAGAAAACACTTTCTCCGAGACTACTCCCAATGTTCAGTTAAAATAAAATTCTTCTGTTATTATGGAGGATTCAAAGTTTATTAGCATCCAATATAGTTTTTGTTTTCAAAATATATTGCAGTCAGGACCGGCAGTACCATTAGGCAGCTGCACCTGGGTAAAGGGGGCTTAGTTTGCCTACTACAAGAATGAAGGATGTCCCAGAAGAGAAGAGGCATCCTTTATGATGCTGTTGGTCAGGGGCGGATTGGGAATTTAAAGTGGAATAAATTATGAAAGTGGCCCTATGTGTGCGCGCCTGAAAAAGTGGGTGTGGCCTTGCAACAAGGGGTGTGGCCTCGTGTGAAATGCTATGCCTGCAAGCTTCTCCCCTATTTTCATCATGCTGTGGGCATAGCCACCGCTTCTGGAGCTAAAGAATATGCCCCAGTCACTCTCTCCAGTGAAAAAATACAGCATGTGAATAAGTATTTTCTTACCTATATGATTTCGCTGCATAAAGGAAGATCTGAAGAAATTGATCCTCCCAGGACAGGCAGTGTCTTGAGTCAGTACTCACTATTCATGCAGGACATCACATGGTCAGGAAGCTGCCTGTCAGCGTAGGAAAAAAGCCAATGTCATCAACATGCAGCAGAAGTTCTTTCCAGCACCATCCCCCTGTATCTCGCCAGCACCATCCCCTGTCACTCTCCAATACTATATACCTGGGTCTCTCCAATACATCCCACTGTCCATCGCCTCTTTGCCCACAGGGCCTTCTCCTTTTTGCCCCAGCACATCTCCTCTCCCAAAGTCAACTCTCTCCCCACATCACAGCGTCCTCCCACAGCACAGCAAAACCCTCTCCCCTTACAGCACTCCTCATAGCCCCCTTAAGCACAGCCCCACACAGCACAGCCCTCCTCATCACAGTCTCCCTCATAGCACATCCCTCCACAGCACAGCCCCTCATCACAGCCCTTCACACCACAGCCCCCCTCTGCCAGTGGCGTAACTGGGGCAGGGCGAGCGGGGCACATGCCCTGTGCGCCTTGGGACCGGCGGTGCGGGAGCGCTGCCGGTCATGGTACCGGCCCAGTGAGCGCGGTCAGCACTACACATTTACACAGGACTGGCACTAGGCTTCCCAGCGCCGGTCCTGTGCTGCACAGCCGAGCCCCTTCCCTCCCCATAAGCGCTTGCCCAATAGCGCCAGATGGAGGGTGGCAGGCAGGCTAATGCTGTGTTAATCAGCAGCCAATGAGAGTCAGATAGACTCTTATTGACTGCTGCAGCACCCACTGCAAGAGCCGGGCTTCCTTACGGCTCCTTCAGTGGGTAATGGGAGAGACGTCATGACGTCTCTCCCCTAATGCAGAGCGCGGCAGCCCGGGAGGACTGACGTGCAGACGGTGGCAGGAGCCGGAGCGTGGACCTATACTACTGGCACTAATGGAGGGGACCTATACTAGGAGCACTAATGGAGGGGATCTATACTGGGGGTACTAATGGGGGGGACTAATGCTGTGGGCACCACTGGGGGGGACCACTACTGGGGACACTCCATTGGGGAACACTACTGGGGGCACTGCATAGGGTGGGCTACTACTGGGGGCACTATATAAGGGGCTTATACTGGAGGCACAAGGGACCCTAGACTGGGGGCACTGAATAGGAAGGACCACTACAGGGGGCACTGGATAGGGGGGGACCACTACTGGGGGTCTGCTTAAGGAGGACCACTGCTGGGGGCACTGTATAAGGAGCCCTGCTGGGGGCACTGCATAATGCGGACCACTGCATAAGGGGGATTACTACTGGGGGCACTGTATAAGGGGCACTACTGAGGGCCTGCATAATGGGGACTACTACTGGGGACATTGCATACTGGGGGTACTGTACAAGGGGCACTACTGGGGGCCTGCATAAGAGGGACCACCACTAGGGACATTGCATACTGGGGTACTGCATAAGGGGCACTACTGGGGGCCTGCATAAGAGGGACCACTACTGGGGGCACTGCATAGGGGGGACTGTATAAGGGGCACTACTGAGGTTAAGGTGCATATGGAATGGAAAGGAATGTTCAGAGTGACGAGAAAGGGGTATGTGTGTCATGTTGACATGCCCCATTTTTAAGTGGACACGCCCCTTTTGACCACGCCCATTTTTACACGTGCACGCACATAGGGGGGAGGGTTCCATTTTTACATTTGAACTGGGCTCCAAATACCCTAGTTACACCACTACCCTCATATGACAGCCCCTTCACAGTACTCCTCACAACGGCCCCCCACAACACAGCCCTCCTCATGACAGCCCCCATATGACAACTCCTCACAGCACAATAGCCTGCATAGCACAGACCCTCTGCACATCATAGCCCCTCACAGCATAGGCCCCCTCATCACAGTCCCTTACAGCACAGTTCCCCGCATAGCAAAGCCCCTCACAGCACAGTCCCCCTCGTATGACAGCCCCCTTCACAACACAGTCCTCCTCACCAAATCCCCCTACAAAACAGTCCTCCTCACCATGGCCCTCACAACATAGCCCTCCTCACCACAGTCCCTCACATGACAGCCGTCCTCACCACAGCCCCTCACATCACAGCCCTCCTCACCACAGCCCCCAAAACACAGCCCCTCACAGCACAATTGCCCCATAGCACAGACCCTCTACACAGTACAGCCCCTCACAGCACAGTACCCTGCATAGCACAGCCACTCAGCAGAGCACCTCACATCACAGGGCCCCTCAGCACAGCCTCTCACAATACAGCTCCCTCACCCCACAGGCCCTCACACCCTAGCCCATCATTACAGCCCCCCTTTAGCATTGCCCCTCACAGCACAGCACAGCCCTTCACATCACCTCAGCCTTTCACATCACAGCCTCATCGCACAGCCAATCTCCTGTCTGCCAGCACCTGCTGCCGATTCCTGTATAGCGGGGGACTAGTGAATGCAGCAGGGGACTAGTGGCAGCAGCGGGGGTTTTGCAGCGCTATGCTCACCTTTACTGCTGGACACGGATCTGTTCTGATGCCTCCGAGGTGCACGGAGTCACTTGTGCGCAGCTTCTTCCTTCCTGGACTTGGAGCCACTGCCTCTTCTTGCGATGTAGGCGGGCTGCGCTATTAAGTATGACAGGCAGCCTGTCATGTAAGAAAGCAGTGACTTAGTGGTTAGGGGGCAGGCAGGCCCGCCAAGAGCTGCGGCGGGCACCGGTAATAGGGGGCGTGGCCTAATCACGGGAGGCGTGGCCACAACCCCTTGTCGAGGAAAAAAAAAACACTTGCAGCGCGCTGGGGAGGGGGGGCGCTCTGAGCCCCCTCAGCCCGGCGCAAAGCCAGGGGGGGCGCGATCAGTGTGATTGCTCCCTCGCTCAGCAGCCACGAGCAGTCTCCAACTGCAGCTCAGCACATGCTGTGTGCTGGGCTGCTGTGAGGGGGGGAGCGGCGCTAGGGCCCCTCAGGAAGCCCGGGCCCGGGTAATCTGTACACGCTCCCACCCCTCTCGGCGCCCCTGGGGTCAGGGCCACAGGTGACAAGTGGCCCCACAGACCAATCGGCCCACCAGGAGTCTTCCCGCTGAAGGTAATAGCCAATCCACCCCTGCTGGTGGTGGCAGCAGAGTGGCTACAACAGGCAACACTGACATGTCTTGTGTGCTGTCACTGTGCAGCCAGCTTGGCACCTGTGCCCTGCTGTCTTCTCCTCTTCCTTCCCACGCTGGCAGGCATTGCAATGCTCCACTTCCCTTGAACTGGTCTATGCTGGGAGCTGCAGGATGAGAGGATCTAGCATCCTCCCCCACAGGTCTCCATACAGTCTGCAAGACAAAGGCAGTGGACAGTGCTGCTACTGGAGCTCATCATGCAGAGATTAGCAGTGTCACACCCTGGGTTATCTAGCAATTTGGAACTATACATTTCAAATGCATTCCCAGCTTTTAGTGATATAGTTTTTTTTATAGTGTAGATGACACCACTTGTTAATCAGATATATTTGATATTATGTAACAAGGACATGTCTGTTTTATCATCCTTATTAAGTACTAGAAGTGTTAGAATTAAACATAAGCGGAATTTGGGCCTGATTCAGCAAGGATCGCAAGTGCTAAAACGCACGCAGTCGACCGATTTTTGTGATATGCGCATGCTGATGCTTCGCAGTGCGCGTGCGCAAACTAGCCACTGCAATCGGGAATGAGATCTCAGTGTGTACGCAGACCCATTGCAGAGAGATTTACAGGAAGTCAAGTGGGTGGTGACAGAGGGGTGGTCGAGCGAACGCAGGCGTGTCATTGTGTTTCAACGCTATAACAGGGACAAGCATAATTAAGCCCCTGCAAAGGGAAATGCAGCCAGTCCTCTAGATACTGACAGGACGTTTAGCAGTTTGTGAGTGAGGTCTTAATTGTGCGTGAGGCTCCGATAGTATTCAATGGTACCGATGTTTTTGCAGACTTGCAAGGTATTACGGATGTGAGTAAAGGGAAGTGGGCATCTTTATGTTGTGCTGTGGCGGCGGCATTGTGATTGCAGTCATTTGAATAATTTTGCAGCAGAACTGCGTATACGCTTGCTGTCGCGATAGCATCAGCGATCCTTGCTGAATCAGGCCCTTTGTGACTTTTTTGGCTGCAAGTTGGATTTTCTGTAGTGAAGATGCATGTCTTTTCTCTGTCACAGTTGCTCTGTGGGCCTGATTCAGAAATGGACGTTAATGCGATCACGGACGTGATTTCATATGCAACACAGCACCGGAAATATGCTAATGTCTGCAAAGATCCAGTGGTGCCGAGAGGGGGGGCGGGTACTATTTACCTGGGCCCGGGCTCGCTAGAGGGGTTCGGCGCCACTTTCCCCCTCCCTCCCTCCCTCACTCTTCCCACCTACACAGCAGCCCAGCGCACAGCGTGTGCTGGGCTGCAGTGGGAAACTGCTCGCAGCTGCTGAGCAGCAGCCGCAGCAGTCTCCTAGCCTGCGGGGGGCAGCGATCACACTGATCGCGCCCCCCTCTGGCTTCGCGCAGGGCTGAGGGTCTCACAGCGCCCCCGCTACCCCAGCACGCGCTCTGCAAAAGTGTTTTTTTTTCTTTAGCTCAAGAGGTGTGACCACGACTCCCATGATTAGGCCATGCCCCCTTCACCTGGGCCCGGTTGGGCTCTCTACGCCCCTGCAAAGATCACCCGAGCATAACGACGCCCACTGCTGCCTTCTTCACTGCATGCAACGACGCATACATATGTAAATATTGGTAACATTGACGGACATCGGTAGCCATCTTATCTTTGCGGCAGGTTTGACCTGCCGCAGCCTAGGGAGCTCTTCTGACACACAGAGCTGCATATGCAATTGCAGTGGCTAATTTATGCACGCCATGTAACAGCGTTTGAACGGACAGACCCGACTGACCACTCCCCAATCTCACAGAGGATGAGATCCTCTGTGCATCCGTAATCGCAATGCGATTGCAGCACACACGTGCGCAATGGCGAACAATCACTCAATCTGCATGAAAATGGCATTAGTGTCCATCTTTGAATCAGGCCCTGTGTACAACTACAGTGCTAGAATGGACATGTATGTGCATGTGAAGGCTCAGGCGGAGCATGTCGGGGGGAGCATGGGCGGTATTGTGTAGTACTGCAATCAGCGGCCCCGGTTACAGTAAAATATATTGGAACATTCCCCCACATTTGACTAATCCTTTATCCACACTTAAATATTCTCTTTCTTTGGAAAAATTTAATATGTGTTAAAAACGTCAAACAACAAAGGAACAATACAGATGCACCCCTGTCGTAATTGCACTCACTTCAAATACATTTCAACAGCATGCTTCCCTTTAATTCAGGTGACACAAGGGGCTAAGGGCCTGAATCAGACCCGTTCGCTAGGATGCGTTCACACATAGCCTGCCGATGTTTGCAATCTGCGCATTCGTATAAGACACATTGCGCGTAGCGAACTAGTCCATGTGATCGCGAAGCGCTCGCACCCTGTACACAGATGCTCCGCTAGAATGAGTGACAGGACGAGCCGTCTGTGGGTGGTGACGGGGTGGTCAATGTAAATAGGGGTGTGGTGGTGCGAACACAGGCGTGTCTGTGCTTCTGAACGCCGTTTCAGGGGGGTGCATAATTAAGACGCATCGTCAGCATACACGTCACATGGCTGAATTACACACAGCAGCACTCAAAGTGCTTGCGGTACGGTATGGTCAGCCACAAGTGCTGCGTATGGGCTCGATGTTACTCGATGTTACCGATTGTTAAATACACTTCCTGGACATGACGGGCAAAATTTACTAAGCGGCGGTTTGATGGCGGTTTCTATTCTATTCTAAACCCGGCGGTTTGGTGGCGGTTTCTAGTCTATTCTAAACCCTGGGGGTTTGGTGGCGGTTTTGCAGCGGTTTCTAAATGACAGCTCTGTTCTATTATATTCTAAAATGTGTTTTGATGACAGTTTTGCAGAGGTTTGGCCTTAGTAAATCTGCAGATAGCAAAACCGCCGCCAAACCACAGTCAAAACACATTTTAGTATAGAATAGAACAGGGCTGTTATTTAGAAACCACTGCAAAACCGCCACCAAACCGCCGGGGTTTAGAATAGAATAGAAACCGCAGACAAACCGCCGCTTAGTAAATTTTGCCCAACGTATATTACTAAGGGAAAGTGGGCGTCTTGTGAAAGGCTGGTGGGCGTCTAAATACATACAGCGAACGCACGGCAAGACATAGTGGGCGTGCTAATGTCTTGCTTGCAAACGCAGGATTTGCATATTTCGGCTGCTGACGGCTGTGTGTGAACACATCCTAGCGAACAGGTCTGAATCAGGCCCTAGATTCACTAAGCAGCATGCAGGGGCGTATTTAAAATGGGTGCACACCACACCCATATTTTTTAATACTTACCCGTCCGAAGTCCCACGTTGACTGTAGCGCTGTGCAAAAACATGGAAAATGGCCATTGCGGCCATATTCCAGGTGGTTTGCGCATGCGCAGTAGGAAAATCTCTGGTAGACTCTGGGTATAGACTAGTGCCCAGAGTTTACTGCTGCTGTGACGTGGCCGGTCTCAACCTATTCAAGACCAGGTAGATCATATAAATATAATCTACAGAAAAAGGTAAATGCAATCATTTGGGCACTAATAATGCAATATAAAATTAATATATATTAGGGGTGTGCACCGGCCACTTTTCGTGTTTTGTGTTTTGGTTTTGGATCTGGATCTTTCTTCGTGTTTTGGATCTGGATTGGTTTTGCCAAAACCACCCTTCCGTGTTTTGGGTTCTGGGTTTTGTGTTTTGGATCTGTATTTTTTTTTAAAAAAGCATAAAAACAGCTAAAATCACAGAATTTGTAGGTTTTTCTGCTCCTATGCTATTATTAACCTCAAAAACCTTAATTTCCACTCATTTCCAGTCTATTCTGAACACCTCACACCTCACAATAGTGTTTTTATGTCCAAAACGTTGCACCGAGGTAGCTGGATGACTATGCTAAGCGACACGAGTGGGCGGCACAAACACGTGACCCATCTAGGCGTGAAACTGCAGTGGCAGACAGGATGGCAGTTTGAAAAACTAGGCCCCAAACTGTACATAATGCAAAGAAAAAAAAGAGGTGCAAGATGGAATTGTCCTTGGGCCCTCCCACCCACCCTT
Source organism: Taudactylus pleione (assembly GCA_031769625.1). NCBI lineage: Eukaryota > Metazoa > Chordata > Amphibia > Anura > Myobatrachidae > Taudactylus > Taudactylus pleione. Next base: position 25,901,900 of record JAUIMM010000006.1, read on the forward strand.
ATGTTGTATAAACAGGACATGCACACTTTAACAAACCAATCATTTCAGCGCCAGGGTCTGCCACACAACTGTGGCTGAAATGATTGGTTCGTTTGGGCCCCCACAAAACAAGCTGGCAATTAATGTGTCCCTGCACAAACTGGCTCTATGGAGGCAAGATGTCATCCTCATCCTCCTCATCCACCGATTCCTCACCCTCTTCAGTGTGTACATCCTCATCCTCACAAAGTATTAACTCGTCCCCACTTGAATCCACCACCACAGGTCCCTCTGTACCTTCTGGAGGCTGGTCTCCCTGGAAGAGCTGATAATTCATTTTGATGAACATCATCTTCTCCACATTCTGTGGAAGCAACCTCCTACGCCTTTCGCTGACAAGGTTCCCGGCTGCACTAAACACTCTTTCGGAGTACACACTGGAGGGGGGGCAACTCAGGTAAAATAGAGCCAGTTTGTACAGGGGCCTCCAAATTGCCTCTTTTTCCTGCCAGTACAGGTATGGACTGTCTGCCATGCCTACTTGGATGCTGTCACCGATGTAATCCTCCACCATTCTGTCAATGGTGACAGTATCATATGCAGTGACAGTAGACATGTCAGAAATTGTTGCCAGGTCCTTCAGTCCGGACCAGATGTCCAAACTTGGTCCTGCCTGCCCTGCATCACCGCCAGCGGGTTGCTTAGGATACCTAAGTTTTTTCCTGGCAGCCCCAGTTGCAGGAGAAAATGAAGAAGGAGCCGTTGACGTGTCACGTTCCGCTTCAGCTGACAGTGTGTTCACCAGCAGGTCTTTGCACCTCTGCAGGCTTGTGTCGGCCGGAAAGAGAGACACCACATAGGCTTTAAACCTAGGATCGAGCACGGTGGCCAAAACGTAGTGGTCTGATTTCAACAGATTGACCACCCTGGAATCCTGGCAAAGCGAATGAAGGGCTTCATCCACAAGTCCCACATGCCGAGCGGAATCGCTCCGTCTTAGCTCCTCCTTCACTTTCTCCAGCTGCTTCTGCAAAAGCCTGATGAGGGGAATGACCTGACTCAAGCTGGCAGTGTCTGAACTGACTTCACGTGTGGCAAGTTCGAAGGGCTGGAGAACCTTGCACAACACGGAAATCATTCTCCACTGTGCTTGAGTCAGGTGCATACCCCCTCCTTTGCCTATGTCATAGGTGGATGTATAGGCTTGTATGGCCTTTTGCTGCTCCTCCATCCTCTGAAGCATATAGAGGGTTGAGTTCCACCGCGTCACAACCTCTTGCTTCAGGTGATGGCGGGGCAGGTTCAAGAGTGTTTGCTGGCGCTCCAGTCTTCGGCACGCAGTCGCTGAATGGCGAAAGTGGCCAGAAATTTTTCGGGCCACCCAAAGCGTCTCCTGCACGCCCCTGTCGCTTTTCAGAAAATTCTGCACCACCAAGTTTATTGTGTGAGCAAAACATGGGACGTGCTGGAATTTGCCCAGATGTAATGCCCGCACAATATTGGTGGCGTTGTCAGATATCACAAATCCCCAGGAGAGTCTAAGTGGGGTAAGCCACTGGGCGATGATTTCCCTCAGTTTCTCTAAGAGGTTGTCGGCGGTGTGCCTCTTACTGAAACCGGTGATACACAGCGTAGCCTGCCTTGTAACGAGCTGGCATTTCTGAGATGCTGCTACTGGTGACGCTGCTGCTGTTGCTGCGTAAGGTGATACATCTACCCAGTGGGCTGTCACAGTCATATAGTCCTTAGTCTGCCCTGTTCCACTTGTCCACATGTCCGTGGTTAAGTGGACATTGTGTACAACGGCATTTTTCAGGACACTGAGGACACTTTTTCTGACGTTTCTGTACAGTCTCGGTATCGCCTGCCTAGTGAAGTGGAATCTAGACGGGATTTGGAACCGGGGACACACTACCTCCATCAATTGTCTAAATCCCACTGCACTAATGGCGGATACCGGATGCACGTCTAACACCAACATAGCAGTCAAGGCCTCAGTTATACGTTTTGCTTCAGGATGACTGCTGTCGTACTTCATCCTCCTCGCTAAGGACTGTTGGAGGGTCAATTGTTTAGTAAAAGTAGTGGTGTTCCTACTTCCTCTCTGGGATGATGAACGACTCCCAGCAGCAGCAACAGCAGCAGCGGCAGCAGTAGGCGTAGCAATGCAGGATCCTCCGGAGGAATCCCGGATAGGAGAGTCAGTCATGCCAGTGACATGGCCTGCAGGACTACTTCCGATCCTAACTAAGGAGGAAATTGACGAGGAGGGAGTTGACGGTGTGGTTTGCAGGCGCTTGGATACAACAGGACAACGGGATTTAGGTGTCCCTGGACTGCTTACGGTCTTAGCCAAAGTTTCTGAACTTGACAGTAACTTTTTATGAACGCGCTGCAGGTGCCGTATAAGGGAGGATGTTCCTAGGTGGTTGACGTCCCTACCCCTACTTATTTCACCTTTACATATGGTACATATGGCAAGACAGTTGTTGTCCGGATTTGGATAGAAATATTGCCAGACCAAAGAGGTGGAATGTTTGGTCTTCTGCCCAGGCATGACCGTGATGGGCTTTTTCATCCCACGGACAACAACTGTCTCCCCCGGAGCCTGATTTAAACAAACCACATCACCATCAGAATCCTCCTCGCCAACTTCCTCCTCAGCGCCAGCTACACCAGTATCCTCATCCTGTTGTACTTCAACAGTGACATCTTCAATTTGCATATCAGCAAGTGGACTGTGGGTGCTCCTTTCAGCACTTGCAGGGGGCGTGCAAATGGTGGAAAGAGCCACCTCTTCCCGTCCAGTGCTGGGAAGGTCAGGCATCGCAACCACCACCACACTTGGACTCTCCTTGGGGATTTGTGATATCTTCTTAGAAAGCACAGTTCTTCGCTGTGCTTTTGCCAGCTTAACTCTTTTGATTTTTTTAGTGGGAGGAGGGCTTCCATCGTCATGTGAAGCTGAACCACTAGTCATGAACATACCAGGGATCGACCTTAGCCGTTCCTTGCCACTCCGTGTCGTAAATGGCATATTGGCAAGTTTACGTTTCTCTTCAGCTGATTTAAATGTCTTTTTCAAGGTCATTTTCCTGAACTTTGCCATTTGGGATTGTATGTGCCCTCTACTATGACATTGGGCATCGGCCTTGGCAGACGACGTTGATGGCATGTTATCGTCTATGTCATGACTAGTGGCAGCAGCTTCAGCACTAGGAGGAAGTGGTTCTTGATCTTTCTCTATTTTATTTTTATCGGAGAAAGTTTGGTCCTCCATTTATGTTATATCGATTTGATATATACGTGCGGCTAAACACAGAAAATAATTTTTTTTTGGGTTTGGACTGGAGTGTACTTTGTGGGTTACAGCACCCTTTAACGGTCAAGCCAGCCGGCCCTTTACTTATGACACAGGCGCACGCTTGGCACTACTTTGTTGATGCACGTGCGGCTACTGCGCACACAATTCACAAACACAGAAAATAATTTTTTTTTGGTTTGGACTGGAGTGTACTTTCAGGGGTTACAGCACCCTTTAACGGTCAAGCCAGCCGGCCCTTTACTTATGACACAGGCGCACGCTTGGCACTACTTTGTTGATGCACGTGCGGCTACTGCGCACACAATTCACAAACACAGAAAATAATTTTTTTTTTGGTTTGGACTGGAGTGTACTTTGGGGGTTACAGCACCCTTTAACGGTCAAGCCAGCCGGCCCTTTACTTATGACACAGGCGCACGCTTGGCACTACTTTGTTGATGCACGTGCGGCTACTGCGCACACAATTCACAAACACAGAAAATAATTTTTTTTTTGGTTTGGACTGGAGTGTACTTTCGGGGGTTACAGCACCCTTAACGGTCAAGCCAGCCGGCCCTTTACTTATGACACAGGCGCACGCTTGGCACTACTTTGTTGATGCACGTGCGGCTACTGCGCACACAATTCACAAACACAGAAAATAATTTTTTTTTGGTTTGGACTGGAGTGTACTTTCGGGGGTTACAGCACCCTTTAACGGTCAAGCCAGCCGGCCCTTTACTTATGACACAGGCGCACGCTTGGCACTACTTTGTTGATGCACGTGCGGCTACTGCGCACACAATTCACAAACACAGAAAATAATTTTTTTTTTGGTTTGGACTGGAGTGTACTTTCGGGGGTTACAGCACCCTTAACGGTCAAGCCAGCCGGCCCTTTACTTATGACACAGGCGCACGCTTAGCACTACTTTGTTGATGCACGTGCGGCTACTGCGCACACAATTCACAAACACAGAAAATAATTTTTTTTTGGTTTGGACTGGAGTGTACTTTCGGGGGTTACAGCACCCTTTAACGGTCAAGCCAGCCGGCCCTTTACTTATGACACAGGCGCACGCTTGGCACTACTTTGTTGATGCACGTGCGGCTACTGCGCACACAATTCACAAACACAGAAAATAATTTTTTTTTTGGTTTGGACTGGAGTGTACTTTGGGGGTTACAGCACCCTTTAACGGTCAAGCCAGCCGGCCCTTTACTTATGACACAGGCGCACGCTTGGCACTACTTTGTTGATGCACGTGCGGCTACTGCGCACACAATTCACAAACACAGAAAATAATTTTTTTTTTGGTTTGGACTGGAGTGTACTTTCGGGGGTTACAGCACCCTTAACGGTCAAGCCAGCCGGCCCTTTACTTATGACACAGGTGCACGCTTGGCACTACTTTGTTGATGCACGTGCGGCTACTGCGCACACAATTCACAAACACAGAAAATAATTTTTTTTTTGGTTTGGACTGGAGTGTACTTTCGGGGGATACAGCACCCTTAACGGTCAAGCCAGCCGGCCCTTTACTTATGACACAGGCGCACGCTTGGCACTACTTTGTTGATGCACGTGCGGCTACTGCGCACACAATTCACAAACACAGAAAATAATTTTTTTTTGGTTTGGACTGGAGTGTACTTTCGGGGGTTACAGCACCCTTAACGGTCAAGCCAGCCGGCCCTTTACTTATGACACAGGCGCACGCTTGGCACTACTTTGTTGATGCACGTGCGGCTACTGCGCACACAATTCACAAACACAGAAAATAATTTTTTTTTTGGTTTGGACTGGAGTGTACTTTCGGGGGTTACAGCACCCTTAACGGTCAAGCCAGCCGGCCCTTTACTTATGACACAGGTGCACGCTTGGCACTACTTTGTTGATGCACGTGCGGCTACTGCGCACACAATTCACAAACACAGAAAATAATTTTTTTTTTGGTTTGGACTGGAGTGTACTTTCGGGGGTTACAGCACCCTTAACGGTCAAGCCAGTCGGCCCTTTACTTATGACACAGGCGCACACTTGGCACTACTTTGTTGATGCACGTGCGGCTACTGCGCACACAATTCACAAACACAGAAAATAATTTTTTTTTTGGTTTGGACTGGAGTGTACTTTCGGGGGTTACAGCACCCTTAACGGTCAAGCCAGCCGGCCCTTTACTTATGACACAGGCGCACGCTTGGCACTACTTTGTTGATGCACGTGCGGCTACTGCGCACACAATTCACAAACACAGAAAATAATTTTTTTTTGGTTTGGACTGGAGTGTACTTTCGGGGGTTACAGCACCCTTTAACGGTCAAGCCAGCCGGCCCTTTACTTATGACACAGGCGCACGCTTGGCACTACTTTGTTGATGCACGTGCGGCTACTGCGCACACAATTCACAAACACAGAAAATATATTATTTTTTTAGCACTTGGGGGGAGCACCCCTGATGGACAGAGCACCCCCTGGACAACACTACAGCACTCCTTTAGGACTGGGACACTGCACAGGACTTTGGAGTGGACACAGCCCCTATGGAGAACTGACTGCACAACACAGTCCAGCCAGCCCCTATGGACTTTGAAGTAGTGGACACAGCCCCTATTAACAACAGCAGCACAGCACAACACAGCCAGCCCCTATGGACTTTGAAGTAGTGGACAACAGCAGCACTACACTACACTACACTACACTACACAGCCCTAACTCCCACCCTCCCTCTTCACTGTCCACAGCCGAGTGAGAAAATGGCGCCGACGCGGGTACCTTATATAGGATCCAAAACCCGCGAGACTCGGAAGGCGGGATGATGACGTTTTGCCTCGATTTCAGATCCGAGTCAGGCGGGAAAAGTCGAGCCTGACTCGGATCGGACTCGGATCGGGGGGGCTCGGGGGGTTCGGATTTCAGAAATCCGAACCCGCTCACCCCTAATATATATGTTAGATATACTGATGAACTCATTAACCATTCAAGCAGCTCCTATTCTGTAATCACTAAAGCAAATATAACAAACATATAGTATATAGCAATATACTTATAAAGAGTGCTATAACAATAAATAATGTAATACAATATATTATATATTTAATGGAACATATTTATTTATTTATTAACAGTTTCTTTTATAGCGGAGCAAATTCCACTGCGCTATACAATTTGAATCAACATTAACATTTTACTGGGTTGTAAAAGACATACATACATATATACATACGTAAAAGACATACATAAGGGTAAAAGGGCCCTACTCGCAAGCTTACAATCTATAGGGAAAACATATATGCAACAATATTCAAATGATAATCAATGATTAAAAATGACACAGATAATGCCCGGCAAATATTTTTGCACTGGGCAAAATAAAAAGATAGTCCGCAGTATGGAATCTGCTCATAAACTGATTTCAACTAAACGTCAAATGACACAGGGAAAAAGTATTGAACACATGAAGAAAGGGAGGTGCAAAAAGGCATGGAAAGCCAAGACACCAGCTGAAATCATCAGAAAGCAATCTAATATTTATATAAACAACTGGCTTCAATCCATGACACTGCAGTGCCTTTGGTATGTGACCAAACTATTTAAATAAAAAAAATCATACAAACTCGGCACTCACCTGCTTATATTCCAAACTGTAGTATGTTTAAATTCAGGGAATGCTGGTTCCAAAATATTGCAATAATTTGTCAAGCTGAACAACCACGTCCTCGTCTCCCCTTCTTGTCAGTCTCTACACTGACAAAATATGAGCATTGCTCTGCCTAATTTTGCTTCATCTATTACATACAGTCAGGTGCATAAATATTGGGACATTGACAGAATTTTCATATTTTGGCCTCTATTCACCACCACAATGGCTTTGAAATGAAACAAACAAGATGTTCTTTAACTGCAGACTTTCAGATTTAATTTGAGGGTGATTACATCCAAATCAGGTGAATGGTATAGGAATTACAACGGTTTCTATATGTGCCTCCCACTTTTTAAGGGGCCAAAAGTAATGGGACTATCAACTCAAAAGCTATTTCATGGACAGGTGTGGGCTATTCCCTCGTTATTTCATTATCAATTAAGCAGGTAAAAGATCTGGAGTTGATTCTAGGTGTGACATTTGCATTTGGAATCAGTTGCTGTCGACTCTCAATATGAGATCCAAAGAGCTGTCACTATCAGTGAAGCAAGCCATCATTAGGCTGAAAAGTCAAAACAAACCCATCAGAGAGATAGCAAAAGCATGAGGTGTGGCCAAATCAACTGTTTGGAACATTCTTAAAAAGAAAGAATGCACCGGAGAGCTCAACAACACCAACGGACCCGGAAAACCGCGGAAAACAACTGTGGTGGATGACAGAAGAATTAATTCCCTGGTGAAGAAAAACCCCTTCACAACAGTTGGCCAAATCAAGAACACTCTCCAGGAGGTAGGTGTATATGTGTCAAAGTCAACAATCAAGAGAAGACTTCACAAGAGTGAATATAGAGGGTTCACCACAAGATGTAAACCATTGGTGAGCCTCAAAAACAGGAAGACCAGATTAGAGGTTGCCAAACAACATCTAAAAAAGCCATTACAGTTCTGGAACAACATCCTATGGACAGATGAGACAAAGATCAACTTGTACCAGAGTGATGGGAAGAGAAGAGTATGGAGAAAGAAAGGAACTGCTCATGATCCAAAACATACCACCTCATCAGTGAAGCATGGTTGTGGTAGTGTCATGGCGTGGGCATGTATGGCTGCCAATGGAACTGGTTCCCTTGTATTTATTGATGATGTGACTGCTGACAAAAGCAGCAGAATGAATTCTAAAGTGTTTTGGGCAATATTATATGCTCATATTCAGTGAAATGCTTCAGAACTCATTGGATGGCGCTTCATAGTGCAGATGGACAATGACCCAAAGCATAATGCAAAAGCAACCAAAGAGATTTTTAAGGCTAAAAAGTGGAATGTTATGCAATGGCCAAGTCAATCCACTGACTTGAATGCGATTGAGCATGCATTTCACTTGATGAAGACAAAACTGAAGGGAAAATGCCCCAAGAACAAGCAGGAACTGAAGACATTTGCAGTAGAGGCCTGGCAGGGCATCACCAGGGATGAAACCCAGCGTCTGGTGATGTCTATGCATTCCATACTTCAGGCTGTAATTGCCTGCAAAGGATTTGCAACAAAGTATTAAAAAGTGAAAGTTAGATTTAGGATTGTTTAGTTTGTCCCATTACTTTTGGCCCCTTAAAAAGTGGGAGGCACATATAGAAACCGTTGTAATTCCTACACCGTTCACCTGATTTGGATGTAATTACCCTCAAATTAAATCTGAAAGTCTGCAGTTAGAGCACATCTTGTTTGTTTCATTTCAAAGCCATTGTGCTGGTGGATAGAGGCCAAAATATGAAAATTCTGTCAATGCCCCAATATTTATGCACCTGACTGTATATTTTAAATACAAATAAATATATATATATATATATATATATATTAACATTTAAATTGTGATTATTATTTAGATTGCATTTGGAAAGATTTTGGTATGGCCTATTTCCCACGAAAGATGATGGATTGTACCTACTTTGTGCTGAGTTTGCCGTATCTTCTAAGGTTCCAGACCATGCTTAATACATGCAAACCCAGCATAAGGCATGAGCAGGGTGCTTAATAAAAGCATAATACTGTATGTGTCCTTCCCAAAATACTCCCTATCTCTTCCCAGAAGCACAGCACGATCTGGCCAAAACTTGTTGATTTCTTACAGAATGGAAGTGGAATGTATCAGTCCAGTTGGCCACCAACAGAGGGCCTTATTTAGAGGTGGATGCAGATACAGCTGTGACTGCATCTTCTGCCGAAGCAGCGACTACATCTTTATGCAAATGCTGCTGCTGATGGTCTTACTACTGAGACACTGGCTGCAGCACTAATACATTGCTGTGCCTATTTAGGAAAACCATCAGTTGCACCATCGAAAATTGCACCATCCCTATGTAAGTGTAGATTCTCAGTATGAACATCGCCCTCTGTGACGGTGCAACAGTGTCTTTAGATGCAGTCAATGACCACAAGCCACCTGGGTCTGGCTAAGCAACAGAAACGCCCACTGAGAAGGCATCTCTAGGTGTGCAATTTTAAATTACATCTGTGATTGGTAACTAATGGGACGCATGCGCAGTGCAACTCGAATGCACAGACCGAAAACATCGGCCACTAGCGCCGGACATCGCTACTGCCTCCACCTCTGAATCAGGCCCAGAACAGCAATATTTTGCCAGGCCCATCCTCCATTCACACAATTCATTCCTAAAAATCCAGTAGAATCCAGGTGTAGTTCTCCAGTGGCTTTTAGGATCTGAAAAAAAAGAATGTTACGTTCTGAAAAAAGGGCTGCAGTATCCTTCCAGACCCATACTTAATTATCACAATCCTATCCTGAGACTCAGGACACGCTGGGACACAATGTAACTAGGAAGATATCCATGTCCTTCTACTGAGTACATTCCATGTGGTCCATAACATTCCATGGCAATTTCTTCCAATGTGAATATTTTACTGACAAATGTATAAACATTTGTAACATGTACAACTATTTATAGGTAAGAGTATATTAATAAGTTGCTCATTTTATATGTAGTTTGTGTAAATTGATGATTTGTTTTCAAATTTGTAACAAACATATATAATCCATTAATGCCATATAAACATTTTAGTATTGTAAGAAGATTGAAACATTTAGCACAATGCTTTTTGTAGTTAGCCACATTTAGGGCCAAATGTACTAATCCATAATTTTCAGTTTTGCCTTTAAACTAATTTCTGCTTTAAATCTAATGACTCTCTTGCCCTAATTGAGCCGACTCCCCAAATCACCCTTAGTATAGAATAAAGGTGTAGATTATGGATAACAATGAACTGGTAAATATATAACTAAGACATATACATTTTGTTTCTAGGGACAAGATCTGTCCCCTCACCTAGTCTACAAGCCTGGCCATCTTCTCTTGCTGACTGCACCTCCATTAAACTGAATGTTGCTCTGTAAATCACTCTAAAGATGCCCACACACCAGGCGTTCGGGTCACGATTCGATATCGTGTCCGATTTCTCCCCCTGCAGTCGTGGGCACGATTTGGTGTTAAAAGCTATCCAAATTTACCCACGATCTATCGTGCCTCCTATACTATTCCAGTGCATCATGACTGAGATTTTCAGATCTTGCCTGTAGCAGACAAGATCTAAAGATGAAATGTACGACCAGCGGGTACACGCATCAGCATCGTAATCGTAAGTAGAGACTCATGATTAGGACATATTTTATACGATCTGTCGTCCCAATGCGTCAGAATCGGGCTGATCGTGTAAAATATTGCCTAGTGTGTGGGCACCTTACCAAGAATGGAACATCAGAGATCCCTTCCCCTCTGTGCAGTGTTAATCTTGGTGATGAAAAGAAATACAGTTGAAAGATAGCACTCCCTATGTGACCTCTAAGTGTAGGAATGCTGCAGCCAATAAAGAAGAGTGTGCAGGAACTTCAAAGATTAAATAAATACTGTATTTATTTATTCTTGGTGACCTACAGCTATTCTTCTCTGAGTACAGTGCTCATATGAGATGGCAGATAGGAGCAGTACAGGTGCAAAGAAACTATACCCATCAGCCATAACATTAAAACCACACCTAATATTGTGTAGGTCCTCAACGTGTTGCCAAAACAGATCTGGCCAGTTGAGGCATGGACTCCACAAAATCTCTGAAGATGTCCTTTGGTATCTGGCACCAAAATGTTATCAGCAAATGCTTTAAGTCCTGTAAATTGCGAGGTGGTGCCTCCATTACTCAGATTTTGGCTGCCAAGTCAACATCTTGAACTTTTTATCATGTTCCTCAACCAAATGTTCAAATAACACTTTAAAAAGATAAAAACAAGGGCCCTCATTCAGAGCCGCTCGCTAGCGGCCGTACGCTCGTTCCGAGCAATGTTCGCACATCTGCGCATGCGTACCGTTTTTAGTACGCATGCGCGAACCAGTCAGTGCGGCTGAAAATCGTTTGTACGCTATATAGCGAGTGCCTGCTATTTTGAGTGACAGAATGAGGCGTATGTGGGTGGTAACAGGGGAAGGTGTTTGAAAACGGGGGAGTGGAATTCGAACGCAGGCGTGCTTAAAGGTCAAAACGGGCGTTTTAAGGGAGTGCATAATTAATACAGCAGCGTCATTGACCACGTCACTTGTTTTTTTTTAACTCAGAACTGCTCGCAAAATAGCGGTTGAAAAAACCAACCACAAGAATAGCGAGCAGTTCATACGCTGTACGATGTACTCGATTAATCTAATAAATAGCGGACATGACGTATGGTGCGAGCGGCCAGGGGGCGTTTTTATCAAATAAACGAGCGTATGTTTTGCTCGCTCGTTCAGACTTAGAGGTGTGAACAGACTGCATTTTGCGAACGGATCATTTGAATAGCCACCCCTTGTTTTTGAACGAACGACCGCAAATAGCGAACGGCTCTGAATCAGGCCCAAGGTTCCAAAGCAATATATCATCAGGTGCTTATCTTAATAGTTCATTGAGGCAAGAGGCAGCTTCCCCTATGAACATTTTAAAACAGTATTGTTTTTCCTGTGCCTATTTTACTATATACTGTTTATTTTACTTTTTTATTAAATCCTCCTATTGCATTATATGTTTTACCCTATATCTATCTCATGTGCATAAGGGACATATACTATATGTATTATTTACAAACTTTGCACTTTATCATATGCACTATTTGCACAGGGGATCAGTTAGACCTGGGGGTCACTGGTAGAGCTCTTCAGAGCACATGGAAGCTCATTATTTAATTTGTGTTTATTCTGTCATATTATATATTGTTTGTTTTGATTAAAAAGATACTTTTACCACGTCACATTGACACTGCATTTTTATGGTACTATTTTTGCACAGCACTTTATTGCATATTTAAATCTTAAAATGCCACAGTACTAGTACGCCAGTCGCTAAGACCTTATATACTTACGCATATATATATATATATATACCTCATATATATGTTTTAAACACACCGGTCGCTATATAAATTTCACAATTTGCACATATACATATATATACTCTTGGATACCTGGTATGAATGTCGGTGTGCCTTCCTTAAATACAATACAGCAAGCAGATGTCCATGGCAAAGGACCAGGCGGCACTCACACGGACTTGGTGAAAGAAAAAAAATAGGAAATAAATTAACGTTTTTTGATTTCACCAATCCGTGTGAGTGCCGCCTGGTACTTTGCCATGGACACCTGATTGCTATATATATATATATATATATATATATATAAATTTAGACTACAACATCTCACTGTCTTTGAGCCTGTTTCATTATGGATCGCAACTGTGATTACGCACGCTGAAGGCCGATTGTTGCGTACTGTGCATGCATCGCAGTGTGCATGCGCCAAGGCATCACTACGATCGCAGACATCACGCAGACACATTGCAGAATGGTTGACAGGAAGTGACCACTTGGGGATGGTGATGGGAGGTGGGTCGGTGAAACGCAGGGGCGTGCATAAATTATCCACTGCGTTGGCATACTCAGCTTGAGCTCTCATTGTGTACCAAAAGGTTAGCAATTTCTGAGTAAGGTCTGACCTTGTGCAAGTGTGCATGAGGCTCCGATGTTACTTGTTACCGATGGTTTCGCAGACTTGCAAGGTATTACGGATGTGTGTATGGGGAAGTGGGCGTCCTTATGTTGTGCTACTATGGCATAGTGATTTCAGACATTAGCATATTTTCGCAGTGTGACTGCATGCGTAATCGCAGCGGTGATCGCACTTGCGATCCATAATGAATAAGGCATTTATGTATTGTATTTACGAATAATTCAACAGAACAGGTTCTGGTGTAAATTTAGGATTTTTCTTTTTACTTTCTTAAGCTCACATGCCCGCACATGTTGGACACGCCCCAATTCAGTACAGGTGAGGAGGGCACCAAAACATACCCTTGCTCCGGGCACCAGGGCTTATAGCTACACCTCTAGGTCCTCTTAATGTAAGGAACTGATGAGGTTATGAGTGTAAGCGTATGTTTAGCATAAGGTCATGTTTGTTTCAGGGTTCATTATCCTATGATAAATGTAGAATAACATAACATTTAAAACTGACACATTACCAAGCTACAATTCAATAAGTCTCCTTCAACTAAACAGCGTTAGTTTTAGATTTTAAAGTACAAACTTTTAGATTGAGATTATTTTATATATTCTTTGATACTTTAGCACCCTCTTTGCTAACATATCTTTAACTTTATTATTTCCATCACTGTGGTCAGCATACATGTAATTTAGTGTTTTTCTGCCTAGTGGAAACAGTTGGAGATTTAGAAGGAATGGAAAATATATGATGAAAAGCAAAATGGAAACATTTTATGCCTTTCATGTAAAAGGGGAATTTTATATTATTTGGTTTTGCAACATTCCTATTACTCCATCCTGAGAACATTTGTGGATAGTGTTAAAATCATTTAGGGTTCACTATATAAACTGCAGCTGAGCTACAGTCTTATTAAATTATATTTTCTTAGGTTTATAGAATGTTATAGCATTAGTTATATTGGCTCCTATAGCCTACTACTAACAGGTAAGTCTGGGCAGTGTTTTTTCTAAGTATATCATGTTGTGGATATATAGCACCAAACACATTTGCTATTGTTTTTTACAGGGGTATATCTAGCGGTCTGAGCACCCCTGGCAAAGTGATGGACTGGCGCCCTCCTTCCTCAATATTTTCTGAATAATTACAGTTTATCTCCATAGCCATCCCCCTGAGGGGCAAGAGAGAGATAGACTAAGGGACAGGAGAGTGAGCTACTGAGGGGCATTAGAGAGAGAGAGAGACTGAGGGGCAGGAGAGAGAGAGAGAGAGAGAGACTGAGGGGCAGGAGAGAGAGAGACTGAGGGGCAGGAGAGAGAGAGAGAGAGAGAGAGAGAGAGAGACTGAGGGGCAGGAGAGAGAGAGAGAGAGAGAGACTGAGGGGCAGGAGAGAGAGAGACTGAGGGGCAGGAGAGTAAGATGCTGAGGGACAGAAGAGTAAGATGCTGAGGGGCAAGAGAGTAAGATTCTGAGGGGCAGGAGAGAGAGAGAGACTGAGGGACAAGAGAGAAAGAGACCGGAAGGCAGGAGAGTGACGCTGAGGGGCAGGAGAGAGAGAGAGAGACTGAGTGGTAAGAAAGAGATACTGAGGGGCAGGAGAGAGAGACTGAGGGGACAGACACAGGAAAACACGAAGGATAGATAGTAGGAAACAACATTCATTCAATGCCAGTAATAAATGTTATAAATAAGCCTTCAATATTCTGAAAGTTATTGATGTGTGTCCCCACCAGGAAGAGGTTCTGCAGCAGCTGACCCCCACCCACCAGAAGCGGTTCTGCAGCAGCTGAGAGTCCCCCCCCCCTGGGTTATACCTTTCAGTCATGCAAGGTCAGTTGCTCAGTGCCGTCGATGGATGCAGGATCCCGGGGAAGCATCCTTGCTCCTGGCTAGTCGAGCTGTGCAGCAGCCGGGCCGCCATGCTGCGGGTGTGCGGCGTGATGAGGAGCCCCATGGAGATCGATGCCTGCCGTGCAGCAGCCGGGGTGCCATACTGCGGGCGTGCGGCGTGATGTGGAGCCCGCAGAGGTCGCAGCCTGCCGTGCAGCAGCCAGGGTGCCATAATGCGGGTGTGCAGCGTGATGGTGGCCCACGGAGGTCGCAGAATCTCACCTGCAGGAGAGCGTGACCATGGAGACCAGCAGTAGTGAATGGCCCAGCCAATACCACAGCGTCTGCATGATCCCAACCCGCCAGGCAGCAGCCAATGGCAGCATGGCACAGAGGGGGAGGAGGAGACAACACCAATGAAGGCAGCTCAGGCCAGGTCACCAGACACTAATCTATCCCTTGGCCATGTGTGGCACTGCCGGACGGCGCCCCCCCTTGGCCGGCGCCCCTGGCAAGTGCCATCCTGGCCAGTGGGTAGATACGCCCCTGGTTTTTTACATGGTCGCATAAATAGTGCTGCAATGTCTTTTTGCTTTGCAGAGCCACTTAATAATAGAAAGAAAGAGGAATATATCCCATATTTCTAACGTAAACAACCACATCAAAATATACACTTGATGAAAGTTATTATCTCCAAATCAGTATAAAACTAGAGACTCTTGTACAGTATAAGGGGTCATTTGTAACTGGAACTGTTGGTTCAGACACATTTCATTCAGATTGCGCTGAAGTTCAGCACAGCCTGATTAAAACGTGTCGATGAAGCTGGCACTTGTTTTAATCTTCCATAAAAATGTTTCTTTGTATCACTGCAGTTGAGTTGGACTTTCATATTTGTTTTTACCCAGACGTGTATATTATTACCAGTTTATTTCTTACCTGTTATCTTATATAGCACACACATATTCTGCAGCGCTTTAGAGAGAATATTTGGCCATTCACATCAGTCTCTGCCCCAGTGGGGCTTTCAATTTGTATTCCCTACCACATGCACACACACACTAGAGTAAATTTTTTGTTGGGAGCCAATTAACCTACCAGTATATTTTTGGAGTGTGGGAGAAAACCGGAGTACCTGGGGGAAGCCCATACAAACACACAAACTCCACAGAGTTAGGGCTGTAGTGGGAATTGAATCCATGACCTCAGTGCTGTGAGGCAGTAATGCTAACCATTACACCGTCTGTGCTGTCCAGTATTCTGACACATACTGCTTTAAGGCCCTGATTCAGAGGCGCTCGCTATTTGCGAGCGCTCACTCTGAATCAGGGCGGGCCCTTTTTTTTGCCCAGCCTCCAGGCCGCTCGCTAAGCTGTGGGTGACCACCCACAGCTTTAGTGGGCGGCCTGGCAATGGTCGCGATTATCGCGACCATCGGGCTTGCGATGAGACCCTTGTGGTAGGGTCTCGTCCACCGCAAGCCCCAGTGAACTTCCTGCTCTAATAGAGCAGGAAGATCACTACTGACATCACGTGTGATGTCAGTAGGGCCGCCCACAAATGGCAGGCGTTCCTTCAGGAACGCCTCCGTTTGTGCAGCCACCCCCCCCGACCCGCCTACAAAACTGGGCGATCAACATCGACAGCCGCCCCGTTTTGCTGTGAGCCCCGAGCGAGTGAAGTTCTCACTCGCTCCGGGGCTCACGCACAAGCAGTGCGCATGCCGCGCGTGCGCACTGCCCGACCATCGACCCACTTGCGAGCACTATGCGCTCGCGAGCGGGTCTGAATCAGGCCCTAAGCCTCCACTCAGCTGTGTACGGCATTCAGTGGTACACTGAATACCCTGATCTAATGTACTGTATGTGGAGTAATCTAATGGCTGCGGAGTGACATTTATCTTAATATAATAAAAACTAACTGATTTTAGGACATATATAAACCTTTAGAACAAAATTCTCTTTCTAAATGACCGAAGGAGATTCAAGGAGTTCTTTGATATTGTTTTACATATCAGCAATTAATTAGGATTATTAACACCTGTCTACTGTTATATCTCATACTAATGGTTTTAGTGCCTCATGATGCATTTGATTACTCTACTAACATCTACGTATATGATTGAAAATTAACCTGCAATGATACTCTAGACACTTTATTATTAATTTTGTTGAATCAAATATTGGTATATTCTGTATTTAGTAATGCTTTTATAGTAAAATTCTTTTATTTTATTAATTATTTTTAAAAGAAGAATTTTACAACAATACATCAAGCAGGAAAAGGCAGGCGATTCCTCACAATCTAAACAGTGGTGCAAACTGGCAAAAGCAGAATTGACCATAAACGTGTATATTGAACATATAAGTGAAAAAGAATCAAAAAGTGAGAATAGGAAAATAAAAGTCAAAAGAGAGGAAGGAAGGGGAGGGTAAGGGGGGAGGGATAGATACAATCCAGGTATGCAGCTAGTGCAAGGAGAACAATGGATCATGATCTCTTCAGAAATACCCAGTTAAATGATTAGGCCCGTGCACAAGAGACTTATATGTGAGGGAGGTCTTGAAGTCAATCCAGCTAAACTAGATTGCCATAAACTAAAGGTGGGTACACACCTGACAGATATATCTGCAGATGATGGTCGTTCATACACACTTAACTGCCATCATCTGCTTGTGCCCTCGTGTCCCGGCGGCCAGGGGGCGGGACCCGGCGGCTGGTGGGCGGGTCAGGGGCGGGTCCCGCTCCTCCTTGCAGCTGCCTCTTTATGTGTACTGGCGGTATGCCGACCACCTGTACACACCTGCCGATGGACAGATATATCTGCAGAGATATCTGTCCATCGTCTGTGCAGCAGAGCCAATGTGATATGTCAGTGAGCGACAACGTTCAACGACATATCGAGGGTACACACTGGCCGACGTGCAGCAGATATATTGGCTGATCAATTGAGCGGCCAATGTATCTGTCAGTGTGTACCCATCATAAGTGTCCCTGAATCAGAGGTGGACTACTTTGCGTAAAAAGTGGCACCATCAGTCACACATTGGTCGCACCATCGAACACTGCACCAGCTCTATGGAGGTGTAGAATTGTCCATCTGAACATGGCTGCCAAAATCAGTGCAACTGTGGAAAAAGTCACTGACTGCGACACACCTTTGACACACCTACATCTGGCTAGCCATAAACCTGTCATCAACCTACGTCCCCCGGTGGTAACCATCAGAACACATGCGCAGTGCAACTCGGACACATGCCTAGACTTAAAACATTGGCTGCTGTTGCGTCTAACATCAACACTGTGTATACCTCTTAATCAGGCCCAGTGTATTTATCGGATGTGGAGAGGAAGATATCGTCCATGACTATATAGGAATCAAGGTGCTGGCACCAATCCCAGGCTAACAGGGAAATGTGAGAGCGCCAATGCACCGGAACCACTGCAATGCTTCATTATTAAGCAGCAATTTTTTATAGCTGGAAATAGGGATATCTGAGCAGGACAATAACCAAAAGTCAGGGCCTGAAGAAACAGGGTATCCCAGAATTTCTGAAGTCGAGGCTATAATTTCCAGCCAAAATGGATCTATGAGGTGGTAGTCCCACCATATGTGAATCAATGTCCCTGCATCTTTATGGCATATCTAGTAGAAGGGACACAGTGGGAAAGAATTTATGCAGGGTATTTGGGCAACACCTTGTATTGGGTCTCCAGTACCTCTTTGCTAAAGGAACAGACATTAGTGTCTTGATAATCTTTCTCACAATTAACCTGTATGCCCATAGGTATGCGATCCTTATCCCACATTTCAGTAAAATGGCAGGTTGTAAGGAACAGACTGCTCAGATGGCAGAATTTTATAGATATCTGAAATCATATGAGTAGAAGCAGTTCAATCCCTAGCAAATGTGGGAAACCCACCAAAGGAGGAATCAAAGTGGTGAATCTGTAGAAAGACCTATTATACTTTGTCAGTATGAGGGTATTAGTACAAAGCTCCAGGAAGGACTTAACCTGCCATGTGAAATGAAATGACATATTCTATAGATCCCAGCTGCCAACCAGGTGAAATTAATTGGTCCAGAGGTACCAGGGAGAAAATGGGAGTAAGAGGAGACACTACCAAGGAAATGCCGTTTATATTCTACAGCTTCCTCCAGGTCTCCAGGGTAGGGCCAACTGTCAGATGGGTAGTGCACATGATTTCAGAGCACCAAGAAAGCATATATTAGGGTAAAGATGAAGATAAGGTCTCCAGTTCCATCCAATGTTTTTCCTGAGGGCCTCTGGTGCAATCCAAGACCCGACTCAAGATAAAAGCCTGATAATAGGTTGAGTTAATGAGCAGCTGTTTTCCACCCTAAAGCCTCTGTCGGAAGAGTACTGCATGTCTGCACCTAGGTTTCCTATCCCCCCTCCCCACAATGTTACGTATTAGGTTATGAACTTCTGACAAAAAATTAATATGGAGTCTAACAGAGGTCATCTGTAACAGCTATAGGATACAGAGAAGACTATTTATAGGGCCCAACCATGAAAAACATTGCAAAGACCATTGGCCTAACTCCCTACGGAGCATGGGTTTGGGGTTTAGAGAGAGTAATTGGCTAATAAGACTGGGCAGAAGAGTAGCTAAAGATTTAATATATGACTGATGCCATTTAAAATAAAAAAAAGTACAGAGGGCTGTTACTGCGTACCCCGTAGAAGTGACATTCATGGCAGTGGACTTGGCATAATTAACTTTAAAATTAGGCAAATGACCAAACCACTTGAATTTCTGTAGCAGATTAGGATGAGATTTGATGGGGTTTGTGACCACAGCCAGTAAGTCATCTACAAAGAGGGCAAGATGTTAGTCCATCAAAGCCAACCTGCACTCCAGAAATAGAGGCAGTAATAGGGAGCGCACTACACCCAAACTGCTAGTTGCTGTGCACCAGGCCAACAGAATCTAGGGCCTGAGGTGTGAAGGAGTAGCCAGGTTGTCGGTTGTACACGCCAGGGAAACCAGTACCACTACCCCGAGTTATATGCTCACTTATGTCACTTTTACACTAAATTCCTGGGTCTGACCCAGTATTTGGAACAAGGTTCAAACCGGGTCTGACCTGTGACAGATCTCCTTCAGAACGCGACGCCGCCCCTGGTTAATACCGTGTTGGCGCCATTCACACGGAATATCCGGAATTCTCCATCTTTTAAATGGGACGATCCGGGTTACCCATTTACACTGCAGGGTTACACAGGTCGTTCCCATGTTAAACCCTGCAAACTACCTGTGTTGGATTGCCAGGTCACTCGATCGCAGTATGTACAATTGATAAATTGGTGGTTAAGTTTCAGCTGGGCAGTGGATGTAAGCTAACCATTGCATACACCATGCTGCCACAGCGAACAAGTACAGATAATAAATAAGTATAATTGTGGCTGTCCACAAATTGCCTGCTATGACAGATGAATTGTATATGACACAATCTGAAAATAAATATTATTTTCTTACCTCTCTTGGGAAAAGCCATCCGCCTCGGTGTCCTCTGCTAGGTGGAACAGATTGGAATTTGCGAGAATTCTCGAGTCATGTGCTCATCCGGGCCACCCAATAAAGACATCTGTGAAGCTATAAATAATGTATTATAATAATAATGTATAATAAGTTTTCAAAAGGACACACCTTAGTACATATGTACACATTATAAAACACTCACTGGATAAAAATTTTTTTTTACTAATACTTGTGGTCCACAACGGCCTGTAAGATGATGGAATGCCAGCCTTTTCTATTATACTAGTCTGCCAGGTTGTCACGGGGAGCAATGATGGGGTGTATGTACCATATATGGCACCTTGGCACCTGTGCACTTTGGATACCCACGCCTCAGAAAACCTTGTATTGCATCCCCTAATCGCTCTCCTTGCGGCAGGTTGATGAACTGGTGGTAGAAAGTATCCAGCGATGCCTGCATCACCTCGTGCACTATGTTGCAGACTGTGGCTATCCTAACTCCAAACAGGCAAGAGAGTGTATGGTACTCTCATGGGGTAGCATACCACCACAATGCAATGGCTAGCTTCCTGCTTGGCTCTATAGGTCTCCTAAAGTTGGTGGACTGCCTTGAAATTGCTGGGGTCAGTAGGTCCGGGATCGGTATGAAATACCGCCGGCCCTGTGGCCGGCAGTTCGCATCCCGGCAGCGGCAGGCTGACAGAAGCAGAGTTCCCGGCAGCGGAAGCCCTACAGCGCTGGAAATCCCGATCGTCCGTAGGTAAGTAAAAACTAACCTAACCTAACCCCCTAACTCTAACCCTCCTTAGGGGTGCCTAACTCTAACCTCCGGCCCAAGTGTCTAAACCTAATCCCCCCTCTAAGTGCCTAACCCTAACCCCCCCTTCCCCGCTGCCAAAACCTAAGTCCCCCGGGAGGGTGTCTAACCCTAAGTCCCCCCCCGGTGGTGCATATCTGTAACCCTCCCTCCCCCTAGCCTAACCCTAACCCTCCTGGGGGGTGCCTAACCCTAAGTCCATCCCGGGTGCCCTAAACCTAGCCCTCCCCCCCGCGGCTGTCCGCTCGCGGCGCCCGGCATCCCTTCGATCGGGATGCCGGGCGCCGGTCTCCCAGCGTCGGGTAAATGAAAGGCGTCTAGATATAGATGCCTGTCATTTAACCCTCGCCGGGATAAAGCAGTCGGGAAGCCGGCTGTCGGGATTAAGACAGCCGGTTTCCCGATTGCATCCCGTAGGTACAGCAGGTAATAGAACATCGCACGCAACATCCAAAAGTGGGACATCCATTGCATGTCCTGAAAAGCTTCCACAGTCACCATGAAAGCTTCTCCATGCTTGTGGTCTTGAGCCCACAATCTTCGGTCAGTCAACATGTTCAGTATGAGAATAGTGGTCACGGTGGAGGATATGAGGCCTCTCCTCCTGCGCATATATTGTCGTCGAATCGTTGCCTTCTCAGCCACAAAATGAGCCCTCTTCCTGAAACAACTGTACAGTATGCTGCATAGTGTCAGAAGCTGCATCATGCTCTCACTGGCTGAATGAAACAGCAGGAAAGCACAAATACTCATGAGCTCTGGAAAACACACAGGTAGGCCATCGGCCAGGGCTGCCAAGAGAAATCTTGGGCCCCGGTACAACAACTTTCCGGGGCCCCCCCTTGAGGGGGTGTGGTCAAAACAACTGAGGAGGATTACTGTGATGGGATGGGATTCATTAGCCGGTAACACCATGGGGTGCATGTCACGCACAACCTCTAGGGGAACAAGCTGCACCCTGTGTGTTTGTGTTCAGGATGCTGCAGCCAGCGGGGTACAAGACACAGTGACAGCAAACAGTGTCACACTGATAGAACTGGGCAACTGACATTGTTGCTGCATGTGACATGCATGTTCCATGTACTGTTTGTTTATACTGTATATACACTGCTGTGGGTGTGTTCTTGGTCACATACAGCACCCTCCCTAGCCTGTCCCCTCCATAGGCAAAGGGAGTTCTATTTGCCCTGAAATCCCCTCCACTGCCTGGCCTAGTACAAAGTACACTCCAGTCCAAACAAAAAAAAAAATTATTTTCTGTGTTTGTGAATTGTGTGCGCAGTAGCCGCACGTGCATCAACAAAGTAGTGCCAAGCGTGCGCCTGTGTCATAAGTAAAGGGCCGGCTGGCTTGACCGTTAAGGGTGCTGTAACCCCCGAAAGTACACTCCAGTCCAAACCAAAAAAAAAATTATTTTCTGTGTTTGTGAATTGTGTGCGCAGTAGTCGCACGTGCATCAACAAAGTAGTGCCAAGCGTGTGCCTGTGTCATAAGTAAAGGGCCGGCTGGCTTGACCGTTAAAGGGTGCTGTAACCCCCAAAGTACACTCCAGTCCAAACCAAAAAAAAAATTATTTTCTGTGTTTGTGAATTGTGTGCGCAGTAGCCGCACGTGCATCAACAAAGTAGTGCCAAGCGTGCGCCTGTGTCATACGTAAAGGGCCGGCTGGCTTGACCGTTAAGGGTGCTGTAACCCCCGAAAGTACACTCCAGTCCAAACCAAAAAAAAAATTATTTTCTGTGTTTGTGAATTGTGTGCGCAGTAGCCGCACGTGCATCAACAAAGTAGTGCCAAGCGTGCGCCTGTGTCATAAGTAAAGGGCCGGCTGGCTTGACCGTTAAAGGGTGCTGTAACCCCCAAAGTACACTCCAGTCCAAACCAAAAAAAAAATTATTTTCTGTGTTTGTGAATTGTGTGCGCAGTAGCCGCACGTGCATCAACAAAGTAGTGCCAAGCGTGCGCCTGTGTCATAAGTAAAGGGCCGGCTGGCTTGACCGTTAAAGGGTGCTGTAACCCCCGAAAGTACACTCCAGTCCAAACCAAAAAAAAAATAATTTTCTGTGTTTGTGAATTGTGTGCGCAGTAGCCGCACGTGCATCAACAAAGTAGTGTCAAGCGTGCGCCTGTGTCATAAGTAAAGGGCCGGCTGGCTTGACTGTTAAGGGTGCTGTAACCCCCGAAAGTACACTCCAGTCCAAACCAAAAAAAAATTATTTTCTGTGTTTGTGAATTGTGTGCGCAGTAGCCGCACGTGCATCAACAAAGTAGTGCCAAGCGTGCGCCTGTGTCATAAGTAAAGGGCCGGCTGGCTTGACCATTAAAGGGTTCTGTAACCCCCAAAGTACACTCCAGTCCAAACCAAAAAAAAAATTATTTTCTGTGTTTGTGAATTGTGTGCGCAGTAGCCGCACGTGCATCAACAAAGTAGTGCAATGCGTGCGCCTGTGTCATAAGTAAAGGGCCGGCTGGCTTGACCGTTAAAGGGTGCTGTAACCCCCAAAGTACACTCCAGTCCAAACCAAAAAAAAAATAATTTTCTGTGTTTAGCCGCACGTATATATCAAATCGATATAACATAAATGGAAGACCAAACTTTCTCCGATAAAAATAAAATAGAGAAAGATCAAGAACCACTTCCTCCTAGTGCTGAAGCTGCTGCCACTAGTCATGACCTAGACGATAACATGCCATCAACGACGTCTGCCAAGGCCGATGCCCAATGTCATAGTAGAGGGCACATACAATCCCAAATGGCAAAGTTCAGGAAAATGACCTTGAAAAAGACAATTAAATCAGCTGAAGAGAAACGTAAACTTGCCAATATGCCATTTACGACACGGAGTGGCAAGGAACGGCTAAGGTCGATCCCTAGTATGTTCATGACTAGTGGTTCAGCTTCACATGACGATGGAAGCCCTCCTCCCACTAAAAAAATCAAAAGAGTTAAGCTGGCAAAAGCACAGCGAAGAACTGTGCTTTCTAAGAAGATATCACAAATCCCCAAGGAGAGTCCAAGTGTGGTGGTGGTTGCGATGCCTGACCTTCCCAGCACTGGACGGGAAGAGGTGGCTCTTTCCACCATTTGCACACCTCCTGCAAGTGCTGAAAGGAGCACCCACAGTCCACTTGCTGATATGCAAATTGAAGATGTCACTGTTGAAGTACAACAGGATGAGGATACTGGTGTAGCTGGCGCTGAGGAGGAAGTTGGCGAGGAGGATTCTGATGGTGATGTGGTTTGTTTAAATCAGGCTCCGGGGGAGACAGTTGTTGTCCGTGGGATGAAAAAGCCCATCACGGTCATGCCTGGGCAGAAGACCAAACATTCCACCTCTTTGGTCTGGCAATATTTCTATCCAAATCCGGACAACAACTGTCTTGCCATATGTACCATATGTAAAGGTGAAATAAGTAGGGGTAGGGACGTCAACCACCTAGGAACATCCTCCCTTATACGGCACCTGCAGCGCGTTCATAAAAAGTTACTGTCAAGTTCAGAAACTTTGGCTAAGACCGTAAGCAGTCCAGGGACACCTAAATCCCGTTGTCCTGTTGTATCCAAGCGCCTGCAAACCACACCGTCAACTCCCTCCTCGTCAATTTCCTCCTTAGTCAGGATCGGAAGTAGTCCTGCAGGCCATGTCACTGGCATGACTGACTCTCCTATCCGGGATTCCTCCGGAGGATCCTGCATTGCTACGCCTACTGCTGCCGCTGCTGCTGTTGCTGCTGCTGGGAGTCGTTCATCATCCCAGAGAGGAAGTAGGAACACCACTACTTTTACTAAACAATTGACCCTCCAACAGTCCTTAGCGAGGAGGATGAAGTACGACAGCAGTCATCCTGAAGCAAAACGTATAACTGAGGCCTTGACTGCTATGTTGGTGTTAGACGTGCGTCCGGTATCCGCCATTAGTGCAGTGGGATTTAGACAATTGATGGAGGTAGTGTGTCCCCGGGTTCCAAATCCCGTCTAGATTCCACTTCACTAGGCAGGCGATACCGAGACTGTACAGAAACGTCAGAAAAAGTGTCCTCAGTGTCCTGAAAAATGCCGTTGTACACAATGTCCACTTAACCACGGACATGTGGACAAGTGGAACAGGGCAGACTAAGGACTATATGACTGTGACAGCCCACTGGGTAGATGTATCACCTTACGCAGCAACAGCAGCAGCGTCACCAGTAGCAGCATCTCAGAAACGCCAGCTCGTTACAAGGCAGGCTACGCTGTGTATCACCGGTTTCAGTAAGAGGCACACCGCCGACAACCTCTTAGAGAAACTGAGGGAAATCATCGCCCAGTGGCTTACCCCACTTAGACTCTCCTGGGGATTTGTGATATCTGACAACACCACCAATATTGTGCGGGCATTACATCTGGGCAAATTCCAGCACGTCCCATGTTTTGCTCACACAATAAACTTGGTGGTGCAGAATTTTCTGAAAAGCGACAGGGGCATGCAGGAGAAGCTTTGGGTGGCCCGAAAAATTTCTGGCCACTTTCGCCATTCAGCGACTGCGTGCCGAAGACTGGAGTGCCAGCAAACACTCTTGAACCTGCCCCGCCATCACCTGAAGCAAGAGGTTGTGACGTGGTGGAACTCAACCCTCTATATGCTTCAGAGGATGGAGGAGCAGCAAAAGGCCATACAAGCCTATACATCCACCTATGACATAGGCAAAGGAGGGGGTATGCACCTGACTCAAGCGCAGTGGAGAATGATTTCCGTGTTGTGCAAGGTTCTCCAGCCCTTCGAACTTGCCACACGTGAAGTCAGTTCAGACACTGCCAGCTTGAGTCAGGTCATTCCCCTCATCAGGCTTTTGCAGAAGCAGCTGGAGAAAGTGAAGGAGGAGCTAAGACGGAGCGATTCCACTCGGCATGTGGGACTTGTGGATGAAGCCCTTCATTCGCTTTGCCAGGATTCCAGGGTGGTCAATCTGTTGAAATCAGACCACTACATTTTGGCCACCGTGCTCGATCCTAGGTTTAAAGCCTATGTGGTGTCTCTCTTTCCGGCCGACACAAGCCTGCAGAGGTGCAAAGACCTGCTGGTGAACACACTGTCAGCTGAAGCGGAACGTGACACGTCAGCGGCTCCTTCTTCATTTTCTCCCGCAACTGGGGCTGCCAGGAAAAAACTTAGGTATCCTAAGCAACCCGCTGGCGGTGATGCAGGGCAGGCAGGACCAAGTTTGGACATCTGGTCCGGACTGAAGGACCTGGCAACAATTTCTGACATGTCTACTGTCACTGCATATGATACTGTCACCATTGACAGAATGGTGGAGGATTACATCGGTGACAGCATCCAAGTAAGCATGTCAGACAGTCCATACCTGTACTGGCAGGAAAAAGAGGCAATTTGGAGGCCCCTGTACAAACTGGCTCTATTTTACCTGAGTTGCCCCCCCTCCAGTGTGTACTCCGAAAGAGTGTTTAGTGCAGCCGGGAACCTTGTCAGCGAAAGGCGTAGGAGGTTGCTTCCACAGAATGTGGAGAAGATGATGTTCATCAAAATGAATTATCAGCTCTTCCAGGGAGACCAGCCTCCAGAAGGTACAGAGGGACCTGTGGTGGTGGATTCAAGTGGGGACGAGTTAATACTTTGTGAGGATGAGGATGTACACACTGAAGAGGGTGAGGAATCGGTGGATGAGGAGGATGAGGATGACATCTTGCCTCCGTAGAGCCAGTTTGTGCAGGGACAGATTAATTGCCAGCTTGTTTTGTGGGGGCCCAAACGAACCAATCATTTCAGCCACAGTTGTGTGGCAGACCCTGGCGCTGAAATGATTGATTTGTTAAAGTGTGCATGTCCTGTTTATACAACATAAGGGTGGGTGGGAGGGCCCAAGGACAATTCCATCTTGCACCTCTTTTTTTTCTTTGCATTATGTACAGTTTGGGGCCTAGTTTTTCTAACTGCCATCCTGTCTGCCACTGCAGTGTCACTCCTAGATGGGTCACGTGTTTGTGCCGCCCACTCGTGTCGCTTAGCATAGTCATCCAGCTACCTCGGTGCAACCTTTTGGACATAAAAACTATTGTGAGTTGTGAGGTGTTCAGAATAGACTGGAAATGAGTGGAAATTAAGGTTATTGAGGTTAATAATAGCATAGGAGCAGAAAAACCTACAAATTCTGTGATTTTAGCTGTTTTTATGCTTTTTTAAAAAAAAATACAGATCCAAAACACAAAACCCAGAACCCAAAACACGGAAGGGTGGTTTTGGCAAAACCAATCCAGATCCAAAACACGAAGAAAGATCCAGATCCAAAACCAAAACACAAAACACGAAAAGTGGCCGGTGCACACCCCTAATATATATATATATTATATACATATATTTATTTAGTTTCCAGGTTCCGGCACTCACAGGGTACTGCAAACACTGTCCGGGTGCCCTCCAACACCTGACTTGAATCACCAAGCCACTGTAATAACAATATCCAAAGGCAGCACTCCGGAGAAAAAAAATCACTCAATAGTCCAAAGCTGTGAACAGCAGCGTTTCAACGTGTTTATGTGCGCTTTTGTCAAGCTTGCTGCCTTTGGATATTGTTATATATATACATATATATATATATATATCATAATTATCCATACATTTATATATATAGTACATACACACTTCTATACATATGTATATACATAGATGCAATATATACATATATATATATATATATATATATGTATATATGTATGTGTGTGTAATCAGCATGATTCTGAACAGACTTAATGGTAATGGATGCATATTTATATTCAATATAGCAGCACCAAACTATCACTCACAGGCAGCCACTGCGCTCTTCCCTCGCCCCGATCCGACGGACAAACTCTGCTACTGACACTGCGCAGCTGCGGCCACAAAATTCAAGAACATAACCTACGTCGGCTGCCCTGCCTGTCCCTCTCCCAGTGCAGTGCCCGGAGCCTGGAGAAGAGACTCGCGAGATGATGACATCATCATCTCGCGAGACACAGCAGTAGCTCCGCAGCCCCGCGGCAGCTGCACACAGGTACACAGTGCAGTGCAGAGCTAGGGAGATTCTAGGTGGATAGTGACTCACCCAACCAAATCCTCCTGCCGGCCCGCCGCTCGCTGTCTGTTGCCCGCTGCTTACCCGCGGGGGCATATTAAAAGTGACTGAAAAAAAATTTAAAATAAAAAAGTGAATGGAACTGGTGTGGTCCGGGCCCCTTGGCATTCCCGGGCCCCTTGGCATTCCCGGGCCCGGGTAATTTGTACCCGCCCCCCCCCTCTCGGCGCCTCTGCCGTCGGCCATGAATTCTGCTATGCTGTGAGCAGTTCCCACCCCTCCCTTTGGTTCCCATTTGTGACCTCATCCATGTGAGCCTGTAAGAAGTCAAATTTTTAATGACATCCATAGGGTTTTACAAGGCAGACCCGGGTTCAGTGTGAATGGGGCCGACCTGGGAATAACTCAGGTAGAAGGTGCAGTGTGAAAGGGGTCCGACCCGGCTTCAAAATCCCGGGTCAGAGCCAGGTTTGAGATGTGAAAGGGGTATAATTAGTGCTGGCTGCACATTGGTCAGTGCTAGATACCTTCTTATTACTTATCACTGGCTGGTCACTTGTCAGTGTTTGATGCTTGCGTATTTCAAATCAGTACTGAATGTTCTCTTTACTAGTCAGTGCTGGCTATTCTCCAGTTCCATTACAGTAATTTTTGCTGTGGCTGCATGGAAATCCTGATACTCTGTCCTTATTATTCATGCAGGCGGCACTAATGCATATGTGTACAAAACTATCTCTTTGACAGAAATTATTTATTTTCTTTAGTTGATGGACCATAATAGCTACATGCTATACTTTGAAAGGGTTAATAAAGGTGTAGTCTGTTTTTAAGGATTTAAAGAGTACACTGCTTGCCAGAAGCTTTGATTATTTCCAGCTTTGGTAACACCTGCCAACAATTGAGCAATATTTCACTGGCAGAAGGTTTTCTCTTGCTATTTGCTCCCAATAAATGAAGGTGTAACAATCAATGTGTGCTCCACCAGGTATGTGTTACCAGGGCCGGATTAAGAGTTGTGGGGGCCCCATCGATAAAATTGCTACGGCCCCACACAACGACTACTATATCCCTTGTCTCCGGACTCTCCACTGACCGGCAAAGAAGCAGTATACTACTTCATGTCCGCAACACTGCTGGGAACCGACTCCCAGCAGCATTACGTACATGATCTAGTACACTGATAGGAGCAAATGTAGGATTTTGAGTGGGGGGCTTAGAGAGAGGGAGGAAGGCAGGCAGAGAGAGGGAAGGGAGTGAGACATAGGTATATTAAGCTGTCTTCGGGTACATACCGCAGTTGATTACCGCGATATGTACCTAGAATATTGCAAATGACAGTTCTTCCGGTAAGAGCTGTCTTTTTGTGATGGCTCCGGACAGAGAAACTTCTGGGTTTAACACCCAGAAGTCCTTCCGGCATCCTTCTGCGCATGCGCAGAAGGCCGCAGGGAGTGATGGAAGGGATCCTATCGGATTCCTCCCAAGGGGGAGCGTCCTGAGAAGAAGCCCATAAGCTTCTATGGGGTAACGCCACCTGAATATGCGTTACCCATTAGGACGAAGCATTCCAGTGAGATATATATGAGATAGATAGATAGAGATAGATATGAGATAGATAGATAGATAGATAGATAGATAGATATGAGATAGATAGATAGATAGAGATAGATATGAGAGATATGAGATATATAGATATGAGAGATATGAGATAGATAGATATGAGAGATAAGAGATAGATATGAGAGATATGAGATAGATAGATATGAGAGATATGAGATAGATAGATAGATAGATAGATAGATAGATAGATAGATAGATAGATAGATAGATGAGATTGATAGACAGACAGACAGATAGATATGAGATAGTGAAATACATGAGATAAATATGAGATAGATAGATATGAGATAGATGGATGGAATGGGGGCAGACACTTCACGGCAATAGGCCCTGCCCCCTTTCAATACACCCGTGAATCGCGACACTCTGTCAGTGAGGGGGCGGGGCTTCCATCCTCTGCTGCTGTCACTCAGTGCAGTGCAGTGCTTTATGCTGCTGGGCCTGCCGGCTGTGATCGGGAGTCGGCCACGGAGAATGTTTGTGGCAGTGTGGGGGCCCCCAATGTGTGGGGGACCCCTATAATCCGGCCCTGTGTGTTACTATTTACGCATTCATGAAAATGTTGGGGGTTCTTTTCTAAAGCCTATTTGGTAGATGGCTCAAAGCATGTCCCCTTAAAAGAATTGGATGAGGTCCATTTAAAGTAGACCCTAAAGTAGTGCAGAAATGCCTCTAAATCTATACTCCACACCTTAAAGCTTACGGTCAGAGGTATTTTGTATCAGATTGGACCCAATTTCACGCACTTTCTAAGCATCAGGCAATTTTATGAAGGTTTTTTTTTCAGAACAAATAGGGCTTTCTATTGTTAGTATTTGGAGTAAATAACTACAGTATATTTTATTTGTAATACACAGAGAAATATGAAAAAAAGAAAAGAAAACAATTTTGACAAATGTAGTGTTCATAGAAATGTACTTTAACATTAATACCCATTTTACATCAGAGCAAAAACCTGGGTTATTGCCGAGTTGGGCTTTAGTGGAAATGGCTCCAGAGAAAATAACCCAGGTCAGTTGACCCGGCAATCCTACCCAGAAATCGAGCAGGAATGGACACAGGTAGGTCCCAGGTAGTGGAAATGGTCGTGACCCAGGTTATTTGACCCAGGTGATGTTGAAAGACTGTGATTGGAGCTTCACTGGACGATAATGTCATCAGTCAGTACCCCGCAGAGAGACAGCACATGCAGACATCGCAGCAGCAGACTGAGCACAGAGAGCCCTCACCAGTCATTTCTGCAGCCACTTGTAGTACAAGAGTCCTGCAGAGAGTACAGACAGCCCTCACCAGCCTGCACCAGCCATCTCCTCAGCAGCCACTGGTTACCCATCCGCCTATCCCGTAGCTTGAGCCGCAGACTCCCAGGCTGACTCGCCTGAACCTCAGCTTAATAAATAGTCCCTTGTCTTATAAAAATGCAGTATTTATTACCTTAGCACATACCTGCCAACTCTTTTAACAGGGCTGACCCAGGTTCAGTGTCAACGGCGCCTATCCCGGGTCGAAGCACAGTGCAAATGGTGCCTGAAGCCAGGTCCAAAGCGGGGTGGACCATGTTTAAAATCCCGGGTCGACTCAGGATTTAGGTGTAAAAGCAGTATTATATCTCTTATCCACAAAAAACCTGGGTCCGACCTGGGTTTTCAGACATGGTTCCAACCCAGGTCAGACACCGTTTACACAGCACCATCGATCTGGGTTATTCTCAGGTCAGCCTAGTTCACACTGAACCTGGGTCTGCCCTGCTAAACTTGTGAGGTCATAAAAAGTGGGAGGTGACTGCTCCACAACTACCAATCAGCTCATTTTAGGCATGGCCCAGGTCGTATAACCAGGGTTGCGCCGTTTACACTGCACCATTACCCAGGTCCATCCTGGGTTCGACCCTGGTAGCTACCTGGGTTGAATTGCCAGGTTACTTGACCCGGGTTAATTTTCAGGGACTCTTTTACACTGAGCAGCGAGTTAGCTAGTTTCCTGAGTAGTGCAGTTCCAAAAATTTGAACTGTGTACTTTGATAAAATGTTTGATACGGACCCTCAGCTCTGTTTGTTAATACCCATTAATGTTGCTGTGTTTGTTACCAATTGTAAAGTGCTAGCACAATATAAATAAATCTTAAACTCTCTGGAGCTACAAGCCAGCTTCCATTAAATCCATTTTGACTGTATAGTATGACCTGGGGCCAAATGTAATAGCTTTCAATTTCCCAAAAGTTCAGCATTTTTGGCAAGTTGGCCAGTGTCCATGGGTATAAATCAGTAAATTAAAGTAATCTGAAGGTGGACAATATCTTTTCAAATCAAAGAAATTGTAACCTCAATGATGTTCTTTGCTTCAATAATACATAATGAGAATTGCATCATATATAGAGAATAAGAGTAACTATATTGTATAGTTGGTCATTCGTAAAATTAGAGATATTTCAGAGGCTAAAAATTACAAGATTATTTGAGAATGCTCAGAGAAAATAGGATAGTTGGAAGCTACTGAAGTCACAGTGCACAGCAGGAATTATACAGGCATTTTTGTAGTCTTTAAAAATGAAACCCAAATAAATCAGTCCTGTATCACAAGGGATAGGCTCAATTTCATATTGAGTAAGAAGAACTGGGTTACTACTGTAGTGGTCATTATCTATAGCTAGAGACATATGGTAAATCACTTATAACTGATAGGTAACCTATATAGTAATGGTGATCTAATATTAATACACTAAACATATAGACTATACTGAAAGTCTTTCTAAAACCACATCAGTGTGTCAGATATTCTTGGACTTATTACGTTTTGTCAAGGAATAAAACAAGTCTGAGATATGTACTGTTAATGTATTATAACCCTGGTTTAAACTTTAAATGTGTGTTTTCTGCAGTTTGTATGTTTGATTGGAAGATGCTTATGTTTATCTATACAAATGTATTAAATGATTTGAAAGGATAATAAAATTTCTGTTCCCTTCAAACTTGCTGTATAAAGTTAGCAAGCTTGTATTTTTTGTCACATAGAATGTGTGCACATAATGAGTTATATTCTTATGTATTCTACATCATACTTGCTGTCTTTTAATCTGCACTCCCCGGGAGAAGCAGGGGGCTACCCGAAAAATCGTGAGCCTCACGCGACTTCTGGGAGTGTAGGCAAGTATGTTCTATATTGGTCAGAAACAAGAGATGTGCACGGACATGTTTTGGTTCTAATTCATCATTGTGTTTTGGCACAAAAACCCTTAAGTATTTTGGTTAGGATTTGATTTTGGGTTTCTTATAAATCAATGAAAATCAATAAAAAAAACTTGATAAAACAGCTAAAATCATGTAATTTGGACCTGTTTGCAATCCAAAACCCAAGTTCGTTTTTTAAATCCGAGTTCCGAACTCACTGCAGAACCAAACCGGGAGTCTTGGAACCCCAAAGTGATTCTGAACTTTAACTCAATTAAACTCGGAACTAGGGATGTGCGCCGACCCCCGTGTCTTGGTTTTGGATCTGTATCTCCTTCGTGTTTTGGATCTGAATTTGGTTTTGGCAAAACCACCCTTGCGTGTTTTGGTTTTGGTTCTGTATTTTTTCTAAAAAATCATAAAGACAGATAAAATCATATAATTTGGGCCAGTTTTTGTTCCTACAGTATTATTAAGCTCAATAACATTTATTTCCAGTTATTTCCAGTCAATTGTGACCACCTCGCAACTCACAATATTGATTTCATCGAGTTTAGGCCTAAAGATTCCATCTAACTAGCTGGCTGACTAAGCTAAGCAACAGCAGTGGGTGGCACTAACATGTGGCAGTTCAACTTCTAACATGGCACAGAGTGGCACTGCAGTGGTAGACAGGATGGCTGTTTAATAAACTATATGACCCCATAGGAAGTTTAAAAACCAAGAATGTTTTCATTAATCAAGAACTAGGTCAGAGGCCCGAGGGAGTTGGAATATAAGGACTAAAGTCAGGGAAAGGACAGAAGGATTGATTAGTTTTTAATTTATTTATTTTAATGTTTTGATTCTTAAAAAAATGTATGAAGACATCTTTGATCTGGAGGAGGTTTTTTAATACAACTAATAGAAATGTGGTGCCCTTACTTGTGGAGATGCTGCTGTAAACAGACATTTATTTTGTGCTCAAGGAAGTATGTTAGGGATAATGGGACCAAGACTTGCTGTTTACATCAGAGGAAAGCAGCCTGTAGCTCTCCAGCTAAACTAGAACTCTCAGCATCTGTGATGTTTGCTGGGCCTACTGGAAGTTATTTGTCAACAACAGGAGGTATGCCTCAGTTTACCTCAGACTGCTTTACACACTGTATGTAGTTTCTCGATATATTTGGCATTCAGCAACCACATGTAGAAGATTTCAGTGGCTGTGACAGTTCAACTTCCAACATGGCACATCAGGAAACAAATTTTTTTATTATTCAAGAGGCCTGAGGGAGTTGGAGTATGTATGCAGTTGAAGGCAGGGAAATGAAGGGTTGACTAATAGTAAATTTAGTTAATTTTTTTGATTCTGAAGCAAATTTATGAGGGAGGAGGAGAGGAGGCATTTATAAAAATATTAAATCATTCACATCAGTCCTTGCCGCAGAAGAATCCTTGAGTGCTGTGCCTGCTGCTACTGCTGCTCCTGGGAGTGGATCTTCATCCCAGTAGTAGTTTAAAAAAACAAATGACTGTTAAACAATCCTTTGCAAGGGGGAGCAAGTATGGC
Organism: Taudactylus pleione; assembly: GCA_031769625.1. NCBI lineage: Eukaryota > Metazoa > Chordata > Amphibia > Anura > Myobatrachidae > Taudactylus > Taudactylus pleione. The sequence goes on from JAUIMM010000006.1 coordinate 25,936,391, forward strand.
AGCAGTCATCCAGTTGCACAGAGGATCACTGGCGCTATAACATCTATGCTGGTATTAGATGTGCGTTCAATATCCACCAATAATGCAGTGGGTTTTAGTTTTTTACAGTTAATTGAGGTCCTGTGTCCCTGCTACTAAATCCCATCTAGATTCCATTTCACTAGAAAAGTAATTCCCAACCTGTACAGGGACTTTAAAAAAAAATAATTAGTGTCCTCCAAAATGCCATTGTACCCACTGTCTACTTAACCAGATATGTGGACAAGCAGAACAGAGCAAATGCAAGATTACATGACTGTAACAGCCCACTGGGTGGGTGTATTGCCTTCAGTGGCACCAACAGCAGCAGCATCTAAGAAACAACAGCTCATTCAGAGGCAGGCTACTCTGTGTATCACTGGTTTCACTAAGAGGAATACCGCTGACAACCTTTTCGAAAAACTTTGGGAAATCATTGCAAAATGGCTTACCCCACTTGGACTCTTCTCAGTATTCATAGTTTCTGACAATGCCACCAATATTGTGAGAGCATTATAGCTGGGTGAATTCCAACATGTCCTATGTTTTTCTCATGCAATCAACTTGGTTGCGCACATTTTTTTTTTTAAATGACAGGGCCATGCAGAATATGTTCTCTCTGGCCTGAAAAATGTCTGGACATTTTCACCATTCAGCAGGCGCATGTAGAAGATTGCAGCACATGCAAGAAATGTTGAATTTGCCCTGCCACCAGCTGAAGCAAGAGGTAGTTACAAGGTGGAACTCCACTCTTTATATGTTTTAGTGGATGGAGGGTTAGCAAAAAGCCATCCAAAGCTGCACAGCGAACTATGACATAGAAAGAGGAGGGGGAATGCACCTTACTCAAGCTCAACCATTCAAAGTAGTCACCTGTGAAGTGAGTTGAGATACTGCCAGCTTGAGTCAGGTAATTCCCCTAATTAGACTGTTGGAAAAGCAACTTGAGAATCTGATGGAGTAGATGAAACGAAGCGATTCTGCAAAGTATGTAGATCAACTCCTTTATTCGCTTCCCCAGGAACCAAGGGTTGTCAGGACCTTCCAATCGGATGAATACATTTTGCCGACCATGCTCGATCCTAGGTTTAAGTCATATGTCTGTGTCTTTCCAATGAACACAGATCTGAAGAGAAGCAAAGACCTGTTGGTAAGCAAATTGTCAGCTCAGGTGGCACGTGATGCAGCGATAGCTCCTCCTTCAGTTTCTCCAGCAAGTGTGGCTGCCAAGGAAAAACTAAAAAACTAAACTTTCCCAAAAGACCCACTAGTGATGCAGGTGAGTCAACACAACCATGTTTTGACATCTGGTCGGGGCTAGAAGAGTTGCCTACAATTAAATTAATGAGACTTCTACCGTGACTCCATCTGATAAGGTCACCATTCAAAGAATGGTTGAGGACTATTTTTAATGATAGCATCCAAATTGGCATGTCAGATAGTCCATTTGATTACTAGTAGGAAGAAAAGGCAGTTTGGAGGCCCTTGCACAAATTGGCTTTGCTTTACTAGAGCTGCCCCCCCTCCAGTGTGTACTCCGAAACAGGTTTCAGAGCAGCCGGGAATCTTGTCAGCGATCGGCGTCGAAGGCTACTTCTTCAAAATTTGGAAAAGATGATGTTCATCAAAATGAACAAAAAATTCCAAGAGTAAGACCTTTACCGCCAATTACGTCCAAAAATTACAGAGGCACTGGTAATGGTGGATTCCAGCCAGGGCAAATTAATATTGTGTGAAGAAAGATGATGTAGACACTGATGAGGGTGAAGAATCGCATGATGATGGCAACAACATCTTTCCTCTGACTGCTTGTTGGTACTCTTTTAGCCAAAGTTTCTGAATTTTTAAAAACATTTTTGATGGATGCGCTGCAGATGACATAACAGGGAGGAGATTCCTAGATGGTTAAAGTTCCTACCTCTACTTATTCTGACTTTACAAAGGGTACAGATGGCTTGACAATTGTTGTCCAGATTTGTGCAGAAATAATTCCACACATAAGAAGAAGTGGATTTTTTTGACATAACAATAGGCTTTCCTTATCATGGACATCAACTGTTGCTTCCACTGGTGTCTGATTTACACAAACAACATCCTCATCAACAACATCATCATCATCCTCATCATGCTGGTCAATCTGCCGATAATGACAGATTGACCATGTTCAGGGATGAGGGAGGGTGCCTACACTGAATGACATATCGTTCAGTGTAGGCACTGCAGGGGAAGAGGAATGACTGTACAATGTTGTAATCGTACTGTCGTTCCACTATTTGCTATTGGATATGTGGCTTAATAGTGTCATAAGATTTTTTATGAATAAGAAGAAAAGAATAACACATTTCCGAACAGTGGCAGGCTAGGCCGGGGGGCAGGGTGCCATCTGCCCCCAAGCCGGTCCATGCTGGATCGGTCCCATGGCCGGCACAAACACACTCAGCAAAGCATGCATTGTAGGGAGGCGCCAGGCTAGAGAGGCGCTCTCCTTGCCTGCTGCAACTGAGTTTAGCGTTTATGTTGCCGGCTGCCTCTCTGCCCCACTGGCCGGGTCCCTCCCCTCTCCCCCCCCCCTCAGTTCCCCTACCCTCTCCTCAGAGGCAGAGAGCACCTGAGCACATACTTTGCCAGCCCGCCAGTTCAGACACGCGGCGGCACTGTCACCACCAATCCCCCGCTGCTGCTGCCGCCAGTCCCGCGATGCCGCCGCTAATTCACCTGCTGCCAGTCTCCTGCTGTGCAGGACACGACATGTGAGTTGGCTACTGGTGGGGAAATGAGAGGCGCTGTTTTGGGAGCCGTGAAGTAAGGGGCTCTGCTGAGGGGGGCCTGTGATGTGAGGGACTGCACTGAGGGGGGGCTGTGCTGAGGGGGGGCTGTACTGAAGGGGTCTGTGATGTGAGGGACTGTCATGTGAAGGGCTGTGTTGTGAGGGGGGCTGTGCTGAAGGGGGATGTGATGTGAAGGGCTGTGATGTGAGGGGCAGTACTGAGGGAGGGACTGTACTGAGGGGGGCTGTACTGAGGGGGGGCTGTACTGAGGGGGGCTGTACCGAAGAGGTCTGTGATGTGAGGGACTGTCATGTGAAGGGCTGTGACATGAGGGGGGATGTGATGTGAGGGGCTGTGATGTGAGGGACTGTACTGAGGGGGCTTTTCTGAGGGGTGTGTTGTGGAGGGCTGTACTGAGGGGGGCTGTACTGAGGGGGTCTGTGATGTGAGGGACTGTCATGTGAAGGGCTGTGCTGAAGGGGGATGTGATGAAGGGGACTGTGGTGTGAGGGGCTGTAGTGTAAAGGGGGCTGTGCTGATGGGGCTGTGATGTGAGCAGCTGTGATGAAGGGGACTGTCATGTGAAGGGCTGTGATATGAGGGGTTGTGCTGAAGGGGGCTGTGATGTGAGGGACTGTCGTGTGAGGGGCTGTGCTGAGAGGGACTTTGCATAAGGGGCACTACTAAGGGCATTACTGGGGGCTCTGCATAAAGAGGCATTACTGGGGGCTCTGTATAAAGGGCATTACTGGGGGCTCTGCATAAGGGGCAATACTGGGGCCACAACATAAGGGGCCTTAGTGGGGGCTCTGTATAAAGGGCATTACTGGGGGCTCTGCATAAGGGGCAATACTGGGGCCACAACATACTGGGCATTACTGGGGGTTCTGCATAAGAGGCACTACTAAGGACATTATTGGGGGCACAACATAAGGGACATTACTGGGGGCTCTGCATAAAGGGCACTACTAAGGACATTTCTGGGGGCACAACATAGGGGGTATTACTGGGGCACTGCATACTGGGCACTACTAGGGCACTGCACTGGGTCTGGGGAAGTGGGGCTGAGAGATGTACACAGGGTCTGGGGGTGTGGAGCTGGGAAACGCACACTGAGTCTGGGGGAATGAGGCAGAGACATACTGGAGCTAGGGAATGTGTCTTACTGCTGTTTGTTAGATACTGAAAGAGGACCATAACCTCTTTGAGTAAGTGCTAAAGGTATTCTGTTTCGTTGTTAATTGGGGCCCTACTGTATATTGTCTCTGGTTCTGAGAAATATCCACCATTCTATTTTCCTCTTATAATGTTTTATTTAAGTACATGTATTGAAACTAACGCCCCTATTTGAGCCATTGATTAGGACACGCTCTCGCGGTCGGTCTGCGTGTGAGACCTCGCAATCTCTATTTAAGGATAAGCCATTGTTTATGGGCCAGTGCCCTGGACTTGCCCCCCAGGATAAAAGTTGCCAGCCAGCCCCTGCTTCCGAACAATAATAGCGTAGCTAGCACACACACACAAAAAAAGATCTTATTTTTTATTTTTTGAGGAATGAAAATTTTATTTAACTTTTATTTTTTTTACACTGGGGAAGAGACCCATGGACAAGGAGGCAGCCCCTTGATGAACAATACAGCACCACTTTATGGACAACAAAGCACCTCTGCGGAGTGCGAACAGACCACCTGCAGAGTCACACATACGTGGATGATAAACTGCGGTCTGGCCGGCAGTGTCACCTAACAATAATCTTTTTTACACTGGGGAAGAGCACCCCTGGAAGAGGCAGCAGCCCCTTGATAAATAATACAGCACCTCTTTATTGAAAATATAGCACCCCTTCAGAGTGTGGATGGAAGACCTGCAGAGTTCCAAATACGTGGATGATAAACTGCGTAGCTAGCACACACAAAAAATGAAAAAAAAAACTTTATTTTTTTATTTTTTGTGGAATGATAATTATTAATTTTAACTTTTATTTTTTTTACACTGGGGAAGAGCACCCTTGGATGACACAGCACCCCTTTATGCAGGGTTGTCTTAACAGCAGTGTGGGCCCTGGGCAAAGCAATGCACTGGGGCCCCTACCCACCCATTCACGGGAAAAAAATGTTAATGGTCAATAAAATTAAAGGAGCAAGGAGCAAGTTAAGCAAAGCAGGCTTAGGCAGAGATCCAACAGGCAGGCGGACAAGCTCAGGAACTCTCTCTCAGCTTGCGCTGAGAAACACGTTGCACTGGCAATGCAAAGGAGCTCTGAACTCCCTTTTATAGCCAGTGGGCATGTGACACGCCAGGATTGGGGAACTAGGTCACATGGCCAAAAGCAAGATGGCGGCGCCCATGCCGGACAAGAATGGAAACACCGCCAGGCCTACCCAGCACAGAGTGACAATATGCCCACACAGGACCGCGCACAGCTAATGCTCCCTGCCAGGCACCAGCACCACCACCAGACGCCCCCCGCCATAACATCCACACAGGTAACACCCGCCGACCACCATGCCGAGAAACCCTGGTTGTGACAGATTCTACTCAGATCCCCTATGTTTGGGTGGGTCCAGACCCGCTCGTCTCTACTCGGAACCCCTAAGTTCGGGTGTGTTCGTATTTGAGGAAAACCGAACCTCATATATCTATCTATCTATCTATCTATCTATCTATCTATCTATCTATCTATCTATCTATCAGAAACACAGTTTATTTCAATCCACATAGTGTAGAGAGGTGTGTATTTTCATTAAAGGAGTAGTCCGTACTTGCCAACTCTCCCTGATTGTCAGGGAGACTCCCTAAAATAGTAGCAATCTCCCTGAAGAGTTTGGCAATCTCCCTTATTGCACCTGACCCCAATTATGAAGTTATATATATATATAAAATTACAGAGATAAGTATATTCAAATGGGATCATTAGAGTCATTTTACGGCACTGGTTATAAGACACAATGATCACTATGACTACATGCTTTTTCTGAAAAGTATCAGTGTGTTTTTATCACCAACTAGATTTTACTAATTGCTTTAGGGCTCATTTACATTTGGATGCAAATCAATTTTATGGCACGCCTCTCAGATATAGAAGTACACGTCCACTTTACCGCCACGCTCATAGGTGTTGCTTTCACAATCTCCCTGAAATGCTTTTTCAAAAGTATTCAAACATGGGTTAGTCCCGTATGACTGACAAAAACAAGAATAATTTTGTTTTTCTAGCTCTAAGGAAAGATTAGATTGTGACTGTAGAATGTTTGACATAACTGGCTGAAAATAAAACAGTTTGGAGCCAAGCTACCTTTTCTAACCTCTACCTTTGCATAAGATAATTTATTTAACTGTAAATTATGCATGACATATTAATTGACATGTGATTTTTTTGCAGCCCAAAACCATAAAAAATACTGTGTACTACTAACATAAATCTGCGTGAAACAATTGCAACAGTATATTTGTGTCAAGTAACATATGATATTCACTTAACCAGTTTCATCTTCTCCCTGTACCAGTAAAGCACAAGAATTATGCTCAAATAAATAAAGTCTCCTTACTATTATGATAATTACAAATATATACAGGAGATTTCTAGTTCATTTGTAATACACTCCTTCTAGAGATACTGGTATACTCACAGGTTCGGTTTACCTGAATGTGGTAGGTGAAGAGATATTCTTACTCTTTTATGATCTTCGCATTTGTCTCTTACCTTTATATCCTCTTCCTTACTTTCTACCAGGGTTGGACTGGGACTAAAAATACTCTTATACAGGCCCCCAGTAGTGCCCCTTATACAGTGCCTCCAGTAGTGATCCCCCCTATGCAGTGCCCCCAGTATTGGTCCCCCTTATTCAGTGCCCCCAGTAGTCATACAGTGCCCCTGGTCAGTAGTGCCCCTTACACACAAACATACATAAACAAAACACTTACCTGAATCCCCACTCCAGCCGTGCTTGCCACTGTCTGCTCCTTCGTCCTACTGCTCGGTCATCTCTCCCATCAACCACTGCAGGAGCCGGAAGGAGGAGCTCATGAGTGCCCCCAGTAGTGCACCCTTAAACAGTGCACCCAGTGGTCCCCGAGATCTCATCCTGCAGGTGATTGAAACATGTTCCATAGTCAGACATTTTGTGTTTGGTACTGTTAGGTAAAGCTGGCACTTCATTAGTGTAAATCACACACAGAGAAAAGGGAAGGCATTTTCAAAATTGGCCAAGCCCTAGCTTAGAAGTTGTAGATGTTTAGATGGAATTTACTGTAGGAAATTTTTAGGACAGGGGTGCTAAACCCAGAGGACGACACATCTGTGCACACCAAAGCTACCATTTTGGGCCCCTGTGTATATTAAGAGTATTAGTGTTCCCATAAACATTGTAAAGTAAAGGGCATGGCCTCACTGGGAAGGGGCATGAACACATAATAGTACCGCCAATCACATCACATTACACCACACAGTAGTGCCCATTATTCATGTTACACAACACATTAGTAGCGCTGTATAACACATTTTGCCATGCAGTAGTAGTGCCTTGTAACACATTATGCCATGCAGTAGTAGTGCGTTATAACACATTATGCCACACAGCAGTAGTGCTTTATAACACATTATGCAATGCAGTAGTAGTGCCCCTTATAACACATTATGCCACATGCAGTAATACCCTTTACACATTATGCCACTCACAGTAGCAATGCCCCTAATACATTACAATACATTATGCCACACACTGTAATGCCCTTTCTAAACTATGCCACACACTGTAATGCCTTTTACAAATGATGCCACAAACAGTAGTAATGCCCCTTACACATTATGCCACACACTGTAATGCCCTTTACAAATTATGCCACACACCATAACGCCCCTTACATATTATGCCACACACCGTAATGCCCCTTACACATTATACCAGTGGTTCCCAAACTTTTTTTAATCACGGTGGCCTAGAGTATCAGCATTGTTTTCATGGCACCCCTAAGCCAAAAGTTTGTTATTGAGAAATTCAGAAAAAAATGTAGTGAAGTAGTAAAGTGAAGTAAGTTGGGGCTACCTATCATCCTTAGGTTTGGTTATATAGTAGTGGGCATGTTTGTGCTTCTATTTGTCCAAATATTTACATTACATTGACCATAAAGACTTTGATTTGGTCCTGGACCACCAACCTGAGGCACCCCTGCAAGTGTCCCGAGTCACCCTAGAGTGCGGCGGCACACAGTTTGGGAACCACTGCATTATGCCACACACATTATGTAACACACCGTAATGCCCCTTACAAATTATGCCACACACTGTAATGCCCCTTACACATTACACTACATGCCGTAATGACCCTTACACATTATGCCACTCACCAAAATGTCCCTTACACATTATGCCACATAGAAATGCCCCTTATAACAATATGCCATGCATAGTAATGCCTACACAAGGCAGCCTAATTCTTACCAGGCTGGGAGGCTGCTTCATATCCAGGTGCCCTTGGCTGCAGCTGCCCCGCTACCATGTACTGCTCATTGTCAGGGGTTTTATATTGCCATGACCCATCTCTTACGGTTGTGGATAGATCCTTCTCTTACTGGCGGCAAGCAGTCCTGGCACTTTCAGGTACCATTTACCGCACATGCCCCTATTCCTGTTTACTAGAGTGCTGATCTGGCCTCTATTGTCCAATCTTCGGCACATTGCAGCCCGATAGGCAGTATTGCCGGTCGGACCTGCAGATGGCTGGACCGGCCAAGCTGGCCATCGGCCCTTCTGGCATTTGCAAGAAGTGCCAGATGGCCAGTCCGGCCCTGCTTTCTGCCCATGACAGAGAGACAAGGCCCCCTATTTTCTGTATTTGTGTAATTCTTTCCGTCTAGAGAAACCCAGTACAAGATAACTACTGTACTGCTTTATTTGCATGACACTTCTTAATCTCAATTGATATTGTACATTCATAGGATAGTTTACACCTATTAAACACAATGGATGTAAATACATTTACCTTTATTTGTCAGGAACACTTCACTAAAGAACTTCCAAGAAGGAGCTTTTTTTTGGATCACTTTAACAGTTAAACAGGTAAATTATGATAAAGTCATACCGAATAATGTGCTACCTTATTTACAATACACAATGTAGGTTTGCTACTTTGCAGAACTGCATTAAATTATACTTGTATGGTAACTCTTAATAGCTCCCTTGCAAAAAAGGAGAGTTATGGTAAAACTTACCTTGGTTAACTCTATTTCTTCAAAGTCCATAGGCTCCACAGGGCGACATTGGGGTGTAGGTGGGACCTGGAGGACCGGACACCAACAGCAAAGCTTCTCAATCCCAGGATGCTCTGGTCCTTCCCCCTATACCCCGCACACAGCCTGAAGGCACTTCAGTTTTGTTAACAAGCCCAAGGCAGGACCAGGATAGGAGAGAAGGAAGACTGGCACACTGAAGAATCACACTCTCACACAGAGAAGGAAACAAGTGACCAGGAGAAGAAAACCCATAGAAGCCAAAAGCATCAGGGTGGGTGACCTGTGGACCCTATGGACTTTAAAGAAAGAGAGTTAACGAAGGTAAGTTTTACCATAACTCTCATTTTCTTCTTCAGGGTCCATAGGGTTCCACAGGGAGACATTGGGGATGTCCCAAAGCAGTTGATCAAGAGCGGGAACACTGATAGGAGAACCCTATGCCTAAAGGAAGCATTCTGAGAGGCAAATGTATCAAAGGCATAAAACCTGAGAGAGGTGTGGACAGAAGACCAGATGGCCACCTTGCTTAGCTGTTCAGCTGAGGCGCCACACTAGGCTGCCAACGGGGGTCCCACAGAGTGAGTAGAATAAGCAAAGACTGTAGTCGGCACAGGAAGGCCCATTTGCATGTAAGCCTGTGAAATAATCATGCAAATCCATCTGGCCAGAGTCTGTTTCTTAGCTGGCCATCCCTTCTTGTGGAATTTATATAGAGGGAGCCCAATTTCCTGATAGAAGTAGTAAGGTCCACGTATATCTTTAGAGCACGGACCACATCCAAAGAGGCCTCACCTGCCGAGAGGTTTGGTGAACTAAAGGCTGGAACCACAATTTCCTCAATCAGGTGGAAGCGAGAAACCCCCTTGGGAAGGAAGCCTGGGTGGATTCAAAGAACAGCCCTGTCCTGATGAAATATCAAAAAGGGGGAGCGAAATTAAAGCGCCCCTAAATCCAATACCCTACGGGCAGATGCTATAGTCAGAAGAAATAGAGTCTTTGCAGTGAGCCATTTGACATCCACTGATTCCAGGGGTTCGAATGGAGGTTCCTGAAGTGCACTGACAAATCCCATGGAGCCCCAGGAGGGACAAAGGGAGGTTGTATCATAGAACACCCTGCATGAAGGTGTGAACATCCAGTATAAGAGCAATTCTCCGCTGAAACCAGATAGACAAAGCCGAGATCTGCACTTTCAAAGATGCTAGGTGGAGGCCTAGATCCAATCCAGCTTGAAGAAAGGCAAGAATACTAGAAACTTTAAAGACCTGAGGGTCATAGTTTCTTGGAGCAACCCATTAGAAATATGTATGCCATGTTTACGTGCTTTTAGCATGGTCTGGACCACACAGCTGGAAAAACCCTTAGCCATTAGGAGGGATGCCTCAAGAGCCAAGTCATTAAAGACAGACAGGCTAGGTCCTGATGGAGACATGGACCCTGAGACAACAGGTCTACTCATAGAGGGAGCTGAAGAGGATCGTCTATGGAGAGCCTTTGAAGATTGGAGTACCAGAGACGTCTGTGCCAGGCCAGAGCTATTAACATGACTGTGCCTTCCTCCTGGCTGAACTTTAGAAGCACTCAAAGAAGCAGGGATATTGGAGGGAAGTTCCATTTCACTGACAATGCGTCTATGAAGGCCGCATCAGGGTCCTTTCTTCTGGCTCCAGAAATGAGAAGTTTGTTGTTGTGTCTGGAGGCCATGAGATCCATCTCCGGAAGACCCCATTTGTCCACTAGAAGCTGAAAGACATTTGGCCCTGGAAGGAGTGCTGGCCAGTTACTGCACCCCACCCTCGGATGCTTGTGTCCATGGTGAGGAGAGCCCAGTCTGGGATCCTAAAGGGATGACCCTGGTTCGAGGCCTGGAGTGAAACTGGGCAAACTTCACCATGACAAAGGTGGACACCATTGATCCCAAGGCCTGCATTGCAGAGAGAATTGATACTCTGCGACTGTGGATCAGCCTGCGTAGTCTGTGCTGTAATCTTGTCCGTTGTTAGGAAGATTCTCTGAACTCAAGAGTCCAGGAGGGCTCCCAAATGTACCATCCTTTGAGAGGGTGTCAGGGAAGACATTCTCAAGTTGATCAGCCAACCGTGCATTTGTAAAAAGGCAGTGGTTACCTGCAGAAGGCTGTGAAGAGTCTCTGGGGAGCAAGAATTCATCCAAGTATGGGAGCAGTCTGGTCCCTTGACGACAAAGAGAGGTCACCATAACTGCCATGATCTTGGTAAAGACCCGAGGGGCCGTTTTGAGGCCAAATGGCAGTGCCTGGAATTGATAATGTTGCTGCAGTGTAGCAAACCAGAGATATTGTTGATGAGAAGGTGCTATAGGTACATGTAGGTAAGCGTCCTGAATGTCTAGGGTTACCATAAAATTTCCAGGCCCCATAACTAGGATAATAGAACAGAGGGTTTCCATACAAAACCTGGGCACCCTGATAAATTTGTTCAGAGACTTGAGGTTGAGGATAGACCGATGAGACCCATTGGGGTTCTGAACTAAGAAAAAGGTAGAATAATAGCCCTTGCCCTGTTGTGAGGAGGGGACCCGAATTATTACTCCTGAATTCAATAAGGATTGAATGGCTTTTTGGAGCAGTAGGGCCTTGGTTGAGTGTCAAGGAGGTCCTGTGCAAAAGAGCTGTTGGGGGGGATGCCTCAGGAAGGGTAGGGCGTATCTGTGGGAGACCACTTCTCTTACCAAGGCATCTGACGAAGTTTGATGCCAAACTTGGGCAGGGAGAGGCCCGCCCCACCAGGCTGCAGGCTTGTCCTCAGACTTGGCAGGTGGACATATAGTAGCCCAGGCTTGTTTGGCCCTAGGCTTGGAGGCCTTGGCTGACATCTAATGCCATGGAAAGAACTGACCCTTGGCTTTGCCTTGACCCTTGGCTTTGCCTTGACCCTTGGCTTTGCCTTATATGCAGAGGGCAGGAACGCCGTCTTGTTAGTTGCCAAAGTAGTCACAATTTTGTCCAATTCTTGACCAAATAGGATGTCTCCTGCATAAGGCAGAGATTCTGAATCTGAATCTGCTTTCCAGAAATGTTGCCAAAGAATACGGTGGGCCACTACCAAAGTGGCAGATATCCTGGAGGCCAGGAGAGCTGTATCCATAGCTGCTTCACCTAAGTAGGAGGCTGCATCTCTAATGTGAGATATGTAGGACAGCTGTTCCCTCAAAGCATCAGGGGGAAAAGTCTCTTCTAAGGCCTCTGCCCCACTGTAAATGGCTTTTGCCACCCAGGTCGTAGGCCGAGCAGGACAAGTAAGAGCTCCTGTAAGAGAGTATATAGATTTATGACAAGCTTCTATACGTCTATCTGTAGTCTCCTTCAAGGAGGATGCAATATGAATAGGCAAGGTGGCATTTTTAACCAAGTGTTACATGAGAATCCACCATTAAGGGAACTTCCCATTTAGTACAATCAGTAGCTGAAAGCGGGTAAAAGGAACTGAACCATTTTGGAATTTAAATCCATTTACCAGGCATATTCCAAGCATCACTCATGTGATCATATAGCTGGTCAGAGTGAGGAAACTCTGGTAAAACAATCTTTTGTCGCTTAAACAGTGGTTGTTTTTTATTAGGAGCGGGCTCATCCTCTTCTATTTGTAGAATAGTTTTAACAGCTCTCACAAGAGCAGGTATATTCAGTTTAGAAGGTGGCTCCTCTTCTCCTGAGATGGAGTCAGAGTGAGAGAGATCTGCATCTTCTGCCTCCCCAGATGATATCTCAGAATCAGATAACTGTATGGATTGGGAAGATATCATAGTACGTTTAGTAGGCTTAGTGGGTAAAGGTTTATCTTTCTGCAGCATTTGCTGAAAAACCGGTATTAGCCAAACTCTGTACTGAGGTAGACAGTAAGTCTATCCATGAATGAGGTCCTCTCTGGCTAAGCAGTACTTACAAGACACCAAAGTAGGAGGAGCAGCATCAGGCTGTTTGTTATTCTTTGCTCTGCCAGCCATAGCCACAAGAATAGTAGAATACACAGTAGGATACAGTGCAATGAACACCTTGCAGTATGTGTAATATGGCACGATGTAGTGTGCAACCTTCACTATATATGGCACAGTGTAATGTGCAACCGCGGTATATAGTATGTGATAGTCCTTATACGTATTTAGCAGATGTGAGGTACAATGAACCCCCAATACCTTAGTATGTCAGGGTATAGTAGAAAAAAGGGACAGGTATAACTGACAGTATAGAAAGTAGAGATTAGCGCTAGCACAAGTCACATACAAACACAGAAAATAAATTAAATGTATGCAATAAGCACTAAAATCAACTACACAGACCACAGTGGCTGGTAGGATATAGCGCTGTATAGGTCCAGGGAACCTGCTAGGTAGCTAGCACAGGTTTGGTGATGGGGCGGCAGCACAGACTCGCCCATTTGGTAAAAAATAAATGAAAGCATAAAATGAAAGCTTAGGCTGCTTAATGCAGCCCTCTGTTATAATGGTTGCCAAGCTCCTGCCAGACACCATTGAAACTGAAGTGCCCTCAGGCTGTGGATGGGGTATAGGGGGAAGGACCGGAGCATCCTGGGATTGAAAAGCTTTGCTGTGGCTGTCCGGTCCTCCAGGTCCAACCTACATCCCTATGTCACTCTGTGGAGCCCTATGGACCCTGAAGTAGAAATATGATTTACTATATCTAACTCTAAAATACAAACACGAGAATACAATTTCATAAATAATGGCGCACACTACTAGCTTCAACTAATAATTTTATACTGCAGTATAATCGCTCAACTACAATTATATGTATGTCCTCTAGGGTCTCAATCTAGGTTATAACTTTGTTGGTGCACGAAGATTTCCTTTGGTTATTGTAGTAGTTCCTGAATAGGCACTTGACTGACTTAAGGGGCATACACACGAGACGATATCTATGAACGATAATGATATTGTTCAACGATATATCGTTCATATCGTGCCATGTGTATGCAATGAATGACCAATGATGCGCGCTTCTGCTGGACGATAACAATATCTTTGGTCGTCGGTATATGCTGGCCAATTTGAATGATATCATCAATAATTGCCTGTTCAGAGATGTGGCAGGATGACTTCACTGAAAGATATCTGTCATAGATATCTATCAGTGTGTCCTGCACTACAGAATGTTCAAGCGAAATTTTTCAGCCAGAGATATCGTTGATGCAGCACATTGCCCCATGTGTACCCGGCTTTAGAATTGTAGCTTTACTTGGATTTAGCTGGGTTTTGAGTAGATGCTGTTTCTGGTTTGGAGTTCACACATGGACCATAAGAGGCTATGGGCCTGATTCAGACCCGATTGCTAAGCTACGGATGCACACTATGGGCGATTATCGTCCGTCTGTGTATGCGTATGCATACACTGCGATCGGGAATCGTGCGCTCGTAGCCCAAAGACTGGCCGCTACTTTGAGTGACAGCGCCATTTGTGGGTGATAACAGGTGCTTGTGAATGGGGAAGTGGTACTGCAAAAGCAGGCGTGTCTGGGCGTCAAAACAGAGTTTTATGGGTGTGCATAATTAGCAAAGATGAGTCATTGTAAACGTCACTTGGTTGTCTTTCAGCCTGCAGTGGTCGCAGTGCTTGCGGCAGGGTAAGGTCTACATCAAGCGCTGCGTGTAGCGCCGATGGTCCTCCATGATACCGAATATTTATACACTTCCTGGAGATAACGTGTGTTGAGAAAGAAAAGTGGGCGTCTTTATACCGGCGTGCGTTCGCTCTGCCATCGCTCCCTAAGACATAGAGGGCGTCCTTACACCAGACAGTGCGATCGCAGAATTCGCATACCCGGCCACTTTTGGCTGTGAAAGAGTGCAGCTTAGCGTCCGGGTCTGAATCGACCCCTATGTGCTATGTGCTATGTGCTGTGCAGTATAATTTGGCAGCAGTTACAGAAGTTATTACAATATTTTCTATGAAGTACTGAAGATAATTCTATGGAGGGGAGCAATTATACACCCTGGCTGGTGATATAATATCTGTATTATAATAGTCTGATAGCTGTAGTCTATAAATCACCAGCTTTATGTGTATTCCTGTTATACATAGGACCTTTCCTCGCTGTAGGTGTAAATGCTGAGGCACTATTACAGAGATGGCTTTGGTTTGATCTCTTTTCCTTACTGGGATAAAAGGTCACTGTCTGATGACAAGAACTGAGATATCATTTGCTACTTAATCTGTTGTAGTCTCTGGCAGGGATAAATGTAGTTTTGACTTGTATTTGGGCACTTCTGTGCTACTCTTACTCTCCTGCACTCCAAATGATGGACGATGCGCGGGCACGGATGGTTGATAACGATACTGACCATCGCCCGTGCATGCAGTCCAACCTGGTCGATATCGACCAGGTTTCTATAGGGACCCACGATTGTTGATCGCGGGTCGTTTAGTCATTTGGGGGTTGATGCTGTGCTGGATGTTCGCTAACGATCATCCAGCACATGCAGGACGATCAGACAACGATATCTTTATCATTGCCTGATCTGACCATGTGTATGCACCATTACTGACCTTACCCCCTGACACTGGTCACTTGATAAGCTCCTGACCTCATTGTGGTCTGCACATTGTCAGATGTAATACCTTGCATAGCGGGGTATAACACATTGTCTATTGCTCCGTTTGTTCTCTCATAATACAAAATTAGTGTATGGAGGCAGCAAATGTGCATTATGTCAGAACTACAGTATCTCTAATGGTGGGTACACACTAAACAATATATATTGCCCGATATGGCGGAACGGGCCGACATATCATCCACATCGGCAAATGTGTACCCACTATGAGCAGCCATGCACGCTCCTGGGGGTCGTTCATCGCATTGGCAGATCGAGCATGCATGCTGCTCAAGCTGTCAAATTGAAGAACAACCCCATGGTTGTTGATGCGGCTGGTGAACGACATATCATGCAGTTGTTCACCAGATCTTGTGGTGTCAAACGACCAAATGCTATGTCATTCATCACATTATGGGTCGGCCGGGTACACACATCATGTAATGGGTACCCGGCTTTTGTAACATCACTGACACTGCTGGGAGGGGTCAGAGTTCATACCAACTGTCACTGTGGCCCTGATTCAGAGCCAGACGCTCTGACAGAGCGCTCGCTCTGAATCAGGGCCGTACCTCCTCCTTTTTGGAGCGGCCTCCTGGCCGCTCGCATAGCTGTGGGTGACCATTATACACCCTGGCTGGTGATATAATATCTGTATTATAATAATTATCACCATCGACAGCACGCCCCCTTTGGTGCGAGACCCATAACGACGGCTTGGCCGTCGTTATTCGGGTCTCGCGCATGCGCACAACGGAGCCGCCTCCGTCGTGCGCATGTGCACTTGGGCAATATCGACCCGCTTGCGATCGCTCAGCGCTTGCAAGCGGGTCTGAATCAGGCCCTGAATTCCAAAATGATGATATTATTTTTATCACTACTTATGCCGGGCATGCACTATACAATTATTGGGGGGATCCGCCCGATATCAGCGGATCCCCCCAAAATTTGCACTGTGTGTTCAGGCGACTGAGGGTAAAATTTTGATCGGTCAGGCATGACAAATGAAACTACTTTAGGGGGAGATGTATGAAGGGGTGATAGCTGTCTACTTGGTAACTGCATATATAATGTAGTAAAGCAGGGAAGTGATGAGAATGACATTGATTATCTACACCGTTATACCTGGAAAGGACAGCGAATTGGTGTGGCAATGTATGAACGGTCAGTGGCATAGATTTCAACAGCTGCAGCTGTCATTGCTGCACCACACAGTGCTGTCCCTGGCAGTTGGTTCTGACAGCCAGTGATTGTGCACACAAAAAAATTTATATATTTATTTTCAATAATGCCTTGGGTGCTGCTGGGAGATAATGACAGGCGCATGCACAGAATGTATGCAAGTGCCGGTCACACAGCTGAAAGAGGGAGAGTGCAATTTGCCGGACAGGTGATTTAACACACTCCCTTTTCGGCACAACAAATACGAGTAATACATCCAGGTGGGACGGTGTCTGGACCTGCTTCACCATGATAATGGGCATAACTTGACTGCTTCCTACACTTATAAATAGGGCCACTGACAACCCACATATATATAAAAATATAACATGGACAATAAAGTACAAGTTGGATATAAAAGTTCTTACTCTGCAAATTAATAGATATTCCTCTTGTGATTGCTATCAGCATGGAAGAAAGAGAGAGAGAGAAAGAAAACGCACATAGTATATGACTAGTGTAAAGGATGATAAAGGTGTATGAATAAGTCCCAACCAAAGAAAGTGGAGATATTACAGAAAATAGAATAGCTCAGGAACAAATCCCCTAGGTGATTATGCTTACACCAATTAAATTTGAGGTGAGACATATAAAGGTATCTTTAAATATTGGATATGTTTGGCCACCTGTGTCCAGCCTCAAATAGGTCACAGAAAAGCTGGTACCAGGACAAGAAAAATACATATAGGGTAGTACATAAAAAACAGAGTTTATTTGACCAATTAGGTCACATAAAAACATCAAAAATAAAACAAATAACTGGATTCACTCCCTATCAGAATCCAGATGGAACAGGCATTGTACAGATCTTGCCAGGAATCGCTCCATCTTAGCTCCTCCTTCACTTTCTCCAGCTGCTTCTGCAAAAGCCTGATGAGGGGAATGACCTGACTCAAGCTGGCAGTGTCTGAACTGACTTCACGTGTGGCAAGTTCGAAGGGCTGGAGAACCTTGCACAACACGGAAATCATTCTCCACTGCGCTTGAGTCAGGTGCATACCCCCTCCTTTGCCTATGTCATAGGTGGATGTATAGGCTTGTATGGCCTTTTGCTGCTCCTCCATCCTCTGAAGCATATAGAGGGTTGAGTTCCACCGCGTCACAACCTCTTGCTTCAGGTGATGGCGGGACAGGTTCAAGAGTGTTTGCTGGCGCTCCAGTCTCCGGCACGCAGCCGCTGAATGGCGAAAGTGGCCAGAAATTTTTCGGGGCACCCAAAGCGTCTCCTGCACGCCCCTGTCGCTTTTCAGAAAATTCTGCACCACCAAGTTTATTGTGTGAGCAAAACATGGGACGTGCTGGAATTTGCCCAGATGTAATGCCCGCACAATATTGGTGGCGTTGTCAGATATCACAAATCCCCAGGAGAGTCTAAGTGGGGTAAGCCACTGGGCGATGATTTCCCTCAGTTTCTCTAAGAGGTTGTCGGCGGTGTGCCTCTTACTGAAACCGGTGATACACAGCGTAGCCTGCCTTGGAACGAGCTGGCGTTTCTGAGATGCTGCTACTGGTGACGCTGCTGCTGTTGCTGCGTAAGGTGATACATCTACCCAGTGGGCTGTCACAGTCATATAGTCCTTAGTCTGCCCTGTTCCACTTGTCCACATGTCCGTGGTTAAGTGGACATTGTGTACAATGGCATTTTTCAGGACACTGAGGACACTTTTTCTGACGTTTCTGTACAGTCTCGGTATCGCCTGCCTAGTGAAGTGGAATCTAGACGGGATTTGGAACCGGGGACACACTACCTCCATCAATTGTCTAAATCCCACTGCACTAATGGCGGATACCGGACGCACGTCTAACACCAACATAGCAGTCAAGGCCTCAGTTATACGTTTTGCTTCAGGATGACTGCTGTCGTACTTCATCCTCCTCGCTAAGGACTGTTGGAGGGTCAATTGTTTAGTAAAAGTAGTGGTGTTCCTACTTCCTCTCTGGGATGATGAACGACTCCCAGCAGCAGCAACAGCAGCAGCGGCAGCAGTAGGCGTAGCAATGCAGGATCCTCCGGAGGAATCCCGGATAGGAGAGTCAGTCATGCCAGTGACATGGCCTGCAGGACTACTTCCGATCCTGACTAAGGAGGAAATTGACGAGGAGGGAGTTGACGGTGTGGTTTGCAGGCGCTTGGATACAACAGGACAACGGGATTTAGGTGTCCCTGGACTGCTTACGGTCTTAGCCAAAGTTTCTGAACTTGACAGTAACTTTTTATGAATGCGCTGCAGGTGCCGTATAAGGGAGGATGTTCCTAGGTGGTTGACGTCCCTACCCCTACTTATTTCACCTTTACATATGGTACATATGGCAAGACAGTTGTTGTCCGGATTTGGATAGAAATATTGCCAGACCAAAGAGGTGGAATGTTTGGTCTTCTGCCCAGGCATGACCGTGATGGGCTTTCTCATCCCACGGACAACAACTGTCTCCCCCGGAGCCTGATTTAAACAAACCACATCACCATCAGAGTCCTCCTCGCCAACTTCCTCCTCAGCGCCAGCTACACCAGTATCCTCATCCTGTTGTACTTCAACAGTGACATCTTCAATTTGCATATCAGCAAGTGGACTGTGGGTGCTCCTTTCAGCACTTGCAGGGGGCGTGCAAATGGTGGAAAGAGCCACCTCTTCCCGTCCAGTGCTGGGAAGGTCAGGCATCGCAACCACCACCACACTTGGACTCTCCTTGGGGATTTGTGATATCTTCTCAGAAAGCACAGTTCTTCGCTGTGCTTTTGCCAGCTTAACTCTTTTGATTTTTTTAGTGGGAGGAGGGCTTCCATCGTCATGTGAAGCTGAACCACTAGTCATGAACATACTAGGGATCGACCTTAGCCGTTCCTTGCCACTCTGTGTCGTAAATGGCATATTGGCAAGTTTACGTTTCTCTTCAGCTGATTTAAATGTTTTTTTCAAGGTCATTTTCCTGAACTTTGTCATTTGGGATTGTATGTGCCCTCTACTATGACATTGGGCATCGGCCTTGGCAGACGACGTTGATGGCATGTTATCGTCTATGTCATGACTAGTGGCAGCAGCTTCAGCACTAGGAGGAAGTGGTTCTTGATCTTTCTCTATTTTATTTTTATCGGAGAAAGTTTGGTCCTTCATTTATGTTATATCGATTTGATAATATATGTGCGGCTAAACACAGAAAATATTTTTTTATTTTTGCTGGAGAGTAGTGCACTTTGTTGGTTACACCAGCCTTTAAGAAATGAGCCAGCCGGCTCTTTACTTATGGGACACAGGCGCACGCTTGGCGCTGCTCCTTTGTTGATGCACGTGCGGCTACTGCGCACACAATTCACAAACACAGAAAATATATATTTTTTTGGTTTGGAGTGTACATTGGGGATTACAGCACCCTTTAACGGTCAAGCCAGCCGGCCCTTTACTTATGACACAGGCGCACCCTTGGCACTACTTTGTTGATGCACGTGCAGCTACTGCGCACACAATTCACAAACACAGAAAATAATTTTTTTTTTGGTTTGGACTGGAGTGTACTTTGGGAGTTACAGCACCCTTTAACGGTCAAGCCAGCCGGCCCTTTACTTATGACACAGGCGCACGCTTGGCACTACTTTGTTGATGCACGTGCGGCTACTGCGCACACAATTCACAAACACAGAAAATAATTTTTTTTTTGGTTTGGACTGGAGTGTACTTTGGGGGTTACAGCACCCTTTAACGGTCAAGCCAGCCGGCCCTTTACTTATGACACAGGCGCACGCTTGGCACTACTTTGTTGATGCACGTGTGGCTACTGCGCACACAATTCACAAACACACAAAAAATATTATTTTTTTAGCACTTGGGGGGAGCACCCCTGATGGACAGAGCACCCCCTGGACAACACTACAGCACCCCTTTAGGACTGGGACACTGCACAGGACTTTGGAGTGGACACAGCCCCTATGGAGAACTGACTGCACAACACAGTCCAGCCAGCCCCTATGGACTTTGAAGTAGTGGACACAGCCCCTATTAACAACAGCAGCACAGCACAACACAGCCAGCCCCTATGGACTTTGAAGTAGTGGACAACAGCAGCACAGCGCAGCACAGCACAGCACAACACTACTCTGCACTACACTACACTACACTACACAGCCCAGCCAGCCCTAACTCCCACCCTGCCTCTTCACTGTCCACAGCCGAGTGAGAAAATGGCGCTGACGCGGGTACCTTATATAGGATCCAAAACCCGCGAGACCCGGAAGGCGGGATGATGACGTTTTGCCTCGATTTCAGATCCGAGTCAGGCGGGAAAAGTCGAGCCTGACTCGGATCTGACTCGGATCGGGGGGGCTCGGGGGGGTTCGGATTTCAGAAATCCGAACCCGCTCACCCCTAATGTATATATATACAGTGCCTATAGACAAAACATGTCCAGTTGATGTGTATATGGATTGCCCCCCCCATGGAGAAACAGTGGAACCCGCTGCCCACTCTGGACACAGGGATGCAGTGGGCATGCTGCCAGGAGCGGGACATTGCTGCCGCAGCAGAGCGGAAACCTTCTCCCTCTGAACTTATCAGGGGGCCAGTGGAGAGAGCGGCGCATGCGGTTGGTGGGAAGTTGGCGACCGCTGAAATATAAGGGACCCGCGGAGGCTGCTGGGAGGTGGGTGCCTGAGGTAAGCCAGCCGTGAGGAAAGTGCTGCGCTTACTGGAGAGTGGGACTTACCGGTGCCCGCTGTGTGGACCCATTGCAGCCGGAAGGTGTCAGCGGGATACAGACAGCCAGAGCTGTACAAGAGGGAGTCGCCCAGAGACCTCCCCTGGAGCTGATGACTGACAGCTGGAGGCCAGCCTGCAGGAGGGACCACTGTCCAGATCCTCTAGGGTGCTGAATCTGCTAAGCTGATCCACAGGAGAGGTCTGTAAATAAAACCAGCACCACCCAGCATTACTACTTCAGTCATAAGCTGTCAGTTATATAGAACCAATAGCTTCCCTCAAGGGCCAATCCTCACGGGGGTCCTGTATCTTCTGTTGAGGAGACTGAAATCTAAGAGCAGCTACTATAAGAGCCCAGGACAGCTTTTGCCCCACCACACACTACTTTAGTGAATATAGTCAAGCAACTTGTTGCTGCGGGAAGGTACTATTACCACATATATCCTGAGAAACAGAGTGCAGGTCCTGTCCATTTACTAAACAGGAAAGGTATATTAAAGCTGCATTATAGCATAAGAAATACTACAGAACTCAGGGCCTGATTCAGAGCTGGACGCTCTTTCAGAGCGCTCGCTCTGAATCAGTGCCTGCCTATTGTATTTTTAGAGCGGCCTCATGGCCGCTCGCATAGCTGTGGGTGACCACCCACAGCTAGTGCGAGTGAGTGGCCAGGATGATGGTCGCGATGGTCAAGACCATCGCGACCATCGGACTTGCGATGAGACCCTTGTAGTAGGGTCTCATTGCCACAAGTCCCAGTGGACTTCTTGCTCTTACAGAGCAAGAAGTCCACATACTGACATCACTTGTGATGTCAGTGGCGCCGGCCCCAGACGGTAGGCATTCCCATGGGAACGCCTCCGTCTGGGCAGCCACGCCCCCAGCCCGCCCACCAAAGGGGACGTGCTGTCACTCAATATTGACAGCACGCCCCCTTTGGTACGAGACCCGGAGCGAAGGTTTGCCTGTCACTATCCGGGTCTCGCGCATGTGCACAACGGACATTCTGAGACTTATATATTAATTCAACCTGGTATGAGAGTAGAGTCATTATAATTGTTGCATATAGAAGCATTAAGATATTTTGTTAACCCATTTATTTCACAGCTCAAGAAAGAAGCGTTCCTGATCAATAAAGCTTCGGCGAATGTATGTGTGAACAGTTGTTATCACTATTGTTGTAGTTGTAACAGAGTTATAAGCAGAAAAGTTAATTGCTTACATTTATTGTTTTTCTATGCAATTTATTGCAACTAAATAAACTAATCTTAGCGAATATAGGGCCTGATTCAGACCCACTCGCGAGCGGCTGTCCGCTCGCAAGTGGGTCGATGTTCTGGACTGAGCATGCGCACGACGGAGGGAGCTCCATCGTGCGCATGCGCCAGACGCGACGAGCGAAGGAAAGTCCTTCGCTCGTTGTGTCTGATCAAAGGGGGCGTGCTGTCGATGTTGATTGACAGCACGCCCCCTTTGGTAGGCATGCCGGGGGCGTGCCTCCCTGACGGGGGCGTTCCCACGGGAACGCCTCCCATCAGAAGCCGGCCCACTGACATCACTAGTGATGTCAGTGGGAGTGATTTTGGCTCTGATAGAGCCAAAATCACTCCGGAGCTTGCGGTTGAAAACCTCAACCGCAGGCTCCGGCTCGCAGTTTTGATGGTCGCGATGGTCACGACCATCGCGCCCATCAAAATGCACGCTCGTATAGCCTGTGGGTGGTGACCCACAGCTATACGAGCGTCCAGGAAGACGCTCCATTTTCATGGAGGCCGGCCCTCATTCAGAGCGTGCGCTCTGCTCAGAGCGTACGGCTCTGAATGAGGGCCATAGTATTATCTCATGTCCGTGCCTGTGTTAGTGTCAATCTTTCACCTCGCTGCCGGAAGAGATCAGTGTAGACATCTCTGGAATAACTTTCAACTCGGTGAGTGTGTTACAGTTGGCGTCCCAAGAGCAGGATTCAAGATCTAGAGGATGTCACAAGAACAGCATTCCGCAGGGGATTCAAGTCACCAAAACCCAGTCATGGCGCAATTGAACCCCATCACTTTACCCTATTACTTCAGGGCCCCGTGGCTCCCCACTTATGCTGGAGATGACCCAGGTGGGGAATCTGATGGCAATTCATTAAGAGAATTTAAGCATAAAATTAAAAGTATTTTCAGACTATACCCATTGACAGAATGCCAGCAAGTGGAGACTTAATTGGTCAGCTAATGGGTTCAGTATTGAGGGAAGTTACCTCTTGGCCCAGAGAAGAGAGGTGAAACATCGATCAAATTATACAGAGGTTAGCTGATACCTTTGACACACGAACTGTATCAGAGCTGAAGATGGAATTTTATGCTCAAAAGCAACAAACTGGTGAGTCCCTTCGTAATTTTGCACTAGGACTTCAGGAAGCTCTATGACGCATACAATCAATGGATGATAATGAAGTGAGGAGTCCTGACGAGACTTTAATTAGCCAGTTCATTGAGGGTGCTAGAGGAGAAGGTACCAGAACTCAACTACGCCTTCTATGGTTACAAATGCCCAGGGATTCCTTCCTGGATTTTAAGGAAGCATCCATTAGAGTTGTAGGATATACTCGAGATGAGGAAGTTACATTTCCGGAAATGCCAGGTTTTCAGGAAATAATTCAAGAAGTACCCATAGGAGCCCCTACTAAAGCAAAAGAAAAGGCGGTACAAAGTGCTCAGTCATCTACACCTTACCACCTACAGAATGTAACCAGTCAGATGGAGAAACTGGCTTCGGGAATGACAGAGATGTGTCAAGAAATGAAAAAACTCACTCGACAACATGCAGAACCTAAAGAAAATCAGTGGCGCACGGAAAGAAGAAGGGCAACCTCCAATTGGTGGACTCCTCCAAGTACCGGTGGGCGCCGACCAACTGACCGATTCGATTCTCTAGGACGCCCGATCTGTCGTAAATGTAACCGCAGTGGACACCTAGAGAGAAATTGTATGGAGAATTTAAACTCCAATGCCCCGAGGATGGAGACCGAGCCTTGGGGAGAACAGGAGTAGGACCAACCAATGGAGAATGGTGGCTCCGATATGGTAAACCATGTCATCTTAGTGAAAATTACTTGATCGCCATCGTAGATGATGATCCTCAGGTCCAGGATGGAAAGGTTTCTGGAAAAAGTCATCTGGTTCCATGTAAGATGTGGGTATGGATTTATAAATTGTGAAGACACCAAGCAAGACATCTTTGTGCATTATTCAGCCATCCAAAAGAACAACCCCAGAAAATATTATCGAAGCCTGGGAGAAGGAGAGACCGTAGAATTTGATGTGATCCACGGAATGAAAGGTCTACAGGCAGCCAATGTCACTGGTCCTGGTGGTGCCCCAGTTCAGGGCAGCAAATATGCCACACGTCGTAAGCGATATTGGCGCTATACACATAGCAGAGGTTCTCCACGTGATCACCAGCAAAAATACCAAAACCACCAATATGAAGAGACAATTCAAGAACCCGAAAGTGAACAGCACATACATGTTTATATATGACTGGCATGCTTTTACATAAAATTTGTGTACATATATGATTTGACATTATATTAAAAGACAATGCATTCTATATATCTAATATCCATTACCATGTACTCCTATGAACTGGCCTATACACTTTCAGGGGTATCACAATAACAATTGACAATTACTGCCTGCATTTTGCCGATCATCCTAAATATGGGCCTGATTCAGACCCACTCGCGAGCGGCTGTCCGCTCGCAAGTGGGTCGATGGTGTGCACTGAGCATGCGCACGATGGAGGGAGCTCCGTCGTGGCATGCGCGAGACGCGACGAGCGAAGGACTTTCCTTCGCTCGTTGTGTCTGATCAAAGGGGGCGTGCTGTCGATGTTGATTGACAGCACGCCCCCTTTGGTGGGCGTGCCGGGGGCGTGCCTCCCAGACGGGGGCGTTCCCAAGGGAACGCCTACCGTCAGAAGCCGGCCCACTGACATCACTAGTGATGTCAGTGGGAGTGATTTTGGCTCTGATAGAGCCAAAATCACTCCAAGGCTTGTGGTCGAAAAACCCGACCACAGGCTTCTGGTCGCACTGGCGATGGTCGCGATGGTCAAGACCATCGCGACCATCATCCTGCACACTCGTATGTGCTGTGGGTGGTGACCCACAGCTATACGAGCGTCCAGGAGGACGCTCCATTTTTATGGAGGACGGCCCTCATTCAGAGCGAGCGCTCTGCTCAGAGCGTCCGGCTCTGAATGAGGGCCTATGGCCCTCATTCAGAGCCGCTCGCTAGCGGCAGTACGCTCGTTCCGAGCGATGTTCGCACATCTGCGCATGCGTACGGTTTTCAGTACGCATGCGCGAACCAGTCAGTGCGGCCGAAAATCGTTTGTACGCTATATAGCGAGTGCCTGCTATTTTGAGTGACAGAATGAGGCGTATGTGGGTGGTAACGGGAAGGTGCTTGAAAACGGGGGAGTGGAATTCGAACGCAGGCGTGCTTAAAGGTCAAAATGGGCGTTTTAAGGGAGTGCATAATTAATACAGCAGCGTCATTGACCACGTCACTTGGTTTTTTTTAACTCAGAACTGCTCGCAAAATAGCGGTTGAAAAAACCAACCACAAGAATAGCGAGCAGTTCATACGCTGTACGATGTACTCGATTAATCTAATAAATAGCGGACATGACGTATGGTGCGAGCGGCCAAGGGGCGTTTTTATCAAATAAACGAGCGTATGTTTTGCGCGCTCGTTCAGACTTAGAGGTGGGAACAGACTGCAATTTGCGAACGGATCATTTGAATAGCCACCCCTTGTTTTTGAACGAACGACCGCAAATAGCGATCGGCTCTGAATCAGGCCCTATGTCCCTTAATCAGAAAAGAAAGACGTTTTCATTTACACTCCGCTTGTCACCACAGACACCTAACCACAGTTTTGTGGAGTACCAAGCACGGCCCTGTCTACATGCACCTTGCAGTGATTATTGACAGCTGCATTATCAATAACAGCCTCCAATGTATTATCACCATTCTCACTGCAGCACTTAAGGTTCAGCTCATCTACATTTCATTATGACTACTAGAAGATTTTCATATTTTTGCTTAAATTAATCATGATGGTTCAATGTATCTGGCCAACCACACTACACTTCTTTCATCATTTATTTTGAATCTGTACTGGCTTTTATGCCCTGTAATTTCACAAACGACATTATCATCTAATTTATGTTCAGATCACAAAATCAATACCGAAGACAATAACACAATCAAATTCTGTATCTGATATGTTCCCCGCCACTGGAATTTCATTTTGTTTTAAACCCAACTAATCTCTTTAAACACAAGGCCTGGATTTATTTTTTTCTGCAATTCCCAGCTTGCCATCATTTTATTTCTCTGCCTGGGCTGCCAATTCTTCCCCAGGCTTTTTTTCTAATCCAGCAGCAATAAAGCAGAGGCCTTTTACTTGGCATGGAGTACGGTAACCTGAGAATAATAAATAGGAATGAGTGTCCCCATAAATAAAAGAAAAAATGCTATGTCTCCTCATATAACACTGCTGGGCAGCAGAGAGAAATTTGTCATAGTCCTTGTTTAATACACAGCTGAGAGCACTGGTTGAAGCTTCTGTTTAAAGTCCTGATGTTTCACTTTTCAGCCGCAAATCCATTCCCAGCACATCTATTATACATCCCGATATTTCAAATGGTCACAGAGGGATATTTGAACTCAGCATATGCAGACGTATTTTCTTTTGCATTCCAATGTTAAACATAGACACGTGTCTCGTCCGACTGTCAGAATTTTTGTTTTACATAAAACACATATTGCTATAAAAATGGCACAGTACACTAGTCCTCACAATATTTCCCAGACAGGATTAGGTGATTTTTTTATTCACAATATGATCCAGAAGGAATCTTTTGGGATCCAATGCATGGGTACATTTATAAATATGTATCCATACAAATATGTACTGCATGTACAGAATAATGAACATACTCTAATTAATTATTATCTTATGAAAAAAAAAAAAAAATATATATATATATATATATATATATATTTATTAGGGGTGAGCGGGTTCGGATTTCTGAATTCCAAACCCCCCCGAGCCCCCCCGATCCGAGGCAGATCCGAGTCAGGCTCGACTTTTCCCGCCTGACTCGGATCTGAAATCGAGGCAAAACGTCATCATCCCGTCTTCCGGGTCTCACGGGTTTTGGATCCTATATAAGGTACCCGCGTCAGCGCCATTTTCTCACTCGGCTGTGGACAGTGAAGAGGGAGGGTGGGAGTTAGGGCTGGCTGGGCTGTGTAGTGTAGTGTAGTGTAGTGCAGTGTAGTGTTGTGCTGTGCTGTGCTGTGCTGTGCTGCTGTTGTGCTGCTGTTGTCCATAAGGGCTGTGTCCACTCCTCCAAAGTCCATAGGGGCTGGCTGTGTTGTGCTGTGCTGCTGTTGTCCATAGGGGCTGTGTCCACTCCTCCAAAGTCCATAGGGGCTGGCTGTGTTGTGCTGTGCTGCTGTTGTCCATAGGGGCTGTGTCCACTCCTCCAAAGTCCATAGGGGCTGGCTGGACTGTGTTGTGCAGTCAGTTGTCCATAGGGGCTGTGTCCACTCCAAAGTTCTGTGCAGAGTCCCAGTCCTAAAGGGGTGCTGTAGTGTTGTCCAGGGGGTGCTCTGTCCATCAGGGGTGCTCCCACCAAGTGCAAAAAAAAATAAAATATTTTCTGTGTTTGTAAATTGTGTGCGCAGTAGCCGCACTTGCATCAACAAAGTAGTGCCAAGCGTGCGCCTGTGTCATAAGTAAAGGGCCGGCTGGCTTGACCGTTAAAGGGTGCTGTAACCCCCAAAGTACACTCCAAACAAAATAAAAAAAAAATTTCTGTGTTTTTGAATTGTGTGCGCAGTAGCCGCACGTGCATCAACAAAGTAGTGCCAAGCGTGCGCCTGTGTCATAAGTAAAGGGCCGGCTGGCTTGACCGTTAAAGGGTGCTGTAACCCCCAAAGTACACTCCAAACAAATTTAAAAAATATTTTCTGTGTTTGTGAATTGTGTGCACAGTAGCCGCACGTGCATCAACAAAGTAGTGCCAAGCGTGCGCCTTTGTCATAAGTAAAGGGCCAGCTGGCTTGACTGTTAAAGGGTGCTGTAACCCCCAAAGTACACTCCAAACAAAATAAAAAAATATTTTCTGTGTTTGTGAATTGTGTGCGCAGTAGCTGCACGTGCATCAACAAAGTAGTACCAAGCATGCGCCTGTGTCATAAGTAAAGGGCCGGCTGGCTTGACCGTTAAAGGGTGCTGTAACCCCCAAAGTACACTCCAAACAAAATAAAAAAATATTTTCTGTGTTTGTGAATTGTGTGCGCTTTAGCCGCACGTGCATCAACAAAGTAGTGCCAAGCGTGCGCCTGTGTCATAAGTAAAGGGCCGGCTGGCTTGACCGTTAAAGGGTGCTGTAACCCCCAAAGGGCACTCCAAACAAAATTAAAAAATATATTTTTTTGTGTTTGTGAATTGTGTGCGCAATAGCCGCACGTGCATCAACAAAGGAGCAGCGCCAAGCGTGGGCCTGTGTCCCATAAGTAAAGGGCCGGCTGGCTCATTTCTTAAAGGGTGGTGTAACCCACAAAGTGCACTAGTCTCCAACAAAAAATAAAAAATTATTTTCTGTGTTTGTGTGCGCCTTAGCCGCACGTATATATCAATTTAACATAAATGGAGGACCAAACTTTCTCCGATAAAAATAAAATAGGGAAAGATCAAGAACCACTTCCTCCTAGTGCTGAAGCTGCTGCCACTAGTCATGACATAGACGATAGCATGCCATCAACGTCGTCTGCCAAGGCCGATGCCCAATGTCATAGTAGAGGGCACATACAATCCCAAATGGCAAAGTTCAGGAAAATGACCTTGAAAAAAACATTTAAATCATCTGAAGAGAAATGTAAACTTGCCAATATGCCATTTACGACATGGAGCGGCAAGGAATGGCTAAGGTCTTTCCCTATGTTCATGACTAGTGGTTCAGCTTCATATGACGATGGAAGCCCTCCTCCCATTAAAAAAATCAAAAGAGTTAAGCTGGCAAAAGCACAGCGAAGAACTGTGCGTTCTAAGAAGATATCACAAATCCCCAAGGAGAGTCCAAGTGTGGTGGTGGTTGCGATGCCTGACCTTCCCAGCCCTGGATGGGAAGAGGTGGCTCTTTCCACCATTTGCACGCCCCCTGCAAGTGCTGAAAGGAGCACCCACAGTCCACTTGCTGATATGCAAATTGAAGATGTCACTGTTGAAGTACAACAGGATGAGGATACTGGTGTAGCTGGCGCTGAGGAGGAAGTTGGCAAGGAGGATTCTGATGGTGATGTGGTTTGTTTAAATCAGGCTCCGGGGGAGACAGTTGTTGTC
The DNA here is from genome assembly GCA_031769625.1 of Taudactylus pleione. Classification (NCBI taxonomy): domain Eukaryota; kingdom Metazoa; phylum Chordata; class Amphibia; order Anura; family Myobatrachidae; genus Taudactylus; species Taudactylus pleione. The sequence continues at coordinate 25,966,313 of JAUIMM010000006.1, forward strand.
CGTGGGATGAAAAAGCCCATCACGGTCATGCCTGGGAAGAAGACCAAACATTCCACCTCTTTGGTCTGGCAATATTTCTATCCAAATCCGGGCAACAACTGTCTTGCCATATGTACCATATGTAAAGGTGAAATAAGTAGGGGTAGGGACGTTAACCACCTAGGAACATCCTCCCTTATACGGCACCGGAAGCGCGTTCATAAAAAGTTACTGTCAAGTTCAGAAACCTTGGCTAAGACCGTAAGCAGTCCAGGGACACCTAAATCCCATTGTCCTGTTGTATCCAAGCGCCTGCAAACCACACCGTCAACTCCCTCCTCGTCAATTTCCTCCTTAGTCAGGATCGGAAGTAGTCCTGCAGGCCATGTCACTGGCATGACTGACTCTTCTATCCGGAATTCCTCCGGAGGATCCTGCATTGCTACGCCTCCTGCTGCCGCTGCTGCTGTTGCTGCTGCTGGGAGTCGTTCATCATCCCAGAGAGGAAGTAGGAACACCACTACTTTTACTAAACAATTGACCCTCCAACAGTCCTTAGCGAGGAGGATGAAGTACGACAGCAGTCATCCTGAAGCAAAACGTATAACTGAGGCCTTGACTGCTATGTTGGTGTTAGACGTGCGTCCGGTATCCGCCATTAGTGCAGTGGGATTTAGACAATTGATGGAGGTAGTGTGTCCCCGGTTCCAAATCCCGTCTAGATTCCACTTCACTAGGCAGGCGATACCGAGACTGTACAGAAACGTCAGAAAAAGTGTCCTCAGTGTCCTGAAAAATGCCATTGTACCCAATGTCCACTTAACCACGTACATGTGGACAAGTGGAACAGGGCAGACTAAGGACTATATGACTGTGACAGCCCACTGGGTAGATGTATCACCTTACGCAGCAACAGCAGCAGCGTCACCAGTAGCAGCATCTCAGAAATGCCAGCTCGTTCCAAGCAGGCTACACTGTGTATCACCGGTTTCAGTAAGAGGCACACCACCGACAACCTCTTAGTGAAACTGAGGGAAATCATCGCCCAGTGGCTTACCTCACTTAGACTCTTCTGGGGATTTGTGATATCTGACAACGCCACCAATATTGTGTGGGCATTACATCAGGGCAAATTCCAGCACGTCCCATGTTTTGCTCACACAATAAACTTGGTGGTGCAGAATTTTCTGAAAAGCGACAGGGGCGTGCAGGAGATGCTTTGGGTGGCCCGAAAAATTTCTGGCCACTTTCGCCATTCAGCGACTGCGTGCCGAAGACTGGAGCGCCAGCAAACACTCTTGAACCTGCCCCGCCATCACCTGAAGCAAGAGGTTGTGACGCGGTGGAACTCAACCCTCTATATGCTTCAGAGGATGGAGGAGCAGCATAAGGCCATTCAAGCCTATACATCCACCCATGACATAGGCAAAGGAGGGGGTATGCACCTGACTCAAGCGCAGTGGAGAATGATTTCCGTGTTGTGCAAGGTTCTCCAGCCCTTTGAACTTGCCACACGTGAAGTCAGTTCAGACACTACCAGCTTGAGTCAGGTCAGTCCCCTCATCAGGCTTTTGCAGAAGCAGCAGGAGAAAGTGAAGGAGGAGCTAAGATGGAGCGATTCCGCTCGGCATGTGGGACTTATGGATGAAGCCCTTCATTCGCTTTGCCAGGATTCCAGGGTGGTCAATCTGTTGAAATCAGACCACTACATTTTGGCCACCGTGCTCGATCCTAGGTTTAAAGCCTATGTGGCATCTCTCTTTCTGGCTGACACAAGCCTGCAGAGGTGCAAAGACCTGCTGGTGAAAACACTGTCAGCTGAAGCAGAATGTGACATGTCAACAGCTCCTTCTTCATTTTCTCCCGCAACTGGGGCTGCCAGGAAAAAATGTAGGTATCCTAAGCAACCCGCTGGCGGTGATGCAGGGCAGGCAGGACCAAGTTTGGACATCTGGTCCAGACTGAAGGACCTGGCAACAATTTCTGACATGTCTACTGTCACTACATATGATACTGTCATCATTGACAGAATGGTGGAGGATTACATCGGTGACAGCATCCAAGTACACAACACTGAAGAGGGTGAGGAATCGGTGGATGAGGAGGATGAGGACGACATCTTGCCTCCGTAGAGCCAGTTTGTGCAGGGACAGATTAATTGCCAGCTTGTTTTGTGGGGGCCCAAACGAACCAATCATTTCAGCCACAGTTGTGTGGCAGACCCTGGCGCTGAAATGATTGGTTTGTTAAAGTGTGCATGTCCTGTTTATACAACATAAGGGTGGATGGGAGGGCCCAAGGACAATTCCATCTTGCACCTCTTTTTTTTCTTTGCATTATGTACAGTTTAGGGCCTAGTTTTTCAAACTGCCATCCTGTCTGCCACTGCAGTATCACTCCTAGATGGGTCACGTGTTTGTGCCGCCCACTCGTGTCGCTTAGCATACTCATCCAGCTACCTCGGTGCAACCTTTTGGACATAAAAACACTATTGTGAGGTGTGAGGTGTTCAGAATAGACTGGAAATTTGTGGAAATTAAGGTTTTTGAGGTTAATAATAGCATAGGAGCAGAAAAACCAACACATTCTGTGATTTTAGCTGTTTTTATGCTTTTTAAAAAAAAAATACAGATCCAAAACACAAAACCCAGAACCCAAAACACGGAAGGGTGGTTTTGGCAAAACCAATCCAGATCCAAAACATGAAGTAAGATCCAGATCCAAAACCAAAACACAAAACACGAAAAGTGGCCAGTGCACACCCCTAATATATATATATGTATATATGTATATATATATATATATATATATATATATATTGTGACACAGTTAGGTTAGGGGGTCCCTCTCCTGGGTAGAGGACTCCTTCCTTTCACACACAGCAGCTGGGAAACAGTACGCCAGACTGGATGCAAGTACAAGCTGGTCGGCGCCAGTCTTTATTGTGCAATGTCAGAAATAACACAAAGAAAATATAAACGTAAATCCTAGCCCTGTCGGGGCACTAACTTCACAGGTAGTTCCCTCACTACCAGAACCTGGCAGGGCCTAATGCCCTCACCAGCAACAAAAGCACAGCACAACACTTACAGTTAGGTTTTCAAGTGTCTCTGAGCAAACTCCCTGTCTGCTCTCCCAGGTGAGACAATCAGCCCTAAACACACTAGGCTTATATTGGCCACTCTCAGGTGGAAAACTAACAAGCCTGTTACCAGGCTGCGAGAACCAAAACCTGGAGTGGCCGTGGGTGGACCCCTCCCTCTCCTCTCACCCACAACCCCCAGGTCCCAAACCGGCTTTTCAAAAAGCCGAAACTCAAGCCTGCTACACTGCAGACTTTCTCCTGGGGATTTTAAAACACATAAGACAGGAATCTGGGATAAATGTCCCTGTCACAGACCACTTTACCAGTGATCCTATCACAATATATATATATATATATATATATATATATTGGTCTTGTCAGGACTCTGGAGTTAATTAGGTTTCTTTCTTGTCAAACAATGTATAATGTGGACAATTATGTACATCAAGGTTAGGGCAATTTTAACCCTTCTTTCTGTTGGATGAGGAACGCTCAGCTCTGCCTGCATTCACAATGAGCTGGCACTCTCTAGGATAGGCAGCGGCTCAGCAGGATTCCTGGACTTTGACATGCGCTACTGCACATTTCCGGTATTCCAGCTATATGTATGTGCCCTCAAGTGACATGCGGTGAGGTGAATGGCTGGGCAGGCACACATGGAGATGGACCTATATGCTGGGAGCCTGTCTCACCCCCAACTCACTGTATCTCTTCCCTCACTACACTAAGCTTCAGTGTCCATTAATTCTCCTACCTGCATTACTGTGTCTTCTCTTTCTACACTGCAGTGCACTTCCTGGTCACATGACACATCCAAGGTGTCCATCAGTGCTCAAGGCACACTCCCCATACTCAGAGGCATACCTCTATTATCTCTCTTTATATGCAGCTTACTGCCAGTGGTGCATACTTGCCTACTTTTTATTTCTCCTCCCCGGGAGAAGCCCGGGGAGGAGAAGTAGGTGGGTTGCGACAAGGGGCGGGGGCCTGATGGATCACATTATTAAGCCCCACCCCCTTTGTGGTAAATTGTCGCGATTGGTGCAAATTTAAATAGAGGCGGGGCTAAATGATGCGATACATGAAGAATTGTGTCATTAAGCCCCACCCCTACACAGGGAACCGCGATTGCCGCAGAAATTCTCCCCATTCTACCCACATCACTAGGAAGTGGATAGAGGGCCTGATTCAGAGCCGGACGCTCTGACCAGAGCGCTCGCTCTGAATCAGGGCCCTCCTACCTAAACTTGGAGCGGCCTCTTGGATGCTCGCATAGCTGTGGGTTACCAGCCACAGCTTATGTGAGCGTCCATGATGATGGTCGCGATGGTCAAGACCATCGCGACCATCGGGCTTGCGACGAGACCCTGCAGTAGGGTCTCGTGACCGCAAGCCCTGGAGTGATTTTGGCTCTATCAGAGCCAAAATCACTCCCACTGACATCACTAGTGATGTCAGTGGGGCCGGACCCAGACGGTAGGCGTTCCCATGGGAACGCCTCCGTCTGGCAGCCACGCCCCCAGCACGCCCACCAAAGGGGGCGTGCTGTCAATCAACATCGACAGCACACCCCCTTTGGTGCGAGACCTGGAGTAACGGCTTCCCCGTCGCTCCGTCGTGCGCATGCGCACTAGGGCACCATCGACCCGCTTGCGAGTGCTCAGCGCTCTCGAGCGGGTCTGAATCAGGCCCAGAATGCGGGAGAAGTGCCTACCCTTCCAGGGGTGTGGGGGGTTACCCGAAAATTCGGGAGCCTCCCGTGAATTCCGGGAGGGTAGGTATGTATGCCGTGGTGTGGCCCCGCCTCAGCTCTGCAAGCAGTGTCTGACTATACAGAAGCGATGCAGAGCTGTTGTTGCCTCATCTCTCATCTCCCTGCAGTCCCAGGGAGCTCCACAAAGCTGGTGAGTGCTAACTATAAAAATACTTACAATAAACAAAGATGATGTTTCTAAGTTATAAATATCTTCTTTGTATTGTTCTAATTATTTTTATATCAAATCTCAGGAGTATGACAGGGGCTTTCCTACGTACCCTGGATGCACGTCTCTTGTGCCCTCTAAGACTCACACACAGAGAGCCATAAAGAGCCCTACAGGTACCAAGTACTATTTACATAAGGGTGTTATAGAGCCAGTAACCACCACAATGTGTCATCTTACCACCCAGCACACACAGGGCTGTAAAAGCCTGACTGGGCCTGGGTAATGGCAAGGGAGCTTGGCCAGTAGGTGTGGTCATAACTCCATTAAAATAAAAGTATCTGCGGTGTTGCTGTGTAGTCCACAGGGGGTGCCATTGTGCCCCTCAGCCAAGAGACAGATCCAGGGGAGAGGGTGCAATCTCTTCCTCCCCTCCTATCTGGAGCAGGCAGAGGAGACTGCTGTTGTGCTCAGCGGCAGCAGCAGCCACCCTGTACTCACTGTGCTGCTGCCGCTGAAAGGACTAGAAGGGAGGGAAGTGATAGACCTGGGCCCCCGCTGGGCCCCTCCAGCAAGCCCGAGCTTGGAAAATCAGAAGGCACCCCACTCTCTGCAAAATTCTGACACTCCAGGCTGCTACTCCAGTGTGCCTCTACTTGTTGTTCTACCTGGTTAAATAAACCTAAAGGTGCCTACACACTAGACCAGGGGTCTTCAACCTTGGCCCTCCGGCTGCTGTGGAACTACACATCCCAGCATGCACAGCCATAGTTTTAGCATGCTGTTATATCAAAAAGGTGGCAGTGCATGCTGGGATGTGTAGTTCCACAGCAGCTGGAGGGCCAAGGTTGAAGACCCCTGCACTAGACGATGTGCTTATGATGCAATAGATATCCTGAGCTATTTCCCTTGAACTCAACCCGGCAGCTCCCCGGCACTCCAGGACATGATATGGTGCTAAAAAGTGTCCAATCTGACACTGACAAGATCTCTTGTGCACAAAATCTATCTGCACAAAATCATCTATGAGATTGGCAAATCTTGCCTGCAGTAGGCAAGATCTGAAGATGCAATGTACGACCAGCAGGTACGTGCATCGGCATCGTGATTGTGAGTGGACACTCACGATTTGGACATATTTTACACGATTTGTCATTCCGATGCATTAAAATCAGGCGGATCATGTAAATATTGTCTAGGGTGTAGGCACCTTAAGACCTTATTAGGCTGTCCTATTTGTGGACTAACCGCCACCAGCACCATTCTACTATACAACACACTTAATATCTTACACATTCTAGCCACGTGTTTTGTCTTCCTACAGGATAAATAATGTAACACCTAGTGTCCTTCACAGGCACATTCTGCTAATAGGTTATGGAGTGTGGATGTGCACCAGCAGCCTCAAGCTAAAGGGTTAAGGACCCCATTGTCCTACCCTGCGCATTTTGCTACATTCTTCTTACACTTTATAGTCCTTGTTCTCTAGGTGTTCCAATTTGATCTGTAAAGTCTGCCACAGCTAATCTATAATCTCTGTCCACAGTTCCTGGGCTGGCCTGGGTCTCATGGTTTTGCGGGTGCTATTTCACTGTTTCTTCACTCTCACTGCAGATTAAACCTTGTTACTATGTGCTGCTCCAACAGCTTAACTTCTGCCACTACTAGCCGGTAACAGGGGGGCACACAATCCAAATTGTATGGTTTATTTAGGGATATAGTCTAATTTCTCTTTGACCTCTCACACCCCTAAATGCACAGCCAAAATCTACCAATTGGCAGGAAAAGATTGGAGCCCAGGGTGTCTATCTGACCACTCGAGACTCTACGACCAATTGCTCCTGTGGCTGGCTCTTCAGCTGGGATAAGCTTTGCTGTCAATATTCTTTGCACATATGTAATACCTTTCTCCCAAATGCACAACTGAAAGCTAGCACAAACCATGGAAACACACATTGATACCTTGAGATGCCCCTGAGATTGTCAGGCCCTCATCTGAAGTGTCCTCCAGTGGTTAAATTGCAGAGGGTTGTTTGCAGTCTCTGTGGACTCAATCATCTTCTGTTAGGAGGCAGAGTATCAGGGAAACTGATTATTTTCCAGGGACCAAATTGTTTGGGAGCCTGTTGCAGTATTCTAGAGCAGACTTATTCCTTGGATATATCTCCCTGTCAGCTTCCCCCTGCAGGGCTAGATGGGCAACGGGGAGTGCACTTGGTCATCAGTGCATGGATATTTACTGGTGAGACCCTTTCTTTCTTTTTGCATCTTTTCAAAATTTACACTGGCACATTGGTCTTTTGAACTGACATTTGACCACTAATTCTCCATCTTAAAGTTCAGAATATGGGAATGGTGCTGATTCCATCAACAGAGGTTAGTCCACTTGATTGCTGTAGGTGGCATACAAATATTCCTGGTTTCTTCATGAAGTGGTTGCAGGTTTGTAAGCCCACAATGAGGCTCCATAGTTAAGGATCTCTGCCTCCTTGCAGCAGCTGGGGCACTTGACTGCCTTCTACTGTACAGAGGCTTCTCTTTACAGTGATGCTGAAATCTGATACACAGCTCCATAGGAATTAAAAGAACAGCATTAAGCACCAATAACAGAAACACAGTTTTTGCTGTAATAGCAAAAAAACAGTCTAACCACTTTACTTGTAAATATATTTTCAAAATGAATTATATAAATAAAAGCATATTTAATAATAATTTAATAATTTTGTAAAAACAATATGCCTAGTGGGTGTCTAGCACCATCCTGTGGGCATTTCTAGATGACCTTTATAGAATTATATTTTGTGTAAAATTGAGTAATGTCACTATGCATGGAGTGGGGTTGGGTATAGGATCCCAACGGTCAGGATGCCGACAGTCAGAATCCCATTGTATTTTAATCCAAATCTTAACCCTTACCCTAACCGACCCCTCCAGCAGCCTAAGCTTAATTCTTCCACTAGTGCCTGACCCTAATACTTACCATCAGGACCTGTCAGGATTGTGACCGTTGGGATACTGCTGTCGGTATTATGATTATCAGCTTTCTGACAGTCGGGATTCTGACTACATCCCATTGAGTGTATGTAAACAGTCCATCATAGACTGATATTAGGGAAGCCAATCCCGGAATAAGGATTTAGGGCAAAAAAATATGGGATTTCTGGCTATGATTGAAAGATGTTAGAAACACTGTGCATCACAGTTTGCTGTGGGACTGCGTAACCACAGACAGTTCAGAGTGCACTTGCTGACCACTGACTACTGCTGAAAGTGCCTACTTTGGGCTCTTGAGTGTCAGCAGTGGACTATAGAGCAATGGAAGGAGGTGGCCTAGTCTCATGAATCAAACATTCTTTTACATCATGTGGACGGGTGGGTGCATGTGCGTCATTTACTTGAGGAAGAGATGGCACCAGGATGTACTATGAGAAGAAGGAGAATCAGCTCTGGGCAATGTTCTACTGGAAAACCTTGAGTCCTGGCGTTCATGTAGAGTTTGACACTACTACCTACCTAAACATTGTTGGAGACAAAGTACAACCCTTCATAGCAATAGTATTCCGTTATAACAGCGACCTCTTTCGGCAGGATAATGCACAAAATTTTCAGAAATGGGTTGAGGAATGTGACAAAGAGTTCAATATGTTGCCTCCAAATTCCCCAGATCTCAATCCGATTGAGCATCTGTGGGATGTGCTGTAAAAACAAGTCCGAGCCATGGAGGCACCATCTTGCAACTTGCAGGATCTGCTGGAAAGGTCTTGGTGCCAGATACCTTCAGAAGTCTTGTAGAGTCCATGCATCAACAAGTTAGAGATATTTTAGAGGCACGAGTGGGAGCTACACAATATTAGGCAGGTGGTTTTAATGTTATGGGCGATTGGTGTGTGTGTATTTGTAATAGATATACCAGTCTTGGGTGTGCAGTGGTGCTCTGATATTTGCATAAGTGGTATAGCTAATGGCCCCTGTAATGACAAAATGGTTCTATGTGGAGATGATGTACAGTGAAACAGATACAAGATAGGAGGCAAAAATTGTTCAGAATAGGCTGTTTAATTTGAATAAGTTTTAATGAACAGACATTTATCTGGATAAGAGTCAGAAATGTGTATTTTTGCCAGTGAGGCAATGATATGCTGCTGTTCTGTGTGAGCAGTGCTATTGTTTACACTTGTGAAGTGACAGAAGTAGTTCAGAAATGCGGATAGTCTGGGAGGTGTGCAGCCATTGGGAAATAACCCACGGTCATGTAATCTAGGGTGTCCAATCATGTTGGTGGGATTTCTCTCATAATTCCACACCATTTTATATATACATTGATATATATATAAATATATATATATATATATATATATATTTTCATACAAACTCGGCACTCACTTTTCAAACTGTGATTCCTTTAAATATAGGGAATGTTAGTTCCAAAATATTGCAATAATTGTCCAGCTGGCCAACCACATCAAGGTCTTCCAATCTGGCCAGTCCCTACACTGACTCTCAAAGATATGAACATTGTTCTGCCAGTTGGCTCCAGTTAACATAAGGGGCACTACTACTGGGGGCACTGCATAAGGAGCACTACTATAGGGGGTACTGCATAAGGGGCACTACTACAGGGGGCATTGCATAGGGGACATTGCATGAGGAGCCCTACTACTGGGGAATTAAAGTGCATATAGAATGGAAAGATATGTTCCCAGAGTGAGGAGAAATGGTTGTGTGTCATGTTGACATGTCCCCATTTTTTTAGAGGCCATGCCCGTTGTGGTAAGTGGTCATGACTACTTTGTTTGGTGCGGACACACAGTTGGGTACTGTTAGGATCCACGGGTTGCGGATCATCTTGGTGGCAGGTCCCAGCCATAGTTGCGACTGGGACACTGCATCATGTCCTATCCTTGTTCCGGCTGTTGCAGGCAGCTGGAAATCCTGTCTTGTCCGTGTACTGCTCATAGCCTGTCATTCCTGCCTGACTACCAGTGTATGTTGCTCTGTTCACAGTTACCTGAGTTCTTGCTGGTCTACCAAGTTCAACTGTTATGGAAACCTGATCCTGTCAATATTCAGCCCTGCTGTATTATTACCACAGTCCTGTCTTGTCGTGTCAGTCTGCATTCAGCTAATGTTATCTGCTGTGTTCTCCACCTCGCTGCCTCAAGTTTGTGTTCCTGTTGCATCTGAGTTTAACCTTTATTACTATACATCTGGACACATTTATGATATAGACTAATAGCAAAAATGCATCCAAGTGTGCTGAGGCTTATATAATAATACGCAACAAAGGTTTACAGTCATAATTTTAATTCAAAACTTTTCACAATCATATATTTTTGCTAAATCGTTATATTTCGTTGATTCTAATTAATTAATAAAAGTTGTGTTTTAATCATGTCAGTTTATTCCCAGCTATTCTGCCAGCAGTGTTCTCCACCTCGCTGCCTCCAGTTTGTGTCCCTGCCGCGTCTGAGTACTCCTATCTGCCGTCTGGTTCCTGCATTATGGTCTGCTAGGCCTTGAACTATGTTAGTATTATCACGGCTCAGTAGCCGCACCTCGGCTGTCTCAGTCACATCATGTCGACTAGACTGCATCCTACTCAAGTCTATCATGGCTATCATAGCTGCATCTTGGCTACTAGGCTGCACCCTTGCCAAGTATATCACCACTCTCAAAGCTGCATCTCAGCCGCTAGGCTGCAACCTTGCTAAGTATATCACAGCTCTCAAAGCGGCATCTTGGCTGCTAGGCCGCACCCTTGGCAAGTATATAACTGCTCTCAAAGCTGCAACTCAGGCCACTAGGCCACACCCTTGCTGAGTATATCACAGCTCTCAAAGCTGCATCTAAGTCGCATAATGGCCTGCTAGGCCGCATTGAATTCTGTCTATACCATCACAGCTGAGTAGCCGCATCCCGGCTGTCTAAGCCGCATCATGGCCCACAAGGCTGTATCGAACTCTGTCCATACCTTGGTGGCTCAGTAGCCACATCTCAGTTGTTACAGTCACTCATGTCCCTCAAGGCCACTCAAGTCTCATCTCTGGCTACTTGGCCACATGATAGTCTGTAACCATTTCAGCTCATTAGCCACAGCACAGCCTGCTAGCCACACCTTGAACTGTGTCTGAACTCCTGCCAGTATTCTTGCAACATCATTGTGCTTTGTCTGTTTCTTGTTAGTCCAGTCTCATCCATACTCTAGTCCTGTCTGATTTTGTCTTTGCCAGTCCAGTCCTGTCTTGTCTTTGCCAGTCCAGTCTAGTCTGCATTATCCTCTTGCCTGTCTTGTCTGCAATCCTGCATAAAACAGTCCCATTTTTTTCTGCCTAGCAGCTAGTTATTATTGTTCAGCCACTCCTTGTCTGGTGTCTTAGCTGCACCGTAGTCCCTAGACATTCCTGATACCCATCATCTGTTGCTGCTGGTGAACCCTGTCCATTACACCTGTTTTAGTACTATTACCTGCAGCCACACTCCAGAAAGTACCAATTGTGGAAGGACTGACACATCTACATCCAGCCTTGTCCCAGGTCAGCAGTCCTACGATTCTCATCTTGTGTGAGAATTGTAACAGTATATTCAAATTCCTGTAATTCCTTCTTTAACTATCTAGCTTTTAATATTGTAGATATAACCTTCACCTGCTATAGTTTTTTGCCTTTACAGGTGATTCTGGCTATGGCTGTTTCTCCAGGCTGCTGACTCATTGTTTTTTTCCAGATGTGCATAAGACCACTAGATCTGTGATAGAACACACTTTTAAGGTGTAAAATCTAGATTAAGGTGCCTTGATCCTTCAGTTAGGATTTTGCTTTTTTCAACAATTATAGTTTTGGACATGGTGCTCTGGTGTTGTCTATTGCATCACCTGTGCTTACAACAATCTCGCATGCCAGATTATGCAATCAACAGAGAGCAGCCTGGTGCATTTATTACATTTGGTGACTCTGTGAGCACAAAGAGTGGGATGCAGGTCAGTCAATCCTTGATTAAAAGCTATTTTACCTGTAAGTATAATCCATCACATAGCTTTTGTAAAAATAAAAAATAAATGTGCTTGTGTGATACAAGTAACTAAGCATTTTAACATATCTAAAAATCATAATTTAAATACTCTATCAATGTGTTTGTTAAGCACACATGCTGTCTATTGCCCCTGATTTTAGTTTATGTAATAGGTTTAGTTAAATAAAGCACACCGTAAACATGTGTGTTGAACTTTATGCAAACTATCAGACTTTATTTGGCCACATAATGTTTATACTGTGAATAATTATTTTAACTAAAATCATGATGTCATAACTACAATTCATGCCTTATTTAATTAACCACAAAATTTTCAATGGGTTAGCAGAGGGTATCTCATACACAGTCCTCAAAGCACTCCAACAGTTCAGCTTTTAGAGATATCCATGGTTGAGCACAGGTGGTTAAATCCAATTGAATGAGGTACTAATTAAGTCACCTGTGGTCAAGCGTGGATATACTTAAAACCTGTACTGTGAAGGTGCCTTAAGGACAGAGGGCCTGATTCAGAGCCGGACGCTATTTGCGCTCTCTCATTCAGAAAAAGGGGCCGGCTATTTAAATTGAGCGCTCGCTCTTTGCGGTCTGTTGATGCCTCTATGTCTGAGCGAGCGAACGAAACTTGCGCTCGCTATTTTGTAAAGACGCCCCCTGGCCGCTCGCATCATACATCATCTCCGCTATTTATTAGATTAATCAAGTACATCGAAAGGCGTCTGAACTGCTCGCAGTGCTTGTGGTTGGATTTTCCTACCGCAATCATGCGAACAGTTCAGGATAAGAAACAACCAAGTGACGTGGTCGATGATGCTGCTTTGTTAATTATGCACACCCTTAAAATGCCCATTTTGACCGTTTGGCACGCCTGCGTTCAGATCTCCACTCCCCATTTTCAAGCACCTTCCCCTGTTATCACCCAGAAACGCCTCATCCTGTCACTCAAATTAGCAGGCACTCGCAATTTTGTGAAAACACGTTTTCCGACCGCACTGACTTGTTGGCGCATGCGCATTATGACCCATACGCATGCGCAGAATTGTGAACATCGCTCGGAGCTAACGAGCGGCCGCTTATGAGCAGCTCTGAATCAGGCCCTGAGTTTGGGAACCTCTGGGTTAGCAGGATGCAAACAGTGTAACAAACTATACAGTCACCCCCCAAAAAAACAAAGACAAAAACATTGTGTAACTATTTTATTAGGTCACACCGTCTTATGTGTTTTCATGAACAAACTTTATAGTGCTCATAACAATATAAAATAATGTCTTCAATTTAAATGTAACAAGAATAATAAAAAATAAAAAATAGTAATGCTGTAAAGTAAGCTTTTTGAACTTTAGATAAATCCTAACAAGCAGGGCTTGGGCGTCTTGCGCCACCTCCGGTTCGGGTCTCATGCTTGAATGGAGTAGCAGCTGGCCATGGATTCTGACTTGGACGGTGGTGCTGGGGTTTCTGGCATTGTTGGTGTTGCTGTGAATAAATTAAATGTGATGAATTCCTATTCTCTTTACAGGTCCATCATCTGACTCTATTGTTGGGGACTGTAGAGCATCACTCTGTGGATCTAAATCAGAGCATTGGGTGAGTATTGAAGAAATTTACAAAAAACAATATTACACACAGCATTCAGCACATTTTTATGTTAGAAAAAAACTTTGACAGCCACCTGTTCCAGTGAAACACCCCTAAAATAAGAAAATTAACAATTAACACTCTTGTCCCTTGAGTGTTTTACATTTTAAAAATGTAAAGATTTGATTAATTTGAACAACCCCTGCACATTCACACTGTAAAGTAAACAAGAAACATGAGGCCAAAAAATGAAAAGGATGTAGATATTTTCTTCACATGCATAATATTAATGTTGCTATTTGTACAGTAGAGATTCTCACCAGCTGCTGTGCACAAGGAGGTAATGTTGGTTCAATGTGGAATTCTGGCTGAGTTTTAGAGCGAGGACCAACTGAAGGACGGCTTGGACAGCCAGATGTTCCAGCAGTTTATCAACCTTAATGAAAGGGAAAATATGTTGTGATCAAGACCAACCTGTGTATTGTGGCAACAAAGAAAGAGACTTTTTTCATATTATTTTACTTGCCACTTCATCATTCTGTGTGAGATGTAGCTGCATTTTTGCTTTGGGCTGTGAATGATAAAAAAAAAAAATCTATTTTACTACATCAATGCTTGTGTTATTTAAAGTATTGTACATTTACATTAAGATCACGACATGAGCATGGACCTGTCCATACATAAGTAACAAGGCACTGTAGTTATGTTTCCCATAAATTCCATTAGTTCTGTACGGAAACGGTATGACATACCGCCGGACCTAATCCTGGTGGATGAAATATTGACGCCGGAAGTCAGGCAGACGAAAAACCTAACCCTCCCCTCTCCCCACCTAACCCTAACCCTCCCTTAGGGGTGCCTAACCGTAATCTCCTCCCCTAGTGTCTAACCCTAACCTTTCCCCAGGGGTGCCTAAACCTAACACCCCCTCTCCACACCCTCACCTAACCCTCCCGTGAGTGCCTAACCCTAACCTCCCCCCGGGGGTGCCTGACCCTATCCCCCCCTTCCCCTAGCCTAATCCTAACCCTCCTGGGTTGGGTGTATGAATTCCTATGAATCTTTATACCCTAATGTCGCTATTTAGCGTTGCGTACGCACAAGAAATAATTACTTTCCAGACTTTGATTGTGGTTCCAAAGCACAAAAAGATATTATTCACATAAAAGCATATAGTTACACGCCTTGATCTATAACACAATTAGCGCAAAGGTTATACAAAATACAAGGTACAGTCGATACATACGCATGCGCTCTGGGTCCAGATTTCCCGGCATCAACTATGAAACCTCTGCCAACAGAAAGAAAGATGACTATCTACCAGATCTAGAGTGCTTGCATATGTACCCTTGCAGAGATAGGCAATACAATAGAACGAGTTGGCATAATCTCATTGGTTCTTCCTCCTGGTTCTTCTGTTATGATACAGTTCATAGATCAGTTTGTATTGTAATAGTTCAGCCCTCCAACAGCTCTTTGTGTGTTTTCCCGCCGAAGAACAAGTCTAAACTGGCTAATAAACAATACATTACAGAGTACATTTCAATGCCTATCTCTCTATGATCCATAACTTGCAAACGCATGTTGCGATTTCCTTGCCGATGGAACCGGAAGTCTGCAAATAAACAGTGGTTTAGAATGGCACCAAACATGGTCTGCTTATTATGTACTAAACCTTAGATACCAAATATATGTATTTTACAATAGACTTGATAACGTACTGTATAAAACCTCTAATATTAACCTTAATGCTTAGGGAACTTTTTTATAAGTTTTGGAATATGTAAGTGTAAGGATATTGCATGTAGTCGCTAATATGCGTGGTGCGTTTTATGTGCAGAGTGTTTTAATAAACAGCACAACTATGCACTCTGCGTCTTGTATATTATATATTTTATGATTTAATGTGCGTATGGTAGGACTTTTAACAATATGCGGTAGCAATGCAGTCACACGATGCTAATAATAGCATATTAGCATCGCACACAATGGTTTCATGCTGACAATGCAAGATGACGATGCAAGATGGCATCATCAGGGGCAACATTAAATGGCATCGCCTGAGATCTGGTCTCAGCCAATCATCCGGCTTTGACAGTCCACCCTTTCATAGCATACAATACGCTATCACACTCTGGTCTTAAATTTATTTTTAGTTTTACATTATGACATATTATCTAATGTTATATTATGGGATGGAACAATGTGGTTATTAAACCATCAATAATGTGTCTCTGGGAGGGACATAAAACTACCCTTATACGCACACCGTGGATCTTGGAAGATCATGGGAAAGATGTGGGGATGCACCTAACCTATAAAGGAAGTCTTGAAGGGGATAGGGACTTACATTATTTAGGATGTTTAAGATAACATTTAATAATACATTTCATGCATGGCTAAATCTATACATCATCTGATGGTACATTCTAGTTCTGGGTTGTTCTTCCTTGACCTTGGTATCCATAATATCATTGCTCATCACCATCATCTCAGTTTCTTGGTTCACCCTTGTGCACTTTCCACACTTCAATACATTAGGAACACACCTGACACATAAGCCAATTATAGAAAGCGGAGAAAAAGAAGACTCTTTCTTGGAGGCACTCAAAAAGATATAACTGAAAATAATTTCTACATAAGCCAATTACTAAGATAACAATCAGTATAAGGATCAGGAGCTTACCCACAGTGGCAACCATTTCCTGGATCCATTCTACTAGACCGGAGAACAATTTCACAGGGTTCAAACAAGTGAACCACTCTTCTACCTTCTCCTCTACTTCAATCAGTGAAGCATTATCGTTCTTCCGAAATTCCCATTTTAACTGCAGAATTTCATCTATCTTCCAGTCTATCACCTCCCTGGGGTCACTAGTGCTATTTGTAATATACGTGCAGCACTTGACACCAAATTGGGTGGCCAAAGTCACACAGTATCCCCCAGTGACAGATGTTAAATAATTTAACACTATCCTATGTCGCACAAGTTCTTTCTTATAAGCTTGTAACTCTGTACCTGTATACCTAAACGTGTCATCATACATCTCTGTGATATTATCTATTAATTTAGCAAGGTATTGAATATACCTGTAATTTAAAGTACCCCGAGCAATCCTGGTGGGATCCAATGCTACTAAAACTTGAAAGCCAGTTGTTTCACTAATCAACTGTGTGGCTTTATGTACATCACCAAGTATCATGTTTCTCTTGTCACAATGTTCATAATGTGTATGAAAATATGGAGATGGTGTGTTTTTATGGACACCAAGCATTTCACCATGTGTAATGGTCATAACTTCTGGAACTACTCTTCCTAGTTAGCATAACCTTCTGAACTCGGGGAGAGCCACTTCCACATATAAAATACACATCATCAGGGAGTACATAAGGGATAGTAAACATCATTATCATCAAACACATTTCCCTAGCAAGTGATCCTATCTCAGGTTCTCCCATTTGACTCATACCAGTTTCTGGTTGTAATACCTTGGCACAATACCCTTCTGGTACCCTACCAACCAATTCTTTGGTGGAACTTAGTGTATATTTATACCGGAAGTGTCCTCCACCTAGTCTAATTGTGAGTAAAAGTTCAAAATGTATAAGTTCATTATCAGCTCTTAGTGAGAAGGTCATCGTCTGGTTATTCCCAGTCACCTCCCAAATTCCTGGTTTGTTGGGGTTGGTGATGTTCAAACACAAAAGTGATCTATCTACTTGGTACTGGTGGAGTTTAAAATGAGGTGGTTCGGGCATAAGAAATTTTCCATCCAGTGCATCCTCTAGCAATTCTAAAACCTCAGAGACATTCAATGGGAATGGCACTATCCCTACATTATGTTGTCCTTGAGGCACGTGAGAGCACACCCAACAGTAAGTTTGGTTTAAAACTCTGCTCACCATGGTATGATAATCCTCTAAAGGATACCCACCCCAATATGGGTTATACTTAGGCTGGCACCATTGGATGCATCTCTCATTGACTAGGGACCCACAAAACACACACATACAATAATCCTCAGATGATAGACCTTCACACTGTCTCCAAGTTTCCAAAATAACAGATCTCTTAACAATTACTGTACTGGGTTTGGTCAGATACTCTCCTGATTGGTTTAGCACTCCTTCTACCAACTCCACTCCATCAATATCACCATCAGCTCCCCTCTCCATCATCTGTCCTCCGTCACAGAAACCAGAAATCCCGAAACAAACTAGGATGATGAAAACTTTAGAAGAAGACACAAACGTAACCCCAGCACACCACTCCATTTCTGGGACAGTAGTCTACAAATTTCTTTAGCTCAGGTGTCTCACTGCAACTTTTAACCCTCCTAGAACAGGCTCGCAATTGATAAGTCTACGTTATCTGCCTCGACCCCGTCTTGTCTCACCACTGGTTGGTTGACCTTCTTACAGTGAGTGGAATGGACCCAGGTATCTCTCTCTGCCACTTTCAAGGAAGTTGTACTCGTCAGCAACACTTGATACGGACCTTCCCACCGATCTGTCAAACAACCTGAACGCAAGAAATTTCTGATCATAACAAATTCACCAGGTTCAACATCATGACAGTTTGTTTCTGGCATATCATGTGACAACAATTTCAGTTTCTGCTGTTGCTGCTTCAACTGTTTACTCATTGTTATAAGATACCTTACAGTTACCTCGTTGTTACTTTTCAACTCTTCCTGTGGACTTATAATCAAATGAGGTTGTCCACCAAACAGTACTTCAAAGGGGGACAGATTAAGAGGGGATCTGGGAGTTGTCCTGATGCTATGAAGAACTAGTGGTAGGGCTTCTGGCCATCCCAGTCCAGTTTCTGCCATGATCTTACTCAGTTTATTTTTAATAGTACCGTTCATCCTTTCCACCTTGGCGCTGGCTTGCGGTCAGTAAGGGGTGTGAAGTCTAATATTAATACTCATCAACTTACACATGTTCTGGAAGACATCACCTGTGAAATGAGTAGCCCTATCACTTTCAATAATTCTAGGGATACCGTATCTGCATACAAACTCCTGAACAATCTTTTTAGCAGTAAACACAGTAGTATTAGTGGCAGCTGGATATACCTCGACCCAATTAGAAAACACATCTGTACAAACTAATACATACTTGAGATTCCTGCAAGGTGGTAATTGGATTAAATCAATTTGTATTACCTGAAAAGGTCCGTCTGTCAGAGGAATGTGGGATGGCTCAGTTGGTATTGTTTTTCCAACATTCTTCCTCAAGCATGTCAAACAGGACATTGCCCTCTTTTCAGCTTGGGAAGAGAAACCTGGTGCACACCAATACGGCCTCACCAACTTGCACATACCTTGCTTTCCCAGGTGAGTCAGACCGTGCGCTGCCTCAGCCAAGCTTGGGTAATATGCGTTAGGTGCCACTAGCTTACCTTGTCCATCTCTCCAGAGTCCAGAGGACTCTTGCCCACATCCCTTGGATCTCCAGACTGCCTTTTCTTGAACGGAACACAAATTTTGCATATCAATTAATTTCTGCATATCAATCGTTTGGAAAACCATCATCATTTGATTAATTGGCATGTTTACTCTTAAACCTGCTGCTGATTTGGCAGCTTCGTCTGCCCTGTTAGTGACACCGGATCTTCTTCACATGTATGGGCTTTACACTTAATGACGGCCACTGCCTTAAACATTTGGATAGCTGTCAATAGTCCTTTTATATGTTTTGAGTGTGTGACTGGTGTGCCTGCTGCTGTCATAAAATTTCTTAGATGCCATAGAGCACCAAAATCATGTACTACCCTGAAGGTGTACCTAGAGTCAGTGTAGATATTAGCAGATTTGCCTTTTGCTAATTCATATGCTCTCCTTAGTGCCACCAGCTCCTCCACTTGGGCCGAGTGAGGTGGACCAAGGGGTTCGGCTTCTATGATGTCTTCGTCATTTACAACAGCATAACCTGTACATACCTCTCCAGTGTCAGTTTGTTTATGACAACTCCCATCCGTGTAAAATGTCACATCTACATTTTCTAAAGGTGTATCACATATGTCAGGTCTTGCAGTAAAGTTCTGATTTAAATATTCCATACAATCATGTGCATCAGTATACCTGCAAAACTCACCTTCCGCCAGTGACTCACCTCTCTCCACCCTTTGTGCATCCTGAGGCACATATGGTAGATACGTTGCTGGGTTTAACATACTGCACCATTTAATGGTGATGTTTGCAGGTGCTATAAGGGCTAGTTCCCATTTTGTGAACCTATCTGAGGAGACATGTCTGGTTTGGGCAGAATTCAGCAAAGCAGATGCAGCATGTGTTGTATAAACAATCATATCATGGCCTAATACTACATCCTCACTCTTACTGACCAATAGAGCAGTTGCTGCTACACTTCTTAAATGCGTTGGGAGTGATCTTGCCACAGTGTACAATTGGGCACTGTAGTATGCTACGGGCCTACTGGCATCACCATGTTTTTGTGTGAGAACTCCTGCTGCGCAACCGTCAGCTTCCGTACAGTACAGTGCAGGTGCTCTTGTCAGACTATCCTTAAGATTAATGAAAGCCTGCTCTGTTTCCTCTGTGTATATGACACGATTGGCTTTGAGGAAGAGACTAAGGCCCTGATTCAGAGCCGGACGCTCTGAAAGAGCACTCGCTCTGAATCTGGACGTTTTTTTTTGTGCAGCCTCCTGGCCACTTGCATAGCTGTGGGTGACCACCCACAGCTATTGCGAGTGCCCAGGATGATGGTCGCGATGGTCAAGACCATCGTGACCATCGGGCTTGCACCGAGACCCTTGAGGTAGGGTCTCGTGGCCGCAAGCCCCAGAGAGCTTCTGGCTCTAATAGAGCCAGAAGCTCTCCCACTGACATCACTTGTGATGTCAGTGGGGCCACCCACAAATGGCAGGCATTCGCTTGGGAGCGCCTCCATTTGTGAAGCCACCCCCCGGCCATGCCTACAAAACAGGGTGAGCTGTCAATCACTATTGACAGCTCGCCCCCTTTGGTGTGAGACCCGGAGCGATGGAGCACCCGTCACTAGCCATGCCGGCTCCATAGTGCGCATGCCCAGTGGGCAAACATCGACCTGGTTGCGAGCGCTCAGCGCTTGCGACCGGGTCAGAATCAGGCCCTAAGTCCTGTAATGGTAAAGCCAAAATAGAAAAACCTGGGATCCACAGTCTGCAGTATCCACACATTCCCAAGAAAGTACGGATTTACTGTTGGTTCTGCGGCAGTGTCATGGTCTGTATGGCCTGGATTATGTCAGTAGCCAGATGTCATAATCCCTGGGTTAGACAGTGTACTAAGTATTTAACCCTGGACTGGCATGACTGTAATTTGTCCTTAGCAACCTTGTGTCCTGTTTGTGAGAGATGAAGCAATAGAAGTTTAATATAATTTTTAAACATGACATAAACGAATCAGAACACAACAATAAATCGTCCACATATTGTATTATAACAGATCCATTGGCCAGTTGAAAAGATTGTAAACAGTCGTGTAAGGCCTGGGAGAAGATACTGGGGCTGTCTATGAAGCCCTGGGGGTAATCGTGTCCATGTGTATTGTACCCCCCTGTATGTAAATGCAAATAGGTACTGACAGTCAGGATGAAGAGGGACAGAGAAGAAGGCAGAACAGAGGTCAATGACAGAAAATGGGTTGCAGTTGGTGGGATTGCATGAGAATGACAACTGGATTTGGCACTATGGGAATTTGGCTCTCAACTACCTTATTACCCCTCTAAGGTCCTGTACTAATCTATAGCCCCTCCCCCCAGCCTTCTTCACTGGAAAAATGGGACTATTAACTGCACTTGCTATACGGACTAAAATTCCCTGTTGCAATAACCGCTCACTTATGGGATAAACTCCTAACTCTACTTCTGGTTTTAATGGGTACTGAGGAATTTTTGGAGCTTGCCTACCACTTTTTAGATTTACCATTACGGGAGCTACATTTGCCATCAATCCAGTGTCCTGTCCATCTTTGGTCCAAAGTGAACCTGGTATTTGAGATAACATCTGCTCTACCTGAGATGGATTCTTATCTGAAACAGTACAGTGAAACATTAACCTTTGGGGAGTGTCCAATATATCCCTCACCTCGTACGCAACTCTCTCTGGATATCTAAAAATATACCATCAGGAGTACAATAAATGACACATCCCATTTTACATAACAAATCCCTTCCCAGTAAGTTAGTAGGGGTCGCTGCTACCAGGAGAAAGGAATGCCTGGTATGCAATGGACCAATAGTAACCTCTGTAGATTTGGTTAAAGGATAATGTTGCACTTTACCCATTACACCCATTGCTGGTACTCTTTTGCTGGTCACCTGTAAATTATTTTATCACTGATCTGGTCACCCTTGTGTCTACAAGAAGAGAATATTTAGTACCAGCTACATCAACCGTCATTACAGGTTCTTCTCTAATATCTCCAGTTAACCTGACTGGCTGTAGGCTACAGGTGTGACCTGACCCCTAGAGCTGACTATCTACTTCTAGAAAGCATTCACTGCTGCGACATGAGCAGGTGATGGATGGAATTGTCCTGACTGTTGTGGGTGCCCCTTCTGTGGGTATGTCGGTGTTCCCTGGTTTGCCATTTCCCACTTTCTAGCCTTACAGAACTTACTTATGTGGCCCTCCTTGTTACATCTATAACACCTTCGTGGTTGATGTGTTGTGAAAGGTTGTTGTTGTGCGGGTTGGGGAATGATGAAAGATTGTGCTTGTGTATAGGGATAAGGGTTTGGAGGTTTTGTGGGCTGAGTGTGATAAGAGTGCTGCGGTGTTATTTGCATTCCTTCCAGAGCTTGAATACTAACAGCCATTAGTTTCTCGCTCTGCATTTCTCTCTTCCTAAAGATGTTTTTGTCATGTTCAATTGCAGATTCCCTGAGTGTATCTACTGTAACTCCCCTCCACCCAGAAAGTGAGGTCTGAACCCTGGCTTTTAGAGGATCTTTAAGACCATCTATAAGCACTGTTATGGTCATTTCCCTGTGATGGGTGTTGTCCTTTATATCCTCTATGCATGTGTATTGGGTAATAGTCTGCAGCGCTCTGGTGAAAAAATCTGCTGCAGACTCACTCTCTTTCTGCTTAATCATGAAGATTTTACTCCAGTTAACAATTAATTGGAAAAATACAGCCAATTGGGTGACAATGTGGGTTATATTGTCCTGATTACCTTCATCAGTTATGGGACTATCTCCATCCAATACACAGGCCGTGATAAACTTTTTCACGTCAGTATTGTGTGGAAGACAAGCCCGTAATACCACTTGCCAATCTTTATTGGTTGGCTCATGAGCTTTACCTAAATCCTTTACAAATCTCTGGCACTTTGCTAGTTCTTTCCTAGGGTCGGGGAAATCAGTCATTATGGAACGTAGTTCTGCTCTTGTCCATGGAAAATGCATCGCTACATTCCTTGTGGCCACTACACCATGTGCATCCAGATACCCATTGGGAACAGTTATTGTCCGGACGGGATGGATGCCTGACACACTGCTACCTTTGGCTTACTACCTGTTTGAGGGTTCAGCCTATTGCTACTATGTATGGTATTAGCAATCTCTGCTACTGTTACAGCGGGTGTTAATACTTCCTGCACTGGTGGGGCTACCTCCATTTCTGGTACTAGCGGGGCAGCTACCTGTGCTTGCTGGGGTACATTTAACATTTGTGCAACATGGGAAAGAGCAGACATCACAACAGGTTCATCATCTGCATCATAAACATGTTCCTTATAGTTACTTAAGAGAGGGTACAAGTTACATGTTACATTTTTATGATTTTTTAGATCGATTGTACCTTCACCCCCATCCGCATAGGGCGGTGGTGGTGCGCGTGCACTACTAACATTACCTACTGCAATGCTACCTTGCTGTGTGTGCCAGCTACTTTGCAGCGTGCACACAACACTATTTGCATGCACGCTTCTTTGCGTCGTGCATGCAATGCTAGTTTGCGTCGCTTGCACAACACTGGGCCACATGTTCCCCTCGTGCTGCCACAACTTCAAGCAATCATTAAACTTTACTCTTTTCTTCAGAGACTTCACTAAACGTATACTGTCTCTGACATTGTTTAGAACCTCCGAATCAAAGCTACCCATCTTAGGAAAAGGTGTTCTACATTTCTTGGTCATTTTGACCCATATGTCGCAGTACGCAGTAGCGTTCGCACCATACTTTTTAAACATAACATACCTGGCCGATCCAGTCGGCCCTTCCATCAGCAGCACATCATCGACCATTACTACAGATTGCTTCGCACCCATCTGAGAAAACGCTTAGCAATTTCTAGTGAGTTTCGATTGGTGAACGATTTTCAGTGAGCTACGTTCACGCACTCCCTCCCGTTATGCACAGTCAGCACTTGTTGGAGTTACAGTCAGCTTGCACAACGAGGAGCAGAATAACCACCTATTGAAAATTATTCTACCTGTAATGGTATTAAACCTGAGCTTCCGCCGCTCGCTCCTTCCCGCTATGCACCACTTTCCCCGTTAGGTGATATAGTCCGTTGTGCATAAACGAGGAGTAAAGTAACCGCCTAGTGAATTATTTTACTTGTGATGAATTTAACTCCAAGCTTCACCACTCGCTTCCTACTTTGAGTTTACTCCCACTGGTAGCATCTAGAAGTTCCAATAACTCCTAACCTTGCCAGTAGTTTCACTCCCACAACAACCCACTTCACAATCACAGTTTATATAACCAAGCGGTTCGATTGCATTGCCCAAAGAACCTATCTGATCAATGGACTTTGCAATTAATAGGTGCCGGATCAAGAAACCCCTTAGTTTCTCGATAACAACAATGTTCCTGCTTTATACACTGTAGTTTGTACGGCCCCGTCGGGCACCTACCGAGTTTCAATTAGGCTTAACAGACAGTAGCCTCCACTTCACACTTAGGCTTAACCAGACAATAGCCTCCGCTTTGCAATCACACGTTTCAATTACCTTTTCTGTGCAGAAAATAAAAACCTTTTTCCCTTAATATAGCAGTATAATAAAGAGGTTTAACAAACAATCACGCTATACATACAATGGCCGTTTGAACACGTGGCAGCAATACAGGAAATATGCGTACGCTATTGTGCGACTTACCCTCTAACACAAAATTTTAACAATGAAAGAAAACAATTCCTTCCTTGTCCCTAGATCCTAGTCAGTGCTCCTTTAACGGATAGCGGTCTCTCAGCATCAAGTGTTAGCAGGTTTTCGAAGGCAATGCGTTCTTTCCTGCATATGGCGCCTCCACCCTTTGGTGAGAGACCGATAGACGTGTGTTAGCGTGTGAATTGTGGTAGCTTAACTATGAATTCCTATTAATATTTATACCCTAATGTCGCTATTTAGCGTTGTGTACACACAAGAAATAATTACTTTCCAGACTTTGATTGTGGTTCCAAAGCACAAAAAGATATTGGCCCTGATTCAGAGCCGGACGCTCTGACCAGAGCGCTCGCTCTGAATCAGGGCCCACCTCCATTAATATGGAGCGTCCTCCTGGACGCTCGTATAGCTGTGGGTCACCACCCACAGCATATACGAGCGTGCAGGATGATGGTCGCGATGGTCTTGACCATTGCGACCATCAAACCTGCGAGCAAAAGCCTGCGGTTGGGTTTTTCAACCGCAAGGCCAGGAGTGATTTTGGCTCTATCAGAGCCAAAATCACTCCCACTGACATCACTAGTGATGTCAGTGGGGCCGGCCTCAGACGGTAGGCGTTCCCTTGGGAACGCCTACGTCTGGCAGGCACGCCCCCGGCACGCCCACCAAAGGGGGTGTGCTGTCAGTCACCATCGACAGCACGCCCCCTTTGATGAGACACTCCGAGCGAAGGAAAGTCCTTCACTCGTCAGGTCTCGCGCATGCGCAAGACGGAGCTCCCTCCGTCGTGCGCATGCGCAGTGGGGACCATCGACCCACTTGCGAGCGGATAGCCGCTCGCGAGTGGGTCTGAATGAGGGCCATTATTCACATAAAAGCATATATTTACTAGGGGTGAGCGGGTTCGGATTTCTGAAATCCGAACCCCCCCGAGCCCCCCCGATCCGAGTCCGATCCGAATCAGGCTCGACTTTTCCCGCCTGACTCGGATCTGAAATCGAGGCAAAACGTCATCATCCCGCCTTCCGAGTCTCGCGGGTTTTGGATCCTATATAAGGTACTCGCGTCGGCGCCATTTTCTCACTCGGCTGTGAACAGTGAAGAGGGAGGGTGGGAGTTAGGGCTGTGTAGTGTAGTGTAGTGTAGTGCTGCTGTTGTCCACTACTTCAAAGTCCATAGGGGCTGGCTGTGTTGTGCTGTGCTGCTGTTGTTAATAGGGGCTGTGTCCACTACTTCAAAGTCCATAGGGGCTGGCTGGACTGTGTTGTGCAGTCAGTTCTCCATAGGGGCTGTGTCCACTCCAAAGTCCTGTGCAGTGTCCCAGTCCTAAAGGGGTGCTGTAGTGTTGTCCAGGGGGTGCTCTGTCCATCAGGGGTGCTCCCCCCAAGTGCTAAAAAATAATATATTTTCTGTGTTTGTGAATTGTGTGCGCAGTAGCCGCACGTGCATCAACAAAGTAGTGCCAAGCGTGCGCCTGTGTCATAAGTAAAGGGCCGGCTGGCTTGACTGTTAAAGGGTGCTGTAACCCCCGAAAGTACACTCCAGTCCAAACCAAAAAAAAAATTATTTTTTGTGTTTGTGAATTGTGTGTGCAGTAGCCGCACGTGCATCAACAAAGTAGTGCCAAGCGTGCGCCTGTGTCATAAGTAAAGGGCCGGCTGGCTTGACCGTTAAAGGGTGCTGTATCCCCCAAAGTACACTCCAGTCCAAACCAAAAAAAAATGTATTTTCTGTGTTTGTGAATTGTGTGCGCAGTAGCCGCACGTGCATCAACAAAGTAGTGCCAAGCATGCGCCTGTGTCATAAGTAAAGGGCCAGCTGGCTTGACCGTTAAAGGGTGCTGTAACCCCCGAAAGTACACTCCAGTCCAAACCAAAAAAAAATTTATTTTCTGTGTTTGTGAATTGTGTGCGCAGTAGCCGCACGTGCATCAACAAAGTAGTGCCAAGCGTGCGCCTGTGTCATAAGTAAAGGGCCGGCTGGCTTGACCGTTAAAGGGTGCTGTAACCCCGAAAGTACACTCCAGTCCAAACAAAAAAAAAAATTATTTTCTGTGTTTGTGAATTGTGTGCGCTTTAGCCGCACGTGCATCAACAAAGTAGTGCCAAGTGTGCGCCTGTGTCATAAGTAAAGGGTGGGCTGGCTTGACCGTTAAAGGGTGCTGTAACCCCCGAAAGTACACTCCAGTCCAAACCAAAAAAAAATTTATTTTCTGTGTTTGTGAATTGTGTGCGCAGTAGCCGCACGTGCATCAACAAAGTAGTGCCAAGCGTGCGCCTGTGTCACAAGTAAAGGGCCGGCTGGCTTGACCGTTAAAGGGTGCTGTAACCCCGAAAGTACACTCCAGTCCAAACCAAAAAAAAAATTATTTTCTGTGTTTGTGAATTGTGTGCACTTTAGCCGCACGTGCATCAACAAAGTAGTGCCAAGCGTGCGCCTGTGTCATAAGTAAAGGGCCGGCTGGCTTGACCGTTAAAGGGTGCTGTAACCCCCGAAAGTACACTCCAGTCCAAACCAAAAAAAAAATTATTTTCTGTGTTTGTGAATTGTGTGCGCAGTAGCCGCACGTGCATCAACAAAGTAGTGCCAAGCGTGCGCCTGTGTCATAAGTAAAGGGTCGGCTGGCTTGACCGTTAAAGGGTGCTGTAACCCTGAAAGTACACTCCAGTCCAAACCAAAAAAAAATTATTTTCTGTGTTTGTGAATTGAGTGCGCAGTAGCCGCACCTGCATCAACAAAGTAGTGCCAAGCGTGCGCCTGTGTCATAAGTAAAGGGCCAGCTGGCTTGACCGTTAAAGGGTGCTGTAACCCCCAAAGTACACTCCAGTCCAAACCAAAAAAAAAATAATTTTCTGTGTTTGTGAATTGTGTGCGCAGTAGCCGCACGTGCATCAACAAAGTAGTGCCAAGCGTGCGCCTGTGTCATAAGTAAAGGGCCGGCTGGCTTGACCGTTAAAGGGTGCTGTAACCCCCAAAAGTACACTCCAGTCCAAACCAAAAAAAAAATTATTTTCTGTGTTTGTGAATTGTGTGCGCAGTAGCCACACGTGCATCAACAAAGTAGTGCCAAGCGTGCGCCTGTGTCATAAGTAAAGGGCCGGCTGGCTTGACCGTTAAAGGGTTCTGTAACCCCCAAAGTACACTCCAAACCAAAAAAATATATATTTTCTGTGTTTGTGACTTGTGTGCACTGTGGCTGCACGTGCATCAACAAAGGAGCAGCGCCAAGCATGCGCCTGTGTCCCATAAGTAAAGAGCCGGCTGGCTCATTTCTTAAAGGGTGGTGTAACCCACAAAGTGCACTACTCTCCAGCAAAAATAAAAAAATATTTTCTGTGTTTGTGTGCGCTTTAGCCGCACGTTTATATCAATATAACATAAATGGAGGACCAAACTTTCTCCGATAAAAATAAAATAGGGAAAGATCAAGAACCACTTCCTCCTAGTGCTGTTGCTGCTGGGAGTTGTTCATCATCCCAGAGAGGAGGTAGGAACATCACTACTTTTACTAAACAATTGACCCTCCAACAGTCCCTAGCGATGAGGATGAAGTACGACAGCAGTCATCCTGAAGCAAAACGTATAACTGAGGCCTTGACTGCTATATTGGTGTTAGACGTGCGTCCGGTATCCACCATTAGTGCAGTGGGATTTAGACAATTGATGGAGGTAGTGTGTCCTCGGTTCCAAATCCCGTCTAGATTCCACCTGCATCCTCAAAGCAGCAGCGACAAGCGTGCGTCTGTCTGTTAAAGGGTGGTGACACCCTCAAAGTGTGCTACACAAACAATTAAAATATTGTTCTTTTTTTTTCTGTCTTTGTGAAATGTGTGGGATGTAGCCGCACCTGCATCCTTAAAGCAGCAGCGACAAGCGTGCGTCTGTCTGTTAAAGGGTGGTGACACCCTCAAAGTGTGCTACACAAACAATAAAAATATTCTTCTTTTTTCTGTCTTTGTGAATTGTGTGGGCTGTAGCCGCACCTGCATCCTTAAAGCAGCAGCGACAAGCGTGCGTCTGTCTGTTAAAGGGTGGTGACACCCTCAAAGTGTGCTACACAAACAATAAAAATATTCTTCTTCTTTTTTGTCTTTGTGAATTGTGTGGGCTGTAGCCGCACTTGCATCCTCAAAGCAGCAGCGACAAGCGTGCGTCTGTCTGTTAAAGGGTGGTGTAACCCTCAAAGTGCGCTCCACAAACAATAAAAATATTCTTTTTTTTTTTCTGTCTTTGTGAATTGTGTGGGCTGTAGCCGCACTTGCATCCTCAAAGCAGCAGCGACAAGCGTGCATCTGTCTGTTAAAGGATTACATCGGTGACAGCATCCAAGTAGGCATGTCAGACAGTCCGTACCTGTACTGGCAGGAAAAAGAAGCAATTTGGAGGTCCCTGTACAAACTGGCTCTATTTTACCTGAGTTGCCCCCCCTCCAGTGTGTACTCCGAAAGAGTGTTTAGTGCAGCCGGGAACCTTGTCAGCGAAAGGCGTAGGAGGTTGCTTCCACAAAATGTGGAGAAGATGATGTTCATAAAATGAATTATCAACTCTTCCAGGGAGACCAGCCTCCAGAACGTACAGAGGGACCTGTGGTTCCAGCAGGGATGAATTAATACTCTGTGAGGATGAGGATGTACACACTGAAGAGGGTGAGGAATCGGTGGATGAGGAGGATGAGGATGACATCTTGCCTCCGTAGAGCCAGTTTGTGCAGGGACAGATTAATTGCCAGCTTGTTTTGTGGGGGCCCAAACGAACCAATCATTTCAGCCACAGTTGTGTGGCAGACCCTGGCGCTGAAATGATTGGTTTGTTAAAGTGTGCATGTCCTGTTTATACAACATAAGGGTGGGTGGGAGGGCCCAAGGACAATTCCATCTTGCACCTCTTTTTTTTCTTTGCATTATGTACAGTTTGGGGCCTAGTTTTTCAAACTGCCATCCTGTCTGCCACTGCAGTTTCACGCCTAGATGGATCACGTGTTTGTGCCGCCCACTCGTGTCGCTTTGCATAGTCATCCAGCTTCCTCGGTGCAACCTTTTGGACATAAAAACACTATTGTGAGGTGTGAGGTGTTCAGAATAGACTGGAAATGAGTGGAAATTAAGGTTATTGAGGTTAATAATAGCATAGGAGCAGAAAAACCTACAAATTCTGTGATTTTAGCTGTTTTTATGCTTTTTATCAAAAAAATACAGATCCAAAACACAAAACCCAGAACCCAAAACACGCAAGGGTGGTTTTGGCAAAACCAATCCAGATCAAAAACACGAAGAAAGATCCAGATCCAAAACCAAAACACAAAACACGAAAAGTGGCCGGTGCACACCCCTAATATTTACACGCCTTGATCTATAACACAATTAGCACAAAGGTTATACAAAATACAAGGTACAGTCGATACATACGCATGAGCTCTGGGTCCAGATTTCCCGGCATCAACTATGAAACCTCCGCCAACAGAAAGAAAGATGACTATCTACCAGATCTAGAGTGCTTGCATATGTACCCTTGCAGAGATAGGCAATACAATAGAACGAGTTGGCATAATCTCATTGGTTCTTCCTCCTGGTTCTTCTGTTATGATACAGTTCATAGGTCAGTTTGTATTGTAATAGTTCAGCCCTCCAACAGCTCTTTGTGTGTGTTTTCCCACCGAAGAACAAGTCTAAACTGGCTAATAAACATTACATTACAGAGTACATTTCAATGCCTATCTCTCTATAATCCATAACTTGCAAACGCATGTTGCGATTTCCTTGCCGATGGAACTGGAAGTCTCCAAATAAACAGTGGTTTAGAATGGCACAAACATGGTCTGCTTATCACGTACTAAACCTTAGACACCAAATATATGTATTTCACAATAGACTTGATAACGTACTGTAGAAAACCTCTAATATTAACCTTAATGCTTAGGGAACCTTTTTATAAGTTTTGGAATATGTAAGTGTAAGGATATTGCGTGTAGTCGCTAATATGCGTGGTGCGTTTTTTGTGCAGAGTGTTTTAATAAACAGTGCAACTGTTTAATGTGCGTATGGGGTATGGTAGGACTTTTAACAATATGCGGTAGCAATGCAGTTGCACGATGCTAATAATAGCATATTAGCATCGCACACAATGGTTTCATGCTGACGACGCAAGATGGCGTCGTCAGGGGCATCATAAAATGGCGTCACCCGATATTAACTTGAGATCTGGTCTCAGCCAATCATTTGGCTTCCACAGGTGCCTAACCCTAAGTCCCCCCAGGAGTCCCTAAACCTAACCCTCCCCCCCTTGGCTAACAGGTCCAGATGCCCGGCTTACCTATGTTCGGTATGCAGGGTGTTGGTATTTCGGCATGGGGCTGATGATAGGCATCCGTATTTAGATGGCTATCATTAGTCCCATGCCAGGATTTCACAGTCGGGAAGCCAGCGATTGGCATTTTCGACCGCCGGCTTCCTGACTACATACCGTCTGTACACCTATGATTTACACAAATTTTAGCCCTGCAAAAATATTGTTAATTTCACATGGTTATAATCAGCCACAAAACCTGTGTAAATCATAGGTGTATAGAATTTAATGAAGTTTAGGGGAAGCATACTGTAACAATAATGGTACTAGGCCTGCATCATTCTTCATGCTGCAACAGTCATTAACATCCACATGACAGATTGTCTTCTAGTAAACTATAATGAAGAATGTTACTTAAGTAGATGTTTTTGAAGAGATTTTAAATTATAAATACTATTTGAACAAATGAAAGGGAACTCACCAGGCCTGGGTGGTGCATCTGAGTCATGCACATGTAGTCCCTGCACCACTTCAGGAGGTATTATGGTTCACAGAGGCTCATCATATCCAAGCATCTCTTCATGCCAAGGGGAACTACAACAGGTCTGCCTCTGTGCTTTAATTTATTTATTTAGTATCAGTTACTTATATAGCACCAGCATATTCCGTTGCACAATTGGGAACAAACAGAAATAGAACAAGAAAGGGCAATAACAGACAGACACAGAGGTGAAGGCCCTGCTTGCAAGCTTACATTCTATAGGGAAATAGGCATTGCTACCTATTGCATATTGTCCCAGGCAGATTGCAGTGGTTCTTGATGGGCTATTCATCTAGTCACATAGGAATGTTGGCCTAGGGTCAGGGGGATGTGCAAGGGAAGAAAGAGTATGTAAAGTTATGTATGGACTGTACAGTGGGAATGTAATTGGGTAAGATAGCTTATGGAGGTTATGTGGGTGGTTCAGGAATTTGATAAGCTTTTCTGAAAAGGTGAGTTTTCATGGAATGCTTGAAAGTTTGGAAACTAGTGGTAAGTCTTGTTGTGCATGGGAGAGCATTCCACAGATTGGGTACTGCCCCAAAAAAGTCCTTTAACCATGTGCAGAGTGGAGAGGTCAGGTGGGAAGATATTTTGAGGTAAGTGAAGGGATGTATGTCTGAGTAGTTTGCTTCAAAGCCTCATGTGTAAGTAAAAGTATTTTATATTTGGTAGAAAACAGATAAAAAAATGGAGGGATTGACAGAGTGGAGTAGCAGACCATGAATATTTAGCGAAGAAGATTAACCTCTCAGCCGCATTCAGAATGGATTTTAGTGGTAAGAGTCTGTTTTGGGGAAGACTAGTAAGGAGAATATTGCAATAATAATAAGGAGGTAATGGTAACAGTGATATAGATGTCAGGTTGGTAAATACTATTGACTGGAGATAATATTATTAATTCTGTTTTGGAAATGTTAAATTTGAGGTGGCGAGATGACATCCAAGATGAAATGGCAATAAAGACAAATCTGAGGAAGATAGGTAGAATCATCCACATACAGATGATACTGAAAATCAAAAGAACTGATAAGTTTGCCAAGAGAGGTGGTATATATGCCTTTCATCTGGTTCTGTCCCTTCTGCATTCAAACATGCCCTTGTCTCCCCCACTTTTAAAAAACCTACCCTTGATACTAGCACTCTCTCCAACTACCGTCCCATCTCTCTCCTCCCTTTTGCCTCCAAGCACCTTGAGCGTATTGCTACAACCATCCTACCACCTTTCTTTCCTCCTACTCACTCCTTGATCTTTTTCAGTCTGGCTTCCGTTCTCTCCACTCCACTGAAACTGCCCTCACAAAAGTCAGCAATGACCTCCTTGCTTCCAAATTTAAGGGCCACTACTCTCTGCTTATTCTCCTTGATCTCACTGCTGCCTTCAACACTGTTGACCACCCTCTCCTGCTGCAAATCCTTCACTCCCTTGGTCTACGTGACACTGCTCTCTCCTGGTTGTCCTCCTACCTCTCAGACCGGTCCTTCTCTGTCTCTTCTCATGACTCCTCTTCCCCACCACAGCCTCTTACAGTAGGTGTTCCCCAAGGTTCCGTTCTTGGACCTCTACTATTCTCCCTCTATACGTCCTCTCTAGGTGAACTCATCAGCTCTTTTGACCTCCATTATCATCTCTATGCTGATGATACTCAGATGTACCTTTCCTCCCCTGACCACTCCCCCTCTTTCCTCACTCATATCTCCAACTGTCTCTCTGCTATTTCTTCCTGGATGTCCCAGCAATTTCTTAAACTTCATATGGCTAAGACTTGGCTGGTCATTTTCCCACCCTCCAACACAATTGATGGCACAACTATCTCTTCTAGACCCATAGTGCACTGTCTTGGAGTTATCCTGGACTCCTCCCTCTCCTACAAACCACATATCCAGAGCCTCTCAGTCCTGTCGGTTCCATCTCAAAAATATTTCCAAAATTAGACCCTTTCTCACCCAGGATGCCACCAAAACCCTCATACACACACTGGTCATATCCAGATTGGACTACTGTAACCTCCTCGAATCTGGCCTCCCCAACTCTCATCTCTCTCATCTCCAGTCTGTCCTCAATGCTGCTGCTTGACTCATCTTCCTCTCCAAATGCTCTACATCTGCCTCCCTTCTCCTATAAGCCCTCCACTGGCTCCCATTCCCTTTTAGAACCAATTCAAGGTTCTCACATGTTCTTAAAAAGCCCTCATCCATTCCTCTCCCATTTACATCTCTGACCTCATCTCCCTCCACTCTCCTGTTCGCCCCCTTTGC
Source organism: Taudactylus pleione (assembly GCA_031769625.1). Lineage (NCBI taxonomy): Eukaryota > Metazoa > Chordata > Amphibia > Anura > Myobatrachidae > Taudactylus > Taudactylus pleione. The sequence goes on from JAUIMM010000006.1 coordinate 26,000,114, forward strand.
TCAACTAATGCACGCCGCCTCTCATGCCAACTGATTACTTCCTCCCACTCCTGCCTCCAAGATTTTGCCCATGCTGCTCTCGACCTTTGGAACTCTCTCCCTCTCCCTATCAGACTCTCCACCTCTTTACAATCCTTCAAATGGGCTCTCAAGACCCACTACTTCATCAAAGCCTTCCAGCTCCCATCTTAACTTGCTGCAACATGCTACTTCCTCCCTGTTTATCCCATCTGTGTTACACCTGTTTGTCTGCTCCTCCCCTTTAGAATGTAAGCTATTATGAGCAGGGCCTCTACCCTCTTGTTCTTCACCTTACTTTACTTTCATCTACTTCTTACCCCCCCACCAGGGCACCTAACACTTGGTTGCCTATGCTCTGTTGCATGTCTAGTTGTTATGGCACTAATGTAGCAATGTATATTATCCATGTCCTTGTCGTATATTGTAATGTAAGTCACTTGTCAAATTATTTGTTTATGTACTTTGTAAGGCGCTGCGGAACACTTGTGGTGCCATATAAATAAAGGATAATAATAATAATAATATTGAGAAAAGCAGGGTATCTAAGCCTTCAACTGATAGCGGTAGCGAAGAGGAGGTGAAGTAAGAGAAATGAACACAGAGAGATTATATAAGTAGGATGAAAACCAGGATAGGGCTGTTTCCTGAAGACCTAGGGATTGTAGAGTTTGTATGAGAAGAGATTGCACAACGGTGTCAAATGTAGAAGAGAGAACTAGAAGAATAAGTAGTGAGTAATGGCCTTTAGACTTAGCAGTGATCAGATCATTCACTACCTTAGTCAGTGCCATCTCTGTAGAATTTTGAGATCAAAAGCCTGATTGGAGTGGGTCCAAGAAGTTGTGCATGTGAACAAATGTGTGAGGCGCATGTAGGCAAGTCTCTGAAGTAGCTTGGAGGGGCATGGGAGCTGAGAGATGCCAATTTAAGTAAGAGTTAGGGTCAGAATTTAGTTTTTTTTAGAAAAGGAGTAATCACTGCATGCTTGAATACTTATGGAAAGATACCATTAGAGAGAGAGAAAGAGAGAGAGAGAGATTACAGATTTTTTTAAAAGTTAGGATGAGCACAGGAGACAATGCTCTACTGATTTGTTTTGGCATAGGATCAAGAGCAGAGGAAGTAGAGTAGGAGTATGAGAAGATTGTAGATACTTCATCTGCATTTGTAGGATCAAATGAAAAGAAGGTGCCAGAAGGTTCAAGGAAGGAATTGAGCAGGTCGCTGGCCTCAGAAGAGCATACCATTTCATTTTGGATCTTATCAATCTTGTCCTTGAAATAGGAAGCAAGTTCTTTTGCACTGATAGTAGTTGATGGGTTGGGAAGGAAGTGATTAAAATGTATTAAAAAGTTGCTTAGGGTTAGAAGCTTGAGCACAGATAAAAGATTTGAAATATGTTTGGCAGTGTTCAAAGCCTTACGATAAGAGTGGTAGATAGTCTAATATGTGAGGAAGTCACTTGGAGTATGAGATTTAAGCCACAGACGTTCTACTTTACGTGACAGTTTTTGTAGGTGTCTTGTTACTTTGGAATGCCATGGTTGACATTTAAATCTACATGAAGTGTGTGATGTCTAGCTAGAACCACTTCATCAAGGGCAATTTCTAGAGTTTGATTAAGGTGTGATAATATTTCTGCATGTTAGAGGAGGCTTGGAAGACTTCAGTGACACTGAGCTTGAAGTAATGAGTTTGAGAGCCTGCAGATGATAAGGTTGTGATCTGAGAGAGGGAATGGAGTATTAGTGAATTCAGAAACTGAACATAATCTGGTGAATACAAGATCCAGACAGTGGCCATTCTGATAAGACGAAGAGTCTGTCCACTGGGAAAGGCCAAGAGAGGAGGTTTGAGAGAGTAGTTTGGAGGCACAACAAGATTGAGGACTATCAATAGGGATATTGAAATCCCCCATGATGATTGTGGAGATGCCAGAGTATAAGAAGTGAGGGGGTCAGCCTGAAAAATGTTCCAGAAATTGTTGGTGTGGCCTAGCTGGATGATAGATCACAGCAACATGCAGAGAGAATGGGGTGAAAATCCTGATAAAATGTACTTCAATCAATATAAATGTGAGTTTTGGTAGCTGTGGTAGAACTGTGTATATGAAAAATTGGGACAGTAATATTACAACCCCCCTCTGCTTACTGTTTCCAGGCTTGGACATGTGTATGAAGTGAAGTGGGCTCATTGGTCAACTTGACATTCACCCTTCTTCTTACATCACTAAACTGCTTTTTTCATGTTTCAACATTCCTAATGCCAACAAAATTGACCTCAGCCACAACTGACTTCCAAACCTGTCTTTTTCCGTGGCCAGAACTACGGTCAGCCATACGCTCAGAGAGGAGGTCATAATGGTGCATGACTGCTCTGGCAAGGGCCACATTTTCATTAAATGTAAATCGCATATTCTGACAACTTTTGGTTTTAGTGCGCACGGTGGACTCCGTCATCATCATCCTCAATGAGTCCTGAGCTGCCTACTGAACCACCTCCTCCACCTCTGAATCTGTCCCCTCAACCGTGATCCTACCACTCTCCACATCCATCATAACACAAAACACAGAAAAAATAGCAAACTAAATAAAATCTACCCTACCACTAAGCACACACTCACACACACCACAGACACACATAGATACTAACAAGACAAAAATAGAGTACAGATTCAACTTGCAAAATCACTCACCAATCAATATCTGAAATAAAATACTCTCCTCTCCAAACCAAGTAAAATTAATTAGTTCAACTGGAAAATGACCTAAGGATAGAACAACAGATAAACTTGTTTCAGTAAAGAACCTAAATCAAACAAATATATATACATTCTGTCTAGTGACAGACTTTTGACTCTATATATCCTTTCTCTTCTAATTTCTGAATTTTTTTCCATATACTGTAGTTTCCTCCTCTCCAGCTGTTTTCAACATTCTGGATTCCTAAGAATTTAAGCCTAGGGTCTTTTGAGTGATGTGTGGCAAAATAGCTAGATATGCTGTGTGTTAAAAGTAATTTTTTTGATGTTCTATATGTGTTCCGCAATTTAGTTTTAAGTTTTCTCTTGGTGTGCGTCACATATTGAAGTCCATATGGGCTTTCGAGTAAATAAATTACTCCTTCTGTATCGCAAATTATGTGGGTTTTGATGGTAGATTGGATTTGGAAACAAAGGATGAATCGTTGCAACCAACACAAATGATGCAGAAGTGATGTCCTTTCTTTAGGTCTGTATCGTTTTTTACTTTTGGTTGGATGCAACTGGTGGAAATAATATTCTTCATTGTTTTTGGGGAACTGGACCTTGTCAGGTCTTACAATGTTCCATGTTGTTTTTTTGAGTTTGTATTCATGGAAACCTTGGGCCAAATGAAATAGCCTGCTATTTTTTTTTAGTGAGATGGTCTCTAGATTTAAAGCAGCAATTAGTTTAAAGGCAAAACCAACTCCGTAATCACGGGCTATTACATTTGGTCCCTTATCTTTTTATTTCCTTTTATTAATGTATGAACTTCCTTATTTCTTTATAAGAGCTTAGTCTATTTTCTTGGCTTTGTAATTCATTTCTACAAAATTTTTTTTACATTTTTCACTTTGCTTTTATAATTTCTTTTGAGCCTTTGAAACTGTCCTCTAGGTTTTTGCTTGAGGCCATAAGAGGTTGTTATAATAATCTACCTCTTGATGTAAATTCAGGTTCCAATTTAACCTTCTTCTACAAATATTTTATAGATCTAAAAAATGTACATGTTTTTGATGATAGTTGGTGTGATTTCTAGATTAAGCTGGTTGTACAAATCAATGTACTGTATGTTAGGAATGACATGAACTCTTCTTCTTGCCCGTCCCATATAAAAAGGACATTGTTAATATATCTTATCCAGCATAAAATATTAACTGAATGTGAATGGGACAAAGATAAAAAAAAGTTCCAATTGCATACCCATTTATTTTATTTAAAAAAATTGCATTTGTGCCAAAAATTAATTTGGTCTAAAATACATTTGATGCTACTCATTAAGAAGTTGATTGGGAATATTAGGCTAAATTTGGTGCAAAGGTAATGGTAGGTGTGGGCACAGCCGGTAATGTTTTTGATGTAGATGTAGGGAAATATTTACTAAACTGCGAGTTTTTGGAAGTGGAGTTGTTGCATTTTGTTTTTTTCTAGCCTAGATTAAACCCACCCCTTTCATGCACCTGTGAAAGACTATTGATTTGATCTGAGCATCCACTATTTTATATTACTGTTTTGAGAGGCATGGATGGGACCAGCATTAGGAGGGTATGCTGGTTCCTGTAGTGCTATTTGGAGGATTCTGGGGTACCTCCAGGTGAGTTGGCTCTCAACATAGATATATTATTGTATGTGCTATTATCATGTTCATAACCCGTGTGCAGTTATATGACCCAAAGTGGGTGCTATTCTAATGTAGCATTAGGGACACCGGTACAGAGATGCCTTGACGGGACCCGGTGCTTTAACATATCTTTGCAAATATATGCAACAAAGATCTCTGGATTTCTATTATCATGTGGTATTCAAATTTTATTGCTAGGTCTATTGCAGTGTGCTGGGGACATGTTTTTCTTTTTTTCTAGTGTTGATTAAACCCTTCCCTTTCATGCACTTATGAACAACTATTAAGTTAATTTGAGTAGCCACTATTTTTTATTACCATTCTATATTCCTTAACTGTTTGCAAAACTAATGTGGATTATTTAAGTTAACTTTTTTGTATGGTTACTGGCTGTTGTAAAGAGGTGATTATACTGTATGTCCAGAAACATCAGAAGAGATAAATTTGATACCTGTGACAAACAGACTTATCTTTGGGGGAGTGTTCTAAATATTCTTGTGGATTTTTGGCAACTGATAAACAACAGGCATTATGGGGTTAGTGTTGTAAGGATATAGATATTCTTTCTTTGTCAGTATTCCCATTTGAACCTTCTTCCAAATGATGATGTTGGTCTTTTTGTATGTTTCTGTAGAGTCCACACCTAGTTCTTCATAAATTGTATTAATTGTTTAATTGTTTTTTTGTCCATAATCACCAAGGGCTCTGTTCATCATGATAAAATTGTGAGAGGTGTTAATTATGTTTTGAACTCGCAGCAAGTTCAAAGTGAATTTCCCTCTTTTCTTATAAGCAAGCTTGATAATAAAGTTGGTATTGTTCTGTAGGTCTTTCGCTGACAGACTTTCTAAGAATCCTATACCCAACCCGCATAGAGTTATACACTAATATAGATCCAGTTTCTGTAATGTAGAATATTTGTTAGCATGTTCACAATTTTGTGTTGATTACACATCTTCATTGATATAAGCTTTGGTTACCAAAGTCTGCCTCATTTATATCTCCCAAGGGTCCTGATTTAAGAGGGACAGTCCAAAAGTGAGGGTACTGTCCAGATGTTACGACTGAGACTGCATTGTATTGAATGCTGGGTAGGTGAGGAGCAATCTCTATTTACTGCTGACTGCATAGTACAACAGCAGTGAACGAGTCATATGATCATCTGTGACAGTTAATGGGTGATAGGAGGGGAACCTGAGGTTAGTCTAGCACATTTTAGCACTAGGCACACCACACTGGAGGTGAGCATAGCCACAACACAGAGGGGGCATGTCTTCATCATGGAGAGTGTGTGCCCACTCCCTGTCCATGTTGCAGACACACCCCTCTGTGCAGTGCCAGATTAAGGTCCACATGGGCAATGCAGCGGACTGGGCCAGTTGGCAGGGTGCCATATGCACCCCAGGCCGCACTGTCATTTGGTGTCCTAGGCCGCCTCATCGGCAGAAAAAACTCTAGTGGTCCAGTAGTTGATGCAGTCACAGTCGTGATGCGATAGTCTTTGTGACTGTCGGCATTTGCGGCCATGTGATAGTGACAGTGTGAGTCACTCACTTGTCCCAGGCCTGACACTGACTCCTCTGCTCAGAGGAGGTTTGGTATTGCTCGGCCCACGGATACATGTACTGGGAGGCAGAGCAATCTGGAGGACGCCCCAGCCCACAGCCAGGTACCGTACAACACAACAAGCAGAATGGAGGGGGAGGGGGGACCATTCCAGTGGATCGGATGAACAGGGCACCCACCATATAGGGGTGCAGGATGGCCACACAGGGCAGAGATTACAACATGGAGGGCAGTACCACAAACTGGCAGTATTTCTCTGCCTCTGGTCTATCCTCTCACCGGCTCAATCAGCAGCTTGGCCCTCCTTCCCCTGCAGTGCAGCCCAAATTCCTCCTTTCCCCTGGAGACAGAAACCCACCTTCCCCTGTAGTGCAGCCCAAATCCCCCCTCTCCCCTGAAAATGGAAACCCACCTTCCCCTGCAGTGCAGCCCAAATGTCCCCTTTCCCCTGGAGACAGAAACCCACCTTCCCCTATGCATATACTGTGTGCATATATATATATATATATATATATATACAGTATATATATATATATATATAATATATAACACACACACACACACCCCTTTCAGCACCTGTCAGTGGCCCGTGGCTTGGAGGATCTCTGTTACTGTGTAAATACATTAAATGAGAGTATTTTAAAAAGACAAACAAAATCATACAAAGCATCAAATAAATAATGATAACAATGGCTTATCTGATGTTAAAAAAGGTAAGTTCATGAATAGGTGGAAAACAGGAGCCTCCAACGCATTTCGTCTAAGGTATCAGACTTCTTCAAGGCATAGCAAAGCTCCTACAGGGTACTTAGGATCAATTATGACATAATTTCCAGTTTTCAATCTTAGTAAGTACAATCCAATGTTAAATAATCACTTGATTATGTGGATAGGGTAATCTAGTAATAATAGTGACCCAGATAGCGGTATTTACTGTTCAATATTAAATTTTTAAATATGTTCTCCATTGTGCATGATATCCGCCCTTTCTTGGAGCCAGCCACCCCTTTACTTGCTTGTGTCCGCTTTAGTGCTCCATCGCGTCACTTCCGTCCCATCTGGGGCGCATCACTTCTGGTGGTTCACCTCTCCGAGTGTGGCCATCATTGTACTTCTGGTCCTGAGTACAATCATGTGTGTATCGTGTCACTACTGCCCTTCGACCTCGCCGAATGCGTGTCACTTCATGGATCGCAGCCATCTTTGTACTCCCTATCCCGAGTACACCTGCGGACATATTGCCTGGATTCCAATATATACTGTGATCATTCTGAAACTTTTAAACAATGTTTCCTGCATGGTATAATGTGATATGGTATTAATACACAATTAATATATTAGACTCAAGGTTCCCACATATTTCAGTTTATATGTATCAGGTGAAGTAATTCGTTCTATTTAACAAGGTAAAATGCACATATTCTATTATTCATTAAATCAAAAAGTACAACCCATACTCAAATAATCAATGACCTAATTTAAAATGAACATAATTAGACATATTTCTTAAATATTCTCCAAAAAATGTATACCATAACCATAATACAAATAAGTACATAACCAAAGGAATAATGCCAATGAGATTGCCATCAGATAATGATAACGGGATGAGTCTTAATAAAATCAACAGACTACCAAACCTAAAGCATTATCTTATTTATGATATTTATAATGTCAGAAGGGAAGGAAAGGAATTGTTTTATTTCTTTTATGTGCAAATACTCAAGGAAAAGACCATATGACAAAATGTTCTAAAGGTCCAACCACTATAGTATGGGATAAGGTTGAATTTGGAGAAGTACAAACATTTTTAAAATTATCTTTTTTTTTTAATTAAAATGTGTTCATCGATCTTATACTTTATTTCTTGATGTTAAGAGTTGATGACATACTGTATATTCCAGTCGTCCACTTCTTATCATACGAAATTTTCATGTCTCCAAGAAGAAGGCTGGACACTACTATGGGGCATCTGTGAGTCCAGAATATTACTACAGTACCTAGTCTTCCTCAGAGGTCTCCCATCCAAATACTAGCCAGGCCCTGCGATGTTTAGCTACCAAGATCAGATGAGATTGGGCACTTGCAATGAGATATGGCTGTAGAACATTTTAGGACTCAAATCTAACCCTCCTTTCTGTGTCCGCCAATATTTTAGTATTTACAAGAAGGGTGCTATTTTATAGCTATCGTTGAATACTCGAGGGGTCATAGTATCCAATTCAAAGATCCAATACATCTCACATCTTGATCATTTGTTTGCCAGGTCACCTCCTCTTTCTCCTAACTCAACATGTTCAATTGCCTTGAATGACAGATCATCAGGGTTTGAATTATGATGTAGACTAAAGTGTTTTGAGACTAGGGGGTAAATTTACCAACAATCGCGATAGGTCGAGATGACCATCTCGGGCGATTTATTGATTTTTTCCCTGCTTGCAAATTTACTAAAGGCAAAAGTCGGGTGAGTTAGAGAGAGATTTCTCTCATCTCACTCGTAAAACTCAGGTGAGATAGCAATCTCGAATCAAATCACCATCGGGCCAAATCGGAAGTACTTTTCACCTAAAACCTATATCTCTCAAATTTACCAAAAATCAGGATGACAAGCTCGGGTGAGATAGGAGCAAACTCTCTGTCAAAATCACTTTTCAAACTCTCAACCCCCTGAGCTGCGAGATGGTCAGAAACATACACAAATCATTGTGATTTGTGTATGTTTCTTTCTGTTACTGTAAAAAATAGGGATAAATTGAGAAAAAAAAATATGTGAGGTCCCCCCCCAAAACACTAACCAGCCCGGGCTTGCCAGCCTTTCCAGGTTCTTAACATTACAGGGAAAAAAAGTGTAGGTATCCACTGTAATGTAAGAACCAGCACAAGGCTGCAGGGACAGAGCTGGTTTTAAATATACGGCGAAAAAAATGATGTAAGTTACACCGTATATTTAAAACCAGCCCTGGACCCTTTCTATTGGGGGGCTGATGCCACAGCCAGGGGTGCCCTGGCACATTTTTTTCCCTGTAATGTTAAGAACCTGGACAGGCTGGCAAGCCCGGGGCTGGTTAGTGTTTTGAGGGGGGACCTCACGTCATTTTTTTTAAAACATTTTTTCACATTTTTACAAGGGTTAACACACAAGCAGCAAGCACATATCTCACTGATATGTGCTGGCTGCTAGCTCGGGAGAGATTTGCAGAAAGAATACACTGCAATCTCGGGTGATTAATCTCCTGCAAAATGAGTTACTCAGGAAAGATATCTCATTCTGCTTCACCATCGGCAAACTCGTTTAGCCTCAAATCGCCTGTTGGTAAATTTGGTAAAAGGGATTAAATCACCCGAATTTTGGCGAATTCCAGCGAGTTAAATCATTTTGAAAATCGGGACCATCTCAAATCTTAGTAAATCTTAGTAAATTTACCCCTAGATGTCCTTAAACTTTGTTTTTGTATTTTAACCCACATGTACATTCCAAAAGGTATATAATGTATGTGGAATTGCAGTTTAAATTATGTTTATTTTGTATTCCTTATTATTATTGGAGTTGGTGAACGTTCTTCTATGTCAGTGAATATATTTGCATACGTTACATTTGCCGCATTTATAGCAGCCAGGACAACAATGCAAGGTGGTACCGCTTGAACCATGGATGTTTTTTAGCATACTGGGTGCCAGGATATCCTTTAGGCTTCTAGCTTTTCTAAACATGATCAGAGGTCTGGGTTTGAGAACTCCCCTTAAAACTGGATCCATCAAAAGAATCTTGCAATGTTTGTTGAAAGTATTCTTTATTTTTTTCTCCTGTGCGTTATAAGTGGTTATGATAGTTTTTTTCTCAGTCTTTATTATCCTGATATTCCAGAAGGTCTCCTCTCTCACATAATCTCATCTTATTAGCTGCTTTGGTTAATACAGTAGTCCTTCGCAAGAAATCCATTGGTGTGGAGCTGTATTTGTTCTTCACAGGTATCCATCTCACTACAATTTCTTTTAATTTTATGGAATTGTGAGTAGGGTATATTTTCCTTCCACTTTTTTAACGTCTGCTTTTGTAGTGAAGATAGCTGTTTGTATCTAATTTTTATAAAATTCATTGTGACAACTTTATTTCCTTCACCAATTAATATCAAATCCAGAAATTTGATAGAAACAGCGTTGGTATTGGACGTAAATTTAAGATTCATGATATTTCCCGTGATGTGATCTAAAAACACTCTAAAAAGCTCTTCTGATCCTTCCCAAATTATCAGGATATCATCTATATATCATTTATAAAGTATGATGTTTTCCTTGTATAGGCTATTCTCATAAATATAATTCTTTTCCCAACACCCCATAAAGAGGTTGGCAAAACATGGGGCAAAAGTTGTCCCCATTGCCGTCCCACAGACTTGTTGATAAAATTTATCTAAAAATTAAAAATAATTATGATTCAGAATAAAAAGCACTATATCACATAACAATTCTCCATGAAGAATACTAATTGATGGATCCATTTCCAGAAATTCTCTGCACTTCTAAATCACCTTGCAATGTTCAATGCAGGTGTACAAGGATTGTACATCAATCATTGCCTACCTATACGTTTCTTTCCACCCAATAGTTTTCGCAATTTGTAATACATTAGTCTTATCCTTGATGTATGACTGGAGTTTCTTGACATATTTGCTCAAAAATATATCCAAATATTCGGACAGGTGTGCAGTTAATGAATTTATCCCTGCCACAATTGGTCTCCTGGTGGATCTGTCATAGGCCCTCATTCAGAGCCGCTCGTAAGCGGTCGTACCCTCGTAGTCATCCGATGTTGTTAAACCACGCATGCGTCGGTGTAATAGTGCGCATGTGCGTACGGCTGTTTGCGATCATTTTTCCAGTCGTTCGTCGAATAGCGAACAGGAAGTGACATGTCAAATGTGATTGACAGAACTGTCCATTTTGGGGCGGTGACGGGGGTGGAGATGGGAAAATGCAGGCATGTCGAGGCATATTTTGGGCATACATAAATTATCTGATGCGAACAGCCAATGGGCCTGATTCAGAGCCGGACGCAATTAGCGCTCGCTCGTCCAGAAAATAGGGGTGGCTATTCAAATCAACCGTTCGCTCTTTGCGGTCTGTTCACGCCTCTAGGTCTGAACGAGCGAACAAAACTTGCAGTCGTTTTTTGAAATAATACGCCCCCTGGCCGCTCGCATCCTACGTCATGTCCGCTATTTATTAGATTAATCGAGTACATTGACCAGGGTATGAACTGCTCGCTATTCTTGGGGTTGGTTTTTGCTACCACAATTTTGCGAGCAGTTCTGGCTATAAAATAAACCAGTGACATGGTCAATGACGCTGCTGTTTTAATCATGCACACCCATAAAACGCCCGTTTTGACCTTTAAGCACGCCTGCGTTCGGATCTCTACTCCCCATTTTCAAGCACCTTCCCCCGTTACCACCCACATACGCCTACTCCTGTCACTCAAATTATCAGGCATTCGCTATTTTGCGAGTACATGAATTTCGACCGCACTGACTGGTTCGCGCATGCGTATAACGATCCGTACGCATGCGCAGTTGGGCAAACATTGCTCGGAGCGAAAGAGCGGCCGCTTATGAGCGGCTCTGAATCAGGCCCAATGTGAATGGAACAAGGGTTACGTCACTGTCTGATCCACTTTCCATTCAAACTGCTCGCTCAGCTTGTGGTCTGGTATTCTCTACCGCAATGACGATGGTCTCTTCGTTCTTCCCGTGGCTCATCGATGGTTTCCCGATTGATCAATTGAGGCCTCAAAAACAATCAGTTTTGAATTGCAAAAATGCTTGTAAGGTGTTTAGCAAATAGCCTTTTTTTAGTTGCAAAAAACCGTACGCAGGTGAACTACTCAGCTGATAATTTCTGGGTTAGACAATCAATTAGCTTACAAATTTATTTTACATTTGCGTGTTTTTTCCAAATTGTTTTTTTTTTTTTTTTTTCAGGCAACAATATTGTACGCAGGTTTGTTGTTTTTCTTCATTTTTTAGGGGCCAAGAAAACAATCGTCCTTTTGTTTTTTGCTAAGTGTTAATTAAACCTCATAAATTGTTTTTAACCCTTGGTTTATTTTTCCCTCAAAAATGTTTAGATTTCCATTGTATTGTTTGTAATGTTGTTTGCGGGATTACCTTTTAACCAGTTTTGAATAAATTAACAATAGAATTGTGCAGATTTTCAGCAATATTTTTTTAAAATTTTTGTTTATTTCTAAACAAATTTTGGGGAAATAAAAAAAACTTGATAACGTAAAAACAAATAACAAATGATTTTAAAAACACACAAACAAAATAAGTGGCATTTGAAATCCACAAACAAACACAATTAATAAAAAATTCACAAGAAAGGAGAGGGAGGTTTTGGGCATTAAGGAATATGGGGCAAACACAGAGAAGGATTGTGGGAAAATTAGGCAGTGCTGTCATTGCCTTTTGGCCCGTTTGGCCGGGGTAGGGAGGGAGCCTGAACGGGTCCGGGATGTCCTTCTGCTGGCCTGGCCAGAGGCAGATGTTGTGGCCTCTGGACTAGGCATAGGGCTAGGCACATTTGGAGGGATGGCTGTTGTTGTGCCAGAGGTGGAGGGTCCTGATGTTCCGGCAGGAAGGGAGGCCGGCTCCAACATGTGCTGGCGAACGAGCTGCTCCAGGGCATTTGCTATTCGCATGTTGGCCCCCGTATTTTCCGTAAGGGCCTTAGCAATGGTCACATTGGCTGCAGCACTTTGCTCCAGGGCGTCTGCCACCCGTAGCAGATTGGCGTCCATCCTCAGCAGAATCTCAGTCTGCTGATCTGTTTTAATATTGAGATCAGTGAGGAGGCCCACTGCCTGCGAGGGGGAATGCCCTGGACTGTCTTCCACAGGGTCCACAGCCGGATCTACTGCTTCCTCCCCTGCAGAGCCAGCAGAAATTCTGCGGCCAAAGCTCCCCTCTGGAGCAGACTCATCCGCCTGTGTCTCTGTGAGAAAAAAGAGAAAAGAGTAACATTATAATCTAGATATTGTCCCAAACACATTTCTGAGTTGTTAACATTACAACATTTACCTGGGGCAACATGAGGAGCTGCAAAGTCTGGCATGTCAGTATCCATGTTCGACATGCCAAACACCTCCTCATCCTGCACACACCCCTGGGCCATCTCCTCCAAATCTGTGAGCTCCAGTGACACAGGGGTGGGACCCCCACCTGTCCCCCCTGCATGCCTAGCCCTATCAGCCAGTTTTTGCTTAAGATGATATTTGAAGTCGCTCCATCTGTGGGGTAAAAAGTTGGCATTATTCCTGCAGTATTTGGACTTGTAAACACTTTTTACTAAAATGAAGTTTTTACGTACCGGCGTTTGACCTCCCGGGTTGAACGTTCACAATCACCCACCCTATTGACACCACTGGCTATGTCATCCCACATTTTCCATTTCTGGCTTGCACCCATATTCCTTGGTGCCTGTGGCAGGTTGTCATTGCACATTTGCACCAAAACCTCCATCTCCTTTCTTGTGAATTGTGGCTGCCTTTTTTTTTTTGTTAGTTGGCCTACTAGGCCCAGCAGCCTCTTCCATGGCATCCTCCACTCCTTTTTTTTAAAAAGATTGTAAAAATTATAATGTCAAACGTTACCCAAATTATTGTTAAACATAAACCTTTAGTCCCAAAAAGACAAATACTTACCTGGCGCCTCTTGGCCAGTGCTTTGCTGCTCTGTAGCCATTTTTGACTTTCAGGTCTCACTACAGCAGACCGATTGGGGTTTTCAGTGACGTTTTTATACATGCGTCAGCATTATTCGGCCGCATCATTGATTGTGCGCTCCTATTGTCCGTCCTTAATTTGAGCGGGAAAATAAAGACTATTTATGGCTTGGTGTGACTCGAGTCGAGGTGGCGGGTTATGAATGTTGGAGGTTTGGCGTAGGAGTTGATTGTTGGTGGTATTTGGAGTTTGAGGCGGTTTTCTACACTTGTGATCGTTTTGTTTGTTTTCTTACTTATTTAATTTCCGTTCGCTTTTTTTTTATTGTTTAGCTTTTTTTGGGGAGTTTTTGAGTAAGTCTTTTTAAAAACCACCTTAAAAAATAATAGTAAATAGTTTACAAATGTTAGTACTTATTTAAAATTTTTATCTTTTTACAGTTATTTTGGCATTGCCCCATTGAAGTTTTTGTACTTTGGGATATTTGTCTGTTTTTGGTAAGTGTTTTTAGTTTCATGAAGTTACAATTTCGATGTGTTGGTCTTCGCATATGTTTCGCTAAGTAATCTTGTTTTTTTTCTTGGACCAATCATGTCTTACCACTAAATATAGCTTACTCTTTTGCGAAATAATGTTTGAGTTGTTTTTAATTTAAAATGAACGTACTATTTTGCGCAGTACTGTCTCCTTATGTAACTGTAAAAAAAGCGTACTATTTAGCGCACTAATGTCTCCTTATGTAACTGTAAAAAAAGCATACTATTTAGCGCACTAATGTCTCCTTATGTAACTGTCAAAAATGCATACTATTTAGCGCACTAATGTCTCCTTATGTAACTGTAAAAAATAGCGTACTATTTAGCGCACTAATGTCTCCTTATTTAACTGGAAAAAAAGCGTACTATTTAGCACACTAATGTCTCCTTATTTTACTGTAAAAAATGCGTACTATTTAGCGCACTAATGTCTCCTTATGTAACTGTAAAAAAAAGCGTACAATTTAGCGCACTAATGTCTCCTTATGTAACTGTCAAAAATGCGTACTATTTAGCACACTAATGTCTCCTTATTTAACTGTATAAATTGCGTACTATTTAGCGCACTAATGTCTCCTTATTTTACTGTAAAAAATGCGTACTATTTAGCGCACTAATGTGTTTTGCTTTTTTATTGTAAAATCATGTTTTACCACTAAATGTAGCATGCAATTTTCCGAACTAATGTGTGCTCCCTTCTCTATTTTTTACCCAAAAAAATTTTTACAATCCAAGTTTTCAAAAAAAAAGCTAAAAATATTTTCTTTTGAAATGTAGGTTGTTCTACTCATGACAAGACCCCGGCCTGTAAGCATCTTTGGATTTCTTAGAAAAGATAAGTATATTTTTCTTTACACATTTGTCTAAAACAATAACTACCTGGCTTACCATTTCAGGTTGATGTTGGTCATATTATATTGGCCATGGTTCCAGAACCCGACCAGCCTCAACTTCGTCCCAGGCATAGGCCTCGTAGGCGTGCAAGGCCCCAGATATATAGAACACGTGTCACCCTTTTTGGAATGCCAGATGATGAGGTATTAAGATGATACCGTCTTCCTCTCCAAATCATCCTAGACACTCTCTCATTAATAGAGAGTGATCTTGAACGGCAAATTGACAGTCCTACAGCAATACCACCACTTACGCAATTAATGTCGGTGATACATTTCTGTGCCTCAGGATCCTTTCAAACCACTGTGGGAATAGTTGCCGGAATCTCCCAATCCTCCTTTTCAAGGATCCTGAGGGCAGTGATGGAGGCCATTTTTAAACACCTCCATCATTTTATTACAATGCCATTGGATATGGGTTCCCTTAGTGTGGCGAAGGCCAATTTTTACCAAATAGCTGGCTTCCCACACATCATAGGGGTTGTGGATGGCACTCACATACCACTTCAGCCTCCAGCAAGGCTGGAGGCTATTTTAAGGAACCGCAAACACTTTCATTCACTGAATGTAATGGTGGTATGTGATGCCTCCCTCAAGATCCTGTCCCTGAATGCCAAATTCCCCGGGAGTGCACATGATTCCTTTGTCATCCGGCAATCAGGGATTTGGCACAAATTAGACAGCCTACAAGCTGGTGATGTGTGGCTTCTGGGTAAGTAGACACCTTCTGTTGCAACCAATGCAAAGCTTGTTACACAATGGTCCTGATGTTTGTTTTTGTTTTTTCACAGGAGACAGTGGTTACCCTTGCACGCCCTGGCTGCTCACTCCTTATTTGGCTCCCACACCAGGGCCACAAAGTGAGTATAATTCCACACTTACAGCCACCAGGCAGGTGGTGGAGTGCTGTATCAGCCTTTTAAAAGGCTGATTCAGATGCCTCCACCGCTCTGGTGGCGAGCTCATGTATTTGCCGGATGTGGTTTCGAAAATTGTGGTCCTGTGTGGGATATTTCATAACATCGCCATAAGGAGTGGTGTCTCAATGCAGCCAGAGGATGCCTTGCCTGAGGATGGCCCCCCCAAGGTTGGTCGGAGGTCAGTATGTGGGGGGGCCATACGCGATGATGTGGTGGACAGATTTTTTAGGTAATTATTGTTAAATATTTAGTTAATTGACACAATGTAGACATGTAAGATTTTAATGGCCAATTTTAAATTTTGTTTATTTTTTTTTGTCTTTTATTCCATAAAATTAACCGAAAAAACAATGCCTACTACCTGATCCTACAAATTGACTTCATGTGGCCACATTGGATATAACTTCTGGAACAATGATTTCTTCACCTCATTTGTGGATTCATGTTGGCATGCTACTTCTTCAAACAGTTCTTGATTGTTGTTGTTATTTTGTTATTTTTGGTGTTGGTTGTATTTTTGAGTGCGTTTTCACTGTTTGATTGTGACAATTCACTTTGTCTTTATTATTTGTGTGGAATAAATTTTTTGTTAACGTGAAAAAAACATTTCCTTGGTAAATTACAAGCAAGTGTAACCTTGTCCAAAAAAGGCAAAGTTGCTTAATGGCTAATCCTGTAATGTGTTAAATTGTAAAGAATTTACCATGCTTTGTGGCTAAAAACAAACACCAAAGGTATTATGGTGAATCAGTATGTTTTCTAATCTAGGCCTAAGCAGGTTTGATTTAATATTTACATTACCCACCAAAAAAAATAAAACAAAATTGCTGGTAATTCTACAAACCTATTGGTATTGTTAGGTGTTTAATGTGCCAGCTTACATACTTACTTGAGCTTTCTACAATATAATTTACATTACTTCAAAAAACATGCTCCAATAGTCGACTTATGTAAGGTTAAACAATCTAATAGTTACAGACAAGGAATGAGACTTTAATAAATCAAAATATATTTTATTTTTTTGAACATTTTTATGGCGAAAAAACAAAAAAATTAGTGGTGCAGGAGCGCCAACATGTGATCCATGGCCACAAGCATGCCTACAACATGGCCCCTCAACCTGTGCAAGCCATCCTGCATTTCTTGCATCCGCCTCTGGTCTTTTGTGGGTTAAAAAAATGTGTGGATTACTAAACTGACACCTTAATTTATATGTTACCAAACAACTTAAAAATCAGACTATACTTTAAAAAAAGAGAAACAAATCCCAAAAAAAACAAAGTAATGACAAACGCAAAGATTGTATAAATAAAAACTTAAAAAATTACACATAAAAATACAACAAAAAAGGGAGAAGTATGCCAAAAAACTACATTTGTTGGTTCCGTAAACAAGAAAGACACAAGTATGAGTGTTTGGAAATGTGTGATATGTGTAAGGGGAAAACATCCTAGACATTGTTTGGCAAAGATATATATCCAAAACATTGGAAATACTTAACAAATTGGAAATGCACAGGCAAAAGGACAACATCACCCAAAAACAAAAAAATGCAAAAGCAACCATAGTTTAAAAGGGAAACATACTGGTCAGAATGATGACTGGTCCTGGAGCCCCGACATCGTCCTCCTCTGAGGTGGGCCAGTGCTGGTCTGATGGAGGAGGGGTGATTTGGCTTGGTGTGGAGGGGGAGGAAAAGAGAGGGGTGGGTGGAGGGGAGGGTGATGAAAAGAGAGGGGGGGTGGAGGGGAGGGTGAATTTTGAGGGATGGGAATATTATGAGAGGGAGGGGCATCACGGTCTGGCCGGTCTGGGGTGGAGGGGGAATTTGGGGAAGGTTGGGGAGAGGAGGTTTGGGTCGGAGTGGGGGATAGGGGACGAGGCCGACGTCGTTGACATAGTAGACGTTGTAGTCTGCGCTCAGCCCCTAAATGATGGCTAAAAATTTTCAATATTAATTTTTTTTTTGGTTTTGTAAAAAATTAACCCAACCAAAAGATTTATAAAAAAAAAAGAGCAATACGGAAAACATGCACACGCAGGTATGTCCTAAATAAAGAAACAGGGTTAGACGGAAAACATGCACACGCAGGTATGTCCTAAATAAAGAAACAGGGCTAGACGGAAAACATGCTCACGCAGGTATGCTTACATTTAAAATATTTAAAAAATACACTTACTTTCGCTAATTTACTGACGCAAATTGGCCAAAAGGCGTGGGGATCTGCGGTGGAGATCGGACCAGCGCCTTTCGAGCTGGCCGATATT
This sequence comes from Taudactylus pleione, assembly GCA_031769625.1. Classification (NCBI taxonomy): domain Eukaryota; kingdom Metazoa; phylum Chordata; class Amphibia; order Anura; family Myobatrachidae; genus Taudactylus; species Taudactylus pleione. The sequence continues at coordinate 26,018,402 of JAUIMM010000006.1, forward strand.
GCGGCGGTAGCCCAAGTTGCGCAGGCGGCGCCGCACCTCCGCATAGGCGAGCCGTTTGCAGAGGTTAGTGATGGGGGCCGGATGCTCCGTGATTCTCCGGTCCATCACATCTGTGAGAACCAGGAGTTCTCTGCGAGTAAATGCTGCGGCTCTCATGATGGCAATGATTTTTTCAACACAAAACAGTTTTAATAAAGGTCCCAGAAAAAATTTGATTGGCTTATGTACTTTGAAAATTAACAGAAAGCATTGTATTGGTTATTGTATGAGTCATGTGACCTACACCCTCACAAATATAATGTGAATTATGATAGGCTTGATGCAGTGACATGCGTAAGCTAATTTAAATATTATTAATAAAGATGAAAAATCTGCATATAAACTAACGCAAAGCAATAGTAGCATTCAAACAAACTTTAAAATTTGATAAACCATCCCCTTGGTACAAACGTACGTATTCTGCGGAAGGAATGACACACACGAACAATAATAAAGTTTATTGACAGTGAAAAAAAAAAAAAGATTGCAAAGATGTGAATACCAATTAAGCTAATGAATATACTGATTGCTATTAATCGATTCAAGTATGTTTGCAGAATGAAATAGCAGGCAATCGAAAAATGACAGGCCCACTTCCGGATTTGACTTGTGCGAGCGTTCCCTGCAACCAAAGAGGAGACGGCCGGTCGCTATTTAGAACGTTTGCTAGGTAGAGGAGGGGTTGGGAGACTATGGGGCGGAAGATTAGCTGCGAGCGAACATACGAGCGAGCGCTTGAATTTAAATTTTTTCGCTCGTACGCGGAACGAACGGCCACTTGCGTCCGGCTCTGAATCAGGCCCATAGATTTATGTATTTTGGGTAAAAAATAAAAAATGGGGGTATTGGGGTTGGTTTGTAGTAAATATTGAAATTCGTCTTTTGATAGGATGTTGTTATGTATTCCATAAACCAGAAGTGTCCTTAATTCATCAATATAATTCTCTAAAGGATTACTATCTAGTAGGATTTATGAACTCATGTCCCCTAAAAGTCTGGAAGATTCTTTGATATATAAGACTGGTCCATAATAACCAACCCCACCCCCTTTGTCAGCTTGTTTTATAACAATGTTATTGTTCTTCTGAAGGTTTTTAAGTGCCTCTTTTTCCTTATTCTTCAAATTTTGTCCAATCACTGGTTGTGTCTCTTCTTCACATAAGTTTTTCTTTACCAATTCATAAAAAAACACATTCAAGTGGCTCCCTTTAGATTCTAATGGATAGTATTTGGTCTTCCCTTTTAGTCCTGATTTTGACTCATTTTCATTAAAGTTTCTGATAGTTGCATTATCCTTTCTCAAGAAGTGTCTCTTTAGTGTTAAATTTCTTACAAATTTGTTAATATCGATAAATGTCTGAAATCTGTTCATATTATTTGAAGGTGCAAAGATTAATCCTTTGCTTAGGAGGAAGATTTCTGAATTACTAAGAGTATGTTTAGATAAGTTAAAAATCCCCTTTTACTTCGGATCTATTATATGTTCCTTCTTTTGTAGCTTCTCCCTACTGCCCTCGTGTTCCACTTCTTCTCTTGTGCGCCTTTCCATGGAGGATGCTAGCCTCATCGATTCCTTGAAGTTGGGTTTTCTTGTAGTTAACGGATGGTATTCTGGGCCTGGGGGTAACAAAAGGTCAGTGTCACTGTTTGAATCATATCGCTGGTGTGTTGAAAACCGGTTTTTAGTGTGATGAGCTTTAAATTGGGATGGTTCCATTGTGTCTTAATCTCTCTTGGAGTTATGATTTCTTCTGTAGGGTTCTGTTCTCCATGTGTTTCTCTTTTTGCTGGAATTAGTCATCTGTATTTGTCTTGTGGGTTTGTGGAACCTACTCCAATTTTTTACTTTGTTTAAGTCATAATCCTGTTTGTCCCTAATAAACTTTTTCTCCTTCCCTTTCATGACATCCTCTTCAATGCAATCTAATTTGCGTAATAGTACAACATCATTAGCTCTATAGTCATCCTTATCTTTGAATCCATCCATTTGTATTTCTTTCTTCTTTATCTCTAGTTCTAGTTCAGAGAGAATATTTTTCTTTTCATTTATAATTAGTTTCATGATGTCTATAGAGGATTTGTGCAAAATGTTGTCCCATTAGTGCATAAAACCTGGTTTATTCAGACCAAATGTGGGATTTTTCAACAACCTCAAACCACATGGACCTCTATTCACTGATATATAGATGTTCCACCAAGCTTTTATTTCTTTAGTGATTAGTTTCTCCATTTCCCAAAACATATTGTCTAAATTCTCCATGGGAATATTTTCCTGAATAAGGACATGGTAATTTTGTCAAGCGCTCATTATTTCTATACATAATTAAATAGTCTGACACCGGGTCTAAAATTCCAACAGGCAGCTATAATCAATAACCAAAGAATTATAAAAATATAAGAGATAACAGTGCCAACTGAAAAAAAGACTCCTTAACCTGGAAATTCATATGATTTGTGTTAAAAAATAATAAATAATAATAAAAAGTACACCAAAGTGTGATTTTTTTTTCAAAAACAAGTACACCCCAATGGTATTGGTGTCAGCTCAATCAGTAGATTTATAACAGTGGTGATCTGTTATATATGTGAAAAATAAAGATTTTAGAACTGAAATAGAGCACCCTTAGTGCTTTATACAATAATGTAAATGTATATCAATAAATAACCACTTCAATATATATAAAGTGCAACGTGCTAGGTATATAAACACGATAATAAACCAACCTTAGTATTTATAATTAATTAATAAATAAATAAATAGAATAAATATATATTTTCTGAAAATAGTGTTATAAAAAGTGCAAATCAATAAATATGTTGTATTATACTGCTATACTTGATAAAACAACTCTGACTGATAAAAAAGGTAAGTTTATGAATAGGTGGAATACAAGGGCCTCCAACGCGTTTCGTCTAAGGTATCAGACTTCTTCAAGGGATAGCAAAGCTCCTACAGGGTACTAGTATATATACCCCCTTAATAAGTACAGGCTAGGGGTTAATTAGGTTCAATTATGACATCATTTCCGGTTTTTGATCTTAGTAAGTACAATCCAATGTTAAATAATCACTTGATTATGTGGATAGGGTAATCTAGTAATAATAGTGACCCAGATCGCGGTATTTAATGTTCAATATTAAATCTCGACAGTTTTTAAATATGTTCTCCGTTGTCCATGATATCCGTCCTTTTCAGGACATCACATCCCCGATAAGCAGCTGCAGCAGCCACCAATTTACATCACCCGGCTGGGCAGCATTCACCAAGAGCAGGTTCCAGCATAGCCTGTTTTTAGGCTCAGTAGTGGTCGTGGCTAACGGTAGTGGTCGCAGCTGGCTGCGGCCGGCGGTACCTATATAATGCCATGTTGTGTGACGACACATGACATGGAGGAGGCCCCCAGACACTCCACTGCACAGTGCACAGGGATAACTAATAACCCGCATTTTATTTGAAATGCAGGTGGGTAGGAGAGAGAGAAAGGTGTAGGTCTGGTGGGGATTGAGTTGTCAGTGCCTTGGACAACGCTGGCACTCAGGCTGTGCCATTGAAAACAGGAAATAAAAATGTTCCTGTCTACAGCAACACAGTGGCCCTCTTTTGATGGGAGGGCCTGGAGCTGGAGCTCCACCCACCCCATTGTTAATCCGGCCCTGCCTCTGTGACATTACTATGTTCACTGTCCAGATCTGCTCACCTCTAATGTTGAGGGATATGCTCTTATATGACAGAAGTATTATATTGTTAAAATACATTTCATAGATAAATTTTTTACCATACTGTTAATACATCCTTTTTGCTGTAATTAAATTTTTGCTGTATTTTGCTGCTTTTGATATGTACATTGGTTAGAAGATACATAGTGCACTGTTCTCTGAAATTAGACACTGAAAATATGTCTAATTCAGCATTCGAGAACTGATGATATGATAATAACAAAAGTCACAATACTAGGGTCCGTTGTAAGATTCTTAGGTACCATATAACAATTGCTGTATGATAAACAAATGTTTTTTAACCAAGGTGTGGCTTCATTCATCTTGTTTAGTGCATGAACAACCAGCATTTTAAACAGGCATGCTGCCTGTCTCTTCAAAATATAAAAAATCTATGACTGGACCAGAACAAAACAGACTGCAGTCCATCGGCCCTTGTTGTATAGGACATTGGGGCTGATTTAGACATGTATGCATGGTTAGTGCATATCTCTGATGGTTTTTGATCTGCACATGTGCAGGATCTATACTGTATACTGCCCTCTAAGCTTCAGCATGGTTGATATGCTGCGGCCATTTGGGAAATGGGGGTGGCGACGGGGACAGTTTCCCAAAACAAGTGTGATGAAGCCATTGGTTATGGAGATGAGACAGCCATTCAGAGGTGCTTTAGGCTTACTCATATGGCCGATGCCACGACCGATGGTTGCAATGGTGATCTGTTGCAGAGTCTTTAGATGCAGCACTTGAATCTGCAATGCTAGTAGTGGGCGTCTAATGTCCTCAGATGCCTCCTGCAGCACTAACATATTGACGTATTGCTACTGTGTCGAAAGAAGCCGCAGCGATGCATATAGCGTCCATCTCTGAATCAGGCCCATTGTTCTCACAAATAAACCACATTTCCACACTCAAAAGATTCTGTCCAAGGTACTTTCCATGCCGGCAACTTTTCCATTGTGCAATCCCATGCTTTTGCGCACTCAGGTAATTCCCCTCATTCATCTCCTTTTTTTTTTGACATAGCATGGTTTTGATAAAACAAAGCCAGTGGCTTATACATCTGATGCATAGCCCCAAACCTCTCTAAAGTGAACCTCTCCATCAGTCCAAACCTCGAGTGAAATTATGGATATCTGGAATATCTTATGATTTGCGTTGCCAAATTAGTATATGGTTGAAGTTAGTTAAAACCACTGCAATTGGTTTTTGTATTTTTTCTCTCTTATAAACCATCAATCATGAAATTGATGGCCTCTTCTGGTGGCAAAGACTGCAATGCAAGCCATACTCTCTCACTTCAAGTGTTTATAGTGCAATGTATTTCATCTAAATCCATATAGGTGCTTTGAGCTTTACTGCACAAATAAGGTGTTACAATATTGACGCCATTCTCCAGTGGACATTTGGCACATAACCCTAAGGTTACTCACAATGTCCATCTCATCTAAGCTGCAAAGGCCAGTGAATCTGCATCGGAAGACGCAATTGCTGGCTTCGGCATGCCTCAACACGAGTCTGACACACCCGATTTCTAAAATGCTCCTCCTCCCACCCCCAAAGGGCTCCAGTGCATCAATCATACTGCAAAAGAGTTCACAGTGTGACCAGAGCTGCAACACCATCACTGCACCTGTGCACTGCACATTGGCACATGAGCAAATTAAAAAAATTGTCATTAGCAACCATATCCAAATGGAAAGGTATATTTCCCCTTCAGTTTCTGTACCAGGAAGTTACGTGCAGTGATGGTCGAAGTGCAGTTCCCTGGCCATAGAATCCAGCAAAAACAAAAGAAACTTGTCCCCTCGCGGGTTCGCTTCGCTGCCATGGTTGCTCGCTTTGCTTGCCACAAGATTATATTCCCCCTCTATGACCAGGTGGATGGTAGGGAATGATGTTCAACAGTAGCGCGGATGACGTCAGGGTACAGAAACTGAAGGGTTATATCCACTTCCATATCTAAATAGCAGCCACCTCTAATCTGCCTGTGTCACATTATTTTAATAAACCATAAATTCCCTGTATAACCTTGAAACATTTTACATGGAAAAGAACCTACAGTACCTGTTTTTTTTATTAATCTCTATACAATTTTCCACCGTCTACTTTCTTCCCCATCTTATATGTTGTTTCACTCTCCCACTCCTTTTTCCTTTCTCTCCATTTCCATCTGTACCCCTCTTTCCCTCTCTCTCGCTGTCTCTCTTATTTGCCGCCCATCACTCTTTACCCCTTCTTTCTCCTGTCTCAAGCATCCTGTCTTTTGGCTCATAGTGTCTATGTGGTTTACTATTAAAAATAATTTGTCCACATACCTGTACACACTTGGCCTCATCCCCTCTACCCCTACAAATTCCCCTCTCCACTTAAGGTGCCTGTTAAGAATGTGCCACTGGAACCAAGGGTCCATGCCTCAGACACTCCAGCCAGATTGGCGGCTGCTCTGTGGATCCCATACAGTTTGTGCATCTTGGAGAATATCCAGTGTCAAACTGTCAGTCCCGGGGATGATTGTCAGAAAAGTGATCTCCATCCCCAATAGTGACACGGAGGAGACACTGGAGATAAATGACCATAATCCCTCCATTACTGTAAATTATGACTTATAATGCTATATAGCTGAAGTACCCGGTATTACCCGGGTTCAAATCTTCAAGTTATTATGCTTTATTATGTGATGTCATCCAAATCCATCCAGTGGAAGACATAGAACAGGTTCTCTGGGTCAAAATTCTTCCCAGCGCACTCTGGCGTGAGGTCCACCTGGTACCCCAACCACTCCATTAGGCATCCCAGATTAATTGCCACCCCTCTGTGAAGTTTGCATCCAAATCCATCCAGTGGAAGGCCCTGAATAGGCTCCCCAGGTCAAAGTTCCGCCCAGCATACACCAATGGGATCCAATGTTACCACTCTGTGAAGTTTTCATCTAAATCCACCCAGTGGAAGGCTCAGAACAGGCTCTCTGAGTTTAAGTTCTGCCCACTGTACACCAACGGGAGGTCCGGTAGATCACTTATCACAGCTAATGCTTAGTGGCATTCACACACTGTTAAGCATTCATATGTAATGTAATATGACATGTCCTCATATGTTATAGCCAGAGAGTTTAATGGAATGGAACTCCCTCACACAGGGAAAGATAGGTGGGTATGCAGTCGGGAAGCTGGCGGACCTAATCCCGACAGCCGGCTTCCCGACTGTCACATCCCGTCAAGGGTCTAAAGACAGGTGTCGATATGCCGATGCCTGTCATTAGACATACGCCGGGAGACCGACACCCGGCATCCCAATCAAAGGGACGCTGAGCGCGGATAGCCGTGGGGGGGAGGGTTAGGTTTAGGGCTCCCGGGGGGGACTTAGGGTTAGTCACCCCCCCAGGAGGTTAGGGTTAGGCTAGGGGAAGAGGGGGTTAGGGTTAGGCACCCCCGGGGGGGAGGTTAGGGTTAGGCGCCCCCCTCGGGGGACTTAGGTTTAGGCAGCGAGGAAGGGGTTTTAGGTTTAGGCACTTAGAGGAGGGAATAGGGTTAGGTACTGTGGGGGAGGTTAGGGTTAGGCACCCCTAAGGGATGGTTAGGGGTAGGGTAAATCATACCGATTCCGATAGGTGTTGTGTAGTCTTAGCCCTTTTCCAAAATAACCAGACAATGCTGCCAAAGATACTCTATTTCACTAATTATTACACATTCCCAAATCTATTATGCGATTGATATAATCACTAAGACTATAGTGCCCATTTATGTAGTTACCAAGGGGGAACTGATTGGATACATTTAATCTGGAGATAAAAGTGACACATAAAGTACAATTGTTATCAGTTGAAATATAATACTGTATTAGCAAAGAGAGGCTATATATAAAATTATAGCAGGACCATTACTGATGATTTGAGAATGTGTAATAATTATGTGAAATAGAGCTCGCAAAAACACAAGTCCAGAAACATTGATGACCCAGCAATGAGTGCTGGGATCAGGCAGACTAAATAGCCAAGTGTCTGGTGTAATCCATGCTGATGACTGAGGAGTAAATCACGTGACGCCTAGCCGCAAAAAAGAGTAAGAAGAGCATGCATCTATGGAAACATTCAGAACTGCAGCTCACATATCAGGAGTCCTAACAAGCTCCACTAAAACTCTGTTTTATTTGGCTGGCATTGCCATTGTCCTGAGCCTGTCAGCTCCCTTCTTTCCTGTATAAGGTTGTCTAGCCCATGTGTTTTGTTTGATCTATCTCACTGCAGCCCCTCCATGAAACCAACAATATTGAGGTTAGAATATCTCCCATATACAAAAATAAATAATGCAATTTAGATTGCAGCATCTACACCTATAATAAAATGTATCAATTATGCTGCTACTTGGGGGCCCTGCGAGTGATCTCACAGTAATTGATTGGCACATGCTCAGTACAGATCCTGCGCATGCACTGATCATTATACATTGGAGTTGTACACAAACCACTAGGTCGCGTAAAATTCTGAATCAGGCCCATTGGACATTGTTGGAAAAGATGTTTATGTGTGAGAATAGTGAAAAGCTTCATTTTAACTCAAAGTAAACTTATCAGCTACAGAAAAGTTTAAAATTAACATACTAACCTTTCCACTTACTATACTAATATAATAAGAACGTTGTGTCTGTCTATTTGTTCCAAGTTGGTGCATAAACTCCTAGAAATAACCTGCACTTTTGTAACCCCCTTTTACTCTATAAAAGGACACTAGGTTACTAACCCCCATTTCACTAGGTGTCTAATGTACCCACCTATATCTTTTCACCAATTGGTACATATAATGTTAAAAGTGCCTCCACCCAAGTATCGGGTTAGTTAATATGGGCCTACTTAGGAAAACCCCTGTTAAGCTACTAGTCATTTTGTGTCTCAACCTAGGCTTACTTATAAAGTTATACAATGTTTTGGGCTAGCCTAGGTAAACCCAATAATATATTTTTCAATGGCGTATCTAATATAATGAGTGTATAAACTTATAATCATATAATAAATACACATGTAACAAAGGTAAACCTGTTCTTCTGTACTCCGTTTATCACCGATTATTCCGCTGCTCCTCTGGGCAAGTGACTTACTCAACTACAGGTTGACAAGGGTATTATATGTATACAGATATAAATAGATTGAGAGACAATAAGTATAGTACAATACAAATACAACCTCTAAAATGCATCACTTTATACATATGAGACCTAACTACAACTGACTACGTGCACATGCAACTTTGGATCAATATGAATATATGTATGTAGCAAAGCAGTAACTAGACTTTTTGGTGCCCTGTGCCAGAGAGAGCATTGGCGCCTCCCCTCTCCCATTTTTTAAATAGGGACATAATAAAGTGCACCTTAAAAAGGGCCATGGCCTCATGGGCAGGGCCATGGAAGAGATAGTGGAGGCCAGGAGATGCTGGGGATAAAGGAAGAGGAAACTACAAGTGAGAATGATAATAAACAGGAAAATTGACAGGCCCGAACAGCACCCCCTGCCCTGAGGTGCCCTGTGCCATGGCACAGGCCGCACTACCCTAGTTACGGCCCTGGTTTGTTAGACTCCTCTAGTTAGCCTTGTAATAAGTCAACAGTTCATGCTCCAGTAGGCTAGTGCATGTTCCAGTAAGGAAAGGAGTCTGGGTTTTTAAATTACAATTGTACTTTGTAATCCTATAAATGACTCTTCCTTTGCATAAAAATATTTAGCAGGTATCCTATTGGGATACAATGTGGTACAATGTCCCTGATACTTGATAGATGTTCCTTCTGCATATAAATAAACTGCAATATTATAGGAGTTAACTATTAGTGCCTTGCTCCTCATGGGTTTGCAACTCTGTATCCAGTTATGTTATTCTATTACAGTCACAATGAACATAAACTATACGTACTCCAAAATAATTATATTTATACAGCAATCCTGCCAATGCAAAAGCCAAAGTTTGATGCTGTCGGCTGTGGTGTATCTCTGCTAGTTTCCAATAAATCAACTGCAGCTGCTCCCCACTATCATTTGCAACTTTTACTGTTGTAGAAAATATGCAGTTTAATTGTAACTTTTGTTTCAATTAAGAGTGGTTAAGCAGTGTCTCTACCGAATGAGCAATACTACAGGCAGCTCAAAATCTTCTCTGAGATAGCAAAACAGCTCCAATCACAGAGTAGCTCCCCAGTGATAGGTAATTGATTTATTATCACTGCATCCGAGGCAGAGCTGTTTATTCTGCTTGTTGCCTTGGACTATGGGATCTTTTATTACTCCCCCAAACTTCTCCTGCAGCAATGGATGTCTGTGTTGCGGGAATTATAAGTCTAACTGGCACTATTTTATGCCTTCTGTGTGCATTTGTGGTGCTGCTGCTCTATAATATAAAACTATGAAGTTCTGCTATGCCTGTGCTGTGCAAGTATTTTACTCACTGCTGTTGGTTGGTGTTGCCGCTACCAGTTTATCACCACCTGCAGTCCTAGTATATCCCGTAAGGGATTCCAGCTTTTCTGTCAGCCACTGCGTTTGTATTAGAGAGGTCAGCTGATTTGCCATCTTCACCGGAGAGCCCCTATGCTCTCTGCCTACTGGTACCACTGATAACATCCCCTCTGCAGCATCTCAATATCTCTGCACCTCTGAGGCCGAATTACAGCCACATGGCACCGCTGCCTGAAGAGCCACAGACTGCCCCATGCCGGTGGCCTCTTTGGCACAGTGAGTAACCCGACCTCTGCCTCCTACAAGCTCCCTCCTCAACTCCACCCCCGGCGCCCGGCAGCCTATCCACCGCTGCCGCTCAGGACACAGGGGGCGAGTACTCGAGGAAGGGAACACCAGACCAAATGGTCAGCACTATTGCCATTCTATTTATAGCCTCTACCAACGCTGCACACGACCCTTTCTCTGGCCGCGCGACCCTCACCTTCCCGCTCTGCAGTGCGAGCAACTGATGCCTCACGCTGCTCTAGAACTTTCTCCAGCAGCACGTGCCCCACTGCACCCCCATGTACAGCAGGTTGTAAAAGTACTTCTTTATGTATTATTATTATTATTATTATTATTATTACCAGTTATTTATATAGCGCACACATATTCTGCAGCGCTTTACAGAGAGAATATTTGGCCACTCACATCAGTCCCTGCCCCAGTGGAGCTTACAGTCTATATTCCCTACCACATGCTCACACACATACACACTATGGTCAATTTTGTGGGAAGCCAATTCACCTACCAGTTTATTTTTGGAGTGTGGGAGGAAATCGGAGTACCTGGAGGAAACCCACGCAAGCACAGGGAGAATATACAAACTCCACACAGTTAAGGCTGTAGTGGGAATCAAACCCATGACCTCAGTGCTGTGAGGCAGTAACGCTAACCATTACACCATCTATGCTGCCCGTACATTAATAAATATACACTGGGGCATATTACACCTAGTGAAATAAAGGCTAGATATCAAAATGAATATACAATTATATAAAATACAATATACATTCTAATATAAATACAGGACATATATCTATTTTTTCTCAGGAAATGTACAGTAATACAATACATTTTCAGTGTATAGATAATTTGTTAAAGGTATTTATCCAAATTATTTTTCTTTAACCCTTAACCAGGGTTACACTTTGTTTAATCTTGATCTCTCAAGTTAAAGCTGAGCTATAACAAGATCAACATTTATTGACATCATCAATGCAAGAGATAGGTGTGGTACCATGCACACGGCCGGTGAGTGGTGGGGGGAGGGAGATGCTTTGGGCCCGTGTTCACTTGAATAGGATAGGCTACATCAGTGGCATCACAAGGGGGGTGCAGGCCGCACCCGGGTGTCACCCACCGAGGGGTGACACCAAGGTGCAGACTGACACTCCCCCACAGTAACAGGAGCTAGATGCTGCACTGTATTATTAAGTGCAGCACCTGGCTCCTGACACTGTGAGGGAGCCGGCACTGCAACACAATGCAGTTAGCACTCCCTGAACCCCCTCCCAGTAATATAAAAAAAACGGGACGAGAGGGATCGGGCAGCAAGGCCATGCCCCATCCTGCAAGGTCACGCCCACTTTTCTGGGAGCACGCAGCTGTGCTGTGCTCACAACGTCCCTCCACGCACCGGGTGACACCGTGGGGAGGGACGTCACTGGGCTACATAGCAGTCTGTGCACAGGGAATACAGTGACATTGGTGTGAGTGGTGCGTGAAGGCGCTGCTGCCACCAGTCTGTATGGCACTGCTGGTCACGTTGGCCACCCCTGCGACAGGGCACCTATGCAAAGCAATACAACTAAAACTCAAATAAAAAAGTGTTGGCAGAAGCAACTTCATTGTGGGCAAAGCTGCAGGCAACAGTGATTTCTAAACACGTGTCCCTCTACCCTGACAGTCCCATGACAGCCCACAAAGGAGCACCCTTCCATCTTTGAAGTGGAGCCATGGGTGTAATTACTATAGGTGCAAGGGGTGCAGCTGCTATGGGGCCCTGAGCTTAGGGTGGTCCATCTTTCTTGTCAAAGCTACATGTGTTATATAAATTTTTCATCATTGAGTGGTACATAGAAGAAGATGAAAACTTTTGTTATGGAGCCCTAAAATACATAGTTACACCCCTGAGAGGAGCATCAGAATTTGGAGATGTGTGGAATGTTCGGGAGTATGAGGATAGTGAACAAAAAAGATGTAGCCCATGGAAGTTTCTATCTACATTCTGAAAAGACCTAAGACAAAGATATAATGATTGCAGTACAGATATCCAAATAATTTGTAGAATGCTTTAAAATATATATGAATTGGCCTTTGGCCTTATCAGGACACTCCTGGACATCATAAAAATCCTTACTCAACATCTGTTAGTAATAAGAGACTCCACAGTCAGCTACAGAGTCTAACGTTCCTCTAACCACCAGTTTAACATTTTCACATGGTTTTCTCTTTAATGATTAGATACCACAGATGCATCTATGTACTCTCAGTGCTCTCCAAGCCTGTACTCTATACTGTAGGAGACCACCCGAAACATTATATGACCACTACACAACCCAAGCCCAGTAAAGACGTGAAGAGCATGCATATTCATTGATTTAATGGTGAGTTCAGCATCGGTAATCATTGATTTTTTTATTTGTTTATTTTTTTAAATATAAAAAGGAGGCTAATGGACTGGGTGCATTACAAATCTAACGCTTATTAATGTCATGTCCAGCACAGCACTCATTAAATACAGTCTAGTTACACTCAGCATTTAGAACATGAGTACTGTCACAGTGAAGTTTTCTCTGTACACCGAATAGGCAGGGGCAAACGCAGGATTTTTAGGGGGGGGTTTCCACATACATATATATCAGCCCCAGCCCCAAACAATCAGTCCCAGACAGCCCCTGCCAGACAGCCCCTGCACCAAATAGTCACCCCAGCCAGCCAGCCCGTGCCCCACACTGCCAGCCTCTATCCAGACAGCCAGCCCAACCCGATAGCCAGCCTGCCAGTCCCAGACAGCCAACCCCACACTTACCTGATGCTTGTGTAGCTCCTCAGTCAAAAGCCGCGGGTCCGAGTCCTCTGCTCTATGGCGTGGCGTGACATCATGCGTGCCGGCCGCCAGGTCTCTCTCTCCTTCCAAATAAAAAAAATAGCGGGTGCGGGGGGTCGGCAATGCCGGGCGAGCGGGGCCCCCTCTCTATCCGGGCCGCCAGTCTAGTCTCTGATGACGGCCCTGGTGATTGCTGCACGCTGCCTGGCCACTGTCAGTGCAGCTGTCGGCGCTTCTGCATCTGGTGGTATGAAAGCCACCTGACGCAGAAGCGCTGACAGCTGAACAGGCAGCGGCTGGGCAGTTCAGAGTGTGGCCCACTGATTGTGCAGAGACAGAGACAAGGCTGTCTCTGTAAAAAAAAAAATTGTTGGTCAGGGGGGGTTCTGTGTACCCAGAAACCCCCCCTGCGTGCGCTAGTGGAATAGGCACAGAACCTGGAAATCGCACCTAGCACACAGAATACATTGGTATTATTCCTTATAATTCTTCTCAGTTTGCCAGGGAAAATGACTTGGCAACAATAATGTAAAAATAGTTAGATAGCAATTTCATACATACATACATACATCATTATAGGTATACTGTATAAATCTATGTAATAATTGTGTAAGACTGTCCCCTCTCCTCAAAGCATTCATCCCAATGGGGGGATTGGGCAGCCTAGGAAAAGACGACTGACCAAGGCCAGGGTAAGTATGGGAGCGGAGGAAGAAAAGTAGCCATGATGGGGGGTTGTAAAGGAGGACAGCAGCTGAGACGCCTTACAGACAGATGGCAAAATTCGGGTCGATGACGTCATCTGGATCATGTGATGAGCCGGTGCTTGCAGATGATCTCATTTTTAAGTGCCGGCTCTTCCTATGCAGAGAACAAGACCTGAGTTGCATCGACCTGGGTTACCCATTCACGCTGCATCACGAGCAGGGTTGAACACGCATTCAACCCTTCTCGTAACCAGGGTCACTTGACCCGGCTTATTTTAACCCTGCCCTTTCACACTGCGCAGTAACCCGGGTTGCTGCGTGCTCACATGCAATAACTCAGGTTATTGCTGCTAGTGTAAAAGGGGTATGAGTTGGCTCATGTCCATTAAAGTAGTGTGTGTGTATTTCTCTCTCTCTTTCTCTCTCTCTCTCTCTCTCTATATATATATATTGTCGCAAGAAATGGCTACAATCTGCATGCAGAAGCCAATCAGTATCACATCAGTCGGGGGTCTTGATACAGGTATCTACAGCTAGTTTTTTTTTGGTATATGAAAATAAATAAAATTATAAAAATAAATTCTAACCTTTCTGATTATAACTAAACAGAAGCCTCCCTTTCAATGGGTGGAAGGATCTTATGTCCAACTCACACAAAACTGTATTAAATATAGCACTTACATAATGCCATAGCAGTGTCTTTCAACAGGTCTGTCAGCCTGCCCCCCAGGTAGTGAGAGCCTGACTAGGGAGACTGGCACACCCTTTATCAGCCTCACACAGGTGGTCTTGCAATTAAGGCTGCTAATCATCTTCTGTATACCAGACAGAAGATAAAATCTGACGCATATATATCTGCCTTTGACAATTTTACCAGTGGTTTTTCAATATATACATTTTTGCAATCAACATTTGTATGACAGGTAAATATTACCATGTAAAGTTTTATGCACATCCTCCAAATAAAAAAACAGTAATGAGTTTTGTTTCCTTGTTGCTATTCCATATTTTGTTTTTAAATGTGTATATAGGTTTAAGTATGTGCATCAAGTGAAGGCGCACTCTCTCTCTCTCTCTCTCTTTCTCTCTCTCTCTCATAATATCGTTCCTAGCTAAGGAGTCTGTCTGTTCGTTCATGCTAATCTCTTGAGCCACTGGATGGATTTTGATGGTGTCTTCACTATTCTGTACAGCATTGGTCAAGTAAGGTTTAGGTTTATCAACCATTCATCTGTAACAAAGGGGGCTGATTTTAGTGAGACAGTCACAGCAAAACACATCTTGCACCAGGAACTGTACATGATGCTGAAACAGTGTTGTGCTGTGTGTGGGGAGGGGGGGGGGGTGAGGGGGGTGTGTGTGTGTGTGTGTGTGCATTAGTGACTGACTGCTGCTGCTGGTTTGAGAGCTGCACTCTGATTGGCTCTCTGAGATAGTGAGAGAGTAAACAATTTGCCCTGTTGCTTAGTCGCAGCCTAGAGAGGGGAGGGAGTCAGGGACTGAGCAGGATCACATCTGATCAGAATGAGGAACAGCCTCCAACAAAACCATGAAGATGCCCTGATGCAGACACAGTAGTCAGGAAGGAGCCAGTTGGGGTATAGCTATCAGTAATTTTTAAAAAAGCAACTATTGGAACACCATCGAATGATTTCCTTTGGATGGTGGCAAACATTGGCCTGCCACCATCAAATGGTAAAAACACTGCAATCAGATTCCGATGTCCATTTTTAAGCTGAACCTGCAGACGGCCACCACTCCTCCACTGTGAAGTGCTCTCTCTCTAGCATGATGTTCCCACTCAGCCACATGCCCTCAGTAAACAGGAGGCACCTTCCATTGAAGTCAGCACTGTTCTCAGACAGGAGCACCATGGCGAGGAAGCTAAACAGAAAGCCCAGGAAATACAGGGTACATTGTGCAGAAGACATTGCTCATCACCATGTTTGGCAGCTGGGGAGGGGTGTGCATGGAGGTTGCAAAAAAATGCACAGGTGCCCCAGCCATGGGGACATGCTGCTGATAATGCTTACATTAGCTGCAATACAAATTTCTCATCCATGATCCTCCTGCCCTTCCCAGCACATCCCAGTGGCTGGGCCTGAGCCAGCTACAGTGGGGCAGCAGGAGGGTTGTGATGAATCTGATGAGATACAGGGGACACGAGTGAGATGCAGAGGCCTATAGTGTGCTGCAAGGGGCTGTGGTAAGATGCAGGAGTGAGAAGCAGGGGATTGTGGTGAAATACAAGGAGCTGTGGAGAATTATAGGATGCTGTGGTGAAATGCAGAGTGCAGGAGTGAGAAGCGGGGGGTTGTGGTGAGATGCAGGGGGCTGTGGTGAGATGCATGGGGATGTGATGAGATGGAGAGGCCAGTAGTGTGATGTAGGGGGCTGTGGTAAGACGCAGGAGTGAGAAGCAGGGGCCTGTGGTGAGATACAAGGGGCTGTAGTGAAATATAGGATGCTGTGGTGAAATGCAGAGGGCTGGAGTGAGAAGCAGGGGCCTGTGGTGAGATACAAGGGGCTGTAGTAAAATATAGGATGCCGTGGTGAAATGCAGGGACCTCTGGTGAGATACAAGGGGCTGTGGTGAAATATAGGATGCTGTGGTGAAATGCAGGGGCAGTAGTGAGATGCAGGGGACTGTGGTGACATGGCATAGTCTGTTATGAGGTGCAGGTGGCTGTGGTGAGATTAAATTGCTCCCATGCAAAGCCAGGGCGGGTCACTAGTGTATTTATAAAGTAGAGATGTGGACTAAATGCACATTTTCCATGCATGTTGCTCGCAATGCAAAGATTACTGTGCGTAATTTAGAGATAAGATTTTGTCTGCAATTAATAGTGGGGGAATTGTGTGAATAGAAGAAGTGAATAATATGGATTACATGGAGGCATGTCTCTGGTAGTAATGAGATTTAGGTGCTCCACATAGGAAACTGTTTGCCCATTTTCATCAACATTCCCAGGGCCCATACAACAGTATGATATCCCTGAGCCAAACACATCACTATCTCCAGTCCTAACAATACCATTGTGTGGTATAAGATTTTTAACTGCCATCACTGTGTTTGCAACTCTGCCATCACTCACTGAAGGCCCTTCCCTACAGTGTGTGCAGCAGAGGACACGCCTCCTGCAAATCTGGTGCAGATTGCGGGACTACAAGACAGTCCCCTCAAATTATCAGGACTGTTCTGCACAATTGGGATACTTAAGACATGTATATCACTATGTTCCCAGCTGTGCCATCACCGTTGCTCAACTGTGATTAATGCCATCACTGCACCACATCATTGCACCATATGCTATCACTGTGTCTCCTCACTCTATTTATTATAGTCAATATGTCATGCGCCCTCTATCTCCGTCACTATGTCTGGGGTTCGTCACATGACATCACTGTTTCATGAATCCTTCTAAAATGTAATTCACTAAGATAGGAGTCCCACACAGATGGTAGCACAGAGACTTAAAGTAAGATCCCACATGCCCTTTCTGTACCAGTATCCCTCCCACATGCCATCCCTGTGTAAATTGTTTTTCTATAGCCAGTGAAGGACAAGCACACAGAGTCAGATTTGTTGAAAGGGACTAGGAAACAAGGAACAGGAGAACTGGAAGCAATGATGGTGCTGGTGAGAAACAAAGATGGAGGGCCCTGTCCTAGAGAGGTTACATGCTAAAGGGAGGGGAAACTGTTGGAGGGTGAACAGTTGGAGGGTGAACTGTTTTAACGTAGGAAGCTGTGGGTCAATTATTTATCTACTTGATAAAAAATAAGGTATATAATTGGTACAAAGCAGTGTTACCTGACAAAAGAGAAAATGTATAAAATTTTTTGCTCCTGCTCTATGTGCAAGATCACCTAGATTTCTGGAAACGCACATAGTTAAAGGAGTACAGTGCATCTGGAAAGCATTCACAACGCTTCACTTTTTCCACATTTTGTTATGTTAAGCCTTATTCCAAAATGGAACAAATTAATTTTTGTCCACAAATTTCTACACACAATACCACATAATGACAACGTGTAAAAAGTTTTTTTGCTAATTTTGCAAATTTAATTTAAAAAAAAAAAACAACTAAGAAATCATATGTACATAAGTATTCACAACCTTTGCTCAATACTTTGTTGATGCACCTTTGGCAGCAATTACAGCCTCAAGTCTTTTTGAATATGATGCCACAAGCTTGGCACACCTATCTTTGGGCAGTTTTGCCCATTCCTCTTTGCAGCACCTCTCAAGCTCCATCAGGTTGGATGGGAAGCGTCGGTGCACAGCCATTTTCAGATCTTTCCAGAGATTTTCAATTGGATTTAAGTCTGGGCTCTGGCTGGGCCACTCAAGGACATTCACAGAGTTGTCCTGAAGCCACTCCTTTGATATCTTGACTGTGTGCTTAGGGTCGTTGTCCTGCTGAAAGTTGAACTGTCACCCCAGTCTGAGGTCAAGAGTGCTCTGGAGCAGGTTTTCATCCAGGATGTCTCTGTACATTGCTGCATTCATCTTTCCCTCTATCCTGACTAGGCTCCCAGTTCCTGTCGCTGAAAAACATCCCCACAGCATGATGCTGCCACCACAATGCTTCACTGTAGGGATGGTATTGGCCTGGTGATGAGCGGTGCCTGGTTTGCTCCAAACATAACGCCTGGCATTCACGCCAAAGAGTACAAGCTTTGTCTCTCATGGTCTGAGAGTCCTTCAGGTGCATTTTGGCAAACTCCAGGCGGGCTGCCATGTGCTTTTTACTAAGGAGTGGCTTCCGTCTGACCTCTCTACTATACAGGCCTGATAGGTGGATTGCTGCTATAGCAGGCTATATTATAGGGAGGACACAGGCTGGGATAGATAGAGAGATGGGTGTATATAGAGAGAGGACTAGGGAAGGGGGGGTCTCAGGAAGCACTCACCGGCACACAGGGACCACCATGCAAGCTAGTCATGGTTCTGCTCATCCAGCACCACCTGGCTGTCTCTCTTCCGGCAGTGGGTCCCCTCTTCTTGTATCACACAGAGCAGCCACTTTCCATTGCGTCTGGTGCACAGTTGATGTGGACGCTGACGGCTATGAAGGACAGCAGGTACACTCCAGAATCTCAGATGGTGGCTGATGGCGCCAGTCAGGTGACAGCTGTCAGCACCATTTCACACTTCGGGGGTTGCTGCAGCCGGGGTGTATATTCTATTATACTCAGCACCCGGCGGCCTCACCGGGTGCCTCCAACTAGTGCCTGCAGCACCCCTTTCTCGTGGCTATAGGTTGCTGGCCCATGGGCTATTTAGCCGATAGAAGGATGTGTCATTCATCCTCAGCAGCCCACCCCTTAGGTCCCGCCACCTTTAGGCAGCTGCCTAAAGCTGCCTAATGGAAGCCCCGACCCTGCCTACTTGGCAGGCAAGTACAGTTCTGGGTGTTACACCTCCCATCTCATGTTCTTTTCAGTATTGCCAACTGTAAGCTTCTCTAAAATCTCCAGGGGGTGGTGCGCCTATCTGTGCTTACAATAGGGATGAGCGGGTTCGGATTTCTGAAATCCGAACCCCCCCGAGCCCCCTCGATCCGAGCCGGAAATCGAATCCGGCTAGGGTTTTCCCGCCTGACTCGGAACTGAAATCGAGGCAAAACGTCATCATCCCGCCTTCCAGATCTCGTGAGTTTTGGATTCTATAAAGGTCCCCGCGTCGACGCCATTTCTCACTCCGGCTGTGGACAGTGAAGAGGGAGGGTGGGAGTTAGGGCTGGCTGGGCTGTGTTGTGTTGTGCTGTGCTGCTGTTGTCCATAGTGGCTGTGTCCACTCCTCCAAAGTCCAAGTGCAAAAAAAAACATTTATTTCTGTGTTTGTAAATTGTGTGCACTGTAGCTGCACGTGCATAATCAAAGCAGCAGCGCCAAGCGTGCATCTGTGTCATAAGTAAAGGGCCGGCTGGCTCATCTCTTAAAGGGTGGTGTAACCCCACAAAGTGCACTCCAAAAAATAAAAAAAATTCTTCTTTTCTGTGTTGTGAATTGTGTGCACTGTAGCTGCATGTGCATCAACAAAGGAGCAGCGCCAAGCGTGCGTCTGTGTCATAAGTCTGTTAAAGGGTGGTGTAACCCCCAAAGTGCGCACCACAAAAAATAAACAATTCTTATTTTCTGTGTTTGTGTGTGAAATGTATGCGCAGTAGCCGCAAATGCATCAACAAAGGAGCAGCGCCAAGCGTGCGCCTGTGTCATAAGTAAAGGGCCGGCTGGCTCATCTGTTAAAGGGTGGTGTAACCCCCAAAGTGCGCTCCACAAAAAATAAACAATTCTTTTCTGTGTTTGTGTGTGAAATGTATGCGCAGTAGCCGCACATGCATCAACAAAGGAGCAGTGGCAAGGGTGCGCCTGTGTCGTAAGATGGTTAAAGGGTGGTGTAACCCCCAAACTGCGCTCCACAAAATTAAACAATTCTTTTCTGTGTTTGTGTGTGAACTGTATGCGCAGTAGCCACATGTGCATCAACAAAGGAGCAGCGCCAAGCGTGCGCCTGTGTCATAAGTAAAGGGCCGGCTGGCTCATCTGTTAAAGGTGGTGTAACCCGCAAAGTGCACTTCATAAAAAAATTATTCTTTTCTGTGTTGTGATTTGTGTGCGCTGTAGCCGCACGTGCATCAACAAAGGAGCAGCGCCAAGCATGCGCCTGTGTCATAATTCTGTTAAAGGGTGGTGTAACCCCCAAAGTGCACTCCAAAAAAATAAACAATTCTTTTTTTCTGTGTTTGTGTGTGAAATGTATGCGCTGTAGCCGCACGTGCATCAACAAAAGAGCAGCGCCAAGCGAGCGCCTGTGTCATAAGTAAAGGGCCGGCTGGCTCGTCTGTTAAAGGGTGGTGTACCCCCAAAGTGCACTCCAAAAAAAATTACAAATTCTTCTTTTCTGTGACGTGAATTGTGTGCGCTGTGCCGCACGTGCATCAACAAAGGAGCAGCGCCAAGCATGCGCCTGTGGCATAAGTCTGTTAAAGGGTGGTGTAACCCCCAAAGTACACCAACATTTTTTTTAAATTCTTATCTTTGTTGTGAATTGTGGGCCTGATTGAGAGCTGCTCGTAAGCGGCCGCTCGTTCGCTATGAGCAATGTTCGCACAACTGCGCATGCGTATGGGTCGTAATGCGCATGCGCAAACCAGTCATTGCGGTCGGAGATCGTGCGCTCGCAAAACAGCGAGGTGCTGCTAATTTGATTGACAGAATGTACCGTTTGTGGGTGGTAACAGGGGAAGGTGCTTGAAAACGGGGAAATGGAGATCCGAACACAGGCATGCCTAACGGTAAAAAGGGTGTTTAATGGGAGTGCATAATTAGTAATGGAGCGTCATCGACCATGTCACTTGGTTGTCTTTTAGCCTGAACTGCTCGCAGTGATTGCGGTAGGAAAAACCTACCACAACCACTGCGAGCAGTTCTGATGCCTTTTGATGTTCCCGATTAATCTAATAAATACCGGAGATGACGTGTGATGCGAACGGCAAAGGGGTGTCTTTACAAAATAGCGAGCGCATTTTTTGTTCGCTCGCTCGCTCAGACATAGAAGTGTCAACAAACCGCAAAGAGCGAGCGCTCAATTTAAGTAGCCAGACCCTTTTTTGGAACGACCGTCCGCAAATAGCGTCCGGCATTGAATCAGGCCCTGTGTGTGCTATAGCTGCATGTGCATCAACAAAGGAGCAGCGCCAAGCGTGCGCCTGTGTCATAAGTCTGTTAAAAGGTGGTGTAACCCACAAAGTGCACTCCAAAAAAAAAAATTCTTCTTTTCTGTGTTTGTGTGCACCTTAGCCACACGTATAAATCAATATAACATAAATGGAGGACAAAACTTTGTCCGATAAAAATAAAATAGGGAAAGATCAAGAACCACTTCCTCCTAGTGCTGAAGCTGCTGCCACTAGTCATGACGTAGATGATAAAATGCCATCAATGTCGTCTGCCAAGGTCGATGCCCAATGTCATAGTAGAGGGCATATAAAATCCCAAATGACAAGTTCAGGAAAATGACCTTAAAAAAACATTTAAATCATCTGAGGAGAAACGTAAACTTGCCAATATGCCATTTACAACACGGAGTGGCAAGGAACGGCTAAGGTCTTTCCCTATGTTCATGACTAGTGGTTCAGCTTCACATGACGATGGAAGCCCTCCTCCCGCTACAAAAATCAAACGAGTTAAGCTGGCAAAAGCACAGCGAAGAACTGTGCGTTCTAAGAAGATATCACAAATCCTCAAGGAGAGTCCAAGTGTGGTGGCGGTTGCGATGCCTGACCTTCCCAGCACTGGACGGGAAGAGGTGGCTGTTTCCACCATTTGCATGCCCTTTGCAAGTGCTGGAAGGAGCACCCACAGTCCATTTGCTGATATTCAAATTGAAGATGTCACTGTTGAAGGACAACAGGATGAGGATACTGGTGTAGCTGGCGCTGAGGAGGAAGTTGGCGAGGAGGATTCTGATGTTGATGTGGTTTGTTTAAATCAGCCTCCGGGGGAGACAGTTGTTGTCCGTGGGATGAAAAAGCCCATCACGGTCATGCCTGGGCAGAAGACCAAACATTCCACCTCTCTATCCAAATCCGGACAACAACTGTCTTGCCATATGTACCATATGTAAAGGTGAAATAAGTAGGGGTAGGGACGTTAACCACCTAGGAACATTCTCCCTTATACGTCACCTGCAGTGCATTCATAAAAAGTTACTGTCAAGTTCAGCAGTCCAAGGACACCTAAATCAATTTGTCCTGTTGTATCCAAGCGCCTGCAAACCACACCGTCAACTCCCTCCTCGTCAATTTCCTCCTTAGTCAGGATTGGAAGTAGTCCTGCAGGCCTTGTCACTGGCATGACTGACTCTCCTATCCGGGATTTCTCCGGAGGATCCTGCATTGCTACGCCTACTGCTGCCGCTGCTGCTGTTGCTGCTGGGAGTCGTTCATCATCCCAGAGAGGAAGTAGGAACACCACTACTTTTACTAAACAATTGACCCTCCAACAGTCCTTAGCGAGGAGGATGAAGTACGACAGCAGTCATCCTGAAGCAAAACGGATAACTGAGGCCTTGACTGCTATGTTGGTGTTAGACGTGCATCTGGTATCCGCCATTAGTGCAGTGGGATTTAGACAATTGATGGAGGTAGTGTGTCCCTGGTACCAAAACCAGTTTAGATTCCACTTCACTAGGCAGGCGATAACGAGACTCTACAGAAACGTCAGAAAAAGTGTCCTCAGTATCCTAAAAAATGCGGTTGTACCCAATGTCCACTTAACCACGGACATGTGGACAAGTGGAACAGGGCAGACTAAGGACTATATGACTGTGACAGCCCACTGGGTAGATGTATCACCTTACGCAGCAACAACAGCAGCATCACCAGTAGCAGCATCTCAGAAATGCCAGCTCGTTCCAAGTCAGGCTACGCTGTGTATCACCGGTTTCAGTAAGAGGCACACCGCCGACAATCTCTTAGAGAAACTGAGGGAAATCATCGCCCAGTGGCTTACCCCACTTAGACTCTCCTGGGGATTTGTGATATCTGACAACGCCACCAATATTGTGTTGGCATTACATCTGGGCAAATTCCAGCACGTCCCATTTTTGCTCACACAATAAATTTGGTGGTGCAGAATTTTATGAAAAATGACAGGGGCGTGCAGGAGACGCTTTGGATGGCCCAAAAAATTTCTGGCCACTTTTGCCATTCAGCGACTGCGTGCCGAAGACTGGAGCACCAGCAAACACTCTTGAACCTGCCCCGCCATCACCTGAAGCTAGAGGTTGTGACGCAGTGGAACTCAACCCTCTATATGCTTCAGAGGATGGAGGAGCAGCAAAAGGCCATTCAAGCCTATACATCCACCTATGACATAGGCAAAGGAGGGGGTATGCACCTGACTCAAGCGCAGGGGAGAATGATTTCTGTGTTGTGCAAGGTTCTCCAGCCCTTCGAACTTGCCACACGTGAAGTCAGTTCAGACACTGCCAGCTTGAGTCATGTCATTCCCCTCATCAGGCTTTTGCAAAAGCAGCTGGAGAAAGTGAAGGAGGAGCTAAGACGGAGCGATTCCGCTCGGCATGTGGGACTTGTGGATGAAGCCCTTCATTCGCTTTGCCAGGATTCCAGGGTGGTCAATCTGTTGAAATCAGACCACTACATTTTGGCCACCGTGCTCGATCCTAGGTTTAAAGCCTACGTGGTGTCTCTCTTTCTGGCTGACACAAGCCTGCAGAGGTGCAAAGACCTGCTGTTGAAAACACTGTCAGCTGAAGTGGAATGTGACATGTCAACAACTCCTGCTTCATTTTCTCCCGCAACTGGGGCTGCCAGGAAACAACTAAGGTATCCTAAGCAACCCGCTGGCAGTGATGCAGGGCAGGCAGGACCAAGTTTGGACATCTGGTCTGGACTGAAGGACCTGGCAACAATTTCTGACATGTCTACTGTCACTGCATATGATACTGTCACCATTGACAGAATGGTGGAGGATTATATCGGTGACAGCATCCAAGTAGGCATGTCAGACAGTCCATACCTGTACAGGCAGGAAAAAGAGGCAATTTGGGGGCCCCTGTACAAACTGGCTCTATTTTACCTGAGTTGTCCCCCCTCCAGTGTGTACTCTGAAAGAGTGTTTAGTGCAGCTGGGAACCTTGTCAGCGAAAGGCGTAGGAGGTTGCTTCCACAAAACGTGGAGAAGATGATGTTCATCAAAATGAATTATCAACTCTTCCAGGGAGACCAGCCTCCAGAACGTACAGAGGGACCTGTGGTGGTGGATTCCAGTGGGGACGAATTAATACTCTGTGAGGATGAGGATGTACACACTGAAGAGGGTGAGGAATTGGTGGATGAGGAGGATGAGGACGACAACTTGCCTCCGTAGAGCCAGTTTGTGCAGGGACAGATTAATTGTCAGCTAGTTTTGTGGGGGCCCAAACGAACCAATCATTTCAGCCACAGTCGTGAGTCAGACCCTGGCGCTGAAATGATTGGTTTGTTAAAGTGTGCATGTCCTGTTTATACAACATAAGGGTGGGTGGGAGGGCCCAAGGACAATTCCATCTTGCACCTCTTTTTTTTCTTTGCATTATGTACTGTTTGGGGCCTAGTTTTTCAACTGCCATCCTGTCTGCCACTGCAGTGTCACTCCTAGATGGGCCACGTGTTTGTGCCGCCCACTTGTGTTGCTTAGCATAGTCATCCAGCTACCTCGATGCAACCTTTTGGCCTAAAAACAATATTGTGAGGTGTGAGGTGTTCAGAATAGACTGGAAATGAGTGGTAATTAATGTTATTGAGGTTAATAATAGCATAGGAGCAGAAAACCCACAAATTCTGTGATTTTAGCTGTGTTTATGCTTTTTTAAAAAAAATACAGATCCAAAACACAAAACCCAGAACCCAAAACACAGAAGGGTGCTTTTGGCAAAACCAATCCAGATCCAAAACACGAAGAAAGATCCAGATCCAAAACCAAAACACAAAACACGAAAAGTGGCCGGTGCACACCCCTAGCTTAAAACACAACACACACGCTCCCGTGTGCATGGTTGTGCACGTGATTGGCTTGCATGCATCAAGTGCACGCATGCGCAAATCACAGTAGTCGTACCAGCTCACTACTCCGGCTGTGGAAAAAGTAAGGGAAACTTTTTTTTTCACTTTACCTTCTCCAGCAGCTGTCATGAGGCTTGCTCATCTAACCACCATCTGTTGCTAGGTGGCAATCCTATTAACTAGCACAAAGACAGTTTGCAGGTCATAGATTCCTGCAAGCTACTGTTTCTGTTTTAGAACCTTTGGAAAAACACCTGATGGTTTTTGGACAGCTTCCACTACATGCTATTGACAGATCAGTTAATAAATCTTCCATGGTTAATCACCAACCAAAGCTCATTTATTGTATGTCAGACCCTTGTGTTGCAGAGTACTCTGGAGAGGTAAATCAACACAACAACCAGTCTTGTCTTTGTAGATTCCTCTGACTATAATTACGTGGCATACAATAATATAAAGCGCAATGTTCTCACTTTGCAACATATTAGTATTTTCACACTACATCTTAATTCAGTAGTCTTTTTTTAGTATTCATTACATTATTTCTTATCTATCTCAGAAAGGGAGTTAAGGGAGGTTAGGATACAGGGGAAGTTAGAATGCACAGTCTATTCATACACTATCTGGTGTGAAACCATCTGCACATTTGCACATTCCAAGGCTCTAAAACTCAAAGGTTAGCAAAAATCTTTATCTGTAATAATCTGCAGTTAAAGCTATGAATAACTTTATAGGCACAGAACATCCATCATGTTACCAAATTGGAGTCTTAATATCAGATTCTTAATTTCCCATCTTTTTATTCATAACTTTAGCTTATACTATCTACCTAAGAGGAACGTGATCTTACTATTCTAACAGGTGCCTATACATATAAGCCCCATCTACAGGAACCTATACATAGGATCACCCCCCTCTCCTTGGGAGCATTGACCCGTCCCCTGCTAGGGCAAGTCCATGGTCCTCAGTCTCTAATTGTTTTTTATCCTGTCCATCTTGTCATGAATATTCAAGGAAATTATAATAGTCTTGCATTGTCCACATGTTTTCTTGTCATCCCCAGTGAGGCTGGTTCCACAAATGGTACAGTTTGGAATGTTGTTTTAGGCATAGATGTTATCATAGACTTGAGTTATCATCAAGGCCTTTAGTGTAGTCTCCTTGGATTAACAACAGTCAAGTGTAAGTAACTCCTTAATCAGAAAAATAGCAAATTTTATAGCAATATAAATGACTACAAACAAAGCTAAACCTTTATCAATAATTGAAAGAATTCATTATCATCAAGATCATGATCTGGATCATTATGTGTTTTCCTAAACTGGTCCTTTAATTTCTTGATTTTTCATATGTTCTTATGTCAGGTCATAAAAGTTATCAGCTATATACATCACAGCAGGCTAGTCTCACTATATGACACATACCTTATCAAGCAGCTGTAAGGTAGTCGAGGATCAGTCTAACTGTCCAATAACCTTTACTTTAAATTGCAGTTCATTAGTGATCATTTCAAGCACATCAAATATTTCATCTGTAACATTATCAAACAATTTGGCTAAAGTTTCTATATTGTGAACATACTATACACTAAGTCTAGATATTGTTACTGCTTCCTGTCTCTTGATATACTACTATATATGCAGTTACTCAGCTTAATACTTGTGATAAAAACTTTTTAAGTTTTAAGGCTAAATTTAAAACTATAACAAAACAAAGTAAGGTATACACCCCCACAAGCATTTGTCTGGCTTGGGGCCTAGCAAACCATCTATTCATAATATCAAATTACTCCCCTTGGATGAAGACTTTGCAATAGGAGGCATATATTCAGGTGTCCTTCCCTTGAAGTTTCACTGAAATAATGTACTCATCAGAATTTGGAATAAACTTTCAAATCTGGTCTCAATAGTCTTCCTGGTATGTTTCCAAATTATCATACATTCTCCTGGTTGTAAACAGTGGGTACCTGTATCAAGATAAAGGACTGGAACAGAAGAAAACAGTATTAGGGAAATACTTTTCAAAGGGGTTGGGACAGTCTTACCTGGATTTTAATGCACATATTAGACACCTTGTTTCAAAGGCCTGTGCTGTTTGTGCAAACCCAAAGCTATCCAATTATGGTTGGTGATAGCCAGCATTGTATCCTTCCCCAAGTGCATCTCACCATGTATTATCTGGGTCATAACTGGGTAAAGTGCTTTTGGTAGACATAAACGTTGACCTTCCCCCCACTCACCATTTGTCTTTAGTTCATAGCTTTGCTTTTCTCAGCCTCTGGAGCTTGTACCTGGAGCTTTGTGAGGGTACTTAAGTCAATCTTGGGGGCGGGATTTACCACATAAGTGGGTTGCCCTTGGTAGTAGTTACTTATGGCAGCAGCACGTGCGGCCTGGTCTACCAGTCTATTGTCTTCAGCTTCGTGTGTAGTCTCTCAAGTGTACCCCCATTTTGACCACTACAAGCCTTTGGGATAACTGGAATGCAGTAGGCAGTGCTCTGACATGGCTAGCATAGAAATTTAACACAACACAAAAAGAAATTTGGATGCATTTATGTATGTGCCTTTATCATGAGGCCTTACATTTGACAAAATTATATATGTGCCTTTATTATGAGGCCTTATAATTGGTATATTTTACATTTGGGGTGAGCGTTTGGGCGTAGGGCCCCCGGGACTGGTCTGGCTGGGCCTCCTCAGGGCATCACCACTTAATACACATAGTTGCTTTTCACATCACCTTTTATGTTTGTTTATTATTCATGTATTTTTTCACATATATTTTAACCTCTCATTCCACACTTAATGATTACTCACACACAGCTATACTTTACACTGCACTGTCACTCTTTTTCCATTTTCGTGTGGTGCCCTGGGGGGGTCCTGGGCTGGACGTTTTTTGGGGTGCACTGCGCCCCGGACGTGAACCCCTTAGTGTTAGGGACTGCTGGTAACAGAGAAGCCGTGACGTGGCCCAGCAGCCTCCCATGTATTTGCAAATGCATGCAACTAATATCTCTGAATTTCTATGACCATATAGTCTTCATATATTGTTGCAGGTATTATTCAGTGTGCTGAGGTACAATAGGGGGTTAAATCCCCCTCCTTTTTCTACTTAGTATGACCCCTCCCTTTCATGCACCTGATTAGTACTGCTAGATTGATTGAGCAGCTGCCATTTTTGATTGTGTGTCCCTACACTATGTCAGCACTTTACAGGGTCTTGGTGACAAGAGTTTCCATGTGATTGTTCTAGGACCCCCTGAGCATGTGAGTTAGACTCATGACAAAACAGTGTAAACGGCTTACTATAATCAGGTAATACCAATGCTGATGCATTCATAATAACTTGTTTTATAACATGACATACTTCAATTTATTCATATATTAATGCAAGGGGATCCCTGTATAGATCCCTTGATTGCATCATATAAAAGTTACAATTTATTTTCATAAGGTATCCATCTATTTTAGATACCCTATAACATTTATAGGGGTATTCAATATGGGAGCGAAAACATCGTTTTTGCGTTAATATCGCACCTATGACGTCATTATCGCAGGTTTTACTTTTACACCGCATTCTATTTCAAAGACTTATAGCAGGTTCGAAAAGCCTTTGATAAAAAACGGGGATAACTTTTCACCATTGAATAGGTGTCGAAAAAAAGTGCAGAAATGGGGTTTAGGGGTGCAGGCTTAAAAAAAATAGCCTGCACCCCTGGGAATGACATTTAAAAAAGAACTGTGTCAAAAAAAGTTTAAAAAAAAATAGGGACACCCCAAAAAATTAATTTAAAAATTGGGGTAAAAAAAAAATAAAGGGAAAAAATTGTTTAAAAATAGGGAAATAGGTTCAGGGCTATTCTGCAAGTATGCGGCAGGTGTATTCTAGAATAGATTTATAGCGGCAGGTGCACAATTGCAGAATTTTTAAAAACTTTCTTTAGGGACTTAAAAATATGCTAGTACCCATTTTCATGTACCCCAAATTTGATGGGACCACTTAAAAAAACGAAAAAAATAACCTAAGTGCTCTTCTGCATCACTTCTTCAATGTCGGGAAAAAACACCTGCTGCGGCTATTTAAATCCCCGACTTTCATTTAAAGGCTATAACGGGGGTACCCATAGTGATCCCCCATGTTTTTACAACTTTAGGGGGGGTCCTACAATTTTCTTAAGGAAAAATTCATAACTTTACGCAAATCCAACTTCGCAGACTCCCGTTTTCGTTAATTTCATATTGAATACGGGGAAAAGCGGGCGTGAGCCCGATACTTTAACGCAGGTAAAAACTCTGATATGAAACGTAAACTTCGACAGCGAAGTTTACGTTTCATATTGAATACCCCTCTTACTGTGTAAAATATTCAGTAATGGTATTATTTCATGCAAACACTGTGTTGTACTGTGTGGCATAATGTGTAAGGGGGGTTTGTATTAGGGATGTGCACCGGACCATTTTTGCCGGATTTGGATTTGGTTCTAATTCGTCGTCCGACTTTGGATTTAGATTTGGTTCTAATTCGTCATCTGGCTTTGGATTTGGATTTGCCACACTGCTTTTAATTTGGATTTGGATTTTTTACAAAAATTGACAAAAAAAGCTAAAATCACATAAATTGGGCTTTTATTTATTCCTAGAGTGTTATTAACCTCAATAACATTAATTTCCAGTCATTTACAGTCAATTTAGACCACCTCACAGCTTAAATTATAGTTTTCACCATTATTGGCCAAAGGTTGCAGTGAGCTGACTGGTTACCAAACGTCAGAGCAGTGGCGCAGTGGCACAGACACCACAGTTTAAAGCACATCTATGAAACATTGCCACACAGCAGTGGCAGAAATGAAAGGTAGTGCAAGATGGAATTGTTCTTGGGCCCTCCCACCCACCCTTATGTTGGATATTAAAAAGGACATGCACACTTTAACAAACCAAGCATTTCAGTGACATGGACTGCCACTTTGTGGCTGAAGTGCTTGGTTTGTTTGGGCCCCCACAAAAAAAGCTACCAATTGGCTAAAGGCAACAGGTCTACAGTGGCAAGATGTCACCATCATTGCCATCCTCACCCTCATCAGTGTGTACATCATCCAATTCCTCACACAATATTAATTCATCCCCGTTGGAATCCACCATTACAGAAGTATCTATACTGTGACATGATTGGCGGGAAAGGTTTACCTCGTGAAATTTCCAGTTAATTTTAATTAACATAATTTTTTCTATATTTTGTGGAAGTAGCCTCCTACGACATTCGGTCACAAGGTTCCCGGCTGTACTGAAAACTCTCTCAGAGTACACACTGGAGGGTGGGCAGCTTAAGTAATGCAAAGCCAGTTTATACAAGGGTCTCCAAATTGCCTTTTTTTTCTTCCAGTATTTGAAGGGACTCTGTGACATGTCTACTTGCATGGTGTCCTGAAAATAATCCTCCACCATTCTTTGGATGGTAATTGTATTAGATGGAGTTATGGTAGAGGTGTCACTGATGTTGGGCAATTCTTTTAGACCCGACCAGATGTCAAAATGTTGACGTGACTTATCTGCATCACCACTGGGTCTTTTGGAAAAGGTGAATTTTATTCTGGCTGCTGCTGGAGAAACCAAAGGAGGAGACGTCATCATAGTGCCATGTGTCACTTCAGCTGCCAACATGCTCACCAGGAGCGCTTTGGATCGTTTAAGATCTGGGTCAGTTGTAAAGAAAGCCACAGCATACGACTTAAAACTAGGATCAAGCATGGTTGCTAAAATATAATGATCAGATTTCAAAATCTTGGCCACCCCTGGATCCTGGTGAAGGGAACAAAGGACTTGATTTATCAGTCCAGCATACTTTGTGGAATCACTTTGTTTAATCTCATCGTTCAATTTCTCCAGCTGCTTTTCCAAAAGCCTAATCAGGGGAATCACCTTACTCAAGCTAGCAGTATCAGCGCTCACTTCACATGTGGCAACTTCAAATGGTTTGAGCACCTTGCACAAGACAGAAAGTACTTTCCACTGTGCTGGGCTAAAGTACATTCCCCCTCCTCTCCCAATGTCATGGCTTGTCATATAGCTATTGATGACTTTTTGCTGCTCCTCCATCCGCTGAAGCATATAAAGGGTGGAGTTCCACCTTGTTACCACTTCTTGCTTCAGTTGATGGCAGGGCAAATGAAATTGCTCTTGCAGGTGCTGCAATCTCCTGCATGCTGTTGCTGAATGCCAAAAATGTCCCGAAATTTTTCGGCCCACAAACATCATCTCCTGCACGCCCCTGTTGTTTTAAAAAAAAACCTGCACCACTAAGTTGATTGTGTGAGCAAAACAGGGGATGTGCTGGAATTCACCCAGCTGTAATGCTTTCACAATATTTGTAGCATTGTCAGAAATCACAAATCCTGAGGAGAGTCCAAGTGAGGTAAGCCATGTTTCTATGACATCTCTTAGTTTTTCTAAGAGGTTGTCAGCGGTATGCCTCTTATTGAATCTGGTGATGCACAGAGTTGCCAGCCTCTGAATGATCTGGTATTGTTTGTTAAATACTGCTTCTGCTGCTGCTGAAGGCGATTCACCCACCCAGTGGGCCGTCATAGTCATGTAATCTTTAGTTTCTCCACTACCGCTTGTCCACATATCTGTGGTGAAGTGGACAGTGGGTACAATAGCATTTTGCAGGCCAATACTTAGGTTCTGTTTAACATCCTGGTACAGCTGAGGAATGGCTTTTCAGGTAAAATGAAACCGAGATGGAATTTGGTACCGGGGACACAGGACCTCAATTAACTGTGTAAATCCCACTGCATTAATTGCGGATATTGGATGCAGATCTAATGCTAGCATAGCTGTCATGGTGTCAGTGATCCGCTGTGCGACAGAGTGAGAGCTGTCATACTTGCTTCCCCTTGCAAGAGATTCTTTAACAGTCAATTGTTTTTTTGGTAAACTACTATTAGTAGTCATCTTGGTCTACTTCTGGGATGAAGATCCACCCGCAGCAACAGCAGCAGGCCTAGCGCCAGTGGCATATCTATAATGGGTGCAGTGTGTGCGGGGCACACGGGCCCCCGGGTCCAGGGGGGCCCCGCACCGCACACACTGCACCCATTTTTAAAAAAAAACGTACCTGTCTGTGGTCCCGCGTCGGATCTCAGC
This sequence comes from Taudactylus pleione, assembly GCA_031769625.1. Lineage (NCBI taxonomy): Eukaryota > Metazoa > Chordata > Amphibia > Anura > Myobatrachidae > Taudactylus > Taudactylus pleione. Next base: position 26,051,126 of record JAUIMM010000006.1, read on the forward strand.
GCTGCGCAGAACACCGGGAAATGGCCGCCGCGGCCATTTGCCGGCGTTCTGCGCATGCGCAGTAGACTCCGGGCACGCTCTAGTGCCCGGAGTCTACTAAGGCTCCAGTGGCTGGTCAGCCGCATCAGTCGGCTGCCAGCCACCATGGAGAGAAGAGGGGGCCCCGCACAGTGAGTGCACACGGGCCCCCTCCTCTCTTAAGATGCCCCTGCCTAGCGCTCAAAGATTCAGTGTCTTCGGAGGTGTCCTGGAAAGTGGAGGAGTCACCGTGACTTAGCATTAACAAATTGGATGCTGGACTACCACTGATCACTCCTGAGGAAATTGAGGATGCTGGTGTTGTCAGCGGAGATTACAGGTGCTGGGATTTAGTGGAGAGAAGGCGTCTAGCTAATGCTGGACTGCTTGTTGTTATTTTTTTAGCAGTAGTTTCTGTTATCAAACACCTGTCATGAGCTTGCTGCAGATGACTTAATAGTGTGGAGGTTCCTAGATGCTTAACGTCCCTACCTCTACTAACTGTGGTCCCACAATGGCTAAAAATGGCTTGACAAACATTGTCAGGGTTTGGGTAAAAATAATTCCACACAAAAGATGTGACTTTGTTGGTTCTATGCCCAGGCATGGCAAGACCTGCTTCAAGGGGTGCCTGACTTATACAAACAATATCCTCATCCTCAACATCCTCATTAGTGCCAGCGTCAGCTGCACATATAGGGGGTCATTCAGACCCAGTCGCAAGCGCTGTGTTCTCGCAACCGGGTCGATGTTTCCCCACTGGGCATGCGCACGTCGAAGCCGGGTCGCTACGGGTCTCGCACCAAAGGGGGCGAGCTGTCGATGGTGAGTGACAGCTCGCCCCGTTTGGGAGGCAGGCAGGGGGTGTGACCTGCCAAACGGAGGCGTTCCCAACAGAACGCTTGCCGTTTGGGGCGGCCCCACTGACATCAGCAATGATGTCAGTGGGGAGCTTCCTGCTTGATCAGAGCAGGAAGCTCCCTGAGGCTTGAGGTTGACGAGACCCAACCTTAGGGTATCGTCGCAAACCTCCGATGGTTGCGATGGTCTTGACCATCGCGACCATCACCCTGGTCGATCGCTAGAGCATGTGGGTGGTAGCCCACAGCCTAGCGATCGACGAGGAGACGGCACTTAAAAAAGTAAGCGGCCGCCCTCATTCAGAGCGACCGCTTGCAGCAAGTCATCAACTCTGAATGAGGTCCATATTCCCCTCATCCTCTTGCAATTCCTTGGAGGCATCCTCAATTTCTATGTCCTCGGCAATACTGCTCATCCCCACAACTACAGATGGAACAGAAACTGTGGAGGGCGGCTTCTCTGAAAGGTCAGGCTTACACATAGCAGTACCACTCGTGGACCCACTTAGACTCTCCTCAGGGATTTCTGACATTTGTATTTCTGAAAACACAGTTTGATCTACTGCTCTATTGGTTTTAACATTTTTTACACTTCTTCTACAGTCAGATTGAAAAGGTCTTTTATTGTCATGAGAGGCAAAAGATGCCTCACTGACAGTTGCAGAACCACCACTCAGAAATAAAGGGCAATGCCTGAGTCTTTCCTTGCCACTTCGTGTGGTGAATGGTATGTTGCCAATTTTCTGTTTTTCTGCACTAGTAGTAGTCTTTAGAGGTTTTTTTTCTTGTCTTTACCCCTGTGAAATCTAGATGAAATGATTTCAGGTTCCCTCATTTTTTAAAGCCTCTACGCCTTTGAGCATCAGCTTTAGATGATACTGATGGACTTCCAGCAGCTGTAGTGCTAGCATTTGCTTGCTGCTTCTGCTCTCCTCTTGGTTCGTTCTTGTGATCCATATTAATTTATCACTGTGACTTGGAGTCATGGAGCATGTTTACACACAGTGGGCTTATGCCCAGTCATGAGGCTTGTATACACACAGTGGGCTATGCCCAGTGAGGTCACAGAGCTTGTATACACACAGTGGGCTTATGCCCAGTCACGAGGCATGTATACACACAGTGAGCTATGCCCAGTAGGGTCACGGAGCTTGTATACACACAGTGGGCTTATGCCCAGTCACGGAGCTTGTATACACACAGTGGGCTTATGTCCTGTCACGGAGCTTGTATACACACAGTGGGCTTATGCCCAGTCACGGAGCTTGTATACACACAGTGGGCTATGCCCAGTCATGGAGCTTGTATACACACAGTGGGCTATGCCCAGTAAGGTCACGGAGCTTGTATACACACAGTGGGCTTATGCCCTGTCACGGAGCTTCTATACACACAGTGGGCTATGCCCAGTAAGGTCACGGAGCTTGTATACACACAGTGGACTTATGCCCAGTCATGAGGCTTGTATACACACAGTGGGCTATGCCCAGTGAGGTCACGGAGCTTGTATACACACAGTGGGCTTATGCCCAGTCACGAGGCTTGTATACACACAGTGGGCTATGCCCAGTAGGGTCACGGAGCTTGTATACACACAGTGGGCTTATGCCCAGTCACGGAGCTTGTATACACACAGTGGGCTTATATCCTGTCACGGAGCTTGTATACACACAGTGGGCTTATACCCAGTCACGGAGCTTGTATACACACAGTGGGCTATGCCCAGTCATGGAGCTTGTATACACCCCCAGAGGGCTATGCCAGTAAGGTCACGGAGCTTGTATACACACAGTGGGCTTATGCCCTGTCACGGAGCTTCTATACACACAGTGGGCTATGCCCAGTAAGGTCACGGAGCTTGTATACACACAGTGGACTTATGCCCTGTCACGAGGCTTGTATACACATAGTGGGTTATACCCAGTAAGGTCACGGAGCTTGTATACACACAGTGGACTTATGCCCAGTCACGGAGCTTGTATACACACAGTAGGCTTATGCCCACTGTGTGGCCACTCCCTTTTTTGCTATATTGGGGGGGGCACCAATGCTCTTTCTGGCGCAGGGCAGCAAAGTCTCTAGTTACGGCTCTGCTGCTGCACATGCGCATGACACATTGGTTCATCGTGGACTGTGTGAAAGGCTTTAATGAAGCCAAAAAATCTGTTTCTGGGTTCCCGTTGTCGGCAATGGGGACAATATTGCTCTCACGTATGCATTAAGGTAACAAACAGCAGTAATCTTAGTTTACTGATATTAGCTAAATACTGAAAGGAAGACATAACCCCTTTAGTGAGTGCTAAAGTGTTTACAGATATGTCCTTGTATCTTTGCCATCTCTGCAAAGTTGGGTACAGGCACTTCATTTGCACCTGCAATCCATAGGATTGCATGGTGCAGGTTCAGCCGCAGCATGGCATACTGTGGCGCACGCGTATGCGGAAAGTCACATGGCGCGATGCATGCGCATGTTTGCCGCACATCTGTATGTCTAATGTTAAGTGGGCCCTGAGTTCAAAGTAAGGAAAACTTAAATGAAAGTGAATAGCACCCTACTCTAATTTACTGTAAATGGTTCTCTCTGTGATGAGCACATAATACCTCATATCACCCTTGTGCTACGAGAATTTTGTGCATAACAATGTGGTGTATTTAGATTTAATTTTACGGAATATTGCCACAAAGCATGATATTTATCTTTTGAGAGTTATAAATACAAGAGTTTAAGTACAGTTAGTATTATACAAACATTTGTACATTCAAAGCTATAATACCGATTGACTAGCGGCAAGCATTGGTCTGATTGAGGACTATAGCCATTGAATGATAAAAACCAAAAGGAACATACTTTATCCAAATACAGCTGTCTATATCAACACTAAAGATCTCACTGGTAACTCCAAGGAAAGAATGCAGCGGTTGCATTCACCACCCTGCGTGTTGGCAATATAAAGTCTGGGCACGCTGTCATTATCTGAAATTGAGATGGCAATAAGAGGAAAATACAATCTTCAGCACCTCCCTGCATAAGACACCCATTAATATTATCCATAAAAATAAGAACCAAATCCCTCCAAAAATAACCATTCTGATAAGTTGCCAGTATCATAAACCTTTGATCCATCCAAGCTCCTAATGGTACAGTGTGTACACTGCGTTCCAGAAAAAACATATTCAACAGAGTAATATTACGTGACTTCATCCTCAAACAACTGTTTCTGCAGAGTAAAAGAACACTCAGTAAGTGGATATATTTTGAACTGTAACTTTGATGAAACATGAAATGGATGGTAAATATGATGCCTTTGTTGCTTTGGCTAAACTAAAAATGAACATGCGTTGATGCATCTGCAGGAGACAATATTCTTTATTGCATTTGTTCTGTATTTAATTTACTTTTTCTGTTACTATAGCATGTTAGAAAAATCTCCATACAGATTAACATGACTATATATTAGAGGCAAGGGTGTAGCGAGGGTGGAGTGAGTGGAGCCCTAGGTGTCGGTGGGGACAGAGGGCACCGCAAAGGTTAGCTGCAGTGCTTGGCCCCGGCTCCTTCCTTACAGGCTGCCCCTGCAGTTGTCACTCAGGTGTCGTGGGTGTATTCTATTGATGTTACACGCCACCTGTCTTTTACAGAGAGCCATGGAGGCAGAGCTGAGATGGGTGGGGAGCAGCCATCTGTCACAGTGAGGAGGTGGAGCTAGGACATACATAGGGAGCAGCAAAGAGGGAGGGAAGGAGTAGCGCCTGTCACAGTGTGCTAAGGAGCAGAGCTGGGATGAGGGGTAGCAGCTGCTCTGGACCTTCATTATTAAAGCAGTGCATACCTGCCCACCCATAGGAGGGGACAGTGATGCACAGGGAGCTTACTGCTTGGTGCATGTAAGTCCCAAATATAGATATAAGTGCACTTAATCTGTTTGGAAAATTTATGGGGGGTATGTGGAAGTGGTAAATACAGTGCAATACAAAACAGGATAGGGAATGCTACACAGTAGAAATTGAGGAAGGGATATTACATAAAACAAAATGGAGAAGAGGAGAGAATGCTACATATTAATATGCAGAGAAATGTGATGGTCTGCTAGGTGCATGTGGCAGTGTCTTGTGGCATAAAAATGGCATATGGAGTGGTCTCGTGATATAAAAGGGACATGTGGACAAGTGTGATGATATACAAAGGGTATGTGGAACGGTCTCATAGAAAAAATGGGGAATGTGGATGATTTTAGTGTAATAAAAGTGGCATGTGAGGTTGGGGGCTGTAACACAGGCATGCTCTGGGCACTTTGGCTACATGCTACACCTCCGAATAGATGGATAGGTATGGGATGACAGCACTCTAGATCCTGGCGGTCAGAATCCCTACGTCTGTATACTGACAGGGTGAGGATAATGACCTGGGGAGGGAGGGTTATGGGTAGCGAGAGGGGGAGGGTTAGGATACCGACCAGCAGGTGTCGGTATCCTAACCCTGTCAGGGTGCCGACGGTGGGATTCTGACCGCCGGGATCCCGACAGGTTTAGGATACCGACACCTGTTGGTCAGTATCCTAACCCACCCACTCTCCATACCCCTAACCATCCCTCCCCAGTGCCTTAAACCTAATCTCCCCTCTAGTGCTTAAACCCAACCTCCCCTTCATCGCACCCTAAACCTAACCCTACCCCTTAGTGCCTAACCCTTCCCATAATGCCTAACCCTAACGCTAACCTTAGTGCCTAACACTTCCCATAATGCCTAACCCTAACCCTCCCCCTAACCCCGCTACTTACCTTCAGGACTCCAGTGGTCGGGATGTCGTCTCCTGGATGATGACAGGTGTCGGGATCCCGGTGCTGGCATTCTGACCGCCGGAATCCCAGCAGTTGGGATATTGACCACATCCCTATATTAGAGAACATTAAATATGAAACCTTAAGAATATATATAGAAAAAGGTCTGCTGTCAACTTGGAGGAGATCAGGATCATTATTAGTCACTACATTACTGCCATATATGCACAGCTGTAAAGCTGGGTCTGAACCTGGTAGTTAAGTGATCACGTAAGCTTTCGCTTTTCTTTTCACACTTCACCAAGATCAGCTCTTATCAGTGCCACTCTCTTGAAAAGCATGTATTTAAGAATTATTGCCATGATATGTGGTGATAGAATAGTTTATGGGACATCACTGCCACCAGTGAGAAATAGGTCCCTACTCCTAGGGGTACTGTAAATTTACTAAGACTCATGTCTGGCCGAGATGACATTCACTCGGGAGTTTAGCCTTTTTTTCTGACACAGAGATTTACTAAAGGCAAACACAGGAGTAAAAATAAGATTCGAATGGCAAAACACCTCTAGTCCCACTGTAAAGCAATTATTGAACAAATGAACACACCGAATGTGGTATTAGGTTAATACACATTCAATCGCACTCATACTACATACTCACCTACTCCTCAAAGCCGGTTGGTCCTCTTCTCCAGGTAGGCATCCCGAGATTTGGCAAAATAAGCCAATAAAGTCTTACCCCATAGCCTTCAATAGTGGGAATGACCTAGAATAACACGGTCTCACTGATCTGTGCAGGCTTCATGTTTGGGAGTGTTTGGCCACAGTCAGACACAGGGAACACGGTGGAGAAAACACAATCTCATATACCATCATAAAACACGATTCAGCAAAACATGATTCTTTGTAAATTTCAGCTTTACAGCTGACAAAACTCTCCCATATCCCCGCGATGCCGAGCATGTTTAAATTTGTGGCAGACACGGTTCTTAGTAAATTTACCCCTTAGGGTGTTGTTTCTAACAGCTTCTTGCAGCTATCGCTACCTTAGACTAGTCCTCTGATCTTACTCTTGCCAACTGATTTTACACCATATTGAAAGGCAGGATTTTAAAACAGTTCACATTATGATGTTCTTTTTTCAAATGTGTGCAATACCTAGAAAATTGATATAAAACACCATTGCATCTATTTTAAAATTACCTACATAAGTTAGAAGCTGACAGAACTTGATCCATCTGTCTCTAGAGTCTGGGGTCCAGACACCCATAGGAAATCACTGTGCAACCTATATTTCCTGCACTTCATTATAGCTAATACACCCACTACTGCGAGAGCATACATTAAGCACCCTACTACTGACATGATAAACATACATACTTACTCTGCTCCACTACTGTCAGGACATACATACACAACATAACTGTTAAAAAGCTTATGGTAAAAGCAAATAGTTTGGCGCAGGTCTTAAGCCCCCTGCAAATACTGGGCCTGATTCAAAGATAGACGCTAATGCGATCGCAGCTGCGATTTCGTATGCAACGCAGCTGCAAAAATATGCTAATGTTAGCAAAGATCATGTGAGCATAAAAACACCCACTACTGCCTTTTACCTGGGTGCAATGACGCATACCTGCCTAAATATCGGCAACATCGAAGCACATCAGCGGCCATCTTACCCAGGTCTGACTTGCCGCAGCCTTGGGTGCTCTTGTGACACGCAAAGCTGTGTATGCAATAGCAGTGGCTAATTTATGCACGGCCATGTAACAGCGTTCAAACGGCTAGGCACGCCTGCGTTGTTCTGACCATCCCCCTCATCAACATCCCTAAACGCTCACTTCCTGTCAATCTCTCGGTGATGGGTCTTCGTGGCCTGTGTGATCGCAGTGCGAGACAGAGCTGCCTTCGTGCATGCGCATTGTGATGCATATGCATGTGCAATGCCATGCAATCGCTCAATCTGTGTGAAAATTGCATTAGCATCCATCACTGAATCAGGCCCACTGTACCAAGATTGATTTAGCATTTGATGCATTTTGCATATCGAAAATACTGTCAACTGGATATATCAAAATGCAAATAACCATTCAGAAATGGTTATGAAGTGCATACATAAGCAGTCAATCAGAAGTGTTATATAGTGCATACGGAAACAGTCAATCACAAGTGGGTAGATAGTGCTTCTAATGTCATCATCATCATTGAAGACATTACCAGACCTCGCCAAAAATACCCCCCTAAGAAGCATACTTGTTGCATCTCGAGAAGTACTTATGAGTACATGACCTTAATGTAACTTAAGCTAGCTCAGACTCATCCCACCTCTTCACAAGTTTAAGTTGCGCTGAAAATCTAAATATAGACAAATTTTTTATCACATATACAACAAATAGAATTGAATGTGTGCTCAATTCAGTGAGCCAGTGACTTTCCTTTATCCACAGGGTCAGTTTAATGGGTCTGTGATGACAAAATTTCAACTGCGTCAACATAACTTTGTTGACATTTTGACTGTCATTTTTCTTTTTTTTTTTTTTACAGTATATATTTATTGGTATTTAGTTTTTTTTTAAAGAACAATCTATTACAAAATCAACAAGAATTCGGTAGCATAGCATGAGATATAACCCACACATAACAAATACTTGGTATGGAAATGAATCCACAACATAACAACAGGAATCAAAAACAAATAAAAATCAAATAAAAATCTTAACAGAAATAGAAAAACAATACAAATAAAACAGGGAATATGAATATGAAATAGAAAATGTGTTTCTACCTATATGCGTGTTGCTATACTCTGCTACAACCATGAAGTGAGGTTCAAAATATATTCAAAGGACTTTGCTAAGTACAGTTATATTAAACAGATTTATTTCTGTGTATCAAAAATTATAAACAGTAGATATAAAACGTAGAGCATGAAACACGTTTAAAAGACATGTACAAGATATGTCATACATATAATGGTATATAAAAAAAACATTTAGGGATTAATATTCATAGTTCCAAAATGAGTGGCAGTTTGAACAAAGGTGCATATAGGATAGAGAATAGGCCTCCACATGAATATCAGGAAAAAGAGGGTAGATCATACCAGTCCTGGAGAGATGGAGCCACAGGTGTTAAAGAAGAATACAGAGTGTTCTGGATACACCCTGTATTGGCTCCAAAGTTTTCATCCAAACTGGTAGGCTCTTCTGACCAAAGGAAAGATTGGTTTCTGTATGTAGGCACTGATGGATCAATGCCGACGCGTTTCAAAATGTCCCAGCCACACCTGATGACTTTGAAAAATTTGTAGACCAGCATCTACAAATCACTAATACTTCTTCAGTGTAGTTGCTGCAGCACCTCTTTGCTGGTTGATCTTGCTGAATCATTCCCAACCACTTGCTGTGGGTCAGGACTGCTGGGTTTGTTTGTATATGTGCATTCCATTATCCTACCCAACACAATAGTGTCATAGTAGACTGAGAAGTGAGGTAACTAAACGGCCCATCATGTGTCTGCATCTAACTAAAGAGGCTGTGTGTTGAAACCTACAGTAGGTCTTTTGTTTCCCAATACAAAGTCTCTATCAACATTATGTTACTCCCTGAACCATAACTTGGGGATATGAATAGGCAGGGTTTGGAAAAAAAATAAAACCCTACGGAGAACATTCATTTTTATTACACTGATTCTACCAAACAATGAGAGCTGTTTGGTACACCAGTCTCTAAGTTCAGAGAAGAGTGTAAGGAGCAACTGTTTAAAATTGACGTCAAATAGACAAGAAGAATCAGTGTGTAGGGTAACTCCGAGGTATTTAAGGCTAGTGGCATACCAGGTGAAGGGGAAGGAATGTTTGAGCCCTTCAATAGAGTGGGGTGGGGGTGCCGACACATTGATTGCCATGGATTTGAAATTAGAAAGGGAACCAAATTGCTGAAACTCGACCATCAGGTTAGGGATTGAGACAACTGGATTAGACAAGAACGCCAATAAGCCGTCTGCAACCATTGTTGATCTGGCCCGGGTCCAAAAAGGAAAAGGGAAGCTATATCCATTTGAGGTTTACAGGACCAAGAACCAGGTGTCTCAAAACCCCTTCCATGAATATCCAGCTGATTCTATCGAATGCCTTCTCGGCATCTGTTGAAAGGGATAGAGCCACCGGAAGCCAGATGAATAAGACCTAGCTTTAGCAGTATTGCCCCGGGCCTCCCTCCTGAGTACAAAATCTACTTGGTCCAAGTGTATTAAGTTAGGGAGCAACGTCTTAATTCCACTAGCAATACGTTTTGAAAACAATATAACGTGGGTATTGAGGAGGGATATCGGGCAATAACTAGTGCACTGGGCCGGATCTTTACCCGTTTTGGGGATTAGAGTTATGTGGGCTTCCAATGATTGGGGAGAAAACTCACACTCGTCTGTAATTGCATTGAAGGCTCTAAGCATTTTAGGCAAGAGGGAATCCTTGAAAAGTTTATAATAGATTATGGGAAAGGCCATCCGGACCCGGACTTTTTCCAGAAGGCGTGTCTCGAGCTCCAATGGGGAGAAAGGAGTCGCTTTCTCCCTCTGATATTCAGGAAGGCCAGATTCACTGAGGTATTGAACCACAAGATCTTGAGAAGAAGCTAATGATCCTGGAGGCAATGATTCCCGTAGGTTATATAATTTGGTGTAATATGCGTGGAATGTGTCGGCAATATCCAAGGTAAGATGACGCTATATCCCTGCAGAGTCTCTGACTGTTTGAATGTACAAAGTGGCTCTCTGGGCCCGCAAAGCTCTTGCAAGTAACCTACCTGGCTTATTACCCCATTGATAAAACCGATTCATACAGAGTCGGTAATCTTTTTTAATGTCGTCAAAGAGCAAGGCATCAAGGGCAGACCTATTTTCAATCAAATCTGATAGGATTTGAGGAGAAGGTGTAGCAGGGCAAGTTTCCTACTCAATTTCTCACACAAGCATTAAACCCAGTAGGATAAGTTTCCCCCGTAAATCACATTTATGAGCCTCCCACACTGTGACCCCAGAGACCTTGGCTGTCTCTTTAGAGGAGTAGTGATCATTAATTGCCTCAACCAATTGAGACTTACAGCGTGGATCAGCCAGTATTTGTTCATTAAGACGCCACACGCATTGCTTTGAATAGTGGCAAGAGGTCTCAAGGGTAAGGGAAATGGGGGAGTGGTCCGATCATGTAATAAGGCCTATGGTAGTGAAATGAAGCAAATGTAGAAATCTATGTGGAAGCAGGAAAATAATGTCTAGAGTATATGTTATGGGGCCTAGAGTAAAACGTGTTGTCCCTGTCCCGCGTGTGTTGGAGTCGCCAAGTGTCAACCAACTGGTGGTCATGGACAGTGCATCTAACCTTACGATGGGTAGCCAGCGAGAGTCTAGCAGGTATTCCTGAAATATCCACTTCCGGCTGAAGAGACCAATTCAAATCACCCCCTATAACCAGAATACCTAATACCAGCAGAGCAATCCGATCTAAGACGGTTGAGAGAAAAGCCTAGCTGATTCTGGTTGGGGGCATAAAGATTGATAAATGTATAAAGTTGACCATATAACGTACACTTAACCAAGAGCATCCTGCCCTCCTCCAAAAATCTTGAAATGGGAGGCGCTTAAGCTGGCCACACACTAGTCCAACTTTCATCCAACCAGCCAACTAGTTGATTGGTTGGAATGAAAATCTGGTAACATATGGGAGTAAATGATGATCAGCAATTTGCTCCTAAATGCCAGAAAACAGATGAAAATGGTCGTCAGACAAGTTTGTTAACTGTTTGATCAAAACAATTTGTTCAAACAACAGTTTTTAGTCCATTTTCCGGCATTTGGGAGCAAATTGCTGATTGTCATTTGCTTTCATCCCTTACCAGATTTTCATTCCAACCAATCAACTAGCTGGATTGTTGGATGTAAGTTGGTCTAGTGTGTGGCCAGCTTTAGATAGCGGAATATCAACTCCTGGGGATTTGCCCTTAGTGTTGTTATTATAAAAGGAGACTGTAAAATTATGGTCTTTAAAAATAGGGGCATTAGCAGACCTAAAGTGTGTTTCTTGTAGAAATGCCACATCCGCCTTAGCTGCAAACAGGTCACGGAGAACCCTAGATCGCTTCTTTGACAAATTTAGACACTTTACATTAAGCAAAACCACTTTAATGGTTGTAGTTCAGGTATTAACCGCCATTATCTAACACCTGTGATGCTGAACTCGAACCATAAAGGAGCACACCAACTCTCCTGGGGAGGGGAATCACACTGGGGAAAAAAGGAAGGAAGAAATAAAACAAAAAACATAGAACACATAATAAGAATCATACAAAGAACTAGCTAATGAACACTACCACCACTTGGGAGTTCCGGCGTGAGGAGCACAACCGAGGCCAAGAGAAACTGGGCAGCAAGGGGGATCATCGGGGGTCAGTGACACCAGAGACCCTAATTAACAAACCAGTGTATACAAGGCAACCTAAATACATTGCAGAGGAGACATTACAGATATAGTCAAATTCGTACCTCGTAGTATAAAGAAAAAACAACTAAATAACATAACCAGACAGATCAAGGGTGCCCTTTAGGGAGAGGCTTATTGGTAATATCTGACTAAAACATACATGAATAGTATAACACAAATAATGCGATAACACATATAAAAGGATATGTAATCAGAGTAGAACCAAACAGAAGGCTTAGGGCCTGATTCAGAGTCGCTCGTAAGCGGCCGCTCGTTCGTTCCGAGCGATGTTTGCACAACTGTGCATGCGTACGGATCGTAATACGCATGCGCGAACCAATGTGCGGCCAAAAATTGTTTGTCCACTCAATAGCGAATGCCTGCTATTTTGAGTGACAGGCGGAGGCGTATGTGGGTGGTAACAGGGGAAGGTGCTTGAAAACGGGGAGTGGAGATGGCGTGCTTAAAGGTCAAAACGGGCGTTTTATGGATGTGCATAATTAATACAGCAGCGTCATTGACCACGTCACTGGGTTATTTTATAGTCAGAACTGCTCGCAAGATTGCGGTAGGAGAAACCAACCACAAGAATAGCGAGCAGTTCATACACTGGTCGATGTACTCGATTAATCTAATAAATAGCGGACATGACGTAGGATGCGAGCGGCCAGGGGGCGTCGTTTTCCAAAAAATGATCGCATGTTTTGTACGCTCGTTCAGACCTAGAGGCGTGAACAGACTGCAAAGAGCGAACGGTTCATTTGAATAGCCACCCCTTTTTTCTGAACGAGCGAGCGCAAATAGTGTCCGGCTCTGAATGAGGTCCTTAGACTCACCAGTTTCCATAAAGGGCACCATCCAGGAACCTAAAAAATAAGAAACAACCAGGTAGAGAAACAAAGAAAATTCTTTCTCAACAGAAACATCTCAAAAGTACATTTAGTCCACTTGCTAGGTGTATGGAAGGCAGTTCAGTTTATCACTCAGGAGCCAATGGCACAGACTTGCGGTGGTTAGTAGGAGGTTTCGGGGTGTGACACACCAGTTGCCAGTCATTGTTAGGATGAGAAAGCTCTGGTGGGATAGAACCTAATAGAGACTCTTGCCATCAAGACGATCCTAAAATTGCTGGAATACAACTGATTATCTGAGGACGGCCGCAGAAAGAGCATAATGTGCAGCAGCTGATTCAGAGGTGAAGTCTTCTAAGGAGGCAAGACAATTGCTGAGATGGGATACGTCCACTTGAACCAAGGCAATTTCAGAGCGAACAGTTTCATGAATCCTACATTCCTACCTCCAACTGCTCAAAATTTGTTTTATTGGCATGGGCCAAAGCAACTCCAGGACCTGTGAAATCCCACCCAGCCCTGGGGTAGTGTCCGGACCCAGAGAAAGATCTTCAGTCAAGGAGAGGGCAGGGCCGGTGACTACCCTGCCTGGGCAGAGCCCTGGGGTTGGAGAAATTGTCACAAATCTGAGCAGGAGGAAGAAGTAGTCATGAGGCAGGCAGGGTCTTTCTTCTGGGATCTTTTCTGTTCCATCTGGGAGCTTTTCCTACCTTTCACCATGAGGCAGGTAATAAATAATAATGGGAGGGCAAAAAAAAAAAAAGCACAGATGATTCGAAACATGAGTAGAGTATAACGCAGTCAGGGTCACCGTTGGCCCATAACTCCTAGAAAATGGCTAGGCTGGCATCAGTATATGAAAGAGACCATCCTAAGGTGGTATTGGGAATAATAACAATATATTAGGTAGTCCTGGGGGTTAAGCAGGATATATATAGATCAGGCATACAGAGGGGGTATGTAATGGCAGGGATCAACCTCCCACAGGACTCACCAGGAGCTGGGCATACAGCTGTCCTTCCACTGCAGTGCACAAAGGTCAGCTGGCACGAGGGACAGCAGGCCCAGCTCAGCAGGGGGCTCAGTATGACCAGGAAGCCAGCTGTAGCATAGAGGGAGAGCCACAGGCAGAAGGGAGCCTCGAGGGAGGCTGCACCATCGGCAGCATGGCACTTCCAGTTCGCGGGTAGCGGGGAAATACACCAGAGGTCCAGGCCCCAGGAACCACTGAGGGTACGGGGGCTCAGGAGCAGGAGACCCGTGGGAGGCACACAGATGCAAAGGGGTCCAGGAGGGAGTGCTGTAGCCAGACACAGAGGAAGTCAGACCGCCGGACCTACTCCACCAATCAAGGCCCCGGCTTCCACGTGAACAGGCGCAACCAGCAGAGACAATGGAAATTTCCCCTGATTCCGCGCACCTGAACTCAAGGTGGGTGTAGGGTACTGGGGCAAAAGTGGCCAGATAGGGGACTCGGGCAGCACTTCAGAAGTGGTCAAGTGGGGGTTCTCAGAGGTGTCAGCCAGGAGCTCTGGGAAAAACACGTCCAGCTCCGATGCCAGCCAGGCCGCACCTCCTTGACTGTCATTTTCATTGTCAACATTGTAACTGCATACCAGATTAAAGTTTGTGGTGGGCCCAGGGCAATTATCTTTTGTATCCCCTAAATACAGAAAATGTAATCACATTCATATCACAAGCTGGGTTCCTACCAGATGCAGATGATCATGGGCTTCACAAAAACTCTCCTATAATGGCCTGGTAGACAGGGAGTTCACCTTAATTGTAGAGGCAGCATTTGCAGCTGGTTTGGTGAGGCGCGGGACTATAAAATGACTAGGACTGTGGTAATCTATTTATCCAGACTGTGTATGTATGGGTACCTTGATATGGCAAACTGAGTTAGAAAGTGAACAGGGAGGACAACAGTGGTTTGTTCTTGAGGTTACTGAAATGGGGGATGCCCCACTCTGTGCCGAAAGAAGAGATTCTGGAGTCTGGCAGGAAGGATTTGATTTACTGAAGTGTGTATGCTGTCATTTTTGGGTTCTGAAAGACACCAGGGGAGACCCTGGGTGACTGTATGTCAGGAATTAGGTAGTGACTCACATCCTCTTCTTAGTGTAAATGAATAGACCATAAGGGAGAGATAGTTTTCTGGAACATATAAAGTCATACTAGAAGTCTGCACAGGCCTAAACACCTAAAAATACAGGGCTGACACATCCCCATTTTGTAAAACGTTTCCAGTCACCAACCCCTCCCCACCCCCAATGGCTGCAAGCTAGCACTCACCTGATGACTGCTGCTGCACTGCTTCTGATGATACCATATTTCTCCAGTGGTGCTTATGATTAGTGTATATATATATATTGCTTCCCCATCCAGAGAAACACAAGAAGCTCAGCTTTCTGTTTTGCTTTTCAAAAATAATTGCCTTCTCAGAATAGTGTAAAGAGGCTCCTGATAGGAGAAAAGCATAGAAGACTGCTGCACTCCCTCTTCCCCACCCCCACTGATCCGGTCTGCCCCCATTGCTGATCTAGACTGCTGACTTCTGCATCCCCCCTTCCCCCCCGCCGCTGACCCAGTCTGCCCCCACTGCTGATCCACACTGCTGGCTGCTGCACCCCCTCTCCCCCATCCTGATGACCCGGGCTGCCCTCACTGCTGATACAGATTTCTGACTGCTGCCCTCCTTTTCCCCCACCTCTGCTGACCAGCTCTGCCCCCACTGATGATCCAAACTGCCCTCTGACTGTCCTGTCCTCTGCGCTGCTCCTCCGACTGTGGTAGATGGCACATGCGCAGTGACAAGAAGACATATCAGACTCCAACATGTCTGTCTTCACGCTGATTCTCGGGATCACGGAGGGACCATTTACTGGAGGTAAGGTATGTTTTACTGATGGCTTCAGCACATAACACTACTATATATCACATTGATATAATGTGATATATAGTGGTAATTACTGGTAGCCATTTCAGTGTCTACATGAATAGACCCCTATGTCATTTGCAAAATAAATCTGCTCAACTTCTCCTAATGACCTGTATATTTGTCTGCTATCCTGTAAATGGCGCCATATCTCACAGCAAAACCAAACACTGTTCTTAGAAGTCCAGTGCACTAGCATACATCAGTGTACACGACATTACCATTCCCAAAAGCTTGTAGCACTTAACATTATTTTTTAGCAGCTGACTCTGTTATCTAGTAACTAAGGGCACGATTCTATTCAAAGCGATGTGAATAGCGCCGGGAGTGAGCTCCCGGACCTATTCAATACACCGCGCTGCCAAGTCCGACTAGGATTTCTTCTCGCATCCCCCTGGGGATGAGAGCAGAAATCCGACAAAAGTCCCGGCGCGAGGCTGTTTTCTGCCCTTAGCGCCGGGAAAACAGCATCGCGCCGGGAAGTTAGGTCGGGGAATGCCCGTTATCGCACCTTAAACAGGGTGTTTAGTCGCGAGACCGGGCATTCTCCAACTAAACACCGCGCACAATTGAATAGCTCCGGGAGCTATCTCCCGGCACTATTCACATCGCATAGAATAGAATCGTGAGTGAGAAGCCTGCATGAATCTTACTGTAACAAACTTATAAATAGTTACATTTAAAAAAAAATTACGTGGTATACCCCCCCAAAATAGAACCAGCCCCAGACTTTTCATAGCCAGTCCTGGTTGTTTAAGTACAGGGAGAAAAATACGTAAAGTTCCACTGTACTTAATACAACCAGCACTGCGCTCTGGGTACTAGTCCTGGTTGTGGATTTACAGGGAAAAAAATTGCGTAGGGTTCACCTGTAAGATCCAGAACCAACACCGGACCCTTTCTAGCAGAGGGTTGATGCCACAGCCAGGGGAGCCCACATCATTTGTTTCCTATATTTAACTCTTTCTTAGAATTTTACAGTAAGATACATGCATGCAACTCACTGATATATGCATGTATCTGTGTCAATCCCACTTGCTCATGCTGAAATCGAAAGCATGAAGCAGGTCTATTCATTTTGCGATTTGAAGTTCGATTTGTTGTTCGATTTAGTGTTCGATTTCAAATCGAATGATAGTAAATGAGGGATTTGTGTGTTGGTCTATGTAAAAGTACCGATGTTTTTCCGATGTTCGATTTGAGTAAAATTCGGTTTTAAATTCGATTTTACATTTGATTTGGCCTTTAGTAAATACCCAAATGCAAAATCGAATGCAAATTGAATGCCAAATCACTCAAAATACAAATGAATATTACTAAATATATCCCTAAGTTTCAGTGCCCATTGATTCTCCTGCCTGCATCACTGTCTTTTCTTGCTGCTGTTGACAGCTCCAATCTCTTGGTCTTCCTGGTCACATGACACATCCAAGGTGTTGATCAGTGCTCAAGGCACGCCCCCATACTCAGAGGCATGCCTCTATTAGCTCACTTTCTGTGCAGCTTATTGCCCAAGGTGTGGCCCTGTCCCCAGCTCTGCAGGCTGTGTCTGACTATACAGAAGCAAGGCTGAACTGTTGCTGCCTCATCTCTGATCTCCCTGCAGTCCCAGGGAGCTCCACAAAGCTGGTGAGTGGTAACTATAAAAATTATTACATTAAGCAAATAATATGTTTATAAGTTATAATATCTTCTTTGTATTATGCTAATCATTTTTATATGAAATCTCAGTAGAATGACAGGGGAGGCTCTGCCTCCCTTGCCTGCATGTTCCTGGTAGGTAGTTGTGAGTATGGAGAGGTCAGGGTGGTAGTGGTGAACAAGGAGGAGTCAAAGAGGTAGTGGTGAGCCACCCAGTAACCTTTGCAATGCTGACTAGTTGTGGGTAAATTAGACCACTACCCATGTACTAACAGATTCGGTCAGGTCTAACCTTGATGCAGCTTTTGCGTTCCTTACATGACTTAACTTGCCTCAGGCTTTTCTTCTGGCTCTGCTTCTTCCCGCCTGCCTGTAGCATCCCACATAACTTCCGTGTGGCCGTTATTTACACTACCAACCCATACTTACATAATTTATGAGTGCAATCTTCTGTATTCAAGTACTTCGTGGTTCCCAAAGGTGTTTCTACACAGGTGACTGCAATCAGAAATTAAAAGGCAAGTGCATGAGAAGGAAGTTTGTACCTGGTGGGTCATGTTGCATGGGCCCTATTTACTACAATACACATTTAAAATGTGGTTGTAGTGTGATATTTTCGAAGTTAGGAAATATCACAGAGATTTGTGAAAAATATCTTCCAGGGACAGAACTTGCACTAAAGCTCTGTCCCTGCGAATCCCCTCCACAGTCTTCTCACTGTTTGTTTTTTTTCGCAAAGATGGCATTAGCTGCTGTAGCCTATGGCCTACACACCGCATAATTAGACGGCGGAGGGTTCCTCCGGAACCCGTTCCCGGCAATGGCCACCGCACATGTGCAGTCATTGGGACTGCACATGCGCAGCAGCCCCGGCAGCTGTCCGGCACATCGCAGGGACGAACCCCTCTCCCTGCATGTCCCGCAAGTGCTCACACTGCAGACACCTGCTGCCTGATCTTATCTCCAGTTCCCTCTGCCTGCGGTCAACCAGTGAGACCAAACTGGGCTGCGCACCCCATCGTGGGACTGTTTTTCATCCTCAGATCCGTCCGCTTCTCAGAATATCCCCCCTTTACTTCGGGAATTGTGGGACACCTCAAGCAGCTCTTCCCCACATGATACTGGCACCAGGAATTTACATCTCGGCACCAGCTGCTACTGATCCTGTTACCACCCAGTGAGACCATCTCCTCGCTGTACTGTGCTGTGGGGCTGGGGCTCTGAAGCTGCCGGGTCCTGTGTTCCTGCATTACCCTTGTGCCTGGGGTGGAAACACTGTCTGTGTCTCTCCTCTGTCATCTTTTTTCCACTCTGTTCCCCGTTCCTTCCTGCTTGTGTTTCTTCTCCAACCCCAGTCTTAGGGGTCTATTCATGTAGCAGTGAAAACAGTGGCGGGCTGGGCCGGGGGGCAGGGTGCCATGTGCCCCCCGGGCCGCAGCGTCATGCGGGCCGCGGGCAGTCTGTGTCACTGTGACACAGACTGCACCACGTGTGTGGCGTTGACCGAAGGAGTTCGGTCAGCGCTACACAAGTGACAAACACACAGCCGCCGGCTCCAGCAGCTGTGTGTTTGTTTTGATCAGCAGCCAATGAGAGTCTGACAGACTCTCATTAGCTGCTGCTGCGCCCACTGCAGGAGCTGCTCCATCTTCCGGCTCCTGCAGTGGGCAATGGGAGAGGCGTTATGACGTCATATTACGTCTCTCCCATAATGCAGAGCGGCCCGGGAAGGACAGACGGAGGAGCGGATGGCAGCGGCGGGAGCGGGGATTCAGGGAAGTGTTTTTTTTTTTTTAATTTACTACGTGTGTCTACTGGGTGGGGGAGGCTGGCACTACAAGGGGGAGACCACTACTGGGGCACCACAAGGGGGGAACCACTACTGGAGGCAAATTCTCCCCTGACATTGAGTATAGAGGGGAGCCCTGCTTCTTATTCCTTTGCAATTCAGGGCCTACAATGTGGGTTGGGAACATCACCACTGTATGCTGCACATCTTTCACCCTGGGTTGGGTATGATATGCCGAGGGTGCCTAACCCTAACCTCCCCCTTGTGGTGCCTAACCCTAACCCCCTTTCCCGCACTTAAACCTAACCCTCCCTGAGGGGTGCCTAACCCTAACCTCCCCCCGATGGTGCCTAACCCTAACCGCCCCTCCTCGTAAACTAACCCTCCTCGGGTTAGTTTACAAGGGAGTATGCTGCACATCTTTCACCCTGGGTTGGGTATGATATGCCGAGGGTGCCTAACACTAATCTCCCCCCAGGGGTGCCTAAACCTAAGCCTCACATCACCGGGCTAAGTATCATACTTACCCCTCTTCTTACCTTCGGAATGGTGGGGGTTGGGATGCCGATGTTGGTATCCTGATCCTCTTTGGGATATCGTTGTCGGCATTATGCAGGTTGTCTGGATTCCAGCATCCAGGATCCCATCCGCCGGCATATTCAACGTATCCCCTTTCACCCAATGGAGTGCAGATAGCAGATAAAACACCAGTTTTACTAGTCTTTGCTTTCTAACCTTTCATTTACCCAACAAACTGCTGCATCTATTTATTAGGATAAAAATTGTTCAAATGCTACACCTGTTCTCTTGGTGCCTAAGACTAACCCCTGCTGTATATATACTACCTCTGTTTCAAGCCTCCCCAGGTGCTGTTTCTTAAATTACGTGTTTAATACTTACATCCTATCATCCTTTAATTGGATCGCTCCCCTATATTCACTAGTCTCACTTGTATTGGTCTTGTTTGTTTGTCACCCCCCTTCTTGTGGTTTAACCCCATTCTCATATTACCCTTCACCTCTTCTGAGTGCAGACCTACAGCAAATTTTGATGGATAAACAATTGCAATAGTGTGTTCTACCTATATTACTTTTCTCTTATGTTTGTTTAAGTTTTGTATTATTTCTTTTTTTGTATTGCCCTTCAGCCTCTTTTGGGGCAGAGTTTTAGCAAATCTGGATGGGTAAAACTTAGCAATAGTGAAGTACCAATGTACCCCATAATACGTTCTTTTATTAGATGATGTCATTGTGGTGATCTTAGTTAATTGGTTTGAATGTCCATTTCCCAGACGTAGGCTGTGGTAAAGTCACGGCTCGCATCCTTACCGTTTATGGTTGGGAACATTTTAAAACTGAGGTATTGGAAGCATTGTATCAAAAAACTGGATATGTGCTGCACATTTGTAAAACAAAAATTGTTTACTTTTCTCCATTACTTGCATGTAACTTTGTTGTTTATAAAGCATATTTTCTTTAATAATATTGTTACTTAAATCATATGAGCTCATGTTTCTCATGAGGACTTCTATTATTGTGTGTCTCTATGTTTCTCTATCGTTTATCAAACTGCATGAGATATTGCTGTGTCATCATGACTGCTATACTTCTTCTTACACGTTGTATGCCATATACTTAACAAATGTGATGTTTGATATGATGTAATTTTCACGTGATGCTTCCTCTGAATTTTAAAAGTCAACAGTTACACTATTTACCTGTATTATTTAAATTAAATGAACTTCAATAAATGTGTTGCGGAGTTCAAATATAATATTGTGTGTATGTGTGTGTGTGTATATATATATATATATATAATATTTGATTTCTGGATGATGTGATCCTGTGAGTGCCGATCCTTTCCTTTGGACGCTATATATATGAGGTTTGTATATATATATATATATATATATATATATATATATATATATACAAACCTGCAAAGGAGATGGATAAAATAGAGGTCTCAAAGGAATCTAAAGCAGGTACAGATTGAATTTATGTACCCCACATCTGGTTCTAAAATCTGCTCACCTTTACTGGGAAGTGCAGAGGCCATACCTGAGCTCAACCAACCATAATGTGTTGGAGCAAGTTGTTCATTGCAGAAGTTGGATGACAGGAAGAAGATATCTTTAAGTGGCATGATAAGTATATATTGATGATAGTAGAATGCGCTACTGCGCATACATCATACATAAAGTACTTTCAGTGAGGCTTCATTCCCTGATCCAAGATGGCCACCCAGGCCTGTACTGTGCATTCGTCATGCCATTTTGCTACTGTATAAGAGCAACAGAGTGGAAGACGGATATCTCCCACTGAGCTCTGTCAGACACCAGAAAATTTTGTATTTAATTTCAGCACTGTCTGGCACTTTGCATCATTATCTAATTGCAGTATTCAGTATGCTCACCAGATGGTGAGGTGTATCAAACCCCTCTGAAGCTCTGCTCCATCTTAGCCAGTGTATCACATCCATTGAGTATGTCTGTGCAACACTAAATATGACAATATTTCTGTTAATTTTTTATATTTGTGAGGCACTACATTATGTTTGGTTAAAAATGAGTTGCAAATTAGTTATGTGTCAGAGCAATAACCAATAAAAATGTTTCTCTAAAAGACAAAAAAGGCCATTACCAATGCCCCAAACAGCCCATAATGAAAAGAAAGTGGTTCACAATAAAGAAATTGTCATGTCATGTGCCATGTGAGCTCACAACTTACTTTCTTTCCAACTGACACAGATGATGCAAAGAGCTCCTTGTGAGCAAGTTGTCAGCTCAAGTGGCACATGAAACTGCAAAGTCACCTGCTTCACTTTCTCCTGCAAGTGCTGCCAGGAAAAAATTATCTTTTCCCAGAAACCCACTGGTGATGGGGGTGAATCCACTAAGCACACCAATGAACAACAATAGGCTTAATACTCCAATAACTATTGCCACTTCAGGGTGCTAATGGCACAGGTGCTGGAGACTTTAAAAATGCTTTATTGTTAAAAATAATATTTGAAATGCATAATAAAATGATAAAATTTTTCATTTTATTACCAGTTTTAATTATTTTCTTTATTTCCATTTATTATTATTATTACTATTTTTTTATAAAATGCCCTGAAGACCCAAGTCTGGCCTTCAAGCACAGTGTGCATGTACAGAGGCTCCCTGCACTTGCCCAGTGAGCAGTAAGAGTACTCTTACTACTACCAGCCAGTATCGCTGAGGAACATCGCTCAGCTGCCCATTGTTTTTATCTATTGTATATATTCTCCAAAAAAAGATTTTCTAATAATAGATAGGCCCCAAGGTCTATAACTATTGTGTCCCAGAAACTTTGCTATACTTAAAGCATAACAAAGTCTTCATCTGCATCTATACGATAGCCTTTTGTTTTGAGCAAAGAGCACACTGATAATAGCAATGAATGTTAAATAATGCTCCCATGTGTATGTATAATGCTTTATATGATTTTACACAGGAAGACAAAGCTGTAACAACTGTGAGCTGTTAAGTTTGTAGGGAACTGGAGGGATGTCCCTGTACCTAAATATAACACCGTTCAGAGTCCACGTTCCAAAACTCTAGAAAAAAAACAGTGTTGTATCGTAGTTGGCAGTTTAAAGAGAGATCATATTACATTATAACATGTCCATGGAGAACCAGACACATATCTCCCAGAGACTCAGTCTACATAGTAGACATCAGTAGTGGCACCTGTTGGTCTCATATAAGGAAATTGATGACATTAATTGAGAAATCCATACATCCTAGTACTGAGGCTCATCCAGCACACAAGGAATTTCATGTATCAGTGCTGGCAGTCTCTAGAAGATCAAACTAAGCAGGCATATCAATCTGAAATTCACACCACTGGGTCTACTATGCAGACTGTACTGGCGCCATGTGGACCATCAATTGCATAATCTTACATCCCCTCATGCTTTTGCCAATTTTGAATCTTAATACATCTGCAACAATACTTTTAACATTGTGGGATGACTGATAATACACTAACATTCAATTTAAAGGACAAAAATCCACATAGGAAAGGTACTGTTATTGTAATTCTGAGGACAATATATGTAACTAGGAGTAGATTATTATATTTAAATGATACATTTTATACAGTGTTATGTTATGCTATGCAGTTTAGAATCACGTCACTGCCTATTATTTTGCAATGTGCAAACAAACTTTATGCAGTGGAAGACCAGCAAGAGGGGCAAGTGGACTGTAGACTTCCAGGTCTCTCTTGCTTTTGAGATGGCATTAACAAAAGGGTTGGACTATTTCACCACTGCTGTTAGTGTACTCAGCAGGCAGTAGGCCTTATTCACAAAGTGCACTGGAGGACCCATGTTGCATTAATATCAAAGCGAAAGAAAAAGGGACAGGTAAGCAGCTTGGTAAAACCATGTTGCACTGCAAGGGGGCAAATGTAAAATGTTTGCAAAGTTTTTTGTCCGGAAGGAGTGTGTAAAAATAAAGGTGTCAAGTATTTGTGTGCTTCATGCAAAAATTAAACAGTATTTACATTAGAGATGACTGGTTTGGTTTCCCTGGAAACCAAATAAACCCAAACTTAGGGGTTACAAGTGTTTCCAAGTCCTGGCTAGGGTCTTTCCGCCAAGTTTGAATCCCAAAATGATGCAAATAGTGATCTTCCCAGCGTCGGATCTCGCGTGTTTTGGATTGCATATAAAAGTCCCTCCCTCATGATCAGGCACCATTTCATACAGTTGTGGGACTGTGGGTTGGAGCAGTGAGGTACTGTATTTAAAAAAAAAGGGTTAAGCAAGCCATCATGGCACCATGAGAATGCCATTAGCATTAGGTTAGGAGGAGTTAGGTTTGATAGGAAGATCTGGAGACAGAAGTAGGTGTCTGGGAAGTGGTACTGCAGGTATCATTGTCACTTGTCAGCGTATGTGTGTTTGTCACATACACTGCACACTCACACACTGTTCTGTGTGCAGTGATGTCCCACTTATAATCTGCACCTCAAAACAATTCTCACAAAGATCTGTTCATCCAATTGTGAGCAAACAATTGTAAGTGTTGTTTGTATCTAAAAAATAAAGCCATTAGTGCAAAACACTTGCATAGTGTGCTATCTTTCCAGTATAAGCGATGTTGAGTGTTGTGATATCCCACACTTAATCTGCACCCCAAAACAATTCTCAAGTGTATATAAATTATTTCTTGCCTGGTGTAAAGAAAACCCAATAATGGATCAATCGATAAAAGAGCAGGAGCAGCAACCCAGTAATAGTGCTGCGACTGCTGCCAGTCATTGCACATCTCTAGTTTTGACATCATGTTTTAAATGTAAGCAATTGTACAAATATTTGTATTTTATCCAAATAAATACGTTTTGGAATTTTCTAATGAGAGGCCATTTGGCCATTTTTCTTGAGTGACTTTCTGGTGAGCGGGTTTATTTTCAGGATTTTTAATTCTGAAACTTACTTGAAGCTACAGCTACAAACTGAATAAAGAAGCTATAAGACTTCTAATGAACCATCTTGATCATCACACTAAAGACTCTATATGCAAATCAAATTAAGTAGGACTGTGTTATTATTACACATTAGCGCCCTCAAGTAACTATTGTATTATTGTATCTTTTGGAGCCCACTAACAGGAGTTTCACTTAAAGTGCTGCTTACGGTTTGTAGCGCAAGATAAGGGATAATTTTGTTTGTATAGATATATATATCTACATATATAACAAAAATAAACAGTTAAACAGTATATTGAAAATAAATTAAGATATTCAACTTTAAAAATTAAAAAGAAAAAAATGATTTTTTTAAAGTGAGACAAGCCTTATGATTTAATAACAGAACACTGTGTTTACCATCCGTAGGTTCAGTTACTGTATGTGGCGTGGAACTCATGGCAAGGAAGCAGAGGCACACATAGGGAGAGACACACCTTAGTAATAGGGGCAGAGGTGTAAATGGGGAGAAGCACACTTGGGTAAAGGATACAGATACAAGTAGGAAGGGAGCAGAGTCATGAATGGGGAGCGGGCAGAGGCAGAGATTTGGAGAGGGGGCAAAGGCACAGGTGTGGGGGAACTCTGGAGTATACCTAAGTAAGACACACTCTGCCTCACCTCACCGCACATCAATGCTTTACATAAGGCCCTAGATGCATACTGTAAAACAAGCATGTTTTATGAAGTTGCCCAATATAAAACAAAAAAGGAAGGCCCAGCAGCATTGTACTAAACAATAATCTTTACTATATTTGAGGAGAATATCCTCCAACACAGTTTCTTATATGCTTATATGAGTCCAAGAACCACTTAACTTAAAAATGAATGTGGTCCTCTCATAAGGATGAACCTTATGTGTTCCCTTCCTAGTAGTCAATATGTGAATTACTTAAATTATGTAATTATGTCCTACACATAAAGATGATGAAATATTTTCTCGGTTGTCTCCTGAATTCCAAAATTCCTCTTCCACACCTTACATGTAATTCTGTTTTGGATCCACTAGGTAAACTTGACTCCACCAACAATGTGAACACTGATTGACTGAAAGGCACACTGATTTTATTGCTAAAGAATGGTCCTCATATTTTTTAGATATATAGATACTTATATTGTAAGAACACTGATACCCCCTTATTCTATCCTTTTATCTAAATAAACATTTACCATTAGATGCCTTCAGAACACCGCTATCTATATAAGAAAAATATTTGGAACGTTATCCTGTTTGGAAGCAGAAGATATAGAATTGTAGAAATAGTCAGAAACACTGTTACTATGGAAACTGCATTCTTCACGTGATCCATAACGCTATTTTGTGTGTCACCTGCCGGAAATGCCTATGTGGGCTATGACGCACGTGAAAAACTTTTTAGTAACAAGAATTGTATTTTTATTAATAAGCTGAAGGAAAAGGGTACAGAAAAATAAAAAGGGGGAGAAGGATCAGGGTAACATAGTAGTTTATGAATTGCAGTTGAGACAGCGTTAGTACAATAGATGTTGTTTTTAATATACACAGAGAAAAATATAAAAAGAGTTATTTACGCAATTCATAAAACTAAGAGGGGGCATAAAGTGAAATAAAAGATCTTGGGGTGATAGTTTGGGAGAGGGGAAGTGGGGAAAGGAAGAAGGACTCCAGGGGTTGCATTTGCTATATTGGGCAATCTAGAAGTTGTGTAAGAGGAGAGCTCAAGCATGAGCCATAGCGCAATAGGCTAGCCAATTGCGCCATACCCTAAGAAAGTGAGGGTGTTAATCATGCAGTATACTGGTGATGTTCTCATAGGAATATATCTGACAGATTTTATTAATCAGGGCAGGTATCGCAGGCGGGTCCACTTGTTTCCAGTTGACTGCTATAAGATGTATGACTGTGATGAGGACATGATTAATACATTTCTGGGTGGCCTTAGGAGTGTCAGAAAGTGGGTGAGAGAGTAGAACATAAAAAAGGTGAGTTGGGAAGTGACACTAGTCACAGCATGCATTAAATCAAAAACTGTACGCCAGTATAGTTGAACTTTTGAGCAAGACCACCAGATGTGGGACAGAGTTCCAGACATGCCACAGTTCCTCTAGCAGAGATCTGAGGAGGTCGGGAAGATAGTATGTAAGTGATGCAGGTCATAGTACCACCTGTACATGAGCTTATAGAATTTCTCCTTAAGGGGATTGCGTATTCAACTTTTGGGTAAATCTCTCATTCTCATTCCTTTGGCCCCAACATCTCCCCTATGTCCACCTCTCATCAACATTCATGGTATTCTTTATCAGGTAAGCCATGTTTACTGGGGAGTGAATAAAAAGTGAATATTAGGCCACGAGACAGGGACCTATACAAACATAGAGCTTTGGTAATCAAGGGTTGCATGGGGTCGCAAGGTTTCATAATCGAATTAAAGAGTGGTGCAGTTGTAGGTACTGGTAGAAGGATGAGGATGGGAGGTGAATCCAGAAGCTCAGAGAACTCATGAGAGCAATGAAGAGGAGCTAAGTTTGGCAAAAAATTTATATTGTGCGACGTCTAGCGATGGAACAATAAGTGGTCCAGACCCAGGAGAAAGGCTGGGTTGTTCTACAGTGGGATCATTCTACTGAATGAGGATTAGTCACTAAGGTGAAAGCTGATAATAGTTGTTCCAGGTAGATAGAGAGAAGCACAAGGTGGGTGGAGTGAAGTCATAGGGCATCTATCTTTTGGCGACATCCAAAACAGTGTGTAAGGTGAAAGCATGTGAAGCATATGGGCCTCTATGTCTATCCAAAGCCTAGAGTAGGGATCTCAGTGTAAAAGGACAATTTGTATGAGGTGAGATTCTAGATAGTATTTATGTATTCATAGTAATTCCAATGCATCATCATAAATGTGATTATATAGGATCCTTAGACATACTCTAGGTCTTCATCCTGACTAGATGAAGCGGGAGATGTGCTGTTGCAAATCTTTTATATATGCAGCTGGCACCCGAACTGGAAGAGTAAGAATAAGTAGAGAGAGCATTCATTGTGAAAGCTGCAACTCTACCCACCCTTGAGATGTACTGAGCGGAGGTCCTTATTGAGGGAGTCCAAGAGAGGGTAGAAGTTAGCGGGGAAATGTTGGTCATAGTGTTTTGTTAAGAAGACTCTAAGGTATTTTAATTGTTGTGGCTGCCATTTAAATTGAAAGTTGTAAGAAAGGCAACTTTGGTCCTCAGAGGAGATATTAAGGGTTAGGACTTCTAACTTATCGTAGTTGATTTTAAAATAAAAAATATGGCCAAAGGAAATAATTTCATGCAAGACAGGTGGAAGTGAGGTGTGGGGCTTCATAACAGTAAGAAGGATGTTGTCTGCAAGGATAGTTTGCTTATACTCAGAGGAGCCTATTGTTAAGCCAGTGATATCTGGGTTTAAATTAAATACAAGCCGTGAGGGGTTCTAGAGAGGGCAAATAGGAGGGGCAACAGAGTGCATCCCTGCAGCATGCCATTTTTAATTGCAAGAACTGAAGCGGAACATCCATTAGCTAGAATAGAAGCTGTAGGATTGTGGTAGGGTGCAGCAACAGCGTCCATGAAGGGGCCAGAGAAACCCATGCTCTTGATTGTGTGCATCATGAAGGGCCAAGAGACTGGGGATGTGTGCCAGGCCATTTTTGCTGGATTTGGCTCTGATTCGTCATCTGGCTTTGGATCTGGATTTGGATTTGCCAAACCTGCCGTGACTGACTTTGGATTTGGATTTGGATTTTTTACAAAAATTTATAAAAAAAAGCTAAACTCACATAATTTGGGCTTTTTATTGTTCCTAGAGTATTATTAACCTCAATTACATTAATGTCCAGCCATTTACAGTCATTTTAGATCACCTCACAGCTAATAATATTGTTTTCACCATTATTGGCCAAAGGTTGCAGTGAGCTGACTGGTTACTAAGTAACAGAGCAGCAGCGCAGCGACACAGACACCACAGAGCAGAGCTGTAACTAGACTTTTTGGTGCTCTGTGCCAGAAAGAGCATTGGTGCCCCTCTCATTTTTCAAAGGGACATAATGCACCCAAAGAAGGGGAATGGCCTCATGGGGAAGGGCCAGGGAATAGATAGGGGAGGCCAGGAGATGCTGAGGATGAAATAAGAGGAAGCTACAAGTGAGAATGATAAAAAACAGAAATTTGACAGGCCCAAACAGCACCCCCTATCCTGTGGTGCCCTGTGCGATGGCACCGGCCGCACTACCCTAGCTCATGCCCTGCCACAGTCACGGAGTCATGATGCTTGTATACAGTGGGCTAAGGCCCAAGCAGTCACAGAGCTTGTATAAACAGAGGGCTTATGCCCAAGAAGTCACAGTGCTTGTATACAGAGGGCTAAGGTCCAGGAGCTTGTATACACAGTGGGCTTATGCCCAAGAAGTCACAGTGCTTGTATACAGTGGGCTAAGACCCAATTAGTCATGGTGCTTTTATACACAGAGGGCTAAGGCCCACTGAGTCACAGTGCTTTTAATTTATTTTATACACAGAGGGCTAAGGCCCACAGAGTCATGGTCCTTGTATACACAGAGGGCTAAGGCCCATGGAGTCACTGTGTTTTTATTTTATACACAGAGGGCTAAGACCCACAAAGTCACAGTGCTTGTATACACAGAGGGCTAAGGCCCACGGAGTCACGGTGCTTTTATTTTATACACAGAGGGCTAAGTCCCACCTGAGTCACGGTGCTTTTATTTTATACACAGAGGGCTAAGGCCCACAGAGTCACAGTGCTTGTATTTTATACACAAAGGACTAAGGCCCATGGAGTCACAGTGCTTGTATACACAGTGGGGTACAGCACCAAAAAATGTTTTCTTTTTTTTTTCTTTTTAAACTTTTAACTTTCTTATTTTTACTTTTTTAAACTTTTTTTTTTTTTACACACAGCCACTTGTGAGTCTCGACACTTTAATCAGTATAGCGGAGCATACATCATCGTGCAGTCAGTGTGCCCTCTTACATAGTCACTTTTGCCAGCACAGCCACTTGTGAGTCTCTGGACACAGCACTTAATCAGAAGAGTATAGCGCAGCATCAGCGTGCAGGGTGCCCCCTATACAGCCACTTTGCCTGCACAACCACTTGTCCCACTCAGTCAGCCAGTGATCAGCAGAGCATTACACAGCATACATCAGCATGCCCCCTATACAGCCACTTGTCCCACTCAGCCAGCCAGCCCAATAGCAGAGCAGTGCAGTCCGAAGTGTGCAGGAGAAATGGCGCTGAGCCGCGGGACTCAGCGCCTTATGTAGAGGCAAACTCTCGCCTCTCGCGAGAGTTTGGCCCCTCTCGGCGGGATCCGACATCAGGGCGCTGACGTTCAGATCGCAGTGGGGATCCGAGTCGGCGGGAAGACTCGAATCCCCATGTTCGGCGCAGTTCGGATTCCACAGAACCCGAACTGCTCATCTCTACAAGAGAGCCTATCAAAGATCTTCTCAGCATCAAGAGACACCACCAGGGCAGAGGTATTTGAGGTGTTAATTATATGTATCAGATCAATTATCTTCCTAGTATTGTCTGATGTTTGGCGTCAAGGTATGACCTGATTAGTATGGATCAGACCCGGGATGATAGCAGCCAATCTGTTCGCAAGGATCTTGGCAAATATCTTAAGGTCCACATTGAAAAGGGAAATTGGTCTGTAGCTAAAGCATAGCCTGGGGACTCGTCCTGGCTTAGCTATGACCACATTTGCCCTGGTGGTGGCCCAGGGAAACTGCTGGCCATTTAGCAGTGCGTTGAACAATGCAAGTAAGAGAGGGTAAGGGAGTGTAGGAATTTCTTGTAGTAGAAGGGGCCGGTGACAGAGGTACTGTATTTCTAAGGGATTTAATCACACACACCAGCTCTTCAACGGTGATATCCACATTAAGTTGAGAATTTTGTAAGGAGGATATGCGAGGGAGAAGGCAGGAATTTTGATAAGACAGTGAGCCTAATTCAGCAAGGAATGCAAGTGAGAGAACACACGCCCTAGGCCGCTGCGTGTATATGCTAGTCAATGCATATGCACGGCAACTGCAGCATAAGATGCAGACACCCAGCACTACACAATGCCACCCACTTCCCTTTACTCAAAAATTGAGTAGTCCACAAGACAGTGGAAACATCGGTAAAACCGAGAACCATCGGAGCCATATGCACAATAGAGGTAGACCCGATGTTGTGCAGGATTTTGGCCACTTCCTGTGTGCATCGAGTCGCCTGACTACGTATGCCGCCGCACTGGCTTAATTATGCATGCCTCTATAACAGCGTCCCAACACACAGGCACGCCTGCGTTCACCTGACCACCCCCCGTCATCACCCACAAATGGCACTTCCTGTCAATCAATGTTGGAAGGGTCTGCATACACACTGCGTGTAGTCTGCGTACCCTTGCCCGATCACACTGGCTAGTTCGCGCACGAGTAGTGTGATGCATACGCATGCGCAGTGCGAAAACATCGGCCGAGTGCGTGCGTTCTCTCACTTGCATTCCTTTCTGAATCAGGCCCAGTGTGTCCTGATCAACTGTATGGGGTCTGAAGTATATAAATGGTCCTTAATGAAAGAGATCCTGTTGCTAGTTCATTGACCGCAAGCTTAGTTGGCTCCATCAATAGTAATATAGTACTGTTGATGGAGAAAACATAGGGTAGAGGAGCCCATGAAAAACTTTAACACCAACTCTAATTTGATCCGAATTTTAGAAAAAAGTAGTTGAGGCAATCTTGGGGTCGAGTTTGGCGGATATAAAACCTGGAGCTGAAAGTCGTCGGATGTGAGGACACAATAGATGTATTTTATGTTTTTTTGTTGAAATGGCCCTCTGGATTTTAGTGATTACACGGATTTATGTTTTTAAACATTTTATGCTTTATCAGAAATGTGAATATTCACCTATTTTTATAATATTATGCACAGTATATGTTTAATGTGTATGTTTAGTGTAAGTTTGTTACTATATGTTTAAATATGAGTTATACCCATTGTGATTCACTCTTGATCACATGATACGAATTAGGGTATTTAAAGACACTCTAGGAAGATACCCCCTCACCTTGACAAAGGAGGTTGTATCCGAAATGCATTGGTATGACAGCTGATGACCGGATTGATGATTCCGAGCCCGAGCTAATATTGAGTATCCAGCTTGCCTTTCCCTGTTTACCAGGGTGTATCAAAAAGCACTTCTTTTGGGTGATTGATTTAGATCACAGCTTATTGTGGAAATTTTATTCTGGAAGTTCATATATATTTTATATGTTTTATTATTGTGTGGTGCAAAATTGTCAGCACATGAATTAATTAACCTACTGTAATAAACGCACTATCAAGGTGCCTTTCTATGCTGCTTATTTTGGAGGTTCCCATTGTTGGTGGAGTCAAGTTTCCCTAGTGGATCCAAAACAGAATTACAGGAGTTTTGGAATTCAGCACACAATAGAGAAAATATGTAATCATCTTTACTGTATGTGTAGGACATAATTGCATCATTGAAGTAATTTACATATTGACTACATTGAAAGACACACATAAGATTTATCCTCATGAGAGGATCACATTCATTTTTAAGTTAAGTGGTTCTTGGACTTATATAAGCATATAAGGAACTGTGTTGGAGGATATTCTCCTCAAATATAGTAAAGATTTTGTTGAGCCCAATGCTGCTGGGCCTTTTTGTTTAATATTGAGCAACTTTATATTAAAAAGCTTGTTTTACAGTGTGCATCTAGGTCCTTATGTAAAGCAGTGATGTGTGGTGAGTTGAGGCAGGTGAGGCAGAGCCTGTCATACTCAGATATACTCCAGTGTTTTCACTAAAAAAATTAAAAGAAAAATGTAAAGAAAATATGATAAATATTTTCTTTGTATTATTCTAATCATTTTTATAATCAAAACACTGGAGTAAAAAGTGTATGGCAGGTGAGGCACTGCCTCCCCTGTATACCTTTTCTGCACATCCCTGATCAAAACACACCAAATTTCCAGCACTATATACTGCTGCACCCTTGTATAGTGCCCACTTGAACGCTCGGGTTCATATATGTATCTGTAAATCTGGCTCTGATACTAGCCAGTGCCTTCCCAGCCATTTACCTCACCACACGTCACTTGGGTAAAGCAAAGTAAAACAAAACAAAGGAGCAGTATAATACCATTGTTACCTAATAATAGATTTAACTATAAAAATACCCAGATAGGACCATTGTTACAGTACCTCATAATAGATACCACTGTACAGCCACCCACTTAATATGATACCATTGCTACCTTATAATTGATTCAGTTATACAGGCACCCAGAAAATACCATTGTTACCACATAAAAGATGCAATGATAAAGACACCCAGATAATACCATTGTTACCTCATAATAGATGCAACTGTACAGTCACCCAGATAATATCATTGTTACCTCATAATACATGTAATTATATAGACACCTAGATAATAACATTGTTACCTCATAGTAGATGCAATTAAAAAGTCAACCAGATAATACCATTGCTACCTCATAAGAGATACAATTATACATGTACCCAGAAAATACCATTGTTACCACATAATAGATGCAATTAAAAGGATACCCAGATATGACCATTGTTACCTCATAATAGATACCACCAGACAGACACCCAATGATACCATTGTTACCTAATAATAGATGAAATTATAAAAATACGTAGATAATATTATTGTTACCTCATAATAGATGCCACTGTATAGACACCCAATAATACCATTGTTACCTAATAATAGATGAAATTATAAAAATACGTAGATAATATTATTGTTACCTCATAATCGATGCAACTGTACAGACACCTAGATAATACCATTGTTACCTTATAATAGATGACACTGTATAGACACCAAGATAATACCACTGTTACCTCATAATAGATAAAATTATAAAAGTATCCAGATAATACCATTGTTACCTCATAATAACTGCAATTGTACAGGCACCCAGAAAATACCATTGTTACCAAATAATAGATGCAATTATAAAGACACCCAGATAATACCATTGTAATCTCATAATAGATGCCACTGTACAGACACCCAGATAATACCAAGGTTACCTCATAATAGATACAAATAAAAAGACAACCAGATAATACCATTGCTACCTCATAATAGATGCAATTATACAGACACCCAGATAATGCCATTGTTATCTCATAATATGCCACTGTGCAGACACCCAGATAATACCATTGTTATCCCATAATAGATGCAATAATACAGGCTCCCAGATAATACCATTCTTATCTCATAATAGATGCAACTGTACAGACACCCTAATAATACCATTGTTACGGGATACGTTTAGGAAGCCGACGGCTGCAATCCCGACCATCGGCTTCCCGAATCCTCTATCCCGCCTAGGGATAAATGACCGGCGTCTAAAATCTAGAAGCCTGTTATTTTCCCGGCGCCGGGAGACAGGCGCCCGGCATCCCGATCGAAGGGATGCCGGGTGCCGTGGGGGGAGGGTTAGGTTTAGGGCACCCAGGGGGGAATTAGGGTTAGGCACCCCCCCAGGAGAGTTAGTGTTAGGCTAGGGGGAGGGATGGTTAGGGTTAGGCACCCCTGGGGGGGGACTTAGGGTTAGGCACTCCCGGGGGGGGACTTAGGGTTAGGCACCCCCCCGGGGGACTTAGGTTTAGGCAGCGGGGAAGGGGGGGTTAGGGTTAGGCACTTAGAGGGGGGAGGTTAGGGTTAGGCACTTGGGGGGAGGTTAGGGTTAGGCACCCCTAAGGAGGGTTAGGGTTAGGGGGGTTGGTTAGGTTAGTAAGTACTTAACTTAGGGACGATCGGGATTTCCAGCGCTGTCGGGCTTCCGCTGCCAGACTCTGCTGTTTTGTCGGGGTGCCGCAGCCGGGAATCGAACTCCCGGTCATGGGGCAGCCCGCTATTCATACCGAATGCCATTGTTACCTCATAATAAATGCAATTGTACAGACACCTATATAATACCATTGTTACCTCATAATAGATGCAATTAAAAAGACAACCAGATAATACCATTGCTGACTTTTTTCTTTCCAAGGATTTAAGATCGGTGTGAGAGTACTTGCAGGTCCTATTTTCACATTAGATCTTCGCTATAGCTGAATTGGCTCCAGTTTTCAAATTAATGAAAAATTATAAAATTCAATTATTTTCTCCATTTGAAGTACCTTACTAGTCTGGGCCTGCTTTACTTAACAGAATCGACTTAGTTTTGCTTTTTTAACAACTACCCTCTTTCAACAATAACAAGAATTTGTTTTATTTGTGATAACGTAGCTGGTAGTCACGTTTGAGACACATAACACATTCAAATCTTCTCACTAACGCTGGGAGGAGGCGTGGCAGTGCACATACCACAGCCACGCCTCCTCCCAGCATACAGAGAGGAGCAACAGTACATTGAACCATCAAAAAGCGAAGGTTTCAATATCTCAGTCATACTAAAAAAATTCTGTAGTCCGGAATATTAAGTATTTCGGAATATTTGGATATGGGAGACTCAACCTGTAATATATGCCAATGTACCGACACCCAGATAATACCATTGTTACCGCATAATAGATAAAATGATAGAAATACCCAGATAATACCATTGTTACCTCATAATAAATGCAATTATACAGAAAACGATATAATACCATTGTTACCTAATTATAAATGCAAATAAAAAGACAACCAAATAATACCATTGTTACAGTACCTCATAATAAATGCAACTGTACAGACGGGATCGGTATGAATGACCGCCTGGGGTTCAAATCCCGACACCGGAAGACCGGCAGCAGTGAAGATCCCGACAAGGTAAGTAAAGTAACTAACCTAGCCCTCTTCCCCCCTAACCCTAATCCTCAGTTAGGGGTGCCTATCCCTAACATCCTCCCCTAGTTTCTAACCCTAAACCTCCCCATAAGGGCCTAAGCCTAACACCCCCTGGCCCCGCAGCCTAAACCTAACCCTCCCAGGGGGCGTGCCTATCGCTAACCCCCACTTCCTTTAGCCTAACCCTTCCGGGGTGGTGCCTAACTCTAAGTCTCCCCTGGGAGCCCCTAACCTAACCCCCCCTCCCGCGGCTGTCCGCGCCCGGGCCCCCAGCATAGGGATCATGATAGGCGGCGGAATTTCGACACCTATCATTAGTCCCCTGTCGTGATTGCACAGTCGGGAAGCCGTCGGCTTCCTGACTTACATACCGTACAGACAACCAAATAATACCATTGTCAACTCATAATAGACACCACTGTGCATATATAAAAAAAATACCATTGTTATCTCATAATAAATGCAATTTTATAGACATTCAGATAATACCAGTTACAACATGATAGATGCCACTGTACAGACACCTAGATAATACAATTGTTACCTCATAATAGATGCCACAGTAAAGACACATAGATAATACCATTGTTACCTCATTATAGATGAAAGTATAGAAATACCAGATAATACCATTCTTTCCTTTTTTATAGATATCACTGTACAAATAGTCAGTTAATACCTTTGTTACCTCATATAGATGCCACACTATAGACACCTATATAATTGTTACCTCGTAACAAAGCCTAATGTACAGACATTCAGACAATACTATTGTCACTTCATAATAGATGCAATTATACAGACGACTAGCCAATACCATTGTTACCTCATAATCGATGCCACTGGTACAATCACACAGGAAACACCATTCAGTCGAAGCCTGGTACAGTTTTTGGATATTTGGATGCATTTCCCTTTTAGTACAGTACATCCTGCTGAATAGATGCAATTTTAGAGATGCCCAGATACCATTGTTGCCTCATAAAAGATGTCACTGTACAGACACCCAGATGATTGGTGGATTGATTAGTGTAAATAATTTAAATGAAAAAAAGATTAAATTTTAGACATGGAAAACACTACTAGAATACAAACATCCAAAATTCCAATGAGATTTATTCCTTAGGATTTAAGGCAGAGTAACAGCCTAATCAAATGTAACAATTATTAATTATATGACTTGATTATACTAGTCTGTATCTGCTTAGAAACTGCAGGAAATTGTACCTATATGCCTAGATTAGAAGCTGGTGATGGATGGCATTACAGGATACAAAAGAACATGAACACCCCAGTAAAGTACAGTAATACACAGTACACTGCCTGTCAAACACACACAATCATGGCAAAGGCCATAATTAACAGTGGTGCACGATGGAATTGTCCTTGGGCCCTCTCATCCACCCTTATGTTGTGTATATAACAAAGGAAATGCACAGTTTATCAAACCAAGCACTTCAGCAACAGGGACTGCCACTTCTGTGGCTGAAGTGCTTGGTTTGTTAAGGCCCCAATTTCCAATTTCTCCTCCCAGTATTTAAAATACTATTGAAATTATAATAATATTAAAAATAATAATCCACAATTCTATTGATGCTTAGTGAATTAGGTTGAGGTACATTAGAGGTTGTTAATAATTGTGGGCAATTCTTTTAAGCCTGACCAGATGTCATAATGTTGTTTACCTCTGGTGTGTGGTGTTGATTCATCCTCATCACCAGTGGGTCTCATGGGAAAGGTCAGTTTTCTCTTGGCAGCAGCATTTACAGGAGAAACTGAAGCAATGATGTGGAAGTTGTAGCCGGATGGCCGAAGATGTGATGCAGCTTTTGGGCTGTGGAGGCAGCCTTGAGGGCTGGAATGCTGTGGTTAGTTGTGGCCTGATGGCCGAAGATGTGATGCAGCCTTTGGGCTGTAGAGGCAGCCTTGAGGGCTGGTAGTCTCTGATGTTAAGTGCCTAAAGGTGAGAAGGAGTTGCCAATGTCACCAGGTTGACACTGGTGATGGTGCGCCGGGTTGCGCACTCTGGATGCTAAGGTGCGGCCTATGTCGCCGGTGATATCGTGAGGTGTTTTGGATATTATTTTTAAACCTTACTTATTATAAGAAGAAAGTGAATAATTCACACCAATACCAACTTTAAAATAAATGACAATGTTTTACTTAAAAGCAAATTAATTATACATGGTATTATTGACAAAGCAGACTTATAACATAAAAAAACATTAGTACAGCATCAGTAACAAAATGATTATTTGCAATGCCTAGCATAGACTAACAAGGTGACAATCAGCCCTGTTTATACTTACAGCCCAGCGACCCGCGACTCTCTCGACCTACGATCTCTCCTGCTCAACCCAACTGACCGACCCCTCCCCTTTTTGATCAATCTTTTATACTTTATTCCTCTCTGCTACTAACATATTATAAAATGGTAAATATTAATTAATTAAGTCAATATTCATGCGCACTACACATTTCACTGATAATATGTTTTAATCAAAACCTATAATCTCCTTTCTATGTTCTCAAAATACTGGTGACCGCATATAGGCCAAGGCTATTCTGATTAGCTCCCTGATTAGCTTGCTTAGACAGATCTGAGACATGCTGTCTTCTAGTCTGTTAGTATTAAACTAACCCATGACTAGTCTGTTAGTATTAAACTAACCCATGATTCTGTCTTGCTAGTGCAGAAATAGTTTTCCACAGTTCTGATTTATACCTATTTCCGTAATAACACTTATACCTTTTAGATTAAACAATATTAAACAATAATAACTGTTGCTTCAGACACACACCAGCCTACTTTAGAGAGAGGGTAAACCTCATCTCTAGGCCTGAGGCCATTCGACACATGTTGTCCTCTGCAACTTACAACTAATATATATCCTGAATCATTTCTATGTACTCTTAATTGCAATGAAAATAATAATGAAAGACATAAGCATGCATATATTTGTGAATTGCTGAAGGAATATGTATGGTCACATATTCCAGCTTTATCACCGGGTTGACACTGGCACTGGTACACTAAATGGCGCACCCTGGATGTTGGAATTTGTGCACTTCGGACGCTGAAGTGCGGCCTATGTCGACGGGTTGACACTGGCGCTGGTACACTAAACAGCGTACCCTAACTGGGATTTGCGCACTTCGGATGCTGAAGTGCGGCCTATGTCGCCGAGTTGACACTGGCGCTGGTACACTAGGTAGTGTACCCTAGAAGCTGGAATACATGGCGTGCCACCAAGATGACACAAGCTGCAACAGCAGATGATATGCAGGCCGGGCCGTCTGGATGGATCAAACGGTAGTTGGAAAACACAACAGTACTGGACTCTGAAACTTGACAGATCAACAGGAGACTTGATACCACTGGAGACACAGTAAACGCTATAACCGGCATGGAGTGAAGAGCTGGCTGACATTTAACAGAAACAGGGCCCAACCAGAGCAAGCCTCCCTAATGACAAACTAATGTGCAGCTGGGCTGTGCACAGACAGGAGAATCAATTAGTGTGCACCTGATACTGCACACAGACAGGCAGTACTTAATGCAGAGCCTCAGTAGCAACTAAGGCTGGAACTGCAAACCATATGCTGCAACCACAGATCCTAATGGGAGGAAGTAGGAGACTTCAGCGAACAATTGCCCGGCGTTCACCCCGCACAGCATTGGCAGCGCGGCGGCTTGTGACAATCAAGTTTATTGTGATTGCAAAACACTGTGCACGTTCAAATCCACCCAGTTGTAGTGCTTGTATAATGTTACTTGCATTATCAAAATAACAAACCCTGAGGAGAGTGTTAGTGGGGTAAGCCATTGGCATCACATCCCTGATATTTTTCCAACAGGTTGGCATGAGCATGCCTCTTAGAGAAGCTGGAGTTAATGAGAGTAGCCTGCCTGTGAATGAGATGGTGTTGTATATGAAATGCTTTTGCTTCTGAAGGCGGTACAGTGAGCTGTCACGGTCATGTCATCTTTCTTTTGACCAGTACCGCTTGTACACATATCTGTAGTAAAGTGGATACTCAGCACGATGGCATTGTCTAGGCCAAGAATAAATTTTTTTTAAATTTCCCAGTACAGGTGAGGAATTGCTGTTCTGGCAAAATAGAATTGAGATGGAATTTGGTAGCGGGGACACAGGATCTCAACTGTTTAAAAACAGATCCATTGATGGTGGATATTGGACACAGATCTACTGCTAGCATATGCATCATGGCTTCAGTGATAGTTGTTTAAAACTACTGTTCTTAGTTCCCTTCTATGATGAAGATTCACCTCCAGCAGCAGCAGCTAGCACGTAAGGATTATTCTGGGGAATCCTGGATAGGGGAGTAGTCAGTTAACATTTGCAAATTGGATGCAACATCCAATAGTTAATGAGATTGGTGATGAAGGTGTTTCTGGTGGAGATTGCATGTGCTGGGATCTATCCATTTTGCTGACAGCTGATGCTGGACTGCTTGATATTATTTTTTTTTTACAGGATTTTTGAAATTTTCCCAAATAATTTGAATGAACTTGCTGCAAATCACGTAAGAGGGAGGAGGTTACTAGATGGTTAATGGCACTACCTCTACTTATTTTGGTTCACAAACAGTACAGATAGCTTGACAAATGTTGTAAAACTAATTCCACATAAAATGGATGGCTCTTTTAGTCTTATTGCAAGACATGACATTGGCCTTATTCTTTACATGATCAAGAACTGCTGCCACTGATGACTGAGCTACTTTGACACAAACAATATCCTCCTCCTGAATTTTACAAACATCTTCTTGTCCAACACATTCATCATCAACATCCTTAGTAGTTTCAGATACACAAATATCCCCCTCATCTTGTTATAGTTCCACAGTAGCATCATCAATTTCTATGTCACCATCTTTACCTTTACTGCTACTCACTTCACATTTGCAGATGGTGCAGACATGTTGGAAGGATGCTTCTCTAGGATTACAGTGTCAGACTCGCACATAGCACTTGTGCATACCCTTAGACTCTCCTCTTGAGATTTGTGTAGTTTGTGAACATACAGTTTGTTCTTCAGTCTTAGTGTTTTTTGTGCAATGATTTTCCTGTTAAAATTGACACCTCTAGACACAGTGTGAGAATGTGTTGCATACAAGGTTACAGAAGATACCTGACTGTTTTTGGCTCCGG
Organism: Taudactylus pleione; assembly: GCA_031769625.1. Lineage (NCBI taxonomy): Eukaryota > Metazoa > Chordata > Amphibia > Anura > Myobatrachidae > Taudactylus > Taudactylus pleione. The sequence goes on from JAUIMM010000006.1 coordinate 26,092,008, forward strand.
CTTCCGCAATAGTCATTCTAGTGCATGAAACAGCAGTAGCTGGACCACCACTCGCAAAAGAAAGGCCATGGTCTGAGCCTTTCCTTGACACTGCATTGGTATATGGCATGCTGGGAATTGTACATTTTTCAGCAGTAAAGGTTTCCGTTATTGTTAGAGGTGATGTTTTTTCTTTAACATTGTGAAATATTGTTTACATTTGAGGTGCCATTTCTTAAACCTTTTTTCCCCTTGGCCACCTTTAGTATATGTTGAAGTGTTATCATGAACATCCCACTGTTAGTGTAGAGCAGATGTTATATTCCACTACCATCTTTACGGATGTGAGCTCACTGGAAGTAAGCTCCACAGATAGCAGAAGGGAATGATATCAATACCCTACACGTTTCATCCCATAACTGGAACTTCCTCAGGGGTACAATCGAACATCAAAAGATTTGACAATTTTTTCCACCAGATGTTTACCTAAACGGCGAATTTTAGTCACCATAAGGCTAGCAATCTCCTTCCAAACTTGTGTAGTAATGACTGCTCAGCAGCTGGGATGAATATATATATTTACAGTATGTGTATATATATATATATATATATATATATATACACTCCATATAACAAAGAGTCCATCCACGAATGTAGAAGTATCACTTACAGGAAGTGTAGGACTGGCTGCAATTTATCAGAAGCAGGAACCAATCAGTGCAATCCCTGAAGAGAGCCTCCCTAATCACACGATAGTGTGCAGCTGATCCCTGCACACAAACTGACAGGCAGAAGTCCAGCAATGAGCTGCACGCAGACACAGACAGAGTTCCAGCTACCTACAAGAGCCGGAATTGGAATCAAGGTATGATGCAGTGTCCCAGTCACCTAATACGGCTGGGACCTGCCACCAAGATGATCCGCTGCCTCAGATCATAACAACATGTTCAATTTGACCGCATTGCAATGCTCGTACAATGTTACTTGCATTATCTGAAATGACAAATCCTGGGGAGAGTCTTAGCGGGGTAATCCATTTTGCTCCCACGTCCTTGAGTTTTTCCTACAGGTTGCTTTTTATTGAAGCCAGTGATACAGAGAGTAGCCTACCTGTGAATGAGTGGGCATTGTGTTTTAGATACTGCTGTGGCTGAAGGCGATATACCCACCCATCTTTTGTTTGAGTAGTACCGCTTGTACACATATCTATAGTTAAGTGGGAATGGCTATGTAACACGGCAGTTGGGATGCCAAAATACCAACAGCGGCACCCCGATACTTACCCTCCCCCTTTTCCCCCTAACCCTCCCTTCTTGTAGCCTAACCCTAACCCTTTCCACCTAGCACCCTAACTCTCCCTGTTGATGCCTAAACCTATGTCTCCCTTCTACATGCCTAAACCAAACCCTTCTGCCTTAGTGCCTAACGCTACACCCCCCTAGGGGTGCCTAACCTAACTGCTAAGACACCCCTGGCTTACCTAGTTTGGGCTGGCATCTGTCTGTATTCCAGCATCGGGATTAAGATAGTGGCGGTATTTAGATGCCTATCTTGTCCCGTGTCGTCGGGACTCAGACCGGTGGCATGCCATCCGCCGGTTTGCTAACTACATCCCATTAAGTGAATAGGTGGTACAATGGCATTTTCTATGCAAAAGATAACTTTTTTTAATGTCTCAGTACAAGTGAGGAATTGCTTTTATGATAATGTACAATTGAGATGTAATTTGGTAGCATGGACACATGTCCTCAACTATAGTCTAAAATCAGTTGCATTGATGGCGGATATTGGATACAGATTTAATTCTAACATAGCCGGCGTTGCTTCAGAGATCCGCTATGTAACAGGATGGCTGCTGTCATACTTAGCTCCTGCTGGTCTGCTTGCTAAAAATTTGAATGATTTTCCAGATTTTGATAAATAATTTGCATGAATTTACTGCAAATACTGTAATAGGGAGGAGGTGCCCAGATGGTTAATGTCTCTAGTACCTCTACTTACTTTGGCACTACAAATGGTATCTATGCTTTGACAAATGTTGTCAGGATATGGGTAATAATTAGGGGTGTGCACCGGCCACTTTTCGTGTTTTGTGTTTTGGTTTTGGATCTGGATCTTTCTTCGTCTTTTGGATTTGGATTGGTTTTGCCAAAACCACCCTTCCGTGTTTTGGGTTCTGGGTTTTGTGTTTTGGATCTGTATTTTTTTTTTTAAAAAAGCATAAAAACAGCTAAAATCACAGAATTTGTGTGTTTTTCTGCTCCTATGCTATTATTAACCTCAATAACCTTAATTTTCACAAATTTCCAGTCTATTCTGAACACCTCACACCTCACAATAGTGTTTTTATATCCAAAAGGTTGCACCGAGGTAGCTGGATGACTATGCTAAGAGATACGAGTGGGCGGCACAAACACGTGGTCCATCTAGGAGTGACACTGCAGTGGCAGACAGGATGGCAGTTTGAAAAACTAGGCCCCAAACAGTACATAGGGCCTGATTCAGACCCACTCGCGAGCGGCTGTCCGCTCGCAAGTGGGTCGATGTTATGGACTGAGCATGCGCACGACGGAGGGAGCTCCGTCGTGCGCATGCGCCAGACGCGACGAGCGAAGGAAAGTCCTTCGCTCGTTGTGTCCGATCAAAGGGGGCGTGCTGTCAATGTTGATTGACAGCACGCCCCCTTTGGTGGGCGTGCCGGGGGCGTGCCTCCCTGACGGGGGCGTTCCCATGGGAACGCCTCCCGTCAGAAGCCGGCCCACTGACATCACTAGTGATGTCAGTGGGAGTGATTTTTGGCTCTTATAGAGCCAAAATCACTCCGGAGCTTGCGGTTGAAAACCTCAACCGCAGGCTCCGGCTCGCAATTTCGATGGTCACGATGGTCTCGACCATCGCGGCCATCACAAAGCACGCTCATATAGCCTGTGGGTGGTGACCCACAGCTATACAAGCGTCCAGGAGGACGCTCCATGAAAATGGAGCCCGGCCCTCATTCAGAGCGTGCGCTCTGCTCAGAGCGTACGGCTCTGAATGAGGGCCATAATTCAAAGAAAAAAAAGAGGTGCAAGATGGAATTGTCCTTGGGCCCTCCCACCCACCCTTATGTTGTATAAACAGGACATGCACACTTTAACAAACCAAACATTTCAGCGCCAGGGTCTGCCACACGACTGTGGCTGAAATGATTGGTTTGTTTGGGCCCCCACAAAACAAGCTGGCAATTAATCTGTCCCTGCACAAACTGGCTCTACGGAGGCAAGATGTCGTCCTCATCCTCCTCATCCACCGATTCCTCACCCTCTTCAGTGTTGTGTACATCCTCATCCTCACAGAGTATTAATTCGTCCCCGCTGGAATCCACAACCACAGGTCCCTCTGTACGTTCTGGAGGCTGGTCTCCCTGGAAGAGTTGATAATTCATTTTATGAACATCATCTTCTCCACATATTGTGGAAGCAACCTCCTACGCCTTTCGCTGACAAGGTTCCCGGCTGCACTAAACACTCTTTCGGAGTACACACTGGAGGGGGGGCAACTCAGGTAAAATAGAGCCAGTTTGTACAGGGACCTCCAAATTGCTTCTTTTTCCTGCCAGTACAGGTACGGACTGTCTGACATGCCTACTTGGATGCTGTCACCGATGTAATCCTTTAACAGACAGACGCACGCTTGTCGCTGCTGCTTTAAGGATGCAGGTGTGGCTACAGCCCACACATTTCACAAAGACAGAAAAAAAAAGAAGAATTTTTTTATTGTTTGTGGAGCGCACTTTGAGGGTTACACCACCCTTTAACAGACAGACGCATGCTTGTCGCTGCTGCTTTGAGGATGCAAGTGCGGCTACAGCCCACACAATTCACAAAGACAGAAAAAAAAAGAAGAATTTTTTTATTGTTTGTGGAGCGCACTTTGAGGGTTACACCACCCTTTAACAGACAGACGCACGATTGTCGCTGCTGCTTTGAGGATGCAGGTGGAATCTAGACGGGATTTGGAACCGGGGACACACTACCTCCATCAATTGTCTAAATCCCACTGCACTAATGGCGGATACCGGACGCACGTCTAACACCAACATAGCAGTCAAGGCCTCAGTTATACGTTTTGCTTCAGGATAACTGCTGTCGTACTTCAGCCTCCTCGCTAGAGACTGTTGGAGGGTCAATTGTTTAGTAAAAGTAGTGGTGTTCCTACTTCCTCTCTGGGATGATGAACAACTCCCAGCAGCAGCAACAGCACTAGGAGGAAGTGGTTCTTGATCTTTCCCTATTTTATTTTCATCGGAGAAAGTTTGGTCCTCCATTTATGTTATATTGATATATACGTGCTGCTAAGGCGCACACAAACACAGAAAATATTTTTTTATTTTTGCTGGAGAGTAGTGCACTTTGTGGGTTACACCACCCTTTAAGAAATGAGCCAGCCGGCCCTTTACTTATGGGACACAGGTGCACGCTTGGCACTGCTCCTTTGTTGATGCACGTGCAGCTACAGCCCACACAATTCACAAACGCAGAAAATATTTTTTTATTTTGTTTGGAGTGCCCTTTGGGGGTTACAGCACCCTTTAGCGGTCAATCCAGCCGGCCCTTTATTTATGGGACACAGGCGCACGCTTGGCACTACTTTGTTGATGCACGTACGGCTACCCCGCACACAATTCACAAACACAGAAAATATTTTTTTATTTGGTTTGGAGTGTACTTTGGGGGTTACAGCACCCTTTAACAGACAAGCCAGCCAGCCCTTTACTTATGACACAGGCGCACGCTTGGCACTACTTTGTTGATGCACGTGCGACTACCCCGCACACAATTCACAAACACAGAAAATATTTTTTTATTTGGTTTGGAGTGTACTTTGGGGGTTACAGCACCCTTTAACGGTCAAGCCAGCCGGCCCTTTACTTATGACACAGGCGCACGCTTGGCACTACTTTGTCGATGCACGTGCGGCTACCCCGCACACAATTCACAAACACAGAAAATATTTTTTTATTTGGTTTGGAGTGTACTTTGGGGGTTACAGCACCCTTTAACAGTCAAGCCTGTTGAATTCGTCAATAAACCTTTTAATATATTCCTTCCTATAAACCTCTAAGATTCACCTGCCTAGAACCTCTAAGACAAAACCCTGTCCAAAACCTCTAAACAGAACGCTAATTGCGTACGCAGTTTAACAGCAAATAAAGACAGGAGTGGAATCTGTGTTTCCAACGCACAAGTATTATTCAGGTAAAAGTACAGTCAGTTACACGCAATCTATACATACACAAATTAGGCGTAAAAGGAAATAATACAGACCCAAGTACGGTTATACATACGCTGCGCCTCTGGACCCAGAGATAGACTTCTGACTAGATATCCTCAGTTCACCCAAAATTCAGCATGAACTGGCAAACCAGTGTTCGGACACATGTATTTATTCCCCCCCAGACTGAAACAGGACAAAGGGGGAACTTCCTGCTGATCTCATTGGTTCCCAGAGGAGAAGCATATGTAACGACACATTTAACAGGTTGTTTCAAATAGACTTTCCCTGCCTCTAACAGCCGGAGTCTGGTAGAGGCAGGAGGTAACGCCTCCTGTAACATTCCATCAACTAAACATTTTGTTGCTTGTAAGTTCTGCGATCCGTAACTTGAGTTTGCATGATGCGATCTCTCCACCGATAACACTGGGATTCTGTAAAAAGCGTACGCATCAGAACGAAACCAAACACACCTTGCTTATCATGTATAATACCTTAGATATCAAAAACCTCTATTTCTTAGCATTTAAACTAACTTAACCAACTTGAATCATACAAATTGATGCTAATGGAACCTTGTGTGCGAGTATGTAGTGTGTGAGTATTCAGGGTTTGATATAAGGACGCTAGTTATTAATGGGTGAGATTTCAGTGCATAATTTCTCATACACGAAGTGAACATCCAGCAGTGTGGATGGCTGAGGGTTGTAGTTCTACATGCCCTCTGTCAGCAGGCCCCCACCTGTTGTGTGTTCAAAGGAAAACAAAACCTCTTTTGTTCTCACAGACTCTTGTGTGAAATGCAAATGTATTACCACCTCAAGCTGTAGAATTTGGGGCCATTCTGTCTAGGATTCAGACAAATCCAATTGTGTAGATATTATATTACAATTGCCACAACTATACTTTATCTGCATCCAGGGATTCCCAATTTGTATGTAAAAATACCCATTGTCTCTTCTTATTTACTTTTACTCAGAAAGCTTGTTTTTCCAGTTGCCCTTGGTAGGTTAACAAAAACATTGCCAACTGTTCTTAGCTCCTGAGTTATAACTTGAATTGACGCTGACCACAAAAATGGTGTCTTGCGATCCCATTTCCAAAATGGAATCTTGCGACCATTCGCAAGATGGCGTCGCCGCGATTAAATTTTAAACTGAACTTGTCTCAGCCAATTATTCAGCTTCGACAGTCCACCCTTTGATAGCAAACAACATGCTATCACAATCTGCTATAAAAATTTATTTTGGGCTTACATTAATATATTATTTAGTGTTATCATGGGATGGCACAAGGTGGTTCTTAATCCATCAACAATGTGTCTCTAGGCGGGGGCATAAAACTACTATTATACGCACACCGCGGATCTTGGGAGATCATGTGACAGATGTGGGGATGCACCAGTCTTATAACAGTAGTTTTGAAGGGGAATTTGAGACTTTACATTGTCTGGGTGTTCTATAAATAACATTTCAATAATATCTTCTATGCATGTCTAAATATTATACATTTAAATGATGGTACTTCCTAGCTCAGGGTTGTAGTGCAGTTCTGTATCTACCTCGGTATACATATTATCATTTCTGACCACCATCATGGTTTCATCCCTTCATTTCACTCTGTTTTCACATTTTCCACACTTCAACACAATAGGAACACACCGGACGCATATGCCAATTACTATGATGACAATCAGTATAAGGATCAAGAATTTACCTACGCTGGCGACCACTTCCTGGACCCACTCTCCTAGACCCGAGAACCATTTCACTGGGTTCAGCCATGACACCCATCCTTCTATCTTTTCCCCTGCTTCAGCCACTGATGCGTTATGGTTCTTACGAAATTCCCACTTTAGCTGCAGAATCTCATCCATCTTCTGGTCTATCACCTCCTTAGGGTCGCTGGTATCATTGGTGACATAAGTGCAACACTTTACTCCAAATTGGGTGGCTAATGTTACGCAATACCCTCCAGTAACAGCAGTTAAATAATTCAACACTAGCCTGTGTTGCACTAGTTCTTTCTTGTACGCTCGCAATTCTCTCCCTGTGTACCTGAATGTGTCATCGTACATCTCGGTGATATTATCTATTAATTTAGCAAGTTCCTGGCTATATCTAAAATTTAATGTACTCCTAGCAATTCTGGTGGGATCCAGGGCGACTAAAACTTGGAAGCCAGTTGTCTCACTGATTAACTGAGCGGCTTTATGCATATCACCAGGTATCATATTTCTCTTGCCTCTGTGTTCATATTGTGTGTGAAGATATGGTGACGGTGTGTTTTTATGTATTCCCAACATTTCAACATGTGTGAGGGTCATAACTTCTGGGACAACTCTTCCCAGATAACACAAACCTTCGGAACTCGGGGAGAGCCATTTATATGCTTTTCTTCCACATATAAAATATACATTATCAGGGAGAATATAAGGAATGGTATGCATCATTATCATTAAACACATTTCTCTTGCAAACAATCCAATCTCAGGCTCTTCCATCTGGTATATGCAAGTTTCTGGTTTTATTATTTTAGCATAATAACCATCTGGTACTTTACCAATCATTTCTTTGGTGGAACTCAATGTATACCGGTTCCTAAAATATTTCCCACTTGATTTAATTGAGCGTAGCAGATCATAGTTTATGGACTCATTATCAGCTCTTTGTGAGAAGGTCATCGTCTGATTATTCCCCATCACTTCCCAACCTCCGGGTTTATTGGGGTTGGTTATGTTTAAACACAAAAGTGATTTATCTACTTGAAATTGATAGAGTTTGAAATGAGGCGGTTTGGATGAGAGGAATTTTCCATCCAATGTTTTCCCCTTTTGTAATTCTAAAATTTCTGTGATATTCAGCGGAAATGGCACCAACCCTACATTATGCTGTCCCTGTGGCACATGTGAACACTCCCAGCAATCGGTTTGATTTAACACTTTGCCTACCATGCTGTGATAATCCTCTAAAGGATACCCTCCCCAGTACGGGTTATATTTAGGTTGGCACCGTTGAATACAGTTCTCATCAACTAGGGACCCACAAAACTCACAAATACAGGAATCTTCAGACGATAACCCTTCACACCTTCCCCGAGTATCCGAAATGACAGCTCTCTTAACAATAACAGTACTAAAATTGGTCAGACACTCCCCTGATTGGCATTGCACTCCTCCTTTCTTCACTCCATCAGCACTGCCATCAGCTCCTGTTTCCTCAATAGGTCCCCCATCACAGACAATGGGTATTCCCGAACTGACCAGGATGGTGAACACTCTAAAAGAGAATATGAAAATGAACACAGCAGACCCGTCCATTGTCACAACAAGACCTGCAAATTTCTCTCAGTTCAGGTATCTCACTACAACCTTTTCAATCCTCCCGGAACAAGCTCGCGAGTGACAGATCCACACTATCAGCTTTGTCTCCGACCTGTTTCTCCACCGGTTGATTGACCTTTTTACAGTGAGTGGAATGGACCCAGGTATCTCTCTCGGCCACCTTCAAAGATGTAGTACTTGTCAGCAGCACCTGGTACGGACCTTCCCACCGATCAGTCAAACAACCTGAACGTAAGAAATTTCGGATCATTACATATTCTCCTGGTTCAACATCATGGCAATTCATTTCAGGCATATCATGGGACAACAATTTCAGTTTCTGCTGCTGTTGCTTTAACTGCTTACTCATTGATATAAGATACTTCACAGTTACCTCGTTGTTACCCTTTAGATCTTCCTGTGGACTTATAATCAAATGAGGTTGTCTACCAAACAATATTTCAAATGGGGACAGATTCAGAGGAAATCTAGGAGTGGTCCTTATACTATGTAGGACCAAAGGTAAAGCTTCTGGCCATCCTAGTCCAGTCTCCGCCATGATTTTACTTAGCTTATTTTTAATAGTCCCATTCATCCTCTCTACCTTGGCACTGGCTTGCGGTCGGTAGGGGGTGTGAAGTCGGCTATTAATACCCATCAGTTTACACATATTTTGGAAAACATCACCTGTGAAATGGGTACCCCTATCACTTTCGATGATTCTAGGGATACCGTACCTGCATACAAATTCCTGAACTATTTTCTTGGCAGTAAACGCAGCAGTATTAGTGGCTGCTGGGTAGGCCTCAACCCAGTTAGAGAATACGTCTGTGCACACTAATACATACTTAAGGTTCCTGCAGGGTGGTAATTGGATGAAATCAATTTGTATCACCTGGAAAGGTCCATCAGTCGGTGGAATGTGGGACGGTTCGGTAGGGATCGCTTTCCCTATGTTCTTTCTCAAGCAGGTCAGACAGGACATTGCTATCTTCTCTGCTTGTGAAGAAAACCCTGGTGCGCACCAGTATGCCCTCACCAACTTGCACATGCCCTGTTTACCCAGATGAGTCAGACCGTGTGCTGCTTCAGCCAGGCTGGGGTAATATGCCTTGGGGGCTACTGGCTTACCATGTCCGTCCCTCCAGAGCCCGGAGGACTCTTGCCCATACCCCTTGGACTTCCATATGGATTTTTCCTGAATTGAACACAAATTTTGCATCTCAATTAATTTCAGCATATCAATGGTTTGGAATGACATAATTTTTTCAATTGGAGAAGGCATTTTTAACCCCGCTGCCCATTTTCCAGCTTCGTCAGCTCTGTTGTTGCCCAGTGACACTGGGTCATCCTCACATGTGTGGGCTTTGCATTTAATTACTGCCACTGCTTTGGGCAGTTGGATTGCTTCTAAGAGATGTTTTATGTGTCGGGAGTGTGCAACTGGTGTGCCTGCTGCTGTCATAAAATTTCTCAGACGCCATAGAGCCCCAAAATCGTGCACCACCCCGAACGCGTACCTCGAGTCAGTGTAAATGTTAGCAGATTTGCCTGCTGCCAGTTCACATGCTCTAGTCAGTGCTACTAACTCTGCCACCTGGGCTGAGTGAGGAGGACCGAGAGGTTTAGCTTCCATGATGTCTGTGTCATTTACAACAGCATAACCTGTACATAATTCACCTGTGTCTGTTTGTCTATGACAACTCCCATCCGTATAGAAAGTCACATCCACATTCTCTAAAGGTGTGTCATGTATGTCAGGTCTAGCAGTAAAGGTCTGATTCAGATATGTCATACAATCGTGGGTGTCATCATGTCTGCTGAACTCACCTCCCGCCAGCAACTCCTCTCCTTCCACCCTTTGTACATCATGTTGTACATATGGCAGGTATGTTGCTGGATTCAGCGTACTGCAACGTTTAACTGTAATATTTGCAGGAGCGATTAGGGCTAGTTCCCATTTGGTGAACCTAGCCGAGGAGACGTGTCTGGTTTGAGCTGAGTTCAACAGAGCAGATACAGCATGGGGAGTGGAGACAATCATATCATGGCCCAATACTACGTCCTCACTTTTACTCACCAATAAAGCGGTAGCTGCTACACTTCTCAAACAGGTGGGGAGTGATCTTGCTACCGTGTCCAATTGGGCACTGTAGTATGCTACGGGCCTACTGGCATCACCATGTTTTTGTGTAAGGACACCTGCAGCACAACCATCAGCTTCCGTACAATATAAATCAAAAGGTTTTTCATAATCGGGTATTCCCAATGCAGGAGCTTTTGTCAGGCTATCCTTAAGATTAAGAAAAGCCTGTTCTGATTCCTCAGTGTGTGTGACGCGATCGGGCTTTGAGGAAGAGACTAGTTCCTGTAAAGGCAAGGCCAAAATAGAAAAACCTGGGATCCACATTTGGCAATATCCACACATTCCCAAGAAGGTACGAATTTGCTGTTGATTCTGCGGCAGTGTCATGTTTTATATGGCCTGGATTCTATCATTTGTGAGATGTCGTAACCCCTGGGTTAGGCAATGTCCCAAATATTTTACTCTGGGCTGGCACGGCTGTAACTTGTCCTTAACCACTTTGTGTCCTGTTTGCGAGAGATGAAGTAACAAAAATTTAGTATCATTCACACATGACATAAATGAGTCAGAACATAGCAATAAATCGTCCACATATTGAATTAGAACTGATCCATTGGCAGGTTGAAAAGCTTGTAAACAGTTATGCAATGCCTGGGAGAAAATACTGGGGCTGTCTATGAAACCTTGGGGCAATCGTGTCCATGTATATTGCACACCTCTGTATGTAAATGCGAATAGGTACTGACAGTCAGGGTGGAGAGGCACAGAGAAGAAAGCAGAACAGAGGTCAATGACAGTGAAATGGGTTGCATTTGGTGGGATCTGCATCAGGATGACAGCTGGATTCGGCACTACAGGGAATTGGCTCTCTACTACCTTATTAACACCTCTAAGGTCTTGCACCAGCCTATAACCCCTCCCACCACTCTTCTTTACTGGAAAGATGGGACTGTTGGCTACACTAGCTGTACGAACTAAAATTCCCTGTTGCAATAATCGCTCGATTATTGGAAACACCCCTAGTTCTACTTCCTGTTTTAGTGGGTACTGGGGAATTTTTGGAGCTTGCCTACCGCTTTTTAAGTGTATCATTACCGGGCTTACGTCTGCCATTAATCCAGTGTCCTGTCCATCTTTTGTCCAAAGGGAATCTGTAATTTGGGACAACATTTCATCTACTTGTGATGGATTTTCTTTTAAAACTGTAGAGTGGTACATTATCCTTTGTGGGGTGTCTAACATATCCCGCACCTCGTATACCATTCTCTCTGGGATATCTAAATATACACCATCAGGGGTGCAATATATGACACATCCCATTTTACATAACAAGTCTCTGCCCAGCAGGTTAGTAGGAGCCGCGGCAGCCAGAAAAAAAGAATGTTTGGTATGCAACGGCCAAATACTAACTTCTGCGGGTCTGGTTAAAGGATAACGTTCCACTTTACCTGTCACACCCATTGTTGGTATTGTCTCATTGGTCACCTGTAAATCAACGGGAGATTTCATCACTGACTTGGTCGCCCCTGTGTCTACAAGAAAAGGATATTCAGTACCAGCTACATCAACCATCAAGACCGGTTCTTACCTAGTACTTCCCGTTAACATGACTATCTGTAGACTACAGGTATGACCTGACCCCTAGCGTTGGCTACCATTCTCCAATAATGCATTTACGGCTACAATTGGAGCTGGTGCTTGCTGAATATTTGCTGATCTCTGTGCATATCCCTTATGGGGATTTCCAGGTTTCCCTTGGTGTGGGGTCCATACTCTTTTTACTGTGCAGTTTCTACTTAAGTGTCCTGTTTGTTTGCAATTAAAACATGTCCGTGATTCAGGTGAAAGCATGGGTTGTTGTTAAGTTTGAGCAGAGGGCAAAGGTGGTGGATATGGGTAAGGATAGGGAGGGTAAGGGTATTGTGGGGGAAAAGAAGTTGGTGGATATCCTGGGACCTGTGGTTGCATTGGGTTAGTGGGATAGAGTTGTGTTTGTTGTTGAGTGGGGTTAGTGAGAGCAACTTGTTCTGGCATGAGTGTGTGTGCAAGTGCAAGCATGTCTGTTGGCTGTGATGTTAACGTCATTCTCTCCAGAGCTTGTATACTGACAGCCATTAATTTTTCGCTCTGGGTCTCCCTCTTTTTTGAGATGTTTTTGTCATGTTCTATGGCAGACTCTATGAGGTTATCTATTGTAAGTCCCCGCCAGCCAGGCTGTGAGGTCTGAACCCGAGTTTTTAAATTCTCTTTTAACCCATCCATTAATATCATGACTATCATTCCCCTGTGGTGAATGCTATCTTTAATCTCTTCTATCCCAGTGTACTGGGTGATAGCCTGCAGAGCCCGGTCGCAATATTCTTCTGCAGTTTCACTCTCTTTTTGTTTGATTGTGAAGATTTTGTTCCAGTTAACTACTACTGGAAAATATACACCCAATTGAGTCACAATGCGGGAAATGTTACCTTGGTTTACTTGGTCTGTTAAGGGAACGTCGCCATCCAATACACAGTCCGTGATAAATTTTGTCATGTCGGTATTGTGTGGCAGGCAGGCCCTTAACACCACACGCCAATCTTTATTAGTGGGCTCATGAGAACTACCCAAATTTCTCAAAAATCTTTGACATTTGGCTAGTTCCTTTTTGGGATTGGGGAAATCATTTAAGATGGAATTCAGTTCTGCTCTTGTCCATGGACAATGCATTACTACTTCCCTCGTGGGCACTACACCGTTTGCATCTGCATTTCCATTTGGAACAGTTATTGTCCGAATGGGATGCAGACCGGCAGCGTTGCTACCTCTGACCTGGTTACCTGGCTGGGGGTTTAATCTGCTGCTGCTACGTATGGTATTAACAACTTCCTCAATGGGTGCCGAGTGTATTAACACTTCCCTTGCTGTTACCGATGGAGATGGCGGCACCACCCGTGATTGTGGTGATGCAGCATCTATCATTTGTACAGCATGGGAAATAGCAGACATTACAATAGGCTCATCTTCTACATCATAAACATTTTCTTTATGGTTACTTAAGAGGGGGTACAAATTACTTGTTACATTTTTATTGGTATTTTTGGTAACTGTACTTGCACCTCCATCCACATAAGGTGTGGGAGGTGAGCGTGAACTGCTGGCAATACTCTCCACGATGCTACTTTGCCGCCCGTGCGTGCCAATTTGCGGCTCGCCCGTATTGCAACTCAGCGTTGCGGATGTATTTTCTGGCAATGCGTTCGCAACGCTAGTTTGCGTCGTTTGCACATTTTTAAGCCAAGCATCCCCTTCATGCTGCCATATTTTTAAACATTCAAAATTCTTAATCTTTTTCTCTCGGGATCGCACCATACTGATGTGATCCTGGACATTATCTAACGGTCTAACACTCTTTCTCGTCATATTAAACCATATATCACAATACCTTATTGCATAAGTACCGTACTTAGTATGCATAATACGACGGGCTGATCCAATCGGAGCCTCCATTAGCAGCACATCATTGCTTAACATTTCTACCGTTTGCGTGGCTCCCATTTTGAGACAACTCCTACGCTTTTCAATAAAAATTTAAACTGGTGAAAGACAATCAAGATACTTTCACTTACCTGTGAACGATTTAAGTCGGCGGCGCCCACGCACCTGGATAAGATTTCGTAAGGCCACTTCCACACCTAGATAAGTTTTGAAACAGGCAACTTCCAGATCCGGATAAGCTTTAGTAAGGTAACTTCCAAACCTATGAGAGTTTGTATGTCGGCCACTCTCACGCACCTCTATACAACAAAGACAACATGTACACCTGCTACTGTGTTTAGAATGGTAAAGCTGCTTACCGAGCGACTAGGCTAACCCTTGCACCTAGCCCTTAAGGATCATACGGTACCCTTAACTTTAGGGAATAAATTACCCCTACCAACAATACACACACTGTTACACACTTTTTCTCTGCGCAGAAAATAAAGGTTTAACCCAGATATTGGTAGATATGAAAAAATTTAAACCTCAATGGCTTTGTTCAAACACGTGGCAGCAGAACCGGAAGTGCGTATACGCTATTGTGCGATCTTCCGCATACACAATTATGCGACTACCACACAAGCGTGTAATTACTTTTTTTTTTTTAACTGCGTACGCAAAAATGCGTTTTAGCTGCGTATGCAAATACTGCAGCACCCCTCTAAACACAAGGTTCTATCAACAGAGGAAAAACAAACTTTTTTTCCTCTGTTGTCCCTGGATTCTAATCAGCGCTTCCTCTACACAATAACCGGCAGTACGCTCTCAGCAACACTGTGGTAATGAAAGACTAATGCGTCTCCCAAAAGGCGCCTCCACCCTTTTGCTGAGAGAGGACTGACCGAGTGTTATCGTGTATCAGATAGTGTGATAAACCGATGAGCCCCCACTGTTGAATTCGTCAATAAACCTTTTAATATATTCCTTCCTATAAACCTCTAAGATTCACCTGCCTAGAACCTCTAAGACAAAACCCTGCCTAAAACCTCTAAACAGAACGCTAATTGCGTACGCAGTTTAACCGCAAATAAAGACAGGAGTGGAATCTGTGTTTCCAACGCACAAGTATTATTCAGGTAAAAGTACAGTCAGTTACACGCAATCTATACATACACAAGTTAGGCGTAAAAGGAAATAATACAGACCCAAGTACGGTTATACATACGCTGCGCCTCTGGACCCAGAGATAGACTTCTGACTAGATATCCTCAGTTCACCCAAAATTCAGCATGAACTGGCAAACCAGTGTTCGGACACATGTATTTATTCCGGAACTTCCTGCTGATCTCATTGGTTCCCAGAGGAGAAGCATATGTAACGACACATTTAACAGGTTGTTTCAAATAGACTTTCCCTGCCTCTAACAGCCGGAGTCTTTCTGGTAACGCCTCCTGTAACATTCCATCAACTAAACATTTTGTTGCTTGTAAGTTCTGTGATCCATAACTTGAGTTTGCATGATGCGATCTCTCCACCGATAACACCGGGATTCTGTAAAAAGCGTACGCATCAGAACGAAACCAAACACACCTTGCTTATCATGTATAATACCTTAGATATCAAAAACCTCTATTTCTTAGCATTTAAACTAACTTAACCAACTTGAATCATACAATTTGATGCTAATGGAACCTTGTGTGCGAATATGTAGTGTTTGAGTATTCGGGGTTTGATATAAGGACGCTAGTTATTAATGGGTGAGATTTCAGTGCATAATTTCTCATACACGAAGTGAACATCCAGCAGTGTGGATGGCTGAGGGTTGTAGTTCTACATGCCCTCTGTCAGCAGGCCCCCACCTGTTGTGTGTTCAAAGGAAAACAAAACCTCATTTGTTCTCACAGACTCTTGTGTGAAATGCAAATGTATTACCACCTCAAGCTGTGGAATTTAGGGCCATTCTGTCTAGGATTCAGACAAATCCAATTGTGTAGATATTATATTACAATTGCCACAACTATACTTTATCTGCATCCAGGGATTTCCAATTTGTATGTAAAAATACCCATTGTCTCTTCTTATTTACTTTTACTCAGAAAGCTTGTTTTTCCAGTTGCCCTTGGTAGGTTAACAAAAACATTGCCATCTGTTCTTAGCTCCTGAGTTATAACTTGAATTGACGCTGACCACAAAAATGGTGTCTTGCGATCCCATTTCCAAAATGGAGCCTTGCGGCCATTCGCAAGATGGCATCGCCGCGATTAAATTTTAAACTGAACTTGTCTCAGCCAATTATTCAGCTTCGACAAGCCAGCCGGCCCTTTACTTATGACACAGGTGCACGCTTGGCACTACTTTGTTGATGCATGTGCGGCTACTGCACACACAATTCACAAACACAGAAAATATTTCGTTATTTGGTTTGGAGTGTACTTTTGGGGTTACAGCACCCTTTAACGGTCAAGCCAGCCGGCCCTTTACTTATGACACAGGCGCACGCTTGGCACTACTTTGTTGATGCACGTGCGGCTACTGCGCACACAATTCACAAACACAGAAAATATTTTTTTTTTTGGTTTGGAGTGTACTTTGGGGGTTACAGCACCCTTTAACGGTCAAGCCAGCCGGCCCTTTACTTATGACACAGGCGCACGCTTGGCACTACTTTGTTGATGCACATGCGGCTACTGCGCACACAATTCACAAACACAGAAAAAAATATTATTTTTTTTAGCACTTGGGGGGAGCACCCCTGATGGACAGAGCATCCCCTGGACAACACTACAGCACCCCTTTACGACTGGGACACTGCACAGGACTTTGGAGTGGACACAGCCCCTATGGACAACTGACTGCACAACACAGTCCAGCCAGCCCTTATGGACTTTGAAGTAGTGGACACAGCCCCTATTAACAACAGCAGCACAGCACAACACAGCCAGCCCCTATGGACTTTGAAGTAGTGGACACAGCCCCTATGGACAACAGCAGCACAGCGCAGCACAGCACAGCACAACACTACTCTGCACTACACTACACTACACAGCCCAGCCAGCCCTAACTCCCACCCTCCCTCTTCACTGTCCACAGCCGAGTGAGAAAATGGCGCCGACGCGGGTACCTTATATAGGATCCAAAACCCACGAGACCCGGAAGGCGGGATGATAACATTTTGCCTCGATTTCAGATCCGAGTCAGGCGGGAAAAGTCGAGCCTGACTCGGATCAGCCTCGGATCGGGGGGGCTCGGGGGGGTTCGGATTTCAGAAATCCGAACCCGCTCACCCCTAGTAATAATGATTTCACATGGAAGAAATGGCTTTTTTGGTCTTATGCCCAGGCATGACAATGTCCTTCTTCTTATCACTAGTATGAACTGCAGCCATTTGTGGCTGATTTACTTTGACACAAACAACTTAATCCTGAATTTGATCAACTTGTTCTTGTCCAATACATTCATCATCAACAGCCTCATTAGTGTCAGATACACAAATATCCCCCTCATCCTATTACACTTCCAAAGTAGTATACTCAATTTCTATGTCTAAACCATGATCATTTTTACTACTATTCATCCTCTTATTTGCAGAGAGTTCAAAAATAGTGGAACAAGGCTTCTCTGTGATTACAGTGTCAATGAGACTCACACATACCCGCTCGTAGACAACCTTAGGGGTATATCTACTAAAGTGCAGGTTCTTAGAAGTGGAGATGTTGCCAATAGCAACAAATTCTAGCTATTATCTTCTAGAAGGTGCTAGATAAATGTGAAGTAAAATCTGGTTGCCCGCACTTTAGTAAATATACCCCTTAGAATCTCCTCAGAGATTTGTAAAGTTTGGCCCCATTTAACAAATAGTGTTTTTTCAAAAGTTAATTTGCGCTGACGTCCGCCGTTGTGTTTTTTTTTTTTTAACTGTATTTAACATTGTCCTGGTTCTTCGTCGAGCGCTAGTGTTATTAATGCAGGCAGCGCTGTTTTTTCAGAGCCTGTCTGCACTGACGAACAAAGGAGGAGTGCCCAGAACAAAGCAGGACTGACTGGAATGAGGCAGGATTGGCTGTAATCTTGAGTTTGCGTAGATGCCGAGTGAACCCTGCCCCGGCGTCATTGGTTGCATGTGGGCGACAGGTTCTGTTTTCTGCGTTCAAGTATTTCACTGGGCTAGCTTATGTTTTTTTTGTTAGGGTTGGCTTTTTATGATGTTTTGGTTTTCTGCCTGGTCTCTTTCTCTCTCACTCACATGAAACAATGATGCCGGGGCAGGGTTCACTCAGAGTCCACGAAAAAAACACTCTGCGCATGCTCCAGATTACAGCCAATCCTCATTCCAGTCAGTCCTGCTTCGTTCTGGGCACTCCTCCTCCAGCGTCAACCAATGGTCCCCCTCTCTTCCATTCTCTATGGGTAAAGAACAGCAGTGACGCACCGTTGTGCTCATCAGCGCTAAACAACTGCAGATGCATCTTTGAGAGAAAAAAATAAGATGGTAAGTTACAGCAACCGCTCGTTAAATAGAACAGTCTATTACTTAGAATAGGAAATCGCTACATAAGTAGCCTGACGGACGTAGACAATAAATTCAAGTAAGAGCATCATTAATAAATAGCAGAAACAGACTTAAGACCCAAAGCGAGTGAAAAAAACACATAACTCTCGTTAATAAATAGGGACCTTAGTGTTCTTTTTGTGCATGGATTTGCCCGTTTTAGCAGGGACACCTCTAGACTCAGGGCCTGATTCAGCAAGGATCGCTATTCTGCCAATACGCACGCACTGCAGTTACTAATATTAGCGTTGATATGCAAATGTTTGGAATTGCAATGCGATCACATCCTAACATAAGGACACCCACTTCCCCTTACACACATCTGTATACTTGGGAAACATAGCGAAATAATCGGTAACATCGAGTAACATCGGACCCATACGCACAGTTAAGGCAGATCAGACCTCACTCAGGAATTGCTAACTTCAGCACACGCTATGAGGCCTCAGGTTGCATATGGTATTGCAGTGGATAATTTATGCACGCCCCTGCAACGGCATCTGAAAGCACAGGCACGCCTGCATTCACCCGACCATCCCCCCATCACCACCACAAATGGCACTTCCTCTCAATCACTGTTCTCGGGGTCTGCGTAGCCTCTGCAAACGCAGTACCCATCGCTAGTTTGCGCACATGCACTGTGATGCATATGCATGCGCAGAGCTAAAACATCGGCTGAGTGCATGCGTTCTCTCCTGTGCGTTCCTTGGTGAATCAGGCCCTCTGCGCGAGATGGTGGTGCATGCGAGGTTACAGAAGATGCCTGACTGTGTTTGGCCCTGACCTCCACAATAGGCATTCTAGTGCTGGAAAGGGCAGTAGCAGGATTACCACTCACAAAGTAAGGCCATGATTTGAGCCAATCCTTTCCACTGAATGTGGTGTATGACATGTTGGAAGTTTTTCGGCAATAACATGAAATACTTTTTAGATTTGTGGTGCCCTTTGTTACACCTTCTTTCCCCTTAACCTTCTTTAAAAGTAGATGTTAAAGCCCTAATACTGCCAGCAATAGTACTGGGTTGCTCTTCTTCAATCGACTGATCCATGATTGATTTTAATTTTTACACCAGGACAGGAGTAAAGCTACTTTAGTTGACTGCCACCACACCAAGTAAACGTACAATGAGATAGGGAAATGAGGAGCTGTTACCTACCATGCAGTTTTATTAATAGACGTTCACTTTAACAAACATATACAACAGCCTGTCTGCAGCAGTGGATTACAGATGCTACTATGTCTGACAAACAAACACACAATAGCCTGTATGCAGTTTGCTGTGAACTGGATTGCAGTTGCTAGATAGTGTGTCTGACAAACACACATACACATTGACAAAGATGCCTGCAATCACCCTTCCCACCTCCTCAATCTACCTACTACAACTCTCTCTAATCTAATGGCATCCTAATGGCATCTTTTTGAAGAGCGACTACAGCCCATACCCTCTCCATAAACTCTCCTGTATGAAATGGTGCCTGATCACGAGGGAGGGATTCTTACATGGAATCCAAAACATGCAAGATCAGAGATTTCTGGGAAAATTAAATTTGTCTTGTTTTGATATCCAAATTTGGTGGGAGGTCCCAAGCCACTACTCAGTTCTCCCAGGGCCAGATTAACAATGGAGCGGATGGAGCTACAGCTCCAGGCCTCCACATAAAAATAGGCCCATTGTCATGACAACATGATGTTGACTGGCCATCTGCTCTCCACATGGTCAGCCATAAATCATAAGTAGTAAAATTGTATTTCTATTTACCTCACAAAATTAAGCATTTTTTTCTTTTACATATTTAGGGACACATTGGGTATAGGGGTGTACACGCCCACATGGCACTGGCCACACCCACACAGCACTGGTCACACCTCCTCTGCTTCTCATAAGTCATAATAGGCCCTTGGTCATTTTCAGCTCCAGGCCCATGTGGCCCTCAATCCGGCCCTGAGTTCTCCTCAGAAGCCCAAAGTTCAGGTGTGTTCAGATATCTAGTTTAAATTGGATTAATGAAGCTCTACATAATCATATAGCTTAGTGATCAAGTCTCAATAAGTTACGTGCAATTTATTTTCTATATATCTATGCCCCTGAATGATCTGGGGCACTATTAGTGCTCCCTCATTCTTCTATCAAGAATAGTTTGGTGGAATCCTCTGGTTGGAGTGAATTGCAACAAGGTGGAGCTGCCTTCAATCAAGCTATATTTATTTTATTTTTGTGTGACTTATATTGCTCTCGAAAGAGTTAAGGAATTTATATATAAAAACATATATTATACCTCACTATCACTGCCAGTGTCATCTGCCCCAGGACTGAGAAGAGAAAAAGAGGAGACTCGACAGGAGAGTTACTGCAACTGGACATGCTTAGCAGCTCTAGTGTAGAGATGGAGAAACAAAATAAAACTTCATAAACTTTCCCTGAGTGCAACAATGGATGGATATTTTGAAGGAGAAAGCCAAGAAAAAAAATATATGTACCATATATGCCACAGCTTGGCAATTTGGATGTACCATAGATGACATTGGGCATACATTAACATGAGTATATGTGATAGCTGATCTCAAGCCATTGGCCACTTGAACTTATCAAGGAGACAGTAACCTCAAGAAGATGACCAACACAGAGAATTGATAGACACTCAAGAGATCTAGCAACAGGAAAAGGGGGACACAGAAAGGACAAATTTCTGCTTTTCACAAAGTTTTTGTTAAAAGTTTCTCTAGTAATTGATGGAATGACTTGGCTTATCATTTCTTCCAGCAGCTATGCCAGTATGTAGGGCTAATAACAAAGCACCATGTACACATTTCATATAGTAAATAGACTAAATTTGGGAAAGTGTGCAGTGTTAATGATCCATGACGACTACTGGATAATCATAGCTATTTTTTTCCTGGGGTCTTGTAGAGGAAATAAACTTCCTGTATAGACCAATGATGTCTGGTAAGTGCACTGCTAGGTGCTGTCCAGGCTGAAGGATGCCTGGACAAGCTCTCAGTGGAGGATCCCATCTGCAAAATGATGAAGATTGAATTGAACTCCTGCCCTGCAGGCCCGGTCCCCTCTGGTTGCTGCATTTTATCCCGTTACTAAGACATCATGCTCCTTGTCTGTAATCTATTCAGGAAAGCATAACTGCCAGTAGGCCATACCCATGTGTCACTAGAGAGTTGGATCTATCAGTGAAAGACCATGATGATAACCAGAGGTGAGAACTCCAAGTAGGAGGTTTGCGTAACTACTGTACAATGCTTTATCTTTGAGTTAAGGTAGAAGTTCCTTTTTGTTATTTATATATGAGTGGGATAGCTTTAAGTAAATTCTAATAAATAAGGACACTTTTATCTAAGCTTATATAAAATCAGTTCTGTAAGCTGCATATTTCCTAAGTCGTTTTGTAAAGATGCATTTTGTATGTTATTATGAAATATTTGTCATCTAGGGCATGTAACAATGGATAGCCAGTCTCCAAATATCAGTAATGATTCACAATTGTGAGCATTGGACAGTAAGTCTATTCATTAAATAGGGCTGATTGCATCCAGAATTACTGAGAATTCCATACTGTACCATAACACTTTTCATTCATTTGAAATATAAATTGGCAAATACTCCAAGCCTCACAGTTTAATTCTTAGTACAGATAAACACATATGCTATGCAGGGCTGCCATCAGAAATCGTGGGGCCCTCGACTCACAAAATAGGCAGGGCCCCCCCACCTCCCCGTGTTTCTGCAACTCCAGCCCCGCAGTGTCTCCCTAGCCAGCACCCCTCTGTCTCTATTCTGCCCCCTACAGCCCTCAGACATTTACCTTCTCCTGTATCTTCTGGCTGTTCCTCCTCGCACTGCAGCCGGATCCTCTGTCAGTGGTGCGGCGTGCATGATGTAATGGCGTCATGCGTGCCTCGCCTCAATAACAAAAATAAAAACTTTATTGTACCCATTTCCCTCTTTCAGAGATCCCCCCACATTCCCCCGTCTCAATGACACCCCCCTACTTTCCCCTCTCTCAATGATCCCCTCCACATTCCCCTCTCTCCCAGCGATCCCCCCTACATTCCCCTCTCTCAGCAACCCACCACACACACACTCCCGTCTGTCAGTGACCCCCCACACACACTCCCCTGTCTGTCAGTGACCCCCCACACACACATACACTCTCCCCTCTGTCTGTCAGTGACCCCCCCACACTCTCCCCTCTGTCTGTCAGTGACCCCCCCACACACACTCCCCTCTGTCTGTCAGTGACCCCCCCCACACACATAAACTCTCCCCTCTGTCAGTGACCCCCCACACACACACACTCCCCTCTGTCTGTCAGTGACCGCCCCCACACACACACACTCTCCCCTCTGTCTGTCAGTAACCCCCCCCACACACACACTCCCCTCTGTCTGTCAGTGACCGCCCCCACACACACACACACTCTCCCCTCTGTCTGTCAGTGACCCCACACACACACTCTCCCCTCTGTCTGTCAGTGACCACCCCCACACACACTCTCCCCTCTGTCTGTCAGTGACCCCCCACACACACTCTCTCCCCTCTGTCAGTGACCCCCCATACACAAACACACACTCTCCCCTCTGTCTGTCAGTAACCCCCCCCCCACACACACACACACATACTCCCCTCTGTCTGTCAGTGACCCCCCCCCACACACACTCTCCCCTCTGTCTGTCAGTGACCCCCCCCCACACACACACTCTCCCCTCTGTCTGTCAGTGACCCCCCACACACACACACTCTCCCCTCTGTCTGTCAGTAACTACCCCCCCCCCCACACACACACACACACACTGTCCCCTCTGTCTGTCAGTGACCCCCCACACACACACACTCTCCCCTCTGTCTGTCAGTAACCCCCCCCACACACACACACACACTCCCCCCTCTGTCTGTCAGTGACCCCCACACACACATACACTCTCCCTTCTGTCTGTCAGTGACCCACCCACACACACACACACTCTCCCTTCTGTCTGTCAGTAACCCCCACACACACTCTCCCCTCAGTCTGTCAGTAACCCCCCCACACACACACTCCCCTCTGTCTGTCAGTAACCCCCCCCACACACACACACTCCCATCTGTCTGTCAGTAACCCCCCCACACACACACACTCCCCTCTGTCAGTGACCCCCCACACACACACACTCCCCTCTGTCTGTCAGTGCCCCACCACAGATTCCCCTCTGTCTGTCAATGCCCCCCCACACACACACATTCCCTTCTATCGTTCAGTCCCCCCCCAGACACACACTCTCCCCTCTGTCTGTCAGTGATCCCCCCCCACACACACACTCCCCTCTGTCTGTCAGTGACCCCCCCACACACACTCCCCCCTCTGTCTGTCAGTGACCCCCCACACACACACACACTCTCCCCTCTGTTTGTCAGTAACCCCCCCACACACACTCTCCCCTCTGTCTGTCAGTAACCCCCCACACACACACATACACTCTCCCCTCTGTCTGTCAGTGACCCACCCACACACACACTCTCCCCTCTGTCTGTCAGTAACCCCCCCACACACACTCTCCCCTCTGTCTGTCAGTAACCCCCCCACACACACACACTCCCCTCTGTTAGTGACCCCCCCTCAAACACACTCCCCTCTGTCTGTCAGTAACCCCCCCACACACACACACTCCCCTCTGTCAATGCCCCCCCCCCCCACACACACATTCCCTTCTATCTTTCAGTGCCCCCCCCAGACACACAGACATTCCCCTCTGTCTGTAAGTGCCCCCCCCAGACATTTCCCTCTGCATCATTGCCCCCCCCCTGTCTCTCAGTGGTGCCCCCCACCTCCCCTCCCCAATTAACTTACCTCTGTCAGTGTCCTGAGAGGCCCTCCGGCTCACTTCCGTCTGTTGCAGTGGGCAGGAGTCAGACTTGCAGAGAGTCCGTGTGGGCAGACTGGTGAGTCACACTGCAGCTCTCTCAGGGATATGCTGTCTCTGAGCTGCTCTGTCTGTGCTCATTGTCAGGTGGCTGGTCTGGAGGAGGGGCCAGCCACCAGGAAGTAAAGGAGGCTATGCTTGCTCATTAATCACTGTCAGTGACAGATGCCCGGCGCTGCGGTGCGGATCCTCAGTGAGAAGGATCTGCTACGTGCCGGGGAATACCTGTGGGCCATTACTCCCAAGGGGCACCTGCTGCATGACTGGTAGGTCTGTCCCAGTGCGGGCCCCCCTTGCTGCCCGGGCCTGGGACTCCAGACCCGGCAGTCCCCCCTGATGGCGGCCCTGATGCTATGTCATTCTCCTGAAAACGAGTCTGCAGCAACTATTGATGTCCCTTAAGTGGCGCCGAATTAAATCATTTTCTACCTGCTGACGGTTGACAAGTGCAATAACAGTACAAGCACTGTCAGTCTGTTAAAAATGAAGTACAAATAGAAATAAACCATTGTCTTATATAATGCCTTGTTGAGAGACAGTAATGTAAAACAATAGTGTTAATGTTTCCAAAATCCCCCAGCCAGTAACTAGAGATGTGCACTGACCCTCGTGTTTTGGTTTTGGATCTGCATCTCCCCTGGTTTTGTATCTGGATTGGTTTGGCAAAACCTCACCTCCGTGTTTTGTTTTTTGGTTTTGGTTTTGGATCTGGATTTTATCTTAAAAAATCATAAAAACAGCTAACATCACATAAAATTGGCATTTTTTTGTTCCTACAGTATTATTAATCTCAATAACATTTATTTACACTTGTTTCCAGTCAATTTTGACCACCTCACAGCTCACAATATTGATTTTTTTCATCTATTTTAGGCCCAAAATTTGCACCAAGATAGCTGGCTGACTGAAGCAGTGGGCGGCACAAACACATGGCAGTTCAACTTCAAACATGGCACATCAGGAAACACTTTTATTATTCAAGAGAGGCCTGAGGGAGTTGGAGTATGTATGTAGTTGAAGGCAGGACAGGGACAGGGAGGGTTGATTGATTGGTAGTAAATTTTATTTAGTTTTTTTGATTCTGAAGAAAATTTATGAAGGAGAAAGGGGAGGAGACATTTTCAAAAAAATGTGATACATTCACATCAGTCCTTGACACAGAAAAATCCTTGAGCATGGCTGCTGCTGCTGGGAGTTGATTTTCTCATCCCAGAAGGGACTAGGAAGAGTTCTTTCCTAAAACAAATAAACAATTGATTTAAATAATCCTTTGCAAACCTTCTATGAAGGCATTTCCTAACCTGTACAGGGACATAAAAAAAAACATAGTTAGTTAGTGGCCTCAAAGTGCCACTTAACTAGCACAGATATGTGGACAAGTGTAAGATCTATTATTTAAGGCAGTTGTAGCCAACCCTGGTCCTCGAAAGCTACCAACAGTGCATATTTTCCAGGTCTCCTCACAGAATCACAACTATAATAATTAACTCCACCTGTGGATCTTTCTAAATGTTTTGGTGAGTAATAACTACACCTGTGCACCAGCTAGGTCATCTGGAAAATGTGAGCTCTCAGGCTACCCCTGATTTAAGGCCTTACGTTGTGTCTTTCTTGAGAATCCTGCGCCTGCTTCTGCGGCTAGGAGTGGATTGTAATCCCGGAAGGGGACCATGAAGAGTGCTTCCAAAAAAACAATTGACTTAAATAATCATTTGCAAACCTTCTGTAAAGGCATTTTACAACCTGTACAGGGACATTAAAAAAACAGTTAGTTAGTGGCCTTCAAACTACCCTTGTTCCCACTATCCACTTATCCATATCTGATATGTGAACAAGTGGAACAGAGCATTAAATACAACATTTCAGATTTAAGGTTTAAGTCTTACGTTGTGTCTTTCTTGGGAATTATTTCTTGAACGCCATGCCTGCTTGCTGGGAGTGGATTTTTTTCATCCCAGAAGGGGACCAGGAAAAGTGTGCTTTCCAAAAATAGATAAACAATTGTCTTAAATAATCCTTTGCAAACCTTATGTTCTGTAAAGGAATTTCCCAACCTGTACAGGGACATTAAAAAAAGACAGAGTAAGTTAGTGGCCTTCAAATTACCGTTCTTCCCACTGTCCACTTAACCATATTACTTAGATATGTGAACAAGCGGAACAGAGCATCAAATGCAACATTTCAGTTTAAGGTTTACGTTTTACGTTGTGTCTGGAGATCATTTAGAAAGCAGAAAAAGAGCTCCACTACAAGCGGCAGATGATTAAACTCACACACAAAGGTTTAATAGAAATAGATACAACACCAGATCAGTTGTTTACCCTGGAGGATCTGTCTGATTCATCATGTGCCCCAGTGGCATAACTAGGGCAGGGCGAGCGGGGTTCGTGCCCTGTGTGCCGTTGGACCGGCCACGGTACCGGCCCGCCCGCCCTAGATAGCCAGTGTAGCGCCGACCGCAATGAGTGCGGTCAGCGCTACACATTTGCACAGGACCGGCGCTAGGCTTCCAGCGCTGGTACTGTGCTGCATGCCTGAGCCCATTCCCTCCCCCTGAGCGCTTGCCCAATAGCGCCAGGAGGCGGGCTCAGGCTGTGCATAACACACGCATCGCCGCCAGCACTGGCGCCGATGCGTGTGTTAAACAGCAGCCAATGAGAGTCAGATAGACTCTCATTGACTGCTGCAGCACCCACTGCAAGAGCCGGACTTCCATCCGGCTCCTGCAGTGGGTAATGGGACTGACGTCAAGACGTCATGACGTCAGTCCCATAATGCTGAGCGCGCCAGCCCGGGCGGACTGGCGGTCGGGAGCGGCATCGCGGACAGGAGCAGGAGCAGCGTGGAATCAGGTAAGTATGTTTTTATATATATTTATTTATTTTTAAACCTATCTGCTCAACGGGGGAGGGGTTGGCTACTACTGGGGGGGACCTCTACTTGGGGTGCCATTGGGAGAGCTATACTGGGGGGGGCTACTCTACTGGGGACTACTACTTGGGGGGGACTACCACTGGGGGCATTCTAAAAGGGGCCTAGTATTACTAGAGGCACTGCACTCGGGGGACCACTACTGGGGGCAATAATAGGAAGGGCCACTACAGGGACCACTGGATAGGGGGGGGGTCACTACTGGGAGCCTGCATCAGGGGGAGCACTACTGGGGGCACTGCATGGGAGGGGGGGACACTACTGCTGGGGGCACTATATAAGGGGCTTACTGCTAGGGGCACTGCGGGGACCACTACAGGGGGCACTAGATAGGGGGGATCACTACAGGGTGCCTGCATAAGGGGACCACTACTGGGAAAACTGCATGGGGGGGGACTACTGCTGGGGGCACTATATAAAAGGGCACTGCATAAGGGGATACCGCTACTGGGCGCACTGCATTGTGGGGACTGCTACTGGGGGCACTGCATAAGGGGGAACACTACGTGGGGCACTGCATTTGGGGGGCCACTACTGGGGGTACTGAGTAAGGGGAACTAATTGGGGGCTGTATAAGAGGGACCACTACTGGGGATACTGTATAAGGGGCACTACTATGGGCCTGCATGAGAGGGACCACAACTGCATACTGGGGGTACTGTATAGGGGGTACTACTGGGGTTAAGGTGCATATGGATAGGAATGTTCAGTTTGAAAATAAAGGGGTGTGTCATGTTGACACACCCCATTTTTAAGTGACCACGCCCATTTTTTTTGCCGCGCGCGCACATACGGGGGGCTCACTTTTCAAATTTGCCCTGGGCTCCAAGTACCCTAGTTACGCCACTGATGTGCCCTCAAGATCAAGATTGTGCAAATTCTGCCAAAAGAGAGACTGACACCACAGCTAAACATAAGAGTCACCTTCTGGATGTGAATTGTCTCATTTACATTGGGAAAACCCAACCCTCAGATGAGATGGATCTCAGCCAGTGGACAACATTGAAATCACCATTAAAAAGTCACAATGGAAGACTACAGTGTGGAGAATCTTTCTTCACAGTCAGGAGAGTCCTCAGAGAACATGACAAAAGATGCTCTAGGTGCTGAACTTCTAGGGATTTCTCCATCATGTTCTGCAGTGTGGAAAGTTTAATTCACATGTTCTCTATAAAGCAGTTCAAAGTTACAGCCTTCAAAGTGTCTGGCTATAACACCCACCTTTGCCAGGAATTACCAAAGATTATCACAAGCAAAGGATTCATCTGTTCGGAATCTGTCTGGGAATTCATGGATCGTATCTGGCCTGAATGCACTAAGATATCCAGTGATTCTGTGTTCTGTAGCCGACTTTATTCCTACCTGAATCGCAAACTGAAATACGGAAAAGTGAGCACAGACAACATGGAGGCCTTTGTTATTCCACTACCTGCATGCCAACCAATACCTCCCAGACTACACCCACTGGGGGACCAGGTCTTGATAATGACCACCCCCATCTGTTGCTAGACCTTCTTCCAAACCATCCACCCTGGACTTCCTCTCCAAAAAGGGTGAGCAGGGTACAGAAAGAGGAGCTAAGTGTCCCCGATGACATTTTTTTTCATCTTTAATAGATAGATGATGTGGAGAGAGAAGAGCTTCAGATGTTTGAACAGGTGCTCCCACCTATTTGGCTTCCCTCCAGAGAGCAGACCTCTGTTACTCAGGAAGTGTCTATGCCTGAGCTGATGATAGGTAGTCTCTGTCCCTTCAGGAGATGGCAACCCAGAATAACAACAACTATAATAATGTCTCCACTGATAACCAGCCTGATCCCTTAACAGCAATATACCCCATATGGCCAACTCATAACATGATACCCAGGTTGCAGCCTCCTCTTCCTTAAGTCATTAATAAAGTCGCCATGGTTGATCAATCAGCCATGTGTGGTCCATCCAATTTTTTGCCTTCTATATTCTAACATCATAATAACACTATAACACACTAACCTTATAATCTTTGCTTTTGTTAAGGATAACATTTTTGCTATGTTTAAGATTAAAAAAAAAGTTTTCATTGCAATATTCATGCAGCCCCTTGACAGACAGCAGCACAGCACCCCTGCACAGCTATGCCGATGACAGGTGTGGCTCACACGCACACAAAAAAAATTGTTTATTTTTGGGGCATCAGCCCCTCGACAGACAGGAGCACAGCACCCCTGTGCAGCTATGCTGATGACAGTGACAGCCAGGTGTGGCTAACACGCACAAAGAAAAAAAAATTATTTATTATTTTGGGCAGCAGCCCCTCGACAGACAGGAGCACAGCACCCCTGCGCAGCTATGCCGATGACAGTGACAGCCAGGTGTGGCTGACACGCACACAAAAAAATTGTTTATTTAATATTTTGGAGAGAAGCCCCTCAACAGACAGGAGCACAGCACCCCTGCGCAGCTACACCGATGACAGTGAGAGCCAGGTTTGGCTGGCACGCACTCAAAAAACAAGAGATATGGTAAGAACTTACCTTTGTTATCTCTGTTTCAACGAGGTCCATAGGGTCCACAGGGTTGACCTTGGGGTATAGCTGGATCTGGATCCACGGGCACCATGCAGTTAAATCTGTTGCTGCTTCCAGGATGCACTGGGTCCATCCTCCTCTATACCCCACCCCAGTCACAGGCACATCAGTTGGTAAGTAGCTAAGGCCGGAGGAGAAAAAAAAACAGAGAGAAGGAAGACTGGAACACACAAGAACCATACTCACAGAAAGGGAGATGGAAAACCGGTGACCATCCACATAGCCCATATGAAGCCTGGTGCGTCACAGCGGGCGCCCTGTGGACCCTATGGACCTCGTAGAAACAAAGATAACAAAGGTAAGTTCTTACCATCTTTCTTGTTTTCTACTTCAGGTTCCATAGGAGGTCCACAGGGTTAACCTTGGGGATGTCCTAAAGCAGTCCTAAAGGCGGGGATGCTTCTCCGCTGAAAGGAGAATCGGGCGCCCGAAGGATGCATTCTGATTGGCGAAGGTGTCAAACGCATAGAACCTTAGAAAAGTCTGTATGGAAGACCAGGTGGCCGCCTTACACAGCTGAACAGCTGAGGCACCATGGCCAGCAGCCCACAAGGGAACCACAGACCGAGTTGTATGAGCCTTAACAGAGGCCGGAACAGGTAAACCCTTCTGTGAATAAGCCTCACAAATAACCTAACGAAGCCAATGGGCCAAAGTTTGTTTATTGGCAGGCCAATCCCTCTTGTGAAAACCAAAGAGGACAAACAAAAGTATCAGACTTCCGAATGGAACTAGTCCGGTCCACATAAACTTTGAGAGCACGGACAACATCTAAGGAAGCCTCACCAGCCGAGAGATCAGGTGACTGAAATGCTGGCACAACTATTTCCTGATTAATGTGAAACTTAGAGACCACCTTAGGAAGAAAACTCGGACAAGTGCGAAGCACTGCCCTGTCCTGGTGAAAAATCAGAAAAGGAGAACGGCAAGAAAGAGCGCCTAATTCTGACACTCTTCTGGCCGAAGCAATTGCCAAGAGAAAAAAAGTCTTAGCTGTCATCCACTTGAGTTCCAACGACTCAAGAGGTTCAAATGGAGGACCTGCAGGGCCCGAAGCACCACTGCCAAATCCCAAGGAGCCACTGGTGGAACAAAGGGAGGCTGAATCCTGAGAACACCCTGGAAAAAGGTGCGGTCATCAGGAAGAGTAGCAATCCTACGCTGGAACCACACAGAAAGTGCAGACACATGAACTTTCAAAGAAGTGATGCGTAATCTCAGGTCCAACCCAGGCTGAAGGAATGCCAAAATCCTAGAAACACGAAACAATTGAGGATCGTAGTTTCTGGACTCACACCATTGAAAATAAGTATGCCACACTCTGTGGTAAATCCTGGCGGAAGCAGGCTTGTGCACCTGTAGCATTGTGCTGATGACTGAGCTGGAAAAACCCCGGGACCTTAAGACGGATGTCAAAAACACAGTCAAAAACAGACAACCCAGATCCGGGTAAAGGCAGGGCCCCTGAGACAACAGGTTCTGACGTGGAGGCAGAAGAAGCGGAACGTCGATGGACAGGCCCCAAAGATCGGATTACCAGGGACGCCTGGGCCAAGTCGGAGCCACCAGTAGAAGCGTGCCACCGTCCTATTTGGATATCTGAAGGACCCCGAGGCAGCAGGGATAAAAGAGGGAATAGATACGCCAGCTGAAATGTCCATTTCACTGACAGCGCATCCACCAGGCTTGTGCCAGCATCTCTTGTCCTGGACCCGTACATAGGCAGTTTGTGATGGGATTCCATGAGGTCCACCTTCAGCAGTCCCCATCTGTCCCCGAGTAGTTGAAATACCTCTGGATGCAGGGACCGTTCCCCGGGATGCACGTCATGATGGCTGAGGAAGTCCGCTTCCCATTTGAGAACTCCCGGAATGAAGACTGCTGAGATAGTCGGAAGGTGGCACTCCGCCCAAGACAGGATGCGTGACACCTCCGACATTGCTGCTCGACTGCGAGTTCCCCTTTGATGGTTGATGTACGCCACCGTGGTGGCGTTGTCGGACTGAACTTGCACTGTCCTTCCTTAAAGAGCGTGACCAGATAACTGGAAGGCCCTGTACATGGCCCGAAGTTCCAGAATATTGATGGGAAGAAACACTTCCTCTGCCGTCCAATGGCCTTGAAGTGAAAGTGGACCCGACACTGCCCCCCAACCCTGGAGACTGGCATCTGTCATGAGCAGAACCCAGTGCGGGATCCAAAAGGGACGACCCTTGGTGAGATGACAAAAATATAAAAAAAACAGACGCACTATACAAAACACGTGTGGCAATAGATTTAAAAATAAAAAAATAATGCATATCTAGTCTATAGCTGCTATCAAAGAATAGATAGATGCCTCTGCCTATAAAGAACAAGAAAAACAAAAAATATGTAGACAGCGCTGTCAACATATTTTTTGTTTTTCTTGGTGAGATGAGATGTCTGAAGCCACCAAGCCAGCGACAGGCGCACCTCCAGAGACAACACCAGCATCTGAGTCCTGATCCAGTGTGTTAGCCCATTCCATTTGGATAGAATCAGCCCCTGCATGGGCCTGGAATGAAACTGGGCATACTCCACCATATCGAATGTCGACGCCATGGACCCCAGAACTCTCAATGCTGCGTGAACTGACAGCTTCAGACAACTGCTCACTCGGAGTTGTAGGGAGGAAACCTTTTCTGGAGTCAGAAAGATCCTTTGCTGACGAGAGTCTAGAAGGGCTCCCAAATGAACCATCCTCTGTGACGGAATGAGGGAGGAGTTCCTCCAGTTTATCAGCCACCTGTGCGCTTGCAGACAAGTGATCGTCAGGTGCAGATGTTGCAACAGTACCTCCGGAGAGCCTGCCAGCAATAGGAGGTTGTCCAGATATGGCAGAAGCTGTATACCCTGGCTGCGCAGATAGGCAGCCATGACAGCTATAACTTTGGCGAACACCCTTGGAGCCGTGGAAAGACCAAAGGGCAGAGCCTGAAACTGGAAGTGAAGCTGGCATATAGCAAACCTCAGATACCGCAGGTGTGAAGGGGCTATAGGAACATGGAGGTAGGTGTCCTGGATGTCCAGGGAGACCATATAATACCCCGGTTCCATAACCGGAATGATGGGACGCAAAGTTTCCATCCTGAAAGTGGGCACTCTGAGGAACTTGTTCAACGATTTCAGGTTGAGAATAGGCCGATGAGACCAATTGGGTTTCGGAACCAGAAATAGAGAAGAGTAGTAACCCGTCCCACATTGAGAAATTGGAATGGGAACAACAAGGACTCTATGGCTTCCTGAATCTGCAAGGCCTTGGTCTTCTCATGAGAAAGACTCAAGCAGAAGAACTGTTGGGGGGATCTGTGATGGAAGGACAGGGCGTACTCCTCAGAGACCACTTCTCGTACCCAAGCATCCATGGTGGTATTTCACCAACACTGGGCGAATTGAAGAAGTCGGCCCCCCACTCTGGGATCCCCCAGAGAGAGGCCCATCCCATCAGGCTGAAGGCTAATCATCTGGCTTGGAAGCAGGGCATCTAGTGCTCCAGGCCTGCTTCTTTGATTTAGGGGCAGCCTTGGTTGACGACTGCCTCGGGAAGGACTGACCCTTGGACTTACCCTGAGTCCAAAAAGACCAAAAGGCTGAGGTCCTAGCCTTAGAAGGCACAGCTGCTGATAGAAGAAACGCCGACTTAGACTTTGCTAAGGTATCAACAATTATTCCAGGTCAGGATGGAACAAAATCTCCCCATTAAAGGGTAAGGCCTCTAGGCCCTTCTTGGAATCCGCATCTGCTCTCCAAGAACGACGCCACAATGACCGGCGGCAGAAACCGCTGCTGCCGAAACCCTGGAAGTCAGAAGACTAGCATCCAAAGACGCTTCTCCAATATAGGAAGCGGCATCCCTCATCTGTCCAACTAAAGCTCCCTGAACCTCCAGAGCTTTCTCAGGAAAAGTATCCTCCAGCTCTCAATGGCTTTAGCCACCCAAGAGATGGCCGTCAACGGACGGGCCACCACCCCAGAGAGAGAGTAAATGGATTTTAAACAAGTCTCCACTTTCCTGTCCATGGGATCCTGTAGGGATGAAATGGATGGCATAGACAAGGTGGCACTCTTAATTAAGCGAGTAACATGAAAATCCACCGCAGGCGGGGTTTCCACTTTTTGCAATGACTTGCAGGAAACGGATAACTAGATGCTAAACGTTTCTGCGGCTGGAACCTCTTACTAGGCGTCTGCCAGGTCTCCGCCATATGATCAGTCAGCTGGTCAGAGAGAGGAAAAACAGCCGAAGTCACTTTTGCCTGTTTCAAATTTGGATACTTGGACTTAGGGGCCAGGGCATCATCCTCTATATCAAGAATGGACGGCACCGCCCGCACATTAATGGAAGATTTCATCTCCACTTCCGGGGCAGAGGAATCCGAAACAGAGTCCTTATGCAATTCCCTCTCATCCGAGGACGCATCTGAGTCTGATAGCTGCGCAGACTGGGATGACATAACAGTGCGTTTTGACACCTTGTGAGGCTTGTCACTACGCAACATGGTTTGAAAGGCTGAAGATGAGGCCACCAAACTTTGGACAGAATTGGAGAACACATCCACCCAAGGTGGTTGACCCGTTTGCGGGAGACCCTGGAAGGGAATGACGGACTGCTGCGTCACTGGAGGAGACTGAACATACATAGGGAACCCTGAATATGGATGAACAGTCTGAGACCCAGGGGGAGACTGCAATAATTGTGGTACACCCGGAGAAGGGGGGATGGCTGTTTGGGGTAACCCCCTATGGGGGAGAGCAGTCGGGACCGCCAGACAGTCCGCGATGGAAGCCAGCACCTGAGAAAACACCACCCAAGGAGGATCCTGTACCGAAGTTGGGGGGTTAGAGGGACCAGGTAACTGATGGCATCTCATACACAGCCCATCCTGTGATAAATCCTCCATATTCACCCCTGCAGCGCATCGTCTGCAGGAGAGCAGAGTGGGAGCCGTAGAGCGCTCAACTTCCTCATCAGACATGATAATGTATATACCCAAATACATATAGCAACACAACAGGGAAGCTCAGAATGTACTCTTGGCGCACCCACAAGTATGCAGCACACAAGCCCACAAATATGGCACCGTGTAGCACACCACAATATGTGACTGACCTCACAAATACATGAATTTATATAAGTGAGATCCAAGAAAAGCCCTTCCCACACACACCTGTCAGGGCTATAGGAGAAGGAAAGGGATAGTCATAGACTGACAGTAAGGAGAAATAAAGCACAGACAGTCAGCACTAGCAAAAATCACATACAATGCAGAAAGTTAATACTCACTGCACCTTGTCACTACAATCAACCGGCCAGATTCAGTGTCTGGGAGGGCTATAGTGCTGTGTACACTGACCTTCAGCTGGGGAGAGGTACACAGGGGGACCGACTGCACACTGCCTGCGAGATCTGCGCTGCCACTGGAGAAAAGATGGGCGCCGGAGCTCTCAGAGGAGGAGTGGCCGCAGGAGGAAGCAGCTCAGTGTCTCCAGACCTAAGCGGAAATGAGCGCTGAGCTGAGGGGAGGAGCCGCTAAACAGAGAAGGCTACCTCCCCTGGCTAGCAATTAACCCCAGGGACACTGGCTTCCTCTGCTGCATAATACCCTGGTGGTCTAGTGGTCCCACGGGGTATACCTTCCGAGAGGGGGAGACCGCCGCCACTTCTAGCGCCTCCGGTCCGTCCCCAGTGACTGGAGGCATGCGAATGCATTTGTACACGCGGGTCACAGCAAGCAGTGACCTGCAGCTTACCTTGTCCCTGGCGCTCTGGCAGCAGTAGTGAGAGAGCCCAGAGCCCGTGCTAGTACAGACTCTGGGGTCCCGCCGCGATCCCCAGATCTGTACTGGTGTCGCGGCACCAGCGGGGTGTAGGAGCAGCAGCTTGGACATCCAATGGACAGTCTGATGCTGCCGCTCTGAATAGTCACTAAAAAAGAAAGTAATAAACTCTAAAAAAGAAGCTTAGGGGCTGCTAAGCAGCCCCCCTGCGCTAAGGTGACCCGACCGGCCGGGCACCAACTAAAACTGAGGATGGACCCAGTGCACCCTGGGAGCAGCAAAAGCTTTAACTGCGTAGTGCCCATGGATCCAGATCCAGCTATACCCCAAGGTCAACCCTGTGGACCCCCTATGGAACCTGAAGTAGAAAAAAAAAATTATTTATTACTTTGGGCAGCAGCCCATCGACAGACAGGAGCACAGCACCCCTGCGCAGCTATGCCGATGACAGTGACAGCCAGGTGTGGCTGACACGCACACACAAAAAAATGTTTTTCGATTTTTGGCCAGCAGCCCCTCGACAGACAGCAGCACAGCATCGCTGCGCACCTACGCCGATGACAGGTGTGGCTAACACGCCACACAAAAAAATTTGATTATTTTATTTTTTTTAACACTGGGGTGAACCCCTGAAAAGAGGCAGCAGCCCCTTAACAGACAGCAGCACAGCACCCCTGCACTGATGACAAGTGCGGCTAACACTATTTTTTTTTTTTTCACACTCGGGGTGGGTGAAGAGCACCCCTGAAGGACAACACAGCACTACAGCCAGCCAGCCACTATGGACAGGACAAGTACAACAGCCAGCCCCTATGGACACCACAAGGACAGCCAGCCCCTATGGACAGGACAACGACAGCCAGCTAGCCCTATGGACACGACAACAGCCATCCCCTCTATAGACAACAGAAAGCCAGTAACAAGTATTAAGTATTGACAATAACAGCAGCACAGCACAGCTCCCAGCTCCCTCTCTCTTCACTCTCCAAAGCCGGAATGAAAACTGGCGGCAGATCGCGGGACCTTTATAGAATCCAAAACCCGCAAGAACCAACAGCGGTATGATGACGTTTTGCCTCGTTTTCAGATCCGAGTCAGGCGGGAACACCCGAGCCAACTCGTATCTGCCTCGGATCCCCGAAGTTCGGATGGGTTCGGTTCTTAGGGAACCAGACCCGCTCATCTCTAGTAGTAACATGTTAATCTGAGCCAATATGCATTATGGGACTTCTTTTGAGGTACCAAAACAGATGCAACAGGAAGTCATTTTGTTACATCAAAATGCATCACAAGACATGTTGCTTAGGTTAGCCCAGAGGTAGGGGCATTTTAAGAGAGAACGGGTCCCATGTGTAGACTCACTGCGGGCCACCTCCTCTCTCTAGCGGTGCCACCGCGGGTGGTGCAGCAGTAGATTCTGGCTTAGTGCCAGAATCTACTGTGCATGCGCGGGTCTCCTGGAAAATGGCGCCTGCCAGTTTTCGTGGGGAAAGTAGCACTGTGTATGCCCGAGTTACTGGGAAAATGGCTGCCCAGTGCTGCAAAACAGCACTCTGGAGATAACGGACAGGCAAGTATAAAGAGTATATGAGTCCATTATAGATGTGCCCCTGCCGAGAGGTTCCCAAATGAGGTTCTCAAGGCATCACAACAGTTCAGGTTTTAGAAAAATCCATGATTGAGCACAGGTGGTTAAATAAAATTGACTGAAGTACTAATTAAGTCATATGTGGACAAGCATGGATATCCATAAAACCTGGACTGTTAGGGTGCTGCGAGGACTGCATTTTGGAATGTCTGAGTCAGCCTGTTCTCTGGCTGCCGAAAGTGCCCAATGTGGTTTTATTCTGCTAAATTGTAAGGGACTTAAGGATTCTATCTTTGAACCTTATAAATACCCCTGCCTATACCTTCTAATATCCTTCCTATAAACCTCTAAGGATGACGCTAATTTGCGTACGCAGTCATACAGTAAATAAAGACTCCAGACCTAGAACCTGTGGTTCCAAAGCACAAAGTATTATTCAAGTAAAAGTACAGCAGTTACACGCTATGATCCTCATATAATCTTAGCGCAAAGAGATTATACAGACCCAAGTACAATTATACATACGCAGCTCTCTCTGGTCCAAATGTAGGCATCAGCCAGAAACCCCTCGTCAATCAGCATTCAACACGAAGACTAGAAACTCAGGGTCAGAGCACACATATTTATACCCCCCAGGAATAAACAACACAATAGAGAAGTTTGTTGCTAATACCATTGGTCCTAAAGGAGAGGGCATATGTTACAAGGCATTTAACAGGTTGGTTCAAATAGACACAATCCAGCCTCTAACAACTGGTGGTCTCTGGTTTCCCGCCTCATGCAAATCCTAACAGTTGTTCATATAATATACATTTTGTTGCTTGAAGTCTCTGCGGTCCATAAGTTGAGAATGCATGTAGCAATCTCTCCATCAATATTACCGGAATACTGTTGAGAGAGTACGCATCAGTACAATACCAAACATGGCTTACTTATCACATATAAAGCCTTAGTTACGAAATAACCTTTATTTCCTAGCAATGATAATAAATGTGCATACTCGAATCTTATACCTTATAGCTTATGGAACCTTGTATGTGAATATGTAATGTGTGAGTATGTGGGGTTTGATGTAAAGACGCTAGTTAACTTGGGGCAGATGCATGTGCATGGAGCTAATATTCAGCGTTTTCATACAGGGTCTTAGGCATTCGCTAATATGCGACTAGTTAGCACAATTGTGCGTATTAATGTGTGTATGAGAAATGGTGCACTTAATCTCACTTAAACTCACAGTGATTACGCAATTATAGCATGAGCCTCTACAGGCACGTGAATTCATTAGAGCACAGAGATAACACTGATCTGAAGTCTTAGCTTCTTCGCTCTCAGCTATCCCTAGAAGTGAACACCTAGCAGTGTGGAATGCTGAGCATTATAGTTCCATGACTTGCTCATGCCCCAGCAGCCCCCACCCTTTTCAGGCTCCAAAATACTGGTCTTTGTTCTCCCAGGGCCTGTGTAGATGCAAATTAGCACAGCTACAAGACCCAAACCTCAGATAACACTCTTGGCTTTGAAGGTATTTTATTGTAGGTGCCTGCTAATGTAAGGTGCTACAAACGACCCTCTTGCTATATTCGAGCAGGGCCATCTGGAGTGAGAACAGACATTATGTCCATGAAGCTTGTCTTCACAGGCTAGTTGTCACGTGGCCATTTGCTCTGTTTAGCTAATGCAATCCAATTTTGACATACTGTACAGCCAATATATTCTTTAGAGGAATTATAATAATACACACACTTTATCCAAAGCACCCAAACTATGTAAAGTCATGAAATGGGCTTTTGATGAATCGCCGTAACTTATGGCGATGGTCACAGATGCAATCGCATGATGCTAATAGTAATATCGCCACATGTACTAAAGTGTGAGTTTATCTAAAATGGCGCTTAGGCGGCCATTCGCAAAATGGCGTCTTGCGATCTCATTTCCAAGATGGCATCTTGCGGCCAGTCGCAAGATGGCGTCGCTGCGATCCAATTTTAAACTGATCTGGTCTCAGCCAATTATCCAGCTTCGACAGACTGATGCACGGTAAATAGTATGACCAGTGGCGTCCCTCCTCATGGTGTCACCTGGTGCAGGAAGGGATGCTGTGCTCGCAGCAGAGCCAAAGATGGGGAGTGCCCTCGTGGACATGGGGCATGGACATGTGGGAAGGGGATGTGACATCGTGGCTCGAACCCCATAGTCCCGACTCCCGTGGTTTTTACTGGGAGGGCTAGGGGGTGCAGGAGGTGCAGACTCCCCTATGTGCAATGCCGGCTCCCTCACAGTGTAAGGAGCTGAGTGCTGCACTTAATGCTACAGTGCAGCACCCAGCTCCTGTCACTGAGGGGGAGTCTGCACCTTGGTGTCACCCCTCAGTGGGTGACACCAGGGTGTGGCCAGCACCCACCGCACCCCCTTGTGACACCACCGAGTATGACAGGTAGTGTAGCGTATTTTGCATGATGTGGACTATGCATCCTCAGAAAAGTGAACATATGCAAATGCACTTGATATCACCAGCTCTTGGCTGGTAGCTTGAAAATCGTAGAAATATACATCATGGTAACCACCAAAAAAGCTGCTACTAGCACTAGTTCTGACACTCTGGGGGCACTATAGCAGTGAAACCACAGCATGAGGTCCCTTGACAAAATGTCATCCAACCCAAGCTTGTTAAAAAAAATTGCCCGTGGACCATTGGGTGTCTGGTAATAAAATTGTTGAAGATTTAAAAAAAAAAATGCTGGTTGTCACGACCAGGGTCTCTCGGCATGGTAGTCGATGGGTAATACCTGTGAGGACGCCATGGCGAGGGGCGTCTGGCAGTGGCAGTGGTGCCTGGCGAAGAGCATTGGCTGTGCGTGGTTCTGTAGGGGCATACTGTCACTCTGGTCTGGTTAGGCCTGGTGGTGCTTCCGTTCCATTCTGGCATGGGCGCCGCCATCTTACCTCCGGACATGTGACCTAGTTGCCCTATCCTGGTGTGTCACATGCTCCTCTCTGACCAGTCACGGCTGAGCACTGCTGATTTAAGGGAGTTCAGAGCTCCCTTGCATTGCCAGTGCAATGTGTTTCTCTGCGAGAGCTGAGAGAGAGTGTTCCTGTGCTTAAACCTGTCAATTGGATTCATTGCCTAAGCCTGCTTTTCCTAACCTGCTCCAAACCCTGCTGGATTCCCCTACCTCCTCCATATACCTTTCTACCTGCCTGAGTACCTGAACCTGCTGTTTCCCTGCACCTTGTTTCATTTAATTCCCAGCTGGACTTCACTACCTCTGTCTGCATCAGCTACAGCTCACCAAACGTGCATTCACTTACAGCTCATCAAGCCTGCATTCTGTTTTAGCTCACCATACCTATACTGGACTGTTCTGCCTGTCACTACCTGGAGATTTGTTCATTAACCCTCACAACAGTTATCAAGTGCACTTTAGCGCTATACCTGGACTTTTGTTTGCCACTCCCATGTCTTCTCAGTCCCTTATTAAAAACCCCACTTTTTCATTTAAGTCTGCTCCTGTGTCTGCTTCTATCACCACCCCGGGTCCACAACAAATTCAGAACCTAACACTGGTGAGCTACAGGTCCCAGCATAACCTAACATGCCTAAAGTGTTCGGGTACAGTATGCTGGTGCTTGTAGAACTTACAATAGAAAATCCAAGCATTCAGGACCTTCTGGGACCTGTAGTTTACCTGAAAAAAGAATACTGGGAAAAAAAACACAAAACACAGACACCAGTAAAAAAATATTTTATTTGACCCTGTAAAGCCTAACACATAAAATAAAATTGAACAAACATGATGCAGTTGGCATTATAGAGTTAATAAACTATCCCAAATCCTCTTTCACAACTTCATTGCTGAACTAGGTCCAGGGTCCGGTCAGAGGAGTAGCGTGGTACCATGGTGCCTGGAGAAAGTGCATGTCATAGAGCCCCCTCCTCCCTGTACTGAACTGTGCCAGTGGGATATGGCCAGCCTGCGGGGGAATCCTGAAGTGAAGAGAAAAACAGCAAACAGTGGCAGTATCACGCTGGGCATTGAGGTCCCATAGGGGGAATGGAATGCTTCAGTGATGCACTGTCCGACAGGAATCAGTTTGATTTACCGCCGGCCGCATGGTGGAAATCCCGAACGTCGGAAGGTACGTATAAACTAACCTATTCTATCCCCTAACGCTCCCTAAGGGGTGCCTAACCCTAACCTCCCTCCCAAGTGCCTAACCCTCCTCTAAGTGCCTAAACCTAACCTACCCCCCTTAACCCTCAGGGGCGCCTAACCCTAACCTCCCCCCCAAGTGCCTAACCTTAATCCCCCCTCTAAGTGCCTAAACCTAACCCCCCCTTCCCCACTGCCTAAACCTAAGTTCCCCGGGGGGTGCCTAACCCTAACCTCCCGCTGGGGGTGCCTAGCCCTAACCCCCTGTTCCCCTAGCCTGACCCTAATCTCCCAGGGGGGTGCCTAACCCTAAGTCCCCCCCGGGAGCCCTAAACCTAACCCCCCCCCGCGTGGCTGTCCGTGCCTGGCATCCCTTCGATTTGGATGCCGGGCGCCGGTCCCCCGGCGTAGGTAAAATGAAAAGCATCGAGATTTCGATGCCTGTCATTTAAACCTTGCCGGGATTAAGCAGTCGGGAAGCCGGTGTTCAGCATTGCGTCCGCCGGCTTCCCATCTGACATTATGGGGTAAGCTGCTTTGGCACTGCTTTATGTATGTATAGCACCTAGGATCGACTGTTGTCTCCTTTGAATCATTGTTATTAGTCAATAATTGCATTATATATTTTTATCATTTAACTTAAAGTGACAGAATACATGTGCTAGAGTGAGATTCCACAGGGTGCACAGCTTATTACTGCAATTACAGCCCCAAGTGTGATGCCCCAATACAGACTATCTGGCCCTAATGGAAGGTATTGTTTATGTGAAAGAACACTGGCATTGAGGGGGTTAATCATTCCCCTCACATTGTGACATCAGTGGGTAGCAGGAGGGCTTTAGGACTCAGGGGACTCAAACAGAGTGAGTGAGGAGCAGGAAGAGCCCTGAGAAGAGCAGCCTGACCTGTGAACTGAGGAGGCGGAGCCTGTTAGGAGGGAACAGGGAGCTGTGAGAAGAGCTGGGCTGACAGGAACAGGCACGGAGCTCGTCAGTATCCAATGTGAGCTGCAAGAATCAGCGAAGAGCAGAGGCTGCAGGGGTTGCTGAGTGAGAGCCACGCTGCAGGTGTCAGTCGCTCAGATAAGGGGAGCAGGCAGCGAACGGACACCAGTTTTAATCAGGAGCCACAGACATCCAAGACAGCTGAAGGTAAGCCACAGGGGAGACCAGCTGAAGGGGGTGGCCAGATAAAACAGAGAGGGCACAAATGGACAGGTCAAGAACCCTCAGTGCTCATCTCCAATTGCCAGCCCACTAGTTTGCTCCTCATTGAGGAGTGATCCAGCCAACCCTGCACCCAAGGGAAAGGACTTTCAGTAACTAAGTAAGCAGTATAAGCTAGCTGCAGTATTCAGCCTACCCACTGTAAGGAAGTGAAAACTGAACTCATACTCACTACCCTAATCTACAGGGAGATCTGCATAACCTGCTGCACTAATTCTACAGGGAGATTGGCATAACTGGCTATCGTAATGCTACAAGGAGATTTGCATAACTTGCAACAGTGTGTTCACCAGCAGGTCTTTGCACCTCTGCAGGCTTGTGTCGGCCGGAAAGAGAGACACCACATAGGCTTTAAACCTAGGATCGAGCACGGTGGCCAAAACGTAGTGGTCTGATTTCAACAGATTGACCACCCTGGAATCCTGGCAAAGCGAATGAAGGGCTTCATCCACAAGTCCCACATGCCGAGCGGAATCGCTCCGTCTTAGCTCCTCCTTCACTTTCTCCAGCTGCTTCTGCAAAAGCCTGATGAGGGGAATGACCTGACTCAAGCTGGCAGTGTCTGAACTGACTTCACGTGTGGCAAGTTCGAAGGGCTGGAGAACCTTGCACAACACGGAAATCATTCTCCACTGCGCTTGAGTCAGGTGCATACCCCCTCCTTTGCCTATGTCATAGGTGGATGTATAGGCTTGTATGGCCTTTTGCTGCTCCTCCATCCTCTGAAGCATATAGAGGGTTGAGTTCCACCGCGTCACAACCTCTTGCTTCAGGTGATGGCGGGGCAGGTTCAAGAGTGTTTGCTGGCGCTCCAGTCTTCGGCACGCAGTCGCTGAATGGCGAAAGTGGCCAGAAATTTTTCGGGCCACCCAAAGCGTCTCCTGCACGCCCCTGTCGCTTTTCAGAAAATTCTGCACCACCAAGTTTATTGTGTGAGCAAAACATGGGACGTGCTGGAATTTGCCCAGATGTAATGCCCGCACAATATTGGTGGCGTTGTCAGATATCACAAATCCCCAGGAGAGTCTAAGTGGGGTAAGCCACTGGGCGATGATTTCCCTCAGTTTCTCTAAGAGGTTGTCAGCGGTGTGCCTCTTACTGAAACCGGTGATACACAGCGTAGCCTGCCTTGTAACGAGCTGGCATTTCTGAGATGCTGCTACTGGTGACGCTGCTGCTGTTGCTGCGTAAGGTGATACATCTACCCAGTGGGCTGTCACAGTCATATAGTCCTTAGTCTGCCCTGTTCCACTTGTCCACATGTCCGTGGTTAAGTGGACATTGTGTACAACGGCATTTTTCAGGACACTGAGGACACTTTTTCTGACGTTTCTGTACAGTCTCGGTATCGCCTGCCTAGTGAAGTGGAATCTAGACGGGATTTGGAACCGGGGACACACTACCTCCATCAATTGTCTAAATCCCACTGCACTAATGGCGGATACCGGACGCACGTCTAACACCAACATAGCAGTCAAGGCCTCAGTTATACGTTTTGCTTCAGGATGACTGCTGTCGTACTTCATCCTCCTCGCTAAGGACTGTTGGAGGGTCAATTGTTTAGTAAAAGTAGTGGTGTTCCTACTTCCTCTCTGGGATGATGAACGACTCCCAGCAGCAGCAACAGCAGCAGCGGCAGCAGTAGGCGTAGCAATGCAGGATCCTCCAGAGGAATCCCGGAT
Organism: Taudactylus pleione; assembly: GCA_031769625.1. Lineage (NCBI taxonomy): Eukaryota > Metazoa > Chordata > Amphibia > Anura > Myobatrachidae > Taudactylus > Taudactylus pleione. The sequence continues at coordinate 26,136,513 of JAUIMM010000006.1, forward strand.
AGGAGAGTCAGTCATGCCAGTGACATGGCCTGCAGGACTACTTCCGATCCTGACTAAGGAGGAAATTGACGAGGAGGGAGTTGACGGTGTGGTTTGCAGGCGCTTGGATACAACAGGACAACGGGATTTAGGTGTCCCTGGACTGCTTACGGTCTTAGCCAAAGTTTCTGAACTTGACAGTAACTTTTTATGAACGCGCTGCAGGTGCCGTATAAGGGAGGATGTTCCTAGGTGGTTGACGTCCCTACCCCTACTTATTTCACCTTTACATATGGTACATATGGCAAGACAGTTGTTGTCCGGATTTGGATAGAAATATTGCCAGACCAAAGAGGTGGAATGTTTGGTCTTCTGCCCAGGCATGACCGTGATGGGCTTTTTCATCCCACGGACAACAACTGTCTCCCCCGGAGCCTGATTTAAACAAACCACATCACCATCAGAATCCTCCTCGCCAACTTCCTCCTCAGCGCCAGCTACACCAGTATCCTCATCCTGTTGTACTTCAACAGTGACATCTTCAATTTGCATATCAGCAAGTGGACTGTGGGTGCTCCTTTCAGCACTTGCAGGGGGCGTGCAAATGGTGGAAAGAGCCACCTCTTCCCGTCCAGTGCTGGGAAGGTCAGGCATCGCAACCACCACCACACTTGGACTCTCCTTGGGGATTTGTGATATCTTCTTAGAAAGCACAGTTCTTCGCTGTGCTTTTGCCAGCTTAACTCTTTTGATTTTTTTAGTGGGAGGAGGGCTTCCATCGTCATGTGAAGCTGAACCACTAGTCATGAACATACTAGGGATCGACCTTAGCCGTTCCTTGCCACTCCGTGTCGTAAATGGCATATTGGCAAGTTTACGTTTCTCTTCAGCTGATTTAAATGTCTTTTTCAAGGTCATTTTCCTGAACTTTGCCATTTGGGATTGTATGTGCCCTCTACTATGACATTGGGCATCGGCCTTGGCAGACGACGTTGATGGCATGTTATCGTCTATGTCATGACTAGTGGCAGCAGCTTCAGCACTAGGAGGAAGTGGTTCTTGATCTTTCTCTATTTTATTTTTATCGGAGAAAGTTTGGTCCTCCATTTATGTTATATCGATTTGATATATACGTGCGGCTAAACACAGAAAATAATTTTTTTTTGGTTTGGACTGGAGTGTACTTTCGGGGGTTACAGCACCCTTTAACGGTCAAGCCAGCCAGCCCTTTACTTATGACACAGGCGCACGCTTGGCACTACTTTGTTGATGCACGTGCGGCTACTGCGCACACAATTCACAAACACAGAAAATAATTTTTTTTTGGTTTGGACTGGAGTGTACTTTCGGGGGTTACAGCACCCTTTAACGGTCAAGCCAGCCGGCCCTTTACTTATGACACAGGCGCACGCTTGGCACTACTTTGTTGATGCACGTGCGGCTACTGCGCACACAATTCACAAACACAGAAAATAATTTTTTTTTTGGTTTGGACTGGAGTGTACTTTCGGGGGTTACAGCACCCTTAACGGTCAAGCCAGCCGGCCCTTTACTTATGACACAGGTGCACGCTTGGCACTACTTTGTTGATGCACGTGCGGCTACTGCGCACACAATTCACAAACACAGAAAATAATTTTTTTTTTGGTTTGGACTGGAGTGTACTTTCGGGGGTTACAGCACCCTTTAACGGTCAAGCCAGCCGGCCCTTTACTTATGACACAGGCGCACGCTTGGCACTACTTTGTTGATGCACGTGCGGCTACTGCGCACACAATTCACAAACACAGAAAATAATTTTTTTTTTGGTTTGGACTGGAGTGTACTTTCGGGGGTTACAGCAACCTTAACGGTCAAGCCAGCCGGCCCTTTACTTATGACACAGGCGCACGCTTGGCACTACTTTGTTGATGCACGTGCGGCTACTGCGCACACAATTCACAAACACAGAAAATAATTTTTTTTTGGTTTGGACTGGAGTGTACTTTCGGGGGTTACAGCACCCTTTAACGGTCAAGCCAGCCGGCCCTTTACTTATGACACAGGCGCACGCTTGGCACTACTTTGTTGATGCACGTGCGGCTACTGCGCACACAATTCACAAACACAGAAAATAATTTTTTTTTGGTTTGGACTGGAGTGTACTTTCGGGGGTTACAGCACCCTTTAATGGTCAAGCCAGCCGGCCCTTTACTTATGACACAGGCGCACGCTTGGCACTACTTTGTTGATGCACGTGCGGCTACTGCGCACACAATTCACAAACACAGAAAATAATTTTTTTTTTGGTTTGGACTGGAGTGTACTTTCGGGGGTTACAGCACCCTTAACGGTCAAGCCAGCCGGCCCTTTACTTATGACACAGGTGCACGCTTGGCACTACTTTGTTGATGCACGTGCGGCTACTGCGCACACAATTCACAAACACAGAAAATAATTTTTTTTTGGTTTGGACTGGAGTGTACTTTCGGGGGTTACAGCACCCTTTAACGGTCAAGCCAGCCGGCCCTTTACTTATGACACAGGCGCACGCTTGGCACTACTTTGTTGATGCACGTGCGGCTACTGCGCACACAATTCACAAACACAGAAAATATATTATTTTTTTAGCACTTGGGGGGAGCACCACTGATGGACAGAGCACCCCCTGGACAACACTACAGCACTCCTTTAGGACTGGGACACTGCACAGGACTTTGGAGTGGACACAGCCCCTATGGAGAACTGACTGCACAACACAGTCCAGCCAGCCCCTATGGACTTTGAAGTAGTGGACACAGCCCCTATTAATAACAGCAGCACAGCACAACACAGCCAGCCCCTATGGACTTTGAAGTAGTGGACAACAGCAGCACTACACTACACTACACTACACTACACTACACAGCCCTAACTCCCACCCTCCCTCTTCACTGTCCACAGCCGAGTGAGAAAATGGCGCCGACGCGGGTACCTTATATAGGATCCAAAACCCGCGAGACTCGGAAGGCGGGATGATGACGTTTTGCCTCGATTTCAGATCCGAGTCAGGCGGGAAAAGTCGAGCCTGACTCGGATCGGACTCGGATCGGGGGGGCTCGGGGGGGTTCGGATTTCAGAAATCCGAACCCGCTCACCCCTAATCTGAATATGTAATGTATGTAATGTGATCCTGAGATTGTAGTTGCATTTGTGAATTCTGTTTTACTCTGAAATGCAGTTTTAGTCAACAGCAATTCCAATACTGTATGTTGATTTGCATAACTGACCTTTTATTCACCAAAGTACCGTGACACCGTGTTCCAGTTAAATAAAATTCATAGTCACTGTCCAAAGGAGTAGTGACTTTGCTGGGGGGTTCTCTGGGGGGTCCTTGTCTCTCTGCACGCCGACTAAGGGATTCGAGGAGTGGAGCGTGGTCCAAAAGCTGACGGAAGGTCGGGACCAATTACAAGTACAGAAGGAAGTAGGTACGACACACACACCGCTCAACAACACTCACCCCTTAGGCTGCTATTACACAAGCAGCTATCTCTGGAGTGGGAACACCTATGGGAAGCTCCCTTCTCAGCTATGCTCCTACTTAGCAAATATACATTGCACCTACAATATGTTAATGTGAGTACTACTAATCATGTCATGTCCTTCTGCGTACCACCATTATTATTACTTCAGGTCTCCTAATATTTTTTAAAATACCTTTCAAACAACACTTTGTGGTCATGCATGGGAACACCTCCATTACTTTAAATTAGGGGTGTGCACCGGCCACTTTTCGTGTTTTGGTTTTGGATCTGGATCTTTCTTCGTGTTTTGGATCTGGATTGGTTTTGCCAAAACCACCCTTCCGTGTTTTGGGTTCTGGGTTTTGTGTTTTGGATCTGTATTTTTTTGAAAAAAAGCATAAAAACAGCTAAAATCACAGAATTTGCAGGTTTTTCTGCTCCTATGCATTATTAACCTCAATAACCTTAATTTCCACTAATTTCCAGTCTATTCTGAACACCTCACACTTCACAATAGTGTTTTTATGTCCAAAAGGTTGCACCGAGGTAGCTGGATGACTATGCTAAGCGACACGAGTGGGCGGCACAAACACGTGACCCATCTAGGCGTGATACTGCAGTGGCAGACAGGATGGCAGTTTGAAAAACTAGGCCCCAAACTGTACATAATGCAAAGAAAAAAAAGAGGTGCAAGATGGAATTGTCCTTGGGCCCTCCCACCCACCCTTATGGTTGTATAAACAGGACATGCACACTTTAACAAACCAATCATTTCAGCGCCAGGGTCTGCCACACAACTGTGGCTGAAATGATTGGTTCGTTTGGGCCCCCACAAAACAAGCTGGCAATTAATGTGTCCCTGCACAAACTGGCTCTACGGAGGCAAGATGTCATCCTCATCCTCCTCATCCACCGATTCCTCACCCTCTTCAGTGTGTACATCCTCATCCTCACAAAGTATTAACTCGTCCCCACTTGAATCCACCACCACAGGTCCCTCTGTATGTTCTGGAGGCTGGTCTCCCTGGAAGAGCTGATAATTCATTTTGATGAACATCATCTTCTCCACATTCTGTGGAAGCAACCTCCTACGCCTTTCGCTGACAAGGTTCCCGGCTGCACTAAACACTCTTTCGGAGTACACACTGGAGGGGGGGCAACTCAGGTAAAATAGAGCCAGTTTGTAAAGGGGCCTCCAAATTGCCTCTTTTTCCTGCCAGTACAGGTATGGACTGTCTGACATGCCTACTTGGATGCTGTCACCGATGTAATCCTCCACCATTCTGTCAATGGTGACAGTATCATATGTAGTGACAGTAGACATGTCAGAAATTGTTGCCAGGTCTTTCAGTCCAGACCAGATGTCCAAACTTGGTCCTGCCTGCCCTGCATCACCGCCAGCGGGTTTCTTAGGATACCTAAGTTTTTTCCTGGCAGCCCCAGTTGCGGGAGAAAATGAAGAAGGAGCTGTTGACGTGTCACGTTCCGCTTCAGCTGACAGTGTGTTCACCAGCAGGTCTTTGCACCTCTGCAGGCTTGTGTCGGCTGGAAAGAGAGACACCACATAGGCTTTAAACCTAGGATCGAGCACGGTGGCCAAAATGTAGTGGTCTGATTTCAACAGATTGACCACCCTGGAATCCTGGCAAAGCGAATGAAGGGCTTCATCCACAAGTCCCACATGCCGAGCGGAATCGCTCCGTCTTACCTCCTCCTTCACTTTCTCCAGCTGCTTCTGCAAAAGCCTGATATGGGGAATGACCTGACTCAAGCTGGCAGTGTCTGAACTGACTTCACGTGTGGCAAGTTCGAAGGGCTGGAGAACCTTGCACAACACAGAAATCATTCTCCACTGCGCTTGAGTCAGGTGCATACCCCCTCCTTTGCCTATGTCATAGGTGGATGTATAGGCTTGAATGGCCTTTTGCTGCTCCTCCATCCTCTGAAGCATATAGAGGGTTGAGTTCCACCGCGTCACAACCTCTTGCTTCAGGTGATGGCGGGGCAGGTTCAAGAGTGTTTGCTGGCGCTCCAGTCTTCGGCACGCAGTCGCTGAATGGCGAAAGTGGCCTGAAATTTTTCGGGCCACCCAAAGCATCTCCTGCACGCCCCTGTCGCTTTTCAGAAAATTCTGCACCACCAAGTTTATTGTGTGAGCAAAACATGGGACGTGCTGGAATTTGCCCAGATGTAATGCCCGCACAATATTGGTGGCGTTGTCAGATGTCAGATATCACAAATCCCCAGGAGAGTCTAAGTGGGGTAAGCCACTGGGCGATGATTTCCCTCAGTTTCTCTAAGAGGTTGTCGGCGGTGTGCCTCTTACTGAAACCGGTGATACACAGCGTAGCCTGCCTTGGAACGAGCTGGCATTTCTGAGATGCTGCGACTGGTGACGCTGCTGCTGTTGCTGAGTAAGGTGATACATCTACCCAGTGGGCTGTCACAGTCATATAGTCCTTAGTCTGCCCTGTTCCACTTGTCCACATGTCCGTGGTTAAGTGGACAATGGGTACAACGGCATTTTTCAGGACACTGAGGACACTTTTTCTGACGTTTCTGTACAGTCTCGGTATCGCCTGCCTAGTAAAGTGGAATCTAGACGGGATTTGGAACCGGGGACACACTACCTCCATCAATTGTCTAAATCCCACTGCACTAATGGCGGATACCGGACGCACGTCTAACACCAACATAGCAGTCAAGGCCTCAGTTATACGTTTTGCTTCAGGATGACTGCTGTCGTACTTCATCCTCCTCGCTAAGGACTGTTGGAGGGTCAGTCATGCCAGTGACATGGCCTGCAGGACTACTTCCGATCCTGACTAAGGAGGAAATTGACGAGGAGGGAGTTGACGGTGTGATTTGCAGGCGCTTGGATACAACAGGACAACGGGATTTAGGTGTCCCTGGACTGCTTATGGTCTTAGCCAAAGTTTCTGAACTTGACAGTAACTTATTATGACCGCGCTGCAGGTGCCGTATAAGGGAGGATGTTCCTAGGTGGTTAACGTCCCTACCCCTACTTATTCCACCTTTACATAAGGTACATATGGCAAGACAGTTGTTGTCCGGATTTGGATAGAAATATTGCCAGACCAAAGAGGTGGAATGTTTGGTCTTCTGCCCAGGCATGACCGTGATGGGCTTTTTCATCCCACGGACAACAACTGTCTCCCCCGGAGCCTGATTTAAACAAACCACATCACCATCAGAATCCTCCTCGCCAACTTCCTCCTCAGCGCCAGCTACACAAGTATCCTCATCCTGTTGTACTTCAACAGTGACATCTTCAATTTGCATATCAGCAAGTGGACTGTGGGTGCTCCTTTCAGCACTTGCAGGGGGCGTGCAAATTGTGGAAAGAGCCACCTCTTCCCGTCCAGTGCTGGGAAGGTCAGGCATCGCAACCACCACCACACTTGGACTCTCCTTGGGGATTTGTGATATCTTCTTAGAAAGCACAGTTCTTCGCTGTGCTTTTGCCAGCTTAACTCTTTTGATTTTTTTAGTGGGAGGAGGGCTTCCATCGTCATGTGAAGCTGAACCACTAGTCATGAACATACTAGGGATCAACCTTAGCCGTTCCTTGCCACTCCGTGTCGTAAATGGCATATTGGCAAATTTACGTTTCTCTTCAGCTGATTTAAATGTTTTTTTCAAGGTCATTTTCCTGAACTTTGCCATTTGGGATTGTATGTGCCTTCTGTTATGACATTGGGCATCGGCCTTGGCAGACGACGTTGATGGCATGTTATCGTCTATGTCATGACTAGTGGCAGCAGCTTCAGCACTAGGTGGAAGTGGTTCTTGATCTTTCTCTATTTTATTTTTATCGGAGAAAGTTTGGTCCTCCATTTATGTTATATCGATTTGATATATACGTGCGGCTAAACACAGAAAATATTTTTTTATTTTTGCTGGAGAGTAGTGCACTTTGTGGGTTACACCAGCCTTTAAGAAATGAGCCAGCCGGCTCTTTACTTATGGGACACAGGCGCACGCTTGGCGCTGCTCCTTTGTTGATGCACGTGCGGCTACTGCGCACACAATTCACAGACACAGAAAATAATTTTTTTTTTGGTTTGGACTGGAGTGTACTTTGGGGGTTACAGCACCCTTTAACGGTCAAGCCAGCTGGCCCTTTACTTATGACACAGGCGCACGCTTGGCACTACTTTGTTGATGCTTGTGCGGCTACTGCGCACACACTTCACAAGCACACAAAAAATATTATTTTTTTGGTTTGAACTGGAGTGTACTTTGGGGGTTACAGCACCCTTTAACGTTCAAGCCAGCCGGCCCTTTACTTATGACACAGGCGCACGCTTGGCACTACTTTGTTGATGCACGTGCGGCTACTGTGCACACAATTCACAAACACAGAAAATAATTTTTTTTTGGTTTGGACTGGAGTGTACTTTGGGGGTTACAGCACCCTTTAACGGTCAAGCCAGCCGGCCCTTTACTTATGACACAGGCGCACGCTTGGCACTACTTTGTTGATGCACGTGCGGCTACTGTGCACACAATTCACAAACACAGAAAATAATTTTTTTTTTGGTTTGGACTGGAGTGTACTTTGGGGGTTACAGCACCCTTTAATGGTCAAGCCAGCTGGCCCTTTACTTATGACACAGGCGCACGCTTGGCACTACTTTGTTGATGCACGTGCGGCTACTGCGCACACAATTCACAAACACAGAAAATAATTTTTTTTTTGGTTTGGACTGGAGTGTACTTTGGGGGTTACAGCACCCTTTAACGGTCAAGCCAGCCGGCCCTTTACTTATGACACAGGCGCACGCTTGGCACTACTTTGTTGATGCACGTGCGGCTACTGCACACACAATTCACAAACACAGAAAATATATTTTTTTTTGGTTTGGACTGGAGTGTACTTTGGGGGTTACAGCACCCTTTAACGGTCAAGCCAGCCGGCCCTTTACTTATGACACAGGCGCACGATTGGCACTACTTTGTTGATGCACGTGCGGCTACTGCGCACACAATTCACAAACACAGAAAATATTTTTTTTTTTGGTTTGGACTGGAGTGTACTTTGGGGGTTACAGCACCCTTTAACGTTCAAGCCAGCCGGCCCTTTACTTATGACACAGGCGCACGCTTGGCACTACTTTGTTGATGCACATGCGGCTACTGTGCACACAATTCACAAACACACAAAAAATATTATTTTTTTAGCACTTGGGGGGAGCACCCCTGATGGACAGAGCACCCCCTGGACAACACTACAGCACCCCTTTAGGACTGGGATACTGCACAGGACTTTGGAGTGGACACAGCCCCTATGGAGAACTGACTGCACAACACAGTCCAGCCAGCCCCTATGGACTTTGAAGTAGTGGACACAGCCCCTATTAACAACAGCAGCACAGCACAACACAGCCAGCCCCTATGGACTTTGAAGTAGTGGACAACAGCAGCACAGCACAACACTACACTACACAGCCCAGCCAGCCCTAACTCCCACCCTCCCTCTTCACTGTCCACAGCCGAGTGAGAAAATGGCGCCGACGCGGGTACCTTATATAGGTTCCAAAACCCGCGAGACTCGGAAGGCGGGATGATGACGTTTTGCCTCGATTTCAGATCCGAGTCAGGTGGGAAAAGTCGAGCCTGACTCGGATCTGCCTCGGATCGGGGGGGCTCGGGGGGGTTCGGATTTCAGAAATCCGAACCCGCTCACCCCTACTTTAAATAGCAAAGCAGTGACTTTTTTTAAACTCTTACCTTACAAGTGACACATCTGATGTAAAATCCTAAACTTCAATTATAAGTCCATTGAAGCACAATGGATGAATGAGGAGAGAAGGAGTGAGGAGATCAAATAGGAGAGGGGAGAGGAAAGGTGAGAGAGGCCAATAAGAAAGGAGAGGGGAGGTGACAGAGGCCAATAAGAAATGAGAGGGGTGGTGACAGAGGTCAATAAGAAAGGAGAGGGGAAGGGCAAAGGCAATCAGAGAGGGATAGTGACAGAAGCCAATAAGAAAAGGAGAGGAGAGGGGAGGTGATAGAAGCCAATAAGAAAGGGTAGTGGATATATCCCCTTCTGTTTCTGTACCATGACATCATTAGTTACTGTCCAACGTCATTCCCTACCATCCACATGGGCAGAGGGGAAATATAATCTTGTGGCGAGCTAACGAGCCCGAAGTATGGAGAGTGAAGCGAGCCCCCGAGGGGACAACTGAGTTCTTTTGGTGAACTGTATGGGCAGGAAACTGCACTTCCGCCCTCATTGCACGTCACATCTAGGTACAGAAACAGAAGGGGATTTATAAACAACCAATAAGAGAGGAGTGGACAGGGGCATAGAGCCGATCACAGGGTAGAGAGGAGGGAATCAAAGAGGTGATAAGTGAATGTAATCACTCTGACAGGAAAGGGGAGGTGACAGAAGATGATCACAGAGGAGGGAGGGCCAGAGGGGAGACAATCTGGGCAGCTTGAGGAGCATGAAATGTAGAAACGGATCTCAGATCTGTAACTTATTTAGGATATAGAGCAAACAAACCGAGATAAAATTAACAGGCGGCCATCATACTGTGCAGCGCCCCATGAATTCCAGAACTCAGGATGGCGCTCTCTGTCCATTTTGGCGCCCGGAGCTCATGCTCCACTGGAACCACCCTTGCTACACCCCTGGGTCCGGTTCTCTTCGATCTTCAAGGCTTGGAATCCAAATGATGAAATTTACAAATCACATGGACAACGAAAGGACTGCATGTGAAGGCACCACTGCTACTCAGTTACGCCACTTCAGGTGCAAATGGAGATACAATTAAATTGCTTATGAATCAGCATTGACTGTATATGTGTACACATAGCTCAGGAACATACTGACTTAAATCACCTATGCATCACCCATACTGCCTCTATGGATAAAAGTGTGTTTTATTGATCTTGGAAATAGTTTTTAATGTTACAGTATTAATGTTATTTTGAGATTACTAATCAATATCACTAAGCCTTACCCATAGGTTTGCTATGCACAGTTTCCTATTAAAACTAGAATGCTAAATAATTTATATGCTGTAATGCTAGATAATATACCCCCTACTGTATATTATGGTACTAGCTGATTTTCCCAGTTTCACCCAGGCAGACCTTAGATATTTACTGTTTCCATTTACATTGCAACACTCCAGTAACACGTTAAACCTTCACCTCTATAGTAATGCATAACTAATTTAGTAAAACATTACCCTCCCTCAGCTGTGTACTAACACATTCCACTACCTCACCTTTGTAGTAACACATTGTCCTTGCTCATCTCTGTAGTAACACATTTCCCTCCCTCGCACGTGTTGCAACACATTCGACATTCCCCTCCCTCACCTGTGTAGAAATACAATCCCTTCCTCACATCAGTGTAACAAGTTACCCTGACTCACCTTTGTAGTACCACATTCCCCTCTCTCATCTCTGTAGTAACACATTACCCCTGCTCACCCCAGTAGTAACGCATTCCCCTCTCTCATCTTTGTAGTAACAAATTACCCCTGCTAACCTCTGTAGTAACATATTTTCCTCTTGCATCTCTGTAGTAACAAATTCCTTCCCTCACCCCTGTACTAACACATTCCCTTCCCTCATCCATGTTGTAACACATTCCCTTCCCCCACCCCGTAGTAACACATTTGACATTCCCTCTCTCACCTGTGGCATTCCCCTCCCTCACCTGTGTAGTAACACATTCCCCTCCCATACCTGTGTAGTAACACATTCCCCTCCCTCATCTGTGTAATTACACATTCCCCTCCCTCACCTCTATAATAACTCTCCTCTCACTGCTGCTGTAACACATTTTCCTCTCTGACAATTAAAATAGGGGAGCCACACCAACTGCCAGTGATGTTTGGCAGCACTTGGGATGGCAGTTGGTGTTTGAATATGAACTGTGCTACAGCCACAATCAACAATCAACAGTCAGGCAGGACATTGCATAGGGGGAGGAAACATTTTAGCCCTTTACACCCCCTTAGGAGCAAAATTTTGAAAAATCCCTTCTTATTTTACACCTACTTCATGGAAGGAATATACTCCCCATTTTTCATGTTTCTAGGTCCAGTGTTTTGGGCTAGGCATTGATGAGTCAGTCGATCAGGACATTTGATTTTATAAATAGAGATTTGTCATCAGCTTGGAGTTAGAAGTTAATAACCTGTCTTAAAGCACTCTGCCATCAAAATAAGGTTTCTAATTCAAGTGTGGTTAGTAAGTATATTAGTTCATATATCTGCTCTTTTTGACACGTCGGCTATTTTTCAGTACAAATAAAACAATGTCTAACAATAGCAGTGCATTGGCATTATTCTTTAACTACTATTACCCAAAAGTAAGTTCAATTGGTAAGCTGAGCAGAGTAAATATTTAATGGTATTGGCAAAGTGAAATATGTTGATACCATATAAATAAATGTTTATAAATATGTTTGATATATCCTTCAGCTTAACCAATACTTGGTAAATATTGGTGAGGTGCAGTAAATTCCCTTCCAATATGCACCTTTAAATGAACCATGGGTTCTCAACCTCAAGACTCAAGATTTCCCAACAGTTCATGTATTGAGGATTTCTGTCTGTGGAAGAAGGTAGGGTAATTACTGAGATGAAAAAAATAAACTCCTACTGGATCTACTTTATCGCTGGAAGGATTCACTTGTACCAACATAACAGCAGATCCGATCACTTTGAAATAAGTCGGCTGATGCAGTATCGCGCTTGGAAGATTCAAAAAGCAAGGGACTGCACGAGCTGCAGAATATTCCAACCCCGCTGAGACTGCTTTCCGTACCTCTCACTGAGACAAAGTGACGTTGGTAAATACAGCATTCAGCACAATTTAAAGTGCTATTCCATCCATAATGGAGCCAAATTGTATGAGTATTTTCTGGTGAACTATAAAACTCCACATTTTTGCTACAGGACTCTTTGACAGCTATATATGAACTGCCTTAATATGTTATTATGATAGCAACTTGTGTTAAATGTGCTTTTTTATGTGATTAGAGGCTCATTCCGATAAGGAACCAATTAGCCCCATACTTATTTAAACAAACACTGGTCTTTTCCTTACTTCTCTGTGATGATTATAGACCCAGCAAAATAGATTAATTCACCTGTGCATGATTAAAGGAATCCACAAAACATGGCTTGGTGATGCTACTTGAGATCCCTTGATGCAGACTATACTAACACTTCAGTGCATAGAAACAAGGCAATATACTGTCGCTCAGAGGTTCCCAAATGTGGTCCTCAAGGCACCCCAACCGTTCAGATTTCAGAGATACTGCTGACTTAACTAGTGCCTCAGTCAATTTGATTTAGCCACCTGTGCTTGACCATAGATATCTCTAAACCTGAACTGTTGGGGTGCCTTGAGAACCGCGTTTGGGAACCTCTGTTGTAGCTACTTCCACCTTGTAAGTAATAGTAATGTTTTGTATACTGCAATTTGCCTTGCGGTCATGAGAAAAATCCATCAGTACACTAGTGCCATCTGATGGTACAATATGGAATATAAAACAATGCAAACAGTAATAAAATACACATACATAGGGAACCTTAGGAAACCACTTTAGTTTTGTGTGCATTAGTTAGAACAGTGGGAAAATAAACATACACCATATTATTAGTAAAAGTGAAAGGTTGATTTTACATTCTTATTTATTGTTTTACACTTTCTAAAAATAATGTATTTACTCTTAAGGGGGGGGTTCAATTAATTGTGAGATATGCCCCGCAGCTAATAGATCACGTTGCATGAGGAAAAGCTACTTAATTAATTAGCATTTTCCCTAGGTGGTAAACCAGGGGTTAATGCGCGGTAACCCATTGATTCTGCATAAAGTGTGTAATCAATGGGTTTTACCTGCGTTAAACCCCAGAGGGTGCCTTTTCTCGACAGCATCTGAAGCTGCAAGGAAAAGTCCACTTCTTGGATTCCCAATCACATGAAGTTTCAGAGACATTTTAGAAATGAAAATCATTTCCTAGAGGTAAGGTAAATAATGAAGAAATCTAAATTAGTGGTATTTATTTACCCTGTTTGATAAAATTCCTGAAATTACATTTGTGTTTTAATGTGGACACTCACATAGAAATGTTTATATGTTTTGTAAAATGTATGAAAAGGGCATCATTGTATTTGCAGCCTCAGGTACCAGAATAGATTTAAGCTGGCCACACACTAGACCAACTTACATCCAACCAGCCAACTTGTTGATTGGTTGGAATGAAAATCTGGTAACGTATGGGAGTAAATGATGATCAGCAATTTGCTCCTAAAGGCCAGAAAACAGATGAAAATGGTCGTTCAGACAAGTTTGTTAAATGTTTGATCTAAACTATTTGTTCAAACAGTTTTGGTCCATTTTCCAGCGTTTGGGAGCAAATTGCTGATTGTATTCCTTACCAGATTTTCATTCCAACCAATCAACTAGTTGGCTGGTTGGACAGATAATCTTTAGATGTGTGGCCAGCTTCAGGCATTTACCATGAGTTGACATGAGCCCTTCTAAGATGCAACTACAACAATTTCCGGGTTGGGTATGGGATCCTGGCGTTCGGGATGTCGCCGGTCAGAACACCAACAGCGGCATCCCGACATTCACAATCCAACACTAGAAGGTAAGCTCCCTAACACTAACCCTTACCCCTAACCCTCCCTCCCAGATGCCTAAGCCTAATCTCCCCCCTAGTGCCTAAACCTAACCTTCCACTCCCCACACCCTAAACCTAATCTTCCCCCCTTAGTGCATAACCCTCCCCCTAGTGCCTAACCCTAGACCGTCGACATCCCGCATGCCGGGATGCTGACTACATCTTCAATTTCCAAATGTCACAATCCTGGCTAGTTTTTACCTTTTGTGACTTACCTCTGCCAGCTGCTCCATAGTTCTGTGTTTGTAATTCTCCTGGGACATCTGCTCTGGCTGAATCATGCTGGCTGTTACATCTCTGTGTGTGCAGAGCTCTCACCTCCCCACACTGATTAAACACCTGGTCCCTGCTCTGTCTGTGAGCATTGCTAGTCTTAATTGGAATCACAGGTGTGGTCCTGATTCTCAAGGGCTGCAGAGATGAATACTCCCTCTGCATGCTGTGCCTTGCTCCACTCTGAATGCCACTGCCAGACCACCTGTCTGTATCCACCAATCGCTGCCAGACTCTAGGTATATAGATCCTCCTCTAATAGCACTCAGTGCTTGAACATCTTGTTACATTCCGTGGTGTACAACTTATGCTATAGCTGTACCTCTGAGTACCAGTATGTCCCAGGCTCCTGCTGGTTCCTAGACCAGTGCTATCTGTAAGCCTGCTGCGTTCAGCTATCCACGCTACCAGCCTCTCACCTACGGCTCCCAGGCCGCTCCAAGTAGCTTTCACACTACCAGCTTCTCCACACGGCTCCCAGGCCACTCCACGTAGCCACCCAGCTACCAGCATCTACCCACGGCTATCCAGCCGCTCCAAGTAGCTTCCACGCTACCAGCTTCTCCACACGGCTCCCAGGCCGCTCCACGTAGCCACCCAGCTACCAGCGTCTACCCACGGCTATCCAGCCACTCCACGTAGCCACCCAGCTACCAGCGTCTACCCACGGCTATCCGGCCGCTCCACGTAGCCACCCAGCTACCAGCATCTACCCACGGCTATCCGGCCGCTCCACGTAGCCACCCAGCTACCAGCATCTACCCACGGCTATCCAGCCACTCCACGTAGCTACCCAGCTACCAGTGTCTACCCACGGCTATCCGGCCGCTCCACGTAGCCACCCAGCTACCAGCGTCTACCCACGGCTATCCGGCCGCTCCACGTAGCCACCCAGCTACCAGCATCTACCCACTGCTATCCGGCTGCTCCACATAGCCACCCAGCTACCAGCACCTACCCACGGCTATCCGGCCACTCCACGTAGCTACCCGTGTCCACCCACGGCTATCCAGCCGCTCCACGTAGCTACCCAGCTACCAGCGTCTACCCACAGCTATCTAGCCGCTCCACATAGCCACCCAGCTACCAGCGTCTACCCATAGCTATCCAGCCACTCCACGTAGCCACTCAGCTACCAGCGTCTACCCATGGCTATCCAGCCGCTCCACGTAGCCACCCAGCTACCAGCGTCTACCCACGGCTATCCAGCCACTCCACGTAGCCACCCAGCTACCAACGTCTACCCACGGCTTCCCAAGCCACAACAAGTAGCTTCCACGCTACCATCCATCTGCAAGCCCATCTACTAGTAACCCGACCAGCTCAGTCAGCCTTCCTGCCGGCCCCAGTCCAGTTCCTCCAAGTCCACTCACCTCATTAGCTGCACCAAGTAGCTTCCGTGCTACCATCCACCTGCAAGCTCATCTACTGGTACCCCGACCAGCTCAGTCAGCCTACCTGCCGGTCCCAGTCCGGTCCCTCCAAGTTTCTTCTGGTCTCATTCAAACATCTCAAGTTTCCAGTTCCAGTCACTCATCACCAAAGGCAGTTCTCACTGCTACCCACTTCTTATATTAAAAGAGCTATTCATGTTACCCATGGTTCCAGTCCAGCCGGCCTCCAGTGATTCCAGTTCATCACCTGATACAGGTAACTCACTAGCACCAACTGTGACAGTATGTTCAAGCCTAACGATGGTGGCGGATCAAGCACCTAATCCTGGATCAAGTGCTTTCCGTAACCTAATCACTCGTTTGGATTCACAGCATCGAGTACTACACATTCTGCAAATTCTGACTAACCGGCTAGATGATACCCAAATCTTACCTGAACCCCTAACTACTTTCCATCAACTGCTGGAACAGCTACAGGCTCTACTCAGCAAAATCTTTCAGATAATTCCTGAATTTCTTAGAGCTACCTCTGTCTCAACTAAAAACTCTGTTTGGGAATCTCTAAGAACCAAAGATTCCTCCATGCCAAGTAAAGTGAGACATCAAAGTTACCCGCGCTCCAAGCTCTCTGTGGCTGAACGCCAGTGGCGTAAAGATTTACATCTCTGTCGCTATTGTGGAGCTTCTGACCACTTTATCAAAAGCTGTCCCCTTTGCAATTCCAACAGTATAACTATGTGTCAACATCTCAATGCCTGTTCCGGTCCCGTCCCGGATTCTGCCTGTTTCGGTCCCAGCCCCGGATTCTGCCTGTTCCGGTCCCGTCCCGGATTCTGCCTGTTCCGGTCCCGTCCCGGATTCTGCCTGTTCCGGTCCCGTCCCGGATTCTGCCTGTTCCGGTCCCGTCCCGGATTCTGCCTGTTCTGGTCCCAGCCCGGATTCTGCCTGTTCTGGTCCCAGCCCGGATTCTGCCTGTTCCGGTCCCAGCCCGGATCTTGCCTGTTCCGGTCCCAGCCCGGATTCTGCCTGTTCTGGTCCCAACCTGGATTCTGCCTGTTCCATTAGGGGACTCCAGTTGGCAACCCCAGGAGGGGTCGCCAGAGTCTCAACCCCAGGAGGGTCCTCAAGTCTCGTAACCCAAGAAGGGGTTTTGAGTCACTCACCCCAGGAGGAAGTCTCTGTCCTCGCATCCCAAAAGGGGAGTTCATGTTCCATACCCCAAAAGGAAAAGTCGAGTCAGCTTCCCCAGAAGGGGATTTTGGGTCCCATACTCCAACAGGGAGTGTCAAGTTCTGTACTCCAGGAGGGGACCTTAAGTCTCTCACCCCAAGAGAGGGTTACAAGAATTATGCCCCAGGAGGGGGTCTCAAGTCTCACACCCCAGGAAGGGGCCTCCAGTCTCGCACACAAGGAAGGGGCCTCAATTCTTGCACCCCAGGAGGGGGTTTAAAGTCTCGCACCCCAGGAGAGGGTCTCAAGTCTTGCACCCCAGGAAGGGGTCTCAAGTCTCGCACCCCAGGAGGGGGTCTCAGGTCTCGCACCCCAGGAGGGGGTCTCAGGTCTCGTGCCCCAGGAGGGGGTCTCACGTCTCGTGCCCCAGGAGGGGGTCTCAAGTCTCACGCCCCAGGAGGGGATCTCAAGTCTTGCACCCCAGCAAGGGGTCCCAAGTCTCATACTCCAAGAGGGGGTTTCAAGTCTCGCACCCCAGCAAGGGGCCTCAAGTATCGCACCCCAGGAGGTGGTCTCAAGTCTCATGCCCCAGGAGTGGGGTCCAGGTTCCAATTCCCAGGGAGAAGTGTCATGTACTACTAATCCTGATCATAGCTCCTGTTCAGCATCTCCTGAAAATATCGTTCCAGAGGATGACAGTTTCTGTAGCCTGTTCTCAGCCTCGAATGTTGAAGCTGCTGTCTCTGGTTCCTCGGGACTCCTTCCAGTTCCTTTAGTTGGTCCAAGTACCGAACAGCTGTCAACTTCAGTTGTTTTGATTCCTCAACAATCAGAGCATCCTCAAGTCTCTTCCAGCCCTGCACCTGAATGTGCTCCACAATCCTCGAACACACAAACTTCATTGGATACTCCAGGATACATATATTTTGATGGGGACTTATTGCAATACTTTGCATTACTGAAGCAATATGCTGCAATCATGGAAGCAGATCCAGCTTGTGGTATCACTCCTACCAACCTTACTAAGTGTCTTCTCTCTTCCTTTAGAGGTAAGGTGTTGGACTGGGCCAATCCTCTCATCGAGTCTAAAGATCCTGTGCTTCTAAAAATAAAGACTTTCAGTGAAGCTGTTATTAAAGAGTTTGGTCATAAACCTGTCAAACGTAATTCTAGTGAAATTCTCAGTTCTGAAAATCGGTCCAAGCAGTCTGTTGGTCCTACTAAAGAATCATCCTCTGCTGAATCCTCCACTTCCCTGAACATGAGATGTGCGCCCACCTCCTTGTCCTCTTCATACTGCGGTAACTCCCAAAACACCATCAAAATTGGTTATATTTCGCTTAGTTCCTCCCAGGAGTCCTATCAATGTTCAAGTCCTACTAAACCTTCGATTTTACCTTTAGATACTGACTCGGAGTCTGACTCGATCCTGCATATGATAATTCTCCATTCCCTGAAAACCATCTGCCATTTGACCTTGTCCTTTCCAGTCATGTGTTTCCACAGGAGTTACCAGAGATCCCATGTCCGTTGGTTGGCACAAAACGTTCTCGCAGTAGAAAGAAGAATCGACGAAGGTCTTGAACCATCCCCTTTGAAGAATTTCCACTCCTGGTATCCCAATAAATGTAAGAATTAAGAGGATGTCTAAAGAGATGTTTCTAGAGTGATGGTGCCCCTATGTTTGAAGCTCCTGTAATGTCATGTTTGGAAGAAAGTTTTTCAGTTTCCTGGGTGTCTAATTTTTTCATGTTCTCCTATGTATTTATTTGGGTGTTCAGAGTCCACCCATGAAGAGGGGGGTACTGTCACAATCCTGGCTAGTTTTTACCTTTTGTGACTTACCTCTGCCAGCTGCTCCATGGATCTGTGTTTGTAATTCTCCTGGGACATCTGCTCTGGCTGAATCATGCTGGCTGTTACATCTCTGTGTGTGCAGAGCTCTCACCTCCCCACACTGATTAAACACCTGGTCCCTGCTCTGTCTGTGAGCATTGCTAGTCTTAATTGGAATCACAGGTGTGGTCCTGATTCTCAAGGGCTGCAGAGATGAATACTCCCTCTGCATGCTGTGCCTTGCTCCACTCTGAATGCCACTGCCAGACCACCTGTCTGTATCCACCAATCGCTGCCAGACTCTAGGTATATAGATCCTCCTCTAATAGCACTCAGTGCTTGAACATCTTGTTACATTCCGTGGTGTACAACTTATGCTATAGCTGTACCTCTGAGTACCAGTATGTCCCAGGCTCCTGCTGGTTCCTAGACCAGTGCTATCCGTAAGCCTGCTGCATTCAGCTATCCACGCTACCAGCCTCTCACCTACGGCTCCCAAGCCGCTCCAAGTAGCTTTCACGCTACCAGCTTCTCCACACGGCTCCCAGGCCGCTCCACGTAGCCACCCAGCTACCAGCGTCTACCCACGGCTATCCAGCCGCTCGATGAGCTACCCAGTTACCAGCGTCTACCCACGGCTATCCGGCCGCTCCACGTAGCCACCCAGCTACCAGTGTCTACCCACGGCTATCCGGCCGCTCCACGTAGCCACCCAGCTACCAGCATCTACCCACGGCTATCCGGCCACTCCACGTAGCCTCCCAGCTACCAGCATCTACCCACGGCTATCCAGCCGCTCATCGTAGCCACCCAGCTACCAGCATCTACCCACGGCTATCCAGTCACTCCACGTAGCTACCCAGCTACCAGCGTCTACCCACAGCTATCCGGCCGCTCCACGTAGCTACCCAGCTACCAGCGTCTACCCACGGCTATCCAGCCACTCCACGTAGCCACCAAGCTACCAGCACCTACCCACGGCTATTCGGCCGCTCCACGTAGCCACCCAGCTACCCGCGTCTACCCACGGCTATCCAGCCGCTCCATGTAGCTACCCAGCTACAAGCGTCTACCCACGGCTATCCAGCCGCTCCACGTAGCCACCCAGCTACCAGCGTCTACCCACGGCTATCCGGCCGCTCCATGTAGCCACCCAGCTACCAGCGTCTACCCATGGCTATCCGCCCACTCCACGTAGCCACCCAGCTACCAGCGTCTACCCACGGCTATCCAGCTGCTCCACGTAGCCACCCAGCTACCAACGTCTACCCACGGCTTCCCAAGCCACAACAAGTAGCTTCCACGCTACCATCCGTCTGCAAGCCTATCTACTAGTAACCCGACCAGCTCAGTCAGCCTTCCTGCCGGCCCCAGTCCGGTTCCTCCAAGTCCACTCACCTCACGGCTCATTAGCTGCACCAAGTAGCTTCCGTGCTACCATCCACCTGCAAGCTCATCTACTGGTACCCCGACCAGCTCAGTCAGCCTACCTGCCGGTCCCAGTCCGGTCCCTCCAAGTTCCTTCTGGTCTCATTCAAACATCTCAAGTTTCCAGTTCCAGTCACTCATCACCAAAGGCAGTTCTCACTGCTACCCACTTATATTAAAAGAGCTATTCATGTTACCCATGGTTCCAGTCCAGCCGGCCTCCAGTGATTCCAGTTCATCACCTGATACAGGTAACTCACTAGCACCAACTGTGACACCAAATGAATTATTGCTGTTGGTAAAGCTATAAAAACCATGGAGTAATTTCATGCTATATAAAACAGTATATAGTAAGTTACTTTATCAAAATTAAGGTAAATTTAGTCCAAGGCACCACAAGAATTGTTATCGCCAGTTCTCAAAAAGCCAGGCCCTATATGGGAGCATACATTAATGGGTAATCTGGTCCTGGTCAGAGGGTTAACAACATTTTGGGAAAGCTAATTTTAGAGTGGAAGCATCTTGAGCTAGAATTTAGATCAAGAAATTAAACTCAAATGTTTTGCACATGTAAAATGGTTTCATATAGAAATACTGCATATTGTAAAATCAAAACACAAGAGCTCAGCCTACAGAATAAAGCATGGGCAAACATAGGGTTGTACTGGCCCAGCAGAGGACCAGAGATAATACAGGTGCATACTCCAAATATTAAACACTGCCAATTAAAATATTAATAATAAACTCTGCAATATGGGTGTGCTAAGCGCCTCAAATTTATTCTATGTTATATTGAACAGTTTATTCTAATCCTTCTGATTGGTAGTGTTTAGTATTTGGAGTATGCTCCTGCATTTTCTCTTTTTTCTGTGTGGAACTACAAGTCTTAGGACCTCATTCAGAGTCGGTCGAAGCGGCCGCACGGTCGTACGCCACCGATGTTCGCTATACTGCGCATGTATACAGTTTGCAATGCGCGTGCGCAAACTAGCCGCTACGATCAGAAATTTCTCTCTCCTTGAACACACAGCCAGGTCGGTAGTTTGAGTGACAGATTGAGGCGTTTGTGGGTGGTAACAGGGGAAGGTGCTTGAAAACGGGGGAGTGGAGATCCGAATGCAGGCGTGCCTAATTATGCGAACGGCGTTTTATGGGAGTGCATACGGTTTATGGGAGTGCATAATTAACAAAGTAGCGTCATGGCATATGTGACATGGGAGGTTTTTACACTGACATGATCGTAGAGCTTAAGAGAGGGTATGGTCACCCTTAAGCTCTACAACCAGTTTCGATGGTTCCCGATGGTCTCGATTAATCCTTATATGCCCGGAGATGACGTGCAATGCGTACGAGAAGGGGGCGCATTTTTTTGAATTCCGACCGCTTCCTCCCCTTGGTCGGTCAGCTACCGATCCGAACTTAGGGACGCAACTTGCGAGGGAATCATTTGCATATCCAGCCCCTTTTCCCGTACGACCGTGCGGCCACTTCGACCGACTCTGAATGAGGTCCTTAGTATGGTAGCACCTCTCATGTTTACAATTAAGGTGTGCAGTCCAATTCAACCCCCCTCCCCAAGCGGGAGACCCAACAGATTCCCAATGGGCCCTCCTGCTTCAGAGCACCGGCTATAACTGTGGGGAATAGTGCAGCTGCTGTTATTGGTGGGTGCTATCACTGTGAATCTGGCCACTACCACAGCACAACACTGTGACGGCTGGGTAGTGGCTAGATTCCCTTCTGACATCACAAGTTGCAGCTACGGGGCAGGCTTAGACTAACTTAGACTGCTCAGTGATGACCGGAGACACGTCATCACTGAGCAGCATCTTGCAGGAGTAACAGTCAGAGAAGAAGCCAGGAATGGACAAGGAGACGTTCAAGAGAAGCCCTAAGGTAAGTAAAATAGTGTAGTTGTTCAAAGGATGGGGGATGGGGTTGGGATCTACACTACAGAAATATGGGAGAAACTATTATTTTTAATAAAAATGGCAATATAATAAAATAATGTAATAGTGCTGCTTTTGGTGCACTGTAGGGCCTGAAATTTTGTTAAATTGTCTCATGTAACTCTGGCTTTAGTCTAATGCAATTGGTTCTTTCAATTTTTATTTGTGCTTCTGAAGTGCAGACTGATGTAATCAGGGCTGGCAACAGAAATTATGGGGCCTGGCACACACATTTTAGAGGCCCGCCATGACCGTTTACTTGCAGCCATCCTCCTGTGAGTGTCCCCCCAGTGGCCAGCCCCCTGTGAGTTTCCCTCTGGTGGCCAACCAGTTCCCCACAGTGCAGCACTATACTTACCATGCTGCAGCTCCTCTGTCTCCTAGAAGTGCCAGTGCGGCGCTGGCTTACTACATGCCATCAGGTGCTGCACTGCAATAGAAAGGGAAAAGACAGAAAGGGGGGAAGAGAGGGAGGGAGGGATAAGGGAGAGAGGGCGGAAGAGGGGGCAGAGGGAGGAACGGAGTGAGATAGAGAGGGATGGAAGAGAGAGACAGAGAGTAAGGGTAGGGGAGGGAGGAAGGGAGACAGAGAGGGATGGGGAGCAGTGGTGGTTCTAGGGGTGGGTTAACAGGGGGTATTACTACAGGGGGCATGTCTATAAGGGGGAATTACTACTGGGGGCATGTCTATAAGGGGGTATGTCTATAAGGGGGCATTACTACTGGGGGCATGTCTATAAGGGGCATTACTACTGAGGGCATGTCTATAGGGGGGCATTACTACTGGGAGCATGTCTAAGGGGTCATTTCTACTGGGGGCATGTCTATAAGGGGGCATTACTACTGGGGGCACTGCTATAGGGGGCACTAATGGGGGCATTACAACTTTGGGCACTACTATAGGGGGCATTCCTACTGTGGGCATTGTATTAGGGGCACTACTACTTAGTACTGTGGGCCTTGCATATAAGGGGCACTAATTTGGGCATTGTGTAAAAGGGGCACCACTGTGTGTCATAACATGAATAAGGGACTAATGTGTGGCGTAATTTGAATTGGGGATACTGTATTATAAAGGGAATTACTGTGTGTGGCACACTGCAATATACAGGGCATTACTGCATATGGCATAATGTGTTATACAGGGCATTACTGCATGTGGCATAATGTGTTATACAGGGCATTACTGCATGTGGCATAATGTGTTATAAAAGCCATTACTGCATGTGACATAACGTGTTATAAAAGCCATTATTGCATGTGGCATAATGTGTTATAAAAACCATTACTGCATGTGGCATAATGTGTTATACAGGGCATTACTGCTTGTGGCATAATGTGTGATACAGGGCATTACTGCGTGTGTCATAAATAATGTGTTATACAGGGCATTACTGCATGTGGCATAATGTGTTTATAAAGGGCATTACTGCATGTGGCATAATATGTTATACAGGGCATTACTGCATGTGGCATAATGTATTTATAAAGGGCATTACTGTGTAAGGCGCATTACTGCACATGGCAATTATTCGCCACAAGGGGAGAGCTTGGGGGAAGCCCAGCACCTTCATAAGTGCTGGACATGCCCCACAGTGTGATGAATTGGGGGTGTTCCACAAGGACACGCCCCCTTTCCGGAAACGCGTGAGCTTTCAGAGCGCGCAGAGGAACGTCATCTACAAAAATGTTGTTTTTTTATTTATTGGGGGGGGCGCAACTGTAAACTTTCGCCCTGAGCTCCACAATGTCTAGAACCGGCCCTGATGGGGAGGGAGACAGAGAGGAGGAGGGGACAGAGGGGGAGAGCGAGAGAATGAAGGAGGGGGAGAGAGAAGGGGCTGAGTGAGCGCACACTCACATAGTTTTTGCAGCTGCAGGAGCTCAGCCATCAGCTTTCTGATGGGGGCGGGCACTTCACGGCATTAGGCCTCACCCACTACACATGCTCCCGCGAATCACTGCTTTTTGACAATAAGGGGGCGGGACTTCTATAGTCCGTGACTCCGTGACCCAGAGACTGTGGGTGGTCGTCAAGGGGCCCCCACACTGCCGCAGATTTTGACCGGAAGCTGGCCATTCACTCTGGCCGGCTTCCGTCAGAAGAATCACACAGGCAGTCAGGCACAGACAGCACACTCTGGGCCCTGTGCAGCAGCGCAGATAGAGATCAAGGTAAGTATGTGTGGGCTCCTCCTCCTGGGCCCCCTACAACCTCAGGGCCCGGAACAGCTGTGCCCCTAGTCCCCCCTGTCGCCGGGCTTGGATGTAATAAGGTGGCTACAGAACACAATGTGCATTATGATTGTGATT
This sequence comes from Taudactylus pleione, assembly GCA_031769625.1. NCBI lineage: Eukaryota > Metazoa > Chordata > Amphibia > Anura > Myobatrachidae > Taudactylus > Taudactylus pleione. The sequence goes on from JAUIMM010000006.1 coordinate 26,161,028, forward strand.
TTATATATTGTAGTGCCATACATTAAATGTAATATTTTTTCAAATATAAATAAATGTGGCACAGATTACATATTTTTTAAAAATACTAGCAGTTGTCCCCACCTTTTTCTGAGTTTTTTTCCCACCCCCCCTTTAACTTCATCTCTCTTTCTTTCCCCCTCTGTCTGCTTGCAGTGGCTGTCTGCAACATTTAATGCTGACTCATTCCCACCATCAGGTTTATGTGATGAGGTGCCACTTGATTCAAATGCATTATGTCCCAATTTGTGACATTCAAAACATCTGTAGGTTGTTTGGGCTTTGTGCTCTTTGTCAGTAGAACAGAAATCTCAGCATTATCTTTTATTAGAGATGTGTGCCAACTAGGGGTGTGTGCCGACCCCCATGTTTTGGGTTTGGATCTGGATCTCCCCTGGTTTTAGATCTGGATTGATTTTGCCAAAACCTCACCTCCGTGTTTTGTTTTCGTGTTTTGGTTTTGGATCTGGATTTTTTTCTTAAAAAATCAAAAATACTGCTAAAATCACAAAATTGGCCTTTTTTGTTCCTACAGTAGTAATAACCTCAATAACATTTATTTCCACTCGTTTGCAGTCAATTTTGACCACCTCATAGCTCACAATATTAATTCTTTCATCTAAATAAAGGGCCAAAAGGTTGCACCCAGCTTGCTGGCTCAAAACTGATTGATATAATTATTAATAGAGTTGATGTCTGTGCAAAGATGATGGTTGGGATACCCTTGAAGAATTGATAGTTGATAGTTGGTGCAGCCCCTGGCTGTAATATTGATAATAAATGAATTTAAAAAAAATTAATTGGTGCAGCCCCGGACTGCCAATTGTGGCTGAAATTATTGGTTTGTTTGGACCCTCATAAAACAAGCTACCAATGTGCATTGGACATGGAAATGAAAATGATCCCATACACAAACTGGCTTTACATTAAAAGTTGTCGTCATCCTCGTCCTCGTCATCCCCATCAGTGTGTACATCCTCTTCTTCACACAATATTAATTCGTCCACGCTAGAATCCACCATAGCCGCCTCTGTAATTTTTTGATGTAACTGTTAATATAGGTCTTCCTCGTGGAATTTGTAATTCATTTTAATGAACATCATCTTTTCCACATTTTCAGGAAGTAACCTCCTAAACCGATAGCTGACAAGGTTGCCAGCTGCACTGAAAACTCTTTCGGAGTACACACTGGAGGGTGGGCAACTTAAGTAATGCAAAGCCAGTTTGCGTATGGGACTCCAAATTGCCTCTTTTTCCTGCCAGTACTGAAAGGGACTGTCTGACATGCCTATTAGGATGTTATCTCTGAAATAGTCCTCCACCATTCTGTGAATGGAGGCCACATCACACATAGTCACGGTAGAAGACATGTCACTAGTAGGCAGCTCTCTCAGGCCCGACCAAATGTCATTTTTTGGTGAACGATCTGCATGACCAGCAGGCATTCTGTAAGGAAAATTTCGTTTTTTCCTGGCAGCTGCAGAAACTGAAGGAGGAGATGATGGAGTTTCACGTGCAGCTGCAGCTGACAATTTTTTTTACCACCAGCTCTTTGCATAGTTTTAGATTTCATTCTGTTGGAAAAAAACTCACAAGGTAGAACTTAAATCTATGATCCAGAATGGTCGCCAAAATATATTTTTCAGATTTCAATAGATTGATGACTCTTGGATCCTGGTAAAGTGAATCAAGGGCTTGATCCACCAGTCTGACATACTTTGCGCAATCACTCTGTTTCAGCTCCTCCTTCAGTTTCTCCAGCTGATTTTGCAAAAGTCTGATGAGGGGAATGACCTGACTCAAGCTGGCAGTGTGTGAACTTCACGTGTGGCAAGTTCAAAGGGTTTGAGAACATTGCACAACACGGAAATTATTCTCCACTGCGCTTGAGTAAGGTGCATTCCCCCTCCATGTCATAGGCCGTTTTATAGCCCTGGATGGCCTTTTGCTGTTACTCCATCCACTGAAGCATATATAGGGTAGAAATTCAACTAGTTACTACCTCTTGCTTTAGCTGATGGCAGGGCAAATTTAACAGTACCTGCTGGTCATGTAATCTTCGACAAGCGGTTGCCGAATGTCTAAAATGTCCGGATATTTTGCGGGCCACCGAGAGCATTTCCTGCATGCTCCTGTCATTTTAAAAAAAATGCTTCACCACCAAATTAATTGTGTGAGCAAGACATGGGACGTGTTGGAATTCGCCCACATGTAATGCTCTTACAATATTGGTGGCATTGTCCGAAATCACAAATGCTGAGGAGAGTCCAAGTGGGGTAAGCCATTTAGCAATGATTTCCATGAGTTTTTCTAAGAGGTCCTCTTAGTGAAACCAGTTATACAAAGAGTAGCCTGCCTCTGTATCAGCTGTCTTTTGGTAGATGTTGCTGCTGCTGTTGCAGTTGTAGGCAATACACCTACCCAGTGGGCTGTCACAGTCATGTAATCCTTAGTTTGCCCTGTCCCACTTGTCCACATATCAGTGGTCAAGTGGACAGTGGGTACAATGGCATTTCCGAGGACATTAATAAGGTTTTTTTCAATGTCCTTGTACAGACTTGGAATTGCTGTTCTAGCAAAGTGGAATCTAGACGGGATCTGGTAGCGAGGACACAGGACCACAATTAACTGTTGAAAACCCACTGCAGTAATGGCGGATAATGGACACACATCTGATACCAGCATAGCTGTTATGGTGTCAGTAATCTGCTGTGCAACTTGGTGATTGCTGTCATACTTGTTTGCACTTGCAAATGATTGTTTGACAGTTAATTGTTTTTTGGAGGATACATTACAAGTAGTCTTCCTCCTGGTCCCTTTCTGGGTTGAAGATCCACTCACAAGAACAACAGCAGCAACAGGTGTAGTCATCCAGGATCCTTCTGAGGAATCACGGAGAGGAGTCAATCATGCTTCGAATAACAACATTAGATGCAGCAGGACTACTCCCGATGACGAATGAGGATGTTAATGATAAAGGGGATAGTGTTGGAGATCAAAGGTGCTTGGATCCCACAGAGAGGGAGCAGGTAGGTGACACTGGACTTGTTACGTTTTGAGTTGTGGAGCTTGGCGGCATACACTTTGATATTTGATGAATGCGCTCCAAGTGACGTAACAAGGAGGAGGTTCCTAGGTGGTTTAGGTCCCTCCCTCTACTCACTTTTGCTTGGCAATGGTTACATATTGCTTGACAACTGTTGTCCGGATTGGGGTGGAAATAGTTCCACATGTGACAAGTGGATTTTTTTGTCTTTTGCCCCAGCATGACAACAATGGGCTTTGGCTTTTTCAATCCATGGGCAACATCTGTTGCCTTACTTACACAAAGGACATCCTCGGCATCAACATCCTTATCACCAACATCTTCATCATTAACATACTCATCATCCTTAGCACCTTCAACTACCAAAATATCCTCCTCCATGTGCAATTTCATAGAAGCATCCTCGATGACTACGTCTGCAAGATGTTGACTGCCCTTCCCCACATTTACAGAGGGCACACAAATGTTGGAGCTTGGAAGATTCTCCAGTACACTAGTATTTAGGTCTGGCTCACACATGGCAACCGTGGACACACTTGCAATCTCCTCGGGGATTTGTGATTTCAATTTATCAGGGCACACAGTTGGTTTTTCCGGAGCTGTCTTACTCATCTTAACAACTTAAATTTTTTTAATGGTACCATCACCACTACTACTACAAGCAGAAGGGCTATCAGAATCAGAACCAGCAGTCTTCATAAAGAAAGGCCAAGGCCTTATCCTTTGCTTGCCACTTCGTGTAGTGAATGGCATATTGCCAATTTTTTGTTTATCTAAAGGCAAATTTCCTTTAAGTTTTTTTTTCTTAACTTCAGTAAAAGAAGCTTTACCATATTGATGGCGTGACTTAAGTCCTGGGGCATGGGCCTTCACAGAGGAATAGGAAGTTGACGGCCTTGCACTGCTGGCGGCAGCTACAACATGTGGTTCTTGGCCTTGCTCTCCTGTCATGTGACAGCCCTCCATATTTTCAGCGGTCGTGAGGCAGTGTCACAAGCACCAATAGTGTAGCCAAGATGCGGTTACAAAATTTACACACGTGCAGTCGTGCGCACGCAGACAAATATTAGACAAAAAAAAATATTAATATTTTTTTTTTTTAGGTCCAGAACTTGGGCCCAGAGCACAGATTGATGACGACTGGAGTTGGGCAGCACTAGGTTGCGTTGCTGACTTGCTGTATCTTGTGTGGTTAAGCCTAACACGCACACACACAGGCAAATATTAGACAAAAAAAAAATATTTTTAGTTTTTTTCATGTCCAGAACTTGGGCCCAGAGCACAGATTGATGACGACTGGAGTTGGGCAGCACTAGGTTGCGTTGCTGACTTGCTGTATCTTGTGTGGTTAAGCCTAACACGCACACACACAGACAAATATTAGACAAAAAATATATATTTTTAGTTTTTTTCATGTCCAGAACTTGGGCCCAGAGCACAGATTGATGACGACTGGAGTCGTGCAGCACTAGGTTGCATTGCTGACTTGCTGTATCTTGTGCGGTTAAGCCTAACACACACACACACAGACAAATATTAGACAAAAAAAGACAATTTTTTTATTTCAGGTCCAGAACTTGGGCCCAGAGCACAGATTGATGACGTCTGGAGTCGGGCAGCACTAGGCTGCGTTGCTGACTTGCTGTACCTTGTGCAGTTAAGCCTACCACACACACACACACACACACAGACAAATATTAGACAAAAAAAGACAATTTATTTTTTTATATTTTTCAGGTCCAGAACTTGGACCCAGAGCACAGATTGATGACGACTGGAGTTGGGCAGCACTAGGTTACATTGTTACTTGCTGTATCTTGTGTGGTTAAGCCTAACATGCGCACACACACACACAGAAAATAAATTGACAATATATATATAGTATTTTTTGGGGGGGTCCAGAACTTGGGCTAGATGGACGCAGCAGACAGCACAGCACCAGCCCAGATGGATGCAGCAGACAGCACAGCACCAGCCCAGATGGATGCAGCAGACAGCCTAGATGGACACAGCATACAGCACAGCACCTGCCCAGAATGGATCACCACCAGCCCAAGACACAGTAGACAGCACAGCACAGGCACCAGACAGCACAGCACCAGCCCAGAATGGATCAGCACCAGCCCAGGACACAGCAGACAGCACAGCACCAGCACCTCTCCCAACCCTACACTACCCACCCTCCCTGTTCAGTCTCCACAGCCAAAGTGAAATGGCATCCGCAGCGTGGTCCCTATATACTACATAGATCATAGAGACGAAAGCTCGCGAGCCACGTGATTTCATCCCTATGGTTTTGCCTTGGCTTGAGATCCGGGGCCGGCAGAGGAACTGAACGCAGGTTCGGTTCTCGCCCCGGATCTCAAAATTCGGGTGGGTTCGGATCTCTGAGATCCGAACCCGCTCATCTCTAGTGCCAACCCCCATGTTTTGGTTTCGGATCTGTATCTCCTTCGAGGTTTTGGATCTGGATTTGTTTTTTTGCAAAACCGCCCTTGCGTGTTTTGGTTTTGGATCTGTATTTTTATCAAACAATGCTAAAACAACTAAAATCACATTATTTAGGCCTGTTTTTGTTCTTACAGTATAATTAACCCTAATACCAATAATTTTCAGGCATTTCCATCCATTTTTAACCACTCCAGAGCTCACAATATTGTTTTCACTACTTTTTCTCACCAATATAGGCCAAAGGCTGCAGCAAGCTGACTGGCTAAAGTAAGCGACAGAACACAGGCACAAACGCACGGCAGTTTAAAAAAATATAGGATATCTATGAAGCATTGCCACACAGCAGTGGCAGACAGGATGGCAGCTTATAAACTATAATAATGTCAGTCGGCAATGCCAAAATAGTGCAAAATATAAATAAAAGAGGTGCAAGATGGAATTGTCCTTGGGCCCTCCCACACATTCTTATGTGAGATATTAAAAAGGACATACACAGTTTAACAAACCAAGCACTTTAGCGACAAGGACTAACACTTTTGTGTTGAAGTCCTTGTTTTGTTTGGGCACCACAAAACAATTATTTGGAAGGACTACCTGCAATTATTAAGGAGGAGGTTGATGATGATGATAAGAGTCTTGGTGGTGGAGATTGCATATGCTGGTCCAAACTGCTGGTAGTTGATAGTGGACTGCTTCTTATTAATTTACCAATTATTATAAGTTTGTTAAATAAATTGTATGAACTCTCTGCAAATGATGTAACAGGGAGGAGGTGCCTAGATGTTTAACGTCCCTACCTCTACTAACTTTGGCTTCACAAATAGTACAGATGCCTTAACAACTGTTGTCAGGATTTGGGTTAAAATAACTCCACACCCAAGACGTGGCTTTTTTGGTCTTATGCCCAGGCATGACAATCTTTCTTTTTATCATGAGCAAGAACTGCTGCCCCTGGTGGCTGATTTACACAAACAACATCCTCATCATCAACATCCTCATTAACCTCAGATATGACACACATATCCCCCTCATCTTCCTTATGCACTTACTCCACACTATCATCATCCAATTTCTATTATTTCACCATGTAATACTAGCACTGCCATAATGGCATCAGTGATCCGCTGTGCAACTGTGTGGCAGCTGTTAAACAATCCTTTGATAGAGGAAGCAAGTATAACAGTAAATGGTTTTTAAACTACTACTATTACTAGTAGTCTTCTTGGTCCCTTTCTGGAATGAAGATCCACCCCGAGCAGCAGCAGGCCTAGTGCTCAAGGATTCTTCTGAGGAATACTGAATAATGGAGGAGTCACCTAGCCTTATCCTGGATGCAGATCTACCTCCGATCATTAGTGAGGATATTTATGATGAAGGTGTTGGCAGTGGAGATTGTAGGTGCTGGGATCTAGCTGAGGCAAGGGAGCTAACTGATGTTGGTCTGTCTGTTATTATTTTTTTACCACCAGTTTCTGATTTTCCAAAAAATGTTCCATGAACTCACTGCAAATGATGTAACAGGGAGGAGGTTCATTGATGGTTAAGGTCCCTACCTCTACTTACTATGGCTTTAAGGGTACAGGTGGCTTGACAATTGTTGTCCAGATTGGGTAGAAATAATTTACAAGAAGTGATGTTTCTTGTCTTATGCCCAGGCATGACAATTGGTTTTTCCTTATCATGGGCATCAACTGTTTCCACTGGTGCCTGATTTACACAAACAACATCCTTATCAACAACATCCTCATCATCAACATCTTCATCATCATTATTAGCATCAGCTACACAAATATCCTCCTCATCCTGGTGCACTTCCACAGCAGCATCCTCGATTTCTATGTCAGCATGTTGACTTGTGCTGCTCATCCCCACATTTGCAGAGGACGCACAAATGATGGAAAGAGGCACCTCTTCAAGTACAGTATTGGAAAGGACAGGCTTACACAGGGCACCCGCTGACACACTTAGGGCCAAATGTAATAGGGTGAGAGTTTAGAAAATGTGTGCGAAAACTGTCACATTTTTAATCTCAGCCAATGTAATAAAGTCACAAAACATGCAAACTTGCATGTTTTTCAGACTCAAAAAACTCTCAAGATTTAAACTTTCATCCAGGTGTTTCCTGTATTGAAGATACAATTCAATCAATGTATTAGTGTGAGAGTTTTACTGCTAAACTCTCACCCTATTTCATTTGGCCCTCAGGGATTTGTGACGTTTCTGAGCACACAGTTGGTTTATGTGCCTTAACGATTTAAATTTTTTTGAAACTTCTACAGGGAGAAGGGCTTACATCATAAGAGGCAGAACCATCAGTCATAAATAAAGGCCAAGTTCTTAGCCTTTCCTTGTCACTTTTTGTGGTGAAAGGCATATTGCCAATTTTGTGTCTTTCTGCAGCTAACTTTCCCTTTGATGTTTTTTTCTTTACCACTGTAAAAGATTGGTTCTTGGGCATTGGCTTTAGTAGATGACGTTGATGGACAAGTATTGTCACTAGTGGCTGCAGCTCCAGCACTAGTATGTGGTTCTCGCTCTCCTCTCAACTGATCATTCTCCATATCAACAAACACAAATAAAGTGAGGTACAGCAAACATGTCAATTTGTACCAAACATTTTTATTTTTAACTTTATTTTAAACTTTGTTCACAAACGACACTTCACAGTCACAGTGCTTATGTGAATGCACTGGGGCAGAACCTACAGCGTCACAATACTTGTATGACTATTACACTGCGGTATGAATGTCTGACAGCATCACAATAGTTTTATGAATATTACACTGCGGTATTACTGACTGACAGCGTCACAATATCTGTATGAATATTACACTGAATGACCGACATCATCACAATACTTGTATTAATATTACACTGCGGTATTACTGACGTACAGTGTCACAATACTTTTATGAATATTACACTGTGGTAAGGCCAGCAGCGTCACAGTGCTTATACAGTATATGGATACACTGGGGAGGGTATGGCATACAGCATCATAGTGCTTATATGGATACACTGGGGTACAGCACAAACAAATATCTTTTTAACTTTTTTTTACTTATTATTTTTATTTTATTTACTTTTAATTCCTTTTTTTTCTACAGCTGGTGGACAGACAGCACACCACCTGGAAGGACAGCAAACCCCTGAACAGCACACCCCTGGATGGACAGCACAGTGGATAGACAGCACAACCTCCTGGACAGAGCACAGAACACCCTTGGATTGGACAACACAGTCCCCTGGATGGAGCACAGCACACCCCTGGATGAACAACACAACCTACTGGACAGAGCAAAGCACACCCCTGGATTGGACATCACAGCCCAGCTCATCGCTAGTTTCTATAGGTATGCGCTCCTGAAACTGCAGAAGCTTAGCTCATACAGTCTCTGTTGATAGCTTTGCAGCACTAGACTCTGAAACTACTTCTAAGAAGTCATACTCTGGCGTAAGGTTTTGCAGCATCACCATTGCTACCCCCTACACATCTATTAGGACACCCACTGAAATCAATTGATGAGAAATGGATAACATTTTATCTATGCAGTTATTCATGTTCTTGAATGCACTAAGCTTCATAGCATATCATTAGACCTTTCTCCTCATAAGCCATTTGTAAAGCCAACGATATATCATGTGTGATAGTCTTGCCATGGACAGGCATGCTTAGAGCTGCACCAAGCCCGGCTGAAAGGGGACAAGGCCTAATCGTGGAAGGCATGGCCATACCCCCTTAGGATAATAAAGTGTTGCAGATGCGCTGTGCGCTTGGGGGGAGGGGGGTGCTGCAGTGAGCCCCCCAGGCTGGCACAAAGCCAGGGGGGCACAATTAGTGTGATCGCTTCCCCCCACAGGCATAGGAGACTGCTGTGGCTGCTGCTCATCAGCCGTGCTGGGCTAGTGTGAGGTAAGAAGGAGGGGGGGTGCCGGACCCAGGCCCCCATTGGGCCCCTCCAGCAAGCCCGGGCCTGGGTGATTAGTACCCGCTCCCCCCTCTCTCAGTGCCCCTGTCCATGGATAATGGAATATACATGTTGCACCACAGCTAGACCTATTGATCACCAGGATTGCTAGTAACCTTCCATAGTTTTTAGAGCTTTAACTGTATCTCCATGGCAAACTTCCATGTAACATAATTCTCTGAACCTGTCAACTTTACAAAGTTCATGCTCATCCCTGCACAGTACATTTTCACACAGGTGAATAAGGTATTTTCCATACGTACTCACTCAGATCCTCTTATTCCATGTGATGGCAGTGGGGGTGTCTGGACACGCTGGCATTCAGAGTTATGTACGATGGTGGACTGGTGCTGGGCCCATCCATAACCTGTTAGCAGAGTGATAGCACCATTGACCTGGGGCTCAGAAACTATTAGTAAGGTGCTCGGGTTCTGGCCTGGATACACACAGGGCTGGCTTGACCTATACGCCGGGTATGCTGCAGCGAAGAGCACAAGACTGAAGAGGGCACCACTGCAGGTTCCGAAGGGCATGCTCAACGGACACTGACCGACTCCTCTAAGCCGAGAAGATAGGAGGTGAGGTGCGACTGCTGCCTTTGCTTTTAGCACAAGGACAACCAGCAGTGGCGGATTCATGGGGGGCACCAAGGCACGTGCCCCCCCTGTTATTTTCATGCACTTTTTTTTTTTTGCTTGGCAGCCCCATGAGAAGGAAGCGAGCAGAGCATGCTCGCTGCTTCCTTGTACCTGATTATAACTAACACAAGGCGTGCACGTGACAACATCGTCATGAGAAGAGGAGCAGCTGGGACAGCCCACCCAGTGTAGATGTTGGCTGCAGCCCTATCCTGTCAGTTATGTGTCGCATGAGCAGAGAGAGCAGCAAAAGGCTCAGGTGAGTGCTGCCTCTGCTGCAGAAAAAATGGGGGCGGGCATGTAATAATAATGGATGCAGGTTGCACCTAAGCTGGGAGGCGTCCACTTTCAGTAGTCCCAGCACGTAACACGAGCCACCGGGGTGGACGGTGGATGTCAGTTTGGCAGCTGCCTGTCGGCAAGAGTCTTCAAACTATTTGCCACTATACAAGTTGTTAAAACACTGGGCCTGATTCGGAATTGGTATGAAATACCGTCGGCGGCATGGCTGGCGGTTCGATTCCCGTCAGCGGCAGCCCAACAGAAGCAGAGTGCGACGCAGCGGAAGCCCGACAGCGCTGGAAATCCCGATCGTGGATAGGTAAGTATCCACTAACCTAACCCCCCTAACCCTAACCCTCCTTAGGGGTGCCTAACCCTAACTTCCCCCCCAAGTGCCTAACCCTAATCCCCCCTCGAAGTGCCTAACCCTAACCACCTCCTTCCCCGCTGCCTAACCCTAAGTCCCCCGGGGGGGTGCCTAACCCTGTCCCCCCTGGGGGTGCCTAACCCTCCCTCCCCCTAGCCTAACCCTCCCGGAGGGGTGCCTAACCCTAAGTCCCCCCCGGGAGCCCTAAACCTAACCCTCCCCCACTACGATCGTGATGCCGGGCGCCGGTCTCCCGGCATCGGGGAAATGCGGGCGTCTACATCTAGATGCCCGGCATTTCACCGTTGCCGGGATAAGACAGTCGGGAAGCCGGCTGCCGGTATTTAGGCAGTCGGCTTCCCGATTGCCTCCCCCTGATTCAGACCCGCTCGCGAGTGCTATGCGCTCACGAGCGGGTCGATGGTGGCCCAGTGTACATGCACACGACGGAGCCGGCTCCGTCGTGCGCATGTACAAGACCCGGATAGCGACAGGCAAGCCGTCGCTCCGGGTCTCGCACCAAAGGGGGCGTGCTGTTGATGTTGATTGACAGCATGCCCCCTTTGGTGGGCGGGCTGGGCGGGGTGGCTGCCCAGACGGAGGCATTCCCATGGGAGCGCCTACTATCTGGGGCCGGCCCCACTTACATCACAAGTGATGTCAGTGGGAGTGCTTTCGGCTCTGTTAGAGCCAAAAGCACTCTAGGGCTTGCGGCAACGAAACCCTACCACAAGGGTCTCGTCGCAAGCCCGATGGTCGCGATGGTCTTCCTGGCCACTCGCTATAGCTGTGGGTGGTCACCCACAGCTATGAAAGCGGCCAGGAGGCCGCTCTAAAAAAACAGAAAGCTGGCCCTGATTCAGAGTGAGCGCTCTGTCAGAGCGTCCGGCTCTGAATCAGGCCCACTGTTCAATACATTACACTTGTAGGGGTAAATTTACTGAGAATCGAGTTTTTTAGTTTTTAAACTCACTTTGCTTCACCAAAACTCGGGTGAGTTCTCCCTTTAAGAACTTGCAAATTTACTAAGAAGTGAGTTTAAGTGAAAGTGAGTTTTTCGATGGTGAAGCAGATCGAGTTTTTTTTTCTCCAAATTGAGAGTTTAAGGAGAGTTTAGATGAGATTACTCACCTGAGATTGCAGTGTTTTTGTGTTTCTCTTCCAAACTTACCCAAGCAAGCAGCCTGCACATATCAGTGAGATATGTGTAAGCTGCTTGTGTGTTAAGACCTTGAAAAAATGGGTTAAATAATATAAACAAAATGACAAAGGGCTCTTCCCCCTAAAGCTTAACAAGCCCCCGACTTGCCAGCCTGTCCTGGTACCTACAATTATGGGGAACAAAAAGGGTAGGATTCCACAGTAAATAAGGTACCAGCACCAGGCTGCAGGGCCAGTCCTGGTTTTAATTATAGGGTGAAAAAATTTGCGTAGTGGTACCCCTATAATAAAAACCAGCACTGGACCCTTTCTAGTGGGGACTGATGCCACAGCCAGGGTAGCCCTTTCACCCTGTCACCGGGCCCCCCAGCCGCAGCATCAGCCCTGACCGCTAGTCATCCCAGGCCAGGGATCCCTGGGGAATTGGGGACCACTCCAATAAAGGGGTCCCCCTCTCCAGGACACCCCTGTCCTAGGCTGATAGCTCGGGGCTATCCCCGGCACCCTAGGGCGGTAGGTGCCAGGTTGATAGTGTTAGTGTGTAGTATAAAATCAATGGTTAAATATTGTCTTTAGTTGTGGAACTACACATACCAGCAAGCCTCCCCCGCATGCTGGTATTTGGAGAACCACAAATACCAGCATGCGGGACATTATGTGTCCGCTGGCACTTGTAGTTCCACAACCAAAGCAATACGTAAATAAGCACAACATACACCGTGAAAGTAACATTTTATTATAACATACATGCACACTCACACTCACTATTGCACTCACTATCACACATACTCATCTAGTATCCGAAGTAATCCATAGGGGTACCTATAATAAAATGCCTTAGGAACGACTGCCGTTTGTAGGAGGACCTATATCAGAGCAGGAAGTCCACTCAGGCTTGCAGCAGCTAAGACCTTACCCCAGGGTCTTGTCGCAAGCCCGATGGTCATGATAATCGCGACGGTCTCCAGCACGCTCGCACAAGCTGTGGGTGGACACCCACAGCTTTGCGAGCGGCCTGGAGACAAAAAAAAACGCCCACAGACCCTGCGAGCTGCCTGCGGCAGCAACCGGATCTGAATCAGGGCCTGTATGCGGTCCCTGCTCTTTGGGCGGATTTCAATTCAACGCAAATTGAATAGCGCCGGGAGGGAGCTCCCGGAGCTATTCAATTCAGCGATTTATTATGTCAGAGAATTGTCATTTCTTGCGACTTAACATGGCTGTTTAGGCGCAAGAATAGCGGCTGCTAGCTCCGCGCTATGCAGGAAGACAGCTGCGTGCCCGGCATTTTCAGTCGGATTTCTCCTCGCATCCCCGGGGGGGGGGTGAGAAGAAATCCTTAGCTCAACCAAACACCTTGTTGAATTGGATACCTTCGGGAGCTATTCAACATCACATTGAATTGAATTCCCCCTTTGCATTATATGGAGGTCACTACTATACTTTCTGTATTAGATCAGCAGCACTGATGGTCTCTTTATTACATGGCAGTCACTAGGACGCTCTCTGTATTATCTGGTGGTCACTGCATTGCTCTCTGCATTATATGGCAGTCACTGCGACTCTCTATGTATTATATGGTGGCCACTGGCCACTGCAATGCTCTCTGCATTACATGGCAGGCACTGTGATGCTCTCTGCATTACATGGCAGTCACTGATGGACTCTCGATTATATGGCGATCGCTGCAATACTCTCTGTACAGTATGACAGTCACTGTAATGCTCTGTGATGGGTGAGATAGCCTAATACAGGTAGCAATACTTAGTCATTGAGTCTAAAGACAGTGGGACATGCATGCTCCATTGGAATGTGTAGAAACCCCAGAGCTGTAGATTAAAATGCAGCAGTACCTGGAATTTTAATGTAACAGGACTAAAAATGGGGTTTTCCCTAACCCTACATACATTTCATTCTTTACAATGTTGGCAGCTGTATCCAAGTAGCCAAAGCTGACTACTATCTACAAGGAAGGGGCACGCCAAGCCTGTATTATATATTGTTCATGAGAATGGTCCCTGTGTATTGTATATTGGTCAATAGAATTGTTCCTGCATTGTATATCCATCACTAGAGTGCTGTGTGCATGTTGTAGAGGTTATTTATAGCTCTTTCACATAAGAATTTTTAATATACGAGTATTTAATTGGCTATTTAAAGCACACCTACATAAAACAACTACATTTACAGAGGTTGTTACAAGTCTTTCTCCATTGCAATGCACTGGTATAAAATCTGGGCCATTTACTTGTCTAACCTCCAGATTAAAAGTTGCCAGCCAGCCTCTGCCTACCCTGCACCCATGATTTTAATCTGCAGTGCCGCAGCTGCCATAGCAGCTATTGGGAATAAAAAATTGAACCACGGCTCTGCCCTTTCACACAGCAGGACTGAAGTCATGACAGAGCCTCACAGAGATGACAGCCACTGCAGCAAGAAAACTCTATATATTCATATGCTGATACAGAGCAGTCAATTGTTAACAATCAATGCACAGCTGATGTGCATTGACTGTCAATGATTGACAGATCATAGCCTCCCTATGAATATAGTTTCTTTTTGCACTCCTGCCTCCTGGGGATTGACAGTCACTGATTGGTGGACCTTTGATGTCATAAAACCCCGCAGCTCCTCCTTTATTGAAGACTTATATGCTCTACATGTCATTCCTCCTGCACTGGAGCTGCCTCAAATTACAAGTGGGTGCTGCTATATTCTACTCCCCTGCAGTAGTAGCCAGAACATTAATATTTCTAGGGCCTCCTTATCTGAAGACTGTACATATTTACATTACCTGTTCCACACAGTGCACATAAGAGGATGTACAGTAGATAGTAAGTTGTGCTTGGTAAAATTTTAAGTAGATCTATATTTTTGTTGTATTATAATTAGAAATGAGCGGGTTCGGATCTCAGAGATCCGAACCCACCCGAATTTTGCAGATCCGAGTCAGATCCAAGCCAGCTCGGGTTTTCCCACCTTACTCGGATCTCAAAGCGAGGCAAAATGTCATCATACCGCTGTCGGATTCTCGCGTGTTTTAAATTGTATAAAAGGTTCCAAGCTTGCCGGCACTTTCATTCCGGCTGTGGAGAATGAAGAGGAAGCAAGGGAGGGACTGTGCTCTTGTTGTCCATAGTGGCTGTGCTGAGCTGTTGCTGTGCATAGGGACTGGCTGCTGTTGTCACTTGCCATAGGGGCTGGTTGTTGTCTATAGGGGCTGGCTGTATTCCATAGGGGCTGTCTGGCTCTTGTCCAGGGCTGTGCTGTGTTGTTGTCCACTCTATACAGACAGAAGAGGGGGGCTTCAGTGGCTCCTGTGTCACTGCAGTCCATAAATGGGTGCTGCTGTGTTGTCCAGAGGGTGCTCTGTCCATCAGGGGTGCTTTGATTAACAAAAAAAATAATCAAAGAATTTTTTTTTTCTGTGTGTGTGTGCGTATTAGCCGCACTTATCAACAATGTAGCTGCGCATGGGTGCTGCCTGTGTCATTTATCAAGGGGATGCTGCCTCATTCAGGGGTGCTCACCTCCCTAGTGTAAAAAAAAAAGAAGAAATTAATAAAAGTATTTTTTTTTCTGTGTGTGTTTGTGCGCGCTTTAGTCGGACTTATCAACAACATAGCTGCGTAGGGGTGCTGCCTGTGTCATTTATCAAGGGGCTGCTATGTCCATCCAGGGGCAGTGGCTGCTGTGTCCATCCAGGGGCTGTTGTGTTCATTCAGGGGTTGTTGTGTTCATCTAGGGCAGGGGCTGCTGTGTCCATCCAGGGGTCGGGGCTGCAGGGGTATAGCAGTATTACTATTCTTAAAAAATATTGTCACACAGTGGGCTCTATTTATCACAATCCGCAATTTCATTGCGGTTGTGATGCGATTATAAAAATTGAATTCGCATTGCGAATTCAGCTCTTTTCTCCTGGATTTATTAAAATTGTGAAGCCGGGACAGAGCTTGCGAATAAGCTGTGTCCCGGCGAATCTCTCCCGATGTGTCTCCTTTCATAATCGCAATCGCGATAATAACACATTTTTACTGCGCATAGGAAATCCCTATGCATAGCTGCAGTGCAAGGAGGAGAGGAGCCATTTTGTGCTGCCACGCGGGACGCTGCTCAGAGTTCACCCCGGTGCTGCTTAATAGAAGTTACCTTGGGACTGGAGTGAGAGACCCGACGCTGGAGGAAGGAAGACCCGGCTCTGGAGGAAGCCAGACGCTGGAAGAAGGAGGACCCGGCTCTGGAGGAAGCCCGACGCTGGAAGAAGGAAGACCCGGCTCTGGAGGAAGCCCGATGCTGGAGAGAGACAGACCCGGCTCTGGAGGAAAAGACTCTGCGCTGGACAGTGTTGACCCGCCTCTGGACAGTTGCACCCGGCGCTGGAAGAAGAGTCTGGACGCTGGACTAAGGTAAATAGAATCCCTGTGTCACGTGTGTGTATATATATGTGTGTGTATATATGCGTGTGTGTATATGTATGTATGTATGTATATATATATATATATGTGTGTGTGTGTATATGTATATATATATGTGTGTATGTGTGTGTGTATGTATATATATATATATATATATATATATACACGTGTGTGTGTGTATGTATATGTATGTAAGTATGTATGTATATATGTGTGTGTGTATTGCACATCCCTAATGTATATGTATATATATAATTATATATATATATGTGTATATATACATATGCGTGTGTGTATACATATATATGTATGTTTGTGTTTATGCGTGTGTGTATATATATATATATATATGTGTGTGTGTATATATGTGTGTATATGTATGTGTGTGTATATATGTGTGTGTGTGTGTGTATATATATATTTATTGTGTGTGTGTATATATATATGTATGTGTGTGTTTATATGTGTGTGTGTGTATATCATACTTGCCTACTTTTGAAAAAGCATTTCAGGGAGATTGTGAAAGCAGCACCTATGAGCGCGGCGGTAAAGTGGGCGTGTATTGCTATATCTGAGAGGCGTGTCATAATACTGACTTACATCCAAATGTAAACGAGCCCCAAAGGAGTCAGTAAGATCTATTTTTTTATGAAAACACACTGATATATTACAGAAAATGCATGTATAGCCATAGGGATCATTATGCCTTATAATAGACACAGTATAGTGGCTGTTATTGCATTTTCTTTATATTAGTGCATTTTGCCCCCATGCTGTGCCCCCTTCTTGTGTGCATTCCACCTCCCCCCTCCCTGGAAGGGGTTAATGATTCTCCCCAGCCAGACTGTTAAATGTTAATGGGGCTTGTGGCAGGAACTCTCCCACCAGACTCAAGATGGGGAGCCCTGCCGGCCTGTTAGTGTGGCCAGACCATTAAAGGAGAGGGACAGTGACATGTGGGATGTGGGTCTGGTGGGAATACAGCTGGCATGCGCCGGAGGCACAGACAGTGGACCAGTTCTGGTTTGAGAGACACTGACCGTAGCTGCGCTGCCATCAGCGCTGTGTTTTTGGAGGCAGCCTCAGGCAACAGCGCTGCAGCTTTGCAATGTGAGGGTCGTCCGGTGTTTAAAAGACAGGCAGCCGCCCGTATAGGAGGAGCCGGGACGGACCAGGGGAGACCAGCGCCGCCCATTCCTTCAACACAAGCTGGAAGCAGGCAGTCTGGAGGCGGGTGTGGGGGCGGATAAGCCTTCACTGCATACCCCTCGGTGCCAGTGGGAGGTCCGGAGACAGGAGCGGAGGCAGATCTAAGAGGACTTCTCTCAGGAGGTGGGGAAGCTAATATTCAAACCTGATTCCTTACGAGTCAGTGGGGAATCCGGGGTTTTGTTAAACTTTCCGGGGTAGCGGGAGACTCCTGCAGGATTCGGGAGGGTAGGCAACTATGGTGTATATATATATATACATATATATATATATATGTGTGTGTATGTATATGTATTAGGCGTGAGCGGGTTCGGATTTCAGAAATCCGAACCCCCCCCGATCCGAGGCCGATCCGAGTCAGGCTCGACTTTTCCCGCCTGACTCGGATCTGAAATCGAGGCAAAACGTCATCATCCCGCCTTCCGGGTCTCGCGGGTTTTGGATTCTATATAAGGTACCCGCGTCGCCACCATTTTCTCACTCGGCTGTGGACAGTGAAGAGGGAGGGTGGGAGTTAGGGCTGGCTGGGCTGTGTAGTGTAGTGTAGTGCAGAGTAGTGTTGTGCTGCTGTTGTCCATAGGGGCTGTGTCCACTACTTCAAAGTCCATAGGGGCTGGCTGTGTTGTGCTGTGCTGCTGTTGTCCATAGGGGCTGTGTCCACTACTTCAAAGTCCATAGGGGCTGGCTGGACTGTGTTGTGCAGTCAGTTGTCCATAGGGGCTGTGTCCACTCCAAAGTCCTGTGCAGTGTCCCAGTCCTAAAGGGGTGCTGTAGTGTTGTCCAGGGGGTGCTCTGTCCATCAGGGGTGCTCCCCCCAAGTGCTAAAAAAATATATATTTTTTCTGTGTTTGTGAATTGTGTGCACTGTGGCTGCACGTGCATCAACAAAGGAGCAGCGCCAAGCGTGCGCCTGTGTCCCATTAGTAAAGAGCCGGCTGGCTTGTCCGTTAAAGGGTGCTGTAACCCCCAAAGTACACTCCCAACAAAAAAATATATATTTTCTGTGTTTGTGAATTGTGTGTGCAGTAGCCGCACGTGCATCAACAAAGTAGTGCCAAGCGTGCGCCTGTGTCATAAGTAAAGGGCCGGCTGGCTTGACCGTTAAAGGGTGCTGTAACCCCCAAAGTACACTCCAAACAAATTAAAAAAATATTTTCTGTGTTTGTGAATTGTGTGCACTGTGGCTGCACGTGTATCAACAAAGGAGCAGCGCCAAGCGTGCGCCTGTGTCCCATAAGTAAAGAGCCGGCTGGCTCATTTCTTAAAGGGTGGTGTAACCCACAAAATGCACTACTCTCCAGCAAAAATAAAAAAATATTTTCTGTGTTTGTGTGCACCTTAGCCGCACGTATATATCAAATCGATATAACATAAATGGAGGACCAAACTTTCTCCGATAAAAATAAAATAGGGAAAGATCAAGAACCACTTCCTCCTAGTGCTGAAGCTGCTGTCACTAGTCATGACATAGACGATAACATGCCATCAACGTCGTCTGCCAAGGCCGATGCCCAATGTCATAGTAGAGGCCACATACAATCCCAAATGACTAAGTTCTGGAAAATGACCTTAAAAAAAACATTTAAATCTGAAGAGAAATGTAAACTTGCCAATATGCCATTTATGACACGGAGTGGCAAAGAACGGCTAAGGTCTTTCCCTATGACTAGTGTGTGTCATACTAGTATGACTAGTATGTTCATGACTAGTGGTTCAGCTTCACATGACGATGGAAGCCCTCCTCCCGCTAAAAAAATCAAACGAGTTAAGCTGGCAAAAGCACAGCAAAGAACTGTGCGTTCTAAGAAGACATCACAAATCCCCAAGGAGAGTCCAAATGTGGTGGCGGTTGCGATGCCTGACCTTCCCAGCACTGGACGGGAAGAGGTGGCTCTTTCCACCCACAGTCCACTTGCTGATATGCAAATTGAAGATGTCACTGTTGAAGTACAAAAGGATGAGGATACTGGTGTAGCTGGCGCTGAGGAGGAAGTTGGCGAGGAGGATTCTGATGGTGATGTGGTTTGTTTAAATCAGGCTCCGGGGGAGACAGTTGTTGTCCGTGGGATGAAAAAGCCCATCACGGTCATGCCTGGGCAGAAGACCAAACATTCCACCTCTTTGGTCTGGCAATATATCTATCCAAATCCGGACAACAACTGTCTTGCCATATGTACCATATGTAAAGGTGAAATAAGTAGGGGTAGGGACGTTAACCACCTAGGAACATCCTCCATTATACGGCACCTGCAGCGCGTTCATAAAAAGTTACTGTCAAGTTCAGAAACTTTGGCTAAGACCGTAAGCAGCACAGGGACACCTAAATCCCTTTTTCCTGTTTTATCCAAGGAATCGGTGGATGAGGAGGATGAGGACGACATCTTGCCTCCGTAGAGCCAGTTTGTGCAGGGACACATTAATTGCCAGCTTGTTTTGTGGGGGCCCAAACGAACCAATCATTTCAGCCACAGTTGTGTGGCAGACCCTGGCGCTGAAATGATTGGTTTGTTAAAGTGTGCATGTCCTATTTATACAACCATAAGGGTGGGCGGGAGTACCCAAGGACAATTCCATCTTGTACCTCTTCTTTTTCTTTGCATTATGTACTGTTTGGGGCCTAGTTTTTCAAACTGCCATCCTGTCTGCCACTGCAGTGTCACTCCTAGATGGGCCACGTGTTTGTGCCGCCCACTCGTGTCGCTTAGCATAGTCATCCAGCTACCTCGGTGCAACCTTTTGGACATAAAAACACTATTGTGAGGTGTTCGGTGTTCAGAATAGACTGGAAATTAGTGGAAATGAAGGTTATTGAGGTTAATAATTGAATAGGAGCATAAAAACCCACAAATTCTGTGATTTTAGCTGTTTTTATGCTTTTATTCAAAAAAATACAGATCCAAAACACAAAACCCAGAACCCAAAACACGGAAGGGTGGTTTTGGCAAAACCAATCCAGATCCAAAACACGAAGAAAGATCCAAAACCAAAACACAAAACACGAAAAGTGGCCGGTGCACACCCCTAATATGTATGTATATAAATGTATGTGTGTATATATATATATATGTATATATATATATATATATATATATACATATGGTGTATATATATATATATATAAATATATATAATATGTGTATATATATATATTATATATATGCGTGTGTGTATATATATATATGTATGTTTGTGTGTGTATATATATACATATATATGTACGTGTATGTATATATGTGTATATATGTATATATGTGTGTGTGTGTGTGTGTGTGTGTGTGTGTATATATATATATATATATATATAATGTATGTAGGAAGGAAGACCCGGCTCTGCGCTGGACAGTGTTGACCCCGCCTCTGGACAGTTGCACCCAGAAATGGAAGAAGAGTCTGGACGCTGGACTAAGGTAAATAGAATCCCTGTGTCACGTGTGTGTATATATATATATATATGTGTGTGAGTGTGTATATGTGTGTGTGTGTGTGTATATATATATATATATATATATTAGTGTGCGTATGTGTATGTATATATATATATGTGTGTATATTAGGGGTGTGCACCGGCCACTTTTCGTGTTTTGTGTTTTGGTTTTGGATCTGGATCTTTCTTCGTGTTTTGGATCTGGATTGGTTTTGCCAAAACCACCCTTCCGTGTTTTGGGTTCTGGGTTTTGTGTTTTGGATCTGTATTTTTTTGAAAAAAAGCATAAAAACAGCTAAAATCACAGAATTTGTAGGTTTTTCTGCTCCTATGCTATTATTAACCTCAATAACCTTAATTTCCACTCATTTCCAGTCTATTCTGAACACCTCACACCTCACAATAGTGTTTTTATGTCCAAAAGGTTGCACCGAGGTAGCTGGATGACTATGCTAAGCGACACGAGTGGGCGGCACAAACACGTGACCCATCTAGGAGTGACACTGCAGTGGCAGACAGGATGGCAGTTAGAAAAACTAGGCCCCAAACTGTACATAATGCAAAGAAAAAAAGAGGTGCAAGATGGAATTGTCCTTGGGCCCTCCCACCCACCCTTATGTTGTATAAACAGGACATGCACACTTTAACAAATCAATCATTTCAGCGCCAGGGTCTGCCACACAACTGTGGCTGAAATGATTGGTTCGTTTGGGCCCCCACAAAACAAGCTGGCAATTAATGTGTCCCTGCACAAACTGGCTCTACGGAGGCAAGATGTCATCCTCATCCTCCTCATCCACCGATTCCTCACCCTCTTCAGTGTGTACATCCTCATCCTCACAAAGTATTAACTCGTCCCCACTTGAATCCACCACCACAGGTCCCTCTGTACGTTCTGGAGGCTGGTCTCCCTGGAAGAGCTGATAATTCATTTTGATGAACATCATCTTCTCCACATTCTGTGGAAGCAACCTCCTACGCCTTTCGCTGACAAGGTTCCCGGCTGCACTAAACACTCTTTCGGAGTACACACTGGAGGGGGGGCAACTCAGGTAAAATAGAGCCAGTTTGTACAGGGGCCTCCAAATTGCCTCTTTTTCCTGCCAGTACAGGTATGGACTGTCTGACATGCCTACTTGGATGCTGTCACCGATGTAATCCTCCACCATTCTGTCAATGGTGACAGTATCATATGCAGTGACAGTAGACATGTCAGAAATTGTTGCCAGGTCCTTCAGTCCGGACCAGATGTCCAAACTTGGTCCTGCCTGCCCTGCATCACCGCCAGCGGGTTGCTTAGGATACCTAAGTTTTTTCCTGGCAGCCCCAGTTGCGGGAGAAAATGTAGAAGGAGCCGTTGACGTGTCACGTTCCGCTTCAGCTGACAGTGTGTTCACCAGCAGGTCTTTGCACCTCTGCAGGCTTGTGTCGGCCGGAAAGAGAGACACCACATAGGCTTTAAACCTAGGATCGAGCACGGTGGCCAAAATGTAGTGGTCTGATTTCAACAGATTGACCACCCTGGAATCCTGGCAAAGCGAATGAAGGGCTTCATCCACAAGTCCCACATGCCGAGCGGAATCGCTCCGTCTTAGCTCCTCCTTCACTTTCTCCAGCTGCTTCTGCAAAAGCCTGATGAGGGGAATGACCTGACTCAAGCTGGCAGTGTCTGAACTGACTTCACGTGTGGCAAGTTCGAAGGGCTGAAGAACCTTGCACAACACGGAAATCATTCTCCACTGCGCTTGAGTCAGGTGCATACCCCCTCCTTTGCCTATGTCATAGGTGGATGTATAGGCTTGTATGGCCTTTTGCTGCTCCTCCATCCTCTGAAGCATATAGAGGGTTGAGTTCCACCGCGTCACAACCTCTTGCTTCAGGTGATGGCGGGGCAGGTTCAAGAGTGTTTGCTGGCGCTCCAGTCTTCGGCACGCAGTCGCTGAATGGCGAAAGTGGCCAGAAATTTTTCGGGCCACCCAAAGCGTCTCCTGCACGCCCCTGTCGCTTTTCAGAAAATTCTGCACCACCAAGTTTATTGTGTGAGCAAAACATGGGACGTGCTGGAATTTGCCCAGATGTAATGCCCGCACAATATTGGTGGCGTTGTCAGATATCACAAATCCCCAGGAGAGTCTAAGTGGGGTAAGCCACTGGGCGATGATTTCCCTCAGTTTCTCTAAGAGGTTGTCGGCGGTGTGCCTCTTACTGAAACCGGTGATACACAGCGTAGCCTGCCTTGTAACGAGCTGGCGTTTCTGAGATGCTGCTACTGGTGACGCTGCTGCTGTTGCTGCGTAAGGTGATACATCTACCCAGTGGGCTGTCACAGTCATATAGTCCTTAGTCTGCCCTGTTCCACTTGTCCACATGTCCGTGGTTAAGTGGACATTGTGTACAACGGCATTTTTCAGGACACTGAGGACACTTTTTCTGACGTTTCTGTACAGTCTCGGTATCGCCTGCCTAGTGAAGTGGAATCTAGACGGGATTTGGAACCGGGGACACACTACCTCCATCAATTGTCTAAATCCCACTGCACTAATGGCGGATACCGGACGCACGTCTAACACCAACATAGCAGTCAAGGCCTCAGTTATACGTTTTGCTTCAGGATGACTGCTGTCGTACTTCATCCTCCTCGCTAAGGACTGTTGGAGGGTCAATTGTTTAGTAAAAGTAGTGGTGTTCCTACTTCCTCTCTGGGATGATGAACGACTCCCAGCAGCAGCAGCAACAGCAGCAGCGGCAGCAGTAGGCGTAGCAATGCAGGATCCTCCGGAGGAATCCCGGATAGGAGAGTCAGTCATGCCAGTGATATGGCCTGCAGGACTACTTCCGATCCTGACTAAGGAGGAAATTGACGAGGAGGGAGTTGACGGTGTGGTTTGCAGGCGCTTGGATACAACAGGACAACGGGATTTAGGTGTCCCTGGACTGCTTACGGTCTGAGCCAAAGTTTCTGAACTTGACAGTAACTTTTTATGAACGCGCTGCAGGTGCCGTATAAGGGAGGATGTTCCTAGGTGGTTGACGTCCCTACCCCTACTTATTTCACCTTTACATATGGTACATATGGCAAGACAGTTGTTGTCCGGATTTGGATAGAAATATTGCCAGACCAAAGAGGTGGAATGTTTGGTCTTCTGCCCAGGCATGACCGTGATGGGCTTTTTCATCCCACGGACAACAACTGTCTCCCCCGGAGCCTGATTTAAACAAACCACATCACCATCAGAATCCTCCTCGCCAACTTCCTCCTCAGCGCCAGCTACACCAGTATCCTCATCCTGTTGTACTTCAACAGTGACATCTTCAATTTGCATATCAGCAAGTGGACTGTGGGTGCTCCTTTCAGCACTTGCAGGGGGCGTGCAAATGGTGGAAAGAGCCACCTCTTCCCGTCCAGTGCTGGGAAGGTCAGGCATCGCAACCACCACCACACTTGGACTCTCCTTGGGGATTTGTGATATCTTCTTAGAAAGCACAGTTCTTCGCTGTGCTTTTGCCAGCTTAACTCTTTTGATTTTTTTAGTGGGAGGAGTGCTTCCATCGTCATGTGAAGCTGAACCACTAGTCATGAACATACTAGGGATCGACCTTAGCCGTTCCTTGCCACTCCGTGTCGTAAATGGCATATTGGCAAGTTTACGTTTCTCTTCAGCTGATTTAAATGTCTTTTTCAAGGTCATTTTCCTGAACTTTGCCATTTGGGATTGTATGTGCCCTCTACTATGACATTGGGCATCGGCCTTGGCAGACGACGTTGATGGCATGTTATCGTCTATGTCATGACTAGTGGCAGCAGCTTCAGCACTAGGAGGAAGTGGTTCTTGATCTTTCTCTATTTTATTTTTATCGGAGAAAGTTTGGTCCTCCATTTATGTTATATCGATTTGATATATACGTGCGGCTAAACACAGAAAATAATTTTTTTTTTGGTTTGGACTGGAGTGTACTTTGTGGGTTACAGCACCCTTTAACGGTCAAGCCAGCCGGCCCTTTACTTATGACACAGGCGCACTCTTGGCACTACTTTGTTGATGCACGTGCGGCTACTGCGCACACAATTCACAAACACAGAAAATAATTTTTTTTTGGTTTGGACTGGAGTGTACTTTGGGGGTTACAGCACCCTTTAACGGTCAAGCCAGCCGGCCCTTTACTTATGACACAGGCGCACGCTTGGCACTACTTTGTTGATGCACGTGCGACTACTGCGCACACAATTCACAAACACAGAAAATAATATTTTTTTTGGTTTGGACTGGAGTGTACTTTCGGGGGTTACAGCACCCTTAACGGTCAAGCCAGCCGGCCCTTTACTTATGACACAGGCGCACGCTTGGCACTACTTTGTTGATGCACGTGCGGCTACTGCGCACACAATTCACAAACACAGAAAATAATTTTTTTTTTGGTTTGGACTGGAGTGTACTTTCGGGGGTTACAGCACCCTTAACGGTCAAGCCAGCCGGCCCTTTACTTATGACACAGGCGCACGCTTGGCACTACTTTGTTGATGCACGTGCGACTACTGCGCACACAATTCACAAACACAGAAAATAATATTTTTTTTGGTTTGGACTGGAGTGTACTTTCGGGGGTTACAGCACCCTTAACGGTCAAGCCAGCCGGCCCTTTACTTATGACACAGGCGCACGCTTGGCACTACTTTGTTGATGCACGTGCGGCTACTGCGCACACAATTCACAAACACAGAAAATAATTTTTTTTTTGGTTTGGACTGGAGTGTACTTTCGGGGGTTACAGCACCCTTAACGGTCAAGCCAGCCGGCCCTTTACTTATGACACAGGCGCACGCTTGGCACTACTTTGTTGATGCACGTGCGGCTACTGCGCACACAATTCACAAACACAGAAAATATATTATTTTTTTAGCACTTGGGGGGAGCACCCCTGATGGACAGAGCACCCCCTGGACAACACTACAGCACTCCTTTAGGACTGGGACACTGCACAGGACTTTGGAGTGGACACAGCCCCTATGGAGAACTGACTGCACAACACAGTCCAGCCAGCCCCTATGGACTTTGAAGTAGTGGACACAGCCCCTATTAACAACAGCAGCACAGCACAACACAGCCAGCCCCTATGGACTTTGAAGTAGTGGACAACAGCAGCACTACACTACACTACACTACACAGCCCTAACTCCCACCCTCCCTCTTCACTGTCCACAGCCGAGTGAGAAAATGGCGCCGACGTGTGTACCTTATATAGGATCCAAAACCCGCGAGACTCGGAAGGCGGGAAGATGACGTTTTGCCTCGATTTCAGATCCGAGTCAGGCGGGAAAAGTCGAGCCTGACTCGGATCGGACTCGGATCGGGGGGGCTCGGGGGGGTTCGGATTTCAGAAATCCGAACCCGCTCACCCCTACTGTATATATATATATATATATATATATAATGTGTGTGTGTATATATGTATGTGTATGTATGTATATATATATATGTGTGTGTATATATTTATATATCATGTGTGTGTTTATGTGTATATATATATATATATGTGTGTGTATGTATATGTATATATATGTATGTATGAATATATGTAAATATATATATGTGTGTGTGTATATATATATATATATATATATATATATATGTGTGTGTGTGTATATATATGTATGTTTGTGTTTATGTGTGTGTGTGTATATATATATATGTATATATATATAGTGTGTGTATATATATATATATATATGTATGTATATATGTGTATATATGTATATATGTATGTGTGTGTGTGTGTATATAATATATATATATATATATATATGTATATATATATATATTAGGGGTGTGCACTGGCCACTTTTCGTGTTTTGTGCTTTGGTTTTGGATCTGGATCTTTCTTCGTGTTTTGGATCTGGATTGGTTTTGCCAAAACCACCCTTCCGTGTTTTGGGTTCTGGGTTTTGTGTTTTGGATCTGTATTTTTTTTTTAAAAAGCATAAAAACAGCTGAAATCACAGAATGTGTTGGTTTTTCTGCTCCTATGCTATTATTAACCTCAATAACCTTAATTTCCACTAATTTCCAGGCTATTCTGAACACTTCACACCTCACAATAGTGTTTTTATGTCCAAAAGGTTGCACCGAGGTAGCTGGATGACTATGCTAAGCGACAAGAGTGGGCGGCACAAACACGTGACCCATCTAGGAGTGATACTGCAATGGCAGACAGGATGGCAGTTTGAAAAACTAGGCCCCAAACTGTACATAATGCAAAGAAAAAAAAGAGGTGCAAGATGGAATTGTCCTTGGGCCCTCCCACCCACCCTTATGGTTGTATAAACAGGACATGCACACTTTAACAAAGCAATCATTTCAGCGCCAGGGTCTGCCACACAACTGTGGCTGAAATGATTGGTTCGTTTGGGCCCCCACAAAACAAGCTGGCAATTAATCTGTCCCTGCACAAACTGGCTCTACGGAGGCAAGATGTCGTCCTCATCCTCCTCATCCACCGATTCCTCACCCTCTTCAGTGTTCTGTACATCCTCATCCTCACAGATTATTAACTCATCCCCACTGGAATCCACCACCACAGGGTCCCTCCGTACGTTCTGGAGGCTGGTCTCCCTGGAAGAGTTGATAATTCATTTTTATGAACATCATCTTCTCCACATTTTGTGGAAGCAACCTCCTACGTCTTTCGCTGACAAGGTTCGCGGCTGCACTAAACACTCTTTCGGAGTACACACTGGAGGGGAGGGCAACTCAGGTAAAATAGAGCCAGTTTGTACAGGGGCCTCCAAATTGCCTCTTTTTCCTGCCAGTACAGGTATGGACTGTCTGACATGCCTACTTGGATGCTGTCACCGATGTAATCCTCCACCATTCTGTCAATGGTGACAGTATCATATGTAGTGACAGCAGACATGTCAGAAATTGTTGCCAGGTCCTTCAGTCCAGACCAGATGTCCAAACTTGGTCCTGCCTGCCCTGCATCACCGCCAGCGGGTTGCTTATGATACCTACGTTTTTTCCTGGCAGCCCCAGCTGCTGGAGAAAATGAAGAAGGAGCTGTTGACGTGTCACGTTCCGCTTCAGCTGACAGTGTTTTCACCAGCAGGTCTTTGCACCTCTGCAGGCTTGTGTCGGCCGGAAAGAGAGACACCACATAGGCTTTAAACCTAGGATCGAGCATGGTGGCCAAAATGTAGTGGTCTGATTTCAACAGATTGACCACCCTGGAATCCTGGCAAAGCGAATGAAGGGCTTCATCCACAAGTAACATAATGCCGAGCGGAATCACTCCGTCTTAGCTCCTCCTTCACTTTCTCCAGCTGCTTCTGCAAAAGCCTGATGAGGGGAATGACCTGACTCAAGCTGGCAGTGTCTGAACTGACTTCACGTGTGGCAAGTTCGAAGGGCTGGAGAACCTTGCACAACACTTAAATCATTCTCCACTGCGCTTGAGTCAGGTGCTGGCGCTCCAGTCTTCGGCACGCAGTCGCTGAATGGCGAAAGTGGCCAGAAAGCGTTTCCTGCACGCCCCTGTCGCTTTTCAGAAAATTCTGCACCACCAAGTTTATTGTGTGAGCAAAACATGGGACGTGCCCAGATGTAATGCCCGCACAATATTGGTGGCGTTGTCAGATATCACAAATCCCCAGGAGAGTCTAAGTGGGGTAAGCCACTGGGCGATGATTTCCCTCAGTTTCTCTAAGAGGTTGTCGGTGGTGTGCCTCTTACTGCAACCGGTGATACACAGCGTAGCCTGCCTTGGAACGAGCTGGCGTTTCTGAGATGCTGCTACTGGTGACGCTGCTGCTGTTGCTGCGTAAGGTGATACATCTACCCAGTGTTCTGTCACAGTCATATAGTCCTTAGTCTGCCCTGTTCCACTTGTCCACATGTCCGTGGTTAAGTGGACATTGGGTACAACGGCATTTTTCAGGATACTGAGGACACTTTTTCTGACGTTTCTGTACAGTCTCGGTATCGCCTGCCTAGTGAAGTGGAACCTAGACGGGATTTGGAACCGGGGACACACTACCTCCATCAATTGTCTAAATCCCACTGCACTAATAGCGGATACCAGACGCACGTCTAACACCAACATAGCAGTCAAGGCCTCAGTTATACGTTTTGCTTCAGGATGACTGCTGTCGTACTTCATCCTCCTCGCTAAGGACTGTTGGAGGGTCAATTGTTTAGTAAAAGTAGTGGTGTTCCTACTTCCTCTCTGGGATGATGAATGACTCCCAGCAGCAGCGGCAGCAGGAGGTGTAGCAATGCAGGATCCTCCGGAGGAATCCCGGATAGGAGAGTCAGTCATGCCAGTGACATGGCCTGCAGGACTACTTCCGATCCTGACTAAGGAGGAAATTGACGAGGAGGGAGTTGATGGTGTGGTTTGCAGGCGCTTGGATACAACAGGACAACGGGATTTAGGTGTCCCTGGACTGCTTACGGTCTTAGCCAAAGTTTCTGAACTTGACAGTAACTTTTTATGAACGCGCTTCAGGTGCCGTATAAGGGAGGATGTTCCTAGGTGGTTAACGTCCCTACCCCTACTTATTTCACCTTTACATATGGTACATATGGCAAGACAGTTGTTGTCCGGATTTGGATAGAAATATTGCCAGACCAAAGAGGTGGAATGTTTGGTCTTCTGCCCAGGCATGACCGTGATGGGCTTTTTCATCCCACGGACAACAACTGTCTCCCCCGGAGCCTGATTTAAACAAACCACATCACCATCAGAATCCTCCTCGCCAACTTCCTCCTCAGCGCCAGCTACACCAGTATCCTCATCCTGTTGTACTTCAACAGTGACATCTTCAATTTGCATATCAGCAAGTGGACTGTGGGTGCTCCTTTCAGCACTTGCAGGGGGCGTGCAAATGGTGGAAAGAGCCACCTCTTCCCGTCCAGTGCTGGGAAGGTCAGGCATCGCAACCACCACCACACTTGGACTCTCCTTGGGGATTTGTGATATCTTCTTAGAACGCACAGTTCTTTGCTGTGCTTTTGCCAGCTTAACTCGTTTGATTTTTTTAGCGGGAGGAGGGATTCCATCGTCATGTGAAGCTGAACAACTAGTCATGAACATACTAGTCATACTAGTATGACACACACTAGTCATAGGGAAAGACCTTAGCCATTCCTTGCCACTCCGTGTCATAAATGGCATATTGGCAAGTTTACGTTTCTCTTCAGATGATTTAAATGTTTTTTTTAAGGTCATTTTCCTGAACTTTGTCATTTGGGATTGTATGTGGCCTCTACTATGACATTGGGCATCGGCCTTGGCAGACGACGTTGATGGCATGTTATCGTCTATGCCATGACTAGTGGCAGCAGCTTCAGCACTAGGAGGAAGTGGTTCTTGATCTTTCCCTATTTTATTTTTATCGGAGAAAGTTTGGTCCTCCATTTATGTTATATCGATGTGATATATACGTGCGGGTAAGGTGCACACAAACACAGAAAATATTTTTTTATTTTTGCTGGAGAGTAGTGCACTTTGTGGGTTACACCACCCTTTAAGAAATGAGCCAGCCGGCTCTTTACTTATGGGACACAGGCGCACGCTTGGTGCTGCTCCTTTGTTGATACACGTGCAGCCACAGTTCACACAATTCACAAACACAGAAAATATTTTTTTATTTTGTTTGGAGTGTACTTTGGGGGTTACAGCACCCTTTAATGGTCAAGCCAGCCGGCCCTTTACTTATGACACAGGCGCACGCTTGGCACTACTTTGTTGATGCATGTGCGGCTACTGCGCACACAATTCACAAACACAGAAAATATTTTTTTATTTTGTTTGGAGTGTACTTTGGGGGTTACAGCACCCTTTAACGGTCAAGCCAGCCGGCCCATTACTTATGACACAGGCGCACGCTTGGCACTGCTTTGTTGATGCACGTGCGGCTACTGCGCACACAATTCACAAACACAGAAAATATTTTTTTATTTGGTTTGGAGTGTACTTTGGGGGTTACAGCACCCTTTAACAGTCAAGCCAGCCAGCGCTTTACTTATGACACAGGCGCACGCTTGGCACTACTTTGTTGATGCACGTGCGGCTACTGCGCACACAATTCACAAACACAGAAAATATTTTTTTATTTGGATTGGAGTGTACTTTGGGGGTTACAGCACCCTTTAACGGTCAAGCCAGCCGGCCCTTTACTTATGACACAGGCGCACGTTTGGCACTACTTTGTTGATGCACGTGCGGCTACTGCGCACACAATTCACAAACACAGAAAATATTTTTTTATTTGGATTGGAGTGTACTTTGGAGGTTACAGCACCCTTTAACGGTCAAGCCAGCCGGCCCTTTACTTATGACACAGGCGCACGTTTGGCACTACTTTGTTGATGCATGTGCGGCTACTGCGCACACAATTTACAAACACAGAAAATATTTTTTTATTTGGTTTGGAGTGTACTTTGGGGGTTACAGCACCCTTTAACGGTCAAGCCAGCTGGCCCTTTATTTATGACAGGCGCACGCTTGGCACTACTTTGCTGATGCACGTGCGGCTACTGCGCACACTATTCACAAACACAGAAAATATTTTTTTATTTGGTTTGGAGTGTACTTTGGGGGTTACAGCACCCTTTAATGGACAAGCCAGCCGGCCCCTTACTTATGGGACACAGGCGCACGCTTGGCGCTGCTCCTTTGTTGATGCACGTGCAGCCACACGGCACACAATTCACAAACACAGAAAATATATATTTTTTTTGTTTGGAGTGTACTTTGGGGGTTACAGCACCCTTTAACGGACAAGCCAGCCGGCCCTTTACTAATGGGACACAGGCGCACGCTTGGCGCTGCTTTGTTGATGCACGTGCAGCCACAGTGCACACAATTCACAAACACAGAAAAAATATATATTTTTTTAGCACTTGGGGGGAGCACCCCTGACAGACAGAGCACCCCCTGGACAACACTACAGCACCCCTTTAGGACTGGGACACTGCAGAGGACTTTGGAGTGGACACAGCCCCTATGGACAACTGACTGCACAACACAGTCCAGCCAGCCCCTATGCACTTTGAAGTAGTGGACACAGCCCCTATGGACAACAGCAGCACAGCGCAGCACAACACTACACTGCACTACACTACACAGCCAGCCAGCCCTAACTCCCACCCTCCCTCTTCACTGTCCACAGCCGAGTGAGAAAATGGCGCCGACACGGGTACCTTATATAGGATCCAAAACCCGCGAGACCCGGAAGGCGGGATTATGATGTTTTGCCTCGATTTCAGATCCGAGTCGGCCTCGGATCGGGGGGGCTCGGGGGGTTCAGATTTCAGAAATTCGAACCCGCTCACCCCTAATATATATATATATATATATATATAATGTATGTAGGAAGGAAGACCCGGCTCTGGAGGAGGCCCGACGCTGGAGAGAGACAGACCCGGCTCTGGAGGAAGAGACTCTGCGCTGGACAGTGTTGACCCCGCCTCTGGACAGTTGCACCCAGCGCTGGAAGAAGAGTCTGGACGCTGGACTAAGGTAAATAGAATCCCTGTGTCACGTGTGTGTGTGTGTGTGTGTATATATATATATATGTATGTATATATATGTGTGTGTGTGTGTGTATATATATATATATATATATATATGTGCAATATTGGACCGGCACTCCTATACAACTCTCTGTGAGGATGGCTCCGGTGCCAGAACCGAGAATATGTATAACCAAGATGAAAGTGGAAAGGCACTCAGAGACGTAAATGACTTCAAGCAACTACAGTAATGTAGTCAACGTTTCGGAGAGAACCTCCTTTATCAAGACTCAAACATGCATTAAATAACTTAGCTTACCACCCTCGTGACATGTGCAAGCAATTCCAATAGACGGCTGAATCCCGCTGACGTCACAGATGCGACTCAGAACAGCCGGAGACTCCCTGTAGGGGAGTGGTTAGACAGTGACTGTGGTGAACGAACCATCACCAAGGTAACATGTAAACAACATAGCTATGTAGCACGGCAAAATGCCGTGCATATCCAGAGCGGGGATATATGAAGCAAGCGGAAATCACAAATGCATCAGTGTAACGCCCCTGAAGGAGGCAACCATAAACAAGGTCATAACAATAATAGCATAAAACGAAATTAATGAAATGTGTAACATCCAGGCCAGCTCTGTCAAACTAATATGACATAAGAGGCAGGTAAATCATCGTGTTAATATGGTGGACCAGCGGCAGTATCAGTCACTTATATAAAGTACATATAAATATGCACCATGGGGTATCTGAGGAGAGATGATAAAACTACACAAACATCACAGAAAACATGAAAGCAAAAGGGTTTCATTTAATCCCCTAGGTTGCACTATTTGCAATATGTGGATCCATTGTGCCTCTTTTTGCAGTAGAGTACGATCCCGATCACCTCCCCTAGGATTAGGGGGCACATAATCAATCATTTTATATCTGATTGTAGATAAATTGTGTTGAAAATCCTTGAAGTGTCTGGGCACAGGTTGTTCGATCTGTTTGCCATCAAGGGCCGCTCTAATGCTGGACCTGTGAAGGGCCATGCGTTCTTTCATTTGTCTTGATATTTTCCCTATGTAGAACAATCCACAAGGGCATCTTATAAAATATACAACAAAATGACTAGAGCATGTCAAGGCATGATGGATTTTGTACATATTGCCAGATCTAGGGTGAGCAAATGTGTCCCCAGTTTCTAAGAAACTGCAAGTGGTGCAGCCTGTACATCTATAATTCCCCGGCTTACGTGTTAGAAAATGAGCCGGCTTGTTGGTACCCATGAGGCTGATGTCATTTTTCACAATGAAGTCCTTAATATTACGACCACGACGATAGGAAGGTACGATAGAGCAATCCTGTAATGCAGGAATTTGTGGATTATCAGCAATGATGGGCCAGATGTTTCTGGCATTTTGGATTATCTCTCAGCTTGCTGTGGTGTAATTCATCGTCCAAATAATATTATTTTCCTGCAGTTTTTTAGGTTTGCATAGTAGACTGGTCTCACGGTCAACCATTAGGGCTCTCCGTTTAGCATGATTGAGTGCCTTGTGGGAATACCCCCTTTGTGCGAATCGCTTCATCATCTGGTTCATCTGTACCTTAGCATCCTCTGGTTCACTACAAATGCGAATAACACGTAAAAATTGAGAGTATGGTAACCCCAGTTTACATGCCGGGGGATGATGGCTAGTAGCCAACAACATAGTGTTGCGATCTGTACTTTTGTAGAATATAGAAGTTTGTAGGGATCCAGACTGATCCTGTTTGACTAACACATCCAAGAAGTGTATTTGGTCACGACTACATTGATGTGTAAACTTAATAGGGGAATTGCGTGCATTAGTTAGATTCATGAAAGACACAAATTCCTGTTCCGATCCAGTCCATAGAATGAAAATGTCATCGATGTGGCGGTAAAAACATTCTGTCTGGCTGGTAAATTCCTGATGGTTAAAAAAAAACATTTGCTCTATTAAAAAACATGTATATATTGGCAAAGCTAGGGGCCACACAGGACCCCATAGCACAGCCTGACACTTGTTGAAAAAATTGACTATCAAACATAAAATAATTACTTTTGAGAGTAAGTTGTAACAATGAAACAAAAAACTCCACCTGGGGACCAGTGTAATCAGGGTTGTTGATAAGGTAATTGCGTACAGATCCTGTGGTATGCTGGTATGCTGGTGTATAAACTACACACATCAACTGTACAAAGAAGAAATTGAGACGTACTTCTGGGTAAACTTTTAATTTTACACAGGAAATCTGTAGTATCCCGAAGGAAGGTGTTGTGTTTGCATAGTAATGGCTGGAGGAAAAAATCTAGGTATTTAGAGACACCGTAATACAGGGAGTCCCGTGCAGCAATTATAGGTCTCCCAGGAGGTGCGATGGGATCTTTATGCAATTTCGGGATCGTGTAGATTACTGGTACCTTCGGATGTTGTACTGTGAGGGCCTCCGCGATCTGACTAGAAATAATGTGGTTATTCATTGCCTGATTAAGTAATATTTGCAATTTTGCTTTATATGCCTCTGTAGGGTTAGATGGTAATTTTTGATATACAGTCGTATCCATCAATTGTCGGTACAATTCAGCTTTATATACGTCAAGATCCTGTATAACTAATCCGCCCCCTTTGTCCGCTGGGCGGAATACAATGTCATTGTAGTTGGATAACAATTTGAGCGCCTTATATTCACTCCCCGAGATGTTGCTATTGAATAGACTGGGTGACTGGCTTCCTTTATCAATAATGCCGTCCAAATGGTTACTGAAACATTTAATGTTGGAATTGGAGGATATAGGGGTATAGTGCGATTTTTTTGTATACAGGTAATGTCAATTGGTCTGGGGAGGACCCTATTTTACCTGGGAGAGCCGGATACAGTGGTTGCATTTTAGATTTCAGTCCTGGCGACCAGGATTTCCAAGTAACCCCCCGCCGCCGCAAGCTCCATTTGTCAGGTGCCCGCTGAAATTTTACCAGCAGGCACCCGACTCCCACAGCTGCAGCCGGAGCTCACTCCTTAGAGGGGGCTTACTACTGGGAGCACTATTAGAAGGGACTTACTGCTGGGGGTACCAATACAGTGGGCTTACTACAGGGGGCACTATTACAGGGGGCACTATTTCAAGGGGCTTACTACTGGGGGCATTATTTCAAGGGGCTTACTGCTGGGGGCACCAATACAGGGGGCTTACTATAGGGGGCACTATTACAGTGGGCTTACTACAGGGGCCACTATTACAGGGAGCTTACTACTGGGGGCACTATTTCAAGGGGCTTACTGCTGGGGGCACTATTACAGGGGGCTTACTATAGGGGCACTGTTACAGGGGCTTACTACTGGGGTCACTATTTCAAGGGGCTTACTACTGGGGGCATTATTTCAAGGGGCTTACTACTGGGGCACTATTACAGGAGGTCTTACTACTGGGGGCACTATTACAAGGGGCTTACTACAGGGGGCACTATTACAGGAGGTCTTACTACTGGGGGCACTATTACAAGGGGCTTAATACTGGGGCACTATTACAGGAGGTTTTTCTACTGGGGGCACTATTACCAGGGGCTTACTACAGGGGTCACTTTTACAAGGGGCACTATTACAGGGGGCTTACTACTGGGGGCATTATTTCAAGGGGTTTACTACTGGGGCACTATTACAAGGGGCTTAATGCTGGGGGCACTAATACAGGGGGCTTACAACTGGGGCACTATTACAGGGGGCTTACTACTGAGGGCATTATTTCAAGGGGGCTTACTACTGGGGGCACTATTACGGGGGCTTACTACTGGGGGTACTATTAGAGGGGGCTTAACTACTAGGTTGCGGGGCACTGAAAGGGCATGTGTGGTGGTCTATACAAGCTTTCATATATTTTGGTGATGGACGATGTTCTGGCTCCTAAACTTTTAAGATAGCTCCTAGATTTTTCAAAAATTTGTTGAGCCCTGGTGTGCGTGTGTGTGTGTACAGTCGTGCCCTTCTCTTAAGGCTGCATCTAAAAAACGGATTTCTCCATAGAGAATTCTGAAGGGGGGCAGGGTGTTTAAGGGGCTACACCTCAAAAGCTATAGGGGGTACGGATCTGAAATTTGGTAGGGGCGGGTAGAACTGTCGCACAGTGCTGCATGTCAAATTTCAGGGCAAAAACATAAAAAATGAGGATTTAGGAGTAATCTAAAGCTTCAGCTGTCAGTTTTTTCTGACATTGTGAATTAGGAACCTGTTTCTATTGGAGTCTATGGGTGATTTTTGGGAAGGTATAACTCAGGGTAGGGGTGGAATTTCGACTTGGGGTTTGTTTTATTAGGTAGCTATTGTGCCAGTGGACGTGCTTTTGGGGTTCAGGAAATTTAGAAAGTTACAGTTTTTAAACTACTACCTCAAGAATGCGCCCTTATACAAATAGGACTTTTCAACTTGTTGCGCAGCAGCAGTAGGAGCCTCCAGCAGGGGGTGTATGTGGCTTCACTTGGGTGTACAAACATGGCTGCCTTTTAGCCCGAATAGATGCTCTCTCCCCTGATGCTGATTTTTCATGGAGGAGATGACAGCGGAGACCCAGGGGCTATACAGGGCCAGGTCTGATGGGCCGGAGAGTTGAGAAAAGGGTACCCATTGCACCACGCCAGGGGCCACTGGAGCCCAGCACCCCCCGCTGAGTGACCCTGGAGCGCCTCCAACAGGGGACCATGTATCCGGGGAGAGAGCGGGTAATGCCGGAGATCTGAGCCGCCCTCCCCCCAGCAGCGCCGGCACCCTCCCACCCCAGCAGCCGCCGGGCACAGATCCCAGTGGTGTTGGTGTCGGCAGTGATAAGGTGTCCGCGCTTAAGCCCCCCCGTCGCCACCTCTGCTCCCTCATCTCCCCCGGGGCTAAAGCATTTCCCCCCACTGCTGCCACTGCCTCTGCCCAAGTGGGCCAGCACTGAAACCTCAGCCGCCCCCCGCCACTGCTCACCGCCGCTGACCCCCCTCCGCATCCCCTACCATTGCGGGTGCTTCCCCTGGTTCAGACTAACTTGTACCGGAGTCCAAGCGGTGATCTCCTCTAACCAGACAATCAGCTGATGCTGCAGTCACCTGAGATGCAGGAAAGTGCCGGCCGGTGCTTTACTGCATCTCAGCTGACAGCAGTTTTCAGAAGATTGTCTGGTCAGAGGATCGCGGATTGCCGGTCCCGGCACAAGTAAGTGTGAACCAGGGGCAGGGGGGCTGGGAAGCAGCCATTGGGGGCTCAGAGACGGTGGTTCAGTGGAGGCAGACGGGCGGGGTGATCATCTGTAGCCGGTAGCACACTTGGGCTGCAGCGGTGGGTGGGTGGGGGTAGCTAAATGTTTAACAGCCAGGGCAGCGGTGGGTGGGGGTAGCTAAATGTGTAACAGCCAGGGCAGCGGTGGGTGGGGGTAGCTAAATGTTTAACAGCCAGGGCAGCAGTGGGTGTTTTGTAAACTCTGGGTTTTTTTTGTTTATTTCTTCTTTGCAGTGGGGCCTGTACCTGGGTCTGCGGGTCTCCCTCACCAAGACCCTGCAGCTCACCCCGAGGTGGATCGGAGCACAGAGCAGTGAGTGGCCAGGAAGCCCTGTACCCCCTACCCCTGTGTGTGTGTCACTTTGTACCCCCTACCCCTGTGTGTCACCATGGACCCCCTACCCCTGTGTGTGTGACACCCTGTACCCCCCTACCCCTGTGTGTGTGTGACACCCTGTACCCCCCTACCCCTGTGTGTGTGCGACACCCTGTACCCCCTAACCCTGTGTGTGTGTGACACCCTGTACTCGCTACCACTGTGTGTGTGACACCCTGTACTCCCCTACCCATCTGTGTCACCATGGAACCCCTACACCTGTGTGTGTGTGACACCCTGTACCCCCTAACCCTGTGTGTGTGTGACACCCTGTACCCCCCTACCCCTGTGTGTGTGACACCCTGTACCCCCTACCCCTGTGTGTCTGTGACACCCTGTAAACCCTACCCCTGTGTGTGTGTCACTTTGAACCCCCTACCCCTGTGTGTCACCATGGACCCCCTAAACCTGTGTGTGTGTGTGACACCCTGTACCCCCCTACCCCTGTGTGTGTGACACCCTGTACCCACTACCCGTGTGTGTGTGTCACATTGAACCCCCTACCCCTGTGTGTCACCATGGACCCGCTACCCTTGTGTGTGGGACACCCTGTACCTCCTAACCCTGTGTGTGTGTGACACCCTGTACCCCCCTACCCCTGTGTGTGTGTGACACCCTGTACCCCCTAACCCTGTGTGTGTGGCACCCTGTACCCCCCTACCCCTGTGTGTGTGTGTGTGTGACACCCTGTACCCCCCTACCCCAGTGTGTGTGACACCCTGTACTCCCTACCCCTGTGTGTGTGTGAGACACCCTGTACACCCCTACCCCTGTGTGTGTGTGTGTGTGTGTGTGTGTGACACCCTCTACTCCCTACCCCTCTGTGTGTGTGACACCCTCTACTCCCTACCCCTGTGTGTGTGTGTGACACCCTGTACTGCCTAACCGTGTGTGTGTGTGTGTGTGTGTGTGTGACACCCTCTACTCCCTACCCGTGTGTGTGTGTGTGTTTGTGTGTGACACCCTGTACTCCCTACCCCTGTGTGTGTGTGACACCCTGTAGCCCCCTACCCCTGTGTGTGTGACACCCTGTACTCCCCTACCCATGTGTGTCACCATGGATCCCCTACCCCTGTGTGTGTGTGACACCCTGTACCCCCTAACCCTGTGTGTGTGTGACACCCTGTACCCCCCTACCCCTGTGTGTGTGACACCCTGTACCCCCTAATCCTGTGTGCGTGTGACACCCTGTACCCCCTACCCCTGTGTGTTTGTCACATTGAACCCCCTACACCTGTGTGTCACCATGGACCCCCTACCCCTGTGTGTGTGACACCCTGTACCCCCCTACCCCTGTGTGTGTGATTCCCTGTACCTCCTACCCGTGTGTGTGTGTGTGACACCCTGTACCCCCTAACCGTGTGTGTGTGATACCCTGTACCCCCCTACCCCTGTGTGTGTGACACCCTGTACTCCCCTACCCATGTGTGTCACCATGGATCCCCTACCCCTGTGTGTGTGTGACACCCTGTACCCCCTAACCCTGTGTGTGTGTGACACCCTGTACCCCCCTACCCCTGTGTGTGTGACACCCTGTACCCCCTAACCCTGTGTGCGTGTGACACCCTGTACCCCCTACCCCTGTGTGTGTGTCACATTGAACCCCCTACACCTGTGTGTCACCATGGACCCCCTACCCCTGTGTGTGTGACACCCTGTACCCCCCTACCCCTGTGTGTGTGACACCCTGTACCCCCCTACCCCTGTGTGTGTGTGACACCCTGTACCCCCTAACCCTGTGTGTGTGTGTGTGTGTGTGTGTGTGTGTGTGTGTGTGTGTGTGTGTGTGTGTGTGTGACACCCTGTACCCCCCTACCCCTGTGTGTGTGTGACACCCTGTACCCCCTAACCCTGTGTGTGTGTGACACCCTCTACCCCCTAACCCTGTGTGTGTGACACCCTGTACCCCCCTACCCCTGTGTGTGTGTGTGACACCCTGTACTTCCCACCCCTGTGTGTGTGTGTGACACCCTGGACCCCCTAACCCGGTGTGTGTGTGAGACACCCTATACCCCCCTACCCCTGTGTGTGTATGACACCCTGTACCCCCTACCCCTGTGTGTCTGTCACTTTGAACCCCCTACCCCTGTGTGTCACCATGGACCCCCTACCCTGTGTGTGTGTGACACCCTGTACCCCCTAACCCTGTGTGTGTGTGTGACACCCTGTACCCCCCTACCCCGTGTGTGTGTGACACCCTGTATCCCCTAACCCTGTGTGTCTGTGACACCCTGTACCCCCCTACCCCTGTGTGTGTGACACCCTGTACCCCCTAACACTGTGTGTGTGACACCCTGTACTCCCTACCCCTGTGTGTGTGTGACACCCTGTACTCCCTGACCCTGTGTGTTTGTGTGACCACCCTGTACCACCTAACCCTGTGTGTCTGTGACACCCTGTACCCCCTTAACCTTGTTTGTGTGTGTCACCATGGACCCCCTACCCCTGTGTGTGTGTGACACCCTGTACCCCCTAACCCTCTGTGTGTGTGACACCCTGTACCCCCCTACCCCTGTGTGTGTGACACCCTGTACTCCCCTACCCCGTGTGTGTGTGTGTGACACCCTGTACCCCCTAACCCTGTGTGTGTGTGACACCCTGTAATCCCCTACCCCGTGTGTGTGTGTGTGTGACACACTGTACCCCCTACCCCTGTGTGTGTGTGTGACACCCTGTACCCCCTACCCCTGTGTGTGTGTCACATTGAACCCCCTACCCCTGTGTGTCACCATGGACCCCCTACCCCTGTGTGTGTGTGACACCCTGTACCCCCTAACCCTGTGTGTGTGTGACACCCTGTACTCCCCTACCCCGTGTGTGTGTCTGACACCCTGTACACCCTAACCCTGTGTGTGTTTGACACCCTGTACTCCCCTACCCCGTGTGTGTGTGTGACACCCTGTACCCCCTAACCCTGTGTGTGTTTGACACCCTGTACCCCCCTACCCCTGTGTGTGTGTGAAACCCTGTACCCCCTACCCCTGTGTGTGTGACACCCTGTACCCCCCTACCCCTGTGTTTGTGTGTGTGATACCCTGTACCCCCTTACCCCTGTGTGTGTGTGACACCATGTACCCCCTAACCCTATGTGTGTGTGACACCCTGTACCCCCCTACCCCTGTGTGTGTGACATCCTGTACCCTCCTACCCCTTTGTGTGTGTGACACCCTGTACTCCCTACCCCTGTGTGTGTGACAGCCTGTACCCCCTAACCCTGTGTGTGTGTGACACCCTGTACCCCCCTACCCCTGTGTGTGTGACACCCTGAACCCCCCTGCCCCTGTGTGTGTGTGACACCCTGTTCTCCCTACCCCTGTGTGTGTGTGAGACACCCTCTACTCCCTACCCCTCTGTGTGTGTGATACCCTCTACTCCCTACCCCTGTGTGTGTCTGTGACACCCTGTAACCCCTAACCCTGTCTGTGTGTGTGTGACACCCTGTACTCCCTACCCGTGTGTATGTGTGTGTTTGTGTGTGACACCCTGTACTCCCTACCCCTGTGTGTGTGTGACACTCTGTACCCCCCTACCCCTGTGTGTGTGACACCCTGTACTCCCCTACCAATGTGTGTCACCATGGATCCCCTACCCCTGTGTGTGTGTGACACCCTGTACCCCCTAACCCTGTGTGTGTGTGACACCCTGTAACCCCTACCCCTGTGTGTGTGTCACTTTGAACCCCCTACCCCTGTGTGTCACCATGGACCCCCTAACCCTGTGTGTGTGACACCCTGTACCCCCCTACCCCGTGTGGGTGTGACACCCTGTACCCCCTAACCCTGTGTGTCTGTGACACCATGTACCCCCTTACCCCTGTGTGTGTGACACCCTGTACCCACTAACCCTGTGGGTGTGTGTGTGTGTGACACCCTGTACGCCCTAACCCTGTGTGTGTGTGACACCCTGTACCCCCCTACCCCGTGTGTGTGTGACACCCTGTACCCCCTAACCCTGTGTGTCTGTGACACCATGTACCCCCCTACCCCTGTGTGTGTGACACCCTGTACCCCCCTACCCCTGTGTGTGTGACACCCTGTACCCCCTAACCCTGTGTGTGTGTGACACCCTGTACCCCCCTACCCCTGTGTGTGTGACACCCTGTACCCCCTAACCCTGTGTGCGTGTGACACCCTGTACCCCCTACCCCTGTGTGTGTGTCACATTGAACCCCCTACCCCTGTGTGTCACCATGGACCCCCTACCCCTGTGTGTGTGACACCCTGTACCTCCTAACCCTGTGTGTGTGACACCCTGTACCCCCCTACCCCTGTGTGTGTGTGACACCCTGTACCCCCTAACCCTGTGTGTGTGACACCCTGTACCCCCCTACCCCGTGTGTGTGTGACACCCTGTACCCCCTAACCCTGTGTGTCTGTGACACCATGTACCCCCCTACCGCTGTGTGTGTGACACCCTGTACCCACGAACCCTGTGGGTGTGTGTGTGTGTGTGTGTGTGTGTGTGTGACACCCTGTACGCCCTAACCCTGTGT
This sequence comes from Taudactylus pleione, assembly GCA_031769625.1. Lineage (NCBI taxonomy): Eukaryota > Metazoa > Chordata > Amphibia > Anura > Myobatrachidae > Taudactylus > Taudactylus pleione. The sequence continues at coordinate 26,203,653 of JAUIMM010000006.1, forward strand.
GTGTGTGACACCCTGTACCCCCCTACCCCGTGTGTGTGTGACACCCTGTACCCCCTAACCCTGTGTGTCTGTGACACCATGTACCCCCCTACCCCTGTGTGTGTGACACCCTGTACCCCCTACCCCTGTGTGTGTGTGATACCCTGGACCCCCCTACCCCTGTGTGTGTGATTCCCTGTACCTCCTACCCGTGTGTGTGTGTGTGTGTGTGTGTGTGTGTGTGACACCCTGTACCCCCTAACCGTGTGTGTGTGATACCCTGTACCCCCCTACCCCTGTGTGTGTGACACCCTGTACCCCCTAACCCTGTGTGTGTGTGACACCCTGTACCCCCCTACCCCTGTGTGTGTGTCACATTGAACCCCCTACCCATGTGTGTCACCATGGACCCCCTACCCCTGTGTGTGTGACACCCTGTACCTCCTAACCCTGTGTGTGTGTGTTACACCCTGTACCCCCCTACCCCTATGTGTGTGTGACACCCTGTACCCCCTAACCCTGTGTGTGTGTGTGTGACACCCTGTACCCCCCTACCCCTGTGTGTGTGTGACACCCTGTACCCCGCTACCCCTGTGTGTGTGTGACACCCTGTACTCCCTACCCCTGTGTGTGTGTGTGAGACACCCTGTACCCCCCTACCCCTGTGTGTGTGTGTGTGTGTGTGTGTGTGTGTGTGTGTGTGTGTGTGTGTGACACCCTCTACTCCCTACCCCTCTGTGTGTGTGACACCCTCTACTCCCTACCCCTGTGTGTGTGTGTGTGACACCCTGTACCCCCTAACCGGGTGTGTGTGTGTGTGTGTGTGTGTGTGTGTGTGTGTGTGTGTGTGTGTGTGTGTGTGTGTGTGTGACACCCTGTACTCCCTACCCGTGTGTGTGTGTGTGTGTGTGTGTGTGTGTGTGTTTGTGTGTGACACCCTGTACTCCCTACCCCTGTGTGTGTGTGTGACACCTTGTACCCCCTTACCCTGTGTGTGTGACACCCTGTACCCCTTACCCCTGTGTGTGTGTCACATTGAACCCCCTACCCCTGTGTGTCACCATGGACCCCCTACCCGTGTGTGTGTGACACCCTGTACCCCCTAACCCTGTGTGTGTGACACCCTGTACCCCCCTTCCCCATGTGTGTGTGACACCCTGTACCCCCTAACCCAGTGTGTCTGTGACACCATGTACCCCCCTACCCCTGTGTGTGTGACACCCTGTACCCCCCTACCCCTGTGTGTGTGACACCCTGTACCCCCTAACCCTGTGTGTGTGTGTGACACCCTGTACCCCCCTACCCCTGTGTGTGTGACACCCTGTACCCCCTAACCCTGTGTGCGTGTGACACCCTGTACCCCCTACCCCTGTGTGTGTGTCACATTGAACCCCCTACCCCTGTGTGTCACCATGGACCCCCTACCCCTGTGTGTGTGACACCCTGTACCTCCTAACCCTGTGTGTGTGACACCCTGTACCCCCCTACCCCTGTGTGTGTGTGACACCCTGTACCCCCTAACCCTGTGTGTGTGACACCCTGTACCCCCCTACCCCGTGTGTGTGTGACACCCTGTACCCCCTAACCCTGTGTGTCTGTGACACCATGTACCCCCCTACCGCTGTGTGTGTGACACCCTGTACCCACTAACCCTGTGTGTGTGTGTGTGTGTGTGACACCCTGTACGCCCTAACCCTGTGTGTGTGTGACACCCTGTTCCCCCCTACCCCGTGTGTGTGTGACACCCTGTACCCCCTAACCCTGTGTGTCTGTGACACCATGTACCCCCCTACCCCTGTGTGTGTGACACCCTGTACCCCCTACCCCTGTGTGTGTGTGTGATACCCTGGACCCCCCTACCCCTGTGTGTGTGATTCCCTGTACCTCCTACCCGTGTGTGTGTGTGTGTGACACCCTGTACCCCCTAACCGTGTGTGTGTGATACCCTGTACCCCCCTACCCCTGTGTGTGTGACACCCTGTACCCCCTAACCCTGTGTGTGTGTGACACCCTGTACCCCCCTACCCCGTGTGTGTGTGTGTGACACCCTGTACCCCCTAACCCTGTGTGTGTGTGACACCCTGTAATCCCCTACCCCGTGTGTGTGTGTGTGACACACTGTACCCCCTACCCCTGTGTGTGTGTGTGACACCCTGTACCCCCTACCCCTGTGTGTGTGTCACATTGAACCCCCTACCCCTGTGTGTCACCATGGACCCCCTACCCCTGTGTGTGTGTGACACCCTGTACCCCCTAACCCTGTGTGTGTGTGACACCCTGTACTCCCCTACCCCGTGTGTGTGTCTGACACCCTGTACACCCTAACCCTGTGTGTGTTTGACACCCTGTACTCCCCTACCCCGTGTGTGTGTGTGACACCCTGTATCCCCTAACCCTGTGTGTGTTTGACACCCTGTACCCCCCTACCCCTGTGTGTGTGTGAAACCCTGTACCCCCCTACCCCTGTGTGTGTGACACCCTGTACCCTCCTACCCCTGTGTTTGTGTGTGTGATACCCTGTACCCCCTTACCCCTGTGTGTGTGTGACACCATGTACCCCCTAACCCTATGTGTGTGTGACACCCTGTACCCCCCTACCCCTGTGTGTGTGACATCCTGTACCCTCCTACCCCTTTGTGTGTGTGACACCCTGTACTCCCTACCCCTGTGTGTGTGACAGCCTGTACCCCCTAACCCTGTGTGTGTGTGACACCCTGTACCCCCCTACCCCTGTGTGTGTGTGACACCCTGAACCCCCCTGCCCCTGTGTGTGTGTGACACCCTGTTCTCCCTACCCCTGTGTGTGTGTGAGACACCCTCTACTCCCTACCCCTCTGTGTGTGTGATACCCTCTACTCCCTACCCCTGTGTGTGTCTGTGACACCCTGTAACCCCTAACCCTGTCTGTGTGTGTGTGACACCCTGTACTCCCTACCCGTGTGTATGTGTGTGTTTGTGTGTGACACCCTGTACTCCCTACCCCTGTGTGTGTGTGACACTCTGTACCCCCCTACCCCTGTGTGTGTGACACCCTGTACTCCCCTACCAATGTGTGTCACCATGGATCCCCTACCCCTGTGTGTGTGTGACACCCTGTACCCCCTAACCCTGTGTGTGTGTGACACCCTGTAACCCCTACCCCTGTGTGTGTGTCACTTTGAACCCCCTACCCCTGTGTGTCACCATGGATCCCCTAACCCTGTGTGTGTGACACCCTGTACCCCCCTACCCCGTGTGGGTGTGACACCCTGTACCCCCTAACCCTGTGTGTCTGTGACACCATGTACCCCCTTACCCCTGTGTGTGTGACACCCTGTACCCACTAACCCTGTGGGTGTGTGTGTGTGTGACACCCTGTACGCCCTAACCCTGTGTGTGTGACACCCTGTACCCCCCTACCCCATGTGTGTGTGACACCCTGTACCCCCTAACCCTGTGTGTCTGTGACACCATGTACCCCCCTACCCCTGTGTGTGTGACACCCTGTACCCCCCTACCCCTGTGTGTGTGACACCCTGTACCCCCTAACCCTGTGTGTGTGTGTGTGTGACACCCTGTACCCCCCTACCCCTGTGTGTGTGACACCCTGTACCCCCTAACCCTGTGTGCGTGTGACACCCTGTACCCCCTACCCCTGTGTGTGTGTCACATTGAACCCCCTACCCCTGTGTGTCACCATGGACCCCCTACCCCTGTGTGTGTGACACCCTGTACCTCCTAACCCTGTGTGTGTGACACCCTGTACCCCCCTACCCCTGTGTGTGTGTGACACCCTGTACCCCCTAACCCTGTGTGTGTGACACCCTGTACCCCCCTACCCCGTGTGTGTGTGACACCCTGTACCCCCTAACCCTGTGTGTCTGTGACACCATGTACCCCCCTACCGCTGTGTGTGTGACACCCTGTACCCACGAACCCTGTGGGTGTGTGTGTGTGTGTGTGTGTGTGTGTGTGTGTGTGTGTGTGACACCCTGTACGCCCTAACCCTGTGTGTGTGTGACACCCTGTACCCCCCTACCCCGTGTGTGTGTGACACCCTGTACCCCCTAACCCTGTGTGTCTGTGACACCATGTACCCCCCTACCCCTGTGTGTGTGACACCCTGTACCCCCTACCCCTGTGTGTGTGTGTGATACCCTGGACCCCCCTACCCCTGTGTGTGTGATTCCCTGTACCTCCTACCCGTGTGTGTGTGTGTGTGTGTGTGTGACACCCTGTACCCCCTAACCGTGTGTGTGTGATACCCTGTACCCCCCTACCCCTGTGTGTGTGACACCCTGTACCCCCTAACCCTGTGTGTGTGTGACACCCTGTACCCCCCTACCCCTGTGTGTGTGTCACATTGAACCCCCTACCCATGTGTGTCACCATGGACCCCCTACCCTTGTGTGTGTGACACCCTGTACCTCCTAACCCTGTGTGTGTGTGTTACACCCTGTACCCCCCTACCCCTATGTGTGTGTGACACTCTGTACCCCCTAACCCTGTGTGTGTGTGTGACACCCTGTACCCCCCTACCCCTGTGTGTGTGTGACACCCTGTACCCCGCTACCCCTGTCTGTGTGTGACACCCTGTACTCCCTACCCCTGTGTGTGTGTGAGACACCCTGTACCCCCCTACCCGTGTGTGTGTGTGTGTGTGTGTGTGTGTGTGTGTGTGTGTGTGTGTGTGTGTGTGACACCCTCTACTCCCTACCCCTCTGTGTGTGTGACACCCTCTACTCCCTACCCCTGTGTGTGTGTGTGACACCCTGTACCCCCTAACCGGGTGTGTGTGTGTGTGTGTGTGTGTGTGTGTGTGACACCCTGTACTCCCTACCCGTGTGTGTGTGTGTGTGTGTGTGTGTGTTTGTGTGTGACACCCTGTACTCCCTACCCCTGTGTGTGTGTGTGACACCTTGTACCCCCTTACCCTGTGTGTGTGACACCCTGTACCCCTTACCCCTGTGTGTGTGTCACATTGAACCCCCTACCCCTGTGTGTCACCATGGACCCCCTACCCGTGTGTGTGTGACACCCTGTACCCCCTAACCCTGTGTGTGTGACACCCTGTACCCCCCTACCCCATGTGTGTGTGACACCCTGTACCCCCTAACCCAGTGTGTCTGTGACACCATGTACCCCCCTACCCCTGTGTGTTTGACACCCTGTACCCCCCTACCCCTGTGTGTGTGACACCCTGTACCCCCTAACCCTGTGTGTGTGTGTGACACCCTGTACCCCCCTACCCCTGTGTGTGTGACACCCTGTACCCCCTAACCCTGTGTGCGTGTGACACCCTGTACCCCCTACCCCTGTGTGTGTGTCACATTGAACCCCCTACCCCTGTGTGTCACCATGGACCCCCTACCCCTGTGTGTGTGACACCCTGTACCTCCTAACCCTGTGTGTGTGACACCCTGTACCCCCCTACCCCTGTGTGTGTGTGACACCCTGTACCCCCTAACCCTGTGTGTGTGACACCCTGTACCCCCCTACCCCGTGTGTGTGTGACACCCTGTACCCCCTAACCCTGTGTGTCTGTGACACCATGTACCCCCCTACTGCTGTGTGTGTGACACCCTGTACCCACTAACCCTGTGTGTGTGTGTGTGTGTGTGACACCCTGTACGCCCTAACCCTGTGTGTGTGTGACACCCTGTTCCCCCCTACCCCGTGTGTGTGTGACACCCTGTACCCCCTAACCCTGTGTGTCTGTGACACCGTGTACCCCCCTACCCCTGTGTGTGTGACACCCTGTACCCCCTACCCCTGTGTGTGTGTGTGATACCCTGGACCCCCCTACCCCTGTGTGTGTGATTCCCTGTACCTCCTACCCGTGTGTGTGTGTGTGACACCCTGTACCCCCTAACCGTGTGTGTGTGATACCCTGTACCCCCCTACCCCTGTGTGTGTGACACCCTGTACCCCCTAACCCTGTGTGTGTGTGACACCCTGTACCCCCCTACCCCTGTGTGTGTGTCACATTGAACCCCCTACCCATGTGTGTCACCATGGACCCCCTACCCCTGTGTGTGTGACACCCTGTACCTCCTAACCCTGTGTGTGTGTGTTACACCCTGTACCTACCTCCCCCTATGTGTGTGTGACACCCTGTACCCCCTAACCCTGTGTGTGTGTGTGTGACACCCTGTACCCCCCTACCCCTGTGTGTGTGTGACACCCTGTACCCCGCTACCCCTGTGTGTGTGTGACACCCTGTACTCCCTACCCCTGTGTGTGTGTGTGTGAGACACCCTGTACCCCCCTACCCCTGTGTGTGTGTGTGTGTGTGTGTGACACCCTCTACTCCCTACCCCTCTGTGTGTGTGACACCCTCTACTCCCTACCCCTGTGTGTGTGTGTGACACCCTGTACCCCCTAACCGGGTGTGTGTGTGTGTGTGTGTGACACCCTGTACTCCCTACCCGTGTGTGTGTGTGTTTGTGTGTGACACCCTGTACTCCCTACCCCTGTGTGTGTGTGTGACACCTTGTACCCCCTTACCCCTGTGTGTGTGACACCCTGTACCCCTTACCCCTGTGTGTGTGTCACATTGAACCCCCTACCCCTGTGTGTCACCATGGACCCCCTACCCGTGTGTGTGTGACACCCTGTACCCCCTAACCCTGTGTGTGTGACACCCTGTACCCCCCTACCCCATGTTTTTGTGACACCCTGTACCCCCTAACCCTGTGTGTGTGTGACACCCTGTACCCCCTACCCCTGTGTATGTGTCACTTTGAACCCCCTACCCCTGTGTGTCACCATGGCCCCCTACCCCTGTGTGTGTGACACCCTGTACCCCCCTACCCCTGTGTGTATGACACCCTGTACCCCCTAACCCTGTGTGTGTGTGTGTGTGTGACACCCTCTACCCCCTACACCTGTGTGTGTGTGACACCCTGTACTCCCTACCCGTGTGTGTGTGTGTGACACCCTGTACCCCCTAACCCTGTGTGTGTGTGACACCCTATACTCCCTACCCCTGTGTGTGTGACACCCTGTACTCCCCTACCCATGTGTGTCACCATGGACCCCCTACCCCTGTGTGTGTGTGACACCCTGTACCCCCTAACCCTGTGTGTGTGTGTGACACCCTGTAGCCCCCTACCCCTTTGTGTGTGACACCCTGTACCCCATACCCCTGTGTGTGTGTGACACCCTGTAACCCCTACCCGTGTGTGTGTGTCACATTGAACCCCCTACCCCTGAGTGTGTGACACCCTGTACCTCCTAACCCTGTGTGTGTGTGATACCCTGGACCCCCCTACCCCTGTGTGTGTGTGATATCCTGTACCCCCCTACCCGTGTGTGTGTGTTTGACACCCTGTACCCCCTAACCCTGTGTGTGTGTGATACCCTGTACCCCCCTACCCCTGTGTGTGTGTGACACCCTGTACCCCCTAACCCTGTGTATGTGACACCCTGTACCCCCTACCCCTGTGTGTGTGACACCCAGTACCCCCCTACCCCTGTGTGTGTGACACCCTGTACCCCCCTACCCCTGTGTGTGTGTGACACCCTGTACTCCCTACCACTGTGTGTGTGTGTGACACCCTCTACCCCCTAACCCTGTGTGTGTGACACCCTGTACACCCCTACCCCTGTGTGTGTGTGTGTGACACCCTGTACTCCCTACCCCTGTGTGTGTGTGTATGTGACACCCTGTACTCCCTACCCCTGTGTGTGTGTGACATCCTGTACCCCCCTACCCCTGTGTGTGTGTGTGTGACACCCTGTACTCCCTACCCCTGTGTGTGTGTGACACCCTGGACCCCCTAACCCTGTGTGTGTGTGAGACACCCTGTACCCCCCTACCCCTGTGTGTGTGTGACACCCTGTACCCCCTACCCCTATGTGTCTGTCACTTTGAACCCCCTACCCCTGTGTGTCACCATGGACCCCCTACCCTGTGTGTGTGTGACACCCTGTACCCCCTAACCCTGTGTGTGTGTGACACCCTGTACCCCCCTACCCCGTGTGTGTGTGACACCCTGTACCCCCTAACCCTGTGTGTCTGTGACACCATGTACCCCCCTACCCCTGTGTGTGTGACACCCTGTACCCCCTACCCCTGTGTGTGTGTGTGTGATACCCTGGACCCCACTACCCCTGTGTGTGATACCCTGTACCCCCTACCCGTGTGTGTGTGTGTGTGTGACACCCTGTACCCCCTAACCGTGTGTGTGTGATACCCTGTACCCCCCTACCCCTGTGTGTGTGACACCCTGTACCCCCCTACCCCTGTGTGTGTGTGACACCCTCTACCCCCTAACCCTGTGTGTGTGTGACACCTTGTACCCCCTAACCCTGTGTGTGTGTGACACCCTGTACCCCCCTACCCCGTGTGTGTGTGACACCCTGTACCCCCCTACCCCTGTGTGTGTGTGACACCCTCTACCCCCTAACCCTGTGTGTGTGACACCCTGTACCCCCCTACCCCAGTGTGTGTGTGTGACACCCTGTACTTCCTACCCCTGTGAGTGTGTGACACCCTGTACCCCCCTACCCCGTTTGTGTGTGACACCCTGTTCCCACCTACCCCTGTGTGTGTGTGACACCCGCTACCCCCTAACCCTGTGTGTGTGACACCCTGTACCCCCCTACCCCTGTGTGTGTGTGTGTGACACCCTGTACTTCCTACCCCTGTGTGTGTGTGACACCCTGGATTGCCTAACCCTGTATGTGTGTGAGACACCCTATACCCCCCTACCCCTGTGTGTGTGTGTGACACCCTGTACCCCCTACCCCTGTGTGTCTGTCACTTTGAACCCCCTACCCCTGTGTGTCACCTTGGACCCCCTACCCTGTGTGTGTGTGACACCCTGTACCCCCTAACCCTGTGTGTGTGTGTGACACCCTGTAGCCCCCTACCCCTTTGTGTGTGACACCCTGTACCCCATACCCCTGTGTGTGTGTGACACCCTGTAACCCCTACCCGTGTGTGTGTGTCACATTGAACCCCCTACCCCTGAGTGTGTGACACCCTGTACCTCCTAACCCTGTGTGTGTGTGATACCCTGGACCCCCCTACCCCTGTGTGTGTGTGATATCCTGTACCCCCCTACCCGTGTGTGTGTGTTTGACACCCTGTACCCCCTAACCCTGTGTGTGTGTGATACCCTGTACCCCCCTACCCCTGTGTGTGTGTGACACCCTGTACCCCCTAACCCTGTGTATGTGACACCCTGTACCCCCTACCCCTGTGTGTGTGACACCCAGTACCCCCCTACCCCTGTGTGTGTGACACCCTGTACCCCCCTACCCCTGTGTGTGTGTGACACCCTGTACTCCCTACCACTGTGTGTGTGTGTGACACCCTCTACCCCCTAACCCTGTGTGTGTGACACCCTGTACACCCCTACCCCTGTGTGTGTGTGTGTGACACCCTGTACTCCCTACCCCTGTGTGTGTGTGTATGTGACACCCTGTACTCCCTACCCCTGTGTGTGTGTGACATCCTGTACCCCCCTACCCCTGTGTGTGTGTGTGACACCCTGTACTCCCTACCCCTGTGTGTGTGTGACACCCTGGACCCCCTAACCCTGTGTGTGTGTGAGACACCCTGTACCCCCCTACCCCTGTGTGTGTGTGACACCCTGTACCCCCTACCCCTATGTGTCTGTCACTTTGAACCCCCTACCCCTGTGTGTCACCATGGACCCCCTACCCTGTGTGTGTGTGACACCCTGTACCCCCTAACCCTGTGTGTGTGTGACACCCTGTACCCCCCTACCCCGTGTGTGTGTGACACCCTGTACCCCCTAACCCTGTGTGTCTGTGACACCATGTACCCCCCTACCCCTGTGTGTGTGACACCCTGTACCCTCTACCCCTGTGTGTGTGTGTGTGTGATACCCTGGACCCCACTACCCCTGTGTGTGATACCCTGTACCCCCTACCCGTGTGTGTGTGTGTGTGTGACACCCTGTACCCCCTAACCGTGTGTGTGTGATACCCTGTACCCCCCTACCCCTGTGTGTGTGACACCCTGTACCCCCCTACCCCTGTGTGTGTGTGACACCCTCTACCCCCTAACCCTGTGTGTGTGTGACACCTTGTACCCCCTAACCCTGTGTGTGTGTGACACCCTGTACCCCCCTACCCCGTGTGTGTGTGACACCCTGTACCCCCCTACCCCTGTGTGTGTGTGACACCCTCTACCCCCTAACCCTGTGTGTGTGACACCCTGTACCCCCCTACCCCAGTGTGTGTGTGTGACACCCTGTACTTCCTACCCCTGTGAGTGTGTGACACCCTGTACCCCCCTACCCCGTTTGTGTGTGACACCCTGTTCCCACCTACCCCTGTGTGTGTGTGACACCCGCTACCCCCTAACCCTGTGTGTGTGAAACCCTGTACCCCCCTACCCCTGTGTGTGTGTGTGTGACACCCTGTACTTCCTACCCCTGTGTGTGTGTGACACCCTGGACCGCCTAACCCTGTATGTGTGTGAGACACCCTATACCCCCCTACCCCTGTGTGTGTGTGTGACACCCTGTACCCCCTACCCCTGTGTGTCTGTCACTTTGAACCCCCTACCCCTGTGTGTCACCTTGGACCCCCTACCCTGTGTGTGTGTGACACCCTGTACCCCCTAACCCTGTGTGTGTGTGTGACACCCTGTACCCCCCTACCCCGTGTGTGTGTGACACCCTGTACCCCCTAACCCTGTGTGTCTGTGACACCGTGTACCCCACTACCCCTGTGTGTGTGACACCCTGTACCCCCTAACACTGTGTGTGTGACACCCTGTACTCCCTAACCCTGTGTGTGTGACACCCTGTACCCCCCTACCCCTGTGTGTGTGTGTGACACCCTGTACTTCCTACCCCTGTGTGTGTGTGTGAGACACCCTGTACCCCCTAACCCTGTGTGTGTGTGAGACACCCTGTACCCCCCTACCCCTGTGTGTGTGTGACACCCTGTACCCCCTACCCCTGTGTGTCTGTCACTTTGAACCCCCTACCCCTGTGTGTCACCATGGACCCCCTACCCTGTGTGTGTGTGACACCCTGTACCCCCTAACCCTGTGTGTCTGTGACACCCTGTACCCCACTACCCCTGTGTGTGTGACACCCTGTACCCCCTAACACTGTGTGTGTGACACCCTGTACTCCCTAACCCTGTGTGTGTGACACCCTGTACCCCCCTACCCCTGTGTGTGTGTGACACCCTGTACCCCCTAACCCTGTGTGTGTGAGACACCCTTTACCCCCCTACCCCGTGTGTGTGTGACACCCTGTACCCACCTATCCCTGTGTGTGTGTGACACCCTCTACCCCCTAACCCTGTGTGTGTGACACCCTGTACCCCCCTACCCCTGTGTGTGTGTGTGACACCCTGTACTTCCTACCCCTGTGTGTGTGTGTGACACCCTGGACCCCCTAACCCTGTGTGTGTGTGAGACACCCTATACCCCCCTACCCCTGTGTGTGTGTGTGACACCCTGTACTCCCTACCCCTGTGTGTGTGTACCACCCTCTACCCCCTAACCCTGTGTGTGTAACACCCTGTACCCCCTACCCCTGTGTGTGTGTGTGTGTGTGTGTGTGTGTGTGTGTGTGTGTGTGTGTGTGTGTGTGTGTGTGTGTGTGTGACACCCTGTACTCTCTACCCCTGTGTATGTGTGACACCCTGTACTCCCTAACCCTGTGTGTGTGACACCCTATACCCCCCTACCCCTGTGTGTGACACTCTGTACTCCCTACCCCTGTGTGTGTGTGACACCCTGTACCCCCTAACCATGTGTGTGTGTGACACCCTGGACCCCCTAACCCTGTGTGTGTGTGACACCCTGTACCCCCCTACCCCTGTGTGTGTGTGACACCCTGTACCCCCTACCCTGTGTGTCTGTCACTTTGAACCCCCTACCCCTGTGTGTCACCATGGACCCCCTATCCCTGTGTGTGTGTGACACCCTGTACTCCCTACCCCTGTGTGTGTGACACCCTGTACCCCCTACCCCTGTGTGTGTAACACCCTGTACTCCCTCCCCTGTGTGTGTGTGACACCCTGTACCCACCTACGCCTGTGTGTGTGTGACACCCTGTACTCCCTACCCCTGTGTGTGTGTGTGTGAGAAAACCTGTACCCCCTAACCCTGTGTGTGTGTGAGACACCCTGTACCCCCCTACCCCTGTGTGTGTGTGACACCCTGTACCCCCTACCCCTGTGTGTCTGTCACTTTGAACCCCCTACCCCTGTGTGTCACCATGGACCCCCTACCCTGTGTGTGTGTGACACACTGTACCCCCTAACCCTGTGTGTGTGTGACACCCTGTACCCCCCTACCCCGTGTGTGTGTGACACCCTGTACCCCCCTACCCCAGTGTGTGTGTGACACCCTCTACCCCCTAACCCTGTGTGTGTGACACCCTGTACCCCCCTACCCCTGTGTGTGTGTGTGACACCCTGTACTTCCTACCCCTGTGTGTGTGTGACACCCTGTACCCCCCTACCCCGTGTGTGTGTGACACCCTGTACCCATCTACCCCTGTGTGTGTGTGTGTGTGACACCCTGTACCCCCTACCCTTGTGTGTCTGTCACTTTGAACCCCCTACCCCTGTGTGTCACCATGGACCCCCTACCCTGTGTGTGTGTGACACCCTGTACCCCCTAACCCTGTGTGTCTGTGTGACACCCTGTACCCCCCTACCCCGTGTGTGTGTGACACCCTGTACCCCCTAACCCTGTGTGTCTGTGACACCCTGTACCCCACTAACCCTGTGTGTGTGACACCCTGTACCCACTAACACTGTGTGTGTGACACCCTGTACTCCCTAACCCTGTATGTGTGACACCCTGTACCACCCTACCCCTGTGTGTGTGTGTGTGTGACACCCTGTACTTCCTACCCCTGTGTGTGTGTGAGACACCCTGTACCCCCTAACCCTGTGTGTGTGTGAGACACCCTGTACCCCCCTACCCCTGTGTGTGTGTGAAACCCTGTACCCCCTACCCCTGTGTGTCTGTCACTTTGAACCCCCTACCCCTGTGTGTCACCATGGACCCCCTACCCTGTGTGTGTGTGACACCCTGTACCCCCTAACCCTGTGTGTCTGTGACACCCTGTACCCCACTACCCCTGTGTGTGTGACACCCTGTACCCCCTAACACTGTGTGTGTGACACCCTGTACTCCCTAACCCTGTGTGTGTGACACCCTGTACCCCCTACCCCTGTGTGTGTGTGTGACACCCTGTACCCCCTAACCCTGTGTGTGTGTGACACCCTGTACCCCCCTACCCCGTGTGTGTGTGACACCCTGTACCCACCTACCCCTGTGTGTGTGTGACACCCTCTACCCCCTAACCCTGTGTGTTTGTGTGACCACCCTGTACCACCTAACCCTGTGTGTGTGTGACACCCTGTACCCCCTAACCCTGTGTGTGTGTGACACCCTGTACCCCCTACCCATGTGTGTGTGTGACACCCTATACTCCCTACCCCTGTGTGTGTGTGACACCCTGTACTCCCTACCCCTGTGTGTGTGACACCCTGTACCCCCTAACCCTGTGTGTGTGTGACACCATGTACCCCCTAACCCTGTGTGTGTGTGTCACACCCTGTACCCCCCTACCCCTGTGTGTGTGTGTGACACCCTGTACCCCCCTACCCCTGTGTGTGTGTGTGACACCCTGTACTTCCTACCCCTGTGTGTGTGTGTGACACCCTGGACGCCCTAACCCTGTGTGTGTGTGAGACACCCTATACCCCCCTACCCCTGTGTGTGTGTGTGACACCCTGTACCCCTTACCCCTGTGTGTCTGTCACTTTGAACCCCCTACCCCTGTGTGTCACCATGGACCCCCTACCCTGTGTGTGTGTGACACCCTGTACCCCCTAACCCTGTGTGTGTGTGTGACACCCTGTACCCCCCTACCCCGTCTGTGTGTGACACCCTGTACCCCCTAACCCTGTGTGTCTGTGACACCCTGTACCCCACTACCCCTGTGTGTGTGACACCCTGTACCCCCTAACACTGTGTGTGTGACACCCTGTACTCCCTACCCCTGTGTGTGTGACACCCTGTAACCCGCTACCCCTGTGTGTGACCCCCTCTACTCCCTACCCCTGTGTGTGTGTGTGTGACACCCTGTACCCCCCTACCCCTGTGTGTGTGTAACACCCTGTACTCCCTAACCCTGTGTGTTTGTGTGACCACCCTGTACCACCTAACCCTGTGTGTGTGTGTGTGACACCCTGTACCCCCTAACCCTGTGTGTGTGTGACACCCTGTACCCCCTACCCCTGTGTGTGTGTGACACCCTATACTCCCTACCCCTGTGTGTGTGACACCCTGTACTCCCTACCCCTGTGTGTGTGACACCCTGTACCCCCTAACCCTGTGTGTGTGTGACACCATGTACCCCCTAACCCTGTGTGTGTGTGTGTGTGTCACACCCTGTACCCCCCTACCCCTGTGTGTTTGTGTGACACCCTGTACCCCCTAACCCTGTGTGTGTGTGACACCCTGTACCCCCCCTACCCCTGTGTGTGTGTGACACCCTGTACTCCCTACCCCTGTGTGTGTGACACCCTGTACCCCCTACCCCTGTGTGTGTGACAACCTGTACTCCCTACCCCTGTGTGTGTGTGACACCCTGTACCCACCTACGCCTGTGTGTGTGTGACACCCTGTACTCCCTACCCCTGTGTGTGTGTAAGACAGCCTGTACCCCCCCTGTGTGTGTGTGTTTGACACCCTGTACCCCCTAACCCTGTGTGTGTGTTACACCCTGTACCTCCCCTACCCCTGTGTGTGTGACACCCTGTACCCTCCTACCCCTGTGTGTGTGTGACACCCTGTACTCCCTACCCCTGTGTGTGTGTGTACCACCCTCTACCCCCAAACCCTGTGTGTGTGACACCCTGTACCCCCTAACCCTGTGTGTGTGACACCCTATACCCCCCTACCCGTGTGTGTGTGTGACACCCTGTACTCCCTACCCCTGTGTGTGTGTGTGTGTGTGTGTGTGTGTGTGTGACACCCTGTACTCCCTACCCCTGTGTGTGTGTGTGAAACCCTGTACCCCCTAACCATGTGTGTGTGTGAAACCCTGTACCCCCTACCCCTGTGTGTGTGTGTACCACCCTCTACCCCCTAACCCTGTTTGTGTGACACCCTATACCCCCCTACCCGTGTGTGTGTGTGTGTGTGTGTGTGTGTGTGTGTGTGTGTGTGTGTGTGTGTGTGTGTGACACCCTGTACTCCCTACCCGTGTGTGTGTGTGTGTGTGTGTGTGTGACACCCTGTACTCCCTACCCCTGTGTGTGTGTGTGAAACCCTGTACCCCCTTACCATGTGTGTGTGTGACACCCTGAACCCCCTAACCCTGTGTGTGTGTGACACCCTGTACCCCCCTACCCCTGTGTGTGTGACACCCTGTACCCCCTACCCCTGTGTGTCTGTGACACCCTGTACCCCCTACCCCTGTGTGTGTGTCACTTTGAACCCCCTACCCCGTGTGTTACCATGGACCCCCTACCCCTGTGTGTGTGTGACACCCTGTACTCCCTACCCCTGTGTGTGTGACACCCTGTACCCCCTACCCCTGTGTGTGTGACACCCTGTACTCCCTACCCCTGTGTATGTGTGACACCCTGTACCCACCTACGCCTGTGCTTGTGTGACACCCTGTACTCCCTACCCTTGTGTGTGTGTGTGTGTGTGTGTGTGACACCCTGTACTCCCTACCCCTGTGTATGTGTGACACCCTGTACCCCCTAACCCTGTGTGTGTGACACCCTATACCCCCCTACCCCTGTGTGTGTGAAACCCTGTACTCCCTACCCGTGTGTGTGTGTGTGTGTGTGTGTGTGTGTGTGTGTGTGTGTGACACCCTGTACCTCCTACCCCTGTGTGTGTCACATTGAACCCCCTACCCCTGTGTGTCACCATGGACCCCCTACCCCTGTGTGTGTGTGTGTGTGACACCCTGTACCCCCTAACCCTGTGTGTGTGTGACACCCTGTACTCACTACCCCTGTTTGTGTGACACCCTGTACTCCCCTACCCATGTGTGTCACCATGGACCCCCTACCCCTGTGTGTTTGTGACACCCTGTACCCCCCTACCCCTGTGTGTGTGACACCCTGTACCCCCTACCCCTGTGTGTGTTTGTAACTTTGAACCACCTACCCCTGTGTGTCACCATGCCCCCCCTAACTCTGTGTGTGTGTGTGTGACACCCTGTACCCCCTAACCCTGTGTGTGTGACACCCTGTACTCCCCTACCCCGTGTGTGTGTGACACCCTGTACCCCCTACCCCTGTGTGTGTGTCACACTGAACCCCCTACCCCTGTGTGTCACCATGGACCCCCTACCCCTGTGTGTGTGTGTGACACCCTGTACCCCCTAACCCTGTGTGTGTGACACCCTGTACTCCCCTACCCCGTGTGTGTGTTACACCCTGTACCCCCTAACCCTGTGTGTATGTGACACCCTGTACCCCCTTAACCCTGTGTGTGTGACACCCTGTACCCCCTAACCCTGTGTGTGTGTGTGTGAAACCCTGTACCCCCCTACCCCTGTGTGTGTGACACCCTGTACCCCCTTACCCCTGTGTTTGTGTGTGTGATACCCTGTACCCCCTAACCCTGTGTGTGTGTGTGTGAAACCCTGTACCCCCCTACCCCTGTGTGTGTGACACCCTGTACCCCCTTACCCCTATGTTTGTGTGTGTGATACCCTGTACCCCCTTACCCCTGTGTGTGTGTGTTTGACACCCTGTACCCCCTAACCCTGTGTGTGTGTGACACCCTGTTCCTCCCCTACCCCTGTGTGTGTGACACCCTGTACCCTCCTACCCCTGTGTGTGTGTGTGACACCCTGTACTCCCTACCCCTGTGTGTGTGTGTACCACCCTCTACCCCCTAACCCTGTGTGTGTGACACCCTGTGCCCCCTAACCCTGTGTGTGTGACACCCTATACCCCCCTACCCGTGTGTGTGTGTGTGTGTGTGACACCCTGTACTCCCTACCCGTGTGTGTGTGTGTGTGTGTGTGTGTGTGTGTGTGTGTGTGTGTGTGTGTGACACCCTGTACTCCCTACCCCTGTGTGTGTGTGTGTGTGTGAAACCCTGTACCCCCTAACCATGTGTGTGTGTGAAACCCTGTACCCCCTACCCCTGTGTGTGTGTGTACCACCCTCTACCCCCTAACCCTGTTTGTGTGACACCCTATACCCCCCTACCCGTGTGTGTGTGTGTGTGTGTGTGTGTGTGTGTGTGTGTGTGTGTGTGTGTGACACCCTGTACTCCCTACCCCTGTGTGTGTGTGTGTGTGTGTGTGTGTGTGTGTGTGTGTGTGTGTGTGTGTGTGTGTGTGTTTGTGTGTGTGTGTGTGTGACACCCTGTACTCCCTACCACTGTGTGTGTGTGTGTGAAACCCTGTACCCCCTAACCATGTGTGTGTGTGACACCCTGAACCCCCTAACCCTGTGTGTGTGTGACACCCTGTACCCCCCTACCCCTGTGTGTGTGACACCCTGTACCCCCTACCCCTGTGTGTCTGTGACACCCTGTACCCCCCACCCCGGTGTGTGTCACTTTGAACCCCCTACCCCTGTGTGTTACCATGGACCCCCTACCCCTGTGTGTGTGTGACACCCTGTACTCCCTACCCCTGTGTGTGTGACACCCTGTACCCCCTACCCCTGTGTGTGTGACACCCTGTACTCCCTACCCCTGTGTATGTGTGACACCCTGTACCCTCCTACGCCTGTGCGTGTGTGACACCCTGTACTCCCTACCCTTGTGTATGTGTGTGTGTGTGTGTGTGTGTGTGTGTGTGTGTGTGAGACACCCTGTACTCCCTACCCCTGTGTATGTGTGACACCCTGTACCCCCTAACCCTGTGTGTGTGACACCCTATACCCCCCTACCCCTGTGTGTGTGACACCCTGTACTCCCTACCCCTGTGTGTGTGTGTGTGTGTGTGTGTGTGTGTGTGTGTGTGTGTGTGTGTGTGACACCCTGTACCTCCTACCCCTGTGTGTGTGTCACATTGAACCCCCTACCCCTGTGTGTCACCATGGACCCCCTACCCCTGTGTGTGTGTGTGACACCCTGTACCCCCTAACCCTGTGTGTGTGACACCCTGTACCCCCCTACCCCGTGTGTGTGTGACACCCTGTACCCCCTAACCCTGTGTGTGTGTGACACCCTGTACCCCCTTCCCCTGTGTGTATGTGTGACACCCTATACTCCCTACCCGTGTGTGTGTGTGTGACACCCTGTACCCCCTAACCCTGTGTGTGTGTGACACCCTGTACTCCCTACCCCTGTTTGTGTGACACCCTGTACTCCCCTACCCATGTGTGTCACCATGCACCCCCCACCCCTGTGAGTGTGTGTGACACCCTGTACCCCCTAACCCTGTGTGTGTGTGACACCCTGTTCCCCCTACCCCTGTGTGTGTGTCACTTTGAACCCCCTACCCCTGTGTGTCACCATGGACCCCCTAATCCTGTGTGTGTGTGTGACACCCTGTACCACCTAACCCTGTGTGTGTGACACCCTGTACCCCCCTACCCCTGTGTGTGTGACACCCTGTACCCCCTAACCCCGTGTGTGTGTGTGACACCCTGTATCCCCTACCCTGTGTGTGTGTCACATTGAACCCCCTACCCCTGTGTGTCACCATGGACCCCCCACCCCTGTGTGTGTGTGTGACACCCTGTACCCCCTAACCCTGTGTGTGTGTGACACCCTGTACCCCCTAACCCTGTGTGTGTGTGACACCCTGTACCCCCTTCCCCTGTGTGTATGTGTGACACCCTATACTCCCTACCCGTGTGTGTGTGTGTGACACCCTGTACCCCCTAACCCTGTGTGTGTGTGACACCCTGTACTCCCTACCCCTGTTTGTGTGACACCCTGTACTCCCCTACCCATGTGTGTCACCATTCACCCCCCACCCCTGTGTGTGTGTGTGACACCCTGTACCCCCTAACCCTGTGTGTGTGTGACACCCTGTTCCCCCTACCCCTGTGTGTGTGTCACTTTGAACCCCCTACCCCTGTGTGTCACCATGGACCCCCTAATCCTGTGTGTGTGTGTGACACCCTGTACCACCTAACCCTGTGTGTGTGACACCCTGTACCCCCCTACCCCTCTGTGTGTGACACCCTGTACCCCCTAACCCCGTGTGTGTGTGTGACACCCTGTATCCCCTACCCTGTGTGTGTGTCACATTGAACCCCCTACCCCTGTGTGTCACCATGGACCCTCCACCCCTGTGTGTGTGTGTGACACCCTGTACCCCCTAACCCTGTGTGTGTGTGACACCCTGTACCCCCTACCCCTGTGTGTGTGTGTGTGTGTGTGACACCCTGTACCCCTACCCCTGTGTGTGTGTCACTTTGAACCCCCTACCCCTGTGTGTCACCATGGACCCCCTAACCCTGTGTGTGTGTGTGACACCCTGTACCACCTAACCCTGTGTGTGTGACACCCTGTACTCCCCTACCCCGTGTGTGTGTGTGTGTGACACCCTGTACCCCCTACCCCTGTGTGTGTGTCACATTGAACCCCCTACCCCTGTGTGTCACCATGGACCCCCTACCCCTGTGTGTGTGTGTGATACCCTGTACCCCCTAAGCCTGTGTGTGTGTGTGACACCCTGTACTCCCCTACCCCGTGTGTGTGTGTGACACCCTGTACCCCCTAACCCTGTGTGTGTGACACCCTGTACGCCCCTACCCCTGTGTGTGTGACACCCTGTACCCCCTAACCCTGTGTGTGTGTATGAAACCCTGTACCCCCCTACCCCTGTGTGTGTGACACCCTGTACCCCCTACCCCTGTGTTTGTGTGTGTGATACCCTGTACCCCCTTACCCCTGTGTGTGTGTGACACCCTGTACCCCCTAACCCTGTGTGTGTGTGTGACACCCTGTACCCCCCTACCCCTGTGTGTGTGACACCCTGTACCCTCCTACCCCTGTGTGTGTGTGACACCCTGTACTCCCTACCCCTGTATGTGTGTGACACCCTCTACCCCCTAACCCTGTGTGTGTGTGACACCCTGTACTCCTCTACCCCGTGTGTGTGTGTGTGACACCCTGTACCTCCTACCCCTGTGTGTGTGTCACATTGAACCCCCTTCCCCTGTGTGTCACCATGGACCCCCTACCCCTGTGTGTGTGTGTGACACCCTGTACCCCCTAACCCTGTGTGTGTGTGACACCCTGTACTCCCCTACCCCGTGTGTGTGTGTGACACCCTGTACCCCCTAACCCTGTGTGTGTGTGACACCCTGTACCGCCCTACCCCTGTGTGTGTGACACCCTGTACCCCCCTACCCCTGTGTTTGTGTGTGTGATACCCTAAACCCCCTTACCCCTGTGTGTGTGTGACACCCTGTACCCCCTAACCCTGTGTGTGTGTGACACCCTGTACCCCCCTACCCCTGTGTGTGTGACACCCTGTACCCTCCTACCCCTGTGTGTGTGTGACACACTGTACTCCCTACCCCTGTGTGTGTGTACCACCCTCTACCCCCTAACCCTGTGTGTGTAACACCCTGTACCCCCCTACCCCTGTGTGTGTGTGTGTGTGACACCCTGTACTCCCTACCCCTGTGTATGTGTGACACCCTGTACCCCCTAACCCTGTGTGTGTGACACCCTGTACTCCCTACCCCTGTGTGTGTGTGTGTGTGTGTGTGTGTGTGTGTGTGTGTGTGTGTGTGTGTGTGTGTGACACCCTGTACTCCCTACCCCTGTGTGTGTGTGACACCCTGTACCCCATAACCATGTGTGTGTGTGACACCCTGGACCCCCTAACCCTGTGTGTGTGTGACACCCTGTACCCCCCTACCCCTGTGTGTGTGTGACACCCTGTACCCCCTACCCTGTGTGTCTGTCACTTTGAACCACCTACCCCTGTGTGTCACCATGGACCCCCTACCCCTGTGTGTGTGACACCCTGTACTCCCTACCCCTGTGTGTGTGACACCCTGTACCCCCTACCCCTGTGTGTGTGACATCCTGTACTCCCTACCCTGTGTGTGTGTGACACCCTGTACCCACCTACGCCTGTGTGTGTGTGACACCCTGTACTCCCTACCCCTGTGTGTGTGTGTGAGACACCCTGTACCCCCTAACCCTGTGTGTGTGGCACCCTGTACCCCCCAACCCCTGTGTGTGTGACTCCCTGTACCCCCCTACCCCTGTGTGTGTGACACCCTGTACCCCCTAACCCTGTGTGTGTGTGTGACACCCTGTACCCCCTAACCCTGTGTGTGTGTGACACCCTGTACCCCCCTACCCCATGTGTGTGTGACACCCTGTACTCCCCTACCCCGTGTGTGTGTGTGACACCCTGTACCCCCTAACCCTGTGTGTGTGTGACACCCTGTACCCCCCTACCCCTGTGTGTGTGACACCCTGTACCCCCCTACCCCTGTGTTTGTGTGTGTGATACCCTAAACCCCCTTACCCCTGTGTGTGTGTGACACCCTGTACCCCCTAACCCTGTGTGTGTGTGACACCCTGTACCCCCCTACCCCTGTGTGTGTGACACCCTGTACCCTCCTACCCCTGTGTGTGTGTGACACACTGTACTCCCTACCCCTGTGTGTGTGTACCACCCTCTACCCCCTAACCCTGTGTGTGTAACACCCTGTACCCCCCTACCCCTGTGTGTGTGTGTGTGTGACACCCTGTACTCCCTACCCCTGTGTATGTGTGACACCCTGTACCCCCTAACCCTGTGTGTGTGACACCCTATACCCCCCTACCCCTGTGTGTGTGACACCCTGTACTCCCTACCCGTGTGTGTGTGTGTGTGTGTGTGTGTGTGTGTGTGTGTGTGTGACACCCTGTACTCCCTACCCCTGTGTGTGTGTGACACCCTGTACCCCATAACCATGTGTGTGTGTGACACCCTGGACCCCCTAACCCTGTGTGTGTGTGACACCCTGTACCCCCCTACCCCTGTGTGTGTGTGACACCCTGTACCCCCTACCCTGTGTGTCTGTCACTTTGAACCACCTACCCCTGTGTGTCACCATGGACCCCCTACCCCTGTGTATGTGACACCCTGTACCCCCTACCCCTGTGTGTGTGACATCCTGTACTCCCTACCCTGTGTGTGTGTGACACCCTGTACCCACCTACGCCTGTGTGTGTGTGACACCCTGTACTCCCTACCCCTGTGTGTGTGTGTGTGAGTCACCCTGTATCCCCTAACCCTGTGTGTGTGGCACCCTGTACCCCCCTACCCCTGTGTGTGTGACTCCCTGTACCCCCCTACCCCTGTGTGTGTGACACCCTGTACCCCCTAACCCTGTGTATGTGTGTGACACCCTGTACCCCCTAACCCTGTGTGTGTGTGACACCCTGTACCCCCCTACCCCATGTGTGTGTGACACCCTGTACCCCCTAACCCTGTGTGTGTGTGTGACACCCTGTACCCCCTTAACTCTGTGTGTGTGTGACACCCTGTACCCCATACCCCTGTGTGTGTGTGTGTGACACCCTATACTCCCTACCCCTGTGTGTGTGTGTGTGTGTGTGTGTGTGACACCCTGTACCCCCTAACCCTGTGTGTGTGTGACACCCTGTACTCCCTACCCCTGTTTGTGTGACACCCTGTACTCCCCTACCCATGTGTGTCACCATGGACCCCCTACCCCTGTGTGTGTGTGACACCCTGTACCCCTAACCCTGTGTGTGTGTGACACCCTGTACCCCCTACCTCTGTGTGTGTGTCACTTTGAACCCCCTACCCCTGTGTGTGTGTGTGACACCCTGTACCCCCTAACCCTGTGTGTGTGTGACACCCTGTACTCCCCTACCCCGTTTGTGTGTGTGTGTGTGTGTGTGACACCCTGTACCCCCTACCCCTGTGTGTGTGTCACATTGAACCCCCTACCCCTGTGTTTCACCATGGACCCCCTACCCCTGTGTGTGTGTGTGACACCCTGTACCCCCTAACCCTGTGTGTGTGTGACACCCTGTACTCCCCTACCCCGTGTGTGTGTGTGACACCCTGTACCCCCTAACCCTGTGTGTGTGACACCCTGTACCCCCCTACCCCTGTGTGTGACACCCTGTACCCCCTAACCCTGTGTGTGTGTGAAACCCTGTACCCCCTACCCCTGTGTGTGTGACACCCTGTACCCCCCTACCCCTGTGTTTGTGTGTGTGATACCCTATACCCCCTTACCCCTGTGTGTGTGTGACACCCTGTACCCCCTAACCCTGTGTGTGTGTGTGACACCCTGTACCCCCTAACCCTGTGTGTGTGTTACACCCTGTACCCCCCTACCCCGTGTGTGTGTGACACCCTGTACCCCCTAATCCTGTGTGTGTGTGACACCCTGTACCCCCTACCCCTGTGTGTATGTGTGACACCCTATACTCCCTACCCTTGTGTGTGTGTGTGTGTGTGTGTGTGTGTGTGTGTGTGTGTGTGTGTGTGTGTGTGTGTGTGACACCCTGTACCCCCTAACCCTGTGTGTGTGTGACACCCTGTACTCCCTACCCCTGTTTGTGTGACACCCTGTACTCCCCTACCCATGTGTGTCACCATGCACCCCCCACCCCTGTGTGTGTGTGTGACACCCTGTACCCCCTAACCCTGTGTGTGTGTGACACCCTGTACCCCCTACCCCTGTGTGTGTGTGACACCCTGTACCCCCTACCCCTGTGTGTGTGTCACTTTGAACCCCCTACCCCTGTGTGTCACCTTGGACCCCCTAACCCTGTGTGTGTGTGTGACACCCTGTACCACCTAACCCTGTGTGTGTGACACCCTGTACTCCCCTACCCCATGTGTGTGTGTGTGACACCCTGTACCCCCTACCCCTGTGTGTGTGTCACATTGAACCCCTTACCCCTGTGTGTCACCATGGACCCCCTACCCCTGTGTGTGTGTGTGACACCCTGTTCCCCCTAACCCTGTGTGTGTGTGTGACACCCTGTACTCCCCTACCCCGTGTGTGTGTGTGACACCCTGTACCCCCTAACCCTGTGTGTGTGTGACACCCTGTACCCCCCTACCCCTGTGTGTGTGACACCCTGTACCCCCTAACCCTGTGTGTGTATGAAACCCTGTACCCCCCTACCCCTGTGTGTGTGACACCCTGTACCCTTTACCCCTGTGTTTGTGTGTGTGATACCCTGTACCCCCTTACCCCTGTGTGTGTGTGACACCCTGTACCCCCTAACCCTGTGTGTGTGTGACACCCTGTACCCCCCTACCCCTGTGTGTGTGACACCCTGTACCCTCCTACCCCTGTGTGTGTGTGACACCCTGTACTCCCTACCCCTGTGTGTGTGTGTGACACCCTCTACCCCCTAACCCTGTGTGTGTGACACCCTGTACCCCCCTACCCCTGTGTGTGTGTGTGTGTGTGTGTGTGTGTGTGTGTGTGTGTGTGTGTGTGTGTGTGTGTGTGTGTGTGTGTGTGACACCCTGTACTCCCTACCCCTGTGTGTGTGTGTGACACCCTGTACCCCCTAACCCTGTGTGTGTGACACCCTATACCCCCCTACCCCTGTGTGTGTGTGCGTGACACCCTGTACTCCCTACTCCGTGTGTGTGTGACACCCTGTTCACCCCTAACCCTGTTTGTGTGTGTGACACCCTATACTCCCTACCCCTGTGTGTGTGTGTGTGACACCCTGTACCCCCTATCCCTGTGTGTGTGTGACACCCTGTACTCCCTACCCCTGTTTGTGTGACACCCTGTACTCCCCTACCCATGTGTGTCACCATGGACCCCCTACCCCTGTGTGTGTGTGACACCCTGTACCCCCTAACCCTGTGTGTGTGTGACACCCTGTACCCCCCTACCCCTGTGTGTGTGACACCCTGTACCCCCTACCCCTGTGTGTGTGTCACTTTGAACCCCCTACCCCTGTGTGTCACCATGGACCCCCTAACCCTGTGTGTGTGTGTGACACCCTGGACCCCCTAACCCTGTGTGTGTGTGACACCCTGTACTCCTCTACCCCGTGTGTGTGTGTGTGTGTGTGTGTGTGACACCCTGTACCTCCTACCCCTGTGTGTGTGTCACATTGAACCCCCTACCCCTGTGTGTCACCATGGACCCCCTCCCCCTGTGTGTGTGTGTGACACCCTGTACCCCCTAACCCTGTGTGTGTGTGACACCCTGTACTCCCCTACCCCGTGTGTGTGTGTGACACCCTGTACCCCCTAACCCTGTGTGTGTGTGACACCCTGTACCCCCCTACCCCTGTGTGTGTGACACCCTGTACCCCCTAACCCTGTGTGTGTGTGTGAAACCCTGTACCCCCCTACCCCTGTGTGTGTGACACCCTGTACCCCCCTACCCCTGTGTTTGTGTGTGTGATACCCTGTACCCCCTTACCCCTGTGTGTGTGTGACACCCTGTACCCCCCTACCCCTGTGTGTGTGACACCCTGTACCCTCCTACCCCTGTGTGTGTGTGACACACTGTACTCCCTACCCCTGTGTGTGTGTACCACCCTCTAACCCTAACCCTGTGTGTGTAACACCCTGTACCCCCCTACCCCTGTGTGTGTGTGTGTGTGTGACACCCTGTACTCTCTACCCCTGTGTATGTGTGACACCCTGTACCCCCTAACCCTGTGTGTGTGACACCCTATACCCCCCTACCCCTGTGTGTGTGACACCCTGTACTCCCTACCCCTATGTGTGTGTGTGTGTGTGTGTGTGACACCCTGTACTCCCTACCCCTGTGTGTGTGTGACACCCTGTACCCCCTAACCATGTGTGTGTGTGACACCCTGTACCCCCCTACCCCTGTGTGTGTGTGACACCCTGTACCCCCTACCCTGTGTGTCTGTCACTTTGAACCCCCTACCCCTGTGTGTCACCATGGACCCCCTACCCCTGTGTGTGTGTGACACCCTGTACTCTCTACCCCTGTGTGTGTGACACCCTATACCCCCTACCCCTGTGTGTGTGTGACTCCCAGTACTCCCTACCCCTGTGTGTGTGTGACACCCTGTACCCACCTACGCCTGTGTGTGTGTGACACCCTGTACTCCCTACCCCTGTGTGTGTGTGTGAGACACCCTGTACCCCCTAACCCTGTGTGTGTGTGAGACACCCTGTACCCCCTACCCCTGTGTGTGTGTGACACCCTCTACCCCCTAACCCTGTGTGTGTGACACCCTGTACCCCCCTTCCCCCTGTGTGTGTGTGTGACACCCTGTACTTCCTACCCCTGTGTGTGTGTGTGACACCCTGTACCCCACTACCCCTGTGTGTGTGACACCCTGTACCCCCTAACACTGTGTGTGTGACACCCTGTACTCCCTACCCCTGTGTGTGTGACACCCTGTAACCCGCTACCCCTGTGTGTGACCCCCTCTACTCCCTACCCCTGTGTGTGTGTGTGTGTGTGACACCCTGTACCCCCCTACCCCTGTGTGTGTGTGACACCCTGTACCCCCTAACCCTGTGTGTTTGTGTGACCACCCTGTACCACCTAACCCTGTGTGTGTGTGACACCCTGTACCCCCTAACCCTGTGTGTGTGTGACACCCTGTACCCCCCTACCCCTGTGTGTGTGTGACACCCTATACTACCTACCCCTGTGTGTGTGTGACACCCTGTACTCCCTACCCCTGTGTGTGACACCCTGTACCCCCTAACCCTGTGTGTGTGTGACACCATGTACCCCCTAACCCTGTGTGTGTGTGTGTGTCACACCCTGTACCCCCCTACCCCTGTGTGTTTGTGTGACACCCTGTACCCCCTAACCCTGTGTGTGTGTGACACCCTGTACCCCCCCTACCCCTGTGTGTGTGTGACACCCTGTACTCCCTACCCCTGTGTGTGTGACACCCTGTACCCCCTACCCCTGTGTGTGTGACAACCTGTACTCCCTATCCCTGTGTGTGTGTGACACCCTGTACCCACCTACGCCTGTGTGTGTGTGACACCCTGTACTCCCTACCCCTGTGTGTGTGTGTGAGACAGCCTGTACCCCCTAACCCTGTGTGTGTGACAACCTGTACCCCCCTACCCCTGTGTGTGTGACACCCTGTACCCCCTAACCCTGTGTATGTGTGTGACACCCTGTACCCCCTAACCCTGTGTGTGTGACACCCTGTTCCCCCCTACCCCGTGTGGGTGTGACACCCTGTACCCCCTAACCCTGTGTGTGTGTGACACCCTGTACCCCCCTACCCCTGTGTGTGTGTGTGACACCCTATACTCCCTACCCCTCTGTATGTGTGAGTGACACCCTGTACCCCCTAACCCTGTGTGTGTGTGACACCCTGTACTCACTACCCCTGTTTGTGTGACACCCTGTACTCCCCTACCCATGTGTGTCACCATGGACCCCCTACCCCAGTGTGTGTGTGACACCCTGTACCCCCTAACCCTGTGTGTGTGTGACACCCTGTACCCCCCTACCCCTGTGTGTGTGTGACACCCTGTATACCCTACCCTGTGTGTGTGTCACATTGAACCCCCTACCCCTGTGTGTCACCATGGACCCCCCACCCCTGTGTGTGTGTGACACCCTGTACCACCTAACCCTGTGTGTGTGACACCCTGTACCCCCCTACCCCTCTGTGTGTGACACCCTGTACCCCCTAACCCCGTGTGTGTGTGTGACACCCTGTATCCCCTACCCTGTGTGTGTGTCACATTGAACCCCCTACCCCTGTGTGTCACCATGGACCCTCCACCCCTGTGTGTGTGTGTGACACCCTGTACCCCCTAACCCTGTGTGTGTGTGACACCCTGTACCCCCTACCCCTGTGTGTGTGTGACACCCTGTACCCCTACCCCTGTGTGTGTGTCACTTTGAACCCCCTACCCCTGTGTGTCACCATGGACCCCCTAACCCTGTGTGTGTGTGTGACACCCTGTACCACCTAACCCTGTGTGTGTGACACCCTGTACTCCCCTACCCCGTGTGTGTGTGTGTGTGACACCCTGTACCCCCTACCCCTGTGTGTGTGTCACATTGAACCCCCTACCCCTGTGTGTCACCATGGACCCCCTACCCCTGTGTGTGTGTGTGATACCCTGTACCCCCTAAGCCTGTGTGTGTGTGTGACACCCTGTACTCCCCTACCCCGTGTGTGTGTGTGACACCCTGTACCCCCTAACCCTGTGTGTGTGACACCCTGTACGCCCCTACCCCTGTGTGTGTGACACCCTGTACCCCCTAACCCTGTGTGTGTGTATGAAACCCTGTACCCCCCTACCCCTGTGTGTGTGACACCCTGTACCCCCTACCCCTGTGTTTGTGTGTGTGATACCCTGTACCCCCTTACCCCTGTGTGTGTGTGACACCCTGTACCCCCTAACCCTGTGTGTGTGTGTGACACCCTGTACCCCCCTACCCCTGTGTGTGTGACACCCTGTACCCTCCTACCCCTGTGTGTGTGTGACACCCTGTACTCCCTACCCCTGTATGTGTGTGACACCCTCTACCCCCTAACCCTGTGTGTGTGTGACACCCTGTACTCCTCTACCCCGTGTGTGTGTGTGTGACACCCTGTACCTCCTACCCCTGTGTGTGTGTCACATTGAACCCCCTTCCCCTGTGTGTCACCATGGACCCCCTACCCCTGTGTGTGTGTGTGACACCCTGTACCCCCTAACCCTGTGTGTGTGTGACACCCTGTACTCCCCTACCCCGTGTGTGTGTGTGACACCCTGTACCCCCTAACCCTGTGTGTGTGTGACACCCTGTACCGCCCTACCCCTGTGTGTGTGACACCCTGTACCCCCCTACCCCTGTGTTTGTGTGTGTGATACCCTAAACCCCCTTACCCCTGTGTGTGTGTGACACCCTGTACCCCCTAACCCTGTGTGTGTGTGACACCCTGTACCCCCCTACCCCTGTGTGTGTGACACCCTGTACCCTCCTACCCCTGTGTGTGTGTGACACACTGTACTCCCTACCCCTGTGTGTGTGTACCACCCTCTACCCCCTAACCCTGTGTGTGTAACACCCTGTACCCCCCTACCCCTGTGTGTGTGTGTGTGTGACACCCTGTACTCCCTACCCCTGTGTATGTGTGACACCCTGTACCCCCTAACCCTGTGTGTGTGACACCCTGTACTCCCTACCCCTGTGTGTGTGTGTGTGTGTGTGAGTGTGTGTGTGTGTGTGTGTGTGTGTGTGTGTGTGTGTGTGTGTGTGTGTGTGTGTGTGTGTGTGTGTGTGTGTGTGACACCCTGTACTCCCTACCCCTGTGTGTGTGTGACACCCTGTACCCCATAACCATGTGTGTGTGTGACACCCTGGACCCCCTAACCCTGTGTGTGTGTGACACCCTGTACCCCCCTACCCCTGTGTGTGTGTGACACCCTGTACCCCCTACCCTGTGTGTCTGTCACTTTGAACCACCTACCCCTGTGTGTCACCATGGACCCCCTACCCCTGTGTGTGTGACACCCTGTACTCCCTACCCCTGTGTGTGTGACACCCTGTACCCCCTACCCCTGTGTGTGTGACATCCTGTACTCCCTACCCTGTGTGTGTGTGACACCCTGTACCCACCTACGCCTGTGTGTGTGTGACACCCTGTACTCCCTACCCCTGTGTGTGTGTGTGAGACACCCTGTACCCCCTAACCCTGTGTGTGTGGCACCCTGTACCCCCCAACCCCTGTGTGTGTGACTCCCTGTACCCCCCTACCCCTGTGTGTGTGACACCCTGTACCCCCTAACCCTGTGTGTGTGTGTGACACCCTGTACCCCCTAACCCTGTGTGTGTGTGACACCCTGTACCCCCCTACCCCATGTGTGTGTGACACCCTGTACTCCCCTACCCCGTGTGTGTGTGTGACACCCTGTACCCCCTAACCCTGTGTGTGTGTGACACCCTGTACCCCCCTACCCCTGTGTGTGTGACACCCTGTACCCCCCTACCCCTGTGTTTGTGTGTGTGATACCCTAAACCCCCTTACCCCTGTGTGTGTGTGACACCCTGTACCCCCTAACCCTGTGTGTGTGTGACACCCTGTACCCCCCTACCCCTGTGTGTGTGACACCCTGTACCCTCCTACCCCTGTGTGTGTGTGACACACTGTACTCCCTACCCCTGTGTGTGTGTACCACCCTCTACCCCCTAACCCTGTGTGTGTAACACCCTGTACCCCCCTACCCCTGTGTGTGTGTGTGTGTGACACCCTGTACTCCCTACCCCTGTGTATGTGTGACACCCTGTACCCCCTAACCCTGTGTGTGTGACACCCTATACCCCCCTACCCCTGTGTGTGTGACACCCTGTACTCCCTACCCGTGTGTGTGTGTGTGTGTGTGTGTGTGTGTGTGTGTGTGTGTGTGTGTGTGACACCCTGTACTCCCTACCCCTGTGTGTGTGTGACACCCTGTACCCCATAACCATGTGTGTGTGTGACACCCTGGACCCCCTAACCCTGTGTGTGTGTGACACCCTGTACCCCCCTACCCCTGTGTGTGTGTGACACCCTGTACCCCCTACCCTGTGTGTCTGTCACTTTGAACCACCTACCCCTGTGTGTCACCATGGACCCCCTACCCCTGTGTGTGTGACACCCTGTACCCCCTACCCCTGTGTGTGTGACATCCTGTACTCCCTACCCTGTGTGTGTGTGACACCCTGTACCCACCTACGCCTCTGTGTGTGTGACACCCTGTACTCCCTACCCCTGTGTGTGTGTGTGTGAGTCACCCTGTATCCCCTAACCCTGTGTGTGTGGCACCCTGTACCCCCCTACCCCTGTGTGTGTGACTCCCTGTACCCCCCTACCCCTGTGTGTGTGACACCCTGTACCCCCTAACCCTGTGTATGTGTGTGACACCCTGTACCCCCTAACCCTGTGTGTGTGTGACACCCTGTACCCCCCTACCCCATGTGTGTGTGACACCCTGTACCCCCTAACCCTGTGTGTGTGTGTGACACCCTGTACCCCCTTAACTCTGTGTGTGTGTGACACCCTGTACCCCATACCCCTGTGTGTGTGTGTGTGACACCCTATACTCCCTACCCCTGTGTGTGTGTGTGTGTGTGTGTGTGACACCCTGTACCCCCTAACCCTGTGTGTGTGTGACACCCTGTACTCCCTACCCCTGTTTGTGTGACACCCTGTACTCCCCTACCCATGTGTGTCACCATGGACCCCCTACCCCTGTGTGTGTGTGACACCCTGTACCCCTAACCCTGTGTGTGTGTGACACCCTGTACCCCCTACCTCTGTGTGTGTGTCACTTTGAACCCCCTACCCCTGTGTGTGTGTGTGACACCCTGTACCCCCTAACCCTGTGTGTGTGTGACACCCTGTACTCCCCTACCCCGTTTGTGTGTGTGTGTGTGTGTGACACCCTGTACCCCCTACCCCTGTGTGTGTGTCACATTGAACCCCCTACCCCTGTGTTTCACCATGGACCCCCTACCCCTGTGTGTGTGTGTGACACCCTGTACCCCCTAACCCTGTGTGTGTGTGACACCCTGTACTCCCCTACCCCGTGTGTGTGTGTGACACCCTGTACCCCCTAACCCTGTGTGTGTGACACCCTGTACCCCCCTACCCCTGTGTGTGACACCCTGTACCCCCTAACCCTGTGTGTGTGTGAAACCCTGTACCCCCTACCCCTGTGTGTGTGACACCCTGTACCCCCCTACCCCTGTGTTTGTGTGTGTGATACCCTATACCCCCTTACCCCTGTGTGTGTGTGACACCCTGTACCCCCTAACCCTGTGTGTGTGTGTGACACCCTGTACCCCCTAACCCTGTGTGTGTGTTACACCCTGTACCCCCCTACCCCGTGTGTGTGTGACACCCTGTACCCCCTAATCCTGTGTGTGTGTGACACCCTGTACCCCCTACCCCTGTGTGTATGTGTGACACCCTATACTCCCTACCCTTGTGTGTGTGTGTGTGTGTGTGTGTGTGTGTGTGTGTGTGTGTGTGTGTGTGTGTGTGACACCCTGTACCCCCTAACCCTGTGTGTGTGTGACACCCTGTACTCCCTACCCCTGTTTGTGTGACACCCTGTACTCCCCTACCCATGTGTGTCACCATGCACCCCCCACCCCTGTGTGTGTGTGTGACACCCTGTACCCCCTAACCCTGTGTGTGTGTGACACCCTGTACCCCCTACCCCTGTGTGTGTGTGACACCCTGTACCCCCTACCCCTGTGTGTGTGTCACTTTGAACCCCCTACCCCTGTGTGTCACCTTGGACCCCCTAACCCTGTGTGTGTGTGTGACACCCTGTACCACCTAACCCTGTGTGTGTGACACCCTGTACTCCCCTACCCCATGTGTGTGTGTGTGACACCCTGTACCCCCTACCCCTGTGTGTGTGTCACATTGAACCCCTTACCCCTGTGTGTCACCATGGACCCCCTACCCCTGTGTGTGTGTGTGACACCCTGTTCCCCCTAACCCTGTGTGTGTGTGTGACACCCTGTACTCCCCTACCCCGTGTGTGTGTGTGACACCCTGTACCCCCTAACCCTGTGTGTGTGTGACACCCTGTACCCCCCTACCCCTGTGTGTGTGACACCCTGTACCCCCTAACCCTGTGTGTGTATGAAACCCTGTACCCCCCTACCCCTGTGTGTGTGACACCCTGTACCCTTTACCCCTGTGTTTGTGTGTGTGATACCCTGTACCCCCTTACCCCTGTGTGTGTGTGACACCCTGTACCCCCTAACCCTGTGTGTGTGTGACACCCTGTACCCCCCTACCCCTGTGTGTGTGACACCCTGTACCCTCCTACCCCTGTGTGTGTGTGACACCCTGTACTCCCTACCCCTGTGTGTGTGTGTGACACCCTCTACCCCCTAACCCTGTGTGTGTGACACCCTGTACCCCCCTACCCCTGTGTGTGTGTGTGTGTGTGTGTGTGTGTGTGTGTGTGTGTGTGTGTGTGTGTGTGTGTGTGTGTGTGTGACACCCTGTACTCCCTACCCCTGTGTGTGTGTGACACCCTGTACCCCCTAACCCTGTGTGTGTGACACCCTATACCCCCCTACCCCTGTGTGTGTGTGCGTGACACCCTGTACTCCCTACTCCGTGTGTGTGTGACACCCTGTTCACCCCTAACCCTGTTTGTGTGTGTGACACCCTATACTCCCTACCCCTGTGTGTGTGTGTGTGACACCCTGTACCCCCTATCCCTGTGTGTGTGTGACACCCTGTACTCCCTACCCCTGTTTGTGTGACACCCTGTACTCCCCTACCCATGTGTGTCACCATGGACCCCCTACCCCTGTGTGTGTGTGACACCCTGTACCCCCTAACCCTGTGTGTGTGTGACACCCTGTACCCCCCTACCCCTGTGTGTGTGACACCCTGTACCCCCTACCCCTGTGTGTGTGTCACTTTGAACCCCCTACCCCTGTGTGTCACCATGGACCCCCTAACCCTGTGTGTGTGTGTGACACCCTGGACCCCCTAACCCTGTGTGTGTGTGACACCCTGTACTCCTCTACCCCGTGTGTGTGTGTGTGTGTGTGTGTGTGTGTGTGTGTGTGACACCCTGTACCTCCTACCCCTGTGTGTGTGTCACATTGAACCCCCTACCCCTGTGTGTCACCATGGACCCCCTCCCCCTGTGTGTGTGTGTGACACCCTGTACCCCCTAACCCTGTGTGTGTGTGACACCCTGTACTCCCCTACCCCGTGTGTGTGTGTGACACCCTGTACCCCCTAACCCTGTGTGTGTGTGACACCCTGTACCCCCCTACCCCTGTGTGTGTGACACCCTGTACCCCCTAACCCTGTGTGTGTGTGAAACCCTGTACCCCCCTACCCCTGTGTGTGTGACACCCTGTACCCCCCTACCCCTGTGTTTGTGTGTGTGATACCCTGTACCCCCTTACCCCTGTGTGTGTGTGACACCCTGTACCCCCCTACCCCTGTGTGTGTGACACCCTGTACCCTCCTACCCCTGTGTGTGTGTGACACACTGTACTCCCTACCCCTGTGTGTGTGTACCACCCTCTAACCCTAACCCTGTGTGTGTAACACCCTGTACCCCCCTACCCCTGTGTGTGTGTGTGTGTGTGACACCCTGTACTCTCTACCCCTGTGTATGTGTGACACCCTGTACCCCCTAACCCTGTGTGTGTGACACCCTATACCCCCCTACCCCTGTGTGTGTGACACCCTGTACTCCCTACCCCTATGTGTGTGTGTGTGTGTGTGTGTGACACCCTGTACTCCCTACCCCTGTGTGTGTGTGACACCCTGTACCCCCTAACCATGTGTGTGTGTGACACCCTGTACCCCCCTACCCCTGTGTGTGTGTGACACCCTGTACCCCCTACCCTGTGTGTCTGTCACTTTGAACCCCCTACCCCTGTGTGTCACCATGGACCCCCTACCCCTGTGTGTGTGTGACACCCTGTACTCTCTACCCCTGTGTGTGTGACACCCTATACCCCCTACCCTTGTGTGTGTGTGACTCCCAGTACTCCCTACCCCTGTGTGTGTGTGACACCCTGTACCCACCTACGCCTGTGTGTGTGTGACACCCTGTACTCCCTACCCCTGTGTGTGTGTGTGAGACACCCTGTACCCCCTAACCCTGTGTGTGTGTGAGACACCCTGTACCCCCTACCCCTGTGTGTGTGTGACACCCTCTACCCCCTAACCCTGTGTGTGTGACACCCTGTACCCCCCTTCCCCCTGTGTGTGTGTGTGACACCCTGTACTTCCTACCCCTGTGTGTGTGTGTGACACCCTGTACCCCACTACCCCTGTGTGTGTGACACCCTGTACCCCCTAACACTGTGTGTGTGACACCCTGTACTCCCTACCCCTGTGTGTGTGACACCCTGTAACCCGCTACCCCTGTGTGTGACCCCCTCTACTCCCTACCCCTGTGTGTGTGTGTGTGACACCCTGTACCCCCCTACCCCTGTGTGTGTGTGACACCCTGTACCCCCTAACCCTGTGTGTTTGTGTGACCACCCTGTACCACCTAACCCTGTGTGTGTGTGACACCCTGTACCCCCTAACCCTGTGTGTGTGTGACACCCTGTACCCCCCTACCCCTGTGTGTGTGTGACACCCTATACTACCTACCCCTGTGTGTGTGTGACACCCTGTACTCCCTACCCCTGTGTGTGACACCCTGTACCCCCTAACCCTGTGTGTGTGTGACACCATGTACCCCCTAACCCTGTGTGTGTGTGTCACACCCTGTACCCCCCTACCCCTGTGTGTTTGTGTGACACCCTGTACCCCCTAACCCTGTGTGTGTGTGACACCCTGTACCCCCCCTACCCCTGTGTGTGTGTGACACCCTGTACTCCCTACCCCTGTGTGTGTGACACCCTGTACCCCCTACCCCTGTGTGTGTGACAACCTGTACTCCCTATCCCTGTGTGTGTGTGACACCCTGTACCCACCTACGCCTGTGTGTGTGTGACACCCTGTACTCCCTACCCCTGTGTGTGTGTGTGAGACAGCCTGTACCCCCTAACCCTGTTTGTGTGTGACAACCTGTACCCCCCTACCCCTGTGTGTGTGACACCCTGTACCCCCTAACCCTGTGTATGTGTGTGACACCCTGTACCCCCTAACCCTGTGTGTGTGACACCCTGTTCCCCCCTACCCCGTGTGGGTGTGACACCCTGTACCCCCTAACCCTGTGTGTGTGTGACACCCTGTACCCCCCTACCCCTGTGTGTGTGTGTGACACCCTATACTCCCTACCCCTCTGTATGTGTGAGTGACACCCTGTACCCCCTAACCCTGTGTGTGTGTGACACCCTGTACTCACTACCCCTGTTTGTGTGACACCCTGTACTCCCCTACCCATGTGTGTCACCATGGACCCCCTACCCCTGTGTGTGTGTGACACCCTGTACCCCCTAACCCTGTGTGTGTGTGACACCCTGTACCCCCCTACCCCTGTGTGTGTGTGACACCCTGTATACCCTACCCTGTGTGTGTGTCACATTGAACCCCCTACCCCTGTGTGTCACCATGGACCCCCCACCCCTGTGTGTGTGTGACACCCTGTACCCCCTAACCCTGTGTGTGTGTGACACCCTGTACCCCCTACCCCTGTGTGTGTGTGACACCCTGTACCCGCTACCCCTGTGTGTGTGTCACTTTGAACCCCCTACCCCTGTGTGTCACCATGGACCCCTTAACCCTGTGTGTGTGTGTGACACCCTGTACCACCTAACCCTGTGTGTGTGACACCCTGTACTCCCCTACCCCGTGTGTGTAACACCCTGTACCCCCTACCCCTGTGTGTGTGTCACATTGAACCCCCTACCCCTGTGTGTCACCATGGACCCCCTACCCCTGTGTGTGTGTGTGACACCCTGTACCCCCTAACCCTGTGTGTGTGTGTGACACCCTGTACCCCCTAACCCTGTGTGTCTGTGACACCCTGTACCCCACTACCCCTATGTGTGTGACACCCTGTACCCCCTAACACTGTGTGTGTGACATCCTGTACTCCCCTACCCCGTGTGTGTGTGTGACACCCTGTACCCCCTAACCCTGTGTGTGTGTGACACCCTGTACGCCCCTACCCCTGTGTGTGTGACACCCTGTACCCCCTAACCCTGTGTGTGTGTATGAAACCCTGTACCCTCCTACCCCTGTGTGTGTGACACCCTGTACCCCCTACCCCTGTGTTTGTGTGTGTGATACCCTGTACCCCCTTACCCCTGTGTGTGTGTGACACCCTGTACCCCCTAACCCTGTGTGTGTGTGACACCCTGTACCCCCCTATCCCTGTGTGTGTGACACCCTGTACCCTCCTACCCCTGTGTGTGTGTGACACCCTGTACTCCCTACCCCTGTGTGTGTGTGTGACACCCTCTACCCCCTAACCCTGTGTGTGTGACACCCTGTACCCCCTACCCCTGTGTGTGTGTCACTTTGAACCCCCTACCCCTGTGTGTCACCATGGACCCCCTAACCCTGTGTGTGTGTGTGACACCCTGTACCCCCTAACCCTGTGTGTGTGTGACACCCTGTACTCCTCTACCCCGTATGTGTGTGTGTGACACCCTGTACCTCCTACCCCTGTGTGTGTGTCACATTGAACCCCCTACCCCTGTGTGTCACCATGGACCCCCTACCCCTGTGTGTGTGTGTGACACCCTGTACCCCCTAACCCTGTGTGTGTGTGACACCCTGTACTCCCCTACCCCGTGTGTGTGTGTGTGTGACACCCTGTACCCCCTAAACCTGTGTGTGTGACACCCTGTACCCCCCTACCCCTGTGTGTGTGACACCCTGTACCCCCTAACCCTGTGTGTGTGTGTGAAACCCTGTACCCCCCTACCCCTGTGTGTGTGACACCCTGTACCCCCCTACCCCTGTGTTTGTGTGTGTGATACCCTGTACCCCCTTACCCCTGTGTGTGTGTGTGACACCCTGTACCCCCTAACCCTGTGTGTGTGTGACACCCTGTACCCCCTAACCCTGTGTGTGTGTGACACCCTGTACCCCCTACCCCTGTGTGTGTGACACACTGTACTCCCTACTCCTGTGTGTGTGTACCATCCTCTAACCCCTAACCCTGTGTGTGTGACACCCTGTACCCCCCTACCCCTGTGTGTGTGTGTGTGTGTGTGTGTGTGTGTGTGTGTGTGTGTGACACCCTGTACTCCCTACCCCTGTGTATGTGTGACACCCTGTACCCCCTAACCCTGTGTGTGTGACACCCTATACCCCCCTACCCCTGTGTGTGTGACACCCTGTACTCCCTACCCCTGTGTGTGTGTGTGTGTGTGTGACACCCTCTACCCCCTAACCCTGTGTGTGTGACACCCTGTACCCCCCTACCCCTGTGTGTGTATGTGTGTGTGTGTGTGTGTGACACCCTGTACTCCCTACCCCTGTGTATGTGTGACACCCTGTACCCCCTAACCCTGTGTGTGTGACACCCTATACCCCCCTACCCCTGTGTGTGTGACACCCTGTACTCCCTACCCGTGTGTGTGTGTGTGTGTGTGTGTGTGTGTGTGTGTGTGTGTGTGTGTGTGTGTGACACCCTTTACTCCCTACCCCTGTGTGTGTGTGACACCCTGTACCCCCTAACCATGTGTGTGTGTGACACCCTGGACCCCCTAACCCTGTGTGTGTGTGACACCCTGTACCCCCCTACCCCTGTGTGTGTGTGACACCCTGTACCCCCTACCCTGTGTGTCTGTTACTTTGAACCCCCTACCCCTGTGTGTCACCATGGACCCCCTACCCCTGTGTGTGTGTGACACCCTGTACTCCCTACCCCTGTGTGTGTGACACCCTGTACCCCCTACCCCTGTGTGTGTGACACCCTGTACTCCCTACCCCTGTGTGTGTGTGACACCCTGTACCCACCTACGCCTGTGTGTGTGTGACACCCTGTACTCCCTACCCCTGTGTGTGTGTGTGAGACACCCTGTACCCCCTAACCCTGTGTGTGTGTGGCACCCTGTACCCCCCTACCCCTGTGTGTGTGACACCCTGTACCCCCTACCCCTGTGTGTGTGACACCCTGTACCCCCTAACCCTGTGTGTGTGTGTGTGACACCCTGTACCCCCTAACCCTGTGTGTGTGTGACACCCTGTACCCCCCTACCCCATGTGTGTGTGACAACCTGTACCCCCTAACCCTGTGTGTGTGTGTGACACCCTGTACCCCCTAACCCTGTGTGTGTGTGACAGCCTGTACCCCATACCCCTGTGTGTGTGTGTGTGTGTGTGTGACACCCTATACTCCCTACCCCTGTGTGTGTGTGTGTGTGTGTGACACCCTGTACCCCCTAACCCTGTGTGTGTGTGACACCCTGTACTCCCTACCCCTGTTTGTGTGACACCCTGTACTCCCTACCCCTGTGTGTGTGTGACACCCTGTACTCCCTAACCCTGTGTGTTTGTGTGACCACCCTGTACCACCTAACCCTGTGTGTGTGTGACACCCTGTACCCCCTAACCCTGTGTGTGTGTGACACCCTGTACCCCCCTACCCCTGTGTGTGTGTGACACCCTATACTCCCTACCCCTGTGTGTGTGTGACACCCAGTACTCCCTACCCCTGTGTGTGTGACACCCTGTACCCCCTAACCCTGTGTGTGTGTGACACCCTGTACCCCCTAACCCTCTGTGTGTGACACCCTGTACCCCCCTACCCCTGTGTGTTTGTGTGACACCCTGTACCCCCTAACCCTGTGTGTGTGTGTGACACCCTGTACCCCCTAACCCTGTGTGTGTGTTACACCCTGTACCCCCCTACCCCGTGTGTGTGTGACACCCTGTACCCCCTAATCCTGTGTGTGTGTGACACCCTGTACCCCCGAACCCTGTGTGTATGTGTGACACCCTATACTCCCTACCCTTGTGTGTGTGTGTGTGTGTGTGTGTGTGTGTGTGTGTGTGTGTGTGTGTGTGTGTGTGTGACACCCTGTACCCCCTAACCCTGTGTGTGTGTGACACCCTGTACTCCCTACCCCTGTTTGTGTGACACCCTGTACTCCCCTACCCATGTGTGTCACCATGCACCCCCCACCCCTGTGTGTGTGTGTGACACCCTGTACCCCCTAACCCTGTGTGTGTGTGACACCCTGTACCCCCTACCCCTGTGTGTGTGTGACACCCTGTACCCCCTACCCCTGTGTGTGTGTCACTTTGAACCCCCTACCCCTGTGTGTCACCTTGGACCCCCTAACCCTGTGTGTGTGTGTGACACCCTGTACCACCTAACCCTGTGTGTGTGACACCCTGTACTCCCCTACCCCATGTGTGTGTGTGTGACACCCTGTACCCCCTACCCCTGTGTGTGTGTCACATTGAACCCCTTACCCCTGTGTGTCACCATGGACCCCCTACCCGTGTGTGTGTGTGACACCCTGTTCCCCCTAACCCTGTGTGTGTGTGTGACACCCTGTACTCCCCTACCCCGTGTGTGTGTGTGACACCCTGTACCCCCTAACCCTGTGTGTGTGTGACACCCTGTACCCCCCTACCCCTGTGTGTGTGACACCCTGTACCCCCTAACCCTGTGTGTGTATGAAACCCTGTACCCCCCTACCCCTGTGTGTGTGACACCCTGTACCCTTTACCCCTGTGTTTGTGTGTGTGATACCCTGTACCCCCTTACCCCTGTGTGTGTGTGACACCCTGTACCCCCTAACCCTGTGTGTGTGTGACACCCTGTACCCCCCTACCCCTGTGTGTGTGACACCCTGTACCCTCCTACCCCTGTGTGTGTGTGACACCCTGTACTCCCTACCCCTGTGTGTGTGTGTGACACCCTCTACCCCCTAACCCTGTGTGTGTGACACCCTGTACCCCCCTACCCCTGTGTGTGTGTGTGTGTGTGTGTGTGTGTGTGTGTGTGTGTGTGTGTGTGTGTGTGTGACACCCTGTACTCCCTACCCCTGTGTGTGTGTGACACCCTGTACCCCCTAACCCTGTGTGTGTGACACCCTATACCCCCCTACCCCTGTGTGTGTGTGCGTGACACCCTGTACTCCCTACTCCGTGTGTGTGTGACACCCTGTTCACCCCTAACCCTGTTTGTGTGTGTGACACCCTATACTCCCTACCCCTGTGTGTGTGTGTGTGACACCCTGTACCCCCTATCCCTGTGTGTGTGTGACACCCTGTACTCCCTACCCCTGTTTGTGTGACACCCTGTACTCCCCTACCCATGTGTGTCACCATGCACCCCCCACCCCTGTGTGTGTGTGTGACACCCTGTACCCCCTAACCCTGTGTGTGTGTGACACCCTGTACCCCCTACCCCTGTGTGTGTGTGACACCCTGTACCCCCTACCCCTGTGTGTGTGTCACTTTGAACCCCCTACCCCTGTGTGTCACCTTGGACCCCCTAACCCTGTGTGTGTGTGTGACACCCTGTACCACCTAACCCTGTGTGTGTGACACCCTGTACTCCCCTACCCCATGTGTGTGTGTGTGACACCCTGTACCCCCTACCCCTGTGTGTGTGTCACATTGAACCCCTTACCCCTGTGTGTCACCATGGACCCCCTACCCGTGTGTGTGTGTGACACCCTGTTCCCCCTAACCCTGTGTGTGTGTGTGACACCCTGTACTCCCCTACCCCATGTGTGTGTGTGACACCCTGTACCCCCTAACCCTGTGTGTGTGTGACACCCTGTACCCCCCTACCCCTGTGTGTGTGACACCCTGTACCCCCTAACCCTGTGTGTGTATGAAACCCTGTACCCCCCTACCCCTGTGTGTGTGACACCCTGTACCCTTTACCCCTGTGTTTGTGTGTGTGATACCCTGTACCCCCTTACCCCTGTGTGTGTGTGACACCCTGTACCCCCTAACCCTGTGTGTGTGTGACACCCTGTACCCCCCTACCCCTGTGTGTGTGACACCCTGTACCCTCCTACCCCTGTGTGTGTGTGACACCCTGTACTCCCTACCCCTGTGTGTGTGTGTGACACCCTCTACCCCCTAACCCTGTGTGTGTGACACCCTGTACCCCCCTACCCCTGTGTGTGTGTGTGTGTGTGTGTGTGTGTGTGTGTGTGTGTGTGTGTGTGTGTGTGTGTGTGTGTGACACCCTGTACTCCCTACCCCTGTGTGTGTGTGACACCCTGTACCCCCTAACCCTGTGTGTGTGACACCCTATACCCCCCTACCCCTGTGTGTGTGTGCGTGACACCCTGTACTCCCTACTCCGTGTGTGTGTGACACCCTGTTCACCCCTAACCCTGTTTGTGTGTGTGACACCCTATACTCCCTACCCCTGTGTGTGTGTGTGTGACACCCTGTACCCCCTATCCCTGTGTGTGTGTGACACCCTGTACTCCCTACCCCTGTTTGTGTGACACCCTGTACTCCCCTACCCATGTGTGTCACCATGGACCCCCTACCCCTGTGTGTGTGTGACACCCTGTACCCCCTAACCCTGTGTGTGTGTGACACCCTGTACCCCCCTACCCCTGTGTGTGTGACACCCTGTACCCCCTACCCCTGTGTGTG
The DNA here is from genome assembly GCA_031769625.1 of Taudactylus pleione. Lineage (NCBI taxonomy): Eukaryota > Metazoa > Chordata > Amphibia > Anura > Myobatrachidae > Taudactylus > Taudactylus pleione. Next base: position 26,245,519 of record JAUIMM010000006.1, read on the forward strand.
TGTCACTTTGAACCCCCTACCCCTGTGTGTCACCATGGACCCCCTAACCCTGTGTGTGTGTGACACCCTGGACCCCCTAACCCTGTGTGTGTGTGACACCCTGTACTCCTCTACCCCGTGTGTGTGTGTGTGTGTGTGTGTGACACCCTGTACCTCCTACCCCTGTGTGTGTGTCACATTGAACCCCCTACCCCTGTGTGTCACCATGGACCCCCTCCCCCTGTGTGTGTGTGTGACACCCTGTACCCCCTAACCCTGTGTGTGTGTGACACCCTGTACTCCCCTACCCCGTGTGTGTGTGTGACACCCTGTACCCCCTAACCCTGTGTGTGTGTGACACCCTGTACCCCCCTACCCCTGTGTGTGTGACACCCTGTACCCCCTAAACCCGTGTGTGTGTGTGTGAAACCCTGTACCCCCCTACCCCTGTGTGTGTGACACCCTGTACCCCCCTACCCCTGTGTTTGTGTGTGTGATACCCTGTACCCCCTTACCCCTGTGTGTGTGTGACACCCTGTACCCCCCTACCCCTGTGTGTGTGACACCCTGTACCCTCCTACCCCTGTGTGTGTGTGACACACTGTACTCCCTACCCCTGTGTGTGTGTACCACCCTCTAACCCTAACCCTGTGTGTGTAACACCCTGTACCCCCCTACCCCTGTGTGTGTGTGTGTGTGTGACACCCTGTACTCTCTACCCCTGTGTATGTGTGACACCCTGTACCCCCTAACCCTGTGTGTGTGACACCCTATACCCCCCTACCCCTGTGTGTGTGACACCCTGTACTCCCTACCCCTATGTGTGTGTGTGTGTGTGTGTGTGTGTGTGACACCCTGTACTCCCTACCCCTGTGTGTGTGTGACACCCTGTACCCCCTAACCATGTGTGTGTGTGACACCCTGTACCCCCCTACCCCTGTGTGTGTGTGACACCCTGTACCCCCTACCCTGTGTGTCTGTCACTTTGAACCCCCTACCCCTGTGTGTCACCATGGACCCCCTACCCCTGTGTGTGTGTGACACCCTGTACTCTCTACCCCTGTGTGTGTGACACCCTATACCCCCTACCCCTGTGTGTGTGTGACTCCCTGTACTCCCTACCCCTGTGTGTGTGTGACACCCTGTACCCACCTACGCCTGTGTGTGTGTGACACCCTGTACTCCCTACCCCTGTGTGTGTGTGTGAGACACCCTGTACCCCCTAACCCTGTGTGTGTGTGAGACACCCTGTACCCCCTACCCCTGTGTGTGTGTGACACCCTCTACCCCCTAACCCTGTGTGTGTGACACCCTGTACCCCCCTTCCCCCTGTGTGTGTGTGTGTGACACCCTGTACTTCCTACCCCTGTGTGTGTGTGTGACACCCTGTACCCCACTACCCCTGTGTGTGTGACACCCTGTACCCCCTAACACTGTGTGTGTGACACCCTGTACTCCCTACCCCTGTGTGTGTGACACCCTGTAACCCGCTACCCCTGTGTGTGACCCCCTCTACTCCCTACCCCTGTGTGTGTGTGTGTGACACCCTGTACCCCCCTACCCCTGTGTGTGTGTGACACCCTGTACCCCCTAACCCTGTGTGTTTGTGTGACCACCCTGTACCACCTAACCCTGTGTGTGTGTGACACCCTGTACCCCCTAACCCTGTGTGTGTGTGACACCCTGTACCCCCCTACCCCTGTGTGTGTGTGACACCCTATACTACCTACCCCTGTGTGTGTGACACCCTGTACTCCCTACCCCTGTGTGTGACACCCTGTACCCCCTAACCCTGTGTGTGTGTGACACCATGTACCCCCTAACCCTGTGTGTGTGTGTCACACCCTGTACCCCCCTACCCCTGTGTGTTTGTGTGACACCCTGTACCCCCTAACCCTGTGTGTGTGTGACACCCTGTACCCCCCCTACCCCTGTGTGTGTGTGACACCCTGTACTCCCTACCCCTGTGTGTGTGACACCCTGTACCCCCTACCCCTGTGTGTGTGACAACCTGTACTCCCTATCCCTGTGTGTGTGTGACACCCTGTACCCACCTACGCCTGTGTGTGTGTGACACCCTGTACTCCCTACCCCTGTGTGTGTGTGTGAGACAGCCTGTACCCCCTAACCCTGTGTGTGTGTGACAACCTGTACCCCCCTACCCCTGTGTGTGTGACACCCTGTACCCCCTAACCCTGTGTATGTGTGTGACACCCTGTACCCCCTAACCCTGTGTGTGTGACACCCTGTTCCCCCCTACCCCGTGTGGGTGTGACACCCTGTACCCCCTAACCCTGTGTGTGTGTGACACCCTGTACCCCCCTACCCCTGTGTGTGTGTGTGACACCCTATACTCCCTACCCCTCTGTATGTGTGAGTGACACCCTGTACCCCCTAACCCTGTGTGTGTGTGACACCCTGTACTCACTACCCCTGTTTGTGTGACACCCTGTACTCCCCTACCCATGTGTGTCACCATGGACCCCCTACCCCTGTGTGTGTGTGACACCCTGTACCCCCTAACCCTGTGTGTGTGTGACACCCTGTACCCCCCTACCCCTGTGTGTGTGTGACACCCTGTATACCCTACCCTGTGTGTGTGTCACATTGAACCCCCTACCCCTGTGTGTCACCATGGACCCCCCACCCCTGTGTGTGTGTGACACCCTGTACCCCCTAACCCTGTGTGTGTGTGACACCCTGTACCCCCTACCCCTGTGTGTGTGTGACACCCTGTACCCGCTACCCCTGTGTGTGTGTCACTTTGAACCCCCTACCCCTGTGTGTCACCATGGACCCCTTAACCCTGTGTGTGTGTGTGACACCCTGTACCACCTAACCCTGTGTGTGTGACACCCTGTACTCCCCTACCCCGTGTGTGTGACACCCTGTACCCCCTACCCCTGTGTGTGTGTCACATTGAACCCCCTACCCCTGTGTGTCACCATGGACCCCCTACCCCTGTGTGTGTGTGTGACACCCTGTACCCCCTAACCCTGTGTGTGTGTGACACCCTGTACCCCCTAACCCTGTGTGTCTGTGACACCCTGTACCCCACTACCCCTATGTGTGTGACACCCTGTACCCCCTAACACTGTGTGTGTGACACCCTGTACTCCCCTACCCCGTGTGTGTGTGTGACACCCTGTACCCCCTAACCCTGTGTGTGTGTGACACCCTGTACGCCCCTACCCCTGTGTGTGTGACACCCTGTACCCCCTAACCCTGTGTGTGTGTATGAAACCCTGTACCCTCCTACCCCTGTGTGTGTGACACCCTGTACCCCCTACCCCTGTGTTTGTGTGTGTGATACCCTGTACCCCCTTACCCCTGTGTGTGTGTGACACCCTGTACCCCCTAACCCTGTGTGTGTGTGACACCCTGTACCCCCCTATCCCTGTGTGTGTGACACCCTGTACCCTCCTACCCCTGTGTGTGTGTGACACCCTGTACTCCCTACCCCTGTGTGTGTGTGTGACACCCTCTACCCCCTAACCCTGTGTGTGTGACACCCTGTACCCCCTACCCCTGTGTGTGTGTCACTTTGAACCCCCTACCCCTGTGTGTCACCATGGACCCCCTAACCCTGTGTGTGTGTGTGACACCCTGTACCCCCTAACCCTGTGTGTGTGTGACACCCTGTACTCCTCTACCCCGTATGTGTGTGTGTGACACCCTGTACCTCCTACCCCTGTGTGTGTGTCACATTGAACCCCCTACCCCTGTGTGTCACCATGGACCCCCTACCCCTGTGTGTGTGTGTGACACCCTGTACCCCCTAACCCTGTGTGTGTGTGACACCCTGTACTCCCCTACCCCGTGTGTGTGTGTGTGTGACACCCTGTACCCCCTAAACCTGTGTGTGTGTGACACCCTGTACCCCCCTACCCCTGTGTGTGTGACACCCTGTACCCCCTAACCCTGTGTGTGTGTGTGAAACCCTGTACCCCCCTACCCCTGTGTGTGTGACACCCTGTACCCCCCTACCCCTGTGTTTGTGTGTGTGATACCCTGTACCCCCTTACCCCTGTGTGTGTGTGTGACACCCTGTACCCCCTAACCCTGTGTGTGTGTGACACCCTGTACCCCCTACCCCTGTGTGTGTGACACACTGTACTCCCTACTCCTGTGTGTGTGTACCATCCTCTAACCCCTAACCCTGTGTGTGTGACACCCTGTACCCCCCTACCCGTGTGTGTGTGTGTGTGTGTGTGTGTGTGTGTGTGTGTGTGTGTGTGTGTGTGTGTGTGTGTGACACCCTGTACTCCCTACCCCTGTGTATGTGTGACACCCTGTACCCCCTAACCCTGTGTGTGTGACACCCTATACCCCCCTACCCCTGTGTGTGTGACACCCTGTACTCCCTACCCCTGTGTGTGTGTGTGTGACACCCTCTACCCCCTAACCCTGTGTGTGTGACACCCTGTACCCCCCTACCCCTGTGTGTGTATGTGTGTGTGTGTGTGTGTGTGTGTGTGTGTGTGTGTGTGTGTGTGTGTGACACCCTGTACTCCCTACCCCTGTGTATGTGTGACACCCTGTACCCCCTAACCCTGTGTGTGTGACACCCTATACCCCCCTACCCCTGTGTGTGTGACACCCTGTACTCCCTACCCGTGTGTGTGTGTGTGTGTGTGTGTGTGTGTGTGTGTGTGTGTGTGACACCCTTTACTCCCTACCCCTGTGTGTGTGTGACACCCTGTACCCCCTAACCATGTGTGTGTGTGACACCCTGGACCCCCTAACCCTGTGTGTGTGTGACACCCTGTACCCCCCTACCCCTGTGTGTGTGTGACACCCTGTACCCCCTACCCTGTGTGTCTGTTACTTTGAACCCCCTACCCCTGTGTGTCACCATGGACCCCCTACCCCTGTGTGTGTGTGACACCCTGTACTCCCTACCCCTGTGTGTGTGACACCCTGTACCCCCTACCCCTGTGTGTGTGACACCCTGTACTCCCTACCCCTGTGTGTGTGTGACACCCTGTACCCACCTACGCCTGTGTGTGTGTGACACCCTGTACTCCCTACCCCTGTGTGTGTGTGTGAGACACCCTGTACCCCCTAACCCTGTGTGTGTGTGGCACCCTGTACCCCCCTACCCCTGTGTGTGTGACACCCTGTACCCCCTACCCCTGTGTGTGTGACACCCTGTACCCCCTAACCCTGTGTGTGTGTGTGTGACACCCTGTACCCCCTAACCCTGTGTGTGTGTGACACCCTGTACCCCCCTACCCCATGTGTGTGTGACACCCTGTACCCCCTAACCCTGTGTGTGTGTGTGACACCCTGTACCCCCTAACCCTGTGTGTGTGTGACAGCCTGTACCCCATACCCCTGTGTGTGTGTGTGTGTGTGTGTGTGTGTGTGTGTGTGTGTGTGTGTGTGTGTGTGTGTGTGTGTGTGTGTGTGACACCCTATACTCCCTACCCCTGTGTGTGTGTGTGTGTGTGTGTGTGTGTGACACCCTGTACTCCCTACCCCTGTTTGTGTGACACCCTGTACTCCCTACCCCTGTGTGTGTGTGACACCCTGTACTCCCTAACCCTGTGTGTTTGTGTGACCACCCTGTACCACCTAACCCTGTGTGTGTGTGACACCCTGTACCCCCTAACCCTGTGTGTGTGTGACACCCTGTACCCCCCTACCCCTGTGTGTGTGTGACACCCTATACTCCCTACCCCTGTGTGTGTGTGACACCCAGTACTCCCTACCCCTGTGTGTGTGACACCCTGTACCCCCTAACCCTGTGTGTGTGACACCCTGTACCCCCTAACCCTCTGTGTGTGACACCCTGTACCCCCCTACCCCTGTGTGTTTGTGTGACACCCTGTACCCCCTAACCCTGTGTGTGTGTGACACCCTGTACCCCACCTACCCCTGTGTGTGTGTGACACCCTGTACTCCCTACCCCTGTGTGTGTGACACCCTGTACCCCCTACCCCTGTGTGTGTGACAACCTGTTCTCCCTACCCCTGTGTGTGTGTGACACCCTGTACCCACCTACGCCTGTGTGTGTGTGACACCCTGTACTCCCTTCCCCTGTGTGTGTGTGTGAGACAGCCTGTACCCCCTAACCCTGTGTGTGTGACACCCTGTTCCCCCCTACCCCATGTGTTTGTGACACCCTGTACCCCCTAACCCTGTGTGTGTGTGACACCCTGTACCCCCCTACCCCTGTGTGTGTGTGTGACACCCTATACTCCCTACCCCTGTGTGTGTGTGTGTGTGTGTGTGTGTGTGTGTGTGTGTGTGTGTGTGTGTGTGTGTGACACCCTGTACCCCCTAACCCTGTGTGTGTGTGACACCCTGTACTCCCTACCCCTGTTTGTGTGACACCCTGTACTCCCCTACCCATGTGTGTCACCATGCACCCCCCACCCCTGTGTGTGTGTGTGACACCCTGTACCCCCTAACCCTGTGTGTGTGTGACACCCCGTACCCCCTACCCCTGTGTGTGTGTGACACCCTGTACCCCCTACCCCTGTGTGTGTGTCACTTTGAACCCCCTACCCCTGTGTGTCACCTTGGACCCCCTAACCCTGTGTGTGTGTGACACCCTGTACCACCTAACCCTGTGTGTGTGACACCCTGTACTCCCCTACCCATGTGTGTCACCATGCACCCCCCACCCCTGTGTGTGTGTGTGACACCCTGTACCCCCTAACCCTGTGTGTGTGTGACACCCTGTTCCCCCTACCCCTGTGTGTGTGTCACTTTGAACCCCCTACCCCTGTGTGTCACCATGGACCCCCTAATCCTGTGTGTGTGTGTGACACCCTGTACCACCTAACCCTGTGTGTGTGACACCCTGTACCCCCCTACCCCTGTGTGTGTGACACCCTGTACCCCCTAACCCCGTGTGTGTGTGTGACACCCTGTATCCCCTACCCTGTGTGTGTGTCACATTGAACCCCCTACCCCTGTGTGTCACCATGGACCCCCCACCCCTGTGTGTGTGTGTGACACCCTGTACCCCCTAACCCTGTGTGTGTGTGACACCCTGTACCCCCTAACCCTGTGTCTGTGTGACACCCTGTAACCCCTTCCCCTGTGTGTATGTGTGACACCCTATACTCCCTACCCATGTGTGTGTGTGTGTGTGACACCCTGTACCCCCTAACCCTGTGTGTGTGTGACACCCTGTACTCCCTACCCCTGTTTGTGTGACACCCTGTACTCCCCTACCCATGTGTGTCACCATGCACCCCCCACCCCTGTGTGTGTGTGTGACACCCTGTACCCCCTAACCCTGTGTGTGTGTGACACCCTGTTCCCCCTACCCCTGTGTGTGTGTCACTTTGAACCCCCTACCCCTGTGTGTCACCATGGACCCCCTAATCCTGTGTGTGTGTGTGACACCCTGTACCACCTAACCCTGTGTGTGTGACACCCTGTACCCCCCTACCCCTCTGTGTGTGACACCCTGTACCCCCTAACCCCGTGTGTGTGTGTGACACCCTGTATCCCCTACCCTGTGTGTGTGTCACATTGAACCCCCTACCCCTGTGTGTCACCATGGACCCTCCACCCCTGTGTGTGTGACACCCTGTACCCCCTAACCCTGTGTGTGTGTGACACCCTGTACCCCCTACCCCTGTGTGTGTGTGACACCCTGTACCCCTACCCCTGTGTGTGTGTCACTTTGAACCCCCTACCCCTGTGTGTCACCATGGACCCCCTAACCCTGTGTGTGTGTGTGACACCCTGTACCACCTAACCCTGTGTGTGTGACACCCTGTACTCCCCTACCCCGTGTGTGTGTGTGTGTGTGACACCCTGTACCCCCTACCCCTGTGTGTGTGTCACATTGAACCCCCTACCCCTGTGTGTCACCATGGACCCCCTACCCCTGTGTGTGTGTGTGATACCCTGTACCCCCTAAGCCTGTGTGTGTGTGTGACACCCTGTACTCCCCTACCCTGTGTGTGTGTGTGACACCCTGTACCCCCTAACCCTGTGTGTGTGACACCCTGTACGCCCCTACCCCTGTGTGTGTGACACCCTGTACCCCCTAACCCTGTGTGTGTGTATGAAACCCTGTACCCCCCTACCCCTGTGTGTGTGATACCCTGTACCCCCTTACCCCTGTGTGTGTGTGACACCCTGTACCCCCTAACCCTGTGTGTGTGTGTGACACCCTGTACCCCCCTACCCCTGTGTGTGTGACACCCTGTACCCTCCTACCCCTGTGTGTGTGTGACACCCTGTACTCCCTACCCCTGTATGTGTGTGACACCCTCTACCCCCTAACCCTGTGTGTGTGTGACACCCTGTACTCCTCTACCCCGTGTGTGTGTGTGTGTGTGACACCCTGTACCTCCTACCCCTGTGTGTGTCACATTGAACCCCCTTCCCCTGTGTGTCACCATGGACCCCCTACCCCTGTGTGTGTGTGTGACACCCTGTACCCCCTAACCCTGTGTGTGTGTGACACCCTGTACTCCCCTACCCCGTGTGTGTGTGTGACACCCTGTACCCCCTAACCCTGTGTGTGTGTGACACCCTGTACCCCCCTACCCCTGTGTGTGTGACACCCTGTACCCCCCTACCCCTGTGTTTGTGTGTGTGATACCCTAAACCCCCTTACCCCTGTGTGTGTGTGACACCCTGTACCCCCTAACCCTGTGTGTGTGTGACACCCTGTACCCCCCTACCCCTGTGTGTGTGACACCCTGTACCCTCCTACCCCTGTGTGTGTGTGACACACTGTACTCCCTACCCCTGTGTGTGTGTACCACCCTCTACCCCCTAACCCTGTGTGTGTAACACCCTGTACCCCCCTACCCCTGTGTGTGTGTGTGTGTGTGACACCCTGTACTCCCTACCCCTGTGTATGTGTGACACCCTGTACCCCCTAACCATGTGTGTGTGACACCCTATACCCCCCTACCCCTGTGTGTGTGACACCCTGTACTCCCTACCCCTGTGTGTGTGTGTGTGTGTGTGTGTGTGTGTGTGTGTGTGTGTGTGTGTGTGTGTGTGTGTGTGTGTGTGTGTGACACCCTGTACTCCCTACCCCTGTGTGTGTGTGACACCCTGTACCCCATAACCATGTGTGTGTGTGACACCCTGGACCCCCTAACCCTGTGTGTGTGTGACACCCTGTACCCCCCTACCCCTGTGTGTGTGTGACAACCTGTACCCCCTACCCTGTGTGTCTGTCACTTTGAACCACCAACCCCTGTGTGTCACCATGGACCCCCTACCCCTGTGTGTGTGACACCCTGTACTCCCTACCCCTGTGTGTGTGACACCCTGTACCCCCTACCCCTGTGTGTGTGACATCCTGTACTCCCTACCCTGTGTGTGTGTGACACCCTGTACCCACCTACGCCTGTGTGTGTGTGACACCCTGTACTCCCTACCCCTGTGTGTGTGTGTGAGACACCCTGTACCCCCTAACCCTGTGTGTGTGGCACCCTGTACCCCCCAACCCCTGTGTGTGTGACTCCCTGTACCCCCCTACCCCTGTGTGTGTGACACCCTGTACCTCCTAACCCTGTGTGTGTGTGTGACACCCTGTACCCCCTAACCCTGTGTGTGTGTGACACCCTGTACCCCCCTACCCCATGTGTGTGTGACACCCTGTACTCCCCTACCCCGTGTGTGTGTGTGTGACACCCTGTACCCCCTAACCCTGTGTGTGTGTGACACCCTGTACCCCCCTACCCCTGTGTGTGTGACACCCTGTACCCCCCTACCCCTGTGTTTGTGTGTGTGATACCCTAAACCCCCTTACCCCTGTGTGTGTGTGACACCCTGTACCCCCTAACCCTGTGTGTGTGTGACACCCTGTACCCCCCTACCCCTGTGTGTGTGACACCCTGTACCCTCCTACCCCTGTGTGTGTGTGACACACTGTACTCCCTACCCCTGTGTGTGTGTACCACCCTCTACCCCCTAACCCTGTGTGTGTAACACCCTGTACCCCCCTACCCCTGTGTGTGTGTGTGTGACACCCTGTACTCCCTACCCCTGTGTATGTGTGACACCCTGTACCCCCTAACCCTGTGTGTGTGACACCCTATACCCCCCTACCCCTGTGTGTGTGACACCCTGTACTCCCTACCCCTGTGTGTGTGTGTGTGTGTGTGTGTGTGTGTGTGTGTGTGTGTGTGTGACACCCTGTACTCCCTACCCCTGTGTGTGTGTGACACCCTGTACCCCATAACCATGTGTGTGTGTGACACCCTGGACCCCCTAACCCTGTGTGTGTGTGACACCCTGTACCCCCCTACCCCTGTGTGTGTGTGACACCCTGTACCCCCTACCCTGTGTGTCTGTCACTTTGAACCAACTACCCCTGTGTGTCACCATGGACCCCCTACCCCTGTGTGTGTGACACCCTGTACTCCCTACCCCTGTGTGTGTGACACCCTGTACCCCCTACCCCTGTGTGTGTGACATCCTGTACTCCCTACCCTGTGTGTGTGTGACACCCTGTACCCACCTACGCCTGTGTGTGTGTGACACCCTGTACTCCCTACCCCTGTGTGTGTGTGTGAGACACCCTGTACCCCCTAACCCTGTGTGTGTGGCACCCTGTACCCCCCTACCCCTGTGTGTGTGACTCCCTGTACCCCCCTACCCCTGTGTGTGTGACACCCTGTACCCCCTAACCCTGTGTGTGTGTGTGACACCCTGTACCCCCTAACCCTGTGTGTGTGTGACACCCTGTACCCCCCTACCCCATGTGTGTGTGACACCCTGTACCCCCTAACCCTGTGTGTGTGTGTGACACCCTGTACCCCCTTAACTCTGTGTGTGTGTGACACCCTGTACCCCATACCCCTGTGTGTGTGTGTGTGACACCTTATACTCCCTACCCCTGTGTGTGTGTGTGTGTGTGACACCCGGTACCCCCTAACCCTGTGTGTGTGTGACACCCTGTACTCCCTACCCCTGTTTGTGTGACACCCTGTACTCCCCTACCCATGTGTGTCACCATGGACCCCCTTCCCCTGTGTGTGTGTGACACCCTGTACCCCTAACCCTGTGTGTGTGTGACACCCTGTACCCCCCTACCCCTGTGTGTGTGACACCCTGTACCCCCTACCCCTGTGTGTGTGACACCCTGTACCCCATACCCCTGTGTGTGTGTCACTTTGAACCCCCTACCCCTGTGTGTGTGTGTGACACCCTGTACCCCCTAACCCTGTGTGTGTGTGACACCCTGTACTCCCCTACCCCGTTTGTGTGTGTGTGTGTGTGTGTGTGTGTGACACCCTGTACCCCCTACCCCTGTGTGTGTGTCACATTGAACCCCCTACCCCTGTGTTTCACCATGGACCCCCTACCCCTGTGTGTGTGTGTGTGTGACACCCTGTACCCCCTAACCCTGTGTGTGTGTGACACCCTGTACTCCCCTACCCCGTGTGTGTGTGTGACACCCTGTACCCCCTAACCCTGTGTGTGTGACACCCTGTACCCCCCTACCCCTGTGTGTGACACCCTGTACCCCCTAACCCTGTGTGTGTGTGTGAAACCCTGTACCCCCTACCCCTGTGTGTGTGACACCCTGTACCCCCCTACCCCTGTGTTTGTGTGTGTGATACCCTATACCCCCTTACCCCTGTGTGTGTGTGACACCCTGTACCCCCTAACCCTGTGTGTGTGTGTGTGACACCCTGTACCCCCTAACCCTGTGTGTGTGTGACACCCTGTACCCCCTAATCCTGTGTGTGTGTGACACCCTGTACCCCCTACCCCTGTGTGTATGTGTGACACCCTATACTCCCTACCTGTGTGTGTGTGTGTGTGTGTGTGTGTGTGTGTGTGTGTGTGTGTGTGTGTGTGACACCCTGTACCCCCTAACCCTGTGTGTGTGTGACACCCTGTACCCCCTACCCCTGTGTTTGTGTGTGTGATACCCTGTACCCCCTTACCCCTGTGTGTGTGACACCCTGTACCCCCTAACCCTGTGTGTGTGTGACACCCTGTACCCCCCTACCCCTGTGTGTGTGACACCCTGTACCCCCCTACCCCTGTGTTTGTGTGTGTGATACCCTAAACCCCCTTACCCCTGTGTGTGTGACACCCTGTACCCCCTAACCCTGTGTGTGTGTGACACCCTGTACCCCCCTACCCCTGTGTGTGTGACACCCTGTACCCTCCTACCCCTGTGTGTGTGTGACACACTGTACTCCTTACCCCTGTGTGTGTGTACCACCCTCTACCCCCTAACCCTGTGTGTGTAACACCCTGTACCCCCCTACCCCTGTGTGTGTGTGTGTGACACCCTGTACTCCCTACCCCTGTGTATGTGTGACACCCTGTACCCCCTAACCATGTGTGTGTGACACCCTATACCCCCCTACCCCTGTGTGTGTGACACCCTGTACTCCCTACCCCTGTGTGTGTGTGTGTGTGTGTGTGTGTGTGTGTGTGTGTGTGTGTGTGTGTGTGTGTGACACCCTGTACTCCCTACCCCTGTGTGTGTGTGACACCCTGTACCCCATAACCATGTGTGTGTGTGACACCCTGGACCCCCTAACCCTGTGTGTGTGTGACACCCTGTACCCCCCTACCCCTGTGTGTGTGTGACAACCTGTACCCCCTACCCTGTGTGTCTGTCACTTTGAACCACCAACCCCTGTGTGTCACCATGGACCCCCTACCCCTGTGTGTGTGACACCCTGTACTCCCTACCCCTGTGTGTGTGACACCCTGTACCCCCTACCCCTGTGTGTGTGACATCCTGTACTCCCTACCCTGTGTGTGTGTGACACCCTGTACCCACCTACGCCTGTGTGTGTGTGACACCCTGTACTCCCTACCCCTGTGTGTGTGTGTGAGACACCCTGTACCCCCTAACCCTGTGTGTGTGGCACCCTGTACCCCCCAACCCCTGTGTGTGTGACTCCCTGTACCCCCCTACCCCTGTGTGTGTGACACCCTGTACCTCCTAACCCTGTGTGTGTGTGTGACACCCTGTACCCCCTAACCCTGTGTGTGTGTGACACCCTGTACCCCCCTACCCCATGTGTGTGTGACACCCTGTACTCCCCTACCCCGTGTGTGTGTGTGACACCCTGTACCCCCTAACCCTGTGTGTGTGTGACACCCTGTACCCCCCTACCCCTGTGTGTGTGACACCCTGTACCCCCCTACCCCTGTGTTTGTGTGTGTGATACCCTAAACCCCCTTACCCCTGTGTGTGTGTGACACCCTGTACCCCCTAACCCTGTGTGTGTGTGACACCCTGTACCCCCCTACCCCTGTGTGTGTGACACCCTGTACCCTCCTACCCCTGTGTGTGTGTGACACACTGTACTCCCTACCCCTGTGTGTGTGTACCACCCTCTACCCCCTAACCCTGTGTGTGTAACACCCTGTACCCCCCTACCCCTGTGTGTGTGTGTGTGTGTGTGTGTGTGTGACACCCTGTACTCCCTACCCCTGTGTATGTGTGACACCCTGTACCCCCTAACCCTGTGTGTGTGACACCCTATACCCCCCTACCCCTGTGTGTGTGACACCCTGTACTCCCTACCCCTGTGTGTGTGTGTGTGTGTGTGTGTGTGTGTGTGTGTGTGTGTGTGTGTGTGTGTGTGTGTGTGTGTGTGTGACACCCTGTACTCCCTACCCCTGTGTGTGTGTGACACCCTGTACCCCATAACCATGTGTGTGTGTGACACCCTGTACCCCCCTACCCCTGTGTGTGACACCCTGTACCCCCTAACCCTGTGTGTGTGTGTGAAACCCTGTACCCCCTACCCCTGTGTGTGTGACACCCTGTACCCCCCTACCCCTGTGTTTGTGTGTGTGACACCCTGTACCCCCTACCCCTGTGTGTGTGTGACACCCTGTACCCCCTACCCCTGTGTGTGTGTCACTTTGAACCCCCTACCCCTGTGTGTCACCTTGGACCCCCTAACCCTGTGTGTGTGTGTGACACCCTGTACCACCTAACCCTGTGTGTGTGACACCCTGTACTCCCCTACCCCATGTGTGTGTGTGTGACACCCTGTACCCCCTACCCCTGTGTGTGTGTCACATTGAACCCCTTACCCCTGTGTGTCACCATGGACCCCCTACCCCTGTGTGTGTGTGTGTGACACCCTGTTCCCCCTAACCCTGTGTGTGTGTGTGACACCCTGTACTCCCCTACCCCGTGTGTGTGTGTGACACCCTGTACCCCCTAACCCTGTGTGTGTTTGACACCCTGTACCCCCCTACCCCTGTGTGTGTGACACCCTGTACCCCCTAACCCTGTGTGTGTATGAAACCCTGTACCCCCCTACCCCTGTGTGTGTGACACCCTGTACCCTTTACCCCTGTGTTTGTGTGTGTGATACCCTGTACCCCCTTACCCCTGTGTGTGTGTGACACCCTGTACCCCCTAACCCTGTGTGTGTGTGACACCCTGTACCCCCCTACCCCTGTGTGTGTGACACCCTGTACCCTCCTACCCCTGTGTGTGTGTGACACCTTGTACTCCCTACCCCTGTGTGTGTGTGTGACACCCTCTACCCCCTAACCCTGTGTGTGTGACACCCTGTACCCCCCTACCCGTGTGTGTGTGTGTGTGTGTGTGTGTGTGTGTGTGTGTGTGACACCCTGTACTCCCTACCCCTGTGTGTGTGTGACACCCTGTACCCCCTAACCCTGTGTGTGTGACACCCTATACCCCCCTACCCCTGTGTGTGTGTGCGTGACACCCTGTACTCCCTACTCCGTGTGTGTGTGACACCCTGTTCACCCCTAACCCTGTTTGTGTGTGTGACACCCTATACTCCTTACCCCTGTGTGTGTGTGTGTGACACCCTGTACCCCCTATCCCTGTGTGTGTGTGACACCCTGTACTCCCTACCCCTGTTTGTGTGACACCCTGTACTCCCCTACCCATGTGTGTCACCATGGACCCCCTACCCCTGTGTGTGTGTGACACCCTGTACCCCCTAACCCTGTGTGTGTGTGACACCCTGTACCCCCCTACCCCTGTGTGTGTGACACCCTGTACCCCCTACCCCTGTGTGTGTGTCACTTTGAACCCCCTACCCCTGTGTGTCACCATGGACCCCCTAACCCTGTGTGTGTGTGTGTGACACCCTGGACCCCCTAACCCTGTGTGTGTGTGACACCCTGTACTCCTCTCCCCCGTGTGTGTGTGTGTGTGTGTGACACCCTGTACCTCCTACCCCTGTGTGTGTGTCACATTGAACCCCCTACCCCTGTGTGTCACCATGGACCCCCTCCCCCTGTGTGTGTGTGTGACACCCTGTACCCCCTAACCCTGTGTGTGTGTGACACCCTGTACTCCCCTACCCCGTGTGTGTGTGTGACACCCTGTACCCCCTAACCCTGTGTGTGTGTGACACCCTGTACCCCCCTACCCCTGTGTGTGTGACACCCTGTACCCCCTAACCCTGTGTGTGTGTGTGAAACCCTGTACCCCCCTACCCCTGTGAGTGTGACACCCTGTACCCCCCTACCCCTGTGTTTGTGTGTGTGATACCCTGTACCCCCTTACCCCTGTGTGTGTGTGACACCCTGTACCCCCCTACCCCTGTGTGTGTGACACCCTGTACCCTCCTACCCCTGTGTGTGTGTGACACACTGTACTCCCTACCCCTGTGTGTGTGTACCACCCTCTAACCCTAACCCTGTGTGTGTAACACCCTTTACCCCCCTACCCCTGTGTGTGTTTGTGTGTGTGTGACACCCTGTACTCTCTACCCCTGTGTATGTGTGACACCCTGTACCCCCTAACCCTGTGTGTGTGACACCCTATACCCCCCTACCCCTGTGTGTGTGACACCCTGTACTCCCTACCCCTATGTGTGTGTGTGTGTGTGTGTGTGTGTGACACCCTGTACTCCCTACACCTGTGTGTGTGTGACACCCTGTACCCCCTAACCATGTGTGTGTGTGACACCCTGTACCCCCCTACCCCTGTGTGTGTGTGACACCCTGTACCCCCTACCCTGTGTGTCTGTCACTTTGAACCCCCTACCCCTGTGTGTCACCATGGACCCCCTACCCCTGTGTGTGTGTGACACCCTGTACTCTCTACCCCTGTGTGTGTGACACCCTATACCCCCTACCCCTGTGTGTGTGTGACTCCCTGTACTCCCTACCCCTGTGTGTGTGTGACACCCTGTACCCACCTACGCCTGTGTGTGTGTGACACCCTGTACTCCCTACCCCTGTGTGTGTGTGTGAGACACCCTGTACCCCCTAACCCTGTGTGTGTGTGAGACACCCTGTACCCCCTACCCCTGTGTGTGTGTGACACCCTCTACCCCCTAACCCTGTGTGTGTGACACCCTGTACCCCCCTTCCCCCTGTGTGTGTGTGTGACACCCTGTACTTCCTACCCCTGTGTGTGTGTGTGACACCCTGTACCCCACTACCCCTGTGTGTGTGACACCCTGTACCCCCTAACACTGTGTGTGTGACACCCTGTACTCCCTACCCCTGTGTGTGTGACACCCTGTAACCCGCTACCCCTGTGTGTGACCCCCTCTACTCCCTACCCCTGTGTGTGTGTGTGTGACACCCTGTACCCCCCTACCCCTGTGTGTGTGTGACACCCTGTACCCCCTAACCCTGTGTGTTTGTGTGACCACCCTGGACCACCTAACCCTGTGTGTGTGTGACACCCTGTACCCCCTAACCCTGTGTGTGTGTGACACCCTGTACCCCCCTACCCCTGTGTGTGTGTGACACCCTATACTACCTACCCCTGTGTGTGTGTGACACCCTGTACTCCCTACCCCTGTGTGTGACACCCTGTACCCCCTAACCCTGTGTGTGTGTGACACCATGTACCCCCAAACCCTGTGTGTGTGTGTCACACCCTGTACCCCCCTACCCCTGTGTGTTTGTGTGACACCCTGTACCCCCTAACCCTGTGTGTGTGTGACACCCTGTACCCCCCCTACCCCTGTGTGTGTGTGACACCCTGTACTCCCTACCCCTGTGTGTGTGACACCCTGTACCCCCTACCCCTGTGTGTGTGACAACCTGTACTCCCTATCCCTGTGTGTGTGACACCCTGTACCCACCTACGCCTGTGTGTGTGTGACACCCTGTACTCCCTACCCCTGTGTGTGTGTGTGTGAGACAGCCTGTACCCCCTAACCCTGTGTGTGTGTGACAACCTGTACCCCCCTACCCCTGTGTGTGTGACACCCTGTACCCCCTAACCCTGTGTATGTGTGTGACACCCTGTACCCCCTAACCCTGTGTGTGTGACACCCTGTTCCCCCCTACCCCGTGTGGGTGTGACACCCTGTACCCCCTAACCCTGTGTGTGTGTGACACCCTGTACCCCCCTACCCCTGTGTGTGTGTGTGACACCCTATACTCCCTACCCCTCTGTATGTGTGAGTGACACCCTGTACCCCCTAACCCTGTGTGTGTGTGACACCCTGTACTCACTACCCCTGTTTGTGTGACACCCTGTACTCCCCTACCCATGTGTGTCACCATGGACCCCCTACCCCTGTGTGTGTGTGACACCCTGTACCCCCTAACCCTGTGTGTGTGTGACACCCTGTACCCCCCTACCCCTGTGTGTGTGTGACACCCTGTATACCCTACCCTGTGTGTGTGTCACATTGAACCCCCTACCCCTGTGTGTCACCATGGACCCCCCACCCCTGTGTGTGTGTGACACCCTGTACCCCCTAACCCTGTGTGTGTGTGACACCCTGTACCCCCTACCCCTGTGTGTGTGTGACACCCTGTACCCGCTACCCCTGTGTGTGTGTCACTTTGAACCCCCTACCCCTGTGTGTCACCATGGACCCCTTAACCCTGTGTGTGTGTGTGACACCCTGTACCACCTAACCCTGTGTGTGTGACACCCTGTACTCCCCTACCCCGTGTGTGTGACACCCTGTACCCCCTACCCCTGTGTGTGTGTCACATTGAACCCCCTACCCCTGTGTGTCACCATGGACCCCCTACCCCTGTGTGTGTGTGTGACACCCTGTACCCCCTAACCCTGTGTGTGTGTGTGACACCCTGTACCCCCTAACCCTGTGTGTCTGTGACACCCTGTACCCCACTACCCCTATGTGTGTGACACCCTGTACCCCCTAACACTGTGTGTGTGACACCCTGTACTCCCCTACCCCGTGTGTGTGTGTGACACCCTGTACCCCCTAACCCTGTGTGTGTGTGACACCCTGTACGCCACTACCCCTGTGTGTGTGACACCCTGTACCCCCTAACCCTGTGTGTGTATATGAAACCCTGTACCCTCCTACCCCTGTGTGTGTGACACCCTGTACCCCCAACCCCTGTGTTTGTGTGTGTGATACCCTGTACCCCCTTACCCCTGTGTGTGTGACACCCTGTACCCCCTAACCCTGTGTGTGTGACACCCTGTACCCCCCTATCCCTGTGTGTGTGACACCCTGTACCCTCCTACCCCTGTGTGTGTGTGACACCCTGTACTCCCTACCCCTGTGTGTGTGTGTGACACCCTCTACCCCCTAACCCTGTGTGTGTGACACCCTGTACCCCCTACCCCTGTGTGTGTGTCACTTTGAACCCCCTACCCCTGTGTGTCACCATGGACCCCCTAACCCTGTGTGTGTGTGTGACACCCTGTACCCCCTAACCCTGTGTGTGTGTGACACCCTGTACTCCTCTACCCCGTATGTGTGTGTGTGACACCCTGTACCTCCTACCCCTGTGTGTGTGTCACATTGAACCCCCTACCCCTGTGTGTCACCATGGACCCCCTACCCCTGTGTGTGTGTGTGACACCCTGTACCCCCTAACCCTGTGTGTGTGTGACACCCTGTACTCCCCTACCCCGTGTGTGTGTGTGTGACACCCTGTACCCCCTAAACCTGTGTGTGTGTGACACCCTGTACCCCCCTACCCCTGTGTGTGTGACACCCTGTACCCCCTAACCCTGTGTGTGTGTGTGAAACCCTGTACCCCCCTACCCCTGTGTGTGTGACACCCTGTACCCCCCTACCCCTGTGTTTGTGTGTGTGATACCCTGTACCCCCTTACCCCTGTGTGTGTGTGTGACACCCTGTACCCCCTAACCCTGTGTGTGTGTGACACCCTGTACCCCCTACCCCTGTGTGTGTGACACACTGTACTCCCTACTCCTGTGTGTGTGTACCATCCTCTAACCCCTAACCCTGTGTGTGTGACACCCTGTACCCCCCTACCCCTGTGTGTGTGTGTGTGTGTGTGTGTGTGTGTGTGTGTGTGTGTGTGTGTGTGACACCCTGTACTCCCTACCCCTGTGTATGTGTGACACCCTGTACCCCCTAACCCTGTGTGTGTGACACCCTATACCCCCCTACCCCTGTGTGTGTGACACCCTGTACTCCCTACCCCTGTGTGTGTGTGTGTGACACCCTCTACCCCCTAACCCTGTGTGTGTGACACCCTGTACCCCCCTACCCCTGTGTGTGTATGTGTGTGTGTGTGTGTGTGTGTGTGACACCCTGTACTCCCTACCCCTGTGTATGTGTGACACCCTGTACCCCCTAACCCTGTGTGTGTGACACCCTATACCCCCCTACCCCTGTGTGTGTGACACCCTGTACTCCCTACCCCTGTGTGTGTGTGTGTGTGTGTGTGTGTGTGTGTGTGTGTGTGTGTGTGTGTGTGTGTGACACCCTTTACTCCCTACCCCTGTGTGTGTGTGACACCCTGTACCCCCTAACCATGTGTGTGTGTGACACCCTGGACCCCCTAACCCTGTGTGTGTGTGACACCCTGTACCCCCCTACCCCTGTGTGTGTGTGACACCCTGTACCCCCTACCCTGTGTGTCTGTTACTTTGAACCCCCTACCCCTGTGTGTCACCATGGACCCCCTACCCCTGTGTGTGTGTGACACCCTGTACTCCCTACCCCTGTGTGTGTGACACCCTGTACCCCCTACCCCTGTGTGTGTGACACCCTGTACTCCCTACCCCTGTGTGTGTGTGACACCCTGTACCCACCTACGCCTGTGTGTGTGTGACACCCTGTACTCCCTACCCCTGTATGTGTGTGTGAGACACCCTGTACCCCCTAACCCTGTGTGTGTGTGGCACCCTGTACCCCCCTACCCCTGTGTGTGTGACACCCTGTACCCCCTACCCCTGTGTGTGTGACACCCTGTACCCCCTAACCCTGTGTGTGTGTGTGTGACACCCTGTACCCCCTAACCCTGTGTGTGTGTGACACCCTGTACCCCCCTACCCCATGTGTGTGTGACACCCTGTACCCCCTAACCCTGTGTGTGTGTGTGACACCCTGTACCCCCTAACCCTGTGTGTGTGTGACAGCCTGTACCCCATACCCCTGTGTGTGTGTGTGTGACACCCTATACTCCCTACCCCTGTGTGTGTGTGTGTGTGTGTGTGTGTGTGACACCCTGTACCCCCTAACCCTGTGTGTGTGTGACACCCTGTACTCCCTACCCCTGTTTGTGTGACACCCTGTACTCCCTACCCCTGTGTGTGTGTGACACCCTGTACTCCCTAACCCTGTGTGTTTGTGTGACCACCCTGTACCACCTAACCCTGTGTGTGTGTGACACCCTGTACCCCCTAACCCTGTGTGTGTGTGACACCCTGTACCCCCCTACCCCTGTGTGTGTGTGACACCCTATACTCCCTACCCCTGTGTGTGTGTGACACCCAGTACTCCCTACCCCTGTGTGTGTGACACCCTGTACCCCCTAACCCTGTGTGTGTGTGACACCCTGTACCCCCAAACCTCTGTGTGTGTGTCACACCCTGTACCCCCCTACCCCTGTGTGTTTGTGTGACACCCTGTACCCCCTAACCCTGTGTGTGTGTGACACCCTGTACCCCACCTACCCCTGTGTGTGTGTGACACCCTGTACTCCCTACCCCTGTGTGTGTGACACCCTGTACCCCCTACCCCTGTGTGTGTGACAACCTGTTCTCCCTACCCCTGTGTGTGTGTGACACCCTGTACCCACCTACGCCTGTGTGTGTGTGACACCCTGTACTCCCTACCCCTGTGTGTGTGTGTGAGACAGCCTGTACCCCCTAACCCTGTGTGTGTGACACCCTGTTCCCCCCTACCCCATGTGTGTGTGACACCCTGTACCCCCTAACCCTGTGTGTGTGTGACACCCTGTACCCCCCTACCCCTGTGTGTGTGTGTGACACCCTATACTCCCTACCCCTGTGTGTGTGTGTGTGACACCCTGTACCCCCTAACCCTGTGTGTGTGTGACACCCTGTACTCCCTACCCCTGTTTGTGTGACACCCTGTACTCCCCTACCCATGTGTGTCACCATGCACCCCCCACCCCTGTGTGTGTGTGTGACACCCTGTACCCCCTAACCCTGTGTGTGTGTGACACCCCGTACCCCCTACCCCTGTGTGTGTGTGACACCCTGTACCCCCTACCCCTGTGTGTGTGTCACTATGAACCCCCTACCCCTGTGTGTCACCTTGGACCCCCTAACCCTGTGTGTGTGTGACACCCTGTACCACCTAACCCTGTGTGTGTGACACCCTGTACTCCCCTACCCCATGTGTGTGTGTGTGACACCCTGTACCCCCTACCCCTGTGTGTGTCACATTGAACCCCTTACCCTGTGTGTCACCATGGACCCCCTACCCCTGTGTGTCTGTGTGACACCCTGTACCCCCTAACCCTGTGTGTGTGTGTGACACCCTGTACTCCCCTACCCCGTGTGTGTGTGTGACACCCTGTACCCCCTAACCCTGTGTGTGTGTGACACCCTGTACCCCCCTACCCCTGTGTGTGTGACACCCTGTACCCCCTAACCCTGTGTGTGTGTATGAAACCCTGTACCCCCCTACCCCTGTGTGTGTGACACCCTGTACCCCCTACCCCTGTGTTTGTGTGTGTGATACCCTGTACCCCCTTACCCCTGTGTGTGTGACACCCTGTACCCCCTAACCCTGTGTGTGTGTGACACCCTGTACCCCCCTACCCCTGTGTGTGTGACACCCTGTACCCTCCTACCCCTGTGTGTGTGTGACACCCTGTACTCCCTACCCCTGTGTGTGTGTGACACCCTGGACCCCCTAACCCTGTGTGCGTGACACCCTGTACCCCCCTACCCCTGTGTGTGTGTGTGTGTGTGACACCCTGTACTCCCTACCCCTGTGTGTGTGTGACACCCTGTACCCCTAACCCTGTGTGTGTGACACCCTATACCCCCTACCCCTGTGTGTGTGTGCGTGACACCCCTGTACTCCCTACTCCGTGTGTGTGTGACACCCTGTTCCCCCTAACCCTGTTAGTGTGTGTGTGACACCCTATACTCCCTACCCCTGTGTGTGTGTGTGACACCCTGTACCCCCTATCCCTGTGTGTGTGTGACACCCTGTACTCCCTACCCCTGTTTGTGTGACACCCTGTACTCCCCTACCCATGTGTGTCACCATGGACCCCCTACCCCTGTGTGTGTGTGACACCCTGTACCCCCTAACCCTGTGTGTGTGTGACACCCTGTACCCCCCTACCCCTGTGTGTGTGACACCCTGTACCCCCTACCCCTGTGTGTGTGTGACACCCTGTACCCCCTACCCCTGTGTGTGTGTCACTTTGAACCCCCTACCCCTGTGTGTCACCATGGACCCCCTAACCCTGTGTGTGTGTGTGTGACACCCTGGACCCCCTAACCCTGTGTGTGTGTGACACCCTGTACTCCTCTACCCCGTGTGTGTGTGTGTGTGACACCCTGTACCCCCTACCCCTGTGTGTGTGTCACTTTGAACCCCCTACCCCTGTGTGTCTCCATGGACCCCCTAACCCTGTGTGTGTGTGTGTGACACCCTGGACCCCATAACCCTGTGTGTGTGTGACACCCTGTACTCCTCTACCCCGTGTGTGTGTGTGTGACACCCTGTACCCCCTAACCCTGTGTGTGTGTGACACCCTGTACCCCCCTACCCCTGTGTGTGTGACACCCTGTACACCCTAACCCTGTGTGTGTGTGTGAAACCCTGTACCCCCCTACCCCTGTGTGTGTGACACCCTGTACCCCCTTACCCCTGTGTTTGTGTGTGTGATACCCTGTACCCCCTTACCCCTGTGTGCGTGTGACACCCTGTACCCCCCTACCCCTGTGTGTGTGACACCCTGTACCCTCCTACCCCTGTGTGTGTGTGACACACTGTACTCCCTACCCCTGTGTGTGTGTACCACCCTCTAACCCTAACCCTGTGTGTGTAACACCCTGTACCCCCCTACCCCTGTGTGTGTGTGACACCCTGTGCTCTCTACCCCTGTGTATGTGTGACACCCTGTACCCCCTAACCCTGTGTGTGTGACACCCTATACCCCCCTACCCCTGTGTGTGTGACACCCTGTACTCCCTACCACTATGTGTGTGTGTGTGTGTGTGTGTGTGACACCCTGTACTCCCTACCCCTGTGTGTGTGTGACACCCTGTACCCCCTAACCATGTGTGTGTGTGACACACTGTACCCCCCTACCCCTGTGTGTGTGTGACACCCTGTACCCCCTACCCTGTGTGTCTGTCACTTTGAACCCCCTACCCCTGTGTGTCACCATGGACCCCCTACCCCTGTGTGTGTGTGACACCCTGTACTCCCTACCCCTTTGTGTGTGACACCCTGTACCCCCTACCCGTGTGTGTGTGACTCCCTGTACTCCCTACCCCTGTGTGTGTGACACCCTGTACCCACCTACGCCTGTGTGTGTGTGACACCCTGTACTCCCTACCCCTGTGTGTGTGTGTGAGACACCCTGTACCCCCTAACCCTGTGTGTGTGTGAGACACCCTGTACCCCCTACCCCTGTGTGTGTGTGACACCCTCTACCCCCTAACCCTGTGTGTGTGACACCCTGTACCCCCCTACCCCTGTGTGTGTGTGTGACACCCTGTACTTCCTACCCCTGTGTGTGTGTGTGACACCCTGTACCCCACTACCCCTGTGTGTGTGACACCCTGTACCCCCTAACACTGTGTGTGTGACACCCTGTACTCCCTACCCCTGTGTGTGTGACACCCTGTAACCCGCTACCCCTCTGTGTGACCCCCTCTACTCCCTACCCCTGTGTGTGTGTGTGTGTGTGACACCCTGTACCCCCCTACCCCTGTGTGTGTGTGACACCCTGTACTCCCTAACCCTGTGTGTTTGTGTGACCACCCTGTACCACCTAACCCTGTGTGTGTGTGACACCCTGTACCCCCTAACCCTGTGTGTGTGTGACACCCTGTACCCCCCTACCCCTGTGTGTGTGTGACACCCTATACTACCTACCCCTGTGTGTGTGTGACACCCTGTACTCCCTACCCCTGTGTGTGACACCCTGTACCCCCTAACCCTGTGTGTGTGTGACACCATGTACCCCCTAACCCTGTGTGTGTGTGTTTCACACCCTGTACCCCCCTACCCCTGTGTGTTTGTGTGACACCCTGTACCCCCTAACCCTGTGTGTGTGTGACACCCTGTACCCCCCCTACCCCTGTGTGTGTGTGACACCCTGTACTCCCTACCCCTGTGTGTGTGACACCCTGTACCCCCTACCCCTGTGTGTGTGACAACCTGTACTCCCTACCCCTGTGTGTGTGTGACACCCTGTACCCACCTACGCCTGTGTGTGTGTGACACCCTGTACTCCCTACCCCTGTGTGTGTGTGTGAGACAGCCTGTACCCCCTAACCCTGTGTGTGTGTGACAACCTGTACCCCCCTACCCCTGTGTGTGTGACACCCTGTACCCCCTAACCCTGTGTATGTGTGTGACACCCTGTACCCCCTAACCCTGTGTGTGTGACACCCTGTTCCCCCCTACCCCGTGTGGGTGTGACACCCTGTACCCCTAACCCTGTGTGTGTGTGACACCCTGTACCCCCCTACCCCTGTGTGTGTGTGACACCCTATACTCCCTACCCCTCTGTATGTGTGTGTGACACCCTGTACCCCCTAACCCTGTGTGTGTGTGACACCCTGTACTCACTACCCCTGTTTGTGTGACACCCTGTACTCCCCTACCCATGTGTGTCACCATGGACCCCCTAACCCTGTGTGTGTGTGACACCCTGTACCCCCTAACCCTGTGTGTGTGTGACACCCTGTACCCCCCTACCCCTGTGTGTGTGTGACACCCTGTATCCCCTACCCTGTGTGTGTGTCACATTGAACCCCCTACCCCTGTGTGTCACCATGGACCCCCCCACCCCTGTGTGTGTGTGACACCCTGTACCCCCTAACCCTGTGTGTGTGTGACACCCTGTACCCCCTACCCCTGTGTGTGTGTGACACCCTGTACCCGCTACCCCTGTGTGTGTGTCACTTTGAACCCCCTACCCCTGTGTGTCACCATGGACCCCTTAACCCTGTGTGTGTGTGTGACACCCTGTACCACCTAACCCTGTGTGTGTGACACCCTGTACTCCCCTACCCCGTGTGTGTGACACCCTGTACCCCCTACCCCTGTGTGTGTGTCACATTGAACCCCCTACCCCTGTGTGTCACCATGGACCCCCTACCCCTGTGTGTGTGTGTGACACCCTGTACCCCCTAACCCTGTGTGTGTGTGTGACACCCTGTACCCCCTAACCCTGTGTGTCTGTGACACCCTGTACCCCACTACCCCTATGTGTGTGACACCCTGTACCCCCTAACACTGTGTGTGTGACACCCTGTACTCCCCTACCCCGTGTGTGTGTGTGACACCCTGTACCCCCTAACCCTGTGTGTGTGTGACACCCTGTACGCCACTACCCCTGTGTGTGTGACACCCTGTACCCCCTAACCCTGTGTGTGTATATGAAACCCTGTACCCTCCTACCCCTGTGTGTGTGACACCCTGTACCCCCTACCCCTGTGTTTGTGTGTGTGATACCCTGTACCCCCTTACCCCTGTGTGTGTGTGACACCCTGTACCCCCTAACCCTGTGTGTGTGACACCCTGTACCCCCCTATCCCTGTGTGTGTGACACCCTGTACCCTCCTACCCCTGTGTGTGTGTGACACCCTGTACTCCCTACCCCTGTGTGTGTGTGTGACACCCTCTACCCCCTAACCCTGTGTGTGTGACACCCTGTACCCCCTACCCCTGTGTGTGTGTCACTTTGAACCCCCTACCCCTGTGTGTCACCATGGACCCCCTAACCCTGTGTGTGTGTGTGACACCCTGTACCCCCTAACCCTGTGTGTGTGTGACACCCTGTACTCCTCTACCCCGTATGTGTGTGTGTGACACCCTGTACCTCCTACCCCTGTGTGTGTGTCACATTGAACCCCCTACCCCTGTGTGTCACCATGGACCCCCTACCCCTGTGTGTGTGTGTGACACCCTGTACCCCCTAACCCTGTGTGTGTGTGACACCCTGTACTCCCCTACCCCGTGTGTGTGTGTGTGACACCCTGTACCCCCTAAACCTGTGTGTGTGTGACACCCTGTACCCCCCTACCCCTGTGTGTGTGACACCCTGTACCCCCTAACCCTGTGTGTGTGTGTGAAACCCTGTACCCCCCTACCCCTGTGTGTGTGACACCCTGTACCCCCCTACCCCTGTGTTTGTGTGTGTGATACCCTGTACCCCCTTACCCCTGTGTGTGTGTGTGACACCCTGTACCCCCTAACCCTGTGTGTGTGTGACACCCTGTACCCCCTACCCCTGTGTGTGTGACACACTGTACTCCCTACTCCTGTGTGTGTGTACCATCCTCTAACCCCTAACCCTGTGTGTGTGACACCCTGTACCCCCCTACCCCTGTGTGTGTGTGTGTGTGTGTGTGTGTGTGTGTGTGTGTGTGTGTGTGTGTGTGTGTGTGTGTGTGTGTGACACCCTGTACTCCCTACCCCTGTGTATGTGTGACACCCTGTACCCCCTAACCCTGTGTGTGTGACACCCTATACCCCCCTACCCCTGTGTGTGTGACACCCTGTACTCCCTACCCCTGTGTGTGTGTGTGTGACACCCTCTACCCCCTAACCCTGTGTGTGTGACACCCTGTACCCCCCTACCCCTTTGTGTGTATGTGTGTGTGTGTGTGTGTGTGTGACACCCTGTACTCCCTACCCCTGTGTATGTGTGACACCCTGTACCCCCTAACCCTGTGTGTGTGACACCCTATACCCCCCTACCCCTGTGTGTGTGACACCCTGTACTCCCTACCCCTGTGTGTGTGTGTGTGTGTGTGTGTGTGTGTGTGTGTGTGTGTGTGTGTGTGTGTGTGTGTGTGTGTGTGTGTGTGTGTGTGTGTGTGTGACACCCTTTACTCCCTACCCCTGTGTGTGTGTGACACCCTGTACCCCCTAACCATGTGTGTGTGTGACACCCTGGACCCCCTAACCCTGTGTGTGTGTGACACCCTGTACCCCCCTACCCCTGTGTGTGTGTGACACCCTGTACCCCCTACCCTGTGTGTCTGTTACTTTGAACCCCCTACCCCTGTGTGTCACCATGGACCCCCTACCCCTGTGTGTGTGTGACACCCTGTACTCCCTACCCCTGTGTGTGTGACACCCTGTACCCCCTACCCCTGTGTGTGTGACACCCTGTACTCCCTACCCCTGTGTGTGTGTGACACCCTGTACCCACCTACGCCTGTGTGTGTGTGACACCCTGTACTCCCTACCCCTGTGTGTGTGTGTGAGACACCCTGTACCCCCTAACCCTGTGTGTGTGTGGCACCCTGTACCCCCCTACCCCTGTGTGTGTGACACCCTGTACCCCCTACCCCTGTGTGTGTGACACCCTGTACCCCCTAACCCTGTGTGTGTGTGTGTGACACCCTGTACCCCCTAACCCTGTGTGTGTGTGACACCCTGTACCCCCCTACCCCATGTGTGTGTGACACCCTGTACCCCCTAACCCTGTGTGTGTGTGTGACACCCTGTACCCCCTAACCCTGTGTGTGTGTGACAGCCTGTACCCCATACCCCTGTGTGTGTGTGTGTGACACCCTATACTCCCTACCCCTGTGTGTGTGTGTGTGTGTGTGTGTGTGACACCCTGTACCCCCTAACCCTGTGTGTGTGTGACACCCTGTACTCCCTACCCCTGTTTGTGTGACACCCTGTACTCCCTACCCCTGTGTGTGTGTGACACCCTGTACTCCCTAACCCTGTGTGTTTGTGTGACCACCCTGTACCACCTAACCCTGTGTGTGTGTGACACCCTGTACCCCCTAACCCTGTGTGTGTGTGACACCCTGTACCCCCCTACCCCTGTGTGTGTGTGACACCCTATACTCCCTACCCCTGTGTGTGTGTGACACCCAGTACTCCCTGCCCCTGTGTGTGTGACACCCTGTACCCCCTAACCCTGTGTGTGTGTGACACCCTGTACCCCCAAACCTCTGTGTGTGTGTCACACCCTGTACCCCCCTACCCCTGTGTGTTTGTGTGACACCCTGTACCCCCTAACCCTGTGTGTGTGTGACACCCTGTACCCCACCTACCCCTGTGTGTGTGTGACACCCTGTACTCCCTACCCCTGTGTGTGTGACACCCTGTACCCCCTACCCCTGTGTGTGTGACAACCTGTTCTCCCTACCCCTGTGTGTGTGTGACACCCTGTACCCACCTACGCCTGTGTGTGTGTGACACCCTGTACTCCCTACCCCTGTGTGTGTGTGTGAGACAGCCTGTACCCCCTAACCCTGTGTGTGTGACACCCTGTTCCCCCCTACCCCATGTGTGTGTGACACCCTGTACCCCCTAACCCTGTGTGTGTGTGACACCCTGTACCCCCCTACCCCTGTGTGTGTGTGTGACACCCTATACTCCCTACCCCTGTGTGTGTGTGTGTGACACCCTGTACCCCCTAACCCTGTGTGTGTGTGACACCCTGTACTCCCTACCCCTGTTTGTGTGACACCCTGTACTCCCCTACCCATGTGTGTCACCATGCACCCCCCACCCCTGTGTGTGTGTGTGACACCCTGTACCCCCTAACCCTGTGTGTGTGTGACACCCCGTACCCCCTACCCCTGTGTGTGTGTGACACCCTGTACCCCCTACCCCTGTGTGTGTGTCACTATGAACCGCCTACCCCTGTGTGTCACCTTGGACCCCCTAACCCTGTGTGTGTGTGACACCCTGTACCACCTAACCCTGTGTGTGTGACACCCTGTACTCCCCTACCCCATGTGTGTGTGTGTGACACCCTGTACCCCCTACCCCTGTGTGTGTCACATTGAACCCCTTACCCCTGTGTGTCACCATGGACCCCCTACCCCTGTGTGTCTGTGTGACACCCTGTACCCCCTAACCCTGTGTGTGTGTGTGACACCCTGTACTCCCCTACCCCGTGTGTGTGTGTGACACCCTGTACCCCCTAACCCTGTGTGTGTGTGACACCCTGTACCCCCCTACCCCTGTGTGTGTGACACCCTGTACCCCCTAACCCTGTGTGTGTGTATGAAACCCTGTACCCCCCTACCCCTGTGTGTGTGACACCCTGTACCCCCTACCCCTGTGTTTGTGTGTGTGATACCCTGTACCCCCTTACCCCTGTGTGTGTGACACCCTGTACCCCCTAACCCTGTGTGTGTGTGACACCCTGTACCCCCCTACCCCTGTGTGTGTGACACCCTGTACCCTCCTACCCCTGTGTGTGTGTGACACCCTGTACTCCCTACCCCTGTGTGTGTGTGACACCCTGGACCCCCTAACCCTGTGTGCGTGACACCCTGTACCCCCCTACCCCTGTGTGTGTGTGTGTGTGTGACACCCTGTACTCCCTACCCCTGTGTGTGTGTGACACCCTGTACCCCTAACCCTGTGTGTGTGACACCCTATACCCCCTACCCCTGTGTGTGTGTGCGTGACACCCCTGTACTCCCTACTCCGTGTGTGTGTGACACCCTGTTCCCCCTAACCCTGTTAGTGTGTGTGTGACACCCTATACTCCCTACCCCTGTGTGTGTGTGTGACACCCTGTACCCCCTATCCCTGTGTGTGTGTGACACCCTGTACTCCCTACCCCTGTTTGTGTGACACCCTGTACTCCCCTACCCATGTGTGTCACCATGGACCCCCTACCCCTGTGTGTGTGTGACACCCTGTACCCCCTAACCCTGTGTGTGTGTGACACCCTGTACCCCCCTACCCCTGTGTGTGTGACACCCTGTACCCCCTACCCCTGTGTGTGTGTGACACCCTGTACCCCCTACCCCTGTGTGTGTGTCACTTTGAACCCCCTACCCCTGTGTGTCACCATGGACCCCCTAACCCTGTGTGTGTGTGTGTGACACCCTGGACCCCCTAACCCTGTGTGTGTGTGACACCCTGTACTCCTCTACCCCGTGTGTGTGTGTGTGTGACACCCTGTACCCCCTACCCCTGTGTGTGTGTCACTTTGAACCCCCTACCCCTGTGTGTCTCCATGGACCCCCTAACCCTGTGTGTGTGTGTGTGACACCCTGGACCCCATAACCCTGTGTGTGTGTGACACCCTGTACTCCTCTACCCCGTGTGTGTGTGTGTGACACCCTGTACCCCCTAACCCTGTGTGTGTGTGACACCCTGTACCCCCCTACCCCTGTGTGTGTGACACCCTGTACACCCTAACCCTGTGTGTGTGTGTGAAACCCTGTACCCCCCTACCCCTGTGTGTGTGACACCCTGTACCCCCCTACCCCTGTGTTTGTGTGTGTGATACTCTGTACCCCCTTACCCCTGTGTGCGTGTGACACCCTGTACCCCCCTACCCCTGTGTGTGTGACACCCTGTACCCTCCTACCCCTGTGTGTGTGTGACACACTGTACTCCCTACCCCTGTGTGTGTGTACCACCCTCTAACCCTAACCCTGTGTGTGTAACACCCTGTACCCCCCTACCCCTGTGTGTGTGTGACACCCTGTACTCTCTACCCCTGTGTATGTGTGACACCCTGTACCCCCTAACCCTGTGTGTGTGACACCCTATACCCCCCTACCCCTGTGTGTGTGACACCCTGTACTCCCTACCACTATGTGTGTGTGTGTGTGTGTGTGTGTGTGACACCCTGTACTCCCTA
The DNA here is from genome assembly GCA_031769625.1 of Taudactylus pleione. Classification (NCBI taxonomy): domain Eukaryota; kingdom Metazoa; phylum Chordata; class Amphibia; order Anura; family Myobatrachidae; genus Taudactylus; species Taudactylus pleione. The sequence goes on from JAUIMM010000006.1 coordinate 26,276,425, forward strand.
CCCCTGTGTGTGTGTGACACCCTGTACCCCCTAACCATGTGTGTGTGTGACACACTGTACCCCCCTACCCCTGTGTGTGTGTGACACCCTGTACCCCCTACCCTGTGTGTCTGTCACTTTGAACCCCCTACCCCTGTGTGTCACCATGGACCCCCTACCCCTGTGTGTGTGTGACACCCTGTACTCCCTACCCCTTTGTGTGTGACACCCTGTACCCCCTACCCGTGTGTGTGTGACTCCCTGTACTCCCTACCCCTGTGTGTGTGTGACACCCTGTACCCACCTACGCCTGTGTGTGTGTGACACCCTGTACTCCCTACCCCTGTGTGTGTGTGTGAGACACCCTGTACCCCCTAACCCTGTGTGTGTGTGAGACACCCTGTACCCCCTACCCCTGTGTGTGTGTGACACCCTCTACCCCCTAACCCTGTGTGTGTGACACCCTGTACCCCCCTACCCCTGTGTGTGTGTGTGACACCCTGTACTTCCTACCCCTGTGTGTGTGTGTGACACCCTGTACCCCACTACCCCTGTGTGTGTGACACCCTGTACCCCCTAACACTGTGTGTGTGACACCCTGTACTCCCTACCCCTGTGTGTGTGACACCCTGTAACCCGCTACCCCTGTGTGTGACCCCCTCTACTCCCTACCCCTGTGTGTGTGTGTGTGACACCCTGTACCCCCCTACCCCTGTGTGTGTGTGACACCCTGTACTCCCTAACCCTGTGTGTTTGTGTGACCACCCTGTACCACCTAACCCTGTGTGTGTGTGACACCCTGTACCCCCTAACCCTGTGTGTGTGTGACACCCTGTACCCCCCTACCCCTGTGTGTGTGTGACACCCTATACTACCTACCCCTGTGTGTGTGTGACACCCTGTACTCCCTACCCCTGTGTGTGACACCCTGTACCCCCTAACCCTGTGTGTGTGTGACACCATGTACCCCCTAACCCTGTGTGTGTGTGTTTCACACCCTGTACCCCCCTACCCCTGTGTGTTTGTGTGACACCCTGTACCCCCTAACCCTGTGTGTGTGTGACACCCTGTACCCCCCCTACCCCTGTGTGTGTGTGACACCCTGTACTCCCTACCCCTGTGTGTGTGACACCCTGTACCCCCTACCCCTGTGTGTGTGACAACCTGTACTCCCTACCCCTGTGTGTGTGTGACACCCTGTACCCACCTACGCCTGTGTGTGTGTGACACCCTGTACTCCCTACCCCTGTGTGTGTGTGTGAGACAGCCTGTACCCCCTAACCCTGTGTGTGTGTGACAACCTGTACCCCCCTACCCCTGTGTGTGTGACACCCTGTACCCCCTAACCCTGTGTATGTGTGTGACACCCTGTACCCCCTAACCCTGTGTGTGTGACACCCTGTTCCCCCCTACCCCGTGTGGGTGTGACACCCTGTACCCCTAACCCTGTGTGTGTGTGACACCCTGTACCCCCCTACCCCTGTGTGTGTGTGACACCCTATACTCCCTACCCCTCTGTATGTGTGTGTGACACCCTGTACCCCCTAACCCTGTGTGTGTGTGTCACCCTGTACTCACTACCCCTGTTTGTGTGACACCCTGTACTCCCCTACCCATGTGTGTCACCATGGACCCCCTACCCCTGTGTGTGTGTGACACCCTGTACCCCCTAACCCTGTGTGTGTGTGACACCCTGTACCCCCCTACCCCTGTGTGTGTGTGACACCCTGTATCCCCTACCCTGTGTGTGTGTCACATTGAACCCCCTACCCCTGTGTGTCACCATGGACCCCCCACCCCTGTGTGTGTGTGTGACACCCTGTACCCCCTAACCCTGTGTGTGTGTGACACCCTGTACCCCCTACACCTGTGTGTGTGTGACACCCTGTACCCCCTACCCCTGTGTGTGTGTCACTTTGAACCCCCTACCCCTGTGTGTCACCTTGGACCCCCTAACCCTGTGTGTGTGTGTGACACCCTGTACCACCTAACCCTGTGTGTGTGACACCCTGTACTCCCCTACCCCGTGTGTGTGTGTGTGTGTGTGTGACACCCTGTACCCCCTACCCCTGTGTGTGTGTCACATTGAACCCCCTACCCCTGTGTGTCACCATGGACCCCCTACCCCTGTGTGTGTGTGTGACACCCTGTACCCCCTAACCCTGTGTGTGTGTGACACCCTGTACCCCCTAACCCTGTGTGTCTGTGACACCCTGTACCCCACTACCCCTATGTGTGTGACACCCTGTACCCCCTAACACTGTGTGTGTGACACCCTGTACTCCCCTACCCCGTGTGTGTGTGTAACACCCTGTACCCCCTAACCCTGTGTGTGTGTGACACCCTGTACGCCCCTACCCCTGTGTGTGTGACACCCTGTACCCCCTAACCCTGTGTGTGTGTATGAAACCCTGTACCCCCCTACCCCTGTGTGTGTGTGACACCCTGTACCCCCTACCCCTGTGTTTGTGTGTGTGATACCCTGTACCCCCTTACCCCTGTGTGTGTTTGACACCCTGTACCCCCTAACCCTGTGTGTGTGTGTGTGTGACACCCTGTACCCCCCTATCCCTGTGTGTGTGACACCCTGTACCCTCCTACCCCTGTGTGTGTGTGTGACACCCTGTACTCCCTACCCCTGTGTGTGTGTGTGACACCCTCTACCCCCTAACCCTGTGTGTGTGACACCCTGTACCCCCTACCCCTGTGTGTGTGTCACTTTGAACCCCCTACCCCTGTGTGTCACCATGGACCCCCTAACCCTGTGTGTGTGTGTGACACCCTGTACCCCCTAACCCTGTGTGTGTGTGACACGCTGTACTCCTCTACCCCGTATGTGTGTGTGTGATACCCTGTACCTCCTACCCCTGTGTGTGTGTCACATTGAACCCCCTACCCCTGTGTGTCACCATGGACCCCCTACCCCTGTGTGTGTGTGACACCCTGTACCCCCTAACCCTGTGTGTGTGTGACACCCTGTACTCCCCTACCCCGTGTGTGTGTGTGACACCCTGTACCCCCTAACCCTGTGTGTGTGTGACACCCTGTACCCCCCTACCCCTGTGTGTGTGACACCCTGTACCCCCTAACCCTGTGTGTGTGTGTGTGAAACCCTGTACCCCCCTACCCCTGTGTGTGTGACACCCTGTACCCCCCTACCCCTGTGTGTGTGACACCCTGTACCCTCCTACCCCTGTGTGTGTGTGACACACTGTACTCCCTACCCCTGTGTGTGTGTACCACCCTCTAACCCTAACCCTGTGTGTGTAACACCCTGTACCCCCCTACCCCTGTGTGTGTGTGACACCCTGTACTCTCTACCCCTGTGTATGTGTGACACCCTGTACCCCCTAACCCTGTGTGTGTGACACCCTATACCCCCCTAACCCTGTGTGTGTGACACCCTGTACTCCCTACCACTATGTGTGTGTGTGTGTGTGTGTGTGTGTGACACCCTGTACTCCCTACCCCTGTGTGTGTGTGACACCCTGTACCCCCTAACCATGTGTGTGTGTGACACCCTGTACCCCACTACCCCTGTGTGTGTGTGACACCCTGTACCCCCTACCCTGTGTGTCTGTCACTTTGAACCCCCTACCCCTGTGTGTCACCATGGACCCCCTACCCCTGTGTGTGTGTGACACCCTGTACTCCCTACCCCTTTGTGTGTGACACCCTGTACCCCCTACCCGTGTGTGTGTGACTCCCTGTACTCCCTACCCCTGTGTGTGTGTGACACCCTGTACCCACCTACGCCTGTGTGTGTGTGACACCCTGTACTCCCTACCCCTGTGTGTGTGTGTGAGACACCCTGTACCCCCTAACCCTGTGTGTGTGTGAGACACCCTGTACCCCCTACCCCTGTGTGTGTGTGACACCCTCTACCCCCTAACCCTGTGTGTGTGACACCCTGTACCCCCCTACCCCTGTGTGTGTGTGTGACACCCTGTACTTCCTACCCCTGTGTGTGTGTGTGACACCCTGTACCCCACTACCCCTGTGTGTGTGACACCCTGTACCCCCTAACACTGTGTGTGTGACACCCTGTACTCCCTACCCCTGTGTGTGTGACACCCTGTAACCCGCTACCCCTGTGTGTGACCCCCTCTACTCCCTACCCCTGTGTGTGTGTGTGTGTGTGACACCCTGTACCCCCCTACCCCTGTGTGTGTGTGACACCCTGTACTCCCTAACCCTGTGTGTTTGTGTGACCACCCTGTACCACCTAACCCTGTGTGTGTGTGACACCCTGTACCCCCTAACCCTGTGTGTGTGTGACACCCTGTACCCCCCTACCCCTGTGTGTGTGTGACACCCTATACTACCTACCCCTGTGTGTGTGTGACACCCTGTACTCCCTACCCCTGTGTGTGACACCCTGTACCCCCTAACCCTGTGTGTGTGTGACACCATGTACCCCCTAACCCTGTGTGTGTGTGTTTCACACCCTGTACCCCCCTACCGCTGTGTGTTTGTGTGACACCCTGTACCCCCTAACCCTGTGTGTGTGTGACACCCTGTACCCCCCCTACCCCTGTGTGTGTGTGACACCCTGTACTCCCTACCCCTGTGTGTGTAACACCCTGTACCCCCTAACCCTGTGTGTGTGTATGAAACCCTGTACCCCCCTACCCCTGTGTGTGTGTGACACCCTGTACCCCCTACCCCTGTGTTTGTGTGTGTGATACCCTGTACCCCCTTACCCCTGTGTGTGTTTGACACCCTGTACCCCCTAACCCTGTGTGTGTGTGTGTGTGTGACACCCTGTACCCCCCTATCCCTGTGTGTGTGACACCCTGTACCCTCCTACCCCTGTGTGTGTGTGTGACACCCTGTACTCCCTACCCCTGTGTGTGTGTGTGACACCCTCTACCCCCTAACCCTGTGTGTGTGACACCCTGTACCCCCTAACCCTGTGTGTGTGTGTGAGACCCTGTACCCCCTAACCCTGTGTGTGTGTGACACGCTGTACTCCTCTACCCCGTATGTGTGTGTGTGATACCCTGTACCTCCTACCCCTGTGTGTGTGTCACATTGAACCCCCTACCCCTGTGTGTCACCATGGACCCCCTACCCCTGTGTGTGTGTGACACCCTGTACCCCCTAACCCTGTGTGTGTGTGACACCCTGTACTCCCCTACCCCGTGTGTGTGTGTGACACCCTGTACCCCCTAACCCTGTGTGTGTGTGACACCCTGTACCCCCCTACCCCTGTGTGTGTGACACCCTGTACCCCCTAACCCTGTGTGTGTGTGTGAAACCCTGTACCCCCCTACCCCTGTGTGTGTGACACCCTGTACCCCCCTACCCCTGTGTTTGTGTGTGTGATACCCTGTACCCCCTTTCCCCTGTGTGTGTGTGACACCCTGTATCCCCTAACCCTGTGTGTGTGTGACACCCTGTACCCCCCAACCCTGTGTGTGTGTGACACCCTGTACCCCCCTACCCCTGTGTGTGTGACACACTGTACTCCCTACTCCTGTGTGTGTGTACCACCCTCTACCACCTAACCCTGTGTGTGTGACACCCTGTACCCCCCTACCCGTGTGTGTGTGTGTGTGTGTGTGTGTGTGTGTGTGTGTGACACCCTGTACTCCCTACCCCTGTGTATGTGTGACACCCTGTACCCCCTAACCCTGTGTGTGTGACACCCTATACCCCCCTACCCCTGTGTGTGTGACACCCTGTACTCCCTACCCGTGTGTGTGTGTGTGTGTGTGTGTGTGTGTGTGTGTGTGTGTGTGTGTGTGTGTGTGACACCCTCTACCCCCTAACCCTGTGTGTGTGACACCCTGTACCCACCTACCCGTGTGTGTGTGTGTGTGTGTGTGTGTGTGTGTGTGTGTGTGTGTGTGTGTGTGTGTGACACCCTGTACTCCCTACCCCTGTGTATGTGTGACACCCTGTACCCCCTAACCCTGTGTGTGTGACACCCTATACCCCCCTACCCCTGTGTGTGTGACACCCTGTACTCCCTTCCCCTGTGTGTGTGTGTGTGTGTGTGTGTGTGTGTGTGTGTGTGTGTGTGTGTGTGTGTGTGTGTGTGTGTGTGTGTGTGTGTGTGACACCCTGTACTCCCTACCCCTGTATGTGTGTGACACCCTGTACCCCCTAACCATGTGTGTGTGTGACACCCTGGACCCCCTAACCCTGTGTGTGTGTGACACCCTGTACCCCCCTACCCCTGTGTGTGTGTGACACCCTGTACCCCCTACCCTGTGTGTCTGTCACTTTGAACCCCCTACCCCTGTGTGTCACCATGGACCCCCTACCCCTGTGTGTGTGTGACACCCTGTACTCCCTACCCCTGTGTGTGTGACACCCTGTACCCCCTACCCCTGTGTGTGTGACACCCTGTACTCCCTACCCCTGTGTGTGTGTGACACCCTGTACCCACCTACGCCTGTGTGTGTGTGACACCCTGTACTCCTTACCCGTGTGTGTGTGTGTGTGTGTGTGTGTGTGTGTGTGTGTGTGTGTGTGAGACACCCTGTACCCCCTAACCCTGTGTGTGTGTGGCACCCTGTACCCCCCTACCCCTGTGTGTGTGACACCCTGTACCCCCCTACCCCTGTGTGTGTGACACCCTGTACCCCCTAACCCTGTGTGTGTGTGTGACACCCTGTACCCCCTAACCCTGTGTGTGTGTGACACCCTGTACCCCCCTACCCCATGTGTGTGTGACACCCTGTACCCCCTAACCCTGTGTGTGTGTGTGTGTGTGTGTGTGTGTGACACCCTGTACCCCCTAACCCTGTGTGTGTGTGACAGCCTGTACCCCATACCCCTGTGTGTGTGTGTGTGTGTGTGACACCCTATACTCCCTACCCCTGTGTTTGTGTGTGTGACACCCTCTACCCCCTAAGCCTGTGTGTGTGACACCCTGTACCCCCCTACCACTGTGTGTGTATGTGTGTGTGTGTGTGTGTGTGTGTGTGTGTTTGTGTGTGTGTGTGTGTGTGACACCCTGTACTCCCTACCCCTGTGTATGTGTTACACCCTGTACCCCCTAACCCTGTGTGTGTGACACCCTATACCCCCCTACCCCTGTGTGTGTGACACCCTGTACTCCCTACCCCTGTGTGTGTGTGTGTGTGTGTGTGTGTGTGTGTGTGTGTGTGTGTGTGTGTGTGTGTGTGTGTGTGTGTGTGACACCCTTTACTCCCTACCCCTGTGTGTGTGTGACACCCTGTACCCCCTAACCATGTGTGTGTGTGACACCCTGGACCCCCTAACCCTGTGTGTGTGTGACACCCTGTACCCCCCTACCCCTGTGTGTGTGTGACACCCTGTACCCCCTACCCTGTGTGTCTGTTACTTTGAACCCCCTACCCCTGTGTGTCACCATGGACCCCCTACCCCTGTGTGTGTGTGACACCCTGTACTCCCTACCCCTGTGTGTGTGACACCCTGTACCCCCTACCCCTGTGTGTGTGACACCCTGTACTCCCTACCCCTGTGTGTGTGTGACACCCTGTACCCACCTACGCCTGTGTGTGTGTGACACCCTGTACTCCCTACCCCTGTGTGTGTGTGTGAGACACCCTGTACCCCCTAACCCTGTGTGTGTGTGGCACCCTGTACCCCCCTACCCCTGTGTGTGTGACACCCTGTACCCCCCTACCCCTGTGTTTGTGACACCCTGTACCCCCTAACCCTGTGTGTGTGTGTGTGACACCCTGTACCCCCTAACCCTGTGTGTGTGACACCCTGTACCCCCCTACCCCATGTGTGTGTGACACCCTGTACCCCCTAACCGTGTGTGTGTGTGTGTGTGTGTGTGTGTGACACCCTGTACCCCCTAACCCTGTGTGTGTGTGACAGCCTGTACCCCATACCCCTGTGTGTGTGTGTGTGTGTGTGTGTGACACCCTATACTCCCTACCCCTGTGTGTGTGTGTGACACCCTGTACCCCCTAACCATGTGTGTGTGTGACACCCTGTACACCCTAGCCCTGTTTGTGTGACACCCTGTACTCCCTACCCCTGTGTGTGTGTGACACCCTGTACTCCCTAACCCTGTGTGTTTGTGTGACCACCCTGTACCACCTAACCCTGTGTGTGTGTGACACCCTGTACCCCCTAACCCTGTGTGTGTGTGACACCCTGTACTCCCTACCCCTGTGTGTGTGACACCCTGTACCCCCTAACCCTGTGTGTGTGTGACACCCTGTACCCCCTAACCCTCTGTGTGTGTGTCACACCCTGTACCCCCCTACCCCTGTGTGTTTGTGTGACACCCTGTACCCCCTAACCCTGTGTGTGTGACACCCTGTACCCCACCTACCCCTGTGTGTGTGTGACACCCTGTACTCCCTACCCCTGTGTGTGTGACACCCTGTACCCCCTACCCCTGTGTGTGTGACAACCTGTACTCCCTACCCCTGTGTGTGTGTGACACCCTGTACCCACCTACGCCTGTGTGTGTGTGACACCCTGTACTCCCTACGCCTGTGTGTGTGTGTGAGACAGCCTGTACCCCCTAACCCTGTGTGTGTGACACCCTGTTCCCCCCTACCCCATGTGTGTGTGACACCCTGTACCCCCTAACCCTGTGTGTGTGTGACACCCTGTACCCCCCTACCCCTGTGTGTGTGTGTGACACCCTATACTCCCTACCCCTGTGTGTGTGTGTGTGACACCCTGTACCCCCTAACCCTGTGTGTGTGTGACACCCTGTACTCCCTACCCCTGTTTGTGTGATACCCTGTACTCCCCTACCCATGTGTGTCACCATGCACCCCCCACCCCTGTGTGTGTGTGTGACACCCTGTACCCCCTAACCCTGTGTGTGTGTGACACCCCGTACCCCCTACCCCTGTGTGTGTGTGACACCCTGTACCCCCTACCCCTGTGTGTGTGTCACTTTGAACCCCCTACCCCTGTGTGTCACCTTGGACCCCCTAACCCTGTGTGTGTGTGTGACACCCTGTACCACCTAACCCTGTGTGTGTGACACCCTGTACTCCCCTACCCCATGTGTGTGTGTGTGACACCCTGTACCCCCTACCCCTGTGTGTGTGTCACATTGAACCCCTTACCCCTGTGTGTCACCATGGACCCCCTACCCCTGTGTGTGTGTGTGACACCCTGTACCCCCTAACCCTGTGTGTGTGTGTGACACCCTGTACTCCCCTACCCCGTGTGTGTGTGTGACACCCTGTACCCCCTAACCCTGTGTGTGTGACACCCTGTACCCCCCTACCCCTGTGTGTGTGACACCCTGTACCCCCTAACCCTGTGTGTGTGTATGAAACCCTGTACCCCCCCTACCCCTGTGTGTGTGACACCCTGTACCCCCTACCCCTGTGTTTGTGTGTGTGATACCCTGTACCCCCTTACCCCTGTGTGTGTGACACCCTGTACCCCCTAACCCTGTGTGTGTGTGACACCCTGTACCCCCCTACCCCTGTGTGTGTGACACCCTGTACCCTCCTACCCCTGTGTGTGTGTGACACCCTGTACTCCCTACCCCTGTGTGTGTGTGTGACACCCTCTACCCCCTAACCCTGTGTGTGTGACACCCTGTACCCCCCTACCCGTGTGTGTGTGTGTGTGTGTGTGTGTGTGTGTGTGTGTGTGTGTGTGTGTGTGTGTGTGTGACACCCTGTACTCCCTACCCCTGTGTGTGTGTGACACCCTGTACCCCCTAACCCTGTGTGTGTGACACCCTATACCCCCCTACCCCTGTGTGTGTGTGCGTGACACCCCTGTACTCCCTACTCCGTGTGTGTGTGACACCCTGTTCCCCCTAACCCTGTTTGTGTGTGTGTGACACCCTATACTCCCTACCCCTGTGTGTGTGTGTGTGACACCCTGTACCCCCTATCCCTGTGTGTGTGTGACACCCTGTACTCCCTACCCCTGTGTGTGTGACACCCTGTACTCCCCTACCCATGTGTGTCACCATGGACCCCCTACCTCTGTGTGTGTGACACCGTGTACCCCCTACCCCTGTGTGTGTGTGACACCCTGTACCCCCTACCCCTGTGTGTGTGTCACTTTGAACCCCCTACCTCTGTGTGTCACCATGGACCCCCTAACCCTGTGTGTGTGTGTGTGTGACACCCTGGACCCCCTAACCCTGTGTGTGTGTGACACCCTGTACTCCTCTACCCCGTGTGTGTGTGTGTGACACCCTGTACCCCCTAACCCTGTGTGTGTGTCACTTTGAACCCCCTACCCCTGTGTGTCTCCATGGACCCCCTAACCCTGTGTGTGTGTGTGTGACACCCTGGACCCCCTAACCCTGTGTGTGTGTGACACCCTGTACTCCTCTACCCCGTGTGTGTGTGTGTGACACCCTGTACCCCCTAACCCTGTGTGTGTGTGACACCCTGTACCCCCCTACCCCTGTGTGTGTGACACCCTGTACACCCTAACCCTGTGTGTGTGTGTGAAACCCTGTACCCCCCTACCCCTGTGTGTGTGACACCCTGTACCCCCCTACCCCTGTGTTTGTGTGTGTGATACCCTGTACCCCCTTACCCCTGTGTGCATGTGACACCCTGTACCCCCCTACCCCTGTGTGTGTGACACCCTGTACCCTCCTACCCCTGTGTGTGTGTGACACACTGTACTCCCTACCCCTGTGTGTGTGTACCACCCTCTAACCGTAACCCTGTGTGTGTAACACCCTGTACCCCCCTACCCCTGTGTGTGTGTGTGTGTGTGTGTGTGTGACACCCTGTACTCTCTACCCCTGTGTATGTGTGACACCCTGTACCCCCTAACCATGTGTGTGTGACACCCTATACCCCCCTACCCCTGTGTGTGTGACACCCTGTACTCCCTACCCCTATGTGTGTGTGTGTGTGTGTGTGTGTGTGTGTGTGTGTGTGTGTGTGTGTGACACCCTGTACTCCCTACCCCTGTGTGTGTGTGACACCCTGTACCCCCTAACCATGTGTGTGTGTGACACCCTGTACCCCCCTACCCCTGTGTGTGTGTGACACCCTGTACCCCCTACCCTGAGTGTCTGTCACTTTGAACCCCCTACCCCTGTGTGTCACCATGGACCCCCTACCCCTGTGTGTGTGTGACACCCTGTACTCCCTACCCCTGTGTGTGTGACACCCTGTACCCCCTACCCCTGTGTGTGTGTGACTCCCTGTACTCCCTACCCCTGTGTGTGTGTGACACCCTGTACCCACCTACGCCTGTGTGTGTGTGACACCCTGTACTCCCTACCCCTGTGTGTGTGTGTGAGACACCCTGTACCCCGAACCCTGTGTGTGTGTGAGACACCCTGTACCCCCTACCCCTGTGTGTGTGTGACACCCTCTACCCCCTAACCCTGTGTGTGTGACACCCTGAACCCCCCTACCCCTGTGTGTGTGTGTGACACCCTGTACTTCCTACCCCTGTGTGTGTGTGTGATACCCTGTACCCCACTACCCCTGTGTGTGACACCCTGTACCCCCTAACACTGTGTGTGTGACACCCTGTACTCCCTACCCCTGTGTGTGTGACACCCTGTAACCCGCTACCCCTGTGTGTGACCCCCTCTACTCCCTACCCCTGTGTGTGTGTGTGTGACACCCTGTACCCCCCTACCCCTGTGTGTGTGTGACACCCTGTACTCCCTAACCCTGTGTGTTTGTGTGACCACCCTGTACCACCTAACCCTGTGTGTGTGTGACACCCTGTACCCCCTAACCCTGTGTGTGTGTGACACCCTGTACCCCACTACCCCTGTGTGTGTGTGACACCCTATACTACCTACCCCTGTGTGTGTGTGACACCCTGTACTCCCTACCCCTGTGTGTGACACCCTGTACCCCCTAACCCTGTGTGTGTGTGACACCATGTACCCCCTAACCCTGTGTGTGTGTGTTTCACACCCTGTACCCCCCTACCGCTGTGTGTTTGTGTGACACCCTGTACCCCCTAACCCTGTGTGTGTGTGACACCCTGTACCCCCCCTACCCCTGTGTGTGTGTGACACCCTGTACTCCCTACCCCTGGGTGTGTGACACCCTGTACCCCCTACCCCTGTGTGTGTGACAACCTGTACTCCCTACCCCTGTGTGTGTGTGACACCCTGTACCCACCTACGCCTGTGTGTGTGTGACACCCTGTACTCCCTACCCCTGTGTGTGTGTGTGAGACAGCCTGTACCCCCTAACCCTGTGTGTGTGTGACAACCTGTACCCCCCTACCCCTGTGTGTGTGACACCCTGTACCCCCTAACCCTGTGTATGTGTGTGACACCCTGTACCCCCTAACCCTGTGTGTGTGACACCCTGTTCCCCCCTACCCCGTGTGGGTGTGACACCCTGTACCCCCTAACCCTGTGTGTGTGTGACACCCTGTACCCCCCTACCCCTGTGTGTGTGTGTGACACCCTATACTCCCTACCCCTCTGTATGTGTGTGTGACACCCTGTACCCCCTAACCCTGTGTGTGTGTGACACCCTGTACTCACTACCCCTGTTTGTGTGACACCCTGTACTCCCCTACCCATGTGTGTCACCATGGACCCCCTACCCCTGTGTGTGTGTGACACCCTGTACCCCCTAACCCTGTGTGTGTGTGACACCCTGTACCCCCCTACCCCTGTGTGTGTGTGACACCCTGTATCCCCTACCCTGTGTGTGTGTCACATTGAACCCCCTACCCCTGTGTGTCACCATGGACCCCCCACCCCTGTGTGTGTGTGTGACACCCTGTACCCCCTAACCCTGTGTGTGTGTGACACCCTGTACCCCCTACCCCTGTGTGTGTGACACCCTGTACCCCCTACCCCTGTGTGTGTGTCACTTTGAACCTCCTACCCCTGTGTGTCACCTTGGACCCCCTAACCCTGTGTGTGTGTGTGTGTGACACCCTGTACCACCTAACCCTGTGTGTGTGACACCCTGTACTCCCCTACCCCGTGTGTGTGTGTGTGTGACACCCTGTACCCCCTACCCCTGTGTGTGTGTCACATTGAACCCCCTACCCCTGTGTGTCACCATGGACCCCCTACCCCTGTGTGTGTGTGTGACACCCTGTACCCCCTAACCCTGTGTGTGTGTGTGTGACACCCTGTACCCCCCTACCCCGTCTGTGTGTGACACCCTGTACCCCCTAACCCTGTGTGTCTGTGACACCCTGTACCCCACTACCCCTATGTGTGTGACACCCTGTACCCCCTAACACTGTGTTGTGACACCCTGTACTCCCCTACCCCGTGTGTGTGTGTGACACCCTGTACCCCCTAACCCTGTGTGTGTGTGACACCCTGTACGCCCCTACCCCTGTGTGTGTGACACCCTGTACCCCCTAACCCTGTGTGTGTGTATGAAACCCTGTACCCCCCTACCCCTGTGTGTGTGACACCCTGTACCCCCTACCCCTGTGTTTGTGTGTGTGATACCCTGTACCCCCTTACCCCTGTGTGTGTTTGACACCCTGTACCCCCTAACCGTGTGTGTGTGTGTGTGTGTGTGTGTGTGTGTGTGTGTGTGTGTGTGTGACACCCTGTACCCCCCTATCCCTGTGTGTGTGACACCCTGTACCCTCCTACCCCTGTGTGTGTGTGTGACAACCTGTACTCCCTACCCCTGTGTGTGTGTGTGACACCCTCTACCCCCTAACCCTGTGTGTGTGACACCCTGTACCCCCTACCCCTGTGTGTGTGTCACTTTGAACCCCCTACCCCTGTGTGTCACCATGGACCCCCTAACCCTGTGTGTGTGACACCCTGTACCCCCTAACCCTGTGTGTGTGTGACACCCTGTACTCCTCTACCCCGTATGTGTGTGTGTGACACCCTGTACCTCCTACCCCTGTGTGTGTGTCACATTGAACCCCCTACCCCTGTGTGTCACCATGGACCCCCTACCCCTGTGTGTGTGTGTGACACCCTGTACCCCCTAACCCTGTGTGTGTGTGACACCCTATACTCCCCTACCCCGTGTGTGTGTGACACCCTGTACCCCCTAACCCTGTGTGTGTGTGACACCCTGTACCCCCCTACCCCTGTGTGTGTGACACCCTGTACCCCCTAACCCTGTGTGTGTGTGTGAAACCCTGTACCCCCCTACCCCTGTGTGTGTGACACCCTGTACCCCCCTACCCAAGTGTTTGTGTGTGTGATACCCTGTACCCCCTTTCCCCTGTGTGTGTGTGACACCCTGTACCCCCTAACCCTGTGTGTGTGTGACACCCTGTACCCCCTAACCCTGTGTGTGTGTGACACCCTGTACCCCCCTACCCCTGTGTGTGTGACACACTGTACTCCCTACTCCTGTGTGTGTGTACCACCCTCTACCCCCTAATCCTGTGTGTGTGACACCCTGTACCCCCCTACCCGTGTGTGTGTGTGTGTGTGTGTGTGTGTGTGTGTGACACCCTGTACTCCCTACCCCTGTGTATGTGTGACACCCTGTACCCCCTAACCCTGTGTGTGTGACACCCTATACCCCCCTACCCCTGTGTGTGTGACACCCTGTACTCCCTACCCCTGTGTGTGTGTGTGTGTGTGTGTGTGTGTGTGTGTGTCACCCTCTACCCCCTAACCCTGTGTGTGTGACACCCTGTACCCCCTAACCCTGTGTGTGTGACACCCTATACCCCCCTACCCCTGTGTGTGTGACACCCTGTACTCCCTTCCCCTGTGTGTGTGTGTGTGTGTGTGTGTGTGTGTGTGTGTGTGTGTGTGTGTGTGTGTGTGTGTGTGTGTGTGACACCCTGTACTCCCTACCCCTGTGTGTGTGTGACACCCTGTACCCCCTAACCATGTGTGTGTGTGACACCCTGGACCCCCTAACCCTGTGTGTGTGTGACACCCTGTACCCCCCTACCCCTGTGTGTGTGTGACACCCTGTACCCCCTACCCTGTGTGTCTGTCACTTTGAACCCCCTACCCCTGTGTGTCACCGTGGACCCCCTACCCCTGTGTGTGTGTGACACCCTGTACTCCCTACCCCTGTGTGTGTGACACCCTGTACCCCCTACCCCTGTGTGTGTGACACCCTGTACTCCCTACCCCTGTGTGTGTGTGACACCCTGTACCCACCTACGCCTGTGTGTGTGTGACACCCTGTACTCCTTACCCCTGTGTGTGTGTGTGTGTGTGTGTGTGAGACACCCTGTACCCCCTAACCCTGTGTGTGTGTGGCACCCTGTACCCCCCTACCCCTGTGTGTGTGACACCCTGTACCCCCCTACCCCTGTGTGTGTGACACCCTGTACCCCCTAACCCTGTGTGTGTGTGTGACACCCTGTACCCCCTAACCCTGTGTGTGTGTGACACCCTGTACCCCCCTACCCCATGTGTGTGTGACACCCTGTACCCCCTAACCCTGTGTGTGTGTGTGTGACACCCTGTACCCCCTAACCCTGTGTGTGTGTGACAGCCTGTACCCCATACCCCTGTGTGTGTGTGTGTGTGACACCCTATACTCCCTACCCCTGTGTGTGTGTGTGTGACACCCTGTACCCCCTAACCCTGTGTGTGTGTGACACCCTGTACTCCCTACCCCTGTTTGTGTGACACCCTGTACTCCCTACCCCTGTGTGTTTGTGACACCCTGTACTCCCTAACCCTGTGTGTTTGTGTGACCACCCTGTACCACCTAACCCTGTGTGTGTGTGACACCCTGTACCCCCTAACCCTGTGTGTGTGTGACACCCTGTACCCCCTACCTCTGTGTGTGTGTGACACCCTGTACTCCCTACCCCTGTGTGTGTGACACCCTGTACCCCCTAACCCTGTGTGTGTGTGACACCATGTACCCCCTAACCCTCTGTGTGTGTGTGACACCCTGTACCCCCCTACCCCTGTGTGTTTTTGTGACACCCTGTACCCCCTAACCCTGTGTGTGTGTGACACCCTGTACCCCCCCTACCCCTGTGTGTGTGTGACACCCTGTACTTCCTACCCCTGTGTGTGTGACACCCTGTACCCCCTACCCCTGTGTGTGTGACAACCTGTACTCCCTACCCCTGTGTGTGTGTGACACCCTGTACCCACCTACGCCTGTGTGTGTGTGACACCCTGTACTCCCTACCCCTGTGTGTGTGTGTGAGACAGCCTGTACCCCCTAACCCTGTGTGTGTATGACACCCTGTTCCCCCCTACCCCATGTGTGTGTGACACCCTGTACCCACTAACCCTGTGTGTGTGTGACACCCTGTACCCCCCTACCCCTGTGTGTGTGTGTGTGACACCCTATACTCCCTACCCCTGTGTGTGTGTGTGACACCCTCTACCCCCTAACCCTGTGTGTGTGTGACACCCTGTACTCACTACCCCTGTTTGTGTGACACCCTGTACTCCCCTACCCATGTGTGTCACTATGGACCCCCTACCCCTGTGTGTGTGTGACACCCTGTACCCCCTAACCCTGTGTGTGTGACACCCTGTACCCCCCTACCCCTGTGTGTGTGACACCCTGTACCCCCTACCCCTGTGTGTGTGTGACACCCTGTACCCCCTACCCTTGTGTGTGTTTGTAACTTTGAACCACCTACCACTGTGTGTCACCATAGACCCCCTAACTCTGTGTGTGTGTGTTTCACCCTGTACCCCCTAACCCTGTGTGTGTGACACCCTGTACTCCAATACCCCGTGTGTGTGTGACACCCTGTACCCCCTACCCCTGTGTGTGTGTCACGCTGAACCCCCTACCCCTGTGTGTCACCTTGGACCCCCTACCCCTGTGTCTGTGTGTGACACCCTGTTCCCCGTAACCCTGTGTGTGTGACACCCTGTACTCCCCTACCCCGTGTGTGTGTGTGACACCCTCTACCCCCTAACCGTGTGTGTATGTGACACCCTGTACCCCCAAACCCCTGTGTGTGTGACACCCTGTACCCCCTAACCCTGTGTGTGTGTGTGTGAAACCCTGTACCCCCCTACCCCTGTGTGTGTGATACCCTGTACCCCCTTACCCCTGTGTGTGTGTGTTTGACACCCTGTACCCCCTAACCCTGTGTGTGTGTGACACCCTGTACTCCCTACCCCTGTGTGTGTGTGTACCACCCTCGACCCCCTAACCCTGTGTGTGTGACACCCTGTACCCTCCTACCCCTGTGTGTGTGTGACACCCTGTACTCCCTACCCCTGTGTGTGTGTGTACCACCCTCTACCCCCTAACCCTGTGTGTGTGACACCCTGTACCCCCTAACCCTGTGTGTGTGACACCCTATACCCCCAACCCGTGTGTGTGTGTGTGTGTGTGTGTGTGTGTGTGTGTGTGTGTGTGTGTGTGTGTGACACCCTGTACTCCCTACCCCTGTGTGTGTGTGTGTGACACCCTGTACTCCCTACCCCTGTGTGTGTGTGTGAAACCCTGTACCCCCTAACCATGTGTGTGTGCGACACCCTGAACCCCCTAACCCTGTGTGTGTGTGACACCCTGTACCCCCCTACCCCTGTGTGTGTGACACCCTGTACCCCCTACCCCTGTGTGTGTGTGACACCCTGTACCCCCTACCCCTGTGTGTGTGTCACTTTGAACCCCCTACCCCTGTGTGTTACCATGGACTCCCTACCCCTGTGTGTGTGTGACACCCTGTACTCCCTACCCTGTGTGTGTGACACCCTGTACCCCCTACCCCTGTGTGTGTGACACCCTGTACACCCTACCCCTGTGTGTGTGTGACACCCTGTACCCACCTACGCCTGTGTGTGTGTGACACCCTGTACTCCCTACCCCTGTGTGTGTGTGTGTGTGTGAGACACCCTGTACCCCCTAACCCTGTGTGTGTGTGACACCCTGTACCCCCCTACCCCTGTGTGTGTGTGACACCCTGTACCCACCTACGCCTGTGTGTGTGTGACACCCTGTACTTCCTACCCCTGTGTGTGTGACACCCTGTACCGCCTACCCCTGTGTGTGTGACAACCTGTACTCCCTACCCCTGTGTGTGTGTGACACCCTGTACCCACCTACGCCTGTGTGTGTGTGACACCCTGTACTCCCTACCCCTGTGTGTGTGTGTGAGACAGCCTGTACCCCCTAACCCTGTGTGTGTATGACACCCTGTTCCCCCCTACCCCATGTGTGTGTGACACCCTGTACCCCCTAACCCTGTGTGTGTGTGACACCCTGTACCCCCCTACCCCTGTGTGTGTGTGTGTGACACCCTATACTCCCTACCCCTGTGTGTGTGTGTGTGACACCCTCTACCCCCTAACCCTGTGTGTGTGTGACACCCTGTACTCACTACCCCTGTTTGTGTGACACCCTGTACTCCCCTACCCATGTGTGTCACTATGGACCCCCTACCCCTGTGTGTGTGTGACACCCTGTACCCCCTAACCCTGTGTGTGTGACACCCTGTACCCCCCTACCCCTGTGTGTGTGACACCCTGTACCCACTACCCCTGTGTGTGTGTGACACCCTGTACCCCCTACCCTTGTGTGTGTTTGTAACTTTGAACCACCTACCCCTGTGTGTCACCATAGACCCCCTAACTCTGTGTGTGTGTTTCACCCTGTACCCCTTAACCCTGTGTGTGTGACACCCTGTACTCCAATACCCCGTGTGTGTGTGACACCCTGAACCCCTTACCCCTGTGTGTCACCTTGGACCCACTACCCCTGTGTGTGTGTGTGACACCCTGTACCCCGTAACCCTGTGTGTGTGACACCCTGTACTCCCCTACCCCGTGTGTGTGTGTGACACCCTCTACCCCCTAACCCTGTGTGTATGTGACACCCTGTACCCCCAAACCCCTGTGTGTGTGACACCCTGTACCCCTTAACCCTGTGTGTGTGTGTGAAACCCTGCACCCCCCTACCCCTGTGTGTGTGACACCCTGTACCCGCCTACCCCTGTGTTTGTGTGTGTGATACCCTGTACCCCCTTACCCCTGTGTGTGTGTGTTTGACACCCTGTACCCCCTAACCCTGTGTGTGTGTGACACCCTGTACTCCCTACCCCTGTGTGTGTGTGTACCACCCTCGACCCCCTAACCCTGTGTGTGTGACACCCTGTACCCTCCTACCCCTGTGTGTGTGTGACACCCTGTACTCCCTACCCCTGTGTGTGTGTGTACCACCCTCTACCCCCTAACCCTGTGTGTGTGACACCCTGTACCCCCTAACCCTGTGTGTGTGACACCCTATACCCCCCAACCCGTGTGTGTGTGTGTGTGTGTGTGTGTGACACCCTGTACTCCCTACCCCTGTGTGTGTGTGTGTGACACCCTGTACTCTCTACCCCTGTGTGTGTGTGTGAAACCCTGTACCCCCTAACCATGTGTGTGTGCGACACCCTGAACCCCCTAACCCTGTGTGTGTGTGACACCCTGTACCCCGCTACCCCTGTGTGTGTGACACCCTGTACCCCCTACCCCTGTGTGTGTGTGACACCCTGTACCCCCTACCCCTGTGTGTGTGTCACTTTGAACCCCCTACCCCTGTGTGTTACCATGGACTCCCTACCCCTGTGTGTGTGTGACACCCTGTACTCCCTACCCCTGTGTGTGTGACACCCTGTACCCCCTACCCCTGTGTGTGTGACACCCTGTACACCCTACCCCTGTGTGTGTGTGACACCCTGTACCCACCTACGCCTGTGTGTGTGTGACACCCTGTACTCCCTACCCCTGTGTGTGTGTGTGTGAGACACCCTGTACCCCCTAACCCTGTGTGTGTGTGACACCCTGTACCCCCCTACCCCTGTGTGTGTGACACCCTGTACCCCCCTACCCCTGTGTGTGTGACACCCTGTACCCCCTAACCCTGTGTGTGTGACACCCTGTACCCCCTAACCCTGTGTGTGTGACACCCTGTACCCCCCTACCCCGTGTGTGTGACACCCTGTACCCCCTAACCCTGTGTGTGTGTGACACCCTGTACCCCCTACCCCTGTGTGTATGTGTGACACCCTATACTCCCTACCCGTGTGTGTGTGTGTGTGTGTGTGTGTGTGTGTGTGTGTGTGTGTGTGACACCCTGTACCCCCTAACCCTGTGTGTGTGACACCCTGTACTCCCTACCCCTGTTTGTGTGACACCCTGTACTCCCCTACCCATGTGTGTCACCATGCACCCCCCACCCCTGTGTGTGTGTGTGACACCCTGTACCCCCTAACCCTGTGTGTGTGTGACACCCTGTACCCCCTACCCCTGTGTGTGTGTAACACCCTGTACCCCCTACCCCTGTGTGTGTGTCACTTTGAACCCCCTATCCCTGTGTGTCACCATGGACCCCCTAACCCTGTGTGTGTGTGTGACACCCTGTACCACCTAACCCTGTGTGTGTGACACCCTGTACTCCCCTACCCCGTGTGTGTGTGTGTGACACCCTGTATCCCCTACCCTGTGTGTGTGTCACATTGAACCCCCTACCCCTGTGTATCACCATGGACCCCCCACCCCTGTGTGTGTGTGTGACACCCTGTACCCCCTAACCCTGTGTGTGTGTGACATCCTGTACCCCCTACCCCTGTGTGTGTGACACCCTGTACCCCCTACCCCTGTGTGTGTGTCACTTTGAACCATCTACCCCTGTGTGTCACCATGGACCCCCTAACCCTGTGTGTGTGACACCCTGTACTCCCCTACCCCGTGTGTGTGTGTGTGTGGCACCCTGTACCCCCTACCCCTGTGTGTGTGTCACATTGAACCCCCTACCCCTGTGTGTCACCATGGACCCCCTACCCCTGTGTGTGTGTGTGACACCCTGTACCCCCTAAGCCTGTGTGTGTGTGTGACACCCTGTACTCCCCTACCCCGTGTGTGTGTGACACCCTGTGTGTGTGTGACACCCTGTACCCCCTAACCCTGTGTGTGTGTATGAAACCCTGTACCCCCCTACCCCTGTGTGTGTGACACCCTGTACCCCCTACCCCTGTGTTTTCGTGTGTGATACCCTGTACCCCCTTACCCCTGTGTGTGTGTGACACCCTGTACCCCCTAACCCTGTGTGTGTGTGTGACACCCTGTACCCCCCTAACCCTGTGTGTATGACACCCTGTACTCCCTACCCCTGTGTGTGTGTCACTTTGAACCCCCTACCCCTGTGTGTCACCATGGACCCCCTAACCCTGTGTGTGTGTGTGACACCCTGTACCCCCTAACCCTGTGTGTGTGTGACACCCTGTACTCCTCTACCCTGTGTGTGTGTGTGTGTGTGTGTGTGTGTGTGTGACACCCTGTACCAACTACCCCTGTGTGTGTGTCACATTGAACCCCCTACCCTTGTGTGTCACCATGGACCCCCTACCCCTGTGTGTGTGTGTGACACCCTGTACCCCCTAACCCTGTGTGTGTGACACCCTGTACTCCCCTACCCCGTGTGTGTGTGTGACACCCTGTACCCCCTAACCCTGTGTGTGTGTGACACCCTGTACCCCCCTACCCCATGTGTGTGTGACACCCTGTACCCCCTAACCCTGTGTGTGTGTGAAACCCTGTACCCCCCTACCCCTGTGTGTGTGACACCCTGTACCCCCCTACCCCTGTGTTTGTGTGTGTGATACCCTGTACCCCCTTACCCCTGTGTGTGTGTGACACCCTGTACCCCCTAACCCTGTGTGTGTGTGACACCCTGTACCCCCCTACCCCTGTGTGTGTGACACCCTGTACCCTCCTACCCCTGTGTGTGTGTGACACACTGTACTCCCTACCCCTGTGTGTGTGTACCACCCTCTACCCCCTAACCCTGTGTGTGTAACACCCTGTACCCCCCTACCCCTGTGTGTGTGTGTGTGTGTGTGTGTGTGTGTGTGTGTGACACCCTGTACTCCCTACCCCTGTGTATGTGTGACACCCTGTACCCCCTAACCCTGTGTGTGTGACACCCTATACCCCCCTACCCCTGTGTGTGTGACACCCTGTACTCCCTACCCCTATGTGTGTGTGTGTGTGTGTGTGTGTGTGTGTGTGTGTGTGTGACACCCTGTACTCCCTACCCCTCTGTGTGTGTGACACCCTGTACCCCCTAACCATGTGTGTGTGTGACACCCTGGACCCCCTAACCCTGTGTGTATGTGTGACACCCTGTACCCCCCTACCCCTGTGTGTGTGTGACACCCTGTACCCCCTACCCTGTGTGTCTGTCACTTTGAACCCCCTACCCCTGTGTGTCACCATGGACCCCCTACCCCTGTGTGTGTGTGACACCCGGTACTCCCTACCCCTGTGTGTGTGACACCCTGTACCCCCTACCCCTGTGTGTGTGACACCCTGTACTCCCTACCCCTGTGTGTGTGTGACACCGGGTACCCACCTACGCCTGTGTGTGTGTGACACCCTGTACTCCCTACCCCTGTGTGTGTGTGTGAGACACCCTGTACCCCCTAACCCTGTGTGTGTGTGGCACCCTGTACCCCCCTACCCCTGTGTGTGTGACACCCTGTACCCCCCTACCCCTGTGTGTGTGACACCCTGTACCCCCTAACCCTGTGTGTGTGTGACACCCTGTACCCCCTAACCCTGTGTGTGTGTGACACCCTGTACCCCCCTACCCCATGTGTGTGTGACACCCTGTACCCCCTAACCCTGTATGTGTGTGTGACACCCTGTACCCCCTAACCCTGTGTGTGTGTGACACCCTGTACCCCATACCCCTGTGTGTGTGTGTGTGACACCCTATACTCCCTACCCCTGTGTGTGTGTGTGTGACACCCTGTACCCCCTAGCCCTTTGTGTGTGTGACACCCTGTACTCCCTACCCCTGTTTGTGTGAGACCCTGTACTCCCCTACCCATGTGTGTCACCATGGACCCCCTACCCCTGTGTGTGTGTGACACCCTGTACCCCTAACCCTGTGTGTGTCTGACACCCTGTACCCCCCTACCCCTGTGTGTGTGACACCCTGTACCCCCTACCCCTGTGTGTGTGTGACACCCTGTACCCCCTACCCCTGTGTGTGTGTCACTTTGAACCCTCTACCCCTGTGTGTGTGTGTGACACCCTGTACCCCTTAACCCTGTGTGTGTGTGACACCCTGTACTCCCCTACCCCGTGTGTGTGTGTGTGTGACACCCTGTACCCCCTACCCCTGTGTGTGTGTCACATTGAACCCCCTACCCCTGTGTGTCACCATGGACCCCCTACCCCTGTGTGTGTGTGTGACACCCTGTACCCCCTAACCCTGTGTGTGTGTGACACCCTGTACTCACCTACCCCGTGTGTGTGTGTGACACCCTGTACCCCCTAACCCTGTGTGTGTGTGACACCCTGTACCCCCCTACCCCTGTGTGTGTGACACCCTGTACCCCCTACCCCTGTGTGTGTGACACCCTGTACCCCCCTACCCCTGTGTTTGTGTGTGTGATACCCTGTACCCCCTTACCCCTGTGTGTGTGTGACACCCTGTACCCCCTAACCCTGTGTGTGTGTGACACCCTGTACCCCCCTACCCCTGTGTGTGTGACACCCTGTACCCCCCTACCCCTGTGTGTGTGACACCCTGTACCCCCTAACCCTGTGTGTGTGTGACACCCTGTACCCCCTAACCCTGTGTGTGTGACACCCTGTACCCCCCTACCCCATGTGTGTGACACCCTGTACCCCCTAACCCTTTGTGTGTGTGACACCCTGTACCCCCTACCCCTGTGTGTGTGTGTGTGACACCCTATACTCCCTACCCCTGTGTGTGTGTGTGTGACACCCTGTACCCCCTAACCCTGTGTGTGTGACACCCTGTACTCCCTACCCCTGTTTGTGTGACACCCTGTACTCCCCTACCCATGTGTGTCACCATGGACCCCCTACCCCTTTGTGTGTGAGACACCCTGTACCCCCTAACCCTGTGTGTGTGTGACACCCTGTACCCCCCTACCCCTGTGTGTGTGACACCCTGTACCCCCTACCCCTGTGTGTGTGTGACACCCTGTACCCCCTACCCCTGTGTGTGTGTCACTTTGAACCCCCTACCCCTGTGTGTGTGTGTGACACCCTGTACCCCCTAACCCTGTGTGTGTGTGACACCCTGTACTCCCCTACCCCGTGTGTGTGTGTGTGTGTGTGTATGTGTGTGTGTGTGTGTGTGTGTGTGTGTGACACCCTGTATCCCCTACCCCTGTGTGTGTGTCACATTGAACCCCCTACCCCGGTGTGTCACCATGGACCCCCTACCCCTGTGTGTGTGTGTGATACCCTGTACCCCCTAACTCTGTGTGTGTGTGTGACACCCTGTACTCCCCTACCCCGTGTGTGTGTGTGACACCCTGTACTCCCTAACACTGTGTGTGTGTGACACCCTGTACCCCCCTATCCCTGTGTGTGTGACACCCTGTACCCCCTAATCCTGCATGTGTGTGTGAAACCCTGTACCCCCTACCCCTGTGTGTGTGACACCCTGTACCCCCCTACCCCTGTGTTTGTGTGCGTGATACCCTGTACCCCCTTACCCCTGTGTGTGTGTGACACCCTGTACCCCCTAACCCTGTGTGTGTTTGACACCCTGTACCCCCCTACCCCTGTGTGTGTGTGTGACACCCTGTGTGTAAAAAAAATAAAAATCCTGCTGCGGAGCTGTCATTTAGGTTGTAGTGTCCTTAGAGGACATTACTATTGTCCGTGGACAATAGTAATAGTGGAACGAAGAGGACAGATCTACGCACAGGAGGAGGTGAGTATGGAATTTTTATTACAGGTACACCATTGGATTACCTACTGGAGAAGAGGACAGATTGTCTTCAGGGATACATAGTAGGGGTGAGCGGGTTCGGATTTCTGAAATCCGAACCCCCCCGAGCCCCCCCGATCCGAGTCCGATCCGAATCAGGCTCGACTTTTCCCGCCTGACTCGGATCTGAAATCGAGGCAAAACGTCATCATCCCGCCTTCCGAGTCTCGCGGGTTTTGGATCCTATATAAGGTACCCACGTCGGCGCCATTTTCTCACTCGGCTGTGGACAGTGAAGAGGGAGGGTGGGAGTTAGGGCTGTGTAGTGTAGTGTAGTGTAGTGCTGCTGTTGTCCACTACTTCAAAGTCCATAGGGGCTGGCTGTGTTGTGCTGTGCTGCTGTTGTTAATAGGGGCTGTGTCCACTACTTCAAAGTCCATAGGGGCTGGCTGGACTGTGTTGTGCAGTCAGTTCTCCATAGGGGCTGTGTCCACTCCAAAGTCCTGTGCAGTGTCCCAGTCCTAAAGGAGTGCTGCAGTGTTGTCCAGGGGGTGCTCTGTCCATCAGGGGTGCTCCCCCCAAGTGCTAAAAAAATAATATATTTTCTGTGTTTGTGAATTGTGTGCGCAGTAGCCGCACGTGCATCAACAAAGTAGTGCCAAGCGTGCGCCTGTGTCATAAGTAAAGGGCCGGCTGGCTTGACCGTTAAGGGTGCTGTAACCCCCGAAAGTACACTCCAGTCCAAACCAAAAAAAAAATTATTTTCTGTGTTTGTGAATTGTGTGCGCAGTAGCCGCACGTGCATCAACAAAGTAGTGCCAAGCGTGCGCCTGTGTCATAAGTAAAGGGCCGGCTGGCTTGACCGTTAAGGGTGCTGTAACCCCCGAAAGTACACTCCAGTCCAAACCAAAAAAAAAATTATTTTCTGTGTTTGTGAATTGTGTGCGCAGTAGCCGCACGTGCATCAACAAAGTAGTGCCAAGCGTGCGCCTGTGTCATAAGTAAAGGGCCGGCTGGCTTGACCGTTAAGGGTGCTGTAACCCCCGAAAGTACACTCCAGTCCAAACCAAAAAAAAAATTATTTTCTGTGTTTGTGAATTGTGTGCGCAGTAGCCGCACGTGCATCAACAAAGTAGTGCCAAGCGTGCGCCTGTGTCATAAGTAAAGGGCCGGCTGGCTTGACCGTTAAGGGTGCTGTAACCCCCGAAAGTACACTCCAGTCCAAACCAAAAAAAAAATTATTTTCTGTGTTTGTGAATTGTGTGCGCAGTAGCCGCACGTGCATCAACAAAGTAGTGCCAAGCGTGCGCCTGTGTCATAAGTAAAGGGCCGGCTGGCTTGACCGTTAAAGGGTGCTGTAACCCCCGAAAGTACACTCCAGTCCAAACCCAAAAAAAATTATTTTCTGTGTTTGTGAATTGTGTGCGCAGTAGCCGCACGTGCATCAACAAAGTAGTGCCAAGCGTGCGCCTGTGTCATAAGTAAAGGGCCGGCTGGCTTGACCGTTAAGGGTGCTGTAACCCCCGAAAGTACACTCCAGTCCAAACCAAAAAAAAAATTATTTTCTGTGTTTGTGAATTGTGTGCGCAGTAGCCGCACGTGCATCAACAAAGTAGTGCCAAGCGTGCGCCTGTGTCATAAGTAAAGGGCCGGCTGGCTTGACCGTTAAAGGGTGCTGTAACCCACAAAGTACACTCCAGTCCAAACCAAAAAAAAAATTATTTTCTGTGTTTAGCCGCACGTATATATCAAATCGATATAACATAAATGGAGGACCAAACTTTCTCCGATAAAAATAAAATAGAGAAAGATCAAGAACCACTTCCTCCTAGTGCTGAAGCTGCTGCCACTAGTCATGACATAGACGATAACATGCCATCAACGTCGTCTGCCAAGGCCGATGCCCAATGTCATAGTAGAGGGTACATACAATCCCAAATGGCAAAGTTCAGGAAAATGACCTTGAAAAAGACATTTAAATCAGCTGAAGAGAAACGTAAACTTGCCAATATGCCATTTACGACACGGAGTGGCAAGGAACGGCTAAGGTCGATCCCTAGTATGTTCATGACTAGTGGTTCAGCTTCACATGACGATGGAAGCCCTCCTCCCACTAAAAAAATCAAAAGAGTTAAGCTGGCAAAAGCACAGCGAAGAACTGTGCTTTCTAAGAAGATATCACAAATCCCCAAGTGTGGTGGTGGTTGCGATGCCTGACCTTCCCAGCACTGGACGGGAAGAGGTGGCTCTTTCCACCATTTGCACGCCCCCTGCAAGTGCTGAAAGGAGCACCCACAGTCCACTTGCTGATATGCAAATTGAAGATGTCACTGTTGAAGTACAACAGGATGAGGATACTGGTGTAGCTGGCGCTGAGGAGGAAGTTGGCGAGGAGGATTCCGATGGTGATGTGGTTTGTTTAAATCAGGCTCCGGGGGAGACAGTTGTTGTCCGTGGGATGAAAAAGCCCATCACGGTCATGCCTGGGCAGAAGACCAAACATTCCACCTCTTTGGTCTGGCAATATTTCTATCCAAATCCGGACAACAACTGTCTTGCCATATGTACCATATGTAAAGGTGAAATAAGTAGGGGTAGGGACGTCAACCACCTAGGAACATCCTCCCTTATACGGCACCTGCAGCGCGTTCATAAAAAGTTACTGTCAAGTTCAGAAACTTTGGCTAAGACCGTAAGCAGTCCAGGGACACCTAAATCCCGTTGTCCTGTTGTATCCAAGCGCCTGCAAACCACACCGTCAACTCCCTCCTCGTCAATTTCCTCCTTAGTCAGGATCGGAAGTAGTCCTGCAGGCCATGTCACTGGCATGACTGACTCTCCTATCCGGGATTCCTCTGGAGGATCCTGCATTGCTACGCCTACTGCTGCCGCTGCTGCTGTTGCTGCTGCTGGGAGTCGTTCATCATCCCAGAGAGGAAGTAGGAACACCACTACTTTTACTAAACAATTGACCCTCCAACAGTCCTTAGCGAGGAGGATGAAGTACGACAGCAGTCATCCTGAAGCAAAACGTATAACTGAGGCCTTGACTGCTATGTTGGTGTTAGACGTGCGTCCGGTATCCGCCATTAGTGCAGTTGGATTTAGACAATTGATGGAGGTAGTGTGTCCCCGGTTCCAAATCCCGTCTAGATTCCACTTCACTAGGCAGGCGATACCGAGACTGTACAGAAACGTCAGAAAAAGTGTCCTCAGTGTCCTGAAAAATGCCGTTGTACACAATGTCCACTTAACCACGGACATGTGGACAAGTGGAACAGGGCAGACTAAGGACTATATGACTGTGACAGCCCACTGGGTAGATGTATCACCTTACGCAGCAACAGCAGCAGCGTCACCAGTAGCAGCATCTCAGAAATGCCAGCTCGTTACAAGGCAGGCTACGCTGTGTATCACCGGTTTCAGTAAGAGGCACACCGCCGACAACCTCATAGAGAAACTGAGGGAAATCATCGCCCAGTGGCTTACCCCACTTAGACTCTCCTGGGGATTTGTGATATCTGACAACGCCACCAATATTGTGCGGGCATTACATCTGGGCAAATTCCAGCACGTCCCATGTTTTGCTCACACAATAAACTTGGTGGTGCAGAATTTTCTGAAAAGCGACAGGGGCGTGCAGGAGACGCTTTGGGTGGCCCGAAAAATTTCTGGCCACTTTCGCCATTCAGCGACTGCGTGCCGAAGACTGGAGCGCCAGCAAACACTCTTGAACCTGCCCCGCCATCACCTGAAGCAAGAGGTTGTGACGCGGTGGAACTCAACCCTCTATATGCTTCAGAGGATGGAGGAGCAGCAAAAGGCCATACAAGCCTATACATCCACCTATGACATAGGCAAAGGAGGGGGTATGCACCTGACTCAAGCGCAGTGGAGAATGATTTCCGTGTTGTGCAAGGTTCTCCAGCCCTTCGAACTTGACACACGTGAAGTCAGTTCAGACACTGCCAGCTTGAGTCAGGTCATTCCCCTCATCAGGCTTTTGCAGAAGCAGCTGGAGAAAGTGAAGGAGGAGCTAAGACGGAGCGATTCCGCTCGGCATGTGGGACTTGTGGATGAAGCCCTTCATTCGCTTTGCCAGGATTCCAGGGTGGTCAATCTGTTGAAATCAGACCACTACGTTTTGGCCACCGTGCTCGATCCTAGGTTTAAAGCCTATGTGGTGTCTCTCTTTCCGGCCGACACAAGCCTGCAGAGGTGCAAAGACCTGCTGGTGAACACACTGTCAGCTGAAGCGGAACGTGACACGTCAACGGCTCCTTCTTCATTTTCTCCTGCAACTGGGGCTGCCAGGAAAAAACTTAGGTATCCTAAGCAACCCGCTGGCGGTGATGCAGGGCAGGCAGGACCAAGTTTGGACATCTGGTCCGGACTGAAGGACCTGGCAACAATTTCTGACATGTCTACTGTCACTGCATATGATACTGTCACCATTGACAGAATGGTGGAGGATTACATCGGTGACAGCATCCAAGTAGGCATGGCAGACAGTCCATACCTGTACTGGCAGGAAAAAGAGGCAATTTGGAGGCCCCTGTACAAACTGGCTCTATTTTACCTGAGTTGCCCCCCCTCCAGTGTGTACTCCGAAAGAGTGTTTAGTGCAGCCGGGAACCTTGTCAGCGAAAGGCATAGGAGGTTGCTTCCACAGAATGTGGAGAAGATGATGTTCATCAAAATGAATTATCAGCTCTTCCAGGGAGACCAGCCTCCAGAAGGTACAGAGGGACCTGTGGTGGTGGATTCAAGTGGGGACGAGTTAATACTTTGTGAGGATGAGGATGTACACACTGAAGAGGGTGAGGAATCGGTGGATGAGGAGGATGAGGATGACATCTTGCCTCCATAGAGCCAGTTTGTGCAGGGACACATTAATTGCCAGCTTGTTTTGTGGGGGCCCAAACGAACCAATCATTTCAGCCACAGTTGTGTGGCAGACCCTGGCGCTGAAATGATTGGTTTGTTAAAGTGTGCATGTCCTGTTTATACAACATAAGGGTGGGTGGGAGGGCCCAAGGACAATTCCATCTTGCACCTCTTTTTTTTCTTTGCATTATGTACAGTTTGGGGCCTAGTTTTTCAAACTGCCATCCTGTCTGCCACTGCAGTTTCAAGCCTAGATGGGTCACGTGTTTGTGCCGCCCACTCGTGTCGCTTAGCATAGTCATCCAGCTACCTCGGTGCAACGTTTTGGACATAAAAACACTATTGTGAGGTGTGAGGTTTTCAGAATAGACTGGAAATGAGTGGAAATTAAGGTTATTGAGGTTAATAATAGCATAGGAGCAGAAAAACCTACAAATTCTGTGATTTTAGCTGTTTTTATGCTTTTTTTAAAAAAAATACAGATCCAAAACACAAAACCCAGAACCCAAAACACGGAAGGGTGGTTTTGGCAAAACCAATCCAGATCCAAAACACGAAGAAAGATCCAGATCCAAAACCAAAACACAAAACACGAAAAGTGGCCGGTGCACACCCCTAATACATAGGTGAGTATGTGATATAGTATGTGCATGTGTGAGTACATGTATGTGTACACGTATGTTTTAATAAAATTATACTTTTCTACGGTGTGTGTTGTGTGTTTTATTAATATTGCTTTTGTTGTGGAACTACAGCTACCAGCATGCTCATAATGCCCTGCATGCTGGTACTTGTGGTTCTCCAAGTACCAGCATGCGGGGGAGGCTTGCTGGGAACTGTAGTTCCACAGCAAAAGCCAATATTTATATTTTCAAATGCACCACACTTGACATAATCAACCCAGCACCCACCGCCCAGGGGTGCTGGGGATAGCCCCGGGCTATCAGCCTGGGCCTGGGGTGCCCTGAGGAGGGGGGGACCTCTTTATTGGGGGTCCCCAACTCCCCAGGGATCCCCGGCCTTGGCTGACTAGCGGTCAGGGGTGATGCTGCGGCTGGGGGGCCCGGTGAAAGGGCTTTCCTGGCTGTGGCATCACCCCCCCCCCCGCTAGAAGGAGTCCGGTGCTGGTTCTGGGAAATACAGGGGGGCCCTATACATTTTTTACCCCCTATATTTCCAGAACCAGGACCAGCTCAGAACCCTGTGCTGGTTGCGCTAAATACGGGGGACCCCTACATCATTTGTCCCCCGTATTTCGGCAACCAGGACAGGTTCTGAAAAGCCCGGTGCTGGTTGTTCTTAATATGGGGGACCCCTACGTCATTTGTCTGCTGTATGTAGCACAACCAGCACTGCGGCTCCAAAGCCCGATGCTGGTTGTTTCTGGGGGGCGGGGCTACGCTTTTTTTTTTTACACTTTAAATTTTTAACAGATGCGTAGATGGATCTCACTGCTGCATTCGTGCATCTATGACTTATTGATTTGATTTTCTCACGTGCATACACACTACCAATGAGCCCTCTGTCGCCCACTGATGCCCCCTTTGCACTGCAACGCTGCCACTGCTCTGCACCACCGCTTTTGCCGCCTACAGCCATCTCACACTCTGCACCTCCCAAACCAACCTCCTGTGTGCTGTCCACACTTCTACCTGCATTAGAGTACCATTTGGTTGCCCTTCTCTCCTGCAGGTGGCCCGGTTTGTTCATCCAAACCCTGATAGTTAATACATTTTAAAAAAGCTATGAAATTCCATAGACAAAAAACCTTACAGTTTCATATGTCCCATTAAGGCTGCTTAGACATGATCTGAAAATTCACAAAACCTATTGATTTTCTGCCACTCAAACTGCAAAAAGCAATGAAATTACGATCATTAAGTCTGACGCCTTAATGGACGTGTTCCTTGTGCAATACAGATATGGTATGCCATCACACCCTGTGGTTAACGGCAGATTCAGCAGGGCGGTGCGGCTGGGGAAAAACATTGGTGCGGATGAGGGAACACAGACTATCACAGTTGGGAAACCACACAGCAGTAGGGATTGGGGAATATATAGCAGCATGGAGGCATATAGGGGAAGAAAGTACATGCATAGACAGAGTATGATATTTTTGAGCCACATAACTGCTGTGACCTCAGTTGCATAGACTGCATGTGTGTATTCCAATGAGCACACAAAAGATATTGAACGTAACCCATTTATTTATTTAAGTCTTTTAGAACTATTATATGCCCCTGCAGCCACAAGTAAAACCTGTCCCTCATTTCAGGATCAGTGACAGCTGCTGCATTTCCAGAGACCTGAGTCGTCCGGCGCTGGTTGCTGTAGGGAGAGGCCCTGCACGGATCCAACTTGTAAGTATCTAGATATTATGTATTTATTTTGGATGAGTACGGGATCCCAGCATCCCGACAGGTTTAGGATAATGACACCTTCCACCGGTGTCCTGATCCTCCCTCCCCAGTACCTGAACCTAACCTCCCCTCCCCGCACTCTAAACCTAACCCTCCCCCTAACCCTGCTACTAACTTGTGGAAGTATTAAATGTTTGTGATAGACTCCCCTTTAGTAGCTGACACTGCTTCATGCACCTCAAGGGTTCTATTGCTGTTTTTATACCCCCTTCTGTCTCTCTCTTCACCCACACTACTGCACGCATCTCATGACTCTATACCACACTACTACACGCAGCTCACTGACCCTATACCACACTACTGCACGCAGCTCACTGACCCTATACCACACTACTGCACGCAGCTCACTGGCTCTATACCACACTACTACACACAGCTCACTGACTCTATACCACACTACTGCACGCATCTCACTGACTCTATACCACACTACTGCACGCAGCTCACTGACTCTATACCACACTACTGCACGCATCTCATGACTCTATACCACACTACTACACGCAGCTCACTGACTCTATACCACACTACTGCACGCAGCTCACTGACCCTATACCACACTACTGCACGCAGCTCACTGGCTCTATACCACACTACTACACGCAGCTCACTGACTCTATACCACACTACTGCACGCATCTCACTGACTCTATACCACACTACTGCACGCAGCTCACTGACTCTATACCACACTACTGCACGCATCTCACTGACTCTATACCACACTACTGCACGCAGCTCACTGACTCTATACCACACTACTGCACGCAGCTCACTGACTCTATACCACACTACTGCACGCATCTCACTGACTCTATACCACACTACTGCACGCAGCTCACTGACTCTATACCACACTACAGCACGCATCTCACTGACTCTATACCACACTACTGCACGCAGCTCACTGACTCTATACCACACTAAAGCACGCAGCTCACTGACTCTATACCACACTACTGCACGCAGCTCACTGACTCTATACCACACTACTGCACGCAGCTCACTGACTCTATACCACACTACTGCACGCAGCTCACTGACTCTATACCACACTACAGCACGCAGCTCACTGACTCTATACCACACTACTGCACGCAGCTCACTGGCTCTATACCACACTACTGCACGCAGCTCACTGACTCTATACCACACTACTGCACGCAGCTCACTGACTCTATACCACACTACTGCACGCAGCTCACTGACTCTATACCACACTACAGCACGCATCTCACTGACTCTATAACACACTACTGCACGCATCTCACTGACTCTATACCACACTACTGCACGCATCTCACTGACTCTATACCACACTACTGCACGCAGCTCACTGACTCTATACCACACTACTGCACGCAGCTCACTGACTCTATACCACACTACAGCACGCATCTCACTGACTCTATACCACACTACTGCACGCAGCTCACTGACTCTATACCACACTACTGCACGCAGCTCACTGACTCTATACCACACTACTGCACGCATCTCACTGACTCTATACCACACTACTGCACGCAGCTCACTGACTCTATACCACACTACTCCACGCAGCTCACTGACTCTATACCACACTACTGCACGCAGCTCACTGACTCTATACCACACTACTGCACGCAGCTCACTGACTCTATACCACACTACTGCACGCAGCTCACTGACTCTATACCACACTACTGCACGCATCTCACTGACTCTATACCACACTACTGCACGCATCTCACTGACTCTATACCACACTACTGCACGCAGCTCACTGACTCTATACCACACTGCTGCACGCATCTCACTGACTCTATACCACACTACTGCACGCAGCTCACTGACTCTATACCACACTACAGCACGCATCTCACTGACTCTATACCACACTACTGCACGCAGCTCACTGACTCTATACCACACTACTGCACGCAGCTCACTGACTCTATACCACACTAAAGCACGCAGCTCACTGACTCTATACCACACTACTGCACGCAGCTCACTGACTCTATACCACACTACTGCACGCAGCTCACTGACTCTATACCACACTACTGCACGCAGCTCACTGACTCTATACCGCACTACTGCACGCAGCTCACTGACTCTATACCGCACTACAGCACGCAGCTCACTGACTCTATACCGCACTACTGCACGCAGCTCACTGACTCTATACCGCACTACTGCACGCATCTCACTGACTCTATACCGCACTACTGCACGCATCTCACTGACTCTATACCGCACTACTGCACGCATCTCACTGACTCTATACCGCACTACTGCACGCAGCTCACTGACTCTATACCGCACTACTGCACGCAGCTCACTGACTCTATACCGCACTACTGCACGCAGCTCACTGACTCTATACCGCACTACTGCACGCATCTCACTGACTCTATACCGCACTACTGCACGCAGCTCACTGACTCTATACCGCACTACAGCACGCATCTCACTGACTCTATACCGCACTACTGCACGCAGCTCACTGACTCTATACCGCACTACTGCACGCAGCTCACTGACTCTATACCACACTAAAGCACGCAGCTCACTGACTCTATACCACACTAAAGCACGCAGCTCACTGACTCTATACCGCACTACTGCACGCAGCTCACTGACTCTATACCGCACTACTGCACGCAGCTCACTGACTCTATACCGCACTACAGCACGCAGCTCACTGACTCTATACCGCACTACTGCACGCAGCTCACTGGCTCTATACCGCACTACAGCACGCAGCTCACTGACTCTATACCGCACTACTGCACGCAGCTCACTGACTCTATACCGCACTACAGCACGCATCTCACTGACTCTATACCGCACTACTGCACGCAGCTCACTGACTCTATACCGCACTACAGCACGCATCTCACTGACTCTATACCGCACTACTGCACGCATCTCACTGACTCTATACCACACTACTGCACGCAGCTCACTGACTCTATACCACACTACTGCACGCATCTCACTGACTCTATACCACATTACTGCACGCAGCTCACTGACTCTATACCACACTACTGCACGCAGCTCACTGACTCTATACCACACTACTGCACGCAGCTCACTGACTCTATACCACACTATTGCACGCAGCTCACTGACTCTATACCACACTACTGCACGCAGCTCACTGACTCTATACCACACTATTGCACGCAGCTCACTGACTCTATACCACACTACAGCACGCATCTCACTGACTCTATACCACACTACTGCACGCAGCTCACTGACTCTATACCACACTACTGCACGCAGCTCACTGACTCTATACCACAACCGCAGCACGCAGCTCACTGACTCTATACCACACTACTGCACACATCTCACTGACTCTATACCACACTACTGCACGCAGCTCACTGACTCTATACCACACTACTGCACGCAGCTCACTGGCTCTATACCACACTACAGCACGCATCTCACTGACTCTATACCACACTACTGCATGCAGCTCACTGACTCTATACCACACTACAGCACGCAGCTCACTGACTCTATAACTTCCTACTGTCTCTCTCCTCATCTGCATTCCTACATGTGTCTCTTATTCCGCCCTGTTTATCCCCTCTATCTGCATGTCTCCCTCTATTCCTTGGTTCTTATACACCCTCCTATCTCTCCTCACCCACATTACTTCATGCACCTTGCACTCTACAATAATCTCTCTATTCCTAACTATCTCAATAAATCTAATTTCAAACTACTCTTTATCCAACTTATTTTATTGTTTGAAAATTTTTAAAAGTATTAGAAAATAATTAAATTTTTATATTAAAAAATACCTTTATTCAGGGTCATAGTTTACTACTTGTCCAAAATGAATACCAGGAAAAATAAAAGGTGGTTCACACCCCAAACCAGTTGCTTCTATTTGTGCATGTGCCTATGTCCGACATCAAAAGCGGAATAGCACAACTGAGGTAGCTGAGGAGAAATTAGTGTGATTGCAATGTAATTATGATCTGTTAAATCTGTAGTAACAGACAGTTGAAGTATGTTTCAATTAGAATTTGTATTGGAGAAAGAATAGTGCAGGTTTTTAATACCACCTCAATAACAATCAAATAATTTGACAAGGTGGATAAAAATGTGTCTACGTGCTGTAAACTACACCAATAGCTTCAGAACTTCTCCTCCTGTTGTTAATATATATCACACTTTACTCAAGTATATTATTGAAGAGATATATTTGAGTACATCATTTAATAAACAAATATACATATATTATGTACAGATGTAGCCACGCTCAGCTATCCCACTAATGTGCCTGCGTCTATGGCATGCGTACGCACGTGACCGCCATTGACTGCAATGGGCAAATGCTGTCCGCTCTTAATCCCACTATGCACGTGCGCACGCATTGCAGCAACGATGTAGCCGGCTACATCTGCATATTGCCCTACTTAAATCTCGTTAAAAGGAAAATAATAAGTAATTGAATACAATCATTACATTGTTCAAGATTATTTTAAGGTTTTATTTAATTTTTTGCTCAAAATTTTCCATTTAAGAGAAATATTCTCTTTTTTATTTTAGGATATGTCTTCAAATGAAAGCAATTTTTCAAGACTAATATGAAGATACTGATCAAGTCGATAGGGAGAATACAATGATTTTGCAAGATTCTAAATGGTGCATAAAAGAAAAAAACAACATTATTGTAACGCTCTCCAGGACAAGAGGTCCTGAGTGATGATATGGCCCTCACAGACCCCTGATCTCCACATCGAGTTTGTCTGGGATTAAATGAAGAGACAGAAGGATTTGAGCAAGCTACATCCACAGAAGATCTGTGCTTAGTTCTCCAAGATGTTTGGAACAACCTCCCTGCCGAGTTCCTTACAAAACTGTGTTCAAGTGTACCTAGAAGAATTGATGCTGTTTCAAAGGCAAAGGGTGGTCACACCAAACATTGACTTGATATAGATTTCTCTGCTGTTCATACATTTTGCATTCTGTTAATTGATAAAAATAAACTAACACTTCTATTTTTAAAAGCATTCTCACCTTGCAGCATTTTTTCCCACACTTGCCTAAAGCATAACTGTGTGTATGTATATATGTATGTATGTATGTATGTGTGTATGTGTGTGTATACAGTCAGGTCCATAAATATTGGGACATTGACAGAATTTTCATATTTTGGCCTCTATTCACCACCACAATGGCTTTGAAATGAAACAAACAAGATGTGATTTAACTGCAGACTTTCAGATTTAATTTGAGGGTAATTACATCCAAATCAGGTGAACGGTATAGGAATTACAACGGTTTCTATATGTGCCTCCCACTTTTTAAGGTGTTTATAACCGTTCACATACTGCAATGCGACCATGGGCGCTATGATCGTGCCCAGATCGTATTGCAAATGTGACATAACATGATCAATACAATACCAAAAATAAAAGTTCCAGTGTATTTATTTTAGAACTATCATTATAAACATACATGACCATTTACAGTATAAACAAACAAAAAAGTTGCTTATGTTGGGCATACACAGCCAGATAAATGTCTGTCAGACCGACAGACATTTTATCTGGCCGGCTGCCAGCTGCAGATGTCACCGGCATACACTGTGAGAGAAATCTCACAGTGTATAGCCCGACATCTGCGCTCCGCCCCCGGGGGAGGAGACATTTCCCTGTTCCTTCCGTAGGAAGGAACACAGGAAATGTCTGTCTGTCGGCCACGCTGGGCATACACTGCCCGATGCGGCCGACAGTTACCGGGTAAATATCACATCGGACAGGCATGCTGGACAATCCTGCATGCCCGACCGAGCAATATTTAACCCTCGGTCGCCCGCACACACGCTACAATTATCGGGGCGATCCGCCGATATCAGGCGGATCGCCCCGATAATTGTAGCGTGTATGGCCAGCATTAGATAAAATAACGCCTGCAGTGTAATAATATACATAAATCTAATAATGAAAGCTATGAAATAACACACTGACATGACATACATACATGGATGTGAGCAAACAGATATACAAATAATAGCTGCATGCTAGCAATTACATATATATATATATAGATAGACAGATAGATAGATAGACAGATAGATAGATATATCATAGCATGTCAGCAACCCTCAATAAAAATATATATGTAAGAAAAATATTAAAATAATATTGGCTACATGCTGTTAATTATATACACATACATATAATATGAGATATGGTAAGAACTTACCCTTGTTATCTCTATTTCTACGAAGTCCATAGGGTTCCACAGGATACCTTGGGGTATAGGTGTGACGTCAGTCATCGGGCACCATAGATTTAAGCTTTCAGCCTCCCAGGATGCACTAGGGTCCCCCTCCTATACCCCGCCCCCGAGCCAAGGCACCTCAGTTAGTTACCAAGCCATAGGCCGGAGGAGGAGAAGGAAGAGAGAGAGAAAAAAGATCTGGACACACACAAGAATCACATTCTCACCAGAGGGAGACGGAAAAACCGGTGACCAGAGCAAAGCCCATCTGCAGCACAGGTGCGACAGGGCGGGAGTCCTGTGGAACCCTATGGACTTCGTAGAAATAGAGATAACAAGGGTAAGTTCTTACCATATCTCATATTTTCTACTTCAGGGTCCATAGGGTATCCACAGTATACCTTGGGGATGTCCCAAAGCAGTATCCTTTAAGGGTGGGGACGCTCCTGTGCAGAAAGGAGAATCCGCCGCCCGAAGGAAGCATCCTGAGAGGCGAAGGTGTCAAACCTGTAATACCTCACGAAGGTATGGACAGAGGACCACGTAGCAGCCTTGCAGATCTGGACTGCAGAGGCACCACGTCGAGCTGCCCACGAAGGACCCACAGACATAGTGGAATGTTCACAGAAGGAGGAACCGGCAGGCCTTCATGAAGATAAGCTTCAGAAATAGCCATACGGATCCAGGCTGCCAAAGTTTGCTTTGAAGCAGGCCAACCCTTTTTACGGAAGCCATAGAGGACAAACAAGGCGTCCGACTTCCTAAACGAAGAAGTGCGGTCAACATAAGTCCTTAAGGCCCGCACGACATCCAAAGAGGCCTCACCCACTGACAGACCAGGTGAGTTAAAGGCCGGAACAACGATTTCCTCGTTAACATGAAACTGGGAAACAACTTTGGGAAGAAACTCGGGACGAGTGCGGAGCACTGCCCTGTTCCCATGAAAAACCAAGAAAGGGGGTCTACAAGAAAGAGCCCCTAAATCAGAAACACGTCTGGCCGAAGCAATAGCCAGAAGGAAAACAGTCTTAGCTGTTAGCCATTTAAGATCCACTGAGCCCAGTGGTTCAAACGGCGGTCCCTGGAGAGCCCTCAGGACCACAGCCAAATCCCAAGGCGCCACAGGTGGAACAAAGGGCGGCTGAATGCTGAGAACACCTTGCATAAAGGTGCGCACATCCGGGATTGTAGCAATCCTACGGTGAAACCAGACAGACAGGGCCGAAACCTGTACCTTCAAAGAAGCAAGGCGAAGCCCATGATCTAGTCCCGCTTGTAGGAAGGCGAGTATCCTAGACAGACGAAATTCCCGCGGTGCATAACCTCTCGGTCGACACCACTGGAAGAACGTATGCCACACGCGATGGTATATCCTCGCGGAAGACGGCTTCCGAGCTCGTAACATGGTACGCACCACCGAGCTGGAAACCCCCTGGACCTCAGCATGGCTGTCTCAACAGCCACGCCGTCAAAGACAGCCGAGTCAGGTCCAGGTGAAGACAAGGACCCTGTGACAGAAGGTCCGGTCGTAGCGGCAACCGCAGAGGACTGTCCACGGACAGACCCTGAAGGTCTGAGAACCAGTGCCGTCTGGGCCACGCGGGAGCTATCAACAGGAGTGTCCCTCCTTCCTGTTTGAATTTCCGGATTACCCGTGGAAGAAGGGAGACCGGAGGGAACAGGTATGCGAACCGGAACATCCACCGGACGGACAGAGCATCCACCAGAGATGCCAATTCGTCTCTTGTGCGAGACCCGTACACGGCAACTTGTTGTTGTGCCGGGACACCATGAGGTCGATCTCTGGAAGACCCCACCTGTCCACCAGCAGTTGAAAAACGTCCGGGTGCAGGGACCATTCCCCCGGATGAACGTCCTGGCGACTTAGAAAGTCCGCCTCCCAATTTAGCACTCCCGGGATGAAGACCGCTGATATGGCCGGAAGATTGCGCTCCGCCCATACCAGGATCCGAGAGACCTCCACGAGAGCCGCCCGACTTCGGGTTCCTCCTTGCCTGTTTATGTAGGCCACGGTGGTAGCGTTGTCCGACTGGACCTGTACCGGACGACCCTGGAGAACCCGATGTGCCTGCTGGAGAGCATTGAAGACCGCACGGAGTTCCAAGATATTGATTGGAAGCTCCGCTTCTGTCGGCGTCCACCTGCCCTGGAACAAGTGTGGACCCAAAACTGCTCCCCAGCCCCGAAGACTGGCGTCCGTTGTCAACAGGACCCAATTTGGAACCCAGAACGGACGTGCCTTGCTGAGATGGGTCGTCTGTAACCACCAGGCAAGGGACAGGCGAACCTCCAGGGTAAGCACAATCGTCTGGGACTTCAGAGACTGAGGCAGCCCGTTCCACTTGGACAGGATCAGGTGCTGCAGAGGTCTGGAGTGAAACTGGGCATATTCCACCATGTCGAACACCGACACCATGGAGCCCAGTAACCTCATCGCCGAGTGTAGAGACACCCGGCGGCTGTGCAGACAACTGCGCACCCTCGACTGTAAAGCACAGATCTTTTCCCCGTCACGAAGATCCTTTGCTGTTCTGAGTCCAATAAGGCTCCGAGGTGTAGAATCCGCCGAGACGGGATTAGAGTGGACTTCTGCCAGTTGATTAGCCAGCTGTGCCATTGCAGTAGCGCAATGGTCAGGTCCAAGTGGCGTAGAAGGAGCTCTGGAGATACTGCCACCAATAAAAGGTTGTCCAAGTACGGCAACATGCGGACTCCCTGCAGCCGTAGAGAAGCCGCCATGACCGCCATCACCTTGGTGAACACACGTGGTGCTGTCGCCAGGCCAAAAGGTAACGCCCAAAACTGGAAGTGGTCACTGCGGATTGCAAACCTGAGGAACTGTTGATGGCGCAAAAGAATAGGGACATGCAGGTAAGCGTCCTGTATGTCCAATGACACCATGTAGTCCCCAGGTTCCAGCACCAGAATGATGGACCGTAGGGTCTCCATCCGAAACTTCGGAACCCGCAAAGACTTGTTGAGAGCCTTGAGGTTGAGAATCGGACGATACGACCCATTGGGTTTCTGTACCAAAAAAAGATTTGAATAGAAACCCTGGCCCCTCTGGGAGAATGGAACAGGCACTATAACTCCAGCCTGGAGCATAGTGTGCAATACCTTCCGCAGCTCCGTAGCCTTGTTCCGGTCTGATGGTAGACCCGTGGTGAAGAATCGAGCCGGGGGTCTGTGCCGGAAAGAGAGGGCGTACCCGTGGGAGACCACCTCGAGAACCCAAGTGTCTGTCGTAGTGACCGACCAACACTGGGCAAACTGCAGCAGGCGGCCTCCCACTTTGGGATCCCCCAAAGGGAGGCCCGGACCGTCAGGCCGCAGGCTTGTCATCTGGCTTAGGGGCCGGACGTCTGGTACTCCATGCCTGTTTCCGGGGCTTGGCCGATTTCTTAGGGCCAGCCTGTCGAGGAAAAGACTGTGGTTTGGGCCTGCCCTGGGCCCTATAAGACCGAAAGGACAATGGTCCAGAACCAGAAGGAGCAGCGGCCGACGGGAGACAAGCCGATTTGGCTGCCGCCAGCGTGGCCACAATCTTGTCCAGATCCGGACCGAAGAGAACTTCTCCAGTAAATGGCAACGCCTCCAAACCCTTTTTGGAATCTGCGTCCGCCTTCCAGGATCGCAGCCACAAGGTGCGACGAGCAGCTACCGTTGCTGAAGAAATTCTAGACACCAGAGTACTAATGTCTAAGGCCGCCTCGTTGATATAAGTGGCCGAATCAACGAGATTACCAATCAACTCCGCCTGTTCGGCCGGACAGTCGGAATCAAAAGACGCCTCTAATGAATCCGCCCAGCGCTCCATCGCTCTGGCAACCCAGCAAATGGCCATAGCCGGCCGTGCTGCCCCCCCCGCAAGGGAATAAGCAGACTTCAGGCAGATCTCCACCTTGCGGTCTGTAGCATCCTTAAGGGAGGACATGGATGGCATCGGCAATGTGGCACTACGGTCAAGACGGGTCACGTGAGAATCCACCTGTGGAGGGGATTCCCACTTTGCAAAATAATTATCCGCGAACGGATAAGCCACTGCCAGGCGCCTCTGCGGCTGGTATCTTTTGCCAGGCTGTTTCCACGCCTCCTCTAAATGGTCCACTAACTGACCCGAAGGAGGAAAGACTGTGGCATCGCCCTTCACATCTTTAAAGAAGGCATACTTTGATTTAGCCGCTGGGGGAACTTCGTCCTCAATCACCAAGGCTGTGCGGACTGCCGAATAAGTCCAGGAATATATACCTTGGACTTAGCGTCAGCGTCCTTAGTATGGAGAGGTTCCTGATCGTAAGGATCCAGTATCTCCCCATCATCAGACATGCCCTCGTCATCCTCATAAGGAGCCGACAGAGACGCCACCGGCCGTTTATGTGGCCGCATCACAGACTTCCCTTGCAACACATCCGACAAGTGCTGTACAGAACTCGTCAGGGAGTTAACCCATGCCGGCCCCTGAGAAACCGGGAGCGGGGAAATAGGGAGACTGTGGGGTACCACCAATTGTCGTGGGAAACTCTGCATGGGTGACGACACCACTGACTGCTGGGACAAACCCATCAGCAGAAACGCGGGCTGCGGAGCTAACTGGCCCACTAAGGTTGTAAGCGCCTGAGCGAAACAAGCCCAGGGCGGCTCCTGTACCGGTGCTGTAACCGTAATAGGCCGCGCCATAGACAAACACTGTCGGCAGAGGACCTCTGCGCTACCCTCCCCCTCCGCTAACGGTACTTTACACGTAGCACACTGTAGTCGGAGAGGAAAATCACTTTCAGACATGATGGCACCAAGTATGTGACCCCTCTCACCAATTATATATTAAATAGGCGAGAGACCACCCTGCAGCACCGCACCGCAAGGGCTTAGCAGAAAGGACAGGGACAGTAATAAAGCTGAGTCAGAGAAAAGTTACAGGCAGCAGCGCTAGCACAGTCACATACAATGCAAAGAAAAATCAATTTCTGCACTAACAGTGCTGATCACTCAACTACGCAGACACAGGGCCTGGTAGGACATAGCGCAGCATACACAGACCTGACCCAAATCGGAGGAGAGGTATGCGGGGGGACCCAGACCACGATGCTTCCGTCCAGCGCTTCCAGCAGCGTTCACCATGCGTTGTAAAGATGGCCGCCGAGGAGCAGAGAGGAGGCTGGCCTGGGGGAGGAGTGCTGCTACAGGACCAGTCGGCAGTGTGCAGAGAGGGCTGTGTGCAGCGGGGGAGGCGCCGGCTGTGAGACAGGGAAGGCGTGCTCCCCTGGCATGCATTTAACCCCTGGGACGCCGCAGCGCTACCGCTCTGCTGCGGTCCGCTGTCCCAGGGGGTAGTGGAAGTGCAGGTTCAATACCTGGCTCCACG
The DNA here is from genome assembly GCA_031769625.1 of Taudactylus pleione. NCBI lineage: Eukaryota > Metazoa > Chordata > Amphibia > Anura > Myobatrachidae > Taudactylus > Taudactylus pleione. Next base: position 26,319,855 of record JAUIMM010000006.1, read on the forward strand.
CTGCAGCCAGTCCCCAGGGAGCCCCCTGCCTGGGGACTCTGGACCATGTGACAGCGGGGACCCACCGCGGGACCCCGCTGCTTACCTGCGGTCCCCCTTGAATCCGGCCATGGTCCGGAACATCTGGGGTCACCGCTAGCTATGACCCAGATGCTCACCAGCATCCCCGGATCGGTACCGGCGTTCTGGTACCGGCGGGGGTGTAGGGAAGACAGCATGGACGTCAGGACTGACTGTCCATGCTGTTCATCCAGATGTGCAGCCACAGCTGCATAAAGAAAAAAGCTTCAGGGGCTCTTCTAGCCCCCACTCCAACAGGTGCACCCGACTCCGGCCGGGCACCAAACTAAACTGAGGTGCCTTGGCTCGGGGGCGGGGTATAGGAGGGGGACCCTAGTGCATCCTGGGAGGCTGAAAGCTTAACTCTATGGTGCCCGATGACTGACGTCACACCTATACCCCAAGGTATCCTGTGGATACCCTAAGGACCCTGAAGTAGAAAAAATAATATGCATATGGCACAGACAGACATTTAATTCATATAGCATAATATACAGATGTCACTAGACAAAACCTAGATATTAGAAGTAACTGACAAAGGAATGCCTCCTATTTCTTCAGACAAACTAAACAGCAATGTCTAAATTACATCTTTAACCAGATAGTTATGCAGGAGAACAGTCACTGGAACGGGAGTCTTCTGCTTGCTGCTGTGTAAACACGGCCTGGGGGAAGGAAGTAGGGGGAGAGGAGGAGAGAGCTACTGAGGCTGAGCACAGACACATCGCATCTGCAGACAGATGGCTCTATTTATTAACATTATTTTTACTAAAATAAAGTGAAAAAGGGTGTTTTCACACCCTTTTCACATTATTTTAGTTTCACCTGTAGTTATTACAGGGCAATTGGAGTAGAATTAGTAAAATTCTACTCCAATCCCCTGTATCACTTATTTTTAGAAAAGCAGATCGCATTTCCCATAATTGTAATGGGAAATGTGATCCGACCACAGTTACTAAAAATAAATTGTAAAAAAATACCGGGGGAAACCTTGTGATAATAACGCCACCTGGAGGTGGCGTTATCCAGGGTCTCCCCCGGTTACCGGGCTCCCACTCTGCTCTAACGGGGAGAGCAGAGGCGGGAGCCGGTACCAGTAATCAGCTGTGTGGTCTAAGCAGACCGCAAGCTGATTACTGTAAAAAAAAGAAAATAAAAATGTAACATTTTTTTTACTTACCTGAATCCAGGGACCGGTGATCGGGCCTCCGGTGATGGCTCCTCTCCGGTCAGCTGGTCTCCCATAGTACACTGGGGCCCGGTCATCAGGTGATCGGGCCCCAGTGCAGTATGGGAGATCACCTGATCGGGAAGCCCGGAGAAGATCACCGGAGGCCAGGAGGATGCAGGTAAGTGTAATGAAGGGAGGGGGGGTTGCGGGGGGCGGGGCTTAGTGTCGGGGGCGGGGCTTAGTGTCGGTGGGGGGGTAGTAGCGGTGGTCGGTAGGCGCATGCGCGGGCTCTTAGTCGCGGTATTTTTTCCGAAAATACCGCGACTAGAGTGCGGATGGGATCCGCAGGGACAGAGCTTTATCACAAGCTCTGTCCCTGCAAGGGATTTATAGTAAATCCCTGTGATATTGCCTGAATTCGCAATGCGAATTCACTCGGTAATATCACACTACAATCCGCATTCAATATGCGGATTGTAGTAAATAGAGCCCAGAGGGAGACTGCATTACGCCATGTGGACCTGGCATTATTATCACACAGCCTCCAGGTGATATTTTTTTTACAATTGCAGCTTAGTAAATGTGAGCTGATCACATTTCCCATTACAATTGTGGGAAATGCGATCTGCTTACTAAATAAATGTGATACTTAGGAATTGGAGAATTTTGAGAATTCTACTCCAATTGCCCTTTAGTACATTCATGTGATACTAAAATAATGTGAAATGGGTGTGAAAACACCCTTTTTCACATTATTTTAGTAAAAATAATGTTGACAAATAGAGCCCTGTAAGTGCAAAATGCAGTGTATTCGTAAAAAATATTGACACACTAAGTCAAACAGGCTGTATATTTGTAAAAAAATGTCATACTGTAAGTCGTAGCGCAGTGGGTTATTCTTTTCTTATTCATAAAAAATCTTGTGACTGTAAGTGGAACTTCACAATTTTACAATTTAATAACACAAAGTTAGCAATAAAAAACTGCAACTTTTCACTTCTTTCTTCAATTATGATTAAAGAATTAATCTACACACTGACTACAAGACCACAACAAAGTGCTAAATAACATGCATTATATATTAATAATGACATCACAAACGCCTCAGCTGAGATTCACATAAACATGAAAAAAATAGAGGATATGGTTTAAAAAATGGAATAGAGCAGCTAAAACTGCGTTCTCTGATTATAGTGCCTATTCCCAGTCCCTACCCATGGCCCCTCTACCTGAATTTCAGTGAGTCGGATGGGCAACTCCATGCCAGAGTGCAGCTGCTCCTCCTGTAGCCCAGGTCAGAAGATGTGTAGGGGGTGTGGTGATATGGACTAAAATGGAGCTCGTATCCACTAAGGTGGACAATGAATCCCCAATCTAACAGGGAGCACATTTATATACAACACAGGATGGGATAACGATATAGGCTTGGGTTATCGTATAATCTGGGGTGATGTATACATCATCTTCTTCACACAATATCAATTTGTCCCCACTGGATTCCACAATTACAGGTGCCTCTGTAATTTTGCATGTAATTGACGGTAAAGGTCTTTCTCATCGAATTTGGAGTTCATTTTGATGGACATCAATCATCTTTTACACATTTTGGGGAAGTAGTCTCAGGCTGATCACTGACAAGGTTTCCGGCTGTGTTGAAATCTCTTTCTGAGAACACACTGGAAGGTGGGCAGCTCAAGTAAAGCAAAGGCAGTTTGTGTAAGGGCCTACAAATTGCCTCTTTTTCCTGCCAGTAGTTCTTTACATCTCTTCATATCTGTGTCCGTTGGGAAGAAAAACAATGTCTTCATCTCTTCTGGGATGAAAATCCACTCCCAGCAGCAGGCATGATGCTCAAGAATTCTCAAGAAAGACACAACGTAAGACTTAAACCTTAAATGTGAATTGTTGCACTTGCTGCTCTGTTCCGCTTGTCCACCTGTCTGCTCTGGTTAAGTGGACAGTGGGTACAATGGCAGTTTGAATGCCACTAACTATGTTTTTTTTTTAATGTCCCTATACAGGTTGGGAAATGCTTTTCATGTGGAAGCTTTGCAAAGGATTATTTAACAGTAAATTTTTTGGAAAGCAGTAGCACTCTTCCTGCTCCTAGCAGCAGAAGCAGGTGCAAGATTCTCAAGAAAGACACAACATAAAACCTTTAATCTTAAATCTTGCGCTTGTCCACATATCTGTGCTGGTTAAATGCCAGTTTGGAGGCCACTAACTAACTATGTTTTTTTAATGTCCCTGTTCAGGTTGGGAAATGTTTTTTCATGTGGAAGCTTTGCAAAGGATTATTTAACAGTCAATTGTTTTGAAAAGCACTACTAGAAGTCTTCCTGGTCCCCCTTCTGGGATGAAAACAAAATCCACTCCCAGCAGCAGGCATGGTACTCAAGGATTCTTCTTGGGCAAGGACTGATGTGAATGTGAATGAGTAAAAATGTTTCTGTAAATGCCTCCCCTCCTCCCTCATAAATTTACTTCGGAATCAAAAATTTTTATTAAATGTAATACTAATCAACCCTTCCTGTCCCTGCCTTCAACTACATACATACTCCAACTCCCTCAGGCCTCTCTTGAATAATAAAAACATTTGTTTCCTGATGTGCGATGTTGTAAGTTGAACAGCCACGTCTTTGTGCCGCCCACTGCTGCCGCTTAGCTTAGTCAGCCAGCTAGCTTGGTGCAAATTTTGGGCCTAAACTGGATAAAAACAATATAGTGAGCTGTGAGGTGGTCAAAATTGACTGGAAACGAGTGGAAATAAATGTTATTGAGGTTAATAATACTGTAGGAACAAATACAGGCCCAAATGATGTGATTTTAGCTGTTTTTATGATTTTTTTCTTAGATAAAATACAGATACAAAACCAAAATCCCAAAACAAAACGCGGAAGGGAGGTTTTGGCAAAACCAATCCACATCCAAAACCAGGGGAGATACAGATCCAAAACCAAAACACAGCAGTCAGCGCACATCTCTAATTATAATCTACTGTCTGTTTGGGGAGGGGATATGGAGATGCACAACAAAAAAAGGGGGGGACACTAGGGAGCATGGCACACTTGTTTGTTAAAACACCCCTGTTTTGTCCATGGCTAGTAGATATGGAGAGCTCAGTGTATAAGTCATTGGGATGCAGTGTATGTTGTGTAAAGGTCTCTAGTATGGGATTTTTTAAATGGCAGTATCTAAAAATCCTCTCCCTATTATATTGCTGTCACTACAATGTTCTCTGCATTGTATTTTGGATACTACATTGTATATGTAGTGATTTTATATATAATGGACATGGTATTGGTAGGTCTTCTTAGGTGGCTATGTGACTTGTGTTATACCCCTTTCAGACATAAGCCTTGCCTAAAATAACTAAATTGTAAAATACAATGGGCGCTTGGATATGACATCTCCAAGTACCACACTGGAGACGGAAGACCTGGGTCCCTGGAAGACCTGGATCCAGTATGAAGGGTGATGACCCGGGAATAAACCGGGTCCTCTTTCTGATGTGAACGTAGTACAAAAAACTGTGGCTTCAACCAGTGCTCTGTGACTCCAGTCACAGCTGGCTGCTTCCTGGTGGGTGGCAGGTGAAATTTAAAACGTCACCTACAGTCAATGTGTAAAATCCAGCCTGCTTAAGTAGCCTAATATTAGAGCTTCAGTTGGTGGCAGGAGTGTTAAAAAAACATCTAAACTTAATTTCACACTATCAAGATCCCTAAGTTTCTGGGGGCCAAGGCGGGCCCCAGACCCACCTATACATTTCCCTATTAGCAAATCTATTTTCCCACTTAATCCACTGAGCTGCACAAAATAAAAGTACAACTATAGATCATATGCTATGATATTTTACACAATTAACTATAGACAGTTTAATCACAGTGAGCACATGGGCCACAGTTTCTCACACAGTTGGTCACAGCCCCCAGCCACACACGTCAATCATGGTGCCCCCCTAGGCATTTTTTCCTGGATCTGCCCCTGGCAGTCAGTGTGGGTGCGGTAGGGGATGGGGGGTGCTTGTGGTGTTTGCCGGGGGCAGCGTGTGTGGGGTGCTGTGGGCCAGTGGAGAGAGGAGATGTTGCAAACTTGCAGCCGGTCAATAACCTCTGCAGTGTCTCCAACCAATCACCAACAGGCCGACAGCATCTCCTTATCCAATGGAAGGCTGAGACCTCTGCCTCCTGGTCATGTGACCGTTGAGATGCTGCTGGGCTAGCTCTCCTGTCTCCTCACGGATCTCTGAGTATGTTCGGCCCCACTGCCATGAGGGAGATGGGGCTGCCATTTATCCCCGAGCCTGCCCCTACCTCTCTCTCCCAGCACTCCTCAGGGCTCAGAAGGGGAGGGCAGAGCTGTTGTGCTGTTACTATGAGGGGATCACACTGCCGCCTGCTGTCACCGGGATGCCGCACAATACAGGTCTCTGGCACTTATGGAGAGGCAGCTCTCGGTAAGTACGAGACCTGGGTGTGAGCATGACAGAGAGGAGGGGAGAAATGTTTGTGTGTGTTTCTGCGGGGGCACTGTGCTGCCCCTGGGTGTAGGAAAACTGTGCAGCTCCTGGGTTTGGGAGCACTGTGTAGGTCAGTTACAGGGGCCCTGTAAGGGGATGGGGGGGGAAAGTGCCCCAGTAGGCCCCAGGTCCTCTGTACTCATACATACTGCACACATACCTACTGCATACATACCCACTGCTCATACAACACAAATATGGAGCGCTATCTATAAAGGCCTAATTATTACACTTAAATATAGGTAATAAAAAAATTATTTAATATTCCATCAGCGGATCAAACAGAGACTAGATACAATTGAAAATAATACAAACATGAAAATGATCAATTAATTAGAAATCTAAATAGACTATTATAAAAGAAGACCCAGAAAAATACGGAAATTCAAAAACAAAAGAAACAAATATAAATATAAAAATATAAATGAAAGCAATGAAATTAACATACGAAAAATAATAAAATATAATGAAATATATGTGTGATTAGAAATTGCAAACAGCTTGATACATGTTCATAAAAATTTAACCTGTGTACCCTTAATTGTTATGGAGCATACACACGGTCAGATATGTCAGATCTGTCAGATGAACGATTGAACGATTTGAACGATTTTACCAAAGATTTGAACGATTTAACGATTTTTGACTGCATTAAAATGAATGGAATCGTCCAAGTCTGACTGCAAACACATCAGATGTCAGATATCGTTATCTGACCATCGGGAACGCACATTGTTCAAATCGTTCATCTGACAGATCTGACAGATATGTCAGATTTTCCTTCAGATATGAACGATTGAATGATTTTTTCAATCGTTATCGTTCAGATCTGAAGAAAAATCTGACCGTGTGTATGCACCATTAGATCTGCAGTAATATGCAACACTGTTGCCAGTTCGTGTTAATATTGCCCTGAATTGGATATAATACAGGAATTAGAAATCCTCCAGTCTTTCATTTATATTTCTGAACATCAACAACTGAACGGGTTAAATTATGCAAATATAGTCACAGCCAGTGATAAAGGGATTTTTAACAGGTCTCAGGACCTCATTCAGAGCCGGTCGCACAGAGCGTGCGGTCGGTCTGAATGAGGGGAGGACGTCTTGAATTTTGAAGATGTCCTCCTTTGCGGTCATAAGGCTGTGGGTGTTAACCCACAGCCTTATGACTGCCTAAGGTGATAGTCGCGATGGTCAAGACCATCGCGACCATCGGGGCTTACGACGAGACCCTAGGGTAGGGTCTCCCTTGTCGTAAGCCCCGGAGAGCTTTCGGCCCTGTCTGTGTGATGTCAGTGGGGCCGCCCCCGAACGGTAGGCGTTCCCATGGGAACGCCCCCGTTTGGGCTGCCACCCCCCCCGGCCCGCCTTCCAAACGGGGCGAGCTGTCAATCAATATCGACAGCTCACCCCCTTTGGATCGAGACCCGCTACGACTGGCGCTGTCGGTCGTAGCGGGTCTCACGCATGCGCACGATGGCGACGGCGCCGTCGTGCGCATGCTCTGTGGGGGGCCATCGACCCGGTCCGAGCGCATCGGCGCTAACGACCGGGTCTGAATGACCCCCTCAGTCCCCACAGAGGGGGCAATTCAGACCCATTCGCTAGGCTGCGTTCGTTTGTTGCCGGGTGATTTTGCCCTTCTGCGCACGCATATGCATATGAGTGGATGTGCGAACGCTGGCGTGTCAGTGTGTTCTAACGGCGTTTAATAGGCATGCATAATTAACATGGAAATGTCATGGTACACGTCACCTGGTTGTATTTCAGCCTGCAGTGATCGCAGTGCTAGCGGCATGGTAGAGTCTACGTCAAGGACTCCGTGCAGCCCCAATGGCTCTCGATTTTACTGAAAAATTATACACTTCCAGGAGATGACGTGTGCTAAGAAAGAAAAGTGGGCGTCTTTAGGCTGGCGTGCGATCACTCTGCCGACTCTCTCTAAGACATACAGGGCGTCCTTAAGCCTGTCTGTGTAATTGTGGAATTTGCATCCCCGGCCCCTGACAGCTGCGAAAGTGTGCTGCGCTGCGAATGGGTCTGAATGAGCTCCAGAGTCTTTTCTGATAAAAAATAAACAAAAGTTAAAATTCAAAAGGGAAGTAAATAAGATTCCCAAAAGAACACCGCTAATTCCGTCTCCTCTCATAAAGGGATCGCATGCAGAGAAAAAGTCCTGACTTCAGTATACAGTAGAATATTCATCGGAAATAGGAATTAAATAGTGCAAGCAAAAATCAAATCACAATAGTGTGAAAAGATATTTTTTACCACTGCTAGGAACATGTAAAATCCGGTTCTACTATTCCACATTGCAAGGCCATCCAGAGATAGGGCCTGATTCAGAGTTGGGAATAGAGAGAGAGATAGCACTTAACTGTGAACCTGGACAAACCATGTTGCAATGCAATGGGTGTAAATACATAATTTTTATTTTGCATGTAGTGTAAATACTGGCTGCTTTTACATGTAGCCCACATATACTGCACAGCTTTATTATTACTCTACAAATTAGATGTCAGTTTGGACACCTCCCTCCCAAATCTAAATCTCTCTTCACATTTTAAATCTGCCCCATCTGCAGTGCAGCATGGTTTCACCAAGATGATCAGTTGAGAGAGAGAGATCTCTCTCTTGCCAAATCTGAATCAGGCCCTTAGTCCATTCCGAGTGTAGTCACAGCCGCGACTGTGTGCCCATTGGGACTTCTTCGTTTTTCAGATGGGAATCTCTGCAGCGTTGACCGGCAACAAACAGTGTTGTGCGGTGTGTAGGCTATTGATCCTCAGAGGGCTCAGTTGTGCAGCATGTAGCGGGTGGGGCAGGCTTGAGGCAAGTGGCAATTAGTCCAGACAACAAGTAACTTAATCAGGTGGAACGTTTATTAAACAAGAAGAAACTGGTGGCATTAGACACAGGGTTTATCATAGCTAAAGATAGCAGATATTGTGCCAGATACAGCCTGGAGTGTATAAGGTATGCTGGACATTGTAATGGGACGAGGAGTATTGGAGCGTATGCCCTGGTGGTGTGGTGGTGATATGCTCTCTATGGTGGTGGTACAGGGTATCGGGACACACTGTAGGTCTTCTATGCAGAGTCTCAGGGGTGTTTCCATACAGCATGGATGCCAATGGGCAAAGATGCACGGTGCGTCTTTCTCCATTGGCATCCATGTCTGAGGTCAGACCACAGGGAAAGAGCTGTGGCAGGTCCTAGTGCACGCTGGCTGTCAGCCATGAACAGAGGTAGCACTAAGCGCACCTCATCTAACAAGGTCTGATGTTGGAGATGATGGCAGAGGGTATGGCATACTTATGCTACTGGCACATCTAGGAGACTCACGAATCTTGGGAGGTGACCAGGTGCTGCCACCCACCCCCAAGTGAAGTGGGAAATCACTGATGGCTTGATCATGCAATTTGCGCTGAATCACCTCACCATAATCCTGTCTGCTGCTTTACATTGCAGAGGATCGCAGTGGGTGGTGGGGCATCGTTCCTGCACCAACCATCTGTGCCACGTCCATCTGGACCTCCCACCTGTCTCTTCGCTTCAGGAAGGGACAGATAGAATATTGGCGCATGTGCGGCACCTCGTCAATGTATTTTTTCAGAAAAATACATGATAAGGCTGCGGAGGGGATTCGCAGGGACAGAGCTTTATTGCAAGCTCTGTCACTGCAAGGAATTTTTAATAAATCCCTGTGATATTGCCTGAATTCGCAATGCGAATTCAGTCGGTAATATCACACTACAATCTACATTTTAATGTGGATTGTAGTAAATACGGCCCTTGGTGAGTTGCAGGATTCAACATATTTTGCTTAGTACAAGGTTCTTGATTCAACTTGAAAATGATATGTAGGGATATTTGTCTGATATGTATAGAATTTTTGAATAACACTCATAAAATATTTAAAATATAACAACAAACTGAACAACATTATTTAGTTTATATATGAATTATACATAATGACACAAACAATCATTGACAATTTCCTTGGCAAATGATGAGCAAAATGATGATTTGTCCTGCAAACTGAAGAACAGCAACTCCCCATTGGGGGCTTACTACTTTAAAATAACATATCTGAACTGTTCAGCTACTTAGGGCCTGATTCAGACCCACTCGCGAGCGGCTGTCCGCTCGCAAGTGGGTCGATGGTCTGCACTGAGCATGCGCACGACGGAGGGAGCTCCGTCGTGCGCATGCGCCAGACGCGACGAGCGAAGGACTTTCCTTCGCTCTTGTGTCTGATCAAAGGGGGCGTGCTGTCGATGTTGATTGACAGCACGCCCCCTTTGGTGGGCGTGCCTCCCTGACAGGGGCGTTCCCAAGGGAACGCCTACCGTCAGAAGCCGGCCCACTGACATCACTAGTGATGTCAGTGGGAGTGATTTTGGCTCTGATAGAGCCAAAATCACTCCAGGCCTTGCAGTTGAAAACCTCAACCGCAGGCTCCGGCTCGCAGTGGCGATGGTCGCGATGGTCACGACCATCGCGGCCATCAAACTGCACGCTCGTATAGGCTGTGGGTGGTGATCCACAGCTATATGAGCGTCCAGGAGGACGCTCCATAATTATGGAGGGCGGCCCTCATTCAGAGCGTGCGCTCTGCTCAGAGCGTACGGCTCTGAATGAGGGCCTTAGTTCTCCCTGTCTATATCCTGCGTAATTGGAGACTTGATGGGCTGATGCTGAGTTGGCCATATATACAGTACACTCAAAAATTAAGCAGCAATAAACCACATGGCATATGGCGTGCGCTCTGCTCAGAGCGTACGGCTCTGAATGAGGGCCTTAGTTCTCCCTGTCTATATCCTGCGTAATTGGAGACTTGATGGGCTGATGCTGAGTTGGCCATATATACAGTACACTCAAAAATTAAGCAGCAATAAACCACATGGCATATAGTGTATGCTGAGGAATACACACCGCAAGATGCATCCAACACTGCACCAATAGCATATGCACTAGGCTTACGGCAGGCTTGCTTACACCCAGATACACACAAATGCACAGCCTGGCCATAAGTGCAAGAAATGTTTTTTTTATCACTAGTGATACCCCCTGGGGATCGCCGGGAGGGGGGGGTTGAGTGTGAGTTTAGCAGTAGCCGGTGGCAGCGCTTTCACAGACACGTACTTTATTTATTGCGAAATATACAGTGAAAAGTATGTGAAGTGGATTTACAGGGACAGAGATTTATCGGAAGCTCTGTCCCTGCATGCGATTTTTGATGCATCCTTGTGTTGTATTCAAATATTGCATTGCGCTATTAGGCGAATTTATCACAGCTAATCCACATATGCCCCTTAGTAATACTCCAGCATATATATTATACAGTTAGTTCTGAGCTGCAACCTAACTTCTGCCTGCCACCCTTATATATATATTGTGCCTAAAGCCGCATGTGACCCCTCACTCTCTGGCTGCGAGACCCACCTGATTCCCGCCTGCAGCACAAGCTCCCTCACATGCTATGCTATGTTAGCAGGAAAATTTCTGGCACCTTCCATTAGTAGCTCGTGCTGCACTGGATTTTACCTCAGGCAGTGTACACAAGCAGTACATACAATACATTTCAGTGTCTACTCTATATACATACATAATGAACCACAATAGCATGCCCATACACATTATACATTCCATTAAATATGCATATAAATATATTGTAATAAATTACAATGTACATTTTTTCAACAATATAATTTCATGAATTACTTCACAGATATTTTACACATTATTTATGTCTGTCCGTAATTATGCCAATACATCCATACTGTACCATACTTGCCTACTTTTGAAAATGACTTTGAGGGAGATTGTAGATAAGAGTAGAATGTGCCGCGCACAGCGTGGCGAGCCGTTGTGGGGGCGTGGTCTGCTCCACTCAAAGGGCATGTCTAGTTCCACCCATGGGCGTATATATTCCTATAAGTTCACACACACTTACCTGAATAGATTCCCATACACACACAGTCTCACACACACACACTTACATGAATAGATTCCCCCACACACAGTCACACACATACACATTTACAAGAATAGATTTACACACACACATCACTTGAATAGAGTCCCACACACACACACATTTACAAGAATAGATTTACACACACAACACTTGAATAGATTCCAACACACACACACATTTACAAGAATAGATATGCACACAGACACACACACACCACACAGTCTCACACACACACACATACACAGTAATAAATCTCCCTCCCTCCCCCATGGCACTGACATGAATAGATCTGGCAGGAGCTGCAATGAGCTCTAATGGGGTATCCACTTAGCGATTTAGCCAAGCGATTACATCGTTATCGTGCAATCGCTTGCAAATCGCTCATGCATCGGGCATGTTTTGGTCAGAAGCGACCAGCGATGCACGTGCCCACAGGTTGCTTCTGACATCCGACATCGCCCGTACATGCAAGTCAACCTGACGATCTCGTCAGGTTCTGCATGTGCGGGGATGAGGGATGTGCCGGGACGAGTGAACATTCAGTCTAGGCACATCACTAGATATACAAACGGGAGCACGATTGCAATGTCGTAATTGTGCTGTCGTTTGTATATCGTCAAGTGGATACCCCACTTTACACTCACAGTCTCAGGCAGCTCTTCGGTCTGTCTTCAGTGTCCACTGCTTGTCCTCCGGCTTTGGCTCCTCCCCCTCTGTTATCACTGGCTGGCCAGGGAATGCTGGGAGCATCAGTCTATCCCAGCAGCAGTCTGTGTGCAGGGGAAGGCGTGCCCAGGAGACCTCCGGGCCAGTAGCAGACACACCTCTGACTCCCTGCACCCGGTGAGTACCCCCTGCGTCCTAAGCTCAGGCCCCGCCCCCTTTACCTCCGGACTTGCGCATGTGCAGTCCGGATGTTTATGCAGGGCTTTGTGAATGCGGGGGATTCAGCCTACTTTGCGGGGTGGCGGGAGCTCCCATCTTAATTCGGGAGACTCCCGCAAAATTCGGGATGGTAGGCAACTCTGTTAACTGTAGTCTACATATTTAGATTGGCCCTTTCTTCCCGCATCCCATCTTTGTTGCTAGTGGCAGCTGAGGAAATCTGCATACACTCATATACATGCAGATTGTTGGTGGGTGTGAACAGTACAAATTTTGCACTGCACAGATGGATGGATGTCCTATTCAGCATCAGCCTATATGTCTTTAGATGGTTTGCATAGTTTATTTATTTATTTATTTATTACCAGTTATTTATATAGCGCACACATAATCCGCAGCGCTTTACAGATAGTATTTAATCATTCACATCAGTCCCTGCCCCAGTGGAGCTTACAATCTATATTCCCTATCACATGCGCACACACATACACACTAGGGTTCATTTGTGTTGGGAACCAATTAACCTACCAGTATATTTTTGGAGTGTGGGAGGAAACTGGAGTACCCGGAGGAAACCCACGCAAGCACAGGAATATACAAACTCAACACAGGTAGAGCCATGGTGGGAATCGAACCCATGACCTCAGCGCTGTGAGGCAGTAATACTAACCATTACACTGTCTGTGCTGCCCCAATAGTTCAAACAATTTTGAGAAATAACGTGGTTCCATACAATTTTATATGGATTATGTCCCAGCATTCCAATGTCAGCAGTTCCAGAAACAGCAGTTAACCTTAAATGAATTCAAGCAATGATTTTAAGACCCAAACTAATCTGTATATTAGATTGCTATGAGGTCACTTAGCTGCCTTGTGCCTGAGACAGAAGAATCCATAAGTCAGTTATGATTAGCTACTTTATGTTTAAGATACCTAAATGCTGTATTAAGGTTGATGCTGTAAGCGACTAATTTGGTGGGGAGTAGATGGAATGGTAGTAACAGGTTTATGTTTTTGTTCAGTTTTCCCTAAGATTGACAGTCAAATGACTGGCTCATATTTCTACTTCCTCTTCGTTTACAGAGTTTCCAACCCTCCTTCCTTCCCTCTTGTTGTGACTAGTTTGTTCTGTGTTAGCATTGTAACTTGCTTTTTCTGGAGGATGGATGACGCGAATCACATCGAATTGTGTCATCCTAGCCCCGTCCCCACTGTAGAATGATGCAAAACTGCACCTTTAAACACTGGGCCGGGGCCACGATGATGTGTAGCCCCAACCCCCACTGTAAAATGCTGCAATTTGCAACTTTAAACAATGGGGAGCCACAATTACGAGAACTAGGCAATACCCCCTATCAGAGAAGGCCTGTCCCCTTTGGGACTCTACCAGTGAGGGCATAGAGAGAGTCGGCAAGTATAAATTTATTTCAAAATTAAAATAAGTCATAAGACCTTTGATCTTTGTCTTATAATTGCATTATTTGATTCTAGAAGTGTTCAGGAACCAACCAGCAGATTATGCAATTCGTTTACAAAATTAGACATGGCTTTGGCCTATAGTTTATTTATACAGTAAGATAAATGCTAATGGACTTTTTTTTTTGTTGAAACATAAATGTTTCTTCTGTTCCAGAAATAATCATGAATATTTGTCCATTTGAATTTGGTCACTTAATTGCATGATGTTAGTAGTCTCCGGGTGAGCGGCCATAGCACGATGCACCTCATCGGCAGCATAGCGGCCACATAGCAGAGTGTAAATCTCTTTCCTCTTCTGCAGATGAGTTTCTGTAGGACAATTGGTACCTTTCATGCCTGCAGAGCAGCAATCAATCCCATTTAGGTGCCTCCTGCTTGGGTGCTGTGTTATAATAACTGGAAGTTGTGGCTGAGAAAAAGGACAATTCTGATTCCCACAAAAGTTTTGGTCACTAGTTTGAAATGAAACTGTGTTTGTCCTGTGGCATGGTGAGTAAATGTCCGTCTTGTCAGTATGTCCATTACATTCATATAAAGACATCCGTTGTGTATGAAGAACATGATGTTTTTGGCAACCACATTCCATTATTTTTAATGGAAACCTGCTATAAGGAATAGTTTCTGACATAAAAGTATCTGGAAGGTAATGCTGCTTTATTTGTGTGCAACCCATGCTATGTGCGTGGGGAATGAGGACGTCATTGCTCTTATTATAATCACAGCAACAAGAGAGATGTAAGTCCCTCATTCCATCTAGGGCATTTTTCATGCTAATCGGTGGATAAGCTCTTTTAGTTACATGCATAGCAGCAAATTTGTGTTCCATCATACTATTCTCATCCTGACATAGCGCAGGATTGTACTGCAGTGAGGTGTTTTCACCTAATCCATGCTGATGGATGCTGCCAGCCCACTCAACCGCAGAACAGTAATCCAGCTGCCTTTTTTGTTGAAAGCATTGTATCAGGCTCATTTGGAAACTTGGAGATAATTTTTTGGCACTCTGAAGCTGTTCTGGCCACTTGCAACCACTTGGATAATAATAAAATGGGTTGAACGTAGCATGACCTTTTTTCAGCAGTTCATTATCTTTTTCTGATTTTATCAAGACAGCCTTTGTTTTGGCAAGCAGTTCATCTGCAACTGACAGCTGCTGTGGATTTGGCCTTTCTGGGTGGTTAAATTTGCACTTTATTCCATAGGTGCATTTTTTCCCTTGAATAAAGAAGAAAAAACATTTAGGATATTTTATTCCATTTAACATTTTAAGCAACTATTAAAACTGAGAACAAAAATTAGAAGAAATATCATTGCTATCCTTTTGCATCTATTAAATCAAATAATTTCACATTTAATTACATGAAATTGATTTTGCTTTCAGAATCTTCTGACAGATTATTTTAATCACAAAATTCTATAAAAAAATAAAACCTGGGGTATTTCCAGTTGCCCCTAAGTGACCTGATAATTTTATATTTGACTTGCCGCAAATTATTGTTTCAGATACCAAATTGCGGGAGTAATTCAATATTGCAGGGACAGCTGCTCCGAAAAAGCAGCTTGCCCGCTATCCCTGTCACTGCAGATTCCCCCTGTAATTAGTATCAGTTGAATTTTACACACCAGTGTTAGTGCACATGTGAGTTCCATGTGCATTGCCAGAGGGCACGCAGTATGGAGAGGGTAAAGGGATCTTAATCGATCCCTCTTTGCAACCTCGGCCTCCTTCCTATAGGAATGTGTGGGGCTCCGGGAACCAACACTATTTGAAGGTGGAATAGGTTCCCACAGGCAGACTCTGAAAATCGGTAAGTTTGCCGAATAGCAGGTGGCCCCATCTGACCTCTAACAATTAATAAATGCTTCCACATGTGTAATGGGCCCATTAGTGATGAAAAGTAGGCCCCTTAGTCATATCCTTTATCTAACCTCAAGAAGATTCAGACAAGCATAAAATATGCTAGAAGTTGTAAGGGTCTGTATATGAAGTTGATATTGTCAAAATGGTGGATAACATGAACACAGATTAACAAATTTAACAACATTTAATGAAAAACATTTGTTCACCAAGATAGTCTACTCAAATTTAAATAAAGTAAATATTCTTGCTGATTTTCAATTGCCTAATTTTTTAATTTTGCATGATACAATAAATTCATATTGGAATTTTTAGTTTAATATAGTAAATGTATATGGGGAAGAAAACAAAAGACCAAATTACTAGATGTCAACTGATGTTATGGTCATTGTCATGTTTCGATAAATAAGTGTCTCAACAGGGACTGATAGACAAATCCCTCAGCAAGCACAAAGGAAAAACTGGAACGGTCATTCAAACTGTCCAGTTCCAAACCTCAGTCTATGAGTTTCACTGCTGTCTTAATACATTGTGATACCAGACAGAAAAAGAGGAGTGACCATATTTTTCTAGCCAGCCATACACTGTTTCATCCATAGATTTAAGCATCAAACACAGCATTTACTAAAGTTTGTTTTCACATTCTAAAAAAAATGTCAATCTGTTGGTTTCTAAACCCCAATCCCGCCATAATCCCAGCATGCTTTAAAAGCAGGCACTTTATATTTTAAAAATGTGTAAATATGCAAAATGTTTTTAAAAATGAAGTGCCCCCATCCAAAACATATTGATGACCAGCTTTAGGCTTTTAAGCCAAAAAGTGTGGAATCCCCCCCCCACACCACACACACACACAATTTCCCACTAACCAGCACTAGGCATTACCATGGAGGGGAGACCCACAGTATTGGGGTACCCCCACCATCATTCCACCAGCCTTAGGTTCCTGTAGTGTTCCCACTACTAAGTTCACCCAACCCTAATAGCACTAGGGCTATTCTTCACACCCATTGGACAGTAGGTGTGGAGTTTATAAATGGTTAATAACAAAGTAAATTTTGTCCATGGTGCACCTCGGGTCCCAAAACGTCCGGCTGACAAAAATGATTGCCAGAGCATGAAGGCACTTGGAGAACCGAAAGTGTCAGCATTCCTTCAACTCAAACCATGTTTTATTGTATGCTCAAGGACACCAAGAGGAGGGGGGAGCGGGTACTAATTACATGGGCCAGGGCTTCCAGTAGGGGCCCGTCGGAGGCCCAGGACTGGCACTGCCCCCCCTCGTTCTTTCATTACAGCAGCCCAGCACACTGCTGTGTGCTGGGCTGCATTGAGAGACTGCTCGCGGCTGTAGTAGCCACAGCAGTCTCCTATGCCTGTGGGGGTAGCGATCACACTAATCGCGCCCCCACTGGCTATGCGCCAGACTCAGGGGGCTCACAGCACCCCCCTCCCCAGCATGCAGCGACGATTCGCTGCGCTGCAAAAATATTATTTTTATTATTTTTTCCCTAAGGGGGCGTGGCTATGCCTCCCGCGATTAGGAGACTCACCTGTGTATGGTTACTATCATAGAAAATCAGGATTCTCTTCCTCTCTCAAAGGGGGAGAGTTATCAAAGCTTGGAGAGAGATAAAGTGGAGTGAGATAAAGTACCAACCAATCAGCTCATACCTGTCATTTTGCAAAAGCAGCTTGTAAAATGGTAGTAAGGAGCTGATTGGTTGGTACTTATCCCTCTCCACTTCTTTCTCTCTCCAAGCTTTGATAACTCCCCCCCCCCCCCAAGTAAGAATTAAACAAAAAAAAATAAAAAAAATCTGCAGCAGAGTTCCGTACACTAATACATGGAGGCTGTCCAACACTAATGTCTGTGTTAAGTATATACCTTTCTCATGGCCATGCCAGAAAGATTACACAGTTTAATACAGATGTATTTTGAAGTATCTAATGTATTTAAAGATGCGGCCAGGTACACTGTGGCTGATCGCTTCACAAACGTGCGCATGCATCGCGCCATGCGATTCCCCACGCAGGTGTGGTCGCATACGCAGTGTGTGTATTTGCTCGAGGGCGTGCGTCTCGCGCTATGCATGGTGCATTTCCCCACACCAACGGCAACAATATAGCTGGGAATATCTATACAAGGATATATATTTTCTGAATCTATTGGGAAGTTCTAGAACTACTAATTTTCCCAATTATTTATTCAGATCATTCCCCAATAGCAGAATGTCTTCATTTATATAAACTGCCTTCTCAAGAAGGTTAAATTAATCTTTATTGCAAGATTAAGGGGGTCAGACAGCCACTCACACGGTTGATGGAAGAATATTTTGCACTAATACAATGGTAGAATACAACTACCATGGTCCTTTTGGATGCCATTAAGTCAGCAATATATAGAGCAGCTCATATAAAATGGTACAGAGCAGAAAATCAATTGATCTTACCAATCAGCTCCATTACTTGGAGAAAAGTCATAAAATATAAAGTAAAGAAGATAAACTATTACAAAGGTAAGTGGAAATTGCTGCCTACTCAGAGAGGAATTTGCAATGGTTAAATCAATAATATGTAAAGGGAGATAAGGCAGACAAGTTACTGGCTCATGCCTTTAGATCTAAAAAAAATGTATAGGAACAGACTCTATTATACCCCTTTTACACCAGAGCTAAAACCCGGGTTATTGCTGGGCTAACCCGGTTAGCTCCTTGGTGTAAAAGGGGAAAGGGTTGGATCCAGCCCAGGTAACTAGCAGGGTTTAACACGGGAATAACCCGTGAAACCCTTCAGTGTAAACGGCGCGATCCGGGTCACTGTGACCTGGACCGTGCCGCATGCCTGCCAATTGGCCGGCTTCAGTGGCACTTGGAGATGACGTCATCGCTCCGGTGTGAACGGCGCCGGCTCGGGAAAATCCTGGGTTGGTGCCCGCTAAATTCCGGGTCTGATCCGGATTGGAACCCCAACCTCCAGGTCAGACCCGGAATTTAGGTGTAAAAGCGGTATAAAAGATACAAGGAGCATTCTTGTGCGTGACCCAGCAAATATAAGGAATTTTATACATTTTACAACTGTACAACAAATATTGTAATAAACAAGGATCTTCATTTATTCCTGGCTGGATCCCTGCCTAGATACAGAGTTTAGTATTAGGAAAAGAACTATCATCTGATGAGGCACAGGATGCAAATAAAGGGATAAAACAAGGGGATAGCTCCAGGTCCAGATGGATTTACAGTACAGTAGACTATTATAAAACATTTTCTACTTCCTTGTCTATGTAATGTATTTAATCATATAAATAAAGATAGTAAGACTGGGCCCTGCTCACAAGCTTACAATCTATATTACAAAGCGTATTTAAAGATTTTGGTCATTAGATTAAATTGAGTGATAGGCCTTGTAGAAGCATCCGAGAAAGGGATAATATATGACAGAGAATTCATGAAATATATAAACATTAAACTCTATACATTCTTCTCTCTTTAGACACAGATAAGGCATTTCATATAGTTATACCTCTTTCACACTGTCAGCAAATAATCCGGATTACTGCACATGACCGCACAGCTACCCAGGTTACAGTGCAGTGTGAAAGGGCCCAGTTGAAATAACCTGTAACGAGCAGGATTGAACACAAGTTCAACCAGGCTTGCAGTGTAGTGTGAACAGGTAACCCGGCTTGAGATGATCCGGGTCCCGTTCACTGCTTGGAGGAGAGCAGGTGCTTGGAGATGATTTTTTTTCGCCTGCCTCAGCAGGTGAAACAAAATCTCTGATAGTGCCGGCTATTGGCTACAATTGAATAACCCTGAGGGATCAATTATTTGTGGATGATATTTACTTACTCATTCCTCTGCTCACATTTCCCCATCTTTTAAAACCTTGTAGTCACATTGTATATTATCTAGTTATAAAATAAATTATACTATGAAGGGAATTCAATTGCACACAACAATTTTTCGCATTATAAAAACGTGATTTTACCATATTTTTGTTCAGGTAATTCAATTACCTCTCGTTATTACCAAACAAAAAAAATCCTGAATTGGGGCGAAAACACATAGGATACGAGATAAGTTCCCGGATCCATGTATTTTTGCGATCGCAGCCACGAAAAAATGGCCCTTATCGAGGATTTATTTTCGCCTGCCTCCGAGCAGGTGAAACAAAATCTCCGATAGTGCCAGCTATTGGCGACAATTGAATAACCCCCAAGGGGTCAATTAGTAGTGGTAATTTACCGCAGCTAACTGAATTCCCCCCCTAAATCTGAGACTTTGGGCCTGATTCAAAGTAATGATGAGCTTTTGCTGAAAGCTGAACACCTCCGTACTTTGGAGTTCTGAGCTGAATTGAGTCCCAGCTCAATTCATTTTGGATTTCCGAGTAGAACCGAGTCCCGTCTCAAGTCTTCTCGACAAATTCGGAACTCAAATCTAAAAAAACAGATCTTGCGTTAAATAATTAAATTTATTGATGTTAATAATAATATAGGAACAAAAAATTCAGGCCCAAGTTACATGACTTTAGCTGTTTTATACATTTTTAAAGAAACCAAACCAAAATACTTGAGGGTGGTTTGCCAAAACCAAAACACAACGTTGATTTAGACTCAAAGGGGTAAATTTACTAAAGTGAGAGTTTTGTAGAAGTGAGTATTAAAAGTGATGTTGCCCATAGCAACCAATCAGATTCTAGCTATTATATTCTAGAATCTAGAAGGTTATAGTTAAATGTTAAGTAGAATCTGATTGGTTGCTATGGGCAACATTACTTTTAAAACTCACTTCTGAAAGCTCTCACTTTAGTAAATTTACCCCAAAAGGTGCACACTATGTCATTGTCAAATGCATGTGGACAATGTTTTCATTGCTGAAAGCTGCAGAACAAATCTGGATGCAGAGAGAAGCAATTTCATCGAACATTTGGTGTGGTATAAAAAAGTAAATGAAAATATATATTATAATATGGAAATGATATGTGAATAAGTCATACTTGCCAACCCTCCCTCATTGTCAGGGAGACTCCCTGAAATAGTAGTAATCTCCCTGTCTCCCTGAAGAGTCTACCAATCTCCCTCATTTCACCTAACCCCCATTATGACACTTATATAAAAGAAAAACAGAGATATATACATTCAAATGGGATCAGTAGTATAATTTCCCTGCATTGGTTATAAGGCACAATGATCCCTATGGTTACATGTATTTTCTGAGAAGTATCAGTGTGTTTTCATCAATAAGTAGATCTTACTAACTGCTTTGGGGCTCATTTACATGTGGATGTAAGTGAATTTTAGGACACGCCTCTCCGATGTAGCAGGATACGCCCACTTTACCGCCCCGTTCATAGGTGCTGCTTTCAAAATCTCCCTGAAATGCTTTTTCAAAAGTAGGCAAGTATGGAATAAGTGAATTGATAAAATGTTAAAGCCCATATTCAATTAGAGGCGAAAAGTCGGAAAAGTTTTGTCTGTCTGACTTTCTGCCTCTTTCCGTGCGCTTCCCCGCTTTTCACCCTAGTCAATTCCTAAACAGGCGAAAACGGAAAGCGGCAAATGAGGAACAGGCGGAAAGTACTGTCAATATTGGGGAAATCAGTCTCTATCCCTAAAAAAGATGCACTAACATAGGGAATGTAGATGTGTACTAATAGCCGTAATAAAAGTGTTTGGGGTACTTAAGTAGTTCAAATTGCTTCTAATTAGCATCTTTGTAAAAGAGAAGAATGGCATAAAGCAGTATTTTTTGGTGAAAATAGGTAGTCCAGTCAAATTTGGGGGTACTTGAAAATGGGTGCTAGCATATGTTTATGTCTCTAAAGTGAACTTTTAAAAAACGTCAAAAACGCAACTCCGCATACATGCCTACCCTCCCGGTTTTTGCGGGAGGCTCCCGATTTTTCGGGTAACCCCCCGCACCCCCGGAAGGGTAGGCATTTCTCCCACATTCTGCCCACTTCCTAGTGAAGTGGGCAGAATTAGGAGAATACCCGCGGCAATCGCGGGTCTCCGTGAAGGG
Organism: Taudactylus pleione; assembly: GCA_031769625.1. Lineage (NCBI taxonomy): Eukaryota > Metazoa > Chordata > Amphibia > Anura > Myobatrachidae > Taudactylus > Taudactylus pleione. The sequence goes on from JAUIMM010000006.1 coordinate 26,341,844, forward strand.
GGCGGGGCTTAAGCTGTGATTCTGCATGAATCACAGCATTTGGCCCCGCCCCTTATGTAAATTGTGCCCAATCGCGGCAATTTTACCGCGAGGGGGCGGGGCTTAATGACGCGAATGGTCAAGCCCCGCCCCCGTCGGCCCCCTGCTGCTTCTCTTACCCGGGCTTCTCTCGGGAAGAGGATATTAAAGGTAGGCAACCCTGCACCTGCGGCATGCACCTGCCATCCTAAAATCACCTGACCCATCCTTGCAGAGAAGTCTATTTTGCTAGTTTTTATGCTTGTCGTCCCACTTTTTACTTTTTCACCCCCCAAAATGAAAGTACTGTTTTGGGGTGTTCTGAGGTAAATTTTTAAAACATTTTTGATGATTTGTTCTTTGGGGGGCTGTCCCGAGGATTCTGAGTCGTTTCCCCACGTTTGCACCCTAAATTAACGATTTTGCACTTTTTTTCACCTGCTATTCATAGGAGATAGTTTTCCGCCTATTACATTGCATTGAGTTTCCGCTTAGGCGAAATCGTCAGGGAATTGAATATGGAGATACTTTGAAAACAGGCGGAAAGTCCGAATCCACGGAAACTTATCTCCAAATGGCACTTTTGCCTTTAATTGAATCCGGCCCTAAGTGGTAAAACTTCTGTAAAATCTGGATTGTAATTATTAGTAGAGATGTGCGTTTCAGTTCTCCAGAAATCCGAATCCACTCGAATTTCGTGAATCCGGGTAAATCCGAGTCGCGGTTCTAATCTCCTGAGGAGATCCGGGTAAATCCGGGTCACGGTTCTGATCTTTTTGCGGTTCGAAATTCGGATTTTAAATCCTAATTTCGGGTTTTGGATTGCATAAATTACATGATTTTAGCTGCTTTTAAAACTTTTTATCAATTTTTTTTTTGTAAATCCAGATCCAAAACCAAAACATTTGAGCGTGGTTTGCAAAACAAAATCCAGATCCAAAACTTTGAAGGAGATACAGATCTAAAACCAAAACCAAAACACGGGGGTCGGCGCACATCCCTAATTATTAGTAGATGATGATAGGATTCTAGAGTGCAAATAAGCTCCTATTATTACTATTATTATAGCTTATTTATATGACGCCACAAGTGTTCCGCAGCGTTTTATAAAGTACATAAACAAATATATTGACCAGTGACTTACAGTACAGTACAATACAGGACATGGATAATATACATTGCCACATTCGTGACCATAACACCCAGATAAGCAACAGAGTAAAGCAACCAAGTGTTAGGTGCCCTAGTGGGGAGTAAGAAGTAGAAGAAAGTAGAGAACAGAGAAGCACAAAAGTGTAGAGGGCCCTGCTCACCATCTACTATTTCTTACAATCCAGATATTAGTTATACCACTTAACATATTATCAGTTCTCATTGCCTTCTTACTATATAAAACATATGTCCTGACTCACTGACTCATCAATGCCCAGCCCAAACCCCTAAATCTAGAAATCTTAGACATTTTTGAAAATCGACTCCTAAGGGGCTGAAAATGAGTAAAATGTTTCCTCTCAACCGAGGTGATTTGGTGATAAAGCAACATAGCCCAAGTGCAGCGGGACTGTAAACAGATTATCTGGGACAAGTGGTGGCAGCACAGTCCAATATTCAAATAGGGGAGCCACACCAACTGCCAGTAGGGTGACAGTTGGTGTGGCTCCCCTATATGTAGTTGGGGTGACAGTTGGTGTGGCCAGTAGCGGCTCCAAGCACGGGCAAGCCGGTCCGTCGCCCGGAGCGCAACTGTTTCCAGAGGGCGCAGGAAACTCCCACCCTCCCTCCCGGCGCTATAGCACATATGTAAGCTCAGGGGGAGGGAGTGGAGGAGGGAAGGGGCGGCAACACAGGACGGCGCTGGGCGCAGCAAAGCCACTGCTAAGGACTTAACACTTTGACTTTTTATCTTTTTAGAAAATTCACTTGATTTATATTTATATTTGGATATTAAAAACTTACTTTAATTTGGATTGTAATACGTTACTTCACTTGATTTGCGAACTGGATTTCGATCATGGCAATTTAATTTTTTAATGTTAAAGGGGAGATGGTGCCTCACACCATATTGTCCCCATCACAGGAGATGTAGTCTGCCTGTTCCGGTCCCTATCCTATATCATATATGGCACTCAGCTATTGATTAGGAAGGTGGGTAAGCTAATTGGGAGGTATGTGGTGGACAACTAGGTGGACTTCTCCATCGTGTCCCAGCAAGGAGGACAACTACACTAGCTCTTCTGAGTACCTTTTTAACATGTCCTAACTCTTTACTTTTGGTGGTTTACGCAAACTGGTGGCAGCTGGGCATAAAAGGGCCACTTGGCTAGGCAAACACCCTTTGCATGTTCAGATGGGTGCAGGGTATCTATATGCATATCAGGAGGTAAAGTAATGTTTATGTTAAGTGGTTGAAGATGCTGAATATGTAGGTTTCACTAGAGTGTGTGTGAGTGGCTGTAGTAATGTTTTGTTGGAGCTCATTAAGGGCATGTATTAATGTTTAACATGTAGATACAAATGACATTCTATTTATCTTCTATTATCTATATATCTATCTATCTATCCAAGTGACAAGCAGTCATAGAGTAACCATAAACAGATGTTCAAGTGTCCTCTACACTATAATATAGTGAAATATATACAAGCAGATCAGCAGTACTCACGCACTTGTATGCTCCACATTTCTTTGCTTTTATTGGTGGTGGTCATTGCTAATTACTACAGGCTGTAGGAATTGACTTTATTATCATTGTTGTACGCCGACGAGCACTGAAACGTCGACATGAAAATCTTTAAAACTTCTTAATACAGAATTCTTTTTGCATCTAAAAGACCTGGAGTGCCGTTCCTCTTTTTGTGGTATTTGTATGGGGGTGATTGTCACCTTGCACGGTTCAGGACACCTGGACACTTTTGAACATATATATTAGTGAGTGGCGGTAGTTGCTGGTTATATATATATATATATATATAAAACCCAGTCCATATAGGATAAAGAATCCAGCACACCTTTTGAAAGATAATCTCCACGTGTTTAATAAAATACCATCAGGGCAAAATAAGCCATCTTATCAATATAAATACTCAGCATAATTCATACAAAATTCTGGCCTCCATATGAGTAAGTGTGTGGGCAGCCATGCTCACAAACCCACTGGGTCCCAATGATAGTATTTTATTAAACACGTGGAGATTATCTTTGAAAAGGTGTGCTGGATTCTTTGTCCTATATGGACTGGGTTATAACAATTTTTTTGTATCCTGGCACCCGGATGTATTTATTCAAGTATTGAGTGCGTTCCCCAATATTATATATATATATATATATAGTTCACTCTAGCTAGAGAGGGCACTTCCGCGTGTGCGCTCCCAAAAAGGGGGAGTGGCCATTGAAAAGGGGGCATGTCTATAAGATGCATCCCCTCTTCGTCACTCCTGGGGGCGTGCCCGGCACTTACGGACGCGCCAGGCAGCCCCAAAGCGCTGCTGAAAGGAAGAATAGATGCCGGATGCATGCGCCCGGTGTCTACTCACCAACGGTGACCGGGTCACCGCACATTTCCCCACCCGCGGGACACTGCGACCAGCGGGAGGAGATGGTTGTTTTAGCGGGGCGCTGCGCATTAAGGGCAGGACGCTTGGGCGCTCCAGAAGGACGGCTTGGGCGCTCTAGAAGGAGGGCAGGGTGCCGCACCCCGCTAAAGCAGCCTAGCAGGAACGCTATATATATATATATATATATATATATATATAATTTATGTAAAAGTAACAAGTCCAAAGTGCGGCACAAAGAATACAGGTGAGGGGATGGGTGCGATGCAGCACAGCAAAGCGGGAATACAGATGAAGGGAATGGGGGAAGGCAATACAGAGGAGCAGGGACACAGGTGACGAGATGGGGTGATAGGCTAAAAGTTTGCCTAGAGCGCCTGAACACCTTGCACCAGACCAAATTTGTGATTCTTAAATTGTGTTAAATGAATGTTATAAGCATATTTGTGTAACACTGGAAATATTATAAAAAGCCAAAATAAATGTGGCAGTTAAATTAGGAGTACATGAAAAAGGGTAAATGGGTATATTTTTGAGTCATAAAAGTGCACTTTTAAAAAAAATTTAAAATTCACCTGGAACAACCACCTGCAATGTTTAAAACACACGTCCCATCCATACAGCCTCCCAAAATACCAGACCCACTACTTTAAACTAAAGATGACTTGGATTTGGCTCTGATTCATCATCCGGTTTTGGATTTGGATTTGCCAAACCGCCGTGACTGGTTTTGGATTTGCATTTTTTTCAAAAATGTACAAAAAAAGCTGAAATCACATAATTTGGGCCTTTTTTTCCCTAGAGTATTAACCTCAATGATGTTAATTTCCAGTCATTTCCAGTCAATTTTGTCACCTCACGGCTCACAATATTTTTTCCACCAATATTGGACAAAAGCTGCAGCAAGCTGGCTGGTTACTAAGCAACAGAGCAGTGGCACAAGACACAGCAGTTTATAGCACATCTTTGAAACATTGCCACACAGCAGAAAAGAAAAGTGGTGCAAGTTGTAATTGTCTTTGGGTCCTCCAACCCACCCTTATGTTGGATATTAAAAAGGACATTCACAGTTTAACAAACCAAGTACTTCAGTGACAGGGGCCACTTTAGTGGCTTAAGTGCTTGGTTTGCTTGAGCCCCCACAAAACAAGCTACCAATGGGCTTAAGGCAGCTAAGCTAACAGTATTACTGTGGCAAGATTTCATCGTCATTGCCATTGTCATCCTCACCCTCATCAGTGTGTACTTCATCCTCACACAATATTAATCCCCGCTGGAATCTACCATTACAGATACCGCTGTATTTTTTTTACATAATTGGCAGTAAAGTCTTCCTTGTGGAATTTTCAGTTCATTCTGATGAACATAATCTTTTCCACATTTTGAGGAAGTAGCCTCCTACACAGATTGCTGATAAGGTTTCCGGCTGTGCTGAAACCTCTTTCTGAGTACACATTGGAGGGTGGGCATCTTAGGTAATGCAAAGCCAGTCTGTACAATGGCCTCCAAATTGCCTTTTTGTCTTTCCAGTAATCCAAGGGAATCAGGACCTTATTCAGAGTCGGTCGCGAGCTCTGAGCGCTCGCAACCAACTCGATGTTGGTCCACAGGGCATGGACACGACGGAGACTGCTCCATCGTGCGCATGCACGAGCCCCCGCTAACGGCGGATCACCCGTCGTTAGTGGGCTCGAAGCAGACGGAGCAAGCTGTCGATGTTGATTGACAGCTCACTCTGTTTGCTGGGCGGGCAGGGGGCATGCCCAGCCAAACGGAGGTGTTCCTTTCGGAACGCTTGCTGTTTTGTGGGCGTCCCCACTGACATCATCAGTGATGTCAGTGGGGAGCTTCCTGCTCAAACAGAGCAGGAAGCTCCCTGGGGCTTAAGGTTGACGAGACCCTACCCTAGGGTCTCTTCATAAGCCCCGATGGTCGCGATGGTCTTGACCATCGCGACCATCTCCCTTAACGGTCGTTAGAGCTGTGGGTGTTAACAGCCTAACGACCGACATGGAGGCGGCCGTTCAGGATGCAAGCGGCCACCCTGTTTCTGAGCGACCGCTTGCATCCTATGACCGCCTCTGAATGAGGCCCTCAGTGACATGCCTATGTCATGAAAATAATCCTCCACCATTCTTGTCATAAAAATAATCCTCCACCATTCTTTAGATGTGACCCTATCATATGGAGTCGAGGTACCAGATGTCACAAATTGCATCACTACTGGGTCTTTTGGGAAAGCTGAGTTTTTTTCATGGCAGCTGCCGGAGAAACTGAAAGAGGAGCTGTGGTTGTGCCGTGTACCACTTGAGTTGCCAACTTGCTCACCCAGAATTCTTTGCATCTCTTAAGATCTCGGTCAGTTGGAAAGAAAGACACAACGTATGACTTAAACCGAGGATCAAGCACGGTTGCCAAAATGTAGTTATCTGATTTCAAGATATTGGCAACCCTTGGATCCTGGTGAAGCCAACAAAGGACTTGATCTACAAGTCCAAAATATTTAATGGAATCGCTTTGTTTGATCTCCTCCTTCAATTTCTTGAGCTGATTTTCCAAAAGCTTAATTAGGGGAATCACCTGACTCAAGCTATCAGTGTCTGAACTCACTTCACAGGTGGCTACTTCAAAAGGTTTGAGCACCTTACACAAGATGGAAAGCATTCTCCACTGCGCTAGACTAAGGAACACTACCTCTTCTCTCCCAATCTCATGGCTTGTTGTATAGCTGTGGATGATTTTTGCCTTTCATCCATCCACTAAAGCATATAAGTGGAGTTCCACCTGGTTACCACCTCTTCCTTCAGTTGGTGGCAGGGCAAATTCAAGTGTTCTTGCAGCTGCTGCAATCTCCTGCATGCTGTGGCAAATGGCAAAAATGTCCCAATGTGTTTCGGGCCACCAACTGCATCTCCTGCATGCCCCTGTAATTTTTTAAAATACCCTGTACCACCAAGTTGATCATGTGATCAAAGCAGGGGATATTGGAATTCTAACAGCCTTAATGCTTTCACAATATTTGTGCTGTTATCAGAAATCACAAATCCTGAGGAGAATTCAAGTGGGATAAGACATGTTTCTATGACATCCCTTAATTTTTCTAAGAGGTTGTCAGTGGTATGCCTCTTAGTGAAGCTGGCGTTGTTTGTTAGTTACTAATTTTGCTGCTGCTGAAGGTGATTCACCCACCCAGTGGGCTGTCACATATCTGGGTACAATGGAATTTTGTATGCCAATAATTAGTTTTTTTTAACATCCTGGTACAGCCAAGGAATGGCTTTTCAGGTAAGATGGAACCAAGATGGAATTTGGTACCGAGGACACAGGACCTCCATTAACTGTGTAAAACCCACTGCATTAATGGTGGATATTTGATGCAGGTCTAACACTAGCATAGCCATCATGGGGTCAGTGATCCACTGTGTGACAGGGTGAGAGTTGTCATACTTGGTTGCTCTTTTAAAGGATTATTTATAAGTCAATTGTTTTGTGAAGTGAACTACTTCTGGGATGAAGATCCACCCCCAGCAGCAGCAAGCCTAGCGCTCAAGGATTCTTCTGAGGAATACTGGATAGGGGAGGAGTCACCTAACCTTAACAAATTGGATGCAGGACTACCTCTAATTGCTGTGGATATTGAGAATGAAGGTGTTGGCGGCAGAGATTGCAGATGCTGGGATCTAGTTGAGAGAAGGGAGCTAGCTGATGCTGGACTGCTTGTTGTTATTTTTTTAGCACCAGTTTCTGATGTTATCAAAAACTTGTCATGAGCTTGCTGCAAATGACGTAACAGGGTGGAGGTTCCTAGATGCTTAACATCCATACCTCTGCTTACTGTGGTAGTTTCACAAGGGCTACAGATGGCTTGACAAATAATGTCAGGATTTGGGTAAAAAATAATTCCACACATAAGAGATGGATTTGTTGGTCCTTTGCCCAGGCATGACAATGGCCTTCTTATCATATCGATGAGCTGCTACCACTGGGGCCTGACTTACACTAACAACATCCTCATCAGCCTTATTGGCACCGGCTATACAAATATCCCCCTAATTTATTTATCACCAGTTATTTATATAGTGCACACATATTCCACAGCGCATTACAGAGAGAATATTTGGCCATTCACATCAGTCCCTGCCCCTGTGGAGCTTACAGTCTATATTCCCTGCCACATGTGCACACACACAGGTTAATTTTTATGGGGAACCAATTAACCTACCAGTATATTTTTGGAGTGTGGGAGGAAACCGGAGTACCCAGAGGACACTTATGCAAGCACAGGGAGAATATACAAACTCCACATAGTTAGGGCCATGGTGGGAATTGAACCCATGACCTCATTGCTGTGAGGCAGTAACGCTAACCATTACACCATCTGTGCTCTCATCATCTGGCGCTTCCTCGGTGGCATCCTCAATTTCTGTGTCATCAGCTATATTTCTGTTGCTCATCTCCACATTTGCAGAGGGAGCAGAAATGGTGGAAGCAGCATCTCTGCAAGTACAACAGTATCAGAAAGGTCAGGCTCACCCATAGCACTCGTGGACACACTTAAACTCTCCTCAGGGATTTGTGACATTTCTGTTTCTGAACACATAGTTTGTTCTACTGCCTTAGTGATTTTAATTTTTTTACACCTCTTCTAGACTCTGAGTGAAAAGGTCTTGCATCGTCATGAGAGGCAGAAAAAGATGCCTCACTGAAAGTTACAGAATCACCACTCAGAAAGCTTCGGCTTTAGTAGATGGTGTTGAAGGACTAGTATTGTCATCATGACTGGTGGCAGCAGCTTGAGAGCTAGTATTTGCTTGCTCTTCTCTAAACTGATCGTTATCCATTTTTAAATTTGCAGATCACTGCATATGGTCTGACCACTTTTATGCACATGCTATGAGGTGCAGTGCACAGTACAAATACAACAATTTAAAATTTTTAAAGCTGGCAGCTTGGCTCACACTGCATAGAATCAGACCACTTTTATGCACACTCTCTGAGGTAATACAGCATACTGGGGTGCAGTGCACAGTACAAATACAACAATTTTTATTTTTCAAAGCTGGCAGCTTGGCTCACACTGCGTGGAGTCAGACCACTTTTACGCACATGCTCTGGGGTAATACAGCATACTGGGATGCAGTGCACAGTACAAATACAACAATTTAATTTTTTTGAAATTGGCAGCCTGGGTCACACTGTGTAGAGTCAGACCACTTTTAAGCACATGCTCTGGGGTAATATGGCGTATTGGGGTGCAGTGCACAGAACAGTACAAACAACAATTTTTATTCATTTATTTTTTTACTTTTTAAATTTTTTTTTATTATTTTTACTATTTCAAAGTTTTTTTTTGCTTGACAAATATCGAGTCACACTGTGAACGCAGTGGGCGGGGCTTGCAGAGTCAGTGCAGCACCACTACAATGAAAATGAATTAAACTAACGGGACTGGACACAGCTTGCCAATTAGATGTACATAGTGACAGCACAGCCCCTTAGAGATGGACACAGCCCCAGCAATACAGCCCTTAGAGATGGACACAGCCCCAGCAGCACAGCCCTTTAGAGATGTCACAGTCCAAGCAGCACAGCCCCTTATAATGTAAACTATTAAGAACAATGTAAATATTTTAAATAATAGTTAAATAACAGTTGTTACAACTTAAAACAGAAGGATGAGCAGCAAATGAACCATTGTACAGAAATGTATGCAGTTCTATATATACCCATCAGCCATAATATTAAAACTACAACAAAGAATACCCGGCGCCAAGGAAGCACTAAGTTAGTACAAGCTGTGAAGGCTACTGGTCCTCACCTGAGAGTACTGCAACAACTCTCCAAAAACTAAATGTCCAATAAGAAAAAGGTGAAACTCTGCAAACACATACAACTCAAACGCTATGATAAAGTGATAACAGTATTTAATGCATAATCTAAAAAAATTACAATACAATAGTTAGATCATAAGGATAAAATGCAGTCACATTTATATTATCATCATATATTAAAATTTTTATATAGCATTGACGTATAAGCGTATAGCTAGGAATAGCTTTGAATGAATACAATGGTACAGAAACCAGCTGGAAATAGTAATATGTATCTCAAATGGCAACAGTGTACCTCCTAATGGCTACATTGGGAATAAAAAGTATCCAGTGAATTAAAAGTCAAGTATTATGAGCCAATGCTTGCAAGGTGAAAAAATTTAACTGGAGTCCACTACTGCCAGTACTAGTAGTACCGTGGATATGTAGCAGAGGCGGATTTAAACCTCATGGGGCCCTAAGGAAGATATCAGTTTCAGGCTACACTTCCTCAATTGCATACAATTTTACACATATACACTGCCCCCATAGCCTCACACACACACTGCTCCCATAGCCTCACACACACACTGCTCCCATAGCCTCACACACTGACTTCCCCATAGCCACACACACACACACACTGCTCCCATAGCCTCACACACACTGACTGCCCCATAGCCATATACACACATGGCCTCCATAGCTGCACACACAAGGCCCCCATAGCCTCACACACAGCCCCCATAGCGCCACACACACACACACATGACCCCCATAGCCACACACACACACACACGGCCCTCATAGCCGCACACACACACGGCCCCCATAGCCACACACACACACAACCCCCATAGCCACACACACACTGCCTCCATAGTCTCACACACATACTGCCCCCATAGACTCACACACACATGCTGCTGCCATAGACTCACACACACACTGCCCCATAGCCGCACACACACATACTGCCCCCATAGCCTCACACACACACTGCCCCCATAGCCTCACACACATACTGTCCACATAGCCTCACACACACCCTGCCCCATAGCCGCACACACACACACTGCCCCCATAGCCTCACATACACACACACTGCCCCATAGCCGCACACACACATACTGCCCCCATAGCCTCACACACATACTGCCCCCATAGCCTCACACACATACTGTCCACATAGCCGCACACACACACACTGCCCCCATAGCCTCACATACACACACACTGCCCCATAGCTGCACACACACACACTGCTCCTATAGCCTCACGCACACACACTACCCCATTGCCACACACACACACATGGCCCCCAATAGCCTGACACACACATTGCCCCCATAGCCTCACACACACATACTGTCCCCATAGCCTCACACACACACACACACAGCCCCCATAGCCTCACACACACACTGCCCCCATAGCCACACACACACTGCACCCAAGGCTTCACACACACACACACACACTGCCCCATAGCCGCACACACATGGCCTCCATAGTCACACACACTCCCCACTTAGCCACACACACACTGCCCTATAGCCACACACACACATACTGCCCCCATACAGTAGCTGTATGTACACCCACACTGCCTTACTGACTGGAAAGGCAGGCATAAATATGTGACTCAACCCTGGCCCATTGTTCATTCTGCATGAGGCTATCAAAGGATACAGATGATCCCTAATTCATTATTGGGAAGGCCTCATCCAAGAACCATTTAATCCAACATGATGTGAATGGTTTGTTTATCCAATTTGTTATTTTATTTTCTGGAAATTGTAAGTAACAGTGTTATTCTCTTTAACATTATTATAATCTTTGTAACTTTTTCTAGATAAGCTTTGAAGATATTCTTGAATTAAACATTCATTCTAGTGTTTTTATGACCCAAGGCCTCATATGGCACATGTTACCTATTTTTCTAAGTATTGATAATTGTGGATGCAGGTGAGAGCAGAAGCCCACCTTATGCTTCAGCATTACAGTATATTCTTCTTCTGCTGGTGGCAGTTACCAGGTTTCGTGTACCACATGTGCTGAGGTAACCGGTAAAAGTCACAGGCAGCAATTCAGATTGGTGTATCTTGAGGGTCGGCCCGCAGGACCATGACAGTAATAGCTACTGTTATGTTAACATAGTTCAGACAAGTAGTTCCCAAACTGTGCCACGGCCGCCAGTGGCCTAAAGAGGCCGGCCAGCGTATTTTTTTTGTGTAGCATACTTTTTAATTTATTTTATTGCACGAGTGGGAGAGGGGTTGGCGGCGTGGAGTAGAACGGAGCGGCAAGGGGTTTTGGAATAAGCGTTGAAAGAGCGGTCACTGTAAAGCATGTTGCTTAATGGGGCCCAACAATGCAGTGTGTTGTGGGAGATCAGACAGAAAGTGTCGGATTTGATCTGAGGAGAGATGATGCAGAACAGCGCTGATGATCACAACTAAGGTTAAGAAAGGGGAGACATTGAGGGGGCAAATGGAGATACATCGAGGATGCAAAGGGAGAGACATTGAGGGGGCAAATGGAGATACATCGAGGATGCAAAGCGAGAGACATTGAGGGGGAAAATGGAGAGACATCGAGAATGCAAAGGGAGAGACATGGAGGGGACAAAGGGAGGGACATGTAGGGTCTCCTATAATTTATTAAAACTAGTATGTTCTCCATTATGTAATGAAATGATCATTTCCTTTTATTATTAAGCTTATCTTCTATGTCCCTTTAATTATTAAAATGTTATGTCTTCTTAATTATTTTCTGTGTCCGCTCAAATATTTAAATTATTCACCCCTTTAATTATAATTTGTTTATGTGCTCCTTTATTTTTATTATTAATATTTGTATCCCCTTATTTGAATAATTTTCTGTGCCCCTGTATTAATCTATATACTGTATATAAAATCAGATGTCCAGACTGACTCACTCACTGACTCATCAACGCCCAGCCCAAACCACTGGATCTAGAAACATGATAATTGGGGAGTATATTCCTTCCATGACGTAGGTACCCACTAAGAAGGCATTTTTCAAAATTCAGTTCATATTCAAACACCAACTGTCATCCCAAGTGCTGCCAAACATCACTGGCAGTTGGTGTGGCTCCCCTATTTAAATAGTAAGGGAATGGAATGTGCTACTACAGAGGTGAGAGAGGAAAATGTGTTACTACAGAGGTGAGAGAGGGGAATGTGAAATGTGTTACTCCGGGGTGAAGGAAGGGAATGTGTTACAACAGGGGCAAGGTAGAGTAATGTGTTACAACAGGGGTGAGGGCGGGGAATAAGTTACCACAGGGGTGAGTGAGGGTAATGTGTTATTACAGGTGTGAGGGAGGGATTATATTTCTACACAGTTGAGGAAGGGGAATGTTGAATGTGTTACAATATGGTTGAGGGAGGGAAAGGTGTTACTACAGAGGTGAGGGAGTGAAATGTGTTAGTACACAGGTGGGGGAAAGTAATGTCTTACTATAGCAGTGGTGCATTACTATAAAGGTGAAGGATTAATGTGTTATTGAAGTGGCGAGATGGAAATGGAAACAGTAAATATTTAAGGTCTACCTGGGTGAAACCGGGTACATCAGCCTGTCTTCCTGCTACTTCTTTTCTTGATCCAATACAATCCAATAGTTTAAGAAAGAAGAAACCAAAGCCCAAACAAAAAGAGCAGACAATTTGCTAGAACTTTACAATGCCTAGAGTTTTGAAATTTGAAATTTGGCAAGCCCTGCTACTTTGTAGACAGACAGCCAATCAGAAGTCTTTCATTATTCACAATGAAATACCACTACTGCTTGGGTGCCGACTATAACGCTACAACTTTGGTCTCTTCTATGATTTTGGTGTTCTTATAAAGAGAGAAAAAAGAGGTCCATGCAGTCCTAAAAGAATAAATAAATGGTAAAAAATACAAAAAAACTTACCATATGGACAAATCTTCTTTTCTAGGTCAAATGAAGCATTTTTTTTCATGAGAAAATTATAAAGTGTAGGTCCATGGCGTCCTAAAGGATCATCCGGAGGCATAAATCTACAGAAACATATGCATGATGTATGTCACTACTATAATAACAAAACATCATTATGATAATAAGAAAACATCTAAAAAAAAAACAAGTATGAGTGACCCCATAGACATTCTCTAACATGGGGGGAGATGTATCAAATCTTCAAGAGAGGTAAAAAGGAGATGTTGCCCATATCAACCAATACACTTCTTACTTTCATTTTATAGATAAATGAGTTAGAAGCTGATTGGTTGCTAAGGACATATACTCCATTTTATCTCTCTCTAAGGTTACATCTCCCATAATATGAAAGGACTTAATAGCCAGTAAAAAGAAAGGTGGCTACTAAATATTATTGAAGGATCAAAGGAGATATTTTGCTACTGCAGAGATTCACTGATAGTCTCACGGAACCCAAACTATGAAGTAAGCAATAGTCTTCTAAGCAATGTCCTTAAATTCCAAGTACTGTATAGCGCTCTGGATTTTCTTTAATCTCCTGTACAATCAATGTAGTTTATCAACTTCCAAAACTGTCAAATTTACCCTGCAGCAGATTATTGCCCTGGTCAGATAATAGATAGAGTTTAAAGGTGGGTACACAACTAGCAGATATATCTGCAGATTGAGTTATCTGCAGATATATCTGTAGATGATACACATTGGCCAACGGGCACCAGATATATTGGTCGATCAATTGATTGACCAATATCCATCAGTGTGTAGACAGCTTAATATCGGGATGGGGAACCTCAGGCCCGGGGGCTGTATAAGGCCCTCGGAATCATTTGGTCTAGCCCTCTGAGGTTTTTTCTGCTAGCCTCATCTGGCTAGCATGGTGGTCTAGAATGGCACCCTGCAGCCAGAATCTATGCAGCAGTGCTGCCTGGAGAGTCCTTATGATGCTTCACACGGTCTTACAGCGCCCCAGAGCATCCTCAGAATGCTCCGGGCATTGCTGTAATCACCGGCAATTGTGGTCCCACCCCATGTGATGTCACACAGTGTGGGCGTGGCTTGCACCAGGCCCGCGAATAATGTTCTTTATATCTAAATGGCCATCGGCAGAAAAAAGGTTCCCCACCCCTGGCTTAATACAACCTATAAGCTCTATGGGTGACATAGGCAAAAAAAACAACTAACATGAGAAAGTGGAAAATATTCCAGAAGTGGATTATATTCCCCTGAATATACACTTTCATTTTTTAGCCAATTATACTCTATTTGTTTTGGGTTTTGTTTATTCCTGTAATTATAAGTTTATTAAAAAGTAGTTATTCTGTTTATACCTACCTATCATTCACAAAGGAGTACATCAATAGTCTTCTCTGTATGAACTTCTTCCACTCAACATTCTCACTTTGTAAGTCACGGTAATTATCATTGGATACGATGATGGCATCTTTCTCATAGGCCAATTTGACAATATAACGATCATCATAGCATACAATCCTCCTGCCATTAATTTTTCGAGACGGAGTGTAAACTACAATTGTTTCCTTTTCCAGCTCATCAAGTATGTGCTGGTCTAATAAAGATATGGTAGACAAACAAAAAATTATACACAAACAAGAGTATTTTTTATTTCCCACAAGATTAATAAGAGGTGTTGCAGCTTGACAGCCAAGTTCCCTGCCGGTGGAGTATGTTCCTGCAACTTAAGTCACTTCAGTTTAGTGAGCGCTGAGTGTGCAATTTTAAAATTGTTTGCTAACAAGCTCATATATGTTTCAAAGTCTGAAGTTTGCTGATTGGAGCCTGTTCTATGCACCAAAACACACTGCATTCACTGAAAGGCCACTTTCAGAGCTGCTGGACCCGATATATACAGGGACACCACCACCACCACCACCACCACCCCCCCACCTGGAAATGCAGGATTTATAAGGAAGGGTGGGGTCCAAATATATATTTATTTATTTATTTCTATTTATATATACAGTGATAAGGTATTTCAGTTCTGCTTTGCTTCCGGCATTATTTGTAAGTTATCAAAAGCAGTCGTGGAGATGAAAGGGTAACAATTAAGTATTCAAGCCAATACACCAGATTAGGGACCTAAATTATTTTTTATTTATAAAAGATAAATCACACATGTGGTCTAGCATGTACCACAAAAACAATTCTGCTCTCCAGAACCAGCGCCGTCAGGTGTGGAATCAATCGGGATTGATTCCACACCTGACGGCGCTGGTTCTGGAGAGCAGGAGCACGATGTACGCTCTGGGGAGCCCCAGGGAATTGTCCGTTCACTCTGCCGGAGCAGATAGGACAGCACGGAGGTACACCCAATACATACAGTACTTTTCCACAATCCTCCGTACACCAACTAAGTTGCCCTCCGCTGGTCGAGGTTGAGCGCAGTAACGGGGAGGTACTGGGGTGCACATATCCCCCTCTTCATTTTTTGCAATGTGCTGGAGCCCGCATACTACTGCTTTAAGATATCCTGCCATATCAGCCCTTTAAATATCAGGGGATTGTATCATTACAGCAACACATGCACAATTTAGTGTTGTTGGAGGAACAATGCAATCATAATCTCTTTCTGAGATCATCAGTGTTGTTTTTACTGTGATTATATGTATTGTTATACATCGGGTAACTATCCCGTTTTTATTGTGGTACATGCTAGACCACATGTGTGATTTATCTTTTATAAATAAAAAATAATTCAGGCCCCTAATCTGTATTGTATTGACTTGAATACTTAATTGTTACTCTTTCATCTCCACGACTGCTTTTGTTCATTTTGTAGGCTTTCATTTTCATTTTGTTCGTCTTATGAGGCTGACTACCTCATTCAGTCGATTGGAGATTGTAAGGTTTTAGAACTCTAATAAGCGCCTGGGCTCTTTTTGTGTAATTTGTAAATTATGCATTCCATGAATTATATAGGCTATAAAATGGAGCAGGTACAACAAAGGTGTCAATTCATTCTGCTCTGTGTTGCGGTTGGGGTATAATTAGGGACAAGTACAGGCACAACACAAATGATAGGGAATTTCCAGGTTTGAACAAACATGATAGGGGCAAAGCAACGTTTCACTGCAGAAATATATTTTTAGCTTATCCCTAGCCTAGAATAAAATGGTGGAAAATGGGAATATCGTCAGGGAGAATCTCCCTGACGAAGGCCCAGACGGGCTGATACGCATAGGAGGAGCATACCAAGAACTCTCGTTATTTTCATTTACATAGAACTTTCTGGGCTAACCCGAGAAATTCAATCGGAGGCTCTATTCTCTAACCCCTGACAGCCGGCGAAGACGCGGTCACGTTATTGATATAACGGGACCCGGAAGAGCAAAACAGAAAAGCATCGGAGGCTGCAGAGAACACCAACGTGGGCTGAGTGTTGAGCTTATTTCCCCTTTGCGCTAGGGACCTGAAAGTGACGTGCAATGAGGGCGGAAGTGCAGTTTCATGCCCATAAAGTCTACCTAAAGAAGAAACTTGTTCGCTCGCCGCGCTTCGGGCAAGATAATATCTTCCCACTCTATGTCCACGTGGATTGTAGGGAATGATCTTGGACAGTAGCTGATGATGTCAGGGACCTCTCTGCGAAAGGAATCTAGATACTACCATGGGCTGAGAGGACAGGAACACAAAGTGAAGCAGGTAACGGGACATATGGAGAAGAAACAGCAGGTAAGACTCTGTTAGAGGAGGGAGTGCCCGGCGGAGAGTCCCCTATAGGGACCTGAAGGTAGGAACATCCCCTCCCCAGGCTGCAGCTGCATTCTAGTGAGACAGAGGATGATAACTAGACATAGGTTACACACTGTTTGCTTGTCCCCTAGGTGGGCAGCATAGTCCGGAGTCCCAATACTGTTACACTTACAGTTCCCCCGCTCACATCCGTAGAGGTACCCCTCTCATATAAAACCAGCGAAAATCTATCAAGACTTCATAGATATATATATATATATATATATTTATATATATATATTATAATTTTTTAACTATGAATTGCAACTAAGGATTCTTGTCTGTGTTTCTTAAGGCCAAACTAAGAGACTCATAATCATAATAACTTAAATTTTAGAGGTGTGGGACGCCACCCCCTAAAATACCATCCAGGACATTGCTATATTACTCGTTTTTAATACACAAGAAGTTTTGTGGAGTGTCTTATTTTGTTTTATGTTTTTTGTTGTTGTTTTTTTTCATTTCTTACTGTTCTTGTGTCTGTGGGTATAACATTTGAATTTCATTACACAGATGCAGGCTCAGACAGATCTGAGCGGATGTCAGAGTGAAAACAGTGCTTATTTCACATCCCTTCTGCTCACTACATCATGTGACCATGTATTGTGTGATGAGGTAGGTGAGTATGGCTGAAGACAACACTCACCTGCCCCAGGAAATGATGAGGGACATCCAAAAATCCGTGGATTAGGAGGCCAATGCTGGATATTGTCAGGCGATGACGTTGCAGGATTCCTTAGCTTTGTTGAGTTTGAATCTGGAGAGATTCAAGCTGCACCAATAGGCACTCGCTGTTTTGAATTTGGCGCCAGCCATGAGCCAATTGCAGTTCAAGTATATCTGAGAATCTGTAGGTTAGGAGGTCAGCGCTGGATCTTTGTTGGGCAGTGATGTTGCAGGATTCTTCAGCATGGTGGAGGTTGAATCTGGTGAGATTCAAGCTCCACCAATGAGCGCTCACTGTTTTGAATTTGACTTCAACCCGAAGTCAATTGCAGCTCACAGCTGATCAGGCGATCACAAGCTTTCACAGGGAGACAATTGCGGCTTGCTGCGTCATAGCTTCCCCCTACAGTGGCATCTTATATCAGATGCCGCAGTAGCAAAGAGTTCAGTTCAGCCGAGGAGAAAGAAGTGGAAGCTTCTTTTGAAGAAATATTCCAACAAACAGCTGGGGAAGAGGCCATAATATTGCACACTAAAGGTAGAAGACTGTGTGGGCAACAATTGAAGACCCGGAAGTGACACCTGAGCATTGAGGATGGTGGCAGTTGGTGAAAGCCAAGGCTGAATGCCTTGGGGAGGCCTGCAGTGGTGAGAAGCTCCACACTCAGCCTCTCCCTGTGGTACTGGTAGGTGGCCTGGGGCCACCAGTACTTATTTATATATCCCCCTAGACCACCAGAGCTGTCATGCACTACGCCCTGTTACACGATATAGGCGGGCAGAAGGACCATGCCCTCATTAAGTGAACATGGTCACTAGGCCCAGGTTATTATGCCATGCCCCTCAATTGTAACTCAATTTTCTTCTGTGGTTACTCATACACTGTTTGTTAGAGATTTACTTTATTACTGTGGGCCTGATTCAGACTCGGACGCTAAGCTGCGCTCTTATGCAGCAAAAAGGGGCCGGGTATGCAAATGCCACGATCGCACTGTCTGGTGGAAGGACGCCCTCCATGCCTTAGAGAGCGATGGCAGAGCAAACACACGCCGGTATAAAGCTGCCCACCTTTCTTACTTAGCACATGTCATCTTCAGGAAGTGTCTGATTAATCAGTAACATCGAGACCCATCGGAGCTGCACGCAGCGCTTGAGGTAGACCCTACCCCACCGCAAGCACTGCGATCAGTGCTGGCTAATAAACAACTAAGTGACGTGTACAATGACGCTTCTTTGCTAATTATGCACACCCCTAAAACGCTGTTTAGACACCCAGACACGCCTGCGTCCACACATCCACTCCCCCGTTCACAAGCACCTTCCCCTGTTACCACCCACAAACGGCGCTGTCACTCAAATTAGCGTCCAGTCTGTGTACTACAAGCGCACAATTCCCGGCCATAGAGACTGGTTTGCGCATGCATATATTGACGCAAATGTGCGATAATCGCCCCTAGAGAGCTTCCGCAGCTTAGTGAATGGGTCTGAATCAGGCCTTGTGTCTGTGTCCATGCAGGTTAAATTTATAAGAGTTGCTGTAAGATAAGGTTACACACCACATGGACATGGTTATGTTATTTATTTATTTTACTACATTAGACTTGTGAGTTGAGGGCCCTGTTTATTGTAAGTAAGCTACATAGCCCTGCGATACGTATTATTTTAAGTTAGGGTCATGCACGGTAGTATTTGTCTACTTACATGTATCTGTAAGAGAGCAAGCGTATCAAAGTGACAAGAGTAAACCCGGCAAGAACATTTAGTGATCGTATTGTCCTTCGATGTCTTTCTCCTCTTCTGGGCTTGAGTGTGACTTACACCCTGGTAAAGGCTTGCGGTTTTCCATCTGGTATACCAGTACCAATTAGAGATGTGTGCTAGTTATGGATCTGAAGTCATCTTTGTGTTTTGGTTTTGCAAAACCACCCTCAAGTGTTTTGGATCTAGATTTTAAAAAAAAATTAAACAGCTAAAATCATGTAATATTTGCAATCCAAAACACGAAATTCAGATTTAAAATCTGAATGCCGAATCGCTGGAATATCAGAACTGCGATTCGGATTTATCCGGATCTCCTGAGGAGATTAGAACCGCGACTCGGATCTGTCCGGATTCATGAAAATTCAGGTGGATTCAGATTTCTTGAGAACCAAACCACACATCTTCAGTACCAATAGGTTAACACTTGGCAACTGAGCCCAAAAGTGCCAATGATGATTTCCACTTAGTTCCATATTAACTACTGGGTAGAAAATCGAACTGATAGGGCATTGCGGCCGAAAATGGCACCGTACTTATGCATTGTCCTTTCTTCTAGACATTCTTGATCATATCCTCTGCCTTGCCATTCTGGGCAGGTCGATCTCAGAAACTGTCCTCCGGAGCATTAACAACTGGAACACAAGTACCCTTAAGGGACCCTTCCAGCTCTTACATTTATGTGTATTTAGCAGTATCATGTCTGATGACAACAACCCATGACCCATGCTTTGGTCAACATGGGCCCTGCCCTTGGTCATGTGCTTCGGTTTGACAGCCGGAACTTTATTCTTCAGGATTGGAAGGAGTGACTGGAAGAATGGCACAGTTGTACCAGGTACTCATTGACCTGAAAGTGGAGCTGGCACTGAATGCCCTGAAAGAGAAGGCCATAGGAAAGGACCACTTAATACCAGAGGGGGATTGAAGTACCTTGAGGGATATTTTTCAGTTTCTGGAGGATATCTACATTGCAGTTCATGACACTGGAAAATCTGAGGGAAAATCTGAAGCATAATCAAGCATTATTAGCAAGAACCTGTATTATTAAGTTCTCCACAGAGCACTCCTTGATTACCGCAGCTGTTTCTAACATGAGCACAGTTCAACAAGTTGCCATTAAATACAAAAAAAAAAAAATGTTAGTCCAGCAGCCCTGTATTCCAATATACAGCGCTGCTGGACTACAATGTTTTGTTTTTTTAAAGCATTATTAGCAGTCTGAAAACATAAACCAAAGGAAAAGGATACTGAGCAAGCTGCTTTTTATAGTTTGCCATAGTGATTTTTTTAGAATATATATATATATATTCAGTTGTAGCTGAGTGTCTCATACCTGGGAAAGCAGGCCGCAGTTTAGCTTGCTCTGAGACACTGTTGGCTGTAAACCAGAAGGTACTGTGGACAGGGATTTTGTTTAGTGTTCTGTTAGATAGGACACTTGCTGTCTAGTTAGTGCCCAGCCGGGCTAGGGTTCATTTTATGTTTTGTTTATTTGATTGTTGAAATTGCACAATAAAAACTGGCACCATCCAGCTTGCACGAAAATCCACGACTGGAGTGCTGTTTCCTGGCTGCTGTGTGTAAGGTGGCGTCCATCTAGAGGGGGACCCGCTACCCTGACCTTATCACAATTGGTGGAGAATGCGGGCAATCACACACTAAAATTGCAGCAAGAAAAAAAAAATTTCCTTTAAAATTTAAAGGGACAGACATGAAGTTGTGGAATCCATGAGGGTGGCATCAGCAGATGCTCAGAGAGGCCAGGTTCTGCTTTCAGCCGACCGCTAAAGACAACATGAAGGACGTTGTAAAGGCCTTGCTCCAAGCTACGGCAGCTCAGCAGGAAATGAACAAAATTCAGCAAGAAGCTGCCAGGGCTCAGCAGGAAGCTACCAGAGCTCAGCAGGAATCCACCCAGGTGCAACTATTGGCCTTGGAGGCAACCCAGAGGCTACAACAAGTGACCATCGAGGAAACCCGCCAGGCCATAGCGGAAAACAGCCAGACCATAAAAGAGGTGGTACAACAGCTTGTAGTCCGGTCTGGATATGTTTCCCCTGCTCTTCTTACTAACACTCACACCATACGGGCCAGTCACTTTCTGCAAAAGATGACCCAGTGTGATGATGTGGAGGCATACCTTACGGCCTTTCAAAGAACTGCCAAAATAGAGCAGTGACCTAAAGAGCAGTGGGCAAGTCTTCCTGTCTGGAGAACCACAAAAGGCCTACTATGATTTATGTCTGGATGATGCCAAGGACTATGCAAAGTTAAAACAGGAGATACTAACCCGCTTGGGAGTCACCTCATTTGTTCGGGCCCAACGAGTCCACCGCTGGGAGTTCCAAATGGAAAAACCTCCATGCTCACAGATGCATGACTTCGTCCATCTAACCACAAAATGGCTGCAGCCTGAGATGCTGACAGGACCACAGATTGTGGAAAGAGTCGTGATGGACCGGTATCTGCGATCGCTACCTGTGTCTCTGCGCAAGTGGGTGAGCCATGCAGACCCTAAGTCCACAGACCAGCTAGTCAAACTGGTGGAGAGGTACGTAGCGGCTGAGGAGCTGATGAGTGTGCCCCACCGAGCCCTGATGGTGCATCGGCGCACTCCCATCGGCACTGGTAAGACTGTTGCAGGGGAGAAGGGTGCTGGGCGATGGAATGTACCCAAAACTGAGGGTGAGGAACCTGGAGACAGGCCAGCCAGGCCAGGAAGGTTCCTTCCTCGTAAAAGACTAGATTATAATGTGATTCAGTGATTCCAATGTGGTGGCTTCGGCCATATTGCAGCTTATTGTCCACTTATCTCTGAACCTACGCAATGTGATACTGCTCTTGTATACTGCAGGGGTCTTTCTTTGCAAAGCCAGTGTAAGGGCTCTGCCGGGGATCAGAGCGGCCTTACCTCCTCGCCGGCTTCCTTTGATCTCCCGGGCGGTCGGGCAGCTGGCGCGGCGGCTGAGAGGACGCTGAGCATTCTCCCCGTGCGTAGGGGACTGCGGGCGGTCCGGTGTCTGGACTCGGGGTTCCAGGCATGGGCGCCGCCATGTCAGTCGGCCCATGTGACTGTACTTCTGGCCTGGGATAGGTGAGCGTCAGCTGATCGCTGTACACCTATCAAAGGGTTCTGTGGGGTATATAGCCTGCTTCCACCTTTCTGCAAACTGCCTGAACAACGGTTGTCTCCTAGTCCCTAGTTGAGTTCCGGTCCAGGTTCCTGGCGTTCTATTTCCTCTACAGTGTGTTCCATCTCTGCCTGTGTGCCAAGACGTTACTGTGATCCCTGTGCAACAGTGAGTTACCATCTGCCTGTGTGCTAAATGTATCTCTAGTGGACTTCTTGCAACAGTGTATTACCATCTGCCTGTGTGCTAAACGTGTCTCTAGTGAACCTTGTGCAACAGTGAATTACTATCTGCCTGTGTGCTAAAACGTGTCTCTAGTGAACCTTGTGCAACAGTGAATTACCATCTGCCTATGTGCTAAACGTGTCTCTAGTGAACTTCATGCAACAGTGTATTACCATCTGCCTGTGTGCTAAACAAGTCTCTAGTGAACCAGGTGCAACAGTTAATTACCATCTGCCTGTGTGCTAAACGAGCCTCTAGTGAACTTCATACAACAGTGAATTACCATATCTGCCTGTGTGCTAAACGTGTCACTAGTGAACTTTGTGCTACAGTATTGCCAGACTTCTTTACGTTGTTTGTGGATCACTCCACAGTGCCTTAAACCTTAGGCATCTCTTATTAGGGCCACGGTTATTTGTGTCTCCAATTCCCACTGAGCTCGGGTACCTGGTCAAAGGACCGCGACCTGCTCACAGGTCGCAGCTAAGCCCAAATCCCGATTGGAGGGGTCACTGGCGAACACCATCCTGTGGGTTAGACTCCGCACCATTGCCCAGGTCTCGTCAACACTCGAGAGCTGTGGATGAGGAGAACATATATCCAGGCCCCCCGCCTTCGTTTCCTCCCGCAACCCGGACCCAGAGTTTCCACTCCCCCAGCGCCAAGCGTGACAGTTTGTTCAGGCCGCACAATGGAAGCTGCTGGGTCCCAAGGTACAGGGTCCCTTCAGGACCTGGCCTCTCGGATGGATAACTAGGAGGCAGCCCAACAGCAAGTGGCCCAGTACCTGCAGGAGCTCTCTAGACAGCTGGTCTCGATCCAAACTACATTGGCATCTATTCTCCCGGTACCACCAGCTGCAGCCGCTGCACCCCCTCCACTTGTTTTGCCTCAAGGGGCTTCGGGATCTAAATCTCGTCTCCAGTTGGCAACCCCGGAGATATTTGATGGTAATCCCAGGCGGTGCCGAGGGTTTATTAACCAATGCGAGATCCAATTTGAATGTCTCCCCCAGAATTTCCCCACCTCTCGAGCAAAGGTGGCATATGTTATTTCCCTGTTGACCGGGGCTGCTCTGGACTGGGTCTCTCCCCTGTGGGAACGAGCTGACCCCATTGTGTCAAATTATGAAGGATTTGTTTCAGCATTTAAAAGGATTTTTGATGAACCAGGCCGTTCCACTTCAGCCTCATCCGATTTGCTTCGTGTGCGCCAGGGGACCCGATCTGTTGGTCAGTATGTAGTTCAGTTTCAAACTCTGGCATCTGAGCTAAAGTGGAATGAGGAAGCTCTCAAGGCATCCTTCCTCCATGGACTATCAGAAAGGATGAAGGACGAGTTGGCCTCCAGAGATTTACCGGAGTCCTTTGCTGATGTCATCTCCCTCTGCATCAAGATCGACCTTCGCCATCGGGAATGCTGGGCTAGTAGAGGCAGAGGGGAACACTTTCAGGTCCGTACTCCTCCTGTGAACCAGTCTTCTCTCTCTCCTAGTAGTGAAGAAGAACCCATGCAGGTCAATAAGTCCAAGCTTACAGCTGTAGAACGCAACAGGCGTTTCCAAAATAAATTATGTATTTATTGTGCTGCTCCCGACCACATTTTGAAGAATTGTCCTCTGCTTGCGGGAAATGCGAGACCCTGACTGAAGTAGGGAGCATTCAGTTAGGGGTTATGCCCAAGTCATCCCAAATAACAGACAGTCTTCTACCAGTGTCGCTTTCCCATGGGTCCAGGACAAAGAGGGTTAAAGCTCTAATTGATTCCGGAGCAGCAGGCAATTTCATTTCAGATACTCTCGTTCGGACTCTAGGTATTCCTGTCGTTCCATTACCCAATAAACTAGTACTCTCCGGCTTAGATGGTAAAACAGTGCTAGGAGAATCTCTTTCTTCTCTCTCCCATCCAGTATCCATCAAGATTGGATGTCTTCATCAGGAATGGCTGGAATTATTTGTGTTACCTAAATCTCCCTATGAGCTGGTGTTGGGGCTACCCTGGTTAAAAAAGCACAACCCTGTGTTCAATTGGAATAAGATGCAAATTTTGTCCTGGGGATCAAGTTGTTTACAGAAGTGTTTGATTAAGGTGGTTCCTTTGCGTAAGTTAACCACAGTTACCTGTCCATCCGAGATGTTCTCTCCACCCTCTATCTCTGTGGGTCCCTCTCACTCCAATTTACCAGAACCCTACCAGGAGTTCGCTGATGTATTCTGCGAACAAGCGGCAGATAAACTCCCTCCACATCGACCATGGGATTGTGCTATTGACCTGCTTCCGGGGAAGACCCCTCCTCGTGGCCGTGTTTATCTGTTCCTGAGACTACCGCTATGGCAGAGTACATTAAGGACAACCTTGCTAAAGGATTTATCCGGCCGTCATCCTCTCCTGCTGGAGCAGGGTTCTTCTTCGTAGGGAAAAAGGACGGAGGGCTCCGCCCTTGTATAGATTATCGGGGCCTAAACCAAATAACGATAAAGAATCGGTATCCACTACCCCTGATTTCCGAACTTTTCGACAAGGTTTGGGGAGCTCAGTTTTTCACCAAATTAGACTTACGCGGGGCCTACAATTTAATTCGGATAAAGGCAGGGGATGAGTGGAAAACCACTTTTAATACTAGGGATGGACACTTCGAGTACCTGGTAATGCCTTTTGGACTCTGTAACGCGCCAGCTGTATTTCAAGGCTATGTCAACGAGATTTTTCGGGACATTCTCTATAAATTTTTGGTAGTTTATCTCAATGATATTTTAATTCTTTCTACAAACTTACAAGACCATCATCGGCATGTACTAGAAGTGTTGTCTCGTCTCCGAAATCATCGTCTCTTTGGAAAGTTGTCAAAATGCCTCTTTAATCAAACCTCGGTACCCTTCCTGGGGCATATAATCTCTGGAAAAATTCTTCAAATGGACCCTGATAAACTGAAAGCTATTGCCGATTGGCCTCAGCCTACTTCGTTGAAAGCTACTCAACGTTTCTTGGGTTTTGCAAATTAATATAGGAGGTTCATTCCACATTTCTCCACATTGGTCTCTCCTATCACTTCTCTCACAAGGAAGGGAGCCAGCCCATCCTCTTGGCCTGATCCAGCAATACAAGCTTTTAAAAAATTAAAAATGGCATTTTCCACAGCCCCAATTCTCCGCCAGCCTCAGCTGGATCAACCATTTACGGTAGAAGTGGACGCATCCTCTGTTGGAATTGGGGCCGTATTGTCTCAGATCGCTGAAGATGGGAAGATCCACCCCTGCGGATTCTTCTCCCGGAAATTCTCTCCCGCAGAGAAAAATTATATTATTGGAGATCAGGAACTATTAGCTATACGCTTGGCACTAGAGGAATGGCGTTATCTTCTGGAAGGAGCTAGACTTCCAGTTACGGTCATTACAGACCATAAGAACCTAACTTATCTACAAACTGCTCATAGATTGAATGCCAGGCAGGCCCGATGGTCTCTTTTTTTTTCCAAGTTCAATCTAAGGCTTCAATTTCGCCCAGGCATTTTAAACAAAAAAGCGGATGCTCTCTCCCGTTCTTTTATGACTATGGTAGAGGAAGAGGACCATCCGCAGATCCGTCCAATTCTTGATCCAATTGTTTTCGCTCCTACACAGATATCCTCTCCGCCTCCGGGAAAATTTTTTGTTATTCCCAGTTTACGTAAAAAACTGTTGACATGGGCTCACGCTTTGTTATTTTCTGGTCATACAGGAATCACTAAAACGTATCAATTCCTACTACGTTCCTACTGGTGGCCCACCATGAAGGGAGATGTCAGAGAATTTGTCCTGTCCTGTATTAAATGTGCGCAGCATAAGACACCTCGCAGGAGGGTGATGGGTCCATTACGCCCATTACCGGTTCCAGTTGCCCCATGGACTCATATCTCTATGGACTTCATTTCCGAGCTACCTCGATGCAAGGGACACAATACGGTATGGGTGGTCATGGATCGCTTCTCAAAAATGGCACATTTTGTTCCTCTGGTTGGTCTTCCATCGGCTCCTCAATTGGCTAAATATTCATCCGGGATATCTTCAGATTACACGGTCTCCCTAAGGAGATAATCTCTGATCGTGGGGTCCAATTCATGGCCAAATTTTGGAGAGCCCTGTGCAATACATGTGGAGTTAAATGAAAATTTTCTTCAGCATACCACCCTCAGACGAATGGTCAAACCGAAAGGGTTAATCAAGAACTTGAGACCTTCATCAGGCTTTTTGTATCATCTTCTCAGGATGATTGGGTGGACCTTCTACCATGGGCAGAATTTTCTCACAATTTTAAGTATCATTCATCATCCAAGTCCACACCCTTCTTCACTGTCTTCGGTAGACATCCCCGAGTCCCTGACTTCGAACATCTTCCAGCGGTAGAAGTTCCGGCAGCAGTCAAGGAGATTGAGTAATTTTCAACCCTGTGGAATAAGATTCACCATTCCTTGGTAGAATCCTCAAAGAATTATAAGAGATTTGCCGATAGGAAACGTTTGGCTGTTCCCTTTTTAAAAGTTGGGGATAGGGTTTGGTTATCTTCCAAGAACATTTGTTTGAAGGTACCCACGATGAAACTTGCTCCACGCTTTATTGGCCCCTATCGCATCATTAAGATAATCAATCCAGTAGTGTATAAGTTGGAACTTCCTCCACAAATGAAAATCTGCAATTCAGTCCATATTTCTCTTTTACGTCCTCTGGTGCTCAATCGATTTCAAATTGTTCCTCCCAAATTGCCTCAAGTACAGACTCTACAGGGTGCTGAGTTTGAAGTGGAGAAGATCTTGGATTCATGCCTTAAGTTTAATACTCTTCAATACCTCATCGATTGGAGGGGCTATGGTCCCGAAGAAAGGGCTTGGGTCAAGGCTTCCGATGTGCATGCTCCACGGTTGGTCCGAGACTTCCATAGGAAATTTCCAAATAAGCCTATGGGGTGTTCGGTGCCCACCCTGAAAGGGGGGGGTACTGTCAGGGCTCTGCTGGGGATCAGCGCGGCCTTACCTCCTCGCCGGCTTCCTTTGATCTCCCGGGCGGTCGGGCAGCTGGCGCGGCGGCTGAGAGGACGCTGAGCATTCTCCCCATGCGTAGGGGACTGCGTGCGGTCCGGTGTCTGGACTCGGGGTTCCCGGCATGGGCGCCGCCATGTCAGTCGGTCCATGTGACTGTACTTCTGGCCTGGGATAGGTGAGCGTCAGCTGATCGCTGTGCACCTATCAAAGGGTTCTGAGGGGTATATAGCCTGCTTCCACCTTTCTGCAAACTGCCTGAACAACGGTTGTCTCCTAGTCCCTAGTTGAGTTCCGGTCCAGGTTCCTGGCATTCTATTTCCTCTACAGTGTGTTCCATCTCTGCCTGTGTGCCAAGACATTACTGTGATCCCTGTGCAACAGTGAGTTACCATCTGCCTGTGTGCTAAACGTATCTCTAGTGAACTTCTTGCAACAGTGTATTACCATCTGCCTGTGTGCTAAACGTGTCTCTAGTGAACCTTGTGCAACAGTGAATTACCATCTGCCTGTGTGCTAAAATGTGTCTCTAGTGAACCTTGTGCAACAGTGAATTACCATCTGCCTGTGTGCTAAACGTGTCTCTAGTGAACTTCATGCAACAGTGTATTACCATCTGCCTGTGTGCTAAACAAGTCTCTAGTGAACCAGGTGCAACAGTTAATTACCATCTGCCTGTGTGCTAAACGAGCCTCTAGTGAACTTCATACAACAGTGAATTACCATATCTGCCTGTGTGCTAAACGTGTCACTAGTGAACTTTGTGCTACAGTATTTCCAGACTTCTTTACGTTGTTTGTGGATCACTCCACAGTGCCTTAAACCTTAGGCATCTCTTATTAGGGCCACGGTTATTTGTGTCTCCAATTCCCACTGAGCTCGGATACCTGGTCAAAGGACCGCGACCTGCTCACAGGGTGCAGCTAAGCCCAAATCCCGATTGGAGGGGTCACTGGCGAACACCATCCTGTGGGTTAGACTCCGCACCATTGCCCAGGTCTCATCAACACTCGAGAGCTGTGGATGAGGAGAACATATATCCAGGCCCCCTGCCTTCGTTTCCTCCTGCAACCTGGACCCAGAGTTTCCACTCCCCCAGCGCCAAGCGTGACAGCCAGCCTGTACTGCCGACCGCCGGGCTGAGACTGATAAGTACATGTGTGTACTTACTGTAGAAGGCAACCGTGTAGAGGCTCTGTTAGATTCTGGTAGCCTGGTGACACTTGTGAAAGCGGAGCTGGTGAACCCCTTGAAGTGTAAGGGGAAAACTGGTGGTGTGACCTGCATACATGGGGACACTCGCTATTATGTTACTGCAGAAGTGAACATTGAGACATTATGTGTTTCCACGATAGTCTGTGTGGGTTTAGTACATGGCTTAATGTACGATGCAATATTGGGGAGAGACTTTGCTCACTTCTGGAAGTTATGGGAAAGCCGATTTTGCACAGAGGTAAATCGCCCTGACTCATTTGAGAGGGTTACTGGCTTAGTAGCAGAGTCAGAGATGTTCCCTTTTTCTAGTATGATTGGCGAAGAAGAGAATGCGGAGTGTGATTGTGGCTCGTCAAGTGATGTGCCTCCCACTGAGGTGGGTAGTGTTGTTGAGCCAGTTGATCATCTGCCTGATTTAGAGGTCAGAAGAGAGGTCTTTGCCGTGGAGCAGTTAAATGACCCTACTCTGGTAAAAGCCAGGGAGAATGTCAAGGTGATCAATGGTAAACCCATAGACCCCGATAGTCCTTTGTCATATGCTCACATGGCAGTATGTCAGGATTTGTTGTATCAGGTGACTAAGAAGGGGGAAGATATTGTGGAACAATTAATAGTACCCAAAGCATACAGAAGAACAATGTTAGATCTGGCCCATGATTGTATAATGGCAGGCCACCTAGAGAAAACCACTGAGCGAATTGTGCAGAGGTTTTTTGGCCCGGGGTCCATAAACAGATATCTGACTATTGTGCATCCTGCCCTGAATGTCAGTATCATGCTCCAAGGCCACATTTCAAAAGTCCCCTGCTTCCATTACCCATTATTGAGGTTCCGTTTGAAAGAATAGCTATGGATTTGGTTGGGCCATTAATGAAATCTGCCCGGGCCATCAATATATTCTGGTGATAATGGATTATGCTACCAGGTACCCAGAAGCGATACCATTATGCAATATGTCAACCAAGACCATTGCTAGAGAATTAGTCCAAGTCTTTAACAGGTTGGGTATACCTAAGGAGATCCTGACTGACCAAGGTACCCCATTTATGTAAAAAATCATGAAGGAGTTATGCCGCCTGTTTAAAATTGACCAGTTAAGAACCTCTGTGTACCATCCCCAGACCAATGGGTTAGTGGAGAGATTTAATAAAACTTTAAAACACATGCTAAGGAAAGTAGTGGACAAAGATGGTAGAGATTGGGATTACTTGTTACCTTATTTGCTGTTGGCCATAAGAGAGGTTCCCCAATCCTCCACAGGGTGTTCCCCTTTTGATTTATTGTACGGGAGACGTCCAAGGGGATTACTTGACATTGCCAAAGAGACATGGGAGGGGCAGTCCAGTCTGTATAAAAGTTATTGAGCATGTTTGTCAAATGCAAGAAAGAATTGCTGCTGTTGTGCCGATAGTAAGAGAGCACTTGGAACAGGCCCAACAGGCACAGCAGAGGGTATACAGCCGCAATGCTCGCTTACGCAACTTTGCTCTTGGGGACAGAGTGTTAGTGTTGGTTTCCACAGTAGAAAGTAAACTTTTGGCTAAATGGCAAGGACCCTTTGAAATCTTAGAAAAAGTGGGTCAGGTCAATTATAAAGTTTACCAGCCGGGGAAAAGAAAGCCAGTACAGATATACCATGTAAATCTTATAAAACCCTGGAAGGATAGAGCAGCACTGTCAGCCATCTGAGCCCCTCCAGTAAACCCTGGGCCCATGGTACCCGAAGTGACAGTGGCAAAAACCCTGTCAACTAGTCAACAGCAGGAAGTTAAGGAATTTCTGATCAGAAATAGGGTGCTGTTTTCTGACCTACCAGGGAAAACCACAGTCATTAAACATGACATAATCACTGACCCAGGGGTTAAGGTTAACCTAAAGCCCTATAGGTTACCAGAAACCCAAAGAAAGTCAGCATCGAAGGAAATTAATAAAATGTTAGCGTTGGGTGTAATTGAAGTAGGGCATAGTGAGTGGTCAAGTCCCATTGTGCTCATTCCAAAACCCGACGGGAGTGTGCGTTTCTGCAATGACTTCCGGAAATTGAACAGTGTGTCAAAGTTCGATGCCTACCCTATGCCTAGGGTGGACGAACTAATTGAAAGGCTAGGGACAGCCAGATATTTAACTACTCTTGACTTAACCAAAGGGTATTGGCAAGTGCCGTTAACTGAGAACGCCAAAGAAAAGACAGTTGTCTCAATACAAGATGTTGCCCTTTGGGCTACATGAGGCACCTGCTACCTTTCAAAGAATGATGGATAGGTTTTTAAGGCCCCATAGACAGTATGCTGCTGCATATCTGCATGATGTGGTCATTCATAGTCCTGATTGGCAGTCTCACTTGCCCAGAGTACAAGCAGTGTTGGACTCCATCTATAAGGCAGGTTTGACAGCCAACCAAAAAAAGTGTTGTCTGGGGATGGAAGAAGTAAAGGGTACACCATTGGCAGAGGTTTGATAAAGCCACAGCTCAATAAGATCGAGGCAATACAAAACTGGCCACGACCCCTGAATAAGAAGCAGGTGAGAGCCTTCTTAGGGATCACTGGGTATTATAGGAGGTTTATACCAAATTTTGCCACCATTGCAGTCCCACTGATTGACCTTACCAAAGGCAAACAGAAAGTCATGGTGGAATGGGGTCCTGAAGCAGAGAAGGCTTTCCAGGAGTTAAAAAATAGCGTTATGTACCCAACCAGTTCTGATTACCCCTGATTTTGACAGAGAGTTTGTTGTACAAAACGATATGTCAGATGATTTTCTTCTTAAGCTGGAAATTAAATGTACATGAAAGAAACTTTGCTAGTCGAGAAAGAAGCATTGGCCATAAAGTGGGTGTTAGAGACTCTCAGGTACTTCTTGGTGGGAAGGAAGTTCAGATTGATCACTGACCATGCGCTTCTGAAGTGGATATGGGAAAACAAGGACAGTACTGCGAGAATAATGAGATGGTTCTTGCCATTACAAACCTTTAAATTTCTGGAACCCAGTTGTCCAATGCAGATGCTTTGTCACGTGTCCATTGTTTGGGGGCTGCAATTGTTCCGCCCCACAAGTCAAAACAAAGGGGGGATATGTGATAGAAGCACTGGTAAAGTGGTCAATGGCACGTATGTTTGTCCTAGGGTTTTGGCCTATGTGTTCTAAAAAACCCCAGGAGAAGTCTGTTTTGTAAACAGACCAGAGTATTGGCTTTTGGAAAAGCCAGTTTGGGTCCTGGGGGTGTGGATGTGAGGAGAGGGAGGGCTCCATCCACAGGCCACTCCAGGTTTTGGGCCTTTCAGCCTGGTAGCAGGCTCATTAGGGATTACACCTGGAACTGGCTGATTTAAGCTGTGTTCAGTTGTAGCTGAGTGTCTCATACCTGGGAGAGCAGGCCGCAGGTTAGCTTGCTCTGAGACACTGTTGGCTGTAAACCAGAAGGTACTGTGGGCAGGGATTTTGTTTAGTGTTCTGTTAGATAGGGAACTTGCTGTCTAGTTAGTGCCCAGCCGAGCTAGGTTTTATTTTATGTTTTGTTTATAAAATTGTTGAAATTGCACAATAAAAACTGGCACCGTCCAGCTTGCATGAAAATCCATGACTGGAGTGCTGTTTCCTGGCTTCTGTGTGTAAGGTGTGTCCATCTACCCACGGAGAGGGACCCGCTACCCTGACCTTATCACAATATATATATATATATATATATATATATATATATATATAGTACACAAGGACAGCATTCTGGGACTTGTCTTCAAAAGCTTGTATTATATCAAATAAATGGTCGACGTTTTGGTGCCCGATATGCACCTTTTTCAAGACAATCTATATAACAACCACAATAAAATACCTATATATATATATATTAATAATATGCTTTTTAATAAGATTTCTGCCGTAATTGTATTTGCTAGATTGCGTTTTGCAGGCAAGACCACTACCATTAAGATTGTTCCATCGATGGAGAATATCTTATGTTCCCTTTCTGTGTTTTTAATGCTTTCGTACCTGATATTGGGGTCTCATTTCTCGACTGTTCCTTCCTCCATGAAGGTACAAACACCTTTATGTATTTATGCCCTCGTCTTCTAAACCAGTCAACTGCAAGTTCTATACCTCTGCATGAGAACAGTTTCTTGCATCCATGACTGTAAGAAAGATGGATAACTTCATTATTCTTTAGGCCTAATTTATGTCCATTTATTTGTTATGCCAGTAAGGCATGGGCAACAAATAAAATTGCATGTAATAGCAACATCTGACAGTCATTTGCTCAAAGCCCACAACATAAGAGAGCACTATGAACCAGGATGTTATAAATTAAATATTACTAGC
The DNA here is from genome assembly GCA_031769625.1 of Taudactylus pleione. Taxonomy (NCBI): domain Eukaryota; kingdom Metazoa; phylum Chordata; class Amphibia; order Anura; family Myobatrachidae; genus Taudactylus; species Taudactylus pleione. The sequence continues at coordinate 26,375,282 of JAUIMM010000006.1, forward strand.
ACTGTATTTATCATTTGATATTTTTTATTTTAAATATTATGGGGCACCTGATTTGTAACCATAGCTTTACCTATTGTATACAAGAAGGACCATCATGGAAACAACTGGGGCTTCCTTAGGTACCAAATAGCTTTTAGTCAACATGGATCATTTTGCAGATTACGGGGCTGATATAGAATTGAACAATGTCAAAAGAGTTTGCGTATTTTTACACTGAGTATGCAACTATGCGCAGTTCAGAGCCATAAGCAGTTCAGTTGTATCTCCACTTGTGGCTAAAGTAATGGGGCGTTTTGTGAGGGTATGCCAACAGAATGGTTGGTTATGCGGAGTTATGTGGAAGTGCAGTTGCGCCTGTTTTCAGATGGATCTCTTGCACCAAGGATAAGGCAAGTGCCATGGGTGTAACTACCATAGGTGCAAGGGGTGCAGCTGCTATGGGGCCCATGACTGCTATCAAATCAAGATTGGATAGGCTTGGTCTGGATACAGAGATGCCTACAACTCAGCACACGGATGAATATACACATCGATTGTGCACAATATGGGAGCATTTATGGCTTACTTGAGTTCAACTCTGTTTTGGTCCTTACATGCATAGTGATCCATACTTATGACAAAGCTGTATTGATGAAAACATGTAATTTTGTGACTAAGAAAGTACCAGGTACTGCATTATAGGTGGAAAAAACAAGTCTGCAATACTGCCCACAAGTATTTCCTAAGTGCACCACGCAAACATGTTGTATGGTTCATTAAAAAAATATATGCTTTACATTTGTGCTATAGTAGCAAAGGTGTGCAACACACAATGTATAGACGGAGCTGATTGTTTAGCATATTATATAACCCCATATCTATCATATTCATAAAGACTGCCACATACATTTACATGCCCCACATAATGCTCATGTGGTGGAATACCATGGGCTTTGTCATTTAAAATCCTTAATGATAACTATAAATATGATTTGACTTTTTTTCTCAAAGGTTAATCTATAAGTTTGGTATTCTATTAAAGTTGTGTAATATATGGGCAAACATACAGTGATGTGCGGGCAGGTGAGGCAGAGCCTTTCCTGTCATACTTAGGTATACTCCAAAGTTTTGACTATAAAAATTATATGAATAAATCAAAGAAAATATGATAAATATCTTCTTTGAATTATTCTAATAATTTTTATAGTCAAAACTCTGGAGTAAAAAGTATATGACATGTGAGGCACTGCCTCCCCTGTATACCTTTTCTGCACGTCCCTGATCAAAACACACCAAATTTCCAGCACTATATACTGCTGCACATCTGTATAATGCCCACATGAGCCCACGGGTTCATATATGTATATGTAAATCTGGCTCTGATACTAGCCAGTGCCTCCCCAGCCATTTACCTCACCACACCTCACTACACTATAGAAACCTCTAGGATAAACATTAGGATTTCTTTAATAATTATTCAGATACTTCCAATATTATTAAAATAGTCCCTATTGAAAAAACTGTTTTCTTTAATAAAAATTGTACAGAGTAATTTATGTCATCTTGAAGTGTTTTAATCTTAAGTTTACATAATGCTTCACTAATGAGTTGCTTTTTACTTTCTTTTTCCTCTTTTTACTTTCTTTTTCCTCTTTTTAAGCTAATTTTGTGAAACTTATCCCTCAGTTAAAACCAGGTACAGTTTCCTAATTCCAAACTCCAAATGGATGCAGTTTGGAGTTTGGGGTGCCAAACTCAAATAGACTGAGTTTTTAGGAATATAAGATTGATATTAAAATATTTTAATGTTCTATTAAACCTTACTTTCGGCGCACTCCACTTTTATCCTCGATGTATCCTCCATATTTCCAAATCACAAGAAAGAAGCTGTCCTGGAGCAACCATTTCTGACAATACTAAACCTAGTACCTTTAGAATGAGGCACATAAACTAATACTATCCAGCTCACTACCCAAACCTATGAAGACAAAAGGATAGTTATGTTTTTGTTAAAGCATCACATGATTACAGAGTGACTACCATAGAGACACCTGAAACTGCTTTAACCATTAAGCTTCCTGTTTAATTCCCTTGTCATCACTATATAATATCAGCAGACAGAATACAACACTAAAAGAAAATGCAGAAATATGTATTATTTAGTATATTTAAATGTATATTAGTTTCCATTTTTAAATGAGTAAATGCTTAAAATCTCTAGAATCTCTTAAGTGCATCTCTACATTGTAATGTACTAAGATATTCCATAATGATAGATTACTGTAACTCATACCTCATTGCAACGTTACTTCCATCTATGACAATCGGTCTTAAATTATTGGATGCATTAGTTGACTCCTCTTTTCTATTATTTCCCTGTCCATGTTCTTCTGTGCCGTTGCACCCACGAGTCACCAGTCTTAATGTGGAGATTTTGGGGGACACAATAGCTTTTTCCATATGGGATCCTTTTCCTTTTATTATAAGTTCTTGCAAAATATCATTATCCAATGCTTTCTCTCCGAGCTTTTCTAAAACCCTCTTTATATCCTCTTCATTGTAACCAAGCTTTTGAAAGAAAACCAGCTTTCCACTTTGTTCATCCATGTTGTTGAGTTGGACTCCCACCAATTTGCCTGTATCCTTGTCAGTCACAGTTTCTGATATATATGGATATTTTTGGCTTCAACCAAGGCTGGAAATCCATCTTCTAGGACTGGGTCATTCTGTTTTCAAATACATTTCTACAAATAATTTGATCAAGTTCAATTGTGATATTCTGTAGTTTAGCTCACAATAGGATATGTTATGGTGTTAGAACTGAACATTGGAAGTTATAGCAGCTTGGAAACAGTAAGTACCAGAGAACCAATTACATGTTTTCATTCTGTTTTTATTTTTTACTGCATGTCAGGAAATAATATTAAACTAGGGGATTTTCTGTTACTCATTGTTGCTGATCTGGCATAGAATAAAGTTTTTACTACTGTCTGCTGCAATGTGAAAACAATAATATGTAACGACACATGCAGAGCACACTTACTCATTGTATTGCTCACTGTAATCACAATTCATAGCTGGATAACACATTCAGGCCATGTTTTTTTATATATATACTGTATATTATCACTCACTAGCAAAGTCTTAGAAATCACAAATCCATCTTCTGCTTACTTATTGGGCTTATTTATCAAACCTTAACTACAGTGAGTTTTCACTGGAAAAATGGTAATTGTAAGACTAGAGCTATTTATTAAATCGTGGTACCAGCTATATGATTGATCTATTTGACATTTACATTGTAAACAGCAGATACCACTATAGCTAACAAATATTTATGGGACAGCTCAGCTTTTCAGAGCTTGCTACCTGGCAGCTAACAGCATCTTCAGATGATGTTAGTATAGTTACCATTTCCCATTGTTAAAGCTTCAAATTTACCATTTGCTAATGGACTACCAAAAGGCAATGCATGAGCAGTAACCCCCATCTGGAAGTTGGGGTCTTTCACCACTGAATTATGTTAGCAGCTAAAGACTTTTCAATAGAAAGGTGCAAGGTGCAATAACTATGATAAAACAGATCTAGGCATTGTGATATGATTTATTCTTATTGGGGAAAAACCTAATAAATTAATCCCTTAGGGCTCTATTTACTACAATCCGCATATTGAATGCGGATTGTAGTGTGATATTACCGAGTGAATTCGCATTGCGAATTCAGGCAATATCACAGGGATTTACTATAAATCCCTTGCAGGGACAGAGCTTGCGATAAAGCTCTGTCCCTGCGGATCCCATACGCACTCTAGTCGCGGTATTTTTGGAAAAAATACCGCGACTAAGAGCCCGCGCATGCGCCGATCGACCACCGCTACTACCCCCCCCACCGACGCTAAGCCCCGCCCCCGGCGCTAAGCCCCGCCCCCCACGATCGCGGACCCCCCGCGACCCCCCCTCCCCCCTCCTCCCTTCATTACACTTACCTGCATCCTCCTGGCCTCCGGTGATCTTCTCCAGGCTTCCCGATCAGGTGATCTCCCATACTGCACTGGGACCCAATCACCTGATGACCGGGCCCCAGTGTACTATGGGAGACCAGCTGACCGGAGAGGAGCCATCACCGGAGGCCTGATCACCGGTCCCTGGATTCAGGTAAGGAAAAAAAAAATTTTTAATTTTTTTTTTTTTTTTTTTTTTTTACACTAATCAGCTTGCGGTCTACTTAGACCACATAGCTGATTACTGGTACCGGCTCCCGCCTCTGCTCTCCCCGTTAGAGCAGAGTGGGAGCCCGGTAACCGGGGGAGACCCTGGATAACGCCACCTCCAGGTGGCGTTATTATCACAGGGCTTCCCCCGGTATTTTTTTACAATTTATTTTTACTAACTTGCACACAGATCACATTTCCCATTACAATTATGGGAAATGCGATCTGCTTTACTAAAAATAAGTGATACTGGGGGTTGGAGTAGAATTTTACTAATTCTACTCCAATTGCCCTGTAATAACTACAGGTGATACTAAAATAATGTGAAAAGGGCGTGAAAACACCCTTTTTCACTTTATTTTAGTCAAAATAATGTTAATAAATAGAGCCCTTAGTCTTTATATTCTTTTACATGCTAATGATGTTTTTCATATAGCAAAGTTTGAATGGAAAATTAATTTGTGCATATTGTATCAAGGTGACCCTAGATCCCAGTAAACAGCAGCCAGACAATCCACATGCCATAACAGGATTAGGTTTAGCAGCATAAATAAACAATAGCAAACATAAAAATGAAAATCCTGTATCCATGTACTGTGCAGGACAAAGATCACACACACTTTACCTAACTCTCCATTACCGACATGCAAATGATATTTCTGCTAGAAAACAACAAACTGCCAATGTTTTTTCTAGTCTAATCTTATGATATAGGATACTACATAATAATAGCTGTGCAACCAACATCACACATATTCATATATAGTATAAAAATATCACATTTATTAATAAATAAACAATAATGGCAGAAAAAAATTGTACAAATTAGGCATCAAAACACAACGAATACAAAGTCTCGCTAAATAGATGCTTAGGGGTAAATTTATTAATGTGCAGGCTTTTAGAAGTGGAGTTGTTGCCCATAGCAACCAATCAAATTTTATTATTTTCTAGAAGCTGCTAGAAAAATAATTAGAATCTGATTGGCAACACCTCTACTTCTAAAAACACGTATTTTGTAAATTTACCCCTGTTAGTATATTCAGAAATATATGTGTAATGTTCAATACATAAACCATATAGATTAAAACAGCCCTTGTCGTGCATCAAATTTAATAAGAAGAATCAGAGCAGTGTGAATTTCCTTTTATCAAGGAAGTGTTCAAATAGTTGCAAAAATGAAAATGTTGTATACAGAAAGTAATGTGCAATGATTACTGTACCCAGTTCTGAGTGAACATACCCAATATAATAGGAAATCGGAAATCATAAGCCTCTATTTAATAAGTGGCTGACATTCTGGTTTGTCCCATATGACAATGAAAGGGATCTGATCCCTTTATTCAAACTGCCAGAGCCACTGTTATCCAGGTGTTACTGCAAAAGACAGCAGTAGGGTTGGGTACGGGATGTCAGCGGTCAGAATTCCGATGCCGCCATCCCATCAGGGTTAGGATACCAACACCTCTTGGTAAGTATCCTAACTCTACCACTAACCATAATCCCCCCCCCGCAACCTAAACCTAACCTCCCCCCAGTGCCTAAACCACCTAACACTTCCCCTCTAGTGCCTAAGCCTGACCCTCCCCCCCTAGTGCCTAACCCCTAACCCCACTACTTACCATCTGGATGCTAGCGCCATGATTCAGAGCACCGGCATACCGACAGAGGGATTTCAACTACCTCTCCAGCAGTGATGATGCTGTATATTTCTATGCCTATCATCTTCCTTATATATTTTTCATCCCAGTTATATTTTTGGCCATCACATACCTCATAATTTTTCAGAAAAGCAGAGAGGGACCTTGATGTGGGCTTGTCCCATTTTCATCATTCTGGGGGCATGTCCAGCACTCTGTAAGTCCTCTGCTCAACGCTCTAGCTAAAAGTATTTGCCGGGTCGGCCCCATTCAGGGGGGGGTCTAGGTACTCAGAACCCCCCTTGCTTGTGCCACTGACAGTGTACTATGCACCAGTGCACTACTATGTGGCGTATGGCTGCTGTGCCATAGGAGCTAGGTCAATGGTAATATAATCTAACAATGACACTATATTTTCTTTCATAAACAGTGGTGGCTGTCTAATAGAAGCTCTGACTCTTAGTATTGGAAGTGTTTGTAAATGCCATTTTAATAAATGACCAAAAATAATGGAGTCTAGATAAGGGAGACCACAAATTTGTTTTATCTCTATCCCCTAGTCTCCATAGGCAAAACTGGGGGGTGGTCCGGGGGTGTACCGGATCACCCATTATTCCTGTTCACCGATCGCCCATATTTAATGAAAGGCCATCAACGAATGAGAGGGGGGCCTGAGAGGCAGCTGTGCCTGCTTCAGCTGGGCATGGTGAAAGCGCCGGCAGCATTTTAAACATATTGCCGGCCGCGAGTCAATCACAGCTTGCAGAACGGCAGCCACTCAGGCAGCATACGTAGTATCCTACTGTTTCTTGGCTGCACTTACAGGTATGTCCCCCTTTGCCATCTTTCTTTCCCTTCAAAGTCCACTTAGCCTCCAATCCACCTTCATGTTGCAGTCAACTACCACCTTCCCAGCCATTTTTTTGCCCTCTCCCTCACTTGTCATCCTCCCTCATGCTGGGTGATATGTATTTTACTATTTATAACCCCACTGACTAAGCCACTGCCAAACTCCTTTCCTTTTCTTCTTACTTTTGGCCTCTGCCAGTGAGCTTCCACTCCCAACCACTGCTGCTGTCATTTCCTTGATTTCATCTTATTCTGTCTCTTTTCTAACTCTGATTTTTAAGACTTACCCTCTCTGCTCCACAACCTTCTTCAGCCTTTCCCCACTTCTTCCACTGTCCTGTAAATCATATCCACATGTGCCCAGTAACATCTTGTTATTTTTGATCCTGTTTTCCTTTGTTCCACACTTGAATCACTATTGTCATCTTAAAATTGGGCTGTCTCTCATATACCTGCACTCTTTCCTAAGCCTATGGCACAACTATGCCTGCCACCACTAAACCCCAAAATGACCTGTTACTGACAAAAGTCCTCCTTCCAGTGCTGCTAGAAGAAGTCTTCCTTTAACATTTATTTCTCTCACTTTGTTTTATCTTACATCTGTGCCATTTTGCTCTCTAAACAAATCTTCAAGCCTTTTATTTTCACCCCAATGGCTATTTGCCACATTCAACTCTCTTCTCTGCTCAGCCCTTCTGCTCTTCTATCCTGCCTTAAGACCCATGACTTTGGGCAGGATGCACTAAACGGAAAATGCAGTAAAAACCCTGTTTACCGCATTTTCCGTATGCATCATTCTTCTGGGGCTTTGCTACGGTTACCCTATAGAAGCCTATGGGCTTCTACCGCATGGCGCTGCTATGAGGGATCCGATCGGATCCCTCCCAGCATGCCCCACGGCCTTTTTCACACGTTCCCCAGGCCTCAAAGCAGAGATCATACAGAGAGCTATTCCTGTAGGAGACGCTGACACCCCACAGTGAAACAAGGAGAGAAGTACCTCATATATACTGTATATTAGATTGTTTATTTAGTACTCACTGAAGACGGCTTAATATCTTTTCGGGGAATGTATGAGAGTTGCTTATAGCACAGATCATATGGAAAGTTGATCCCTGCCAGAGAAACTGACCCCCCCCGAAGTGAGCAAGGGAATAATAGGACACAGGTGTCAAACACACTTATCCTGTTTTATATATAGATTTAGATATTGTACAAATCAATAAATTGGTTTTTGTTTTTACACTACAGTCTAAGACTAGTTTTCTTTAACACAAATTCCAATCAGTTGAGTGCACCTGATATCTATATCTATATTAATCCATTGTCTAAGAGAGGTGGACCCCTCTTTGTTGGGTGCTGCCATTTATTGAAATGACCTATTGGTGATTACAATATGTACCAGCAGAAAGTGAAATGGAGGTTAGTCCACCCACAGTGGGTCCATAATGAGGCTTGCAGGTCTATTGGTAACACACACTGTAGTGACAGCAGTATACAGCATTGGCTATATCAGTGGTAATGCAGGTAATATACAGCGGTAACCAGTATCACCCCTGAGGAGCTAAGTATTGCACGGCAGCACCGTGACACTTAACGCAGTACACATTAAACTAGGGATGTGCAGGCTCGGATAGGTTCGAGTTTGCACGTGGAGTTCGGATTTTTCCCTCCAAAAAAACGGAACTCAGAACGAGGCAAAACGTCACCTTACATGGACGAACATCATCATTCCTGGACAAAAGACCTGGTCAGCATTCCTGGACAAAAGGGTGACCTGGTCAGCATTCTCCACAGTACAGCTGGTGAGAAAACAACGCTACCACTATTTTTTAGCCGTCTGAGATCTTGAGACCGGTCAGTACTCCTATCTTGTTCCTATTATTATGTGCCCGACGGGATAACACTTTGGGTATACCACAAGTTATTAACTGCCTTTGCTTTACAAGCTTCAGATTGTCTATTGTGGATTTCTCAATGGATACAGGCCCTGATTCAGAGCTGGTCGCTCTGACAGAGCGCTAGCTCTGAATCAGGGGCGGTCTTTTTTATTTATTTTTTTTTAGAACGGCCTCCTGGCCGCTCGCATAGCTGTGGGTGACCACCCACAGCTATAGCGAACGGCCAGGAAGATGGTCGCGATGGTCAAGACCATCGCGACCATCGGGCTTGCGACGAGACCCTTGTAGTAGGGTCTCATTGCAGCAAGCTCCAGAACGCCTCTGTTTGGGCAGCCACCCCCGGCCCGCCCACCAAAGGGGGCGTGCTGTCACTCAACATGGCTCCGTCGTGCGCATGCGCTCTGGGCCACCATCGACCCGATTGCGAGTGCTCAGTGCTTGCGACCGGGTCTGAAGCAGGCCCACAGTACTTGCAGGCTAGCGGCTACAATATTACCAAATCAAGCTATTAACTAGCAAAGTGTGTCTAAACGCTTTTCATCTGAAGCATCTGGAATCTTTCCATGCAGGAACTGTTATTTTGTGATTCTAACCCAGCACATTAGTACCATTATTTATACACCAGCTAGTTAATACAATATTCATTCATTCATACTTAATGAGGCCAGGGTGCTCTGCTGGATGAGAAGTGCTGAGCTGACTGTGCTGGGAAAGGGGTGCATAATTAATGAGGCCAGGGATGCTGTACTGAGTGAGGGGTACTGACTGTGCTGGGTAATGGGTGCTGTGATCCATGCTGTGCTAGGAGAGGGGTTCTGTGATGGGTGCTGTGCTGTGCTGTGTGAGGGGTGCTGTGCTGGGAGAGGGGTGCTGTGATCTGTACTGTTCTGGGAGAGGGGTGCTGTGCTGTGATCTGTGATGTGCTGGAAGAGGGTGCTGTACTGTGATGGGTGAGGGATGCTGTGCAGTGATTAGTGCTGTGATGGGTGAGGGGTGCTCTGCAGTGAGAGGAGGGAGGCGCTGTGAGGGGAGAGCCTGGGGTGCTCTGCTGTGAGGGGAGAATGTGTCCTATAGAATGTCAGATGCACTACACTAATGCCGGGTAGACACTAGATGACATGTCGTCCGATCCAGTGGATCGGAGCGACATATCGGGCACATCGTCTAGTGTGTCACTGATGATGCACGCTCCAGCGATATTGTTAGTGGGAGCCATACTGGCGAATGCAGCACGGCCCCACTGTCGCTCCGTCGCTCCCGGCATCGGCAAGTGTGTACGCACCTGCCGCTGCCGGAACCCCGCCAGGTCCCGACGCTGACAAGGTCGGTACACACTAGACATTGTCTAGTGTGTACCGGCCATAATGAGAGAAGATAGCCGGAGGATTTGTAATGGCGGTTGGCTGAAGAAGAACCTGACACATAGAGAGGAACATCAAGAGCCTGAAAAGGAGTGCCCAGAAGAAGACAGAAGAAGCATACAGTTGAAGAAAAAAGATAATTGTTTTATTACAAATATTTTTAAACAAGAAAGAAGAAGCTGTGCTGGGGCTGGAGAGACATAAGGGGATAATGAGGCTGCATGGGATGTGAGCACAGCAAGACCACACACCCTTCTATGAGACCACACCCCCATCTACCCTTTTTTTTTCTGCCTCTCCCTATTCACTTATCGCACACTATTCTTCTCTCTATCTCCCATCTCCCCCTATTCTATCTTCTGTTTATACTGTCTCCACCAACTCTTCAGCCTATTCAAAATATATCTCTCTCTTTGCTTTTCTCTTTGTGCCCCTCACACTTTCTCCCCACCTTTTAAGCTGAGTTAGACCTGGGAAGGTGAGACAGGAACAGTTTGTTTTCCAGGAGCAAGCAGGGGCGGGATGTAAGGAGAAGTGGAAGACCCACTATGTCTATTTCCATTGGGCTATGGGCAGGACAAGGCAGCACAGAAGCAGGTGTGAGGGGGCAGGACCACTCCTATCATACAGTGGCTGTGGGCTTGGATAGATGGGGGCATCAACATGTGGGCGCTCATTACCAGCAGAATAGGACCTGCTGTTATGTGGAAATGAAATGTTCTCATCTCAGGTAGTGCAGAGGTAGGGCTGGAGGAGTTGGACCAGCTCCGGGGACAGTGGCAGGTGGGGAGTTTGACTGGGGCAGTGCACCTGTCAAACCGTAACGCAGGTGTCCTAAGGCGAGCTCAGGGAGGACAGAAAAATCCCGCTGAGCAGAAGGGCCTGTTCTCTATGCCAGTCTGACAGCACTAAGAGCTCTGAGGGGAGCAATGCTTCCCACCCTCTCTAGTGCACAACTGCTAGACTGACAATGATATAATAGCATTATATAACTGAATATGGTTCATAGTAGTCACTTGCAGGCATTTTGTTAAAATAAACAATGCCTCTTTCCATTACCAGAAATTTTAAATGCTATGTTGCAGGCTCCGCTAAAACCAGCCATAAAGTATCCTTGAAGGCTCATATTTTGCAGTTAGAGGCAGTTGCATTTATTTGATTTCCCTGAAAGTGTTAAACTCCAACAGGCATTCATTCTGTCTGTGTACAAGTGTTCTACTAGTCAGGTTCTTCTATAGCTATCTTAGGTACTGGTTATTGACACAAGGATCTTGTAATCTGTATTTAGTAATAGCAAGGAAGAATTATATTGCATTCAACAGGTGAAGTGCACACCTGCATATCATTGATATAGTGTATTTCAAATTCATATATAATATACTTTAGCGCATTCATTCCCTTTGAATCTACAGATTGCCTCCAGAGCAGAATAGTATTTGAATGATCTACTAATCAGTGATAGCAAATATTTATAATAACACAACTTAAAAATATAAGGGAAGATTAATAAGACTGTAATACTTACAGTATGCCAATGCATCTTCACTGTAATCCAAACCCCTCTCTAAGATAGACATTTTGTGGAAGAAGCACATTAAAATGTAAAACATTCTGCATGAATTGTACCAGGAAACTGAGGAACAATATTTACAAGTGTGCTACACAAATTAGCCTGACCAACAAGGTTTTAGCTCTCTACTTCCTTATACTGTAGCTCAGGGATTATTGGCAGGTAAGTAGTGTTAGCAACATATTTAATTAAGTATCTATATCAGCCACATATGTTGTTTCCTACTGCAAAACCTACAAAATAAGGCACAAGTAATGTGCTAAAAACATTAGTATTTTATTGATTATAGTTTATTGTTATTATGACACATAGCATACATTACCGTGCAATGTTCTACTTTCATTAGGTTTAAAAAAAAAAAAAAAACAGTTTCAGAAGTTAATTTGTTCATGAACCTAGACAGAGTAGTGTATCATAACTGGTTTGACCAGATAACACTGTTCTATGTATTACATAACAGTATAAAGCAATGGTCCCATTAGGAAACAAATCTACAAAATATATAGACAATTTTTCCAGCAATAAAGGGATTTTGGTACCTACCGGTAAATCCTATACTCTGATTCCACAGGGGACACTGGAGGTGCTTACGCTGAGGTATAGAGGCGTGGATAGCTGGAGCTGGCACTTTACAATTTAGAAGTGTGGAGCTCCTCCCCCTCTATGCCCCATCAGCCCTCAGTTTAGAAAATGAAGACCAAGAGGAGGTGGAGAACAAGCGGAGTGAAAGGGAGAGAAGAACACACAATAACTGAATCATACAACATACAGAACAAAACAGGCAGGCATAGAGCGCAGAGGTGGGCGTCCAGTGTCCCCTGTGGAATCAGAGAAAAGGATTTACCGGTAGGTACCAAAATCACATTTTCTCTTTCATCCACTAGGGGACACTGGAGGTGCTTACGCTGGGGACGTCCCAAAGTTATCCCCACGGGCAGGAGTGCTCTGTGGCGCCTGTAGAACAAGGCGGCCAAAACGGGACGCTGAAGAGGCAAACGTATCAAATTTGTGAACTGAAGACCAACTAGCCGCCCGGCACAATTGTGACATAGATGCTCCTCTACCGGTCGCCCACGATGCACCCACAGAACGTGTGGAATGAGCCGAAATTGACGAAGGATGCCGACGGTTAGCACTAACATAAGCTTGATGAATAGTCAGCCGAATCCAACGTGCTAAAGTCTGCTTAGACGCTGGCCAACCCCTCCGAACCGCATCATACAGGACAAAAAGCGACTCAGACTTACGAAGGGAAGCAGTCCTTTCAACATAGATGCGGAGAGCCCTAACTAGAAGAACCAGAGTCCTCCACCAACGATGGTACCACAATAGGCTGATTGATATGGAAAGCCGACACAACCTTAGGAAGGAAAGCGGCTATCGTCCGGAGTTCCACTCTATCCGCATGAAACACTAGGTAAGGAGGTTTATAGGAAAGAGCCCCCAATTCCGAAACCCTATGAGCCGAAGCGAGAGCCAGGAGGATGACCGTCTTTCAAGATAGGTACTTAAGATCAACCTCCTCCAAAGGTTCAAACATGGCCGACTGAAGGAACAGAAGAACTAGATTAAGATCCCAAGGATCAATTGGATGTACAAAAGGAGGTTGCATGCGCAAGACCCCTTGAAGAAACGTCTGCACCTCAGGAATGAGGGCCAATTTCCTTTGAAAGAAAATGGAAAGGGCAGAAACCTGCACCTTTAAGGTTCCCAGACGAAGGCCAGAATCCAGACCTGTCTGAAGGAAAAGCAGAAACCGGGATAAGCGAAATGTCCTAGATGGAAGATCCCGACTAGAACACCATGAGATATAAGCACGCCAGATGCGATGATAATGCACAGCCGAAACTGGCTTCCTGGCGCATAGCATGGTGGGAATAACCGCGTCTGGGATACCCCTACGTCTTAGGATATTGGTTTCAAGAGCCACCCCATTAAACTGAGCTGCACTAAGTTGGGGTGTATGAAAGGGCCCTGCTGTAGAAGATCCGGGCGCACAGGAAGGGGCCACGGATCGTCTGATAATAGGGACCAAAGGTCCAAGAACCAACTTCTCCGAGGCCAGTTCGGGGCCACGAGAATTACAGAGGCTGACTCCTGTTTTATTCTTTTTAGAAGATGAGGAAGAAGTGGAATCAGAGGGAAAAGGTAAACAAAGTCGTAGGTCCATGGACTTGTCAGAGCGTCTACTGCTTCCGCCTGCGGATCTCGAGTTCTTGACACGTATACTGGAAGCTGACAATTCAATCGTGATGCCATGAGATCCACCTGAGGACATCCCCATCGACGTATCAGCGCGTTGAACACGTCTGGATGAAGCTTCCATTCCCCGGGATGGACATCCTGTCGACTTAGGTAATCTGCTTCCCAGTTGTCCACACCCGGAATGAATACCACTGACAGGATTATTGACTGATTCTTGGCCCACCGGAGGATCCGAGTTACCTCTCGCATAGCCATGCGACTCCGAGTCCCTCCTTGGCGGTTGATGTAAGCGACAGCCGTCGCGTTGTCGGACTGAACTCTTACCGGACGAGCCTTTAGCAACTCTGTTGCCTCTAACAGAGCATTGTAAATCGCTCTGAGTTCCAACACATTTATGGGCCACTTCTGTTCTAGAGGGGACCATCGACCCTGAAAGTGATAATCGAGGACTACTGCGCCCCATCCTCGAAGGCTGGCATCCGTGGTTATGATGATCCAGTCCCACATGCCGAACAGTTTTCCCGTTAACAGATTGCTGGATGTGTCCACCAAAGAAGGGCTACTCTGGTAACCGGGCTCAAACGGATCTGTCGATGTAGGAACAGATGAGGCCCTGACCCCTGTGCTAACAGGTCCAGCTGAAACACCCTGGAGTGGAACCGGCCGAACTGTAGTGCCTCGAAAGCAGCTACCATTTTCCCCATGGGACGCAGACAAAGAAGCACTGACACAGTCTTTGTTTTGAGGACCAGCTGAACTAACAGTCGGATATCCTTGGCCTTGTCTGTTGGAAGAAAAATCCTCTGAGATTTCGTATCCAATATCATGCCCAGAAATACAAGTTTCTGGGACGGACTGAGATTCGACTTCTTGAAGATGATTATCTAACCATGTTGGATTAGAATGTGATATGTCAGTAAGGCATGATCTGATAGAAGAGGCACCGATGGAGCCTTGAGTAACAGATCATCCAAATAAGGTATTATGTTCACTCCTGATGACCGAAGGAGAGCGATCATGACTGATATGAGTTTGGTGAAGATGCGGGGAGCCGAGGATAACCCGAACGGCAATGCCCGAAATTGATAATGATCCTTCAAAATGGCGAAACGCAGAAAGGCCTGGTGTGGTTCCCAAATGGGAACATGGAGATATGCGTCCTTGATATCCAGGGATAATAGGAACTCCCCTGGTTCCAAGCTCGCTATTACTGACTTTAGAGACTCCATCTTGAAACGATACATCTTCAGATACCGGTTCAAGGACTTTAGGTTTAAGATGGGCCTGACCGAGCCATCCGGCTTGGGTACTACAAACAGGTTTGAGTAAAACCCCATACGTCGTTGAAGTTCTGGAACTGGAACTATCACAGAAGATACTACTAGAGACTGGATAGCCTCCTGTAGAACCTTGGCTCTTTCTGCCTGTATTGGCAGACTTGTAGTGAAGAAGCGAGGTGGGGGGGAAGTCTCGAAATCTATTCGGTACCCCAGGGTAATTAGTCTTCGGATCCATGGTTCTATGGAAGTCTGGTTGCAAACTCGTTGAAATCTTTGCAGGCGGCCCCCCACTGCAGATGGTCCCAGGTGGGACGGAAGACCGTCATGCCACTTGTTTCTCAGCTGGTTTAGGCTCTGGTCTACGAGCAACCGTGTGTGGATGACCTCTACCTCTGCCACCTCTTGGTTGCGTGGGCGCACCTCTGGTCCTACCACGAAAGGAATGCGTCGCCTGAAAGGAATTAAACGAAGGTCCCGTGTAATTTCTTCTGGGAGCCGGTGCAGCTGACGGGAGGAAAGAAGATTTACCCCCTGTGGCTTGGGATATCCATTTGTCTAATTCCGGCCTGAATAGCATCTCGCCAGTGAATGGTAGACTTTCCACCGCACGCTTGGATTCTGCGTCAGCTTGCCAAGCGCGTAGCCAGAGGGCTCTGCGGGCCGAAATCGCCGAAGCAGATATGCGAGCACTAATCTGACTGATATTCTTTGAAGCTTCTCCCATGTAAACTGCAGATTCACGGATGTGGTCTGCTAGTAGACGTAACTCTGCTCTGGAATTACCAATCCTGTAATCAATTGATCGGCCCAGGAAACCACCGCCTTGATAACCCAAGCGGTAACAAGTGTGGGCCTGAGTTGAGCACCCGCTGCTGTATAAATAGATCTTAACGTTGTCTCCAACTTACGATCCGACAGATCTTTTAGTACTGTAGCTCCCGGTACTGGGAGTGCTGTTTTCTTTGAGAGACGGGAGACAGATGCATCTACTGGAGGAGGGTTTTCCCACTTCTCCATCATGGATGAAGGAAAAGGGTAACTAGATGAAAACCGGCGCGGAATCTCGAACCTCTTATCCGGCTGTTTCCAAGCTACCGAGAGCTGTTGCTGAAGTTGCTGCGAGAATGGGAAAACTGCAGAGCTCTTCGGTTGTTCGTTAAATAATTCAAACTCCTGTAATGGAGGAATTATATCCTCAGGTAAATTCTGACCGCCAAAATTAAAGATTCCACCCCGGGAGAGGTGGACTCTAACTCCTGAAGGCTGTCGTCCTGTAACGCAACCTCCAATTCCCCTTCTTCGGTATCCATAGTAAGGAATTCTTCCTCCGACTCCTCTGACTGGAGAACAGTCATCAAAGTACGTTTCGGTCTCTGGTAGGAAGTGGAGGGTGCGGATGCCGCTGTGCCCATAACCTGTACCAAGGTGTCTAGAGACTTAGTTAGCCCCGCCACCCAGGGAGGTTGAGACTTGTGTGCCTCAGCTAACTCTGACATTAAGTCTGACATAACCCCTACCATGTCAGCGGCCCACGGCGGAGCAACTGAGTCAGGAATAGCCATCGGTGGATCAATTGTTATACAAGCATCACATAACGTGGACCCAGCGGCATGCGGCTTAGATAGTTTGTTGTTACACTTAAAACAGACAAATATCTTTTGAGCCGCTTTTGTTTTGTTTGACATGGATAAACAACAGTCACCCAGACACACAGCAGTGATGAGAAATAAAACAGAAGGCTGGTTGGGACACAGAGGAAGAGGTACCCCCTCCCACAGATTAGATTCCCTGCACTGATACCCCAGTGTTACTCACAGCCTCTTGCCAGGGATGTAGACAGGAGAATCAGCCTTCAGCATGTGCCTGCACACTACCTGTAGTGGAGAGATGCAGGCAAACAACAGGTTAAAAACGCGGCTCCAAGCTGCTCTAACAGCCTCTGCCAAGTTAATTAGACCAGGGAGCCCGCGCTATTAGGCTCCGCCCCATTTCTTCTCAAGTCCGAGGGACTGTAAAATGGCCCCCACGCTGTTATCACCTCCCCCCTGCGCTCGCCCCGCTGAGAAGGAGCCGCTAGTCGCGCTCATCAGCGGGGAGAGGGGAGAAGCATATCATTGAGCAGCGCTTCTAGCGCTCTCTGAAACCAGCGCTGGCAGAGGGGCAGGAGTCGGGGAAAGTGCATGTGATCATACTCACTGCGCTCCCCTCTGGACGGCTCCTCTGTATAAACAGCACTTCTCCTCCCTGCTTCCTGGAGGCCGTCTGCGCTGTGTGTGCTGGCGTTAAGGAGCTGTCAGATGCTTTTAGTTTAAGCACTGCACACTCCTTCCATATTAACCCAGGAGGTTAACAGGTCGCCAGGTACCCGGACTTCTGTGTGAAGGGGTTGACCCAGGAATTTCCCGGGAATTATGTGCTGTGTGAAAGGGGGTTAGGAGCAAATTCCCGAGTCCTTCTTCTTCCTGGTTTGAAAGATACGGGAAAAATCCGGGTTTTGGGGATTTTTCTGTCTGAAAGTGGTATAAGTAAAACCATTTTTATTTTTCCATCACTACAGGCTTTTCTTTGTATTTATTTCCTTAGTAATAGTCTACTTAATACAACTTAATATTTTTGTCATAGACACAGTGGCAAGTGGCATCGCTGAAGTTGGTGACATCCAGGACGCCAAACAGAGCACTGAAGGCTCAGCGTGCCAGTCTGTAAAGGGAGTGTGGCCTTGCTGGTAAGGGGAAGCTGCATACGGGCTTGAGAGGTGGAGAAATGTGTTAAAGTGCCCATCTGTGGTGCGGCTTGGGGAGGCAATCGGGAAGCCGACTGCCTAAATACCGGCAGCCGGCCTCCCGACTATCATTTCCCGGCAAGGGTGAAATGCCGGGCATCTAGATGCAGAATCCCGCAGTTCCCCGATGCCCAGAGACCGGCGCCCGGCATCCCGATCGTAGGGATGCCGGGCGCCGTGAGCGGACAGCCACGGGGGGGAGGGTTAGGTTTAGGGCTCCCGGGGGGACATAGGGTTAGGCACCCCCCCGGGAGGGTCAGGGTTAGGCTAGGGGGAGAGAAGGTTAGGCACCCCCGGGGGGGACTTAGGGTTAGGCACCCCCCTGGGGGACTTAGGTTTAGGCAGCGGGGAAGGGGGTGGTTAGGGTTAGGCACTTAGAGGGGGGATTAGGGTTAGGCACTTGGGGGGTAAGTTAGGGTTAGGCACCCCTAAGGAGGGTTAGGGTTAGGGGGGTAGGTTAGTAAATACTTACCTATCCACGATCGTGATTTTAGCGCTGTCGGGCTTCCGCTGCATCGGTATTTCATACCAATTCCGCGGGTTGAACATACACGGATCAGTGTTAGATCAGGGCTGAAACTAGGATTTTTGTCATCTGGGGCAAGGCCATAATTTGGCGCTGTTACAAGTGGTGGTCACGACTTGCTTCCGTCTATTAATTTACCTCCTTCTGGCAGTCTGGCTCCAGTTCCGTCAGCTGCTAGGCGAGTTGGACGCTGCAGGATGTCACGTGCTGTCCACAGCATGGCATGATTGGTTTCTTCCCCTTTTTTGTACACGCTGGCCTTTTGCTGCCTCACCGACTATAGTGTTCTTTGTGGATTTCTCGACTCTGCTGCATGGTCAATGTTCCTGTTGTTTCTGATTGTATTGAGTCCAGCGTCTCCAGCTTCGTAGCCACTCCATCAGCTCCCAAGCTGCCACCGGCTTCGTAGCCACTCCATCGGCTTCCCAGCCGCTCCATCAGCTCCCAAGCTGGCACCTGGGTCATGTGTCCCCTTAGCCCCCCTCTATTTGCGGCCCTGGTTGGATGGTGTGGTTCCCTGATTCAATCTAATTCCTGCGGCCAGCAACAGCATTGCCTGCTAAAGAGCATTGGGACCAGGTAAAACATGTGGTCTCTAGAATAAGATTACACAAGGGACACCACCTGGGATTGAGTTTTGGGATACAAAGAAAATTTTCTATGCGTGCATGGTGCTTGAATATAACTCTCCCTACCACTTATGCCCAATAAATCCACAACACTGCTATTTTCAAGCTTGAAATATTAACCTATTTATCTGGACTGTTCCTGCTGCAAGTTTTTTAAACACAGCTAATTATTACAGCTTACTAAGCGTGCCTACTTGAAACATTTTAAGCACAAAGACACTTTGCCAAAAATATATTGAGTGTTCTAATTGTTTGCCATCATTCTCTACCAGGTAGAATATACTGTATTACTGCTGCTATTAATTCTTCAGTGGAAATCCAAGTTTGGTTGTTCTGTGGTCTTGTTGACAACTATACTATATGATCACTACTTTTTAACAAGTTATTTATTATATATGTGGCAATAATGGATGATTTGTCTGCATAGATCTAAATAACTATATATTATACTTAGGATCTAGCTAGGAGCTATGTTGGTGCAATTTGTTTTGTGTTTTTTATTATTTATATATATATATATATATATATATATATATATATTTTTTTTTTTATATTTTATTTTTTTATTGTATGTGATTTAAAATCTTCTTTTTTATTAATTAAAAATACTTTATTACTGACCAGCGCCTAAACACTTTTTTATCCTTGTTTGCTGGTAAGTGGTATGACCTCACAGCACGCTCTCTGTTTCAACACTCTGGAAGTGTGCCCAGCACTCCCAGAGATGTCGTCCTGATTCCAGAAACTCTCCCTGCACTGCTGGCTCCTCCTCAGTGCATGGCTCACAGTCACTGAGAAGGAGCCAGCATTTTAATGTCTCCCCCTCGGAGGGCACCCCCCTAGTAAAGCCACTGCATAGACATTTGGCTTAGATGGTTGTAGGCTGATTGCATTGCTGCTGCATCATTGGACGCAGCAGCAATGCAAAAATATGGTAATGCCACAGGAAGTATATGAAAAAAAAAGACACCATCTTCCGGCATCACAGATCCAAGTGGTGTGTGCCAATTGAAATAGAGCCACAGACTTGTAATTGATAACAATTCTAAACAAATAGGCTTGTTATGGTATAATATATAATGTTATTTTGACACAGAAGAGCTGATGCAGAGTTGGCCACAAATGCACTTAAATCATTCTAGTAGGTGTTAAATAAGTTCACTAAAAACAAGTCAAATGCACTTAAATCATTCTAGTAGGTGTTAAATAAGTTCACTAAAAACAAGTCAAATGCACTTAAATCATTCTAGTAGGTGTTAAATAAGTTCACTAAAAACAAGTTACAATTGTGGGCATATGCAACTATTGTAAGATTAGTGCATCTGTAGCATATGCGAACAAGTAACTTTACACCTTGTCAAACCCATGTTGCAGTGTTGGTGGGGCAGATATAATATGTGCAGAGATTTAGATGTGAGAGGGAAATGTCTAAACTCAAATCTAAATTACAGTGCAAATATAAAGCTGCATGCAGCAGCAACCAGTATTTACTCTGTATGTAAAAAAATATAAATGTATTTGTAAAATAGTTTGCCCCCGGTGTTTGCTTTGCTCCCAACTTAGAAGCAACCCCTATATACAAATAAAAGCCAAGTGACTTCCTAATATGTAGAGCACTGAGGACAACTACATTTGTCTTTAATGAAAATATTTTATTAGTAACAAAGCTTTAGTTTTTCTCTATTAGGTTCCTTACAGATTACATAAATATTTAACTGAAGTTAGAAAATGCAAGAAAGATTGTAACTTATCAACTTGTCTATGATGCTATTAATGTCACAGGCCTGGGATTCAATGTATTTATGTGGGAGTCCTTTGCTGTGCTATATGTGATTTATATTTCATACTACAGAGGTACAGAACAATTTCATAAATCAAGATAAACTTTTCCTATTTTAGTATACTACACTGTATTAACTGTTCATACATATCTGACTCTTTAGAACTCTACAATTTAGTTAAGCTTGATGTGCCTTGGTTATTTATTCTAGTAATAAGACACATTTAATATTATATCAATCCTGCAATAATTATTAAATATAATAAGGAGTCAGATTCGCTATTTGAAATTATTCTGTGAACTAAGGCCCTCATTCAGAGCCGTACGCTCTGAGCAGAGCGCACACTCTGAATGAGGGCCGGCCTCCATAACTATGGAGCTTCCTCCTGGACGCTCGTATCGCTGTGGGTCACCACCCACAGCCTATAAGAGCGTGCAGTTTGATGGCCGCGATGGTCTTGGCCATCGCGACCATCGAAACTGCGAGCCGGAGCCTGCGGTTGAGGTTTTCAACCGCAAGGCCCGGAGTGATTTTGGCTCTATCAGAGCCAAAATCACTCCCACTGACATCACTAGTGATGTCAGTGGGCCGGCTTCTGACGGGAGGCGTTCCCTTAGGAACGCCCCCGTCAGGGAGGCACGCCCACCAAAGGGGGCGTGCTGTCAATCAACATCGACAGCACGCCCCCTTTGATCAGACACAACGAGCGAAGGAAAGTCCTTCGCTCGTCGCGTCTGGCGCATGCGCACGACGGAGCTCCCGCCGTCGTGCGCATGCTCAGTGCAGAACATCGACCCACTTGCGAGCGGACAGCCGCTCGCGAGTGGGTCTGAATCAGGCCCTAAGCTGCCTATTTATCAATTATTACTTGTGGGATATCATCAAAACACACCTGTTTTCGGTGGGTACCACACAAATAATAAGTATCCCTGAATATATATCTACAGGAGACCCCCATTTTTGACCATAAAAACAGCCCCCATATATAAACCTATGGGGTCTATCTTCTTGACGAATTTACCAAGCTCTGAATTACAAAGCATTCCAGAGCTTGGCCCTGGTGGCTAATACTATCTGAAGATGGTGTTAGCTGTTGTAGCTACACAATGTAAAAAGTACAAGGAGTGCAACCAGTAGGATCCCTCTCTTGCAGTCACCACTCGAGCATTTGCGTTCAACAGGCAGCAGTAGTGCGGCAGCCTCCGGAAACTAAAAGTAAAGTGATTGCTAATGCGATCACTTTACTTTTACACATCGTAGGGAAGGGATCCTATTGGAGCCCTGTCCGGGTATCCCTGCATGTGTTCAATAATAAATCTGTGCGATAGATCATTTCTCATTGCTGCAAATGGCATCATGGAGAAATTATAATAAAAAAAATGTGATCATTAATAAATAGGCCCCTATGTTTGTGAGTTCATTTTGCAGGTTCCCTTTTCTACATGTACTAATTCTAAAGCTGATTTTCCTTTGCTGCTACTGTACATAATGTAACAAGGAAGTATCTCTTGCAAGATGCTGTCCTTCTCCCCATGATGATTTGTTTTGAGGCACATATACTATTTTTGTGCCATTACTGAGAATGAAATAAAAAAGACATATTTGTACATTATACACAAATACATTCACACCATAGGTGTGCCCACGGGGGGTGCCTGGTGTGTACAGGCACACCCTAATGTAAGGCACCCCTCTCACACACACTTGCAGTGATCGCCGCCAGTTAATGTCCTCCTCATGGCGGCCAGCGCCCCTGGTCAAGGCTGATTACTGTCCGGGCTAAGCATGGGCATAGTTGCTCCGCCTCCCAATGCCTTCTGAGTATGTGTGCGATGTGACACGACGTTGCGCCGTGGTCATGCCCGCCCACCAGCCCGCTCTGTATGTCTTCCTGTGCTAGGCTATGAGGAGGTGGAGGAGCATGCTGCTCCTCTTAGGAGGATTACACATCCTTCAATTGCGGTGCACTGGCACTTACTTGGCACTTGCAGACGGCAGGCATTGACTTAGGCAGCATCTGTCAGCCTGTCAGAAGTACTGCGCACTGTCTCAAGCTCTCAGTATGCTTGAGTGACTTCTGTAAGTAAACTGCTGCAGCCTGCAGGGGAAAGAGAGGGGGGAGGGGGCCAGACATGGGCAGTTTCGGACTGAGGCATGAAGGGCTCACCAGGGGATTGCAATAGTAGGGGCACGCTGAAGTGGCGTAGTGGTGGGGTGTGGATCTGTGGAGGAGGGGGGCGGCGATGAATCGCTCCAGTGTGTACCCAGTTTAAGAAAATGCCTGAAATACTATATGATGATATGATGTGACATAATGGGAGCTTTTGACTAAAGGCCAGTGGGTGATTTCATGAGTGATTGGTCTGGTTAGCGAGTGATGCCCTGAGTGATAGGTCTGGTCAGTGTGTGATGTCCCGTGTGTGTCATCAGTATGTGATGTCCTGACACAAACACACTACCCCAGCACTCTATAGGAGCTTATACACATACACAATATAAGAGGCAGTAGAAATATACACCCTAATGCCCCACTACGAGAAAGATAATACTGTAGAACAGAACACAGCAGAGAGTATCAGCACAGCAACAAAACAACATAGGCATGGGCGTATCTATAGTAGGTGCAGGGTGTGAGGTGCACACGGGCCACCGGGTCCACAGGGGGCCCGCACTGCACATCCTGCACCAATATTATTTAAAACTTATCTCTCCAAGGACCCACGTCAGGTCTCTCAGTGCTGCTCAAAATGTCGGAAAATGGCAGCCGTGGCCATTTCTGCGGCAATCTGCACATGCGAAGTAGACTCTGCGCACACTGTATTACCCAGAGTGTACCGATTCTGTGGTGGCCGGCACGCCGTGACAGTAGGCTGTTAGTCACAGGGTTGAGAGGAGGGGTCCGGTGACAGGGGACGCACATGGGAGCCCTCCTCTCTGAAGACGCCCCAGCATATAGGGACCTATAAGAGAAAGCACAAACCTACAGCATGGGGACACCTTAGTGATATATAATTACTACAGCATGTATACACCAACACACAGCTCTATATAACACTGCAGCTCCCTATATACTGACACACAGCTGTATATAACTCCGCAGACCCCTATATACCGACACACAGCTCTACACATAGAGTACTTGTCAAATCTCCCTGATTGTCAGGTAGACTCCCTGAAATATTAGTAATTTCCCTATCTCCCTGAAGAGTCTAGCAATCTCCCTGATTGCAGCTTACCCCCGTTATGTAGCCATTATATAAAAGAAAAAACAGAGCTACTGGGACCATAGTATCATTTCCCTGAATTGGTTATAAGGCACAATGATGCCTATGGCTACATACATTTCCTGAAAAGTATCAGTGTGTTTTTATCAAGATGTAAATCTTACTAACTGCTTTGGGGCTCATTTACATTTGGATGTAAGTCAGTGTTATGACACACCTCTCCATTTACCACCATGCTCACACACGCACGCAGGGGGGGTTTACGATTACCTCGAAGCCCCCCTGCCCGGTGCTCCATTCGCCGTTGGCCCGAGCGGATGAACAATTTTACTTTCTTGTATTCCACTGCTGCCATCGCTGTCGAGTCCCGGAGCCGCACGCCATAGGTGGAGGTGCGTGGGGTGGAGGGGTGGGAAGGTGAGCAGGCGGGTGGGGGTGGTGCAAGACAGTATTTATTTGGCTAAGTCTGCATTTGTGTTTTTTGGTAAGCGCTGGCTGCACTGCAGTGTGTGTCTGTCAGTCAGTGTGTGTATGTGTCAGTGTGTGTGTATGTATCAGTGTGTGTATGTGTCAGTGTGTGTGTATGTGTCAGTGTGTCTGTCAGTCAGTGTGTGTATGTGTCAGTGTGTGTGTATGTGTCAGTGTGTGTATGTGTCAGTGTGTGTATGTGTGTAGGCTAAGGGAGGGGAGTGAGAAAAGCATGGCAGGAGATTCAGATCAGGACCTGTAGGAGTATGTACACTGTAGAGCAATTTATTATAAAAGTGTTAGTATTAGGGGCTACTACTGGAGGCATTATATAAGGGGCACTACTGAGGGCACTGCATAGGGGGGACTACTACTGTGGGCACTACATAGGGGGCACTGTACAAGGCGGACTACTGGGGGGCACTGTATAAGGGGCACTGCATAAGGGGGACCACTACTGGGGCACTGAATAAGGGGCACTACTGGGGGCACTGTATAGGGGGACCACTACTGCGGGCACTACATAGGGGGGCACTGTATATAGGGCACTACTGGGTGCACTGTATAAGGGGCACTACACAGGGGGACCACTACTTGGGGCACTGTATAAGGGGCACTACATAGGGGGACAACTACTGGGGGCACTGTATAAGGGGCACTACTGGGGGCATCTATATATTTATTTGTCTAGATGTTTTTCGGTAACCAAGAATTTGGAAACCCCCCCTTTCAAAATCCTGCATTGCCACTGATGCTCATAGGTGCTGCTTTCACAATCTCCCTGAAATGTTTTATCAAAAGTAGGTACCGTATATACTCGAGTATAAGTCGACCCGAATATAAGCCGAGGTACCTACTTTTACCCCAAAAAACTGGGAAAACTTACTGACTCGAGTGTGGGAAATGGCAGCAGCTGGTAGTGCCCCCAGTAGTAATTCCCCCTGGTTGTGCCCCCAGTAGTAATCCCTCCTTGTTGTGCCCCCAGTGGTAATCCCCCCTTTCAGTGCCTCCAGTAGTAATCCCCCCTGGTTGTACCCCCAGTAGTAATCCCCCCTTTTAGTGCCCCCTGTAGTAATCCCCCACTGGTAGTGCCCCCTGTAGTAATCCTCCCCTGGTAGTTCCCCCAGTGGTAATCCCCCCTTTTAGTGTCCCCTGTAGTAATCCCCCCTGTAGTAATCCCCCCCTGGTAGTGCCCCCTGTAGTAATCCCCCCTTGTAGTTCCCCCAGTGGTAATCCCCCCTTTTAGTGCCCCCTGTAGTAATCGCCCCCTGATAATGCCCCTTGGTAGTGCCCCCTGTAGTAATCGCCCCCTGGTAGTGTCCCCTGATAATGCCCCCTGGTAGTGCCCCCTGTAGTCATCGCCCCCTGGTAGTGCCCCCTGTAGTCCCCCCCCCCCTAGTAGAGAGAGACGTGAAAAGAATAAAAAAAAAATAAACACTTACCTTAAACTCCCGCTCCTGGTCCCACCGCTGTCCGCTCCTCCGGCCGCTTTGCATGGGAGAGACATCGTCATGACGACGTGTCTCCCATCACCCACTGCGGGAGCCGGAAGATGGCTCCCGCAGTGGGAGCAGCAGCAGCCGCTGAGAGTCTGACAGACTCTCAGCGGCTGCTGATTACACCAAACACGCAGCTGCCGGCTCCGGCGGCTGTGTGTTTGGCAGTGTGTAGCGCTGACCGAACTCCGTCCGGTCAGCGCTACACTTGACTCGAGTATAAGCCGAGGGGGTACTTTTTCAGCACATTTTTTGTGCTGAAAAACTCGGCTTATACTCGAGTATATACGGTAAGTATAATATATCACTGCAGCCCCCCGTATACCAAAACTCATCTCTATAGAAAACTGCAGCCCCTATAGGGTAACAAAGTTCCTATATACAGACGCAGTCCCCGATGAGGTAACACAGCACCTACAGTATATACAGACATGCAGTCTCCTATAGGTGAAAATGGCCCCTAAATATACACACAGCCTCATATATGGTAACACAGCTCCTATATACAGACGCACAGCACCCTAAAGGGTGACACAGCCCTTACATATAAACAACCCCCTACAGGGTAACTCAGCCCCTATATACAGACACACAGCCCCTCTACACAAAGTCACCTGCTGAACCAGCTCCTCAGCGTCACCCCCCAGCTGCAGACATGATGCTCCTTCATACATGCCTACTCTCCCGATTTGGCCGGGAGCCTCCCAAAAATCGTGTACCACTCCCAGCCCCCCGGAAAAGTAGGCAAGCCTCCCGGACCCTCAAGTCCAGCCCGCAATGCAACCACAAATTCCCACAGCGGGGGGACTGGGGGGGGGGTTAATGGCTGAAGATGCAATTCACGCTGAATCGCGTCATCATGACCCTGCCCCCTGCTTCTCAATGCCAAATCTCAGCATCGTGGGGCTGGGCCAAAATGAGGCGATTGTGTGTCCGCCTGTAAATGCCTTGTAATGTGCCTGGTCGCGCCCCTCTTTGCTGGCCCTGACCCCCTGCTAAGCCGACCTGGCTTTTCCCTCCTGGAGGGGGCAGCCAGTATGTCGGCAAGTATGTGCTCCCTGGCTGTGCTGCCGGCATGGACGATCCTGCTCTGTGCTGGAGACTCCTCTCTTCCTGAACCCAGTTACTGCCAGGCCCAGCCCCTCCCTCTCATACAGGCCCGCAGCTGAGGTGACATGCAGCATGCAGTGATGCTGCCAGCGCGACCAGTGTTAGACACTAAGCCTGCTGTGGCCTTCATGCAGCCCTCCTTGCCCTGAGAGAGGTGGGGGGAGGGACTAACAGAAAGGGTGTGGCCACAACACACTGGGGCACAACGGGGAATTACCCAATTCCCCGGCAGCCCAGTCCGAGCCTGGGCATGGGGAATATATAAGTAAAAATAATTCAATATATTTTTAGGAAGGTGATATTATAAAACACATACATATTTGAACCATTAAACATATTAGATTAATATATGTTAAATATGTATGCTTTTTTTATAATATTCTCTTAAAAATGTAATTATTTTTACATATTTATAGATTATTTATTTACATGTACTTATACAGTCAGGTGCATAAATATTGGGACATTGACAGAATTTTCATATTTTGGCCTCTATTCACCACCACAATGGCTTTGAAATGAAACAAACAAGATGTGCTTTAACTGCAGACTTTCAGATTTAATTTGAGGGTAATTACATCCAAGGTAATTACATCCAAGGGGTAATTGTCCCCAAGAACAAGCAGGAACTGAAGACATTTGCAGTAGAGGCCTGGCAGAGCATCACCAGGGATGAAACCCAGCGTCTGGTGATGTCTATGCGTTCCAGACTTCAGGCTGTAATTGCCTGCAAAGGATTTGCAACAAAGTATTAAAAAGTGAAAGTTAGATTTAGGATTGTTTAGTTTTTCCCATTACTTTTGGCCCCTTAAAAAGTGGGAGGCACATATAGAAACCATTGTAATTCCTATACCGTTCACCTGGTTTGGATGTAATTACCCTCAAATTAAATCGGAAAGTCTGCAGTTAAAGCACATCCTGTTTGTTTCATTTCAAAGCCATTGTGGTGGTGGTGAAAAGAGGCCAAAATATGAAACTTTTGTCAATGTCCCAATATTTATGCACCTGACTGTACATTGACAGCTGGTGAGCGACATCTCATTCTTTAGAACAAGGAAGATGAAAAAACAAAAAATAAAAGGACCACAATAACTGCAGTGGTTCTCAACTGAACTGTAATCCTCAAGGTTGTATGTTACTGATCAGCAAAGCCTACTTCAGACCAGGGGCGTATCTATAATGGGTGCAGGGTGTGCGGGGAACACGGGCCCCTGGGTTCAGGGGGCCCCGCACCGCACACTCTACACCCATAATAATACTTACATCTCCGGAGTCCCACTTCGGTGTGGGCGTCCGGCGCTTTAAAACGACTGGAAAATGGCCGCGGCAGCCATTTTCCCATCGTTTGCACATGCACAGTACAGGGAAAATGGCCACCGCAGCCATTTTCCCGGTTACCTGTGCATACACTATAGACCCTGGGCACACTCTAGTGCCCAGAGTCTATAACTCCAGCGCTGGCCACGCACACCTCAGTGCGCTACCGGCCGCTGGGCGGAGAGGAGGGGGCCCACGTCGGAGACTGCACATGGGCCCCCTCCTCTCTAGAAACTCCCCTGCTTCTGACTTCAGCATTACTGTACATGCAGTTTGTGATTTCAACAAAGTTTAAGAAACTGTCTGAGATGAAGATGCAAAGCGTACTGTATACATCTGTTGCAGTAGATGAGAGCAATTGCCGCTTGCAAGGTCATGGGTAAGCAAGATGTGGAATGATGTGAGAATATTGTGTGGGACATATTTGAATGATTGGGTTTAATTATGATTAGAAGTGAATTGATGACTTTAAGGTAATGCTAGACTTGCACCCTGATTAGTTCTAGACACACCTATATGCAGAGCTAGAAATGTTTTTCCGGTGGTAAACACCCTAATGTAATATGCTGCGCATGCCTATGATTCACACTCTGTGGCCACATTATTAAGCACACTGGGCCGGATTCAGACTTGGGAGTAGATTTCAGATGCTATTGGCGGGTCACACCCGGGATTTGTACATGCGTCGATCACGGGTGCGACCCACCTGAGATCCCTTTCAGACTGGCGGCCCAATCCGGAAATAATGCAGAATTGATTACGTCACCGCCATGCTGCTGAGCAGGCGCTTGGAGATGATCTCATCTCAAAGTGTCGGCTCTCCCTATGTTCTCGACCCAGGTTACCCGTTCACACAGCACCGTGGGCCAGGTTAAACTCGTGTTCAACCCTGCTCATTACTCAGGTTGAAATGCCGGTTTAATTCAACCCAGGTAGCTGCGCGTTCATGTGCAGTAACCTGGGTTATTTTATGGCAGTGTAAAAGGGGTATAAGATAGAGCAAATAACTGTGCACCTGAACAAACCAAGTTGCAATGCAAGGAGTGCAAATGCATACATTCTTATGTATGCGGGGTAAATACATGCATGTAGCCCACAAAGGCTGGCTGGCTAGCTTTATAATAAACACTGCAATTTAGATTTCAGTTTGGACACTTCCCCTCCCAAATCTAATACTGCCCATCCACTAGGCTATTATACCGAGCGATGGAGCGATAACGACGGTCGTTATCTCTCCATCACTTGGTAATCGCCCGCAAATCGGGCAGTAAAAGGTTAAAAATGACGGTCAACCTGACGACCGCCATCAGGTTGCCATGTTCTGGGATGATTGATCTGCATACACTGAACGTCTGAACGTTTAGTGTATGCACTTCACCCCACGGGAGATGACGGCGTCGTAATCGTGCCGTCGTCCCCGCATCGTGTAATGGATGGGCAGGTTAAAACTCTCTGCACAAATTTTTAATTATGCCCCACTCTTTCTTACTCTAGTCCCTAATCTGAATCAGGCCCACTGTTCCTTAATGCAAGCATCTAATCAGCCAATCATGTGACAGCAACTCAATGCATAACACATGCAGACATGATCAAAAGGTTCAGTTGTACCACATCGGGAAGAATTGTGATCAAAGTGACTTTGATCATGGAATGATAGTTGGTGCCAAGTGGGATGGTTTGAGTATCAGACTCTGCCGATCTCCCTCGTTTTTCATGCACAATAGTCAATGTTTACGGTGTGTAGCACTACTAGAAAAACATCTATTAAATGGCCGTTCTGTGGGCCTGATTCAGAGCCGGACGCTCTGAAAGAGCACTCACTCTGAATCAGGGCGTTTGTTTTTTATTGGTGCGGTTTCCAGGCCGCTCACATAGCTGTGGGTGACCATCGCGACCATCGGGGCTTGCGACGAGACCCTTGCGGTAGGGTCTCGTTCCCGCAAGCCCCAGTGAGCTTCTGGCTTTTAATAGAGCCAGAAGCTCACCACTGACATCACTCGTGATGTCAGTGGGGCCGCCCCCAAACGGCAGGCGTTCCATCCGGAACGCCTCCGTTTGGCCAGCCATCCCCCCCATGCCCGCCTCCAAAACGGTGCGAGCTGTCGATCAAAATCGACAGCCACCCCCCTTTGGTGCGAGAACCGGAACGACGGAGCGTCCGACGCTAGCCGGGTCTCGGGCATGCGCATTAGCTCTCATTAGCTGTGGGTGGCAACTGACAGCAATGCGAGCGGCCGGGAGGCCGCTCCAAAAAAAAAAAAAAGACGCCCTGATTCAGAGCATCCGGCTCTGAATCAGGGCCACTGTTCTTTGGAAACATCTCACCTTTCTGACAAATTTATATTAGTGCTGTGACATGCAAACATATGCAGTGACATTGTAAGGTCAGAATTTGAATAAACAACATACATTCAACTTCCTTTATATCAATGGTTCAGGCTGGTGGTGGTGGGATGTGATGGTATGGGAAAAGTTTCCTTGGCACACCTTAGGCCCTTTGAAACTAATTGAACATTGTTTAAATGCCACATCCTGAGTGTTGCTGCTGACCATGTGCTCCACTTTATGGCAGTGGGTTTCAACTCAAATCCTCATCTATCCCCAATAGATCATATTTTCTGGATTTCTTTAGTTATGTACTAATTAGGGGTGTGCACCGGTCACTTTTCGTGTTTTGGTTTGGATCTTTCTTTGTGTTTTGGATCTGGATTGGTTTTGCCAAAACCACCCTTCCCTGTTTTGAGTTCTGGGTTTTGTGTTTTGGATCTGTATTTTTTTTTTTTTTTTTTTTAAAGCATAAAAACAGCAAAAATCACAGAATTTGTGGGTTTTTCTGCTCCTATGCTATTATTAACCTCAATAACTTTAATTTCCACTCATTTCCAGTCTATTCTGAACACCTCACAATAGTGTTTTTATGTCCAAAAGGTTGCACCGAGGTAGCTGGATGACTATGCTAAGCGACACGAGTGGGCGGCACAAACACGTGGCCCATCGAGCAGTGACACTGCAGTGGCAGACAGGATGGCAGTTTGAAAAACTAGGCCCCAAACAGTACATAATGCAAAGAAAAAGAAGAGGTGCAAGATGGAATTGTCCTTGGGCCCTCCCACCCACCCTTATGTTGTATAAACAGGACATGCACACTTTAACAAACCAATCATTTCAGCGCCAGGGTCTGCCACACGACTGTGGCTGAAATGATTGGTTCGTTTGGGCCCTCACAAAACAAGCTGGTAATTAATCTGTCCCTGCACAAACTGGCTCTACGGAGGCAAGATGTCGTCCACATCCTTCTCATCCACCGATTCCTCAGCCTCTTCAGTGTTGTGTACATCCTCATCCTCACAGAGTATTAATTCGTCCCCGCTGGAATCCACCACCACAGGTCCCTCTGTACGTTCTTGAGGCTGGTCTCCCTGGAAGAGATCATAATGAATTTTTATGAACATCATCTTCCCCACATTTTGTGGAAGCAACCTCCTATGCCTTTCGCTAACAAGGTTCCCGGCTGCACTAAACACTCCTGCGGAGTACACACTGGAGGGGGGGCAACTCAGGTAAAATAGAGCCAGTTTGTACAGGGGTCTCCCAATTGCCTCTTTTTCTTGCCAGTACAGGTATGGACTGTCTGATATGCCTACTTGGATGCTGTCACCGATGTAATCCTCCACCATTCTGTCAATGGTGACAGTATCATATGCATATGCAGTGACAGTAGACATGTCAGAAATTGTTGCCAGGTCCTTCAGTCCGGACCAGATGTCCAAACTTGGTCCTGCCTGCCCTGCATCACCACCAGCGGGTTGCTTAGGATACTTAAGTTGTTTCCTGGCAGCCCCAGTTGCGGGAGAAAATGAAGAAGGAGCTGTTGACGTGTCATGTTCGGCTTCAGCTGACAGTGCTTTCACCAGCAGGTCTTTGCACCTCTGCAGGCTTGTGTCGGCCGGAAAGAGAGACACCACATAGGCTTTAAACCTAGGATCGAGCATGGTGGCCAAAATGTAGTGGTCTGATTTCAACAGATTGACCACCCTGGAATCCTGGCAAAGCGAATGAAGGGCTTCATCCACAAGTCCCACATACCGAGCGGAATCGCTCCATCTTAGCTCCTCCTTCACTTTCTCCAGCTGCTTCTGCAAAAGCCTGATGAGGGGAATGACCTGACTCAAGCTGGCAGTGTCTGAACTGACTTCACGTGTGGCAAGTTCGAAGGGCTGGAGAACCGTGCACAACACGGAAATCATTCTCCACTGTGCTTGAGTCAGGTGCATACCCCCTTTGCCTATGTCATAGGTGGATGTATAGGCTTGAATGGCCTTTTGCTGCTACTCCATCCTCTGAAGCATATAGAGGGTTGAGTTCCACCGCGTCACAACCTCTTGCTTCAGGTGATAGCGGGGCAGGTTCAAGAGTGTTTGCTGGTGCTCCAGTCTTCGGCACGCAGTCGCTGAATGGCAAAATTTTTCGGGCCACCCAAAGCATCTCCTGCATGCCCCTGTCGCTTTTCAGAAAATTCTGCACCACCAAATTTATTGTGTGAGCAAAACATGGGACGTGCTGGAATTTGCCCAGATGTAATGCCCGCACAATATTGGTGGCATTGTCAGATATCACAAATCCCCAGGAGAGTCTAAGTGGGGTAAGCCACTGGGTGATGATTTCCCTCAGTTTTTCTAAGAGGTTGTTGGCGGTGTGCCTCTTACTGAAACCGGTGATACACAGTGTAGCCTGCCTTGGAACGAGCTGGCTTTTCTGAGATGCTGCTACTGGTGACGCTGCTATTGTTGCTGCATAAGGTGATATATCTACCCAGTGGGCTGTCACAGTCATATAGTCCTTAGTCTGCCCTGTTCCACTTGTCCACATGTCTGTGGTTAAGTGGACATTGGGTACAACTGCATTTTTCAAGAAACTGAGGACACTTTTTCTGACGTTTCTGTACAGTCTCAGTATCACCTGCCTGAAGTGGAATCTAGACGGGATTTGGAACCGGGGACACACCACCTCCATCAATTATCTAAATCCCACTGCACTAATGGTGGATACCGGATGCACGTCTAACACCAACATAGCAGTCAAGGCCTCAGTTATACGTTTTGCTTCAGGATGACTGCTGT
The DNA here is from genome assembly GCA_031769625.1 of Taudactylus pleione. Lineage (NCBI taxonomy): Eukaryota > Metazoa > Chordata > Amphibia > Anura > Myobatrachidae > Taudactylus > Taudactylus pleione. The sequence goes on from JAUIMM010000006.1 coordinate 26,408,730, forward strand.
CGTACTTCATCCTCCTCGCGAAGGACTATCGGAGGGTCAATTGTTTAGTAAAAGTAGTGGTGTTCCTACTTCCTCTCTGGGATGATGAACGACTCCCAGCAGCAACAGCAGCAGTAGGCGTAGCAATGCAGGATCCTCCGGAGGAATCCCGGATAGGAGAGTCAATTATGCCAGTGACATGGCCTGCAGGACTACTTCCGTTCCTGACTAAGAAGGAAATTGACGAGGAGGGAGTTGACGGTGTGGTTTGCAGGCACTTGGATACAACAGGACAAAGGAATTTAGGTGTCCCTGGTCTGCTTACGGTCTTAGCCAAAGTTTCTGAACTTGACAGTAACTTTTTATGAACGCGCTGCAGGTGATGTATAAGGGAGGATGTTCCTTGGTGGTTAATGTCCCTACCCCTAATTATTTCACCTTTACATATGGTACATATGGCAAGACAGTTGTTGTCCGGATTTGGATAGAAATATTGCCAGACCAAAGAGGTGGAATGTTTGGTCTTCTGCCCAGGCATGACCGTGATGGGCTTTTTCATCCCACGGACTACAACTCTCTCCCCCGGAGCCTGATTTAAACAAACCACATAACAATCAGAATCCTCCTCGCCAACTTCCTCCTCAGCGCCAGCTACACCAGTATCCTCATCCTATTGTACTTCAACAGTGACATCTTCAATTTGCATATCAGCAAGTGGACTGTGGGTGCTCCTTTCAGCACTTGCTGAGGGTGTGCAAATGGTGGAAAGAGCCACCTCTTCCCGTCCAGTGCTGGGGAGGTCAGGCATCACAACCGCCACCACACTTGGACTCTCCTTGGGGATTTGTGATATCTTCTTAGAACGCACAGTTCTTCGCTGTGCTTTTGCCAGCTTAACTCGTTTGATTTTTGTAGCGGGAGGAGAGCTTCCATCGTCATGTGAAGCTGAACCACTAGTCATGAACATAGGGAAAGACCTTAGCCGTTCCTTGCCACTCCGTGTCGTAAATGGCATATTGGCAAGTTTACGTTTCTCCTCAGATGATTTAAATGTTTTTTTTTAAGGTCATTTTCCTGAACTTTGTCATTTAGGATTTTATATGCCCTCTACTATGACATTGGGCATCGGCCTTGGCAGATGACGTTGATGGCATGTTATCATCTATGTCCTGACTAGTGGCAGCAGCTACAGCACTAGGAGGAAGAGGTTCTTGATCTTTCCCTATTTTATTTTTATCGGAGAAAGTTTGGTCCTCCATTTATGTTATATTGATATATACATGCGACTAAGGTGCACACAAACACAGAAAATATTTTTTTATTTTTGTTGGAGACTAGTGCACTTTGGGGGTTACACCACCCTTTAAGAAATGAGCCAGCTGGCTCTTTACTTATGGGACACAGGTGCACGCTTGGCGCTGCTCCTTTGTTGATGCACTTGCAGCTACAGTGCACACAATTCACAAAGACATGGAAAAAAAGAAGAATTTTTTATTTTTTGTGGAGTGCACTTTGGGGGTTACACCACCCTTTAACGGACAGACGCATGCTTGGTGCTGCTGCTTTGAGGATGCACGTACAGTGCACACAATTCACAAACACAGAAGAAAATATTTTATTTTTCTTGGAGTGCACTTTGGGGGTTACACCACCCTTTAACGGACAGACGCATGCTTGGCGCTGCTGCTTTGAGGATGCACGTACAGTGCACACAATTCACAAACACAGAAGAAAATGTTTTATTTTTGTTGGAGTGCACTTTGGGGGTTACACCACCCTTTAACGGACAGACACACACGCTTGGCACTGCTGCTTTGAGGATGCACGTACAGTGCACACAATTCACAAACACAGAAGAAAATGTTTTATTTTTGTTGGAGTGCACTTTGGGGGTTACACCACCCTTTAATAAACAGACGCACGCTTGGCGCTGCTGCTTTGAGGATGCACGTACAGTGCACACAACTCACAACACAGAAAAAAAAAATTTTTTGGAGTGCACTTTGGGGGTTACAGCACCCTTTAACGGATGAGCCAGCCGGCCCTTTACTTATGACACAAGCGCACGCTTGGCGCTACCTTGTTGCACGTGCGGCTACTGCGCACACAATCCACAAACACAGAAAATATTTTTTTATTTGGTTTGGAGTGTACTTTGGGGGTTACAGCACCCTTTAACGGTCAAGCCAGCCGGCCCTTTACTTATGACACAGGCGCATGCTTGGCACTACTTTGTTGATGCACGTGCGGCTACTGCGCACACAATTCACAAACAGAATAAAAAATTATTTTTTTTTGCTCTTGGGGGGAGCACCCCTGATGGACAGAGCACCCCTTTAGGACTGGGACACTGCACAACACAGCCCAGCCAGCCCCTATAGACTTTGGAGTGGACACAGCCCCTATGGACAACTGCAGCACAGCGCAGCACAGCACTACACAGCCCAGCCAGCCCTAACTCCCACCCTCCCTCTTCACTGTCCACAGCCAAGTGAGAAAATGGCGCCGACGCAGGTACCTTTTATAGAATCCAAAACCCGTGAGATTCGGAAGGTGGGATGATGACGTTTTGCCTCGATTTCAGATCCGAGTCAGGCAGGAAAAGTCGAGCCTGACTCAGATACAACTCAGATAGGGGGGACTCGGGGGGTTCGGATTTCAGAAATCCGAACCCGCTTAGCCAAAGTACTAATGAGCTAATCTATTTTGCTTGCTATGTAATTCTCCAACTTGTTTGCACAGAAAGACATTTTGAAAACATGATCTGTTAGGTGTAATTGAAGACTGGAGTTGAAAATAAATACTTTATGGCAGTAGTTTACCCATCTTCTAATGGTTTCTTCAATCTAGATAACCCACCTTGTTGCAAAGCATACGTCATCTCAAGCTGGTTCCACAAATATGATGATGGGTTCTGTGTACCCCTATAGGCGTCTCAGTCACCAGATCTCAATCTAATAGAACACCAATGTGATTTTGTGAAGTAGGAGATTATACGCATTAATGTGCAATTGACAAATCTTCAGCAACGGTGTGATGTTGCCATGTCAACATGGATCAAATGTTTAAGGGAATGTTCCAGTACCTGGTTGAATCCAATCCGCGAAAAAGTCTGTCTGTTCAAGGGGCAAATGGAGGCCTTACCTAGTAATAGAGCGGAGTGCCTAATAAAGTGGCCACTAATATGTAATATTATTTTTTTCTTCAGAGTCACTAATTAAAATGAAGGACTGAAAATATTTTTTCTCAAGAAACCGTAACCTCTGCTTCTAACACTGAAAATTGTTATGCTCTCTAAATAAATGATAGTGCTAATAAACAATATGCATCATTACAAGCCGAATTAAACAATTCTAAACATGAGCACACCATTATGCGGAATTATAAATATGGGAAACCTATGCATATTATGAAAATAATAACAATATGTTTAAGAATGTACAGAAAGTGGTATCTATTATTGTACTGCACTCAATATTTAATACTTGACTTTAAAATCGCTCTATGCCTATATCTGGTGGGTTAAAGGGTGTAAAATGCGGAGCAAGATTGCCTGACTTGCGGCCGGCTGCTAGGGAACAGCTCCCGCCAAATTCTTCTGAAACCTCCACACTGAGAACTCTGCCAGCCCCTCTCTCATCTCCATGTCTCTCTTGCCCTGTTTTCCTTCTCATCTTTCTTTCCTCTACCTCTCTTAGGGGCAGCTGCACCCTCAGTGTTGGGGATGCATATACGGTTCTGGGGATCTCTAGTGCTACACTGTGGCCCGGCAGCAGGGCCAGGTCTAACCTTTGTGGAGCGCAGGGCGAGAGTTTCCTTTGGTGCCCCCATATTAGTAAGAGGAACAGTGCGCGCCAAAAAAATATAAGAGCGTGGCTTTGTGGGGAAGGGGCGTGGCCACATAATAGTACCAATTCACATTACATAGTGTCCGTTATTCAGATTACACCACACAGTAGTGTCCATAATTCACAATAGACCACACAGTACTACTCCTTGCATGCATTACACCACAGTAGAGCCCCTTATACACAATACACCACCGGCACCGGCATCCTCTTTCCGTCCCCCGCAAGACAAGTCAGCGCAGCATCAGGAGACTCGCTCCCCCAGCCCAGGAGGCCGCTAGCACCATCAGCAAATGGCAACATATCCTGGACTGGTTCCTATGAGCACTGGTACACACAGGCAGCGCACATACCACTGGGCTTGAAGACATAGAGGGGAAGGTCACCAGCTTCTAGCATCAACAGCCAAGACATTCTCTGTGCCCTGGAAGGGGGAGACTTCCCCCACACTGTGCCACCTCCAAAGGCAGCCCGAGAGCTGTGAAGGACTCCACAGGTGCGTTACCACACAGACACCCCAGTGAACCATTCTCCGCCTCCTGCACCACAGCAAACAGCACAAGCCAGGAAGAGACAAACCAACTAGCGGCAAGAATCCACTGCCGGCAGCACCTCCATTCCTCTCAAGAACCTACCGGTAGGTAAGAACTTTGGCAAACCGCCATACGGGACGCCGTTTACTCTCAACATCCGAGACTTTGTTCACCCCACCACCTAGTCCACACACTTATATCTGCTCATAAGACTGCAGACCAAAGGTCGAGCAGGGAATACGTGTTGGTCTAGAACCGCAAGGTAAGGAGCCCCCTGAAAGGGTCTACCCATATTCCCTCACAGAGCCAGTCATTCCATTACCAGCACACCATCCCCAACCCCATTATCCCTAGTTCCCTAACCAGACTTCATAACCATACCACCCCTCTCCCCCCGTTCATTCCGGAGCAGCATTGTGAATACTAAAATAAAACGGTTTGGCCCCTACACTGATGTCTGTTTACAATTCAGCATCTCCCATCACAAACACAACACAGGGCCTGATTCAGAGCCGGATGCTCTTTCAGAGCGCTCGCTCTGAATCAGGGCGTCCCTTTTTTTTTTTTTAAAAGACGGCCTCCTGGCCGCTCGCATAGCTGTGGGTAACCACCCACAGCTTATGCGAGCAGCCAGGTGATGGTCGCGATGGTCAAGACCATCGTGACCATCGGGCTTGCGACGAGACCCTTGTGCTAGGGTCTCGAGGCCACAAGCCTCAGTGGACTTTCTGCTCTAATAGAATGCCTCAGTTTGAGTAGCCACCCCCCCACCCCGCCTACAAAAGGGGGTGAGCTGTCGATCAACATCGACAGCCACCCCTTTTGTAGTGAGTCCCAGAGCGAGAGAATTTCTCTCTCGCTCCGGGGCTCGAACATGCGCACGCCAGAGCCGGCTCCAGCGTGCACATGCGCAGTGGGGGACCATCGACCCGCTTGCAAGTGAGTCTGAATCAGGCCCATAGTTCAACACCACAACTCCACCATCTCCAGAAACACACATCTAAAGAGCGCACCTAACCTCCAGTTCGATTTTAATATGGTCATTCAAAATCAAACATCAAATCACTGTTCAAAATCGAACCAAATCGAATATGATTTAGAAAAGCCTTCAAAAATTAAATTTTAGTAAATATGGGATTTTGAATGTAAAATCAAACAACTGTAATTGTAGAGAAACCTCCTTCCACCATTTCTGCACCCTCTGAGTAGTACTAAAAGTAAAGATAATGACATAGAAATTAGGATGCTACTGTGGAAGTGCAACAGGATGAGGGGGATATTTGTGTATCTGATGATAATGAGGAGGTTGATGATGAATGTGTTGGACAAGAAGTTGATAAAATTCAGGAGGAGGATGTTGTTTGTGTCAAAGTAAGTCAGCCACCAGTGGCAGCAGTTATGAAAGACATGCCTTAGCGCAAGACCAAAAATGCCACTTCTTCCATGTGGAATAAATTTTTACCAAATCCTGCCAACATTTCCCAAGCCATCTGTACCATTTGTGAGGCAAAAGTTAGTAGACTTAGGGACCTTAACCATCTAGGCACCTCACCTGTAACGTCAATTTGTAGCAAGTTCATACAAATTATTTGAGTAAATCTAAAAAATCCTGTAAATTATAACAAGCAGTCCAGCATCAGCTAGCAGCAGGGATAGATCCATACCCACCTTCATCATCAGTCTCCTTATTAATGATTGTTGGTAGTCCTCCTGCATCCAATTTGCAAAGGCTAACTGACTCATCCCCTATCCAGCATTTCCATAAAGAATCCTTGCGTTTTAAGGCTGCTGCTCCTGCTGGGGGTGAATCTTCATCACAGAAGAGGTCCAAGAAGACTAGTAGTTTAAAGCAATTGACTGTGGAATAATAATTTGCAAGTGGAACCAATTATGACAGCCACCATCCTGTTGCACAGTGGATCACTGAAGCCATGATGGCTATGTTAGCATTAGGTCTGCATCCAATGTCTGCCATCAATGCTTCTGGTTTTATACAGTTATTTGAGGTCATGTTTTCCCGCTAACAAATTACATCTCATTTCCATTTTACCAGAGTACCGGGATTTTAAAAGAAAACGTATTCTTGGCTAGAGAAAATGCTATTGTACCTACTGTTCACTTAACTACAGATATGTGGACAAAGTGTATTGGTGAAACTAAAGATTACATGAATGTCACAGCCCACTGGGTGGATGTATCACTTTCAGCAGCAATATCTAACACACAACACCAGCTCATTCACAGGCAGGCTATTCTCTGTCTCACCGGCTTCACTAAGAGATATACTAGTGGCAACCTGTTGGAAACACTCAGGGATGTGATACCAAAATGGCTTACCCCGCTAAGACTCTCCTCAGGATTTGTCATTTCCAATAACACAAGTAACATTGTATGAGCAGTACAACTTGGTGAATTTGAAGTCCCACGTTTTGCACCCGTTTTACAAATTGACAGGTGCGTACAGGACATGCTCACTGTAGGCCAAAACATTTCAGGACATTTTTAGCATTCAGCAGCCGCATGTAGAAGATTGCAGCAACTTCAACAACAGTTTCATTTTCTATGCCACCAACCAGTGGCGGGCTGGGCCGGGGGGCAGGGTGCCATGTGCCCCCCGGGCCGCAGCGTCATGCGGGCCGTGGGCAGTCTGTGTCCCTGTGACACAGACTGCACCGCGTGTGTAGCTCTGACCGGACGGAGTTCAGTCAGCGCTACACAAGTGACAAACACACAGCCGCTGGCTCCAGCAGCTGTGTGTTTATTGTAAGCAGCAGCCAATGAGAGTCTGTCAGACTCTCATTAGCTGCAGCTGCGCCCACTGCAGGAGCCGCTCCATCTTCTGGCTCCCGCAGTGGGTAATGGGAGAGGCGTCATGACGTCATATGACGTCTCTCCCATTATGCAGAGCGGCCCGGCCCTGGAGGACAGACAGAGGAGCAGATGGCAGCGGCGGGAGCGGGGATTCAGGTAAGTGTTTTTTTTTATTTTGTTTTTTATATTACGTGTGTCTACTGGGGGGTGTCTGGTACTACTGGGGGCACTACAAAGGGGGGGGACTACTACTACTGGGGGCACTACAAGGGGGGTGAGGGACTACAACTACTGGGGGCACTACAAAGGGGGGGACTACTATTACTGGGGGCACTACAAGGGGGAGGGGACTACTACTGCTGGGGACTACTACTACTGGAGGCACTATAAGGGGACTACTACTACTGGGGGCACTACAAGGGGGGTGGGGGAGTACTACTGGGGACTACTACTACTGGGGACACTACAAGGGGGGGGACTACTACTGGGGGCACTACAGGGGGGACTACTACTACTGGGGGCACTACAAGGGGGGACTACTACTACTGGGGGCACTACAAGGGGGGACTACTACTAATGGGGGCACTACAAAGGGGGGGGGACTACTACTAGTGGGGGCACTACAAAGGGGGGGACTACTAGTGGGGGCACTACAAGGGGGGGACTACTACTACTGGGGGCACTACAAGGGGGGGACTACTACTACTGGGGGCACTACAAGGAGGGCTACTACTACTACTGGGGGCACTACAAGGGGGGCTACTACTACTACTGGGGGCACTACAAGGGGGGGACTACTACTAGGGGCACTACAAGGGGAGGGGACTACTACTAGCGGCACTGCATAGGGGGAGGGGACTACTACTAGGGGCACTACATAGGGGGAGGGGACTACCACTGGGGGCACTGCATCGAGGGACCACTGCTAGGGGCTCTATATAAAGGGCAATAGGGGGGAGACTACAACTGGGGCCACTATTTAAGGGGCATTGCATAAGGGTTACCACTATTGGGGGCACTGCATGGGTGGTGGACTGCTACTGGGGGCACTATATAAGGGGCACTGCATAGGGGATACCACTATTAGGGGCACTATATAAGGGGCTTACTACTGGGGGCACAAGGGGCACTGCACATGGGGGACCACTACTGGGGGCACTATATAAGGGGCTTACTACTGGGGCACAAGGGGCACTGCATAGGGGGGCTCACTACTGGGGGCACTTCTGGAGGCCTGCATAAGGGTGTTCTCTCCTGTGGCACACGAGGGCACTGCATATGGGCACTACGACAGGGGGCTGCCCTAATCTTTATTTTTACCTTACATTAATCCCATATGGACCCACCTCCTCCCTGGAACACTTGAGGGGGGGGGCGCCGTAGCACGCATATTCTTCGGGCACCCTGGCTACACGCTACTCCTCTGCCAGGGTCGCCTGCATGCATTTGCCCCCCAGGCTAAAAGTTGCCAGCCAGCCCCTGCCACTAACTGAAACAAGAGGTAGTAACCAGGTTGAATTCCACCCTTTATATGCTTCAGTGATTGGAGGAACAGCAACAAGCTATCAAAACCTACACTACAAGCCATGATAATAGGGACTGGGAGTGGAGGGCATATACCTTGTACCAGCACATTGGAAAATACTCTGCATTTTATGCAAGCTACTGAAACCATTTGAAATTGTAACCAATAAAGTGAGTTTAGAGTTTAGACACTGCCAGCCTGAATCAGGTGATTCCATTAATTAATGAAAAAACAGGTAGAGAAGCTGAAGAAGATGCAATGTAGCGATTCCGATAAGTACTGTATGTTCGACTTGTAAATCAGGTTCTTTATTCGCTTCACATGGACCAAAATGGTTTGTATCATCTTGAAATTGGATCACTACATTTTGGCAACCATGCTTGATCCTAGGTTTAAGTCGTATATAATGTCTTTCTTTCCAACTGACGCAGATCTTAAGAGATGCAAAGAGCTCCTTGCGAGCAAGCTTTCAGAATGTTTAGCCTAGCCCCGGAACCTTTTGAGCGATCGGCGTAGAAGACTACTTCCAAAATATGTGGAAAACTGATGTTCATTAATATGAGCTACAATTCTATGAGGAAGACCTTTGCTGCCAATTACAAGAAAGTATAGACTTCTGTAACAGTGGATTCCAGTGGGGATGATCTAATATTGTGTGATGATGATGAAACTGTGCATGTCCTTTTAACCACTTAACTGACGAATTCTTTTTCCAAAAACCGCTCCAAAATTGTCGGTTTCTTTTATGATTGAATTAGGTCACGAACATAATTTTAAAGATCCATCACTATTTTATTTGAAAAAAATATTTTTTTAAAACACAGTATACCATAAAAATAGGAATTTTTATATTATACTGTAGTGATTGCCATTGACGGCTGTACCATCGATGGTTCAACAATCAATTGTTTTGCGATTGGTCGAGGAGATCTGTGTACACCACAACTGCCGATGTTTCCTAAACATCGATTGAGGTTTGCCATCGATGGTGCAACATTGATGGCCACCAGCAATGGCAAACCACTTGTTTTCAGTCAGACCATCGATGGTTTGCAAACCATCGATGGACAGTTGCCATCCCTAATCAGAGGCTCTGCGATATCCATCGATCGATATATACATATATATATATATTTATGAAGAGAACAGATGGATACTAGCGCTCCAAGATTTTTAGAGGGCATAGGATGCAAGCGAGCTGCTGTATAGGATATCTGACTAGATCCTTAAGTATTGACAAAGAAAAAGATATAGGGCCTGATTCAGACCCACTCGCGAGCGGCTGTCCGCTCGCAAGTGGGTCGATGGTCTGCACTGAGCATGCGCACGACGGAGGGAGCTCCGTCGTGCGCATGCGCCAGACGCGACGAGCGAAGGAAAGTCCTTCGCTTGTTGTGTCTGATCAAAGGGGGCGTGCTGTCGATGTTGATTGACAGCACGCCCCCTTTAGTGGGCGTGCCGGGGCGTGCCTCCCTGACGGGGGCGTTCCCAAGGGAACGCCTACCGTCAGAAGCCGGCCCACTGACATCACTAGTGATGCCAGTGGGAGTGATTTTGGCTCTGAAAGAGCCAAAATCACTCCGGGCCTTGCGGTTGAAAACCTCAACTGCAGGCTCCGGCTCGCAGTTTCGATGGTCGCGATGGTCACGACCATCGCGGCCATCAAACTGCACGTTCGTATAGGCTGTGGGTGGTGACCCACAGCTATACGAGCGTCCAGGAGGACGCTCCATTTTTATGGAGGGCGGCTCTCATTCAGAGCGTGCGCTCTGCTCAGAGCGTACGGCTCTGAATGAGGGCCATACTGCGCTCAGCTAGCATATATTACTATCATGCGGTGTCTGTGAACCAAGTATGGAGTTACTCTATGTTAAGCACGGATGATATGATAAGACAATATGTAACAAATTCTTAATAGACAATGTAGATATTATGTAATAAAAATTGATTTATTCTCAAAGTGGCTAAACCATACAGAGTGGAAAACCAGCACATGCACATAAATAAACAATATCCTACCAGATCAGTTAGGAATGAAATCAACATTAACTGATCAAAAGACCATAGGATATATGTATGCCAAGATAGAGTAAATGGATAGTGAATATCAAGCCAAGGGGTGATAATACTAAGAGTGATAGAGTGCACTGGGGTGCACGATCCCAAATGAATCTGGATGCTTAATGTCAGTCTTTTAATCAGAAAGCGGCGTCCCGCTGTAGTGGCAGCAAGAAGTGGTTAAAAGTTCAGTCTGAGGTATGGTGCCCGGGATGATCTTCACGGGGACAAGAGTACAGTGTAAATGCCGGGGAGCAGTAGCCTCCTGGTTTTCAGTGTGATCCGCTTGCCATGTCAGTATCGGAGGTTGCCTGAATGACCAAGCTGCCTCCGACCTGCAACACCGGGGATGACACTGTGTCCAACGGGAGACTGCCCGGCACCACCGCTCACTTGAGTAGCGTGCCGAGCGTCTTTAACTGTGTAACCGGTGACTTACCTGTCTCACCCTGGGATTCACCGCTCCTTCCCCTGCTGGCTATGTTCCTCCAGATGGTAGAGTTGCTAGTAGTACCGTCCGTGATGTGATCACCTGACCCGGTGGTCACGTGTGTGGAATGGGTAATTAGTTCAGTCTGGATATTCTTTGTATGCAGCGCATACTTGTACTGGTAGCCACAATGAAAAACAGCAAATGTTTGGATGTATGGGATAAGTCCAACGCGTTTCTGCCTGGATGGCCTTTCTCAAGGAGTAATGTGTTCTGTTCCTGTCAGTGTTAAATAGCAGAGTTTCTTCTCTCTGATTGGTCGTATGCACACTGGGAGGATCTAGAGTACTAATATGCAATAGAATTGGCTTACATCAGTGTATATATTCTCTACACTTAATCCACAGCAGTATAAGTATTAAATCTATTATAGATTAAAGCAAAGGTAGGAATATATTACATTAAGTATTAGGACAGTATAAATTGGGTATGCATATGATAATCATACATAAGACATGTCCTAATTAATAATATAAAATGCTGCGTCAGTATTCTACCAAAAAGAGTGCCCCCATATTAACAGATAAGTGAAAATTATAGCAGTAAGTTTATTTTCCATATAGTCCAAGTAATAGACAGCGGTAGACTAATATCAAATTATCTGCGGAAGTATCTTATACATCCTGAGCTCCATATTTCAAGTGAGCATGGGATTTGCATACACGACTTAGTGGTAAAGATATAAATGGTAGTTCTAGACGCACTGTATGTGATGTCCAGTACGGGCTAAAATTGGCATTGTAGTGCTTCTATTGACAAGAATTAATTAACTCAGAGGTACTATTTAGTTTCTTTTTTTTACATATGATCGACTTAATTTCGTTGTCTAAATTGTGTCCTCGGGGGGCAAATGTCTTAAGTTCATATATCCATTCAAGTTCTCTGCTGTTCATCTTATGCTTGAAATCCCCACCTCTCCAATTGTGTGTCACTTGTTCTAGACCCAGAAATTTTAGTAATTTTGGATCACTGTCGTGATGAATTAAGAAGTGGTTTGACAGATTGTGCTCTTCCAATCCTCTTTATATGTTCCTAATATGTTCACTAATACGGGTTTTAAAGGTCTTATGGTCCTGCCTATGTACTGTTTATTACAGCTACATTCTAGCATGTAAATTACCCCTTTTGTGTTGCATGTTATCGTGCTCTTAATCGGGTATTCCTTTCCTGTCGTGCTAGATGTAAATGTCGTGATTGGTTTCGTGGATCTGTAGCCATAATTTGTACAACCTAGGCAATTGCTGCAGTGGAAAAAGCCTTTGTTGTTGGCATTGTCTAAAGTGGTTTGTTTAAGTTGTTTGGGTGGGATATGGTTTTGTATGATCTTTTTTCTTAGATCTGGTGCTTTATTATAGATGATTCTCGGATTTGGAGGTAGGTGTTTGGCCAGTGTGTCATCACCAAGCAGTATTGGCTAATGTTTGTTCAGGATGCGCCTAACATCTTTTGCTTGTTTCGAATACTGCGTGATGAAAAGAACTTCATCCTTGAACTTGCTCTGTCTGTTATTGGTGTTTTTATAATCCAGTAGATATTGTCTATTACTCATTTCTACTTCATGAAATGTTTTGAAGACCGAGTTTTTGTCGTATTCCTTCTCAAGAAGATCATCCTGGGCACCATACCTCAGACTGAACTTTTAACCACTTCTTCCTGCCACTACACCCAAGTGCACTCTATCACTCTTAGTATTATCACCCCTTGGCTTGATATTCACTATCCATTTACTCTATCTTGACATACATATATCCTATGGTCTTTTGATCAGTTAATGTTGATTTCATTCCTAACTGATCTGGTAGGATATTGTTTATTTATGTGCATGTGCTGGTTTTCCACTCTATATGGTTTAGCCACTTTGAGAATAAATCAATTTTTATTACATAATATCTACATTGTCTATTAAGAATTTGTTACATATTGTCTTATCATATCATCCGTGCTTAACATAGAGTAACTCCATACTTGGTTCACAGACACCGCATGATAGTAATATATGCTAGCTGAGCGCAGTATATATTTTTCTATATATATCTCAATCGAGCATTATATATATATATACACACACACACACATATAGACATATACACACACACATATATACATACGTATATATATATATATATATGTTGTGATAGGATCACTGGTAAAGTGGTCTGTGGCAGGGACATTTATCCCAGATTCCTGTCCTATATGTTTAAAATCCCCAGGAGAAAGTCTGCAGTATAGCAGGCTTGAGTTTCGGCTTTTTGAAAAGCCGGTTTGGGACCTGGGGGTTGTGGGTGAGAGGAGAGGGAGGGCTCCACCCACGGCCACTCCAGGTTTTGGATCTTGCAGCCTGGTAACAGGCTTGTTAAGGTTTCCACCTGAGAGTGGCCAATATAAGCCTAGTGTGTTGAGGGCTGATTGTCTCACCTGGGAGAGCAGACAGGGAGTTTGCTCAGAGACACTTGAAAACCTAACTGTAAGTGTTGTGCTGTGCTTTTGTTGCTGGTGAGGGCATTAGGTCCTGCCAGGTTCTGGTAGTGAGGGAACTACCTGTGAAGTTAGTGCGCCGACAGGGCTAGGATTTACGTTTAAGTTTTCTTTGTGTTATTTCTGACATTGCACAATAAAGACTGGCACCGACCAGCTTGTACTTGCATCCAGTCTGGCGTACTGTTTCCCAGCTGCTGTGTGTGAAAGGAAGGAGTCCTCTACCCAGGAGAGGGACCCCCTAACCTAACTCTGTCACAGTATGGTGGAGAATGCGGGCAACCACACACACTGAAGTTGCAGCGAGAGGAAAACTTTCCGTTTAAAAATGAAAGGGACAGACACCCAATTTGTGAGTGTGGAAATAACACTGTGTCCTTGAAGTCCCATAGAGGAGGCGTCAGCCACTGCTCAGAGAGGCAAGGTTCAGCTTCCAACCTACACCCCAGAACAAAATGGAGGAAATTATTAAAGCCTTGCTCCAAGCTACAGAAGCTCAGCAGGAGACGAACAAACTTCAGCAGGAGACGAACCAACTTCAGCAGGAAGCTACCAGAGCTCAGCAGGAGACTAACAGACTTCAACAGGTCGCCATTGAGGAAACCCGCCAGGCCTTAGCGGAAAACAGCCAGGCCATAAGAGAGGTGGTACAGCACCTGGTCGCCCTGCCCAGAGATGTTAATACTGGTCCTCCCACCACCACTCACTGCGTACGAGCCAGTCACTTCCTCCAAAAGATGACTTCGGGCGATGATGTGGAGGCCTATCTCGCCGCATTTGAAAGAATGGCCGAAAGGGAGAGTTGGCCCCAGGAGCAGTGGGCAAGTCTGGTGGCACCTTTTTTGTCTGGGGAGCCACAAAAAGCATATTTCGACTTATGCCTGGCCGATGCCAAGGACTATAAAAAACTAAAACAGGAGATCCTAACTCGCTTGGGAGTCACCAACTTTGTTCGTGCCCAACGGGTCCACCGCTGGGAGTTCCATATGGACAAGCCTCCACGTTCACAGATGCATGACCTCGTCCATCTGTCCTCAAAATGGCTACAGCCCGAGACGCTGATGGGACCACAGATCATGGAAAGGGTCGTGATGGACCGGTACCTGCGATCATTACCCGCGACTCTGCGCAAGTGGGTGAGCCATGCAGACCCTAAGACCGCGGACCAGTTGGTCGAGCTAGTGGAGAGGTACGTGGCAGCTGAGGAGCTGAGGAGTATGCCCCACCAAGCCCCGATGGCGCACCGGCGAACTCCCACAGACACTGGTAAGACTGTTCCAGGGGAGAAGGGTGCTGGGCGGTGGGATGTACCTAAGACTGAGGGTGTAGAACCTGGAGACAGGCCTGCCAGGCCAGGAAGGTTCTTGCCCCGTAAACGACTAGACATTAATATGATTCAGTGTTTCCGGAGTGGTGACTTCGGCCATATTTCCGCTAATTGTTCACTTACAACTGAACCTATGCAATGTGATACTGCTCATGTCTACCGCAGGGCGTCTTTCTTTGCACAGACAGCCTGTACGGCTGACCGGCAGGCTGAGACTGATAAGCACATGTGTGTACTCACTGTAGATGGCAACCGAGTAGAGGCACTGTTAGACTCTGGTAGCTTGGTGACACTTATAAAAGCTGAGCTGGTGAACCCCTTGATGCATAAGGGGAAAACTGTTGATGTGACCTGCATACATGGGGATAATCGATATTATGTTACTGCCGAGGTGAACATCGAGACACCATGTGGCTCTGCTATAGTTTCTATGGGTTTGGTGCCTGGTCTGATGTACGATGCAATATTGGGGAGAGACTTTGCTCACTTCTGGAAATTGTGGGAAAGCCGTTTTGTTCCAGAAGTGAACAACCCCGGTCCACTTGAGAAGGTTGTCGATATAGTGGAGGAGGGAGTTTCTTCTGAGTCAGAGTTATTCCCTTTTCCTACTATGGTTGGCGAACTAGAGAATGCGGAGCGTGACGGTGGCCCGCCAACTGATGTGCCTCCCATTGAGGTGGGAAGTGTTGTTGGGCCAGTGGATCATCTGCCTGATTTAGAGGTCAGAAGAGAGGTCTTTGCCGTGGAGCAGTTGAATGACCCTACTTTGGTAAAAGCCAGGGAGAATGTAAAAGTAGTTGATGGTAAACCCATAGACCCCGATAGTCCTTTGTCCTATCCCCACATGGCAATGTGTCAGGATTGGTTATATCAGGCGACTAAGAAAGGGGAAGATGTTGTGGAACAACTAATAGTTCTCAAAGCCTACAGAAGAACAGTGTTGGATCTGGCCCATGGTCGTATAATGGCAGGTCATCTAGGGGTAGAGAAAACCACTGAGCGAATAATGCAGAGGTTTTTCTGGCCCGGGCTTCATAAAGAGGTATCTGACTTTTGCGCATCCTGCCCTGAGTGTCAGTATCATGCTCCCAGACCACGTTTTAAGGGACCCATTGCCTATTATAGAGGTGCCGATAGCGAGAGAGCACCTGAAACAGGCTCAACAGGCACAGCAGAGGGTATACAACCGCAATGCTCGGTTACGCAGCTTTGCTCCTGGGGACAGAGTGTTAGTGTTGGTTCCCACTGTGGAAAATAAACTTTTGGCTAAATGGCAAGGGCCCTTTGAAATCTTAGAAAGAGTGGGACAGGTCAATTACAAAGTTTACCAGCCGGGGAAAAGAAAGCCGGAACAGATACACCATATAAATCTGTTAAAGCCCTGAAAGATAGAACGGTACTGTCGGCCGTCCGAGCCCCTCCAGTAAGTCCAGGGCCCTTAGTTCCCGAAGTGACAGTGGCAAAAACCCTGTCGGCAATTCAACGAGAGGTCAAGGAGTTTCTGGTTAGAAATAGGGTGCTGTTCTCTGACGTACCTGGGAAAACCTCGGTCGTTAAACATGACATCACCACTGACCCAGGGGTTAAAGTTAATCTAAAGCCCTATAGGTTACCAGAAGCACCAAGAGCATCTGTGTCGAAAGAAATTAAAAATATGCTAGAGTTAGGGGTTATTGAAGTATCAACTAGTGAATGGTCAATTCCCAATGTGTTGATTCCAAAGCCCGACGGGAGTGTGCGTTTCTGCAATGGCTTCCGAAAGTTGAACAGTGTTTCAAAATTCGATGCCTACCCGGTGCCACAGTGGAGAAGGAGGCGTTGGCCATAAAGTGGGCGTTACAAACTTTTAAATTTTCGGTGTGACACAGGCCAGGGGGCTTGTTGTTTAAAGCAGACGCGTTGTCACGCGTTCATTGTTTGGGGGCTTCAGTTGTTCCGCCCCATAGGTCGAAACAAAGGGGGGGGATATGTGATAGGATCACTGGTAAAGTGGTCTGTGGCAGGGACATTTATCCCAGATTCCTGTCCTATGTGTTTAAAATCCCCAGGAGGAAGTCTGCAGTATAGCAGGCTTGAGTTTCGGCTTTTTGAAAAGCCGGTTTGGGACCTGGGAGTTGTGGGTGAGAGGAGAGGGAGGGCTCCACCCACGGCCACTCCAGGTTTTGGATCTTGCAGCCTGGTAACAGGCTTGTTAAGGTTTCCACCTGAGAGTGGCCAATATAAGCCTAGTGTGTTGAGGGCTGATTGTCTCACCTGGGAGAGCAGACAGGGAGTTTGCTCAGAGACACTTGAAAACCTAACTGTAAGTGTTGTGCTGTGCTTTTGTTGCTGGTGAGGGCATTAGGTCCTGCCAGGTTCTGGTAGTGAGGGAACTACCTGTGAAGTTAGTGCCCTGACAGGGCTAGGATTTACGTTTATGTTTTCTTTGTGTTATTTCTGACATTGCACAATAAAGACTGGCGCCGACCAGCTTGTACTTGCATCCAGTCTGGCGTACTGTTTCCCAGCTGCTGTGTGTGAAAGGAAGGAGTCCTCTACCCAGGAGAGGGACCCCCTAACCTAACTCTGTCACAATGTACACATACGTGTATATATATATATATATATACATACATATACACACACACATATATATATATATATATTTAATAATTGCTCAATTATTTATTGACCGATCACTGTGGCCAGCAGTGATCGGGCACATGGGGATGGGGAGGCGGAGCTAAGGCCAGAAAAGAGTGGGCGGGAGCGCCGGGGGAACATGGCAGCAGCCGCGGCTACCAGAGCCGCTGCTGCTGCTCCTACAGTGATTTTACTGATCACTGTGTTCCGAAGCCGTAGCGGGAGGGTGTCTCACTAGCGGCCCAGAAACATAGCAGCGGCGGCGGCTACCAGAGCCGCTGCTGCTGCTCCTACACAGTGATTACTTAGTCTCCCGCTGGCGGCCCGGAAACATAGCAGCGGCGGTGGCTACCAGAGCCGCCGCCACTGCTCCTTTACACATAGTGATCAATATGTAATCACTGTAGTTCCGGAGCTGCAGCGGGAAGGTGTCCCGCTGGCGGCCCGGATACATAGCAGCGGCGGCGGCTGCCAGAGCCGCCGCTGCTCCTTCACAGCGCCACTGCTCCTTCCTTCTCCTAGTTCCGGAGCTGCAGCGGGAAGTTGTCCCGCTAGCGGCCCGGATACATAGTAGCGGCGGCGGCTACCAGAGCCGCCACTACGGCTGTTTGCTGAAGGAGGTGGAGATGGCTGCCCGATCACTGCTGGCCACAGTGATCAGGTCACAGGAGCAGCACTGCTGCTTCTATGGGAGGGGGGCTGCCAACGGTGCCCGATCACTGTGGCCAGCAGTGATCGGGACACGCTAGAGAGGCAGCCACGCTTGCAGAGGGACCAGAAGGTCCCTCTGATGTAGGCGGCTGTGGGAAGATTAGCTTCCCACAGCCACCTAGTGGGCATTCCTGACTGGTCGTATCAGATAAGACCATGTCAGGGAAAGCCCAGCCTGGTGCGGTCGTATCTGATACGACAGTGCCAGGCAAGTGGTTAAATTTACAATATGAGGGTGAGAGGGAGGGCCCAAGGACAATTCCATCTTTCACCTCTTTTCATTATGGACTTTGCCACAATTTTGTGTGTTTGACAGGCAGCGTATATTACTGTACTTTACTTGGGTGTTCAAGTTCTTTTATATCTTGCAATGCCATCCATAACTAGCTTCTCATCCAGGCGTATAGGCCTGTTTCCTGCAGCTTCTCAACAGACACAGAGTAATATAATCAAATCATATAATTAATAATTATCAACTGCGACTAGGCTGTTACTCTTCTTTGAATCCTGAGGCCTGTGATTTTCTCTTTGGATTCAGTTTCCACTTTAAAAATCTAATTGGAATTTTGGAAGCATGTATTTTAATAGTGTTTAATATTGTTTTCCATCTGATTTGTTATTTTTTTATAGTTAACTTGTAATCAATCAATTAATCAATGCTTTATATGGCTTCCAGTAAATACTTCACCTCCATTTACCTGTGCTGGCCTTAGGCCTCTGATTTAGTTCTTTAATAAAATCATTCTATAGCATCGTATAGCTTATTAAACTGCCATCCTATCTGCCACTACAGTGCCACAATGTTTCATAGATGTGCTATATTATGTTTTAAACCACAATGTGTTTGTGCCACTGCACTGTCGCTTACTTTAACAAGCCAGTTTGCAGCATCCTTTGGCCAATATGGGTGAAAACAATATTGTGAGCTGTAAATGACTGGCAATGAATGTTATTCATGTCAATAATACTGTAGGAACAAAAACAGGCCCAAAATTACATTGATTAATATTCATTAAAAAATGCTCAAATCATGTAAAGAAAACCAAAACTGAAACAGAAAACCAAAACAAAAACCAAAACACTTGGGACCCTGCACATTTCTAGTTATTAAGGACTGTTGGACTTGTTAAACTGTTGCCAATAATTGGATACATAATAATGCTACTGGGGTACACAGTGGTTTAGTATTTTATCCATGGTGCCCCTAGGTCACAGTTTCCTATTTATGTAATCCACAAAAATGATAAATTTGAGAAAATGTGTCATCCTTACATTTATTTATGTTCTGATGGAAAAAACTCCAAATGTTTGTCAAGTAGCATGTGATTAGCAGGTACCCACACTATTTGCCTATTAAATTGAAGAGGGGAGAAGAGGAAGATGAGGAGTGAGAGCTTCTCACTGCGTGCACCTGAAATAACAACTGCTACTCTGCAATGAGACAATCGTGATGCCTGCAAGGTGCGATTTAGATGCCTGCGCGGTAACAAAAACATCACTCCACTATCTCCAACATTGAGTGTGCGTACATCTCTGAAAGGCCCTAGATCCAACAATATTAAGGTATAAAGCCTATAATCCAGGTCATCTTACAAGTTGATAGTCTTATCACATATGACTCTGGGAAGCACCATGGCCCTCATTCAGAGCCGTTCGCAAAAAGCGAGCGCTCGCTCTGAATGAGGACGGCCGCTTTTTTTTTTTTAAGCCGGCCTCCTGGCTGCTCGCCAAGCTGTGGGTGACCACCCACAGCTTTAGTGAGCGGCCAGGTGATAGTCACGATGGTCGTGAACATCGGGCTTGCGACAAGACCCTTGAGGTAGGGTGTCGTCTGATGCAAGCCCCAATGAGCTTTCAGCTCTAATAGAGTTGGAAGCTCACTACTGACATTACTCGTGATTCAGCAGGGCCGCCCCCAAATGGCAGGCGTTCCTTCGGGAATGCCTCCGTTTGGCCAGCCACCCTCCCCACCCCATCTACAAAACGGGGCGAGCTGTCGATCAACATCGACAGCCGCCCCGTTTGTAGCGAGCCCGGAGCGAGAGAATTTCTCTTTAGCTCCGGGGCTTGCGCACGTGACGCATGCGCAGTGCCCTACCATCGACCAGCTTGCGAGCGGGTCTGAATGAGGGCCCATATGTCAACCAGAGAAAAAAAATCATAACATAGTAAACTTGCAAAATTTCAATTGAGGTATAGTTTCATTTCATAATTGTTAGTAATAAACAGAAAGCACTAGAAACCACAAAGCATGCCAGGAAGGGAAATTCCTTGTATTGCCTCATGAAAGGGAATTCCCATTCATTTATTTTTATAAAGAAATATCCCCTACTGTCTTATATAGAACAATTCATTCAATTAGTTTTGCACCCGCTGTACTTTTCCGCCTGCTGCACTTTTCTCCTACATCGAGTGTTTAGGCCGCACCCTCAGCAAGCACCTGCAATCAAAAAAACACCTTCCCCATACTTGCAGACCCCCCAAAAGTCTGTTTTGCTACTTTTAATGTGTGTACTCCCACTTTGTAATTTTTCGCCCCCATTTTTAAAGTAATTTTTTGGAGTGTTATTTTTTGGGGGGGATTTTTTTACACATTTAACCTCTGGGGGGCTGTCCCAAGGGTGCAGAGTGGTTTCCGCACCTTTGCACCCCAAAGCCGCAATTCTGCACTTTTTCTGCCTGTAAATATACAGGCAAAACATTTTTGCCTATTACATTCCATTGACTTTCCGTGGACGGTGAAAAGTTTCCGCCTGGTGAAATGACGTCATCCGCGATAATTTCGGGCGGATTCCGATTTTTCGCTTGTAATTGAATACGGGCCATGGTTTAATATCAATGAAAACATTCTTCAGTTAGACAAATCAGAAATAACGCAGTTCTGCCAGCTTACCTTGACAATGCTTTAAAAATTGCATTTTTGGGGGGAATTGTATCAGATCTTAGAGAGAGATAAATTAAAAAAGTTTCCCAATCAGCTTCTAGCTATCATGAACTGTATACAGCACAGTTTATAAAATGACAGTTAGAATCCACTTGGTTGCTATAGGTGACTTCTCTTTCTCTCTTTCTAAGATTTGATATATCCATACTTGCCTACTTTTGAAAATGCATTTCAGGGAGATTGTGAAAGCAGCACCTATGAGCGCGGCAGTAAAGTGGACGTGTTCTGGTACATCTGAGAGGCATGTCATAAAACTGATATATCCAAATGTAAATGAGCCCTAAAGCAGTTATGGTGCATACAGACGGTCCAACTTGCTCGATCATCGATATCGTTGAACGATTATTTTATTTTTAAAATGAACGATATCGATGAACGATATTAATGATTTTGCCAACGATCATGAACGATTTCATTAATGATGAACGATATCTAACAGTATTTAAATGAAGAATTCAAATGCCAATGATTGGTCCAGGAATGGGTATGATATACCGCCGGCCGCACGCAGGAGCAGAGTGCGATGCAGCGGAAGCCCGACAGCGCTGGAAATCCTTATCGTGGATAGGTAAGTATCCACTAACCTAAGCCCCCTAACCCTCCTTATGGGTGCCTAACCCTAACTTCCCCCCCAAGTGCCTAACCCTAACCACCCCCTTCCCCGCTGCCTACACCTAAGTCCCCCGGGGGGCTGCCTAACCCTAAGTCCCCCTCGGGGTTGCCTAACCCTAACCTTCCCTCCCCCTAGCCTAACCCTAACCCTCTCGGGGGGTGCCTAACCCTAAGTCCACCCTGGGAGCCCTAAACCTAACCCTCCCCCCCTCGCGGCTGTCCGCTCGCGGCGCTCGGCATCACTATGATCGTGATGCCGGGCGCCAGTCTCCCGGCGTCGGGGAAATGCGGGCGTCTACATCTAGACGCCCGGCATTTCACCCTTGCCGGGATAAGACAGCCGGGATAAGACAGTCGGGAAGCCGGCTGCCGGTATATAGGCAGTCGGCTTCCCGATTGCTTCCCTTGGTCCAAGTGTTCTTGAGGGGTGTATAAATTCACAGATATTTCAACAATGTTGGGATGGACTACCATGAGGGAATAAAAAGGCTGGGGACATTTTAAAACTCTACATTTCTTGCTCTGTGGCTAGTTTGGTTTGGTTTATACCTGCTGAACGTTGTTGCATTGCTAATTTGCTTGGCTTTGTTTTTGGCTTGCCTACAACAAAGTACCTCTATTGTGCTATTGTGTCATGGATTCCAATAGTCAGCGAATGATGTTGGCGTACGCAGGAGTAGTGATCTTGTCTGAGAGGGAGAGGGCCAAGAGGAGGAGAAGGCCTCACTCCTGTTGGACAAAGGAGAGGCTGCTGCAGAGGGATACCATGTCTCACATGCCTCTGTTGATGGAGATACGTGAGAATAATCCGGACGACTACCAGAATTTCTTGGGTATGGACAAGGTGACGTTTCAGGAGTTGCTGATTTCACCACAGGCTTTGGGGGTCATCATCCCCGAGTCGTGTAAGGCCTTTTGCAAGGCCCTCAAGTCTGAGTATTTAAAGGTAAGATATTTTTGCACATTATGCACTATGATATTTGCAATCAAAGAGACACTGTATGTGACCTTGGGCCAGATGTATGATCCACCAAAGTGGTATCAGCGCACATTAAGTGCGCTGACAGAGCTTCTCCCTCAAGTATTGTGTTGTGGCCGGTAAATTACAGGGGAGCTCTGCGCCCCTCATTATTGGCGCTGCCATCTACAAGATAGCATTGCCGATAGCCTGGACTATGTACGAACGCTCAGTTCGCCTGACCGTTGCGTTTGCTGTCGCTATAGACAGCTACAGCCTGGCGACGCCATATCCCCACAGCAGGGACAGCACTGTCCTTGCTGTGGCGACTGCTGGCTCTAGGGCTGCACGCGGGTATCTCGCGACACTTGTGAGATTCTGCGCATGCTCCGTGGAGCCAGCCGGGACTGAGATACAATAATTAGCACTATGCTGATGTGCTGTGGTCTCTAGCGGGGAGCGCAGGAGGGGGGAGGTATCGCTCCACCGCTCCGACCAATGAGATGTTAAAACATGTCATCGTTAGTGCTTCCTACTTCGCCTCAGTAACGAGGCAAAGCAGGAAGCGTTATAGCGGCATGTGCCGCTATAATACATCTCCCCCCCCTATGCCTGTGCCCCCTAGCCGTATATGAGGCTAGAAAAATAGTGGGTACTTATATGGATATTAAAGTATTATGGGGGAGATGTACTATAGCGCCAATTATGGTACCGCTGTAACGCTTTCTGGTTCGCCTCATTACCAAGGCAAAGTAGGAAATAGTTTTGATGAGATGTAATAACATGTCATCATGCTGGAGCAGGGGAGTGCTAAATTTCCCCTCCGGCAATCCCTGATAGAGATAACAGTCCATCAGTCTAGTGGTGTTGCGCAGTGTTTCTTTCCCTGCCATCTCCACTGAGCAAAGATCACAAGGTGAACTGAACGTTCATACATAGCACTTGGCCATCAACTATGCTATATTGTACATAGTAGCGGCCATAATGACAGGGGTACATAGCGCCCCTGCCATTTACCGCCAAAAACCCCAATGATACATGGAGGTGAAGCGGTATCAGTGCACATAACATTTGCTGATGCGGCTTCATCAGTTAATACATCTCCACTTTTGTAATAGGACCACTATCTAACCACCCTGTTTAATAAAATAGTCCTCAAATGTGATGATTTTATAAAAATTATAGTGTGTAAACTATTTAGTCTAACTTTATTTCTTTTCCTATTTACAGTTTCCTTCTACTGTCGCAGAATGGCAGACAATCGCTAGTGAATTCGAACGGAAATGGAAATTTCCTAACTGTGGTGGTGCCATTGATGGCAAGCATGTGAGGATAACCCAAACCAGCAGCAGTGGCTCATTGTACTACAATTATAAGGGCTATTTTAGCATAGTCCTTATGGCAATTGTTACGGCCAATTATGAGTTTATATTTGTGGACATTGGGAAGAATGGCAGCGCTTCAGATGGTGGATCTTTTAAAAATACAGTTTTTTACAAACAGATGGTAAAGAAGACCCTAAATCTCCCATCGGCAGATCAATGTACTCATGGGTTGAGTTATGTCTTTGTAGCGGATGAGGCTTTCGCTTTACACGAACAAGTCTTAAAACCTTATGCCCAAAGGTCATTGACGACCGAAAGGCATATATTTAATTACAGGCTGTCCAGAGCACGACGGACAGTGGAAAATGCATTCGGGATCCTCAGCAACTGATTTAGAGTATTTCATACAGCAATAAACTTGAGGATAGATAAAATGAATTGGGTGGTGCTGGTCTCATGTGTTCCGCACAACTTACTACTGAGGAACACCCAACAGCAAATGAGTTTGCCATCTGCAAATTTTCAAGAACCTGGGGATCAAAACTGGCCCTCTGTGAATAGGCCACCAGTTCCACATGCTGGCACTGCAGGGGCAAAGGAAGTCAGGGAGCGGTACCTTGCATATTTCAATGCTGAAGGTGCCATTTCCTGCCTAATTGTTAAAGATCAAAAAATTTCTGATCACTTATGTTGAAAAATTTATAAATAAAATCATTGTTTAAGATGAATTTTAATTTTTGGTTTGCTTTCATATGTGTCTATAGGTATTTTATTTTAACGGGAAAAAAAAAATTACGAAAAGTTATTACCATTGAAAAGATTATTTCACATTAGATTATAAAATCTATGTTTAAAATGTGACTATAAACAGTTAAGTTTTTATTAAGTTTGTCTTCATTAATGCATGTCATTAAACAGTGCTTTTAGTTTTGGAAGGCTGCTTATTGCCACCCCTACTCTAGGTGGACAACACAGCGATCCAGGAGAGCCTGAACAATGCAGAACCTGACTACAGGTGGCAGGTACACTAAACTACACCTCTTCCTGCCACACAAAAAAACTCCTGCAGTGTTGTGTAAATACCAACTCCATGGGTGTTGTTTTAACCTAATCTCTACCTAATTTTGGGGATTTACACCCCACCAATAGACACATAACTTTCACAAACCATATACCCCGGTCAAATCCACAACTAGATAGTGGAACTAAAGTACGATTACAGCATTGTAATCGTACAGTTGGTCCTCGGCCCCTGTACTGTCAACACAGAACAATATGTCATTCAGTGCAGGCACCCTTACTCATCCCCGATCCTGGCCAATCTGGCATTAGCGGCAGGTTGACCGGCATGTTCTGGCGATGACTGATGTTGGAAACAACCAATGGGAGAATACACTGCTGGTCATTTTTGACATTCAACTTCCAGAATTATGCACGATTAATGAGCGTTTGAACGATAACGATGACGTTATGGTTCAATCACTCATTAATATCGACAAGATGATACGTGCGCCTTAGTCTTATCTTTTTTGGTCACAAATCGGTTAATATCAAACAAACATTGCAAAAAAATTAGCCAAAAACATATGTGTAAATATACACCGAAATTAAAGACAGACAACCATTTGTTTAGTTTTTTGTTGATTTTTATATAAAATAATTATATGTAAACTGTCGAATTCTGGTCAGGATCTAGAGATTTGAACCAAGCCAATGAGTGCCTTCACAATAAAGAGTACTCAGATCAGGACAACCAGGCACATCAGCTTTTGGTGATGTATTGCAAGCACCCAAAGAAAAAAGCAGACATAACTGGGTAAAGAAGATGATACATACACTTCCAAACAGTGTCCATGGAAGTCACAACCACATATTGGAATGCCAAACATCCAGCAACAGGGGCAACTGAGGTGGAGAAACACAAAGTTTATGGTAGGATGAACTACTCAATATCATCCTAAGCAAAGAGCAGGAGAAATCGGGCAGAACATTTTTAAAACATGCTAAAAAAAACGAATGTAAAAATATTAACTATGAAAAAATCATCATCGGCAAGAAGAGTTGACTGTGCACTCCACCAAGCAGAGTGCACGCCACTTGAGGATGGCCCAGCGAGGTTGATTGGTGGCGCAGGGGTACCCAATGCATAATGGGGATAATACTGTAGAGGAGGATTTTGGGGATACAGCTTTGGGGGGGTGAGAACTACTGTGTTCCAATGGAGCTGGCTGCTTAGTTATGTATGGGGTTAGCGTCATGGATTCATCGACCATATCATGATACAAAACCTCATACTTGATCCTTGTGCAACACATCTGGGTTTGGGGCTTCATTTTCCACAATTCATTACCGATGTTTTGCCCAAAAGTACTAAAATCATTTTTATTTGTCTGTAGGACCTCCTCGGCACGTTTTAAAAATTATTCTGCCCAACACGGTTCGGAACTTGAGGATGGAGCTGCCTTGCCTGCAGACCTCCGCTTCTTGGCGGCAGATTCTGAGGGTGGTGGTGGCGCCTCAACGATGGACTCCTCAAGTTCCAACAGCTCACTGGCTGGAGCGTCAGGATCCACTACCGTGAGAAGTAACTAGGAGATAAACAAATGTGATTTATCAAATAAAATACATGACCAAATTGGTCCAATCATTTTTATTTACATTATTAATATCATTACATTAGTTAAGGAATCGGTATGTTATACCGCCAGACTTCAGTCCTGCGGATAAAATACCAATGCCGCAAGGCCGCCAGCAGAAGATCCAGACACAGTTGAGTAAGCCCCCAACCATTCCCATATCCCCCCCTTAACCCTAACCCCCTCCTTTAGGGGTGCCTAACCTCCCACCGTAGTGCCAAACCCTAACCTCCCTTCCGGAATCCCTATCCCTAGCCTAACCCTCCCGGGGGGAGGGGTGCCTAAACCTAAGATCCCTCCCTCCGTGGCTAACAAGTCCAGACGCCCGGCTTACCCACGTTCCATATACCGGGCATTGGGATTTCGCTGTGGGGCTGATGTTGGAGTCAGTATTTTGACACCTATCATTGGTCCCATGGCAGGAGTTCACAGTCGGGAAGCCAGCGATCGACATTTTGGCCGCTGGCTTCCTGACTACATCCCATTGGTAAAGTGAGTAAGGGTAAAAACAAGTAGTTAATCCCTTTCCACTTGTTAAAGTCAGGATATGACGCCATCTTGTTCAAGACACCATTTTGTTAAGGTGATTCCATTTTCTAATATTCTTGTGTGGAACAGACACAGAAGTTATTTCAAATGCTGAATTTCATTGGGGAAGGCAGAGACAGGCACAGCTTCACTGATAACCATGCTTTGATGTATGTAAACTCCTGATTTATAAGTTTCTGGGAGTTCATTTCTGACATATGATATCTTTTGTGCTTATTAGAATGTATCAACTCACAGTTTGTTTTATATTCGTTAATTAGGTATGTGCACCATCAAATGATTGGTTAGGATATTAGCCAGAAAGAAGTGGTCAGCAGGCAAATTTCAGTGTTCCATAGCACCCATGTTAAAATAACCTATAAATACCACACCTTAATACAATAAAATTCAGATATACTTCAACCATACTCTGTGCATGCTTATGTATAGTCTCCCGCGGTTAACTGCAGATAAGGAATTGGAATGTGGCTATCTGAACTCACAGCACAAGACTACAGGTTTATTAGCCTGAATTAATCACAACTTTGACAGCAATGGAGGTTTCCCAGCGGGATGTTCATGAATAATAATTCTCTGATGGACACATAAGACGCTGGCTGGTGGGAGAGACACTGAACTATCCGCGGTGTGAGTATTTTTGCACAATTTCAGACTCTATCCCTTCACCCTGTTATATCTGGGTATTTTTTGATAGTCACCTTCCAAATTCTTTCCATGTTCTTTTATCTGTTAGAACTTATGCGTTATGTGCATCAGAGTATGAAAGTTTGAATCTATTGTTTGTCTGTGTGAATTTGGATGTCTGGCAGGGGCCGTGCAGCCCAAGGTCAAAAGATATGTTTCTCTGTTTAAAGCAATGATAATACTCTGTCCAGATTATATATGCATATGTATAATTACCTTGATATGCCCAACTGATTTAGATAGTGAATAGGGAGGACAGCAGTAGTTTGTACTTGAGGTTACTGAAAAGGGGGACGCCCCACTCGGTGCCGAAAGTGCAGACTCTGGAGTCTGGGTGGAAGGATTTGATTACTGAAGTGTGTTTGTTGTCACTTTTGGGTTGCTAACATTCATCAAGGTAGACCGTGGATAACAGTGTGTCAGGAGTTAGGTGGTGACTTGCATTCTGTTCATGAGGAAGATGACTGGACCATGAGAGGGATATAGCTTTGCTGGAACATATATTGTCACACTGAAAGATCTGCACAAACCACAGATCAGTTCTCAGATTGCCTCAAGGAGGGGAGAGAACTTTTAATTGACTGATCTTAATATCAGCAATTAAGGGGAGTCATTTGGCTCCCGGAATTATAAGGGAATTTAGCTCCAGGAAAGATAAGGGCGTCATAAGGTTAATTTGACCCCCTGAGCCATAAGGTTATTTTGGCTTGAAGATAAGGGCATCATAAGGCTACTTTGACTCCCTGAGTCATAAGGTTATTTTGGCTCGAAGATAAGGGTGTCATAAGGCTACTTTGACCCCCTGAGTCATAAGGTTATTTTGGCTCGAAGATAAGGGCGTCATAAGCTTACTTTGACCCCCTGAGTCATAAGGTTACTTTGACTCGAAGATTATTAAGGGACCATAAGGTAATTTGGTTCCGCAAGAAAGGTCAAAATGAGAGATTGTTTTCTTTTTTACCATGGGGAGCGCAGAGAGTAAGAATGTGCCCAAGGGTACTGCCTGTCAGGTTCTTAAGAAGCTGTATGGTGAGTATAAGGCTGACAAGATGATGAGGGTGTTCCACAAAGCTAATGTCCCTGAAAGCGATTGGTTTGGTCACCACAGAATGATGGATGTGAGAAAGAGAAACAGGGGTTTTGTTAATAGACATGTTTGAATGACGCATTAGATGATTGGATTGATAAGTGCAACAGACTTGAATTTGAACAAGAAGAGGGACAGGATAAGACGCTTATAGATCATCTGACTCAATTTGATCTAGACAGCAGGGTTAGATAAAGGAGAGGAAACAGACTATAAACATATCTCAATTGGTCCTGTTTGAGCTGTGGATTCTGCAATCCAGCGGTGGACACTATATGCAAAAATTATAGTTCCCCATGGTCCGAAGCCTGCCCGCCCTGTGGTACAGGTCTGGTTGGCTCCTTAAGACCTGGACCACTGCTAATGGCAGATCAAATTCTAAGCTATGTGCAGAGACCATGGGAAAAGCGGACCTGGAGATGTGATTGTGAATGTTGTCATTATTGGACTGATAGACAATGTGCTGTCTGTAAAATAATGAGAAAGGACAGACAGGATAAGCAAGACATGGCTAAATTAGCACCACAGCCTATTTATGTTGTGCAATCATTAGGAAAGCGACAACAGTTAGTGTTATTTAAGCAAAATATAGGCGCACATTTAAAAAATAAAAAATATGCTAACAGCGTCACCTGTTGCTATAATGTTATCGAATGTTAAAATTAGTCAAAGATCCCAATCTTATATGTAGATTGGTTTGTGTTTTCACTTCCCTCATCTCAGTGAACCCATAGCAGAACACACAGACAGAACAAGTCAAAGGAATTAAACTCTAAATACCTCTATTGAATATGTAGACGGTCCAATGTGTAATAATCCAAATACCTATACATCAAATAGATCTAGGAAGAATAAAGTTAATCCACAGACAGCTCGATACAAGGAACTGTCATTCTGTTGTGAGAGGAGGGGGCATATAAAGAGGAACTGTTATGATTTTCATGACAGCCCAGACGCTCCTTCATACAAAGCGACCCACAGCATCGACACACAAACAAAATTGAGAAACTTATGAGAGATAAGAAGTATGTTCAGTTGACTAAATTGTTCGCAGCTGTGCGTGAGTGTAGAATGTGTGGTGTAGAAATTGATTAGTCAGAATGTTAGTTCTAAGTTAAAAAGTACTGTAAATTTAAAAGTGTACATGTAATAGTGTAAATAGATATGCAATCCTCGGATGAGGACAATGTTGATAGCTTCCCTTTAAGAAATTCCATAGGGAAAGTTAAAATTGCAGTGATTAGATAATTTGCTTTGTCCAGCGAGGTGGTGTGAAGAAGAACAGAATGAGACAACCATAGACCCCTTGACCCAATTGAATTTGGAGGCATGTTGCATTTTAAATAAACTAGTGTTTTTTCTAAATGTATTTTCACAGTATTGCTATTGCAGAACTATTAGCTTTGTATCATGAATAGTTTTTGTTACGCTATTCTGATAACAATGGAATGTTTGGAATACAGGATTTCACAGAAACTAAGAAACTGTAAGTGCTGTAATAATGTAATGAAGCAGATGTTATTTTGTACGGTATAATTACCTCATGTATGTACAGTATGTGAGGAGAGAAAGTCAACTAAATCTGTAGTGAAAGTTTGTATTTGTTTGCATCAAGTTATATCGATCGGCTGTAACAAGAGAAAGCTTTAAGTGAGGTTGATGCAGAGGGATGTGACTTTTAACGTGTTAGGAGGGGTGCTCTCAATGTAGAAGGTTTTACAAATGTTTCGCTGTGAGATATAGTTCTATATGACAGGAAATCAGGAAATATTCAAGTGCCTAAGTAAAAGGGTGGGCTTAATGCCTGCTGCATTGTGTGATGAAAATATGGGAGTTCCTAAAAGCTGGTGTGTGTGTGTGAGTTAGGCAGGATTGCCAGTATAGCACATGCCCCTGAAACAGGAGACAATCAACGTGAAGAAATACATTTACATGGTGTAAAATGCAAGCTATAATTGCAAAATAAAAATGGTAGAGCTGATTTTCAAATACCACAAAAAGTGGGGTTAGTACATAGTGATGTACAACTGTTTTATAAGCTGACTAGTAATTAATGTAGATTTTTGTAAATAATGACATTTAGATTCCAATGTACTCCCCAACAAAATGTTTTATTGGCTGATGATTTATGAAACAGTTAAATGATGTTTACATACAGATTAAGATGTTGAATTGCTTCAGAAAAATCAGCAGAATTTTTTTACAAATATAGAATATAAGCAGGAGAACAGTTAATCAGTACAGGACTACTGTGATTTAATACTATAAGAATTTCAAAGCATTTACTGGCTTAAATGTATTTCTCAGTTGGTTTATGTTATGAATATCAGATTCACCAAGTATACAGTAGTATTAATTTAATATTACTATCCAAGGGTGTATAGGTTTGAACCCAGCTATTTTATTATTGCTGAGTTCAAAAAGAGGGGAGAATATAATTATGTGATTATGAGACAGAGGACTCAAATGTTACTTTTTTTTTCATTTTGTTTTGGATTATTTTGAATTAATGAAACTTTTACTTTGATAACGTTTTGTTATTATGAGTTAGATGTGGATTATGTAGATTGCATTAGATTCTTGTTTGCTGCTTTTCAATTCCCTGCAAATTTAGTTGTAATTTAAGGTCAAAGGACACACTGGAGAAAATACCCCAAAGGTAAGAGACGATGCCCTAGCAGTTCAAGCCGCCAAATAGGCCGCAGTTAAAATCCTACCTGATATTCTGATACTGATGACTATAACACAGGGACATTGGACTTCCTTACAAAAGTTATAGGCCCAGGCCTCCACAGGAGGAAGTAGAAAACTGGAAAAGACTAGTGCACAACTTCAGGGTGATGGATAGATGGATGATTGAGCACCATCTCTGTCTGCCACGTGCACTGTTTTCAGTCTTAGCCCAGATACTTCATGGAAATACTCACCAGTCAAGAGATACTATGGTGAGGGTGCTAAACCAGCATTGGGTAGCACCAGGCTTCAAGGCCACATAGGCCTACCCTCCAATTGTTACAGGGTGTGTAATCTGTGTTTTGCACAACCCAGGACAAGTAGGCAAGGTACTAGTAAAATGTACCCCACAAACATGTTATCCCTTCCAGAGATTATAATTACTTTTATCAAGTTATTTAAAGTGTTATTATGGGTATTATTATGTTTTGTGCTCAGACCTGTTGTCAAATCGACTATGGTTTTGCAAGGTAGCAAACACAAAGGAATAAAAAAAGAAATAAATCACAGAAGTAATTTTTATATATAAAGCACTTGAAGTAATAGAGAGTGACAAAGGTACACATTATACTTAAAACATTTATAATGTATCTTGGAGAATCTGAGGATAAGTAGTTTCCAAAAGCAATGATAGAATGTAAAGACTGAACTATAAGAAGTTTGTTAGAATGTTTATTTTTAATATGGTTGTTAGTCAACCAAGAACATTCCCAGTGGGAAACGTAGGATGATAGCTTATGAAATACTATTTAGTATAGCTGTTAGATAAAGATGTGACTTCCTACAACAGTTACGATATGAGCATAGTGACTTGATTCAACATGTGATGTGTATATAATAGAAACTAACCAAAGTCCACCACCAGGTGTTCTCTTATATTTTAGATCCCAATTCAGATTGCAGCACCCAAACTGCAACCAGGTGATTGGGTCGTGATAAAGAAGCATCTGAGGAAAAGTCCTAGAACCCAAATACAAGGTTCTTATCAAGTTCTCCTAACTACTCCAACGGCAGTAAAGGTGGCCTCACATTGCAAGATCTTCATACAAGGGGAGTTGCAGTAATTTGAAATTATGAACAGTTATATGTTGTTAGGCCCAAAGCCAGATAAGGGCCTGTGGGAATGCATACTTTGCTTTGTTATGGTTTTAATTTTATTTTTAAACCTTGAGTTTTTATAACAAGTATTAAGCTTTTGATAACTGCGTGAGTAGTAGTATATCAATAGACGGGAAGTAGTAACAATATCTAGACTCAGAGTATAGAATGTTCACAATACAGAAGTTTTAGCCAAATTGTTTGATAATGTTACAGATGAAATATTTGATGTGCTTGAAATAATCACTAACGAGTTGCAATTCCAGGTAAAGGTTTTGGGGCAGTTTAGACTGGTCCTTGATTACCTCATGGCTGCAGAGGGAGGTATGTGTCAAGTGGTAGGACCAGCCTGCTGCAATTACATATCTGATAACTTCACTGATTCCATACATGGGCATCTGGAAAAAAGATTCATGAACCCAAGGAAGAATTTAGGGATAAACATAACATTGATTCCTGGGATACATCCACAGAAGGATGGGTTTTATGGTTGAACCCAGCAAACTAGTTTAAGGGAATTCGTGGATGGATTTCAGGCATACTTGGTGTAATAGCTAGGGGATTAGTAATACAGTTTATGATATATATAGCAATAACATTGCTTGCGTGTGTGATGGGAAAAATACTTACACTTGACTATTGTTCCAGGAACCAGACTCCAGCATCAACTTCAATGATGGTCCTTTATGATGGCACTGTACAGACTTGCGTAATTTGCAAAAAGAAAGCAGCTCTGCTTGAAAAGGACGTATGTGAACTTTGTATGGCGACTGCAGAAAGACTATACATAAAAGTTGGACAAGATAAAGAGGACACAGGACTGTAGGGACTGAGGGATTCACCACCTATATATGGTCTCGAATGAAATGGATGTTGCCCATACAGCTACCTCGTTAGGAGGGATAACTTGTTGTGTGAAGTAGGGACCAGATGCATAGGGGGTGGGACCGTAAGTTAGGTAAGCTAGATGTGTCAGATTTGAATAAAAAGGAGGGAAGTTGTTAAAGTCAGGATATGACGCCATCTTGTTCAGAGACGGCATTTTGTTCAAGACACCATTTTGTTAAGGTGATTCCATTTTCTAACATTCTTGTGTGGAACAGACACAGAAGTTATTTCAAATGCTGAATTTCCCTGGGGAAAGGCAGAGACAGGCACAGCTTCATTAATAACCATGCTTTGATGTATGTAAACTCCTAATTTATAAGTTTCTGGGAGTTAATTTCTGACATATGATATCTTATGTGCTTATTAGAATGTATCAACTCACAGTTTGTTTTATATTCGTTAATTAGTTACGTGCACTATGAAATGATTGGTTAGGATATTAGCCAGAAAGAAGTGGTCAGCAGGCAGATTTCAGTGTTTCATAGCACTCATGTTAAAATAACCTATAAATACCACAGGTTAAGACAATAAAATTCAGATATACTTCAACCATACTCTGTGTATGCTTATGTATAGTCTCCCGCGGTTAACTGCAGATAAGGAATTGGAATGTGGCTATCTGAACTCACAACACAAGACTACAGGTTTATTAGCCTGAATTAATCACAACTTTGACACACTGTAAAGTAATCTATGCTCAAAAAAAAAAATACAAAAAACATAAAAAAAACCATATATTTTATATATATTTGTTGATGTACTTACGGTATCCTGACTCTCTGGGTCATCCTTCCTCAGGCACTTGCTGTATATCAGCAGCTTCTGATATGCCTGGTTTTTAAGGTCCCGATCTGCGTACTCTTTAATCCTGACCTTCCACAAGCACTCATTGGCTTGGTACATATCCAGAAATCCTGACCAGAATTCTCTATTTCCAGCCATGTCTGAAATTATAAAATGTAAAAAACACACATTAAAAAAATTATTAAAAAGAGTTCTTTGGAGTTCACTATTATATACTGAGTCCGATAAATATGGGCCTACAACTATGCAGTCCCACCTTATGCTGTGCATGCCCCCTTATAATGTGCCCCTGTTGTGTCTGCCCCATAATGCAGAACCCCCTTATATGCAGAGCTCCCTTATGCAGAGACCCCTTATACTGGCCATACACTAGTACGATTTTGGCCCGACTGCCCGATTTTTTGACGCGTCGTAATATGATTCGTGTAGAAGTAGGATACGATCCAATGTGTGCTCCCACAGCTCCTAAAACGTATCGTATGATCAGATGTGCAGCCCATACGATCCATTGTATTTGTATGTTGATCTTGCAGTTTATTTGTGCATGCAATGTATTGTGCGTCCAGCCGGTGTCATTTGTTAAAATAAAAAAACAACTGATGCAAGCACGGGGAGATCCGTGATGCAAGCATCTGTCTGTAATAAAATAAGCACAGATGAGTGAGAGCCATCCTTGCATCTGTGAAAAAAAGAAAGTGTTTAAAAAAAATAAATAAAAACAGCGTGCCCCCCCCCCCCCCCCCCCAAAGAGCAACCAGCCCCGGGCCTTAGTGCTGGTTGGGAAACATACGGGGGACAAACAAAGTAGGCGTCCCCCATGTGTAAGCACAACCAGCACCAGGCTAGTCAGAACCAGTCCTGGTTGCCAAAATACGGGTGACAAATGACATAGGGGTCCCCCGTATTCTGCGCAACCAGCACTGGGCTCTGATCCGGTCCTCGTTCTGGAAAATACAGGGGGAAAAAATGCACACACTTCACGTTTTCCAGGTCTCCTCACAAAATCA
Source organism: Taudactylus pleione (assembly GCA_031769625.1). Classification (NCBI taxonomy): domain Eukaryota; kingdom Metazoa; phylum Chordata; class Amphibia; order Anura; family Myobatrachidae; genus Taudactylus; species Taudactylus pleione. Next base: position 26,444,434 of record JAUIMM010000006.1, read on the forward strand.
GAAGCAAAATAATTAGCTCCACCTGTGGATCTTTTAAAATGTGTCAGTGAGTAATGACTGCACCTGCTGGGTGACCTTGAAATATAAACTGTGTGGGATCCTGAGGACCGAGTTTGAGAACCACTGCTGTAGACCATTGATTGGGATAATTTAAATGGAGAAAATGTTCCACTAGTTTCTGCAAAAGCAGCCTGGTGCAAAAATTAGATCTCCTGTCGAACTACAAATTATCCTAATAAACTCTATTTTTATTCTGCAAACTAGTTGAGTAGTCCCACTCAGAACTGTAATTCAAGATAACTAAAATCCTTTTCCCTGCAGTGGCAGCTCACTAGGTTCCTGCAGCATACCATGTAACTTCTCTCTTCTGACTACATCCAGCTGTCTCTTGTAACAGTAAAAAAAGAGTTCGGCCGCACTGCGCGTGCGCAAGCCCGTTTCTCTCTCGCTCTGGAGCTCGCTACAAAGGGGCGGCTGTCGATGTTGATCGACAGCTCGCCCCTTTTTGTAGGCGGGCCGGGGAGTTGGTTTCCAAAACGGAGGCGTTCCTTAAGGAATGCCTACCGTTTTGTGGGCGGCCGCACTGACATCATCAGAGCAGAAAGCTCCCTGGGGCTTGCGAGTGCCCAGACCCAACCTTAGGGTCTGGTCGCAAGCCCCGATGATCACCATCGCGACCATCACGATGGTCGCTAGCTAAGCTGTGGGTGGTAACCCACAGCTTATCTTGCGTCCAGGAGGCCACACCAAAAAAAAAAAGAAGTGCCCGCCCTCATTCAGAGAGAGCGATCGCTTCTTGCGACCGCCTCTGAATGAGGTCAAGAGTGTGAAACTGTGGTTAAAACTGCTTTACAGACCTAACTCTCGTCAGCTGCACTGGACTTAAGCTGGGCATCCACTATACAGTTTTCTGTCAGATATCTGTCCAATCTGGCTGGTTGGAATGAAAACCTGGTGATGTATGGGAGGAAATGAAAGTAGATTACAGGTTGAGTGTCCCATATCCAAATATTCCGAAATACGGAATTTTTTTGGCATGACTGAGATAATGAAACCTTGGATTTTTGATGGTTGAATGTACACAAACGTTGTCTAAGGCACAAATTATTACAAATATTGTATAAAATTACCTTCAGGCTGTGTGTTTTAAGGTGTATATGAAACAAATTAATTTAATTTCTGTACACAAACTTTGTTTGAGCCACAAAATTATTGAATATATTGTATAAAAGTACCTGCAAGCTGTGTGTATAAGGTGTATATAACACAAATGCATTCTGTGTGTATATTTGAGTCCTATTCCCAACATATTTCATTATGGTATGCAAGTATTTCAAAATGTGGAATATTCCGTTATCCAAAATACTCTTGGTCCCAATAATTTGGATATGGGAGACTCAACCTGTATATGGTTTTAAACACTGAAAAGAGGACAAATTTTTTTTTCAAATTGGTTAAATTTGTGTGTTCTAACCAGTTTGTCTGAACAACCATATTTGGCTATTTTCCAGTGTTTGTGAGCAAATGGACGATTGTCATTTGCTCCCATACATTACCAGGTTTTCAATCCAACCAGCCAGTTTGGACAGATATCTGACAGAAAATTGTATAGTGGATTCCCAGCTTAACAGAAGGAAATTGCAGTGACACTGTCTATCCATCGCTTTAGCCACTCCCCTGGGAAGGTCCTGCCTTTTCAGCCACCATCCACTGCCTATCTAGGGCCATTGCCAGCCTCCTGTGGTAAGAGGTCTGCCTTGAAATCGCCCAGCTACTAACTTTGGACTGTGTCACCGAGGTGTGTGAAGGGGGGAAGGCTGGCTCTGATCTCCCCTGCCCACTTCTGGCTCCGCCTTCTCCTGCTGCAGTCCTTAACATGCCAGAGGCGAAGGGCGGTAAGTCTTTCTATGATGCAGCTCTGCTTGTTGTTGCAAGGAATATTAAGCTGGCAGCCAGTTTCTCAGCCTAGGTCTCCTCTTTGAGAAAGCTCACTCGGGACTCATCAACAGTCCAGGGATGAGTCCTGTCAGGGGAGCCACAAAATAATATATACAAAACATATTTTGACCTGGCTCATTGTCACATAGCTGCAGGACATCTAGGGTTAGAGAACACTTCTAAGAGAATTTTACAGCATCGCCCTCCAGTGACCGGCATCCTTAGGCAGCCAATTAAAGCTGGAAAATGGTAGCACTGCCCTGCCTGGGGAGAAAGCTGTAGGCTATCTTAAGAGATGCCATTACTACTGTAAGTGAGTGCCGTCATAAACTACTGTTTTGTGAGTTGGGCAGTAGGTTTTTCCATCTATAGAGAAGGAAGCATTTGTTTAGTTAGTGCCAGACAGGCTAGGATTGATTTGTTTTGTTTTTACTTTTGTTGCAAATAAAAATAGCTGCAGCTTTTTGTACCAACCACCCTGTACTGGCGCGCTGTGAATTGGCTGCTGTGTGAAAAACCATCCTGCTTACCCCAGACAACGGAAACTTGAGAGCAGAAAATTTGCATAACTTCCTTATATCCAGCAATATCATTGGACATCGGAAGTGATCTTTTAGCAAGTTTGGAGCCGAGAGCGCAATGCCATGTTAGTACAGTTTCTTTTTCAGTTCTTACAAAGAGAAAAATAATAATAATTTGATATTTAATGTTAGGGAGATAGATAATAGATTACATCAACATATACAGTAGATAGGCAATAGATTACATTAACACGTAGAAATGAGTTGAAAATGTAGATTGTACTTCATAAGATTGGAATGTGAGTGATGGAACCTAGGTTACAACTCTAAATTTGTAGCCTGGGAAAAGGAAAGTGTGGAAGGAGACCTCAGTGTAGGTATCAATTTAATGGGGATCATCTTCTCAAAGGGCTGCAGGTGAAGCACTGTCTGATTGTGTGAGACTTTTTATTCTGTTAATGCTAGAAAGTTGAGGTTGTTTGAGAGAAGAGGTCATGGGTGAATGTAAAGCTGGGTACACACCTAAACAATGTGCCGACAGCGCATTCTTGCCTACCCTCCAAATTTGTCCGGGAGCCTACCGAAAATTGTGTGCCACTCCCGGCCCCCTGGAAAGGCAGGCAAGCCTCCCGGCGGAAACCGACCCCCCACCCTAGCCCCGCAATTACCTGTGAAACTTCATTTTGGCAGGGCCAAAATGACATGATCACCTGGCCCCGTCCACAAATTACCATCATCCATCCGACCACGCCCGCCCTGTCCTGCCGATCTGGCTGCTCCTTCCTGGAAGAGGCAGCCAGAATGTCGTCAGTCATGCGACTGCGATGCAATGTAACGATATAACGCTTTGCCGTTCAACAATGCTCTGTCTCTGGCATCATCCCATCTGATGTGGAGCACATCAGATGGGAAGATACGACCACCCAATTCATCAAATAATGAATTGGTTTTACACACTATACAATGGTTGTTGCGATCCATTGCGGACAAGATCAGCCATTATATAGTATAGTTTGTCTGTAGCAAACTAAAGCTGGGTACAGAGAGGCTGATGCAGAGTTGGGAGTAAAGCAAAAAAAAAAAAAAATGATGCATATGTGCTTGTTAGCAAAACCACACTGCACCACAGGTGGTGCAAATTTAAAATATGATGAAAATTGCAGAATAAAAATAAAATAAAAAGTTGTCCAGTATTTGAAGGATGTATAACAATAGCTGACAGATATTTCACTGCAAGGGAAATTTAAATAAATAAATGCATTTGCACCACTCTCATTTCAACAGTTTGTCTATCAGCAAAGTTGTTGTTTTTTATATGCATCTGCCTTAGAATGTGCAAAGGTCCCATTTAAGTGAGTTTGAAAGTGATGGGTAACAAGCTACATGTTTGTAATTTGCTGGGTTTTTCATAGTGTGCAAAATCAAGATGAAATACATGAGAGATGGTGATATTATTATTACAAGTGTTTCCGTAGCACCTTACAAAGTACATAAACAAATAAGTGAACAAGAAACCAGTGACTTACAGTACAATACAGGACAAGGACATGGTTTCTATACATTGCTGCGTTAGCAATCATAACACTCAAATAAGCAACAGGGCGTAAGCAACCTAGTGTTAGGTGCCCTAGTGGGAAGTAAGGAGTAAATGAAAGTATAAGTAAAGAGAAGCGTGAGTGTAGAGGGCCCTGCTTGTAAGAGTTTCCATTCTATATCATTTTGAGGAGCAATGATGGGAAAACAGTTCATGAGTGTTAATTAGAGAGTAGTACTATAAATAAAGGTGCATGCCTGAGTTGGCTGTGAAACATTTTAATTCTAAAGATAATACCATATCAAGAAAACAGTATGACCCTTCACTTGTAAGTATAATTTATCTACTTGATAGCATGGAAAATGAAAAGTCATAGTCATTGGGCATATATTCAAGCCAGTAGCGCAGCCGCCACTTGGCCCAGAGTGTACGGTTTTTAAGCAACCTAAAAACAAAATTTAAACATGCATTGAAGAAGAGGTTAATGAGAGGAACATTTATTTTCAATCTGGAGTGTCCAATGAAATTGAGGATCTTGCTATTTAATGTGGCTCATGTGGGGAAGGAGCAATCAACTTAAAAAAGGTCACAGGAGTGACTGAAACGCGTTGTTGTTCCCCGTAACCAAATGCTGACCGGTGCTTAAGAACCTAATACTACGGGCCAAGAGGCAGCTGCACTACTGGTTTGCATGCCTGCCCGATGAATTGGCAGAGACGTGAGTCGGCTCACACAGAATTACTTTACAGCCCCTGCCAAATCTCTACATGTACTAATGGCAGGCTCCCTGTGAGTGGGGTAATGGCTGCTGATGATTCCCCTCACAAAGTAACTATACAGCACAATATAGGTGGTGAAGTAACTGTTACAACCAGCCGCTCTCATTACTATGCATACCAGAGCTAATTGTCAGTGGTTGCCAGCTGCCCAGCGCTGACGAGAGCTTCTCAGGTTTGCGGTACAGTGACTGTGCTTGGAATTTAAACAGCAAGCATTTGGATTACTATACTAACTCTTGGTAAGTGCTAAGCACAAATAATAAGAGATATGGTAAGACCTTACCTTTGTTATCTCTATTTCTACGAAGTCCATAGGGCTCCACAGGAGACCTTGGGGTATAGGCTGATGACGTCAGTCGTAGAGCACCTCAATAGTTAAATTTGTGCTCCCAGGATGCACCGGGTCCCTCTCCTATACCCCGCCCCCAAGCCAAGGCACCTCAGTTTCGTAACAAGCCAATGGCCGGAGGAGGAGAAGAGAGAAGGAAGAAATTCTGGAACACGCAAGTATCACACTCTCACATACAGAAGGAGATGGAAAAACCGGTGACCAGAACACAGCTCATCTGCAGCACAGGTGTGACAGGGTGGGAGTCCTGTGGATCCCTATGGACTTCGTAGAAATAGAGATAACAAAGGTCTTACCATATCTTGTATTTTCTACTGCAGCGTCCATAGGGTTCCACAGGAGACCTTGGGGATGTCCCAAAGCAGTCTCCTTAAGGGTGGGGACGCTCCTGTGCAAAGAGGAGAATCCGCCGCCCGAAGGAGGCATCCTGAGAGGCAAAGGTATCAAATGCATAATACCTTAGGAATGTATGGACAGTAGACCAAGTGGGTGCCTTACAGAGCTGAACAGGTGAGGCGCCACGACGAGCTGCCCACGAGGGACCCACAGACCGAGTAGAGTGAGCTTTGACAGAGGACGGAACAGGAAGGCCCTCATGAATGTAAGCCTCTAATATTGCCAGGCGAATCCAGCCTGAAAACATCTGCTTAGTGGCAGGCCATCCTTTCTTTCGAAAACCAAAAAGGAGAAACAATGAGTCTGACTTACGAAATGAGTTGGTACAGTCAACATAGGTCTTTAGAGCCCGTACCACATCCAATGAGGCCTCACCAGCTGAGAGGTCTGGGGAGTTAAAGGCTGGCACTACAATTTCCTCATTAATGTGGAAGCTGGATACCACCTTAGGCAAGAAACCAGGGCGAGTATGAAGAACCGCCCTGTCCCTATGAAAAATCAGAAAGGGAGGACGACATGAAAGAGCCCCCAAATCTGATACCCTTCTGGTCGAAGCAATGGCCAGAAGAAACACACAGTTTTAATAGTAAGCCATTTTAAATGGTTCAAATGGCGGTCCTTGTAGAGCCCTAAGGACCATAGTCAAATCCCACGAAGCCACCGATGGGATAAAAGGAGGTTGGATGCGAAGCACCACTTGCATAAAGGTGTGTACATCAGGAAGGGTAGCAATCCTACGGTGAAACAGTACTGACAGGGCAGAAACCTGCACCTTCAGAGAAGCAAGGCGAAGACCGTGATCTAAGCACTCCTGTAGAAATGCTAAAATCATGGATAATCCAAATGTCTGAGGATTCGACACCATTCAAAGAATGTGTGCCACACTCTAATAAATTCTCGCAGAAGCAGGCTTGCGAGCTCTGAGCACGGTGTTTACCACCGGGCTGGAAAAACCCCTGGAACTCAAGAGGGCAGTCTCAAGAGCCATGCCGTCAAAGACAGATGACTCAGGTCTGGGTAGAGGCAGGGACCTTGGGACAACAGGTCCGGACATTGAGGCAACAGCATCGGAGTGTCTATGGATAGACCCTGAATATCTGCGTACCAGTGACGTCTGGGCCACGCTGGAGCCACCAGCAGCAGCGTACCTCCTTCCTGCTTGAACTTCCGAATCACCCGAGGCAGAAGGGAGAACGGAGGGAACAGGTACGCGAACTGGAAGGTCCATTTGACCACCAGAGCGTCTACCAACAGAGCCCCCACGTCTCGTGTCCTTGAGCCGTACCTTGGCAACTTGTGATTGTGCCAAGATGCCATCAGATCTACTTCGGGAAAGCCCCATGTGTCCACCAGAAGCTGAAATACTTCCTGGTGAAGTGACCATTCCCCTGGATGTACGTCGTGACAGCTTAGGAAGTCCGCTTCCCAGTTCAGGACTGTCGGGATAAACACCACTGATATTTTCCTTCAACAAAGTCAGAATGCGGGACACTTCCTGACTTCGAGTGCCTCCTTGGCGGTTTATGTAGGCCACTGTGGTGACGTTGTCTGACTGGACTTGTACAGGTTTTCCGTGAAGTATGAGCCTTGCTTGCTGAAGAGCCCTTAGAACCGCCCTGAGTTCCAATATGTTTATTGGAAGCACGGACTCCTCTATTGTCCACCTTCCTTGGAAGAGGTATGAACCTGTCACTGCACCCCAACCCCGGGGACAGGCGTCTGTTGTCAACAGAAAGGTCAGCCCTTGGTGAGGCGACCTGTTTGTAGCCACCTAGTTAGAGACAGACATACCTCCAGAGATAGTACCAATGTCTGGGTTCGTATCCGACGTGGTGATTCGTCCCATCTGGAAAGGATCAGTGTCTGTAGAGGCCGGGAATGAAACTGGCCATACTCCACCATGTCGAATGTTGACACCATGGAGCCCAGTAATTGCATTGCCGAGTGAATCGACACCTGGCGACTGTGTAAGCAGCTGCGAACCCGCTGCTGTAGTATGGTTATCTTGTCCCTGGTTAAGAAAATCCTCTGTTGAGAATCCAGCTGTAGATGCTGAAGAAGTAAATCCGCTGAAGAAGTAAATCCAGAGACCTGGCTAACAGCAGCAGGTCGTCCAGGAAGGGCAACAGGCGGATCCCCTGCAGACAGCCCATGCTGACCACTCTGAAGAAAAAAAACTATTCTCAGGGGATGTCCATGCAGCCCTCCTTGAAGTGACCCAACTCTGTGCCGAGCACCTACGAAACTGAGGTGCCTTGGCATGGGGGCGGAGTATAGGAGAGGGACCCGGTGCATCCTGGGAGCACAAATTTAAATATTGAGGGGCTCGATGACTGACGTCATCAGCCTATACCCCAAGGTCTCCTGTGGAGCCCTATGGATCCTGCAGTAGAAAATTACATTATTAATCCAAGTGATTGTGGAATCAGAACTGTGGACACTGGGCCTGATTCACTACGGATCACTATTGCGATTGCAGCTGCGATTATGCACGCAGACCCGCTGCAAAAATATGCTGTGTGCAAATCGCAAAGCCAGCATAGAGACGCCCACTACCGCTTTCACACATACGTAATACCTTGCAGTCCTGTGTATACATCGGCCCCTCACACACAATTACAGCAGGTCAGACCGTACTCAGAAATTGCTAGCCGTGACGCACACAGTGAGTACACAAGCTGCGTATGCTGTCGCAGTGGCTAATTTATGTATGCTCATGCAACGGCGTTCAAACAGGCAACTCGCCTGCGTTTCTCCTACCACTCCCCCGTCACCACCCCCAAACACTGACATCCCTTCCCTTGATCTGTGATGGCTTTGTATCTGCGTAGGTGATCGCAGTGCCAATTCACGCACATGCCCTGCAATGCATACGCAGTACACACCATCGGTCGATCTGCATACGCTATTGCAGTTGCAATCCGTAATGAATCAGGCTCATTGTCAACCTTTTACGTGCAAAACTGCAGGACTTGCTACAAAGTTACATAGCCACATGTATAATAATTCAAGTTATTTGTATCTAGCGATTCTCCACTGTATAGAATTTACTTAGGTGTTTTATTTCATTTATGGGATTTGTGTATTTTAAATAAATGTTTTATATTATTACACCTGTGCAGAATTGGTTTTTTTTCTTCAATTCACATTGCAGTATAGCGCTTCATTCATAAAGTATATAGTGAAGCATGTGATAGAAATTCCAGGCAAAATTAATAAACCTGTAACAGATATTTACCAGCAGTCACCTTTCAAAGACCAAAGTCCACAAGGCAAAAATCCATTACGCCTCCCTTTTACACAGCAGATGTAATCAGTCTGCTCCTCTCTGGGTGGGTGGTATGAATTCAATCCCATTTACAGTTACTGCTTTTATGTTGCTATTATACTGTGAAGCTACATGTTGGGAGACAGTGTGTGTCCTCACACCCTTGATATTTCTCCTATGTTCCATGAACCACGATGTTAAGGTTCCTAGTGGTTCTTCAGACATATTGTTTCCCACAGATACACGTGATCAGATAAATGACAGCAGTTAATAAAATGCTCAACTATAAAAATAGTACCTAAAGATGAAGAATTATAGGCAATGCTTCTCTGTTTCATAAATTTGCAGTTAACACATGAAGTTTTCCCGCATTTATAAACGCCTTTGGGTTTCGTAGTAAAAGCCAGTACACACTAGACGACCCTGTTAGCGATGCGTCCCGGCAGGGTGCCGGTAACGGCAAGTGATTACACAGTTGCCATTGCCGGAAGACATATCGTCTAGTGTGTACCCGGCCTAAGCCAGCTAGAGGTTCTATCTAGAGAATTAAAAAGAGGTTTCTGTTCTATAAAAAAAAAGCTTGGTGACAGATATTTCCTTAAATTAAGAGCGTTACAGAAAATTATCACTGATTCCTCCTCCAGATGGGGAGCTAAAATCATATTCATCCTAAGTAAAAGGAAAATTCCGCTTGATGATCTTTTTCATTTTATGAGAATAGCGGTTTTATTTTAAAACAATGTATACCACTGATTTAGTTTAGTTCTAACTAATGTCTGATTTTCAGTAGAGATAAGATCATCTCTATTGTACATTTCCACTTCTCTAAAGCTTGATTTAGTATCTCATCTGGATATCCCTTAAAGGTCAATGTTAATTTTAAAATCCACATATTCTGAACAATTACATTTTAACTGTATAACGAATAATAGAGCAAGTGTGATGCGCACAAACGAGCAGCAAGTCGGTGATCTCTATAAAAGGTGGTTCCCAAACCTCCACCACAACTGGAAAGTTTATGCAATAAAAATTATATAGCGATCATATAACCTGCGCTCCTAAATGACCAAATGGCAATAGGTAATCTGGGACTGCAGATCAAGATGAAGTCAGGAGTTGTGAACTCACAAGGCCAATCACAGTGTACCCAGAAAAAAAAAAAAAATTATAATATGCATATAGTGAAGTACAATTTAATATGACATATACATAAAAACAAGTGAATACATAAATCACACAAGGATCCCCAAGGAGGCAACAAAGATGACGTTTACCGGATCCGTGCATGAAGGAGCATGTGGTGTTTAAACATCAAGGAAAGTCCCGGTCACTTCACTGATACAGCTCCCAAGCCTGGGTCCGTGTCAATCGTAATCCCCGTCAGCCGCCGAGGTCTCCGTTCTACCGATGCGTTTCGACCCCCGTTCTGGAGTCTTTTTCAAGGTAAGATCAAATGGTAAGTGTGCTTCCCCAGTTCCCTATACCTTAAAAACCCCCTTTATCCAATCGGATCGGCGCCGGCACAGCTGATCTCTATACAGGAATCGACTACAATGTCCATGATCCTTTGCTGCGCCAGCGCCGTCCGCATTCCTAACCAACGTCACTTCCGGTATTGCCATGGCAACCGGATCTTCTCCTCATCACGTTGTTTCACATGATCTTCCAGTGGAAACCTCCCGATACGTCACATCCGGGATATTTGTATGGCCAATAGTAAAGTCCTCATTCGTTGTCATGACAATAACAAACAGCAAGCTCCTCACGTCATAATTAACTCCATCATTGTTATATTCCAAAATGGATGCCAAGAAGTATAAATAAAAGAATAAAAAGTCACAATTAATATTAGTCATTTTGTGCATGCATATAACATTGAAATTTCACATGAGGGCTTAATTCAAAAGTGCAACGTGCAGGAAGGTAAGAAAAGTGCAAACCAGCATTGAAATACTATAGAAACCACTTAATTTCGAAGTCAAGGTTTAGGCCTCCCGGGGTCAAAGTAGCACAATCAAATATACTTTTCATTTCAGCTTTGGCTAATTGCTTAGCTATATCATTTCTTCGCCAATGACCCACTATATGTTTTAGACCTACAAAACGTTTGATCTCCGCGGTGTTACAATTGTGTATTTGTTTAAAGTGATTAGCGAGTGCATGCGTTTCAAGCCCTTTACGGATATTTCGTAGGTGTTCACCTATCCGGACTTTTAGGGGCCTAGATGTTCTACCTATGTAGAACAAATTACAGCTACATTCGATTGTATAAATAACACTCTTAGTGTTGCACGTAATAAAATCACTGATTGCACAACACTTCCCATTTATTGTAACTTCAGTTGTCTTATTCTGTCCGTCTCCCTTAATGCCTTTACACCCCAGACAGAGTCCACAACGATAGAACCCCTTTGAGGTGATACCCCCTCTTTTCGAAATATTTGGTACGGCACTCTTAACTAAATGAGAGCCTAAGTTTGGGGCCCTTCTATAAATACATTTAGGTTTCATTGGGAGATGGGGACCTAAGACAGCGTCTTTCTGTAGAATACCCCAATGTTTGTTTAAAGTTTTTTCTATATATTTGTGTTGGCTACTATAGGAAGTTATGAATGACCATTCCACAGCGGAAGGTTTCTCATTTATTTTCCTGTTATTTATCAATAACTCCTCCCTTGGTATTCTCCCTACCTCTTCTTTCGCTTTAATCATAAGATTGGAGGGATAGCCTGATGCTGCGAATTTGGCCTGCATATCATCTGACTGTTTTTCATACACTTCTGGTTTGCTACAATTGCGCTTCAATCTCCTCAATTGACTGCCTGGGATAGAGTGTAACTAGTTTGAGTGGTGACAACTATCTATTCCAATATAGGCGTGGGAGTCTGTTGGTTTCAAATAATTTTTGGTATGTAGTGAATTATCAACCATGTCTACCATAATATCCAGAAAATTGATGGATGTGGTACTTTCATTAAAAGTGAATTCTATATTTAAAATATTCTTATTAAGATACGTATAAAAATCTTTTAAAAGTGCACTACCTCCTCTCCATATAAAAAATGCGTCGTCTATATACCTGGACCAGGACACCAGGTTCGCTCCGAAGGGGTTGGCATTCCATATCATATCCTTCTCCCATTGCCCCATAAACAAATTTGCGTAACTCGGAGCGAACCTGGTGCCCATCGCAGTCCCTACCTTCTGTAGATAAAAGACGTCATTAAAAGCAAAGTAATTATTAAGTACTTCCTCTTAAACTAGTCCTTATTGCTTTTATTCCATCCTGGTGATCAATGATGGTATAAAGGGACTTGACATCACCTGTAACCATAACAAAACCCTCTTCCCATTGAATAGTTTTAAGTTGATTTAAGAAATCCTTTGTATCTTTGAGATGTGACCGATTCTGTGTCACTAATGGCTGAAGGTAATAATCGATAAATTCTGCGCACAAACGAGCAGCAAGTCGGTGATCTCTGGAGGTTTGGGAACCACCTTTTATAGAGATCACTGACTTGCTGCTCGTTTGTGCGCATCACACTTGCTCTCTTATTCGTTATATCTTTGTGTATTATTCCCACCTGAGTGGAGTTGGTGCTGTATAGATGTTTAAATATAGAGACAAGAGGCGGTACCTATTGGACAATATATTTAAAGAAAATGATTCAGTGATCCTAATAGATGAGGATTTAGAGAATATAATGAGAAAACTAGAAAATACTCTAATACGGGAAAATAAGATCTGGTGGGAGACAGTGACATTGGAAAAATATGTCGCCCACCAGATGATCCCTAAGGGTTTGATTATAAATAAAGCGGCGTCATTTGCATCAGCTAATGAGAATTTTAAAGCAGAATGGAATAGTATTCTAACCACTTGCTCGTTCTCTTTGATGCAACTCATTATCAAGGATAGAAGGAAAGATCTCATACAGATGGAGGAGGAAATTGCCACTTACAAAGAATTAATATCACCCTTTATTGGTTCACCAGAATATATAGAATATGAAAAAAGAATAGAATTAAATATGAAAAAGAATGAGAAGATTCTCATAGAGAGGAAAATTAAGAAATTCAATAGGGATAAGATGTCATTAACAAATGGTTCCCAAATAAAATCCTCCATAGGGAAAACAAATATGTATAGAAAACAAAAGAAACAAGGTCATTTGCATAATTGGACCACTCCGTACAAATTTCAAAGAGATGAGTTAAATGAAATCCCCTTCAGAAACAAGCCCCAACCAACTATGGAGAAAGGAGAAAGAGAGAGAGGTTCATGGGGGGAATGGAGGAGAGATCCAAAGATTTCTGGGGAACCCCGGAATTTCTATAACAGAAGAAACTCTATTCACAATGATAACGGTAATTATAACTCATGGAGGTCTGTACCACGGAGAAATAATAAAAACACATTAGAAAGGAAGGACAATAGAGAGGAACCCCTTAGATTGGAGAATCGATACTCCTATCTACCAGAAGAAAAATACCCTACCTCTTTGCCTTTTTTATCCAAGGAGATAAGACGTTATCCTGTGAGATGAGACACTTGAGAAAGAGGGGTTGTAGAGGATTGAACTCAAAAAAACAGAAAAAGGAAACTTTATAGGAAAAAGAGGGCTACCCAAATGAGCAGAAAGAATGGTAATAATCCAAAGATAGTTTCTCTAGAGACAGTAGAAAATCAAGAGAGTAGCAGCCCTAGTGGGACAGTTAAAATATTTAATTTAAGTAGTCACACATTATCCAAAGAGGAAAATGCCATCTTAGCTAAAGGATTGAAATATGCTCCCACCATATTGTTAAATAAATTCTCCACATTTGTAGATCTGAATAAATTCATCCGCAAATTGTCTATAAAAAAATTATTTCTTATGAAAGGAGACAATGAAGTGGAGGACTTAGAACAGGGGGTCACACCTTTCAGACCGAAATCAGTGTTCAATCCATCACATATAAGAGGAAATTTGGTAGAGACATTTTATAAATTAGTTCATGATGACATACAACTGATGGACATAAAAAGACCAAAATTCAATATGACTTATAAGGAACGCAAAGCACTAAAAGATCTGGAGTCCAATATTGACATAGTGATCAAGCCCACCGACAAAGGCGGGGGGGTGGTAGTTTTAAATAGAGATGCATATGAGGAAGAAGTACTACGACAAGTAGAAGATAGAAGTACATATTATAAACTCAGGGCAGATCCCACCGAAAATGTTTTGGATAAACTTAATTATTACTGGATAAATATAGAGATGTTAAAGTATTATCAGATAGAGAGTTTGCTTTTCTTTACAATATAGAACCAGTCATCCCAGTGATTTATGTACTCCCTAAAGTACATAAAGATCCTGTACATCCCCCAGGCCGACCGATAGTGTCAGGAATTGACTCGATAACAGCAAACTTATCAGAATTTATCGATTATTACCTTCAGCCATTAGTGACACAGAATCGGTCACATCTCAAAGATACAAAGGATTTCTTAAATCAACTTAAAACTATTGAATGGGAAGAGGGTTCTGTTATGGTTACAGGTGACGTCAAGTCCCTTTATACCATCATTGATCACCAGGATGGAATAAAAGCAACAAGGACTAGTTTAAGAGGAAGTACTTTGGATTTAGAACTACAGAATTTTATAATTGATGGAGTCCAGTTCATTTTACATAATAATTACTTTGCTTTTAATGATGTTTTTTATCTACAGAAGGTAGGGACTGCGATGGGCACCAGGTTCGCTCCGAGTTACACAAATTTGTTTATGGGGCAATGGGAGAATATGATATGGAATGCCAACCCCTTCGGAGCGAACCTGATGTCCTGGTCCAGGTATATAGACTACGTATTTTTTATATGGAGAGGAGGTAGTGCACTTTTAAAAGATTTTTATACGTATCTTAATAAGAATATTTTAAATATAGAATTCACTTTTAATGAAAGTACCACATCCATCAATTTTCTGGATATTATGGTAGACGTGGTTGATAATTCACTACATACCAAAAATTATTTGAAACCAACAGACTCCCACGCCTATATTGGAATAGATAGTTGTCACCACTCAAACTAGTTACACTCTATCCCAGGCAGTCAATTGAGGAGATTGAAGCACAATTGTAGCAAACCAGAAGTGTATGAAAAACAGTCAGATGATATGCAGGCCAAATTCGCAGCATTAGGCTATCCCTCCAATCTTATGATTAAAGCGAAAGAAGAGGTATGGAGAATACCAAGGGAGGAGTTATTGATAAATAACAGGAAAATAAATGAGAAACCTTCCGCTGTGGAATGGTCATTCATAACTTCCTATAGTAGCCAACACAAATATATAGAAAAAACTTTAAACAAACATTGGGGTATTCTACAGAAAGACGCTGTCTTAGGTCCCCATTTCCCAATGAAACCTAAATGTATTTACAGAAGGGCCCCAAACTTAGGCTCTCGTTTAGTTAAGAGTGCCCTACCGAATATTTCGAAAAGAGGGGGCATCACCTCAAAGGGGTTCTATCGTTGTGGACTCTGTCTGGGGTGTAAAGGCATTAAGGGAGACGGACAGAATAAGACAACTGAAGTTACAATAAATGGGAAGTGTTGTGCAATCAGTGATTTTATTACGTGCAACACTAAGAGTGTTATTTATACAATCGAATGTAGCTGTAATTTGTTCTACATAGGTAGAACATCTAGGCCCCTAAAAGTCCGGATAGGTGAACACCTACGAAATATCCGTAAAGGGCTTGAAACGCATGCACTCGCTAATCACTTTAAACAAATACACAATTGTAACACCGCGGAGATCAAACGTTTTGTAGGTCTAAAACATATAGTGGGTCATTGGCGAAGAAATGATATAGCTAAGCAATTAGCCAAAGCTGAAATGAAAAGTATATTTGATTGTGGTACTTTGACCCCGGGAGGCCTAAACCTTGACTTCGAAATTAAGTGGTTTCTATAGTATTTCAATGCTGGTTTGCACTTTTCTTACCTTCCTGCACGTTGCACTTTTGAATTAAGCCCTCATGTGAAATTTCAATGTTATATGCATGCACAAAATAACTAATATTAATTGTGACTTTTTATTCTTTTATTTATACTTCTTGGCATTCATTTTGGAATATAACAATGATGGAGTTAATTATGACGTGAGGAGCTTGCTGTTTGTTATTGTCATGACAACGAATGAGGACTTTACTATTGGCCATACAAATATCCCGGATGTGACGTATCGGGAGGTTTCCACTGGAAGATCATGTGAAACAACGTGATGAGAAGATCCGGTTGCCATGGCAATACCGGAAGTGACGTTGGTTAGGAATGCGGACGGCGCTGGCGCAGCAAAGGATCATGGTCATTGTAGTCGATTCCTGTATAGAGATCAGCTGTGCCGGCGCTGATCCGATTGGATAAATGGGGTTTTTAAGGTATAGGGAACTGGGGAAGCACACTTACCATTTGATCTTACCTTGAAAAAGACTCCAGAACGGGGGTTGAAACGCATCGGTAGAACGGAGACCTCGGCGGCTGACGGGGATTACGATTGACACGGACCCAGGCTTGGGAGCTGTATCAGTGAAGTGACCGGGACTTTCCTTGATGTTTAAACACCACATGCTCCTTCATGCACGGATCCGGTAAACGTCATCTTTGTTGCCTCCTCGGGGATCCTTGTGTGATTTATGTATTCACTTGTTTTTATGTATATGTCATATTAAATTGTACTTCACTATATGCATATTATAATTTTTTTTTTCTGGGTACACTGTGATTGGCCTTGTGAGTTCACAACTCCTGACTTCATCTTGATCTACAGTCCCAGATTACCTATTGCCATTTGGTAATTTAGGAGCGCAGGTTATATGATCACTATATAATTTTTATTACATTTTAACTGTAAATATTACACTTGGCAATGTTATTCTTCCATTTTTAATAATGGCAAGTCAAATAAATGATATAACATTTACAATCCACTTCCATTTTAGAAGTATTGCTGGAAATTCGATCCCCTCTGAATGAGAGAGCGATGTCCAGAAAATTAATGTGAGTTGAATGAACAGTGTGACTAAAGTATAAACCAAAATTAGAATTAAGGTGTGACACAAAGGACATAACAGAAGTAGAATCCCCATTACAAATGATAAACAGATCATCAATATATTTTGCCAAAAAGCACCAAATTCGCCCCAAAATGTAATGTTCCTCAAAGAGGCCCATATACAGATTGGCGTAGCTAGGGTTGAGGGAGTTCAACAGAAAGTAGCTGTGTATCTAGATAAATAAAATTGAATCCTAAACAAACTCCCGCAATCCAAGTGCCAGGTCCCCATCAGAGCATAAGAAGTGGCTACTGGCTTCCACTTCCCCTTGATGGACAATGTTGGTGTACAATGACTCAACATCACAAGTCAACAGAACATAGCCTTCCTGCAACTTCACAAAACTCACCAGTTGGAGAAAGTTTGTGGTGTCTCTGATGTAGGACTGGAGTGCGACCACGAAGGCTGCAAAAAGGAGTCAACAAAAGCTGAAAGATTGGTGGCAAGGGACCAAACACCTGAAATAATAAGTCGACCAGGATGTGAGGTCTGAAATTTGTGAATTTTGTGGAGCTGATAATACATGGGAATAACTAGGTGAAAATTGTAAATTATAGAAAATTCTTCACTAGAGATCGCACTATTCAGAGCATCATCCAACAAATGTTTAAGCTCTAATGAGTACTTAACGGTGGGATCAGGGGAAAATTGATAAAATGTAAAATCATTAAATTGTCTGGAGGCCTCGTTGAGATAATCTATACAGTTCTGAATTACAATACCCCCCCTTATCTGCCACCTTAAGCACAATCGATTTATAATTTTTTAGAGTTTTAAGAGCCCTTCTTTCATTTATATTCAAATGTTTACATTTAACCTTCCCCAATATTTTTATTACATAATTTGCAAAAGTCCTCCAATATAGTATAGAATGACTTAATAAATTAGCTCTTAAATTGAATTGGATAAAACTCAACTTTTTCTTACTTTTTTTGACTGCATTAAAATCATTTGCAACAAATAGTTTAATCTGACTCTCATTCTGATTGGTTAGTTCTCCATCCAATTTTAATTGAGAATTTGAAGTGTCAATTCATCATCTTTATCTAGCACAATAGGTGTACCCTCAAATCCTCTGGGTTTTAGAGATTTACTCAAAAAATATCCCTTACGACAAAGATCTCTAGTATACCTGTTCAGAGCAACAAACCGCTCAAAAAGATCTGGGTTAGAAGCTGGAGCATATTTTAAACCTTTAGCAATTATTGACTTCTCGTGTTCTGTTAATACCCGATGACAGTTTAAAAATACCTGTTTCTTAGTTTAGCTCTGCATTTTTGGAGGAATATTTTAGATCCTCCTCTGCAACATCTACACCTTCTTCTCTGAACCTTTTGGGTGAATTTAGACTTAATATTTCAAATTTGTTTGGGTTTTGTCTGAGGTGATCCTGAACTCTTCCTAAATAATAACATTGTTGTTCTGATGTTCATGATTCTCCACCCTTCTTTCGTCTAAAGTGGTCTTTTTGTTTTGCTCCTTTCTCTAAATAAGATTTTTGTCTCTGTTTAGACTAAAACTGATACTGTGGATCATCTTCCACTCTGAAAAATGTGACAGACAATTAAAGGCCTCATTGTATTGGAATGAATTCTCTCCCTTCTGATATTGGGTAAAGGTCTATTAGTTTCTCTTGTATATTTATCTCCCAAAGTTCCCTCTATATCGTAATAGGGTCTATACTTATGATAATTAACCCTTGGGATTTTTCATATTCTTCAATTTTATTATTCAGGAGTTGATCACGTTCTGTAAACTTTTTTCCTTCCACAGTCTTCTACTAGAAAGAGAAAAACGGAACGTAGGACAACTTAGATGCATAACACGCTTGTGTGTATGGCGGAAGGTTTATTGTATGCTATAGGATTATGAGAGGGTCAGAACCAATGAACCATATGCTTACTCTCTGACAATATCTCCCACTTTCAAACTTTTCTGTCTGCTGAACAGAGAGACTGTGTTGCACAACCCCTTTAAAGGTCACTAGAAATAATGCCCAATGGAAGCATTGTACCATTAGTGCAACTTCTTACCATGTTGACAATGCTAATGTGTACAGAAAAAATGATTTGCCATTATTTGTAACAAATATGGAGATAGTGAACGCCGTTTTGGTTGTATTTGTGAGTGGTGGTTCTGCCTAGACTTGTGTCTTTGGAATGCCATAGGTACTCTTTTAGATAGCAGAGGAGTCACCCGACAGCAGAGAGTAAGTGTGGATCTTGAAAGCCCATATACACGTACCAGTGGATGTGAAGGCATTTTGCAATATGCTTCTAGTGGATCCATTATAAGAATAATCAAAGATTGTATATATGTGTCAGGTGGTTCATACAAATGACATGAGCACAAAATTAAGGAAATATTTATTTTTCTGCTTACAAGAGCAAACGCTATAACTTTAAATAAACAATCCTTGATATACTTATTCAATTGTCAGTCTTCAATCTCTTTCCCTATGTTTAGACCTCTCTTTATACTGCTTTGGGCTTCGGTCTCTCTTTTTGTCCCTGTCTCTTTCCTTTTTTTCTTCTCTGGACTTGTCTTTGGAGCTGTGGTAGTTGCTACGTTCTCGAGAATGACTCCGTTTCCTGGATTCTTTCTTATCGCTTCTCCTCTTCTCTCTACAGTAATCTTCCTCATGTCTACGGTGGCGGCCATCCTTCTCAGACTCCTGTAACAGAGAAAACATTAAAGCTCATTAAAAATCTTCATATATATATATATATATATATATAAAGAAGTAAAGGAAGGTGGCACTGCAGGTCTTAATCAATCGTCGTGTTTATTGCCAACGTTTCAGGGCTGAACGCCCCTTTGTCAAGGATGCCGGACCGATTGGACCTATATATATATATATATATATATATTTTTTTTAGTTTACTTTTGTTTTTTTTCCTCCTTTGAATTTTTTATTTTTTTTTGAAAATGCAAAAATAAACACACCCTTCTACCACCCAACAAGGAAAGAAAAAAAAATTGTAATACAGATTGCATAACCAATGCCATGCCAAGGTAAAAACAATATAGAATACATACAGTTGTAACTGAAGTCAAAAGTCCAAGTAAAAGACTAAAGTAATCACAGGAGACTATTACATGTGCTTAGTGGATGATTGTTCCCACAAATATGCAGTCAGTTATAATCACAGAATTCCACACTTCTTACTATGCCATCTCGGGCGGTGCAGGCCCATCAGCAGGTGGAGCCCCACCTTCTCCAGTGATACAGTAAACAAAAGCAGTCCAAGAGAACCTTTATACGTCATATTTATGTATACAATTACACTTTCATGCCCCACAACCTCATTCTTTACCAGTACCACAGAGCAAATACAGCATCCATGTGCGAGCAATGCAGACTTTAGCCACGGTCAATGCATTAATAATATATTGACTAGTGATACAATTGACAATATCAGAGACCCACACCAAAAATAACATTTTCGGGACATAAAAAGAGGTATCTGACCTCCTTGTTCTAGTAATACTGTCGAAGCTGGAAAATTGGCTGAGACAATATCAGTTTAAAATTGAATCGCGGCGCGACTGGCCGCAAGACGCCAACTTGGAAATGAGATCGCAAGACACCATTTTGCAAATGGCTGCCCAAGCGCCATTTTAGATAAACTCACATTTAAGTACATATGGCGATATTACTATTAGCACCATGCCATTGCATCTTTCATCATTTCTCATATACACAGTAATACGCACAATTGCGCTGTTAACTAGTCGCATATTAGCGAATGCATAAATTCCAATATGAAAACACAGTTTAGTAGCTAAATGCGCACGCATCTGCACCAAGTTAACTAGCGTCTTTATATCAAACCCCGCATACTCACACATTACATATTCACATACAAGGTTTCATAAGCTTTAAGGTATAAGATTTGTTGTTCATTTAGTATAAATGCTATGAAATAAACATTGTTTGGTAACTAAGGTTTTATACATGTTAAGTAAGCAGTGTTTGGTTTTGTACTGATGCGTACTCTTTCCACAGTATTCCGGTGATATCGGTGGGGAGATCGCATCATGCATTCTCGAGTTAAGGACTGCAGAGACTTCAAGCAACAAAATGTATATGATATGAATAACTGTTAGGATGTTGCATGTGGTGGGAGGGCAGAGACCCCCAGTTGTTAGAGGCTGGGTGAATCTATTTGAACCAGCCTGTTAAACTCTGTAACAGATGCTTCCTCCCTGGGAACCAATGACATCAGCAACAAACTTCTCTATTGTTTTGTCTATTCCTGGGGGGTATAAATATGTGTGCTCAAACACTGGGTCTTTAGTCTTCGTGCTGAATGCTGATAGGCATCAGCAAGAAACCCCTCGTCTAACATCTGGTCCGGAAGCGCTGCGTATGTATACTGTACTTGGGTCTGTATAATTCCTTTGCGCCGAATTGTGTCTGGATCAATAGCGTGTAACTGACTGTACTTTTACTTGAATAATACTTGTGCTTTGGAACCACAGATTCCAGGTCTTAAGTCTTTATTTACTGTATGACTGCGTATGCAAATTAGCGACATCTTTAGAAGGTATAGGCAGGATATTAGAAGGTATAGGCAGGATATTAGAAGGTATAGGAAGGAGTGTATAGAGGTTCTGATCCAGTATTGTTAGTACAAATGGTGACTTGGGCCTCAAATGATTGGGCAGAAGAGCATTCCAAGAGAAGATGCTAAAAGAAGCACTGAAGGGCAGAACATTTAGGATATAGTTCAGAGGCTCTGGACCTAACTTTACACAGAATCGAAGGAGTAAGGTAAACCCTATGAAGTGTAAAAAACTGGAGCTGCGCAACAGAGACCACTCATACTCCAGAGTGCCCACGTCCTCCTCCCATTTAAGTCTAAGCCACATCAATTCAGTGTCAGAGCTCTCAGCAAGTAGATAGGAGTAAATTGTGGAGATCAGTCTCTTCTCAAAAGATGTCTGCAACAGAGTCTTAATATGGTCAGGAGCAATCAATGAAGGACTAGTAGAAAACTGAGTTGAAAGGGCATGTCAAAGATGTAAATAAAGGAAGAAAATTGAGTTTGGGATGCCAAATTCATTCATAACAACCTCAAAGGTTTTAAAAACCCCATTACTATACAAATGTCAAAGAGAAGAGACTCCCTAAGCAGACCATAAAAAAAAACACTAACATGGCCAATTCTCAAAAGCTAGTAGAATTCCACAAGGGCAAATCAGGGTCCATACACTCCAACCCCTACCAAGGCACGGGCCTGTTTCCAAAGTGTGTGAACTTGTGCGACCAAGGGAGCGCCATCTCTGGGACAGCCACCATCAAGCAAGAGTTGTAATGGAGAATGCTCACTAGAAATAGTATGCACCAATAACGTATGTAGATCCTGGTTCTCATCACCCCAAACCTACTCTCAAATGTATCAGCTGAGAGGCCATGTAATAGAGATTTGAGAGCGCTAGACCACACAATACCCTCTGCTGACAGGTTCCTAAGCGTAATCTGAGGTCAATTGTATGCACAGACTAGGGAAGAGAGGGAGCTATCTATCAGATGGAGAAAACGAGGGGAAAGATAAACAGGGGCATGCTAAAATACATACAAAAATTTAGGGAGAACTACCATTTTAATTACATTTACCCGACCAGTAACGGCCAAAGGTAGTTTATTCCAAACACGCAGCTTAGATTAGGAATAGTCAATTTGTGGATGGACAGTTTTTCAAGGGCTTTCCTAGACACTAGTATTTTAATAAATGTGCCTTATATACAGTAAAGTGCAAATCTGCAGTACAAAGACATCTTGTCACACACCTAACTTTTATAGAATTGCAACCAGTTTTTTTGGTAAGTGCATGAATCTGCCGTTCTAGATGGCATTGTCTGGAAAAGTGCAAATGTGGGTAAACATAGGGGGGCTGATGAAGAATTGTACGCAAGTCCATTTGCAGATAGACCATGCGATTTTTAGCACTGCACATATTCCACAGCCAGGTGCATGAATAAACTGCAATTCAAAGTCCTATGTATATCAGTCACAACTTCACAGCTGAAGAGGCATAATTGTTTGCACTTAGGCTTAGTTGGGTTAGGGTGTGTAGCAGGCTACTCTGCGTTGTGTATACGCAGAGATCCAGGTATAGTGCTGATACAAGTGCACATTGAAGAGCAGCTTCATAGGGGCTGTATAATTAGATGAATATCCACTCTAAGTTCCATGCATGTAGTGAGAATGCAGTTGCGGCATAACTGCATGCAACTGTGTACTGGCCCCAGGATTTTCATTGCAAGTACAAATCAGGAAAATTAATGTGTCTACTTTGCACCAATATATAAAAGCAAAGAACGTGAGAATAGAGTGGATACAGTACATTTAGGGGAGTACTTGGCTATGTGAGAAGACACACATAGCCTTTCTTCCCCTACAAATATACTTGGCTTCTCCAACTCCTCCAAGATACCAGAGATAGTGACTTTTTAATAGAAAGCATTTTGCACCTATGAATTGCATTGAAAACCCACATTACTTTTAACGGGATGTAGTGGGCATCCCGGCGTGTGGTATGCCAACAGTCTAAATACCGGCGTGGGGATTTCTCCAAAACCTGAACTGTTGGGGTGCCTTGAGGACTGTGTTTAGGAACCTCTGGTCTAGGTGATTTAATAGAACTCCCTAGGACGTGCGGTCCTCACAGTTCCCAAAAAAGAATATACATAATGTCTACCCTCATAAAGCATTCATATATTCAGTATGTCAACATTGATGAAATGGCGACTTCACATGTCGACAATTCATTTTTAATGGATCCCTAACTGTAACCCATAAACCTAACGTCGACAATTTCACTGTCAACTTTCTGCCCATGTCGACTTTATGAAAGTTGACTACAGTACTGCATACTGTGTTTTTCCACTACACAGGCTTTAATCTATTAGTTATAAATCTGAACTACCTGACAGCCATTATTGGATATTTAAATAATTAGGTACAAAACAATTAAATCCATAGAGATACTATTCTATGTAGTTTGCCAAAGTTGGCATTTAAAAAAAAAAAAAAACGAAAAAAACAAAACAAACCTCAAACCTAAATGGCTTAAAAATTGTGTTGCCTCAGCAGCCTTCCCATTAGTGACTGATTCAACTGAAACTAAATACTATTTGCTCCTTAAAGAAAATAAGTTATACTGCTAATATGCAGGGACTTCCACACTGGATGGATAACCTGCTGGCAGATATAATGAAACTATACTTCTCTTGGTACACTGTGAAAAAGCAGCTTACAGAGAATTTTTTAAAAAATGTATCCTATTATTCAACTAATAAATCATTCTTTTCGCAGCCTTGTACTCATGTCTAAAATGTGACCAGTCAGAGATGGATCTTTGTCATCATTTCTGGAATGACCCCAGTATCAAGAGCTTTTGGAGACAATTTGTAGCAATACGCTATTACTCACCAGGTTAACTGTTATAAGACAGAAACACCGTTAACCTCCTGCTACATCTATGAAAAACCAGGCTTGCCTAGTAGTAAAACTGGACCAAAATATACAATTTGCTATAAATAACTGATATTTTTTATGAATGGAGGATTTTAAAATAATCTGTTATGTGATGTCACATGGTATTTCCTTATTTTTGGATACATTGAGCCTAAGAGTTGCATGAAAGTCCACTCTGCGGCTGGTACTTGTGATCTTTACGAACTGCACGTGTCAGACTGCATATGAAACTTAAACGGCTACATTTTTTCCCCAAAACCGCTCAAATTGTCAGGGTTTTTTTTTTTTTTTTATGATCGAATTAGGCCAAGTACATCTATTTAAAACTTAACCAATTTTATTTAAAAATAAGAGTAATGGTATAACATACCTTTGTTAACTCTTTTTCTTCGAGGTCCATGGGGTCCACAGCCATTACGTTGGGGTATGAATCCCGGTCACCAAACAGTTAATACAAACGAGCTCTCTGCTCCCAGGATGCACCGGGTTTCCTCCTCATATACCCCACCTCCTGCCTCAGGTAGACAGTTCGTTACCAAGCTCAAGCAGGCAGAGACAAACAAAGGGTAGGAAAGAAAAGACCCATACTCACGGGTCCAGACTCTCAAGAGAAGAAACTACGGAAAACCTCCCCCAGAACTACAGGTGCGTCTGGGTGGGTGTACTGTGGACCCCATGGACCTCGAAGAAAAAAAAAAAGAGTTAACAAAAGGTATGTCATACCATAACTCTTATTTTCTTCTTCGGGGTCAGCAGAAGCACCCCGGCGGGCCACCCATGATGGACCTACCGCCCTAGTAGAATGTGCTGTCACTGAATCCGGCACACGCATACCAGCCTGTGTATAAGCCAATGAAATTGCCATGCGAATCCACCTGGCCAGTGTCTGTTTATTGGCTGGCCAGCCACGCTTATGACAACCATAAAAGCACAAAAAAGTGAATCGGACTTCCTCCATTTGCTCGTGCGTTTAACATAAATTCTCAAAGCACGGACCACACCCAGGGAAGCCTCACCTTGTGAGAGACTTGTGCCCTGAAATGCTGGAACTACTATTTCTTCATTAATATGAAATTTAGACACCACTTTCGGAAGGTAACCCTCCCTAGTACGTAGCACTGCTCTATCTTGATGAAATACCAAGAACGGCTCCCGGAAGGAAAGCGCAGCTAAATCCAACACTCTACGTGCAGGTGCCATAGCAAGGAGGAATACAGTCTTTGCTGTTAGCCACTTGATGTCTATTGAATTTAAAGGCTCGAACGGAGGAGCCTGTAAAACCTTCAGAACTAGAGTCAAGTCCCACGGAACAACCGGGGAAACAAAGGGAGGCTGAATCCTCAACACCCCCTGAAAAGAGGTCTTTATATCTGGTCTCAGCTCTTTCAGTCTGGTTCCAACATAAAATTGCTCTGACACCTGTACCCTTAAAGAGGCTAGGCTTAGCCCTTTTTCCAGACCGCTTTGAAGAAAATCCAGCACTCTGGATATCAGGAATTTATGTGGATCATACCCTTTCAGTTCACACCACAGAAAGTATGCCAAACCCTATAATATATACGGGCTGAGGATGGTTTCTGTGCCTTCAACATCGTCCGTATAACAGACTCGGAAAACCCCTTTTCCCTCAAGACGGAGGCCTCAAGAGCCATGCCGCCAAAGTAGCCGATGAAGATCCGGGTACCAGCAGGGACCCTGTAGCAACAGATCCGGTCTCAATGGCAGAGGCCATGGAGTGTCTATGGAGACCGTAAATCTGTGAACCAGTGCCGTCTCGGCCATGCCGGAGCTATTAATATGACGGTGCTGCCCTCTTGTTTGATCTTTGTGACAACTCTGGGCAGAAGAGCAAACGGGGGAAACCGATATACCAGCTTGTAACGCCACTTTACTGTTAGTGCGTCTACAAACTGGGATCTCTTGTCCAGGATCCGTACCTGGGAACTTTGTTGTTCCTTCTTGATGCCATCAAATCTATTTCTGGTAAACCCCACCTGTCCACAAGGTTCCGAAAAACCTGTGGATGTAGAGCCCATTCCCCTGCATTTATCTCTTGCCGACTGAGAAAATCGGCATCCCAATTCAGGATTCCTGGAATGAACACTACAGATATCGTGGGCAGATGAGTCTCTGCCCATACCAGGATTCTTGATACCTCTGCCAAGGCGGCCCGACTCCTCGTGCCCCCTTGATGATTTAGGTAGGCGACCGCGGTGCGATTGTCCGACTGTATCTGCACCGACCTGCCCTTTAAGATTTCCTGAGCCTGCACTAAAGCTTTGAATATAGCTCTTAGTTCCAGGATATTTATCGGTAGCCGGCTTTCCGTCACTGACCACTTTCCTTGGAAAGTATGTGACCCCGTCATCGCCCCCCAACCTTGAAGACTGGCGTCGGTTTTGACGAATGTCCAATCCTACACCCAAAAGGGGCGACCCTGCCTGAGATGCTTTGTCTGCAACCACCAGGTCAGGGAAAAGCAAACCTCTGGAGAGAGATGCAGCAGCTGGGACCTGATCGTGCGATGATCCTTGTTCCAGCGAGACGGAATGAATTGCTGCAGTGGTCTGGAGTGGAATTGAGCGTATTCCACCATCCTGAAGGTGGCCACCAGCGACCCCAGGACCTGCATGGCTACTAGAACGGATATTTGCCTGTTGCGAAGCAATCTGCGTATTCGTGAATGTAGAGCAAGGATCTTCTCCTCCGGCAGATATATTCTCTGCACCACGGAGTCCAATCTCGCTCCCAAATGACACATCTGTTGTACCGGACAGGGTGACGACTTTTGCTAGTTTATGATCCAGCCGCGACTGTACAGACATGATACTGTCAGCCTCAAATGATCCTGTAACTGCTGTGGGGACTGCCCCAGCAACAGGAGGTTGTCCAAGTAAGGCAAAATCCTGACGCCTTGGCGCCTGAGGCATGCCATCATCACTGCCATCACCTTGGTGAATACCCGAGGGGCTGTGGACAGGCCAAACGGTAGGGCCTGGAACTGAAAATGTTCCTCCCCTACCGCAAAATGAAGACATTTTTGATGAGCCTGTGTGATTGGGATGTGAAGGTAGGCATCTTGTATGTCTAGGGACACCACATAGTCCCCCCGTTACATTGCCAACACAATCGATCGCAATGTTTCCATCCTGAACCCGGGGGCTCGAACAAATTTGTTGAGCTCTCTCAGATTCAGAATAGGCCGGTATGACCCATTCGGTTTCAGAACCAAGAACAGATTGGAGTAAAACCCCTCTCGGAACTGGTTCTCTGGCACCGGAATCACTACTTCTGATGCTAGTAAGGCAAGAATAGCCTTCTGAAGGGCCAAAGCTTTTTCTGAACCCACCTGCGGGTTTACACAAAAGGACCTTTGAGGAGGAGTGCTCCAAAACGTCAGGGCGTACCCTCGGGAAACAACTCACCGAACCCAGGCATCCTCCATCGTGAGGTGCCAGGGCTCTGAGAGCCGAAGCAGTGGGTCCCCCACCCTGGGATCCCCCAGGGGGAGGCCCGTCCCATCAGGCCACTGGTTTATCCTGGACCCTAGATCCTGGACGTTTGTTCTGCCAGGGCTTCCTGGGTCCTGCCTTTCTTGGTGGAAATCTCACTGAGGGCTGACCTTTGGCCTTGCCCTGCAGCCGAAACCCCCGAAAGGACGCCCTCCTCAATTTAGACAAGGTTGCTGATGGTAAACCTGCCGTCTTTGAGGCTGCCATGGAGGATACAATTTTTTTCAGTTCTGGACCAAAGAGCACACCTGAATGGAAGGAATTCTAGAGCCTTTTTGGACCCGACATTTGCCCTCGAATCTTTCAACCAGAGGATCCTACGTGCCACTACGGACTCAGCTGAAACTTTAGAGGAAAGGATCCCTGCATCCAAGGCGGCATCACCCAAATAAGAGGCCCCTTCTCTAATAAAGGAGATCATATCCAGTTGCTCCTTAGAGGCATCTGGTAAAGACTCCGTTAGAGTTTTGGCCCACTCCTCAATAGCTCTTGCTACCCAGGCAGTGGCCATAGCTGGGCGGGTGGCTGTTCCTGGCAGCGAAAAAATTGATTTGAGACAAGTCTCCAGTCTCCTATCCGTGGTTTCCTTCAGCGAAACTGCTGGGATTAGCCAAAGTGGTACGTTTAATCAGCTGTGCCACATGCGCATCAACTGATGGTGGATTCTCCCACTTGGAACAGTCCTCTGCTGAAAAAGGATATAGAAGCGCCATTCTTTTAGAAGAATGGCTTATCTTATCCGGACGGACCCAGGCTTCCTCCATAAGCTCTGATAAATGTTCAGACTTTGGGAATTCTGCCTTAACCACTTTTTGGCGCTTGAACAGGGGGGCTTTCCTAAGCGGAAGATCCCCTTCCTCGATATTTAACACCGATTTTCCAGCCCTTATCAGAAAAGGGACATCGGCTACTGGGAAATGATCATCACCCTCCTCGGAGCTAGACTCCTGCGAAAAGTCCTGTGCCTGTTCCTCGGAGGAGGAGGCACTCAAGTACTCACCCATGTAAGGCGGTACATGGCGCCTAGATTTAGGCTGCTTTGGCTTGACAGCCTGAGGCTGAAAAACTCCCGAGGATGATGCCATAACCTTACCAGCACCAGGGTCCATCCAAGGTGGCCACATCATGGGCATAGGATGCATCTGCTGAGGCAAACCCCAAACCGGTGGTACCGGGGCAGCCAGCCATTCCGCCACCTGAGCATAACATGAGAAAATGATGCCCAAGGAGGCTCAGGGCCTGAAACAGGCAAACTTAATTGGTGTGGTGGCTGTCTGAAACAGTTCTCACAAAGCCCATTTTGTAGAAAGTCCTGTGGGGACAAACCTGCCTCGCAGGCTACACAGAATATCAGCAACGGGGCTCCCGCCACCTGACCCTCAGACTCCTTAGACATATCACTATGCCACTGGTTCTGAGTCTATATGTGCTGCCTTCTACTCTCAACCCACACACCTGTAGCAAGGGAAGGGGAGAGACAGTGACAGTATACAGGAATTACAGTTCTTTTACAGAATAAACAGGATCCATAAACAATCACGTCATGCATAAATACTCTGCGAGCCATATGCATATAAGCTCTCACTACCATAATCAGCCTCAACTTAGGTAGGATAGAGCGCTGTAAAAACCTAGACCAGCAGTAGGCAAGGTATACAGGGAGACTGCCCAGCGTCCCTCTTGTAGGAGCAGCGTTCAGAGAGCAACTGACATACACTCTGGCTGCCCTATATTGAGGCTGGAAGGAACAATCCACAATCAACTGTGCCAGAGGACTGAACTAGCATGTGGATTGGGGGAGGGGCCGCCGGGGAAGCGTACCTCCCCTATGCTGCTTGGACCTGCCCGGTAAACTGACCTGGCCGCCGCCACAAGCCCCGGCTGGTCAGGAACATCAAATCCTGGCGGTCTAGGCTAGGAGAACAAGCCGTATGCCTCCTGACTGCAGGACTTTCACCCCTCTATCTAACCTAATCTCTTGGCCTCTCCCAATGGACTGACTCCTCTACCCATCAGGATGGCCCCTGCCTTGAACTTGTATTCACCAGATTATGCTCAGTTTCGGATTTCACAAATTCTCCATTCCCTCTCGCAGATCACAACCTGATCACCTGCACACAAATCAACCAAGCCTCCTCAAACCTGCAGAGAAATTAATGCTATTCATTTTGAACTAGCTACCTCTCTGCAACAATTACTCTTACCAATTTCCATGTTCACTTTTCCTGAAACTGCTGTATCACACCTGAACCAGACTCTAGAACTAGCCCTTGATGAAGTAGCTCCAGCTACCAATCACACTCCAAGTAGACTTAGAAGTCAACCGTGGCATTCCAAATTGACAAGACGCCTACAAAAACACTCACGTAAAAGTAGAACGTCAGTAGTGTAAATCTCGTACTCCAAGTGA
Organism: Taudactylus pleione; assembly: GCA_031769625.1. Taxonomy (NCBI): domain Eukaryota; kingdom Metazoa; phylum Chordata; class Amphibia; order Anura; family Myobatrachidae; genus Taudactylus; species Taudactylus pleione. The sequence goes on from JAUIMM010000006.1 coordinate 26,474,735, forward strand.
CTTCCTCACATTTAAGACTATCTACCACTCTTATCGTAATGCACTGGATACTGCCAAACAAACATATTTCCAATCTGTCATCTCAGCCCAAGATAACCCAGTGATTCCCAACCTTGGTCGTCAAGGCAGACTAACAGTCCTGGTCTTAGTGATATCCATGGTTGAGCACATATCGTTAAATCAAAATAACTGAGGAACTAATTAAGTCACCTGTGCTCAAGTAGGGCTATCCTTAAATCCTGGACTGTTAGTGTGTCTTGAGGACATGGTTGGGCACCCCTGCTCTAACCCAAGCAACTTTTTAAATACATTTAAATAATTTCTTACCCCTCCCTCACCCAACCCACCTACTGCTATCAGTGCACAAAATCTTGCTTCCTATTTCAAGGATAAGATTGATATAAGAAATGAAATGGTGGGCTCTTCCTTGGCCAGTGACATGCTCAATTCCCTACCCGAACCTGCTTGCTCATTCTCTTCATTTGACCCCACTAATGAAGAATCTACACTCTTCTCATCCTCCTACTCTACATCTCCTCTTGAACCTATAGCCTCACAAATCAGTAAAGCTCTGTCTCCTGTACTCATCCCACCCTTAACTAAAATCTGTAATCTCTCCATCACTGTTCAAGCATGCAGTGTTCACTCTCATTTTGAATAAACTACATTCTGACCCTAACACTCTCTCAAATTACAGTCCTATCTCCCAGCTCCCTTGCCCCTCCAAAGCTACTGGAAAGACTTGCCTACACTCATCTCACACACTTTCTTAACACCCACAACTACAGTCACACTTTTGTTCCCAACACTCCAGAGAGAGCACTGACTAAAGGTAGTAAATGACCTGGTCACTGCCAAGGCTAAAGGACATTATTCACTTCTAATTCTTCTAAATCGCTCTGCTGCCTTTGACACTGATCACTCTCTTCTCATACAAACACTACAATCCTTAGGTCTTCAAGACACATCCCTTTCTTGGTTCTCATCCTACCTATCTAATCATTCTTTCACTGTTTGCTTTTCTGATTCTACCTCCACTTCGCTACCTCTATCAGTTGGAGTAGCAGAAGGCTCAGTCTTAGGTCCTCTGCTTTTCTCAATCTATACCACCTCTTTGGCAAACTAATCAGCTCTTTTGGATTTCAGTATCACCTGTACAGGGGCGATACTCAAATTTACCTATCCTCACCAGATTTGTCACCATCTGTGCTGGTCCGTGTCACTTAATATCTCTCTGCCTTTTCACCTTGGATGGCATCTCGCCACCTCAAAATTAATATATCCAAAACAGAATTAATTATATTTCCACCAGCCAATAGTAGTTACCAACCTGATATCTCTATCCACTATTGACAACTTGACAGTCAACCCCACCCCACTAGCTCGCTGCCTAGGTGTCATCCTTGACTCTGCCCTGTCCTTTATTCCCCACAGTGATCGCGGTGAGCCAAAAAAAATGTGGGTCCCAGGGACCCCTCACTTTGAAAAACTGGGGTCTTACCTGACATTTTCTGGGTCCCATCTAAATTAAGGTTTTCTGTTAATCTAACAATTTAGCAGCTACAGACCATGAAGCATGTAGCAGATGACATTGCCCCGTTAGTTTTTTTCCTAACGAATCGGCCCCCACATGAAGAAAAACACACATTGGCCCTCACATGCAGAAAAGCACAGACATTGGCCCCGGTAGGATAAAAAACAAACAAAAAAAATAACACATTGGCCCCCCCAACAGGAAAAAATAGAAACATATTGGTACCAATAGTAAAAAAAAAAAAAAAAGCAAACACACTGGCCCTCATAGGAAAAAAAAAATGAAACTGATTCAAATTCATTGCACTGCAGCCTGCCATGCTGTGTCACTGCATAGATGTAGCTGAAGGTGGCATGCAGCTATGTGACGTCATGTCACCACATCTCCGTCTCTGGGTCATGCCAGGATCGGGCTGCGACTGAGCCACCTGGAAAAGTCCAGCGCTGCCAGGCTACAAGGATGCAACAAGGTGTGTGCAGGCGGGATTCCATTAGAATGTGTGGGGCCCAGTATAAATGAAACAAGTAGTGCTCCTCAATCAGGGGCACACAGATACGGGGAAGCGAACAGATGCTCATGATGGCTGGGTGGGCAGAGGACCAGATGGGGGGTGGGCAGCGGCACACATGGGGGGCAGGCAGATACACATGGGGATCGGGGCAGAGGCACACCAGTGTGTGTGTGTGTGTATATAATATATATATATATATATATACACACACACACACATACACAAACACACATACATACATATACACACACACGTACATACATACACACTAGCCATTGATAGAAATACTGTACCTGGTGGTGAAAATGATGGGGGAGTCAATAGAACTGATGTTTTTTTTTTATACACAACCAGCAGGGAAGGAGGGGGGTAGTGTGTGGGACTCTATATACTCAACCAGCACCAGTATCATCAGATTGCTTGCCTGTCATTACAGTGCGCCGGCTGCAGGGAGCTCTGTCGGCTCTATGGTACTTTGTACATCGTGTGGTGAGCAGTCTCAGTTCCTTCCCTGCTCACCAAATTGTGCTCTGAGCGGCCGCCACATTGGTGTATAGTCAATAGAACAAAACAATCAAAATAGGTTTAAAAAAAAAAACAAACAAAAACATTTACAGTGCGCTAGAATTAGTAAGCAGCCACAATTTCACTGTGAGCTCCTGTGCTTCTGTTCTGAGCACGTATATTGTTCATGTGTCAAATTGAGATACAGTAGACATGAGTGCTCCATCTTCTCTCTTCAGTCTTGCTTACCTGCTCTTTTTTTTCCAGACAGGCAGTATGTTGTCCACAGAAAATACGCTTCCAGTGAGATCATTAAGAAGTAGGGAGAGCAGTGGCAGTGCGAACAAGCTAATTTTATACATTCAGAGACCCAGCTGAATACCCGACTACAAGTAACCGGCTTGTACTAAATGACAGGCAGCCAATCTGATGCTCAGCAAGGCTGTTCCGTCATACCCCACTCTATGCTGCCGGGCCGGCAAGAATAAGCAAACGCCCGGCAGCCGTCGGGCAACTCCCTCTCGCCGATGCAGACAATAGCGGGCCTCCCAACACTCCGAGCCTGTTAGAGGTGTACTCCAAGCCCTGGGAGCGGGTCCAGGCGGCAGCCACACAGCACACATTACGTGGTGGCACCCTTGCCGCTTAACTGGGACATGCCGGAGTCAGCCCTGATCACCAGTTACCCTGCTCACCACCAAACCCCCACCCGCTACTCATTCATACTTACTGGAGGCCGTCTTCAATCCAGGAGCAGGGGCAGTCGGCAGAGAGCAGTTTGTCACAACAGTTGCATGGTCCAGTAAAGGCACTTACGAAGTCTGCACTGACTCCACCCCCGCCGTTTACAGCCTGCAGCCGGGCCAGATCATCAGAAAGCCAGGGATTGGCTGGAGCTGAGAGCATCCCCGGGGACCTACCCATTTTGAAAAAAATGAGTCCCCAGTCCTCAATACCGGTTAAAATACGCGCTATAGCGCGTATCCGCGAACAGTGCCCACATTCAATCTGTCTCAAAATCCACAGACTCTTGCCATTACAATCTATTATAAATGCAGCTGCGAGGCTGATCTTTCGCACCAAACGTTCATTGTCTGCTGATCCACTCTTTCAGTCCCTCCACTGACTACAGGTCTTCTACCTTATTCAATATAAACTACTTACACTCACACACAAAGCTATTAACCAAACCACACCAACATACATCTCTTCACTCATCTCAAAATATCTCCCAACCCGATCTCTCTGCTCAGCACAAGATCTGCGTCTCTCATCCCCACATATTACTTGCTCCCATGCACGGTTACAGGACAGCCCTCCCATGCACAATAAGACTTTCCACTAGTCTCCAAACATTCAAGCGTTCTCCGAAAACTCACCTCTTCAGACAAGCTTATCAGATTCCAGAGTCACCTACGTAACCTTCATAGCTTCCCTATCTAATTATATCCCTTCTTACAGTCCACAAATAACCCCACATATTTTCTCTTTCTTCAATTTCACTTCCTCCTAACCCTAGGCCAACATTCCTGTGTGACTGTATCATACAGCTCACCAAGAAACTCTGCAATCTGGCTGGACCAATTTGCATTATGTTGCACCTTTCCTTGTGTATCACCTATTTCCCTATAGATTGTAAACTTGAAAGCAGGGCCCTCTTACCTTTATGTCTGTCTCTTACAACCCAGTCTTGTTCTATTAATGTGGTTTCAAATTGTAAAGTGCAACGGAATATGTTGTGCTATATAAGAAACTCTTAATAAATAAAATAAATAAATTGTGCTCTAAGAGAAAGCTTATCATCTAAACCATGTTTAGTATTATAGGCTTTTGTTCCCTTATGAATTATTAACGAAAATATTTTAACAAAGACTAAACTAATCCTCATTTTTCCCCAGCTGGCAGTGATCAGCCTAATTCAGTAAGGATATAGGCAGTTATGCTGCATTATTATTATTGTAATCCGTTATTTGTAATGTGCCACTAAGTGCCTGTAGCAGCCTGCAAAGGGTAATCATCAAAGACCATTAAAAGTAGGAATGATAAATGTGAACAAATCGCATGGCAGACTTAAGAATTCGGTGTAAGACATGGAAAATATGAACATAACAGCCATGTAAAATAAGATGAAAAGGTGTAGCCTGACGAAAACGCAAACAGAACCAGTTCAGTATAAAACAAGACAGGGATACGTGAGGAAGACGAAGAATGGACAGACATTAGACATAAGGAAGAGGTAGTGTTTATTACTAAGAGACAGAATTCCCATATTCTCTATGACTATACACTGTACTGTCGTTTTTCATATGACACCAAGAGCATTCTGTTATTTGATTTACGCAGCGTAGGCCAGAATCAGTCTAGTACAGCGAGGAGTCATCCTTGTTGCTCACTTTCAAAGAGCAAATCATTCTAAGATTTAGTTAAGTATATTTTTCCAATATAAAATGTTCATCATTAATTGTTGGAAAGATTACACCTACATTAAAATTTCTATTAAGAAAACAACAAAATCTAATTAAAAATAATTATTTTGCTTCAAAATAATCCATGGAAGCCACTGCAATGGGTATTTACCTTTTAGGTTAGGTATAGACATGTAGTTGGTGTATAATGCAGCTCCTCTTTTCCCCCTGAGTCTTTGAATTACCGTACTTCCCAAACTGCCTATGAAAAATATATATCATCTCAACAACATGGGTGGGAAATCTGAGCAGCCGAGGACTATCGAAGAAAAGGAATGATCAGAAATTAGAATTCACTGTCATCTTCATCAATAGTAAATGCCAATGGAATGAACCCAAGCAATACATTATGGAGGGCTAGAATGGAACTAGGACACATATGCAGCATAATCAAATATTTATTTAAGTGGGCGTATGGAGAACATGTGTCCCACACTGAGCTGGAAAATAGAGGATAGTATATGTAGATGCCATGGACTTGAAATCATGGATAGATGTCAAGCCTACTGCCTTGCAAAGTTCGGTCACCAAGGCCTAAACCCTTCTTTGCCCAAAAGATTGGCATTGCTCAAGCTAAGTGCACTCTTAGAGCCTGATTCTGAGTTACACGCAACTCTGCTAAACTTCTGTACAGCACCTACAATCGGGAGTCTAGTATGAGTAATCGCCCAAATTCTGAGTCACACAGATCTGCGACTACACAGTACCCAGCCCTCCGTCCACAAGGGCAGCCGCATCACTATTATTAGTACTTAACACCTATCCCATGCTGGGTGCAAGAGACCAGTCTGAAATAGACGACTCAAACGCATATGCGCAACTCACAATATGGTGCGACTCTAGCAACATGCCAATGACACTCCCACAAGTTCTGTTCGATGCAAATGCTCATTGATATCCATTAATGCCCATTTCATAGATGGAGAGAAATGGCAGAGGGTCTCATTCAGACCCGCTCGCGAGCGCAGGACGCTCACAAGCGGGTCAATGTTACCCCAATGCGCATGACGGAGGGAGCTCCGTCGTGCGCATGCGCGAGACCCGGACAGCGACAGCCAAGCTGTCGCTCCGAGTCTCGCACCAAAGGGGGCGTGCTGTTGATGGTGACTGACAGCACGCCCCCTTTGGTCGGCGTGCCGGGGGCGTGGCTGCCAGACGGAGTTCCCATGGGAACGCCTACAGTCTGGGTCCGGCCCCACTGACATCACTAGTGATGTCAGTGGGAGTGATTTTGGCTCTGATAGAGCCAAAATCACTCCAGGGCTTGCGGCCACGAGACCCTACCGCAGGGTCTCGTCGCAAGCCCGATGGTCACGACCATCATCATGAACGCTCCCATAAGCTGTGGGTGTTAACCCACAGCTATGCGAGCGTCCAAAAGGCAGCTCCACATTTAAATAGGACGGCCCTGATTCAGAGCGAGCGCTCTGGTCAGAGCGTCCGGCTCTGAATCAGGGCCAGAGATTCATCCGACCCACAATTACTGAGATATGCAAAGAGGTGCATGCTCGCTACAGCACATGTGCAGCTTGCTAAAACCCACTAGATGCGGCCGCATTCGGTCTGCGCAAGACTCAGAATCCGGCACTAAGCATTTCTGCCACCTTACGTCCACCTTTCTTGCATGCCTGTATGAACACTTCTCTAATCCATCTGGAAATGGCTTGCTTGGAAAGTCTATGTGATCACATACAATTGTTCTGTATTTCTAAAGTCTTCCTGTCCAGGATAAGTATAGGGTGATTGCGCTCACTAGATCAAGTAAATGCAGTTTCTTGTTTTTATTCATCTATCGGCTGTGAGTAAAAAGATGGTGATACAGTCTCCTGGTTCATATGACATGTAGATGACAATTTTAGCAAGACCGTTGGATTGGGTCTTAGACCCACTTTTCCCCTATAGACTTTTGGAATGGGATTGAAATACCAACACTCCCTTAGTGGTGCCTAACCCTAACCTCCCCCACTAGTGCCTAACCCTAACCTCCTCTTACCGCTTCCTAAACCTAACCTTCCCCCTGGGAGTTCCCTAATCTGTCCCTGGGGGTGCCCAACCCAAACCCTCCCCCCTAGGGATGCCTAGACCTAATCTCCCCCCCCAGACCTAAACCCGCTAGACTCCCTCCCCCCCCCCCACGGCGGCTAATGCTAAGGGCGCCCCGGACTTACAATCGTCCGGGCTCGCATCCTCGGCGTCAGTATTTCAACGCCCATCTAAAATCCCTTGCCGGGATTCCGATGTCGGTATTCAGACCGGCGGCCTTGAGGCTGCTGGTCTCATAACTACATCCCAGACTTTTCTCTTGTAATTCTTTATTTTTATATATTGTTAACAGAAGTAAACAGTGGATTAGGTATTAGGACATCACAAATAACAAATAAAACATATCTAAATTACACATGGGGAGCGATGATAGACTCAGCAAAGGAATACCAGGTTATGGTAGCAGATTTAGAGTTGTTTTTTGTGTGTTTGGGATTAAAGAGTGGGAAGTGAGGGGCAACTATTGTGATAGCAGGATCCCTATAGACATTTAAACAGAGTTTATTGTACAATAGTGCCTGCAACCCGCCAACTCTTCTGCAAGATGTAATTGGAAGGAAGACTGCCTTCACTGTCACCCTTCTCAGAGACTTTCTGTATCGTTCAAGCATCACAGCATTAAGCACTAGATTCAATGTGTCCCTTTTAACATGGCATAAATGCGCAGACATGTGTTTTTATAGATGTTACAACCAGATCTTATCCTGGAAGTAGCAAACTGGTGTTCCCTGGGTAGGCAGCCCCCCTCCTAGGATTGCAGAATCACATGGAGCGTCGCCAGTACCAATGAAAAGGAAGACAGGAAAAAGACACAGGGGAAGGGTAGCTACACTACATACATGGGGCATTCTACCTGTCTCCACATAACTTATAGGGAGAAATATATGGAAATAAACTTTGCCAGTTTAGGGTTGGTACTGGCAGTGTCAAGAACTGGAGTCAAATGAAAATTATTAAAAAAGAGAAAAGTTATTCCTTTGTGGGGCACTCATGGACTAGTTATATTTACAATTTGACAAAGTTTTTGTCAACATGAAAAGGGAGATCATGACAAATACTAAAATGTAACCTTTATTTAAATAAAAAAAGAAGATGTCCACAAAACATAAGATAAACCTATACATACTCATATCAGGATCAAACAAAATGTGATCCAAATGAGAAATAAAATAAATTGTGAAACCACTTTATTTCTCCTGCGTATTTCTTAAATGTACGTTGTAATGTTTTATAAACAATATATTAGGGTGTCTGCATGACTGTGGACAAATCAATAATAAATAGATCTATATTTCTATCATATCTAAGGGTCTTATTTCTAGTCCTCTCTAAAAGCTTTATTTGCAAAAATTGAAGCTGTATGTTCGATTCCAAGTGTGTATAAGAATCATTTAAGCTGCATACACCCGTAACAATTTTGTTAGTGAACGATTTTTGTTCAGTTTTTCCTTTGAAAAAGTGAACGATGTTTTGAAGTGTAATGAACGATTTTTTCAACGATGAACGAAAAATGTACCTTCCCTTAATAAAAATAGTTAAGTTGGTCAGTCAGAAATGGTCGATGAACTACAAACGGGAACATGCAGGAACGATTATCGTTCATCGTTATAACTCAGAAACTGAACAATATTTTTAATGATTGAACAAGAACGACGTCATTATCATTAAATCGTTGTGTATGCACCATAACCAATAAAATGGTAAACTAGTTCATATTAATATCCAAATGCAATAGTCTGATCCAGATCAGAAGATTGATTTACTGACACTATATTCACTTAAGGAATTGTAGCACATCCCAATGCAAGTCCGCAATTATTGGTGTATTGACAGTTGTCTCGGACCTACGTATAGGATACACACGTATTATATACCCTGTGTTTCCATTCAAGACCAAAAAATTATTCTGTATAAACATATATCGATGTGAGCATTGGGGAACAGAACACCATATTAATTTAGGAATTATTGCAAATCCCACAGCATTATCATGTGTTCACAACTGCCATTTCATTTTGATAATTAGTGTGGTGAACCATACCAGGGAGTTTAAATAAGTCCCGTTAGTTTTCAGGCATAGATAGAATGTGTATATTAATGAGTGATACTATTTGTTATCCTTGGAATCAAATCCACATATAAAAAGTCCAATGATTTTATCAATATTATCCTCATAGTGATCTATGTTGAGGAAAAAAATATATATAATCGTGTAGCTTCACTATAATAGTATAAATAAATTGCTTCTATTTGCAGTTATGTTGTTAGTATATTATTGATAAGGTAGTCGAGGTCTGCCTTAGTAAGCTAACAGGTATATTGCGTGATTACTCTATTTATATCTCATAGTTTATTGTCATGCATTTGCAACAATGTAGTCTACTGTAACAGCATGGATATAGAGAGTCATGTGTTCCTGTTTTTCCGCTCCCACTGTCTAACAGACACCCTGTCATTAATAAAAGTAATTCATTATGGTTTAAAACACTAACATATATGATATAGCACACGCTACACTACGTGTGCCGCGTGTCTCCTGACGCGCGTTTCGCATGGACAGTTTAATCACAGGGTGCACCGCCTACAAAAATCATTAAGAAGTCAGGATTTTTTTATTTTGTCATCACTAACACAATCACTATAAGGTAGGACTAGTAAACGATATATCGGTGCGGGTTAACCAACTCTTTCTGGGAAGCCCCAAGTCACAGACCCCCAACTGCCCCTTAACGCAATTAGCTGGGCGTAAAGGTGGTGTGCTAACTAACAAAAAGTACACTATCACAAGACACAGAATTGTCCAGCGTAGCAATGGTCAGGGTCACAGGGCTCAATAAATGTTGTACAGGCGAAGTTCAGCCTCATAGCCAAAGATTTGACAACAGAGTACCAAGACAGTCCGAGGGAGCTCACCAGTACTCTTACTTTTTTCTGTATGCATTTTGGCCAAGATTTGTAGTGCCCCCAGTAAAATGTGGTTAAACTAGAAGAATTTATCTCCTACCTATTAGTCAATTACAGAGACTAATACCTTCACATTTGTAACATAGAAAAGAGTGGCACCTATTAATACTATAATTGTGTAAGAGGGATTTACATGTTGCTTTATTATCACTGTACATTGAGGACACCAAAATTACTCAAATTAAATGTAATGACTTGTGACAGAAGGTAAAAATGACTCTGGCTAAATGAACTTGCAACACAGTAATAATGCTGGTTAGCGCTAGTTCTTAATGCTCTTGCAAGCTCTGCAAACGGGGGAGGTCCTTTGTGGGTTTTTTTTTTTTTTTTAAAAACCCAGAAGTGAAAAATTTATATTCACAAAATGTAAAATTAATGTTATGGTACATAACTTGACGGAATTACTAATTTCTACTTCAGGGTGCATAGGGTATCCACAGGATACCTTGGGGTATAGGCGATGACGTCAGACATCAGGCACCACAGAGTTAAGTTTTTCAGCCTCCCAGGTTGCACTGGGGTCCCCTTGCTATACCCCGCCCCCGAGCCAAGGTAAATCAGTTTCGTAGGTGCCCAGCTCAGAGTCGGAGCACCTGTAACAGAAGGGGCTGTTATGGTCCCTGAAGTTTCTTCAAGGCAGCTGTGGCTGCACAAAATGAGCTGCACAGCATAGACAGTCAGTACTGCCAGAACGCCGATACCGATCCGGTGTCCGGGGTCACAGCTAGCGGTGTCCCCGGATTGCCTGGACTGTGGCCGAATCCAAGGAAAAGGTAAGCGGTGGGTCCCGCGGAGGGCACCCGCCGAGCAACACAGTCCTAAAGTCCCCAGGCAGGGGGCTCCCTGGGGACTGGCTGCAAGTGGAGCCAGATATTAACCTGCACTTTTACGATTCTCCTGGGACAGTGGGCCGCAGCTGAGCGGTAAAGTCCGGCATCCCAGGGGTTAAATGCATGCCAGGGGAGCGCGCCTTCCCTGTTTACAGCCGGCGCCTCCCCCGCTGCACACTGCCTCTTCATAGCAGTCTGGCTGCCTGTGTGAGCGCTCCTCCCCTGGGCCCGCCTCCACTATGCTCCTCGGCGGGCATTTTCTGTGACTTGGCAAGCGATGCTGGAAGACTGTGGCATCGCGGTCCGGGCCCCCCCGAATACCTCTCCTTCGATTAAGGTCAGTGTATGCAGCGCTGTTTACTACCAGGCTCTGGTCTGTGTAGTTGATCTCAGTGCTGATAGTGCAGGGATTTATTTCTGCATTGTATGTGACTTACTGCTAGTGCCGCTGCCTGTACTTTCACTTCTGACTGTCAGCCATTTTGCTATCCCTATTCCTCCTCTGCTAAAGCCCTTGCGGTGCGATGTTGCAGGGTGTTCATTGCCTCACTATACAGACATTTGTCTGTGAGGTGTGTCACATACTCTCCGTTACACTCATGTCTGACAGAGTGAACGTGATTTTCCTCTTCAGCTAAAGTGTACCACATGTAATGTACAATTAGCGGAGGTGATGGAAACGCTGAGGGGTTATTTGGGGCGTGTTACCTTATATCACGCCCGATTTCTGTCACTGCGCCTGTGCAGGAACCGCCCTGGGCTTGTTTTGCTAAGGCACTTACAACCCTTGTGGACCAGCTTGCAACACCCCCTGCGTTCTCCCAGATGGGGTTATCACAGCAGTAGATGGTGTCCTCACCCATGCAGGGGTTCCCCAGACAGTTGATGGTACCCCAGTGTCTCCCACTTTCACCTCCCCCCAGGTCTCAAGGGCCTGCGTGGGTGAATTCCTTGTCCAATATGGTGCAACACCTGTCGGATATTTTACAGGGGGAGTAATCATTATAGCTGCATAAGCAGCCTTTAGCGTCTCAGCCGGCTCAGTATGATGAGGATTATGTGTCGTCTGATGACTGAGATTATTGACCTTTCTGACCAGGAGCCCCTCCGTACCAAGGAGGCGGAGTCTAAGTCTAAGGTCTATATACCTGGCCTTATACAAGCAGTTTGTGCAGCCTTGGTTATTGAAGATGACGATCACTCCGTGGCTAAATCCAAATACGCCTTCATTAAGGAAATTAAGGGTGATGCCACTGTATTTCTTCTATTTAGAGGAGGCATGGAAGAATCCGGGTAAATGGTACCAGCCTCAAAAACATTTGGCTTTTGCATACCCCTTTTCGGAAAATTATTTCTCCAAGTGGGAATCTCCTCCGCAAGTGGATTCTCATGTAACACGCCTAGTGAGGCATGCTACATTGCCCATGCCCTCCTTAAAAGATGCTACGGATCGCAAGGTTGAAATATGCCTTAAGTCCATTTATTCCCTTGCAGGGGGGCGTCCAGAGCGGCTATGGCTGTGTGTTGGGTGGCCAGAGCCATGGAGCGCTGGGATGATAGTTTGGAGGAGTCTCTGGACTCTGACTCTTCTGCGTAGCAGGCGGTGTTAGTGGGCAATCTCAGAGACTCGGCCACCTACATTAATGAGGCAGCCTTGGATATCAGTCTCCACACCTCCAGAATCTACTCGGCAGCTGTGGCCGCTCGCCGCACCCTATGGTTGCACTCTTGGAAAGCGGATGCAGATTCCAAAAAGGGATTGGAATTCTTGCCTTTTAACTGACAGGTCCTGTTTGGCCCTGATCTGGACAAGATCGTGGCCACTCTGGCAGCAGCTAAGTCTGCGTGTCTGCCATCGACTACAGTCCCGTCGGGGTACGGTACTTCGTCCTTTCTGCCCTACAGGGCCCAGGGTAGGTCCATAGTACAGTCCTTTCCGAGACAGACCGGGCCCAAGAAGTCTGCCAAGCCCAAGAAACAGGCTTAGAGTACAAGACGCCCTGCCCCCAAGTAGGACTCCTTGTTTGTCCTCTATGGCTTCCGTAAGAAGGGTCAGCTTGCTACTAAGCAAACTTTGGCAGGATGGATTCGCATGGCAATTTCAGAAGCTTATATTCATGAAGGCCTTCCTGTTCCATCCTCTATTAGGGCTCATTCCACTAGATCTGTGGGTCCTTCGTGGGCAGCTCAACGTGGTGCCTCAGCCATTCAGCTTTTCAAGGCTGCCATGTGGTCTTCTGTCCATACTTTTGTGAGGTATTATGCATTTGACACCTTTGCCTCTCAGGATGCTTCCTTCAGGCTGAGGATTCTCCTTTCAGCACAGGAGCGTCCCCACCCTTAAAGGATACTGCTTTGGAACATCCCCAAAGTATCCTGTGGATACCCTATGTACCTTGAAGTAGAAAATATGAGATATGGTAAGAACTTACCCTTGTTATCTCTATTTCTACAAAGTCCATAGGGTTCCACATGACTCCTGCCCTGTCGCACCTGTACTGCAGATGGGCTTTCATCTGGTCACCGGTTTTTCAGTCTCCTTCTGGTGAGAATGTGATTCTTGTGTGTTCCAGATCTTTCTTCTTCTCCTCCGGGCCTATGGCTTGTTACGTAACTGATTTGCCTTGGCTCGGGAGCGGGGTATAGCAGGGGGACCCCAGTGCATTTTGGGAGGCTGAAAAACTTAACTTTGTGGTGCCCGATGTCTGACGTCATCGCCTATACCCCAAGGTATCCTGCAGAACCCTATGGACTTCGTAGAAATAGAGATAACAAGGGTAAATTCTTACCATATCTCATTTTTTTCAGGCAAACAATTTTTTTTGTACATTTGCTAAAATGGTGAAAAAACTAAATCCAAAAACACAGATGTGCCAGGCTCAGATTAAATAAGAGACTTACCTTTGATCTTTTCATTTTTCTCTCATCTTCATCATCGGAATAGTGACGTTTCTTTTCTTTATATTTAACAGGAAGTGGCTGATTGTTGCCAGTCTCCTCCATGTTGTCGTCCAACACTAGCTCATATTTTCCACCAAGATAGTTAAGAATTGTTTTGACAGTGAAATAAAAAACAAAAAACAAACAACCCACACGTGTCTACAAGCATACTCTGCAATGCCCTGGACTGTAATCATGTAGATGATGGTATACTGATTTTTTTCAATGTCATTTTTTTAAATTATTTTGTTTTGTAAATGTAATAAAGGCAGTAAGACAGCAAGTAAGGTAAAGCTGTGAATGTCATGATTGTTACTGCTGTGTTTGAGAAAATCTAGCCGCTCAATAGTGGCATCTGCAGGATATTAATTAGAGATGTGTGGTTCAGTTTTGGTTTGGATCTTCCATGAAAGATGACGTTTTGCCTCGTTCGGAGATCCGAACTTGGCGGAAAGAACTGAGCCAAAACCAAACCACTAATCTCTAATGTTAATAGGTAAAACATCAAAGTAACAGTGAGCTATATCAATAAATGTAGTCACAAAATTTATTTATTGAAATTATGAACGTGGCCTTAAAAAAAAACACCAAAAAATATCCTATCATAGTGTAAATAAGTTACGTACAAAGCATAATAAGCTATGTTTAGCGATAACACGACCATTGCGTAAACGGTCCACTGTGGACTAGCATGCGCACACCCACATACTACAATCTGTAAAGGATACTCTTGTTTCGGTTTGGCTTTGTCTTTCAGAGCAAGTTTGGAATATTTTCCAGTGTCCTTCTCATACTCTTTGAAATCATCCTTTGTATATTTCCCACCTGAAAATAAAATATAAAAAAAAAATAAAAAAATCTAAGATCAGAAATGGTCATGTATTTTACAGACAATGATTTGAGGGCAGGTTGGCTTTTGTTTTTAGACAAATTGAAGAGTCATTTCTGTAAACTCTTTTTCCATCCCCATTTCTGTCCACAATAGGACTGCTGAATCCCCCTAAAATGATATATGCAATGTATTAATATACCTGGAAATTCTCTGGATTTGACCCAAAGGTCCATATTTCGGTAGAGTTCAATATTTACCACTGGCTTTATGCAGCTATTGAATAGCTTCGTCAGGCGCCTCTTCGTATAGCCGACCTGCATGGGGCGTCTACAACATTTAAGTTGCAGCCATTGAGTGCTTCTTGAAGAATGTTTGTTTTTCTCACTAATATCGAGATCTCAACTATAACCAGTTATAACAAGATAAAGTAGCCACAAGCACAAGGATTTTGTAAGGCTGTACAACATTGTGTATCATATCCAAAAAAATATACAAGCTGACAGACCAAATCAAGCCATCTAAAGGCCTCATCCGCTTACGTGTGGCCGCCATCGTCAGACTTAAAGACAAGATCTGCCCATTTCTGCCTACCACATTACTCACCAATTGGGATGAACAAATAGATTGCTACTTGTGTGATCATCATTAGAACCATCCCCTCCAGCAATCTAACCAAAATAACCACAGCTCCAATAATCCAATGTCAAGTCATACCCACTAAATCTACTTGGATCTGCTGCTACACATAAGACCACTGGTTAGGACAGAAAGACAAGTCAAAATAATGCAGTTCTATGCATTATAAACCCCCTGCACAAGGTAGGGCTAGTACCTTTTCCTTTCCATTTCACTTTAGCAACAGACTGACTGAAATCCACATGTATTCGTCGGTCATCAATGAGCACATTATCCATCTTAAAATAGGCTTTTTCACAGTCTTCTTCCTGAGAAAGAAGCAGATATTATAGTATGATTTAGAAGTATGTTTCTTTTGTTTTCTCTGTTTGGCATGAAACTGCAGAAATATATAGTACAAAAAGTGCTACCTTTTCAAACTCAATAAAAGCGTAACATAGCGATTCCCCAGTCTTCCAGTCCCGAATTATTTCACAACTAGAAGGGGGGGGGGAACAAAATGACATTCAGAAATACTAAAATAAAAGGTTAAATGGCATTCACATTCTACACGACTGTAAGGATGGCCTGTTTCTAAGCAGGTGGCATAAAATAAAAATCTGTAAAAGGCATCTTTGCTTATTGCGCTAATTAAATTTATCTATGTCAGCTGCAGATTCTAAGGAATGTGTGGTTCCTACAAGATTGCAAGAATCAGAGAATATAGTCAAACAGAGAATCGGGAAGCGCTCATAGGGGTATAATTACTAAAGCGAGAGTTTTTAGAAGTGGAGATGTTGCCCGTAGCAACCAGAATATTATTAGCGTTTATTTATATGGCGCCACAAGTATTCCACAGCACCTTACAAAGTACATAACCAAAAGAGTGACTTACAGTACAATACAAATAAAATGGAGGACAAGGACAGGTATAATATACATTGGTGACCTTAACACCCGAATAAGCAACAGAGCATAAGCAACCAAGTGCTCGGTGCCCTAGTGGGGAGTAAGAAGTAGATGAAAAAGTAAGGAGAAGCACAAGAGGGTTTATTCCACAACATTTAACTAGCACCTTCTAGAAGATAATAGCCATCATCCGATTGGTTGCCATGTGCAACATCTCCACTTCTAATGCAGGGCATCCACTAGACGATTTTAGCAGGCAATTGAACGATAACGATATCGTTATTGTTCAATCGTTTAAAAATAGTTTACAAATCATTCACTATTTGTTTCAAACGATGTACGATGCGCGCTCCCGCTGATCGTTTGATAGTCTCCTCCATCGAGTGAATATGCAGGTCAATTTCACTTGATTGCTTTAAAATCGCTTACACATAGTTTACACATCGTTCACGGTGAACGATCAAACAATGAACAACTCCCCGACACTACTCCCTGACACTCCCACGCCTCCATTTTGTGGATTCAGCCCTGACTGAGCTTGTGAAAGGCAGCAGTATTGGAGGACCACGCAGATCACAAATAGCAGCTCAGTAAGTATTTAATTGTAAAAATGTATAAACCACTGACCACCAATGTAGCACTCCCTGGGGACTGGCACTGGGAAGGGGTACAAGAGCCAGCACACATTCGGGGTGTGGCACTGTGGGGGTTCTGCATAAGGGTCATACTGTGGGGGGTGCTGCATAAGGGTCATACTGTGGGGGGTGCTGCATGAAGGATTACTGGGGTTGTTCTATAAAGGTAAACTTGGGGGGTAATGTTTTTTTTTTGTTTTTTTTTGATTTTTTGCAGAAATGACTGGAACTCAATCAAGAGCTTTCATCGCCGGGTTCATTGAAATGTACCAGGCCAATGAGTGCCTCTGGAAGCACGCCGATAGGGGCTATTCCAAACGTGATGTCAAGCTTCAGGCACTGAAGAAATTGTTGGTATACAGTCGGGAGTATGACAGTGATGTTGGCATACAGTGGGTGAAGACCAAGATCCAGGGTTTGAGAACAGTGTTCCTGAAGGAGCACAAGTAGTGTGAAGAATCAAAACGTTCGGGAGCAGGTGCAGATGAAGTCATAAACCCAAAGTTATGGTATTATGACTTGCTCAAATTCGTCCTTGACCAAGAACCAAAGAAACGGGCGCGGTCTTCGCTGGCTCCCAAGGTAGAAGAGACCCTCGTGGAGAATGTGGAGGGGCAGGACCAGGTATGCCATTAAACTATTGTATTTTTTAATTGGACATGCTGTATTTTTCTCTAGGATTGACGGGATGGTGATGCTCCAAATGCTGTGTTTTAATTAAAAAAAACAACTTGTAAGGCACTGTATGTATGTTTATTTTGTGAAGTCCTGGAGGTGAATCCTGTCCCTTCAACCAGCGAGACCACAGAGGCTATGGAGTCTACAATCGAGAGGCCGGCAGTGGCAGCACCCGCCAAGAAGCGGAGGTCGGCTTCCAAGACTCCATCCTCTGGCCCGTCAAGAAGTGACAGATTTTTGAGTCACGCGGAGGAGGTATTACATGCACCCCGCCGGTCCAAATCAAACTTTTGGTGCTCACATCGGCAACTAAATGGACAGCATGGCTCAAAACCAGCTGCATCATTTCAAGCGTATTATATATAACGCTATGTTACTAGCTCACAAAGGAAAATTGGACGAGGATAGTAACACAGGGTCATATATTATGGCGCAGCCCACCACATTGTCTTCTGACAATTTCCCTATCCCATCTCATAGACCTGCGCCCCAACTAATGCCAATTCCTCCTCCGTCACATCCCCTCACCTACCATGCATCGGGCGCCCCACAGACACCAGTTCCCATTCACACCACATCCAGCAGTGACGTATGCTCATAATTTTTCTTTGGTTCTTTGTCAAGGATGAATTTGAGCATGTACACAGTGCCTTAACTTTGGCAAATGTACTTCATTTGCACTTGTTTTCCGAACGTGTTGATTTCTGCATACTTCTTGTGCTCCCATGGACACTGTTTTTGAACCCTATTTCTTGGTCTTCTCCCTGCTTATGTTGACATCACTGTTTAGCTCCCGACTGTATATTACACTTATTTCAGTGCCCGAAGCTTCTCATTTTTGGAGTACTCCCTACTGAGGAGGCACTCATTGGTCTGGTAATATTCAATGAATCCGGCCCAGATTTTATTTTTTATTTTGATACTTATAAATATTTTAAACTTCAATGCTCTGGTCTTGTGTTTTTCTGTACTGATGGTGCATTCATGTAGAATAAATGGTGGGTTGTGGGTGTGATTTTCATTAACCAATGTTTGTGAATTGAATGTGTGTGTACCATTCATCCTATGTATACTGAACCTGAATCATTTGTGAACTCAGGGCCCGATTCTGACCTGGTCACAAGCGCTGAGCGCTCGCAACCGGGTCGATGGTTGACCACTGGGCATGCGCACGACGGAGCCGGCTCTGTCGTGTGCATGCGCAAGACCCGGCTAGCGTCGGGTGCTCCGTCGCTCCGGGTCTCGCACCAAAGGGGGCGATCTGTCGATGGTGAGTGACAGATCGCCCCATTTGGTGGGCGTGCCGGGGGGGTGGACGCCCAAGCGGAAGCGTTCCCAACGGAATGCCTGCTGTTTGGGGCCGGCCCCAATGACATCACAAGTGATGTCAGTGGAGAGCTTCCGGCTCTGTTAGTGCCGAAAGCTCTATGGGGCTTGCGATGGCAGAGACCCTACCACAAGGGTCTCGTTGCAAGCCGGATGACATCGCGACCATCATCTTGGCCGCTCGCAATAGCTGTGGGTGGTCAAAAAAAGGACTCCCTGATTCTGAGCGAGCGACAGTCTCTGAATCAGGCCCACAATTTTCACACCTAATCATAACTTAATACCCATATTATATCCAGATGTTCTAAAACCCCAAAAAAAACCTTATTAAAAAAAAAACCCTGTAAAAAACAAAAACACTTTATTCTTTTTTTTTTTTTTTAGGTAAGTATTATACAAATGAATTTATCTAAAAGCATAAGCAACTTTAAATTAAGAACATTTTGGTACATAATCTAATGACATTTCATTAAATTTAATTCAAATAAGAATCCAAAAGTAAATGCATGTAAAAACTTTTATTTTCATTTTCAAAATATTGGGTATGGGTATAATTAGATGTAATTTTCTTGCCATTCCACGGCACCCACGCCACTGAAGAAATGCAGGTATTCCTCCCTTATTGCTTTTGCACGCCCTGACGCAACCAGAGGGATTCTGGATCGGGATACTGATGGCAAGAGTTCATTGTTCACCGTTTGTTCGGGCCGCTCCAAAGCAGAGGTAGGTGTGTTTGCGATGTTGCTTTACGCCGTAACAAGTTGTGTAGAGCACAGCAGGCCATTGGGCAGCACAGACTGTGTAATGGTTAGCGTTACTGCCTCACAGCACTGAGGTCGTGGGTTCGATTCCCACCACAGCCCTACCTGTGCGGAGTTTGTATATTCTCCGTGTGCTTGCGTGGGTTTCCTCCGGTTTCCTACCACACTCTAAAAATATACTGGTAGGTTAATTGGCTCCCAACACAAATTACCCCTAGTGTGTATGTGTGCGCGCATGTGACAGGGAATATAGATTGTAAGCTCCACTGGGGCAGGGACTGATGTGAATGGCCAAATATTCTCTGTAAAGCGCTGCGGAATATGTGTGCGCTATATAAATAACTGGTAATAAATAAATGCCATTTTTGTAATTTCAAGATTAATAGGTGTATAGAAAATTCTAAACCTGCTGCACATGATGCCAAACTAATTTTCAACAGTACGCCTAGCCCTTGAAAGGTGATAGTTAAAGATACGCCGCTCTTTGGTTAAACCCCTTTGGGGATAGGGTTTCATAACATTCTCCTGTAAGGCTACAAACACATAGTTAAATTGATGCTTGCATTGTGAAACAGGCGGTAAAATTGAGGGCTCCAGAGATCATACTATGGTAAAATTCAGTGTCCTTAAATGATTCACCGTCAGATGCACGGCCATTTTTTCCCATATCTATAAAAATAAATTCATAGTTGGCGTTGACAATGGCCATCAACACAAGGCTAAAATAACCTTTATAGTTATAGTAGAGAGTGAGCCACTATTAGCTGGTGGGACAATGCGCACATGCTTCCCATCAATTGCCCCTCCACAATTTGGAAAGTTCCACTTATCTTCAAATTCCTGAGCAATTGTTTGCCATTCCTCCACAGTAGATGGAAACTAAAACAAAATAATATAAAAAAAAAAAAATTAAAAAATGCAAAAAGACATTTAAACACTTTGGGGTAGATGTATGATAGCGGCACTTACCGTGCCCCTATAACGTTTCCTGCTTCGCCTCTTTTCCGAGGCGAAATAGGAAGCACTACCGATGAGATGTAATAACATCTCATCGGACGGAGAGGGGGAGCGTTAACTCCCCCCTCCGGCGCAAACCGCTAGAGAGCCCAGTGCATCACCCTAGTGCTGATGCACTGTGTGTCTGTCCCGGCCAGCTCCACTGAAAATGCGCGGGATCCCACCAGTATCGCGAGATCCCTGCGTGCAGCCCTATAGCCGGCAGCAGCCCCAGAAGGGACAGCGCTGTCCCTATTGTGGGTATAGGCCAGTGCCAGGCTGTAGCTGTCCATAACGACAGCTACAGGCAGACAAATGGTCATGCGGTATGACTGTTCATACATAGCCCCTATGCTCGGTGCTGCTATCTTGTAGATAGCAACGCCGATAATGACAGGGGCACGTAGCGCCCCGATCATACATCGTGGAGAAGCGGTATCAGCGCACATAACGTGCGCGGATACTGCTTTTGGGCTTCATACATCAACCCCATTATAATCCAAATTTAAACAGATTATTAAAAAAGGGTATGTGAAGTGTGTTTTAGAAACTACACATACACATTTCAGGGGGGGGAAATAGTGGGGTCCTACAGCATATAGTAGAGGGGCAGCACATGTGTGACAGATTAGGGCAGACTGCGGGGACCTGCAAGTGTATACTAGGAGTCCTGCACATACAAACATTTCTTAGGGGAGAGGGGGGTAATGGGTTCCTGGATCACTTAATAAATGAACAGTATAAAATGTGATTACCTTAAAATACTCAGCCTTCAAAACCATAAATATGGCTCGACAGGTCTCCGGAATTATGCGACCTAAAGTTTGCGCAGAGATGAGGGTGCCAAACTTTAAGTCAGGAAGGGATCTGCCATTCACCAGGAACCGAAGGGTAGCAATCAGCCTCTCCTCAGGGGGTATAGCCCTTCGCATCCTCGTATCCTGCCTCTCGATATAGGGCGTCAAACTCAATAGATCCCGGAAGGTGACGTCATCCATCCTCAGATAGTTTCGGAAGTCATCAGGGTTGTTCCCACGAAGTCCCATCAGCAGTGGCATATACGACAGAGTATCCCTCTGCAGCAACCACTCCCTGGTCCAGCATGAGTGCACCCTTCTCCGTCTCTCAGACCTCTCCCTATCAGCTAACAGCACGACTCCAGCATATGCTGTCATCACACAATAGCGATAAGAAGGATCCATGAGGAAGAGAAATAATTACAGTTTGTTTAAAGACAAGCCAAAAACAAACCACAGCAAATTAGCAATGCAACAGCGTTCAGCAGGTATAGACCAAACCAAACTAGCCACAGAGCATAAATGCAATGAGTAAAATGGTCGCCACCTATTTATTCCCTCATTATAGCCATGCCCAGCCCTCTAAAATATTATCTGCCCACTATAGCTGAAAGCTGTCAATCACAGTTTGAAACGACATCGTTTATCGTTAGATCGTTTGCAAACCGTTCAGAGTGGAAGATCAAATTTCAAGGGAAAATCGTTTAGAGGTTGGACAGGGCTAAAATAGTCTAGTGGATGCCCCCCTTAAAAACTCTCACTTTAGTAAACATACCCCTTATATTTAAATAACACATAGGATAATCAAATATGGTGCTTCAGAACAACTAACATTAGTACAAATACAATAATGAATAAAAAAACAAACAAACAGCTATCCATATTATCTAATCATAATATTACATGAATATATTCTAAAACAAATTCACCGGCTATTAATGGAATGTTTGTCATTGTAGCCTCTTTATAGCCTGTATATAAGACTGAAGAACAATTTGCAGTGAAATGTATGGGTATGGGAGATAGAGCATTCAGAGATAGAAACAAATAATCCCAGATCAATAGTGCTCACCATCTTTTCTCCAATTGATTATCTTGTAAGAGGCCGATCTGAGGTGCATTATGGGGAGGCACAATTTTCTTTAACATAATCATGCCACAAAGTAACACTAACAAAAGCAAGATAATAAGGCACTTTGCAATCTTTAACAGAAAATATGAACTTTATCACAAAAATGTAAATTGCTGACAATTAAGGTGCCCATACACAGAAAATCAGCTGTGTGTAGAACCAAACATACGTCAATTTGTCCCAATACTACAGTTGCATGATTATGGCAAACAGATAATTTTCCAACTGCATTTTTCCCCAGTCCAGATTGATATTTGAAGAATGCTGCACAAAACCAAGGTCTGGATCAGCAGTTGCATTGTTCTACATACTCAACAATCTGTAGCCAATTAGGTCTAAAACAGCAGAACCAAAGCATTTATAGGATCCATTAAAAAGACTCGTACAAGCACAT
This sequence comes from Taudactylus pleione, assembly GCA_031769625.1. NCBI lineage: Eukaryota > Metazoa > Chordata > Amphibia > Anura > Myobatrachidae > Taudactylus > Taudactylus pleione. The sequence goes on from JAUIMM010000006.1 coordinate 26,497,601, forward strand.
AAAGCCAACATTTGAAATATACCTCTTTATAGCTCCAAATCTTGAAAAGATGATCTCCAAATCTTCATCTGTTGTTACAGGATTCAGTTTACATATAAAGAGCACATTTTCAGGAGGCTTGATATCTGCATCTGGTATATCTCCTACCTTTAAAAGAAATTGTATAAATTCATGTAGCATTCTCCCTGGTGCGATACTGGAAATCTCGATTAGCATTGCTTACTTATTTTTAGATTTGGGATTGAGAATTAAGATTGTTAAAACAAATCTATATAATGGAATTTACTAGTAATACATGACAACAGGAGACACATGAGCAGAATGGTGGCTACAAAGTTTGATAGCCCACAAACACAGTTGGACAGCACCGTTGTAGTAAGGTAATGGACCATACCACAAAACAGTAATGGTGCGTACACACGGGACGACTAAGATGCTCGATATGAACGATAACGATATCGATCATATCGTTAATATCGTGCATTTTTGGTCCCTTCCAACCCACCAACGAACTACGATGCGCGGGCATGTATGGACAATAACGATATCGTCCATCGCCCGTGCATGCAGACCAACCTGGTCGATATGGACCAGGTTGCTATAGGGACCCGCAAATTGGCCGCCGTTGGTGGTGTGCTGGATGATCGATTTATAGATCATCCAGCACACCCGGGAGATCGTTCAGCGATATCGTTATCGCTGACAGTTGTCCCGTATGTATGCACCATAAGAGTAAGATTTTGGTCTTGCATCCATCATTCAAGACATTAGATGCCCATTTCAAAAAGTGTATTTTCTAAAAACAGTATATTAAATGCAGTAACCCATAGCAACCAGTCATACATTTAGGGGCTGATTTAATTACGAGCCCATAACGGTACATGCAACATCGCTAGTTTTCCTGCACATCTCTATAGCGCGCGAGGAAAACTACAAATGTGGCTTGGTTCCTCCCCTTTACCTTCCCAAACCTGGACTAGGCCAATTAGAGCCAATTGTGAAGTGTTTTATTAGGAGTCCTTTTACATTTGCCCTTTAACAAATAACACAAATTAACTAGATATGATGCAGCGTTATCAGCTTTTAGGGCTTAAACCTAAACATTTAATTTTGACATGAAATATGAAAGTGAAAAACACTGTTCACTCTTAGGGGGGAATTCAATCAGCCTTGATAAGCTGCTTTTATACTCATCGAGCCATAGTTTTCATAAGTGCGAATCCTGACACGCAATCTTCGCAAATTTTAGTTTTCACCTCCCCGAGCAGTTGTAGACTTAGGGAAAATCCCTATTTCAAAGTAAAAATAAGTTTTTTTTACTTACCGTAGAATCTCTTCCTTGAAGTCCATCTGGGGGTTGCCATTACTCTGGGTTATGCTCAATGAGGCGTGGAGTCGGACACTAGCTTAATTTAAAACTGGCTCCGACCCCCTATATAACCCCTCCCCTTCCAACCAACAGGTATCCTAGTATGTTTTAAACATTGCTGCATCCCCCAGATGGACTTCAAGGAAGAGATTTTACGGTATGTAAGAAATCGTATTTCCCTTATCATCCATCTTGGGGGGGGTGGGGGGGGGTGCCATTACTGTGGGTGATATCCCAAAGCAAGCCAATTAAGAGGGGGGGGGGGGGGGGGGAGCGTCAGAACTGACTGCTCTCCAAATTTTTCTACCAAAAGCATATCATATAGCCCTTATTTCTACAATATTGATGGGAAGTTCTGTTTCCTGAACAGACCCCTGTGTGTCTAGAATCACCACTTCCCAGCCTGTAAGGCTGGCACCTGTGGTGACAATGACCCAGTCTTTTAGTGATAAGGGACAACCTATGTTCAGATTTGTATCTCTTAGCCACCACCTGAGAGACTGCCGAGATAATCTGAACATCTGTTTTGTTTAATCAAGGGTTTGTTTTTACCCATTGATGAAGCAGTTGGTTCTGTTGAGGTCGGGCGTGAAATCTGGCAAAAGGAACCGTTTCGAATGAAGCTACCATTTTTCCCAGTATCTGCATAGCTCTGAGCACCGAGATCTGAGATAGTTGTAAAATGGTCCTTATACTGGATTGCAGATCCTGAATCTTTGGCTGCGGAAGAAACACTCTGTGACACTGAGTGTCGAAGAGAAGGCCCCAAAATACCGCCCTTTGAGAAGGAATTAAATTTGACTTTTAAAAATTGATGATCCAGCCGAGTCTCTGGAGCATGTCTAAGGTAACATGGAGATTTTGTTGCAATAGGACCCATGAAGGTGCCTTTAGCAATAAATCATCCAGATAGGCCAACACATTTATCCCCCGACTCCTGAGTAAGGAAATCATGTGTGCCATAACCTCGGGAGCAGTGGCCAAACCGAAGGGTAGATAGAGCCTGAAACTGAATATGCTGATGGCCTCTGCAAACCGCAGAAGATGCTGATGCCCCCTCCATATAGGAATATGAAGGTAGGCATCCTTGATATCTATGGAGGCTAGAAATTCCTTCTTTCTACATGGAACAAATGACTGACCTTATGGACATCTTGAACTTTTTCAAGTGAAGATAACCATTTAAGCTCCTGGGTCGAAATGACCAGTCTGGTTTGCTTACCAAGAAGAGGTTGGATTAAAACCCATCCCTGCTGTAGTACCGGGACTGGAATGATTATTCCGGAATCGGAGCGTGCAGAAATTGCTTGCATAAGAGCCGCCTTTCTGCAACCCTCTACTGGAAGAGGAGTGGAAAAGAAGATTCTTTGAACCGAACCTTCCAAATCCAGCATGTAATCTCTGGTAATTATACGATTTACCCAAAAATCCGTATTGGAATGAAACCAACGTTCACAGAATCTGAGTAAATGACCTCCCACCAGAGGAAGGGTCCCAGACCCATGATAGTCATGTGTATTGGCCTACTGATTTATTAGCAGGCTGACTGGTGCCTGTGACCCTACGTCCCCTAAAGGTTCCTCTTAGTGAACCCCTATGTGCACCATGGAAGGCCTGAAAGTTTCCTCTAACCTGATACCGAAAGGATGAAACCTAGGAGTTATAAAACTTTTGGAATATTTACAGGAAGATATGGACTCTTTCCTCCTGTAATCTGACCATACAAAACTCCTCCTTCAAAAGGCAGAAATCTGAGACTGTACCTGAATAGTATCTATCAAAGCGTCCCCTATATAGGTTAAGGCTTCCAAAATCTGATCAGTTAGGGAACTAGCTTCAGACATCTCACCTGTTTGAAAACCAGTAATCATCTGAATCATCCAGCTTTAACCAAGCTTCTTTTAATACATCCTCAAAATTTTAAAATTCAGGGAACACAGATACCTTGTTTAAAGAAAGAACTTGAACTAGTCTCTGGGACAGTTGTTTGCTGTATGTGCAAAGACTCTCTGACCGCATTAACCAGCATAGACACACCTGAATAAGAATGGGAGTCTTCCTCCCAGTTCGAGGAATTCTCCCAATCAAAATCCAATTCTCCTTTTTCCTGAGAAGAGATAGCAGCAGTATCTTCTCTCTGATAATCCTTTAAAGCATGATCTGCTCGGCTCTTAGTGGCAATAACTTCTGTCATTCTATTCAGGAATGTTGCCATTTGTGTAAGACATCGTCCCATGTTCTGGGCCCATCTGGGCTCCACAGAAGAATCAGATATAGAAGAAGTCCGAGTAATGGGTATCATATAATTTGCCTGGGAGTGACGTAATTCATCTATGGCATTAGCCATAGATCTGGCCCAATCAGGCATCACCGATTGTTCAGCCAAACACCCCGGTAATGAATCACCCTGAGAACAACTCATACATAGAAACCCTGGGTCCGCACCCTTTGGTAATTTGTTATCACATTTTATACAGGTGTGAACCACAGAGCCCTGCTTCTTGATGCCCTTGTCTTTCCTACTAAGTATGGAGAAGCCAGACAAGACCACTCACCAATAGTAATAAAAAAGTGTAACATAATATGATAGTGGAAGCCAAGAAAAGGGTTAATAAGATTCTATTCACCCTCTGTAAATGCAACAAGTACCAAATGATCTTATATATGTTACTGACTACTTGCTAATGCACTCATCCATCCCCTCTGTATGCTGCTCCACTTTGCTGTGGTCTGCAAGCCTTTCAGCTGTAATCACTCAGCTGCTATTTATCAGAAGGAGGTTTGGCTGGCCATGCTTTCTCCTGAACTGCTGTTTGTATTCTCCAGGGTCTCAGGAGCCCGCGGCCCATACTGATGAAGTCAATCTCGCCGCTCCACCACGTGCAGCGCACCTGAACCGGAAGCAGCCCGCTCTCTTTAAGAATCAGCTGTCCTGCTGCTGCTCTGTAATTTCCTTCTGGATGTCAACTCCATAAAAGCTGTGAGACCTACTGGCTCTCAACTGTGAGTACATTCCAACAACCTCGGCCATCTGTTCAGAACAGTGTGCCAGGTGGGCATACATATAGGCAATGTGAACAGCTCAGATCTTAATACATCAAGTCTTACCTTTATATTGCCTGCGAATCCCTCAGATTGTGTGTCTGGCCTGGAGAGAGACCCAGGGACATTTTTGTAGTTTGGCGTCTCTCTCAGAGGTCGTCCTTTAGAGTGTGAACAAGATTCACACAAATCCTTTAAGTAACTCTCACTCTGCTAGCGCTTGTTACCTATATTACAGAAACTAAGCACCCAATGTTTAAAACAATAAATCAAAATAAATAAAACCTATTAGCCAGTTCCTTACTCCAAAGGCACGAAAAAGACTGAGTTTAGGCTGGAAGGGGAGGAGTTATATAGGGGGTAGCAGCCAGTTTTCAATTAAGCTAGTGTTCGACTGCACACCTCACTGAGCATAACCCAGAGTAATGGCATCCCCCAGATGAACGATGAAGGAAATATAGGGACTTGGTTCAGAACTACTGGGACACCCTCCTTAATAACTAATTAGGCAAAAATAATTTTTAATTAGCTTGGAGAATAATGACGTCATTTTTGGGGTGAAAATGTGCAAAGTGCAGGAAAATGGGTGAATTGATGTGGGACATGTATATGGGGGTGCTATATGAATGGGAGAGGTGTTTTTAGGATTGCAGGTGGGCGTTATATGCACATTTTGAAGGTTTTTTAAAAGTATCTTTAAATGGCACAAATATATACTTATGTTTTTAAATTGTGGGTTATACAAATGTCTATAATTTATTTTGCAAAAGAACACTTTCATTATTTGTAGGATTTAGAAATATGCATATAACAGCCATTTGACACAATTTAACAATCCCAACTACTTTTATTAGGGCCACTAAAACACTTCTATATTGTTACCCTATATCACTTTGCCTTTTCTTGGGGTACCGACAGATTTAATAATCATTATTTATATAGCACTTTTCTCCTAAAGGACTGAAAGTGCTTTACATTTGCCTTTACAGCACAAAATACAAAACAAGTGGAATGGGTATGAAGTCCCGGCGGCTAAATAGCTGCCGGTTCATATCCCTATGCCGGCAGCTCAAAGGGAGAAGATCTTGACAGGGCAGGTAAGTACCCTATCCCTACCCCTCTCCACCCCTAACCTTAACCCTCCCTTAGTGGTGCCTAACCCTAACCACCCCCTTACTGCTCCCTAAACATAACCTTCACCCCCTCCTGTACGGCTAACGCTAAGGGCGCCCCACACTTATCTTAATCCCGACGCCAGCCCGAATGAGGTAAGCGTCTGTAGTTAGACGCCTATTTTAAGTCCCTTGTCGGTATTGAGACCAGCAGCATCGCTCCTGCCCATCTCATAACTACATCCCAAAACAAGCTTAACAAGGGACTATAGTAAAATGCTTGGTTGAACAGGTGAGCCTTGAGTCTATTTTTGAAGGACTCTAGAGTGGAGGCCTCTCTAACTGTGTGGGGAAGAGAGTTCCATAGAGTCGGAGCCACAGAACTGAAAGCTCGACCCCCAGATGAATTCCAGAAGATTCTAGGCACTGTTAATAGTCCTTCGTCAATGGATCTCAGTAATTGAGTGGGACAGTAAGGGATTAGAAGCTGCTTCAAGTACCTTGGGCCCTAGTCATGTAGGGCTTTGGAAGTCAGTAAGCCAATCTTGAAAACAATTTGCCAGTGAAGGGAGTAGAGAGTGGGTGTTATGTGGCTGGAACGGGGCTGGTTGGTAAATAGCCTGGCAGCTACATTTTGTACCATCTGCAAGTGGTGCAATTATTTTGCTGGGAGACCAAGGTAGAGGGCGTTGCAGCAGTCTAGGCGTGATGATATCAATGCATGTATGACTTTAGGCAGACCTTCTGAGGGAAGTGCTTGATGCTGGCTATGTTTCGCATATGAAAGAATGAGGATTTGATTGTGGCTGATACCTGATGTTTAAGTGTCAAGCCACTATCCAGGACAACACCAAGATTCCGCACATGTTCAGTGTTTTGTAGTTCTGAACCCCCAAGCGTAAGTCCTGGTGGCTGGCTATTCTGCAGCATTGTCCTGTGACCTATCATCAGGACCTGTGTTTTATCAGGGTTTAGTCGCAGCCACTGGCACTCATCCACTCCTAGAACTCAGCTAGGCAGCCATTTAGTGTTATTGGGTTCTCAGTACCTGGAGCAAAGGACATGTACAGTTGTGTATCATCTGAATAGCAGTGGTAGACCAGGCCATGACGTCTTATTTCACCCAGAGGTAGCATGCATACTGCAAAAAGCATGGGAGTGTGTATAGAACCCTGTGGGACACTGCATGGAAGTGGCACTGGTGATGAATTGTTTACTCCAGAAGAAAATCTGTGACCTGCCGGTGAGAAAGAATTTGAACCAGCTACGGACTGTGCCATCCAGTCAATAGAAATTTTTCAGGCACTCAATTAGGATCCGTGGTCCACGGTATCAAATGCTGCAGAGAGATCCAGGAGGATTAATATTGAACAATCACCTCTCTGTCTTTTGCAATCAGAAGATCATTAAGCACACATACCAGGGCTGTTTCAGTGCTATGTCTTCTACTGAATCCTGATTGGAATGGATCATAAATATCACGTGTAGACAGACGGGTTTCCAGTTGCGTTGCCACCATTTTCTCAATGACCTTTCCTAGAAAAGGAAGCTTTGATGCTGGTCTTTAGTTGGTCATGCAGTCAGGGTCTAAATTAAGTTTAAAAAGTGGTCTTATGCCTGTCTGCAAAAATCACTGAACTATTTTTGCAAATGCAGGGCCAATCATGTCCATACACCCTATGAGAAGGTTGAGGCTGGGTCCAGATCACAGGTGGTGGGTCGCAACATTCGGATAATTTTAGCAATGTCTTTTACTTCCATTATGACAAAGCTGTTCCATGGAGACAGGTGGCTTACCTTGGCAGGCTTGGTAGTTTGGCACTCATTCGATGGCACTGTGGGGAATCTAGCCCGGATAGAGTATAGTTTTGCAAACTCATTGTATATTGACTGTGAGGGTTTCATCAAGCTGCAGGCATGCTGGTTTGCAAAGCATCTCCACGGTACAGAAAAGCTGAGCTGGCCTATTGTTTGCTGCCATGATCTCATTTGACAGGAAATCTGTTTTCTTAGGGTTGATTGATATTCTCCAATATGTTTAATTAGTTTTAACTTATCCTCTACCAGGTTACTCTTCCTCCATCGTCTTTCAAGTCTACGACCCCTTTTATTGAGTTCACTAACACTATTGTCAAACCAAGGGGTTTGACGGGGCGGTATGCGGAGGTTGCATACGCACAGGGGCAATAATATCCATTGCAGCTGTCACATCCCTGTTATAGTAATGGACTAGGGAACAAGGATCATCACAGACCTCTATTACCACAGAGATCCAGGTTTGCTGCAAGAGCCTGGGGAATCATAACCCACCTTGGACAATACCTTGTCAACACCATGGGTAAAGTTCTATTTCGAGGGGTTGCGAATAAGCAAATTGAGTGGTGATCGGACCACATTACTGGCTTTATATTTAGGTCATAGACTTCTAATCCAATCTGGAAGACAAAATCAAGAGTGTGACCACTGTGTAACAGAAGAAATGACTTGTGTGAGGCCCAGAGCATTCACTGTGCACAGGAGGTATTGGCCAAGTTGAGAGAGCTCATCGTCAACCCATGCATTGAAATCCCCAAGGATCAGCCATGTTTGATGCTCCAGAACTAGTCCAGCAACAATAGCTACAAATTCTTGCAGAAATATCTTTCCATCTCCAGGGGTCGGGCAAAGGAGAAGTACTCTGAATCCTAATTTTGTAGAACTCCGAGCAACGATGCACTCAAATGAGAGTCATTTCCACTGGGTGGACCCTCAGTTTAAGTGTTTTTTTTTTTTTTTTTTAAAGCAGATGGCCACTCCCCCTCCCCTGTGGTCAAGTCTTCGGTTGTGAATGACAGAGTAATTTGTTGGAACTGCAGCTTCCAAGATAGGTGCTGCATTTTCATCTAGCCAAGTCTCTAATACGGACAAGATCTGAAGATTCAATAAGGTCAGCAATTGTAGCAGTCTTGTTTCTTATAGATCTGGCATTACAAAAGACGGACCTGATTGGGCATGCAAGAGGGCCTGTAGTTTTCTTTATATTGAGTGTGGGGGCTCTGGAAATGTCAGTCATAGATCTGTTCTTCCAAGCACAGGGCCATTTGTTAGTTACCACTTCTATTTGTCTCCTATGTGAAACTGGTGAGCCTGAAGGCAAGGAACTTAGGTGGTTACAGCGGATAAGAGATTTTCGGCCTCGCTTCCCATGACTGCCCCACTGAGTTTTTTTGAAAATGCCAAGGAATATATGAATGGAAGCCTGTGCTGGATCAATAGGAACTGCTGCCCGTGGTGGGCGGAGTGAAAGTATAAAGCTAGAGGTGTACAAATACATTGGGTCATCAATGATAGAGTAAGTATGAATTGCATTTGATGATGAGAGAAAATCAAGCCGTTTTTCATTTTTATCAACTCTGTGTGTGATCCAGAAGTTATAATGGGATTAATGAACAGTCTAATTTAATTTGGCTATTTCTATGTCCAGTTGCTTCTCTCTTGCACAAAAGGTATCTTTTGAACAAGGAGTATCTAAATAAGCTAACTTTTCTTTTCAGTTGATAATTTAGAGTCATACAAATTATTCCAGAACAAAGCAGGCTTGTGGAAAGGTGTTTGATTTTCATACCTATTCTATAGGAATTGCTTCTAAGTGCGAGACTCTTTTTGAAGTGGATATTTCATGCAAGATTTTCCTCATTTCATCTATACTTACTGCGGGTAAAACCAGTAAGAATTTTTGCTGCATCACGACTTTTGGAATTGGATTTGCGTGATAAACGGGAGTGCGCATAAATGCAACATTCACACGCGAACAGCGCAAAAAGATATTGCATTATCGCGGCTAAGTGAATTCCCCTTTATGCTAACATGCCCCTGCATGCAAGTTAAAAAAAGAAAATTTTGTCAGTAGTACTGGTTACCTTCACAAACTGCTAAAGTCTTAGGTCGTGTACAACACTTCAATGATATCTGCACAATTTGTTGTTTCCCGGCAAACTGGAACGACAAAACATGCATACTGTGCAGTGTGTATGCACAATTGCACGCTCCCGTGGATCATTCCAATTTGCCGGGAAACACCATATCTATTGGTTCTGTTTAATGAAGGATGGAACGAGATATCGGTCCTTTGTTCATTAAATTGAACAGTGCGTATGGGAAATCATGGATGGTCTTGGATGAAGGGAATTTGTCCCGACCATCGTCCAGATTGCCCGTGGTTTTAGTGCGTACGCGGCCTTAGAAGGTAACAAAACACTGCTAATATACAACATAAAGATCAAATGGCTTAACCTAGTACATAGCCTGCACTGGTTGTGTAACAAATCCTCTTTGCTAAAAAAAAAAAAAAAAGATACAGAACAAGAAACTTGACTTATGCAGTAATAATCCAGACACAAGATAAAGTAGGGCTTAAGGTCTGTTTACAACAGAATAACGTGATACTAGTGGGGAAAAGATTTATTACTATATGTAACTTTTTATTTTACCAAAGATTGGTATGCTTTTTTTGTGTTTTGTATCCAAATTGTCCCCTGACTAGGTGGCATACAGTAACTTTAGTACTGTACTGCAGCCAAGGATTACATTGTCCAGTAACCTAAATTTCAATAAAACGTAGTGGTAAGACACACAATTCCCTCCACTCACAACAGGTGCATTTTATAAATGAAGAGTCTTATAGGGTTATTTTTGCAATAAAGTTGTGTTACCATTTCCAAAAGAACAGATTGTGTTTTGGCTTCTTTTTCAGCCAGCAGTTCTTCAATTTCTTCAGCGGATTTTCCTTTATAGTCTTCGATATCTTCATCTGCGCCTATCCTGCCGCTCTGTGGTTCATAAGAGAGTAACAAAGATTCATCATAACAAAAGACTTGATTTTAAATTTAAAAAAAAAAAATGAACAAGAACCTTTCTTAACAAATAAAGCATGATATGCAAAAACACATTGACATAACATTTAGTCTAGAAACTGCTTGTATTTATAATGGCATTACAGCAAATAAATACATTAGAAGATATAGGAGTTGGAGAGACTCCATGTGAGCTAAGCAGGAACACGTATATAATCATATAACTACAATACTTACGTCTAACTGCTCTCTTGTCGGCTCTGGGGAATGGTCTGGAATGGGGAGTCCTGCTGGGTCATCAAATGGATCATCCAGGATCACTGTATGGTTTATTCTAGAAGCACATTGTATTATCAGTGTTAAAATATTACTAAATCCCAATATTTATATTTTTAGAAGTAATACATGAAGGTAAATGTACATGATACTGTGTTATTCTCATAATCCACTGCACAATCCTCCAAAGAGCATTGCACAAAACTGACACCACATATATTGGGCAGTGTTATAACTGAATCTAATACAGGTATAAAATAACATCCCGAAAGGTCAGCCATTTAATCTATTGCATCATCACTGCTCCTTATTAATTCTGTAGAACAAGTGTACAAGCCTGTCACTCTCCTCCTGACCGCTGAGATAAGGAAGCCTAGAAATTAATGAGAAGGTCGGACACATTTAGTTACAGATACAGTGCATACGGAAAGTATTCACAATGCTTCACTTTTTCCACATTTTGTTATGTTACAGCATTATTCCAAAATGAAATAAATTAATTTTTGTCCTCAAAATTCTACACACAATACCCCATAAGTGTAAAAAGTTTTTTTGAGATTTTTTCAAATTTAATAAAAAAACAAACAAACAAATAAACCACAAAGAAATCACATGTACATAAGTATTCACGCCCTTTGCCATGAAGCTCAAAATTTAGCTCAGGTGCATCCTGTTTCCACTGATCATCCTTGAGATGTTCCTACAGCTTAATTGGAGTCCACCTGTGGTAAATTCAGTTGATTGGACATGATTTTGAAAGGCATACACCTGTCTATATAAGGTCCCACACTTGATAGTGCATGTCAGAGCACAAACCAAGCATGAAGTCCAAGGAATTGTCTGTAGACCTCAAAGACAGGATTGTCTCGAGGCACAAATCTGGGGAAGGGTACAGAAAAATATTTGCTGATTTGAAGGTCCCAATGAGCACAGTGGCCTCCATCATCCGTAAATGGAAGAAGTTCGGAACCACCAGGACTCTTCCTAGAGTTGGCTGTCCGTCTATACTGGGCGATCGGGGGAGAAGGGCGCTAGCCTGGGAGGTGACCAAGAAACCGATGGTCACTCTGTCAGAGATACAGCATTCCTCTGTGGAGAGAGAAGAACCTTCTAGAAGGACAACCATCTCTGCAGCATTTCACCAATCAGGTCTGTATATTAGAGTGGCCAGAAGGAAGCCACTTCTTAGTAAAAAGCACATGGCAGCCCATGTGGAGTTTGCCAAAATGCACCTGAAGGACTCTCTGGTCTGATGAGACAAAAATTGAACTCTTTGGCTGGAATGCCAGGTGTTCTGTTTGGAGGAAACCAGGCACCGCTCATCACCAGGCCAATACCATCCCTACAGTGAAGCATGGTGGTGGCAGCATCATCCTGTGGGGATGTTTTTCAGCGGCAGGAACTGGGAGACTAGTCAGGATAGAGGGAAAGATGAATGCAGCAATGTACAGAGACATCCTGGATGAAAATCTGCTCCAGAGCCCTCTTGACCTCAGACTGGGGCGATGGTTCATCTTTCAGCAGGACAACGACCCTAAGCACACAGCCAAGATATCAAAGGAGTGGCTTCAGGACAACTCTGTGAATGTCCTTGAGTGGCCCAGCCAGAGGCCAGACTTGAATCCAATTGAACGTCTCTGGAGAGATCTGAAAATGGCTGTGCACCGACGCTTCCCATCCAACCTGATGGAGCTTGAGAGGTGCTGCAAAGAGGAATTGGTCGAAACTGCCCAAAGGTAGGTGTGTCAAGCTTGTGGCATCATATTCAAAAAGACTTGAGGCTGTAATTGCTGCCAAAGGTGCATCAACAAAGTATTGAGCAAAGGTCAGTTATGTACGTGATTTCTTTTTTTTTTTTTTTTTTTTTTTAATTAAATTTGCAAAAAAAACCAAAAAAATTTACACATTGTCATTATGGGGTATTATGTGTAGAATTTTGTGGACAAAAATTAAGTTATTCCATTTTGGAATAAGGCTGTAACATAAAATGTGGAAAAAGTGAAGCGTTGTGAATACTTTCCGGATGCACTGTACATGTAAAACATTTTAGGTACATTATGTTGTCACAATACATAGTCTATGTTATATTGTAATGTGATATTGTTAATAGATTTTCTGTTTTTATGAGTAAATACAAGCTTTTCTAACAGAGGGATGCTTTGCTTATATGTTATCATTTGGTACAATGATTCAGATACTCTAACCTTAGATAGATAGTAACTCAATGCACAACTTTAAGTTAAGTTAGGTGTTATACAGTATATACTGAACAGATTACAGCAGAGTTGTCAAACAACAAGCCTGGTAAATGGTAATTCAGATACTACAGTGTTTTGAAACTAAAAACTCCTCTTTATATCAATAGACTGAGTATCACTTTAACTTTATCAGAAATGGCTGACTCACCAAAACTGAGTTTGTGCAGTGGATAAACCACATTGTTTTCTGTGGTGTAAAATAAATTAATGGTAAACTGGCTTATGATTTTGAAAACAAATCTATGTTTTATATCTATAAAATAACAAATCTTTACATATAAACATAAAATTATGTGTATACAGAGAAAAAAAAGCAATGATTTTTACAGCAACAATTTACAGTTTCAGGTTCACAGACCCAAATAATTAAACTCATTACAAGAATAAGCTGTATAAATGCATTATGGATGCACTTTTCTGAACTCATAATCTGTACACTAAAAATATACATGGAAACCCCCCCGCCAAAAAATGAAGCGCTGATTGTCAGAATACGACAGAAAATGTAATTATATACACACACACACACATATATATATATACATACACACATACATACACATATATACGTTTATATACACACACACACACACACACACACACACACACACATCTGACCAATATTTAAAAAACTTTAAAATATTGGCCAAAATACACCATCATATTTATAACAGCAATAATTCATGCACAGGAAGGTACGTTTGTAAAAGTTTTTAAACAGTCATTTGGTGTTTATGGGAGGATTTCTATGCTCTTTGCAACATCACACAGAGGACTGCTTATACCACTGGTATTGTAACAACATCTGGCAATATAATGTTTATCTGACCAGGAATGGATAGTTACTATACAAGTTGCAAATAACATTTGGGAAATGGTTTAAGACTGTTGTTATGGAATAATATACAGCTACTGATACTTGTTTCCATACTAATTTACAGCTGCTGCTTTATAAATCTGCTGCAATACTAATTTACAGCTATTAACTGCTGCTGCCCTACTAATCTACAATTTCCAACAACGGCTGGGACATTTGCTATTACATTAATTTACAGCTACTAGCAACTGCTGTTATATTAATTTACAGTTTACAAACAATTGCTGCCACATCAATCAACAGCTTCTAACTACTGCCATAAACACCAAATGACTGCTTAAAAACGCTTACCTACCTGTGCATAAATTATTGCTGTTATAAATATATGGTGTGTTTTGTCCAATATTTTATACTCATTTTTTAATGTCAGCCAGTGAATTTGTTTTAGAATTGTATATAAGAAATGTTGTCATATTCTTACAATCAGTGCTTCTTTTTTCCTGTGTTGCTATTTTCTATGCAAAGGGTTAGTAATTCCCTTTATTAAAAACTGCAGACTGTCAGATTAAATTACACTAATTGGGTTCAGCACCGGTTATAGTTTTTAAAAAAAATATACATCACTGCAGAATGCAGAAGACACTTATTTAGCTGTGAAACTTAACTTGAGTGACGGTGACATGATGTACTGCCTTTGGCACTCATTTTGCGCTGTATTTGTGATTGGAAATTCAGCAGAAATGGTGAAATATTTGTGATGTGCAATACAGGGAAAATGACAATCAATGTCAGATGCAGTTTCACCACCACAAGAGCCTTGCACCTGCATCACACATTATCAGAAACTTGGTAGGACAGGTAAGTGCAGATTTCTATTTTATTAACTACTCATGTATTTTACTTATTGTTCTCTGCTGTGAAATTAAGAGTCAGACCCAAAGTAGCGCTTCTAGGGACTTTCCATTTACAGACCGTCACCATGGAAGTCTCTGGTGATGCATAGGCGCACTAGTGTTTAGTATTACGGTTACATGGGATTGGCATCTTTGTCTTTCTGCTTCAGTTCATCTATTGTGCACAGTACATTGTCAGCATACCTGATATCTTGATAAGGAACAAATTCTTTATCCACAAATGTCTCATTGATTTTCTTCACTACATCCATTCCTTCTGTTACTTCCCCAAACACTGTGTGTACACCATTAAGATAATCCAGATCCTCGCCTGTAGTAATGAGAAACTAAAAACAAAGTTCTCAGAATAATTAGCACTACACCATATAAACCAATACGTTAATAAATTATCCTTAATTCAAGTACCACATTTATTGCTCAGCTAAGCAAGCACTATAGCAAAATATCTGAAAGCACCTAATAGTTGAATATGACTCCTTCAACACTAACATAAAAGGGGAAAGAATTTTACTTTGATAAATACCAATTTGACAAATGTCTGTGAGTTGTGATCTTGTTGATTATTCAATCTCCTTGTTTCCTAAACAATATAGCCTTCCAAGGCTTTGGGACTTCTCTCAAACAAAACAACTTCAGCTGGGTACACATCTGCAGATATATCGTTTGACGAATGATATATCAGTAGCGGATCGGCGGGTGGGTACAGCCGATATGGCTGTGAATTACGTAATTCACAGCCATATCAGGACGCCACTGCAGCACAGCCGATATACAGTGCATCTGGAAAATATTCACAGCGCTTCACTTTTTCCACATTGTTATGTCACAGCCTTATTCCAAAATGGAATAAATTCATTTTTGTCCTCAAAATTCTACACACAATACCCCATAATGACAACGTGTAAAAAGTTTTTTGAGATTTTTGCAAATTTAATTAAAAAAAAAAAACAACAAACTACTAAGAAATCACATGTACATAAAGTAAGTATTCACAGCCTTTGCCATGAAGCTCAAAATTGAGTCCAGGTGCATAATGTTTCCACCGATCATCCTTGAGATGTTACCTCCAGTGTAGGGGTGCACTCACCCGTCTCTCAGTTCATTATAATCTTTATTCCATCATATAAAAAAAATTCTCACCAACGTTTCGGTCCTGTCTGGACCTTTGTCAAGGTATAAATAACTTATCCACAGAGACCATAAATACCCACAACCCACTCCCTAGAGTAACATCTAAATATAGACATATATTAAACAAATAGCATAGGAATCAGCTGTTTACCATATAACAAATATAGTATATTTCACATCCAGACAACATCCAGAGTCCAGTATTTATAATTACATAAGCTCACCCAGATCAGTGTTCCCAGTACCATCGGTGACATGCAGATGAACCGCATGTCACCAAAAGTATACACGATCACGTGCATCATCGTCACTCAATCTCATAGCAGCACTAATAACGGGAAGACATCGTGGCTCACTCTGCCACGTCATACCGTACTACCATGGACTCGAGGGCATACACGTCACCCTCCAACGTGCGTCACTGATAAACACTAACTAGGCAACTAGAGTGATCACGTGCCCGTGTCATTAAACAACATTCCAACAAATGACATACAATAAACTTTAGAACAACATCATGTCAGACTGAATGTCACACATATATCTTATCTGGAGGGAAGTGGTGACTCATAAATACCATAGAGTAAACACTGTTTAATATATTGCAGATCAACAGCAAATATTCAGACATAATGTATATGTAAAAACAAACACCAATTATAGCAGATCACAAATCAAAAGTATGTGTGTATATATATATATATATATATATATATATATATATATATATATATGGAAAAGAAAACCAATTTAGAAAATGTACATATAAAAAAAATATTATATAAAAATAAAAAAACATTTTAAAGGAGATAATTGCCAAGATACTCGAGACATACGTATATCCTTAGTTGTATCAATGCTCAATATGTCGGAGTGCCCACTACAAAAAGATGTTCAGATGTATTGATTCATTCAGGCCTTTTGGCCACACTGTATCCAGTCTATATATCCATTGGGCCTCCCTACGCAGGAGGTCTTTCGCTCTGTCACATTCGCTATCATCTCTAAATGACATATTAGGACACATCAACATGTCCCGTAGGTTGGGTCCTCTTCTGTGTGCCATCATCGGTTTCTTAGGAAGGGATTTTCCCAGAATGGGATCTGTACTCACTAGATCCCAGCTTTTCTCTATGGCTGTTCTAGCAGTATGACTACCGGTATCAAAGGTGGTTGGTTAGAAAAACAAAATCATCATCCTTCACTCTCCTCTGTGAATTATTATTCTTGAAGATAGTTTTTGCTCTACACAGGTATCTTTCAACAACCCTCTCCAGAAATCTATGATGCATCTCCTTCAACTGCATCTCCAACTTCTCAGCGTCAGAATTATTTCGCATCACCCGAATAAATTGTGAAATCGGGAGATACTCCTGTAACGGCTTAGGATAACTATTATAATCTAATAGTGTAATCCTATCAGTGATCTTTCTATACAATAGGTGTCCAAAGCCCTGTCCAGTGGCAAACACAGTTACTCAAAGTAATTACAATTTTTGGATGTAACACTGCATAGTAAATCTTATTGGCAAATCATGTTCATTAAGTAATTTGACCATCACTTCAACCGATGTCTCATCACCACGCCATAACAAAAACACATCGATAAATCGTTTACAGTAACCGATGCTACCCCAAACCCCAGGTAGATGTAATGCTGCTCATACTCACTCATGAATATACTGGCATACCCCAGTGCGATGTTACTTCCCATTGCAGTCCCAGAGGTCTGGAGATAGCATCAATCACCAAACTTAAAATAATTACAAGTCAAAGTCAGACCCAGCAAAAAATCAATAGGTGGTTGGCCTTGATGATGTCATAAGGCATTTTTAACTGCTTGAATACCATCTGCATGAAGTATGACCATATACAGAGATGACACACCCATTGTCACCAATAGATGTGTATCTAAGTCAACGGACAACATTTTGAGATCTTTAATATAGTCGCCTGTATCCTTGATGCAACTCTGGATGTTTCACACACGGCTAAATATAGGTGTCTAAATAGCGAGCCACTGGCTGAAACAGAGACCCCCGGGCCGATATAATCGGTCGACCCGGAGGTCTCTGTAGGCACTTATGTACTTGGGCAGTGAGTACAGTATAGGACATATCGGAAACTACGTTTGCATGAAATCAGATTCAATTTCAGTTATCCACCCATTTTTTTAGTGCCATATCCAACATGACATCCAGTCTATTTTTAAAGATAGTAGTCGGGTCACTATCCAGAATCCTAGAAGTACTGTCATCAGACAGTTGCCTCAACAGTTCTTCATTATATAAACAGGTACTACAGCCCCACCCTTATCGGCTGGTCTTATTGTAATCAGTTTATTATTCGTCAGTTCTCCAATCGGAATCGGTATGATTTACCGCCGGATCCCTGCCCGGCGGCTGGAATCCCGACACGAGGAGGCTGGCAGAGGAGGAAATCCCGATCGTCGAAGGCAAGTACTTACTAACCTATTTCTAACCCCCTAACCCTCCTTTAGGGTGTCTAACTCTGACCTTCCCCCCCAGTGCCTAAACCTAATAGACCCTTCCCCGCCACCTAAAGCTAAGTCCCCTAGGGGTGCCTAACCCTCCCTCCCCCTAGCCTAAGCCTAACCTCCAGGGGGGGGGGATGCCTAACCCTAAGTCCCCCCCTGGGAACCCTAAGCCTAACCCTCCTCCCCCCGCCCGGCATCACTTCGATAAGGATGCCGGGCGCCGGTAAAATGACAGGCGTCTAGATTTAGACGTTTGTCATTTAACCCTCGCCGGGATAAAGCAGTCGGGAAGCCGGCTGTCGGAATCACATCCGCCGGCTTCCCGACTGCATAACCTCCAATCACCTCCCTCTCTCGTCTAGTGAGGTTATATCTGATCTTTTTATTTCTCTGAATCTACTCTCTAACCGACTGATCCATCATTCGTGTAAATGTCTTCATATTAATATTATTGTACACTGAATCATAAGTACTTTTCTTGGTAAATCTAGAATTTCTCAATGAGTCTGTTTACGAGAGGTACAGTAGTTGTCAATTTTCCACCTCATATTATCAAATTTGTCCAGTGGTTTAAAAGGACAGTCCACGTGACAATACACTTTCCTGATCTGGACTAAGTGCCACTGAGGAAATATTTATGATTTTGTCCCAGTGTTCTTCTGAGATTTTTTTGTGTTTTATGGTCTTGCCCTTCTCGGATGGGGTCTCCGATGTTTGCTTGCGTTGTATCTATTTGTGACCTTGTGGCAACCTGAGAAAAAGGCTGGTACCGTCCAGCCTGTGTGTCCGAAAAGTCTATCAGAGGAAGAGCCAATAGAATACCTATCAAACTGACATGGACCACGTTTATTTCTGAAGTTCTTAAATCTGCGTGTGGGTATATCTGACGCCGCTAACCAACCATATACCCTATGGTCTCTATAATCTCTCAACCTTATTAAGTGTGTTTCTTTTAAAGTTAATAAAGTCAGTTTTAGATTTATCCACCTGTGTTCTTAGTTTCAACAACCAATCATGTTTTGTTTGTTTCGGAGTCAGTGCGAGCTATACTTAGATCGCCCATTACCCTATTCTATAACTAGGAGTAACAAGCCAAGTCAAAAGAACACTTATAAGAATCCCACACCATCGGCAGCAAAATACAGGGTTACTGTGGCCATGGTGAAAATATTCTTAATACAAAATCCTTGTGGGATTTGCTTCTTTTGATAATAAAACCAGAGAGAAATTGACCATGTAATAACAGATCCATCTCTCTTTTCTCTAAATTCAACAATTTATGATAGACATCTATAGGCTTTTCAACAGATATACTACTAAAGTCAGCTAATTCAAACAATATTCGTTCAACTTCCTCATCTGTATAGGATACTTGATTATATTCAGCATTAGCAGCTCAGGATTCACCAAATTATCCAGATAACTATACACATTGAAGTGTGTGCTTAAGTAACTGTGCTGGCCACTGTAATCAGGGTCTATGTTCAGAGAACAAAAGCTTAGATAAAAAAAAAAAAAAAAAATCAAAAAATAAAACAAAAAACTACAAAAATTATATATATATAAAAAAATAAAAAAGCACAGAGTTCATCCTATGATCTGATCCACTATGGGCCATATTCAATTAGCGGCAAAAAGCAGTTTGTCAAAAAATTTCGCCGGTGACGTCATTTCGTCCCCGTACTCAATTGTGGCGACTTTTCGCCGGTGTGAAAACACAGCGCAATGTACCCGGTGAAAATGTTTCACCTATGAATAGCGGTCGAGAAAAAGTGCAGAATTGCTGTTTTGGGGTGCAAAGGTGGGGAAACCACCCTGCACCCTTAGGACAGGTCCCCAAAGGTAAACTGCGTAAAAAAAAAAAAACCCCTCAAAAAATTAAACATCCCAAAAATTGACTTTGAAAAAGGGGGCGAAAAAGTACAAACTTAAAAACTAGCGAAATAGACTTTCGGGGTCTGCAAGTAAGGGGGAGGGTTTTTTTTATTGCAGGTGCTTGCTGAAGGTGCGTTTTCCACGTTTATTAAAACCTCGCTTTTGAGATTTTCAACTATGCTTGCACCCATTTTCATGTACCCCAAATTTGCTGGGACTAGTTTTCACTAAAAAAAAAAAAAAAACCAGCTAAATGCTAATCTTCACCACTTGTGCAAAGATGCTAATTAGCAGCTATTGAAAACATTTAAGTACCCCAAATACCTTCAGCAGGTCTATTCGGGGGTATATATAGTGATCCTCAATGTTAGTGCATCTTTTGGGGGGTGTCAGGCTAATTTTTCCAAAACTGACAGCACTTTTCACCTGTTTACGTTTCGCCGAGTCCCGTTTTTACGTCCTTTGGAATTAAAAACGACTAATAGCAGGGACGCGCGCAAAACTTTTCTTCAGGTAAAACCAGCGATGACGGCGAAAGGTATGGCATGCGAAAAGCGTCCGACTTCTCGCGGCTAATTGAATATTCCCCTAAGTGTCCATCGATGGCTGTGTAATGGTATCCAAAATAAAGTACATTATATCAGGGAATTATCATATGTATAGTTTATTTGATAAATATTTCAGGGTGCAGGACAAAAACTACCATGGATCCAGCTCATCTGTTAACAGAAAACACAAATTCATAGTGTATCCACACTCACTTCAGAACAGCCAACACCATGGGGTGCTACTCAAACCTTGGCATAGGAAAAATCCATCCACCAAATAGCATATAAAAAAATGTAGGGGTGCACTCCACTCACGAGTATCTCAGTTCATTATAGTATCAAATTCTTTATTCCATCATATCAAAAAAATTCTCATCGACTGATTGACAAGTAGAGGCATTTAAGGGGCGGTGCACGGATGGGGACGGCCGGCAGGGCCGTAGCTAGGGTAGTACGGCCAATGCCATGGCACAGGGCACTGCAGGGGGCGCTGTTTGGGCCTGTCAATTTTCCTGTTTATTATCATTCTCACTTGTAGTTTCCTCTTCTTTTATCCCCAGCATCTCCTGGCCTCCACTATCTCTTCCCTGACCCTTCCCCATGAGGCCATGGCCTTTTTTGGGTCTGTTATCTCCCTATACAAAAAAAAAAAAAAAGGGGGCGCCAATACTCTTTCTGGCACAGGGCACCAAAAACTCTAGTTACGGCTCTGACGGCCGGCGTTCCCGGAAAAGGGGGGTGTCGGCCCAGTTTTTCTGGAGTGGCAAGGCCAGGGTCTGCGTCCACAGACAGTTTGCTGGCCCCGCAAGTCAGTCTGAATAAGCAAAGGTTTACTAAGCTGGCCGGCGCCTTCCACCATCGCGTGTGATGGTCGCACTGGTGATCTCAGCCTATGATCTTGGTCGCAGGGCTGGGATCGTAAATGCAGCAGGGTTATCGTACACCTCCTGCTGCATTTGCAAATTAGCAAGGATGGAATTGCAAAGCTGCTTGCAATGCAGGCACAAAAAGTTATAAAAACATACTTTTGAAAATCTTGTTATCTTACGCCTTGTTTTTCTCTGATGTAATTAAATTTGCAATGATTATGTAGACTAGTGACCAGTGGAAGGTAATTTTATAATTCAACTCCAGTCCACAGGGAACCCTAACAGTACATGTTTTCCATACTCTGTTCTGGAGAAAAGGTGTTTTATTACTGAATGTTAAAAGAACCACAGGTGGTACTAAATTTAAACTAACAAAGCTTAGTTGCCAGTTATCTACTATCTCTTCATAATTGCATGCTGGTTTCATGAAAGGAAAAAAAAAAGTTACAAATCTAACATTGTTCATAGCAAAGAATGAAGACACAAGACTTCCCTTCTCACCTGTGATCCATGCTGGTCACTGCCATTATTCACCATTGACACTGTTCCCATTTTCTTATGCTTTATTCTTGGTACTTTTTCAGATTCAAAATAATGAGCCTGTTCACCATACAGTTTACTAAAGGAAAAGAAGAAGCTGGTAAAACAACCAACTGAAACAATTCTGTTGTAGTTAAGCACAAAAGTCAAAAAGCTCTACTTTGTGAAAATGCCACTGCATTTGTATGGCAAGAAAAACTATATAGCATTAGTTAGTACAAGAATAAAAAAAAAAAAAAAAGAAGATTTATGTGCTTACCCGTTAGATCCTTATCTTCGATTCCATAGGTGACACAGGCTTTACTCTCCGCACCGCACAGATAACTCCGTTAGTCACAGCCCATGCTCCCCCCTATACACCGCCATAAGCAACTCAGTTTATGTAACAATCCTAAGACAAGGAGTAAGAAAGAAGACCGGCACGCACTCAGGTCCAAACACACAAGAAATGTGAACAGGAGAACTGAAGCAGAGCAAAGGCCCACAAACCAGGCACGTCAGGGTGGGAAGCCCTGTGTCCCCTATGGAATCAAAGAAAAGGATTTAACAGGTAAGCACATAAATCTCCTTTTCTTCTTCCTCCATAGGGGACAAAGGCTCTACACTGGGGCGTCCCAAAGCCAATTCCCTAAGGGTGGGGACGCTCCTGGGCTGCACTTAGGACCCTTCGCACAAAAGCCGCATCAACGGTGGGGAAGGTGTCAAAAGGAATAGAATTTCAGGAACAGATTGGCAGAAGACCACATGGCCGACTTACATAGGTGCTGCTCCGCAGAAGCACCAAGTCGCACTGCCCACGAAGTTCCCACCGACCGGGTTGAATGAGCCCTCACCACGGACGGTGCAGGTAGGTCCCCTGCAGC
This sequence comes from Taudactylus pleione, assembly GCA_031769625.1. Taxonomy (NCBI): domain Eukaryota; kingdom Metazoa; phylum Chordata; class Amphibia; order Anura; family Myobatrachidae; genus Taudactylus; species Taudactylus pleione. The sequence goes on from JAUIMM010000006.1 coordinate 26,520,544, forward strand.
ATAAGTGTGGAGAATAGTCAAACGGATCAAACTGGCCAGCGACTGCTTAGTAGCCAGCCAGCCCCATTTGCGAAAGTAATACAGGACAAAAAGCATCTGTCCTATGCAGGTCCTTTGTCCTGTCCACATAAATCCAGAGGGCCAGCACAACATCTAAGGAGGCCTCCTCCGGAGAGGAATCAGGAACCTGGAAAGAAGGTACCACAATCTCTTGATTGATGTGAAACCTGGAAATAACCTTAGGAAGCTAACCTAGTCACGTTCAAAGGATAGCTCTGTCCTGGTGAAAGATTAGAAACAGAGCGAAAGGACAATGTGCTCAAGTCAGACACCCGTCGGGCAGAAGCTATGGCAAGGAGGAAGACAGTCTTCCAGGTAAGCCAACAAATGTCCACTGTGCCCAGGGGCTCAAAAGGCAAAGATTGAAAGGCCCTAAGAGCTAGAGACAAATTCCAAGGAGCCACCAGTGGTACAAAAACAGGGTTGTACGTGGAGGACACCTTGAAGAAAGGTGCGAACATCAGGGAACAGTGCAATCTGTCTCTGAAAGAGAATCGAAAGAGCGGAAACCTGCACTTTTAGTGAAACAGGTTTAGTGAAGTCCTCCAAACCAGATGGGAAATTCTAGCAGAAGAGGGCTTACAGGCATTGAGCATAGTGTTAATGACTGACCTGGAGAACCCCTTAGCTCTCAAGATGCATGACTCAAGAGCCACCCCGTCAAAGTGAGACGGGCTAGATCCAGATGAAAGCACGGGCCCTAAGACAGAAGATCTGGCTGCAGTGGAAAACACAGAGGAGCGTCGATGGAGAGGCCCTGTAGATCAGCGTACCATGCCCTCCACGGGCAATCAGGAGCCACTAGGATCACCGGGCCGCCCTCCAACTTCATTTTGCAGAGGACCAGAGAAATTAGAGAGATTAGAGGGAAGATGTACAGGAGCGGAAAGGTCCACTAAACCGCCAGAGCATCCACCAGAAAGGCCGCCGGATCTCTGGTGCGAGAACTGTACCTCGGAACTTGGCGATTGTGTTGAGACACTATCATGTTTATGCCTGGCAAGCCCCAGCGAAAAAGCAGGAAGGAGATGAAAGAAGTCTGGATGTAGGGCCCATTCACCCTAATGAATGTCCTGACAGCTTAGGAAGTCTGCTTCCCAATTTTGTACTCCGGAATGTAAACCGTTGACAGAGACGGAAGATGCCTTTCCGCCCATAGGAGAATGCGGCGCTGACTTCTCTCATGGCAGCATGACAGAGTACCACCTTGACGGTTTATGTAGGCACAGCAGTCGTGTTGTTGGACTGTACCAAGAAGCAAAGCTCGACACAGGGCCCTGTAAACCACTCAGGAGATCCAATTGCCGATCAACATTCTGGAACTCTGACAACTGACAGGACACTGCCCCCCACCCTGGAAGACTTGCATCGGTAGTAAGGAGGACCCAGTCCTGAACTCAAAAGGGACGACCCCTGGTCGGAAGGGATCCCTGGAGCCACACAAGAGGTAGTGACATACCTCCTGAGAGAGAACAATTGTCTGAGATCTGAGTTGTAGATGGACTTTTTTCCACCGGGCTAGAGAGTCCCCAATTCAAGAAGCTGGGAATGAAACTGGGCATACTCAACCATGTCGAAGGTGGAGACCAGAGAACCCAGAATCTGCATGCAAGAATGAATTGACACCTGGCAGTGATGCAGGAACAAACAAATCTTGGACTGTAAGTCCCAAACCTTGTCTGCTGGGAGGAACACCTGCTGAGCCATGGAGTTCAGCAAGGCTCCTAAATGCACCATTTTCTTGGAGGGAGTCAGAGGGGATTTCTTCCAACTGATGACTCATCCATGAGCCTGGAGAAGATCCACCTTGATCCGAATGTGCTCCCTGAGAACCTGAGACTGGGCCAGGATAAGGAAGTAGTTCAGGCAGGGAAAAATTGGGATTTCCCTGTTCCAAAGATGAGCCGCCATGAGGAGCTATGGAAAGTCTAAATGGCAAAGCCCAAAATTGGAAATGATCTTCCTGGACCACAAACCTGAGAAATTCCTGCTGACCAAGATGGATGGGAACATGCATATAGGCATCCTGGATGTCTAAGGAGGCCATGAAGTCCCCCGGCTTCATGGCCAGAATAATGGAGCAAAGCGATTCCATTCGGAACTTGTGAATTCTCAAGTACCTGTTGAGAGACTTGAAGCTTAAAATTGGTCAGAATAACCCGTTCGGTTTGTGAACCAGAAACAGTCTGGCATAGAAACCTGTGCCCTGCTGAGACGCAGGAAACGGAACAATGACCTTGGATGCCAGAAGAGAGCGAATGGACTCCCTCAAGGATTCTGCCTTCTCCTGATCCAAAGTAAGACCTGTGAAAAAAAAAAAAAAAAAACTGTCGGAGCATACTCCCGAAAGGTCAACGCGTAAACCATGGAGACCACCCCTCTTACCCAGGCGTCCTCCGTGGTCGCCTTCCAAATTTAAGAAAAGAGAAGAAGCTGGCCTTTCCCACTGGTGTCCCCCAGGTGGAGGCCCGCCCAGTCATGCAGCAGGCTTTTCAACTGACTTAGCAGCCGGGCAATCTGGTTGCTTACCTGCTGGTTTAGGACCCTTAGCAAAGGAACCCTGGGACCTAGAGAACGGCAAGCCCTTGGCTTTACCCTTCGGATGAAAGGATCAAAAATTGGAAGATCGCAAGCTAGGAGCTGCCCCAGAAGACAGAAAGGCTATCTTAGATGCCGTCACTGTAGCAACTATTTTATCCAATGCTGGACCGAAGAGGACATCCCCCAAAAGGAGAAAGCTTCAAGGGCCTTTTTAGAGTCGGAATCCACCCGCAAGGAATGAAGCTAGAGGGCTCTTCTAACGGACAATGAAGGGGCCGAAAACCTTGGAAGTTAGTATACCTGTGTCTATAGCGGCTTCCCCAAGATAGGAAGCTGCCTGCCGGATATGCTCCACAATAGAAAAAAAATCATTCCTGTGGGTACCTGATAGAAGGCCATCCTCCAAGGCATCTGCCCTAGCAACCAATGGCCTTAGCAACCCAGTCTGATGCAAGGGCCGAGCGAGCTACTGCGCCCACATTAGAGTAAACAGACTTAAGATAAGTCTCAAACTTCCTATCCGTCAAATCCGTAAGTGATGCAGTGTTAGGAAGAAGAAGGGTGGTATTCTTGACCAGACGGGCAGCATGCGCATCAACCGGAGGAGACTACCATTTAGCCCTATTGACAGCAGGCAGTGGATAGAAGGAAGTAATGCACTTAGAAACCAGGAAGCGCCTATTAGGGTGGCATCACATTGGAAATCTGGGCCATACATGAAGAGCCACCAGCTGGAGGAGCGACCAAAGGGGCTGAGAGCCTGTTCACTACCTGTAGCTTTATCTGGGATAACAAATAAATCCAAGCAGGTTCCTGGCTAGCAGGTGCAGCTGAAGGGGCCTCCTGCTGTGAAGTTGTAAAACAGTGAACACAGAGACCATCGTGGTCCGGAACCTGTGTAGAAAACACAGCAGTACAAGCCCTACAATTACCCAGCATAGAAGCACCCACCTCCTTGGGAGCTTTACCCCTGGAAGACATAGTACAGAAATCCAAGGAGAAGCACACCCACGAGAGCAAGAACTATAAATATGCAATTAAGTGCAGAGCAGAGAATGTAAATGCATCACAAATAAACAAAGTGGGACTATGCAGAAAAATTAAACAGTCAAACACACTGAAACATTAAATGCAAAATAAGAAAGGCAGTAAGCGCTCAACAAACCAGCCCTAAAAGGGGAGGAAGGATCAATATGTATAACCCAACCACTGAGGGTGAGGAACACAGGGAGACCATGAGCCTGCACTCTCCAGAGACAAGCTGAATCGGCAGGCACTCAGAAAATGGTTGCCCAGCGTCTGTGAGGAGGGGAGAGAGGAGGAGGAATGACATTGGAACAAACTTCCTCCTATGAGGGAAAGCATCCAGGGGCAGGGGAGAAGCCAGCAGGGAGAGCCTACCTCCCCCCTTCTGGCATGGACCCCAAGGCAAATGGCCGCCAATCTGCACAGCGCCCCGCTGCCCTGGTGGTCTAGTGGTAATGCGGAGAGGACCTATGTCCCCAATGCCAGCACCGCCGATGTCTCCCATACCAGCAGTGAGAAGCCACGATCACGCGGCTCCTTGCAAGCAGGGAACCGCTCTTACCTTTCCCCCTGCTGCGGCTTTGAGCTCCCTCTGAGACTGGAGCTCCGGGCAAGGACACTAGCCCAGTCACCAGCGCTGCAGCGAGGGTGTTCTCTAGGATGCCTAACGCTGCATACTTAGTAAAAAAAAAAAAAAGGTAATTAGATTAAATTAAATAAAAAAAGACTAAAGCTGTAAGCTTATTTTACACTGTGTGCCTGACCGCAGGCACCAACAAAAAACTGAGTTGCCTGTGGCTGTGGGCGGGGTATAAGGGGAGGGGGGAGTTGGGCTGTGACTGTGTGGTGCCCGGACTCCATCCCACCAACCTATACCCAGCGTAGAGCCTGTGTCCCCTATGGAGGAAGAAGAAACAAGCATTTTAGAGTTATAAATATATAACATGTAAGAGATCTGTAACAGTTTCATAGAATAATTGACGTAGAACTGTGAGATAAAAACAAAAATAAAACAGAATTAGCCAGAAGCATTTCCTGATACAAAGCGGTTTCGGAGATTGTTCTGGACTATAACTGGCAATGGGATAGTAGGCTCTGGAGTATGAATAGACACATTAGATACACAGGTTGAGTTTCCCATATCCAAAATGCTTGGGACCAGGGCTATTTTGGATATCAGAATATTCTGTATTTTGGAATATTTGCATACCAGAATGAAATATCTTGGGAATGGGACCCAAATCTAAACACATAATGTATTTATGTTTATATACACTCAGTCTGCAGGTAACGTTATACAATATTTTCAATAATTTTGTGGCTCAAAAAAATTGTGTGTACTTGCAGGAAATTAATTTATGTTTTATATACACAAAGCCTGAAGGTAATTTTATACAATATTTGCAATTTTGTGCTTTAAACAAAGTTTCTGTACATTGAACCATCAAAAAACAAAAAGGTTTTACTATCTCAGTCAAGCTAAAAAAATTCCATATTTCGGAATATTTGCATATGGGAGAGATATAATTTTTTTTTTTCAGTAAATCAATTGTAGCCTTACTTTTAGAGTCCTTAAAGCCAGCTAAATAATTTATAGATATCAGTGTTAAAAAGACAGAGTAAAAGCATGATTTTTTTTTTTTTTAAACACTGGTGGGATAATTATTTGCTTGCTTTTTACCATTTTGCAGGCTATTACTACTTTTTGATAATATCACAAGGTTGAAACGCGTTAAATGAAATGTTATTAAATGGACTCCTCTGTGATATCCATGTGAAGCAGCGCACTTATGGACTCCCACTAACCATCTTTAACATAGCCACAAAAACAGCCAGCGCACTATACAGCCGGTATGCCCTTCTTTCTGCTGAAGTCTGCCCGCTGAGGAGCGCTGGAATCCAGGAGCTTGCTGCCAGTATTTCCTACAAAGGCAAGAGTAGCGGGACCTCATTGTGGAACTGGCAGGTAATCAAACAGAAGCATTCCTGGATAGTGGAAGACTCCCATTAAGGTGAATTGTTTCCCCTCGTCTCCCTGCAAAACATTTCCTAGGCTCCCAGTTATCCTAAACTACAAAAGTATATGGATATACATGGATGCTACTCACAGGAACCATTTGTTTATATGATCTGCTATCCACAGAGAAACATTATTTTAATTAAGTGATGTCTCATGCAAAACATTAATCTGCTCAAATAAAATTTAACTACGGTACCTATTTTTCTAAAAACAACAAAAACATTGCTTTATATAATTTGTGCAAATATGCATATAACAGCCCTTTGACTCAATATAAGATCACTAAATACTTTTATTAGGGCTATTTATACTCTTCTATATTGATTCCCAGGGTCAGTTAGGCTTTTTAGGGGGTACAGACTGATTTCCCCAAAATATGCTGTCCTTTTTCGCTAGTTTCGCTTTTAACTACATTCACCTATCCACGGTTTCGCCTGTTTTTAATTGAACAGGGCGAAAAGCGGGGATGCTCATGGAGAAAACATTGCGTCATCATGTGTGGCATCAGCGTGCATGTGACAGTCGGATACACAGAAGACCCCGCCACGATCCACACGGCAGTCTCAGGTCAGTAGAGAGCTGGAGGGAGTCACCGCACCCCTCCTCTCACTGACAGCCTAGACGAAGCTGATGCCTCACATGCTTCTCAGAGTCCCACCCGACAACACTCCGCTCCCTGCTGCTCTGTAAGTAATCTCTTGCAGAGTCTCACCTCTCCCTGGTCCCGCTTGGTACAGACGGTGAGTAGGCGGAGCGTGCGCGCCTGTGAGTGAGGGATCGGGTGTGCACACTGGGTAATATAGCGTTTATGGGGCCGATGTATGTGTTTGTGCACAAGATAAGGTTGTGTACGATAACAGACAGCAGGAGGAAGAAAATGGGGTAAAGTTGGAGAAGGTAGGTAAGAGGCAGGGGGTTACAGATGATGAAGGGGGGAGGATTGAAGGCAATGAGGCAAGTACATAGCTAAAACTACTGATGCTGGTGAAGACTGGGAAAATGGAATCAGGCAGGCGAAGGGAATGAGAGGTAAAGAAAAGGGGTGAGAGGAATGGGTGGGGGAAGTCACAAGGTAAAGAGGGACTGGATAGGGAATGTAGGTGAAGAGTAAAGAGGAATATAAAGGCGGATGTAAAAGGGAGGAGAAAGAACTATAGGCAGAAAATCAGAGGGTTGTGTATAAATCCCTTTCAGTTAATGTAACCGGATGTGACGTGGAGTGATGGCGGAAGTGGGGGTCCATGCCCTTAAAGCACACTGTTATTTTCTCCCAAATGAAGTATCTGGTCACTACCAGTGGAAACTTGTACCTTCGCAGGCTCACTTCGCTTTCCACTCTTCGGGCTTAGTGGCTCATTTCGTTCGCCACAGTTACTATTCCAAATATATCTCCCCATGGACAGTAAATTATGACGCCAGGTTACATTTACTGAATAGGATCTATCCCCAACCAAAATGAGTGGCAAAGGAAATTAGGTAGTTATAGAGGCAAAGGTAAAGATGGGTAACAAGTGTGAGGTTTTTTTAGGGAGTTAGAAATATTGAGGTTAGTGAAGGAGAGTAAAGGAAATCAGGCAGGTAAAGAACGTATAACGACTATCTTGCCTAGGGCCCTATGAGGCCTAAATCCGCCTCTGGGTGAGCGGGTGCTGTAGCGGGTGGCTGCAACGTACGTAGGGGGGTGTTTGAGATATCTAGAAATCTCCCTGCTCAATGATTCATCGCCACAGGTGACCAAGTGGTTAGCCGGAGGAGCTCAGGCAGCTGTACAAGTAACACCATTTAATAATAATGTCCACCACATCATGGTTTAATCTCGGGGGAGGTGGAGTGGCAGCATGCAGCTCCTCGGTTACCATGGAGCTTTGACTGAGCTGGTGACATACTAACTTACTGCCTTCCATTCTGTACTGATAGCGGCAAGTGTGCATCTGGGTGCCGGATCTGTGTGTGCCCCGCAGGGGGGCTGGATAAAAAAAGTGTAGTGATGTGGGAACTTGTAAAAAAAAAAAAAAAAAAAAAAAAGAGGGAGATGTCAGGGTATGACGACAGGACAGAGGGGGGCATGATAAACAAGGTGTGATAAATATTAAATGCAGTGGGGACTGTCAGAATAGAGGGAGGCTGGGGACCATGATAGGGTGTGATAAATATTACATACATAGAATGTTTAGAGTGGGTCTGTTGCACTCTGGGAGCTTTTAATCTGTAGAGTGTGTTGTTGTCTTTTTTTGCTAAACAGTGTCCAGACACCTTATAACACACATGGGGCGAGATGCAGGAAGGGAGAAATTCGGTGAAATCCCGAAAATGCGGGTTTGACCACATTTCTCATATGCACTCCAGGACTTAGTTGCGGTGGGTAACACCATCTTCCTGATGGCATTACCCATAGAAACATATGGGCTTCTTTCCGCAAAGTGCTGATAAGAGGAATCCAATCCCTTTCAGCATCCCGCGCGGCATGCACAGGACGACGCTGGAGGGGCTTCTGGGTCATAGACAGAGCGGTCCTTACCGGGATCTTCATGCATACCTGCATTACCAACGCCAGCATGCATGCGATGACTGGTGGAATGCATCCCACTCATGATCTAGTCTGTGATTGAGCGTGATCTTCATGGGCTGTACCAGACAAGATGCACACAGGCGGGATCCGTGTCATTTACCAGAACTTGGGTGATTACCGTTGTCCTCATAGTCATATCATCTTTTCTCCATCCTAAATACTTTTCACAATCGGCATCACATGGCAGTGTACTGTTTTCCTAAACATTACATTCTTAGTAGCGCATCACATGCAACACCGCTCAGTATAGAGCTAGATTGCTACGTAACATACCTTTGTTTCAAAAATAGAATTAATGTGCAACAACATATATAAACGGCACGTGGGGTGGTCTCACGGCATATGGGGAGCTCAAAAGTATAAATTCTGATGGGACCCAGAAACTGTGGGGTAGGACCTCAATTTTTTAAAGTGAGGGATCTCTGGGACCCACATCTTTTCTTGCTGAGCGCAATCACTGCTGAGGTGTGCGGTGATTGGGAAAACAAGAGATATGGTAAGAACTTACCTTTGTTATCTCTGTTTCTACGAAGTCCATAGGGTCCACAGGGTGACCTTGGGGTATAGCTGGATCCTGGATCCTCGGGCACCACGGAGTTAAAGCTTTTAGCTGCTCCCAGGATGCACTTGGGTCCAACCTCCCCTATACCCCGCCCCCGAGCCACAGGCACCTCAGTTGGTAAGCAGCCCAGGCCGGAGGAGGAGACGAAACAGAGAGAAGGAAGACTGGAACACACAAGAACCATACTCACAGAAATGGGAGACGGAAAACCGGTGACCAGTCACAGAGCCCATATGAAGCCAGGTGCGTCAGGGCGGGTGCCCTGTGGACTCTATGGACTTCGTAGAAACAGAGATAACAAAGGTAAGTTCTTACCATATCTCTTGTTTTCTACTTCAGGGTCCATAGGGGTCCACAGGGTGACCTTGGGGATGTCCCAAAGCAGTCCAACTAAGGGCGGGGACGCTCTTGTGCTGATAGGAGAACCCGGCGCCCAAAGGATGCATCCTGAGAGGCAAAGGTGTCAAACGCACAGAACCTCAAAAAGGTCTGAATGGAAGACCAGGTGGCCGCCTTACAGAGCTGAACAGCAGAGGCGCCACGGCTAGCAGCCCAAGAAGGGCCCACGGACCGAGTGGAATGAGCCTTAACAGAGGCTGGAACAGGTAAACCCTCCTGCATATAAGCCTCAATAATAACAGAACGAAGCCAACGGGCTAGAGTCTGTTTGTTGGCAGGCCAACCCCTCTTGTGAAAACCAAAGAGGATAAACAAAGAATCCGACTTCCTCAAAGAACTAGTCCGGTCCACATAAACCTGGAGTGCCCGGACAACGTCTAAGGAAGTCTCCCCAGCCGAAAGATCAGGCGACTGAAAGGCTGGTACAACAATTTCCTGATTAATGTGGAACCTGGAAACCACCTTAGGCAGGAAATCAGGACGAGTGCGAAGCACCGCTCTGTCCTGATGAAAACTCAGAAAAGGGGGACGACAAGAAAGCGCCCCCAAATCTGAGACCCTCCTGGCAGAAGCAATTGCCAAGAGAAAAACAGTTTTAAAAGTTAGCCACTTGAGCTCCACTGACTCCAAGGGCTCAAAAGGAGGACCCTGTAAGGCCCGAAGAACCACCGCCAAATCCCACGGGGCCACAGGTGGCACAAAGGGAGGCTGGATTCTCAAAACACCCTAGAAAAAGGTGTGTACGTCCGGCATAGCAGCGATCCTGCGCTGGAACCACACCGACAGAGCAGACACGTGTACCTTCAGTGAAGAAAGACGTAATCCTAAGTCCAAACCCGACTGAAGGAAAGCCAGAATACGCGAAACCCGGAACACCTGGGGATCATAGTTTCTGGCCTTGCACCACTGAAAGTAAGTGTGCCACACTCTGTGATAGATCCTCGCGGAAGCAGGCTTGCGCGCCCTCAGCATGGTGGTAATAACGGAGCTAGAAAAGCCCCGAGACCTCCGGACGGCTGTCTCAAGAGCCACGCCGTCAAAGATAGTCGACCCAGATCCGGGTGAAGACAGGGCCCCTGAGACAACAGGTCCCGCCGTTGAGGTAGGAGGTACGGAGCATCGATGGACAGGCTCCGCAGATCGGAGTACCACGGCCTTCTGGGCCACCAGGATCAGTGTGCCTCCGTCCTGTTTGAACTTGCGCAGGACCCGAGGCAGCAGAGATATCGGAGGGAACAAGTAAGCCAGTTGAAACAGCCATTTCACCGACAGCGCGTCTATCAGACTTGCGCCTGCGTCCCTTGTCCTTGACCCGTACACAGGCAGCTTGTGATTGTGACGGGACGCCATCAGGTCCAGCTCTGGCAGCCCCCACTTGTCCACGAGTAGTTGGAATACCTCTGGATGAAGCGACCATTCCCCGGGATGCACATCGTAACGGCTGAGGAAGTCTGCCTCCCAATTGAGGACTCCTGGGATGAAAACTGCCGAGAGAGCTGGAAGATAGCGCTCCGCCCAAGCCAGGACGCGGGACACCTCCGGCATCGCAGCTCGACTGCGAGTCCCTCCCTGGTGATTGATGTACGCCACCGTGGTGGCGTTGCCTGACTGCACCTGAACGGCCCTTCCGTGAAGAGCGGTGCCGGACGACTGCAGGGCTCTGTATACTGCCCGCAGTTCCAGGATGTTGATGGGAAAAATCGCTTCCTCCGCCGACCAACGACCCTGAAGTGACAAGGAGCCTGTCACCGCCCCCCAACCCTGGAGACTGGCATCTGTCGTGAGCAGAACCCATTCCGGGATCCAAAAGGGGCGCCCCTCCAGGAGATGAGCTGTCTGCAGCCACCAGGCTAGGGACAGACGCACCTCCGAGGACAACACCAGCATCTGAGAGCGGATCCTGTGTGGCAATCCGTTCCATTCCGAAAGAATCAGCCCCTGCAGGGGCCTGGAATGGAACTGGGCAAACTTCACCATGTCGAATGCCGACACCATGGACCCCAAAACTCTCATTGGTGAGTGCACCGACACTCTGCCACTGCTCAGACAACTGTGAATCCGCAGCTGTAAGGAGGAGACCTTCTCTGGAGTCAGAAAAATCCGTTGCTGACGAGAGTCCAGCAGGGCCCCCAAATGAACCATCCGTTGTGATGGGATGAGGGAGGATTTCTTCCAGTTGATCAACCAGCCGTGCGCCTGTAGACAAGCGACAGTCAGGTGGAGATGCTGGATCAGTACCTCCGGGGAGCTTGCCAGCAAGAGGAGGTCGTCTAGATACGGTAGCAACCGTATCCCCTGGCTCCGAAGGTGAGCCGCCATGACCGCCATCACCTTGGTAAATACCCTTGGTGCCGTGGAGAGACCAAAGGGTAGAGCCCTGAATTGGTAGTGGTTGTGGAGAATAGCAAACCGCAGAAACCGTTGGTGCGATGTTGCTATAGGCACATGGAGGTAGGCGTCCTGGATATCCAGGGAGACCATATAATCCCCCGGTTCCATCGCCAGTATGATGGAACGCAAAGTTTCCATCCTGAATTTGGGAACCCTGAGAAACCTGTTCAGGGACTTCAAATTGAGGATGGGGCGATGAGAGCCATTGGGTTTCTGCACCAGAAACAGCGCAGAGTAATACCCCATCCCACGTTGAGACTGTGGTACGGGTATAATGACCCCCGCCGTCAGCAAGGCCTCTATGGCTTTCTGAACCTGCAAGGCCTTGGTTTTGTCCTGAGAAGGACTTGTGCAAAAAAACTGGCAAGGCGGCCTGTGCCGAAAAGACAGGGCGTACCCCTGGGAGACCACTTCTCGCACCCAGGCATCCGTAGTGGTATTGTGCCAGCACTGGGCGAATTGAAGAAGTCGGCCTCCCACTCTGGGGTCCCCCAGAGGGAGGCCCGTCCCATCACGCAGAAGGCTTATCTTCTGGCTTGGAAGAAGGGCGCCTAGCACTCCAGGCTTGCTTCTTTGGCTTTGAGGCGGTCTTGGGTGCGGACTGCCTCGGGAAGGACTGACCCTTTGCCTTGCCCTGAACCCGAAAGGAACGAAACGCCGAGCTCCGGACCTTAGCAGGTGTAGTAGCTGAAGGGAGGAAGGCTGACTTGGATTTTGCCAGGGTATCTACTATTTTGTCCAGGTCCGGACCAAATAGTAATTCCCCATTAAAAGGTAAGGCCTCCAAGCCTTTCTTTGAATCTGCGTCTGCTCTCCAAGACCGCAACCACAAGGATCTACGAGCAGACACTGCTGCCGCCGAAACCCTAGAGGTCAACAGGCTAGCATCCAAAGATGCTTCTCCAATGTAGGAGGCGGCATCTCTCATCTGTCCTAACAACGCCCTCTGGACGTCCGGAGATTCATCCGTAAACGTGTCCTCCAAGGCGTTGGCCCACCCCTCAATGGCCTTGGCCACCCAGGAGATGGCCATGGACGGCCGGGCTACAGCCCCTGAGAGAGAATAAATACACTTTAAACAAGTCTCCACCTTCCTGTCCGTAGGATCCTTCAGCGAGGATATAGACGGCAATGGCAAAGTAGCACTCCTGATGAGGCGTGTTACATGGGAATCGACTGCAGGCGGAGTTTCCCATTTCTTACAATGCACTTCCGGGAATGGATAATTGGACGCCAAGCGTTTCTGTGGCAGGAAACGCTTACTGGGCGTCTGCCAGGCCACCGCCATGTGATCAGTCAACTGATCAGACAAGGGGAACGCTGTAGAAGTAACCTTAGCTTTTTTAAAACTAGGATACCTTGACTTGGGAGCGGGTGCCTCATCCTCAATCAGAAGAATGGCCCGCACCGCCTTAACCAGAGCCCGCACATTGATGGAAGACTTAGTGTCTACCTCCTGGACTGAGGCATCTGAGGCTGAGTCATCCTGCACCTCACCATCATCCGAGGACCCCTCAGAATCCGAAAGATGCGCAGCCTGTGCCATGACTGAGCGTTTAGACGCCCTGGAGGGCACGTCACTGCGCAACATCGACTGAAAAGCCGATGATGCTGCCGCCAAATCTTGGACAGTGTGGGAAAGCGCATCCACCCAGGGTGGAGGAGCTGTCACAGGAGCCTGAAACGGCACCACAGCCGGCTGTGCCACAGGGGTGGACTGAATATACATTGGCAACCCCGCATAGGGACCAACAGGCTGAGACCTCGGGGGAGTCTGCAATAATTGTGGGACACCCGGGGAATGGGGGATGGCAGGCTGGGGCAACGCCCTAGTAGGGGCGGCAGTCGGGACCGACAGACGGTCCTCGATGGACACCAGCACCTGGGAAAACATCGCCCATGGTGGCTCCTGCGACATGGGAGGTTTAGACGTACCAGGGACCGCCTGGCACCGTCCGCACAGGCCGTCCTGTGACAAATCCTCCCTATCCACTCCTGCAGAACAGCGCCTGCAGGAGAACAATGCCGGAGCCCCGGAGTGCTCAATCTCCTCCTCAGACATGACTTAGGAAGAAAACGTGCGCACTCACCAGTGTGCTGAACAACAGCCCACAATATGGCACCGTGTAGCACACAACTGTATGTGACGGACCTCACAAATACATGATCTATATAGGTGAGGTCAGTAGAAACTCCCTTCCCCCGCACACCTGTAGGGCTTGTAGGAGAAGGAAAGGGATAGGTACAGGCTGACAGTAAGTAGAAAAAAAAAGACACAGACAGGCAGCACTAGCAAAAGTCACATACCATGCAGAGAAGATATACTCACTGCACCTTTCTACTACAATCAACCTCCCAGATTCAGTGTCTGGGAGGGCTATAGCGCTGTGTACACTGTCCTTGTCGGGGGAGAGGTACACAGGGGGACCGGTCCGCGTGCTCCCTGAAGATCTGCGCTGCCAGTAAGAAAATGGCCGCTGGAGACCTCAGAGGAGGAGTGGCTGCAGCTCAGCGACGCCAGACTACGAGCTGAAAGGCGCGCTGAGCTGAGGGGAGGAGCCGCTAGACAGGGAAGGCTTCCTCCCCTGGCTAGCATATTTAACCCCCAAGGTTGCGGCATCCCGCTTGCCGCTTAATTTACCCTGGTGGTCTAGTGGTCTGACGGGGTATGCCTCCGATGGAGGGGGGGCCCGCCGCCACCGCTAGCGCCCCCGGTCTGTCCCTTAGACCGGGGGCATGGGACTGTGTATAAAAGGCATTACCCGCGCACCGCCGCTAATCACCGATGCGCGGCTTACCTTAAGCTCCCCGGCATCTTCCGGCAGCTGTCCCGGGGGAAGCCAGAGTCCGGCTAGTACAGACTCTGGCTTCCCCCGCCGCGATCCCCAGTTCAGTGCTGGCGTCGCGGCGCCAGCAGGGAGAAGGAGCGGCAGCGTGGGCGTCTGTACAGACAGCCTAGCGCTGCCGCTCTGGAGAACAAAACTAATGTAAAAATAAATTTAACCTAGTTAAACAAAAAGCTTTAGGGGGCTGCTCCTGCAGCCCCCCCCGCAGGGTGACCCGACTCCGGCCGGGCACCATCTTAAACTGAGGTGCCTGTGGCTCGGGGGCAGGGTATAGGGGAGGTTGGACCCAAGTGCATCCTGGGAGCAGCTAAAAGCTTTAACTCCGTGGTGCCCGAGGATCCAGGATCCAGCTATACCCCAAGGTCACCCTGTGGACCCCTATGGACCCTGAAGTAGAAACAATGCACAGTCATGTGATCTATTGTGTCCAATCATGTTGGTGGGATCTGTCTCAACAACATTTTATAAAAATATATGTTTTTACATATACAATATATATATATATATATATATATATATATATATATATATATATATACACACACACACACACACACATACATACACATATACACACACACTAATATAAAGCCAGTGTATTCATGTATAAATATTAGAGTTAAAAACACACCAGTACAAGCCTGTCTCTTTGGACACAGCAGCGATGCTAACATATAGTAATGCAGCAGGAGTAGCCTGTAGGAAAAAAAAACAGCACCTCCTGCCAGCATCTGCAATCTGAATGCTGCGTCCAAAGACGACAGTCGTTAAGTTTAAATTTACTCAGAATGGGCAACAGAACTGCTCAGTTGGGGGTCAGGAAGTCTGCGTAAGAGGAAACAGACCCTAACTGCCAATACAGTTGATGGATCTTTTCAGCGGTTTTAGAATGCAGAGCGTTAAGCATATTTTTTTCAAATCAGCGCAAATAAAGCAGAATAAACGTACCTAAAGATAGACTCTCCTCCTCTGCCAGTTCCCAAAGGATCACCAGTTTGTATGATAAAGTCCCTCTACGAATGAAATGAAATTATAACAGATTCTACTCAATATGCAGATCTGCATGTTAACAGAAAAGTAATCTTAAAAAAAGTACTGTAGTTCCATCATCAAAGCCTCTGCTTTCTTCCTAATACTACCCAGGCATTGCAACACTGACTTTCTTCTTGGTAGTAGATTAACATTATAGGTCCTGCATAAAATTATAAATTATAATTTACCGATAATTCAGTTTCTTCGAAAGCTCCATGGCAGCCATAACACTGAGTTAGTCCTCCATTTCCCCAACAACAGACAGGAAGTTATTTCTACAGGGACCTCCCCACTGGGCGTATATATGTAACCTCCTCCCCTTCCTTAGTGTCTTCAGTGTCTCTTCATCACCTTCTCTGTAGAAAAAACACAATTCCGGGAGGGTAATCTAAAGGCTGCCATGGAGCTTTCGAAGAAACTGAATTATCGTTAAGTTATAATTCGTAATTTTCTTCTCCAGTCTTCATGGCAGCCATAACACTGGGATGTACCTAAGCTTTACATATATATACATATGTATTTGGCCCACCCTATATAAGAAAAAATACATTCAGGACTTAGGGCCTGATTCAGAGCCGGACGCTCTGACAGAGCGATCGCTCTGAATCAGGGGAGGCCTTCTGTTTTTTTATAGCAGCCTCCTGGCCGCTTGCATCGCTGTGGGTGGCCACCCACAGCTATAGCGAGCAGCCAGGAAGATGGTCGCGATGGTCAAGACCATTGGGCTTGCGACGAGACCCTTGTGGTAGGGTCTCGTTGCCGCAAGCCCTAGAGTGCTTTCGGCTCTACCAGAGCCGAAAGCACTCCCACTGACATCACAAGTGAACGCCTTCGTCTGTGCAGCCACACCCCCTGCCCGCCCACCTAAGGGGGCGTGCTGTCACTCAACAACAACAGCACGCCCCCCTTGGTACGAGACCTGGAGCAACAGTTTGCCCGTCGCTATCCGGGTCTCGCGCATGTGCACGACGGAGCCGGCTCAGTCGTGCGCATGCGCACTCGGCCACCATCGACCCGCTTGCGAGCGCATTGCGCTCGCAAGCGGGTCTGAATCAAATCTATTTAAGGCCCCTTGAAGAACTTGACTTCCAAAGTGGGGGTCCGCAATATGCAAAGCATAATGTTTTGAGAGTATGTATAGAAGGCCACGTAGCTGCTTTGCAGATGTCCACTGTTGACGCCTGAGCCTTTCCTGCCCATGAAGCTGACATTGCCCTGGTAGAGTGTGCCTTTATGATTTTTGGAATCCTTCGTCCTTCCTTCTTATATATGAAGACTATCACTTCTCTAATCCATCTAGCTATGGTTTGTTTGGTTGGTACACAACCCTTCCTAACTCCTTGCAGGAATCACCAGAAGATGTCTTGTTCTTCTAATCTCCTTCACTTTGTAAATATACAGTAAGAACTCTTACTAAATCCAGTTTATGAAGATTCTTTTCTTCTTCACTTTCTGGATGAGGAAAAAAGTTAGGTAAAATAATCTCTTTATTCAAGTGAAAGGAGGACACTACCTTCGGAAGAAACGTCGGATTAGTTCTTAAAACCACTCTGTCAGGGAAAACAATTAAGAAAAGGCTCTTCTGCCCATAACACTTGTAACTCGCTCACTCTTCTGGCAGATGTAATTGCAATTAGAAAAACTACCTTCCATGTTACATATCTCAGAGCCACCTCTTCTAATGGCTCAAATGGTGCCTTCATCATAGCGTTCAATATAAGGTTCAGATCCCAAGGTGCTACAAACGACCTTATCCATGGTCTAATCTTCTTTATGGCCTGACAAAACCTCTTAATTAATTCTTATTCTGACAACCTTCTTTCTAGTAATACACTTAAAGCTGAAATTTGAACCTTGATAGTTGCCACTGCCAGGCCATTCATAAAACCATTATACAATAATTGTAACACCTGTGGAATGTCTACGATCAAAGGTCAAGTTATCACCTTTCTCCAAGCAAGAAATGTTTTCCATATTTTATAGTACACATTTGAAGATACTTACTCTCTTGCTTGTAACAGTATCTCAATGACCTGGTCTGAGAGACCCTTTTTCTCAGTAATTCCCGTTCAATCTCCACGCCGTTAAATTGAGCACTGATATTCCCAAATGAAAAACCGGCCCTTGACTCAGCAGATCCACTCTGCCTGGTATTGTCCATGGCTCCTTTACTGACATCCTCAGGGCTGTTGGGAACCATGGTCTTCTCGGCCAGTATGGTAACACTGCCACTACTTCTACCTGATCTTCTCTTATCTTCTTGAGCACCTGAGATATCATCAGAGGGAATGGTGGAAAGATGTATCCAGGTGAAACTTCCACTTTATTGATAGTGCATCCACAGCTTGTGTCCCTTCCATCTGGTACCTGGAGAAAAACCAAGGGAGTTTCATATTCTGATTTGTCGCCTTTAAGTGTATCTCGTGCACCCCAAATCATCTTATTATGTCTTGAAAAGCTTCTATATTCAGCTCCCATTCTCCTGGTATGATCTCCTTGCGACTTAAAAAAATTGGCTGTCATATTTTCTATCCCTGGAACATAAACCGCTGAGATGGACTGAAGATATCTTTGCGCCCAAGACATAACTCTGCTTACTTCCTCCATCATACTTCTGCTCTTGGTGCCCCCTTGATGATTCAAGTAGGCTACAACAGTCACATTGTCTGACAAAATTTTCAGATGAGAACCTCTGATCTGCCTTCTGAAATACATCATTGCATTCCAGAGTGCTCTCATTTCTCTTAGGTTTGATGATAGCAGCCTCTCCTGGGGAGACCACTGTCCCTGTGTGATTATATTTAATAGGTGTGCTCCCAATCCTATTAAACTTGCGTCTGTAGTCAATCTTGGATATGCCACCTGTGCTAGTGATGTTGATCTTTGTTCTTTTGTCAACATCCTCCACCACATCAATGATTTCTTTGTGTGCTGTTCCATTCTTACATAATGGTTTAGGGACAGTCATCTTCGGGTAAGCTTTAAGATATTCCACTTAAGATCCCTCATATGCCATCTCGCCCATGGTATAACCCCTATGGTTGAAGACATCAATCCCAACAGAGACACCGCAGTCCTTAACTGTATTCTTCTGCACTTTAAAACCAGACCAATCATTTTCTGAATCTTTGCAAATCTGTCTACTGACAGAGTAATTTCGTGTCGGATAGTATTTATTTGTACCCCCAGGAACTGCAATTGCTGTACTGGTATCAATCTGCTCTTTTCCCAGTTTACTATCCATCCACTTAGCTGCATGACTTCTAAGATCTTGTCCCGGATTGCTTCTGATCTCTGATGCGGTCCTCCCTGAAATCAGGATATCGTCCAGGTATGGCCATATTGCCAAACCCTGCTTTCTTAGATAAGCTATTATCACTGATAAGACTTTTGTAAAAGTCCTTGGAGATGATTTTAGTCTGAATGGTAGGCATGTAAACTGGAAATTACTGTTTTGAATACAAAACCTTAAATAGCTTTGATGCTGAGGCCAAACTGGAATATGAAAGTAAGAGTCTCTTAGAAAATCTCCTCTCTCTACTCCCATCAGGATAGTTTTCAAAGTTTCCATCCGAAACTTTCTTGTCTGAAGAAACTTGTTCAGGTATCTTAAATCTAATATCGTTCTGAACTGCCCTGATGTTTTCTGAACCAGAAACATTTGAGAATAAAATCCTTTTCCGCTTTCTATTTGTGGTACTGGTTTTATTGCTTGCAAACTAATTAACTTCTCCGTACTTTCCCTCATCATTTTTAGTTCTGACATTGAAACTTGTGAAACCACAAATCTGTCCTCTCTGGGTAACTTCTGAAATTCTATTTGATATCCTTTTGAGACTATTTGCAAAACCCATCTATCCTGTGTAAACATTTGCCATATTTCCGCAAATTTCAGCAGTCTGCCTCCTACTTGAAATCTGGGTTGACACTGAATATAGTCATTGACTTTTCCCATAAGGTCTCCCTTTGTTTTGACGAAATGACTGCCTTGTCATACCTGATGAATATCTTCTATTGTACGGTCTTCCAGATCTGTAACCTCGTGCTTCCCTCAACTGCTGTTTAGAGGTCTGAGCCTGATATCTTGTATATCTTGAGGTAGCCTTGTAGATTTCCCACCAGTTATTCTCTGTATTAATGCCTCCAACTTATTTTCAAATAACAGTGATCCTTCAAAAGGTAAATTCGTTAGTCTGTTTTTTGAATGAGCATCAGCCGACCAGGAACGCAACCATAGTGCTCTTCTAGCCACTACTGCATTAGCCATTGACCTTGCAGTAAATGCTGTCACATCCAATTGCTCTTTGCATTATTTCCAGATTTGAACAAATACGGTTTTCAGAGCTTCTCTTCTAGATCAGCATGCATATTAGCACTCCATAACCTCAAAGCCCTTGATACGGAAGCAATAGCTACACCAGCTCTTAAGGATACCGTTGAGGCAACATATCCTCTTTTAAAAGAGGTCTCCATTATTTTATCCATTGTATCTTTAAAAGAAGCCCCATCCTCCAAAGGAATAGTCGTCTTAGATACCACTTCTGCTACTGGAGCATCCACTTTAGGGATAGCACACCATCTAAGAAAATCTTCATCCCTAATATGGTACATACGGTCAATTCTTGCTAAATTTCCTTGCCTTTTATCCAGATTCTGCCATTCTTTCAGCACAATATCCTTCATAACCTTATGTATAGGAAAAACTCTATTCTTCTTTCCTCTATCCTCAAATAATATATCTTGTTGTTCATCAGGTAAATCCTTAGTTAAAAGATTTATAAATATTTTTTTTTAACACCATCTCTACGATATCCATATTAAATGATCTTGTATCCTCATGCATTTCACCAGACTCATCACTAGATATTTGTTCCAAACCTTCCGTAGCACTCTGCTCAAAGGACACCAACTCATCATATCCCAGACTTGTCTCAGACCTTGATCTCTTAAGCCCCTGCATGGCTAAAAACTCCTCCTTGGATACAAAAGGACCTTTTCATCCACTCAATCAGTTCCTGAATCTGATTCACTTGCTGACTTTGGCTAGGTGAGGATTTATGTTTGCATAGATCACTAAACACCATATCCTGACTTCCCGAGTAAGACCTATCACATGCTGCACATTTTGAATTCATGTGTTTCTTCTTAGAAAGCCTCTTCTTATGTTCCACAGAACTAGGCACACTGCAGAAGACACAATGATAAAGTTTCTACTATTCCTATACTAACTAAAAGAAACATTTGCACCCATCTAATCAGGACTTACCCCATCTGGGCGCTAATCGGCTGTTGGGGGAAAGGCTGTTGCTCCATGTCTGCACTTACAGGTTCACTCTGCAGAACTCTCAGCTGATGCTCCGGTGTGTGGCGCCATTTTAATAGCCCTTTGACCCTAGTGACGGTCAGGCGCTTGCGCGGTGTGCGCCGCACTGCCTTCAGGGTGCCGACATCATTCCACACCGCCGGCCGCGCTTTACACAAGGCTGCCGCTGATCGATATAACTCAGCGTCCAGCCTCACCATGCTTCTGACAGCCATGTCTCGTCAACAGACCTCAGTCATAGCGCAGCAGCCATTTCCATGACCCCGGGGCGCCACCCAGCCACAGACTGCAGAAAATCGTCACTTGCTGAGCACAAAAATTGAGGTAAGTCCCCTAGGAAAATAACAAACTTCCCTACTCTGTCTAGAGAGACAAGAAAAAAAGACACTAAGGAAGGGGAGGAGGTTACATATATACGTCCAGTGGGAGGTCCCTGTAGAAAAAAACTTCCTGGCTGCTGTTGGGGAAATGGAGGACTAACCCAGTGTTATGGCTGCCATGGAGACTGAAGAAGAAAAATATAATTCACCAATGGCTATTTTAATATTAGTGTCTAATAATGCTCTTACCTTACTGCAGCCAAACTCACCTACCTCATCAGCGACTACAATTGAGCTCCCATTACCTTATGTAGCAAGTGTTGCCTATACCGTACTTCTTAGAGATTGTAAGCAGGGTAATTGTTTCCATGTTATTGTATGTACAGTGCAGTGTAATATATGCTCTATAATAATGAAAGGCATTTAAATGCTTTGATTAACTCGAAAACTCTTTATTAATCACTTAACGGAAGATTTTTTTAATAACATAGATAAATTTAATAACATATTTAAATATGTTACTGAAAAAAAAAAAAAACATACCTACAAGTGTCGAACACCCAACCCCCACCACCCTCCCCTCCCAGTGTAGATGTGTGTCCCCAGTGGACACTAATCCTCCGTTCCGTTGTCATTAACCCCACACCACATGCTGAGCGGATCACAGAGGGGTCTGCACATCACTACCCTGCTGATTTCTGCACTCCGGGTGCATAGTTCAGCAACAGTGCTCAGAGAGGAATTTTTATTCAGCTCCCTTCTTGGCACAGGATTTCCCTTCATTGTTCCGTCATGTGCTCCACAAAGCTGGTCACACAGCATTCTGGGGTGCAAATTTAGTACTGATGTTGGCAGTCACAGACCATTACATCACTGACGGGGAGCCGGAGGAGATCTGTCCTGCACATATATGAATGAACAAAGACGGAAGATAGACTATAAAGCATTTAGCAAAGATAGCAAGATGACATGTAAATGGAAGTGAATTAAAGTTGTCTAAAGGCGATTTTTGAGCAATCATTCTATGTGTTAAATGAAGTTCGAGCGTGGATATATTGAAACAAATAGTTTGGTACACAAAGCTACATTAATAAAGCCAAACACTGTTCACTCCAAAGATGATCAGTGAAAGTACTGGCAGTAAATAAAGATAAACTAACATAAATGATGTTCAGATTTACTTTGGCTACATGAAAAATATTAATACTCACCTGCACATTGTGAATGAGACAGTAATTGTAGTATTTTATTTTGCAAAGCTTCAGGAAATTTAGGCAAGCTAAAAGAGAAAGCATTAGATATTAGAAGGGGCATACAGGTAAACTAGTGCACTCAGTTAAATGCTTATAGATCACACACTAAAAAAAGATTTCAATACTTAAATACCTCATACTGATCTTTATTAGGTCCTACATTTTCAAATGTGCCAAGTTTTAAAAAACAAAACAAAAAAACAAAACACTTAATTCAAAAATAGCAGGTAATTGATGTTCATGTAAAATCATAACTAATTTAGTCCAACACAATTGATGTACAAGTTAGTTAGATGTATGACTTTTGTTTTCATAGAGCCTTCAGCACCAGTTTTCCAGAACAATTTGTAGGAACCTCATTCACTACTGCGTGTTGTTGAGGACCCTGTTCTTTCCATTACCTTACTCTTGCAGTCTAGCATTTGCTGCTTGCCTTTATTTCCCTCTTCACATCATAATACTGTACCTGTCCCATGCAGCCCTTTCATCATTAACACAACCACACACATACCGTATACAGGTCTCGGCCTGTCATCAGATCAGGTCATGCCTCGCAAAATGTGGGCTAAAAGTGGTTGGATTGGTTAGAGGTTGTTCTATGCCCACCCACATGATACCTGAAGATATACTGGGGGAGCAAGAATTCTGGCCTGATTGCAATTAGGTGTTAGGGACCTAGACAAATGAATGTTAATCCTTTCACCGCTAATGCTGGGCATACACGGCCAGATAAAATGTCTGTCAGACCGACAGACATTTTATCTGGCAGCCTGCCAGCCGCAGATGTCGCCGGCATACATTGTGAGAGAAATCTCAGTGCATCAGCCCGACATCCGCGCTCCGCCCCCGGGGGAGGAGACATTTCCCTGTTCCTTCCCTAGGAAGGAACACAGGAAATGTCTGTCTGTCGGCCGCGGCTGGGCATACACTGCCCGATGCGACCGACAGTTTACCGGGTAAATATTGCATCGGACGGGCATGCTGGGCAATCCGGCATGCCCGACCGAGCAATATTTAACCCTCGGTCGCCTGCACACACACTACAATTATCGGGGCGATCCGCCGATATCAGGCGGATTGCCCCGATAATTGTAGCATGTATGGCCAGCATAAGGATGAGAGGCACTCGTCCTCAGAACTGCAGGAGTTCAATAGTTAATATCACTGGGTGATATTGTGAAAACAAATACTTGTGTCAGTGTCAAAACTTTTGGCCATGGCTGTACATAATGATGATAAATTGTTCAATGTTTGGAGACACTCCACAATTGTGTGAATGGCCCAGAACATTGTACCTTCAGTCAGGTTGTGTGAAATAATCTACACTGTATGAACTGTTTGAGACGCTACACAAAACTGGAACCATTAACTAGAACCTTAATATCTCCTTAAAAGATCAATATATACAATTTGCTTCCATGTTTAAAGACACAAACATTTACATAAGTAATGGTATTTTATAGAATGATACTTTTCATAACCTTGTGTACATTAACGAGCAACTGACCTATAATCTCTAATTTTACGCAAATTAAGTAAAATGCAGAACATATTCCTTCAGATACAGATGTGTCAACATACACCTATCCTAAGCCCCATTTGGAGTGCTACAGACTTTGCTACCTAGCCACGCCATGCAACTTTTAAAAAAAAAAAAGTTCATCTTAATCTGCTCATTTCTACCAAATATTTTGCAACAAATATATTATTTCATAATCATGTGCAGTTTTTAAATGTATGTGATATTTCATCTCTCATCCTGCCTACTGCATATATACTCTGCATAGACCTTCATGCAATCATGTGCAGTTTTTAAATGTATGTGATATTTCATCTCTTGCATAGAATTGTTTTTACATGTATAGTCTATATTGTTCAGTGAAGCATAGTTTATGGTATATATCTGGCCTGGCTTTTGCTCCAACTCAGAGCAAGTTATCTCCTTTGATCAGCAGAGCAATTGAGTCAGTTGTAGCCTGTCTTAATCAAGGATACCACTCCTTTATATTCAGTCTAGGGGCAGCTGGGGCTGTTTGGCAGCTAGGTTTAAAAGCACCAAGTGTTAAAGGCACAAAGTGTGATTACATAACAGTTAATCAAACAGTTGAACAAACATTGACCAACATCTAAGGTAATTTCAGATTAAGAAACTGATTGCTTTAAAATTTGTCTAAAAATAACAAACCTAAAACTCACCATGTACTACACATTTCTTTTTACAACTCTCTCCTTTGTATTTTCTCTAAGGATATAACATCCCTAACTTTCCCTGCATCTCCCCTCTCTGGGCACACTGCCGCCCTATTGAGTCACTCACCTCCTCTAAAAACTAATGAGATTTCTTTTCATCAAAAATTGACAATTACAGCCTCATTGTGTCACTATAAAAAACTTTTACACACCTACAACTATATCTACTTCTCCATCCTTCTGCTTTTATTATCTGGTGACATATCACCAAATCCAGGCCCCTCACACATACAGCGGATTTACTATGGAATATATATCCTGCAAACCTCACATGTCTCCCATCACCCTCCAAATCAATAAATGTGCCTTATAGAATTCACACTTGATCACAACTTATTATTTTACATCTGAACATCTCTTTACAATAACTGCTTTCACCAATTTCGACATTTACCTGAGACTGCTGGTTCACACGTTAACCACACTCTCTAAATAGCCCCACATGATGTGGCTTCTGCCACCCGTCAGACTTCACGTAAACTGATATAACAGCCATGGCTCTCCACAAACACCTACAAAAACTGCCTCTTAAAGTAGAATGTCAGTGGCGTAAATCTTAATTCAAATGACTTCCACACATACTGTAAAATAGGAATCCAGCCATCTGTCATCCTAACCCTCTGTCCCACGCTCACTGTCTACTGCAACTGTGTCACCCCTGTCTGTCTGCCCATCCCCTTTAGAATGTAAGCTCTCACGAGCAGGGCCCTCTATCCTCTTGTGCTTATCCTTTCTTTACTTATACTATCTGCTCTATACTCAAAAGCACCTAACCCGTGACTTTTGCCATCCTGCTTCTGTTGCAGCAGTGTTTATATACCATGTACTTGTCTTGTAGTGTCTTAAACTGTATGACACTGTTTTCTTGTTCTGCTCAACTGTTTATGTACTATGTTTCTGTACTATGTAAGGCGCTGCGGAACCCTTGTGGCGCCATATAAATAAAGGATAATAATAATAATTATTATTTCTAACTATTTAGGGCCTGATTCAGAGATGTACACTATTCCAATGTTCACACAGTTTAGCGATTATTGGTCATATATGCATGCGTCAGTCGCACTGTGCATGTGTCAAGGTACATTACTGTAGTTGGGGCATGTCGTAGCCTGCGTCTGCGATTCCATATGCAGATAAAGTGATTCCAACAACTCAGGTGGCCATTCTGCACGACCATAGGGTTACTTGAATGATCTGTGACGGCGACTGCTTATTTGTACAGTTACTTGGAAACACAATGGTACGTGTGGGCACCTCAATACATATCCCGGCATCTCGAACATTTGCATATTTTCGCACAGCCGCTGCGTACGAGATCACAACTGCGATTGCATTAGTGTACATCTCTGAATCAGACACTTCCTACACTATTAGCGGATTAAGATGAAAAATTCAAGAAAAAGAACTCAATCTGGGTAACAAGCCAAAAACAGAGGTCCTATACTAGTGACTCTTGCCACGAATCCTTATGCTTAATCTGCTAATTTATACCAATTCCTTTGCAACAAAAAATAGTAATTGTAAATATTTAGGGGCCAAACCAATTAGTTGCAATGAACTTGTGGGTGCTAGTCATCGCGACAACGGGCACACTTGACGGCAGCCCAGATTCTCTTAAAAGAATTCACAGCCCCATAGAGCTCCGAGCAAAATTAAGCAAATTCGGGCTCAGATGGGGCCGCAAAGGGTGCGAGGTCCCGGTCCTTTGCTGGTGTTTTAACACTGTTGCAATGGCAACTCGCACCCTTCACATATAATTGGATTGACCCCGTAGTCCACTATAAGTGAAATAAGACACAATTCAGGAAAACAACAGGTGTATGAGGACACGTCTGTACATAGTTATTTTTCCATTCCAGTTGGCAGCAGATGACCAAATCCCTAGAATAGCAGATGGGAAGAGTTCAAGTCAGAGTGGCGCCTGTGTAATTTAAAAGTATCAGTAACGCTCATCAATGTAGTCTCCCAGAATTACTCTAATTCCTGAATTTACGCTTAGTACTTACGCACAGCCTTAATTTGAGAACCAAGGGTATTCTTGAACACTTCGTACTGAGGGAAGTGTGAAAAAAGATTAAATGTGGCTTCCCTGAAATCAGGGTCTTATTCTCTAACCAGGGGCAGGCTGGACCAAGGTGCCACCTGCCTCCTGGGCCAGTACAATTTTACTGGTCCACAGCCATACACTGCATGCACATGGCTGGCTGCGGGAGGCAAGCACAGAATGCTCCCTGGCTGCTCTGTACTATTACACAATGGGAGCAACTGCAGTCGGGCAGCATTCTTTGCTTCCTCCCAGCAGCAAACCACATCCATGTCTGCAGCTGCGCACCGTGTGGCCCAGGGTAGACTCCCGTCTGAGCCTTCGGCCCTTCTCTGCTCTGTCCCGATTCTTTTTGCCCCACCTCCTATTCCTCTTGCTGACTCCTTTCGTGCCCCAGCTGCTATGCTCTGTCCCCTCTCCTTGTCTTAGTGCAGCCTTCTCTTCAAAGGGGAACAAACAAAGGGGTCATTAGGGAGAGAGGGCAATTTGGGTGACAGAAAGAAGTTGTCAGGAAAATCGCATTATCTGGTAGACAAGGAAAGCTTACATAGAAGAGATGTTAGTACAGGTGGCGTGAGGAGGAGGGTAGAGTGTGGGGGAGACCAGGAGAAAAAATAGGCAGAAGAGACAAAAGGTGTGAACAGAGCGACATCTAGTTAGAAAAAGTGGGGGAAACTGGGTGAGGTCATTAGGAGGGGGGACGGGTGGGGTAAATGGAGAGAGAACTCACAAGGGAATCGGAGAAGGGATAAAAAGGGTAGATGAAAGCAGAAACAAAATCAGAATAGGACGCTAATGTCATCAAGTAGCAGGGACAGATGGAGGAGAGTGATGTAACCAGGGAGAAGGGGTAGAATTGAGAGGCAGGGAGAGCTTGTGGTGGAGATGGAGCAGAATAGAAAAGAAGTCCTCAGGAATTGATGCAATATTATTAATTTAGAAGGAAGAATGTAAAAGGCAAAGGATATAGGATTAGAGGCAAGATACCCAAGTGGTTCATTAT
Organism: Taudactylus pleione; assembly: GCA_031769625.1. Taxonomy (NCBI): domain Eukaryota; kingdom Metazoa; phylum Chordata; class Amphibia; order Anura; family Myobatrachidae; genus Taudactylus; species Taudactylus pleione. The sequence goes on from JAUIMM010000006.1 coordinate 26,548,183, forward strand.
GATGAGTTTGATAAGTACGTACTTTATTTTTAAGTCTCTGGGCCTGATTCAGAGATCTATGTGGTTTCGATTTTTATGCAGTTGAGCGATTATTATGAAATGAGCATGTATCAAGTTAGGGTATGACAGCCATCTGTTTTCTGTCTTACACTGCTGCTAGCATGTCCATCCTCCAATCACATTAGTGGGAGGTCTCCAAATACTCATTGATGGCTAGCTGGAGCTATCCGCCAATCAGAGTGCAGGCAACTTCACTACGGTCTGAGAGATGAGGGGCTGCAGGAGGGGTGAGTGAGTTAATTAGGTCACCTCCATAGATCCAATATCTACTCACTTCACCAGTCCGGAAATGAATGCCAGACTGGTGAACTGAGTAGTATGCCGAGAGACTGATATTTTGGGTCTATGCTAAAAGATTACCTTCCTGGTGAATTTCCAGTAGAAGTAGGATAACCCGTTGCTAACAAGCCAGACTGGCTGAGAGACTGATCTATGCTAATAGTGGTAAAAAATAGCACCACAAGTGTGGTTAAGAGTTTAGAGGCATACAATTGTCTGAAGCCCAACTGAGATTAACACATACATCATTGCAACACCCCTGAGGAAGTCATTTATGACGAAACGCGTTGGGTGACAAGATGTCAAGATCCAAAGTGGGCCCTACAGGCTGTTAAAGAGCTTGTTCCTATAAAGGGAGACAGCAAGTGTACTGCCATCCATCTTACACTGATCAACATGTCTATGTGAGAATAAGTTTAAAATGTGATTTTATGTTTTATTTTTTTAAATAAATAAAACTGTACTAAAAAGGAAAAGTTAGTTGTATTTAGGTGTACTCAGGTTGAAAAGGTCTCATAGTAGACCCGATAGGAGGAATAAAAACTTCACACATATCACCTCACAACATTCTATGGAATAGGGATAGTGTTCCCGCTAGGCTGTTTTAGCTGGGTGACACGCCCTACCTGATTTCAAAAGGGCAGAATGCACCCTGCCCTTTTGGGGGTGTCCCACTAAAACATTGTGGCGAATAGGCTCTCCCAAAATATGATATTCTTAAAATACATAACATGTCAAAGTCTATTCTGTATGATGTTCTTTCATTTTATATTCTGTATAAATATGGTATGTCAATTGCTATTCGGTGTGCATGTCAGGAAAGACTGGGATTAGCAAAAATGGGATTTTGGTACCTACCGGTAAATCCTTTTCTCTGATTCCACAGGGGACACTGGAGGTCCTTACGCTGGGGTATAGAGGCGTGGATAAACTGGAGCTGTCACTTTAAAATAATCTAGTGTGAAGCTCCTCCCCTTCTATGCCCCATCAGCCCTCAGATTAGAAAATGAAGACCGAGAGGAGATGGAGAACAAGCGGAGTAAAAGGGAGAGAAGAACACACAATAATCAAAACATACAACATACGGAACAAACCGAACAGGCAGGCGAAGAGCGCTGAGGTGGGCGTCCAGTGTCCCCTGTGGAATCAGAGAAAAGGATTTACCAGTAGGTACCAAAATCCCATTTTCTCTTTCATCCACTAGGGGACACTGGAGGTGCTTACGCTGGGGACGTCCCAAAGTTTTCCCCACGGGCGGGAGCGCTCTGCGGCACCTGCAGAACTAGGCAGCCAACACGGTATGCCGAAACAGCGAATGTATCAAATCTGTACAACTTGACAAACGTGTGAACTGAAGACCAAGTGACCGCGCGGCACAATTGTGATGTGAAGGCTCCCCTACAGGCCGCCCATGGCGCAACCACAGAACGTGTGGGATGAGCCGAAATGGACGATGGAGGCCGGCGGTCGGCATTAACATAAGCCTAATGAATGGTCAGCCGGATCCAACGTGCCAAAGTCTGCTTAGACGCTGGCCAACCCCTCCGAACCACATCATAGAGGACAAAAAACGACTCAGACTTATGGAGGGAAACAGTCCTGTCAACATAGATGCGGAGAGCTTCAACCACCTCCAAGGTAGAAGAACCACCAGAGTCCTCCACCAAAGATGGTACCACAATAGGCTGATTAATATGAAAAGCCGACACTACCTTGGGAAGGAAGGCGGCTACCGTCTGGAGTTCCGCCCTATCAGCATGAAACACAAGGTAAGGTGGCTTATAGGACAGAGCACTCAATTCTGAAACTCTACGAGCCGATGCTAGAGCCAGGAAGAGGACCGTCTTCCAAGACAAGTACTTAATATCACCCTCTTCCAAAGGTTCAAACATGGACGACTGAAGAAACAGAAGCACCAAGTTCAAGTCCCAGGGAGCTAGTCGGAGGTACAAAAGGAGGCTGCAAACGCAAGACTCCCTGAAGAAACGTCTGTACCTCAGGAATGAGGGCCAATTTCCGTTGAAAGAAAATGGAAAGGGCAGAAACCTGCACCTTTAAAGTTCCAAGACGAAGTCCAGAATCCAGACCAGTGAAGAAAAAGCAGATACCGGGACACCGAAAAATCCTAGAGGGAAGATCCCGACTGGAACACCACGAGATAGAAGAACGCCAGAAGCTATGATAATGTGCAGCCAAAACTGGTTTCCTGGCGCGTAGCATGGTGGAAATAACAGAGTCTGGGATTCCTCTGCGTCTTAGGACATCGGTTTCAAGAGCCACCCCGTTAAACACAGTTGCTCTAGGTTGGAGTGTATGAAAGGACCCTGCTGCAGCAGATCCGGGCGCAGAGGAAGAGGCCACAGATAGTCTGCCAATAGGGACCAAAGGTCCGAGAACCAACTACTCCAAGGTCAGTTCGGAGCCACGAGAATGACAGAGGCTGACTCGTGTTTTATCATTTTTAGCAGTCGAGGAAAAAGTGGAATCGGAGGAAAAAAGGTAAACAAAGTCGTAGATCCACGGAACTGTCAGAGCGTCTACTGCCACTGCCTGCGGATCTCGAGTTCTTGACATGTATACCGGGAGCTGACGATTCATTCGTGATGCCATGAGGTCCACCTGAGGACATCCCCATCGACGAATCAGCGCGTTGAACACGTCTGGATGAAGCTTCCATTCCCCGGGATGGATATCCTGGCGGCTTAGGTAATCGGCTTCCCGGTTGTCCACACCCGGGATGAATACCGCCGACAGGATTACTGACTGGCTCTCGGCCCACCTGAGAACCTGAGTTACTTCTCGCATGGCCCTGCGACTCCGAGTCCCTCCTTGGCGGTTGATGTACGCGACAGCCGTCGCATTGTCGGACTGAACTCTTACCGGACGAGTTCTTAGAAACTCTGTTGCTTCTATCAGAGCATTGTAAATTGCTCTGAGTTCCAACACATTTATGGGCCACTTGTTCTAGAGGGGACCGTCGACCTTGAAAGTGATAATCGAGGACTACTGCTCCCTATCCTCGAAGGCTGGCATCCGTTGTTACGATGATCCAGTCCCACACTCTGAATCTCCGTCCTACTAATAGTTTGTTGGATTGTGTCCACCAGAGAAGGGCCACTCTGGTAGCTGGGCTCAGACGGATCTGTCTATGTAGGAGCAGATGAGACCCTGACCCCTGTGTTAGTAGGTCCAGCTGAAACACCCTGTAGTGGAATTGCCCAAACTGTAGTGCCTCGAAGGCCGCTACCATCTTCCCCAGGAGACGCAGACAAAGAAGGAGGGACACCTTCTTTGGTCTGAGGAGCAGCTGAACCAACCACCAGATATCCCGGGCTCTGTCTATTGGAAGGAAGCTACTCTGTGATGCCGTATCTAAGAACATGCCCAGAAACAGGAACTTCTGGGACGGATAGAGATTTGATTTCTTGAAGTTTATTATCCAACCGTGTTGGAATGTGGTTCCCAGATGGGAACGTGGAGATAGGTATCCGTGATATCCAGGGATAATAGGAATTCTCCTGGTCCCAAGCTCGCAATAACTGACTGCAGAGACTCCATTTGGAAACGATACATCTTCAGATACAGGTTCAATGACTTTGGCCTGACCGATCCATCCGGTTTGGGTACTACAATCAGGTTAGAGTAAAACCCCATACCTCGTTGATGTTCTGGAACCGGAACTAGCACAGATGATACTACTAGAGACTGGATAGCCTCCTGTAGAAACCTGGCCTTGTCTGCAGGTATTGGCAGACTTGTAATGAAGAACCGAGGTGGAGGGGGGACCTCGAAGTCTATTCGGTACCCCAGGGAAATTAGTCTGCGGATCCACGGTACTGGAGACGTCTGGTTCCAAACTTGTTGAAATCTTTGCAGGCGGGCTCCCACTGTAGGTGGTCCCAAGTGGGACGGAAGACAGTCATGCCACCTGTTTCTCAGCTGGCTTAGGCTCCTGTCTACGTGCAACCGTGTGTGGGCGGCCTCTACCTCTGTCGCCTCTTGCTTGGGAGGGAGCCCCTCTGGCTCTCCCACGAAAGGAATGTGGCGCACGAAAGGAATGAAACGAAGGTCCAGCGTAAGCTCTTCTGGGAGCCGATGCAGTTGACGGGAAGGAAGACTTACCCCCCCGTGGCCTGGGATATAATTTGTCTACTTCCGGGCCAAACAGCATGTCGCCATTGAAAGGTAAACCCTCCACTGCACGCCTGGTTTTTGCGTCCGCATGCCAGGCGCGCAACCAGAGGGTTCTGCGGCCCGAAATAGCAGAAGGATATATGCGAGCACTAATCTGACTAATATCTTTTGACGCTTCTCACAGGTAAACTGCAGACTCAGGGATGTGTTCTGCTAGTAGGCATAACTCTGCTCTGGAAGTAGCAGAGTAAAAACTTGTAATCAACTGGTCAGTCCAGCAAACCACCACCTTGTTAACCCAAGCAGTAACAAGGGTGGGCCTAAGCTGAGCACCCACTGCGGTATAAATAGATCTTAGCGTTGTCTCCAATTTACGATCCGAAGGATCTTTTAGTACTGTGGCTCCCGGTACTGGGAGTGCGGTTTTCTTAGAGAGACGGGAGGCGGACGCATCTACTGGAGGTGGCGTTTCCCACTTCTCCATCATGGATGATGAAAAAGGGTAGCTAGAAGAAAACCGGCGCGGAATTTGGAACAGTTTATCAGGTTGTTTCCAGGCCACTGAGAGCTGTTGTTGAAGATGCAGTGAGAACGGAGAAACCGCCAAACTCTTTGGTTGTTCTTGAAATAATTCACACTCCTGGGATGCAGGAATAACATCCTCAGGTAATTTAATGATTTTTCTGACCACCAAAATTAAGAGATTCCACCCCAGGAGAGGTGGACTAACTCTAGAGGGGTATCGTCCTGTAATGCTTTCTCCAATTCCCCTTCCTCTGCGTAGCGAGGAATTCCTCGTCAGACTCTTCTGACTGGAGAATAGCCGATAAAGGACGCTTTAAGAGACTTGGTTAGCCCAGCAACCCAGGGAGGTTGAGACTTGCGTGCCTCAGCTAACTGAGACGTTAAATCAGTCATTACTCCTACCATGTCAGCGGCCCATGGAGGCGCAGGTGAGGCAATATGGCTTGGGACACAGAGGAGCACACCCCACTCCCTTCCCACAGATCAGATTCCCTGCACCCCCAGTGTATTATGCACAGCCTCTGTACCAGAGCCTTCTGTGCTTATGTAGCTTTGTAGCCAGGAATGGGGAGCAAAAGAATCCAGCCTTCAGTTCTGCTGCACTCTTCCTGGATTAGGGAGAGATACAGGCATGAAACAGTTAACATACAGCCGCTTGCCGCATATAGTGGAGAGAGAGCCCGCGCTGATTAGGCTCCGCCCCCCTCTTCATGCCCTAAGGGCTCCATTATGGCTGTGTGGCCCATCCCTCCCCTCCCCTCCGCGCTACCCGCATGTATTAGCGGGGAGAGGGAAGAAGCAGGGAGCCGCGTGTAGCGCTGTGTACACACAGCAGACAGCGCAGGGCAACGCAGACAACGGGCTTCCCTTACACAGCGCACAGGTGTAGCGCTGTTTAACTGTGCTATGCACACACTAACAGCGCACGGCAGTGCCGACAGCGGGACATTTGTAGCGCTGTCTAACAGCGCTATGCACACACTAACAGCGCAGCATGCTCTGTCAGCGCCGGGCAGCGGGGCAGGAGCCGGGGGATGCGCAGCTTGTTACTCACTGCGTGTCCCCTGTAGTCTCTCTCTCTCTGCAGGTCAACAGCCTTCTCTTCTTGTGTGTGAAGACCTGCTGTGGCGGTAAGGAGCTGTCAGGAGCTCTTTTAGAATGAGCCCTGCGCACTCCTTCCTAAAACACCAGGGCGCCAGGTACCTGGCCAGGTACCCGGACCCCACCTTTTAGATATGTGGCGAAGGGTACCTATAGGAATGTAAAAGATTCTTTGAAATAAAAAAAATTAAATAAAATAAATGTATTTGCTGGAGCACAGCATGTAGTGACCAGCTCCTAGAGGCACATTTTCTAAACTGAGGGCTGATGGGGCATAGAGGGAGAGGAGCTTCACACTTCTAGATTATTTTAAAGTGCCAGCTCCAGTTATCCACGCCTCTATACCCCAGCGTAAGCACCTCCAGTGTCCCCTAGTGGATGAAAGAGAAAGGTAAATTGTAAATCAAGTGGATGGCTCTCAGATAACAAAAATAATGAATTCCCTGCACAGTGTGAGGTCATGTGTGGAGAACTAGCCCTCTCCCTTTTTATGATCCCTGGAGTCAGATTGTACTGAATTGGAAATTTTAAAAACCAGACCTTTTACTCTAAAAATTATGGTATGCATCTGAGTTGTGCTATAGAAGCTGAGATAAGTATTGTGATGCTTACTTTGAAGGGGGGAGTTGAAGAGGGAATTATGTAGTCACATATCTTTAGAGCAGGGACCCTGTTGGTTTGGCCTGGTAACCCTGTATTGGAAATCACAAGGGCCCTCTATTGATCTGAAACCCTGCTCATCTGATAGGGAGAACCTGTTTAAGTAGGAACAAAGAACTAGAGATCTATAAAAAGAAATGCCACCCAGCATTCAATGTCCATTTCCGGGGAGCAGCCTTCTGAGGTTGAGATGCACCTGAAACTAACTTAGTGAGTTCCTGCACACAGAGATATATTGGTAAATTCATAATCTCTGATTTCTCCCTTTTATTCTATCTTCTGAAATAATTTGCATATATAATCTGTGTGTCATATTATTAATATTTTTGTAACTAAGCCTTGAAAATATATTTTGGGATTAAACACATTTAATCTATCATGATTCTTATTGAACATGCGAGCCTGTGAGGCCTATGCTACATACCTGTGTGTAACTGAAGGTGATTTATGAATAATTTGTTCGGAGATCGGAAGACTCCTGAAGGAAGCAGCTTGCGTGGAGGCAGAAGAATTGTGTATTCTGATAAGAGACCAAGGAGCGCCAGCGTCACAACTAGCTGAACCAGACTGCTGTATCTGTGAGTCAGCCCGGGATAGTGACAAACATGCTGGGTGCTGTCCCCACTTGCGGGCCGCAATGTCCCGCTGGTGGGAAAAATTGGGATGCAGCAATCACCGTCAGTGATGCGCCCAGTATCTATTCACAAAGAAGGGAGAGCTTGGGGGCAGCCTGGCATGTCCGTAAGTGCCGGGCACGCCCCCATGAGTTATGAAAGGGGGCATGTCTTAAAGACATGCCCCCTTTTCTCTTGACCACGGCCCCTGTTCGGGCACTAGAGTGCCCCCTCTCTACAGACCGGCGCCATGTCCCACACCAGACCTGGAGTGAAGACTATAGGGACAAAAATTATACTATAAGAAAGGAGAATTGGACCCAATACAGAGTTGTAGAATCTAGTTTAGGTGCCCCCCCAGAAAAACAAACAACAACATTGTGTGTGTGTATGTGTGTGTGTGTGTGTGTGTATATATATATATATATATATATATATACACATATAAACATACTCGTATATATATATATATATATATATATATATATACACATACACATATATATATATATACACATACACATATTACTTTGTAAGGCGCTGCGGAACACTTGTGGCGCCATATAAATAAATGCTAATAATAATAATAATAATATACACACATATATATATATATATATATATATACACACATACACATATATACATACATATATATATATATATATATATATATATATATATATACACACACACATACACATATATATATATATATATATATATATATATACACACACACACACACACACATACACATATGTATACACACACATACATATATGTATACACATACACATATATACATACATATATACATACATATATACATACATATACATATACATATATACACACACACACACATATATATATATATATATAGTAGAAAAAAGAGGGGCGCTCACCAGGCTTGTAAAAAATTAGTCCATTTTTAATGCAAATAATGTATCATACTCAACGTTTCGGTCACAGTTTCTGACCTTCTTCAGGAGAACCAACATCAAATAAAGTTCAGCAGCAGTAGCATAAGATACAGGAATATAGCTTACCTGGACGCAGCTACCCCTTAAGCAGTGCTGCTAATCATAGATGCACCGAAACACATGCAGACATCAAACAGGAAGCCTCAATAGGTCACTTCCGGTCACGGAAGCTGTAAGAGTTAATTGACCCTAGTGTTCACTAAAAAGATGCAGGCACCACATGAAACTAGGGTCACAAGTAGCCCCTCAATCAACAATACACGGACAACAACAGCCTTCATACTAAAAAGGACACGATCGACCACCGACGGACATCCAGTACACTGCACGGTACTTCAGCTCCGTCGCGTGTATCACCATGGTAACCTGTAAACACAGGCTAGGGATCCGCTTGGCCAATCACAGCAAAGGGGGCGGTAACAACATTATGTTGGAGTGTCCAACGTATGTAAACAAGATGCGCGGGCATAGAGAGCAAAGACTGGCACTTTCAACACTTAGGGATAATCAGAATATTGTTATTCGCCCTGCCGACAAAGGCGGGGCAATTGTGATACAAAACTTATGTGACTATGACAGTGAGATCAAAAGACAATTGTCCGACATTTCGACTTATAAGAAAAGTGCATGTAATCCCATTCCAGCTTTTAAAAGGGAAATTGACGTAACTCTTGAACAAGCACTTCAACATGGTTGGGTAGATGATCGGTTGTATGAATTTTTGAAAGTTGATCATCCATTATGCCCTTACATTTATACACTTCCTAAAATCCACAAGACGCTGAAGGATCCCCCTGGTAGACCTATTATCTCTGCCAGGGGGTCACTTTTACAGCCACTTGCTATGTTTGTGGATAGTATTTTGCAAGATGTTGTTACATCGATTCCTAGTTACCTAAGGGATACTGGTGATTTTATAGACAAACTAGCTACTTTGAGTGATTTACCTAGCAAGATTCTGTTGGTATCTTTGGATGTGTCATCGTTGTATACTATTATACCACACGATCTTGGCATTTTATCTGTTAAGAAATTCTTGATTGATAGAAGTAAGATCAAGATACCTATTGAATTTGTTTTACAGTTATTAACATTTGTTTTGAAGATGAATCATTTTACATATAATGGTGATTACTATGTTCAACTGGCCGGGACGGCCATGGGATCTAACTTGGCACCGGCATATGCCAACATTTTCATGCATGATTTTGAATCAACTTATGTTCTACCTATCTTTGGTCAGAAAATATTATATTACAAACGTTACATTGACGATGTTTTTTTAATTTGGAATGACACTGAGACAACACTTACTGAAATGGTGACTACCTTGAATAAATTGGACTCTACGGTGAAATTTACTTTCACGTGTAGTCCAACATCGCTTAACTTTTTGGACCTTACTATTTTGTTTAATGGATCCACTTTGGAAACTACCCTATTTCGCAAAAATACTGACAGAAATTCTTTACTATTTGCTACCAGCAACCATCCACCAAGGCTGAAAGAAAGTTTGCCAATATCTCAGTTTTTGAGAGTGCTTCAGAACAACTCCCACCCTTACAAAGCTGAAGAACAAATCTATGAAATGAAAGAGAGGTTCCGCGCTAGGGGCTACTCTAAGTCCACCATTGAGGGCTACCTCACCAGGGCGAGACGTTATTTTTCAACTAAAAATAAACGCAAAGTACAAGAACGAATGATTTATGTATCACAATTTGATCAAAAATCGTCCATAATATCTAAATCTTTGAAAAAACATTGGCCGATCATCAATTCTGACCAGACATTGGGTCTGGGCCTACAAAAGCCTCCTATGATGGCCTTCAGACGAGGCAGAAACTTAAAAGATCTGCTGATGCGTCCAATACAATGTTCTGCTGTTGTTGAACACACGTGGTTGCACACTCAAAAACCAGGCTGCTTTCGTTGTGCTGGATGCACGACATGTAGGTCCCTTATACCTGGATCGTCTTTTCCTCACCCACACAGTGGCAGACCCATAAAAATCAGATATAAATTACACTGTCTAATGGACCATGTTATATATCTACTGAACAGCCCGTGTGGTTTAGCCTATGTTGGGCTGACGACCCGTCCCTTTAGGGAACGAATGGCTAACCATCGAAGTGCTATAAGATCAGCACTCAACTCTGGATCTACTGATAAACCAGTTGCTGGACATTTTTTAGCTTTACAGCATCAAGTATCGACTTTGAAATGTCGTATTATAGATTGGATACCTCCACCAGTGAGGGGAGGGGATCGCTCTCTCCTCTTAAGGAAATTGGAAGCCAAATGGATTTTTCGACTAGAGACTCTCAAACCAAAGGGTTTGAACGAAAATAATCCTTTCAATGTATTCTTGCGATAGACTATGCATCTAAAATTAAAAAAATCTTTTTTGCGACCGTTTATATCCATTGAGGGACAATTCCCTACTTTTTTTGGTAGTCAACCATCAGTATTTAAGTGCTTGGAATTTTAATTTTACAACTTTTTTGAATAAAGTACATCTTTTTGAATGAAATATATTTCTTTTGAATAAATTGTGTTCTATTGATATATTCTTTTTGTTGTATATGCTGTAATTTTTGATTATACTTATTTGCAATGTATTACTGAGACGCTTTCTGCCGACCTTAAGTGGTGTTGCTAAGTGATGCACTTTATGATAACTAATCCGTATCCTCTCCACTTCTTAGACAGCTCCATTGTTAGCATATCTTGAGTTTATTAGTGTTTTTTTACAACAAGTTTTTGACACAATCCATATGCGTGTTCGTCTTAAGATGTTTGTATCATCTTATTAAATGGTTGTATAGACAATAAAATGATTAACTTTAATCTATATTAGTCTATTTATCAACCTTGCCTGCTAATTGCACTCATACAGTATACTGGCATTATTGCCTCTTTTATAGACATTGGTCTAGTGAATCCTATGCTTATGCTTACGCTTACAGGTTGCCATGGTGATGTTTGGGACGGGTTAGATGTATTGTATAGATGTCTGACTATGTGATCCCTCGCGTTCCCCGTGATAGGGGAATTGCTGTATTTACTCTGTGATGCGTCTCCTGCTGACGGAGGAGATATAGTGGCACCCTGTCGTTATGTGATGTAGTTTTACAACTGGTGTTGTCTTATCGTTGTTTGTTGATTGCCTCATCTTTTGTAATATGGTTTGTCTCTGGGTGTGTGAGCGTCCTCCTGAAGTTATATTTATTTAACCAGTGATGTTATTTGGACATCCCATCCACTAGTGATGTGCTGCCCGCGCATCTTGTTTACATACGTTGGACACTCCAACATAATGTTGTTACCGCCCCCTTTGCTGTGATTGGCCAAGCGGATCCCTAGCCTGTGTTTACAGGTTACCATGGTGATACACGCGACGGAGCTGAAGTACCGTGCAGTGTACTGGATGTCCGTCGGTGGTCGATCGTGTCCTTTTTAGTATGAAGGCTGTTGTTGTCCGTGTATTGTTGATTGAGGGGCTACTTGTGACCCTAGTTTCATGTGGTGCCTGCATCTTTTTAGTGAACACTAGGGTCAATTAACTCTTACAGCTTCCGTGACCTATTGAGGCTTCCTGTTTGATGTCTGCATGTGTTTCAGTGCATCTATGATTAGCAGCACTACTTAAGGGGTAGCTGCGTCCAGGTAAGCTATATTCCTGTATCTTATGCTACTGCTGTTGAACTTTATTTGATGTTGGTTCTCCTGAAGAAGGTCAGAAACTGTGACCGAAACGTTGAGTATGATACATTATTTGCATTAAAAATGGACTAATTTTTTACAAGCCTGGTGAGTGCCCCTCTTTTTTCTACTTTGTATTACCAGTGGATTTCTGATCAGGTCTCCAGTGGTGTGGTGGACACCCCAGCATTATCTATACAGAGTTTGATGTGAGTGCAGCCTTTTCTTGGATATATATATATAGATATATATATATATATATATACACACACACACATTTAGTGTGTGTCTTTTTTAACTACATCTATTAATCATACTGTTTATGATTTGCCATGGTCTGTTACCAATACGCATTTGTAAGTTGATTGTAAATAGTTTATAGGGGAGGGGCAGGTCTTTCCTTTATGAGCAGCAGTAAGGGTGTATCAGTAGGTAACACACATTGGCTTTAGCTTATATCCTAATATTCTACAATCTAAGCACCTGTATATTTTATAATATTACTTTATATTGCTTCCTATATTTTATATCAGTCAATAGGACAGTCTCTTTTTGTCAAACAGGACATGATGTTAAGTGAGGGCGGGAATTTGGTTAAATGCCCTAAAAAGCGCTGTTATTTAGTCTCAAATGTAGTACCCGGCCATCAACAATAGAAACTTGTACCCTCGTGGGCTCGCTTTGCTCACCACACTTCATGCATGGTGGCTTGCTCTGCTTCACTAGCCACAGGTTACTATTCCCAATAGATGTCCGTGTGAATGGTAAATGATGATGTCAGGGTCTGTTAGCTGAAGGAGATCTAGCCGCAACCGAAAAGCCAGGGTCACTTAATTTAATTTGCCCCCTAGACTAAAAGTTGTCAACCAGCCCGTCTCTTATCAGGGTTAAGTACGGGATGCCGGCGCTCAAAATCCTGATGCTAGCACCCAAACTGGGTTAGAATGCCGACAGCTAGCGGTAGGTACCCTAACCCTCCTGCAGTCTAAACCCAGGGCTGGATTAACAGGGGGCGGGGACATGTGCCACAGGTGGTCGTCCCGGGGCCCCCACACTCACCAGGGGTTGAAGTGGGCAGGAACAGGTGACGGAACCAGTTCCGCCTTCTCTTGCCCACCTAACCCCGGCGCTGCAAGGAGGCTCCATTTGCCGGGTGCCCGCTGAGATTTTGTTACCAGCAGGTGCCTGGCTCCCTCCCTGCAGCGCCAGCCGGAGCTCACACCTGAACTCCGGCTTCCAGTGTGCAATGCGTCTCTCCCATAGTTCCGAGGAGCGGCCAGCCGGACGGACGCGAACGCGGGAGCAGGGCTTAAGGTAAGTATTATGTTTTCCTTTTTTTTTTTCGTGTATGCGGCTTCACTACAGGGGGCGCTACTACAGGCGGCACTACTACTGGGAACATTACAACAGGGGGCATCAGTACTCTGGCACTACCACTACTGGGGGCACTACTACTGGGGACACTGCATAAGAGGCACTACAGTGTTCTCCCCAGGCTGTTTACTGCGGGCGCATCGCCCGGCAGAAGCAGCCTACCTACCGCACTTTCCCCCTTCGATCGCTTCAGAGGCAAGCATTCCTAGTGATGCACTGCGCGGGTGACGTCATGACGTCACCCGCGACATGAGGAGCCTGCCCTGCACGCCTGCTGGATCTATTAGATCCAGTCAGAGAGAGGGAGCGGGAGCGGCGACCATGTTAAAGTAAGTTCTGGGCTGGGTCTGGGGGCACTGCATAAGGGGCACTATTTAAGTCTGGGGGCACTGCATAAGGGACAGTATTTAAGCCTGGGGGCACTGCATAAGGGGCCAGCCTGGGGGCACTGCATAGGGGCACTACTTCAACCTGGGGGCACTGCATAAGGGCAAAGCAAAATTACAGAGGGCAAAGCATACAAGGGAAAACGACAGGGGGGGGCAAAGCATAAAGGGGAAACCGACAGGGTGGGGCAAAGCATAAAGGGGAAAACGACAGGGGGGGGGGCAAAGCATAAAGGGGAAAACGACAGGGGGGGGGGGGGCAAAGCATAAAGGGGAAAACTACAGGGGAAAACTACAGGGGGCAATGTATAAAGGGGAAAACTACAGGGGGCACTGCATAATGGGCACTCTTGACTGAGAGCCAGTGGGGGAGCAGCCGAGACCTGTCGGACTGGAATGATAAGGGAGATACCCCTTTTCCCGGCATGCGCAAAATTGCGAAAACGCCCACCAGGCTACTTCTTGATGCCACCCAGCTGGAAAAAAATTCTGGGGAGAACACTGCACTACCACTACTGGGGGCACTGCATAAGAGGCACTACCACTACTGGGGGCACTGCATAAGAGGCACTACCACTACTGGGGGCACTGCATAAGAGGCACTACCACTACTGGGGGAATTGTGTAAGAGGCACTATGTGCGTTGTAATGTGGATAAGTTTGTGCAACTGATGAGTAATATTTCATGTGGGGTTTTTTTCCTATGGGTGTATATTGTGTTTTTTTTTTTCCTTCATGTTAAGCCCATGGGCCCCATTTCACAATGAGACATAACCCCTTTAGTGAGTGCTAAAGGGTTATGTCCTCCTTTCAGTATTTAACAAACAGCGCTGAGCTTTGCTTATTGTTGTTTTTCAATGTACCACTTATGAGCAATACAGTCACCATTGTGCATACCCCCATTTTATCCATATTTAATAGGGGCCACCACATCAGTGATCGTGGTGAGTGGAAAAAATTGTGGGTCCCTGGGACCCCTCACTTTAAAAAATTGGGGTCCTACACCACTTTTTCTGGGTCCCATTACATATTATGGGATTTGAGGGCAGGCACCAGTTGGGACTGTGCTGGGGGGTATATAGCAGTTGGGGTAGAGGGGGTTGGGGTAGAGCTGTGGGTAAAGGCAGGGAGATATTGGGGTAGAGCTGCAGCTATAGGGAAGTAAGGGCAGGCAGGGCTGGGGGTAGGGAGGGGTAAGTGCAGACAGTTGATGCGACAGTGCTGGAGGGCATGGAGGGTACTAGGGGCAGTTTGTGTGAGGGGCAATGGTAGATAGCAGCTGGCGCAGTACTTGGGGGGGTATGGTGAGGGTTAGCGGAAAGCAGTACTTGGAGTAAGGAGGGGGCGAGGGTAGATAACAGCTGGGGCAGTACTGCGGGCAAGGAGGAGGTTAGGGACAGGCAGTGCTGGGTGTAGGGAGTGGCCAGGGTAGATAGCAGCTAGGGCAGTACTGGGGGGGCAAGGAGGGGGTTAGGGGCAGAGTTGGGTTAGGATAGCAGCTGGGGCAGCACTGGGGGTAGAGAGGGAGCAAGTGTAGATAGCACCAGGGGCAGTATGGGAGGCATATAGGGGAAAAGAGTTGTTAGCAGCTAGGGCAGTACTGGGGGCAAGGAAGAGGTTAGGGGCAAGCAATACTGGGTGTATGGAGTGGTAATGATAGATAACTAGGGCAGTACTGGGGGGCAAGGAGGGTGTTAGGGGCAGGCAATAGTTAGGATAGCAGCTGGGGCAGAAAGATAGACTGCACATGGGATAGTGTTTACCTCATTGCTTTTGCTGGGAGCCCCTCGCCGGGTCACTGTCCCATGCAGTGTCCACCTTCCCTGCCTCCTGTGTGCAGAGCGCTCAGCTGGCTGAAGGAGCGCAGGCTGCCGGAGGGTCCCGGCACCACTGACAAGTATGCTGCCCGATGGACGCTGCGCGCCCATTGGCTGGGGGAGACACTGCAGCACAGCCATTGGATGGGGGAGACGCTGCAGCACAGCCATTGGCTACAGCAGCACAAACAGACCCAGCGGGTCCTACAGGACCCGATCAGTTTTAAAATCTGGGTCCCCAGTTTGCTATAGCACGTATTTTGCGAACCCTGCCACATGTTTGTTGCCCAGGGGCCCCCACAGACCTTAATCCGGCCCTGCCTAAACCTAGTATTGGTACACATTGGTGAAATTCTTTGCTAGGAAAATGTAATTTGCAGTAAGTCAGATATTACCTCGGGGTCTCTCCTCTGTATACAGATCTATGACAATGTCTCCCAACGTAGTCTCCAGGAGCACAGCCATGGTAATAAGCCTTTAGTACACAACAGCCCCTCAGAGCCAGGATCAGAGAACTGTAAGTCCCGGGCTCACACCGTAGTCACTGAGCAGGCACTAGAGAGCCAACTGACACGTAGCCCTTCATGTATGTACATACTGAGCATGCCGCCATTTAGCCGCTAATGTTAATGGTGACAGTCTCCAACAAAATGGGCGTTTAGCAGACGCATCTATTACAAAATTCTGTCTCTCTGGTATTATACAGTGTTATTACCGTTTCTGTTCGGCGCAGACTGTTTACGCTTCAGAACAGAGATCAATGACGGGTCTATTCGCGCTAGATAGGGTCCTGTACACAGCACAGAGCCAATAGAGAGTGGCGCAGAGAGAACTACGTCATACTTAGTATATGGTAATGTGCTATGGGCAGAGCTGTGGCGTGTTGGCGCCGCCCGGCCGCTGCTGTGTGACTGACCGTGATACACGGCCCACACGCAGTAGTATTAGTGAGATAATGTTGTAGAGGTTTAGGAGACTGCACTGCACGGGGGAGGTGGGAGGCGCCAACATGGCTGTCACTCCCCGCCTAATCTTCCCCTCCCCTTCCCATCAGCTATGTGACTGCGGTGTGTTGTGAAAGACTAGTCTGAGAGAAGATGGTGCGGTGTGCGCCGTATACAGGGCCCTGCTGGGGTCATCTGCTGCCTGCGGCCTCCCTGCTCCTCCTCTCCCTAATCCCCTGCGGCCAGGGCAGCGGGGACAGTGCGCCCATCCAGGTAATGACATGCAGCCCCAGACCGGCGTCTGTCCCTCATTGCCACAGACAGTCCCGATCTTTACAGATGTGTTTTTGGAAATGTACTTATTATCAGTGACAAAGTGTATATACATTTTCTCTTGTATGTTACATTCCGGGGCTTATAAGTAAGTAATGGCAGTGGAATATTAAAAGTGCAAAAACATTGAGGATCAGTGAACATACATTGGGGTCTATTCACTAAGCTTAGTTGGGGGGAGATTTAATAAAAATTGGAGAGTGAAAATTGGGAGAGATGAAGCACCAACCAATCAGCTCCTGTCACTTTACAGACCTGTTTGAAAAATGACAGGAGCTGGATGGTTGGTGTTTTATCTCTCCAAGCTTTATTAAATCTCTCCCTTGGAGAGAGAGAGAACGTGGATGGAGTTATAGCACTAACCAATCAGCTCCTATCATTTTGCAAGCACAGCCTGTAAAGTGTCAGGAGCTGATAGGTTGGTACTTTCTCTTAATTTTATCTCTCCCCAATCTTTATTAAATCTCCCTCAACAATTCAGCGAGAGTTGATTAGAGCTGAGAGGGAGCTCCCGAAGCTATTCAATTGACTGCACCCTCCTGAGGGAGCGAGGAGAAATCCGACTAAAGTTCTGGGTGCGAGTTTTTTCCGGCTTAACAGCCTCGCGGACAGCACTTTAGTCGGAGAATGCCGGTTCTCGCGAGAACTGGCATTCTCCGACTTGGGGCCATATTCAATTAGGAGTGAAAAGCCATTTTCGCATGGTTTTTGTGAAAAATTTGCCTGTTTTTTTTTTTTTCTTTCTTTTCTCCGTATTCAATTCCATCCGTTTTTCGCCTATGCGAAAAGTCAGTGCACTGAAATAGGCAATACTTTTTTTCCACAGAATAACAGGTGAAAAAAAAAAAAAAATGGGGGTAAAATCTATTTCGGGGTGCAGATGTTATGAAACCACTAAAAACCCTTGGTACACCCTCCCAATGGATAATGCACCCCCCAAAAAAAAAATTCCAGGAACACCCCAAAAACGCCTTTGAAATTTGGGGCGAAGACGACAAAAGTGTGTGTGGGGGGGGGGAACAACTTCAAAAACTAGTGAAATAAGCTTCTGGTGATGCTTTAAAAAGGGGCCAGGTGTTTTTGGGACTGCAGGTGCTTGTATAACAGAGGAACGTCACTTTTCTAAAACTTCATTTTAGAGATATTAAAATATGCTAGTACCCATTTTCAAGTACCCCAAATTTGACAGGACTACTTATTTTCAACCAAAAATACTGCTTAATGCCATTCTTCACCACTTTTGCAAGGACGCTAATAACAAAGATTTTAAACAACTTCATTACCCCAATTAGTTTTATTAGGGCTATTGGAACACTACTACATTGTATCCCAATGTTAGTGCATGTTTTTGGGGGGTTCAGTCTGATTTCCCCAAGTCTGATAGTACTTTCTGCCTGTTCTGCATTCGCCACTTGCTGTTTTCGCCTGTTTAGGAATTGAATAAGTCGGAAAGCTGGGATGCGCACAATAAGTTTTCCCGTCCAAAACACGCGATGTAGGCGAAAAGTTAGGCAGGCTGAACTTTTCGCGGATGCAAAACGAATTGAATACGGCCCTTAGCTTGTAAGTGTCGAACTAAACGGCACACTATTGAATAGCTCCAGGGTCAACTTCCTGATGCTATTTAATCCCCGCTGGATCGATTCACCCCCAATGCGTCTTAAACTGGACACACACCTGTGCAATGCTTGGGCTGTACTCTCGAGTGTGTGCACACCTTTGATCATGTTTCCTCTGGAGAAAACAGGTTGCATTGAAAGATCGGGCTTCATGTGCAGTTTAATTTTCATCAGAGTCAATGGTACAATATCGGACAAAAAGTGAAGTGTGTAGGTACTTTCAACTGCTCTTTCTGATGAGTCTGTCCATACTCCTCAAGTAGCAGCGCTTCCTTTGTCTTTTTAGCAGATATTTTAGAAAGATGAGTTTCCTGAACCGCAAGTTAGATTGTAAAGGGATGTATGCATGAATCGGTTCTTTGAACGGGACTTCTGAATGTAAGTGCATTCGAAAGTAAAATCGCATTGAAAATATCATTGTTCAAGTGCTTTAGAGTCAGTACTCAAAGAAATCACATGCCCACAAATGTAGTAAGAGGGTTAATTCCTAGAAATGGTTTTAAAATGTTGGCAACTATGGGGCTAATACAGAGGTGGACACTATTTTGATTATTTACGCAGCTGGCAGATGTGTGGCAGGAGCCACACTGCCCATGTGCAGATTTGCGGATGCGA
Source organism: Taudactylus pleione (assembly GCA_031769625.1). NCBI lineage: Eukaryota > Metazoa > Chordata > Amphibia > Anura > Myobatrachidae > Taudactylus > Taudactylus pleione. Next base: position 26,567,332 of record JAUIMM010000006.1, read on the forward strand.
TGTTGGTCGCAGTACCCCAAAAGCCTCAGCATGACTGACATTCTGCAGGCGTTTGGGGGCAGCTACGGTGAGTGATTTTATGTGCATGCAAAAGCCAGTGGCTGCATTATTTCACCATGAAATCTTCTGACCCAGCAGCGGAATAATGGGTTAAAAGATGTGGGGCAGGTATATCTGGGTGCTGACTGGAAGGGACAGCTGTTTCTAAGATCGCAGGTGGGAGTTATGGGTGTTATTTAAATAATTTTGATGCTTCAAATGACTCAAAAATCAACTTTTGGAATTATCTACAGCATTTATTTTAATGACAAATAATTGCTTTCTATAATTTTTTCACTGCTATTTAAAATTGCACAAATCAGCCATTTACATTTTTTTAAATGCTTTTCTTTAAGACAGTAATACACATCTATACAGTTATCCAATATTTATTTGAAGTTTTTTAGGGTACAGGCTGATTTCCCCTTTTTAAACCAAAAAAATTTCCCATAGTTTTTTTGAAGAAAAAGTTATTGTGCCCAATTCCTTTCAATTGGTAAGTGCGAGAATCAGGAGTTCACATAGCTGCATTAATAAAAAATTGATCACGTTAGCCACATTAAGTTTTGCTGCAAAAAATCTTGCTGCCAATTGGATATGCCCAATGCTTTAAATCCAGTATATAATCTCTGTAGATGTCAGGACCCTGTCATGCTTCATGAAGTATTCCTACAGGGACTAAGTAGATTAGAATGGACAGATAAATACAGAAAACAGGCTGCCCTACAAAGTGGGAAGTGGATAGATCCCCTTCAGATTTTGTACACTGACATCATCATCCACTGTCCAACGTCATTCCCTACCATCCACATGGGCATAGAGGGGGAACCTAATCTTGTGGCGCGCAAGCTATTTCTTTTTTTGGTGGACTGTATGGACAGGGTACCGCACTTCCGCCCTCACTCCACATAATTTCCAGGTACAGAAACTGAAGGGAAAATATACCTTTCCCTACAAAGTGCTCAGCATCTTGGAGTAACTGATAGAATACTATAAGTTTGGAGAAAATGTATAATACTAATTTCTCCATGGCAAGATATTAATTGTTTTTCAGCCAATAAAAGTTTATGTTCAGATGACATACAGAATCATCGTAGTTGTCACTGGAAAATGCTTGCTTCCTTTCACAAGAGAGCTCTTGGGCAGTGTGCACATACGAATAAATGTAATACACATTATCCGTATTATATAATCATATGTCCTTTTATAAACCTATACTAGCAAATTGTGTCCAAAATTTAGTAGTGTGAGATTTGCAAAGTGAACAGATTTCAGCAAATTAGCACAAAGAGCGGTATCCAATTAGCCCCGAATATTGTTTGTGCCCCAAGTGATCGGCGAAAAACGTGGACTTTTCGCCGATTATCCCCGATTTTCGTCTTTATTTTTTCACCCTATCCTATTATTTCGGTCAAAATAATAGGATAGTTCTCCCGAAAACACATGAGAGCCGCGATAAGCTCACGGACCTATGTGTTTTCACCTTTATTTTGGTTAAAAAAAAGTTACTTAGCATGGATTATTTTACGGGACACATTGGGTCGTGCCGAATTCAGGGCTAATTGGATAGCCCCGGGTGAGGTAATTATCTGTGGTAATTTACAGCTGCTAATTGGATACCCCCCTAAGATTAAGATGCATTTTATTAAAATACTAAAATGCAAAACCAGGCTGGGTTTGTACTGTAATAAAATTGAAGCTCTAAATTTAAATGCTAAATCAATGAAATCGTTGCACTTTGCAAATTTCATACTCTATTACATTTGGACCTGTATCTCTCCGTAGGGCAGTGATCCCTTTCTTCACCATCTTTCACTCCCCCAAAGCTGTCTTCACCAGTTCTAAAGGGCAACAGAGATTGATAGGGGTATATTTACTAAGGTGCAGGTTTTTAGAAGTGGAGTTGTTGCCCATGGCAACCAATCAGATTCTAGTTATCATCTAGAAGCTGCTAGATAAATAAGTAGATTCTGATTGGTTGCTATGGGCAACACCACCACTTCTAAAAACCCGAACATTAGTAGTATTCCCCTTAGGAAGAAATCTGCACCTATGCAAAAGCTTTTGTTTTTTAAATCCAAAGTACAGGTTGAGTCCCCCATATCCAAAAAAAAAATTTATTCGTGAAAGCAAACAACACCAGGTACAAAATTAGTCACAACGATATTATCAATCATCGTGGCATATGTCATAGATAGAAATAGTCAATACAATAAACTTTTCTAGCATCGCGTATAATCCTAGGTACCATTATTTGAAACATATAATTCCACAAACTAAGTAGAATTATAAACTTGTGTTCAACAGTAGAACATAATTCAAGATATCAAATCTACATATTAATTGTGTCACTAATGACAAAATTCTTATATAAAATATAAAAATAATAAAATACTGTCTGGCGCTCACCCATTAGACAACATTATAGGAGGGTCCCCCGAAAGAACTCGAGTCTCATACCACTGAGTCAGTCTCATACTATGATGGATCTGAGATTTTGATGTAATTGGGAGGGTAGCTATGAGACTCTCCCATGTGTCAAAAAAAATAGGCAGCTTTCTTTTCTTTATCGAACATAGTTTCCACCCAATCCATCCGAAAAATAAAATTCAACTTTTCCTTATATAAAGAAAAATTGATTGGAGTTGGGTGTATCCATTCTTGTAATATGGACTTTTTTGCGGTTGCGCTTATTGCAAGTAACAATTTCCTGCTACCCTGAGTTAATCTTTGTCCCCTTGGAAATATGCCCAGGATAGCCCATTCAGGGGTAAAAGGCACGTAATTCACCAAATGAGACTCTGCATCATATTTTCCTCTTCGCCAAAAGCCCTGGACCACTGGACACTCCCAAAGGCAATGATATAGGTCCGCCTCCTCACCCGCACATCTGGGGCAGGTATGAGAATCAGACAGGCCCATTCTATATCGCCTATGCGGGGACAGATAGGTCCTATGGTACACATTTAGAAAAAGTTCATTATACGCACTGGCAGTTAGAAGCGATCGTGATCTCATCAATCCACGCAATAAATCCGTAATAGAGAGTGATGGGAATCTTGTCAACCATTGTCGCATTCCCTGACTAATCAGGTTATGATCTAAATCTTCACTGAGAAGTTTGTAATAGATGGATATGGCCTTATGGATAGGTGTCGATCTCAAAAGACATTGGTCTAGCGGGTTTTGCCAGTCAGCTATTGAAAATGTCCGTATCACGGAGGCTATATAATGCTGTGCCTGGAAGTAAGCTATAGGGTAAGTCCGTAGAGTCTTGAATTTGTCTATTGCCTCGTGGAACGCCAGGGGTCGCCTCAATTCCAAGTCTAATAGATGACTTATAGTGTGAACACCCCCCACCCTCCAAATTATGAAAGGATAAGATGCTGCTCCCTCTTGAAACTCTAAATTACGTAATAATGGAAGGTGGATTGATTTATATGAATTTAGGTTGAGCTTATGACGTAGTATATGCCAGGGGTTATCACGAACTTCTGGTGGAATTTCTTGGTCATGAATATGTAAAAAATATTTTAGGGCCATTGTGGGAAGGAATTGCGATTCTAGGGATGTGTTGGCATAGACCACCTGATTGTTTAGCCAATCAGCCAAAAACCTCAACAAAGAGGAATGATTATATACCAAAATATTGGGAAAATTTATTCCACCATTAGATTTAGGTTGACACAATTTGCGGAGACTAATGCGGGCCCTACCACCCTGCCATATGAAGGACCGGAAGAGCTTATTAATTAATTGAATATCTTTTGTGGTGAGCAGAATGGACAATGTCTGTAACATATATAAAAGACAAGGGAAAGTCATCATTTTGATGAGAGCAGCTCTACCTAAATACGAGAGAGTCAAATGTTTCCAACCCCTGAGCTCCTCAGTAATACTTTGAATTAGTCGTGATACATTTTTATCATATAATTGAGCAGGGTTCTTAGGCAAAATAATGCCCAGGTAATCCAAATGTGAGGAGGCCCAGGAGAAGGAAAAAGACGAGCCCCATGAAGGGGTAGAAATAGTGGGATGAAGAAACATTGCACGTGATTTGTCCTCATTGATTTTCAAACCAGAAATGTGGCCAAACTGTTCAAACTTGCGCATAATCAGGGGTAAGGTGTATTGAGGATCAGTGATGTATAAAAGGATGTCATCCGCATATATTGTCAATTTAAGACTATGTGTACCAACCCGGACTCCTCGGAATTCAGACCAATGCTGTAAAATACGGAGAAGAGGATCTATAGCCAGGTTGAAGAGGGGGGAAAGAGGACAACCCTGGCGTGTCCCTCGTCCCAGTGCCATGGGTGTGCCGTGTAGCCCATTGATCAGCAATGACGTGGAAGGGGAATGGTAAAAGAAATGCAGTAATTTAATAAAATATGGGGCAAATCCCCTACGGGTCAGAATTTCAAATAGGTGAGGCCAGAGAATATTGTCAAACGCCTTATGCGTATCGAGGCTGAGAAGCATGTTCTGTGCTTGAGAGTCTCCTCTGGAAGCGATTATAGCGGCCAAGGCGGTGCGAATACCCTTAACCAAGTGCCTACCGGACACAAACCCTAATTGGTGGTCAGTTAAAAGGGACGGTAAAATTTGTTGCAAACGCGTAGCCATGATTTTGGCAAGAAGTTTAAAGTCCAAATTCAGCAGAGTTATAGGGCGATATGAACCTAGTAAAAGGATCAATCGTATGTGAGGAGTTGAAATAGGAAAGTGAAGGAGAATGGCGATGTATATCACGAAATAGATCCAAGAGAAGTGGAGAAAAATCCTCTTGAAGAATTTTATAATAGTCACCGGAGTAACCGTCTGGACCGGGTGCTTTATGAGCAGGTAAGGCTCTTATGGTGTCTCGGAGTTCCTGATCAGTAATGTCTGAGTCGAGAATGTCGCATTGGTCTTGAGTAAGTGTAGGGAGACGGGCCTCATCCAACAGTAATCTTTGTTGTTCCACATCAAGTGGCTGGGAGGAATATAAAGTAGAGTAATAATCAGTGAAAAGTGACAGAATGTCCTTTGAATCAGTAATTGTAGATCTAGTGATGGGGTGGAGCACTGCTGTAATATGATTTTTCGACTTACGAGATTTGGCTATATTAGCTAAAAGGCGGCCCGACTTGTTGCCCCAGCGGTAGTATTTATGTTTAGAAACTTCTAGACAATGTTTCGCCTGTGAGAGAAGGAAGTCCTCTAATAATTGGCGGGCTAGTTTATATTGATGTAGTTTATCAGGTGATGGGTCTAGTGTATAGGCCGTGAAGGTTTGAGTAACCGCGGTTCACAGTGAGGCACAAGTAGCTGACGTTTCGCGTTTACGCTTTGCCATGTAGCTAATGATGTGGCCCCGTATTACTACTTTCGAGGTCTCCCACAGTAGACCAGGATTGTCCCAGTGTTCCAGGTTATCGTCGACAAAGTCCGACCATTTAGACTTAAGAAAAGATCGGAAATCCGCTGAAGAGGCCAGGAATGTGGGAAATCGCCATATGTTATCACGGTAAGGGTCTGAGGGAAATGTAAGTGTCACAGTGAGAGGAGCGTGGTCAGAAATTGTAATATGTAGTCGAGCGCTGTGGAGTCGGGACATTAATATATCAGATAAAAGAAAATAGTCTATGCGCGACAAGGAGCCATGTGCTGCCGAAACATGCGTATAGGAGCGGTCAGTCGGGTTTAAAAGACGCCAGGGGTCTGAAAGGTGTAATGCGGTTAATAAAGATGGTAGTACCTGCCATGAGCTAGAGGCCGGTCTAGCTGGTGGGGGAGCTTTGTCAATTTGGGGATCTAACATTGTGTTGAGGTCTCCCCCCATAATTAAAGGATAATTTTCTCTTTGGTGTAATAGTGAAGTTAATTGATGGAAAAAAGATGAGGAGTCAGTGTTTGGAGCGTAGACATTAACCAAAGTGAAACGAGAGTGTAAAATTTCAACATCGAGAACGATAAATCTACCATGTCTATCCACAATCTGATTTAAAATAGTAAATTGTAAACCCCGCTTGAACAGAATGGCGACACCCCTAGATTTAGTGCGGAATGGGGCTGCAATGCATAAATCTAGCCAAGGGGCATGAAGAGCAGCCTCACTTCCTATACGCCAGTGAGTCTCCTGCAAAAACATCATATCGGGGTGTAGCCTCTTAAGATGAGTAATCACCCGTTTACGTTTTATAGGCGAGTTTAGACCCCCAACGTTCCACGAGACCAAGTTTAACCGAACTGGGCTACGAGATGAGGTTGGGTTCACCGCTGATGCCAGTGTGCTATCTCTCAATGCCATTTAGAAAATTGTTGGGCCGTAAACCCGCGGATGAGCGCCAGACACATAAAACAAATATCAATATGTAATTTAGAGAGAAAAAAAAGAGAGAAAAAAAAAACAAAACAGTAAAATGGTACAATAATAAGAATACATAGTGCTTTGCCTCACAAAACTCCAATTTTCAAATTTCCTTCCAAAAAATAAAAGAGGCAGGTGTCGCCTGGGATAGGCGGCACGTAGCCAGAAAAAAAGAAAAAAACAACCAAGAAAGTAAATGTAATAACATTTGAGTACCCGAAGAAATAGGGGTATCGTGGATGTAACTAAATATAACAATGTAACCCAATTCTATTACTGAGAATACATGGACCTAAATTAAACTGAGCTATATGGAGTATATCCTTCCCACTCCACAATTGAATCAGTAGGAAGTACTCACTCCAGAATTAATTTAGCTTACAGGTCAAAGATGAATAAAACAATATTATACGAGTACAAATCCGACAAAAACAATTGAGTCTGATCCAAGTGCCACAATTTTATCAATTTGTGAATCAAAACCCGGTTAGGGGGTTTCGGCAATAATCAAGGTGATGGGGGTGACCGAGAAGGGGAATGAGATGGGAGAAGATGGCGTTTCGCCTGTGCAGGGTCATCAAAGAATAATGGATTGCCATCTTCAAATACTCTCAGTTTTGCCGGGTATAACAGGGCAAATCTACGATTGTGAGAGTGTAAGTAATTACAGACCTCAGAAAAAGCTTTTCGATTTTGGGCCACCAATACAGAAAAATCCTGAAATATCAATATTTTGTGGGAGTGTACCATTAGAGAGTTAGACTTACGGTAAGCAGTTAAGATTTATTCCTTAGCCCGATAATCTAAAAATTTTGCTATAACCGGACGGGATCTGTTATTATCTCCTTGCCGTTCTGGGCCTAGGCGATGAGCTCTCTCAATTTGGGGGGTACCCAATGTATCTGCTATGTCTAAGGCTAGAGGTAAATCCTTGGCAAGTAAGTCAAGAAGCTGTGGACCCTTGTAAGACTCCGGGATACCGATAAACCGCAGATTATTTCTACGGTGACGATTTTCTCCTTTAGAGATTGAATAATGGAGGAGTGAGAAGATGTATCATCTTGAATTATTTGAACTCTGTCCTCAGTATCGCTAACTCTCGTCTCCAATGTTGTTAAGCGAGCAGCAAGTGCATCAATTCTAGTTAGAGCCGCCTCTATTTTCATTTCTGTGCTCTCTAATCTTTTGTCAAACTGGGGCATTAGTACTTTGGAGATGGCCTCAGCCATTTCGAGCACGGGTAAAGATGAAACGAGAATGGTACCGGAGTCTGCGGGGTCAGGAGGGCCCACAACATCCTGAGGCTCGAGAGGGGATGGGGAGGGAGTATTCTTATTTGAAGACTTATTTGACTTTCCCGTGATAGCTGTGTGAGATATGTCTGAGGATGATGAGGCTTTGGGGAAATATCTATCCATGCCCTGTTGGCCAGTTGGCTGGTACAGAGAGGATACCAAGTTAGGCTATGAGGTCACCAACTATAGACTAGATTTTATTTTCTTTTTATTAATTTTATTTTATTTTTTTTAGAAAAACTGTGTCACGTGCAGATTATGCGGATTACAATTTAAGAATGTTACGATACCCCTAACAGAAACAACATAGCATTACATTTTAATCAATCCACCAGCAATAAAGATAAAAGTAAATTCGGGTTACCCCTAGATGTTATTATTGGAGAACAACTCAGCAAGTAAACCTGAGATATAAACCGAATTTATCCTAAATCTCCACTAGGTGGGAGTGTCGTATAAGAAATAACACAAATTATGCTATAAATATAAACTCTTACAAATTATTAAATGCTCCCGATAAATGTTGAAGTTATTTTAGCCTACTTTAAACAGATAGAGTATTTTCTGAAACGAGGGATATTAGAGAAATTCCAGTATCATTAGAAGGTTAGATCAAAACAGATAACAAAAGGTATAATGGGCAAAAGACTATGGGAGGATAAAGGGTGTAGGAGGGTAAGGGGTAACACACAAGGAGGGTAAGGGACCAAGTAGGGGAAAGAGAAAGGAGTATTAGTGCAGAGGGAGGTAAATAGAATATTGTGATACCAGTGAGAGTGTCTGCTGAGATTAAGCAGCAGGGTTCTTCAGGAATAGTGAAAATCAGCAAACTTTTAGTCCCTGACATCCGATGGTACCAGTCCTCGTCTGGCCAACCTCAGCCACAATCCCCCCGGTCCGTCCGGCAGGAGACAGCACAGGACAAAAGATAAAGGAGGCAGTAGGGAGATCTCCGGGCAGCCGTCAACAGGATTCAGGGCTCCATGAACTCATCGCAGGGAAGGAACCAGATGAATCATCAGGAACAGACTGTGCAGCCCTTCAGTCAGCGTCAGAGCCCCACCAGCAAAACGGGAGCAGCAGGATCACCGGCAATTAGCACGCTGGCACTCAATTTTCTGTGGTGCTATAGGCAGCCTGCGCGTCTCTTCAGCAGATCAGAGCCCAAGCTGAGGGCGCCCGCCTCAGATCTCCAGACGGAGTGCCTGCCCTCGGTCACACATGCAGAGCCGCCCGCAGCAGGATCAAATGGAAAGACGTAGAGCGCGGATGGAGCCAGCAGCGTCCAGGATCCGACTCAGGCTCCCCACAGCCAGGTCGGGGAGATATCAGCGACAGCGCGCCCACCCGGAAAACATGCGCCACGGGGTCCCGCCGACACTACAAGGGCTACGCAGACCGGAGGCAGGACAGCCGAGTTAGGTGATTCAGTGAGGGATACAAGTAACAACTCTTCCCAGTCACACTCCGGAGTCAGTGGCAATCCGGGTCTCCACTGAGGCAGAAGTCTCCAGCGCACTGCCGCACCACGAGGCCCCGTCAGTGCCGATGTCATCCAGCACCACCACACCTTACGAGGTTGTTTGTCTGGGTCTGCTAGCAAACAATAGGCGGATGATCTCTCCGGAACAGGTTTGGGAGTTGAGAGCAGAAAGAGCTGTCAGCCATCAGAGTATTTTTCGCGCCCAACAGTCTGTCGGCGGTCATTCAGGCCATCAAACTTTATGGCCAGGCTTCCGGGGAAAAAAAGAGAACGCTCCTGGTCGATAGAGGTATCGTTAGAATCCTTGAGCAAAGGGGAATGTTATAATGACCTTAGTAGGTCCATATATTTAAGAGTTGTGCAGGATGGCTCAAGATTTGATACGCAGTGTTAGGAGCAGAGTTAAAAAGCGGCCATACTGGATGCCCCGCCCACCGGAAGTCCTCCCATATCGAAATATTACAGAATGACGATATAAGGATTATTTCTACTTCAGGGTCCATAGGGGTCCACAGGGTGACCTTGGGGTATAGCTGGATCCTCGGGCACCACGGAGTTAAAGCTTTCAGCTGCTCCCAGGATGCACTTGGGTCCAACCTCCCCTATATCCCGCCCCGAGCCACAGGCACCTCAGTTTTAGATGGTGCCCAGCCGGAGTCGGGTCACCCTGCGGGGTGGGCTGCAGGAGCAGCCCCCTAAAGCTTTTAATTTTTTATTTAACTTAGTTACATTTTATTTTTTTTTTCTACAGTTTTTCCCCAGAGCGGCAGCGCTGGGCTGTCTGTACAGACGCCCACGCTGCCGCTCCTTCTCCCTGCTGGCGCCGCGACGCCAGCACTGAACTGGGGATCGCAGCGGGGGAAGCCAGAGTCTGTACTAGCCGGACTCTGGTTTCCCCCGGGACTGCTGCCGGAAGACGCCGGGGAGATCAGGTAAGCCGCGCACCGCTGATTAGCGGCGGTGCGCGGGTTCCTTTCAAATGCAGTTCCATGCCCCCGGTCTAGGGGACAGACCGGGGGTGCTAGCGGTGGCGGCGGGCCCCCTCTCCAGCGGAGGCATACCCCGCCAGACCACTAGACCACCAGGGTTAATATCGCGGCAAGCGGGATGCCGGCAACCCGGGGGTTAATATGCTAGCCAGGGGAGGAAGCCTTCCCTGTCTAGCGGCTCCTCCCCTCAGCTCAGCACGCCTTTCAGCACGGAGTCTGGCGTCGCTGAGCTGCAGCTACTCGGCCACTCCTCCTCTGAGGTCTCCAGCAGCCATTTTCTCTGTGGCAGCGCAGATACTCTCAGGGAGCACGCGGACCGGTCCCCCTGTGTACCTCTCCCCCGACAAGGACAGTGTACACAGCGCTATAGCCCTCCCAGACACTGAATCTGGGAGGTTGATTGTAGTGGAAAGGTGCAGTGAGTATATCTTCCTGCATGGTATGTGACTTTTGCTAGTGCTGCCTGTCTGTGTCTTTTTTTCTACTTACTGTCAGCCGGTACCTATCCCTTTCCTTCTCCTACAAGCCCTACAGGTGTGCGGGGGAAGGGTGTTTCTACTGACCTCACCTATATAGATCACGTATTTGTGAGGTCCGTCACATAGAGTTGTGTGCTACACGGTGCCATATTGTGGGCTGTTGTCCAGCACACGGGTGAGTGCGCACGTTTTCTTCCAACGTCTTGTCCGAGGAGGAGATTGAGCACTCCAGGGCTCCGGTATTGTTCTCCTGCAGGCGCTGTTCTGCAGGAGTGGATAGGGAGGATTTGTCACGGTGCCAGGCGCTCCCTGGTATGTCTAAACCTCCCATGTCGCAGGAGCCACCATGGGCGATGTTTTCCCAGGTGCTGGTGTCCATCGCGGACCGTCTGTCGGTCCCGACTGCCGCCCCTACTAGGGCGCTGCCTCAGCCTGCCATCCCCCATTCCCCGGGTGTCCCACAATTATTGCAGACTCCCCCGGGGTCTCAGCCTGTTGGTCCCTATGCGGGGTTGCCAATGTATATTCAGTCCACCCCTGTGGCACAGCAGGCTGTGGTGCCGTTTCAGGCTCCTGTGGCAGCTCCTCCACCCTGGGTGGATGCGCTTTCCCACACTGTCCAAGATTTGGCGGCAACATCTTCGGCTTTTCAGTCGATGTTGCGCAGTGACGTGCCCTCCAGGGCGTCTAAACGCTCAGTCATGGCGCAGGCTGCGCATCTTCCAGATTCTGAGGGGTCCTCGGATGATGGTGAGGTGCAGGATGACTCAGCCTCAGATGCCTCAGTCCAGGAGGTAGACACTAAGTCTTCCATCAATGTGCGGGCTCTGGTTAAGGCGGTGCGGGCCATTCTTCTGATTGAGGATGAGGCACCCACTCCCAAGTCGAGGTATCCTAGTTTTAAAAAAGCTAAGGTTACTTCTGCAGCGTTCCCCTTGTCTGATCAGTTGACTGATCACATGGCGGTGGCCTGGCAGACGCCCAGTAAGCGTTTCCTGCCACAGAAATGCTTGGCGTCCAATTATCCATTCCCGGAGGCGCATTGTAAGAAATGGGAAACTCCGCCTGCAGTCGATTCCCATGTAACACGCCTCATCAGGAGTGTTACTTTGCCATTGCCGTCTATATCCTCGCTGAAGGATCCTACGGACAGGAAGGTGGAGACTTGTTTAAAGTGTATTTATTCTCTCTCAGGGGCTGTAGCCCGGCCGTCCATGGCCATCTCCTGGGTGGCCAAGGCCATTGAGGGGTGGGCCAACGCCTTGGAGGACACGTTTACGGATGAATCTCCGGACGTCCAGAGGGCGTTGTTAGGACAGATGAGAGATGTCGCCTCCTACATTGGAGAAGCATCTTTGGATGCTAGCCTGTTGACCTCTAGGGTTTCGGCGGCAGCAGTGTCTGCTCGTAGATCCTTGTGGTTGCGGTCTTGGAGAGCAGACGCGGATTCAAAGAAAGGCTTGGAGGCCTTACCTTTTAATGGAGAATTACCATTTGGTCCGGACCTTTACAAAATAGTAGATACCCTGGCGAAATCCAAGTCAGCCTTCCTCCCTTCAGCTACTACACCTGCTATGGTCCGGAGCTCGGCCTTTTGTTCCTTTCGGGTTCAGGGCAAGGCAAAGGGTCAGTCCTTCCCGAGGCAGTCCGCACCCAAGACCACCTCAAAGCCAAAGAAGCAAGCCTGGAGTGCTAGGCGCCCTTCTTCCAAGCCAGAAGATAAGCCTTCTGCGTGATGGGACGGGCCTCCCTCTGGGGGACCCCAGAGTGGGAGGCCGACTTCTTCAATTCGCCCAGTGCTGGCACAATACCACCACGGATGCCTGGGTGCGAGAAGTGGTCTCCCAGGGGTACGCCCTGTCTTTTCGGCACAGGCCGCCTTGCCAGTTTTTTTGCACAAGTCCTTCTCAGGACAAAACCAAGGCCTTGCAGGTTCAGGAAGCCATAGAGGCCTTGCTGACGGCGGGGGTCATTATACCCGTACCACAGTCTCAACATGGGATGGGGTATTACTCTACGCTGTTTCTGGTGCAGAAACCCAATGGCTCTCATCGCCCCATCCTCAATTTGAAGTCCCTGAACAGGTTTCTCAGGGTTCCCAAATTCAGGATGGAAACTTTGCGTTCCATCATTCTGGCGATGGAACCGGGGGATTATATGGTCTCCCTGGATATCCAGGACGCCTACCTCCATGTGCCTATAGCAACATCGCACCAACGGTTTCTGCGGTTTGCTATTCTCCACAACCACTACCAATTCAGGGCTCTACCCTTTGGTCTCTCCACGGCACCAAGGGTATTTACCAAGGTGAAGGCGGTCATGGCGGCTCACCTTCAGAGCCAGGGGATACGGTTGCTACAGTATCTAGACGACCTCCTCTTGCTGGCAAGCTCCCCGAAGGTACTGATCCAGCATCTCCACCTGACGGTCGCTTGTCTACAGGCGCACGGCTGGTTGATCAACTGGAAGAAGTCCTCCCTCATCCCATCACAGCGGATGGTTCATTTGGGGGCCCTGCTGGACTCTCGTCAGCAACGGATTTTTCTGACTCCAGAGAAGGTCTCCTCCTTACAGCTGCGGATTCACAGTTGTCTGAGCAGTGGCAGAGTGTCGGTGCACTCACCAATGAGAGTTTTGGGGTCCATGGTGTCGGCATTCGACATGGTGAAGTTTGCCCAGTTCCATTCCAGGCCCCTGCAGGGGCTGATTCTTTCGGAATGGAACGGATTGCCACACAGGATCCGCTCTCAGATGCTGGTGTTGTCCTCGGAGGTGCGTCTGTCCCTAGCCTGGTGGCTGCAGACAGCTCATCTCATAGAGGGGCGCCCCTTTTGGATCCCGGAATGGGTTCTGCTCACGACAGATGCCAGTCTCCAGGGTTGGGGGGCGGTGACAGGCTCCTTGTCACTTCAGGGTCGTTGGTCGGCGGAGGAAGCGATTCTTCCCATCAACATCCTGGAACTGAGGGCAGTATACAGAGCCCTGCAGTCGTCCGGCACCGCTCTTCACGGAAGGGCCGTTCAGGTGCAGTCAGACAATGCCACCACGGTGGCGTACATCAATCACCAGGGAGGGACTCGCAGTCGAGCTGCGATGTCGGAGGTGTCCCGCGTCCTGGCTTGGGTGGAGCGCTATCTTCCAGCTCTCTCGGCAGTTTTCATCCCAGGAGTCCTCAATTGGGAGGCAGACTTCCTCAGCCGTTACGACGTGCATCCCGGGGAATGGTTGCTTCATCCAGAGGTATTCCAACTACTCGTGGACAAGTGGGGGCTGCCAGAACTGGACCTGATGGCGTCCCGTCACAATCACAAGCTGCCCGTGTACGGGTCAAGGACAAGGGATGCAGGCGCAAGTCTGATAGACGCGCTGTCGGTGAGATGGCTGTTTCAACTGGCTTACTTGTTCCCTCCGATATCTCTGCTGCCTCGGGTCCTGCGCAAGTTCAAACAGGTCGGAGGCACACTGATCCTGGTGGCCCCAGCGTGGCCCAGAAGGCCGTGGTACTCCGATCTGCGGAGCTTGTCCATCGACGCTCCGTTCCTCCTACCTCAACGGCGGGACCTGTTGTCTCAGGGGCCCTGTCTTCACCCGGATCTGGGTCGACTATCTTTGACGGCGTGGCTCTTGAGACAGCCGTCCTGAGGTTTCGGGACTTTTCTAGCTCCGTTATTACCACCATGCTGAGGGCGCGCAAGCCTGCTTCTGCGAGGATCTATCACAGAGTGTGGCACACTTACTTTCAGTGGTGCGAGGCCAGAAAGTATGATCCCCAGGTGTTCCGGGTTTCGCGTATTTTTGCTTTCCTTCAGTCGGGTTTGGATTTAGGATTACGTCTTTCCTCACTGAAGGTACACGTGTCTGCTCTGTCGGTGTGGTTCCAGCACAGGATCGCTGCTATGCCGGACGTACACACCTTTTTCCAGGGAGTTTTAAGAATCCAGCCTCCCTTTGTGCCACCTGTGGCCCCGTGGGATTTGGCGGTGGTTCTTCGGGCCTTACAGGGTCCGCCTTTTGAGCCCTTGGAGTCAGTGGAGCTCAAGTGGCTAACTTTTAAAACTGTTTTCCTCTTGGCAATTGCTTCTGCCAGGAGGGTTTCAGATTTGGGGGCGCTTTCTTGTCGTCCCCCTTTTCTGATTTTTCATCAGGACAGAGCGGTACTTCGCACTCGTCCTGAGTTCCTGCCTAAGGTGGTTTCCAGGTTCCACATTAATCAGGAAATTGTTGTACCAGCCTTTCAGTCGCCTGATCTTTCGGCTGGGGAGACTTCCTTAGACGTTGTCCGTGCACTCCAGGTTTATGTGGACCGGACTAGTTCTTTGAGGAAGTCGGATTCTTTGTTTATCCTCTTTGGTTTTCACAAGAGGGGTTGGCCTGCCAACAAACAGACTCTAGCCCGTTGGCTTCGTTCTGTTATTATTGAGGCTTATATGCAGGAGGGTTTACCTGTCCCAGCCTCTGTTAAGGCTCATTCCACTCGGTCTGTGGGTCCCTCTTGGGCTGCTAGACGTGGCGCCTCTGCTGTTCAGCTCTGTAAGGCGGCCACCTGGTCTTCCATTCAGACATTTTTGAGGTTCTATGCGTTTGACACCTTTGCCTCTCAGGATGCATCCTTTGGGCGCCGGGTTATTTATCAGCACAGGAGCGTCCCCGCCCTTAGTTGGACTGCTTTGGGACATCCCCAAGGTCACCCTGTGGACCCCTATGGACCCTGAAGTAGAAAACAAGAGATATGGTAAGAACTTACCTTGTTATCTCTGTTTCTACGAAGTCCATAGGGTCCACAGGGCACCCGCCCTGACGCCCCTGGCTTCATATGGGCTGTGTGACTGGTCACCGGTTTTCCGTCTCCCATTTCTGTGAGTATGGTTCTTGTGTGTTCCAGTCTTCCTTCTCTCTGTTTCGTCTCCTCCTCCGGCCTGGGCTGCTTACCAACTGATGTGCCTGTGGCTCGGGGCGGGGTATAGGGGAGGTTGGACCCAAGTGCATCCTGGGAGCAGCTGAAAGCTTTAACTCCGTGGTGCCCGAGGATCCAGGATCCAGCTATACCCCAAGGTCACCCTGTGGACCCTATGGACTTCGTAGAAACAGAGATAACAAAGCTAAGTTCTTACCATATCTCTTGTTTTTTAACATGACTGAAATAGCGAAAAATCTGCTTTTTGATGGTTCAATGTACATAAACTTTGTTTAAGGCACAAACGTGTATAAAATTACCTTCAGGCTGTGTGTCACGTCTGAAACTGGAGAAGAGGACGTGGTGGGCCTAAGTTGGGGAAAGAAACGGAGACGAGGGGCCTGGATGTACGTTCTCCTCATCCACAGGTCTTGAGTGTTGGCGAGACCTGGGCAAAGGTGCGGAGTCTAACCCACAGGATGGTGTTCGCCAGTGACCCCCCCAATTGGGATATGGGCTTAGCTGCACCCCGTGAGCAGGTCGCGGTCCTTTGACCAGGTACCCAAGCCCTGCAGGGATAGAGACACTACACCCGTGGCCCAGCGAGGATATGCCTGTTAGGCACAACACAGTCCCTTAAAATACTGTATAGAAAACACCTTGACACGAGGATCAAAAAGTCAATAAGGATTTCAAAGTGGGAAGCGACTCACGGTTACTTGGGACGTCACCAGAGATAGAAGGCACACGGGTAGAGGCGGTAAATGTTGTAGCACGGATGTCCACTGGAGACGTGAGGCACACAGGTGGGGATGGTAACACTGCTGCACGGGTATTCACCAGAGACGTATAGGCACACAGGTAAAGGTGGGTACACTGCTGCACGGGTATTCAACAGAGACGTAAAGGCACACAGGTAAAGGTGGTAACACTGCTGCACGGGTATTCACCAGAGATGTTTAGGCACACAGGTAAAGGTGGTAACACTGCTGCACGGGTATTCACCAGAGATGTTTAGGCACACAGGTAAAGGTGGTAACACTGCTGCTGTACGGATGAATAGGAACCTGGACCGGGAACTCACTAAGGCACGCTAGGAGACAACCATTGTTCAGGCAATTTCCCATAACCTGTGGAACAGTTTTATACCCAGGGGAACCCTTAGACAGGTGCACAGCATCAGCTGGAAACGAGCCTATCAGGAGGAAGGATCCAGTCACATGGGCCGACTGTCATGGCGGCGCCCATGTCCGGATTTGTGATGCCAGACACCAGCCCTCCAGGAAGCCACACCAAGCGGGGAGAATCCTCAGCTTCTCCCCCGCCGTCGCGCAGGCCGACCGACCACCCAGGATGAAAGGGGAAGCCGGCGGTGCGGTAAGCGGGCGCCGATCCCCGGCTGAGCCCTGACACTGTGTGTATAAGGTGTATATGAAACACAAATGAATTTCCTGTAAGTATACAAACTTTGATGCACAAAATTATTAAAAATATTGTATAAAATCACCTGCAGGCTGTGTATATAAGGTGTATATGAAACAAATACATTCTGTGTTTAGACTTGGGTCCCATCTCCTAGAAATCTCATCATGGTATGCAAATATCCCAAAATACCCCTGGTCCCAAACATTTTGGATATGGGAGGCTCAACCTGTAGTACCTACAGTATGTACACATTGTTTGCTTTGTAATATGTAGGAAATATGTATGTTCACTAATAAGAGTATAGATGTTGAAAACAAATGTTAGGTTTGTTTAAAAAGCCTACAACTTTGGATCTAATTCTGGGCCAGATGCAAGTCCAAAAGTGAACGCATCTCGTGATTGTCCACAGACTAACAGCAAACATGGTCTGCACATCTGTTGCACAAATAATCCGCAGCGGCAAGGAGCTCTGTGTAAGTTGGATCTCGAGTGGGCTTAGCCTTCCGTGAAATGGTAGTTTCTGGACAGCAACTAATTGGTTACCAAGTGGACACACAGTGCAGATGCGTCATGGGCTTGATGCCGACTCCTGTGCTTGTTTGAGGCATGTGTACAGAGATGGGTGGCCAAATGTAATAGGGTGTCAGTATTGGTAAATTGCGAGTTTTGTGCTAAGCTCGCAATTTTTCACAACTCTCCAATGTAATATGGTGTGAGTTCACTAAAACTGACACATTTTTCAGAGTTACTAAAAATCCCCATTCTCAAACTCGCATCCAGATGTTTTGACATTAAAAAACAAACAATCAACTCGCCCAATGTAATAGGATGTCTGTTTTAGACTCACAAAATAAAGATAACCAAAAGACCCCAAATAATAGACCTGCTTCAGGCTAGCGTGTATATCCTGAGCAGGTCATTTTAACACAGAAACATGCACATATCCATGAGATAAGTTTGTCTCTGTACTTATGGAGAAGGTTTTAAATTATTTAAAAAATGACATGCACCCCCCCCCCCCCCCCTCTAAAAGCATAACCAGCCCCAGGCTTTATAAAGCATGTCCTGGTTCTAGAAATACAGGAGCCAAAATGTGTAGGGGGCCCCTGTATATTAAGAACCAGCACAGGGCTTTGTTGAGCTGGTTCTGGAAAATCAGAGGACAAAACAAGTAGGGGCTCAAAAAAAGCAAACTCAAATCGTGTCTTTTTTTTATCACTAAAGCTTCATACACACACACACACACACACACACACACACACACACGATTTTGTTACCAACGATTTTCTGAACGATTATCTGTCAGATTTTAGTGTAATAAACGATTTTTTGGAACTACAAATGAGTTTTGCATATTCCCTTAATGAAAATCGTTGGTCAGTCTGACTGAACTACAAACGTGAACGCGCATGAACGAGAATCATTCATCGTTTTAACTCAGAAAGTTAACGATTTTTACAGCGATTGAACGATAAACGATATCGTTAACAATAATCATTCAAAAAATCGTTGTGTACGCACCTTAAGTAATGGCTTTTTTCTGGCCACTTTTCCATAAAGCCCAGCTCTATGGTGTGTACAGCTTATTGTGGTCACATGCACAGATACACCAGTCTCTGCTGTGGAAATCTGCAGCTCCTTCAGAGTTACCTTTGGTCTCTGTGCTGCCTCTCTGATTAATGCTCTCCTTGCCCGGTCTGTGAGTTTTGGTGGGCGGCCCTCTCTTGGCAGGTTTGTTGTGGTACCAAGTTCTTTCCATTTGATGGTGCTCTGGGGTATCCTCAAAGATTTGGATATTTTTTTATAACCCAATCCAGCATTGTACTTCTCAACAACTTTGTCCATGACTTGTTTGGAGAGCTCCTTGGTTTTCAGGTGTGATGCCTCTTGCTTAGTGGTGTTGCAGCCTTTGGGGGCCTCAGAAAAGGTGTGTTTATACTGACAGATCATGTGACACTTAGATTTCACACAGGTGGACTTCATTTCTCTAATTATGTGACTTCTGAAGGTAATTGGTTGCACCAGAACCTTTGAGGGGCTTCATAGCACAGAGGGTGATTACATATGCACATGCCAATTTTCAGAATTTTATTTATAAAGATTCTTTTTTATATATATTTTTCTCATTTCACTTCACCAAATTAGACTATTTTGTGCAGATCCATCACATAAAAAATAAATAAATTACAGGTTGTAATGTAACAAAAAAGGTAAAAAGCCAAGGGGGGTGAATACTTTTGCAAGGCGCTGTGTATATTTGTGTCTGTTAGGCTTATATCATGAAGTAACAGCACTCTCGTATCTCTTGTTACAATTGTTTTCAATTCAGCTCTGGAGCCTATAAACTGTGTTACCAGGTCATTGGCTCTCCATTAGATCTTTACTTCTAACTAATAAACTATTACTGCTATTTCTTTTACATTTGCATCTAATTTCTAGTCATAATGTAATAAAAAAAACCATACCATTTAAGAAAGAAAGATAAAAGAAAATTCAGAATTCAATTCAGGACTGAAGTTGTGGTTCCTTTGTCGAATAAATCTTAAAGTAAATGTTTATTTCTCAATAATGTGGTGGTGTTTTAATATGATAAGTCAATATGTAGTGCTTATAGGGTTCACAGGGGGGACTTAGGGTCAGGCACTCCCTTGGGAGGTGAGGCTTAGGCTAGCAGAAGGGGGGGTTAGCGTTAGGCACCCCCGGGGGGGACTTAGGGTTAGGTACCCCCCCCGGGGGACCTAGGTTTAGGCGGCAGGGAAGGGGGGGTTAGGTTTAGCCACTTAGAGGGGGGATTAGGGTTAGGCACCCCTATGGGAGGGTTAGGGGGTAGAAATAGGTTAGAATATACTTACCTTTTGACGATCTGGATTTCCTCCTCTGCCGGGATGCCACTGTCAGGATTCCAATGGGTCTGGCGGTAAATCATACCGATTCCCTCTAATACCCCTTGTACACCGATGCAAGGGCCTTAGAAAACCCCAGGTCGTGTGTCACTGTGAATGGTTCATCCTGGATTATGTGACCTGTGATTTTTTCGGTTCTGAGCCGATAAGGCTGCTGTAAGAAATGTTGTTCCCGGGTTATCCTACCCAGGTTATGATCAAAGAACCTCATTGGTGGAACAATTGCTGAAATGTCCACCTTAATGACTTCAACTTGATGAGCCTGTTCTGCAGGACAGACATAGGTCCAGTGTGAATGGCGACAACACAGGATTTACCCAGGACCAAAGTGTGATGTGAGTAGATGCAACTTTGGTCAATATACCGAAAGTCAGGATGCTGGCGCTTAGAATGCCAGCTCTGGAACCCATTGGTAAGAACTGGGGTTAGGGGGAGGATTAGGGTTCGGCACTAGGGGAATGGTTAAGTTTTAGGCACCGGGCAGGGAGAGGGGGGATGGTTAGGATACTGACCGGCAAGTGTCGCTATCCTAACCCTGTCTGGATGCCGGCATAGGAATTCTGACAGCTGGGATCCTGAATGCCGGCATCCCGTACTCAACCCCATTGGTTGATCCTGTGTATATTATACTGCCTCTGACCCAGGGTTTGTGTGGGAAAGGGGTATAATAAAGCATTATTTACCTGCTCCATGCTTTTCCCTCTTTGATATGTCACCTCCTGAGAACCCCTATATGTCCAGAAACAGAGAGCCTGCTGATAAGCTTGGGCCACTTAGCGCAATAACTATTTTGTCTGCTCAGTTTGTGTCTTTAGCTTACAGCCCATGTGTGGAGTCAACATTCAAAATGTGGACACCAGGATTTTGACATGGATGGAATGTTAACATTCACAATGTCGACCATGTGGTTTTCTATAGACCTCCTTAACCGTAAACCTAACCCTGACTGCAGCCTAACCCTAAAATCGTGTTTTGACATTTGTAATGTCAACATTCTTTCAATGTCGACATTCAGGTCCTGTTGACATGATGAACAAAACCTGTGGCTGATTCAAAGGTCCCTGCCAGTTTTTCAGCAGGCAACAAATGAATGGCACTCTGTACTGGATGATATCACTTGCCATATTGAGGTTATTAAGTATGCCATTGGGTTACAGCATGATAATAGGTAAACATTGCAGGACAGGATTAGTACTGTGAAGACAACAGTTGGGGAGGTAGAAGACTAAGGGCTTTCTTTACGAAAAGACGCTTCCCGACGGGTTGCAGGTGAAAATTTAAAATGGCACCTGCAGTCAGAGTAAACCTCGGTTTGCTTTACTGTAACTGCGGGTGCCGCTTTAAATTTTCACCTGCAACCCACCGGGAAGCAATGGCTTACAAAAGCTGCTGCTTCGTAAATAAAGCCCTAAGTCCTCTCTGGCCTGCAGACAGTTTACCAGGGAATTGCTGCATATATATTTATTATTATTTATTACCAGTTATTTATATAGCGCACACATATTCCGCAGCGCTTTTACAGAGAATATTTGGCCATTTACATCAGTCCCTGCCCCAGTGGAGCTTACAATCTATATTCCCTATCACATGCTCACACACTTACACACTAGGGTTAATTTATGTTGGGAGCCAATTAACCTACCAGTATATTTTTGGAGTGTGGGAGGAAACCGGAGTACATGGAGAAAACCCACGCAAGCACAGGGAGAATATACAAACTCCACACAGGTAGATGTACAATTATTTACTTGAGAACAGGTGGAGAGGGAATAATATAAGAAAAATTAGGTATTAGAGAAAATGGGTGAGAAGAAGTTTTGTGGAAGACTAATCGATTAAACTTTTTATCAAGGATTCCTTTTCACCTGGCTTCTCATTTGAAGGTGCACATCAGATGCCTGCAGTGCTACTTTCTACATGTGTACTGAACTGCTTAATTATGAAGAGATTTTGGGGGAGATGTACTAAGCTCTGAAAAGTGATAAACGACAGCCACTCAGCTCCTAACTGTCATGTTACAGGATGTGCTTGAAAATGACAGTTGGGAGCTGATTGGATAGGTCGTTTATCACTCTCCAATTTATCACTTTTCAGAGCTTAGTACATCTGGCCCAAGACAAGGACAGGAGAAGGATGATATTTTAAGAAATATGCAGGTGCTAAATAAGAAAAATTGTAATTAATAATAAATAAAATATACCCCTATCTAAAACTGGAAGTGCAGGAAGAGGCCTGATGTTGGAAGCCATTGGACATTCAGTTTGCAGTACACTAGTTCCAGATTGTAACTAATGCTATTACCCACTTCTAAAAATTGTGGGGAGCAGTGTCCCAATAGATGAATACCAATGAACGGTATGCGTTCGGCATCCCGGCGGTCTGGAAGCCCAGCGCCGTGATCCCTACCACATCTGGGATATCGAAGGCAAGTATCTGGGTGTTGGGGGGGTTAGGTTTAGGGTGCATGCTTAGGCACTAAGGGGGGAGGCTTAGGTACCGGGGAGGTTAGGTTCAGGCACTAGGGGGGAGGGGTTAGCATACTGACCAACAAATGTCTGTTAACCCTTTCAAGATGCCGGCGTCTGGGTTTCTATTGGCCGGGATCCCGAGCGCCACCATCTCATACCGATTCCCCAATAAACAGACTGGCAAACAAGCTTATCTTGCAGCCACTAATACTATTGGCATGATACTATAATTGATGTTGCCAGGAAATATGATTTTAATGACTGTGTTAAGGATAAGCATGGTGAGAGTTGGGTTCCTTGGGTTAATCTTTTATATTTACTTTGTGTATGTGTTGCTAAATATGTGGTCATGTTACTGTTCCTGTGCACTACAATGGTTCAGTATATGAATAGCAACACTTGTTGGAAACCACCATACTTTGTCTGCAAACCGATTGTGTTTTATCTACTTAATAACCATATCAAATTGCTACAAGACTCATATATTTGGCATGGAATATGATATTGATTAGAGATAAGATTAAGTCACTGGTATTTGATGTTAAAGTTTATTAACCATTCTGCCTAAATTGGTAATTATTATTAATATTCATCAGGGATATCTAGTCACAGTCCTGTAACCACCTACAAGCAGATTTACTTCACAAATGTTTTGGGGTGAGGCTATATATTATTTTTATCCTTTATTTATAAATATGGCACCACAAGGGTTCTGCAGCACCTAGCAAAGAACATAAACAGTTGAGCAGAACAAGAACAGTGACTTAAACTAGGTACACACCAGAGTGACGGGAATTTGTTCCGACATCGGAACGAATGTCCGTCAACATTGATTGTGCGTCCACACTAGACGACTTTAATGAACGACGTAAAGATCACCGTTAAGTCATTCATTAACAATGCACCGGCTGCTAGCGATATCGCTAAGTTTGATGTGCAGCACATCAAACCAGGAGACCGTCGCTAGCATCTGGGAGCGCGCAATCATGCGTACACACTGAGCGATGTAGGTAGTATGTCATTATGAGTTGACATATCGGCCCGACATCGCTCCAGTGTGTATGTGTACCCAGCTTTACAGTACAGCACAATGCAGGACAAGTATATGGTATATAAACATTGCTGTGGTCCTAACAATCAAATAAGTAGCAGGGTGGCAGAAGTCAAGGGTTAGGTGTCGTCGTAAGAATGGAGTAGATAGTAGTATAAGTAAGGGAAGGAAAAGCACATGAGGGAAGAGGGCCCTGCTCGCGAGAGCTTACATTCTAAGGGAATTTGTCCATGTGTGCGTCTGATCCTTTTGTTTTTTGTAATGCTGGTCATACACTGTCAGATTAAACTCACCATCAGGCAGACATACCAATTATCTGACATTGCCATACACTGTTAGATAATTGTTCTGTATGGTGGTGAGTAAATCTGAGCACAAATTATTGCATCTGTTTTGGCATGCTGAAAGCTTTTTCATGGCTGACACTCTGATATTTGGTACTCGACTGCGGCCATACATTGTTCAATTATCGCCCCGATCAGCCGATAACTTCTGTAGACCACCAAAAATGCACCTTCAATGTCCCTCAGACCTCCACACATGCCCCTACAATTGCCATCAGACTTCACTATATGCCGTTCCCTTGATCTCCGTTCACAGAGTGCCAGACACACACGAGTGCCCCCCATTTCATAGTGTGCCACTCACAACACTAGTGCCCCCAATTAATAACAGTATTATATGAGGAGTAAATTCTAATGAAACGAAATACAGCCACTCAACACTGTGTATAACACCACGGCGGTCACACTCTTCTTCCCGTCAGCAGTGCTGCAGCTCCCGAGGAGCCCACTCTCCTCCCCCCTGCCAGCAGATTGCAGCTTTCCGGAGGCCACTTTCTTCCCTCTTGGCAGTGCTGCAGCTGGAGTCACACTGTGGACTAGGGATGGACATTGGTTTCCGATAGTTTCACATCATCAATGTTTTTTTCTTTTGGTGGTAGTGTTTAATTAGGAGAATATTTGGAAATATGCTCGTTGTGCTTTTTTGACAGATTTTTTAAAACTTTACACGGCATGAGATATTTAAATAACATGTTGTATTTTTCTTAGACTACATACAGTACATACTCTCCGTACTGTGGACCTGATTCAGACCCGGTCGCAAGAGCTGAGCGCTCGCAACCGGGTCGATGATGGCCCAGAGTGCATTCGCACGACGGAGCCGGCTCCGTCGTGCAAGACCCGGATAGTGACGGGTAATCCGCCGCTCTGGGTCTCGCACCAAAGGGGGCGTGCTGTCGATGTTGAGTGACAGTACGCCCCCTTTGGTGGGCGGGGCGGGGGGGTGGCTGCCCAGACGGAGGCGTTCCCATGAGAACGTCTACCGTCTGGGGGCGGCCCCACTGACATCACAAGTGATGTCAGTGGGAGAGCTTTCGGCTCTGTTTGAACCGAAAGCTCTCTGGGGCTTGCGGCACGAGACACTACCACAAGGGTCTCGTCGCAAGCCCGATGGTCGCGATGGTCTTGAACATCGCGACCATCATCCTGGCCGCTCGCATTAGCTGTGGGTGGCAACCCACAGCAATGCGAGCGGCCAGGGGGCCGCTCCATTAAAAAAAAAAAAAAGACGCCCTGATTCCGAGCGAGCGCCTGTCAGAGCGTCCGGCTCTGAATCAGGGCCTGTATACCAAATTTTAACAAAATCTGAGCTGGTGAGGTAAAATTTTAATAAGAAGTGTGTTGATTTGACACGGAATGGGCCAGATTTTTTTATTTTTTTTTTCATCTAATTTTTTTTTTTTTTTAATGCGATGGTCAGTAACCTTCACATTGAATCTTTTGATGGCGGAAGTCCATTTTGGTGGGCTTCCAATGTACATTCCTACTCCGGACACCCAGTCTTAGCGACATCTACGCTTATGTGGGCAGAAGGGAGGAACCACATTAATTAAATGTGTCAGGCACACATGCCTCTTCGTGATGGGCGCAGCATCCACTAATGTAACCACCTATGGTGGAGCACTGCTTTGTATTTAATTCATTTTATTTTTTCTTTATAATTTAGCTTTAATTTTCGTAAAATCTGGTCACCAGGACTAAAAGTTTAGTTGCCATGACGACCTGTTGCCCAGGATTTGTCGAGCCCTGTACTAAGAAAGATGAATTGCCCTGATAAAGATACCTAATTCTATAATAATATATTGCAATAATTTCCTTATTTTTGTGTTTAGGAGACTGTAAGAGTCAATGTGACAACCTTGCATGATGCTGACCAAGTGACAGAACAGGTGAGTGATAAATTCTAGTGACCGAGCATCTCCAGTATGCAGCTAATTTTTAAAAAAATTTCTAGGGACTCAAAATACACTTTAAACAACAGCACTTTGCATGTCTGGAATGTTATATGTAACACATTTATATCTATAAAGTACCAGATGAAGCACAATTAGCATGACATTAATTTTGGATGCAAGGTCAGTTGTGTAAAAGCTCCCCCCACCTTACTACTTTCAGATGGGGAGAGATCCTAATCTAGGGATGCCCACCTTTAGCAAGATTCATTAATATCTTACTACAGCCATTCTATGCCTTTTAGACACTGTAAAATCTAAGGTATATGGTAGATCAGACCTCTGGGACATGCAGTCTGTTTGCCTATGTCTTGTCAAAACTTCCATCACAAGGAGAACATCATCTTTAAAATTAGACGTGTACATAATATAGATGCTGTATTAAAAGTATGTCCTGTGCATGCATAGTTACTATTGCAGATATGCATTGGAACAAAATTTATATGCATTTATTAGTAAGTATGTATTAAATCTTTAGGTTTCCCAAATCTCTGTACAATAGATCTTTTTTTGTACTCTGGGCCTGATTCAGAGCCGGACGCTATTTGCGCTCGCTCGTTCAGAAAAAGGGGCCGGATATTTTAATAGAGCGCTCGCTCTTTGCGGTCTGTTGACGCCTCGAAGTCTGAGCGAGCGAACGAAAAATGCACTCGCTATTTTGTAAAGACGCCCCCTGGCCGTTTGCATCATAAGTCATCTCCGCTATTTATTAGATTAATCGAGTACATCGAAAGGCGTCTGAACTGCTCCCAGTGTTTGTGGTTGGATTTTCCTACCGCAATCATGCGAACAGTTCAGGCTAAGAGACAACCAAGTGACGTGGCCGATGACGCTGCTTTGTTAATTATGTACACCCTTAAAACGCCTGTTTTGACCGTTTGGCACGCCTGCGTTCGGATCTCCACTCCCCGTTTCCAAGCACCTTCCCATGTTACCACCAACAAACGCCTCATCCTGTCACTCAAATTAGCAGGCACTCGCTATTTTGCGAACACACGATTTCCGACCGCACTGACTGGTTGGCGCATGCGCATTACAACCCATACGCATGCGCAGATGTGCGAACATCGCTCGGAGCGAACGAGCAGCCGCTTACGAGGGGCTCTGAATCAGGCCCTAAATCCATACTGTCAGTTGCATATTAAAATGAAGCATGATGTTTGTTCATGTTAACTTATTATATCAAGCTGTTAGAAGGTATAACGCTTGTCCAAAACCAGTGGTTCCCAAACTTTCTTGAATCACGGTGCCCTATAGTATCAGTATTTTCTCCTCAGCACCCTTCTTATTCAAAAACTCAGCAAAAAATATTAAATTTAACAAAATGTGCTTACCGGTCATCCATAGGTTCAGTTATTTGGTGGTGGACAGGGCTCTGCTTCTCTATATCCACTCTAATCCACATATTTTATGATTGGCAGCCACCAGAACTAGTTTTACTATCACATTGACCATAAATTGGCCACTGACCCGTGGCACCCCTGCAAGTGTCCATGGGCACCCCAGGGTGCCAATGCACTCAGTTTGGGAACCAATGTCTTAAACATTCAAATCATAACAAAATAAAGATTTGTTTGACTGACAAAATCTCATGGTAAAACCGGAATCTTGTTTAAATATAATTCGTAGTTGACCAAATCCTACTTTCAATGCATTCCCTTCTGGTAGTACAACATTAAGATTATAGCAAAAGCACAGTTAATCAGCTTCTTATTTAACCACAAAAGACTGAGAAGTTCACTTGACAAAGTCGGTACAGTGGACCTAATGTTGATTAAATGGGATGTAGTCGGTATCTCAGCGTGCTGAATGCTGACCTTCTGTATACCGGCGCCGAAATCCTGATAGGTCGGGATCCCGACACCAGTATCCCGACCGCCGGCATCCCGAAGGTAAGTATTGGGGTGTTATGGTGCATACACGCGGTCAGTTAAAAAGGATGATACAAACGATAACTATATCGTTTGATCGTTTGTATCGTCCTTTTTTAGCCCCCCTCCAACGACCAAACGATTGTGGATGCGCGGGCACGGATGGTCGATATCGACCATCGCCCGTGCATGCAGGCCAACCTGGTCGATATCGACCATCGCCCGTGCATGCAGGCCAACCTGGTCGATGTCGATCAGGTGAGCCTGGTTACTATAGGCATCCGCGATCGTTGATGGCAGGTCGTTGGGGGTTGGTGCATGTGCTGGGTGTTTGATAACGATCATCCAGCACATGCAGGATGATCAGACAACGATATCTGATAGGGTACAGGGAGGGGGAGGTTAGGGTTAGGCACTGGGTAGGGATTAGCAAAATACTTACGAGCGTTCCCATGGGTGTCGGGATTCTGGCTGTCGGGATTCCGCTGTCGGTATTCTGACCAGCGGCATCCCGACAACCGGAATTTCATACCCAACCCATTTAAATAGTTGTACAGAAAAAATGTATATTGAAGGAAAACATGAACTGTATCTTCATTTATTTCTCCTTTTGTCTGATTTCTTTCTTGTTCCTATGTTTTAAGGTCAGTTTTAACATCAGCTATGATAGGGGACAGGTACATTTAAATGGATTCCCTGCAAACAAAGGTGTTTCAAGAATAACCTGTAAAATGGACTTAGGTAAGTGATTGTGTTTTGTCATCATACAAAGAGTGATGTTGTTTACTAATATAAATATGTTACATACTTATACTTGTAAATGGCATTAGAGACATGTAAATTCCATAGGCTGTTTTCACACCTGCATTTTAGAAGCAGCATATTTCTGGCCATAATAAACACTCAACGCACAATTTATAGGTAACCAATTTTGTTTTGTATCCTCAATGGCTTATTCAGTGTACCTGCTACATATGTGGCCTCATACACTGTTGCTGCAGTCACACCAAACAGTCCCTCTCGGTGCGACTCTGCTAGTGCTAAACGTCTTTCTTTTGTCTTTTTTGCCCGAATGTGTATCTTATGCTGCTTACACACCAGACGATATGTCGTCCGATCCGGTGGATCGGACCGACTTATCTGGCACATCTTCTAGTGTGTACCCAATATGTCGCTGACGATGCGTGCTCCCGCAGGTTGTCAGCAACATCCTCCATGAGCCGGGGGTTGTCAGCGAGAGCCGTGCTGCCGAATGCAGCATGGTCCCCGCCGTCGATTCCCGCATCAGCAAGTATGTATGCACTTGCCGATGCCGGGTCCTGTAGCTGCAGATGTCTGGCTGGGTACACATAAGTCTAGTATGTACCCCGTCTTAGTTGCAATGCTATGCGACTAAGTCGCATCAGGAGCATGGGTTGATTAATTTGATATGCTACACTTGTGTACCTGTATGCGATTAATCCCCTGAATCTGTATACAAAGTGCTACGATGCAGCAGCCGCAGCTTTTTTCCACGCCAAGTTCCGTTGTGCTTTGTATACAGACTCATTCGCACACAGATATACAAGTGTTGCAAATCAAATTAATCGGTCTAGTCTCCTGGTGCTTCTTGGTTGCATTGCATTGCGTCTTAAGCTGGGCCCACACTAAACGATATTTCATCCGTTTCGGGGGATTGGGCCGTCATATCGTCCACATCGGCCAGTTTGAACCAGCTATGTTGCTGACGATGCGCGCTCCCATGCATTGTCAGCAGCATCTTTTGACGGATCATGCACGTCCGACAGGCTATATAGTTAGCGGGGGCGATGCAGCCGAATGCAGCATGGTCGCTGCCATTGCTATCGGCAAGTGTGTATGCACTTGATGATGCCGGCACCCCTGCTGGGTCCCATCGCTAACAAGGTCGTACACACTAGACATCATCTGATGTGTACCGGCCTTAAGACTCTCTTTCAAATGAAAAGTAGTAGAGTTGCACGGGACCTGGCTGCTCACTTATGTCAGGCGTCTCGAGACACATGGCGTATTGAGTAACACAAGGAGCCCGCAATAGGCGTGGAATAATCTAATGAATGTATATAAATTGCCGAAGCTGTGAGGAGGGGTGTGAAGCCTCCTAATTGAATCTCCAAAGAGTATTCTGAATGTACAGCACTTGGAAATTGCATATCAGTTATATAAACAAAACCGTGGATTGAGCTTCAAACCTTGAAGCAGGGTCGGCTCGAGGCATGTTCGACCAGTGCGGTCGAACAGGGGCGCCAGAGGGCCCCTCCTAACCGTTCCCAATTTCAGCGGGACAGTCCCGTTTTTCGGGCACTGCCCCGCTGTT
The DNA here is from genome assembly GCA_031769625.1 of Taudactylus pleione. NCBI lineage: Eukaryota > Metazoa > Chordata > Amphibia > Anura > Myobatrachidae > Taudactylus > Taudactylus pleione. The sequence continues at coordinate 26,597,212 of JAUIMM010000006.1, forward strand.
CCACCGCAGCGGCAGTACTGGCCCCGGAGAAGAGGAATGGATGCGCGCGGCATCCATTCAGTGCAGGAAGAGGGCTGGGGGCATCCCAGCTACTGACGTAGTGCTGGGCTCGCCCCCAGCCTGACATTAACGGGAGGCCTGCCATACGGGCACGCCCCCAAATAACAGCATTTAGGGCGCGTGGCCTACGGTAATTAGGCCACGCCCTCGCTTTCGGTCGCATACGGCTTCGCCGCGCGCGGGTAAGGGCCTACAAATTACCCCTGGAGCCGGCCCTGTGCTGTAGGATTACTTCTCCTATATATCAGCGGAGCCGGCAAATGCCTCCTATTAGTGGCTATACCACTGCATAGCAAGCCACGTATACCTGCTATCCCTCAGCGCTGCTGGACGCTGTCTGTTTTCAGCACAGCCTATTGTTGGAGCGGGATCTGACTCATTTACACTTACTGTAGGAGGATCTACCACATGACGTGTGCTGTGTGCTTCGTCAAGGGCACCATCCAGCCGCAGTGCTAATAACCCAGAGAAGGGCGATTCACTGCTGCTTTCAATTACTGGTATTCCATCTATCCAGCTTATATTGGAATTTACAGTCTAGTACAAATCTATATTAGAAATGAAAACCACACCGGCGCTCCTAGACGTGCAGCCTGAGAAAATTCCAAGTTGTACCCAATACAACAGAAATAACAGAGAAAAAGATAATGAGGAAATTCCCAGGGCGCTACTGTTGTTCAAAAAGTGGATAAAGGATTAGAAGAGTCAATCAGGAAAAAACCTTTTTGATAAGTTCAGTCTCATGTATTGTCTCCTTTAACACAATTATGTCTTCATACGGAATGTTCATAACCATAAGAAGTTCTTCTCTAGACAGTCCATTAAATGTTGCATGAAGTATAATCACTCCTTTTAATCACACACTCTCAAATAAAGACTAAAACACATAGTGCAGATCAAAAATGATTTAATTCCTAAAAATAAGCCATTTTAAAATATGCAGTAAAGCAGATATCACATGAAAAAGACCATCTCAATAGAGTTCAAAAATAAGCAGATGGTAAATAGGTATAGCGTATCCAGGAAGATAATACAAGTTGGAACCGTACCGTGTTAGCTCCTAATGGAAGGAGCATGGAAATGGATATTTATTGGTGGGAGCCTCCGGAAACTTCCCTCTTCATCTACAGGTTCAGTCATAGAAGGTTCCACTGGCCGGATTCAATGGTCAATATTACCCAACAGGTATCCTGACTATTTAGTAGCGCTCTGAGAATTCCTCAGTCTAATACAAGCCTACTAGGAGACCTCTGTTACGGAAGGTATTGTTCACCCTAGGTCCTGCGCTGGACCTAGAGAAAGGGCACTCTGTTGTGTGCGTGCCTGAAAAGGGGGCGTGGTCACGAGAAAAGAGGTTTGTCTTTAAGATGCGCCCCCTTCTCATCACTCTTGGGGGCGTGCCCTGCATTTAAGGACATGCCATGCTGCCCCTAAGCTCTCCCTGGTCTGTGAATAGGTGCCGGGGGCTATCGCTACACCGCAGTTTTCCCCACCCGCTGGACACTTTGGCACGCGAGTGGGGACGGCACTCGGCAGGCTGTTTTAGCTAAAACAGTCTAGCAGGAACTCTAGGAAGGCACAGTCTACCATTTTTACTCCAGCTTGTGCAGACTTTTCCTATGCTGGTAATAGTATACAACCTTCACTTATGGTTACTTTTTATCTAATATATGCAATTTCTGCAGGTGGACTCTACTGTACGGATTACACTAATTCTATGTATCCTACTGTTATTAACATTTGATCTTATATATTTTATGATTTATTGTTAAATTTGTTCATTTTAGATTCCTTGTTAACTTCATTTTATATAACTGATATACAATTTCCCAGCACTGTGCATTCTTTACTACATATGGCCTATTGAGGTTAGGTAAGAGGTTCCCAATCATAGTCCTCAAGGCACCCCAACAGTTCAGGTTTTAGAGATATCCATGGATGAGCACAGGTAGTTAAATCAAATTGACTGAGGTACTAATTAAGTATCCTGTGCTCAACCATGGATATCTCTAAAACCTGAACTGTTGGGGAGCCTTGAGGACTATGATTGGGAACCTCTGGGCTAGGTGTATGAGGACACATCTGTATGTGTGAAGACTACAGAAGCTCCAGAAACAATGTACCAGCAAATGTCAGATCTGCTATAGGTATTTAACAGCAGATTTCGGCTGTTTCTTACTGATGTAACAGATGTTGCTTACAAAATGCAGGTGTGACGCGTGCCATCCATAAAGATTAAAGGCACTTGTATTTTTTCCTTAAGATCTGTGTCAGTCACATATTGAGTGGGATCCACCATAAAATTCTATTTAAAAGATCCTTTGTTGATGAGCAATGCCGGTTGGTAAGGAAAAAGTAAATTCCATGACAATAACTATATTTGCTTTGACATATCATTTAAAGCATGGGTAGGCAATAAGTGGCCCTCCAGCTGTTCTACAACTACACATACCAGCATGCCCTGCAACAGTTTTGCTATTTGGCCATGTTAAAACTGTTGCTGGGCATGCTGTGATATGTAGTTCAACAACAGCTGGAGGGCTGTTTATTGCCCACCCCTGATTTAAAGTGTACCTACTGACATTAAATGCAAAAAAAAAAACCATTTTAGTTAGAGCTTTTCTGTATTGTTGAGACAATATGACCCATGCTCTGTGCTTCAACCAAATTAAACTAGTAAAAATTAGCCTACTTCAGTTCCCAGTTGTGGTATGCCTGGGGCTAAATGGGGGCCTGGCTTAAAGAGAATTGCTCCTACTGATGGTTGGCAAACAGTTTAAAAAGTGAGCTCTTATCTGGATTTATACACTAAAGCTGGGTACACACCTGAAAGTTATATCTCCAGATCACCTGGCTAGGTGTCGCGTCACGCCCCCCTCCCTGGCGGCCTGTGCAGCAAGTGTCAGACGGCTGCTCATATACACAACACGATGTGCAGATATATCTGGGATGGGATATGTCTGTGAAAGACGTCGTTCACAGACATATCGCTCGTACATACTGGCCGATGTGCACACAATATATCGGCCATTCAGTTGAACGGCCGGTATGTCGCCCAGTCTGTCCCCAGTATTAGGGGGAAAGTGTGGAGTGCCCCTGGCGTAGTTACTTTGTGACCAATATCTTAGCTCATTTTTCCTCGCATTCCATACATGTCTGCAGGAAAGTCTGCCTGATGTAATTAACATTTTCAGCTGGGCATCACACTGAATTGAAATACCCCTTTTAAATTGTTGAATAAACTAAAGCAGGGAATGGTATTACCCCTTGAGTGCTGCAGGTTTGGAAATAAATGTTTTCAATATCAGGGCTATACATTCATAGGACTGCTCTCCTCGGTTTTAAATCAAATAATCGCTCAGTAATCACTGATGCATTCCAATGTTTCAAATGTATTTGCACATTTTTCATCAGGGATATACATAAATACAAACGACTTACCTTATATAATAGAAGTAAGACCCTGTGAGAAGACGCCGGCATCCCATACTTCCAGGTGCGGACGTCATCAGAGGCTCCGTCCATCGGATAATTGAGGAGTCAGCCAAAGGTCCTAAATAACATCACCATAACTAACACTAAAATATAAAGTATAACATTATATATGACATAGAACACCGAAGAAGAAACAGTGTCTGACACATAACCCCCAATAAAACCATGTAAGACTAATCTAAACTCTCTTAACTACGCCGCCTATAAATAGCAATAACATACAAGTTAATAACGGGATAAGTATAAACTACCTACCCCTTGAAATATCTACTGTCAGAATCTAACAAGAAGAAAGTTCCTTAAATTAGAAGTATCAAAAGTGTCAAACTATGCAGTGTCATTGCATTGGATACAGTATACCACAAGAATGTTATATAATAATGTTACATAAAACATGAAAGTCTAAATGCAAATTTCATCCATACAGAGAAACAGTATTGCAGTTATAAATCCACCTTGCATCTAACTTCAATAACTTACAATTCTTATCCCCAACTCTCATAGATGGGGGGATATGGTCAATCACTTTGTAACGCAGTGTAGCAATAGGATTACTTTTCATTTTAAAGTGACGTGCAACAGGCTGGTCTACTGTTTTTTCCATCCAGTGCTTGTCGGATAGCAGATCAAGGCTGATTCTTTGTTTCCTTAAATTGTTTTCCCTATATATACCAGCCCACAAGGGCATTTGATAATATAAATGACATACTTACTAGTACAACTTAGTACATGATTTATAGGGATTTTTCTTCCTGAATGAGGATGGGTGACATACTGTCCCGTTTCCATGTACCTACAAGTGTTACATCCTGTGCACTTATAGCACCCAGGGCCCTACTGAGAAAATTATGTGAAGATGGATTTCCAACATTGGTTATATCATTATGAGCTAACCAGTCACGCAGTTTCTCCCTCGTTTGTGACAGGGTAATACAGTAGGCGAGTATTTTTTATCAGAGAAGACTGTCATCGGTACTCACCAAAGGCCACAGTTTTTTAGAGGTGTGTTTTACAATATAGCTGGCTGTACAATATTTACTCACAAATGTAAAAACATTTTCAGTATAATATTTTTTTTTCTTTATATATTAATGAATCCTCTGTTTTAGTCGACAAAGCTCTACTTTTGGCCAATTCCAGATCTTTCTCCTTCATCCACTAGTTGACACTGGAGATCAAGACAGTGGGGTATAGACGGTGGTAGATTAGAGCCTGGCACTTTAAATAATTTAGAAGTGTGACTGGCTCCTCCCCCTCTAGCCGGTAGCTGTCTCCAGCCTTTTTCATAGTTTTTTTTTATCTTTTGGATTTAGAATCAAGCATTGAGGACAGGCAGGCTGCTTGCTGTGGCAGTCTGCCTGCTACGGGGGAGCCGCCGGGAAGGGCACCACACGGCTACTGCAGCCCGTGTCCGGTGACCCAAGGAGGGGGCACCAGCAAATGGAGTCATGGGACCCTGCGAGGACCCGCCATTGCTGACACCGGCATGTGTCCGGGTTCCTCGCCGCCCCCTGAGCCCAGCATCCCGGCCGCAGCAGCCCGTAAGTATATCCCACCACTCCTGACTAGCTGGAGTGGTGGGCGAAAATGCTGGGCTGAGGACAGCGCGCGCTGCGCGACTGCTACACAGCCTCCTTCCTCCTGCAAGTAAACCTGGCAGTGTCAGAGCTGCTGATGAGACCCGGATCTGCACTCGGCAGTCAGCGTCCGGGTCTCTGGCTTAGCTAGCCACTATTCCCCCTCCTATTTAAATGAGGGTATGGATAGAGGCCCCTCTACGTTGGTGACAGTGCGGTGCTAGCCGCAGCTGTCACTGAAGACGCCTGCTCCTCCCTCCCTCTATGCAAGGAGGAAGGCTGCCGCGTCCCACTACTCCCATAACGGGAGTCTGCATTTACACCGCTATTATAGCCCTGCATAACGGGGCTGGGGCGGGGCTTAAGGAGCCGCTCAGCGCGGTTCTTCGTTGCCGCGCTGGATGCTTGTATGAAAGTACCGGCGCTGGCTTATGCTCATAGCCGCTGGAGAGCGTGGTACAGCGCTCTCAGCTGTTGGTTGCTCCGCCGGTGCTTGTTTGAAGAAGCACCGACGCTGGCTCTCCCAGCGCTATGCCTGCCTAGGATAGCACTAGTAGTGCAGAATCCCCGTTAGCGAGACGGGGGTGATTTACCGCCATTAATGTGGCGTTGGGGGCGGGGCTTAGCGGCAAAACGCTGGGCTCAAGGACAGCGCGTGCTGCGCGGCTGTCAGAGCTAATAAGCACAGCTGCGCCTTTATACGGGCTCCCCCCTCAGTACTCTGCACCAAGTAAGCGCCTCACTGTGACGCTCTGGAACATTTTGCCAAGGCAATGCCAGCAGTCTGTTCCAACACAGGTCGGCAAGCGCTGACTCTGCCCCCGCTTTGGAGAGAGGCTGGAAGACAGGACCCGCCGCAGCTGAAATCGGCTGGGTCCGGGTCTCCTGCCCCTTCCTCACTATGCGCTGTATGACAGCTCAACAGCATGGCTGTTAGTATGCGGACAGCGGTGAAGTCTCCGTTGCACCGCGCACCCTCCCGCCCTGTATGCTGCGTTGTCACTTACAGGGAAGTGCGGGCCTGTTGCAGTATTTGTACAGAGAAGAAGCTTTTCGGAAATACTCTGCAGTTGGCGCGCACTCCACGCGCTACAGACCTGTGACTGCCATTTCAGTATGCGGGCTAGGCATAACGCAGCACTGCCTTAACTATTAGCAGCTCTCATCTACTAAAAATGCTGATTTAGCCCCCCTCGCTTGTGTAGGAGCCATGATTGCTCCTCCCGTGTTATCTGCGCCGGCCACCTTCAACCACTCCGCTTTTCTTCAGTTCTACTGCGTGGGCAAGTAGCGCTGTGTTGACTGGAGTATATCAGTTGCACACACAGCGTGGTAATTCAGGAATGCATAAGGTCCAGCGACTACAACAGCGATGGGTAGCAGTATCTACCTGCACACAAGCAGTACAGCTCAGTGCACTACCTGCAGCAGGGAGTGCTTTAACGCTGGTCTCCTACGAGACCCCTCCCTTGTTGGGAGTTCTTCAGCAATTAGGGGATGTCTGTCACTATGACAGGAGAATTCCCGGCTAAATGCGCTGTGCTGACGGGACGCGGTTCCGTCATTTTGCCAGACAGTGTAATGGTTAGCGTTACTGCCTCACAGCAATGAGTTCATGGGTTCTCTTCCCACCATGGTCCTAGCTGTGTGGAGTTTGCAAGCTCCGGGTGTTACCCCCTGTCAGGCTTCCCCTTTGGTTCTATAACAAAGGGCGCCTGGCTTAACCTAATTGCTGACATATAAGATATATAGTATGTATAGTACTTGTACTAGTCATTGTTCTGGTGCTGGGGGCCAAAACTTATGGTTATAGCTTACCCTTAACCAGGGTTAGCACATTATTGCGCCTTATGCCACATTGGCTAGCCTTAAAAAGGGACAGTACTCTTCCCATGCAGCCTACGGCCACACCACCCTGAACACGCTCTATCTCGTCTGATCTTGGAAGCTAAGCAGGGTCAGGCCTGGTTAGTACTTGGAGGGGAGGCCGCCTGGGAATACCAGGTGCTGTAGGCTTATATAGGTGCCAGCACATATATTATAGGCTGGTTTTAAAACCTTACAGTTCTGTATAGTGCTAGCTACTGTGAATAGCTAGTTGTTAGCAGAATGGGAACTAGCCTAAACCCCTGTTGCAGGGCTGGACTGTCTGGACACAGTGCCGCCTTTGCAGCGCAGGGTATTATCCACTGTCAGGCTTCCCCTTGGCTCTATAACAAAGGGCGCCTAGCTTAATCTAATGGCCTGATATCATAGCCTGTGAAGGTTACCCCATGGTGTACTAGCTACTCTGCCTAAACTGAGATCGTCTTTTTGATTCCCCCTTTGAAAATAGCTAAAATAGCTCACCTGAAGCACGCACGCTCCTAACATATAAGGCAAGTACACCAGTAACAGAAGTCCCAGGATCGACACCAGTCTGGGACAGCACGCTGCTAACACATCTTGCTCCTATGCCGTAACAGAATGACGGCCACACGCGACACATGAGCAGTCTCCCGCGTGGAGGTAAGCCACGTGTATGTATATATAATATATTGTATTTTATACCAGCCCTGCTTTAGAATATATACATGCTGGAGTGAATTTGTCCTTCCATGGTGTTAATTATGCTCATCTATTTGAAATATTATAGTCACCTGCTAAACTTGTATGTAGGTACACGTATGCATATGTGGATATCGCTTTTTATCCTTACCATAACATACTAGCATAATTAAAGATGCTGCGATTAGAGGCTGGACGCTCCTGATGCGGTAGTTGGTACAATAACTCCGCTTTACACTATCTCTCCCTAGGTATTGGGGTGTGTGTGTGTGTGTGTGTGTGTGTGTGTGTGTGTGTGTGTGTGTGTGTGTGTGTGTGTGTGTGTGTGTGTGTGTGTGTGTGTATTATGTTCATACTTCCACATGCATTAGGTTTACCTATTATTCCACGGATGGGTAGCCATCTGGGTTTACCAGAAGCTGTAGGCTATATCCATACCCATTATATGGTGGATCTATAAACTAGAATCCTGTTCTGCAGCTTACATAGTGATGGTCACAATTCCCTGGGCATTGCTTCCAGTATGGACCCTATACATGTCCTGTGGTGGTCTTGTATGTACACACACGTATATAAAGATAGGTACATTCACCCTCCGGGGTTTATAGTCCGGTTCCCTTAAATCTATATCTACGGTGCCCCGTTCAGGGGACCTATTATCATTACAACTACAGTGGTGCACTTGTATTAATATTTCTGAATAATTGGGAAAAACCTGTTTTTTGTTTAACACTAACTGGGGTTATCACCACTGATATATCCCTTCTTACTTGGGATAACCAACGCAGTCTATGTCTAAGTACAGGTACCCTTCTCAGTATCTATTCCGGTACTCCATATTTTTGTCGCATATCTCAATAAAATGAGTCTCAAAAGGGCCCTTAGGTACAATTCATACCATGAGGCATTGGGCCGCCTGCAGAACAGACTCAAATTAGAGTCCTGTTCTACGACCTTCTTGTCTCCATTAACATTTTACTAATTTCTACTGCACTTCTCCAGACTGAAGTCCGTGCTGTGGAGCATTGGTCTAAGTCCACTGAAGCTACTCTCTATACCGAACTTGGCGGGTTGCTGTGTGATAAAAAGGGTCAGTGACATTCTACATAGCGTCCAGAGGGCTTCTGGTCGCTCACAGGTAACAGCTTACCTCACTAATGCCTCAGAAGATGCTCCTATTTCAGGCAACCTGATGTACATAACGTTAATCTCCCTTACGCAGCCTAGCTGCTGTCCTAGCAGCCATCTGCTCTTTTAATCAGTTGGCTCTACACTTTAGAGTTTCCCTGGTGTGTGGGTGCATAGTTTGAACATTGAGATTAGCGACACTATTCTACTAGAATCTGTTGGGGTTATGGACCAAAGCGCATCTCTGGGCTAGTGCACATCTTTACATAAGTGTGACAGTCACTATGTTCCACGCAGGGGGCCTGGTTGGGCTTTCCTGTTCAGTATCTTTTGATATTTTTACCACACTGATAGGTACCGGACGGGTACTTTCATGGTTGTCCTGCTGCCCTGGCCTTGCTGTGTGGGATGCTTCCCTATATTGGTAGCTCTCCCTGGGTGGGGTTACATTCGTGCTCCTTTACTGCTAAGTTCCTGGTTGTGTTCACACTGTTCAGGGCTGGCAGTTAGTACTGACTACGCACTTCCATCAGGTTGGAAGTTGTGTCTTTTTATCCCTGTTTTCAGTATGGGTTGTACTGCTGTCTGACCCTCTGAAAGGAATTCTAGTCTCCATCCTCTCATATTCGCCTCTGCCTCATGCCCCGCGGGATCTCCACTCGTTGGAGACTTCTATGGTCTAACCTTTCCGCTGGTTCACAACTTTGTTGTAGTTGGACCTCGAGGATCATTCAGGGCGACTGTTCGATCTTATATTTGACCTCCCGACATACTCTTTGTTAGGAGTCTGTGGACAGGATCAACTTTGTATCTGTTGATTTGGTATTGTCATACTTCTATCTATATGATTATGACCAGCGGTGCTGGGATTCTGCTGTCTGCAGCTGTTGCAGATTCCTGTGCAGACTCTAGTACGGTTCACGAGTTCTTCTCGTTTTCTGCCCTTCTATGGATTCTTGTTGGGGCTCTCTGCTACCAACTGTCTGGTTTGGTCTATTTTCAGCCGCTTCTCAACTGTGGTTGTTTTCTCGCCAACCGTTCGGTTCCTTTTGGCTTCTGCTGTGCGTACGTTGTGGAAGTTCTTCTGTGACTGTGTCTTCTGAGGAGTAGTATTTGTCTACTGTGCTCTATGACACTTGATCCTCTGCTGGGCCTGTTGTTCTTGGCGGTCCCTGTTTCGGTTTGGCCGAGGGGTAAGCAAGTTCTCCGCGCTTCCCACCCAGGAAGTTGGCTTTGGGACGTCCCCACTGTCTTGATCTCCAGTGTCCCCTAGTGGATGAAGGAGAAAACAGGATTTTGGTACTTACCGATAAATCCCTTTGTCCAATTCCACAGGGGACACTGGACGCCCGCCCAGCGCTGCGTACCTGCCGTTTTGTTTGGTCCTTATATGGTTGTGTGACTGCATGTGTTCCCTGCAGTGGGTTCCTCTGTTCTCCTTCAGTCGGTCTTGTTCCGTTCTGTGGTCTTCTCCTCGTATTTTCTGTTGTCCTCCGTCTCCTCTCGGGCTCAGTTCTTAAACTGGGGCTGATGGGGCATAGAGGGGGAGGAGCCAGTCACACTTCTAAATTATTTAAAGTGCCGGGCTCTACTCTACCACCGTCTATACCCCACTGTCTTGATCTCCAGTGTCCCCTGTGGAATCGGAGAAAGGGATTTATCGGTAAGTACCAAAATCCTGTTTTCTCCTTGTAACCTCTGGCTGTAAAGTTTTGCATAAGTTCATCCATTTGTTTATTAGCTAATTCTTCAGAACTAGTAATTCTACAAATATGCAAAAATTGAGAGTACGGTAACTTCTTTTCATGGCAATTGAATGGAAGCTACTTGCATGTAAATAGGAGTTCATATCTGTTGGTTTTGTATAAATGTTTGTATCAAGCTTATAATTCCGTTTAGTGATTTGTACATCGAGAAAATTATTTTTTTCCACACTATATTGCCATATAAATTTTATAGTTTCATCCATCTGATTTATATGTTCCATCTGAGAACTAAATTCTTGTTCCTTTCCAGACCATATAATCATAATATCATGTGAACTGTGTCAGGAACAGAATCCTAGGGCCAAACAAGGGATTTTCTATGACTAATTTCTGTTCAGTGGCGAATATATATGTTAAGGGTTCAGAGCCACTAGTGAGGAAAAGTCTTGCACAGCCTTGAGGGCTGGAGTATCTTGGCAAGATGCGGCCATATAATTGTGATGCGGCTTTTGGGGCCTGTCGCAGCCTCTGGGCTGATTGAGGCCTGAGGGCCGGTAAGCTGTGATGTGGCCTTTGGGCCGGTAGCAGCCTCTGGGCTGGTTGAGGCCTGTGGGCCTATGAGTTGGTATGTGGCCTTTGGGCCGGTAGCAGCCTCTGGGCTGGTTGTTGCCTTGAGGGCAGAGGGACTTGACAGGAGGATGCTGAGGTGGAGGAAGCGCACTGTGCTGCCTAGATGACACAAGCAGCACGAGCAGGTGGAATGCAGACTGTGCTGCCTGGATGGGACAAACTGCAGTAGATAAACACAGTAGACTGGCTCTGGAAATCGACTGGAAAACAGGAGACTGGACCAAGCGGAAGTACGAGAAACTCTATCACCGGCAAGGAGTGTAGGGCTGGCAGAAACAGGGCCCAAACAGAGCAAGTCTCCCTAATGACAGATTATTGAGCACCTGGGCTGTGTTCAGACAGGAGAATCAATCAGTGTGCACCTGATAGTGCATACAGACAGGCAGTAATTAGTGCAGAGGCTCAGCAGCAACCAAGATTGGAACTGCAAATAATATGCTGCTAACCACAGATCCTAACAGGAGGAAGGAGGAGACTTCAGCGAACGCTTGTCCGGCGTTCACCCCGCACAGCATTGGCAGCTCGGCGGCTTGTAACAATATATGAGTTAGTGAAGACTGGTGCTACATTCGACCCCATAGCACAGCCCAATTGTAGTAAATAAAATTCACCATTGAATATAAAAAAAATTCTTTGACAGAGTTTTCTCCAAAAGTTTCAGAAAAAAGGAGAGTTCTGGTCCTGTATATTTACAATTACCTCTGAGGGGATTTTCCATAGGAATAAATCCTGTTAGTGGGGTATATTGGTGTAAAGACTCACCACGTCCACACAACATAACAAAACGTTATCAGGTAGATCCGTCAAATTCTGTAGTTTTGATTAAACGATCTGTGGTATCCTTAATAAATTTAGATTCTCCTTGGACAGCTGGTTGTAAACAATAGTCCAGATACATAGCTATTTGCTATACAAAGAATCTCGAGCAGCGATAATGGGGCGACCGGGTGGATGTAAGTGGGCCTTATGTACTTTAGGCAAGGTGCACGAGACCAGCATGATGGGAAAATCCACCGTCAATGGCTTACATGTAGTTTCATTTTTTATATCCTGTTCTACCGCCTACTTCAATAGTAAATCGATCTCTTGTTTGAAATTTCCAGTGCGGTCATTATTTAGTCGTAAGTACACCCTTTGGTCAGATAATTGTCGATAGATTTCTTTCATATATGGCAAAATATACTGTAGGACAATAGCGCCTCTTTTATCCGTTGTACGGATTATGATAGAATCGTACTCACTCAAATTCTTCAATGCCAAATACTGTTGTTTACTTAAGTTCAAATGAGGAGTATGCAACTTTCTCGAATTTGTGGCCACAGTTGTTTCTAACATACGAGTATAACATCTGATAGATTGATTATACGTTTCTGGATCAAAGCACGATTTGAGTTTAAAAGGGCATGTTACCCCATCAGCATATAAGCTAGATTCAACCCTGATATTTAAATCTGCATCAGGCTTAGTACCAAAAAACTCTTTAACTTTTAAATTTCTCTGGTGCTCCCATACATCATTATTCCATTTCAAATTATTGAATATATTGGTATGTATAAACTTAAGCCCTTTACTTAAGATCTCTCTCTCTCTCTCGATATATATATATATATATATATATATATATATATATATATATATATATATTTATATTTATTTATATATTTATAAAAGGGGTGTTTGGTTCATGGATAAATTAATGCAATTAGACCTGCAGCCCACATCTGGGACCCCATTTTTCTGCAGGTCCTACACTATTAATCATACATATGATAACCTGGTAACTGCTATCACAGAGTTTCAAATGTTAACTGGTTTAAAGCTCACCTGCCAACTAGCTTATGGCTTTTAAAGGTAAGACGGTCATGAAACATAGCTGCTATCATACTAACAAGAAGGCAGCTGAAATAAAGTGGAGAAAGATACAGTACCAACCAATCCGTTCCCGACTGTCATTGTACAGGCTGTGCTAGAAGCTGATTGGTTGATACTTTATCTCTTTACACTTTATCTCTCTCCAAGTTTTAATAAATCCCCCCCCTTTGCCTAAAATATGTAAATACACTTGCTTTTCACTCTAATTAAGGAATACAATTGTTTTTTGTGTGGAGTAAAATATTGGACGCCCAACGGAGCAATTCAATTGTTGTTCTGAGCGGGCGCTAGAAAAAGGGCACATGTACCATTTACTCTTGTGAGGATGGGGTATTGATGTCCTGTAGTTTAAATGAAGTCTGCTACATATTGTGATAACATTTAAAGAAAAAACACAAAGAAAAACAAAAAAGAAACCAACCATATAATGGAGAATATGGAGCTTTGGAATGTGACAGACAGCATGTAGTCTATTAAGCCTTTAAGGTTCACATCCTACCAGTAGTCTCATCTGATGCATATTAAAATCAATAAACGTTTTTGATGACCACACTTACTTGTGTTGACTGTGTCCACATTCAACCTTGTTTCAGTTATTTTATACTGGGATATACATACAGATATTTGTTCAAAAGGTTCTCTGCTTTCTGTAGTGCTGGTAAACTGGCAAATTAATGCATTCTAGCACCATGTACCACATTGCCCACTACTGGTGTCACTGTTGGTATGTCATTGGCTGTTTAGAATGATGGTAATAGCGCTCAACTGGAGCTGAATGTGTAATCTTTGGAAGAATCTACCAATGTGCAGGTCATATATTATTCAGAATCAGAAGTTTATTAATTGTAATCAATAATCTTTGTTCAGGGGATTATGGAGCATCCAGTGAGCAGCACAACCTGACACGTGAGGCTTTTGTCAGCATACGTCTACTTGTTCTATTCATGGCCAAGAATTCCAGTACTGGGGTTACAAGAATCATTCTTCAGCATGAAGTGATAGCAGTAGATGGCAATAAGGTAATCATAACTCTAAAAAGTATTTTTTAGTTTGAGTATAAGCAGTGTACTACTTGCCTATTGTTTTTTTTATGTAATTAAAGTACTACTAAAATGTAAAGTATGATAAAGCATCTTGTAAAATTCCCAATTTTATGTTATTTTTTTCTTAATATGACAGATTTTGTGATGTTTGGCATTGTGCGAGCTTTCATAAATATGGTTGTCTTCTATTGCCGGGAATTCTGGGCACTGAAAGACAGCACTGCTTGCAGAAGCTAAACAACTTGCCCATGATCCAAGTCTAATTGCCAGTGTCTTTTGTTGAAGTGCTAGTCACAGATTTTTTTTTGTGGATGGATGGTATCTTATAGTTTAGAGTTTGTGGCCTTTCGTTAACATTCTGACTCTGGTAAAATGAAAATGTGAGTAAATTCAAGTGTTTTTGTTCCCTAGATTGACTGATTGCATTTGCATATCGTTCTAGTGTTTTCAATTTCTTAGAAATATAATATATTTACAGGGTGGTGGTTGTTGTTTTTCTGTTTAAATAAACAATATAGTAACCACCATATATAGAAAAATTCAAAGCCGAAAAAACATTCTTCCAAAGGAATTGGAATAAAAAAACTAAATTGCTATGAGAGAAATTGGACATTTCTCCAAATGGGAATTTCTGAGCCAAGGGACCTAAGTGTCACAAAAGGGTGCATCTGGACACTATGAGGTATATTTACTAAAGTGATAGTTTTTAGAAATGCAACCAATCAGATTCTAGCTATTATCTTCTAGAAGGTGCTAGCTAAGTCTTAAGTAGAATCTGATTGGTTGCTATGGGCAACATCTCCATTTCTAAAAACTCTCTCTTTTAGTAAATGTACCCCTATATGTTGTTTTCACAACCTGAAGCTATGCAAGCCACGCACTCTTGGGACATGGACCTGGCACAGCAAACCTCTATATTTTCTATAGCCCATGCATGTGTGGTAGGACTGATTTGCATTAAGTGCACAGTGATAGATTTGTGTTGTCATTTTAGATAGCCATTGACACCTACTGAAATGTCGTGCTCTAAGGCACTGAATGTCCCTTTTTGAATTTCCCCCTTGCTAACTGCAGTCACTAATTAAAACAAGTGCACATAGATGCTGTGTGTTATGGGAGTATTGCAGTTGCGAGGATGATAGTGGTTGCGTTCATAGACGCAGAATTGCTCACATAGGAGGCCATAGTCAGATGGATAATCTGCATCTGCCATAGGGCTGGTGCCAGTTTCCATGGGCCAACGATGGTTCATCTAAAGTCATACCAAGTGGTGTTTCAGCATCTACGGACACTGAAAGTGGGGGGTCTCAGTCCTCACACATTCCGACGCACAGATGTACATCAGGGACGGGTTTGTAACAGCATTTGTGAATGCAGTAAAAGACGCAGTGCATCGCCGCTGCATCCGACTGAGAATCAGGGCCTAGAAGTGAAGCAATTTATAACAAAGAGGTATATGTGTACTGATGATGAAGGAAATTCATTTCAGGAGAGAGTGGTGGAGGGAAATGAATTACAGTTTGTGACCTGCACAGCAAGCGTGATACCCAGTAGTATCCTAATAAAAGTGTTTTTAACTGGACAGTGATTTTGGCTTTTGGACCATATGGCAAATTTGTGTGTGGCCAGCCTAAGCTGTTCTGTGAAATGACTCGCGTATGCAAGTATAATCTCATGCTTTATTCATGCAGTGAATTTGTAAATATATGTCCTTCTTTGCAGGTTAATCAAAAGAAGACCACTGAGTTGGTGTTAGTAGTTAATAAAGAGATGGGAGTACTTCGATACTCAAGTTCCGTTATCAGTCTTGAAGAAACCTGGCTTCACTCCATCCCATGGACCAATGATGTCTCATTTACCTTTCCAAATGCCCCAGAATCTGGTAAGATGTTGTTTCCCTCTTTACAGTATTTATTAATGTTGTTCCGTGTTTATTTCCGGTTCTACTTGAATCTGTTCGTAGTCCGAAGCCGGTCGGGTCTGTCAGCCCCTTCCTGAACCTGAAGTCGGTAAATCACTATTTGACGTATTACAAGTTCAAGGGAGTCACTCTGTTCAGTTATCGCAAGGAATTTCTTGTTTCTCTGGACATAAAGGATGCGTACCCTCACATCCCTATCTGGGAAGCCGCATCAGGCTTTTCTTTTTTTTTGCCATCCGGGAGTCTCATTAACCGTTCCGGGCATTGCCGTTTGGTTTGGCCTCGGCGCCCAGGGTGTTCAGATGATTTGCTGATCAAAGCCCCGCCAGAACAGATTCTTCAGGACCACGTATCCTTGACTCACCAGGTTCTCATCCATCACAGATGGATAGTCAATTTCAAGAAATCCAGCTTAATTCCATCAGTTCCATCAGTTCCTTGGCATGATTCTGGACACAACGTCTCAGCGCGTTTTTCTCCCAATGGACAAGGTTCAGTATATTCAACAGATGGTCAGAATGATTCGCCGAACAAAGAGGGTGTCAGTGCACCTCTGCATTCGCCTTCTTGGAAAGATAGTGGTCTCATTCGATGCTCTTCAATTCGGAAGGTTTTACTCTTGTCCATTCCAGCTGGACCCTCTGTCTCAGTGGTCGGGGTCCCTTCTTTCCATGCATCGGATGATACGGTTGTCTCCTCAGCCCCGTATCTCACTACTATGTTTAGTGTTCACTCTAGCTCTGGCGGCAGGCAGGGCGCCAGAGCCAGAGAGGGCACCTTTTGTGCGCCCGGAAAGGGAGCGTGTCCATTGAAAAGGGGGCATGTCTATTAGACGAGTCCCCTTTTCGTCACTCTTGGGGTTGTACCCGGCACTTACGGACACGCCTGGCAGCCCCCAAGCGCTGCAGACAGGGAGAATAGATGCCGGGTGCATGCGCCCAGCATCTGTTCTCCGGCGGTGACCGGGTCACCGCACATTTCTCCACCCGCGGGACACTGCGACCTGCGGGTGAAGACGGTACCCGCAGGCTGTGAGGGCAGAGCGCTTTTTGCACTCCTTCTGGAGGGCAGGGTGCTTTTTGCCCTTCAGAAGGAGGGCAGGGCGCCCCGCCCCGCTAAAACAGCCTAGCGGGAACGCTATATGTTGGCTTCAGACCCACAATCTCACAGCGGGTCGGCGCTTCAGGGTTTGGGGTTGGATTATTCTGAAGATAGATGCCAGCCTCTGAGGTTGGGGGGCGGCTGTTCTGGACAATCAGTTCCAGGGACAAAGGACGTTTCAGGAAGCTCTTCTGCCTATCAATATCCTGGAACTTTGGGCCATCTATAATGCTCTTTAAAAGGCGTCTCAACTTTTCTTAGGACGGGGGCGGTTCAAATCCAGTCGGACAACATGACGACCGTAACTTCTATCAGTCGGCAAGTGCGTCTGAGGTTTATTCTCATAAGACCCTTATCTTTGTAAGTTGTTTGCAGGGCTACCCACATGTCTTTTGCGGATACCTTTTACCATCGATGATGGAATATACTTGCTGTTCTACAACTAAGCCAATGGTTCCAATGGCTGTATCCACCATATTGGGATTTGAGTTGTTTTCTGGATCAATCATGACCTTTCACAGCTTCTAACGCATTTTAACTGCATTTCTATAGCAAATTTCCAAGTAGAGTGTTTCTCTGAGCCTTTCAATTTTATGATTGGCAGATGCCTACAAGTTGGTTGGTGCATAGCTGATGTGAGCAAGGAGGTTAGTCCACACGTTGATCCCAAACCAGAGTAGGTTTTATTGAAAATAACAGGATACAAGCTAAGGTATCAATCTCTCTTGGCCTAAGTAACGTAAAGCTGTACAGTACTGTGATGCTCCAATAACACAGTGACAGGCTTGTGCACATGCAGACTCTTTTATATAGCCATGGAAATAAGTCTTGCACCTGCAGTCTAGTAAGCCTGACCCTTAAGTCTGGTGACTCAGATGTGATGTTATTGTAGCTGATGAGTCATGCACAATAGCACTCTGTTAAAGAGAGGGCATGTAGCGTTTAACCTTTTAACTGCATGTCAAAACAAAGTAACATCACAATAGGCAAGATAACTTGACCAACGTTTCAATGTTACGAGAATATTTTTATCTATCCTTATCTAAAAGTCCTTTCACCAAGTATGGACCACGTAATTTTAGTAGATGACCTCAAAGGAAATATTTATGTCATAGCGTAATACTGTTTTAAAACTTTGTAGTTTTATTAAAAGTAAGTAACAAGCTGACAATAAAAAAAACTTAACAAAATTGCATATCTCGCACAAAAGATACTGGAAGCCAGGTACTGTAAGTTGGTATAGCAATCAGTTACTCCTCCTGCCACAACCAGGTGTATCCCGAAAGCAGTAGCATGGTACACGGAACACCTCGTTATGGCATGAAGAGGAACTGGTTATATATATATATATATATATATATATATATTTAGAAATATATATTATAATAGTTTTTTATATATATACATATATATGGTCAAAGAAGGAGAAGAACTCAACCATTTCCACAATTAACTCCTGAGAGGGAGGATTGAAGAAAAGAATCAGTGCTGCAAACAGTGAATACATAAAGAGGACTTTCACTCCATTACAAATTGGGACTACTATTCTGCGCATGGTGATGTACACTTGCAACGTTGATATATATATAGCCAGTCAGACGGCACTCCCATGTATATACAAAAAGATAGTTGCTCTCCGTAGGTACCCCCAGCCGGGTCCAAACGTGTACAGCAATAACGGCGGCACTCGGTCATAAAAAAACTCACAGGCGTAGGTGTAATGCCAACGTTTCGATACCTTTAATGTATCGTCTTCAGGGTATAATCACTGAATAACAAGAAAACTCACCTTATATCCCCACCAACATGTGCACGTACAGACGCTAAGACCAGGAACAGGCGCCCGTCCTGATGACAGCCGCAACCAAACATCTCAAACTCCGACGTCTGGTCACAGGGTACGCCGTCACCAGGAACCGCCTGCACCATGGTCCGCTGTCACCAGACACATCATATACACAAATCAAAAAAATATCATAAAATATGTTATTTGTCGCATATCATAGTAAAATGACACATGTACAAAGTTAAAAACTATCCTGGAGGCAAACAGGCATATAACATATTGTCAGTCATTTTAATACTAAATGGAAAAAAAGCATCACTAATTACCAATCCACTGGAGTCGGTGTCAAACCTAATAGTGAAACTAAACCATACACATGTGGACCTAAAATTGTACTATAGAATTATACATTAACTATACATAAGTACTGCAAACCTAATCATCATAGATAATAACCTTCACAACAATTCCAATACTTATCTATACAGTTATTCCAATAATCAATAAGAATTCCCATAAACATTAATAAATATCTATAAGAAACAATGGAGTCCCAGATTTTCATTCAACCCTTAGGGCGTCAGTGTTCCAAAATGGTGAATCCACCGGGATTCACACTGCAATAATTTCAAAGACCTATTGCCTCCTCGTAATGCAGCAGGTATATGGTCAATGATAATATATCTCAAGGCTGACAAGTTGTGACCAGCCTGCGCAAAATGTCTCGCTACAGGCTGATCACAGGTCCCTGATGTTATAGCTGCCCTAATCGCTGAGCGGTACAAAGCCATTCGCTCCCGCAAGGTCCGATCCATTTTGCCTACATACCTATGTCCACAAGGACATGTAATAAGGTAAACTATGAATTTATTCATACAATTCAATCTATAGTGTATCAAATATCTCTTACCCGCTATAAGGGTGACAAAAAGAATCACCCATGTTCATGTACCTACAGGTTAAACAATTAAGACATTTATAACAACCATTATAGAAAAAAACAAGGACTCAGCGCTTACACTCCAGTAAGCACAATAAAGAATGATATGTGTTTAAAAAGTGTACTAAGGATAATTACCTAACAATGAGATGTATAAAAATTAAACATTTATTAGCCAATAATAGTACATAAAAAAATAATCTAGACAATAAAAGAAAAATAATAACATTCAAAAAATACATAAACGCAAACCGTAAACCAATAATTGGACATGAGTGGACCCCAATTATTGGTATACCTGAACACTGTGCTCCTTGTTACAGATAATACAGAGAAATGTAGATCATAAGTAGCCTTGTGTTAAACTTTGATACAAAGTAACTTCATGCTCCTGTGAGCTAGTGCTGCAGCAGATAAATGTGGCTGGATATCCAGAGAGTCTTGATATAGGGAAAATATTTATGGAAATCAGACAGTCTGTCCAAAAACATTTATGTTTTTTGTATGTTTCCTTCCAGCTTTCAATAAACAATCTCTGTAGATTAAATCATGATGTGATGTCGGCTCCTATTAATGTATTCTGAAGCAAGTATTTCAAACTGCGCCTGTTAGCACTTCCACCGCTAATCAGAAAATTAAATAAGAATAAAAATAGTTCTCTTTGCAATAAGTACAGCCCTTCAAGGCAAAGTGGTAGGTGCTTTGTAGGCAATTATAAATTGGATACAGCTCGTGCAGCTGATTAAATCAAGTCTCCAGCCAAGACTTGTGAGTAAAACCTTAGACACGGACCGTCCATAGGTGGAGGAACTGTGAGTACTCACGGTATGTAGAGAATGGGGGCCCCCTTTATTCTCCTCACCTCCTCCGTCTTCTGTGTTCAGGAATGTGTTGTCTAGTATCAGACTAGACTGAAAAGCCGATCCGCGTGCAGCAATGATCTCTTACGTGTCACAGGCGCCTGGAGCATGAGCCTGGACACAGCGCCGGAGCGTGTATCTGTTCAGAGCGTAGACAATCACAGGAAGCAACAGTGTATCAGTGGATACTGAATGATGAGGTAGTCCCGCCTAACGCGTTTCGTCACTTAACATGTGACTTTATCAAAGGTGATAGGGAGATCTCCATGCTACCTTTATATACCTGCTAACACAGGTGATTCTACAAAAATCAATTAATCAATCAATAAGTTGTTTTAGTCTGATCATTGTGACATTAAATGTTAAACGTAATACATTTATATCTCATTGCATTCAAAGAAAAAAAAGGAAAGTTATTCATGAAACCACACAATAAATAATAAATGTATATAGAAGCGCGACCAACATATATTGATATATAACAATGTTAATAACTTAAATAATCTACCAATAATGGATAGTAATTAAACATAACATAGATATGACACTACTGATATATAGCTAATATTAATCTCTCGATCATATAACCCATAACATACTATAACTAGACATATAAATATATATATACTAAAAAATAAATGTATTGAAAAATACATAAAAGTATAGATATCTGCAATCAATATAGAAAAATATATAAATATAAGATCATATGACATATTGGACCCAATATACTATTATAATACATGACTCACCCCATATAAATCATAAGGACACTGTGTAAATTTTTACACAGGATTCTTATAACAAGATAATCAATTGTAATTTATAAGATAGTATCAGAATACATCTTGATCGCTGTATATAATGAAGATGAAATTATAGCGACTATTTCCTACAGATCCCAATAAATGTATATATATCCATATATCCAGTTGGTACATATATGTATAATCTGAAACAATCACCCTTAGAGTTTATGATATGAAAAAGAGATTATTGATGGTAAAAATAAAAAAATATCTGAGGGATAAAAATGATTATGGAAAGAACCTATAAGAAACAGGCTAAAGGACCATATCCCTATAGGACTTCCTCCAATGATAGATTCAATCCCAGTATGTACTCTACAAACAGGAGAAATCGTAGTAACTCAGGTAGGAGAGGTTTCTTTAGAGAAAAAGTATTGAATTATAATAAAAGACCATATCTCCCAAGTAGAGATAAACAATCTCCCAACTTTTATAATAGATATAATAAATCCATTAGACATGATTATTATCGTATCCCAGAGAAAGAAATAGAGAATGATCCCCATAATATTGTAACAACTGATGATCAGATACGAGACTCCCCTTCTAAATCTAGGAGGGACCCTAGTAGTCCAGTAAGAACTGATAAAAGGTAGATCTCCAACCATGGGAAAAATACTGACCACTTGACGATAAATAAGGATGTCAGACCAAAGACTTATAAGACCCAGGGAGAGACTAATCAATATGTAACCAGTCCACGTAGAAATGATGATCAGCCTCATCCTTTTTTTAGGGGAGGAGTGGAGGATACAACATCCTCCATATCTAAAGCAGAGAAACAGATATCAGATCCTCTCCTCAGAGTCCCCGAATAGAGGAAGAGAATTAAATTCAGAGGAAAGAGAGGGGGATATAGGAGGTGCAAAAAGAAAAACACGATTTCAAAACTAAATAAGACAAAAAGCAACAGGAGTATTTACAATTTATCCTCCAGAACATTAACCGATGATGAAATCAGTCTTTTAAATAGAGGCTTAAAATTTTCTCCATCACGTGGTCCCCAATTCTTCGATCTATTTGTTGATCTTAACAGATACATCAGGACATTGTGTCGAAAAAAATATTTTGCTACGAAGAAACTAACATCCAATGATCTACAAGATGAATATAATAGTATCATCCTCGATGATGGTGACGTAGAAGCTCTGGAAGCTCTCAATGATTTATTGCGAGATAATGATAAAGAGGGATTACCAACACAAAATCCCACAGATGTTGCTATATCCTCTATTAAATTTTTTGATATTAATAATACACTAAGGAAAAACACATTTAGGAAGAAATCACAATTTTTTCCTACACAAGTTAAAAGCACCCCTATTGATCTATTCTATAAGAAAACACTAAATGAATTTAAGCATCTGTGCACAAGACAAAAGAAGAGGTCAAAATTCAGGGACAATCTTCTTATGAGGGAAAGGGCGGCATTGAAGAAACTGTCTGGCGATCTCTCCATCATTATCAAACTGGCTGATAAGGGTGGAGGTGTCGTCATTCAGGATACCAACGACTATATGACTGAAGCACTTCGCCAATTAGGGGACAGGAATCAATATATTATTCTCAAGGTTGATCCGACGAATGCCTTTCAAAAAGATCTGATAACCTTGCTTGATAAAGCTTTAGGTGAAGGGGTGATATCGAGGGATGAAAGGAATTATTTGTTATTGAATCACCCCATAATACCCACTTACTATCACCTTCCGAAAATCCACAAAACACTTGTTACACCACCCGGGCGTCCCATTATAGCTGGCATTGGGTCCCTCACATCTAACCTTTCACAATTTATTGATTTTTTTCTTCAGCCATATGCCACTGCACAAAGATCACATATTAAAGACACTAACCATTTTTTGCACTTAATTAAAGATGTAAAATGGAAAGACACCTATCTATTTGTGACTTGTGACGTACAAGCCCTATATTCTAATGATTTGGGCATAAAAGCTGTCAGAGATATTCTGATGGGAGACCTTTAAATCACAGAAAGTCAAAGAAATTTTATTTTGGATTCAAATTCTCTTACTCTCACACACATTTATTTTATTTTTGATCACGTTTTTTATTTACAGACACTTGGGACAGCGATCGGCACGAGATTCGCGCCCAGCTTCGCCAACCTCTACATGGGGGTCTTTGAGGAGATACATGTGTGGGGGGTGGGGCTCGGCTCGAATCTCGTGCTCTACGGTCGTTATATAGATGATTTATTTTTCATTTGGGATGGGGATGTAGAATCACTCACGTTATTCATTTCTCAGCTTAATTCCAATACTTTTAATTTAACATTCACTAGCACTTATCACCCTTCAACTATTTCCTTCCTCGATATCACCCTTTATATTGAGGATGATAATATTCATACCAAAACCTATAGAAAGGATGTGGACACATACAATTTTCTTCATTTTAACAGTTTACATTATAAGCCCTGGATTAATAATATCCCCTATGGACAATTTAGGAGGATGCGTCGCAACTGTACAAGTGACGCCATTTTTGAGAGTCAATCTGTGGATATTCTTGAAGCTTTCAGAGAAAGAGATTACCCTGACACCCTTCTAAATACAGCACTTGAAAAAACTAGATCACTTGACAGGAAAGAGCTGTCAGCTTCTAAACCAAGATCCGATCCTTTTCTAGCTCAGCCTAAATTTATATCTAAGTATAATAATTGCTCTAACCAAATTAGGAACATTATATCTAAGAATTATCAGATTGTATTATTAGATAATAAACTCAAAGAGCATATCCCGGCAGATGCCTCAGTCATCTTTAGAAAAGCCAATAATCTGAAGGATATATTGGCACCGAGTTTCTTTAGAAAAGATCCTACAACCACCAACAAGATGAATAATAAGGGCGATTGACTGAGTAATAAACCTAAGGGTTGTTTCAAGTGTGGTCGGCCATGACTACATCACAAATAGATGCTGTGAAATTGTATCAACAAATTCTAATGAAAAGTATCCTATAAGAAGTTTTATAAATTGCAATACAACATACGTGATATATATGCTGGAGTGCACTTGTGGCACCCAATATATTGGTAGGACTATTAGACCACTAAGGTGTCGTTTTTTAGAGCACAAGAGACTTATCATGAAGAAAAGTATAATACATAGTGTTCCGAGGCACTTTATGAATATACATCACTCCAATCCTAAAGATATTAAAATCACAGGAATTGAACATATTCCACAAACAGCAAGGGGTGGTGATAGGTTTCAAAAACTTTGTTTAAGAGAAAACTACTGGATACATAAAATGGGTACACTTTCTCCTGAGGGGTTTAATGAAAACATTGAAATAGATTGATGAGTACACCGTCCAGTAATGACGACTTTTGTTAATGGCTTTTTGGATTATTAGGTAGATGTATAACAGGGGTGGGTGGGACTTGATATCGGGGACCCTCTGTCCGTAGGGATCTGAGATCTATATTTCCGCCACCCCTTATGTACTATGCCCTTCCTACTTCATTACTAAATTTGTTGTGCATTGTCCGTTCCTTCAATATCCATTTGATGCTGAAATATAATGTTTTCTATTCTTTTGACACCCCTGTACAATATAATATATTGCTATTTGTTACCTATTAAGATATATACTGAAGGCTACTATGCTTATATTTTGAAGACTCAAATAAACTCTAAGGGTGATTGTTTCAGATTATACATATATGTACCAACTGGATATATATACATTTATTGGGATCTGTAGGAATTAGTCGCTATAATTTCATCTTCATTATATATAGCGATCAAGATGTATTCTGATACTATCTTATAAATTACAATTGATTATCTTGTTAGAAGAATCCTGTGTAAAAATTTACATAGTGTCCTTATGATTTATATGGGGTGAGTCATGTATTATAATAGTATATTGGGTCCAATATGTCATATGATCTTATATTTATATATTTTTCTATATAGATTGCAGATATCTATACTTTTATGTATTTTTCAATACATTTATTTTTTAGTAAATATATATTTATATGTCTAGTTATAGCCTGTTATGGGTTATATGATCGAGAGATTAATCCACCACAATTAGCTATATATCAGTAGTGTCATATCTATGTTATGTTTAATTACTATCCATTATTGGTAGATTATTTCATTTATTAACATTGTTATATATCAATATATGTTGATCGCGCTTCTATATACATTTATTATTTATTGTGTGGTTTCATGAATAACTTTCCTTTTTTTTCTTTTTTCTTTGAATGCAATGAGATATAAATGTATTACGTTTAACATTTAATGTCACAATGATAAGACTAAAACAACTTATTGATTAAATTGATTTTTGTAGAATCACCTGTGTTAGCAGGTATATAAAGGTAGCATGGAGATCTCCCTATCACCTTTGATAAAGTCACATGTTAAGTGACGAAACGCGTTAGGCGGGACTACCTCATCATTCAGTATCCACTGATACACTGTTGCTTCCTGTGATTGTCTACGCTCTGAACAGATACACGCTCCGGCGCTGTGTCCAGGCTCATGCTCCAGGCGCCTGTGACACGTAAGAGATCATTGCTGCACGCGGATCGGCTTTTCAGTCTAGTCTGATACTAGACAACACATTCCTGAACACAGAAGACGGAGGAGGTGAGGAGAATAAAGGGGGCCCCCATTCTCTACATACCGTGAGTACTCACAGTTCCTCCACCTATGGACGGTCCGTGTCTAAGGTTTTACTCACAAGTCTTGGCTGGAGACTTGATTTAATCAGCTGCACGAGCTGTATCCAATTTATAATTGCCTACAAAGCACCTACCACTTTGCCTTGAAGGGCTGTACTTATTGCAAAGAGAACTATTTTTATTTTTATTTAAATTTCTGATTAGCAGTGGAAGTGCTAACAGGCGCAGTTTGAAATACATGCTTCAGAATATATTAATAGGAGCCGACATCACATCATGATTTAATCTACAGAGATTGTTTATTGAAAGCTGGAAGGAAACATACAAAAAACATAAATGTTTTTGGACAGACTGTCTGATTTCCATAAATATTTTCCCTATATCAAGACTCTCTGGATATCCAGCCACATTTATCTGCTGCAGCACTAGCTCACAGGAGCATGAAGTTACTTTGTATCAAAGTTTAACACAAGGCTACTTATGATCTACATTTCTCTGTATTATCTGTAACAAGGAGCACAGTGTTCAGGTATACCAATAATTGGGGCCCACTCATGTCCAATTATTGGTTTACTGTTTGCGTTTTATGTATTTTTTGAATGTTATTATTTTTCTTTTATTGTCTAGATTATTGTTTTTATGTACTAGTATTGGCTAATAAATGTTTAATTGTTATACATCTCATTGTTAGGTCATTATCCTTAGTACACTTTTTAAACACATATCATTCTTTATTGTGCTTACTGGAGTGTAAGCGCTGAGTCCTTGTTTTTTTCTATATATATTATTTTTGCAAATATACACAGAGTTTGCAACTTGGCTGCATTACTCTAGTATCTTATTTATATCTATTATTAATAGTTTAACACTAATCGGTACATGCGCCAGTATTCTGGTGGTTCTATAACAACCATTACGCTGTGTCAAAAAATGCCCTGGTTCATCCATATTGTGTAAGGAAGAGATATCTGTTGTAACAACCCAATCACGGATGTTCTTTCCACGGCTATAAAATGGCATAATAGTGGTGTCTCCCAAATTGAGATCATCATCACCTTGTATTATGGGCCATAGCCTCTTGGTAATGTTGATAATCTCATTACTTTTGTCATTGAAATTATTAACCCAAGGGAATCTAGTCTTTTGGGTGTCTCTAAACTTTGATGCTAGCAGCTGTTCACGAGGAATGGCCAAAGCCCATTCCTTAGCAGATAACAAGGATTTCATCTCATAGCCCCTCTGTAAGAATTTCTGTATTAAAGCCTCAATTTTTGATACTGCATCATTACGCTCACTACATATCCTCATTATTCTAACAAATTGTGAGTATGGTAATCCATACTTTAGGGGCTTAGGATGAAAACTGCTGGAGTGAAGCAACGAATTTCTATCGGTACTCTTCGTGTATAGGGATGTAGAGATTAAACCATCCTTTTGATGAATCTGGACATCTAAGAAATTTACACTCGATGTATCGATAGAGTAGGTGAACTTAATGGGTCTAGAATATCCATTGTGCACTTCCATCAATTGTATGAACTCCTCCCTAGGACCTGACCAAATTAGGAAGAGGTCATCAATATACCTTGCATAGAATAAAATGCATGCGGCAACCTCTTCCTGTGAAAAAAATATGTCCTCCTCCGCCTGGAACATAAACACGTTGGCGTACGATGGGACCACATTGGACCCCATCGCACATCCCATAAGCTGGAGGTACATCCTACTGTCATGTAAAAATCATTTCCAGCAATTTTAGAATTAAATCTATATCAAGGCCTTGATATAATGGATTATCTACCACCAATTTGCATACTGCAGTTAACCCCTCTCCTTTGGGAATAATGGTGTATAAATTTTACACATCTACACTACATAAAAAACAATTAGGTGGAACTGTGCCCAATGCTCCCAACCTATTTAGAAAAGTTGTAGTATCCAATAGGTATTTAGGGTGCCCCATCACACAAGGTTGCAATAAAGAATCAATATATACTGAAATAAGTTGGAACAACGACCCCCGGGCCGAGCTAATAGGATCTCCCGGGGACGTTGTCCAAACTCTTATGCACCCTAGGGAGAGTATACAAAACCGGCACAACAGGATGTTTAGGAACCAAAGCTATACTCAGATCATGAGAAATCAACTCCTCTTATACAGCGGATTGCAAACAAGTAGATAATTCTTCACTAAACTTAGCAGTAGGGTCACACTCTAGCAATCGATATACAGAAATATCATTTAGCTGACGCTCAATCTCTGCCTTATAACAGGCTAAATCTTGAATAACAATCGACCCACCTTTATCCGCAGGTCGAATTATAATGTCATTATAAGATGACAAATCCTTTAGGACGCTTCAGACGGTCACACCCGCTGCTCTTACAGCTCCCAGGAGCATCCTCCGGATGCTCCGGACATTGCTGTAATCACCATCGATTGTGGCCCTTCCTTTTGTGACGTCACACAGAGGGGGACTGTCTGCACCAGGCCCACGAATAATGTTATATATATCAAAATGGCCCTCCGCAGAAAAAAGGTTCCCCACCCCTGCTGTAACGGAATATCGGTATCCTGAACAATAGATGGTCCCACTTTTGAACCTTTGAAATGTTTATGGAGTTTAAGTTGGCGTTGTAATTTAAACTGCTCAATTTCCCAATCCATCTCACTAAAATGAACAGTGGGGACAAATGACAGTCCACGAGAGAGTACCCTAATTTCATGCTCTGTTAATTGGTGCGTGGATAAATTGAAGACTAGCGTCTCCTCTGGAGCGGTGGTCGACCCCTTCTTTTGCTGCGACCACTACCCTCCGCACCGCGTGTGCTTAAGCCTAGCTCCAATTTTCGGGTACTCCTCCCTAAAGGGACTTGTGGAGCTGTACGACTGTTCATGTCATTTGTGTCGGAATCACTCGTTAATACATCATGTGCGGAATCAGATTCCTGAAAGAAGCGTCCCATACCCCTTCTCATGGGGCGACCGCGGTCACGGTGTCCACCGTGAATCCACTGATACAACCTATTTTGATCATAATCATTAATCACTTTATTCAATTTTAATTTTTTTTATTGAATTAAGTCCCGTTTATAGATCGTAAGTTGTGTATTTAATTTCTCCATCCAATTGATGTTACTGTCAGATTCAAGGGTCGCCTTATAAGATGTCTCAAATGCTGATACCGTCTCCTTCATGCTATTCAGTTCCCGACCAACCTAATCGATCACGAGGAGCATCAGGTCGTAGCTGCACCCATTTAATAAGGCTATCCACCGTTTACAAAATGAGACTTTATGCCTCCCAATTCTCAGGCAATTTTTGACCCTGAATCCCCTCGGGATACGTTTGTCCTTATACTAATCACTGTGATCAGCCTGTAGCGAAACATTTTGCGCAGGCTGGTCACAACTTGTCAGCCTTGAGATATATTATCATTGACCATATACCTGCTGCATTACAAGGGGGCAATAGGTCTTTGAAATGATTGCAGTGTGAATCCCGGTGGATTCACCGTTTGGGAACACCGGCGCCCAAAGGGTTGAATGAAAATCTTGGACTCCATTGTTTTTTATAGATATTTATTAATGATCATGGGAATTCTTTGATTATTGGAATGACTGTATAGATAAGTATTGGAATTGTTGTGAAGGGTATTATCTGTGATGATTAGGTTTGCAGTACTTATGTATAGTTAATGTATAATTCTATAGTACAATTTTAGGTCCACATGTGTATGGTTTAGTTTCACTGTTAGGTTTGACATTGACTCCAGTGGATTGGTAATTAGTGATGACAATATGTTATATGTCCGTTTGCCTCCAGGGTAGTTTTTAACTTTGTACATGTGTAATTTTTCTATGATATGCGATATGACATATTTTATGATATTTTTTTTGATTTGTGTATATGATGTGTCTGGTTGTCACGACAGCGGACCATGGTGCAGGCGGTTCCTGGTGACTGCCTACCCATGTGACCAGACGTCAGAGTTTGAGATGTTTGGTCGCGGCTGTGATGTCATCAGGACGGGCGCCTGTTCCGGGTCTTAGCATCTGTACGTGCACATGTTGGTGGGGATATAAGGTGAGTTTTCTTGTTATTCAGTGATTATACCCTGAAGACGATACATTAAAGGTATCAAAATGTTGGCATCATGCCTGTGAGTTTTTATGACCGTGTGCCGTCATTATTGTTGTATGTATGTATGTGTGTATATATATATATATATATGTATGTATATATATACATACATACATACATACATACATATATATGTGTGTAACCTGAAGACAGTTAGAATACTGAAACTTTGTTGACCTAAGTTCCAGTCTGTGACTCTTTCATTGGTGCCAGAGTGCATAAGAGTATGAGAGGATCCAGAACTTATCTTAAAACAGGGATAGTCTTCAGTCACATGACCATCAAGTTTGTTCGGTATATGTAAGAAAAAAGCATAGTGTATACCATAAAGGTATGTCCAGTGGAGCAAACAAAATTCACATAAGGAAAAAAATATTTGACCATTAGGAACACCTTGGTTGCAAAATTACAGAAACTCCACAATAACTTAATACATAAGACATTTATTAAATCCGGACAACAGGCAAATAATAGGTAGCACACGTACAAGAAAAAAAGATTATAGGGACTATTGCTGCTTCCCCTATGGACAGATAACCTAATTTTATATATATATATATATATATATATATATATATACAGTCAGGTGCATAAATATTGGGACATTGACAGAATTTTCATATTTTGGCCTCTATTCACCACCACAATGGCTCTAAAATGAAACAAACAAGATGTGCTTTGACTGCAGACTTTCAGATTTAATTTGAGGGTAATTACATTCAAATGAGGTGAACGGTGTAGGAATTACAACGGTTTCTATATGTGCCTCCCACTTTTTAAGGGGCCAAAAGTAATGGGACAAACTAAACAATCCTAAATCTAACTTTCACTTTTTAATAGTTTGTTGCAAATCCTTTGCAGGCAATTACAGCCTGAAGTCTGGAACGCTTAGACATCACCAGACGCTGGGTTTCATCCCTGGTGATGCTCTGTCAGGCTTCTACTGCAAATGTCTTCAGTTCCTGCTTGTTCTTGGGGCATTTTCCCTTCAGTTTTGTCTTCATCAAGTTAAATGCATGCTCAATCGGATTCAGGTCAGGGGATTGACTTGGCCATTGCATAACATTCCACTTTTTAGCCTTAAAAAACTCTGGTTGCTTTTGCAGTATGCTTCGGGTCATTGTCCATCTGCATTGTGAAGCGCCGTCCAATGAGTTCTGAAGCATTTGACTGAATATGAGCATATAATATTGCTCGAAACACTTCAGAACTCATTCTGCTGCTTTTGTCAGCAGTCACATCATTAATAAATACAAGGGAACCAGTTCCATTGGCAGCCATACATGCCCACGCCATGACACTACCATCACCATGCTTCACTGATGAGGTGGTATGTTTTGGATCATGAGCAGTTCCTTTCCTTCTCCATACTCTTCTCTTCCCATCACTCTGGTGCAAGTTGATCTTTGTCTCATCTGTGCATAGGATGTTGTTCCAGATGTTGTTTGGCAAACTCTAATCTGGTCTTCCTGTTTTTTGAGGCTCACCAATGGTTTACATCTTGTGGTGAACGCTCTATATTCACTCTTGTGAAGTCATCTCTTGATTGCTAACTTTGACACATATACACCTACCTCCTGGAGAGTGTTCTTGATTTGGCCAACTGTTGTGAAGGGGTTTTTCTTCACCAGGGAAATAATTCTTCTGACATCCACCACAGTTGTTTTCAGTGGTCTTCCGGGTCTTTTGGTGTTGCTGAGCTCTCCGGTGCGTTCTTTCTTTTTAAGAATGTTCCGAACAGTTGATTTGGCCACACCTAATGTTTTTGCTATCTCTCTGATGGGTTTGTTTTGATTTTTCAGCCTAATGATGGCTTGCTTCACTGATAGTGACAGCTCTTTGGATCTCATATTGAGAGTCGACAGCAACTGATTCCAAATGCAAATGTCACACCTAGAATCAACTCCAGACCTCTTACTTGCTTAATTGATAATGAAATAACGAGGGAATAGCCCACACCTGTCCATGAAATAGCTTTTGAGTTGATAGTCCCATTACTTTTGGCCCCTGCAAAAGCGGGAGGCACATATAGAAACCGTTGTAATTCCTACACCGTTCACCTGAATTGGATGTAATTAGCCTCAAATTAAATCTGAAAGTCTGCAGTTAAAGCGGGAAGCAATCGGGAAGCCGACTGCCTATATACCGGCAGCCGGCTTCCCGACTGTCTTATCCCGGCATGGGTGAAATGCCGGGCGTCTAGATGTAGATGCCCGCATTTCTCCAACGCCGGGAGACCGGCGCCCGGCATCACGATCGTAGTGATACCGGGCGCCGCGAGCGGACAGCCGCGGGGGGGGGAGGGTTAGGTTTAGGGCTCCCGGGGGGACTTAGCGATAGGCACCCCCCCGGGAGGGTTAGGCACCCCCGGGAGGGACTTAGGGTTAGGCACCCCCCCCCGGGGGACTTAGGTTTTGCTATCGGGGAAGGGGGTGGTTAGGGTTAGGCACTTGGGGGGGAAGTTAGGGTTAGGCACCCCTAAGGAGGGTTAGGGGGGTTAGTTAGTGGATACTTGCCTATCCACGATCGGGATTTCCAGCGCTGTCGGGCTTCCGCTGCGTCGCACTCTGCTCCTGTCGGGCTGCCGCTGCGGCCGGCGGTATTCCATGCCCATTCCGTTAAAGTACATCTTGTTTGTTTCATTTCAAAGCAATTGTGGTGGTGAATAGAGGCCAAAATATGAAAATTCTGTGAATGTCCCAATATTTATGCACCTGACTGTATGTGTGTGTGAATATATATATATATATATCTCTCTATATCTGACAGCAAAGTGACTGACTACAGGTGCGAATTGTGGTAACAGACTCAATTGACATACACATTTGATGCAGGAGGTACCAGACACATATCCAACATTCCAGTACAGGGTTCTTTAGCTTTTAGGCAATATGGGAGCAAACAACCCAAGCGAGTGCCCCTGTTAACACTACGACACCAGACAAAGCACCCCACCGGGGCTAGTTACGGCGCTAATTGGAACCTGGAGGACTGGCAACATCTCCAGAGGTCTCCTGTCCTCTTGTGTCATTGATGCTACGTCGAGTAGCTGCACTTCGCAGGGCTAGAGGGGATCCTACACAATTCTAGGCACCTATCCTATGACTTTTGACATTTCAGTGTGTACATAGGCTGTTATCAAAATGAAAGGAGAGCAAAGGAGACCAGTTCTTTTCAGGAAGCATAAACTATGGTCAAACTCTAGAATATATGTCCATGCTTAGAATAGTGCATAGAGATGAGCATTATACACTTCATGTTTTATAGAGGTGTGAGAGATAGATATATATATATATATATATATATATATATATCTATCTCGATCTATTATTTTTTTTTATTGTTATGTGTTTTATCCTAATAAGGTGATGGTTAATAACCCTTGGAAGCACACCCTTTGCCATTTCATTATTACATTTGTGTAGGCTATTTATTTAGACTATTACATAAACAACCATCTACCTGCACTGCAGTAACAACATATTATGTGGTTTGAATCAGCAGGTGATAGTGTTCCACAACAAACCACCAGAGAGTATAACATTGGGCAGAATACAACATTGGACGAGGAGCCATTTCCTGGCAAGCTCCCAGAAACCCCTCTGCGAGCAGTGATTCCAGCTTCGTCTTATAAGGTGATATATAGTGTACATTAACTTGCAGACCTTGGGAAGTAGATTCTCTTGCAAAGTGCTAAACTGATTTTTGTTACTGATTGATTGTACATGGGGACCGGTTTTCACTTGTCTATTACCAGTAAAAGAGCACTGGTGAATGTGTTGTGCTTCTGGAAAATCATTCTAAGAAACCTGTGTAAATATATAACATTACTTTTGTATAAAGTTTATGTTTTATTTTAGGTAATGTGCCAGATTGCAGATGATGTGAGGGAGAAGCTGTGCCACATATGGTTTGTTCTGTATCCCGTCTTGGTTAACCTCCTACAGGTTGTTTTTTTTGGAGTTGTAGGAGCTACTATTGTACTGGAGCTACTGAAGATCGTGTACCCATTGAGAGAACAAAAGTAAGTCATAATTTCTCTGGACCAGCTAAATGAGGTTTTGCTCTAAGGCAGGTTGAAGACTGGTTTTAGCATCTTGGTTTTTTTGTATTTGTATAACAGTGCATAAGGCAGAGTTTTTATCATGAAATACTTATTTAACTATTTGTCCACATATGCTGGATATGTATTCTTCATGTGTTAAACATTACTCAGTTCAATATAACATAATAAAATGATTGTATGTAATAAAGTTAAAAAAAAACACTCAAAAAGCACTTAAAAAAATTAAATGATGTACATTTCTTTTCCTGCACAGACCTCATAGTGCTCTATTCATAATGCAAAGGAGGCTCTGTGAAGTCACTAGAAAAGAGGACTTACTCTTAGACTTCTTTTTGTAGTTCCTTCCTTTTAGTTTACTGGAATATACAATTGAATATGGTCATACCATTCACTGGTATGTAGAGAAATCTTAGAGAGAAATGATTTTGGAGACTTAATATATGGCTCCTGATGTGTACCCCTTATTACATGGGATGTATTTAACACCGTAATGAGAGGAAGCTTTATAGATTTTGATTCTTAAGGCTATTCATAGATAATAGAGAGTCTGCGAACCATATAGTCTATTGAAGAGGTATACCACTTTTTTTTTTCTTCCTTCGCTAGAGGGCACAAGGATGACACTGGGGTATAGCCTGGAGAGGAGAGTCTGGGCACCAAATAGTTAATTGAAAATACCCACAACCCCAGGCTCCTCTCCGCTGTACCCCAGCCACTAGACCTCTGTTTAAGTTAGAGAACTGGGCACCTTTTTTAAGGGGGGACTGTGTTAGATGGTCCCCCTGCATTTTATTTAATTTATTTGTTATTTTTTACTTACGAGTGGGCAGTGTATAGCATCCTGTAGAATGCCCCCACTGCCGCTCCACTCCACAGCACTGACGACCGGGTTAGAGACTTCGACCTTGGACTCCTGACACCGAAGCCGCAGTTGGTGCTGACAAGGGGTCAAAGTAAGGCAGGGAGCCGCAGATTGCGGCTGTTTACCGCCAGTGTAGGAGACCATCAGCGGTACTGGCTAGTGGGGGCTCCCGGTCTCCCGCGCTGCCCACTAGACAACCAGGGACTGACAGTGCTGCAGGGGGCTGCTTAATAGCAGCCGCAGTCATCACTCTTCAGGTCCGGCCAGATGGGGGAGGTGGCACTCCCTGTTAGCCCCACACCCAAACTAGGGGCGCGCACTTCTCACAGAGACGGCAAGTCCCAAGTAGGATCCTCTCCTCCTCATCCAGAATGCTGAGCGGTCATTTTCCTCAGCCTGGTTATGTGAATTTAACTCCTTCCTGTCTGTATACAGCTGAATTGTTGAGTAATATTGCCCATATTTTTATGCATTGAGTGGTCTATGTGCATGTGAGTATTTCTACTCTGTGTCTGTGTGCTTGCTTATATCACTGGTCATTTGGGGGACAGCTCTCTACATTTGGAGCACAATGGCCTTTGCGTCAGTTGCTTTACGGCCCTGCAACAGACGATCTCTCCTGCTGAATACAGTCAGGAACTGGCTTGGGCGTCTAAATTAACACAGGTAATGTCACAGTTTGTAGACCGGATGGCAGCTCCAGTGCCCCCTTTTCCCTACCGCGGTGCCTCAGCTTCTTGCGGTGGAGCCACCGTGGATACAGACATTTTCTCTGTCAGTCCAGGGACTAGCTCAGGTGTCCCCATCTTTTCAGCAAATGCTGCATACAGATAGGGCTCCCAGACGCAGGCCTACTGCATGCGAGAGCTTGACTTTTTATCTGGAGGAGCTTTGGAATCTGAAGTATCCTCAGATGGGGAAACAAATGCTTCTATTACCTCTGACTTTGAAACGTCTTCAGTCCCTGAGGAGGCTTTGGGCCTGATTCAGAGCCGCTCGTAAGCGGCCGCTCGTTCGCTCTGAGCGATGTTTGCCCAACTGCGCATGCGTACGGATCGTTATACGCATGCGCGAACCAGTCAGTGCGGTTGAAATTCATGTGCTCGCAAAATAGCGAATGCCTGATAATTGGAGTAGGCGTATGTGGGTGGTAACGGGGGAAGGTGCTTGAAAACGGGGAGTGGAGATCCGAACGCAGGCGTGCTTAAAGGTCAAAAAGGGGCGTTTTATGGTTGTGCATAATTAAAACAGCAGCGTCATTAACCACGTCACTGGGTTATTTTATAGCCAGAACTGCTCGCAAAATTGTGGTAGCAAAAACCAACCCCAAGAATAGTGAGCAGTTCATACCCTGGTCGATGTACTCGATTAATCTAATAAATAGCGGACATGATGTAGGATGCGAGCGGCCAGGGGGCGTATTTTTTTAAAAAACGACCGCAAGTTTTGTTCGCTCGTTCAGACCTAGAGGCGTGAACAGACCGCAAAGAGCGAACTGTTGATTTGAATAGCCACCCCTATTTTCTGGACGAGCGAGCGCTAATTGCATCCGGCTCTGAATCAGGCCCTTTGTCTCCAGTAGATGTAGAGGCTCTTATTAGAGCAGTAAACGCTGTTCTCCTTGTTGAGGACGCCGAGCAGCCTCCTAGATCCAAAGACAAAAGAGTACCGTAATGGAAATGGTCTTCAGCGCAGCTACAGGATCTTCTAGCGGAGGAATGGTCTCACACCAATAAACGCTTTTGTGTGTCCAGGCGCATTGCTGCCTTTTACCCTCTCCCAGCAGCGGTCAGGGCTAAGTGGGAGTGTCCTCTCCTGTAGACTCTCTTATTAAATCGTCCCTCCTTCCTATCCCTAACACTGCATCTCTCAAGGATCCCACAGATAGGAAGTTAGAAAATTTTCTGAAGTCCATTAATGTTAATGCAAGTGCTCTGGCTCGTCCTGCTTTAGCATTGGCCTGGGTGGCTAAAGCTATTGGCCGCTGGGTGGAGGCTTTAGAGGATGGTCTCACCTCAGGCACTCACAGGGGTGACCTGGTATCTTTAGTGGTGCATGTTAAGGATGCAGCTTGCTATCTCTCTGAAGCGCCCATTGACTCAGGGATTTTAACATCTAAAGAGTAGGTTTCTACTATTGCAGCCAGAAGAGCACTATGGTTGTGCACATGGAGGGCCGACTCAGATTCAAAGAAGGCGCTTGAAGCCCTTCCTTATTCCGGAGACATTCTGTTCGGTCCGGAGTTGGACAACATAGTGGCCACTCTGGCGGCATCTAAGTCCGCCTTCTTACCTTCAGTTGCTGCTCCCAGACCTAGGACTTCAGTATCTCGTTCCTTTCATCTGCAAAGGCAAAGTCAGAAGTCAGTCATTTCCTAGAAGCCAGGGTTTGATCACCAATAGCTCCAAGCCCCGTAGTAAGCAACCATGGTCCACCAAACGTGTGGCGGACAAGCCTGCCGCATGATGGGGCGGGCCTTCTCCCAGGTGACCTCAGGGTGGAAGGCCGGTTTGTTCACTTTTCGGCAGTGTGGATACAGACCACAACAGACGCTTGTGTCAGAGGCGTTGTATCTCAAGGATACGCTCTCACATTTCGGCAGCGTCTGCTGTCCCGGTTCTTTTCTACCGGTCTTCCCACACAGCCAGTAAAGGCAGAAGCTCTAGAGGAATCTATTCTCTCTACTGGCCTCAGGGGTCATTATCCCTGTTCCCCCGTCTCAACAAGGGTTAGGCTTTTACGATACAGAAGCCAGATGGCTCATTTCGCCCCATTCTCAATTTAAAGCATTGAACAAATTTCCGCATGGAGTCTCTGCAGCCCATCATTCTAGCCCTGGAGCGGGTGAACTTTATGGAGTCGTTGGATATCCAGGATGCCTATTTAAAATCCCCATTCGGGCCAATTACCAGCATTTCCTCAGGTTTGCGGTACAAACCAACCACTATCCGTTTCAGGCGTTAACCCGCCACTATCTGTTTCATGCATTACCCTTTGGCCTGTCCACAGCCCCTTGTGTGTTTTCGAAGGTCATGGTGGTAATGGCAGCACATCTTCGATACAGGGGCTTCGGAATCTTACCCTACCTGGACGACTTGCTTCTCCTGGCCCAGTCTCAGTCAGTTCTCAGAGATCACATCCATCTGACGATAGAGCTTCTACAGTCACACAGATGGATAACCAATTGGTGGAAAACCACGCTATCTCTGTCCCAGGAAATGCTACACTTGGGAGCCTTGTTGGACTCAGAGTCTTCCTTCTTCCGGGCAAAATCTTGATCTTATATGCCAGAATCTGGTCCTTTCTATGCCAGCGTCTAGTGTCCATTTATTCGTGCATGCAGATTCTGGGGTCTCTGGTCTCAATGTTCGACATGGTGGAGTACGGTCAGTTCCACTCCCGGCCTCTTCAAGGGGTCATTCTGAAACGATGATCAAGTTGCGCCCAAACCTCAAGGCACAGACTCTTATTCTTCCCAGAGAAGTGCGTCTCTCTCTACTGTGGTGGCTCCAGCACTGACATCTGGACAAGGACCGCCCCGTTTGGATCCAGGACTGGGTCTTACTCACGACCGATGAAAGCCTTCGGGGGGTGAGGGCGGTGAGCTGTTATCAGACCTCGTTGGAAGGTCTAGAGAAGCTGCTTTCCATCAACATCCTGGAACTTCGTGCCTATTTTGCTTGGTGTGCGATTAGGGGCTTTAACACCAGTTCTTTCCGTCTATCCCGCATACTTTCTTTACTGCAGGCAGGTTTGGATTTGAAGGTCCAGATTTCGCACTTGTCTGTTCTCTTCCAAAGGCAGATAGCACTGCTCCCGGACGTGTGAACCTTTTTTCCAGGGTATTCTCCATGTTCAGCCACCATTTGTGTCTCGTGTGGCTCCCTGGGACCTGTTGCTGATTCTCCAAGCTCTTCAGTAGGCTCCCTTTGAACCAATATAAACGGTTGATTTACGCTGGCTCACATGGAAAACCTTTTTTCTTCTAGCCATCACGTCGGCCCGGAGGGTATCAAATTTGAGAACAGTATCGTGTCGCTTTCCTATACTTATCTTCCATTCAGACAGGCCTGTGTTGTGGATTTGCCTGGACTAGCTTCCCAAGGTGGTGTTAGGCTGCCACAAAAATCAAGAAATTATGGTACCTGCTTTCCAGATTTCGGATTTTCCTCAGCCAGGAGCTTCCTTGGATGTGGTGAGGGCGTTTTTACACCTTTGATACTTCGGGTATTCTGTGCTTTCTTCAGCTCAGGAGCGTCCCAGCCCATAAGGGGACTGTTTTGGGAAGTTCCAGTGTCATCCCTATTTTTATGCAAATAAATGTGCAG
The DNA here is from genome assembly GCA_031769625.1 of Taudactylus pleione. NCBI lineage: Eukaryota > Metazoa > Chordata > Amphibia > Anura > Myobatrachidae > Taudactylus > Taudactylus pleione. The sequence continues at coordinate 26,636,753 of JAUIMM010000006.1, forward strand.
TGAAGAATTGGGTGCAAATGTAGAATTGCTTTTATCATTGTTTTTTTTTTATCGGGTCCACCTTTAGGAGTTTGTTTATAAAAGATAATTGCAGAACACCCTGCAATTATTAAGCAGTCCCAGGATGTATATATGGAGGACCATAGCAGATATCTACTATATCTGCTTCAGTCCTCAATTTCCAATTGCAAAAGCAGCCCCCATAGATTTTTATGAGGGCTGTTTAACTGCCTTATTTAATAAGTTCTAGAATGCAAAGGATTCTGAAGATTGGCCCCGGTAGCAAGCGCCATCTTCAGATTACTTTAGCCCACATTAATCTATAGGCTACAAGCCACAAAAGTGTTCTACTGACCATGCATGCGAGAAGCATAGTTGTGTTTCCAACTCGGAAATAAGTTCAATCACTTTATAACACATTGCGGGGATGGACTCCAATCAGAGCCTCTATCCATGGATATGAATAATGTTACATTTTGGCTATACTTAGGGGTATATTTACTAAAGGTCAATTTGGGGTTTTTGGTTGTTTTTCCATCTGTTTTGCAAACCGACCATTTGCTAAAGTCAAAAATGCCAAAAACCCAACTTTAGAACATCCGACCAACAATCGATTTATCCACATAGAGAAGAATAGGATCTGCATATTTACTATTGATCGGTTTTAAAAACCGACCAAAAATCTACAGCACAACTACGGGAAACCCTCCCAAAAAATAGACCTGTGCGGCTCTGCAAATCAATCCATCTCTGAATCGGACCCGACCTGTCATTTCCCGTTAGCACTTTACACAATGTCCGTGGGGTTTGGTGGTGGTTTTTTATTTTCCCAAGACCTACGGATGTCTACATGTACTGAAGAGGAGCTCACCCAAGGATTTGGCAAGCATGAAGGGTGCGTGTTTACTGTATTTATTTTAATATTTTCTTTACAGGCAGACTTGTCAGTGGGCCCTCAATGTCCTGTCATGCTGGCACTTGTTGTTCCAGATGCAAGACAGGCTGTCTGGGACTTGTAGTCCACATGTAACGAACAATATTATCTTTTTTTCTCACGGTTAACCCCGCATCCACCACCACTTGGGATGCAGAGAATAGTCCTGGGGATTTTAGCGCAGTGCTTCTAGTTCAACAGGAGGGGAAACCCCATTTTATTTTTGAGGTCCCCACTTTCCGTGGAATTCCAGGTCTATGCTGACGAGTTTGGGACTGGTTAATGGGACAACAGGAAGGACCTTATGCTTTGTGTTCCCTGCTATGGCATTATACCCCCGGCTGGTTCAGCCCAGTGTAGGTTATTGGAGAATAGGGAAAACCCAGTTCTGTTTTTTTCCCCCTATTCTCCAATACCAGCCCTGGCTGAGAGGTCCAAGGATGCTTATTGATTTGGGGGAAGGGACCTCACGCATTTTTATTTAGTTTTTTTTTTTAATTTGAACTATTTTTAGTCTTTTACACCTAACAAAGCCTGCATAGATCATGATGATCTGTGCTGTGCTTCTGTTTGGGTGGGTTTGCCATTGTTTTTTCATTTCTGTTTGCCGTCTGTTTTGAATTGAAACCCTTTAGAGCTGTAAAAACGACTGACATTGATGTCTGGTTTCAATTGAAGCTGATACTCAATGGATAGTAAATAGTAATTTTTTAAGACTGTTAAACACTGTCAATGATCAGCAATTGTTGGTTTTGGTTCTAAATGTACCCCTTCATTTCTTATTTGCCGCATAAACTGCATATTAGAAATGAATACATAAAATTATAATTATATGGACCAATTCCAATATTTAATAAATATGACCCTTTTTCTTAAGCCATATTAGTATGTCACACTATACATAAGTACTGTTATTTGGTATTGTTAAACTTAGAGGTAGATGACCATCTAGTTCCATTTCCATTTTGGATGAATATTTAGTGCCTCACAAATCAAATAAAAGCTATTTGGGAAAAATCATAGAAAGAATCATGGGAAACTGTATTTTACCATTTTTCTCATTATCTGCCCAGATATGTCCAATAAAAGAAAACCTCATATATTCTTAATATGCTACAAAAGAGACAGTCTTATATTATGTAGAGTAATGAATAAAAAAATATATATATATTTCTGGCAGATCTTATAAATGTAACAATTGTCCTGGTCATAAAGGGCTGAAAACCCCTCAGTGTAGGAAGCTGTTTAATGTCAGTTCTGGTTTTACTTTTAAATATTTTTATATAATTTTAAAATGCACCTTTGAGACTGTGGGGGACATGTAATTTCGATAGCTGCGCACGTTATGTGCTACAGTTATCGCTTCCCTGCATGTAATAATGTGATCAGAATGACAAGGGCGCTATTTGCAAGTTATGAACGGTTAGTGGCACTAACTGTTCCAACAACTGCAGCTGCTGGTGCCGCACTCACACAGCACTACCCCTGGCAAAAAAAAAAATTTCCTCGGGTGCCTCTGGGAAGTTTTTGACAGACGCATGCATAGAATCCCTGTAAGCGCCAGTCAAAGCAGCCACGAAGAGCTAGATTCACCAGACAGGAGATTTAACACACTCCCTCTTTTTAATCAAGTATTTTTTTATCATATTTCTTTTAACAATAGAAAAAAGAAAAACAAATAATATACCTCCAATAACGTACAGCAATACATAGGAATCAGTACAATAGTAGAGTAGTTGACATTCCAACAAAATTTTCCTTTTTTTACCATAGTTCTACAGTACATAATATAAGAGAAAATATAAAAACAAATACAAGCATTTAACATTTCACAATATCAATCTTGCATATAATATAAACTAAATATTTCAATTTATTCAGTTATATATGAATGGCTTACGGAGACACACCAAACACAAGTACTAAGGAATCGTAGTCACTAGCGATCTGGGAGAGCATAGCAGGATTTCTGCCACAGGGACCAAACTATATCAAATTTACTACGCCATTTCCATTTCTGGTACAAATAACGTTCATGAGATATTGTCAAATTAAACAAGGCCACCCAGGATGCAATGGTGGGTGGATCAGAGGCCATCCACATGCGGGCAGTGTACACCCTTGCCAGAGTTAAAAGGTTACACTGTACAACAAATTAATACTTTTAATTTGTTTCCTTTCTAAAAATAGTCATACATTACTAATTTGAGGTCAAGAAAAACTAAAATGATTTCAGAATGTTATTACTAGCTCTATTTTTTTAGCTACATTGCTTGCACTATACTGTATGTACATTAGTAATATAGTCATAGTGAAAAGCTATTTTAAAATAATCTATTTTCTTGATAGAAAATAAATAACAGTTGTTTTTAATTCAATCAATCACAAATAAGAACACAAAACGAAACAAACATACAGCATACGAAAGTACTATCTAATATAGTGGCCTATTCATGGGGGTGCTTTCTCTTTGCTTGTCGCTTGTACTCCTCTTCTGGGGCATCTCTTGTCACTGTCCAACAGTAGTGATTCACCTACCTTGATATCTTTGTTCCACTGCTGAAATGTCTTGGTGGAATCGCTCACTATGCTTGTCACTCAGTGCACCACAGTTATCTTGTGTGGGCAATCCCATGAAACGCATATATTTGAATAGGGGAGGGGACAAATAAGTGATTCATTTAATTGGGTCATTAGGCCCCACCCCCTCTGCCCGGAACGCAGATTGCTGGTAAGATTCTCTCCATTCTGCCCACTTCACTAGGAATACCCCTACATTGTCATAAATGGGCTATATCTCGGAACTCAGAGCTAACTGAGAGTTTTAAATGTTATATTCATTCTTTACATGCTGAAATCAGAAGTAACTATTTTCACATCGGAAACATTTTCATTCTTGTGCAGTGTTATTGACCTATAATCTAAGTGAAACAGAGATGGAATCCTCCAAATCCAGGCCAAATAAACAAATACGCGCAGACAGCAAAGGTACACAGATACCCGTGCCTCGCACACCATCAACCACACTAGTCCAAAATAAAGCAATACAAAGGCACGACCAGAGGAAATGCCAGAAATCAGCAGAAGGAGCAGAGCATTGGGGCAGGAGTCCACATCAGAACCACCAAACTCGAAAAGTATAAGCGGAGTCCAGTAAACCCTATGCAAAATATACAATTGTATCTTCTAAAATCTGGCATAAACCATAGCCTCCCGAGGAGTCCCCACAACAACTTTCCAGTTATCGTCAGTCAGAGTACCCAAATCATTATCCCAACGGGCTCTAAGGTTAGTCAATACCCCTTCACCCCTAGAAGATAGAAGTAAGGAGTAGGCCACAGAGACTGATCTCTTAGAAGGCAAAGTACGCACCAATAAATGCATCGGAGCCTCACAAAAATCAGGAACTGCGTCCCTCCACTGTGCACAGAGAGCATGTCGAAGCTGAAGGTATCTGTAAAAGAAGTGAGCTGGAAGACCATATTTAGAGGACAAATATGCAAAAGAGTGAAGAACCCCATCTTGATATAACTGACCAATAGCTACCACCTCATATGACTCCAAGCCAAGTTACCCTGCAATCCCCTAAATTCTGAAAAGTAAAGATTACCCCAAAGCGCAGAGCATGGATCAACTGGGGTCTCCCCCAATAATTTCTCCCCAGCGAGCCACACCCTACGGGCCTGTTGCAGTAACGGTGGACACAGAGAGAGAGAGAGAGAGGTACGGGCCTGCAAAAACTGTAAGGGAGAAAACTTCATGCCCGCTTTTGCAAGAAGAGCCAATTGGAGATCCCCTTGATTCACAGGAGTGACCCATTCTCTCAACTGAGACATTTGAGCAGCTAGGTAATAAAGCTATAAATCAGGCAACGCTAGTCCGCCCTCCCCTCGCGGCCGACTCAGTGTCTTATAAGCTATACGTTGAGTATAAATTAAGTTAAATTGAGTAAACCACCTAAGGGAAAAATTGTACGCACTTGGAGGAGGGGTGTCAGAAATATGTTGGATTTGTCCCAGTTTATGCGAACACCTTTTCCACCAATTCGAGAAGTGCAGGCAAAGAGCTCTGTATATTTGTCAAAAACAGAATCATATCATCTGCATAAAGTCCAATTTTTTCCTCTTTTTCCATGATCTTGAAACCAGAGAGGAGGCTCTAATAGCACAGGCCAAGGGCTCTATAGCGAGGGCAAACAATAAAGGGGGACAGTGGGCATCCCTGTCTAGTCCCCCTTTCCAATTGAAAAATATTCGTAACAAAACCATTCACACTGACTCTGGCAGCCGGACATGAATAGAGGAGTTTAATCCATGTCAGGAATTTAGAACCTCCCATAGAAAAGGCCAATCCACCGAATCGAATGCACGTGCTGCATCCAGAACACTCTCCCTCTTTAATAAATTAAGTTATAATACACCCGGCCAGTGTATGGACCTGCTTCACCTCGATATTGGGCGAAGCAGGTCCAGACAATTACCGATCGATATCCACATGGTAACACTATGTAACACATTTTTTGTCCTTGGGTAGTAAGTGCTGTTTCTTCATTGCTTATGTCTCAAAAGCATGGAAAATGGTATTTATTCCCATCAAACATTGCTTTTGTGATTAGGACATTTTTTACTTTGAAATGTACATAATTCAGATGAGAAAAGGGCGAATTTGCATTTTCTTTCAAACAATGTGAGAAAAAAATCCACTTATGTATGAAAAGTAACATAATGTTGTACAAACATGACCACAAAAGAATTAGAAGTGAGTAGCTTTTCCAGTTTTACGATTATACAGTACATCACTTTCACGAATCAGCCCCCAGATGTAGTCTCCTATAATGTTCTCATTATACTGTCCTTGGTAGCGGCATTCAAACTCCAGTATATCCTGGTGGAAGCTCTTGCCTTGTCCCTTTGAGTATGCTCCTATGTTCTCCTTGAATTTCTCAAGATGAGAAACATCCCGCACCAAAGTCTCAACCAACTCCACATACTTTTTGGCCAGGAAGCAATAAAGCTGGTTCAAGCAGCTTCTTCCTTCTGAGTAAGCATCTTTGGGAATTCCTTGCAATGCAGGATCTTCTTAAAATGTGGTCCCACAAAAGTAACGACTTTGACCTTTGTCTCAGACAGCTTAGGGAAGAATTCTTGAAGGTACTTGAAGCCAAATCCTTATCTAGAGCTCTAACAAATTGTTTCATAATGCCAAACTTAATGTGTAATGGAGGCATCAGCACCTTCCTGGAGTCCACCAGTGGCTGCCACTTGCAGTTATTCGCTGCCCACACAGAACTTTGGAGCTGATTCAGACCCGCTCACTCGGATGCATAATCTCATAGCTGCCCGATTTTCGCAATATGAGTATGCATTGCAGTGCGCGTGCGCAAAACAGTGCAAGAGATCGGGAAGCGTTCGCTCATTGTGCATAGACAGCCCAGCCGAGTGAGTGACAGGAGAGGCCGTTTGTGGGTGGTGACAGGTGCAGACTACTAGAAATGGGGGAGTGGAGGTGCGAACGCAGGCGTGCCTGAGTGTTGCAACGTCGTTTCAGAGGCGTGCATAATTAAAAGGCAGCGTCCTAAAACACGTCACTTGGTGGGATTTCACACTGAAATGATCGCAGTGCTTGCGGCAGGGTATAGTCAACCTTAAGCGCTGCGATCGCATCCGATGGTGCTCGATGTACCAATGTTTTCATGCACGTCCAGGTGGACGCAGGTGGGCGTCTTATGAATGGCTGATGGGCGTCTGCATACACTAAGTGATCGCACGCCAAGACATAGCAGGCGTGCTAATGCCTTGCCGTGCGATCACCTGCCTTGCTGGGTGTGCACTGGATTTGCATATGCTGGGTGCGAGCGAGCCGGTCTGAATGAGCTCCTTTGTACGCTGTGGCCAGTGTCGTCTGTTGTAGTTCACCTTGGTGTCCCTGCTGACCCAAAAGCAAAGAAAGCAGGGAAACTTGATAACCCATTAGGAATCCCATCATTTTGAAATCTCCAATGACCTTCCATCATATTTCAAGGCTTGTAACAAGGTACAGTCCGGGTTATTAGGCTCCCCTCTGGCAGAGTTGGACTGCTCTGCAGCACCCGCATTGCAACTGCACTGAAGTATCAAGAATGTCCTGGAAAATAAGAACTTTAAAAAATATATCTGACCTGTTCACAAAAGCATAGTTTGTGGGGAATAATTGTCATTTCTATGCTCTTGGGGCACGGGCAATTAGGAAATAACAATTCAAAGGACAAACAAACAAAAATAAATGTTATTACATAGCGTAATACATCTCCCCCTGTATTGCAAGGTTTATATCAAAATAGCTTTGTTATTTTAATGTCTGTACAAAAACATTTGTTTTGTGTGTGTTTTTTTTTTTTTTTTAATATATGAACCTATGTTTTTGTTTTTAGGGGAATGCTGCAGTCGAATGATCTCAATGAGTCTCCAAAGTTTCTTCCTTTAATACCAAGCAGCACCAACACAATGGAGAAGGGAACCATTCTATGAATCTGGAGTTTGCCATCTTGGTCTGCCAGTTTAGTTTTTACAATTGGATTGTGGCCTCCAGCTGTAAATGATGTTCAGTGATCAGCTAAATATGCCTCCTAAATTATTGTAGGAATTCTTCATGGGAGACTGAGTGGCGGTCATGCCCAGTAACAGAACACATGTTGGAATTGCCTTTTATATTATGGCTCGTGCATACATGTTGAAAATTGGAAGACAACATTTTTTAGTTTGACACATTTAAACAAATCTGTTTTAAAACAAGGGCTAGGCTTCCCTCCAGCATAGTTTTCTATGCAGTTAATAAATGTTCCCATAGAATGCCATGGTATTTTATTTAACATTGCAAGAAATGTCAAAATGAACAAAGCAAAGCATATAAGAAAGTGTGTACAAAGGTCTATATGGTTACATTATTTGTTGGAATATCAGTGACAAAGCTTGTTTAATAGGATTTGTGAACGCGTGTTAAATGCTTGTGTGTATGAGACCTAATAGTGACAAAGTATCAACCATCATGTAGTACAGATGCCTCTGGACACTGCTCTATGTATTGCAGTGTGCCCATGAGTCCTAATATGTCTGCTTCATTTTAAGTATAAAATGCTTGTAAAAGGAAAAGCAAATAGAATAGCTCCCTTTAAAGTATGAGTATTTTTTTTCTATAATGGAAAGGATGAATCTCTGAAGTTCTCCCAAAATGTCAAATTTGCTTCTCAAGTGCAAAAAAAAAGTATCTTTTACATTCTTGAATCATTAGAAAACATTAGAGAATGTTGTCTACTAAAAACAGTTTACTTGGGTTTTTGCTCCAGCATCATAAGTTTAAAAACTGCTGAATTTCATGTTCAATTATTATTTTTTATAAAATACTGTATATTCTGACGGCCATGAGCAGTTCATCCGACACCAAGCACTTTTTCTCTAGGCATTCAGCCAACTTTATTTATCTTTTAACAAATACAATCGCAATCTGGATGGGAAGGGGGAGGGGGGATCTGTTGGTCACCATTTTGTGCCATGCATCCTTTTGAGACTGGAAAGTTATTAACAACTGACATCAAATGCTGTCTCTAAATAACACTAATTCACTTGCAGTACTGTAGGATATAAATTGTATTTTCACAGGCATATTTTATATTTATTTTTTATCAATAGCCGGACACAGATATTTGTCTATTAACATCTTTATCATTATAGATTTTCCTAGGTTGTGTTGTTAGAATGGTTTGAACACTTAACGCACCCGAGACTGTTAAATATAATAAAATAACGGTAAATGTAAAGACAATCCTATAACATTATTTGGATCAATCCACAAAATATGTATACGTTCTGATTCTTGTTCTTTGTAATCTAAGAAGAATACATAATGTAAAGTGGTTTCATGTGAACAAAACATGTGAACGATCCTGTTCTCTTTGCTCAGGAAGTTGCAGTACAGTAAATATTCGCCATACTGTAAATTCTACATCACAACTTGAATGTGCTGCACCTTAGTAATAAAAATGAACATATTAAAGTCATTTTGTTTCATAGTTCACACTACATCTTTGTTTTTTGACATTTTGGAGCTAAATAACCAAATGTGATTTTATTTTTGTTTTGAAAAGTCATTAAATCTTTTTCTGTTTTGTTAGAAGGAAAACAAATTTAATGAATAAAATGTTTTGTATTCACGTCTATACTTTCACTTTTCTTTCCAAGTTTTTGCCTTGTACAGCTGCGTAATGCCAAAATGTTTAAATTTCTCAGTGAATGTTGTCTCTGCTTCCATCACTGATCTCTGATGTAGTTGGCATCCTAGCATGCGGGATGCCGACGGTCTGAATACCGGCGCCGAAATCCCAACACCAGTATCCCGACCGCCGGCATCCCGAAGGTAAGTATCAGGGTGTTAGGGTTAGGCATTAGGGTGCGGGGAGGGGTAGGTTGGGTTTAGGCACTAGGGAGGGAGGTTAGGTTTATACACCGGGGAGGGGATGATAGGATTAGGGTGTGGGAGGTTAGGGTAGGGGTTAAAAAAACACTTATCTGTCTTCCATATGGGTGTCGGGTTTCTGGCTGTCGGTATTCTGACCAGCGGCATCCCGACAGCCGGCATTTCATACCCAGCCCCTCTCAGCAATTTATTTTTCTACAGAGGAGGCCCCAGACGGAGACTCCACACGGGCCCCCTCCTCTCTTAATACGCCCCTGCTTTCAGTCTGTATATCACTTATATAAGGGTGCTTCAATAAATAAGGTAACAAGACCTCATTATGTAAATTTATTTAACTCTTACATATACGTATAATCAATAGTATGGCCTTGGTACAGATTATTTTTCCATGTAGTCCCCATACTTGTCTAAGCATTTGTTCCAACGGTACACAAAGGCATCTATCCCAGCATGGAAGAAATCAGTGTCAAGAGCCTGAAGCCAGGACACGATGGCTTGCTGAACTTTGGTTGCAAATCACTTTCCACTCAGGTACTTCTTCAATGGTCCAAAGAGATGGAAATCACTCTGTGCCTGGTCAGGGCTGTAGGGAGGATGGTCCAGTACCTCCAAATGGTAACAACATAAAAACTCACGCGTGCAATTTGCTGAGTGTGGCCTAGTGTTATCGTGCAGCAATTCAACGCCTGTTCGCAGTAACCCAGGTCGTTTGACTAATTGCCCTCAGCAACCGGCTCAATATGTCAAAATAGCGGTCAGCATTCACAGTATCTTGGTCGAGTGCACAAAAATCCCAACCTATTTGTTCTGTGAACTTCTGTGAATTGCTTCGGTAATCGGCGTGAACACTTTTTCCTGTACCCCAGTTGCTCATGAATGATGTGCATAGTACCCACTAAGATGTTTAGTACATCAGCTATATCACTAACTCGAATGCCTCATCCTCCTGAATCAGACCTTCAATGCAGCATAAACTGTCATCTGCGGTGATGTGCTTGGCCGGCCGAATCGCTGCTCATCTTGATCATCTATCCTGCCATTGTCAAAGGCTGTGCACCAAACCTGTTTCTGTGAGATGACGTTATCACCGTACTCATTGACAAGTTGGAGAGTAATTTCAGCTGCTGATGTTCTCTTTAGACACAGAATTCTGATCACGTTACTCACCTCAATGCAGGGGTGTATCTAGGGATCTGAGTGCCTGTGGCAAGGTAATTGACAGGTGTCTCCCATATTTTCTGAATAATTACACACTGTACTAAGTGTAGAACAAAAAAAAAAACTTAGGATAATTAATACAAAAAAATGTGATGGATATAATAATGATATTTTCTTCAGGGTCCATAGGGGGTTCAAAGGGTTGACCATGGGCACCACGCAGTTAAAGCTTTAGCTCCCAGGATGCACTGGGTCCATTCTCTATACCCCGAGCCACAGGTACCTCAGTTTAAGTTGGTGCCCGACCGGAGTCTGGTCACTGTTTGCACAGGGGGGGGCTGATTAGCAGCCTTTTATTTTTTGAGTTGATAGTTTGCTTTTACCTTGAACTCTTCAGAGCGGCAGCGGCAGACTGTCCATTGGACGTCCAAGCTGCCGCTCCGTCACCACGCCGACGCCAGTACAGATCTGGGGATCGCAGCGGGATCCCAGAGTCTGTGCTAACCGGACTCTGCGGGCTCCCTGGACTGCTGCCAGATCTACGGGGACAGGTCAGTTGCGGATCACTGCTTGCGGTGATCCGAGTATTATGCAGTCTGTTTTCTCTGAGGACAGACCGGAGGTGCTGGCAGTGGTGACGCCCCCCTCCCCCCCATATACCCCGCGTGTCAACTAGACCACCAGGGAACCTTAACGGCAGCCGGCGTTCTGGGGGTTAATAGCCAGCCAGGGTAGGCAGCCTTCTCTGTTTAGCGGCTCCTCAGCTCAGCGCGCCTTTCCACTTGGGTGTGGCATCGCTGAGCTGCTCTCCTACGGCCAGACTCCCTAAGATCTCCGGCGGCCATCTATTTCTATAGTGGCAGCACAGATCTCCCAGGCTTTGCGTGGACTGGTTCCCCTGTATACCTCTCCCCTGCAGGGACAGTGTATGCAGCACTCTAGCCCTCCCAGACAATGATTCTGGGTAAGTTGATTGCAGGGTGCAGTGAGTATTACTTTCTGCATGGGATGTGACTTTTGCTACCGCTGACTGTCTTTATTTCTGAATACTATCCTTTTTCTTTTCCTACAGCCCTGACAGGTGTGTGTAGGAAGGTTTTTTGTTATTTTTTTTATCTCACTTATATAAATTCAAGTATTTGTGAGGTCCGTCACAAAGTTGTATGCTACACAGTACCATATTAGTGGACCTGTGTGTTGCATGCTTGTGGGTTCCCAAGTTTGGCGCTTCCAGACTTCCAATTATGTTTTTTTATATATTTATTTATGACAAGGAGGTTGAGCTCTCCACTGCTCCCACTCTGTTCTCCTGCAAGCGCTGTGCTGCAGGGGTAGGTAAGGAGGATTTACTTGGACTATGTGTGAGGTGCTATCAGTCACCTGGTCTCACAAACCCCCCCCCCCCCCAATTCAGCGGGTGATGCCCGCTATTGCCGTGAACACAGAGGCACCAGCATGACAAACTAACATGACACATTAACACATGGATACAGTGATATAGCACATAGGGAATTATATATGTACAGTGGATATTTATATTATCCGCAACACGGATCTATAATCAGCGTCAATGGGGTAGTGATCCCCCGTGTATATACAAGAGTGACGGCGTACATAGTGAATTGATTACCATGCATTATAACATTCACAGCATGCATGTTACTAAAAGGTATAAGTAGTAAAACGAGATATACCTGTTAATAGTATATTTATCCGTTTCCATAATCATTATAAGTAGGTGACTGACCCAGCAAATTATAGCTGGCCCATATCTCCTTTTATAACTGAGTTGGATCTAATTGTTATACACTGACGAACTATACAAGTGGCACGCTTACAGACTTTAATATCAGCATTGTGCTCACTACCGTTATATTGTATACTTACTGAAACTATATGCAGCATTGCGCTGTTATGAATTAATTTAGCTTGAGTTTCAAACAAGCCACATTGGAATTGACACATTATAGGTAGCTATATTCTGTGACTATTTAAGTAACATAGTATCTTGATCTCTTTAGCTACATCTACAGGTGGATACTCTTTTTGATTAGACTCATGATTAACAGCTTACACTGATTTAAGACCATAGGGAAAGAAACACAGAACGAGAATTGTTTTAATCACATTTAGTGTATTACAATGTCCTCACAATTTATGTTTACACGTATATAGGAAGTTTTAATATTTCGCTGTATTTTTCCTTATTTTTATCTTGCCAATAATAAAAGTTAATTTTTAATATTCATACCATTTATGTATTGTGCGCCCCAAACAAGACAACTCCTTTTCCTCTATCTCTTGGGTGGCTAAGGCCATTGAGAGCTGGGCCAATGTGCCGGAGGATACCTTCCCTGAGGAGGCTCCGGAGGCTCAAAGAGCCTTAGTGGGCCAAATGAGAGATGCAGCTGCATATATTGGCGTGGTGGCTTTGGACTCCAGTCTACTAACCTTATCTGCAGCCGTGTCGGCTTGCCGCTGTTTGTGGTTATGCTCCTGGAGGGCGGATGCTGATTCCAAAAAGAGCCTGGAGGCCTTGCCCTTTAATGGGGGGATTTTGTTTGGCCCAGACCTGGACAAAATTGTAGACACCCTGGCAAAGTCTAAGTCAGCTTTTCTGCCATCGGCAGCTGCACCATCCAAGGCTAAGACCTCTGCATTTCGGTCCTTTCGTTCACAAGGAAAGCCAAAAGGTCAGTATTTCCCTAGGCAATTGGCAGCCAAGTCATCCTCTAAGCCTAAGAAGCAGGCCTGGAGCACCAGACACCCTACTTCCAAGCCGGAGGATAAACCCTCAGCCTGATAAGGATGGGCAACCCTCTGGGGGATCCCAGGGTGGAAGGCTGACTTCTTCAGTTCGCCCAGTACTGGTGCCACACCAACAGGGATGCTTGGGTAAGAGAAGTGGTCTCAGGGGTATGCCCCCTCCTTTTGTCACAGACCTCTCCACCTGTTCGTCTGCATGAACCCTCCTCTGGACGAGACCAAGGCTTTGCAGATTCAGGAAGCCATAGAGTCCTTGCTGAAAGCAAGGGTCATTGTTCCAGTCCCGCTTTCTCAGCCCGGGACTGGTTACTACTCTACTTAGTTTTTGGTTCAAAAACCAAATGGGTCTCATCGGCCCATCCTCAACCTAAAGTCGTTGAACAAGTTCCTCAGAGTAAATATAACCAAAAATGGAACCCGGAGGGGAGCGCTGCACAATACACCAAAAGAACTCAAAATAAAGAGCAGATGGTCAGAAGGAACAAATAGACAGTGGTACATATATTTTTTGTCGAATTTCTAAGTCCTCTGAATTGACATATGATCTTTTGGTCCTTGCTCCCTCTGATATTTTGTCAAATTCCCTCCGTGGTAGGAAACATAAAAGAGAAAATAAACAAAAAAATGTCCAATGGGTATATCTGTATATAAAGTGAAGTAGGTGAGATAAATCTACATATCCCCCACTATAAGTTCATGACGAGATAACAAAGGTTCTTCAAATTGATGAACGGTCTTTATGTGTATAGATTATATACTGTTTGAACCCTCTTTTCAAATCTGCCACCAACGGTATCAATAAGCTGTAGGGGACGTACCTCACTCACTTTGCAGTGAAGGTGTAGAGGTATATCTAGGTATCTTTGATCTTCACCGACAATATAAATAAGAAATTAGCAAATCTTGTTGGGAAGTATATGACTAAAGGCACCCTAACTAAGAAGGAGGGACAATTTATAAAGATTAATAAGCCATCAATTCCGGTACTGTATACCCTCCCAAAAATCCATAAGGATAGCCACCATCCACATGGAAGACCTATAGTGGCAGGTACGGAGTCTATTTCTTCTAATTTATCTCAATATATAGTTTGTTACAACCAGTGGTGGTTAAAACACCATCTTATTTGAAACTTACAGGTTATCAGGAATCTGGAGACAATGAACTGGGACCCTAATATGTTTCTGATAACAGCGGACGTAACGTCCCTTTACACTATTATAGATCACCAGCACGGTTTAGAGGCTACCAAATACTTTTTGGAGTTGGAAGAAATGGATTTGGAAAAGAAAGAGTTTGTTCTAGAAAGTATTGAATTTATCCTCAAAAATCTTTTTTTTTGGTTTGGCGACTCTTTATATACATAGGTAAATGGAACAGCCATGGGCACCAGATTCGCCCCCACTTATGCCAATTTGTTCATGGCCTTCTGGGAAAGAACTCATGTGTATGAGGGCCATGATCTGGGGGCGAGTCTGGTGTCCTGGACTAGATAGATTGACAACATTTTATTTATATGGAGGGGAAGTGAGGAATCCCTAGATTATTATTCTTATTTAGATGTTCACAAAAATTATCATATTAAAATTGACATATGACAAGAGCTCAGAATCGGTGAATTATTTAGATTTACCATCTTTATTAAAGATGGGAAAATACACACCAAAAATTATATAAAACCCACCGATTGTAATTCATATATTGACTATCAGAGCAATCATCACAACAATTGGCTATATTCCATCCCCAAAAGTCAATTTCATCGGATACGGAGAAACTGCACTACGAAAGAAGATTATGCAGTCCAAGGAGTTAGTTTAAAGAAACAGTTTTTACAAAAAGGATATGATAAAGAGAAAGTGGAAAAATCGTATGTGAAATACCTATAATGCGACAGATCACAACTGATCCAAGAAAAAAGAAAGGAATCTGAGGATATAGGCATTCCTTTTATTACCAGATATAGCAGCCAATACCAACAAGTGGAAAAAATCATAGCCAGACTTTGGGGGATGTTGAAAAGAGATGAGAAAATAAGGGAATACATACCGGACAGACCAAAGTTTGTCTATCGTCGGGCTAACAATATACGAAACAATCTTGTGAAAAGTGTCTCCACTGTTGTACCTAGAATAACACATAGCACTATTAAAACTAAAGGTTTTTTTAGGTGTGGTGAATGCTCTATGTGCAAAATCAATTCCAATAAGACCACTAAATATTTTTCTACATCTAACGAAGGAAACATGCAAATAAATCATCCATCACTTGCAACAGTAAAAACCTTGTATATTTATTAGAATGTACAGGTAAAAAACAATATATAGGGAGAACTTCTCGAAAACTAAAAGAAAGGATGGGTGAGCATGTGCGTAACATCAAGAAAGGTCTCCCCACCCACAATGTTTCAGCACATTTTAACACCTATCATAATAGGGATCCAAGCCACATATCCAGCTTTTGTGGCATCATTTCAGTCCCTCCAGTTTGGCGAAAAAATAACAGCGATGAGAGACTGGCATGGTCAGAAATGAGGGCGATTTTCGAGTTGGGGACCCTTGATCCCAAGGGGCTCAATTTGGATTTTGAAGTTAAATGGTTCCTACCATGAACCCCTGGTTAACTACCAGATGTAGATTTATTGGTTGTGTTAAGGATCCATTTAATCCATGGGGAAGGTTTTATTCCAGTTGCCATAACTGTCTTCTTCCGTTTATTTGATTTTAATTACTTTAAAATTTATTTATTTGTACATGAAATATATTACAGAGATATACAGACTATTTATTTAGTTCACATATTTTATGTATTTATATATTTATTGTATCCCCATATGAGGAAACATTTGTTTCTGGTGAATGTTTTAGGTTTATAATGTATGCGCCATTTAAAGTTCAAGATTTTAATTTAGTTTTTTCCCTAATAATTGGTTTTATATTTAAGTGATATATTTATTTATGGTACCATTTTCACTTATATGTTAGGTGATCCATTTGTGTTTTTAGATCCATATGCATATCTATAAGTTTGAAATATGTATTCATTATATAGGAAAGAAAAGCATCTCTTTCATTTACATTTATTTTAACTCTGTATGTTTTGACAATGTATAGGAGGTATGGGCAGATCCAATTTTTCCTATAACCTTAAAAATCCTGTTATTATAATATTGGATTCTGTTATAAGTTAGGGCATAATATTGGATGGCAGAGATGTGCGTTCCAACAGTGGGTACGCAATGCATTACCCTGTACTCCATTTCTGGTAAAGGTTTTTACATTTGATACAAGAGGGAATTAGCCGTCCATTTTAGCCGGGGGACTAACGGAACCCCGATTAGAGAGAGATGTTCTGGAAACCGAGGATACACAGGTAAATGGGTTTGATTGGAGAAACTCCGCCCCTTTTTGTCTGTTAATTACTGAAGGGGTATATAAATGAACATGTAGCAGCACACAACACCTACCTTGATAAAGAACTATAAGGTCGAAACGCATCGGGGTGTGTTGCTTTTTGGATTGATTTTATGTTTTGGTGGGCATTTTAGTATCCAGCTTTAGCAGGTATATATTGTGTCACTCATCCGGAGAGTTGAATTTACACATGTATCATCTGTACGTCTGCTTTTGTCTGGACCCAGTAGCCTGCATTTTGGGTAATTAAAAGTTTTGAAAGTTAAAAGTTTACAAGCGCACGGGTGGCTGATAAATTGGAAAAAGTCCTCCCTAATTCCATCACAAAGGATGGTTGTTTATGAGAATCCAGAAGGGCTCCCAAATGAGAGGTTTATTTCTTACACCATAAAAGATCTCCTCCCTGCAACTGTGGGTGCGCAGTTGCCTGAACAGTTGCCAGGTGTCGATTCACTCAGCAATGCGGGTTCTAGGGTCCATGGTGTCAGCATTCTACATGGTGGAATATGCCCAGTTCCATTCCAGACCCCTGCAGGGGCTGATCCTATCCACATGGAACGTGTTACCACACCGGATCAGGACTCAGAAGCTGGTACTGCCCTCCAGGAGGTGCGCCTGTCCCTGTCCTGGTGGCTTCTGACGAGTCATCTCACCAAGGGTCGCCCCTTTTGGATCCCGGACTGGGTTCTTCTGACAACAGATGCCAGTCTATGAGGTTGGGGTGCAGCGACAGGTCTGCGCTCGCTTCAGGGCCGTTGGACAGCGGACAAAGCAATTCTCCCTATCAACATTCTGGAACTACGGGCTGAGTACAGGGCCTTCCAGTTGTCGGGTCATGTTCTTCGGGGAAGAGCCGTACAGGTTCAGTCAGACAACGCCACCGCGGTGGCGTACATCAACCATCAGGGGGGCAATCGAAGTCGGGCGGCGATGACGGAAGTGTCACAATCCTCAGGTGTTTCGTATTTCTAGGGTTTTGGTATTCCTTCAGGCTGGTTTGGACCTAGGTCTACGTCTGGCCTCGTTGAAGGTGCATGTTTCTGCACTATCTGTGTGGTTCCAGCAATGGATAGCTCCGCTTCCGGATATCCACATCTTTTTTTCAAGGGGGTCCTCCGGATTCAGCCTCCTTTTGTTCCTCCTGTGGTGCCTTGGGATTTGGCGGTTGTTCTTCAGGCTCTCCAGGGTCCTCCTTTTGAACTGCTTGATTCGGTGGAGCTCAAGTGGTTGACGGCTAAGTCACTTTTTCACCTGGCGATTGCTTCGGCAAGGAGGGTTTCAGAATTGGGGGCACTCTCTAGTCGTCCTCCTTTTCTGATATTTCATCAGGACAGGGCTGTGCTTCGCAGTCGCCCTGGGTTTCTAGCTAAGGAGATCTCTAATTTCCACATTAATCAAGAAATTGTTGTACCGGCCTTCCAGTCACCAGGCCTCTCGGCTGGTGTGGGCTTCTTGGATGTGGTCCGTGCTCTCAGGATATATGTGGACCAGACCAGTTCCATTCGGAAATCAGATTCCTTATTTGTACTCTTTGATTTTCACAAAAGGGGATGGCCAGCCAACAAACAAACTTTGGCTAGATGGCTTCGTATGACTATCTCAGAGGCTTACCCACAGGCAGACCTGCCTGTTCCGGCTTCTGTAAAAGCTAATTCCACTCGGTTTGTGAGCCCCTCGGGGGCAGCTCGCCGTGGTGCCTTGGCTGTTCAGCTGTGTAAGGCGGCCACGTGGTCTTCTATTCAGACCTTTCTGAGGTTCTATGCTTTTGACACCTGCGCCTCTCATGATGCTTCCTTTGGGCGCTGGGTTCTCCTCTCAGCATAGGTGCTTCCCTGCCCTTAATTGGACTGCTTTGGGACATCCAAGGTCAACCCTGTGGACACTGAAGAAGAAAATGAGATATGTTAATTTACCTTTGTTATCTCTCTTTCTTCGAAGTCCATAGGGTCCACAGGGCACCCGCCCTTACGCACCTGGCTTCAATTGGGCTGTGTTACTGGTCACCAGTTTTCAGTCTCCCTTTCTGTGAGTGTGACTCTTGTGTTCCAGTCTTCCTTCTCTAATTTTCCTCCTCCGGCCTTGGCTACTTACCAACTGAGGTGCCTGTGGCTGAGGGGCAGGGTATAGAGGAGGACGGACCCAGTGCATCCTGGGAGCTAAAGCTTTAACTGTGTGGTGCCCGTGGCTCCAGATCCAGCTATACCCCAAGGTCAACCCTGTGGACCCTATGGACTTCACAGAAAGAGAGATAACAAAAGGTAAGTTCTTACCATATCTCTCGTGTTTCCTGTTTCTCCCAGTCGGATTCCCCAGGGGCCTTCCTTTCAAATTCAGCCAGCACCCCCCTTCTGTCTACTCAGCCAGCACACCATTCTGTCTTACCAGCCTATCTACTTAGCAAGTAACCCCTTCTGTCTCAACAGTCAGCACTTCTCTTCCAGCCAGCCCTCCTCCTGTCTGACCAGACAGCCCACTTAAGTTTCATCAGCCAGCACCCTTTTCTGTTTTATAAGGTAGCTCCACTTCTGTCAACCAAGCCAGCCGCCCCTTCTGTGTGACCAGCCATCCCCCGTAATGTTCATCAGTCAGCCCCACCCCCCGCAGCCCAGAGATACTTACCATCTCTTGAACCTTCTGACTGCGGCTGTGGCCGACTCTTCTGTATAACAGCGAAACAATGCGGCGCTCATGATGTCATGCGCCTTGTCTAAAAAAAAAAAAATCACAACAACTTTATTTATTTTACCAGTCAGTCAGTGCTGCGTTGCCCTGGACATATACACTGGGTAGGAGCCAGGGGCGGGTCCGGGACTCTGTTTTATAATCTAACACCACCACAAAATGTGCTTATAAACCAGTTATAGGAAATAATTACTAATACAAATAAGTAAAAATCTCAGAGTTGACTTACAATAGTACAAAAAATAATTTAACTATGTTGACAGTTTTGAAGTATGATAGTTACCAATAAACAAAATACACAGTGTTGTAAAATTAATTCATTAGGAGCAACTCTGTTCCCTGGGTTTAAAAACAATATTGCAGCATAGTAGACTCCGATAAACGACTGATCTGCGTCCAATGCTGCATCTATCTACGCAGTCGCTTGGATTTGCAAAGCAGTCTGTCGGCATCTCAATACAAAGCCCCGCAGCTATTTTGCACAGCCACTGCATAAACACGCAGTGGTAGCGGCATTAGTGTATATCTCTGAATCAGGCCCATAGTCATTTGTACAGGTCAGTCTATCCCTTAACCCTTATGTGAGTCTGAAAGCAATGTGCCTGTAATAATTCCTCTGCAAGTTATGTAATTAGTGCATTTGAAGCTGCCCTTCTTGTTGCCACCACACCATGCTTATATAATACTTGATCGTGCATACTACATTATAAGTTGTATTAACATTTATTTCTAATTGCCCTCTGGGGAGGTAGTTGGAATCCCGGCTGTCGGGATGCCGGCACTCAGAATGCCTGCGCCAGCATCTCGAAGGTAAGTAGTGGGGTTAGGAGAGGGTTAGACACTATGGGAGAGGTTAGGTTTAGGGTGTGGCGAAGGAAAGTTAGAGGTAGTGTTAGGATACTTACCGACATGTCGGTATCCTAACCTTGTCAGGATCGGGATTCCCATTGGGATTCTGACCGTCGGGTCGGGATCTTGAGTGCCGGCATCCCGTACCCAACCTGCCCTCTGAATATATATATGCTACTGAGGCAGCAGGCTGGGTTGGCACTGGCCAGCTGTGTAAGACTCAGCTTCTGCAAGCTGGCTGGCTTGCGAGGCCAGGAAACCAAGTCCGCAATTAAAATAGTTTTATAGGTCCAACATTTTGGCAAGAAAACAGTAATTACCTGACACATGCTCATAGATAAAGACACTATTAATGGGACAATTTTATAGCCCAGACAGAGAGGGGCCCATGTGGCAGCGGTGTGGGTTGGTGCCAAACTGCCACCGCTAGCCGATTACAGCTGGCGGACCGGCAGACATCCATTGAGCAGCCTGCCCAGTGCCCTGCATTCTGCACTGGCCAAGACCACACAGCACAGGACAAGAGGAGGTGTAACCAACAGCTAAAGAGGTAAGTGATCAGTCACCAGTTGTCCACATTTGCTCCAAGCCCAGCCTGGCCACACATGGTCCAAACTGACCTGACCCATTCCTCCCAGCCCACACATGACTTCTATCCCCTGCATGCTTGGTTGTCCTACAACAACAGTCTATGTCTGCTTCTCCCTGAGAAGGACTTTTTCCAAAAAACATCATCTTATATAATAGATTGAGTAACAGCATTACAATATAAATAATTGGATATAAGATAAGGAGTATGCAAAATTTGAACGGTTGATTGGATAATGTTTTACCAACATCATTAACCACTTAACCCGGTGTCAGTATGGTAGAAAATTGTTACACCAGCAGTCAGGTGGGTCAAAATTACCCTGAAATATTTAACCCCACATTTCTAATTTGTTTTGCAAAGATTTGTAAATCCATCGGTATATTTTAGTTAAAAGACTCATAAAAAAGTTATTTATGTGAAATAAAAGACCTTAGAAGTCATCTTAGGAACTTTATTTTACTATTATGAAAAACTATGAAATGAATTAACAAAAATAGACATCCTTAGTCTCACTGTTATTAAACTAGATAAAAGTTAACTTTTTGACATAAATTTTACATTTTGGTGTAAGTGAATACGAGATCTTTAGGATATAAATGCATAGTCTTAAACTAGTCAAGTTCTTGCAGTAGTACAGAACAATATGTTTGGGGCAAATAAACTTGTTACAGTTTGTGCATGTGTGGGTGGTCTTGCGATCTTTTCCATACACCTTGAACTTTTGCTGGTGGCTCCTCAGAAGCCTCCTGCTCTGTGTCACTCTGCTGGCTGCGTATACCAACGTGATCTTCATTTACCTCACTTTATGTCGAATGGTCACTTTGTTCTGAATCAGATTCCTCTAAAAGAGATAAAATATGTTGCTGTTCACGTTCCTCGCGATCCATTTTGAAGACAAATCTATAAATAACAAAAAAAAAACTATAAACACTACACTAATTTGGCACAAAACTGTAACATCAACTGTAAGGTTGGGTCATATTTACCTTTTTGACATTTGCACACGTCTATCTCCCTGCGCAGTCGCATGTCAACTAATTCACAAAAGAACCCTAGGCGCTCCAGAAACTAACTAATGACTAAATAAATTCTAGAAGCAGCTCACCACTGAGGGGATTGGCTTGTCCCCAAAAGGAATCCTATATCTAAGAACAGGGGTGTGGGAGCGCTGATTAGAAAGGCAAGGTGAACAAATGAGATATGCAAAAAGCAATAAGTATATAAAAATGGGGAATGGCACCCCTTATTTTAATATAGGTATAATTGGATCATAACCTTCCTATAGTCAATATAAAAAATACACAAATACATGACAGAATGAACATGAGTGAAAATCCAGAAACAATAGGCATATATAGGAATACTCCTAGGTATTCAAAGATAATTAATTCCATATAGCAATGTCCACAGAAAAAAAAGAAAGTTCTGTAAATAGGTTCAAATCTCTTATGGTTGGAGATGTTCTTATCACAGTGGAAATGGAATTATAATGTGCTAAATATAGGTACAGGGTAAGTATATGTGTGTATCCACGTTCCTCTGTGGGATACTTGTAGTAGTCCCGCTTGCTTACCTACTTGAAGTAGATGTCTCTAAGCGGTGTTGCGGACAGCGCAGTGGCCCCCCTTGTTTACCTGCTCGATATGAAAATCTTGTGAGCAGTGAAGCGGTGGTTGCCAGAGTGTGTCTTTGAAGGATGCTTCCCTGCAGGGAGAGAGCTCTGACTCAAACTTATATTCTGCTCATGTGGGCTCCGGGCGGCAGTGCGGCTTTGAAGGAGGAGCCGTGCTTGCAGTCTGCCTCCGTATGGTATTACAATTTGTAAATCCAAATGAGTGGTGCGGGACTGAATGCCAGTGATTATTTGGTAACAAGGCAATGGTGGGTGAGAGAAACTAACGCATTTCTCGGCCTCACATATACTGGCCGTTTCCTCAGAGGTAGTGGATCTCACTCCTATGTGCTTTCTTTTTATGCTCCTGTAATGATAATAAGCACTTGCAGGTGTGGAACTTAGACAATGATTTGTTGCCAGTTAGTTGGATGCAAATACCTTTGTAATCCACTGCGTGTTATCTCAGTCCTGTTTAAATTGTATATTTAATTACAGAGAATATATAGCTCATCTTAGATGTAATTATAATAGATGATTATTGTAGTTCTGTTATTAATCCAGTAGACTTTTTAAAAATATGTATAAATGAAGCATACAGAAAGTATATATCTATCTAACAAATTAGTGGCTATATTTTAATTAAAACACTAGAATCTTTATTCAATATAACAATATATAGAAAGGTTGTTTAATAAAATAATGGAAAAAAATAAAATATTTTCAATAAAATAAATAATACAATATAAATATATTTAATCAAAATATCCTTATGAATTATATTATTTATAGTTATAGAACACATTGTCGGTCAGCATAGGTAGTTTTAGTCATAGGTCTGTTTTAATTTAGCTTGAATACTATACGTCATACAAGTGACAAAAATAATATAGATATTAACACTAAATACTATACTCTGCTGGACACCGAAGTAGTATTATTATATTGTCATCAATATTAATTTTGTAACATCTAGTTATGTTTATATATTTATATCTGTATATTTATATATATTTGTGTGTGTGTATGAACCATACATGTATATATGTTTAGGTTTCTCTTATATAACCATTATGTTTTCCTATTTTTATACTTATATTATATTAATAATTCTTCATGTGGAATATCTTTACAATGTTTTTTTTCCTTTTGTGTATGTACGTGAAGATATGTATGCTGACATTATGTGTGGATATTCACATATGCATACATATATTTATTCACTTCATTTTATTCAATTAATTTATTATTTATTTCATTGAAAATATATATATTTTTTTTCCATTATTTTATTAAACAACCTTTCTATATATTATATTCAATAAAGATTGTAGTGTTTTAATTAAGATTTAGCTACTAATTTTATTTATATATATATATATATATATATATATATATATATTACTTTCTATATGCTTCATTTATACATATTTTTAAAAGTCTACTGGATTAATAACAAAATAACAATAATCATCTATTATAATTACATCTAAGATGAGATATATATTCTCTGTAATTAAATATACAATTTAAACAGGACTGAGATAACACGCAGTGGATTACAAAGGTATTTGCATCCAACTAACTGGCAACAAATCATTGTCTAAGTTCCACACCTGCAAGTGCTTATCATCATTACAGGAGCATAAAAAGAAGGCACATAGGAGTGAGATCCACTACCTCTGAGGAAACGGCCAGTATATGTGAGGCCGAGAAACGCGTTAGTTTCTCTCACCCACCATTGCCTTGTTACCAAATAATCACTGGCATTCAGTCCCGCACCACTCATTTGGATTTACAAATTGTAATACCATACGGAGGCAGACTGCACGCACGGCTCCTCCTTCAAAGCCACACTGCCGCCCGGAGCCCACATGAGCAGAATATAAGTTGGAGTCAGAGCTCTCTCCCTGCAGGGAAGCATCCTTCAAAGACACACTCTGGCAACCACCGCTTCACTGCTCACAAGATTTTCATATCGAGCAGGTAAGCAAGGGGGGCCACCGCGAAGTCCGCAACACCGCTTAGAGACATCTGCTTCAAGTAGGTAAGCAAGCGGGACTACTACAAGTATCCCACAGAGGAATGTGGATACACACATATACTGACCCTGTACCTATATTTATCACATTATAATTCCATTTCCACTGTGATAAGAACATCTCCAACCATAAGAGATTTGAACTTATCCTATTTACAGAACTTTCTTATTTTATCTGTGGACATTGCTATACGGAATTAATTATCTTTCAATACCTAGTAGTATTCCTATATATGCCTATTGTTTCTGGATTTTCACTCATGTTCATTCTGTCATTTATTTCTGTGTGTATTTTTTATATTGACTATAGGAAGGTTATGATCCAATTATACCTATATTAAAATAAGGGGTGCCATTCCCCATTTTTATACACTTATTGCTATTTGCATATCTCATGTGTTCACCTTGCCTTTCTAGTCAGCGCTCCCACACCCCTGCTTCTTAGATATAGCATGTCAACTAAGCTTTGGCGAAAAACAAGAAGTGAGGGGTCTTAACTCCAGCTACTGAGAAGTTTGGCAACATCACATTACATTACAATATACACACAAGTGCAAACTGCCCGGGTCATAATGACCCAACCTGACTGACATCGGGTTAACTGGCTAATATTATTTAAAAAAAATGTCCCCAAAATTGTCCATTTTTTTTTATTATCAAATTATGTAAATAAGAGCTATTTAAACATGATCCAATATAATGTTTTAAACAAAAAAGTAAAATTGTGTTTAAATAGCTATTAATTACATAATGCGATATTGAAAATGAATGACTTTTGGAGACTTTTTGAAAAAAATGTGAGTTTTAAAAAAAATTGTGCTAGCTGGGGAGACGGATCAAGGCAGGTGTGTGTATATTATACACGCACAGACACACATACATATGTACACACACACACACATATATATATATATACACACGTATACATGTACATACATATATGTACACACATATATATGTATGTGTATATATACGTATATACAGTAAATCAGAGGGACCTGCAGGTTCCTCTAATATAGGCAGCTGTGGGATGATTAGCTTCCAACAGCCACCTAGTGGGCATTTCTGACTGGTCGCATCAGATGCGACCAGGTCAGGGAAAGCCCAGTCTGGCGGGTCGCATCTGTTATTAAGAAGGGGCGTAAATCATCTTTATTTTAATAGGTGGTATATGGTACGGTGGTATATAACTTCTATTCAATATTGCATCTGTCTGTGATGGGACAATAAACCATTATAAGATGGACAGAGATTATTTCAATACCTTTTAGCTTTTTATTAACTCTATATCAATGGTGGCAGGACTTTTGTGACCTGGGGGTATATTTACTAAAAGTCAATTATTGGTTGATGTTGGGGCGATTTTTGGTCGACTTTGTGTTTCATGGTTTAAAAACAGTCAAATTTACCAACATGACTTTTGACATTTTTTTTTAAATAATGTCAAAATAATCATCTCTCTCAGTGAATGTGTGTTTTAGACCCTAAATATCGACCTAAATCGACTTTCAGTAAATATATCCCTAAATCACACATTGATTAAAAGATGATTTTTGACATTGTTTAAAAAAATATGTAAAAAATCATCTGTTAGTAAATGTATGATTTAGTCCCTGAAATACAAAATCAGCCCAAAATCAAACTGCAGTAAATATACCCCCCTGGGATCAACTTTTTGTTCACTTAGCTGTGATCAAGCAGCGTTAATACATTGAAACTTTATGTAAAATATATTGATGAGATGACCGGCACTGCATGGTGTCAGCAAGCTTTTCTATAATCACGACAGTAGGTGCTCATTCCTAACCGTGAGCAGGCATCAAGGTGATCATCAGTTAAGGCCCCCATACATCTGAGAGGGATTGCAGCAATCGTGCAATTTGCAATCGATTGTGTATAAAAATCTGCAATTTATGGGCTTCACAGATCGCAGATTGCAACCAAAAAGTGATTGGATTTGTTTAATCAGATTGTCCAACATGTTGGATTTCACAGATCGATTGGGGCTGTAGATTGCTAGTGTATGGACATGATCAGCAGATTTGCAGATCGTTTCTAGCAAAATGATAGGCCTTTCAAGATTGCCAGATCTGTGTTTGCTGCAATCGATCTGCAAATCACTGAAAAAGATCTGTAGTGTATGGGCGCAGATTGCTAGATTGGGAAATCCTAAGATCGGGCAATAAATCTTCAAATTGTTCAATTGTGGTTTTCAGATTGCTGATGTATGGGGGCCTTTAGAGTTGAATGGTATTTCGATTTAAAGATTTTCATGTGAGAATACATACTCACAAAAGGTATGTGGAACCAAAAAGTGCTGTTAAGTACATGGCACATTCTCCCATTCAGTGTGAAAGCAGCACGTTTTCAGCTTCTTGGTAACTTGTGCAGCACTCATACTGAGTTCAGTACGCGCCTAACAGACAGAAACAGCAGAACATAGGGCCTGATACAGTAAGGATCGCTATTGTGATCGCGATACGCTAAGGATTGCAATCGCATGCCATTGTAGCCTAATATAAGGATGCCCCCTTTACCTTACACACATACGTAATACTTAGCAAAACTGCGAAATCATCGGTAACATCAAGTACAATCGCAGCCTCACACACACTTGCACAAGTCTGACCTTACTCAGGAATTCTAACCTCATTGCACACAGTGAAAGCCTAAGCTGCGTATGCACGCCCCTGTAATGGCTTTCAAATGCACTGGCACGCCTGCGTTTCCCCCCGTCACTACCCCCAAAACGGTATTTCCCGTCGATCACATTGCAATGGGTCTGCTGCAGTCCCGATTGCAGTGGAGTCTTTGCGCACTGCGATGCATTTGCAGAACGCAACAATCGGCCGATTGCGTGTATAATCTCAGTTGCGATCGATAGTGAATCAGGCCCATAGTAGTATCCACATCACATATTAGCCTTTACACTTACCTACATTTTGAATGTTCTTCTCTCCAAAATGTTATTCCCCAAACAATGTGTTCCTGCACTGTGACTGTTCAGGCTGACTCAGAATAAGCTCCTCCCCACTTTGCAAAGCCTTTGTGACCTATGTCCCAAAAGTGCAGAACAGCAAATAGTAGCCCCAATAATAATGCCCACATCAAATTATAATGCCAATAATAATGTCCACATCAAATTATAATGCCAATAATAATGTCCACATTAAAATAGCATTAATAATAGTGTCCACATCAAATAGGCTCAATGATAGTACATGCATCAAATAATAAGCCCAATAACAGTGTCTGCTTCAAATAATAGGCCTAATAATAGTACCTGCATCAAGTAATAGAAGGCCCAAAAATAGAGCCTACATCAAATAATAGGCCCAATAATTATGCCCACAAAACACTTATCTGATGTCTTCAATCCCGTTCTGTGACTGTTTGGGCTGTCTCTCGCTGCCTCTGATTGGGTCAGACCGATTCAGTCTGGATCTGTTGCCCTGTTTATATGCTCCTCACAGAGCCCGGGTAGCATCATGGTGTTACCTGTGCGCTGCACTACCGGGAGTTGGGCTTCTACGGGAGTTGGGCTTCTAAGGCTCCAGATGATCATACAGGTGTTTAGTTTTGTTCAGTTGGTCGTAATCTACCACCTGATGATCCATGATCCGGTAGATTGCGATAAACATTTTGGCCAGGTCTGTCCTTTACAAATCGCATGGTGCCAATGCTTAATTAAGAGATCATAGAATACAGCACTTACATTCCATTTTGAAATCAGTCTTATTATTAGGCCCTGATTGCAGTCATAAGGAACTTTGCTAGTAAATTGAATATTGAATAACTGAATTCATGTTTTTAAAGATTTTGCTATATGTAGATTTTTATTTCTTATTTACAGCCTCATTTATCAACGAGTTTATCACTCAAAACTAGTGATAAATATCACTTTTTCTGATAAATGGTGCTCCAGCCAATCAGCTCCCAACTGTCATTTTTCTAACAGTTGACAGTTGGGAGCTGATTGGCTGAGCACCATTTATCAGAAAAAGTGATATTTATCACTAGTTTTGAGTGATAAACTCGTTGATAAATGAGGCCCTTAGTATTTAATTTCATGTTTTGTATATTTTTTGTGTTGTCCATACAGGGAGGTTGATATAGTGCTATTTTAATGCATACTTAATAAACTTGTGGTTTTAAAAGAACATACACAACAAACTAACCTTGAGTGCCCCTTATGTTGGAAACACCTCTGTGTTGGTTTTCTCCAAACTGTTTTGTAATTAAATAATTCCAGTCCTTTTCATACTGCAATGTATGGCAGGATCCTCTTCTTCAGGAATCTCTTTAACCACTCAGCAGGTCTACCAAGGAGGACAGCAGTGGCACCTCGGAAAGTGAGCATAACCTTCTCTCTACAACTTAAATAAACATAGTAACAAGTATTCTCTGACCTTTTCATTTTATACCAGGATCACTATAATTACAGGTTGAGTCTCCCATATCCAAATATTCCGAAATACGGAATATTTTTAGCTTGACTGAGATAGTGAAACCTTTGATTTTTGATGGTTCAAAGTACACAAACTTTGTTTAAGGCACAAAATTATTAAAAATAAAGTATGAAATGACCTATAGGCTGTGTGTATAAGGTGTATATGAAACATAAATAAATTTCATGTATGTACACAAACTTTGTTTGAGCCACAAAATTATTGAAAATATTGTATAAAATTACCTTCAGGCTGTGTGTATAAGGTGTATATAAAACATAAATGCATCCTGTGTTTAGATTTGGGCCCTATTCCTAAGACATTTCAATATGGTATGCAATTATTCCAAAATACGGAATATTCCGATATCCAAAATATCCCTGGTCCCAAGCATTTTGGCTATGGGAGACTCAACCTGTAATTGTATTTCTTCTAGGCTGCAGATGAAACAGTTATCGGCCCAAACTGCCCACAGTAATAACTAGCATTTCTTCTCTGTACCTATGCTACCTGTCCACACCACTCCAGCTATTTAAACAATATCCCAATATCAAAATCACAATTTAAACAAACAGCCTACACTATTAAAATTTTAGTTCTTCTAGACCTGTGCTCAGTGGCGTATCTATAGGGGGAGCAGGGGGTGCGCTTTCTAATAAACCTGGAGATTTAGGGGGCCTGCAGCAACTAACCCACTGCACCCTGCAGATATTTTATTTTATTTCCCACTTTGTTTAATTTAACTCCGCTGACCGCGGGCAAACGCCGGACAGGGAGGGGGGTTTGTGTGTCACTCACCAACACCGTTTGGCTTCCATACGACGCGCAAAGCTACTGGTCTCGCGAGATGATATCATCTCACTAGTCTCTTTTTTGAGTGGCAGGCAGGGACTGGTAGTGCGAGGGTCATGTGGCACAGCAGGTAGCGGCTTCGGAGTGGCGCCGGTGTTTAAAGGAATGACTGAGTGACACAAACTGTACTGCTGCTGACAGCCTGCTCATGAAGCTAATTTATCATTTATATATAAATATAATATGCCCATCAATATATATATATTATGAGCACACAATTGTGTGAATTAGCAGCTCCACCATTTTGTGAGTGACAGCAATCTCACTGTGTGAGAGTTCTCAGTCTGCAGTTAACCACAGGGTGTGATGGCATACCATATCTGTATTGCGCAAGGAACACGTCCATTAAGGAGTCACCCTCAATGATCGGAATTTCATTGCTTTTTTAAGTTTGAGTGGCAGAAATTCAGTAGGTTTTGGGAAAATTCAGATCATGTTTTTAATCTATGGAATTTCATTGCTTTTTTTAAATTTATTAACTCTCACCTGCAGGGGAGAAGGGCAACAAAATTGTACACTAACGCAGGTGGTGGAGGGGCTGGCAAACAGGAGGTGGTTTGGGAGGTGCAGAGTGAGAGCCGGCTGCAGGGGAGGCTGTAAGATTACAGGGTAGTGGCAGAAGCAGTGGCAGCAGCGAGGCAGTGCACAGGGGCATCAGCAGGCTCACCAGTAATGGGCATGCACCTGAGAAAATAAAATCACTAAGTCACAGATGCATGGACGCATCGTACTTTGAGCAACCAGCACTGGGTTCTGATCCGGTCCTGGTTCTGGAAATACAGGAAAAAAAAAAAAAAAAGGAGTAGGGTCCCCCTGTATTATCCAGAACCAGCACCAGACTTTTTCTAGCGGGGGGCTAATGCCACAGCCAGGGGAGCCCTTTCACCGGGCCCCCCAGCCGAAGCATTAACCCTATCCGCTAGTCAGCCCAGGCCGAGGATTCCTGGGGACCCTCCCAATAAAGAGGACCCCCTCTCCAGAGTACCCCAGGCCTAGGCTAATAGCTGGGGAAATCCCTAGCATCCCTGGGTGGTGGGTGCCGGGTTGATTATGTGTAGTGTACATATTGTACTTTGCAGGTGAACCACAGGTCCCAGTAACCCTCCCCTACATGCTGGTACTTGGAGAACCACAAGTACCAGCATGTAGGGCCCACTGGCACCTGTAAAGAAAATATTAAAATAAACAACACACAATAATATTGTAATATTTAATTTTACTGCATCTTCACGTGGGAGGTTGGAGGCCTTTAAGCGCTTTTGCATCTTCACCTAGCGGGCGACAAACCCGCAAGGGCTTCGGCGTCGTCGCCTGGGGGACAGCGGCCTTTTAGCTCTTTTGCGTGGCCACCGTCACCTCAGGGCCTCGGCGTCTTCGCCTGGCAGGGGCACCAACCTGCCAGGGCTTTGGCGTCTTTGCCTGGCAAGCACCAACCCACCAAGGGCTTCAGCGTCGTCTAGCAGGTGACAACCCAAGGGCTTTGGCTTCTTCGCCTGGGGACGACGGCGTTTAAGCTCTTTTGCAATGCCGCCGCACCCCAGGGCTTCAGCATCTTCACCTGGCAGGCACCAACCCGCCAGGGCTTCGGCATCTTTGCCCGGCGGATGGCAGTCTTTAAGCTCTTTTGTGGGCTGCTGCACCGCCAGGGCTTCTGGCGTCTTCGCCTGGGGGGTGGCAGCCAATTAGCTCTTTTGCGTGGCTGCCACTTTCCCAGGGCTTCTGTTGTCCTCTTCACCTAGTGGGCGGCAGTCTCTGTCAGCTCTTTTGCATGGCTGCCGCCCACTAGGACTTCCAGCATCTTCCTTCTTCAGGAGCTCTTCATTGCTCCCTCCCGGCTGTCGGACTGCCATGCCGCCTCCTCGCGCTAGCTTATATAAGCCAGCCAAGGGGGCAGGGGCAATAACGTCACAAGCCGTAATTGGATCGCGGCGGCCATCTTAGAATTTTAAAAATGGTGCTGCAGAATGGCAGGAAAGGACTGGATCCTCTCGGATAAAAGCCCGCCGGCAATGCCCACACCGCCGCTGGTTCCCCTGCCGCTGACACCCGCGCCAACTCCACTTATGATCGCACCACCACCGGGTCCCCTCCGCTGCTGCCATTGCCGGGTCCCAGCGTTGCTAACAACAATCATCTTGGTGCACCCAAGTGAAGCCACAGTGATTACACCTGCTAAAGGCACCAAATGAGGCTGCACAACAAGTTGAAACTTCCTATCTGTATAATGGCGCATTCTTGAGGTAATAGTTTAAAAACTGCAACTTTCCAATTTACCTGAACCCCAAAAGCACCTACCCTGGAACAATAGCTAATAAAACAAACCCCAAGTCTAAATTCGCCCCCTACCACCATGAGTTATACCTTCCAAAAATTCCCTATAGAGAACAGCAGAAAAGTGGTCCTAATTGAGTGTCAGAAAAAAAAAACCTGACAGTTGGAACGTTAGGTTACTCTCCAAATCCCAATTTTTTGCACTGAAATATGGCATGCAGCACCATGCGACAGTTCTACCCGCCCATGCCAAATATCAGCCCGGCACCTCCAAGAGCTTTTGAGGTGTAGTTCCTTAAACACCATGCCCCCCCTCCGGAATTCTCTATGGGAGAATTCCATTTTTTTTTTTAGATTCAGCCTTAATATACGACTGTGCCCTTATATATATCGGTCTGTCTATCTGTCTGCAGTGCTGGGTAGGTTTTGATTGTCATGTGGGGGTCAAAGTGTTTTTACCATGTAGGGTCAAATGTGTTTTTTTTTTGCCAGTGGGGGAGGGGGCCCTTACTTGATATGCTATGGGGCCCACAAAGTTTCAGTTATGCCCCTGCCTGTGCTACATGTACCAACCTCTTCCTAGCATGGCATACACATACATAACCTAGTCTGGTGAACAGCAATAGCAAATCATTTGTTTCTAGCCCCCCTACCAAATTACATTTACAGCAAAAACACTTATTTAATTGTATCCTAATACATGTTAATCTACTTTCGCTACACTCTCTCTAGTGCCAGGTCTACTTTTCCATAACATTACATAACCACAACAGCCTCAAAAAGGTCATATCAAAGTATTTGGGTCTGGCTTGCTAATGGTAAAGATACTGACTGCGCACTCTTTCCAAGCCCTGTTCCTTGATACTCTCATTTCCTAAACGCACTTTTGACCCACTTATTCTCACAAGCCACGCCTACTTCAGTACATTATATATCATCCAATTCTCGCAAGAGCCCTCTGTACAATAGTTACTGTATGAAGGCAGTATAAAACCATGACCACAATGCAGATATAACATGAATGTGATCGGATTTCAGCATACTATCCATGTGCCAAGTAGGACAATGTATCAGACACACACACAGATGGAGATCGCTAGTGCATACAGCATGATCCGATGGACGACATTTTCTACGAGATGCCAATTTCAGGGCAGTAACCATGCAAATCCATGGAACTGTTCCATGCTCAACGGGTATAGGTTTTATTTTCTCATGCCCATTGTTTTTTACCGTCAGTGTGGTCTTTATAGTGTCTTAGTTACATTACATATCTGCTAACACTGCTGTGCTATACTTTTGTATTTTGTCTGGGTGTACTCAAAGAAAAAAATGAAAAAAAAAAAAAATGACATGACTTAAGGGGGCTCCCAGAGGGTGAAAAAGTCCTTCCTATTTCCTGTACATAGGGTCAGGGATTTAATTATGTATTTTAAAATAGTAGTCCAAAAGCAGGCAATCGTTTTAAGAATTGTGAACACTGTGAGTACCACAGGAAGACGAGGAAACAGACACTTATTCCTTCCAAATCCTAAATATGGTAGTGAGGGTCAAAATAACGACTTGTCAACTATATTCTCTTTAATTAGCTATTTGTATGTTATTACAATGAAAATCTAAGGATGTGTCACTTGTAATTTTACTGGTGTAGATTTCTTAAATCCTCACAATTAACAACAATTTGTTTTAGTGAACACAGTGTGTGTGTGTGTGTGTTTTGTATAAATGACAGATGCTGAGTTCATGGGCTATCACAGCCTTTCTAGAAAGCTAGAGTGTAAAATGTTAACATTTCTTACTAGCAATATGCAACGTTCCATGAGAAATATTTGGACCAGCTTACACTTGTCGATCATGCAAAGCAATCATAATATAAAGCTATGGCCTAGATTGAGTAACGAGTGATATTCTTATTACTCGTTACCAATCTTAATCGAATCAATAAGCTTCTAAAGGTCATGTGTTTGAAAAATTATAGCTAGGAGCTGAATGGTTGGAGCACCATTTAAGATTCGTAACGAGTAATGACTTATTGATAAATCTAGGCCTATGTCAGCAACAGCCCCCACCTCCAACACACACACTGCAGAGCCACTGGATGAGCTAAATGGTGATATTGTTATCTTCTCTATAAAGAAATTCACACAGATAACTTGTCCTCTCGGTTAGATGGTTGTATGGCTGCTCATCCACTTTAAAATGTGTTTACAAAATGAGATTTAAATTTGCTTATACACAATAGATATGATATTGATCATAATTTATATATATATATAATATGAGATATGGTAAGAACTTACCCTTGTTATCTCTATTTCTACGAAGTCCATAGGGTTCCACAGGATACCTTGGGGTATAGGTGTGACGTCAGTCGCAGGGCACCAAAGAGTTAAGCTTTCAGCCTCCCAGGATGCACTAGGTCCCCCTCCTATACCCCGCCCCCAGGCCAAGGCACCTCAGTTAGTTACCAAGCCATAGGCCGGAGGAGGAGAAGGAAGAGAGAGAACAAAGATCTGGACACATACAAGAATCACATTCTCACCAGAGGGAGACGGAAAACCGGTGACCAGAGCAAAGCCCATCTGCAGCACAGGTGCGACAGGGCGGGAGTCCTGTGGAACCCTATGGACTTCGTAGAAATAGAGATAACAAGGGTAAGTTCTTACCATATCTCATATTTTCTACTTCAGGGTCCATAGGGTATCCACAGGATACCTTGGGGATGTCCCAAAGCAGTATCCTTTAAGGGTGGGGACGCTTCTGTGCAGAAAGGAGAATCCGCCGCCCGAAGGAAGCATCCTGAGAGGCGAAGGTGTCAAACCTGTAATACCTCACGAAGGTATGGACAGAAGACCACGTAGCAGCCTTGCAGATCTGAACTGCCGAGGCACCACGTCGAGCTGCCCACGAAGGACCCACAGACCTAGTGGAATGAGCCTTCAGAGAAGGAGGGACCGGTAGGCCTTCATGAAGATAAGCTTCAGAAATAGCCATACGGATCCAGGCTGCCAAAGTTTGCTTTGAAGCAGGCCAACCCTTTTTACAGAAGCCATAGAGGACAACAAAGCGTCCGACTTCCTAAACAAAGAAGTGCGGTCAACATAAGTCCTTAAGGCCCGCACAACATCCAAAGAGGCCTCACCCACGGAAAGACCCGGTGAGTTAAAGGCCGGAACAACTATTTCCTCGTTAACATGAAACTGGGAAACAACTTTGGGAAGAAACTCGGGCCGAGTGCGGAGCACTGCCCTGTTCCCATGAAAAACCAAGAAAGGGGGTCTACAAGAAAGAGCCCCTAACTCAGAAACATGTCTGGCTGAAGCAATGGCCAGAAGGAAAACAGTCTTAGCTGTTAGCCATTTAATATCCACTGAGCCCAGTGGTTCAAACGGCGGTCCTTTGAGAGCCCTCAGGACCACAGCCAAATCCCAAGGCGCCACAGGTGGAACAAAGGGCGGCTGAATACGGAGAACACCTTGCATAAAGGTGCGCACATCCGGGATTGTAGCAATCCTACGGTGAAACCAGACAGATAGGGCCGAAACCTGTACCTTCAAAGAAGCAAGGCGAAGCCCATGATCTAGTCCCGCTTGCAGGAAGGCGAGAATCCGAGACAGACGAAACTCCCGCGGTGCATAACCTCTCGGTCGACACCACTGGAAGAACGTATGCCACACGCGATGGTATATCCTCGCGGAAGACGGTTTCCGAGCTCGTAACATGGTACGCACCACAGAGCTGGAAAACCCCCAGGACCTCAGCATGGCCGTCTCAACAGCCACGCCGCCAAAGACAGCCGAGTCAGGTCCGGGTGAAGACAAGGACCCTGAGACAGAAGGTCCGGTCGTAGCGGCAACTGCAGAGGACTGTCCACAGACAGACCCTGAAGGTCTGAGAACCAGTGCCGTCTGGGCCACGCGGGAGCTATCAACAGGAGCGTCCCTCCTTCCTGTTTGAATTTCCGGATTACCCGTGGAAGAAGGGAGACCGGAGGGAACAGGTATGCAAACCTGAACGTCCACCAGACGGACAGAGCATCCACCAGAGACGCCCCTTCGTCTCTTGTGCGAGACCCGTACACCGGCAACTTGTTGTTGTGCCGGGACGCCATGAGGTCGATTTCTGGAAGACCCCACCTGTCCACCAGTAGTTGAAAAACGTCCGGGTGCAGGGACCATTCCCCTGGATGAACGTCCTGGCGACTTAGAAAGTCCGCCTCCCAATTTAGCACTCCCGGGATGAAGACCGCTGATATGGCCAGAAGATTGCGCTCCGCCCAAACCAGGATCCGAGAGACCTCTACGAGAGCCGCCCGACTGCGAGTTCCTCCTTGCCTGTTTATGTAGGCCACGGTGGTAGCATTGTCCGACTGGACCTGCACCGGGTGACCCTGGAGAAACCGCTGTGCCTGCAGGAGAGCATTGAAGACCGCACGGAGTTCCAAGATATTTATTGGAAGCTCCGCTTCTGTCGGTGTCCACCTGCCCTGGAACAAGTGTGGACCCGAAACTGCTCCCCAGCCCCGAAGACTGGCGTCCGTTGTCAACAGGACCCAATTTGGAACCCAGAACGGACGTCCCTTGTTGAGGTGGGTCGTCTTTAACCACCACGCAAGGGACAGGCGAACCTCCGGGGTGAGCACAATCGTCTGGAACTTCAGAGACTGAGGCAGCCCGTTCCACTTGGACAGGATCAGGTGCTGCAGAGGTCTGGAGTGAAACCGGGCGTATTCCACCATGTCGAACACCGACACCATGGAGCCCAGTAACCTCATCGCCGAGTGTAAGGACACCCGGCGGCTGTGCAGACAACTGCGCACCCTTGACTGTAAAGCAGAGATCTTGTCCTCCGTCACGAAGATCCTTTGCTGTCCCGAGTCCAATAAGGCTCCAAGATGCAGAATCCTCTGAGACGGGATTTGAGTGGACTTCTGCCAGTTGATTAGCCAGCCGTGCCGTTGCAGCAGTGCAATGGTCAGGTCCAAGTGGTGTAACAGGAGCTCTGGAGATCCTGCCACCAATAACAGGTCGTCCAAGTACGGCAACATGCGGACTCCTTGCAGCCGCAGAGAAGCCGCCATGACCGCCATAGCGTCCTGTATGTCCAATGACACCATGTAGTCCCCAGGTTCCAGCGCCAGAATGATGGACCATAGGGTCTCCATCCGAAACTTCGGGACCCGCAAAGACTTGTTGAGTGCTTTGAGGTTGAGAATCGGACGATATGACCCATTGGGTTTCTGTACCAAAAATAGATTTGAATAGAAACCCTGGCCCCTCTGGGAGAATGGAACAGGCACTATAACTCCAGCCTGGAGCATAGTGTGCAATACCTTCCGCAGCTCCGTAGCCTTGTTCCGGTCTGATGGTAGACCCGTGGTGAAGAATCGAGCCGGGGGTCTGTGCCGGAAGGAGAGGGCGTACCCGTGGGAGACCACCTCCAGAACCCAAGTGTCTGTCGTAGTGAACGACCCACACCGGGAGAACTGCAGCAGGCGGCCTCCCACCCTGGGATCCCCCAAGGGGAGACCCGGACCGTCAGGCCGCAGGCTTGTCATCTGGCTTGGGGGCCGGACGTCTGGTACTCCATGCCTGTTTCCGGGGCTTGACCGATTTCTTAGGGCCAGCCTGTCGAGGAAACGACTGTGGTTTGGGCCTGCCCTGGGCCCTAGATGACCGAAAGGACGATGGTCCAGAACCAGAAGGAGCAGCGGCCGACGGGAGACAAGCAGATTTGGCTGCCGCCAGCGTGGCCACAATCTTATCCAGATCCGGACCGAAGAGAACTTCTCCGGTAAACGGCAACGCTTCAAGACCTTTCTTGGATCTGCGTCCGCCTTCCAGGATCGCAGCCACAAGGTGCAACGAGCAGCTACCGCTGCTGAAGAAATTCTAGACACCAGAGTACTAATGTCTAGAGCCGCCTCGTTGATGTAGGTGGCTGAATCACGGAGATTGCCAATCAACTCCGCCTGTTCGGCCGGACAGTCGGATTCAAAAGAAGCCTCTAATGAATCCGCCCAGCGCTCCATCGCTCTGGCAACCCAGCAAATGGCCATAGCCGGCCGTGCTGCCCCCCCTGCAAGGGAATAAGCGGACTTCAGGCAGATTTCTACCTTGCGGTCCGTAGCATCCTTAAGGGAGGACATGGATGGCATCGGCAATGTGGCACTACGGACAAGACGGGTCACGTGAGAATCCACCTGTGGAGGGGATTCACACTTAGCAAAATAATTATCCGCGAACGGATAAGCCACCGCCAGGCGTCTCTGCGGCTGGTATCTTTTGCCAGGTTGTTTCCACGCCTCCTCTAAATGGTCCACAGACTGCTGGGACAAACCCATCGGAGTAAACGTGGGCTGCGGAGCTAACTGGCCCACTAAAGCTGTTAACGCCTGAGCGAAACAAGCCCAGGGCGGCTCCTGTACCGGTGCTGTAACCGTAATAGGCCGCGCCATGGACAAACACTGCCGGCAAAGGCCCTCCGCGCTACCCTCCCCCTCCGCTAACGGTACTTTGCACGTGGTACACTGTAGCCGGAGGGGAAAATCACTTTCAGACATGATGGCACCACGTATGTGACCTCTCTCACCAATTAAGTATTAAATAGGCGAGAGACCACCCTGCAGCACCGCACCGCAAGGGCTTTAGCAGAAAGAACAGGGACAGTAATAAAGCTGACAGTTTAGAGAAGAAAAGTTACAGGCAGCGCTAGCACAGTCACATACAATGCAGAGAAATAACAATTCCTGCACTAACAGCGCTGATCACTCAACTACACAGACACAGGGCCTGGTAGGACACAGCGCTGCATACA
The DNA here is from genome assembly GCA_031769625.1 of Taudactylus pleione. NCBI lineage: Eukaryota > Metazoa > Chordata > Amphibia > Anura > Myobatrachidae > Taudactylus > Taudactylus pleione. The sequence continues at coordinate 26,675,635 of JAUIMM010000006.1, forward strand.
CAGACCTGAGCCACAGCGGAGGAGAGGTATGCGGGGGGACCCAGACCACGATGCTTCCTTCCAGACTTCCAGCAGCCTTCACCATGCGTTGCAGAGAAGATGGCCGCCGAGGAGCAGAGAGAAGCTGGCCTGGGGGAGGAGCGCTGACACAGGACCAGTCAGCACAGTGCAGAGAGGGCTGTGTGCAGCGGGGGAGGCGCCGGCTGTGAGACAGGGAAGGCGCGCTCCCCTGGCATGCATTTAACCCCTGGGACGCCGCAGCGCTACCGCTCTGCTGCGGTCCGCTGTCCCAGGGGGTAGTGGAAGCGCAGGTTGGTCGCCTGGCTCCACGCTGCAGCCAGTCCCCAGGGAGCCCCCTGCCTGGGGACTTAGGACCATGTGATCAGCGGGGACCCACCGCGGGACCCCGCTGCTTACCTCTGTCCCCCTTGAATCCGGCCATGGTCCGGAGCATCTGGGGTCACCGCTAGCTGTGACCCCAGACGCCCACCAGCATCCCCGGATCAGTACCGGCGTTCTGGTACCGGCGGGGTGTAGGGAAGACAGCATGGACGTCAGGACTGACTGTCCATGCTGTTCATCCAGATGTGCAGCCACAGCTGCATGAAGAAAAAGCTTCAGGGGCTCTTCTAGCCCCCACTCCAACAGGTGCACCCGACTCCGGCCGGGCACCAAACTAAACTGAGGTGCCTTGGCCCGGGGGCGGGGTATAGGAGGGGGACCTAGTGCATCCTGGGAGGCTGAAAGCTTAACTCTTTGGTGCCCTGCGACTGACGTCACACCTATACCCCAAGGTATCCTGTGGATACCCTATGGACCCTGAAGTAGAAATATATTTATATATATATATATATATATATATATATATATATATATATATATACATACTGTATAATGAAGTGGCACTCTGAGACTTAAAAGCAGGTAACAAATGTTGTTTATTCCATAAGCTGGAAAAGTGACCAACGTTTCGGGGCCACACCGCCCCTTTGTCAAGGTGAGTAGTAACAAGTGAACTAAAAGACATACCTTATATAGCCAAGGAAACCCGGTCAGATCGGAAGAAGCATGCCAGGAAAGAGTGCAGGTGCACGGCTGCCGTGTCTCGGAATGATGACGTCGTCACGTCGATGACGCCCGGTAACCCGGGTAACCAAAGACACGGACCAGCCTGAATGGAAGGTAAACAAAAGAAAAGATCAGTGACAGCTGCGGGATCCGTTACATGTCCCGTAACACCATAAAACAAAACAAAAACAGTGATTACACCAAGAATTAAAAGAGCATATACCCGGCAGAGAGGAAAAGAATGATACAAAGAATTAGAACCAATAATTAAATGCCCCATAAAGAAATAATCTGGATTTACCCGCAGGTTACCCGGGTTACCTGGATTTACTGCACAGGGAGGTTTTGTCTATCACAACATTATCATGGATACACAGTCGACACTGGAGGAAGCACAAGGATGCCGAAGCTATAATATCACCATTGGGGACACTCATAGTTACACAGATGACGATGCAGAAAGGCTGTTATTTAAAGAGCAACTTTCCATTCAGGATACCCAGCAGGGTCCATTGGATATCTACCATCAGTTATTTAAACTTAAGCGCAGAGAGATTGATTTTCTTTTACACGGGATTTCCCTTTCTGACTACCATAGGGAAAAAATGATTCCGAGAGGATTCAGAGTGAGAAATGTTCCAACCATCGGCCGGTTTAATCCGGAGTTTTGTAGGAAATGGGTAGGAATATTAAATAAGTGCAGTATGGATTTAATGCTTCTGGTAGTGGAAGAGGCAGGCCGAGAGCTGAGATCAGCCAAAGATAAAATTGCAGCATTTGAATCAGAGCAACTCCCATTCCTGCAACAAGATCAATCTCAGGACTGGGTCCGTAAATTACAATCACAATGTGATCAATATCGCCGGGACCTCATTAAGTTTAAAAAAAACAAACACAGTATTGTTAAAGAGGATTACGACACCAATAGAGTCTATAAGTGGCTCATGGGAGGTGTACCTGGAGCCCATAGACCTTACAACTATAGATCCAAACATAGCTGGAGACAACGTCGAGAGGCCCACTCGAGGGAACCTATGTCGTCTAATAGCGACAGCGAGTTTGCCACCCGGGATTCAGACGGGTCACAGGAAACTCCATCAGTCCCTTTGGGGACACCAATCGTTATAACAAAAGGTTCAAAAGGCAGAGGCAGACCACCCGCAGGGGGGGCCAGAACTCGAGGCTCCAAAGACCTAGAGCCAAAGAGAATTTGATTTACAACCTGTCTTCGAGAGAATTAAGTCCTACGGAACTTAGCGTCCTGGATAAAGGACTGTCTTTTATTCCAACTAATCACTACAACGAATTCTCTTGGAAAATTGACTTACACAAATTTTCACGCAGGCTGCGTCTACAGGAGCATTTCCAGACTATACCTTCAGTGCCTGGTTCTGTACACCAGGGTTTCATCAATTCTAAATCCAAGTCGAAATTTGATCCTCAATCTACTAATGCATCGATCAAGTCATTTACACGTCTTCTTGACAACTCTGTAACTAGATATAACGCTGCTGCAACCACTATACATAACAATCTGTCTAAAACAGAGAGAGAAGCTTTAAGGGATTTGGGCGCATACAGGGACATTATTATCCGCCCCGCAGACAAGGGGGGTGGGATCGTGATCATGGACTTGAGTGCGTACAAATCTGAGATCTGCGGTCAACTAGCGGTATCAGATACCTACAAACGGTTACCCGCGGACCCGACGACACAATTTAAGAGAGAACTGGATTCTATTTTAATAGAAGCAGGTTCTCAAGGTAAATTATCTAAGGAGTTAGGTACAGCACTTCAGCAGGATCATCCTGTAGTCCCTATTTTATTCACGGTCCCTAAAATCCATAAAGATATAAGGAATCTCCCCGGACGGCCGATCATTTCGGCAAGGAATTCCCTTTTCCAACCAATATCTGAATTTCTGGATAGCGTTTTACAACCCCTAGTGATGAAACAGAAGACCTTCATTAAAGACACCACGGATTTCCTGAATCTTCTTAATAAAGTGGGTAGGGTACCCAGTGGAACTCTGCTATGCGTGATGGATGTCAGTAGTTTATACACCAGCATACCTCATGCTGGGGGGCTTACAGCTATGAGGGAGTTCCTAACAAAAGAAAATATGGAATCAGTCGATCTGGAACTGTTTTTGTGTCTACTAGATCTCACCCTCAAAAGAAATTATTTTCTTTTTGACGGGGATTTCTTTCTTCAGCTCAATGGATGCGCGATGGGGAGTAATGTGGCCCCTTCCTATGCGAACATTTATATGTTCAAAGAGGAGAAATCTGTTTTTTGAGCAACCTGAGATCTCAGAGTGCATACTCACCTTTGCACATTACATCGACGACCTTTTCATGTTGTGGACCGGAGGCAGGGATCGTTTCATTGAAATAATGGATTACATCAACCACAGAGACTCTCCCATCAGACTCACTTATCAAATTGACGAGTCGAGTATTAACTATCTTGACGTTCAAGTGAGCATCAACAATGGGTCCATTGGTACTAGAGTATTTGCTAAAGCGACAGACAAGAATACCCTTCTGAGGGCCGATAGTCATCATCCACGTGCCTTAATTAAGGGACTCCCCAAGTCACAAATGATCCGAGTGGCACGTATCACAAGCGACCACGAAACTCTTGGGAATGAATTGGACATTGTGATCAACAAATTTCTATGTAGGGGTTACAAACTAAGTACCCTGCTTGAACAAAAGGAATCAGTTATGACGATGCCCAGGTCCCATCTGTTATCTCCCCAGGTGAGATTCAAAGAGGACATTATTCCGTGGGTCAGTAAATATAACACCTCTAGTCCTGTCCTACCAAGGGCGACGAGGGCCTTGTGGCCTATAGTTTCCACCGATAGTGATTTAAAATGTTTTAAAAATAAACGACCCATGGCATGTTTTTCTCGTGGAAGGAACATCAAAGATATGATTGTCCACACGGACATTACTAATTTTGCGAAGGTACCAGGAACCATTAATTTTCTATCCAAAGAGAACGGCTGTTACAAATGCCTGCGATGTACTACATGCCGTAGTATGATTACTGGCTCTACCTTCAAGCACCCTCATTCTGAACAGCAGTATTCTATCAAGTATGTGCTAACTTGCACTTCTTCGTTTATTGTATACATTATCATCTGCCCCTGCGGTCAATATTATGTAGGGAAAACCATCAGGTCCCTTCGTGAGAGGATGGCATTACACCGCTCGGCCATTAAATCGGCCTTGAGCGGGAAAAGTTCTGATCAGCCAGTAGCCCGTCACTTTGCGGAGAAGAAGCACGATTTATTCCAACTTAGACACATGATAATTGACCATGTGCCACCGTCTCTGAGAGGCGGCGATCGAGCCAACAAACTCCTCCAAAAGGAAGCCCGTTGGATGTACAACTTGAACACCATCAGACCCAATGGGTTGAATGAGAGAATCACATGGAGTGTTTTCTGAATGTTCTGACCCCGCATGCTGGACCATCCATTGAATCGGTCTGTTTTGCTTCACTCATGGATTTTTACACATTGCTGCTAATCCATGGCCAACAAGTCCGTAATCTGCGTTACAATTCGATTTGTCAGTGGCCTTAGAGTTCCCATTATGCACTTCTCCCATTCATGTATCTAGTATCCACGTGTATTGTGTTTAGTTTGTTGACATTGTTATAGCTTAAGTGTATTTTTGCTTATAGATTTTGTCCCTTTCTTATTAAGATTATTTCTTTATGGGGCATTTAATTATTGGTTCTAATTCTTTGTATCATTCTTTTCCTCTCTGCCGGGTATATGCTCTTTTAATTCTTGGTGTAATCACTGTTTTTGTTTTGTTTTATGGTGTTACGGGACATGTAATGGATCCCGCAGCTGTCACTGATCTTTTCTTTTGTTTACCTTCCATTCAGGCTGGTCCGTGTCTTTGGTTACCCGGGTTACCGGGCGTCATCGACGTGACGACGTCATCATTCTGAGACACGGCAGCCGTGCACCTGCACTCTTTCCTGGCATGCTTCTTCCGATCTGACCGGGTTTCCTTGGCTATATAAGGTATGTCTTTTAGTTCACTTGTTACTACTCACCTTGACAAAGGGGCGGTGTGGCCCCGAAACGTTGGTCACTTTTCCAGCTTATGGAATAAACAACATTTGTTACCTGCTTTTAAGTCTCAGAGTGCCACTTCATTATACAGTATATTTTCCTCCATTAGGAGGCACCTGAGCATTGTTTTGATGGTGGATTTACTAGAGTGCCGGACTATTTGTACAGATATATATATATATATATATATATATATATATATATATTTACAGCGCCACTTTCAATGTAGACCCTCACTTGATTAGAGTTCTGAATAAATTGCAAATCACACTTAGGTATTTTTACAGCACCCCCCAATAATATGGGTGTCAGCTCTACCAGAAAACCTGTAGCAGTGGCAATCAGCTACACATAGAAAATTTCAATAAAAAGACTGGGGCATAGCGCCTGATGTGCCAGTATACCTTTAACTCTATACAAATATGACAAAGTGCTAAATGATAAATAGAAAGTGCAAAAGTGCTCAGTGTAACCTCACAAGATACATATATTAATAGGAGCCTCCAACGCGTTTCGTCCTTTCCTTTGAAGAAGTCCAAGGAAAGGACGAAACGCATTGGGGGCTCCTATATCTTCTCCTTTCATGAACTTACCATTGTCATGATCAGATAAGCTACTCCTAAACCTTTTTTTAATTTTTTAATTCTTTTTTATGTGTTTGTTTTTTTATATAATGTCCTGCTGAGTTGGGGACAGTCTTGGTGTTCTAAATAAATATATATCTTATTTTTAAACCTTATTCTTTTACTTCACTTATTACACAGAATTATATGCATTTCGTTTTTAATATTTTATGAAATATTTTATAAAATATTTATAATCAGTTAATGTCTTTTAGCACTAAAGTGTGAGATATATATACATTAATATTATATGTATCTTGTGAGGTTACACTGAGCACTTTCTATTTATCATTAAGCACTTTGTCATATAGGTATAGAGTTAAAGGTATACTGGCACATCAGGTGCTCTGCCCCAGTCTTTTTATTGCAATATTATATATATATATATATATATATATATATATATATATATATATACATACACACACACACATATATAATTTTTATGTTGGGCATAGTTGTGGTATGCTATTTACAGAACAACGGTTATTGCAATATGGCTCATGAGCCTCAGCTATCTTCTCGTTAATCCATCCCAACTGATCATTCTATCCCTTTTCCGAGTTTAGCTTCCCTCTACAAAGAACCACAAAGACATTCTGGTATTTGAACATCTATAATTATAGAAGAAGTTTAGGCCAGACAAGATCAAATTAAAAAAAAAAAAAAAAGTTTAAAACAAAGTATTGCTGTACAAAAAGCATCTAGCATTTACCTACTGTGTACAAAACAATGTTTTTGTTAATCCCCTTATTAGTTGCAAAGTGTTCAATAATTTAGAAGAATTTGGTTTTCGAAACTTGAAAGAACCATTTGAGGAAATAAAAGCATTTATTCCCTAATATTGGACAGTATATGAGCGTGAGTGCTAAACATTGTTTTAAGGTGTATCCGCTGGACACCAATAGTGGGGCCCGCAATTTTGCGGGCTGAAATAATATTAGGCACTTTATCACTAGCTTATACTGACCAAATTAGCTAAAAACTGGTTCAGCATGAAAAAAGGCTGCCTCCACAGGATGATATGTACAATGTAATTTACAGCAGAACCAATCCTGAACTTCATGTAAAGGGAAAATGTACTTAAAGCATTTATTTATATATGTGGTGATCTATCTACTCTTAGCTGGGGCTGCCAGTGTCAGTGTGCAACGGTTCTTAAATGCTAAAATTGGTAGTTAATAGAATCTATTGCATATATGACAGTTGATTTCTAAAACAGACTCTGGGATGGCACTTCGGAAGCTGGGCCCTCGTATCAATTTACAGGTTGTGTTCCTGTGTTCTAGATAAGGAAATAGTGACTAAAGACTTGAGGCCAAATGTATCATTAGCATTCCAACTTTTGTTTATAAAATGTACGAATGTGTAGAATCAAAACAGCACCTTTTATTATTTTAAGAATCATGGCAATTACAAAAGAATTTTAAAACATACAGCTGACTGTGCCAAAACTCTACGAGTTCAATCTATAGAACCAGCTAAGACATAAGGCAATTGTGTTTTGTTTTGTTATTTTGCAACAGGTATTAAAGACAGTTGTTAACAAGATCCAAACTCTTCTATCCACTTCTCATATTTTTCGATGTCTGAGGCAGACACAGACTTGGATACTTTCTTTAAAGCCATCTCAAAGTCTTCCATTGTGGTAGGCATGTGCATGTCATCCCTTGAGAGGTTACGAATTTCTTCTGGTGTCAAACCTTCAATGCGTCTCCTCATAGCCATCAAAGAAGCATCTCTGTGTAGACAGGTCCACTGATAAGTTCAATAAACCTCAAACCACGTTATAAAACACAACATTAAAAAGGATCATATTAGATAAATTTATATGGTAATAAAAAGTGCATTAAAAGCTTTATTGTAGAAATATTTCCGTTTATATTCTCCTTTGCCATAGGCTCCAGAATATTATGCGCTTTCTATGTATAATTAGCTGACTCTCCTTCTCTTATAGCCAGAGAGTCAGCTTGGAGTGATCATCCTTCCAATTCTGCTGTGAGACTGCCAGTATCATGAGCAAGAACCTGATTATGTATGTGCTAGACACAACAGCGGTAACTGTGGCAGTACTATGGTTATGACTCAGTCACTATAAATGTATATTCCTTCCACTGTCTCTGCTTGGGCGAACAACGCATCAGGTGACGCTCCAACCACAAGTGACTGGGCTTCTTCCCATTATCTGTACCAGCTACCCGATTATAGATCATGGCTAAAATCTACTAACAGTGAGACTCTGCATCAAGGTAATTTTGCAGTATCAGAGACCGGAGATATCCAGCGCAGCTGTTCTATAGTATCCTGCCGCAATCACTTAGTTATATCCAACTGAAATTATCCTACTTCAACCAGCTGTGGCCACTATACTGTACACAACCACAGTCTTTGTACTATACCTAGCCTCAATTGCTCTGTTAAAATTGAATTATGGCAACTGGGATGTAATCAACTGCAACTTTTGGTATCAGAGTCTATATGGACTTTTAACAGCGTCTAAGCCGCATTTACTAATATATTATATATATATATATACATACACACACATATATATACACATACATACACTACAAGCGTCTTAGCTGCGATCACCTTGACATAGACGCTAACAGTGTCTCAGCCACAATTATTGTAGACTATACATTCACAGCGACTAAGGTCCGTATTCAATTTGAAGTCCTTTTCGGCTATACTTTTTCGCCAATGATGTAATTTTAGCCTGTTTTGAGTTTCCTCCGTATTCAATTTGGAAGACTTTTCGCCTAGGCAGAAAGTCAATGCAATGTAATAAGCAAAAAAGTTTCGCCTATGAATAGCAGGCGGAAAAAAGTGCAGAATTGCGGTTTTGGGGTACAACATTGCGGGAACCCTCGTGCAGCCTGAAGACAGTCCCCTAAAGGTAAACTGCATCAAAAAATGTAAAAAATATTCGGGACACCCCAAAAAAATTATGCTTAATTTTGGGGGTAAAAAAAAACAAAAAAAACAATAGGGGAACAAAGTGCCAAACTATCTAAATTAATTCAGTTTGTGTCCCCATGTATGCAGCAGGTGTTTTCTTCATTGCGGGGACAAGCGGCAGGTGCAATTTTGCAGATTTTTTAAAATAAAACTTTAGGGATTTAAAAAAATGCTTTCGCCCATTTTCATGTACCCCAAATTTGATGGGACCACTTTTAAAAACGAAAAAATAAAACCTAAGTGCTCCTTCTGCATCACTTCTTCATTGTTGGGAAAAATAACCACCTGCCGCATCTATTTAAAAAGCAGACTTTCTTCTGAAGGCAAAAACGGGGGTACCCATAGTGATCACCGAGGTCTGGACATCTTTAGGGGGTCCTACAATTATTTCTCGAAAAATCCCGTATTTTTTTGCTGATCCAAGTATCGCCTGTTCCGATTTCGCCTACTTTGGAATTGAATACGGGAAATAGCAGGCACGCGCACGATACTTTTCCGCCTGGAAAACAGGCAAAAAGTCCAGCAGGCGAAAAGTCTGGACTTTTTGCCTCAAATTGAATACGGGCCTCAGTCATAATCTCAGTTACCTCTGTTGCCATATTCACATCTGGTTATTCAGTCTCCCAGGAGCAAAGATCAGAGGACACAATTTCTAGTACCACTCAAGGGTAAGAAAGCAACAACCCATATACAGTACTTATCATAGGTACTTGAATTGAACTCATGTATGCTGAATAAATGGGATTTTTTTTTTGTTTTTGCTGCTAAGGGCCAGGAGAGGATATCATTGCTGGATTTAAAATAACTCACTGGAAATTCTTTGCCTACCTCTGGATACTGACATAATAATACATTGTTGGACATTCGCATACTTATCTTATAAGATGGATTATTTATAATGGGTGCCTACTAATTCACTGATATATTGTATTTATTGTTTGGATATTTTATTCTTATGTATGAATAAGTGTCTATTTAAAATATATTAAACTGTAAAACATTTTATACTGCAAATAAACAGTGCTCCTTTCATTTTTTTTTCATTTGTTTACTAATTTTTAGGAGGGTCAACTCCTCCTTAGGGTAGCTGTAGTTTACTTATGTATATATACAGAATTGTATTGGTTGAATTGATTTCTATATAACTAATTTTTTTTTCTTTACATCCTTTTGCCTTAAAGGACTGATGAACCAAAATACAAGTTATATATAATACAACAACAGCTACAAATAATTAAAAAATAAGAGTTATGGTATAACATACCTTTGTTAACTTTTTCTTCGAGGTCCATGGGGTCCACAGCCATTACGTTGGGTTATGAATCCCGGTCACCAAACAGTTAACGCAAACGAGTTCTCTGCTCCCAGGATGCACCGGGGTTCCTCCTCATATACCCCACCCCATGCCTCAGGTAGCCAGTTCGTTACCAAGCTCAAGCAGGCAGAGACAAACAAAGGGTAAGAAAGAAAAGACCCATACTCACGAGTCCAGACTCTCAAGAGAAGAACTACGGAAAAACCACCCCCAGAACTACAGGTGCGTCTGGGTGGGTGTCCTGTGGACCCCATGGACCTCGAAGAAAAAGAGTTAACAAAGGTATGTCATACCATAACTCTTATTTTCTTCTTCGGGGTCCATGGGGTCCACAGCCATTACGTTGGGGATATCCCAAAGCACTAACCCTATGGGCGGGGACGCTCCTGGCTATCGGAAGAGAGGAGAATCCTACGCCCGAAGGAGGCATCCTGAGAGGAAAAGGTGTCAAAGGAATAAAATTTGACAAAGGTATGGATGGAAGATCATGTGGCTGCTTTACATAATTGCTCAGCAGTAGCACTCCGGCGGGCCGCCCATGATGGACCTACCGCCCTAGTAGAATGTGCCGTCACTGAATCCGGCACCCGCATACCAACCTGTGTATAAGCCAATGAAATTGCCATGCGAATCCATCTGGCCAGTGTCTGTTTACTGGCTGGCCAGCCACGCTTATGACAACCATAAAGCACAAAAAGTGAATCGGACTTCCTCCATTTGCTCGTGCGTTTAACAAATTCTCAACGCACAGACCACATCCAGGGAAGCCTCACCTTGTGAGAGACTTGTGCCCTGAAATGCTGGAACTACTATTTCTTCATTAATATGAAATTTAGACACCACTTTCGGAAGGTAACCCTCCCTAGTACGTAGCACTGCTCTATCTTGATGAAATACCAAGAACGGCTCACGGAAGGAAAGCGCAGCTAAATCCGACAGATGCCATAGCAAGGAGGAATACAGTCTTTGCTGTTAGCCACTTGATGTCTATTGAATTTAAAGGCTCGAACGGAGTAGCCTGTAAAACCTTCAGAACTAGAGTCAAGTCCCACGGAACAACCGGGGAAACGAAGGGAGGCTGAATCCTCAACACCCCCTGAAAAAAGGTCTTTATATCTGGTCAGAGCAATTTTATGTTGGAACCAGACTGAAAGAGCTGACACCTGTACCCTTAAAGAGGCCAGGCGGAGCCCTTTTTCCAGACCGCTTTGAAGAAAATCCAGCACTCTGGATATCAGGAATTTCTGTGGATCATACCCTTTCGGTTCACACCACTGAAAGAAAATATGCCAAACCCTATAGTATATAGGATGGTTTCTGTGCCTTCAACATCGTCCGTATAACAGACTCGGAAAACCCCTTTTTCCTCAAGACGGAGGCCTCAAGAGCCATGCCGTCAGCGATAGCCGATGAAGATCCGGGTACCAGCAGGGATCCTGTAGCAACAGATCCGATCTCAATGGCAGAGGCCATGGAGTGTCTATGGAGAGAGACCGTAGATCTGTGAACCAATGCCGTCTCGGCCATGCCGGAGCTATTAATATGATGGTGCTGCCCTCTTGTTTGATCTTTCTGACAACTCTGGGCAGAAGAGCAAACGGGGGAATCAGATATACCAGCTTGTAACGCCACTTTACTGTCAGTACGTCTACAAACTCAGCTCTCGGATCTCTTGTCCAGGATCCGTTCCTGGGAAACTTGTTGTTCCTTCTTGATGCCATCAGATCTATTTCGGTAAGACCCCACCTGTCCACAAGGTTCCAAAAAACCTGTGGATGTAGGGCCCATTCTCATGCATTTCTCTCCTGCCTCCCAATTCAGGATTCCTGGAATGAACATGGCAGATATCATGGGCAGAGGAGTCTCTGCCCATACCAGGATCTTTGATACCTCCGCCAAGGCAGCCCGACTCCTTGTGCCCCCTTGATGATTTAGGTAGAGATGCCTGAGATGCTTTGTCTGCAACCACCAGGTCAGGGACAACTGTACCTCTGGAGAGAGACGCAGCAGCTGAGACCTGATCGTGCAATGATCCTTGTTCCAGTGAGACAGAACTAATTGCTGCAGTGGTCTGGAGTGGAACTGAGCGTATTCCCATCCTGAAGGTGGCCACCATCAACCCCAGGACCTTCATGGCTACTAAAACGGATATCTGCCTGTTGCGAAGCAACCTGCGTATTCGTGATTGTAGGGCAAGGATCTCCTCCGTCAGATATATTTTCTGCACCACGGAGTCCAATCTCGCTCCCAAATGACACATCTGTTGTACCGGACAGGGTGACGACTTTTGCCAGTTTATGATCCAGCCGTGACTGTACAGACATGATACTGTCAGCCTCAAATGATCCTGTACCTGCTGTGGGGACTGCCCCAGCAACAGGAGGTCGTCCAAGTACGGCAAAATCCTGACGCCTTGGCGTCTGAGGCATGCCATCATCACCGCCATCACCTTGGTGAATACCCGAGGGGCTGTGGACAGGCAAAAATTCTAGGGCCTGGAACTCAAAATGAAGATATTTTTGATGAGCCTGTGTGATTGGGATGTGAAGGTAGGCATCCTGTATATCTAGGGATACCACATAGTCCCCCTGTTCCATTGCCGACACAATCGATCGCAATGTTTTCATCCTGAACCTGGGGGCTTGAACAAATTTGTTGAGCTCTCTCAGATTCAGAATAGGCCGGTAGGACCCATTCGGTTTCAGAACCAAGAACAGATTGGAGTAAAACCCCTCTCGGAACTGATTCTCTGGCACTGGAATCACTACTTCTGATGCTAGCAAGGCAAGAATAGCCTTCTGAAGGGCCAAAGCGCTTTCTGAACCCACCTGCGGGTTTACACAAAAGAACCTTAGCGGAGGAGTCCTCCAAAACGTCAGGGCGTACCCTCGGGAAACAACTCGAACCAAGGCATCCTCCGTCGAGAGGTGACAGGGCTCTGAGAACTGAAGTAGTCGGCCCCCCACCCTGTGATCCCCCAGGGGGAGGCCCGTCCCATCAGGCCACTGGTTTATCCTGGACGTTTGTTCTGCTAGGGCTTCCTGGGTCCTGCTTTTTTTGGTGGAAATCTCGTTGAGGGCTGACCTTTGGCCTTGCCCTGCGGCCGAAACCCCCGAAAGGACGCCCTCCTCAATTTAGACGAGGTTGCTGATAGCAAACCTGCCGTCTTTGAGGCTGCCATGGAGGATACAATTTTGTCCAATTCTGGACCAAAGAGAACACCTCCTGTGAATGGAAGGAATTCTAGGGCCTTTTTGGACCCGGCATCTGCCTTCCAATCCTTCAACCAGAGGATCCTACGTGCCACCACGGACTCTGCTGAAACCTTAGAGGCAAGGATCCCTGTATCCAAGGCGGCATCTCCCAAATAAGAGGCCCCTTCTCTAATAAAGGAGATCATATCCAGTTGCTCCTTAGAGGCATCTGGTAAAGACTCCATTAGACTTTTGCTACCCAGGCAGTGGCCATAGCTTGGCGGGTGGCTGTTCCTGCCAGCGAAAAAATTGATTTGAGACAAGTCTCCAGTCTCCTATCCGTGGTTTCCTTCAGCGAAACTGCTGGGATTAGCAGAGTGGTACGTTTAATCAGCTGTGCCACATGTGCATCAACTGACGGTGGATTCTCCCACTTGGCACAGTCCTCTACTGGAAAAGGATATAGAAGCGCCATTCTTTTAGAAGAATAGCTTATCTTATCCGGACGGACCCAGGCTTCCTCCATAAGTTCTGATAAATGTTCAGACTTTGGGAATTCTGCCTTAACCACTTTCTGGCGCTTAAACAGGAGGGCTTTCCTAGGCGGAAGATCCCCTTCCTCGATATTTAACACAGATTTTACAGCCCTTATCAGAAAGGGGACATCGGCTACTGGGAAATGATCATAACCCTCCTCGGAGCTAGACTCCTGTGAAGAATCCTGTGCCTGTTCCTCGGAGGAGGAGGCACTGGAGTACTCACCCATATGAGGCGATACATGGCGCCTAGATTTAGGCTGCTTTGGCTTGACAGCCTGAGGCTGAAAAACCCCTGAGGATGATGCCATAACCTTACCAGCACCAGGGTCCATCCAAGGCAGCCACATCATGTCCATAGGATGCATCTGCTCAGGCAAACCCCAAACCGGTGGTACCGGGGCAGCCAGCCGTTCCGCCACCTGAGCCATAACCTGATAAAATGACGCCCAAGGGGGCTCAGGGCCTGAAACAGGCAAACTTAATTGGTGTGGTGGCTGTCTGAAACAGTTCCCACAAAGCCCATTTTGTAGAAAGTCCTGTGGGGACAATCCTGCCTTGCAGACTACACAGGATATCAGCAAGGCGGCTGGCGCCACCTTACCCTCAGACTCCTTAGACATAACACTATGCCACTGGTTCTGAGTGTATATGTGCTGCTTTCTACTCTCAACCCACACACCTGTAGCAAGGGAAGGGGAGAGACAGTGACAGTATACAGGAATTACAGTTCTTTTACTGAAGAAACAGTATCCATAAACAACAATCACATGTCATGCATAAATACTCCGCGAGCCATATGCATATAAGCTCTCACTACCATAATCAGCCTAAGCTTAGGTAGGATAGAGCCCTGTAAACACCTAAACCAGCAGTAGGCAAGGAATACAGGGAGACTGCCAAGCGTCCTGTAGGAGCAGCGTTCAGAGAGCAACTGACATACACTCTGGCTGCCCTATATGGAGGCTGGGAGGAGCAATACACAATCACTGTGCCAGAGGACTGAACTAGCATGTGGATTGGGGGAGGGGCCACCGGGGAAGCGTACCTCCCCTATATGCTGCTTGGACCTGCCCGGTAAACTGACCTGGCCGCTGCCACAAGCCCTGGCTGGTCAGGATCATCACATCCCGGCGGTCTAGGCTAGGAGACAAGCCGTATGCCTCCTGACTGCAGCGCGCCTCTGGCCAGTCTCACCGCCGGAGGCCGGACCGCCACGTGGTCCCGGCGTCAGCGGCCGGCGCAACCACCTGCTTACCTGCCATCCCCTTGATCCGGTTGCGGTCCAGGGCCTGAGTGCCCCTGCCGAATCCCCTGCCATGGACCTGCCAAGGCTAGCGGTGCGGCGCCGGAGGAGATAGTTGCAGCGAGTGGCCGGTGCGCCTCCAATCAGGCGCGAGGCTGCTTCCAGGACAGCTCAGACCACCCGCTGAGATAGAGAGTAAAACTCTTGCTTTTTTTTTTTTTTTTTTTTACTCGTCTGCAGGACTGCTCCAGCAGTCCCACTGTCTATGTGGTGAACACACCAAACAGGAAGAACTGGCTACCTGAGGCAGGGGGTGGGGTATATGAGGAGGAACACCGGTGCATCCTGGGAGCAGAGAACTCGTTTGCGTTAACTGTTTGGTAACCGGGATTCATACCCCAACGTAATGGCTTTGGACCCCGAAGAAGAAAAATAGATGTAAAATATAAAAATGAAGGATATTGGGGAATTATTCTGCTAGATACAGCAGCCTTCCTAATGAAAGGACCTAGACAATCATCCATTTTAGACACTTGTTATTCACAAATTGTAGATATACAATGGCCAATGTATGAGAATGTTCACATACATATTGGTGAATGTTTTTAGCAGTTCTTTCTTTCACAGCAACTTGTATGTTATGTTTAGCTGTTCTTTAACAGGTCTACGTTAAAAAAATATAAATAATTGAATCAAGATAAATAAGTCATTAACTAATGATTTTTAACTATAGTAAATACATACATTTTATACCCACTATAGTCAGCCCACAATACCAGAAAAATAGGTACCTATGAAGACATACCTGCACACATTGGTGATATCTGCTCCAGAGTAACCATCCATGTTTTCTGCTATACTATCAATGTCAACATCATTAGCCAACTCCAGCTCTCTAAGGCTTATTCTTAAAAGCTCCCCCCTTCCTTTGGCTGGAAAACAAAACAAAACAAAAAATATATATTTTTCTCCAAGATAAAAGATGGACATTAGACATGCATTACTCCCATAATAACCCTAAACCTTTAGAATGTAAGTTCTCACAAGGAGGGGTCTCTTCCCTCATGTGTTTCTCCTTTCTCTTTTGGTTGCTGCCGCTCTGCTGCTCAACAGCACCACATGGGACCCTGCCCTCAGGCTTTTCGAATCTCCTACTTTGATGCTCACAACCTACTTTTATCTATGTGTGTTATGATCGCGGATGCAGCAAGGTTTATAAACCATGTCCTTGTCCTGTACTGTAAGTCACTGGTTTCTTGTTTTGCTCATTTGTAAGGCGCTGTGGAATATAAAAAAGAAAAAAAAAAATTAATAAAATACAAATAAAAGGGAAATAGGACTTATGTGGAAAGCCGACACAAAACCTTAGGAAGGAAAGCAGCTTGTGTCCTGAGCTCTGCCCTATCGTCATGAAAGATAATGGAGGCTTACACGACAGGGCTCCCAACTCCGAAACCCGACGGGCCGAAGCCAATGCCAAGAGGAGAACAGTCTTCAAAGACAAATACTTGATATCTACCTCATCAAGAGGCTCAAACATGGAAGACTGAAGTAACTCAAGTACCAAATTTAAGTCCCAGGGAGCTGTAGGTGGAAGAAAAAGGCTGCACCCGTAACAATCCCTGAAGGTCTGCACCTCAGGTAGGAGGGCCAATGTGCGTTAAAAGAAAATAGAGAGGGCAGATATCTGCACTTTTAAAAAGGACACTAAAATGGAGACCAGCATCGAGCCCAGTTTAAAAAAAAAAAAAACAACAACAGTCTAGATAAACGAAATACTCTAGACGCAAGGTCCAGATTTTCACACCATGCTACATAAGACCGCCAAATGTAGTGGTAATGCGCAGCCGTAACAGGTTTCCTGGCGTAAAGCATAGGGGGTTAACCAATTCCGGGATGCCCTTGCTTCTGAAGATAGCGGCCTACCCCGTAAACGCAGCCGCGCTACGATGGGGTGCACAAAGGATCCTGTTGCAGAAGGTCTGGACGAAGTGGTAGGGGCCAAGGCTTGTCTGCTAAGAGAGTCCAAAGGTCTGAGAACCAACTCCTCCGGGGGCCAGTCCGGTGCCAAGAGCATGACTGAGGTAGACTCGTGTTCTATACGCTTTCGCAGACAAGGAAGTAACAGGATTGGAGGAAGTAGGTAGACAAGGTCGTAAAACCATGGAACCGTTAGCACGTCTACTGCCTCTGCGGCTGGATCCAGAGTCCTGGACACGTATCTCGGCAGCTGATGGTTTAACCGAGATGCCATGAGGTACACTTGAAGCCAATCCCGACTGCGAACCAAGACCTGGAATACGTCTGGGTGAGATAATCCGCTTCCCAGTTGTCCACTCCCATGATGAACACTGCCGATAGGATTACTGACTAACTCTCAGCCCACCAGAGAATGCAAGTGACTTCTCGCAGAGCCATGCGACTTCGAGTTCCACCCGGCCGGTTGATATAAGCGACTACCTTTGCATTGTCCGACTGTACTCGTACTGGATGAGACCTTAAGTAAGTGTGCAGATTCGAGCAGAGCATTGTAGATCTGAGTTTCCAACACATTTATGGGCAACCTTCCTTCCTGTGTTTACCAACGGCCCTGGAACTGAGAGTCTAGGACTACCGCTCCCCATCCTCTGAGACTGGCGTTAGTCGTCAAGACTATCCAGTCCCACACTCTGAATCGTCAACCCGCCAAGAGGATGCTGGTTTGGATCCACCAGAGGAGAGATATCCTGGTTATCGGGGCCAACCGGATCATCCGATGTAGATGTAGGTGCGACCCTGAACCTTGCGCTAGAAGATCCAGCTGAAACTAACGGGAGTGGAATTGTCCGAATTGCAGTGCCTTGAAGGAAGCAACCATCTTTCCCAAGAGACGGAGACAAAGAAGACACCTCCTTTGGTCGGAGAAGTAGCTGAGTAGGCGAATGTCCTGGAATTTGTCTTCCGGTAGGAACACACACTGTAACCTCGTATCCAAGTATGGAATTATGGTCACACCTAATGTACGAAGGTGTGCAATCATGACCGACATAATCTTGGTGAAGACACGGGGTGCCACGTATAAACCGAACGGCAGCACCCGAAACGCATAATGATCGTGTAAAATTGCAAAACGCAGGAATGCATGATGCGGTTCCCATATTGGGACATGTGGATACGCATCCTTTATATCCATATAAATTAGAAACTCCGCCGGTTCTAAGCTCACGATGACTGATTGAATTTACTCCATTTTGAAGCGATGAACAATCAGATACTGATTTAAAGACTTGAGATTCAGGATGGGCCTGGGTACCACAAAAAAGGTTTGAGTAGAAATCCAGACCCCGGACCGGGACCAGAACTGCCTATTCCAGGAGAGATTGGATCACCTCTTGCAGGGCCTTGTCTACTGACACTGGCAGATCCGTAGTGAAGAACCGATTCGGAGGTGAAACTTCAAAATCTATCCTGTATCCCACAGAGACCAATCTGTGAATCCACAGATCCGAACAGGTCTGTGCAAACCTGCTGAAAATTCTTTACGCGAGCTCCCACTATAGGTGATCCCAAGTGGGACGGGAGACCGTCATACCACCTGTTTTTCAACTGGCTTTTGTGTTGACGTCCGACCTCTGCGTGGAAGCACCTCAGGCTCTACCATGAAAGGGCTGCGGGGCACGAAAGGAATGAAAAGTGGGACCAGCATAAGTCCTTCTGGGTGTTGGTGCAGTTGAAGGGAGGAAAGTAGACTTACCCCCTGTGGCTTTGGATTTCCATTTGTCCAGCTCTGGACAAAAAACATATCACCAGTGAACTGCAGACCTTCAACCGCCCGCTTGGATTCTGCGTCCGCCTGCCAAGAGCTGCAATAGCCAAAGCCGATATACGTGTACTGATCTGACTGATATCCTTGGAGCCTTCACCCAGGTAAACAGCAGATTCACGTATGTGTTTCGCTAGTACTCATAGCACTGCTATAGCACTACCAGAGCCCAGGCCAGTTATCAACTGCTCCGCCCAGCAGATAACTGTCTTGTTAACTCAAGCGCTAACAAGCATAGGTCTGAGTTGTGCCCCCGCAGCAGTATACACAGATCATAGTGTTGTTTCCAGCTTACAATGCAAGAGGTCCATTAAGTGACGTTACACCTGGTACCAGAAGCATCATCTTATTTGATAGCTGAGAAACGGATGGAGGCGTTTCCCACTTTTCCATCATAAATGATGGAAATTGATAGATGGAGGCGAAACGTTGCAGAATCTGGTTGTTTCCAGGCCACTGAAAGCTGATCCTCAAGTTGCTGTGAGAAGGGAAAAACAACAGACCTCTTTTGCGGTTTAC